>CM077143.1:5000000-10000000 GCA_039645545.1 Dendrolimus houi | reverse complement strand
TGTTTCAGCGATACCGGATTTTGGGGGCTTCTCGACTCCGTGGGAGCGGAGCCGTTTAACCCGGAAGCAGCGCGCTCGAGGAGGCACCTCCTGTGAGTTCAACCTCGGCTCCACCGCTGCCAGGGGATTGACTCTATAGGATTAAGCCGTAAAAGGTTGAACGAGCTAAGCCAACAGGCTAAATTTTTTATATAGCGGGGACTCGTTTATTGACTCCGCCGGCAGAGCCGATCCTAGTCTATCTTTACTACCGCTTCGCAACGTGTTATAGCTGGAGGCGAAGAAGCGGCGGAAGAAACTCTCCTGCCTTTATATCGTATTAGTATATACTCGTATAAGTCGTGCACAGGTTTGCCGAGTGTTGCCCCGCCCGCTTCCTACGAATGAGAACGGGGCTTGTCTAAGTAGTAATAAGAACTAGATGACCACGGGTCGCGGTTGTGAGAAGCGGGAGGGGTTGTCATCGGCAAACCTTCTGCGCACGACGTATACGAGTATATACTAATACATTGAATTTCCTTAGAAGATAATTAGACACACTATTTTTGCAATCAAATTAAATGTTTTATGGCCGGTTCCTATTTATTTTACTATTCATTCGCTCGCCTTACCTTACTGGTAGTTTGATATTATTTGTATGGAACTTATGTGAAATTTTAACTAGTAAGACAAATATCATCATATTTATTATATGTATTCTTGTGGCTTATAGAGAAGAGGCGACGCAAGAAACTCTTCAGCAACATGCCTAACTCTAATAATCTTATATACTAATATATAAAGCTGAAGAGTTTGTTTGTTTGATTGAACGCGCTAATCTCAGGAACTACTGGTCTTCTTTGAAAAATTATTTCAGTGTTAGATAGCCCATTTATTGAGGAAGGATATATATATATATATATATATATATATATATATATATATATCATCACGCTAAGACCAAGGAGAGGAACACCAATGAAGAATGTTTCAAAACCGGGGGGTTTTGAAAACAAATTCCATGCGGACTACGTCGCGGGCAAAGCTAGTTTTATATAATACTAGCGGTTCCGGGAGACGTTGCCCTGCCTTGAAAAAAATTTAGGACTCGATTGCAGCGCCAACTACTGGGTCCAATTGTGAATCCAAACCATCCGCAGAGACCCACTCGAACACACAAAAAACATCAAGATCGGTCCAGGAGTTTAGAACGTTCAGTGACATACAAGTGTGTATGTCACTGAACGTTCTAAGCTTCTGAACGAACGTTAGAATTTTATAACTGAGGTCAATAAACGAGATAAAAACTTTTGAATTGGACCAAATAATATAGTTACAAAATTTCATCAAGATCGGCTCAGTAGTTTCGGAGTTTATGCTAGACATACATCGCGACTCAGGATTCATGTATATATATATATACATACATACTAGCTGCGCCCCGCGGTCTCAACCGCGTGGTGATGGAAAATCGTTATTTTTGGACAATTCACACTATATCTTTATGAATTATAGCCTGTGTGTTATTCTGATGTGTAAGCTATATTATTGTAAAGTTTCATCAAACTCCATTCAGTAGTTTTTGCGTGAAAGGGTAACAAACAAACATCCATACATACATTCTTACAAACTTTCGCGTTTATAATATTAGTAGGAGTAGGAAGATTAAAAGGGGTGGGTAAAGGTCCAAAGGAATTTCATGAAAATCTATTCATCTGTAAAATGATTAACAGATAACAAATACTAAAATCACATAACTAGCGTAACTCATATAGTAAACGGAGGATAAATCTAACTTGAATTTTGCCTTAGAAATCAGTACATACGAAGTCAACAAACTCATCTGCTGCGGTTTTGATTCCTAAAATACGACTTTGAAATTGAATTATTTATATATATACGTTTATTATGTGAATGAATCACACAGTGTATAATATTACTATAGTAAGTATACGAACACTTGATTAGTTTTAGAGTTATTTTGGCACACCATGAAAATGGTAGAATGCACAGAGACTCAAATATCATAACAACTTGTATTAAATTCTGGCAAAACAAAGATAATGATGATTTATCATAAATATCCGCCCGCATTCCTGTCGCTACGGGAGCTTTGAGTCCTTCCGTTGGGGACGGTCGAGGCCGTCTCTAGCCACACCTACCAAGACCTACGCAAACAACTACCTCTATGGTTGAGCAGGTTAAGCCTTTGCCGGCTTACCTAACTGCAACGCAGAGGCTCCGGGTTCGATTCCTGGTATAGTAAATTTCGGAAACGTATTTTCTCCGTTGTCTATCTGTCTGGTGCCTGGGATCGGCCCCAGAAAGGTCCGTTGTATATTACCCATAACACAAGCGTAACTTGCTTAATTTGGAGATATACAGTGTGTGTGTGTTTGTCTGCCGATTTATTATTTATTTATTTATTTAAATAACTATTTTTTTTTAAATAACCTAATTGACCATCAAATCGACCAGAAACCTTAAATATGATACAAGTATTTTATAATTATTATATGTCAAATGATGTGACATAACGAACCACTAGTAGTTTATTTATTTTTATATGTCTAGTTCGTCACTTCTGTTCGTTTGTTTTATTTGTAATGATAAGTTATATTATACATAGTAATTGCAGTTTCTAGTAAACATTGTGTGAAACTCATTAAATTGCTTTGTACAGCTAAGCCATGGCATAACTTGCAGGTCCTTGAGGAAGATCAGCGCTGGTTGTATAACCAGCATTATGCTGAGCATCGGTCGTTTTAGGACACCATAATTGATGTTATGTTACTATCTTGTCTTTTTGTATCTTGTACTAAATAAACATTATTCTTTCTTGCTTTCTTTCTTTCAAACTCGCCAATGATCATTCCCCAAGACCTTGGCTATTGGCGAAGGGATAAAACACGGGGAGTTTGTAGGTATTACGGCCAATGGCAACCTACCTCCAAAAGGTAGGTTGCCTGTTAGTCCTACACTAAGCCGGCGGGTCCCACACGCCCTCACCATAATCCCTATACGACGATAAATATCTCTGTATTAAAAAAAAAGGATGTGACTGTCCCGTTAACTTCCGCGTGCAATTGCTAACTCTATCCGTCCGAATACTGATAACAATTTAATTATACTGTAAACCACATTTCCTTATGTCGACGTCCGCCATTATGAGATTAGAAGCAAAATAAAACGTTACGAATGTTAAACACAAACATTTCTAAACTATCATTCAGTTCGTCACGGCTTTTGCTTGTTGCCATAGACTGTGAAAGCAAAGAGAGGTCAAACAATAACAGCAAGCAAGTTAAACTAAATACTTCTAGGGAACTCTCTAGGGATGAATGATGAAAACTTCAACGGACAAGTGGCAAAACGAATCGCAACAAAATTTTAACTTCCAGTTTTACGGGCAGATTGTTAATGTACTTGTCCAATTTGAAAAACTACCCGTAAAACTTCAGTTAAAATTTTGTTGCGATTCGTTTTGCCACTTGTCCGTTGCCATTCGTTTTTCCACTTGTCCGTTGAAGTTTCACTTCTACTATGTGTCCCAGCACACATTTCGATTTTTCGCAGGTTTACTGCAAATTATGATTTGGTTAGGTTAGATACATTTTAATGAATGCATTTATTATTTAAACATATTTTATTTTATCAAAAAAAGAAAATCTGAATTCGATTCGGAACCACAAAACGCATCCATAGTCTACTCTAAAATTATGCCGCCTCTCACCACGTCTAGTCCAAATTTATGCCGCTCCTCCACGCGGCCGTAACGCTTTTTCGTGACAGAATAATCCTAAGACCCCTCCCCCCTCTATACAGAAGTTTCACTTCAATAATGAACCCCCAAGGATAAAGACACTCCCCTTTGCTGTTTCCAAGCGTTTATTTAACTTTTGACGTTTGCACGTGTATCAAGTTACATTTTTCTTGACAGTAAAGCCCACATAAAACAAATAATAATAAAAGATATTATTTATATAATTATCGTATTTTACTTTTGTGGGTGAGGTAATAGTGATGTTCTGTGACGCACAGACTACTAAACCATCGACACTATACGTAACTAAAGCGAAAGTAATCGATTTGTAAATAAAATATGTTCTACTTAATTTCAAAAATGTTTTATTTAATATATGTAAAATATGTTCATTGAAATGTGGGCAACATTAAATTAACATATATAAACAGGCATATTTAGATAGATAGATAGATAGATAACACTTTATTATACACCAATACAAAAATGAACTTAAAGACTAAAATTATATCTAGTTGTACAAAGGGCGGTCTTATCGCTAAAAAGCGATCTCTTCCAGACAACCCCATTTATCACACGATATAGTATTTTCAGCAAAAATATATAGATTACTTAAGTTATTTATAAATGAAGTCGATTTTTATAACAAATCGAGTCGGTAACGCATTAGGATATTACTAATTGATCCCTCATCGAGCTGTCAAAGGTAAAATAAATGCTTGAAAAGGGTATACTATTCTAGATAGTATAAAAAATATTTACACGACGAACTGAGAACCGCTTCCTATTTTTAATGCGATTAAAATAAAATAGTTAACAAAAAAAAGTAAAAAAAAGCTCTACCATAGAGGAGGCGGAGTAAAGTTGCGGGTAAATTATTTTATTTATATTGATTATGGTATATCAACAGAACATCTATACCAGCATGTACCAGAGAAAATTCATTCGCGTTGCTGTTTTTAATTCTATAAATAAGACGCATTGGGACAAACTAACGCAGTTGGAGCAGAGGCATAACAGAGCGACAGAAAAGTAAAGGTTTTAAAATTATATTTTCTTTTCGCATTAATTTATTGTACAAATTTGATACCCCAATAGATCTTTTATATTACTAGCGGGTCCGGCAAACCGACAGCCGATTGCAGCGCCACCTACTGGGTCCAATCACGAATCTTAATCATTCTAGAATCCACTGGAACACACACAAACATTTTCATCACAACCCAACCGTTTAGGAGGAGTTCACCGATATACGAACGAACAGAAGAATTAAAAAGATACATGTCTAAGCTTCTCAGAATTACGTAGTATTTTACTGGACGATGGTCATAAGTATGTAATATTCTTCTTCTATAGAATAGAATTTCTTTATTGCGTAATGCATGTACAAGGATGTTAAAGTTGTCATATTATCAATGCATTCTGCCTATACAAAGACGTTCAAAATTAATATATAATATTGACTTACATTATAAATTACTATTAAAATTAAAAATAAGTAAGAAAACACAATAATAATCTTACATACAATAGTAATTATCTAAATAATAAAATGTCTTACAATTACGGCATTTCAAATATATTTATGTCAAGTTTTATAATGTTTTATCATTCGTAAACATATTTATATTGTTAATAGCTTACTTAAGTTCTTTTTTAATAATGTACAAGGTAACTCTTTAAGACACTTGGGAAGTTATATATAAAGGTATATTACCAGTTCATATCACAGCAAAATTACTATTACATCACCAAATATAACATAGGCCAAATCGTATCTGTACATCGATCTAATCTATGCCGCGGTTCACCAGGAATAACTGCCGCAGTTCGTCGACCTCACTTGCATCAATTCTACTTAATTGTCAGTGCAGTTTGTTTATTTCCTTTTAGCCATAAAACTGACTTTGATGTCGGCTCTACACTTTTTAGGGTACCGCAAATGTTTTGACTACAACAGAATCGTTATCCAATTGTGTCCGTCTGTTAATCTTGTCTTTCTATGTAAAATCTATTACAAATTAGGCGGCATAATCGACACGTACGTGCAGGGACGGAGGAATAATACAATTTCCTGCGTTGGGGCGCCCTGTCGTAAGAGGCGACAAAACAGCCCACAGCCAGGTGGTAGGGCATTTGCCCGTCTAGATGGCTACCACCCCTAACAACCTTTAATTGTGTGCATTGGTGCCTAGGCTTCAGTCTCCCTTTAGAGAGCACCAGCGCATTTGTAGCACCTTTCGTGTTGCGAATGTCTATAGGCGATGGTAACCGCTTTCCATCAGGTGGGCCGTCAGAAAAAAAAACACGTTATTTTAAATTTTCCTACGAAATAAATACTAACTGTACCTATATAAGAATATATTTAATCCTGTTACTACATAATAATAATATTATACTTAGAAGTGGCAAATCACCGTCTGCCCATTGTTATCCATGTTCCCCAAACATTGCGACGGGCAGATACCACAGTCCCCATAGAACTAAATCCCTAATTCCACGAATAGTTCGTCCCAAGAGTATCTTTTGTGCTCATTTCTTAAAGTAGTCCTACACTGACCGGGGTTTGTCCTTGAGTGCATTACTATGGTGTACACAGGGATCAGGGATAATCGCCGGCCAGTGCCATGCCGAAGATATATCAAATTTGTGAAAGGGCCTTTATTTGTTGGCCTTCCCATCGCAAGCCCTCCAAAAGTGCGGGTAATATTTATGGCCCGTGGTCATCAATGATATCTTATGTTTATTTCTCTATTTAAATAACTTCTCCCGTACCGTACTATTTAAACAAACACGACTATAATAGTAATTTCTCTTAGAAACTAGGGTCTATAAAGTCTATAAGAATGAAATTTAAGAGGGATGTGTAGACTATATGATGTATGGAAATTTATGGGCAGTAGAGTATTTTGTTTAAAAACAACCCTTTTCCTTGGTTTGCCGTTTGACAGTTCATCACAGAAATTGATCCTTACAAGCTACCTATGGTTTGGCATAATAATATAGGATCTGTTTATTTTTACAAAAGCAGCCGATTCGATGACCTGACTACCTGCGCAAGGTCGCCGGTAGGCACTCGACGAGGAAGGCGGAGGACCGTGATGAGTGGAGCCGACTTGGGGAGGCCTACGTCCAACGGTGAATGGTTGACAACGACGACGAGCTGATTCAATTCCTAACAAAGGCAATTGATTTTTCAAAAATCTAATGATACCTTAAGGAACGTTTTGAAATTTTTCGCCTCTCCACTTCTCACAATTTGCGCTCAGATACATATCTTAGACTCCTGACACCTTCACACACTTCATAATTCTTTTATGATAACTCTTTACAGTGCAGGCCGTCAAACTCTGGAATGCGTTGCCTCTTACTGTCAGAAAGGCCAAAACATTACCTACATTTCGGAACTCACTTAGAAAGTACTATCCGTTTTTAAATAAATATGTCTAATATATTAAACATTGACTTATTTATCTATTGTTAATATAAAATGTTTGTCATATATAATTTTAATAAATATATTTAATTAGATTATTTCGTATATACGTATATATTGGTATTCTATAAATGTGTCTGGATCTATGTATGTATTTAATTTATAAGTTAGTGTTATTATGTATATTTAAATTGTACAGTCCTATCTTTTTTCTGTTCCACCTACATCGCCAGATTAGTTAAGAATTTATTTTAAGCTAGGTTGCCTGGAAGACATCGCCTTAAGCGATAAGGCTGCCTGTTGTTTTGCCAAGCAGTATGTAATTATGTATTTTGTTTTTGTTTATTTTGGTGAGCATTAAAGTGTTATCTATCTATCTTTTCGTCTAGACTTCTTTGAGTGTTTATCGCTATTTTGCATAGTTTTGGCCCCGAGGGCCCAATTGAAAAATTCACCTGTATATTTGACACGTCTACGGAACCATTCTTGGCACGTGGACTGCAACACACTTACTTGATCTTATTTCTTTGATCTCAACGCGGTTTAATTTCTGTGGGACCAAGTTTCTAGGTTAGCGTGCGGTTGTGGTGTTTGTTTATTTAAACTTTATTGCCCTGTATTGGTTAATATGGTGTATAAAGGATGCCATAAGATTTATTCTTATATCACCGCATTATAATACCATGAGGAGAAACCAAAAGGACAATTCTTTTATGGTAAAAGGTTAGATTATACTTAAAATCCAGAGTCCACCACGAAAAAGAAACAAAGGAAGAAAACCGCTAAAATTTCACATTTAAGCGCAATTTCAAGGATTTTTCTGCTATATCTTCGGAACCCAAAGTCTGATACCAATAAAATTTACATGGGACCATTTCGAAGCTTTGATGAAAGGCGAACGCAAAAAGAATCATCAAAATCGGTTCAGAAACAACAAAGTTATGGCTCACGTCGATATTTTTTTATACACATAAAAAAATATCGTGAATTGGAACTTCCTCCTTTTTAAAGTCGGTTAAAATAGGTTTATTTGCCAAATGCGATACAGATAAAATATAAAATAGGCGAAACCAAATATTCGGCCTCTTTAGCCCGGCTGCAACACGGTGGGCGACTAACTACCCACCGGTAACTGCGTTTGAAGCCGCTGGAGCCTTCCCCGGAAAGCGATGCTTGCTCAGCATCTCTCATTGGCCAATTTGATCTTACCTTGGCGGCCTTTGTGTTGATTACTCTGCGGGTAATGGCCGGTTCCTATATCTTACCGACCGTTCATTTGCCTATCGGTTAAAATTTCACGTAAGCTGCATACAAGTAATGTAAAATCAACCGATGGTAAGGCGAGTGAATGAATACTAAGATATAAGAACCGGCCATTATTTGGCCGTTGATAAACCTACTGAACGGATTTAAATGAAATTCGACGCAGAGCTAGCTCGAACGGTTTAATATTATAATTTTTAAACCGTTAAATGTAGGATTGCCAGATGTGTTCCACAAAAAAATCGAACAAGTGTTTAATTAAGTTTTTAATAAATTTTTGTTTAACTAACTTTTTAGTTACTAAATTTGCATCGAATGCTAAATTAAGAGCAAATATACGTTTTCATATATCTAGTACTCGATGCCACTGTTTTTAATAAAGTTTTATTGCCTGAGATGGCATCTTTGAATTCAGTGCAACTAGCAGTTATATTAAAGAAAACGCACAATTCAATTTTTACATATATAATATAGAACAAATTCGCTTTAAAACCGGACAATCTTTTGCCCTATTTACCGAGATTTTCTTGACAGGACAAACATAAAGTAAACCGGACTGTCCGGTCGAATACCGGACATCTGGCAACTCTAGTTAAATGCCGTATCGTTTCCGTGGGTTAGAGGTTTATAGCGAAAATGATAGTGGTCACGTTTTTTAGGCGGTTGTGTTGCAATTCACTAAGAAGTACGATGTCTTCATGGCAACGCGACCGAAGTTTCGCTGGCATTGCAAGTTATTTATCTTTTACGAACAATATCGAAAATTACTCTTAATGCCGGTTCTTATATTTCACTTGCCTTAACTATAGGTAAAAATTTAACAATACTTGTGTTTTTATTACAATTTGATGGAGATCGGTTACACCAAAGGTGCTACCAATGTGCTGCCGCGCTCTTTAAGGGAAGACAGGAACCTGGCCACTAATGCCGGAACACAACTGAAGGTTTTTATGGCGGCATACTCTAGTAGACTAGGGGTAGTAGCCATCCAGTCGGGCAAATAGCCTACTATCTGGCTGGGGTTGTTTTGTCGCCTCTTATGACAAGCCGCCCCAACGCAGGAAATTGTGTTCTTTCTCCATTCCTGCACGGATAGGCATAGGTATGAAGCTAACTTCAAATTTTAAAAGATAGTAAGGCCAATGAACAGTCTGTAAAATACAGAAACCGGCCATTAGTCAATGTGAAATCCCAACATGTATAGAGGCAGACATAATCTGTCTACAGCCGTGTGCTTAATCCGTGAATGCTCATGACATCGTCATGTTTATAATCCAATAACTGGTGTTCCCTTACCAAGGTTAAGAATCTGAAGCCATATATGGGCCGTGGGCTAGAACAAGCTACGTGTGGGGGTTGACTTATCGTTGTGTGTTGCATCTATGACAGCGGTCGGCAACACGCGGCCCGCGAGATGCATCTATGCGGGCCCATGACTGTTTTATAAATAAAACTTTTGTGGGATCCTACAAAAATATATAATTATTATACTTATAACGTAATTATTAAATAGGCGGGGAAGCGTGCATTACAGTGTACCACGCAAATACGCGAGTCAGCAGTTACTTACATTTCGCGGTAGTACTTATTTATGAGAACAAACTTTATCACTTAATTACTGAAATACTAACATGAAACCTAACATACACATATAGGTATATACACAAGTGCGGCCCGCCTTTACTAAGTCGGGGTCCCGGAGGCGCAGATATGCGCAAGATCTCCTCCCGTAATACCGCTGCAGGGGCCCTCTGGCATCTAGGGAGCAGTGGAGTCTTCACCCCTGTTAACGAAGTGAGTTTGCCTTTCCCGGGGCATTCTCAAGCACTGATGCGCTAGGATCGGCGTGGGCGTAACTACGTTCTAAGTCTCACGCTCTTCCTGCCATAAGCGCGGGGCACATGGGAGGTGGGTGGTTTTAGTGGAGTACTGAGTTTTCGAGTCTCCACACAAGCCGGCGATTTGACTTTGGTGGCCCATTCGTGGTGTCACCTCTCGTCGCTTTGGTCTAATCCCTAGTAAAGGACCCACCCGGTAGTGAGCGAAGCGCATTGACGCGCCTCAAAAAAAAAAAGATGTTACTTCGTTGAACAGGGTGACGCACCACTGGCGAGAGCCCATGGCTCAATAGCCGCGCGGGAGCTACGACCGCTCGTGAGGGATGTAATAAGACGACAAGTCTTGTACTCTAGATGTAATTTGTTTAATTAATTTAACATTAAATTTAAGACAGAAATCTTTAATGCTACGTGATAATATTTGTAACCTAATGTATATTCTGAACATGTTCGTAGATAATAAAACTACGTTTTAACGGTTTTGAGCGCGGTAACTTATTTGATTTTTATTATTCCGACGTTTCGGTAACTTTTTAGTAGCCGTGATCACGAAAGACAAAAATGTCAAGTGTCAATGTTAAGGTTTTAATTAGCCTACCGCCAACTTGTTTATTTCTTTTTATTTTTCCTCCCACCCATTTAAATATTATATAAAATTATTAGAGCTAGGCGTGTTTGCTGAAGAGTTTTTTGCGCCGCTTCTTCTCTTCAAGTCATATCGTGTTGCGAAGCGGTGGTAAATTACATTAGGCTCCCATAGAGTAAATAATAACCATAAACAAAATTAAAATTAAATAATTAAAATGGACAAGTTAGCGATGAAAAGTGGCCGAGACGTCGGAATAATAAAAATCATATAAATTTCCGCGCTTAAAACCGTTAAAACGTAGTTTTATTATGTATATACTATATAGTTCATTCGCGTTAAGAATGCAATAGGTCATCATTGTTCGCCGGCCTATCCCTGCTCCCTAACCAATCAAATCTTTTCAAATTACAAGGTCAAGTTCACAGTGACCAGTTGAAGGCATAGCTTCGAACGCGACGGTCGTGCCCTGTAATTGTGTTAACTGATTTATATTTAAAAAAATGAATGCCTCACCAATTCGTAAAAATAAAAGTGGTTCGGTAATTCATAGTGGAGAGACAAAAGTAATTTACAATGTTTTTAAGTATTTTAAACAGTCTGATTTAAATGTGACTGTGGACAGCATAGTACAAAAAACGGCAAATGCACGCGGTGTGTCCGAGAGAACAGTTTATAGTATTCTTAGTGAAAAAAAGGGCCAGGAAGTCTACGATTGATAAATTCGAGCAATTAGACAGATGTGCTATAAGGAGAAAAGTACACTCAATATATTTAAATAATGACTACCCGACAATAAATAAAATTATGACAATTTGTGAAGTTGATGTAGATATTCCAACGTTTAAACGTACCACACTTCACAAAATAATGCATGAGCTGATAAAATATAGTGATAGTGTATAATAATATATAGTAAATACTAGTGATAGTGATTAAAATATTAATGACTTAATTTTGATTTTTAACTTTTAAATGTATTTTTTAAATTCATTAAACTTAATCTTTAAAAATATAATTTGTTTGAATTTTAACAGCACTGTGAATACACCTTTACCCTGCAGTTGCACTGATGACTCCCTGCGTTCTTAACACGAATGAACTATAGTCGCGAAAACTTAAGAAAATATAATGTTCGTAGATGCATCTCCGAAGGTTTTCCGTTTTCTGTATTAACAGATTTTGGGACGTACATGGACTACTCAGTTAATTATGTAGGAATAAATTATTCCATGTACGTACACACATACATAATGTATACTAACATTTTGATAGCATTTTTTCCTATATTGAAAACTGGACAGACAGGAAAAGTTGTCAATCCCGAAAATTTGAGCCCAATACGATGAAATCAGGCCACTGGTGAATTTTCGGAAATTCAATAATTTAGTAATTTTCAAAAGATGTCAGCTTCTATATAACTTAGAGACTCCCTTCATACGGCATATATCTCGGTGAGCCCACTAATTAGAAAAAATATCGATTTGCTCTAAACTTTTATCCGGCTTAACTGGAAGCTTCCCACTGAACCACTGTTTTAGTAAAATTTTAGTTGTTTTCAAAATACTCTCAAATCTACAATTTTCCCAGGGGAAATCAGCTTGAGGACAAACCGCCGCGGGGGAAGCGCGGTGGGGCGTGTGGGATTCGCCTCGTCGGGGTGGCACTAGCACTCCCGCAGGAATGTTATTGCCACACCGCGGTTGGAGATACCCACTAAAACCCCTGATCCTCGTTGCGTCCCATGTCCGGACTGTGGGCTCGGTCACGCATTCACCTCTATCCCGGACGGACGATGGCCAGTCCCTCAATTGTAAGCTAGAGAGCTGAGCTTCTCCGACTATCTCGGGTATCACCACGAGATGAGGGGGCGCACGGGTCGGTTCGCGTCCCTCCTCTCCGGCCTTTATGTTCGAGAGACCCGATTCCCCCACAGGTCGCCCGCGCGGCCGTACTTCTGTTGATATCTGCCCTAATTCTCCTTAGTTACTCTGATTTCGTTATTATAAAGCTATGCAAGGCCGATCGATTTTTCAAAAATTGCTATTATTTTCTTCTCGCAATTTTATTCGATTTTCAGTCTCGCGCTGATTTTCAGTGCCGACCCCGCCTCATTGATTTATATTAGACCCATCACCACGGTAAGTGTAACAAGTAACGGGAAATGTAACAAGACAGTAACACAGTATATGAAACATAAAACAGATGTGACAACCACGAGCACAGAAAATAAAAAGAATCATTATCCTATATAGTAATAAAAAAAAATTTGAAAATATGTACGTAAATAGAACTGTAATTACTAAATACTAATCAGTTCGGTAATCAATAATCTTATTACTATTAATTGAAACAAATAAATAAACTAAATACAAAAAAGAAACATTCAAATCAATGGAAAAGCCTTCAAATCCTTAGGAAGTTTGAGTAGCACGTCTTACAGGTGAGTTTTAAATAAAAGTAAACTCATTCTTCATAAGGAAGAATCTAGAAATGTTAAACATTTCTAAAATCCTCTTTCTGTGATTGTAGTAAATATTTTTTTAAATGAAATTTGAATGTGCAGGTCTCTGATGTGTGGAGGAATATCATTCCAGCATTACGCCCTTTTACTAAATTTAAATTGAACACTCCTGCGCATTACTCAACTTTTTACAACAATTCTTTATCTGTTAAGGCTATAAAGCTTCGGAACGCGCTTCCTGTTACTATCAGACAAGCAAAATCGCTAGCGATATTTAAATTTATTTATTAAATTTTACATTTATACATTTTGTATAATGTAAAATTTCTGCATATATATATTATATATATATATATATATATATATATATATATTATTAAAATGTAAGTAGTTCGTACTATATGTTACGTATACCACCATCGCCACTATCGTCTCAATGGAGAAGAGAGGAAGAGATCGCTTTTTAGCGATAAGACTGCCCTTTGTACATAATGTTTGTATTGTTGTATAATAAAGTGTTGTCTATCTATCTAAACAAGTCCAAGACGCATTGGCTGGTTTTCCACATCAACAGCCTCGATATCCATGTCTTCTGACAACGTTTTTCTTAACAGTCAGCATGTGGAAATAACTCTACGTAGTCTACGCACCCGACTAGCATTCGAAATCACGTATTTCACAGATGACTAACCCACCAAGTGCAACAACCTATATTGATAATAATAAAACCACGAACTTTGTGTAATTATAGTGACATATTTGGAAAACGCCATGACAAACTGTAGAACTAAAATCCAATAACATCTATTTATTTATTATATGGAAAGCTAAAATTACCAGACGGGAAAAATTATTACGCTACAGTCCAAAGTTGACATAATTCTTACCTATATGTAATTAACAAGAAATTCTATTTATTAATATTTACCCGTGATTCATAACACTTGAACGACACGTGTGAACGTCTAGAACTCTAGAACAATGCTGACCCATGCCGTTGATGACACGGAACATTAGCGGTGGGTAACCAACCGAAATTCCAAAAACTTGCAATCCGGCTAAATCAGCTAATGCGTCAGCGAAGGACTCGCCAACCGACAGCCGACGGTTGACGGCCAGTACTCATATGCGAGTCGTAGCTGTAACCGGGCAGATTACAGTAACATGTTAGTGTTTTTTTTTCAGGCGGCGGAAATGCATTTCGCACATACCGGGTCCTTTGCTAGGGATTAAACCGTTGTCGCTCATGGAGGCATTCCACTGAGGGCAATCCAAACAGTAACCGAGCTTGTGTAGAGACTCGAACCAATGGACAAATGCCCAAGGGCTAATACCCCACTAAAACCACCCTCCTCCCATGTGCCCCGCGCTTATGGTAGGAAAGGCATGACGCTGACGCCCAACGAGCCGCCTTTGGCGTACTCATCTGCGAGCCGGGCGGAGAAAGTAACGAGGTTCCAGTGTAGACGTGGCTCGCGAGCGCCCTTTTTCGCGAAATTTTACCGGTGCCTTGGAAGTCGTGGTGGCGTAATAGCTAGTTCACGCGTTCCAAACTTATCCTGGCCTAGTTTTACGACCTAATGTGTATATTGTTACAATTATCACGTGCTAACAACGGTGAAGGGAAACATCGTGATGAATCCTGCACATCGAGATAACCGATATATCAGACCTGCCAAGCCGCCTTGGACAAGCGTGGCTAATATACTGTACGTTCCCCTATAGTGGGAGGCCCGAGCTCAGCAGTGGTGGGACGTTTATGGGCTGTTATTCTAGTTATTAATTTGACATCAAAGGGACGGTGCCGACTGCCGCGGCCTTTGATTCACGGTAAAAGCATTGGCGTATCTAGTAGTGTCGGTTATTTTTAGGGGAGCCTGGGCCTATCCAAAAAAATCTAACTATGACAGACAGTGTGAAGTTTCTTAGGTGTTCAACCTAGAAATTTACGGCCCACCTATATACGCATGTGGGTAAAAGACGACATCCATGGGCTCGCTGCGAGCGCCGTGCGAGCGACGTACACATTAGATTTTGGTTACAAAATGCAACGGTTTCGGCTCGCAGGTGAGTATCCGGCTTACGCCGTAAGCTTGTCAGTTCTCGGTTTTACTATAACAGGAGATGGGACAGTCCAATCAACTGTAAGACAATTTTTATCATTTTAAAAAACCGTCGCAGTCTCATAGATTTTGTATAAGCGTACATACTTATGACGTCATAGTATGTACATGAAAAAGGACTAATAAAGCATTAATCAATTACTAGTGGTCGCCCATTGGTCGAAATACGACCATAATTAATTTAAATTATAGGTTTGAATATTATTAAGGTTCTGTTGCCAAAGACTATACTCCTATAATCACAGATTTCGCCAAGGCTACGCTGTTAATTTGCCTTTAACAAAAAACTTTGTTTAAAAAAACCGACTTAATAAACTAAAAAGTATAAAATAACTTAATAAAGATTTAATTTAATACACCTCTTATTCTATAACATCTTGAAGTCGGTGCCAAGTAAAACATAAAAAACAACAACAAATGCAAAATATAGTAATTTTTAGTTTTTAAAGTTATATTAAACGATAGGTCGGCCTACGAAAGGTGCCGCGCGCCTTAGAAATATAGGTACCAAGAAACGGGAATGGATATTTTCATAAAAAAATGTTAATAAAATGAAAACTACTGGGCCAAACCATGTTAATTTTTTAGGGGACCAAATGGCAACTATTCCGCATCAAACTAAAGAAGAATCACGTAAATCGGATCATAAATCTCAGCGTATTCGGTGTATATACATAAAAAAAAAAACAATCAAGTTGAGAACCTGATCCCACGGAAACTTTTCTGGGAATAATTTAAAATGGCCAAATAAAATTAATCGAATTCCAATGTGATTTTTTACTTATCGATAGAAAATTTAGTGTAATAAAATGTGTGATATTTTCTTCTCCCGGGAAACCCACGGAAATTCTCCCGGGACCGGTTTGAAGTTGTGCGGATGCATAAAAATTAGGTTATTCCGACACAGTTTCCACTAAAACGACAGCTTACGTGCTTTTTTAAATGCTACAGTATTTTGTATCCCGGGAAACCCGCGGGAATTGCAAGTCAAGCGTGGACGAAGTCGCGGGCATACCCCAGCAGGTAATATAAACCACATACGAACATACGAGCAGCTTGAAAAACAAAGCTTAATGTTTAGGGAGTGCCCACACTAGTCAGTACGGAATATGGCAAATAAAAGCCAAAAAGAGCACGCACGACGCATCGAGCCTATTTAATTTGTTATCTATGTTTACGGTGCAATAGTTCATTTGGTGTCGTTACAATCCACACGAGTATTAAAAAAAAGAGTGTAATAAAAATTCATATGAGAAAGAACCAAATGATTTGGTATTATGTTCAATGATACTTGGTCTTAAACTATACTTATATATTATTATCAATTTAGTGATTTCACAGGCTTTTTCGTTTATTTCAAATTTGTGTATTTCGAATAGTAGACGAACATTATATAACGCATGAAGTGTGTAATTTATAATAATACAAGGATTTATCCCGGGTCAAACTCTAGTGCGTACCTTTTGTTTAAAGAGCAAGCGTTAATACAGGTTGAATTGTATTATATTTTTATGTATTTGCCCCCGGAAGATTTACTTCATTTTATATCGCAAACTATCCCATCTCCCGGGATGAAAGGTATATATATGCCCATTTTCGGTATTAAAACTACATTTAAACAAAATTACAGCAAAACCGACCCGGTACTCCTGGTAGTTTTTCCGTGAAAGCTTAACAGACAGATCGAATTACTACCGTATTTTTTTATAGATTATGATTTATGAACATCTATACACTTCAGAAATGATTGGTCTCCCATACAAACTTCCATCCCCTATTTCAACCCGTTCTAGTTTTATTTATCTATCCCCGTCTATCTATCTGTAAACTACTTACAGTACAAATGACAAAAATTACCAAAATGTCCAAAATGTTCGAAATTACCAAAAAGTCCAAAATGTTCCAAATGTCCAAAATATCCAAAATGACCCAAATGACCAAAAGTATCTCTTGTCCACCCTCGGTATTAAAATCACACATTTACCCAATTTCAGCCAAATCAGTCCAATAGTTTTTCCGTAAAAGCATAACAGACAGAGAGACAAATATATTTTTATCCCGGAAAGTATCCCATTTTTCGGGATAAAAAATATCTTATGTTCATTCTCGGCATCGAAAATATATATACCTATATACTGCGTTTCAGCTAAATCGGTCCGTAGTTTTTCCGTGAAAACGGAACAGACAGACAGTTACTTTCGCATTTATAATATTAATAGGGATTGTGTTACGATGTAATGAGATTTTAATGAATGGAGGAGTTATATTAATCGTAAATATAAATATGAAATGTTTCATACGATGGGTGAGAGTTCCGATGGTCCCTTTCCCCCCTCCTCCTATACCATTCTCCATGCCCTCTTATCTCATCCCTTCTGTCGAATTCTAAAAGTTGGAAATGCGTTAGCTGCGCCCCTGGTATTGTAAACATCTATAGGCCACGTTAACCACATTGAGTTAAGTGTGCCGTCTGCCTGTTTGTCAGCTTCCCCTTGACAAAAAAATCACTAAACAAATAAAAATGTATGTGTGCAATGCAGTTTACAAGCAGTAGAAGTAAACCTTCAGAGAATATATAGGCGAACATAACTATACATAAAACGCTCAGTAGACAAGTGTGAACTGCACACACACATTTTCGCATTTGTATTCTATTATAGACGTTTTTATTCTTAGGTATTTTGACCCTTATTCGCAATAATTCAATACAAATTACATTTTAACACTAGTATAAAATTCAAAATTCAATGCAGTGTTATGTACGTATGTGTATCTACGTATAAAAGAATATCTGCCTTAAGTATATACTTAGTCTTGCCATAAATATTGTAACAAAGATAATTTTTTTTATTGCAAAAACATTTATAAGTTTTACGGTGTGTTAGTTTAATACATAAATATATAACAATTTAAAATATAAAAAGTTTATTCGAAGTGGTCTCCATTGTCTGCAATACATTCCTTTAAACGTTGAGGCCAGTTATCAATAGAAGCACGCACTCTTTCCATGGGAAAATTCTTCATTGCCAATCGTATGGATTGTTTTACGACTCCAAATTATCATGGCGTTTAGAGCAAGCCGTACTCTCTAAAACTGACCATAAATCATAATCCAGCGGATTAAGATCGGGACTAGACGACGGCCAGTCTTCAGCTATGATGAAGTTCGAAACGTTCGTTTCCAACCAAGACTGCGTGGACCGAGCTTTATGACCCGGCGCCGAGTCTTGCTGGAAGGACCATTCTTGGTTATTGAACATGGTGTTGTTAGGGGCTTAACTACCTTCCCAAGAATGGTATCTTGATACACTTGTGTCGATTTTTTGATACCTTTTTCACAAAAATATGGCTCAGTCACTCCTAGTATATATAGGTAAAGCTAAAATTAATTTGAAACCTTTTAAGTTTCATTTAAAGTGAAAATTAATACTAACGGGTAAAGAGAAATGTTATTTTGGATTAAATAAGGTTGAATTTTATCTCTTTTTAGTGTCGCTTCTTCGTTTCATCGAGTTTCAAATCACAACGATTCTAAAGAAATTTTACTTCAATAATTTATACTAATTAATTGACGACTAATTCAAAGCCAGTGAGAAAGATACCACTGACACCCGTACGTCGTAGGCGTAAAGATCTTTTCGGCTTGCATTTGCCGAATCGGTGCCGAACAGTGTGGGGACTCCCTTTACAATAAATTAGCGTTCATAGTAACCGTAATCAATTTTGGACAGCACTCTTACGTCATACCTTATAGTTCTAATAATTAATATGTTATTAATAAATAACCTACTTAGTATATGCCTAGCAGGAAAAAATATTATTTTAAATTAAATCAAATAAGAAGAAACGACGGTATACTGAAAAACCCATGGATAAATAATAACATTATTTCATGGGTTAATGACGTCATTGTAATTTTCTTCGCTTATCAGTGAATCCGTGTTTTTAGATTTAGAAAATCGTCATGTTATTTGTACGTGGTTTGGCCCACGCTGGAATCATTATCGTGACTACAGCTCTTGATAGCACGCTCTCACAGAATACCGGCGTGAAACGTATAACATATATATATGTGCATGCCGCTACACAATGCTTTAGTGAAATCAAGAAAAAATAATTAGGGGTTGCCGCCACACATTACAAGGTTGATTTCGAGTGTGATTTCCCATAAACTAGCGGGTCCTGCCCTGACAAAAATAAAACAACCCAATTTCAGCGCCACCTACTGAATGAAATTGTGAATCTGAATTCTAAACCATCTCGGGACCCACTTAAACATGGACATAAGATTTTATCAAAACCCTGGAACTCGATTCTAGTGCCAACTACCGTGTCGTGACCCTAAACCATTTACGAATCCAGTTGAACACACACAAAACCACACGCTGACGCGCTTCCAGCGGTTACCTCGCCAATGGCTATTTAAATTCAGTTAATTTTGATTACCTCATACATGCGCTCCCGGTGTTATACATTGGATAACCCTTAATAACACGTAATATTATATATAAACAATTCAATATATATATATATTTGAACGTTGAATTCAGCGATTCAGACGTACGCCAAAAGCTAAACGGAACGATTATCCTCTTAAATAGTGTCATATTAATAAATTTAATTTTTAAATTTATAACTCATTGAAAAATTAAGTGTACAAGAAGGTGAACTATTCAAAAGAGTTGAAAATAGTGCTTAGAGTGCCTTTCTAATTCATCGATACAATTGTTAGCAGCTGCACATATAAAATGTAAGTACATACTTATATATAGATAGATACATATATCTTTATAAATAATTCCGTATCCTGTCGGTAAAACTCGAAAAGAAGCCTATGGATTGATTTTCTTAATAACTGGTTATTATCAGATTAGTTAGGCTACAGCAAAACTTGGCAGACTTCAGCTGGGATGCAGGGTTGCCAAGTTATCGGTTTTCTATCGGATTCACTTTGGAGAGTGTGCAGCTGAGCTCTTCCATCTGATCCCGCCATCTCCCTTCCATCATCGGACAACCAAACGCACCGGCATGCGACACCGATATATGGTGGATATTCCACCTATAAGAACGAAGCGATTTGCGTTTATCTTCATCAAACGCACCGCAAAGGAGTGGAACACATTGCAGGAGTATGTCTTTCCCGATACTTATAACCTGGGTGCCTTCAAGCCCCGTGTGAATAGGTACCTTCTAGGTAAGCGTGCTCCATCCTAGACCACATCTTCGCTCCACATAGGGCGAGATTGTGGTCAAACACTAACCTACACTATGACCACGTTTCCGAATTTCGTAAAAAACTCAAGTGGTTGCCAATTCGTTTTCGCCGGGATACTCACATTCTTTCATTGCTTTATAGTATTTTATTCATCCCTACTACTCCACAGTGCCTTAAAGAACGCTTCGAATTTATTTCTTGCTCTCACAATTTACGCCCTTCCAGTCAACATAGACTTATTACTCCTATTCATAATACAACGTTTTTCAATAACTCTTTCACGGTCAAGGCTGTCCAGCTTTGGAATACATTGCCTGTTGCTGTCAGACAAAGCAAAATCTTTAATAACATTTAAGAACATGGTCAGAAAATTTTATCTGCAATATAACGATATGTAATTTTATATAATTAGCATTATATTGCATATAACTATATATTTATTATGTTTAAATAGTTGCATTTTATCACTATATCTTGAATATGTATATAACTTTTGTGTATATTTGTATATATAGTATAGTTATATATTTATTATTAAAATGTAAGTAATCGTACGATAATTATGTATACCACCATCCCCATTCCTAATCAGCAATATTCCTGCCACGGGTTGTTTGACAGAGATCGCTTTTTAGCGATTAGACCGCCCTTTGTACACAATTAGAGTAATACTAGTTCGTAAGTTTTCTGTAATGGTGTACAATAAAGTGTTATCTATCTATCTATACTACAATAAAAAAAATTAAAAAAGCTGGTACAATAAATAGAATACGTTGGCCCTAGGGGCCTCCGCCTGCCAGGGTTTCCGGAATGGCAAGGCTGTCTATCTGTGGTCCTGGCATAGAGGTGAAGGACGGAACACCGAGGGGTTTTAGTGGGTATACCCTACCGTGGCGTAGCAATAGAGAAGAAGCGATGAATGCTAATATTATTTTTTAATTGTGCATAAAAAATACATTAAATCAATAAAAAAGAACATTGCACACACTACCATGTATTTGACACACACACGCATATATACTCTTTTGTTTATTGTTAAAGACAAATTAACAGCCTTGGCGAAATCTGTGATTATAGAAGTATATAGTCTTTGACAACAGAACCTTAGTAATGTAAATTAATTATGGTCGAATTTCGACTACTGGGCGACCATTAGTTTAATTAAAAACTTAAAATAAACTAAGTTATAAATAGTACAAGCGATTATAGACTGTAACAAATCGCTGCCAGATGGAAGCGTACCCAGAAGGCTGGCTGCATTGCCGCGCTGTATAGCGATGCTTATTCTTTGGGCGAAACACGAGCCAGTCTTCTGATCACAGGTGACATCGAAGAGAGTCTTGCAAATCTCTTTGAAGAAACCCTTTGCCGATGGACCCCACGGATCTAATGTTTCAACTCCAAACGGTACAAACATGTAAACCCTTCCTAAGGTTCCATGTGCGCCGTTTGAGAGTTTCAGCTATTTTAGCAGCGTCGCCAGCCTCTAACTTAGTCATTGGAAGATGTTAACACATATCGCGTCCCAAACGACCATCCCATCTTCCAAGGAATTAGATGTTAAATTAGAGAAAAATTCCCCCTCCACCGTCCTCGTCACAGCTGGTCACATTCGTGAGACACCTCCCTCCCTAATGTGACATCACATATGCATGCAATTTCACATCACGAAACTATTACTTCAATTCAAACAGCAGTTCCGTAATAATTAGTTTTTTATACCGTTTAAATTATTTATTAATAATTTAAACACTATGATCATACTATAAAGGTATAAGACGTTTATATGACGATGACGGCCTCTGTGGTTGAGCGGGCTAAGCCGTTGCCGGCTTACCACACTGTAACGCAGAGGCTCCGGGTTCGATTCCTGGTATAGTAAATTTCGGAAACGAATTTTCTCCATTATTTACTATGGTCTGGGTGTCTGGGATCGGCCCCAGAGTGGTACGTTGTATATTACCCATAACACAAGCGTAACTTGCTTAATTTGGGGATATACAATATGTGTGTTTGTCTGCCGATTATTATTATTATTATATGATCTCAGGCTCATACAGATAAGAGTTTGGAAATACTTAGAAGTTCTTCGTTAATAGTTCAAATTCCGTCTCTTAATCTATTCTTATATTATAAAGAGGAAAGATTTGTATTTTTGTATGTTTGTAACGAATAAACTCAAAAGGTATTGGAACGATTTCAAAAATTCTTTCTCCATTAGAAATGCATGTCATTTATCGTCATTTTCCTGCTAGCTTCCGTGGAAGCGGCCATAATGTGACTATCAATTTCTGTGCAGGAATGTCAAACAGCAAATCAATTTAAAAACATTGATTAATTTCTTATACGATAAACTCGTATCAAAGCTATTAATTATATTATTTGTATATTAATAAGCTATAAAAGATAAATAAGCAATCAGATTTTATCTCTTATATAATAAAAACATATTATTAATAACTAGTTGTTACATACAACTTCTTACGTATTTATTATTTTTCATTTCTCTTACTCGGAAATTAAGTTTGAAGTTACCTGATCACAGGGCGAAAACAGTACTTTTGGTCCCTGGGAAACGATTTACCCTGCTGTCAAAACAATTTATGTGTGAGCCATGTCCAATCTTATACAGCCACTGTTAAATCGCGGCGTAAAATTGTAATTCAAAAATATCAAAAATTGATTTTATATTCATAATTTTACTTTTCACTAAACTATTATTTATATTACATGAATTGGAGCAAAATATTTACTTTCATCACTGACAAATAAAATACTCGCATGTCTACTTTTCGGTGTAATTAAAAACAAAGCACCTAAGTATTTATTTGAAAAACTTCTATGGGCAGGCTCACAGAGATCTACTAATCTACGGCAATGTGCAGTACAGCTTATTACTTTGCGACGTCATTCAGCTGCTTTTAAAGGCAGCTTCCGGTATTCGGCTTCTAGATGCTGGAACAATATCCCGCCACCAATAAGAACCGTTCGAAGTGCACATATTTTTAAAATTAAACTGAAAGCGTTCCTGTACGAACACCAAATGCAGCAAGCAGATCTCGCACTTGATACAAGCGCCTTTTAGTAAGCCTGGTTGAGTCTTTTTCATAGTTATAGTTCTATTTAATTTAATTTCTTTTTGTTTGTAACGTACCTAATATTATTTTTCAAAATCATTATTTTCAGTTACAATAATTATTTCATAACATATTATGTACTTATATTAAAATTTTCAAAATACGTCTATTCTTTGTTTCATGTTATTCTAAATATAAGTAATATTAAATGTTCATTAGCTATTTTTTTTCTTCTGTGAAGGTGACGTTGCTGCTTGGCACTAACGGAAGACCAGCGCAGGTTGTTATCAACCAGCATTTGCTGAGTTAGGGCCTTTTTTAGAGTTAGTTAATTTCGGCTTTTATTAAACTGCTTATGTAGACTTTTATAATTTAAAATAACTCTAAATAAACATTATTTTCTTTCTTTCTTTCCGTATAATAGTAATTCGATTGCTTAATACTAAGATCTCGTAGTGTAAAAAAACGTGATAGCTCAGTGGTTAACTCACGACTCACGTGTCCCAGACTGAAACCCTCGCCGGGTTCGAATCCTAGCCGGAAAGCATGCACCGCTTAGGCAGTTTTCTAACCTAACGTGCATATTGTAACAATTACCACGTGCTATTTGTGAAGGAAACATCGTGATTATGACACATGCACATCGAGATAACCGATGTGTCAAACACGCCAATCCTCCTTGGAGAAGCGTCCTATAAAAGTGGGAGGCCCGAGCCGAGCAGTTATTATTAAGTTGTCGTAACTTACTGAGGCACGATCGGCTTCCTATAGCCGGCTTCACTCTAAGAGTTCAGGGGTCGATCTGCCTATTTTGTTACTCTGCGCAAAAAGCTAAAAAAAACCTAATCACGGTCTTTTTAACCGCAACAGCAAATCACCGACTGAATTTTCACCAAAACCACAGAAGTGTACCACATTCGATTCGATTAACATAGATTAGATAATACGATTGCAGCATTATAATACAATTGATTATGTACCTTATTACATTAGCATATAAATAGAATTGGCATGTTGAATCTTTGTTGGATTTCGCATACAAATTCATAAGGGGTGGCCAGTAGAGCGAAAAATTGCGGCTCGTTTAAAAATATTCCTATCTTAGTCTATAGTAAAACAAAACTGTAAACTTTGCTTGTTAAAGTAGTTTAAATAATTTAAATAAGTAACTATAGTTACTTATTTAATTTTTTTTTTAAAAAGAATAATATTTGTTTTTTCGTACATCTTGATATTCTTTACATAGAATGAAACAAAGTTCCGCGTCTGTCTGTATATACGCTAACTTCTCTTAAAACAAGCATCAGATTTTAAGCAGTTTTCACCATCAATTAGATAATTTTTCAATAAAGTTTAAATATACAAAAGATCTAATAAAGATAGATAGATAACACTTTATTGTACACCATTACAGAAAACCTTATAGCCTAAAAATATTCTAAATGTGCACAATGGGCATAAGATTTTATGTAAGAAAAAAACCAAAGTTTATTATAAAATTTGCCTCTTCATAAAAAAAATTTAAACACGTAATCTCAAAACCTACTGAGACTGTACAAATAATTTTTTTGGAAATTATTTTTAAGCTCTGCAAATGATATTTGTCCCAAATTTTTCACTTCGTGGGTGTAAATGTTACTTGGGAAATAAAATTTTCACGATTCGTATATTTTCAACCAGTCTGGACCAGAAATAAATACCCTTTGATTTTAAATATTGACAAAACTAAAAAATATAAATAAATCTTCATTTATTATTGAAAAAAAAAACTAATCTTCGCCACCTGTCCAACGTGAATGAACGAAGTCATGGGCGATTGCTAATTAATTAAATAAAAAAAACTTACCTCAAAGCGTTCCCATGTTCCCGTACGTCAACCCCGTTGATCGGCTCCTCGGCCCTGGTCTGCAGGCCGGACATGTTGGGCTGATGACGTCACGGCCTTGCAACGTTAACGGGCGCTCACGGCGTGTCGAGAAACCGAAGCGATGACGTCATCGTCGAACGCGTCATCCTGTCAAAACGTAGTTCTAATATAGAACACGACGTCGACAGATAACGTAATATAGTTATAGTTTCGTACCAAAATGCTGCAGGCCAGTGGTAATTATGTACCTACATATTTTTATATATAAAAAGAAAAGAAATCACTTCTGTATGTTTGTGTACATGAAATTCGTTAAATAGTCACTTCGAATCGACAGTGTCACGGTTATGCAGCTGTATTTTATATTGTATTTTATGAGCTGTAGCTCATATTATTACACAAAACATTTTTTAAAATATTTACAAATTTAATACCTATGTTATTTTTTATAAATTCGTTCATATATTATATATAACTTATAAATGAATAACAATTATATATATATATATATATATATATAATTCATTTATAGGTTTTTTTATGAGTAGAACTGCGCTAATTGCCGGTTTCTATATTTTACCGATCGTTCATTTGACGTATTATCGGTTAAAAATTGTCATAATGTCCATACAAGTAATGACAAAGCAGCCATGGTAAGGCAAGAGATTGAATAATAAGATAATATAAGAACCTGCCATACTTGGGCCGTTCTCCACCAATGAAGTAATTATCTGTAGTAGACTTACTCGAATAAAATACGAAACTTCATAAGCGTAGCTAACATTATCATCCCAAATTTGACAATATATAATAAAACTAATATCAGAGGGAATTGTGGTTGGATTTACCTAGTAAATATTTAAATAGGCGTACGTGGAAACAATTATGTTATGTTGTAAATGATAACACTAATTTCTAAATTACGCAGTCAAAAGTCCAATCTACACGTTTCACAGTAGCGCATGACGCCACCGGTTGTATAATGCTGTTGCTCGCAGATTCGCCCGCGTAGAATGGAAATAGTCATAGTTTAAGAAAACTTCCATCCACTTTTTTGAATTCGGAAAAACGCCGGTACACATGTACATTTACTTGTAACCAGAAGAAGACATATAACATTTCGTACTTCTTACTTTAAAAATGACGGATTTTCATACAAACACCCCCAAGTGAGGCCAAGCAATCTATACTAATATAAGCAATCTATACTAATATATAAAGCTGAAGAGTTTGTTTGTTTGTTTGCTTGAACGCGCTAATCTCAGGAACCACTGGTGTGATTTGAAAAATTCTTTCAGTGTTAGATAGCCCATTTATCGAGGAAGGCTACATAGGGTATATATCATCACGCTAATACTAATAGGAGCGGAAGACCAATTTTTTTCCCTTTTGAGAGCTTCCACTGCGTGCGCTGCGTAAACGGTTAAAGTTTCGCAAAAATCATGTGTGACAGAATTGTTCCCCCTTAAAAGTTTAAAAAAAAGTCCGCGACAGCATATGTCTATTAAGGTTGGCTCACTATAACCTTTTTTATGCTAACCAATTTTGTTCTAAAATAATACATTATTTGGGAAGTTGTTTTTATAAATATGATATTAATACGTTATTCATCACAAGTATGTAATTTAAAACAAAATTGCCATTTCCATCATTCGATTTCAATGAATATCTTAGGAGATATCGCAGTTTTAAAATAACATCGCAACAAAATAATGATAGAGTACTGCGCGCGCATTTATGATGTGCAAGGCCGGCAGGCAGTCATAAGGGGGAGAGATTAGCGCGTTCAAGCAAACAAACAAACAAACTCTTCAGCTTTATAATAGGTCGGGGAAAAAGTCTTTTCGCATATAGTATGTATGAACTTGTAATAAGATCTCTTTGGCTATACCATTTGTATCTGGCTGGTTTTGGTATCATTAAAAAGTTTTAATTTTAAAGAAGACAATTCCAAATTCAAATTAGGAAAATGTGTGATTTTCATTTGTTTTTCTTATTGTTAAAATGAGTGAATCTAATGAAGAAATTCAATACATTTTAAAATTTTACTACAAAAAAGGTAAAAATGCAACACAAGCCGCGAAAAAAATTTGTGACATTTATGGACCTAATGCAGTATCTGTGAGAGTAGCGCAAATTTGATTTAAGCGTTTTGAATCCGGAAATTTTGATATCAAAGACGCACGTCGCTCTGGTCGCCCTGTTACGGACAAAATTGATGCCATTTTTGAAAAAGTGGTGGGATTGGAAGGGCATTATTCATTGTGAGCTGGTACCGCCAGGCAGGACCAGCGATTCTGAACTGTACTGCGAACAACTGATGAGATTAAAGCAAAAAGTTGAGAGAAAGCGGCCGGAATTAATTAACAGAAGGGGTGCGGTTTTTCACCATGATAACGCTAGACCTCACACATCTTTAGCCACTCAGCAAAAATGACGAGAGTTTGGCTGGGAGGTGTTAATGCATCCGCCGTATAGTCCTGACCTTGCACCTTCAGATTTTCACCTGTTTCGGTCTGTGCAGAATCCCTTAGGCAGTGTCAGGTTAACATCACGAGAGGACTGCCAAAACCACTTGTCGCAGTTTTTTGATCAGAAGCCCCAAAATTTTTATAGCAATGGGATCACGTCCCTACCTACAAGATGGCAAAAAGTTATCCAACAAAATGGCACCTACATACTTTAGTCCAATGTAAATAAACTTTATAAAAAAACCTTTTGAATTTTTATATAAAATGCGAAGAAACTTTTTCCCCAACCTAATATATTAGTATAGATATTTTCACGTTCTACCTAAACAAAGTCGCGGGTTAAAGTTAGCGTTAGCCCAAAGTAACTATTCCACGCGGACGAAATTTCGGGCAGAAGCTAGTTATATATGTATAGATAGGTGCGCAGGCGCATCGTTCGCAAATTCTCAATTAGGCGCGCGGATGAGCCCGCGTTCGTAAAAGGCAAAACAAAAGGAAGCAACGAATAATAACCGACGGACGGTGTGACATAAGCCGTTAGTACCGCTTGTGTAACAGTTCTTTGCACTACATTGTAAATAAGGACAACATTTAGTTTGACATTGATTTAGAACTTAGATTAATTATAACACACGTTCTGCGAACGTGGTTTTGTAAGAATGTTTATATAGTATTTTCATAAATTTTCGCATTATAGTATACATAATAAAAGACGTTTTAACGTTTTTAAGAGCGGTAATTTGTTCGATTTTCATTATTGCGACATTTCGGCCGCTTTTCAGCAGCTGTCATTACGGAAGACAAAGATGTCAAGTGTCAATGAGTATTGTTAAAGTTTCATCTAGCCTACCGCCAACTTGTTCATTTTAATTATTCAGTTTTAATTTTGTTTATGTTTATTATTTATCCTATGGGAGCATAACCTAATTTACCACCGCTTCGCAACATGTTGTGACTTGAAGATGGAGGAGGATTGTATTTTTGAATAGAATAGAATAAAATAGAATATTCTTTATTGCACACAAGAAAATAATACACATGAGTTAATAATCATTTAACTAGTACAATCGACGGTCTTATCGCTAACAGCTATTCTATGTATACTGCTTTGCAACGCGGCAAGATACTTACCCAGCAACACGTCTAGCTAAAAATTCTTTTAAGGCTCCTTTTGCCGCAAAAGGTCGAAAACGGGGTGCAAACGAAACAACTTATCGTTAGTAATTATTGAACAATCATTTTCTAAAAAAAAAAACAAAAACCTTCAGGACATACCACATAACGTGCTTTTTCGTAATTTTTCTAGTTATTTTCACTTAAGAAAAAAATCACCAAATCACCTTCAAATTATTGACATGAAACCATTTTACTCCTTCATTTTTTATCAAAGCTAAAAAATGATAAATAATTTTTTTTTTAATATTTCATTTTCTTCACAATAAAATAATAATACATCTGAAAGACGACTGCATATATGGAATTCCCGCTGACGCCCGAAAAATCAGTACCAAAAAATCGTCAAGGACGTTGGCGTTGCTACAAACCTTAATTCATATTTATCTATCTCAGGCTCTTTTTTTAATAAATACAAAAGTATGAAAAACAATTTAGGAAATAGGAATATCCTTTCCTAACGACGTCAGTCCGAATATATACTGTTTCCTATTTTACCGCATCGGAAATGGAGTGCCACTTTCCTCACAATGTTTACACTACTTTACACTAACAAAGTCTATAATGCATATTCAAATGGTAGATCTAATTTTAGTGAACGATTCAGAAATGCGTTGAACGTGTCGCAACGTGGGAAGTTGGCGAGAGAGTGACACAATTAGATCACATTCGATCATCCGACACGTGTCTGACGGGATATATTGCTGCCGATCAAAGACCTGCAATATCAGGGTTCTGTAGGCTAAAGACTGTAACGGCCAAGTGCGTGTCATCATTGGCACGTGGTCTTGTTTCTCTGGGGATCTGTTCCCCAAGGCTTGGAAGCGGTTTATTCAAGAAAACCTATTTAACGAAATTTTGTTACTAAAAGCATTTGATTGAAATTAAGTTAGAACAAAACCGAAGAAAAGGTTCCTACGTACTTAGCCTGTAACCGGTTCGATTGTTTAACCGGTTTTAACCGCTATTGCTAATGTTGGCACTTCAAGAATTGTCTCTATATCCCGGCTTCAACTCAGGGCAACTATCTGCCGGGGACTGGGGTTTGGACCGTGAGCTCCTTTCTCGGTTAGGCAGTGGCCACTTAGCGGCTTTCGATGGCCATCTTTGGAGTCTGGTGGCCTGTCTCCGGCTTCATTTAGGGTAAACTTTACTGTCGGTCCTACCCTTCAGTGTTTCTAGGCCGCACTGTGCCGCTACTTGCAGGTCTTCTCCTGCCATGTTAAAATATCAACAGTCAGAACCTATTGTTCTACATACGCCTTAATGCAAGTGCATGTCAGTTCACACAGAGTGAAGTGTTCTGTAGTGGTATGTGTGTTTTTACCGAAACGGAACCAGAAAAGCGTTTTATAAAATATAAAATTAAAGAATTTTTAATAAGACGTGTTGCCGAGTTCCGTGCTGCTTCGTCTCCTTAAAAGCAATAACATGTTGCAAAGCGATGGAAATACCTTCGTAGAGTAGCAAATATATTTAAATTTTAATTTATATATATATGTCCTTTTTGCCATTTTTACAAACTTTCATATTACTAAAATTAAAGTAATTGAAATAAAATTAGGCATTAAAAAAACTATATACATACATACATAATATCACGCCTGTTTCCCATGGGGGTAGGTAGAGACTATGGATCTCCACTTGTGACGATCCTGACAATCAATTTTCCCTTCATACATGCAAGTTTATTTGAGATTCTTTTTACCAGACCTCTCTTTAACGCTTCTGATATTTGATCATGGTGTGTTCGTCTCGGTCTACCGGCAGCAACTCTACCATTCACAATACTGTCATACACCTGTTTTGCGATTCTACTTTTACCCATTCTCTCTACATGTCCAAACCACCTTAACATTCCTTTTTCAACTCTTCTTATTACAACTTATTTCAACCCACAACCTTCCCTTATCACACTGTTCCTTATCATATCATTCAAGTTAACCGCACATATACTTTTCAAAGTAATAACAAGTTATATATGTATTTGAAACATCGAAATAAATCAAAACGAAGTCACCAATATATTAAACCTTGAAATACCCGCATGTCACGGGCGAGTATAACGGGTTTACCTTATCCGGATATGAACTTGGTACCGTAGCATAGTTAAGCCAGACGGCTATATTTATTATAGCCTGATAATTTCCGTTGAATTGTACTTCCTTTAACAGAGCAAATGTCTATTTGCAAGCTGTTTTAGGGTACTGTAGCCATTGTGGCACAGAAAAATTCTTATGAGACCACCATGTCCCATCCCATCGATAAGCACAGGGCTAACTGTTCAACGCCTATATTCTGTGAGAGCGTGGTATCAGACCGATCGAGTCGGGCCTAACAGCTGTTATTAAGATATCGATTCCAGCATGGCTTCACCACGTACAAATTAACAAAATTTGAAATTGAATTACAATAAAACAAAAACGTCACATATAAAAACAGTTTTTTCACACTTTTTTACTAAATGCTGCGTCTTAAATATACAACATTAAAGTTACAATTTAATCTAAGAAACAAGACTAATAAGTAATATAAATCTGATCTAATATACTAGATATAATTATTTATACTAAGAATGTGTCGAATAACACTTTTCTTATTGTCTCCATTAAGGAGAAGACACTTTGTTTGTGTGTTCTTTATTAATATTAAACACATTGGACTTAACTTTGTCGTGATAGTTTTACAACACTAACTCAAAAGATTTGGTCCTTTTGGATCTTCTTACTAGGTCTGTTTGGTCCAGGGCATGAAAACGTTATCAATTACCTTTTTAAAATATAGGTAATTACCGGTATTTTCGAAAAAGATACTACCAAACCGGTAAAAAAAATTACCGTCACTTGGTAACTTTTATGATTTTAACGTTATAATATAACGTTAAAAATCGTTTGTATAAGGTTATACGTATCGGTATTTTTTACGTTATTTCAAGCGACGTTGCCAATTTTAAGAATTGGCTTTATTAAGACTGTGTGTTACCGAAACAATCCACAAACACAACTCTCAGTTAGTACGCGCGCTATTAGCACAGCGCTGTTTGATAATCTTTGCGAGTGAAAGGGAGCGACGATGGTAACAAAACATAGTTATAACGGTAAAATTACAGATAAAGTAGTCTCTCTCTTTTCTTTCACCATATCCCAATTAATTGGGATATCGTGAAAGTAGTAGTATTAACGTTATATTTTTTACCGGTAGAAGGCTAGAAATAACGATAACTTTTATAAAGATATTTATTTTTTACCGTTGTATGAAATTGCGTAAATAACGATACAACATTTTTACCGGTATTTCAAGCCCTGGTTTGGTCGTCGTTTCTGGAGCACTTCAGCGTGTTTACTAATTATGCTAGCGACGAGGTTCATTTTTAGATCCCGATGGAGATCGTCTGGTCTTATATACCAAGGTGCGTTGACGATATCCTTGAGTAGTTTTTAATGTTTAAGTTCGTTTCTTTAAAGTGGAGAATGTGCCTCATTACTATCAAAATGGAAAGACAGAATTGAACCTTTTATTTTCAGCTTTGCAGACAATTTACCCAGGCAAAACTCACAGTTATAAGGCCGGGCTTTTAGTACAGATCTTCCACATAAGACAAACTCATACATACACGAAATAGAGTAAACAATCTCGCAATGTTTGCATACGCTTATAGATATATCATTGAGTCTATAATTTTATCATACACATAATAGAAGGCAAGCGAAGGTCGCCTTACATCCATTACTCATTAGCTTATATTGTACATGTATACACATAAATGACGAAATATGGCCATACAGAACCGGTTTTGATTCCTTATTGTGTTTACTGTCATGTACAATAAAGCATTTAGATTTTTAAATTAAAACAGATGAATGGTCATCTGTTTTAATGCGAGTTCCATTTAAACATTATGAGTACTATAATATAACTAATAACTATTATAAAAAGGTAAAGTTTGTGAGTTTGTTTGTAGGAAGTAATCTCTTTAATTACAGAACTGATTTTGAAAATTCTTTCAACAGTAGTAAGTTACTTAATTCCTGAGTGACAGGCTATATTTGATTGAGATTAATAATATTTCTAATATGCCCAGCGAAGCGGGTGGGTGACCTAGTCTATAATATAATAAATCTGTTGTTAATATCAAGATTCATATTCATTTATTTGATGCTTAACGTAGATTTACATAAAATATAAATATGCATAAACCCTCTTAGGGTATAGCATGACATATAATCAAATATTATAATTAATTTATAACACCAATTAATATTATTCTTATTGAATTATTTGTATAAATATTAGTTATATATGTTAATATTAAATTCATTCATATAAAGTCATAGTTGAGTTTGTACAATGAACTTAAAAATGAGAAAAAAATCCTGGGGCTTTCGAATATAAAACATTTAGATTTTTGTTGAATTCTGTCTATCTGTTAGAGCATCAAGTGAAAACTACTGAATGGATTTAAATGACACTCGACACAGGGCTTCCTAATATTTCGGGTCAACACTTACAATACTTCTTGTCCCGACAGATGACGTCGGAAATTAAAAAATGGCGTTGCAATCTCGTTTTTTTGGTGCCGCCGTTATTATTCACACGTCGTCATGACAACGCGAACGAAGTTTTGCTGGTACTACTCTATAATTATAATATTAGGAATTATAATCACCCATTAAAAAACATCATCCTAAGAACTCCATAATACCAATAGGACCAGATGGCATCACAGTTACAGGATATTTGTTGTCTCATTTTTTACGTTTTATTATTTAAAACAACAATCAAGACACACTGTCGCCATGTCAGGATATTAGCAATACAAACAAGTACAGTCATAAACACAATGCCTCGTGTCAGTTTGTCTGTAACATCGGTAAAATCTACACGATGTGTGGTACAAGGACAAAATCTAAGCAAACAATTACATTAAGAAACTTTTTATTTTGACACTTCAACACTTTAAGCCATTACTATAAGCCAAAGTGAAGTGTAGTGTGTTAGCTATTATTAAAGAACACATGAACAAAGTGTCTTCGCCTTAATAGAGACAATAAGAAAAGTGCTTATAGATATATTCGTAGTTAAATACTGTTGGTCATATTTAAATTACTTATTATAAGATATTAGATTGTAATATCAATGCGGTAGTTTTTTAAATAAGTTCTACTATAGTGTTTACTAATGGACAGTGGTTAACCAATACTCTGCCAGCCTGGAAGAGGTGACTGCAAACTGATTCCCGAATGCAACTCAAACTAGTTACGACGGCATGCTCTAGACAAGGGGCGGTGGCCATCCAGACGGGCAAATGCCCTACCACCTGACTGTGGGTTGATCTGTCACCTTTTTTTTTTTACAGCATGAGTTCAGCAGATAGGCTGACGGCCCACATGATGGAAAGCGGTTACCGTCGCCTTTGGAAATTTGTAACACCAATGTGCTTCCTCTCTCTAAAGGGGAGACTGGAATCTGGCCACTAATACCAGAACACAACTCAAGGTTATTCTGACGGTATACTTTAAACCAGTGGTGGCAGCCATCCAGACGGGCAAGTGCCCTACCACCTGACTGTGAGGTGATCTGTCACTAGAGAATACTGACTGTTTTCTGACCGGGTTCCCCGGGTTCCTGACTGTTTTCTGACCCCGAAATTCCCGGGACTGTACTTGGCTAATCTCGGGATTTTCGGGTTTGCCACAAACAGGTGTAGTTTGCACTCCGTTGTCCGTTGCGAGTTGACAATGACCTTGGCTAGATTATATTAATAGCATTTATTACATATCGACAAAAAACCAAATCTTTGATACGCGTACGATACGTACTACATAGGTACAGCTCTAATAACATGTTTGTCGTAGAACTTAGAAGGGATTTCCCCGGTCGGGATACTTCAATACAATACTTTAAAAAAAATAGGGGAATCACCCGGTCACCTCATATCACAAAATCCCTCCAACCAGTGTAGAACCTGAACGAGCGTTTTCAGCTGCTGCTTATGTTGGCAATAAACTACGAAGCAGGCTTGGAAGTCAAACCTTGGATGCATTGATATTTCTACGACTGTATTTTCGAAATTCTAAATAAGTCTTTTTGTCTCGTTATTTCTTACAAAGTATAGTGTTCTTTGTTTTGTCTTTTTTATTTTCTTACCATATTGTTATTTGTGTCGTGGACTCGCGGAATAAAATTATAAAACATTCTAGAAATTACTCGGTTTTTTTACATTTGAGCCCAATTAGAAACCACATAGTCTAATCCCGGGTTACCCCAGGATCCCGGGATTACGCATCAAGAATCCCGTAATCCCGGGATCGAAAAACATGCTCGGGATTGTATTCTCTGTCACCTCTTCCGAAAAGCCGACTCGGCCGCATGAACCTGTAATAGGCGCGCCGCCTCTCGCCTGCGGCGCGTATTAAGCAATTTCCATACTATTTTTATATTTATAGGCCATTTAAATATTTAAAAATGACTACGCTCTCTTAAATCGTTAGTTAAATTATAATAATAAGTCTGAAAAAAACAGAGAGGTAGTGTTCGAATCGTTGAATTTGGCATATTAATTCCCGGTTTGCAGTCTGGTTTGTCACTATATCTCGAAGCAAACATAGATGGATATATGAAATAAATTTAAATACAGCAGGTAACTGAAAAAAAGCGTTTTTCAGTGCAGCGCACATGTCTAATCTGTATGCCCCATTCCTGCATGGATAAAACTGACACAGCGAAACTTTGCAGTTATAGGGATTCTATTTTTCTCATATGACTACGAAATTCTAAAAGGACCAACAACATTCCCCGCTTATCTCATCAAACTCGAAACCTATGAAGTCACGTCTACGTGTCGAGAATGCGAATTTCAACTTATAGGCACGACATTGACTCGCCCGCGGCACATTCTACTGCGCGCCATACAAGGCGTTTTCTATTTTGTTATTTACATATAAACATTCTAGGAAAAATCTAGCATATAAAATCTACAAGAAATCTACATAATGCTGTGTAAGAGGAATAGTAGTAATGACAATTATCTAGTAAAGAATTTAACTCTTAAAAAGTCCTAAATCCATCCAATCATATAATTCCTCAGACGGTTCGACTATTTTATTATTTTAAATATATATTTTTAGATGCGCTCTATAACCGCATTAACACGATTAAACTCGCACCGAGTGAAAACTATTCCCTTCGAATGCGTAAGTACAGAATATCTTCGCACGAGTGATATACCTTTTCATATAGTAGGTACTTATTGTCTATTAATTTTAAAGTCAATTTACATGATTTAAAAATGTCAAAGCATGACATAAAACATTTTCTGCGAGGAATTACATCCATATCAGATTTGTTAATAGAATATTTAAAATAAATAGAAAAACGAAAATTAGCCAACAAATCTCAAGTTCAATTCACATTTTTGGAGCAATGCGACACTATAGAATTAACCTAGTAAACTCGTTTCATGTTGAATGGATAAAACACGGTTATTCGAGTGCCTGTTGCCACGACACGAGTGAGCATTTCGAGTGAACTCACTCGGTCCGAGTGTAATCTAATTGTATCGAGGCGGCGAGCCACTACAATATTACTCTAATTTTTCACAGCTACACCGAAATTATGTAACACGTCTGTCACATATTACATAATACTCTTAATTGCAACATACTTAATATGGTACGTAAACATCACACTATACCGCTCTCGAGCTTCAAGTCTATTGACCTCAATTTGGGCATATTATGACCACTTTAAATTGACTATTACAATTTGTGGTGCAAATAGTGGGTGCAAAGTACACGAAATGAGTGACTGTAAAGTCTATAAATTAAACTAATAAGTCTAGGTTAATAGAGTATTTTATAAAATAAAAAGTTCATGCCTAATCTATATATTAATACGTGAAGCAAAAACTTTGTACCCCTTTTTACGAAAATTGCGCGGACGGAGGAGTATAAAATTTCGCACATTTATAATTTATATAAAGAAGAAGCGACGAATGCTAATTTTTTTTAAATTATTCATAAAAAATCCATTAAATCAATAAAAAAATCATTACACACACACTACCATATATTTGACACAAAAACGCATATATTCTCTTTTGTTTATTGTTAAAGACAAATTAACAGTGTAGCCTTGGCGAAATCTGTGATTATAGCAGTAGGTACAGTCTTTGACAACAGAACCTTAATAATGTTCAAACTTATAATTTAAATTAATTATGGTCGAACTTCGACCACTGGGCGACCACTAGTACGTGTAAGTACATAAGTTCTATTTTGGGATTTTTTGAGGTTTGCAAGCCACTTTGGTAAAAATGGGATCTTTGTGTAATCGTCATGTCCGCCTGTATATCACAGCCATTATTGTCTAAAACTGGGTCTGGGTAAAACTACTGGGTAACCGCTTTCCATGAGCTGGGCCACCTGCTTGTTTGTCAGCTTCGCAATAAAATATATTACTTCAACGAAATTTGGTTTGGCTAATTTTGACATGGCTTCACATATGCATAAAGTAAGAATAATAGTGAAATCATGGCTAGGCTTGATTGTAGGTCGATATGACCTCATACGAAACGTGGGCTTTTGTGGGTCAATGTTGCGTAACAGTGCTGCTGTTGGTGCGAGAAAATAAACACTTAATAATTGACTACCAATTATTACTTGTGTTTTTGGTAATGTAAAGGTTCTTATAGACATTCGTTGTTGGGTAGTATGAAGAAAGAAGTAGACTTGAATCAGTAAAAATAAATTGGAATTGGATACAGGTATTTAGCAAAATAATGAACGGTGATAATAAAACGTTGAAGAGCAGTTCAAAGTTTTATTATTTAAAGCAAGAATTCCCAAACTATTTTGGACAAGAGACCCCTTTTTCAAAATGAACTGATACTTCAGACCCCTATAACGAAATTATTTTAAAATTATCTCTAATTTTTTTTCGTATTGATTCAAAATACTTAAAAATTTAAAAACTTTGCGGTTAGTTAAGTGAGTAAACTTGACATCATTTTCTCATCAAAATTTAACAAAATAAATAGACATATAATTTAGTAAATATGAAATGTAATTAATAATTATTAATACAATTACATAACAACACTTAAGTGGGTAATTATTATTTGAAAAAAAGATTCATAAACATTCTACCAATTTAGATAAATCTGATTCAATATTGGCGAGTTGCAGCCTTAAATCTCCGTGTTTGTTTATTTTCAAACGGTTTCTTTGTTTTGTAAAAATGTTTGTAACGACACTTAAGCTTTTTTTTCATTCGTGTTAAATCGCGTATATGCGTCAAATACAGAGCAAGAGAAAACATGCCTGAAAGACTTGTACGCTCGAACTTATTATCTTGCACGAACTTGTCCACGCTTATTGACTTGCAGAGTTTTTCATATTGAACGAACTTGTGCACGTTTATCGATTTGTTGAGTTTTTTAAAACTACAACAATGATACTTCCTACTAAAATATTAGTCATTCTTATAACAAGTTGGTACACGTAACAAAACTTATAAACTTATGTTAATTAATAATTATTCTAACGCGATATCAACACTTTAGAATAATAGTAGAAAAAAATGATATTATCATTAGCAGAGATGGCGTTAGCCGAAATAAATATTGGAAAACTAACAAAAAAATTAAACGTTTATTTTGCTGGTTTTTGCTTATATAAATATACATAAAGACAGAGTGGCGTGCCCGTGGCACACCAGTGGAATTAACAGAATACCGATATCAAGCAAAACTATGATTGAGACAATAGTGTTCGGCGATTTTGAAGAGATAGTAATAGCAGAATTGAGCCCCAGGGGTGATAGTCATTCAGACAGGAAAACGCCCTACCACCTGGCAATGAATAGTATTGTCACGTCTTACAACAGGCCGCCAAGCTGCAAGAATTTATTAACATTAACTACATTTTATTCTTCACCTTATATTTTCTCTAAAATACATTAAGTTGTATAGCATACCTACAACGTAATAGTCATTTAAAGATATCATACAAAACGGTGATGATTTCAATTCAATCGTTTTAAACGATGCCTATAGAAAACGCACCCAATAAATCAGTTGTAAATTGTGTCTAATATAGCCCTGACACAGTTACCAATGACGTCAGCGTCACCTATTACCAAAACATAAACGCAGCTCACGGATGTCTGTAGGCGATCATTATAATAATTGAAACTAGTAGTGCTAGCGAGACTTCGTTCGCGTTGTCATTAAGATATGTTTGTTAGTGACTTAGTGAATTGCAACGGTGGCACAAAAAAAGAACGCGACAGCAGCGCCATAGTTTTTGCTATATCATAATAATCTCTCACCAACTTAAAGCTTCATTTTTATTCTTACATATTCTACCGAAACCTGAAGCACCGTCACTTATAATTAAACAACCTAAAATAAACTGGAATTCAAGCAATCAATCAAAAAAAAGTCGTGGTAGCGTAATGGCTAGTTCACGCATCCCAAACTTATCCTAGCCAGAACGCATGCACCGCTTAGTCAGTTTTCTGATCTAATGTGCATATTGTTACAATTACCACGTGCTAACAACGGTGAAGGAAAACATCGTGATGCAACCTGCACATCGAGATAACCGATATGTCAAACCTGCCAAGCCGCCTTGGACAAGCGTGGCGGGTATACTGTCCGTTCCCCCAATAATGGGAGGCCCGAGCCCAGCAGTGGGTCATTTATGGGCTGATATTATAAGCTATCAATGAAGTAAATTTTTATTAGGTAACCATAATGCTGATATTACGCGGATCAACCAAACCGAATGAATTCGGTTGAAAGGCACCGAACTGTCAGGACACATTACACGATAGTATTCGATGAGATTGAATGATTCAAGTTCATGTTTATGTAGATCGCTATGATTGAGTCATCTGAATTGAAAAACAGAAACGAACCGTATCATATTGGCTTAAAGTATTTCATATGATCCATATCATAGTAGGGGAGCCCAAGATGCTAAATGTGGTGTTACTCGAGCGTCGCGGGGACCTTTTGGATTGTGAAGATTAGATGCTAAAAATAAAAAAAGGTTATATGACCTTTCACTGGTGGGGGGAGCGTGTACAGGTTTTTTTTAAAAAAAAAAGAATCGCACAGAAATACTCAAGCGCGTCAGATATTCAAAAGGGATGTTAAGTATACTCTCAAGGAACTCCTATTCAGAAGACTGACGATTTGGATGCGACCAAAAGTCATGGCCAATGTTTGAAAATGCAAAAAGAAACGTAACTTTAAAATACTCGAGAGCGTCAGATTAATATACAGACGGATCAGCTTGATGTCCTTATCGTGCTGACCCATAATCTGACAATTATGTGGAGGAATTTCTATAATCTGAAGGTTTAAAAAAAAATTTGAAGAATAAAAAATACCCCCACCCTATATGAAGGGTTAACATATGGTGGGGGCACATAATAGGCTGCAAGGTTTCTCCCCTTATGTTATTCTTCCTCGCTCGAATAAATCCCAAAATCCCCGCTTGGCCTCCCCAACTATGAAGTTGAGGCAGTCTAACCAACTTACACAACAAACAACAAAACCATTTGAGATAGGGTTATTATACTTTCATAATAAAGTGAGGTGTCATGTGCTAAATGCTAACAAATAAGACATGAACGAAGTTTTGTGCCCTTAATTAGTATTTAAAGTACATTTAAAAACAGACGAATATATAATAATATATATTATATAATAGCAGCCCATAAATGTCCCACTGCTGGGCTCGGGCCTCCCACTATAGGGGAACGGACAGTATACCCACCACGCTTGTCCAAGGCGGCTTTGCAGGTTTGACACGTCGGTATTTCGATGTGCAGGTTGCATCACGATGTTTTCCTTCACCGTTATTAGCACGTGGTAATTGTAACAATATGCACATTAGGTCAGAAAACTGCCCAAGTGGTGCATGCGTTCCGGCCAGGATCGAACCCGCGCCCTTTGAGCCTGGGACGCGTGCCTAGCCATTACGCTACCACGACTTCAGACAGACGAATAGTAATAAATAATTAATAATTATGAAGTAAATATATGTTGCTGGGGAGTTTGTTGCACCGCTTCTTCTCCTTTAACAGTGACTAAAATTGCTTTGGAAGCGGTGGTAGACTCATGACTTTCAATAAGTAACCTGTAATATTCCATTTTTAAAATAAATATATTCCTTTCATTTTCAGAGACATTAACAAACGTGTTATTTTGAACACATTCTTAGTTTAAGTTATATCTAGTTATTTTAAGTCAGGTTTAAATTACTTTTTAGTCTTATTTCCTAGATTAGATTGTAATAATATTAATATTTTCGTAGTTATCGTGACTAGTACACGTAATAATGGTACGGTTTAACGGTTTTAAGCGCGGTATTTTATTAGATTTTTATTCCGACGTTTCGGCCACTTTTCAGTAGCTATGATTGCGGTAGACAAAGATGACAAGTTTCAATGAGTAATGTTAAACTTTTTATTTAGCCTACCGCCTACTTGTTCATATTAATTATTTAATTTTAATTATTATATAATATTACAAATACAATATCGCACTTAAAGCCGTTAAGACGTAGTTTTATTATTAATGTTGTATCTCTAAGATGCATCATTTTTTGGAAAAAAGTGTAACCACCTTAAAATTAAGCGAGAAGACTGCAAGGATAAGGATATTGAACTTAAAACCCTCAGACCCCGAATACAATACCTGTCTCTCCATACAAGTATACGGGTCCCACGTATGCATTGCAAAAGACAAAAAAGGTAAACACAATTCGACGTATTCAACCGTGTCATTAGACATGAAACGCTTTGCAAAAAAAGTTGGCGCTACAGAATCACCCTTGACAGCTTTATAACTTTATACAGAAGCTTAAAGCACCCCCCCCCCCAAACCTTTTTTAAATTCAAAAGTAGAAAATTTCAAAATTAATTTATGGCCGGTTCTTATATCTCACTATTCATTCGCTTGCCTTATCATCGGTTGAATTTTGACATTACTTGTATGGAGCTTATGTGAAATTATAACCGACAGACAGTAAGGCTAATGAACTGTTCTGAAAATGAAAATAAAGTATTTATGTATAAAAACAGGTTTCAAGACATCATCTTATCACATTGCTTCTAAATAAAAACATGACACTATGATGACGGCAATGGTTTATGTTTAATAAAAAAATTGCGAATAGTTCGTGTATATACTTTCGTTTGCCTAACTATACACAATTGTAATTAAAGTGTGAGACGATTTTTAATGTCAGCATTGTATTTTTATGATGGTACGTCTTCATCTGCGATAATGTTAAAGATTTACGGTCTTATTCATAGTGAGTTAAGAGTAAGTTTGAAGGCTTTAAGGCCCTTAAAGAAGCCTTACACGATGGCCAAATGCGACTTATTTGAAGCGTTAAAAAATAATGCCCTAACGAATACTACGTTATACTACTACGCTACATGAGTGTGTACGTTACGCTAAATGTGATTAATGCGGTGATTATATATAATAACCGGTAATTATGCATAATCACCAATAAATTTGGTAAATATGGTAAAGAAATGAAAAGTTATAAATACAAACCGGTTAATTTGATAAATTGTTTGTCCTTTAGTTATTATATTTACCGGTATTAATGTGATTATACATAATTAATGATTATTATATATAATCACCGGTTTATTACTTTTACCGTAATATATATATATACACGTTATCTGTCAATATTTAACGTCATTAACAATATTAAACAAGTTGCAATTGTTGTTCCTTAGACATCACGAACTGGGGACACGGCAACTTAGGGTGAAAACAGACAATATATTACTGTTCCCCAGCTCCAAATTATCATTACAAAGAAATTCAAACTATATGTCGGTAAAGAGTTTTAACAAACTTTCCGAAAGCTTTAAATATATTAAAACAAGGACTACACAAATGGCTGTTGGATAAATGTTTATTATACACCGTATACGAATTTTTTGTGGTAACTTTTGTCAAATTTTTATATAATACACATAATTGTATTTTTTGTTATTTTTCCAATGAGTATCTATTTTTAATAATCTTTAAAAAAAATTTGCATGCCTCATAGGCAAAACATGCGAGTCTTGTATACTTATGTCAGCTCAAATTTATTATTTTAGGCGAACAAATGAATTTGAATGTTGCATCTCAAATAACGCCATATCGAAACGATCTATATCTGTAACATTATCGCAGATGAAGCCGCACCATGCGGAAACGTTTCTGTAGGAGCCCGATGCAGAGGCCACTGCTTTCATATAAAAAAATATAATAGAACCAAGTGAATTGCTTTCTGTTATTGCAGAAGAAACCGTGTTATCCTAGTTTTTAATTAGCGCAAGACTAACAGATAAGCTGTTAAAGTTTATGATCGATAAACCGTGTTCAAGAAAATGTAATTATGGGGTAAAACACCATAAACCTCGATAATTATGCACGTATCATTGCACGTTATTACTCGCGTCTTTGCCCGCTATGTTAAGTTTTCTTTTATTGTATTAGTTGATGTCTTAGGGCCGATTTTTTAAATAGCAAGATAAAAGTTATTCATAGGACAAAATACAACTTGGACAAATTAAAAATGACAGTTGCAAGAATTAAGTAGCTGAATTGATTCATTTTTAAATTCAGTCAGGTTATAAATTTATTCGACTGATAATTTTTTATTTTATTTATTGCATGTGTCCAGCAGGCAGGCATATGGCCCAACAAGTGTCTACCATCGCCTATGGACATTTGCAACACTAAAGGTTGCTACAAATACGCTGCTGCTCTCTGATCCTATCTGATGATTGTAAAATTAGGCGTTAGTTTAATAAATTATGTTTTATAAGTTGGCTAACATTCATAATTATATTGACGACCTATGACTCAGTGTTAGGCATTTTTAAATTTTTATTTTCAATATATAAATATAACACCAATAAAATTATTTAATTATTATAAATACTAGTGGGCCCGGCAGACGTTGACCTTATCTGAAAAATAAAAAACCGGGTTCAATTGTGAATCTAAACCTTTTTCTAATCCACTTGAATACACACAAAAAAATTCATCAAAATCGCTCATACCGTTTAGGAGTTCAGTGACATAAACACCAACCGAAGTATTATATTGTTACAACCTAAGCGCCGACAAAGACAAGTCCCACGTATAGATTTGTAGAAGCACACTTATTACCCGTCGGCATTTGAACTAATAACATTGAGAAACTATTGTAATTCTTTTATGATCGTCTTCTTTTGTTTACTTATTTATTGGCATACGTTTCTAGAGAACAGTCTATTGTTGTATTGTAATCATTAGCCAGGAGTTACGGATTTTAAAGTACAAGCTGATTCTAGGAAATTCGGCCCACGCGACCGGGCGGCACATTGCACTTGTGCCGGATAAAACGATGGCTGGTTGAGGGAGGGGCAGTCGAACGAGAACCACGATCGAAGCGAGATGTGTGTACTACAATCGGGAATCTAATAGTGACGGACTTTGCGCGTTTTATTGAATTACGACCTTCTGCATTACGTTTGGACTTGTTGTGTTCGGTTATATTTGTACCTGTGTTATACGTGTTTGTATAGTTCTAATAAACTCTATAGTAATTCTAACGGCATTTTAATTCGAGTCTCGCACTCATAACAATATAAAAACAGATAGATAGATTTAGGAGCTTACTCAAGTTTTTTATGATCCATTGTCATTCTAGTATTATTCTCGCGTGATCATGATTACAATTTGTATAAAATGGGTTAGATTTAATTAACGCTGATCAATGATAAGTAGAAGGTCACGGATGATGATATTGGTGATTCAATGCGCTGCTTTGGTGATCTGACAGCGCAGGCGGGTAATGGCGGACTGTCGCTTAGTCATTCGGAACTATTCGACTTTGGTGTATGGTATAACTGACGGGAGACTAAAGCGAGAACTACATTAGGCACATGTTTGAGACGTCTCATACGTGTAAGATTGGTATGCACACCCAAAACATTATATAGGCATTAGTATGTTGCTAGACTAGTCTAGCAACATACTAATGCCTAACAACTGTTGACTTGAAGAGGCATTTACGAATCGTAGTGATTTATAACAAGACTACGTATTAAGAAAATTAATACGTCTTCGGTGGGAAGTTTCTTTCAAATCGTTATAGTAACTTAGTAGCTAAATTGCAAGAAGATGAATTTAGGTTTGCCAACTCTCACTTAATTAATTTTTATACGCCAATTTTCCCTTCTTAAAAATATATTATATTAGCCGGAACATCCAGACAGATAGACAGACAGACAAAAATCTTAAAAATTGTTTTTTTGATATAAGTACCGTATATACTTTCATATGCGTTTAGTAAAAAGTTGTTATTTTGACATTACAAACAGACACTTCAATTGTATTTATCTGTATAGACTAGCTGTGCCTGCGACTTCATCCGCGTGGAATTTTCGAGAAACCCTAAAAAAAGTAGCCTAAGTTACTCCTTATAACATCAGCTATCATCAAAATCCGTCCAGCCGTTTCAGAGATCATAGAAATAAATGGAACTCTTCTTTTAAAGTAGGTAGGTTTCTGTTCACATTGAAAATTTCTTCAGACTTGTACCACAAATTGATTGGTCCATTAGAAAGTATCTGACTAATCTCAATTTAGATAAATAATATAGCTGATTAAATATTACTTTGTACGCAGTGCGTTTGCATGGAATTAAGTCAATATCTCTCGCATCGAGTAAGACAATATCTCTCTCTTTTCTTTCACCTTCTCCCAATTATTTGGAGTCGGCACAATATATCTTCTACTTCCATACTCCTCTATTCTGACATACGTCCTCTGTCTCATGTGATACTTCACACAACCCATCCATCTCTTTTTTGGTGTACCTCTACATTTGCAAGATAATCTATTATACTCTCTATACAGAGATAAATAAAATTGAAGTGTCTGTTTGTAATGTCAAAATAACAGCTTTTCACTAAATACATATGAAAGTGTATACGCCACTTACATAAAAAATCAATACTTTTTATAAGGGTTCCGCGAAAAAAAAACCACGCGGCTGAAGTCGCGGGCACAGGTAGTAATATAAATCTATAGAGGGGTTGAGTCTCTGGTGTTTGTGTCGGTGACTGCGCAGCCCAGATATTTGAATTTGGCTACCCCTCTATATATAACATCACCAACGTGATGGTTCTAGCGTGGCATATAATACCATGTATTTAAAAATGGGATGAAAATCAGGGGTATTATCTACTCTACTCCAACTATCGTTCGGACCAACAGATTTCGAAAACGCAACAATTAATATTTCTTTAATATATCTATCTGTCCATCAAGAGTATCACGTGAAAACTATTGAATGGATTTAATTGAAACTCGATACAGAGCTAGCTTACATCCCGGGTCACTTAGGTTTTTTTTTTTATTCGCCTCCGTCCCTTTCATAATTTAACAAAGAGGGTGTTCTATAAAAGAAAGAAACATTAAAGATGGTTTAACGTTTCTTTCTTTTATATAATATATTATACACTCTAATACATTTTTCTTAATATCTATACCTTAATATATATAATCTTATTATCTATTTTTATACTTTTATATATATATATATATATATATATATATATATATTAATAAATCGGCAGACAAACACACACACTGTATATCCCCAAATTAAGCAAGTTACGCTTGTATTATGGGTAATATACAACGGACCACTCTGGGGTCGATCCCAGACACCCAGACCATAATAAATAACGGAGAAAATACGTTTCCGAAATTTACTATACCAGGAATCGAACCCGGAGCCTCTGCGTTGCAGTGAAGTAGGCCGGCAAAGGCTTAGCCCGCTCAACCACAGAGGCCGTCATATATATATTTTTTTTATCTTGTTGTTTTTATACAAAGATCTTAACAGCTATTTCGGGCTGTACATTTTTATTATCTATTTTACAATAACGCTCGCGTCTGCATATCGCGTGATATGCGTGCAGCGTTTTTACTTGCCTGAATTTTTACTGACCACCTTAGTGACTATCATGATTGCTAACTTAATGAAGTCCTCCCGGAGCTTTTTCCCCGGAAGAAGAACTTGTATATTAGAGCGTATTATGGTGATACGAAGGGCACTTTCAGTGTTATAGTCCACCGCCAAGCAGGGGCACAACACTTAAGTTACATCCCGATAAATGACGTCGCTGCGGTCGCGCTCTATTTGTGCCTCCGTTGCAAATTATAAACCGCGCGCAGAAGGTTTGCCGATGAAGACTTACTATTATTGTATTGTATTACATACTATTATTGTATATACTTGTGTAAAGTATATATAATAATAAATTTATTGTAACAACCATTTATGTAACCATTTTTGTCAACCCTACTGACCATCGACGCGTGACATCATTAGGCTATCGGCAAACCTGCGCACGGGTAGTACTAACAAACACGTCTTCATAGCAACGCGAACAAAGTATAGCTGCCATTACATGCTTTGAACATATCCAAATAATCAATATCATTACTTTCTCAAAAAACCACGCATCTTTAAATAACTATGAACAAACACTTCTACGAGACCGTTCCACATTATCAGTTGGATTTGGACAAGATCTTATATTATACGGTTATACCCAATCAGATAACAGATGCTAACATTGCAAGCGTTAAACAAACACACCTCACCTAGTTTGCTACTTTACTCGATGAACCCCCCCTCCCCCCCCCCCACCGATCGCTAATTTTTAATTTATCAAATATAAAATCCCGAAAAAAGGAGGTAGAACTTAAAAAACACTGCCAACAAAAATTAGTTTATGCTAAATTATAAACTTTTGTTCGGTACTTACTAGTACAATTTCTATGAACCGATCACAGGCGTTCACCGTCTCTATATACAGCGTAATTCATCACCGTCATGTTTATTTAAAACATTCCATACGTTATTCTTGGAATAGACGAACCTAGATACATGATAGTCGATTGTTATGATGTTGCTTTTTTGGCTTATAATAAATAAAATAATAATAACAGCCAATAAATGTCCCACTGCTGGGCTCGGGCCTCCCACTATAGGGGAATGGACAGTATACCCGCCACGCTTGTCCAAGGCGGCTTGGCAGGTTTGACACATCGGGTATCTCGATGTGCAGGTTGCATCACGATGTTTTCCTTCACCGTTATTAGCACGTGGTAATTGTAACAATATGCACATTAGGTCAGAAAAATGCCTAAGCGGTGCATGCGTTCTGGTCAGGATCGAACCTGCGTCCTTTGAGTTTGGGACGCGTGCGCTAGCCATTACGCTACCACGACTTTACTAACTAACTAATAACTTTGCTTTTTTGGCTTATTGAACGTAAATCAGATTAGGTTGGGCTGTAATGTATTCACTAAAAAACCAAATTAAAAGGTACTTCCTCCGTTGGCTCAGCAACCCAAAGCGGGTCGCGGCCTCCGAAACGAGAGCATGCCATTTTTCGCTGTCCTGCGCAGTTTCTTGCCAATTATTGGCTCGTAGCTCTGTCAGGTTAGCTTCCACTCGGTTTTTCCAGCGATATTTGGGACGGCCGACCGGACGCCGAGCTACCGGCCGTCCCAAATATGCTTTCCTCACGCTGCGATCCTCTCCCATCCGTTCTACGTGACCGAGCCAGCGGAACCGGTGAGCTTACATTTCTCCTTTTATGTTAGGCTTGGCCACGAGATTCTCAATTTCGAGGTTGGTTAGGACCCTCCAGCTACCATCCACTCTCTTTGTTGGACCCAGAATCTTGGTTGTCCTCCTTGAGGGTAAACGTCCAAGCTTCGCTCCCATACATCAGGATGGGTCGTATGACGTTTTTATAGATCCTGATTTTGATTTTTCTGTTTAGAAGCCTGAACACCAGTACCTTATGCAGGGCGGCACAACACGTCAGGGCGTTTTGTATACGAATAAAAATTTCATCGTCTCTAGTGTTTGTGTCGGTGACTGCGCAGCCCAGATATTTGAATTTGGCTACCACTCTATATATATATAACATCTCCAACGTGAAGGTTCTAGCGTGGCATATAAATATGATATACCTACTGTTGCGAAACCGAAAACGACAAATTAAAAGGTATCTTACTTAAAAAGGAATATTACACTATTGAAGAATATTGTTACAAGTTAGCGGGACTCGAATTAAAATGCCGTTAGAATGATTATAGAGTTTATTAGAACTATACAAACACGTATAACACAGGTACATATATAACCGAACACAACAAATCCAAACATAATGCAGAAGGTCGTAATTCAATAAAACGCGCAAAGTCCGTCAATTTTAGATTCCCGAATGTACACACGTCACGCCTAGATCGTAGTTGTAGCTCAACTGACCCCCTTTCTCAATCAGGCCATCGTTTTATACTTCACAAATGCAAATGTGCCCTCCCGGCTACGTCGACATCATTTCCTAGAATTAGCTTGTACTTATAATCCGCAGTACGTGGCTAATGATGCTCCTGAGCGGCCGTAAACGAGTACAATAGGACAATAGGCTGTTCTCCACAATGAAATGACACGTATGCTAATAAATGAGTGAACAAAAGAAGACGATCATGAAAGGATTACAATTAGTTCAAATGCCGACAGGTAATAAAATGTGCTTTTACAGATCTGTACGTGGAATTTGTCTTTGTCAGAGCCTAAGTTGTAACAATATTCTTCTTTCCTTTTATTACGTCTTTGTGTTACTGAATATGCACTGTTTGCTACAAGTCCGTAAATTCTTCGAAAAGTAATTGTGTAACATATTTCTGTATAAAATTTATAAAAAAACCGAACTAGATAAATAAGAAGAAAAACCATTTCTATCTAGACATGTTGCTGGGGAGTTTCTTGTCGCTTCTTCTCCTTTAAACAGCGACAACGCGTTGCGAAGCGGTGTACATAGAATAGGAACTAAAATTAACTTTTAAATTATATTATTATTATTTTGAACAAAAACTTTTGAATTTGAATCTGAAATAAAGTCACTTCAAATGCCGACTGCTACGTTAGTTACGATTAGGGATATCCCGATTTCTTTTATTGCATAAGTTCAGCAGACAGAGAGACGGACCACCTGATGGAAAGCGGTTACCATCGCCTATTCACACTCCGAGCCTTACCGCCATTTTATTGTAAGTCTCTTTTGTACCTTTTGTGAATGTTTGCTGTCCTACTCTCACTTGTTACTAGAAATTGTGAAACAGTAGATGTAATAACACTCGAAACTACCTCCTAGTCAACCCCTTTCGGGTTTTTAGATATATAAAAAATATTTATGTTTTTATTTGAATAATAAATAAATAATAAAAAAAGCTAAATATTTATTTGTAGCATATGATATTTTTAACTATTATTTGATGACATTCAATTTTTAATTCAGTAGGGTCAAATCTAACTAAAATTAAATACAAAAAATAATAAGAATATGCCACCATAACAATCTTGAGTTGAGTTCCGGCATTAGTGGCCAGGTTCCAGCCTCCCTTCAGAGAGCGGCAGTACAATGGTAGCACCTTTGGTCTTACAAATCTCCATAGGCGATGGTAACCTCTTTCCATTAGGTGGGCCGTCTACCTGTATACGGAACTCATGTTATAATTTTAAAAAAGCATTAATTTGCATTTTGCCATATTAAGAATTCAAGATTGATGTGTCGGATATTAACATCTCTAGAGAAACGACAAAATTACAAAATTTTGCAATTTAAAACTATTTATGGAATAATCACAGTTAAGATCGGACGATTGTTTTTAAAACGCTATAATAGGTCATTCTTGTTATTACGCGAATTATATTTTGGCTATTATTTCAATGATTACGGCCATCAAAAAGAATGAGAAATGTTCGCTGTCTTACATAGAGCAATTAGTTGCATTTGAAAGGGAGTCCCCTTTTGTGCTAATACTACCCCGAGATTAAGTATCAATCTCAAGAAATAGCCGGTTCCTATCTTACCAACCGTTCACTAGCCTTAATATGGGTTAAAATTTGACATAAGCTCCATACAGGTAATGTCAATATTCAACCGATGGTAAGGCACGGTAAGATATACGAACCGTCTAAAAATCAAACCTTGATTGACTTGATTTAGAGCTTATACACATGATTGATTTAGGTTTATATAATGAAAACAGAATAATTTTGTAAGTGACGTTATATTTAAATTTAACCAGTAGTTTAATAATAAGCCAGATGCTATCTACCAGCCATGATATAGCTAGAGTATACCGCCATAACAACCTCTCCTCCCCTTAGCGGCCGGCATCAAATTGTAAGCACCTTTAGTGTTGCGAATGTCCACAGGCGACGATAACCGCTTTCAAAAAATGTGTGTGCAGTTCACACGCAGAAGTGAAACTTCAGAGAATATACTCACAGATAATTCTTCTCTAACTTTTATTAATATAAATATAATTCCTTTAGCCTTCACCCATCAACATATTATAATTAAAAATTAACTTCTTAAGTATCACTTTCAATTTTTTAATGTTTTAGTCTACAAAATATTATTATCACATTTACTTCGGTCCAAATTGGACCCATGTGTAACCATCGGTGTTATTGACTCTCGGAATCTGTGCTGCACAGTGTAAAATGCGTATCTAATTCTCTCTCAGGCTTAGTCCTATAAATTTAAGTGTTTATCTCTTTTTAGTGTCGCTTTTTCATTTCGTCAAGTTTCAAATCACAACGATTCTAAAGAAGTTTCACTTCAAAATTACAGTACTATACAGTGTACCTTACAAATTAATTAGATAAATATTTCAGGTAGGTACTAGGAATATTACTATACGACAATAGCCTAGTCAAAGAAGTGGCTCTAAAATGTTCCTAATTCCTAAATAATCAGATGGCGTCATAGTTGCGTTTTAATTTCGCTTTTTTGTCGTTTAATATTTAACACTTATTTTAGATCAAATTGAAAGAAAGAATTGAAAAAGAAACTTATCTAGAGTTAAAAATTTCAACTGATTTGAATTGAACAACTACTGTATTTTATATAATACGATGGCAAAAAGCGAATATATAGTTAGGTTTTTTACTGGGCGATTGTTAATTTTATCCATGACTTGTAAGGGAAACAAATCTATCTATCTAACATACATACATATTATCACGCCTGTTTCCCATGGGGGTAGGCAGACTATAAGACATCCACTTGCGACGATCCTGACAAACAACTTTCGCTTCATCTATTTTCATTAACCTCTTCATACATGCACGTTTATTTGATATGCTTTAAAAAAAAACAAATTTAAACTAGAAATTATGATTACCTTCAGTTTTGCGTTTAGGTCCAGTCGTGTCCTATAATATAACAGAAACTGCAAGTTTCAAGATAATTTTTGTTCATCTTTTTACATAATACAAAGAATGACATTGACTAAAACAATTACAATATGACCATAGAAGGTTATCTTTGTTAATTGTTCCGTAAATTTAGGTATTTTCGTCACGACTTTTGTCATTAGTTAGCTTTATTATAGCCACGTTTATATGTCGCAAGAAACATTGTATATATTTAAAAGATATGTTTGTGAAATAGCAAAGATAAGTGACAAAGGTTACTTATAAAAGATGATGACGTCACTAAAAAACACGGCCCCAGATAACGTTCAATTCGAAGCAACATTAATTTCGCATAGTATTCGATTTTCAATTTTTCCTCGTCTCAATTCGGGTCGCACGATTATACCGAATCGTCATTGGCCGAAAATAATCGATTCGAATCAGTTGACGGTTTTCCCAACCAATGAACAAACGCGGGCTGCACGCTTCCATCGTTTTCGTAATTCGAACGTCTTTTAAGGTTCCGCGATCAATTAAATATTTAAATATGTACATATATTTTTTACATTTATGGCTTGGCAGCCAGGCCTTTACGCCAGGTATATATTTTTAATTAGTGCAAAGCTTAAAAGTCTGTTCTACGGGTTTGATATGAACGCTGGGGTCAATGTTAACTTAGTAAAATGAAATAAACGTGATTGTAAATATGGCGTTAATAACTCATTAGTCATTTTACCTCTCATTTATATAATATCTTTATTGCTTTTTTTAATAATTAATTCCAAATTGATTGATATTACAAATTTAAATGTAACTTTGTTATTTTGTAACTATTAACTCATAGGATAAGTAAAAATACAGAGCCTAATGTAACCGTAACGCTGACAAAATGTTAAAGTTACGTCTCTAAAACTTTAAAGCGATCAACTAGGCTTAACTTTTAAATGAATCAATCTTATAGTTTAACATTCTTTTCGGAATATAAAAAAATTGTAATCATGATTTAAACATGAATTAATTTTAAAATAAAGACAAGTTAATAAAAGCATATAATAACAGCACTGGTCGAGCACCAAAACACTCACTGGACAGTGGGCCTTTTAACATTGTCATATATAACTATACAAGTGTAGTAGTGTTTACCTATAAATAATAAATACATTTGTCATGTTTAGATAGATAACACTTTATTATACACCAATACAAAAATGAACTTAAAGACTAAAATTATATCTAGTTACAAAGGGTTGTCTTATTGCTAAAAAGCGATCTCCTCCAGACAACCCCAGGAATGAAATGAGATGATAATGGCGATGGTGGTATACGTAAGATATAGTACGAACTACTTACTTTTTAATAATAAATAGATACATGATATATATATACAGAAATTTTATATATTACATAGATATATACTTTATCTACAAAACATATGATTGTTTATAGATGAATTTAAATATCATATTCCAACGATAGGTAGTATTTCTTGATAATCGCGCTAGCGATTTTGCTTGTCTGATAGTAACAGGAAGCGCGTTCCAAAGCTGTATAGCCTTAACAGTAAAAGAATGTTTATTTCTTTAAAAAGCAATGTACTTACATCCATAGTATTAGCGCAAGTAATTCTCGGTAAATCAAATAAATATGACAACTAAAACACCTACAGAACAACACGTCACGTAATTTCAACTCGACCGCACCACCATTGTTTCAAATTTTTTTTAGCATAGTTAGGCAAACTGGTTAAATATCTGCTCTCAGGCGCACGGCCAACCAACAGATCGTGATGCACGTAACAGTTGTCAAACAGAATGAAAAATAACAAACAAACCTTACATAATCTTGCACGCCATTTTAACGTTATACATTTTCACGTGTACACGAGTTTGTCTACAGCACGCAATTTTTTTTACGGTTTGATACTTTAACGCAGCCGTGCCGTATTTCTAAATCTTACTGCCGATTCACTTAAACATTATATTATAACATATATATAGATAACAGTGCAACATCCGTCCGTCCTAGGGTGCAGTTGAAAACCAGCAGCGTCAGGTACCTGTTGCCTGGCACATTCTGAACTGCACCTATTTGGTGCCATCGCGAGACTTTTTTTATTTAGTATATATCGAGGGCTTCATAACATATAGGCGTGTACGAAAAATACCATTTTTTGTTGTTTACTAAAAAAAACTATGCATGTTACATTTTAAAAAGTCTTACTAGTATGCAAGTTGTACCTAAAAAGAAGAGTATTCCAAATTTCAGTATTATACAATCAACTAGTTTTCTTTCATTCACAATTTTGCCCCTTGTGTAAAATTGCACTTTTGTCTGTACGCCCATTTGTTATGAAGCCCTCAATATCATCACTGTGATGACCAAATAAACGGTTTTCCTTTCTTTCTTCTTACATTGATCAAAAATTGACAACAACATTAAGGCTCTGCTCTTTCAATTTCTATTATAATTGTTGTATGTTAACTTCATATCTTTTTCTCATTTGCCTGAGTCCGCGTCACTAATGTCCTAGGGAGCAGAGGAGTCTTCACCCCCGGTTGAAGAAGTGAGTTTGCCTTTCCCGGGGCATTCTCAAGCACTGATGAGCTAGGATCAGCGTGGGCGTAACTACGTTCTAAATCTCACGCTCTTCCTGCCATAAGCGTGGGGCACATGGGAGGAGGGTGGTTTTAGTGGAGTATTGAGTAGTCGAGTTTCCACACAAGCCGGCGATTTGACTATGGTGCATATTCGTGGTGTCACCTCTGGTCGTTTTGGTCTAATCCCTAGTAAAGGATCCGGTAGTGTGCGAAATGCATTTCCCCCGCCTCAAACAAAAATAGTAAAGTCACTACTGGCCCTAGCGGAAGATCAACGCCGGTTATCGCAATTTTGCTGAGCTAAGATCAATTTAGGACTACATTTACTTATTGTATTTATTTAAATAGTTTGTGGTTTTATTGTAGTTCTAAATAAATCTTTTTCTTTCTTCTTTTTCGAAATGGAAGGAAGAAATGGGCTCAAAAATCTAAAATATATTTGATCGTTAAAATAGTTCTCATAGGGGATGTTTTTCAGATAAAGTTAATATTGTAAACTAGGATACGCCCGCGACTTCGTCCACGCTCAACTTGAAGTTCCCGCGGGATTCCTGGGACACAAAGTACCGCAGCATTTAGAAAAGTATCGTTTTCGTGTTTACTGTGTCGGAATAAGCTAATTTTTACCCACCGGAACAACTACAAACCGGTCCCGGAAAATTTTCCGCGGGATTCTCGAGATAAAAATATTACATAAAATTGGTTATCGATTAGTAAAAAAATCACATTAGAATTCGATTTTTTAAATCTGGACAATTTAAATCATTCCCAGAAAAAATCCCACGTGATTCCCGGGAAAAAAGCGCAGATTTTAAGTCTCAAAATTTACTATCGAACAGCCAAAATCGCATCGAAATCGGTCCAATAGTTTTTACGTGAATCGGCGAACAAACAGACAAGAAATCTAAACAAATTGCATCGTGTTCTACGTCGCTTATATAGTCTATTTCAGTTGGCTTTTTTAAATAGCTTCAATGCACAAGCACGGCATATTTAGAATTTTATAATAATGTTACAACTTAGGCTTCGACAAAGACAAATTCCACGTACAGTCTGTAAAAGCACATTTTATTACCTGTCGGCATTTGAACTAATTGTAATACTTTTATTATCTTCTTTTTGTTTACTTATTTATTGGCATACGTTTCTAGTATTGTGGAGAACAGCCTATATTGTTCTATTGTACTCGTTTACAGCCGCCTGCAGACATTATTAGCCAGGTATTACGGATAAGTACGATAAGTACAAGCTGATTCTAGGAAATTACGTCTTGTAATTACGACCTTCTGCATTACTTTTGGATTTGTTGTGTTCGGTTATATTTGTACTTGTGTTATACGTGTTTGTATAGTTCTAATAAACTCTATAATAATTCTAACGGCATTTTTAATTCGAGTCCCGCTAACTCGTAACAATAATATAGATTTAAGGAGTTATAAAAGTCACATAATATGAAAAATGTTGACAAAATTTTATTCAAAATAGTGATTTGGCGTGCAGTTTACTTGTATGGAGTTATGTCAAATTTTAAACAGCAAAATAATGGAATAGTAACTCAAGGTGTCGGAACTTAACTCCTGTAGACTCTGTAGATATCTTCGTGCTAGAAGTTATCTACATTTACGTAATAATATTGGTTCTACGACCGCAAAATTATATCTAGATAATATTTGAGGTCAACGGTCATTGAATATAGATAGCTTAATTATTTTGTACTAAAATAATTATTAGAGGTATGATGTGCACCGACCATGTTTAATTAGTTATCTGTATCTACAAATATTTTTATAATACTAACTTAGACCATATAAATAAAATATAGATAAATAAAGTCGCGGTAGCGTAATGGCTAGAGCACGCGTCCAACTCAAAGGGCGCGTGTTGGAATCCTGACCGGAACGCAAGCACATTGTTACAGTTACTACACACAATTACATTGATAGTGTATCTATATATCAAACAACGATCAATAGTTTTTTCTCCATATCGGATGCATATGAAGCTAAATTCCCGGCGGCGCCATTGTTTATCTAATTCGCCCACGACGCGAAACGTCTGGCGGATTGTATCGCAGTCTCCTATTTATTACTGAGAACAATTACTATGCTACTTTAAACTTTACATTACTACCTATCTATACATATAATAAAACTGTAGAGGTCAAATTTCTGTACAATGAAAAATAAATGCTAAAAACCGAGTCAGGGGGATATAAGAAGTGAAATAGAACTAATTTAGATTTTTTCAAATTTTTTGTTTCTCTGTTTGTCTGTCTGTTTGTACCGGCTAATCTCCGAAACGACTGGACCGATTTAAATGAAATTTTGTACGGTGGTAGCGTATATCCCTGGTCAACATATAGGATATTTTTGATCGCGAAAAATTAAAGAGTTCTCGTGGGATAGTTAAAAAAACTTTCCACGGGGATGAAGTCGCGGGCAGAAGCTAGTATTTAATAAAACTACTTGAGTGGTACATTCGGGAGTTTCCTGAGCACTACCCATGCAGTTTTTCTACCGTCTTACTAATGTTACTACCCCTTCTTTTACCTTACCACTGGTAGAAAATTGATATTATTTGTATGAAATTTATGTCAAATTTTAAGCAGTAATTAGACAAAAGAATGCTTAATAAAATATAGAAATCTAGCCGCAGCCAGCAGCATTATACCTCTCTGAGTGAGTTTATCTCTCTATGAGTGAGTTTATTTCTCTATAAGTGAGATCATCTCTATGAATGAGTTTGTCTCAATAAATCAAATTATCTGTTTTTTCAGCATGATTCATTTTTCATTTTCAGATTCAGATAATAATTATTACACCTAATAACTCTTGGTTTTGTACAATTGTGATGTATGCAATGATCTACGAGTTTTAACATTTCCTGAGGAAACTCATTTAATGATTAGGAGGGAACTGCTTTCCGAGATTCTTCTCTTGCACATGGGATTACTTTAGGGGATCAAAAAATTTATTTAAGGCTGGCAACACAATTAAAAAAGACACTGTTTTACCATACAGTAGCCAGTATTAATAACTAAGAACAGTCTTAAAGCAAAGCTAGTTATAAACAATAGTTATACTCAACTAATGACATCATCTAAGCCAGTCAGTAACCAATTCCGTTCACAAAAGATGCTTTAATTTGTGCCACTTTAACTTTCTAACGCCCACAGACATCCTTCATCAAACTGTGAAAAACTACAACCATACAGATATTAGGCATGTCTTTGACTACATTTTATTTTTACTTTCTTAGTGTAGTCCAATCTATCTAGTATCACTATAGTCAATAACTACAGTGACATCATTAATCTACATGCAAATTTATAACATACATTTCATAGAAATAGATATTTATACCTTGTTTCTTCTTACAAGATAATTTTTTGTATTAACTTTTGGTTAAATATTGTTTTTATGGTTAACTCAAAACTATTTCTGCTCTAGTAAGTAACTGTTAGGTGTTTCTTAACTTGAATAAAACATTGAAACATCATTAAATTTTGTTGCTAAGTATAAAATTATCTTCTAAGCAAGCTGTAAATAACACTTTATAGCTCATGAAAATAAACATTTAAAAAATGTATGATATAATATAAACACATATAATATTAAAAAAGAAATATATAACTCATAACACAAACTGATTTAGTACTTTTGAGGTTTTCAAGTTCAATATATCCATTAATATATTATATTGCCTGCGGCTTCACTTGAATTCAAAAAGGATATGTATAGCATGGAGTGGGCATATAATTCTTAGAAATATCAAATTTAATTTTTAATAAAAGTACCTAATTATTAACACCCATAATACTGCATAGCAAAGATGAAACTAACTACTTAACTAAGACAATGTATATGTTAGTGAATTGCAATGATGGCGTCAACAAACACAATTGTAGCTCCAACTTTTCGGCTATCTGTCTATCCCTCAGAAACTGTACTTTTTTTCTGTATATAAGTCCTTTACTATACCATATGACAATGTGTATACAAAATTTCGTGACGATTTGTTGTGTTTTAAAGAGTGAAAACACCACAAACAGACTCATATTCACATTTCTAATATTAGTTAGGTTTACATATTTGCTATTAGTGCTATACTTTTCTTTAATGCACTATAATTTCCATAATATCTAATTGCACTTGAAAACATGAAACATAAACTTCTTTGGAAAACAATCTTTACTGAGTAGTATGTGACTCAGAGTTGCTCCTTGCAGTAGTCATCTGGTATATAATTAACCATTTTGTGCCAGTTGCATCCGCACTATATGACCTACATACACACATGTTCAGGTTAGAATTAGAACTGTTTTGGACCATTAAAATTGAATAGCTGTCTATGTACACAATGGCCTATGTGGTCAAGTTGTCTAATACTGAAATTAGACAGAACAACCAAATTGAATGTATTAAGTTGAAAGGATACTGCTGTATTCAATAACATCGAACTATTCAAGTTTACGTTTATATGGATTACTAGGATATGCCCACGACTTCAGCCACAGTTGACTTCCCGCGGGATTCCCGGGACGCAACGTATCACAGCAGTTAAAAGACAATGTAAGCCACCATTTTAGTAAAAATTGTGTTGGAATAAGCTAATTATTATGCACTGAACAACTTCAAACCACTCCCGGGAAAATTCCCTCAGGGTTCCTCCAGAGACAAAAAAATATCACATTTTTGTTTCATAAAACTTGCTATCGATCAGTGAAAAAACTGCATTGAATTTTTTTGTTAAATCACCCCCAGAAAATTTTCTGCAGAATTCCCAGGATAAAAAATTGTGCAGATTTGAATTCTAACAATTTGCTATCAATCAGTGAAAACTGCAAAAATCAGCCCAGTAGATTTTCGTGAATCCAAAACAAACAGAGAAGAAATCTAAAAAATTGTACTCCATTATTTATATAGTCTATTCCAGTTGTTTTTTTTTAAATAGCTTGAATGTACAGACTTTTACTGGCTTAGTAAATTTTGTAAGCAAAACAAAAGTATGTTTTGTTATTTACTATAGTTTGGCTGATGTTAGGGTTTACTTTGTTTGGGAAAGAAGACAATACAAAAGATGGCATAAAAATACTTGAATTTGAAGTTGCATATCCCTTATGGCCAAGAGTAGTAAGGGACAGGGATACATGGAAAGAGCTGGAAGAGGCCTAAATATAAAAATACACCTAATCCATGTAGGAATGGAGAAAGAATACAATTTCCTGCATTTGGGCAGTCTGTCATAAGAGGTGACAAAACAACCCACAGCCAAGTAATAGGCTATTTCCCCATCTGGATAGCTACCACCCCTAATCTAGAGTATGTCGCCATAACAATCCTGAGTTGTGTTCCGGTATTAGTGGCCAGATTCCAGTATCCCTTTAGAGAGTGGCAGCAAATTGATAGCGCCTTGGTATTACATATGATCATAGGCACCTGTAACCAATTCCCGTCAGGTGGGAAGTCTGCCTGTCTGCTGAACTCATACAATAAAAAATCTTTAAAAACTAAATACTTAGAAAACTTCATTGTAAATATATTATTAAAGGCTATTTGATTTTGGGTGATGTTGAATTTTTTGTAGGGCTATACTTTTTATTGAATGATTGTCATTCATGGTATATACTTTCTATGATAAGACAATTCATTAAAGCTGTTCAGCTTCTGGGTATGTTTCATTAAAATCTATGCAAAGATTGCAGTTGATTTTCAAACCCCCATTCTTCCATTCGTAAGTTTAATCCTATATCAATAAGTTCAATTTAAACCCTTTTTTTATCATATGAAAGCAAATCATATGAAATTTTATAAGCTAACGATAAAACCAAATATTTCAAAATATATTTTAATGAAAATAGAGAGGCACCCCTGCAACTCCTAAAGTAACTTTAGTTGCTATAATAACATTATCCATTCGAGTAGGCATGAGACAGCCTGGCGGTGAATCATAGCCTGATTTAAATATTAAAAACTTGTCATAAAAAATAGCACCTTTTTGGGATGAAATCAAGGTTATAATTAGGGAAAAGTTGCATTTAAGTACTATACTTGCATCGAGGTCACATCCAGTGTAAGAATAAAAAAAGATTTTGCAATGTCACACAGCAAAAAAAGTAAAACAGGCGATCGTTCAAACAAGTTGTATAAAGTTTTTCAATTCTTTATCAATTATTTAGTATAATTAGCACTCACCTTTGAATGAAAACTTTTAAAGTTTAATAAATAACATATTTTTACACAAAAATAGTCACATTTAAATGTATGTAATACTTTTTACACTGTAATTAAATTGCTATTTTGTAAAAGATGATACAACATTGAAATTTCAACACTGAGTAACTTATCACTTGATTATCACAGTTTCACAACACGAGACCTGAATAGTTTCGTTTTTATTTTAGTAAATGGTAAGTACGGCGTTTAAAATTGTAAACCAAACGTAATATTGTAAACACAACAAGACACACCGTTTCTTCCCAATTCTTCGAACTCGAACTAATTAAAAAATAAAACTATAAAACTGACGTTGACGTTTGTAACTAGTGGCCTGGAAACAGATCTTTGTGCACAATTACAACTTGTTTTAAAAAAAATAATTTATTCATGACCATAGAATCTATGTCTTTCAGTCGGAAACATGTTTAAAAAGAAATTATTATACTATGTGTAGCACAGCTGAACTGTAGGTTATCAGCTGGTGCCATTCAACGGAGTTCTTGTGACAACTCAAAAGGCCACATTTGACTATACAGTTCACATTTCTCACAAAACACATAATTACTACTCAAAAACTATCAATATCCTACAACTATAGTTCATTTTAGAGTAATTTTACACATTTTTATAAAATAAAACTGCACAGCACAACATCTCATTTCAGTTCCCGCCAAAAACTCCCCAATTACAACATTTTAGTGGTGTTAACTGTACACTATCAAGAAAACTACTAAATATTTCAACTAATAACAACTCAGTCATAAATTACTTTTGTATTATTATTTAAATATTATTTTTCTAGTATACTTAATTTTCTACTACCTATATGCTTTAGTTTATTCACCCGAGATTCTGGTCACGTTATATAAAATTTTAAGTCAAATCATTATGTTAATTTTCGTTAATAATACGCATTCCAAGAATAGCAATGAGGATTTATTTTGATAATTTGTCCCGAAAATTGTTTTGATGTGTGTTTATTATTTAATGTTGAACAATGATTTTTAGTCATGGTACCGCCATCTTTTGTTCGAACTTCAATACACGTTCTTGATACTTGATACATGTATCCTTCTCTTTTTGTATACTAGTATGTATTTATATCTATCTCTATCCCTTTAATTTCTCTTTGGTTCATGGAAGATGCCGACATGTGTCGGCGGGTTCGTTTGCGGTGTTAAGAATTTGGCAAATGTAGTGAGTTGATGAACTTTGGTCTACAGGGTCTAAAAATGAACCAGACGTTTGGATGCTTGCTTGGCATTCTTGGAAGGCCAATGCGTAGTCTTTACGTCAATTTAATCTAAATTGGATACGACACAGCTAACTAGTAATTATACATGTTTGAACCGTAGGTAGTATGTGTTTAAAGACGAGCCCTAGTAATTCTAGCAAAATTCTAGGATATGGAAGGCAAAAATACTGGTCTATTAGGTTGTGATAATAGTAGAACTAGATATCTGGGATTATTAAAATATCTATGGCACTTGTTTAATGCAATATCCCAGTGTAATATGAATGAAATGGCCAAGCGGTGACTCACCATTCACTTTACGGGCCCCAAAGTACGATGTGTGAACTGTGAGGAGCTACATACTACATGGCTGCGACTGGTTAAGGCTGTGCAGAGATGAGCACTGTTTCACCTGGGCTATTTAAGATATTACATCTCCAAAGTTCCCTCATGTATAAATTATTTAAAAATCTTGTAGGTGCTTTTGATAACTGACAACACAGAACCACGTTTGCCAAGAGTTCTGGGGATCGGTATTTGTATTTAATTTATTCGTCATAAATACTAGTAGATAACACACTAGAAAAATTATAATTATAATAAATGGATTTGACAATAAAATAACCTTTCTTTAATTTTGTTGAATTCTATTGCAATCGAAATATAATAAACATTTCGGCGGGAATTTGACGTGAGATATTTTGCTGTGCATTTTTGTTTGAAAAACATCTGACTCTCCTATTATAATTATTAATATACTCTGTGCATTTGACTGAAAATCGTCATTAGTTAAAATAAAATACATTGATTGTTATGAATTGTAAGGCTTTTTGTGGAAAATATAATGTTACATAAAATAAAATGAGCCTTTTCTAGTTACTGCTGGAAATTCTCTCTTTGGTGTCATTTATTCAGTCAGATTTACAATATTCAGTTAATTTGGAAGTGAGGGAGGGGAGATGAGGTATAGTAATTTGGTTTTTGTCTGCTGTAGTTTATTGTAATTTTCGCTTTTTGTCTTTAATATCCTAGTTTATAAACAGATATTTACAATCCAAAATCGGATCGTTATACGTATCGTTACTTTTTGCCGTAGTCAGGTTATATATTTTAAACTTTATATTTTATTTACATTATGGATATACTTAAACTATAACAATTTTTTTTGTCCGAGAGAACAAACTCAAATTCTACTTATTCTAATAAACACAGAGAGTGCCTGCAGCTGATGATACAGCAATATGTATGACAGTTTTATTGCTCTACTGGCTTTTGAAGGGATTGGAGAAATAATCGATTTTATATTTTCGGCTTTCGACCATTTTCTGACAAAACCTTTCATACTTTTTATTTTATTTTTATAAGCACTTGACATTTTATTATCCACTGTGACTGTAGCAAAATCAATGTTAAAAATAGTTACGTTGGAGCCATAATCCATTAAAACAAGAAATAAGTTTCCTTAGGTATTTGGCCAAATCGGACCCGTATCTAATCTGCTTCCCTCGCCCTTAGACGTTCGCAATACCAGAAAAGAAGTCAATATGCATGCAAACCTTTAGAATGAGATAGAAGGAAAGGAATGGAATAGGGAAGATGGGATATGGAGCCATCAGAACTCACACGATTAGCTCATTTTTTTTCTTCCATCCTTCGCCCTTATGTCAGGGTCACGAGTATATAGCCTCACCACCCTGTGAGGCCCTGGCAAGCAGTGGCCCATCGGTCTCATCCGCTGCCAGCGATCCACGCTCCCAGAGTCTTCCATCTCTCATTGCGTGGGGCGGTAAATGATGCGCCCTACGGGAGAAGAGGTGAGCGCACGCGGAACACCAGCGCGCCCCCATCTCACAAGCGTTAACGGCGAGTGAGAACCTTTTCCCCAGGATCCACCCGCACCCCCCGCTCATGGCGGCCCAAGGTCTAATGATGCCATACGGCGCCGATGCGTCTTCCATTTGCTGGAAGTGGGGCAGGCTGATGCTCTCACTCTCCTCTTTGGCGAGCATGAAGCGCTCGTAAACGGAGGAGACGGCGTTCCATCAGAGGATCTCCCGACCATGGAACGAACCACGGCCGGGAGCAATAGGTCCAATCCGGTATATAAGACGAGTTCTCGGCGCTGCTCAGCCTGAAGGATGTGCAGCGCCGTGTCTTCGTCGCATGTCTGCCGATGATGGCACCCTGGCGTAGGCTTACGGCCTTTGACACAGGTATCTCCCGAAGCAGCCATACCCTGAAGGAACCTGCATCGTCCGGAATCAAAATTAGGTCAAGGCAAACCGCCGCACGCTGATATTTTGTGAGTGCGTGGTATTACACCGACCGAGCCTGCCCTAAGGGCTGCAATCGAGATATTTATTACAATATGGCTACCACATAATTTATTATATTTACATTTATTTGTTAAACCTAGTATTACTTCGAAATAAATTTTAAAAAGACCACGAACGTATATAGGTATATAATAATAATAATGAAGTAAAGATGAATTGCTGCGGAGTTTTTTGCACCACTTCTCCTTTAGCAGTAAATAAATTTCCTTTGGAAGGCGAGGTATGACTCAATGACTCAAAGAGAAATCTGTGAGATTCCATTTTTAATCGACTTTTAAGTAGGAGGTTCCCAATTCGCCTGTATAATTTTTTTGTATGTTCGTTACTCGATTTCTCCGTTTTCAATAATTTTCTTTTAATCGATAGGTTATACCTGGTCCCGTTTTGGTTTCAAGGAATTAGAGAAATTCACGAAAATTGTTAACCAACTTCTTCGTGACGCGATATCTCCGTCAATTGTAAACCTATTTTCAAATTGTTTTCTTTACTCGTAAGTGTATTCTCCCAAGCTACCAAGTCCGGATCTAAGTCAGGCTCTGACGAAAAGAAAGAAAGAAAAACGTTTATTTGATCTTCACATAGTAAGACACATGACGATGAGTTAAATGATTTAGGTCCCGCATGGTACCAAATAGGTGCAGTTCAGCATATGGCTACGGGTGCCTGACGCTGGTTTTCAACTGCACCCTAGGACGGACGGATGTTGCACTGTTATTTATATATATATTATATATATATATATATATATATAATAACTGTTATATATATATATATATATATATTTTCCAGCCTTCAATTTTATATATATATATATATATATTCAAATTCAAATTCAAATTCAAAGTTTTTATTCAAAATAAGTTCCACTGGAGAACACTTTTTGAAGGTCATATAAATATATAAGTTAAAATTTAATTTTTCTTCCTATTCTATGTATACCGCTTCACAACGTGTTATTGCTGTTAAGGAGAAGAAGCGGCAAGAAACTCCCAGCAACACGTCTAGCTAAATAATGTTTTTTTAAGTTTCTTATTCTATTTATATCTCAAGTTGTTTTTTTTTTTTAATAAGTTTTATACAGAAGTATGTTACAGAATTACTTTTTGAAGAATTAATGGAGTTGTAGCAAACAGTGCATACTCAATAAGACCAAGACACAATAAGAGGAAACAAAAATATTATGAAAGTTATAATAATGATATGACGTACTAAAATGTTATGCTGCAATATATCTCCATAAATCCCTTACAAGCTTGGCAAGATAACATTAAACAAAATATAGTATAAGATGTTAGAGTGAGCTGCTATGTAAATGAATTTTTGTCATTTAATTGAAATCCACAAGATACTTTTTAATTTGGTTTTGAATTTAGTGAAAGGCTGATCATTGAAGAAGCGATATATAGTCAGATATCTCAGGAACTGAAATTTGGCATGGACCTTCATTTCACCAAGTAGAAGTCAGCCAAGAACGGATTTTACGGCACGCGAAGCGGGCTGGTATCAGCTAGTATATATATAATTTTTTTTATAACATAAAAATTACTATACTTTGTAAGTTGTTGTTCTTCTTTTATGTTTAACTTGGCACCGACTTTGAGATGTTGTAGAAAGAAGTTGGTTAAATATTTATTTTTTGGTTTTTATTGTGAAGTCGGTTTTGTTTTTGTTAATTTTTTTATGAAATACCTAAATAACATCGATTTTTCATTTTATATTTTAACTGGAGTTTTCGCCGTAGTAAGGTCTATGTTATGTATATAAAAATTTAATTAGGTGTTTTCTCTTAAACTTTACTGTTTCTTGTTACTAAGTTCACTACAATAACAAAGAAACTAAGTCTATATAGTCCACAGAACTGCGCAAACGAAACATAGAATGTTAGTGAATTAAAAAAGATGCGTTCGCAGCGCCTTATTTTTCGCTATTTTCGTCTATTTATCCCACGGAAACGCTGTCGTTTATAGGGATGAAAAGTATCTTTAGTTACGACCCGGAATACAAGCTAGATCTGCATCGAGTTTCATTTAAATTCGTTCAGTAGTTTTCACGTGATGACTCTAACATACAGACAGAGAAAACTTTTAAAAATTGCATTTTCGGAATCTCCTGGTACGAATTATCCCCGGTGATATTTTCACATTTTTAAACGCAATGTACAATCTCGAACCATTTACAGATTTATTATAGTATATATATCTTATGTCACTTCATGATATTGCTAATTTGTTAGAGATTATGAGACATTTTTATTTATAAATAAATGCTGGAGCCGCCTTATTTTTAGCGGCTGACATTGTGTTGTAATGTTAATGGTTAAATACTTTGGTTTTAATACTATCACTTATAGTAGTAGTGAACAACAATGACTCATAGGTAATTTTAAGTAATCAAAATATCAGCTAAAAACTGCAATAATAAACGTGACTACCTATCGAAAACATTCGAAGTAGATATTACATATTATGAAGCGAATACAATTATGGGAGCTTTATCGCATATTATGTAATCTACAAATCTACAAGGAATATGATATTGAAAAAGATATATATTGACATTGGCAAGTTGAAGTGGCAGTGGACCGGTCACGTCTGCCGCAGAACCGATGGCCAATGGAGCAGACGAGTCCTGGAGTGGAGACCGCGTCTCGGTATACGTAGTGTCGGACGCCCTCCAGCCCGATGGACCGACGACCTGCGCAAGGTCGCCGGTAGGCGCTGGATGAGGAAGTCAGAGGACAGGGATGAGTGGCGCCGACTTGGGGAGGCCTACGTCCAGCAGTGACTGCGAATGGCTGACGACGATGTATTGACTAGCTGTTGCTTGCGGCTTCGATCTCGTAGGTTGAAAAAAGTCATAGTTTGAGCAAACTTGCATCAAATTTCTCACCCCCTTAGGAGTTGAATTTTCAAAAACGCCGATAGACGTGACGATTTTACAAACATTAATACTCCCACACCCAGTCACACCTGTAATCATAGTTACACATGCAGGCACGCAAGCACGCACACACCTCTCTAGTTTTCTTTGATTGTAGTGCTTTTTGGTGGCGGTTATTATAGAAATAGTGCTTAATGGGGAGGCGACGGCCATGAACACCATCATACAGAGTTTACCTAGTTTGGGCTCGTGCCTTTCCCATTTTATTAACTTTCTCAAATTTTTGTACTCTATTCATTTTGTTTTCTTTTTATTGGGAAGTAAATAAATAAATTAATAATTATTTCATAACAATAATTATAAATTATTATTATTTATTTCTTACCGGAATCAGGTATCTTTATCAAATTTCGTGCTTCTTACTCTGAAAGTGACGGATTTACATACAAACTTTCGTCCCCCTTTTCACCCCGTTAGGTGTTGAATTTTCAAAAATCCTTTTTAGGCGCATCTGTAATATAGAAAGAATACAAATGCAAAAATTCCCAGTTTTAGCCCTAGTGGTTTGGGCTGTGCGTTGATATGTTAGTGAGTCAGTGAAGTCAAGTAAATCTATTTTCTATACTATTATTATAAAGTGGAAAGATTTGCATGTTTATAACGAATGAACTCAAAAACAACTGGACCGATTTCAATAATTCTTTCACCGTTCGAATGCTACATTATCCCTGATTAATATAGACTATACAAAATTAGGGATTCCTACTAAAACTTCAATAATCTAACCCATCAATCTAAACGAAATAGCGCTGGAATCGGGTTCAAAATTTTTTTTTTCACGGCAGGACAACGTCTGCCGAGACCACTAGTTATATATAAAATTCTTCTATTCGTGTGTATGTGATTGAACTCCTCCTAAACGGTTTGACCGATTATGGTGATTTTTTTTGTGTGTGTTCAAGTGGATCCCAGAATAATTTAGATTCACAATTGGACCCGGTAGGTGGTGCTGTAATCGGGTTCTAAATTTTATTTTTTTAGGGCAAGACAACATCTGTTGGGCACGTACACCAGGCTGAGCAGGTACACCACAACACATACATACATTCGATAAATGTCACACACAATAACAAAAATAACAAATAAGCGTGTATAATTTCTAAATTAAATTGTAAAAAAGGGTACGGATCTTGAGTCCGTAGAGTTGTTTAATAATAAAAAATAAAAAAGTCTGCTGGGCTCACTAATAATATTATAAAACTATAAACATGTCGTGTCTGTATATTGAAGCTATTTAAAAAAATAACTGGAATAAACTATACGAGCGATGGAGAACACGATGCACTTTTTTTAGATTTCTTGTCTGTTTGTTAGGGATTCACGTAAGAACAGGGTTGATTCCAATGCGGTTTTCGCTCAACGACAGTAAATTCTTAAACTTAAAATCTGCGCTACTTTTATCCTGGGAATCTCCCGGGAAATTTGCTACCTAAAAAATAGTCTTCCGTGATCACGGCTACTGAAAAGTGGCCGAAACGTCGGAATAATCCAAATCGAATATATTACCACGCTTAAAACCGTTAAAACGTAGTTTTATTATAGGTACTACCTATTTAAACTATGCTTCATTATACATTAATTATAGTCTATATATCTATACAGATAAATAGAATTGAAGTGTCTGTTTGTAATGTCAAAATAAAAATGTGAATAAATCGGTGGCGGTAATTCCGGCCAGGAGATTCCGATAAGCAATTTTTATCATTTTTATCTATCTCTCTGTCTGTCTGGATGTTTCGGCTAATCTCTGAAACTGCTGGATCGATTTTGACGGGAGTTTCACTCACAAATAACAGATATTGTAAGGAGTATTTTAAGCTATAATACGGTTCTATTTTATATTTATATTTTACATTTCCGCGAAAAAATAAACCCATTTGTTCGAGCTAAAATCTGAAAGGCTTGACGGGACTTTCACTGGTAGATATCTGATGTTATGAGGAGTAATTTAGGCTACTGTTAAAATTAGGCTTCCGCTAAAAAAAATCCACGCGGACGAAGTCGCATCGACAGCTAGTTACAAATAATGCCTCAAAATAAATGAAATACTGTAAATAAATTATATATACCTAATGATAAATTAATACAATACAAATTATTATAATAAAAATATTATATGGCCTAGGGTCTAGTCTTAATGTTGTTACAACTTAGGCCCTGACAAAGACAAATTCCACGTACAGTCTGTAAAAGCACATTTTATTACCTGTCGGTATTTGAACTGATTGTAATCCTTTTATGATCGTCTTCTTTTGTTTACTTATTTATTGGCATACGTTTCTAGTATTGTGGAGAACAGTCTATTGTTCTATTATACTCGTTTACGGTCGCTTGCAGGCTGCATCATTAGCCAGGTGTTACGGATTATAGATAAAAGCTGATTCTAGGAAATTATGTCGACGTTGACAGGCGGGCACATTTGCATTTGTGCAGTATAAAACGATGGCCTGATTGAGAAAGGGGGTTTGTTGAGCGACATCTATGATCAAAGCGTGACGTGTGTATATTGGGGAATGTAATATTGATGGACTTTGCGCGTTTTATTGAATTACGACCTTCTGCATTACGTTTGGATTTGTTGTGTTCGTTTATATTTGTACTTGTGTAAGCTAATAAACTCTATAATAATTCTAACGGCATTTTAATTCGAGTCCCGCTAACTCGTAACAATATAATACAAATTAAAATTAAAATATAAAATCTAGTGCTAGACCGCCGTCATAATATATATAAATTAAAGTAGAAAATTCAGTGCACACCGCTATCCGGTGGGAATGTTTCCGAAAGACTGGCCGCATTCCCAATTCGAACGGCAACGTTGATACGTTGCCGAGGCATAGACCAAATTTTGCTTCTTATGAAGTATTCGGTTCCTCATAGGGAAGTTGGCTGGAGTGTCGGGTTAAAAACTCTTTGCCCCGGCTTTAACTCGGAAGGCAACGGGCCTCCGCTGACATGGTCTTGAAGCCGCTAAAGGCTTCTGAACTGGTGCCCACAGAACAGCTCCCGATGGCTTATCTGTAGCTTCCGGTGGCTTTCGTGGGCATCGCGTAGGTTTATTAGCGGCATGGTTAGCCAGTCTGTGGCGTCCGATGGTCATCTCGGACTTTAGGTGGCCATCAGTGGCTTCTGTTGGCCTCTCTGCATCAGTCTCCTTTAAGCGTATAAGGTCACGGGGTCTTTTAGTTACGTGAGACATTTCCTATACATTTCGCTGTATAAAGTTTCTGTGCTTCAGGTTTCTATAGTCCCTGGGTCTTGACCCCAAAAGACGCAAATATATAGCCATTTCGGATCGCTAAATATTTGCGGCGTTTTAAGGCCTGTTGTTGTACAGTAGCTTTGCCAGCTGTCACGGTAGCAGTTGGAAGAAGGGAAATCGGCGCCACCAAAGTATCGGCGCGAGATGCTTCCCATACTAAGGGGCGACCCATCCTCCAGGGCATCAATGACATCCCCCGAGTCTCTTGCTTTCGTCGAGGTACAAGAAGTTTGGTTCTAGAAAGGTATATACCCCGGCGGTGACCAGGAGGGTTTACTCTCAAACATCTTTCGTTGTAGAACTTTTTTGTTTGTTTCTTTATATTTAAGTTCATTTTCCATTGAATGTACCATTTATTTTTGTGTTATATTAACTATATTATTGTAGTTTAAAAGAAATCTTTGTTCTTTCTTTCTTCTAAGATTTCATCGACTCTTTCGAACTGATCTAACTAAAACGAACGATGAAAGGCGTTTACGGGTGTATTACATAATACACACAGAATTATACACACACTTTCATGCGCAAACTCTCCCATACATCACAAATAGATATATATATAGCCTATGACACTCCCTGTTAACGTAGCTTGCTAACAGTAAAATTATTTTTAAAATCGGTTTAGTAGATCCAGAGCTGACCCCCTACAATGTCACAAACTCATAAACTTTACCTTTTATAATATTAGTATAGATAGTATGTTAGTCCATAAATATTAAATATAAATATATCGACACGACCCAACCTTACGATCAAAGATCGTTGGTCGTAAGGCATCATCGGTCGTGTCGTATAAAGGGGGCAACTATCTGTCTTCGCGCATGCGCAGATCCACTGCGCAGGCGCACCAGCGCCGCGAGAGTCTGGCCTACGAACTAAAATATAGGAAGAATGATGTTTGCAGTTTCTTGCCGTGTGACAGATAGAAACAACTAATTACCAACGATTTGTTATTACTTTTATAAATTTTTAATTAAGTGCAATATAAGAGTGATTACGAACTGTTTGTTTCTTTTGGCTGTGTACCAAATAAGACGGTGCATAAGTAAATGTGAGGTGGGTATTACTATATCTACATCCCCCACACGTTTCAGAGTAAGGCATCTGAGTTAGACTTATTATGGTGTTTTAATATCTTGAATGAATTGACTGAGTGCTAATCACTGGGTTGGGTGCCAACAATTGTATAGTTTACCCTAATAATGATAAGCGTTTTATAAAATATTGTTTTCAACGAAAACAAAACCGACCTAACACTAAAAACCAAAAAATAAATATTTAACCGACTTCTTTCCATAACAGCTTGAAGTCGGTGTTAAATAAAACATAAAAATTACTATATTTTATAAATTTGATTTCAAGATGTTGTAGAAAGAAGTCGGGTTAAATATTAATTTTTTGATTTTTAGTGTTAAGTCGGTTTTGTTTTTATAAAAAAAATTGTTTTTAATGCTTAGTTGCGCAAATACTTCAATACCTTTAGAAGTAACATATTAAGGACCTATAGAAATTGTACAACTGGCACGTGTGTACAAATTTAGCTTCTCACTCTTCGGTATACGCTCTTCAACAACTCTTCTTCAATCAAAAGGTTGCTCTCAAGTTCCCTGCGAACCACAAATCAGATCCTGATTTCGCGAGTTAAAAAAACAATTTGAAAATCGGTCTATAATTGACGGAGAAATTGCGTAACATGCCTACAAGAAAATTAAGCACCTGTAAGTATAATACTAGCACGCGTATACAAGCTATTTTGAAAAATGTAGGCTCTCGGCTGTTTTTTAATAAGGGTTACTTTCGATTTCGTCTGGGATCCACTCATCAGATCCTTAAGAATAAAGAAAAAAAAATCAAAATCGATCCACCGTTGATAGAGAAATCGCGTAACATGCATATAAAAAAATTAAGCGCCTCTACAAAATGTAATACCTAGACATGTATACAAGCTTTTTTCTAAGAATTTCGGTGCACGGCATTCTTTAATAAGATTTATGCTCGACATCCCTGGGATCCGATCCACTTATTAGACCCTGACTTATTGAACATAGCCCTACCTCGGGAATATACCATTACGAGTAAACAAAACAATTTGAAAATCGGTTTACAATTGACAGAGATATCGTGTTACGAAGAAGTTGGATAACAAATCTCGTGAGTATCTCTAATTACAGTAACAGTGGGACCAATTCGAGAGTATAAATTTTGAAAATCGGTTCACAATTGACGGAGAAATTGTGTAACGAACTACAAATAAAAATATATAAGCGAATTGAGAACCTCCTCTTTTTAGAAGTGGGTTAAAAATTAATTTCATTTCGCACGCCTGTGATTTGTTGCGATTCACTGACAAATAGCCTCTGGAATGAGATAATAATTAATCTTTTTACCTTTGTTATCGGATCTGTAATATCATGTAGTATTTTGATAATATAATATATACATAGTATTTAACTACTATGTTTACATTATATTGTTGTATATAAGAATACGGTGTAATCAGTAACATCACATATAATATAAAGCACTCCTAACAACTCGCACAAATGGTACGAATGTCAGTACATCAATTAATTCCGTTCAATTAAGTGTACTTTTTTTAAATGGCTCTGTTTCTCATTTCTTTACTTGTGATCGTATGTGTCACACTGATCACGTAAGTCTTTGTTCTTGATTTTGTAAATTCACACATCTCAGCTGTAGAAAGTATACTAAAATAGCCAAACTACATACTATACATAATACATCAAGTGTCTAGGGATCAAGTACAGTTTTAACTATAAAAAATTATACAATAATATTTATCAAATTTAGTCTTCCAGACTTCTTATTTCAATTCCTATCTTTAAAGTTAACAACTTATCCCTACATTTTGTAAAAATTAAGAAATATTGCAATTTTTGCAAATCGTGGGAAATTAAGTTTAGTTAACGTCGTCAATTATTATAAATGGCAAAAAAAGGCATAAATAAGAATTTTTAAATTTTTTATGGTATAGAAAAAATATTGTATTTCCACCATTTACACGAATCACACAATCATAGCGATTTGGCATGCTCAAAATCAATTTATCAAAACCACTGAGGAATGGCCATCCACGTTCTTTCTAACAAGTCGAAAGTAACAACAATGGTAGAGTCGTACAATAAACACTTCAGAGTCTTACAATAAACACTTCAATGAAATTGGTCATATTTTCTATGGCGATTGACAAATTCAAATATAATGTACTAAACAAACTTTTAAGTACGTCGTCTCCACCTTAATTCTATATTTGTTTTATATTTTTTATTATTATTTATTTTACTAGATGTAAATTTCACCGCTAGCGGTAAAAAAATATATATATTATTTATAAAATATATATTGTATCTGTTGGCTTTTCTTATAAATAAATATTTTAAAAAAACAAAAAGTTGTTGTAGGGTATGCACGGCATCTGAAGACGTGATCCTTCACGGTCTTGGTAATCGTCCACTTCGGCAATTGGCCCCCAAACTCAATTAAATATAAATAACTGTATCAAAATAAAAATAATAATACATTAAAAAATACATTTTGCTTTTCAGGTCAAGCAACATGAAAGTGGTGGCCATAAACGCACCCAACACACCAAAGGCAGAAAAACAAACAGAGTCTCTTCAAGGCAACAGCGTCGAAAGTTGGCAAACAATGTAATTCGATTTTTTTTATATTCAAATAACACTAGATTTTACCTGCAGCTTAGCTCGTCGCCAGCCAGTCACAGTCCACCGCTGCATGTAGATCTCCCCAAATCCACGCCACTTTTTGCGGTCCTCCGTTTTCCTTATCCAGCGTCTACCGGCGACCTTGCGCAGGTCGTCAGTCCATCGGGCTGAGGGGCGTCCGACATTACGTTTACCGAGAGGCGGCCTCCACTCAGGGACTCGTCTGCTCCACCAGCCATCGATCCTGTGACAGATGTAATCGGCCTCCTTCCTCCTCGAAGTTGTGCCTGCCTACCTGTATTTTCTGTCCAAGGTAGACATATTCCTGCACAACAGCAAGAGGGGCGCAATCGAGGTTTACTGGTCTCGACATGACGTGTTCATTGAACATGAGTTTCGATGATTCATTTAAGCTGTAATGCATGTCGGTAAGTTCCTCCAAGGTCTCTGCAAAGATAACGATATCTTCGGCGAAACGGAGGTGAGAGGTGCGCTCGCCGTTGACGTTGACGCCCCGTCCACTCCCGTATAGAGTTTTGAAGACATTCTCCATCGCGTTGGTGAACAGTTTCGGGGATATCACATCCCTTGTCTCACCCCGCGACGTAGGGGTATAGCCTTCGCTCTCCAGTCTTAGATATGGATGACCATCGTTGCGGCGTCGTACAGATATCCCAACACCTCTATGTATCGCCAATCCATACGGCATCTTTTGTAAAGACTCCAGGACAGCCCAAGTTTCGATGGATCGAAGGCTTTCTCGTAGTCCACGAATGCCATTCACAACGGCTGATTATACTCTTCGGACTTCTCTATAATCTACCGAACAGTATGTATGTGGTCCATGGTGCTGTAGCCTTTTCGAAACCCAGCCTGCTCTAGTGGTTGGAATTCGTCAAGTCTTCTAGCGAGACGATTCGTTACGACCCTCAAAACCTCGGCTTCGCTCGCGTTAATGGACAATGCCCATTTTGGGTCCATCCTTAAATCGAATAAACCTTAACCAAATATCTCTCTAACATCTTATAGTATTTTTAACCGACTTTTTATGTTATTATTGTAAAATTGAAGAAGTTTTTGTAACCCAGCATTGAAATTACAATTACACTAACATATTTTTGTTTTCCACTATTAATATTGATAGTTAGTGTCAAAACTTTTATTTTTTTTTATTGACTGACGTTTTTAGTTCAATATTCTAATTTCAAATGTTTTTGACTATTGAACTCACCTATGTACCTCCTTCACAAATAAAACACATACGAATGATATATTGACACCTACCTATAATGCTATTAATGTCGTAGTCGTAGCACAAAAGGCCAACTTTTTTTTTTTTATTGGACTTGACTTTATGTTGTTGGTCCGAAGACCTCACAACTTTACCGGGGTTTTCGGGGCGAGTGCCTTTGCGAAGCGAAAGCGCTCGAGCCCGGGGGCAACTTGCTCGAGGGGCTCCTAGGAGTTTCACCTCGGCTGGACTGTTGCCATTAGAGGGGGATGAATCTAATGATGCCCACCATAGGGCGACACAATGCACTAATTGAGAGCGGGCGACGGGTAATATAAAGCCCGAGAGGAAGGATCCCGGCGGACCGGGATCGGCGGTTCGCGGTGGCCTATACTATCTTACTGCCGTTTCGCAACGTGTTATGGTTGGGAGAGAAGAAACGGCGAAAGAAACTTCCCAGCAACACGCCTAGTCTATCCTATGGGGTGGCTGTGTCTCCTGGCGTCCCTCGCGGGGACGTGGAGAGATCGTGATTGGCGGCGTCGACGCCACCGTCTGTGTCTGTCTGTCGGTGCCTGCCAGCCTGCCGTCCTAACCGCGGGCGGGCTGATCCGAGCCAGCCGTTTTGTGATACCGTCGACCTTGTCCGTGAGGATGTTACGCGGTCGTCGCACGAGAGCCTTTCGTCGAGGCTTATAATCGGACGCGGACACGACGAGGGGATTTCGATGGTGCGGCGCTAGATCGAAATACTTACGCGAGAGCGACGTAATGTAGTTTTTGATGGAGGGAAGCTCCAGATCGCGGTGGATGTCGACGTTACGCATATAGAGAGGAGCACCGACGGCTCTGCGCATGAATTTATTCTGAACGATTTGCAGTTTCTTTAAAAGGGAAGGCTTGGCATGGCCGAATACCACACTCGCGTATGTCATGATCGGGCGGATGCATGTTTTATATAGAGTAAGCTTGTGTCTGAGGGACATTTTGCTTCGTTTATCTATCATGGGTGCTAGACGACCCATCACAAATCGCGCTCTATTCCGGACTATAGTGATATGCTCGTTGAAGCGCAAGTTCTGATCTAGGGTGACACCCAGGTATTTGGTGTACTTTGCCCAGGGGATCTCTTGTTCGTAGAGCGAGATGGCTTTTAAGCGAAGGCAAGCGCGCAATAGCGAAGTGTGCCCGGGGAAGAGAACACGCCAACTTTATTATGTGTAAAATGGACTTAATCTATAAAAGCGAGAGTCAGCAACCATAGTGTGTGTTAATAACGAACAACGCCATCTAGTTTTGAACCTTGTAGCTCTGAATTTATGTTTTTCTAAGAAATATTGCTCTAGTAAAATCTAAGATTTCTCATAAATCTGGTTCAAGGATTTAAACATTTTTAATGTGTATGATAATTATTTAAATTTTCTACAAAATTATGAAAAAATGATAATGGCTCGTACAATTTTATATGAAACCCAACTCCCCTAACAAAATGGGCAATGTCCTTTTACAGACAGACTAGAGCTGGAGGAACGGTCGCTGTGATTACCTTTGTGAAAAATAAATGTACCCCACGGGCATTTTGTACATTTTCTGGGATAAAAAGTAGCCTATGTGCTAATATTCCAGACTATAATATATCTCTCTGTCAAACATCCATAGCCGTTCAGCCATTCTGGCGTTGGATGAGTATCTGGCGTAATATTTAAGTAACTAAAAATCAAAAAATAAACATTTTCTACATTATCTTGAAGTTGATGCCAAGTAAAACATAAAATAACAACAACAAATTTGCAAAACACAGTAAGTAATTGTAAGTTTTATCGTGATATTGTAAAGTATTATTTTGTTTTAGAGACCCAGACAGAATACCAAAATTTACTATGAACGAAATGAACAACGGTGCACCAAAAAGTGAATCAGTAAGTACAGGTTCTATATAACTAATAACTCCATTCGATGTATATGCGCAGTAGACCAATTTTAATAGACAACCACATTGTAGGAATCGTGTGAGTAGGACAGAGCTAGGAATGAATAACAAGCAACACTTTGCCTTTTCTATTTGCGCATAAAGTTCAATATAGATTATTTACAAATCGAAAACCGATCTGCCTTATCTGCGCAAACGAAAACTGCCGGTCGGAATTATAATTTGTGTAGATACTTATTAAAGCTATTTATCATAACACTAGTTGATCCTGGCCCACTTTGATGGGCGCCATTAAAAATACACACGCACGCATATCACGGTTTAACTAAATCTTGTAATCTTTAATTAATTCATAAACGCAGAAAGCATTCATAATGCCTGTACGAGGATGCGTGCAATTCTTGCGTGGAAAGTTATTGCTGTAACATATTCGACAGGCGTTCCCGTGCCCACTTCGCTGGGCGTAAAACATTTTTACTTTTTTGATTTATTAACCACAATTAAATATAGTCTCTGTCACTCGGAAATAATGTAGCTTTCTACTGGTGAAAGAATTTTCAAAATCGGATCAGTAATATCGAAGAAAGATAGATTATCCCAAACATCTAAATTCACATACGTAGTACCTCTTTATAATAGTATATATATATATTAAAGTACTTCTCCTCCATATGGCATGGCTTTGGGACATCGGTACAGAGCTTTGGATTAAGTCGAATAGTTACGATTTATTACTAAACTCATTTCATATAGAACGGAATGGCTGACATATTGATAAAACGTAACTTGTAGCATTACGTTATCGTAAAATTTCCTACGAAATATACCTAGTTCTGCCATAAATATTGTAACAAAGAATTTTTTTTTCTATTGCAAATAACATTTATAAGTTTCACAGTGTGTTAGTTTAATACATAAATATAAAACAATTTAAAATATAAAAAGCTTATTCGAAGTGGTCTCCATTGGCTGCAATACAGTCCTTTAAACGTTGAGGCCAGTTATCAATAGAAGCACGCACTCTTTCCATGGGAAAATTCTTCATTGCCAATCGTATGGATTGTTTTAGGGACTCCAAATTATCATGGCGTTTAGAGCAAGCCGTACTCTCTAAAACTGACCATATATCATAATCCAGCGGATTAAGATCGGGACTAGACGACGGCCAGTCTTCAGCTCTGATGAAGTCCGAAACGTTCGTTTCCAACCAAGACTGAGTGGACAGAGCTTTATGACCCGGCGCCGAGTCTTGCTGGAAGTACCATTCTTGGTTATTGAGCATGGTGTTGTTAAGGAGCTTGACTACCTTCACAAGAATGGTATCTTGATACACTTGTGCCGATGTTTTGATACCTTATTCACAAAAATATGGCTCAGTCACTCCTTCATAGCTAACACCCCACCAAACCATCACTGAAGACGGATAATGCCCACGTTGCACTCTGTTGATTACTTGAGAAGCTTCCTTAGAGCTTTGAGCATAAATACGGTCATTTTGTTTGTTAAAATGTTGCTCAATTGTAAAAAAAATTTCATCCGTAAACAAAATTTTTCTGTGACCTCCCTTTGCATACCGCTTCAGTAGTTGTTTCGATTTTACCACCCTATTCTTTTTTAAATTATGAGTTAAGAAATGACCAGTGCGTCTTTTATAGGTAAGTCCTAAGTCATCTTTTAAAATACGCGACATGGTTCTAGGTGATATCTTCATCTCCCGAGATAAAATCTTTTGCTTTCGAACAGGATTTCTTCGAATTCTTTCCCTTACTGCTTTGACCACCTTATTCGTACAAACACTACGTGGACGGCCAGATCTTTTTCTGTCACAAACAGAGGAGGTCTCATTGTACCTATTAAATATTATATATCATAGCCCGGTACACACACATTTGACTAATACCAAGCGTATGGAGAGTTTTCAAAATTGCATTTGGCTCCATACCTACTTTGTGTAATGCAATCACAGCGATTCGGTTCTCTTTATCGCCCGACTCCATTTTAATATCGCAAAATGTTGTACAATCTATTGGCGCCAAAATGAGAAAACTCAATGAACAATCATATAAAAATGACAGATTCCAAATACAAATGTAATATTTTGTTTCTTTTGCGTTTTGTGTTGCCCTAGGTGCAAACCAGCCTTTTGGTCACGCGAGACCTCAATCATCATAATTCTACTATTTATTAATAGTAGATTATGATACAAATATGCACGTTGGTAATTAGAGTCGAGGCGGGATTGCACCGTAATTGAGCCGAGAGTATAAAGATCAATGCACACTCGTTTCGTACGACTTTTTCAACACACTGTCGAAGAAAAAAAGACACGTGTCTTACTAAAATGTTTAGTTACCTATTGAATTCTGAGAACGACTGGGCATTTTTGAAGTGAAAACTTCTTTAGCCGCGTTGGGCACTTTTTGGTAGGGGAAAATCTTATGGGTTCGCGTCACCGATATGCTCATGTTTGGCGCATGCGTAGTGGCCGTGTGCTGTGCGCGTTAGACGCTTTTTGGGTGGGTGAAATCTCGTGCGTTCGCATCACCGACATGCTTATAGCAGTATATTTGTAACTATACCTACAGCTGATGTATTGTGCAACATTAGTGAAATTGAATGGATTTAGTGAAAAGTACAATGTGTATATACTGTGCATTGTTGAAATAGTGTTTTAATTCAAACATGAAATTTCAAATTTTAATACTAAAAGTTCTAAGTTTTCACTTCTATCGGCAGTCTCTATAATTGCTATTTTTTTGTTTTCCATTCTATGAAATTATCATATACTCTTAGGTATTTTTCTCTTGATTTCGGTGGTAACAAGCTATCAGCAGCATTTTGTGCCTCACTTAGTATTTCCGGAGGTGTTAATTCTATATGTATATCTTCTTCATTACTCGAATTCGACATTTTTGAAATAATTACACCACCAGAGCCGCTAGAAATCAAGCTTTGTACAAAATGGGGCGGCGATTTTGTTTTTCGCGCTCCTTACCTTTGTTGAGCTAAAGCGCACCACAGATCAGTAATAACCAGAGAATGCGCGCAGGAGACAGTTAACGGTGTCGAAGGTGCAACTATCAAACAGCCAAAGATTGAAAGATTTATTATAAACTGTGTATTTATTTAATTATAATCAAAATTAATATTAGTTTAGTTGACAAAAATAAATAATTTGATAAAACTGGATGTTTATATACCGCATTTTATGTGCCACAATTACTAATTAAAACTAATATTTTTACATAAAAACCTTTTTTTTAATTAAAAAATAACTGTAATGAAAAGGCACTAGTGCGATAATGTAAAGTAAAAAGCACGCGTGTGTTATAGGGTATAGGGCTGTTTGCGGCCATAAAAATCGTTGAAAACGTTGTTTTACAGTTTAGACGTTCAGACGAAGACAACTTCCTTGTTTCAGTTGTGCTAGATACATTTTATTTGAGGTTAAAGGTGGAACAAAACGGAAAAGCTCTAATGTATGTTTTTTTTATTGCATGAGTTCAGTAGACAGCCAGACACCCGTCTGATCGAAAGCGGTTACCATCGCGTAAGGACATTTGTAGCACCGAAGGTGCTTCCAATGTGCTGTCGCTCTCTAAAGGGCCTACTGCAACCTAGCCACTAATCTCTGAACACAACTCAAGGTTGTCCGTGGGTTGTTTTGTGCCCTCCTACGACAAGACGCCTGGCCGCAGGAAACGTGTGTTCTTTCTGCGTTCCTACACAAATAACTAGTACTGATTTTTTTGTTTCACCATCTAATATTAAATTATTTTCTTTTCAGGATCTGGATTCAAATAAGGAGAATCGCGCGCCTAGCATTAAGTAAATGGGTATTCATAATAAAAAAATAATAATAAATGGAAGAAATGATGTTGGAACAATTGATGCAATAGCCACGTGCAAAAAAAATACTGAAATTAAATTTGTATAAGCCAAAAATAGGCGGTATATTCTGTAAAGGATTATTATCGGTTCGCAACCATATTTATGAACTTACAAACCTCGCAGCCTCATAGATTTGGCACTCGTCCGACTTATGACGTCCTAAGTAGACCTTGTTTTTTCTTAGAAAATATAGTTTTGAATAAATTTTTAGTTAATTTGGGTGTTTACATGGATAATTCATAGAGTTTTGTAATTTATTATTTAAGAGTAGATGTTGCTCTAGTCGACTAGGTTATTTAAAAATCAGTAAACAATTTATTTGTGTTTAAAATCGTGCTGTGTGAAGTACTAAAATTATCTTCTAAGAAAAAGCAATGTATACAAGTAAAACGAGTCAAATAGCGCATTATTTATTGTTTGAAAAATTATTAAAATGATTTCTATTGTTACTTCATAAAAGTTAAATGATAAGATGTTACTGGTCGCGCGTAAATTATATTCAAAATTCTTAAAGGAATGGAACGAATGGTAATACGTTTAAATCATGTAAAACCACCTCCTATCTTTTCTTCCTCTCCTGTACATACCTTAGCAAGCGGAAGAAAGGAGATGGCATGCGACATCAACAGCATCGCAATAGTGGCTATCATATAGAATTCACCTTTTGCTAACGAACTGCAACGCGTACGCATCGTTTGAATAGTGTTAACAATTTCTTCTGTACACTTATATATTATCAAATTAGTTGAATTCGTGAAAATCGAACATTTGTGTGTCGTGCTAACTACTAAGAAACAAGGAGAAATCATCGCTTCACTACATAAAGGTACTGTGCAATCCGTCCTTCGTATAACTGCCTGTACTTCCCTGTGTTCTATGCAGCTATATTTACCATCATTGTGGTTTTACATCAAAGGGGAATATAAGTAAACAATTACCAATTCGCGTAACCAATTGCTTTAACGCCTTTTTTATTTGTAAAAAAAATGTTTTAACATACGTCTGCATTTCTATTGAGTACTGGCACATCGAACATGTCAGCCAAGACCTTCAGGGTCTGGTTGGAGCTGGATAGCGTTGGTTGGTTAGAAGAAAATTTAGTATTTTTGTTTTTAAGCTGTAAAAATATAGTACTTTAAGGAGAGTTTAGTGGAAAAAGAATACTGTATTGGCCGTACGTTAAGGAATTGGATCACGTAATAATACGAGTGCCTTCTATGTGCTTTTCCTTCACACCTTAACAGCTCCTAATAACCCTCTCCTTATCCCATATTTCGCCAATTAAAAATGCCGCGCCACCTAGCGGACGCCCCAGTCGTCGATCTGTTACGGCGGAACAATTACGTGCGCGTGCGCCACCCTCTAGCTACCCTTAGTAAAGTGCTGTGCAATGATTAATAATCTAAAATCAAACTGTGTTGTGCTTCCTGGCTTCCGTCATCGGCATCAAGACAAATAACCGGTAGGTCCTCTTTTGTATCCTATCCTCTGTCAATAGAGGGTTACTTGTATTTATTGCGTGATCCATTCTGCCATCTTTTGCCAACGCGACGAGACATTTCTAAAACCAGCGCGTATATAAGTACCTACGCATTTATTATTCATTATTTGTTTTATTTATTTTTTTATTGAATTGTCCATGTGTATTCAATGTTACTTTTTGCTTTGGCCAGCAAAAGTCTATTATTTTTAATATAATCGTGAGAATTTGAATTAAAAGCGCCGACAATTGAATTAGCGATGAAAATATAGTACCAATTATTAGTATATTTTTTTTCTACAGTATATAGTCAATTGGCTAAAATATAGTATGAAAATATACATGGTGTGATGTAATTAATGTATTATCCTTTACCTGCGGTTGGGGGACATTTCGACACATGAAAAAGGGGAAGATTATATTAAGTGTCATAGTTTTCGAGGTATCGCCAATTTTCAACATTTTTCCTTTTCTATGAGATTTAGAAAATAGCCGATATCTCAAAAACTATAACACTTTTATTCAAAATAATTTTTCATAATAAAACTACGTTTTAACGGTTTTAAGCGCGGTAATTTATTGCGCGTGATCACGGAAGACAAAGATGACAAGTGTCAATGAGTATTGTTAAGGTTTTATTTAGCCTACCGCCAACTTGTTCATTTTACTTATTTAGTTTTAATTTTGTTTATGGTTATTATTTACTCTATGAGAGTCTAATCTTATTTACCACTGCTTCTCAACATGTTGTGGCTTGAAGAGAAGAAGTGGCGCAAGAAACTCTTCAGCAAACACGCCTAGCTCGAATAATTTTATATGATATTAAAATGGGTTGGAGGTAAAATAAAAAGAAATTATCAATCAAGTTGGTCTGTGTTCCGGTGCACGCAGAAAGAGCTCACAGTGTCTTGAGGTCAGGCAACTGGTTTTTGCTGGGTTTGGGTCTTAATAGTTTTGATCAAATAAATTACCGCGCTTAAAACCGTTTTAAAATACTAGTCGCGAAAACTTAAGAAAATATTTTAATTATTCATTTTCTGGTCAGTATTGATTCCCCCCAACCGCAGGTAAAGAATTGTCCATTAATTACGCCACACCGGTATTATTATATTAGTACGCGTGGGACACTTAGATCTGGCCCAAATCTTGCAAAGCAACAAGGCTGTACTTTCTCTAAAGATTGGTTTAGCAAGAAACATTGTATTTAATTTGTTAGTGTAAGTGTTGATATTTAAATTATAAGACAAAATAAGTTATGTTTGTTAACAAGATCAACTTGAATAAATGAATTCAGTATTTGTTTGAATTTCATTTGCGTTCACAGTCAAATCGAATGTCCAATGGGTGTGCTTGTCTCCCGATTATTATAGTCTTGACCCCCTTTGGTGACGCCCGCCTATTAAGTTATTCAATGAAAATAAATCCTAAATCCCATCACAATTTAGTTAATATTAATGAGATTGTACACTTCAATGTAAATGGTAATTACGATATTAGAATAATTATTGAAATCTTTCCTATAATGGGGATGCCTCCTCCCAAAGATTTTCACGTTCTCGCGTAGAGTAAAGTTTCCTAACAAAATGCGACAATTTGTTTATTTGACATTTATAATTGCACTTGCCATATTCGCGTAAGTTGTTTCACATTAATTCATACATTACATTGAAATATAGCTGGTTCAGTGGGAGGACAGCAGGTCAATTCAGAGGGCGGCAAATACAAACTTCGCAGACAAATATACAACTCATCATTAAGGCAACTTTGACCACTGTGACGTCTAGTACTTTAAGCATATAAATTACTTTTCGCGGGGTGCATAGACATAGGTTAGAAACCACAGACGCACGCGTGTACATCATTGGGCGTCTGATGACTGAAATGATGATGATAATTAAGGTATAAATATAGGCGAGCGGAGGGCGGCGTCTTACAGCCCTGCCTCGAAAAATTCAAGACCCAGGGCTGGAGAACTGCTATTGAGATGATTGTACCTTGGGCTTAGAGGCCATGAACCTTTACAAAGATCTATCAAATTAGTTAAATGCCTTGAACAACGGATCAGTATGGCGATCCAGGGAGGTAACGATTTTAGCCTTCTGGACACCATACCCATATAAGATCGTGGCCTAGACTTAGTTGTCAACGCCAAGCGTCTAGTAGTGGCCTTTATTTTACTACACGAATAAGCGTTACCATACAATTACACTTATATAACCCGGCAACGCTGCTGGTCAATAGAGCAATTTTTTTATCGCTTGAGGTAGGCAAACAGGCAGACGGCCCACCTGATTGAAACTGGTTACTGTCGCCCATAGTTCGTTTGCAACACCAGGGGTGTCGTCAATGTTATAGAGAACCGTTGCGTAGTTGAGCGTGGGAGCTCAAGGAAATGGGGGTGAACATCACGTCTTTGGTGAGCTGTGCGCTTGTAGAAGTGAAGCGTTGGCACCAGATCAAACAACTCCTCAATTTTATCAATTTTTGGATTAAATATTCCCCACTTTTTTGTTCATAAAAATAATAATATATTAATTTGTTTATTATTAATAATCGAATATAATAAAAGAAAACTTAACTTATTTGTATTGTATGTATTCTACCCATAGTCCCTCAAGATTATAAGTAAAATACTAAACATAAATCACCGTCTTCTTTGGGTAAGGCTACGTTTCCTCGCTGGATCGCCATACTGATCCGTTGCCCAAGGTAAGCACCAGCCCTCTGATCACTTGAACAGTCAATGAGTCGTTTTTGTTTAGTTTAATATTCTTATATAAAGCAGCCATAATTTATTTAGGAATTTTTTATTGTTAGAGTACAGCAAAGAGTCTTGCTGCCAACATGACGGAAAGCAGTTACCGTCATGACTTTCGGAACAGCAGAGGCGTAATCAGTGTAATTGTAATTGTAAATGTACAAATATTAGAATGTCACACGGGTACCTTATAGCGGGTAGTAATAAAAAGAAGCGACTATACCGCACACGATTATTAAATAAATAAAAAAAATGAGAGTGGGGTGAGTTTTACCTTGGCTGTCGTTTCGATTTTTGTGGCGGTATTGCCCTGAAGTGGCCGCAGGTCCAGGGGTGGTGACGACGGTGCTGAGCTCGGTATATCGGAAGCCGGGGATGACCTCACAGAGGCGCTGCTCAACTAGTCGCCTGGATTTCTTTCCACAAAACTCCAGACTCCAAATTTTAAAAAGGGAAAAATAAACCTGGAATGCTCGTCCAGCGTGTTAATATATAGCGGAAGCGCTTCCAAACCTCGGCCACCTCGACAAGACGGCGAAAGACCATAGGAGATGAGGGGGCCAAGTGGAAGGCAGACGGAGTTACAAAAAGATTTGCAATGAATAATATGATTTTGAAATTAAGGAAATGAGAAAGAAATAAAAGTGAATTTAACAATATGAAATGATTATTACAAGATCCAATCAAAATGTATGAATAATAATTAACAAGAGCATACCCACATGCACAATTTAATGCGGTGAAACATAGAATAAATAAGTCCAAAGCATTAGTGGATGAAACAACTACTATTAAATCGGCTTCAACACTTACCCAAAACGTGGGTTATAAAACACTAAATATATGTAGTTAGATTTAAATAATAATCACTGTCAATGTGGAGTTATGGTAGACTTATTGGACACCATGGATGGTCACGTTTAAAAAGCGCGGGAAGAAGATCTCGTCATGCCAGCCTCAACGACATCATCCGCCGAGCTCTTGTCAGCGTCGGCGTATCGGCCATTCTAGAACCGAATGGCCTGGTACGTGAGGATGGCAAGAGACCGGACGGAATGTCACTCGTCTCTTGGAAGATGGGGCGGCCGCTAGTATGGGATGCGACCTGTGTTCACACACTGGCCCCGTCACATCTTCCAATGACCGAGTCAGGGGCTAGCAACGCCGCCATTTCAGCTGAAGACGTCAAACGGGGTTGAAATATCAGGCCCGTGGGCTCCCTCGGCAAAGAGTTTCTTTAAAGACATATGTAGGAAACTCTTTGATACTACCCGTGATCAGAAGGCTGGCTCATATTTCGCACAACTAATAAGTATTGCCATACAGCGCGGCAATGCAGCCAGCCTTCTGAGCACGCTCTCCGTTGGCAGTGATCTCCTGCATAGTGTATTTTAGTTTTGATGTCTTTCGTTATTTAATTTTAATTTTTAGTATCTAATTAGAAATAATAATCAATGACCCACCGAGCACCGATGTGCTGTCGCAAAACGCGCGGCCTGCGTAGCGTACTAAGAGGGTCATTGTCTCTGCCTGTTAGTGGCAGAGCCGGTAAGGGGCCTCGAGTTGTCACTCTTTGCCCCAGTCCAATTCGCGGGGGGCAAGTACCCCTCGGTGACGGGGTACGGGAGCCGCCAGACACAAGGGGTATCTCGGCGACTCGCGTCGGCCAATCTGTGGCCGTCTGGTGGCCTTTCAGCGGTATGGAGGAGATTTTCGCGACCTCTCAAACATCGCTCTAATCCCGGTGGATAAGGTCACGGGGGGTCGGTAGCCAACTTAGTGTCTCGTGATCTGGTGGTCGTGAGTGGAGGGGATCAAGCCCGTGGAGGTATGTGTGGCGGCCGTTGTCGGGGCGGTCGAAAATCCGACGCGCCGACATCACCACAAATTCCTCAACACTGGGACTGCTGAAGTCGCGGGCGATCACGTCGTTCCTTACGAAACGACCCGAGCCCGTGCACAACCGCAAGGCGATGTTCTGCTGTGTCTGCAGAAGCTTCTTGCTGGTAGCCGAACACATCGCATACCACGCTGGCACTGCGTAGGTCAGCCTCGAGCGGAGATAGGTCTTGTAGACCCCGATCTTCGTCCTCAGAGGCAAGCTGGAAGATAAGCCAGGTCGGAGCAGGGCCTTGGCTCCGCGAGTCTGTTTGACCGCGTGGTCAATCTGTGGGCCCATGCTCAACGGCATGTCGATGTGCACACCGAGGTACTTGACCGAGGTCTTCCACTCGATATCCTGGCCTCGAAGCTGTAGTTGGTCAGGCTTGGTACGCCGGCGGGCGACCGGTAGCGCGGCGGTCTTCCCCACATTAACCGCCATGCGCCACTTGTCGAGCCACGCCGGTAGAATATCCAACATGCGCTGCACTGCGTAGCGTGCGAGACACTAAAAGGTAGTGTCTCGGCGGCGGCGATGCTCGCGTTTATTATTTCAAAGAATTCATTTAAAAAAATATTTTTAGTTTTAAATATATATGTAATACTACGTTACAACCTTGGGTACAAAAGCTTCGGGGCCACACGCGGTCCGCGAGCCGCGGTTTGAGTATGCCTGATATAACGCTTAGACCATAAATAGAAAGACGATGTCTCGGACTCTAAAAGTGAGCCCGGCTAAAGGATGCTGATTTTGGAATAGGATGCCGATCACGCTGCAGTGCGTTACAAGTACGCAGGCGCGCTACACAAGTTTGTAAAAATATATTTACTTCATTTGACGTTACTGTTTACGTAGACTCTTTCTATATATTAATGGTCTGGGGTATAAAAGTAAAATTTGTATTTTGTTAATATTTTTGAGATTGTTCAGTTTTAATAAATACAATGATTTATGACTGCTAAAAAGAAGAATATTGTACGCGATGTAATTGTTTTCAGGTCGCATTTTGCTGTAGCGGACTTAAAACAACCAAGGCAACAAAAACTTTACGAGCTGAATGAGAACGATCTTGAAGAAATCGGTTTGGGAAAGTTATTCAGTCATTCAGTCAACTGAGATTCCTTCATGCGATGAAATGTAATGACTTATGTATTACTTTTATTTTATTGCGAAACAGGTAGACGGCCCAGCTGATAGTAAGTGGTTAGATAGCGTATGTATAGACGGTTGCAAAACCAGGGCCCTTTGGGATGGGATATTGAGAATGGAAGAGGATCTGGCTCAGATCTGAATACGGGGAAGACGAAGTAAGCCAACGGATATCTCACTAATCGCACGAAGCGCGATTTGGGAACGCACCCATATTATGTGACCCATTTTACAATTTTTTACCCTTCTCTACCCTCGATGATCACCCGTAGTAAATGTCAAGAATTCATAAGTACGGTTTTAAATTATTTGTTGCAAATAGAAAGTTAAAAAACAAATTATTTGGTTCATTAGTCGTTTCAAAAGCGCTAAACGCTGCGCGCCATATTTGAATACAGCTCGAAAAAGTACCGAGATTTCCCTAGGACATTGGCTACGTGACGAAAACCTAAGCTCTAAGTGGGGGCTCCTGTGACCGAGCGTGCTTTTTGAAGAGACGCTCCAAAAACACGAGTCACATAGTATGGGTACATACCCTTACCTCAATGCTAACCGTATCAGGGTGGCAATATAATAACATATAAGTCGTGCGCAGAAGGTTTGCTGATGACTACCCCTCCCGCCTCCCACAACCGCGACCCGCGGTCGTCTTCTTCTTAGTACCACTTAGACAAGCCCAGTCCCAGTCATAGGAAGCGGCAGGGGCAACCATCGGCAAACCTTCTGCGCACGACTTATAAGTCGTGCGCGTAATAACTATCGACAGACAAACACACACATTGTATATCCCTAAACTAAGCAAGGCAAGTTACGCTTGTGTTATGGGTAAATCAAATAAAATCAAATCATTTATTTGCTTAAAAACATGGTTAGTAAAAACATTAGATGACAATATTAATTATGTTATTTTATGTTTTACATGTTTTTGCCCTTTCAGGCATGCAAATAGTAATTAAAAGTTGAAAATCAACTAGTTAACAAAACCAGACTATTATAATCCACTCAATCCACAGACATCAATTTTACACTTTTTTATAGAATTATACAGTAATTATAGGCTATATAATATACAACGGACCACTCTTGGGCCGATCCCAGACACCCAGACTACAGTAAATAACAGAAAAATCGTTAAGTTCAGAAAACTGTCACCTCTGTGTTGTGGTGAGGTCGGCGGGTAAAGACTTAGCCCGCTTAACAACAGAAACCGTCAAAACGATAGAGACTGTCGGTATTTTGATAACAAGAACGTGGTATCACAACAAGCCGGCTCTAAGAACTGTTATCAATATTATGATCCCAGCATGCCTCTATCACGTACATATAAATAATTATTATCTAACTGTAAACGAATAATTCGTGTATATTTAACAATAGGGTAAACTATATACCATTGTTAGTATCCCCTTTATGATTGTCACCCTAATATTTTATTCAAAACATTAAGGAATCTTCATATTTTTTTATTTTGTAGCCTTACAACAACAATCTATATATTAATATGTGAAGCGAAAACACAGCAAAAACTTTGTACCCCTTTTTACGAAAATTGCGCAGACGGAGGAGTATAAAATTTCGCACACTTTTAGTTAATATAGAGAAGGAGTGCAGAATGCTTGTAGGAAACCTACATAGACACTGGCTGTATAGAAGCCTAAATATCATCTTTAAAACTTATATTTCAGCAGACTGTAGTTAGCTGGTGTATGCGCGTAAATATATAGAATTAAAACTGCATTGTATTAATTGAATAGCAAATAATAATATTTCACATCAACAGTTCAATAGCAACTCACTCAAAATTATTAGACATGTGGTTTTCATTATAAAATTTTTAGGCTTCTGTATTTAGCCAGTGTCTATGTAGGTTTCCTACATAGTTAATATTTTTTATATTATGCTTAAAAAATACATAAAATTTGACACAAATACTCTTTTGTGTATTGTAAAAGTCAAATTAACAGTGTAGCCTTGGCGAAATCGGTGATTATAGAAGTAGTCTTTGACAATAGAACCTTAATAATGTTTAAATTTATAATAATTTAAATTAATTATTATGGTCGAATTTCGACCACGGGCGCCCACTAGTAATAAAAAATGTAAGTATGGCGTATGTCAATCTTCTTGTAAACAAAACAAGTGTATGACAGCATTGTGAATAGTAGAGTTGCTACCGGTATACCGCGACGTACACATCATGATCAAATAGTAGAAGTGTTAAAAAGAGGTCAGGTAAAAAGCATCTCAAATAAACATGCCTGTATGAGGAGGTTAATGAAAGTAGATGAAACGAAAAAACGATGTTGTCAGTATCGTCGCAAGTGGAGATCTATAGTCTCTGCTTACCCCATGGAAGCGAGGCGTGATAATATGTATGTATTGTATGGATACAAAATAAAACATTAAGATTCCTTAATACCTTGAATAATTTTACAAGGTATCCAATCAATTGTGCCACAAAGTTATTCAGGTAAGATTTTGCTATCAGCCTGTCTACTGTACCTACTCCAAAAAAAAATACATGTAACTCGTAGCAATGCTTCTTAATGAGTTTGCCAAGGACATAATAAAATAATATTTCATTAAAATTTTTTAGACCACAAGACAGGAGACGATTTGACACCGGTAATGAAGATCAGTAGATTCGTCGCTTGAGTCTAGAAACGCCGCAAGCAGGTTATAACAAAGAAATAAGAAACGGGAAGGTGAACACATTGGTATAACCAAAGTGACTCCTGTGAGTACTACAACATTTATCACGTTTATTTTAGAGGTACAGTAAAACGAACATAGCCGTATATTTTAGAGGTACAGTGAAACGAACATAGCCGTTTATTTTAGAGGTACAGTGTAACGAACATAACCGTTTATTTTAGAGGTACAGTGTATGAACATAGCCGTATATTTTAGAGGTACAGTGAAACGAACATAGCCGTTTATTTTAGAGGTACAGTGTAACGAACATAACCGTTTATTTTAGAGGTACAGTGTATGAACATAGCCGTATATTTTAGAGGTACAGTGTAACGAACATAGCAGGACACGTATCGTGGGGATTCAATTAAATACCCTTGTAAAAATCACAATCTTTATTCAATGCATTTTTTTTTCATTTTTTTTATTGCAGGAGTTCAGCAGACAGGCAGACGGCCCACTTGATGTAAACTGGTTACCGTCGCCTATGGACATTTGCAACACCGAAGGTGCTACAAATGCGCTGCTGCTCTCTTAAAGGAGACTGGAACCTGGTCACTGATGCCGGAACACAACACAGGGTTGTTATGGCGGCATACTCTAGACTAGGGGTGGTCGCCATTCAGTCGAGCAAATACCCTACCACCTGGCTGTGGGTTGTTTAGTCGCCTCTTACGACAGGCCGCCTGGCCGCAGAAAATTGTATTCTTTCTCCGTTCCTGCATACGATATAAGCGGTGTATAACAACAAGTTATTCCATTCGGTCACTTCCTAGCACCAAGGCGTTCAGCTTTAGAATTTTCCGTGCGCCGACGCTGACAAGAGCTCGGCGAATGATATAGTTGGGAGTTAGTATAGCGAGACCTGCTCCACTTTCAAGGTTCAAACACGACAGTCTACCATGTCTGAATCAACAAGGCAACCTGACGACTCACAACTTTTTTTTATCGCTGGAGTACAGCAGACGGTCAGACGGCCTACCTGATGGAAAGCGGTTACCGTCGCCTATGGACGTTTACAACACCAGAGATGTCAATAACGCACCCTTTTTAAAAAAAAGCCCATATTGTAGCGCTGTGGGAAAACCACGGCTGGGAGCTCATTCCAAATCCCCACGGTGCGCAAGAGAAATGTTCTAAAGAACCGTTGCGTACAAGTGAAGCGGCTCAAGGAAGTGGGGATGAACGCCCAGCCGATGGCGTGCGGTTTGGTGGTAAAAAAAAAACGAAAGCACTATTCTGAACAGTTCATCGGAACACTCCCCAGTGTACAGTCGGTAGAATACGCAGATAGACGCGAAGTCTTTCCGAAGGCCAAGCGTATCTAAGCCGTCTGTGAGTATGGGATCGTCGACAATGCGAACGGCTCGACATTGAATACTGTCCAGGGCATGTTAGTTACTAGATGACGTTTTTTAAATCTTGCTATAAAGGCTTAGCCACAATTTATAACAATCAACTTATTATTATTATATAAATTAATACGTGAAACAAAAACTTTGTACCCCTTTTTACGAAAACTGCGCGGACGGAGGAATATGAAATTTTGTAAACTTATAGTTTATATAGAAGAGGAGTGCAGAATGCTAATATTTATTTTATTAATATGCATAAAAATACATTAAATCAATAAAAAAAACATTACACACAATACCACGTATTTGACACACACACGCATATATACTGTTACGAGCTACAGGACTTGAATTAAAAAAATGCCGTTGGAACTACTATAGAATTTTTAATAAATAAAATTATAGAATTTATTAGTATAAAACAAATACAAATAAATCTGGATGCACCCAGTTCACACTGCACGATTCAATACAGTTCGATACGCTCAAAGTCCGTCGTCTATATCGCTAATCGAGAGTACTAGAAAACGTCTTACTCGTTTCGTAGCCGTCGCTTGACTGCCCTCCCCTCCATTCGGGTATCGTCTTATACTAACTACACAGTACAAAGAAATTGGCCGCGCACACTGAGTTTCTAAGAAATAGTAATTTGCACACCTGCGAACGTCCATAAAGTCGAAAACAATAAAAATAAGGATTAGTTCGACGCTAATGATGGTTATAAAACAAGTAGAAAACAATAGCATGTTTTCTTAATTGCAAATTCAAAACACAAAAGAATTTCTAATCCGGGAAGACAATGGACTGCGCTTACAACAGGCAGCTGTGCGCTTATCTTTGACGGCATGTATCAATACTCTTTTGTTTATTGTTAAAGTCAAATAAATAGTGTAGCCTTGGCGAAATCTCTGATTATAGAAGTATAGTCTTTGACAACAGAACCTTAATAATGTGCAAACTTATAATTGAAATTAATTATGTTCGAATTTCGACCACTAGGCGACCACTAGTTACACAAATTAGGTTGCGTGTGCAAGATGTTTGTAAATCTTTTTTTGGCAGAGTCTGATGAGGACTTTATCCGGGTATCGTTAGGCACTTTGAATGACCTACATAGCCTCTATTAACACGAGCGAAGCCGCAAGCAAAAGGTAGTAAGATAATAATTATTTTCGAATCAATACTTTTCATAGGAAAAATTTAATGACGCCGTGAACTATCAAACCATTGCAAATCTTGTTTATTAAGTGTATAAATTTATATTTCAGCGATCTTCTTATTTCATCGTTGTAGCAGCTCCTTGGCTGGCGACGTCCTTGCCTATTAAGTTATTCAACAAAAATAAATCCTGAATTTGCTCACAATATCGTTAATATTAATGAGATTGTACACTTCGATGTAAATAGTAATTATTATATTAGAATAATTATTGACATTTTTCCTATAAAATGGGGATGTTTTCTCCCAAAAACATCAGATTTTCACGATCGCTCGTAGAGTAAAGTTTCCTAACAAAATGGGACAATTTGTTTATTTGACCTGTGTTACAGCACTTACCATGTTATTCACGTAAGTTGTATTTGTAGATCTCACTGCATATTTCTATTGTTTATACATCATGTCTCTCAAGGCCACGGGCCATAAAAATGGCCCGGACTTTTGGAGGGCTTGCGTGGAGCCATAAGACGGCCAACATGTAGAGGCCCCTTGACAAATTCAATGTAAATGTGACGTGACAATGACCGGCGATTATCCCTCTCTACACCATATATAAATGGACCCAAGGACAAGACCCGGTCAGTGTAGGACTATTGTAGGCAATGAGAACAAAAGGTACCGAGCTATTGGGATGAACTGCTAGTAAAACTAGGAGTCTGGGATTATGTGGACTATGGCGTCTGCCCGTCGTTATTGTTAATTATTATTATCTATAATATTCCAATCAAATCAAATCATTTATTTGCTTAAAAACATGGTTAGTAAAAACATTAGATGATATTAATGGGTTATTTTATGTATCACATGTTTTTGCCCTTTCGTGCAAGCAAATAGTAATTAAAAGTTGAAAATCAACTAGTGAACAATAATAGATTGTAATCCACTCAATCCACATACATTAATTTTCCTTTTTTTGTTGTAGAATTATACAGTAATTATAGGTATACAAATATGTCAAGTGCAGACATATTCCATACTAGCTGCGCCCCGCGGTCTCACCCGCGCGATGATGGAAAATGCTATAGAGGACACAACACTGATATTAAAAATATTTTATGATAAATTGTATAATTGTATTGTAAATAAAGTTAGTGCACTTAATTTTCATTCAGTACAAAACTTACTAATCTTAGCAAAATATTAAATTACATTATTATATTGAATTGCTACAAAAATAGTTACTGCAATTAAATATATTCATTAAGTACAGAACATAGAATTATAATAATATTTAATAAAAGAAAAAACATGCGCACGCGCACGCTCAATTTCGTGTGTGTGTGTGTGTGTGTGTATATATTAGAGTTTACCCCGCGGCTGTACCGCGAGTCAAACCTTAGTGCATGTATCTAGTTTAAAGAGCAAGCATTAAGACAGGTTACATTGCATTAAACTTTATGTCAGTGCTATTTGCCCCCGGAAGATTCACTTTATTTTATATCACGAACTATCCCATCTCCCGGGATGTAAAGCATCTACGTCTATTTGCGGTATTAAAATTACATATGTACAAAATTACGGCAAAACAGATCCAGTAGGTATTCCAGTAATTTTTCCGTGGAAGCTAAATCGATAGACAGATCGAGTTACTGTTAAGTTACTATCGCATTTTTATAGATGATGAACTTTTGTATTTATAAACTTAGAAATGATTAGTCTTCCATACACATTTTCATTCTCTATTTCAACCCGTTCTAGTTTTATTTTTACGATAAAAAGTAGTATCCTGTGTCAAGTCTCGACTATCATCTGTAAACTACAAAAGTGACCAAAATGACCGGAATGACTGGAATGACCGAATTGTCCGAAATGGCCGAAGTGACCGAAATAATTCAAAATTTTGAGGGTGTATGGACCAAACTGACCCCAGATTCGGATTCAGCGCATCGTAATACATAAGAATAGATGGGTCTGGTCAAAGGTGTAGACCACTTTTTTGTGGGCTGGTTATTTTATTTTATTTTGGTTTATGGCTTGGCAGCTAGGCTTTTAAGCCAGATCTTAGATTACAATGTACTTTCTTCATTTTCTTATGCCTATGTGTAGCACAGCTGAACTGTAGGTTATCAGCTGGTGCCATTCAACGGAGTTCTTGTGACAACTCAAAAGGCCATATTTGACTATACAGTTCACATTTCTCACAAAACACATAATTACTACTCAAAAACTATCAATATCCTACAACTATTGTTCATTTTAGAGTAATTTTACACATTTCTAGAAAATAAAACTAAACAGCACAACATCTCCTTTCAGTTCCCGCCAAAAACTCCTTTGTGGAGTTTTTGGCGGGAAAAAACGGCCGGGCGTGGGGTCTGACGTGTATTTGGTTTCAGGGTTCACTTTGCTGCAGCGGACTTGAGACAACCAAGCCAGCAAAAAATTCAAAAACTAAACTATTTGAATGCCTTTCCAAAATTCAATTTGGGAAAGTCCTTGAACACGTTGCGTCTCGTTAAAAGAGGGGACAACGACAACGATTGCGGAAGGGATACTAGAATACCTTCAGCCAAAGAGATGTAATTACTAAAGTCGATATTACACTGTTCATTTCTCATTCAATTTGGATGAATCAACCAAAGTGATACATATAAACATAAACTTGAATTATTCGATACATTGAATGCCGTCGTGTCTTTTCAGGAGTCTAATTCTAATATTTAAATATCTTTGCGTTGCGAAGATATTCTAAGTACGATTCCATTGCGATATTGCCATAAATTGGTATTCTACTAAACTCACAAAATCTCGATATCGTCGCAACGGAATAGTAGTAGTAAAATTGGTATTACCATCAGCAGAAGTTGTATCAGCCGAAATGAATATTAAAAAGCTACCAATATTTTAAACATATATTTCGCTAGTTTTCGCTTACAAATATTTATGAAGATAGAGTGGCGTGCCACGGGCACGCCATTGGAATTAACAGAATACCGAAATCAGGCAAACGTACGATTGAGACAATAGTATTCGGCGATTTTGACGAGATAGTAATAGCAGAATTGGGCCACAGCTTTTCAAAGTCTGTTTTTCAACCACATTGGTTCAATTTGGTTGATGCGTCTAATATCAACATTACGCTTGTTTCACATTTGCATAACTTAAAAGCGAGATAAGTTACGAAACTGACATATACTTACCTAATAGTAATATCATAAATGCGAATTTTAGTTTGGTTATGATGGTTATGCACGTGTTAACTACGCAACAGAGGGGTCAGTGCGAGGTTTTTTCATTCGATCACGTTCTAGCTAACGTAATTTTCTATGGGACTGTTTAACGCCATCTCGCGTCGCGTTTAGGTAGATAGACTACGTTATACTATTCCTTATGTTAGATTGTCTGGAAGAGATTGCTTTAAGCGATAAGGCCGCCTATTGTTTCTACCGTGACAAAAAAATGCGTGCAAAAGAAGTTCTAAGACGAAAACGAACAACGAACGACGTGTGAGAGTAAGCCCCTGGAACTATACGGTCGGAAGACGTTAGACGATCAAAACTTGACCCGTGTCAAATAATATTGTTTTAACATTTTTAGATTAGCAAACAGTGTTCCTAAGTACACGTATGATGAGATGTATAAGGGAGAAAACGGTAGAGCTACTCGAAATAATCTAATTGGTAATCCCAAAGTAATTCCTGTAAGTACTAAAATATTTTATTACACATATTTGGTTAGCGATGTTTAAGGCCCGGTTCCTATTCTTATATCTTACCGACAGTTTATTTGCCTTAGAGCCTTATTAGACTATCATAGAAATATGATCATAGAAGTATGAGTCATTTTTATATGAAGAACCTATGACAGTGTAATAACTACATGTGATTCATATGCTCTATGCAGTGGCGTTAGCATGGGTGGCACCCGGGTCGGATATTGTAGGTGACACCCCTAAACTCAATCAAAATTGTTAAAATAAAATAGAAAAGTAATAATAATTTACATTTTATTAAAATACGAGTATTACAAATAATTGTTATACATTATGTGTAAGAAATTTAGTTAATAGAAAATTCATATTTCTTCCTTCTAGCTTTAACACTTGCAAACTCCGAAATCACATCATCGAAATTTATATTTTGTCTTGTTTCATGTTTTAAGATTGCTGCCACAGTTTTACGAACTTTTATAGGTGGCACTATAACTGATGTTCACAGTCAGGTGTCACCCCTAAGTGTGTGACACCCGGTGCCCCCCAAGCTACGCCACTGGCTAACTTCTAAAATGCCGTCAAAATACAAGAATTTCGTCTGGAATATCTTGTAAGAATTTTTATCTTCCAATCTAAGTTCTTGGAGTAAGGTGTTATGAATCCCTCTCTCAGATTTCCTTGCTACCTATGATCTAACCCAAATACGTTTATTTTTTATTGTTGTTTCCTTGATCGTTTTTATCTTCTTTTTTAATGCAATGATAGCAATGGAAAACGGCTAAATCGTTCTCCATCTTGAGAGTATATTCTCAGTAGTCTGTGATCTTGATAAAGTATGACGTTCATATGATTGTAAGGGTAATATGTAAAAATGAAGAACAGCATCATTTAAATATGATCATAGAGTTTGACAGATAGGAGACCATATTATAGTGTAATTGGGGCTTCGCTATCGAAGTATCGGGTCAGGTGGGCCGTCTACCTGTCTGCTGAACTGATGCAATAAAAAAAATGGTCTCTATATTCATCATCAAAACATTTCTCTTTTTCTATCTCATTAGGACTGTGTTTATTTAATTTCAGTACTTGAACGCAGAAGATTTACCTCTGTATGTGGTCGGTAGAGTATCACAGGAGTATGATTATTATTAATGAAATCAGAGGGACTACGAACGCCAACAAACTATGACAGAATTTGGATCTTGGACTCGTATACACTATCAATATCGAGCGTTAGTTACGGATTGAAATATGCTTGATGTTATCTTGTCTTCTTATATGTCTTGAATGGAAGAAATTATATACTGTATGAAAGAAATTATGTAGTTATTTTATATTTATTTTAATTGTAATAAATATAATATTTGCAGCATTTAGGTGGATTTGATTTCATGTGTTATTTTGGCTGTTGATCAATGTAATTATTATTAGCAAGTACCTATATAACAAGTATATTAGATGGGTTGTGACGTCATAATTTTCACTAATAACTTATTTATTGCTATATAGTATAATGTGTAGTTTCTTTGAACAAGATTAATACCTAATTAAAAATAAACTAAATTATAAATAAATTAAACTCTAGAATAAATTAATCTAAAAATAAACTCAAACTAAAATTAAGCTATAAATTCTAGTATACAGGTATATTATAATTTTATTTAAGTATTTCAGACACATTCTTTCAATAAGTAAGGCCGAGAAATTTCGAATTTCTGACTCAGCTCAAATTTGAATTTTCGCCACTGATATATTGAAAGATCGTGCAACTATTGGCCTTCGGTCAAGATTGGCTGAAATAGGCACAAATTTAGATAAATCATATTGCCGTTCAAAATCAGTCGACAGTTTACAATCTCACTAGACGTATTATAAACTAACCATGATATATACATAGTAAAAAAAAACAAATTTGTATTTTTATAGTAACACTGTATTTTCTTAAAATACAATATCTTTTCATATACAAAATAATAACGCTTATCAATTAAATCATATAATCACATTTTTATATTATTTTAAGCATGCATTTATAATTACTAATTTGATTACAATTTTAATGACACTGCGTTTTATAAATAGGAATCACTTTATGTATGAGTATGTTATAATAAGTATAAGTCGTCATTTTTGTGATTTAATGAGAAATTAATGAAATGAAAGTTACACTCAAATTACATGTTCTTTCCGCTGTAATCGTCAACGCTGAAGCAAAGTGGAAAGCGGTTTATATAATAAAGAACTCTTATTGGTTATTGCCTGCCTCTGCTATTGATTTTAGTGTTCATATATATGTAAATCATGTTTTTTCCGCTGCGACCATATCCACTGATAGTTTAAGAGACGCTGAAGACCGACCTTCGCCCATCTGATAACAAGATGAGACATATTTTCTTATCAAATTATATTGATTTGTAAACACGCCTATGATAGCTTACCAATCGAAAACTGTACATGGCTATTTTTGAAGTCTTCCAAGCATGGCAATAATATTCCATGAACGGTTTTTTGCACGCAAGCCTATACGGCTATTATTGTAATTAGATTATCTTTCCTATGAAGCTGTTTGTCGAGTTCTTTCCGCTCCAATTGTATCCACTAACGCAAAGCGGAAATCAGCTTATATAATCAAAAAACCCTGTTGATTGTAAAGCTATCTCTGCTATGGATTCCACTCAGGTACGTTACCATACAGCAGGCTTAGGTAAATCGTGTTCTTCCCATGCAATCATACCCGCTGAAGCAAAGCAAAAAGCGGCTTATATAATAACGAAAGCCTGTTCTCTGTTACCTATTTCTGCTCTCGATTCCAGTCATATACGGTATCAGACAGCAGGTTTAGGTGAATCGTGTTCTTTCCGCTGCAGTTTATAAATTAACAAAATCATATTGACTGCTGACTGCAGTTAACTCTGTTGTAGATACCAGACCTTGAAGAAATATCGTTTAAGATTAGGATGAAATGAAGATGATGACGCAGTGACCTATCATGTATAAATGTTGCTGCCGATTCCATAGTTATAATCTGTTCTTATCCCATTTAAGTTTTAATGTTGTTTTCTTCCTTCTTGTCTGATGGTAGGCCTGAAAGAAATTAAAAATAATAAATCATTGGACAAAGAAAGAAAGACAATATTTATTTCCAATTGCGACACACACAATACCAACAGATAAGAAAATATACATACAAAAAATTTGAGGTTGGCACTCAGTGTTTTGCTGTGCCGAAACTTGTTCCGACATAGCACAGGTTTTCAGAGCCCACCTCCAAAATCTCATTTATCATAAGACCCCAAGTATGTGGGTGACCTTAAACTATTACATGTATTTAAAAAAATATACAACAATATACCCTAACAAAACAATGAAGTAATAAAAAAATACATATCCTAAAAAACACACTTTCTGTTAATATTATCATATTTAAACTATGACTCTGGCGTAGGAACCTAGCTACTAAGCCATAAACACAAGGAACAAAGAAAATAAAATAAAAATCTATGCTAACATGTGATTACCACATCACTACTAGAGTTTTTGGCGGGAACTGAAAGGAGATGCTGTACTCTGCAGTTTTATTTTCTAAATATGTTTAAATTTACTCTAAAATGAACAATAGTTGTAGGATATTGATAGTTTTTGAGTAGTAATTATGTGTTTTGTGAGAAATGTGAACTGTATAGTCAAATGTGGCCTTTTGAGTTGTCACAAGAACTCCGATGAATGGCACCAGCTGATAACCTACAGTTCAGCTGTGCTACACATAGGCATAAGAAAATGAAGAAAGTACATTGTAATCTAAGATCTGGCTTAAAGGCCTAGCTGCCAAGCCATAAACCTAAATAAAATAAAATAAAAAACCACATCACTACTATAACATGTTACATAGCCTAACATCTACTTAACCTATTATAAAAGCATATTAATTCAAAAATAACGTTACACACGGTATTATTTAAATATCTACTAAATAATTCACATTCATAATACTGATTTTGAAAGTAACTGTTTGTGGAGGACTTAGCCACTTTTCTTAAAATTATTAAATTATGAAATTTGGTAGGAAAAAACTTAATAGCTAGCTTACAGCTTACTTCAGACCCTATCCTGTGTTATACAAATTAAAATATATATCCAACAAAGCAAGTTACGCTTGTGTTATGGTATTACAGAACAGACTAAAGATATTGTAAGAGAAGGTTTTTGGAATGGATATATCTGAGGTCCGTCCCAGACACTCAAAGCGAGTAAATAACAATAATTTACCCTACCAAGAAGTGAACTCTAGACCTCTGCGCAGCCCCGGATCTTGATGTTTTTCAAGGGGGCTAAAATGAAAAATACCGCCCCCGCTTGCCCATATTTTTACTTTAATCATCATCATCATTTCAGCCATCAGCCGCCCATTGATGGGCATAGGCCTCCCGGAAAGAACTAACTAACTAACTAAACCACGGTGAATACTAATATGTCTATTAAAAAAAAAAAGAATTTTAAAGAAAATCCTTAATAAAGACACCTGTACCTACGTGTTGGTTTTACAATAACCCTTTTACCGTCCAGGCTGTGCATCTTTGGAATGAGCTACCTATTGCTATAAGACAAGCCAAATCCTTAAAATGTTTAAAAAATGAGGTTCAGAAGTATTACTTCTCTATTGTGTATAATATTTCTTAACCCTGTAATATATACTTATGTTTGTATTGTCATATGTATACTTCCGTAGGAGAGGCCGCCTCTGTTTATGAGGCGGCCCACCGATCGCCGGGGTCGCGGATTGAGGCTACAGCTACAAACCGTGACCCCGGCAGTCAGGCGGAAGAAGGCTCCCTTGGGGTTTTAGTGGGTATACCCGACGCCGGTCGTATTGATTAATCGGCGTCGGGGGAGCCCCACACACCGGCCGCGACCTCCCCGGCGCGGCTGATGGTGCGGCAATGCATTTCCCCAAGTAAAAAAATACAAAAAAATATACATATATATATACACCCGTGTGTGCATACGTATGTGTATATACATATGTATATATATTTATATTACGTTTGTACTTATATGTATTGTGTATACTTATCAGTTATCATTATTTATAAACTGCACCACCATCAGTATTAAAAATGCATCAATCCCTACCAAGGGTTGCCTGGAAGATATCGCTGTTTAGCGATAAGGCCGCCCGTTGTACTTACTATCTCTTGTATTTTTTTATTCCTGTTTATCTATTCTTTTGGTGTACAATAAAGTGCTGTCTATCTATCTAAAAAATGATGCAAAAATATTTGACAGATGTAATGTAATGTTAGTGATTAATTTTCATCATTACCTGAATTTTGGTGAAAAACGCCTTCTTCTAGCTTCGTTGTTTTCGATTAACTCCTAAAATAATAACATTCTGTATTAATCTGTGTTATACTACGGACAAGCAGAGTATTTGTCACGATATTAAATTTTGTTTTATGAAAGTAAATACAGTGGTCATCAAAAAATCAAATTATCCTTATTTTTCATATTACATAAGGACTGACATTCTCCACCGGGACCTGAAAATGGAGTTCGTGACAGAGATAGCACAAAAACATGCAGAAGCTCACGAAACGAGGCTTCACCATCATGTGAAAGTCGAGGCAATCCAACTGCTTGACACCACAAACCTAGTGCGAAGACTCAAAATGGTTTAGTTCCCATTTGAGTTACTGTATTGTACAGTGTAGTAGTAAAACATTAAAACTCTATTTATGTAATGTTTAGGACACGAGAACTTGTGAATGCGCCCTAACAGACAATGACTAAGTAAATTGGCAGTGGACACATTCTTAGATATAATTTATTTTGTAGAGTATTAGGTTAAAATTAAGGCTCCGACTATGCGTTCTGGTGAGGTCTTTTTCTTCTTCTTTTCTTTTCTTCTTCGTCTTTTTAGATATTGTATACCGTTGTTCTTTTTTTCTCTTTTTTTTTACACGGTAGCTAGTATAATTTTAATTACTCAATATGTGGCAATGATGTTGGTGTTGTATTAAGTAAAACTACTTATGTATAAGATTCATAATACTAAATTCTGTACAATACTGTTTTTTTGTCCAAAAAATTTAAAAAAGGTTACTTATTAGTCTCTATAGGTTAAATTGTAATATTTATTTATATCCATTACCTTAGGATTAAGAGTTACTTTTACGCATAAAAAAACCCAATGTTTTCCATTAATAACCCTTCAAGGTTTACAGATAAACTGTTTTAGGAACTCTACTCTGTGTGGTACTGATAATTTCAACTAAACCTAAATTAATTAATATTGTTACGAATTTGTGGGATACGAATTAAAATACCGTTGAAATTAGCACAAAATTTATCAGAAGTACACACACGTAATTAACAGTTCTTACAAAACCAAACCGTAAGTCAGAATATCGTAATAAAATAAATTGCGCAAAGCCAGTCGTTATAAGATATTCACTCCAAAAGTACACTAGGTAAAGCTTCAATTACCGGTGAAAATCAACCAACTCGGTCCCAACTGACCGACTTTATATATTTGTAAAATAACCCTGGCCTCCTAGCAATATCTGTGGAATTCTCAGCTTAAATTTTATGGCTTCTAATATAATAATATGCAACGAAATGCAAACAAAAGAAAATGATTTATGACGTCTTACTGGAAGGCATACAAACGGATTACCGCGAACAATAGATCATGTAAATCCGAAGGGGTAATAAAACACCTGCAAAGGAATATTATTGCTTCGCAACAATATAAATTACATTGTAATCTACTTATAATGCGTAAGACTACATATGTGTGTATTTATTTTTAAATTTAAAAAAATCATATGCGTCACTTACATCACCAGATTAGCGAAGAAAATCCTATAACTTATAAGTTAGGTTGCCTTTACGAGATTTAAGCAGTAAGACCGCTTATTGTTTTACCTAAAAATATTGTAACTAAGTTGTTGTGTCTCTAATTTTGGTGAACAATAAAGTGTTATCGATTTATCTAGAATAGTTTTAATAATCCAACCTGTTCAAGTCCTATTGTCCTCAAGAGCTCATCTCCTTTTGGAGGTCCGTATTCCCTGAATCCGGGGGGTCCATACTCCAGGAAGCCCTCGGGAGTTTCCGCTAAGGATCTGTAAGATTCATAATTTTTTTTATAAATGTCATCTTATTTTTATTGCATGAGTTCAGCATCAGAGCTCATCAGCTCTGATGAGCTGTTTGATTTGGTGCCTATGCCGCCATTCTATCATTGCACCACTCGCCGGCGATTGGAAGTCCTCCACGATACGTGGCGAACGCTCCTTCATGCCATATGTGTCCAAGTTATGGAATGAACTCCCTCCCGCGGTTTTCCCAGAGCGCTACAATATGGGGCTCTTCAAAAAGGGCGTGAACAGATACCTAAAGTCTCAACGAGGTAGGCAACGCATCGGCTCCCTTAGTCTTGCAGACTGTCCATGGGCGACGGTAGCCACCTATCACTAGGTGGTCCGTTTGCCAGTTTGCATACTAGCAAACATAAAAAAAAGCAAACAGACAGACGGCCCACCTGATGGAAAGCGGTTACCATCGCTTATTGACATTCGTAACAACAAAGGTGCTACAAATGTGCTGCCGCTCCTACGGCCGTTTAAGGCCGCATCCCTATTGGACGAACAGTGAGCGGCTAAGTGTTTGCTTCCGCTTTGCTTCTTTATTATTATTAAATGGAGTGTCCATAAAGCATAAAGCACGTAATGTACGCAGTTTGAAACGCTTTGCTTGCCGAGTCATTCAGTGAGCGGCCAATTAGCAGCGGCGCAGTTCGCTTACTACGTCGGAGCGATGCGCGGCGTTATATACTAACTGTTTACCTTCCCTATCAAAACTACGCAAGCGTTTTGCGGTTGATATTCTATAGTTCACTGCTAACTCTACATTGAGTTAGCGACTGATACGCCGCTCAGAGTCAGCCAGCGAACGGTCATCTGCTCACTGTTCGTCTAATAGGGACAAGGGCTTAAGGGAAACTGGAACCTAGCCACTTATGCTGGAACACACCTCAAGGTTGTTATCTATTCTAATATTTAAAAGAGGTAAGATTTGTATTTTTGTATGTTTGTAACTAATAAACTCAAAAACTACTGAAACGATTTCAAAAATTCTTTCACCATTAGGATGCTACATTATTCCAGATTAATATAGGCTATATTTATTACTAAAAAAAATTAGGGATCCCTACTAAAACTGCAATAATGTAACCCAAATGAAAATAAATAAATTTTTGAGTGGGTCGGGGTATGTTTTGGATTTACAATCAGACCTGGTAGATGGCGGTGGAATCGGGTTCTAGATTTTTATTTTTACAGGGCAGAACAAGGTCTGCAGGAACCGGTAGTGTTCATATAAGTTTTTGTTTTTATTTTTTTATAATAAGTATTCATGCCATGGTAGCTTAATGGTTAGCACTCGTGTTCTGAATTTAAACTATAGCATGCACTTTCTAGACAGTTTTCTGACCTAATATTCATATTATTACAATGTGATGAGAGTGACGGAGAATATTGTGATAATACCCGCACATCGAAATAATCGGTGTGGCAAATCCAATAAGGCGCCTTGGACAAGCGTAAAGAGTATACTGTTCTTTCCCCCAAATAATTGGGAGGCCTGAGCCCAGCAGTGGAACACATATGGGCTGTTTTTATTACTATTAGTGTTCACGCCCACTGACTGACATACACTTTCCTAAGTATTTTTTTCTGTACTCCTGACGTGTGTGCAAATTTCATGAATATCGGTTGAGTTTGAATTATTTAAACATGGAATGTCGGCGACACAGCCGTCCGTGTCGTGAACTTTTTAGCTACCCTCATTATACGTGCCCACTGTCGGGCAATGGAAAAATCCCGAATTTTGCCATTGCTTGGGTTTTTTTGTGAAATATAATGAGGAATTCAACTGACAAGTTTTGTTTTATTTATAAATAAAAAAAAAGTCCTGTATTCCAGGGGTTATGGCGTGAAAGGCACACAAACAGACTAACATTTGCATTAATAATATATAATTAGGATAAAATAAAAGTGAAACTTACCCAGCCAGTTCTAAAGAAGCTTTCTCAGCCTGTAATATAAAATATAAATACATTATATTCGTTTCCTCGGGATTTTTTTTTATTGCGAAATCGGCAAACAGGCAGACGGCCCAGCTCATGGAAAGTGGTTACCGTCGCCTACAGACGTTTGCAACACCAGGTCTGTAGCGAATGCGTTTCCTGTCTTTCGAAAAGGATAAAGGAAGATGGGTCAGGAGGGGAAGATGGTTCAGATAACCCCAGGGCCGGTATCACCGTTACCCAAGCGATGATGCCGATCATGCCAGAATGGATGCAGAGGCGTCACGGTACCCTCGGTGGACAGATGCTTCGGGAGGTACCTGTGTCAAATACGAGCAGCGCCGTGATCTCGTCGCGGCCATCGGGGCAGATTTGTCTCTCTCGGTTGTAGTGAAGGCCATAGTCGAGAGCGCTGACGCGTGGGACACAGCTGCCTCCTTCTGCGAGATTGTGATGTCCTCAAAGGAAGCGGTGGAACGGAAGAGGAAACAGACCGCTACGCTTCCCTCCCGCCAGAGCCGGTGGCGGCAACGGAGGGTCGTCCAAGACGACCTTCAGTTGCCGTAGGCTGAGACCGGAGAGGTGAGACGCGCGTCGATCCGCACACTCCCTCTCACCTTGAGGTGTGACCCGAGGTAGCCGGAAAAACCCAAATCCCGGGCAAGCAAATGGTGGGGCTAGACCGTAAAGGGGCCGGCTGTGGTCCTTCTGGGCTGGAGGTAAAAGCGCGAACGAACACACAGCCCGGACAAAGAGCGCTCGAGGATCGGACAGGGGTTTTAGTGGGTATCCCTAACTGCGGCGTGGCAATGGCACTTCACACATGAGCTGCTAGTGCCACCCCGACCTGACGAATCCCACACACGGATCGCGACCTTTCCCCCTCGCGCGGCCTATGGTCCTCAAACGGATTTCCCTGTATAAAAAAAAGGAGGGGTTCAGATGAAGGGACAAAATAAAGAAGGATGAGATAGAGGGATTAGACAAGATCACATTACTACTAACTAGCATAAATTGTAGACTTGAATAGGACTTAAAATCCAATAGACAGTTATCCATTATTCTTTAAGTTGAGTGAGTGATGAGTGAAAGTAGACGTAAAATAAAAAATAGACAAAATTTGTACAAAAAAACTAAACAAATGAAAAGAAATCTAAAAAAAAACTACATTGGAACTGGAATCTCCAACAAAAAGTTTTTAATGTGTTTTATTTGGCTTAGTATTGGCCGCTAAATGTAAATTTTAAATTTAGAAGAGAATTGTTTTTTAAATTGACTTATGTTAGTTGTTTTCTTCTTATTATAGACTATTATATGCGCACGTGTGATTTTAATTATTTAAATAAACAGTATAACATAATATTAATATTTAAAAAGTATTATACAGGATTGTGGATGTAGATTAGAAGAGCTAGCAAGTGCTTACGACAAAAATATTATTGAACGTTTAAATATAGTACTAACCTGTTCAGCTTTGATTTCACTTTCCACAATTTGTAAAGCCTGTGCAATGTTATTAACTCCCGCTACCACTGGCCTAATTTCCTCCGCAACAACATTCTCTACCGCTTTTACTTCTTCAACTGCTTTCACTTCTTCGGAAGTAAGGGCTTTTTCTATTTCTTCGATTACTTCAGCGACTGCTTCCTTAATGTCTTCCACGGCTTTTACTTCTTCTGATACAGTAGCTTTTATTTCTTCTACTGATTTTACTTCCTCGGTGACAGTTTTTTTAATTGCTTCCACGGTTTTGATTTCTTCTGAGACCGTTGATTTAATTTCTTCAACTGCTTTAGTTTCTTCTGAAACGGTTGACTTCACTTCTTCTAAAGTTTTTATTTCTTCGGATACAACATCCTCTAATTCTTCAGCCACAATTGCTTGAACTTCTGGAGCAATTTGAGGTTCCTTATCAATTGGTTCAGATTCTAATTCACTCACTACTTTGATTTCTTGTATTTCCTTAGAGACTTCGATGACCTGCGTGGCTAATTCTGCTTTGGCTTCACTTGCTTCTGTAACAGATTCCAATTCTTGTGTTGTGGATACTTCACTTTCAGTAACCGCACTTTGGTCAATTTCTTCCGCTACAACAGCTTCAATGGAGTCGATTGTAGCTTCTACAACACTCTCAGTGGATTCCAAAACAGAATCTTGGAGAGGCTGAGCACCTAAAGGTATGGGCTGGACCTCCACTTCTGCTCTGTCTTCTATAAGAGCCACTATTGGTTGTTCAGTCTTTTCTTCAGCTATTTCAGCTTCTGTGACTGCAGATACTTCTTTGACAGCTGATAATTCTTTCTTTTCGTTGTTGCCTAAAAATCAAGGTCATAAAATATTTATTCAGTTTGTTTTACATTACAATAACATGTTATACCATAGTATGTTTTATTTACCTATAGCTTAATTTATATTATAGGACCGTGGGGTCCTGAGGCCATGAGCCTCTACAAAGATATTTCAAAACGACTTATTGACTATGCAGGAGATCAGAGGGCTGGTTCCTACCTCGGACAATGGATCTGTATAATGACCCAGCAAAGTAACGTAGCCAGCCTTCTAGGAACTTTTCCCACTGACTCCGATGACCTAGGTTCAGGATTCTACTTATAGTTTTAAGGGATTATAGGTAGAATACAACATAAGTATCCTTCACTGTAGTAGTTTATAGTTATAATCTACTTCTAATATATAAAATTCTCCTGTCACGGTTTTAGTTACCAAACTCCTCCGAAACGGCTCAACCGATTTCTATGAAATTTTGTGTGCATATCGGGTAGGTCTGAAAATCGGACAACATCTATTTTTCATACCCCTAAATGATAAGGGTGACCCACCCCTAAATACATACATATTTTTTTTTTATTTCTTATTTATATTTTATTATGATTTAGCATTGAAAAAAATATATACAACCCTAAATTTTCATCCTTCTACCACCAACCACTATTTTTTAATAGCGATATAAGTACTTTAATAATTTTCTACTCTGTTTGTTCAAGTTGATTCCAGTTTAGATTAACACTTGGTCCCGGTAGATGACGCTGCAATCGGGTTCTAGATTTTTATTTTTTAAAGGCAGGACAAAGTCTGCTGGGTACAGCTAATGTATTTATAATATAACTTAAATCTGTATTATATTTTTCAGTGTTCTACGCACAAACATCATTAAACATTATCAGGAGGATTAATTAACAGAAAAGCGTGATGTAACTGCGGTAACACGTATGAGATCTAACTAACTACTAGATTCAATTATTTAGTTGACTATGTAATATTTGATGTTAGTAAAAACCTACGAAAAAGCTTTGAGTAGACTAGAGTGTCAATTTTTGAAAACACAATTCCAAATCGTGGAACTTGATAATAATTAACCAAAAATTAGGTTGGACATAACATTTCAAGTACAATGTAGGTATACATTCTTCGCCTTTCTTTATAACATAGATTACTTGATCGTTCGTTTCTACATTTAAGTCAGGGCTAAATCTGGCCCTAATGACAATTTTTTTTTACTAACCTTCAACAGAAGAAGCTTCCAAAACAATAGCAGGTGTGTCGATTCTTTTCTCAACATTAACGAAACTCTGTTCTACGATTGTATCTGGTAGACCCTGGTTACTGATATCTTGGGAAACCTCTTGCACCTTCGGTGGTCCGTATTCACGAAGGCCATCCGAACCGGCTGGCTCGGTATCTTCGAGGATTAGGTCTTTGATTGGGTTCTCAGATGGTTTCTGTTGAAGACATTGTTACAGCTTTAGCAAGAGCAAGTTGTTTTGGACTTACATATACTTGTGCTAAACCTCCGTCGTCGATGGCGATAAAAAATATTTTAACAAAAATTAAAACCGACTTGAAACTAAAAAGCAAAAATTTTTTTCTAGATCTCTAAAATATTCTGTAAAAGCGTGGTATCACACTGATCGAATAGGTCCTAAGAGCTGTAATCAAGATTTCAGCACAGCTCTACCACGTTGATATACTTTATGTACTAATGTTGGTAACTGCTGTTGCAAAGTGACACCAACCACTTTCTATTAGGTAGATCGTTCGCCTGTTTGCTTGCTACAAAAAAAACTAGGCTACCGCTATAAAGGGCTTTTTGGAACAAAATACGTAAATATGCTACCTGAACCTCGGAAGGCAAATAGAAAGCCGGTCCAGTTGGCTTCCATCCACTTGGTAGATACGGTCCAGAACCGCCAGCTGTCACATATCCCACGAATAGGAGAACTGAGACGAAAAACTGTAAAAAAAGTCCACTTTTAAAATAAAATCTGTTTGTGCACTTGCTCTCTTACTCTTGCTTGTAGTGGTGGATGCTGACAGTAGTAGGTGGAGTGCTGTTGCTTTCTTGTAGTAGGGAGAAGAAACTACACCTGGGGGTGCGGCGGTGTTCCGCGTGCGCCCACTTCTCCTCTCGTGGGGCGACTTACATATGGCCCCACGCACAGAGAGCTTGATGATGCCGGGTGATACAAGAAAGTCCCCCGGCAGTGGAAGGGGCCCACGCCTGTCAGCGCTACGGAGAGGCTAGGTCATATACCCGTACCCCTGGCATAAGGCGAAGAACGGAACACTCAGGGGTTTTAGTGGGTGTCCCTAGCTAGCGAGTTGGACACACGGGTCGCGAACTATCCGCCCAAGGTTCTGCCCTTGTCGCGGCTTATGGTCCTCAAACGGATTTCCCCTGGTCAAAAAAGGATGCTGATCCTTGGGTTCAACTTAGTTGATAGTAACTTGTAGCGATGTAATAGCAACTTGATAGCAACTCGATCACAAATCATTTGTGAGCGTTATTTATAGTAGTAGAATCATAATATTCAAGTGGCCTAAAGTTAACCGCACTGTCAGCAAAACGCTGTACGTTGAACCACACAAAACCAAAGTTTTATTCAAATTAAATACCAATGAGAACATTTTTTGAACGTCACACGTGTTAGTTAGTTTAACAATTACACGCCTCTACTCCTATTTCAGATATAACATATTGTGTATACGACTTTCTGCGACACGAATAAACCCGTGACGTTTCTGTGCCACAGTCAAATGTTTTACTAATATACATGAATGTAAGCATATTGGACAATAAATTTAAAAAAAAAGTTAAAAATTCATCTAATAAATGTCCCTGAGCTGGGTCTTTATATTTAGAAATAAGAAAGAAAGACTTAATTTGAAGAAATAGCGGCGTAATTACATTCCTTATACATAATATAATAATACACAGAGCATATCTTGAGACGCCGCATTTTCAACAAACAAGGTTTGCACCCAGCATATTGCTGTGCCGGAATTATATCCGACACAACGCTGATTTTCAGTGCAAAGCTTCCTTTTGGCTTAAGACCAAAAGGAAATTTATTTAAAAAAATAAGTTTCTTCAATATGTTTTCCTCCACAGTCAATATGTTTACAGAAAATATTTACGAGGCTTTTCAAAAAGGTGTTTAAGTAAGAATTTTATAATAAATTTTATATAATAATCAGCAGACAAACACACACATTATATATCCCCAGGCTATGCAAGTTATGTTTGTGTTACGGGTTATATACAACCGACCACTCTGGGGCCGATCCCAAACACCCAGACCATAGTAAATAACAGAAAGTTCGTCTCCGAAATTTACTATGCCAGGAATTGAACCCAGAGCCTCTGCGTTCCAGCGAGTTCGGTCGGCTAAGACTTTAGCGTGCTTAGGTCACAGAAGTCAATGGGTAAGGTTAACCAGTCCTCAAATCACTTGAAGAAATTAGTTGATACACATAGCATTTTCTTAAGTTTTCGCGGTTAGTTTTAACTAGGTGTACTAGAGTTTGATATAAGATTAGGCTCCCTCCCTCCCATAGAGTAAATAAAAACCATAAACAAAAATTGAAATTCAATAAATAAAATGAACAAATTTTGTAGACTAAATAATAACTTTAACAGTACTAAATGACACTTGACATTTTCGTCTTTCGTGATCACGGCTACTGAAAAGAGGCCGAAACGTTGAAATAAAATGCCGTGCTTAAACCGTTAAAACGTAGTTTTGATTAGATAATACACTCTTAACCTAACACTTGATTTAAAAAAAACTTTAATCACCTTCATTATGAGATCTTAATTAATACGGTACAAACAAATGAATGATGTAATAACGTACAAAATTCCCGTTTATATATACGCCATTTATTGTATTTATAAATAGGTATACAAATAAGTTAATAGGCCTTGATTTATTTCAATATTTGCCATGTGATTAATGGATAATTGGTTTTCGTAATTTATATGTGAATTAATTTCCTAGACCCTTGCGTCGAGGTCATCTCAATGTTGTTATTTTATTATCTGAAACAGGCAACAGGCAAATGGCTCACTTGATGATAGGTGGTTATTGTTGCCTATATTTGAAGGTCATACATATAAGTTATACACTGCTTCGCAGCGTGTTATCTCTGTTCAAGGAGAAGACGAGGCAAGAAACTATCCAGCAAGACGTTGTCTTGTAATTCTTTTTCTTCACATTCATCTATTTCAAGCTCTTTACGTAATCTTATAGTAGAGTTGGAAGTATGTTACACAATTACTTTTCAATGAATAAATGAAGTTACAGCAACACTGTTTGCTGAAAGGAAGAAGCAGCGCAAGTAACGCTTCAGGAACATGTCTAGCCAAAGAACTTTTTTTTTTTGATAATGCAGGGAAAATGTCTTTTGACACCATACTCGGGCCGTAACGGATAGCCAAAATACAGCGTTAGAGCTTGCATCGAGCGTGTATGGGAGTCTCGAGGACCGCTCCCAGTATGCGTAAAGCGTTCATGCAGCGACCGATATCCAAACTACCTACTAAACTTAAACCTGCACTCCAAATCTGTACTTTGCTACATCTACGTTCCAGAAGGGACTCACAGCGACCACGTTAACGACCGCGATTTTTCCCGTTCCTCTTGCTTGCGGACGCTACAATCATAAACTCTAGTGGAACGGTTTATGAGGCGGAGCAAAGACGAAATACACAAATGTTATTGGTTTATTTGAAAATCCCGCCTTTTTCAATGTAAAGAGATAGAGAGAATTAATGCTCACTGGTCAACGCCCATTTCGACCCACCTCTTGACATGGGTCGTTGTGAGCGCTGTGTGATCGAAAATGATGACGTGATTAGTGACTTTTTCGCCACGACCATAACGACCGCGGTCGCGTAGTGGAACGGTAGATGGAGCATTTTCATTGTTGTGAGCTGCTAACGCAACGCGTTCAACATCATTCATACAATTCAATAATTCATGAGCCGAACAGCTACCGGCGGCGGTGCCTTTTGACGCGTCGCCATCTACGCCGCCATGTTAGTTTATATGCTTTTAGGGTTCCGCTTTTGAATTGGAATAGTCTTTTTTTCATTGCAAGAATTCAGCAGACAGACAAACCGGTTACCATCGCCTATGAACATTTGCAACATCAAAGGTAATACAAATGTGTTGCTGCACTCGTAAGGGAAACTGGAACTTGGCCACTAATGCTGGATCAAAACTTAAGGTTGTAATGGCGGCATACTCTAGACCAGTGGTGGCCATCCAGACGGGCAAATACCAACCTTTTTAGAGGACTACCGTTGTTGCAGTCTCATTAGTGAAAACTTATTTTTCTTATAGAATAGAATTTTAAATGTGATTTTTATTTATTATGTCAAACTGTTTTTTGTCGAGTGAAAATTATTGAGAGATACACACGTATAAATATCCATTGTTGTGTTATTGGTATTGTTGTATATGGTATACACACCAGGAGGCCCTGAAACGTCGCAAATATGTGTCCATTGGTAGTGGACATATTTGTGGCTTTCGGGGTCGCGACCCTGGGGCCGTGGGGGCCTGGAGCTCATCACCTCTATCGAGACCTCTCAACGCGTCTAATTGAGGTCTCGCGTGACCAAAAGGCTGGCTTGCACCTAGGGCAACGAATTAGCGTTGCCTTCCAACGCGGAAATGCGGCCAGCGTTTTGGGCACGCTCCCCGCCGACAGCGATCGGGAGTCAATTTTTTATTTATAGATCTATGTTATTTTGTAAGTATAGCTTTATTTATAGTATAGCTTAGTTTAATTATGTTTACAATTAACTTTTAGTTTTCTATAATATTCTTTAAAGGTGATTTGTCATATAAATAATTGTGCAACAGTCGCATTTCAAATATATGCCTCAGATATTGGATAGTTCTTTATAAAATGGTCTTTTTTTTAATTAAATGTAAGCAGTATAAAATAAAAAAGTATTTATAAATACTCAAATATTAAAAATTAAATTAACTGTAAAAATGTATTTATTAAGTTCATATATTTGAAATAACACAAAAAGCAGGATATTTCTATATAAAATCACAATAGTTCTCGTTCAACGACCACAACAACCGTTTTGGTTGTTTAAAATGATAAAATGGAAGGAGTGTTGGTTTTTTCGTTCTTGGTTGGTTTTGTTTTTTTTTTCCTCGCGTTTTCACGACGTAGAGGAGCGTCCCTCTGGCGGCGGGTGTGGGAGTGGTCGGTAGTACAGCCTAGCTACGCTTCCGGCAAGTCCGATGGACGCGCTGACCAACGACGGGTGTGGTCCTCCAGTATTGTGGGGGCTATGCAGAGGATTAACACCCCACTCACAGAAAAACCAACTGTTACGAAACCGAAAATGAGAAATCAACGATCCGATAATCGTTTTGGAGGCCAAGATACATTTTGGGTCGCTGAGCCAACGGCGTCAGCTGGTTTTTTCGTTTGAATTAATTAATCGATAATCGATTATCGTATTTGGAAAAGTACGAAATTTTGGTATTTTGTAAGTTTTCGCGTCTAGTAAACATAATTAACGATTTTAATGCGGCATTTTACTTGATTTTTATTTCGACGTTTCGGCTACTTTGTAGTAGCCATGATTACGGGAGACAAAGACTGAAATGCAAATGACAATCACGGCTATTGAAAACTGGCTGAAACGTCGAAATAATAATGAAATAAAATACCGCGTTTAAAATCTTTAAAACGTTTTTTTAATTATGTGGACTAGCAGTGAAAACTTAAGAAAATACTATGAAACCACTTACTATTATCTATCTGCGTTCACTTGCATTTTTTTTACAACTCATTATTTTTAAAATATCATGCATCTTTATAATGATTATAAAATCAATCATTCATAATTTGTCGGTAAACAGCAAATACATCCACGTTTTTATACTACATTTGAATAAATTAAAAATAATGGCATAAATTATAATGCAGTTGATAGACTTGCGAGTACGTGCGCGTACTAATAGATCGGGAACTTGTTCGTGCGTATGTCACCGTAAGTGGCGTGTGTATTCAACGCCGTCATCGCGCTGCCGCCCCGCCACCGTCCCGCTTTTTTTTATTGGAAGAGTTCAGCAGATAGGTAGACGGCCCACCTGATGGGAAGCGGGTATCGTCGCCTATGGACATTTGTAACACCAAAGGTGCTACCAATGTGCTGCAGCTCTCTAAAGGAAGACTGAAACCTAGCCACTAATGCCGGAACACAACTCAAGATTGTTATGGCGGGATACCTTAGACCAGAGTTGGTAGCAATCCAGTCGGGCAAATGCCCTACCACCTGCCTGTGGGTTGCTTTGTCGCCTCTTACGACAGGCCTGCGACGATAAACCCGCTGCCAAACCGTGTAGATTAAGGATATTATAAGACCGCACTTTCACAGCCAATCAATATTACTTACGATGCAATAAGATGGGTACAAGAAATTTAAAAACTTCACCATCCGGCTAATCCCTCCTATTCCATATCCTCTACCCCAGTGTTTTTCAATCTGTGGGTCACGATCGCGCTATGGGGGTCGCAGAGCCTTGCTCGGGAGGTCGCCGGCAAAAGGGAAAAGGCAATTTAAATTTATACCTCGTACTTAGGTACTTTCTAAGCTCAGTAGCTTTTTGCAGAGTATAAGGCCCTAATAATGAATATGGGTGACAAATTAGAGAAAAACATAAACGTAGTCTTTTAAACTACTAACTTTTTGTCTGTCTATAGCCCAAGGGGGTCGTCAAAATTGTTCAACCTGTGAAGGGGTCGCGTATTCAAAAATATTGCAAGGCACTGCTCTACCCCATCCTAAAGGCTGGCAACGCGTTGGCGCCACGCCTGGTGCTGCAAACCTCTGTACGCAACTGTAACCACTTACCATTAGGTATGCAGTCTGCTCGTACAAGTATACCAGCTTCGCAATACAAAAATTAAATAGTTTTAATTGTTTTTTAAGTTTTTTTCTAAAACAATTAACAGACAAACAAACAAAGTATATTCCCAAGTTAAGAAGGCATATGCAAGATACGCTTTTGTTATGGTTAATATACAATGGACCACTCTGGGTCCGATGCCATGTTCGTATACTAAACAATGGAAAGTTCGTCAATGAAATCTTCTACCCCAGAAATCGAATGCAGAAAGGTGAGGAGACGAGAGAGAGGAGAACAAAAGCTTAACCCACTCAACCACAGACACGATTGAATTAATCGTCTATTAATCTCTTTGAGTGCGGACGTATGTTGATAGAATTAAAATCTCTAATCTAGTAATAGCCTTATAGATTTATCTCAAGGTCTTTTAAAACAAATTGCTAGACAAGTTCGCTAATTCCAATATTTAACCAGTAATTTTACGGTCCAAACAAATTTGTTGACGTCACGTTGTACACTTAGTAGGTACAAGAAGTTAAAGGAAGGAAAATGCACCAACTAGATGCCGCTATGTCCATCTTCATATTTAATGTCTAGGGTTCACTAGCCTATATAATAAGCTGCCCGCACATTTTAAAGAAATTAAAAGTATCCCATTATTTAAGAGAAAGCTCTCAGAATGGTTGATTAACAGATGCTTTTACTCAGTTATAGAATATTTCAATTCCAAATAAGAGTTACATGACAATATATAATAATAATAATAAGACAAGACGTGAGATTGAGTCTATAAATTAGGGAGAAAGTCCTGCGGTAAGAAATGGAACTAATCCAGCCACGTTATTATGCTGTTTTTATCAAGTGTTTTAATGTAAACGTTGTATTATATTATTATTCTAATTAAACGGCTTATTCCCAAAGCACACCGAACATTTCCCAAAGTACTCTACTAAAAGTAATGACAATGTATTTTTAGACAATGAAAGATATAAACTAAATTATTAATAAATTAGTGTAAAGTATGTAACAAATCGCTGCCAGAGGGAAGCGCGCCCAGAAGGCTGGCTGCATTGCCACGCTGTATGGCAGTGCTGATTCGTTGCGCGAAATACGAACCAGCCTTCTGATCACGGGTGGTATCAAAGAGTTTCTTACAAATTTCTTTGAAGAAACCCTTTGCCGATGGACCCCACAGACCTAAAGTTTCAACTCCAAACGGCACAAATATGTAACCCCTTCCTAGGGTTACATATTTGCGCCGTTTGAGGTCTTCAGCTGTTAAAGCAGCGTTGCCCGCCCCTGACTTAGTCACTGGAAGATGTGATGCCGCCAGAGTGTCAACGCATGTAGCATCCCACACAAGCGGCCTTCCCATCTTCTAAGGAATAAGTGACATTCCATTCGGCCTCTTGCCATCGTCGCGTACCAAGCCATTCGGTTCTAATACGGCTGGTACGCCGACGCTGACAAGAGTTCGGCGGGTGACGTCATTGAGGCTGGCATGGCGAGATCTTCGGCCAAAACTATATAACCACGATAACCCGTGGTGTCCATACGGATCCACCATAGTTCCATATTCTAATTATGTATATTATTATTCTACATTAATAAATCGGATTCTTTAGCTTTCCCTAGCGCCACGTCTACGGGACTTTTTCAGGAGACAGAGTATAGCGGAATTTGACGGAGAGGGGTAGGTAGGTACTTAATTAATGTTGTAGAATATATAAGTAGAGCAATGGTTCCCTAAATATTTTGTCTCGTAGACTCGTTATTAATTTTAGTGCATTCAGTGTACGCCTATTTTTTTAACAGACTTTCAAATAGGAGGTTCACAATTCTTCGTGTAAATACCTATATATTTTTTATAATATATTCTATAATTCTTCTGTTTCCAACCCGATTTTGACAATTATTTTTGTGTTGGATTTTATAGCTTGTAAGTGCAAACGCACATTATCATATTTTATTATTCTTAGTTATTGTGTATTAAATAAAAAGATAATTAATTAATTTCCTGTTTGATTTAATTCTTTTGTGAGCACACCCGTTTTATAAAAAATGGTAGAGAGAAGCGAAAGCATAGATAACATTCGATTGTCTTTCGTAGAGAGCGAGTTAAGTGTTTGGATAGACTGACATTAAATTCTACGTTCGCATGTGACATAGGTATTTATAGAAAGTAAAAATTTCGTCACGACTTGCTTAAATTTAATTCACTGTTTTGGACCTGCTCGCGAACCTCCATATTTGTTTTCGCTGACGAGAACCCCTTGAGGTTCGATATGGACCCCGGGGTCCATATAGACCACTTTGAGGGTCTATATTGTAGATCTTTAAAAATACTCTCAATGTAAATTAGACCAATAACCGTAAAGGAACTTTGTGAACATTTTTTTTTTAACATATTCTGATTGTAGGGTCAGTTTTTATGATATACAACATTACGATTTCATCTTAAAAGAAAAAGATAGTAGTTTAAATTCGATGAAACAGAAGTATTTTTGAATGAAACTGAGGCAATTAGATTACTAGATATAAAAAATATAGATTTATTTTTAATATAGATATACATATTTTATACAAATAAAAAATGTTACAAACTGTACTCGTAAAATTACTTCTAACAGTTTTATAACCCATATAACAAAATAAACATGATTACAGTTGTTTTCAATAATCCATTTCAAAAGCTATTAAGTAATTTATGATAGATTTACAATATAAAAAACAAAAAATAATTAAAAAGCAATGGACATTGAACAAGTCAGAAATGACCGCCATTTTGTCCGAATCCGTTGCTATGGATACCGCCGCCATTTGCACGAGCGCTGCCCGCGTTCGAATCGTATCCGCCATTACGGGACAGATCTTCGGTATCTTGATATGAGATTTGGGGTTTAAAGCCACGCTCATCGGCTTCATAGCTCACGGTCTGTGAAAAAAGAAGTCATGATGTTGATTTTGTGTATTGATAAAGTGTATTTAAAAATACAACTCAGTTGAATTGTGGCACTTAGTCGCAAGGTTATAAATATAGTATAGTTATGCTATCGCTAGAAAAGAGCTGCCTCGTTGCTCTGCAGGATTCGGGCCAACACTAACAACATCCTGAAAGTCCTGGCTGACAGATGCGACGGGCCAGCAGTCTATTATTGTGCTAGCAAATACAAAGCTAGCACAACAATTGTAACAAAAGTTTAGAATAGGTTCTACTAAGACTAGTTTTTAGGCATTTTATGTAATTTACTAACCAACATGTGAATTGTGCTCTACTACAATCTGTACATATAATAAAACTGTAGAGGTCGAATTTCTGTGCAATGAAAAAAAAAATGCTAAAAACCGAGTCAGGGGGATGTAAGAAGTGAAATAGAACTAAGTTAGATTTTTTAAAATTTTATGTTTCTCTGTTTGTCTGTCTGTTTGTATCGGCTAATCTCCGAAACAATTGGACCGATTTAAATGATTTTTTGTACGGTGGTAGCTTATATCCCTGGTCAACATATAGGATACTTTTGATCCCGAAAAATTAAAGAGTTCCCGTGTGATAGTTAAAAAACCGCACCACGCGGACGAAGTCGCGGGCATCAGCTGGTTTGAAATAAAATGATTATTATTATTATTATATATTAGTACATAGACTGAAACAAAACTAATTGCCGAAAATTATACTTAACTGAAGAAGAATACCTAATTAATTGCCTAACCAAATAAGGGATACAAAATTAAAACATTTATGGCCTGTTCGTGTCTTACTATCGTTTACTTGCCTTACCATTACCTTACCTTGCCATAGGTCGAATTTTGACATTACTTGTATGAAGCTTATGTCAAATTTTAAGCGATATTAAGGCAAATGAACTGGTTGTGTATATACGAGTACAGTACATACACTGGTCAGAATTTGAACCCTACTTCAATTAAATGAAACGTGACTTAGCCCCTAGTTTTTACTAAGTTAGTTAGACAGCTTAAGTTTAAATTACGACAGAAATTGCGACACAAATGTCAAGCATTAATTTGATTATTTCTATACTGTTTACACTAAAGTGATTTAAGCTTTTATGTCTGTGTAGTGTCTAGAAATAAATGTACCTACAGAATTTATGTCCGAACTATTCACATGCAAAATTACCTTTTGGTAGTGTCCTTGTTCCACGGAAAACTTTTTTTTTGTGTATTGAAAAATGACGAAGCTGTTTGAAAACTCTGCAACTACAGAGACATTTGAACATAACGTATTGACACAGCCTCTCCTTCAATGTACTTTGTGATACTAAAGATCGTGTCACAAAAATGTCAAAATAGATGATACACTAGCGCTCATCATACACATATAGAGAGGTATACAATAATACAATATACATTAGGCTACGTTCCAGAAGAGACTCACAGCGATCACGCTCACGACCGCGATTTATCCCGTTCCACTTGCTTGCGGACGCTACAATCATAGACTCTAGTAGAACGGATTATGGGGCGTTGATGTCATAAACGACACAAATGTCATTGGTTGATTTGAAACTCGCGCCTTTTACAATGTCAAGAAATAGAGAGAATTAATGCTCTGTGGTCCACGTCCACTTCGACCCACCTCTTGACATGGGTCGTTGTGAGCGTTGTATGATCGAAAATAATGACGTCATTAGTGACGTTTTCGCCACGACCATAACAACCTTGGTCGCCTTGTGGAACGGCAAACGGAGCATTTTGGGTATTATGGGATACTAAAGGAACGCGTCCATAGCTTACGATACCTGTATGCTGTATTTCTGACAGGACGACTATATCGCTCCTTGCAGAAGAACTTTTAACAGCAAATTCGTTTGCTTTGTTTCACAAGGTTCGCCGTTGACGGATGCGTCAAGGAGTATACTATACATACTACTATAACGTAGAAAATCTACCTGTTTCCTTCCATCGGGCAAAACCACATGATACTGTCCCTGCGCGTGTTCTTCTTGTCTTTCCTCATGATGCCCGAAGTCTGTACCCTCATGGTAATCATTCACCATATACCCAAAGTTGTAGTTTGCTGGCTCCTAAACAGAATACCGTATAAGTACTTATTGAAAGAAATTTTGATAGGGATATTGAAGGTTTGTGCATAATCCGCCAAATTTCCGCCATCTTTGATAATTGCTTCTTCCATAGATTAATTAATCTATATAGCCAGCTTTAATATTCAATCATTTAAAAAACTAATTGGCAAGTCATTGTGTAATTTAATCATTGTCGATAAACCTACAAATAAGGCAAACCTTCAAGCCCCCCATAAGGCCGAAAATGCATAGATTATGTAAGTACTTATAGATATTCTGTGTTAATTCAAATCACCGCAAATACTTACTTACCGATATTTTTATAGGGAATGCATTACTTAAAATGGGCTGTTTCTATATCTTTTATAGCCGGTTGCTATATCTTACTGTTCATTCTGGTACCGCCTTGTAAACCTCCTTTCGACCTATTCAAACTTTCTTCTAACATATTGAAATTCCCTCTTCAAATCTGACGGCGCTTTCTCCTTTAGTACGCACGTCAGGCATTCGTTGTCATTTCATCAACAAAATAAATTACGTCGCCCCCGCAAATTGTACATATTTAATAAAATAACATAATATAACAATAATAAAATAATACAATAAAATATATCTATAAATGTGTATAAATATATATAAATGTGTAATTTTTATAAATAACCCGCTCCGCACCGCAAGTATAAAATACAATAAATACATACGCTGTAAATACAAAAAAGTAATTCACTCTGTAACACAAATAAATATATATACAAGATAAATAAACTATCAAATGCATCTGTGAAGGAAGTTAAAGTGAGGAGCAGCTGCATTTCATGCCCATTTATCAGGTACGTGCGTGCTCAATCTCACATTCCCACCTAAATTGCACAACACTTCCTACAGAATTGACATAGTCCATTGTTATCACTAACTCCAGCACCGACGCAACACATTCACTTGCCTTATCATCGCTAGAAAGTAGACATTACTTGTATGAAGCTCATGTCACCGACACTAAGACATAATAATATGAACCATTGGGAAGATATAGAACGGGCCGTTAATCAATTTGCCTTACTACTCGTTAAAAGACACTTCCACACAAGTAATGTCATTTTTCTACCAATATGTAGTAAGATAAAGAAAAATGCATAGACTGCAAGAGTCTATATGACGCATAACAGATATTCCTAAGTTTTTAAATGGTATGTAGGTTTTGGCAGTAACTTGGAAATGAATGTTTACTAAGTTATTTTAATTTCAAAATAATATTAATTTTATAATAGATGTTAGCTATTTTTAGTTTATTTTAATTATTTTGTACTTTTTAAGCTTACGGAATTGGTTTCTTCAAGAGCGTTTCTGGCGAATGAGGCTGTGTTCTGATCGTAACCTTGAGCCTCTGAACCAAACCTTGGAGTTACACGAGCTTGGGCGCCATTTCTATAAGTGGTTGATAAACAAAGATAAATTTAACATATAATTAATTAAAAATCTAAAGTTAAATGATTCTTCACAAATGGCGGAAATAATACCAGTAATTCTTGCAACAAATTACTATATTCAGTACCGAAGAAAATTGTGTTGGGTCATATGGCCATGAGCCTCTACAAAGAGTTATCAAAACGACTCGTCGACTCTTCGGGTGATCAGTATGGTTATTCACAAACGTTGGAAGCGTTTCCGTGTATGAACGGAAAGCTCTCGTACGAATCAATTTACAATCCGATGGAACGTGAAACGCTATTAACACGTCCTGTTCGGGAGCTTTTCGTTCTTACACGGTAACATTTCTGACGTCTGTGAATAACCCTACAGAAGGCTAGCCTACCTGGATAACGGATCAGTGTGGCAATTTAGCGAAGAAACGTAGCCAGCCTTTTAGGGCTTTGTCCCATAGAAAACGGTGACTAGGCTCAGTATTCTAATTATAATCATAAGGGATTATAGTAGAGATGCCAAGGATCTTCCGCTGGTATTCGGCCGAATGTTGTGTACTATTCGGCTTTAATATTTTCCTTAGTTTAGGGGGTTGCCTGGAAGAGATGGCTTTAAGCAATTAAGCTGCCATTTGTTCAACATTTACTGTACCTAGTTTTAAGAACGTGGTTTTAATCTTTGGTGAACAATAAAGTGTTTTCATTCATTCATTCATTCGGCCGAATACCAACTGTCAATCGTGAAAAAACTCCCCATATTGCTCAAAATTGTATATATTTCCATCAAACGTTGATAGTTAAACAACGTTTTAACACTGTTAAATGCGATTTTAATTAATGTTTTATTTTAATATTACATTTCAGCTACTTTTTAAAACGTCAGAAAAGATAAAATATCGTTTAAAATCGCATTTAAAATCGTTAAAATATAGCTTTAATTGTGTGTATCTATCATTCGTGACAAAGTAAAAAAAGACTTCATAAATTATTGCTTCAATACTAACCTGCTATGCGTGAAATCCTCTATCTGACGCCGAACATTCGATAGCCGAATATTCGGTATTCGGCCAAACTACTATTCGTGGCATCTCTAGATTATAGGTCCAATATAACTAAGTTAAAAAATCCGAATATAAACCTTAACTAATTATTTATTAAGCGTATATGTCTTAATTAGAGTTTTGTATACTGATCGGATATGAATGGCTACCGGCTGGAGCAAACCCTGACCTACTGTTCACCCGATGCCGCCTCTGAAATCCTAGCGAAAAAAGCAACAAGAAAGCAACACTGAAACAGTGTTAGGAATGATGCGGGATTCGCGCGTACTTGTTTTACACAACCACTACACTAGATTTTTTTTTTTTTTTTTGTAAGCACTGTGTCTGAACGACAGTCATAGTCATTGGCACTACTACACTTTTTCACTCATTATTTTTCACATTATATATATTAAAAAAACTTATTGTTATTTACATTTTTCTTATGCTAGTTTTATTTTTCACTTATTTAAAGGAGAGTTAGGAGAAGGATACAGACAAATTTGGATTCTACATGAAAAATACTTATATCTAAGAAAAATAATTTGTGGAATACGGTTATTTTTAAGGGAGTTACAGTTGGGAATGGTTGTTTGCGTTGGATGTTGTGGGGGGCTAGGGTGATTGGGGGGGCTAGGGTAATGGGGTATCGCGGGGCACTACACTAGTTGACCGGGATACTGTTGGTACTTCGAGGAACGCTTTAAAGGCACAAGTCGGCAGTTTTCTGACGTTTTTTGACTACTTATCGGCGAGCGTGGCGTCGCAACGATAGGTCGGCAGCCATTCTAGATCTGGTACGGCCAATAAGACGCGTACGTGTGGGCAGCGCCCCCTACTTAAAAACAGCCGAATGAGAGTGCGAAAGAGGAAATGTTACCAGCGGAGGGATGATTCCGCAAGTGTCAGGGGATGTCGTAACATATACTAACCTCTCAATTCCATTAGTTCCACGGTTCAGACCATTATGATTTTGGCCGTCTAAATTTCTGGCTGCTACCACTTCAGCTCCGCCGAAGGTCGAGGTCTGTGGTCCTCGTGGATATCCCGCATTGCGCGATGTGGGTGGTGGGGGAAGATAGCTGGAAAAACAGAAATACTTAGGTTTTCACCATCAATTACATAATTTTTCAAGGAAGATTTATAAATATATATATATATATATATATATAGAGAATGGGAAGACTCAAGCTCAGCACTGGCATCATTTCTGGGGTGACTTTTGAACTGTACCTGTTGGATGGTGGTGGTTCAGCTATAGCGAAGGCTACGATACTTGCGACGGCGATGGCAACCTGAAAGAGATTAAATATCAAAATTCGGCCAAGTGCGTGTGTAATTTTTTACATTAAATAATATAGTTTATCATCGTCAAACAAACACATTGTGACCAAACCTCATTGGACATATTCTTTTAATATGATTTGATTCTTTAAGTTTTTCTTTTTATTTTGTCTTTTTTATACTATGTCAAATTATCAAAAAAAAAAAATAGCACATATCAATGTCTAAAACATTTTCTTTTAATTCAATCTTTATATTGAAATACATTGTGTTATGGGTAATGTTACGAGTTTGTAGGGTATCTAGAATAGAGTATACTTTATTACTTCAAATTCAGATACAATTCAAGAAGTTTAAGTATAGAAGACAATAGGCGGTCTTATCACTAAAAGCAATTTTTTCCAGACAACCCTATGTTTGTAGGATGTAAATTCGAAAATGCCGTTGGAATTATCACAAGTAGTAAGAAGTACACACAAGTAATTCACAGTTATTAAAAGTATACCTGAATACAACAAAACCAAACTGTAGGGCAGAGAATCGTTATCACACAAATCGCCCAAAGTTCGTCGTTATAAAATACTCGCTCCGAAAGTGCATTAGGCAACGCCTCGTTCGCAGTCAGAACACCACTGGCGCATTTACCGACTGACCGACCCCCATCCATTTGTAAATTAGACACGGCCTCCTAGCAAAATGCCCGCCCACTGGTTCTTGAAATCGTTAAATGGTCAGGTTAATAGCTTCCCAGAATTCGCATGAAATACCAACACAGGAAAGAAGGATTTATGACGTGTTACGACGGCGTGAACAAAGAGATTAGCGCGAACAATATATAACGCAAATTCAAAGGGGTAATAAAACACCTGCAAGGGACGGTTTGCATCAGTAATATACAACCGACCAACTTTGTTGCCAATCCCAAATATCCAGACCAATTCCTAGTTGGAATGAAAACGATAAGTAGAGTCAGTCTGATGTAGGGTTACACAAGTGCAATGTTGACAAAACTTCCATGAATAATCACAAAATAAACGAATTTTTCGGCTTTTACCCTCTCTGAAATTTTTCAAGATTATGTCATAGTTAACAGAAGACCCTGTAGAGAAGTAGCATTATCGCTAAACGAGTAGAATGTGCCAGGAACAGAGAAAGAATACAATTTCCTGCGCCTGGAGGGCCTGTTGTAAGAGGCGTCAAAACAAACCACAGTCAAGTAGGGTATTTGTCCGTCTGGATGGCTACGATCCCTGGTCTAGAGTATGCCGCCTTAACAACCTTGAGTTGTGTTGCGGCATTACCGCACAAACTCGTATAATTTTTAATCCATTTCTCGTGATAATCGGTTAACTTGGTTAACGATTTGGAGGTTTCAATCCCTAAATATGTTGTAATGAGAACTGTCAAATCGGGCTTTTTATTTTGTGATTCAATTTGTAATAGATCTTATGAATAGCGTTTATTTGGTGATTGAAAAATCGTCCCTCACTCGACCCTGTGTTCGCGGGAAACGAGAACATACCATTGAAAAAATGCCTATTACCTTTTTTTTTTCAAATGAGAGCTAAATATGAAAACATATATAATCAGCCGGTATTTTGAAAAAATAATGCATTATTTTTGATTTTTTGGGATTTTTACTAGCGTTCCAATAATTTAGCCGGTTTGTATCTTCTAATATATATATAAAAATATCGTGTCACGGTGTTTGTGTTTTTGGTAGGTACTAGAATAGGACGTAAAATATTTTTCACCATCCTATGGTGTTTTTTTTTTTATTGTTATGGCAGAATTAGTAGTATTATATAAATTGTATTTTACCTTCATCTTACAAAAAGCACTTCACGTTTCCAAAACGAGATGAACAAAGATCAAATGATACTTTTGTCACGCGTTGTTAAGCTTTTATACTATACTTTGGGATGGTAGGGGGATGAATAATGACATCTCATTAGATACATAAAAGACTAAATAAAGCTCTCAAGGTGTAGCGGGTTTGGAATATAGCGTGACATGGAGAAGTGTTTAGTACCAATGTATTGATTTTAATGCAATCGTCAGTGATACACAATTTCTATAAATAAAACTATATTACAAATTAAAATTAAAGTATAAAATCTAGTACCAGACCGCTGTCAGTTGGAAACGTTGCCAAAAGACTGGCCACATTACCTCGCTGAATAGCAACGCAACGTTATCCAAGTTATAGACCAGTCTGTTTGGTATTTATTTTTTTGGTGTGAAAATTGCTAAAATATGTAAACATGTAAAACAGACAGAGAGACTTCCGTCTCTCTACGTATTCTACCGCCTTTACAACGGGGAGTGTTTAATCTGGATGCTTCATTTTTACAAACGCACTGCTCACCATCGACGGGATGTTCACTCCCATTTCCTGGAGCTCCCACGCTCTATTACGCAACGGTTTACTGGAATGTTTGTTAGATGTACGACAATGATTTGGAGCGAACTTCTCGCTGAGGCTTTCCGTCTGCGCTACTACAAGGGATTGTTTAAGAAGGGGTTATAAAATTTCTTTAGAGGCCGGAAACCTGTTGGCAACGCCTCGTGTATGTCAAACGTCTACAGGCAACGGTAACTAAATAATAAATAAATAAAAATTTAAAAATAATCAGAAATTGACAATGTGAAAAATAGGCATCCTGTCCTCAATCCTAATTAGTAATGTAAATAAGAATGTAAGTTTGTTTACTTGTTACGCGTTCACACTGACACTGCGTGACAAGGGGCAGGAAGGGTTCTAAATTTCGTGACATCACATTTCATATCTAATATATACAGAACTGCTGTTTTAATTTAATGTTTCTTGATTTAAAATTGCAAAATATGTGATTTCACTATAGGGAGGGAGGAGTCTCATGAATGTGACCAGCTCTGACAAAGACGGGGGAGGGGTCAAAAAATCATGAAATTCGTGTGACGTAATTTGTGAATGGCCCTTTAACTACTGAACAGATCTTCACGAACTTTTGCACACACGTTGTCAAGATAATAGAAAAGGATATCGGGTGGTTACTTTTCAATAAGACAAACCCATTGTTCTCAGTTGATGGATGTTTATAGGCGAAAAAATACAGCTGCGATTGCGTTTTAATGGTACCATTATTACAATTCACTAATAAGTACATTGCTATTGCAACTGGAATGAAGACAAAATATTTTGTTTTCATGGTTAATTCCACCTTCGATAGATGGATGGCGTTACGGTTATTTAAGAATAATTACTTTGAATCAAAAAATAAGTTTGACATTAGATTCATAATTGTATTAAGTACGTGGCGCTGCAAATGCTGTAATCAGTTTGTAAGACCTAATGTTAAGATATTAGTAGTAATAAAATACAATGGTATAGTTTTTTCTGTGTTAGAATTGGGCTTTAGATATTGCAAATAATAAAAAAATTGTAGCAAAAGAATTGCTTCATAATGCTGATTTCTTTTTCTAAAGCTACTCCATTACATTTTTGTTCTGTAATCGTTTTCAAGGATGTGCCTATACGATGACACGCAGCTTCCGAAGTCTAATTCGTGCGTGACCTTACTCCGATTGTCTAGTGTGAATAGTGCTTGAGTTGTTCAGGCCCTGTACGTCATCTATTTATATTTTTTAATATCAGCAAATGAAGACACTTATTTGGATATATCTAAAATTCTAAATAAATATAAATATTTGAAAAATTCTGTATGTGTGCAGTTCACACACAGTAAAATGAAACTTCAGTGAATATATTTACAGATAATTCTTCTCTAACTTTTATTAATATAAATATGATTCCTTTTTTTTTTTTTAAGGCGGGGGAAATGCATTTCGCACATACCGGGTCCTTTGCTAGGGATTAGACCGTTGTTGATCATGGAGGCTTTCCACTGAGGCAATCCAAACAATAATCAACCGGCTTGTGTGGAGACTCGACTAATCAATACCCCACTAAAACCACCCTCCTCCCATGTGCCCCGCGCTTATGGCAGGAAAGGCGTGAGATACAGAACGTAGTTACGCCCACACCGATCCTAGCGCACAAGTGCTTGAGAATGCCCCGGGAGAGGCAAACTCACTTCGTCAACAGGGGTGAAGACTCCTCTGCTCCCTAGATGCTAGAGGGCCCCTGCAGCGGTATTTCAGGGAGGGAGGTCATGCGCATACCTGCGCCTCCGGGCTCCCAACTGACGTCGGCGCCCGCGAGACGCATGCGCACTACCATCTGTCTCCCTATCTCGTTCCGCGGCCTCCTTATGAGACACTACCGTCTCGCAGAAATTGGCCGCACCCATCCACCAATCGTCGCTGTGCAGCATGGCTTGCACCAGATCGCCCAGCGATTCGATCGGTCCTACAAGTGTCTCGAGTTCAAACCTCTGAGGTGCCCATGCTGCGCACTCGACTAGCGTGTGTAACGCCGTGTCCAGCGCGCCACATTGGCGGCATTGGGGTGAAGGCAAGCAGCCCGCAATCTGACACAGATACTTATCGAAGCAACCGTGCCCGGTAAGTATCTGTGTCATTCTGAAGGTCAGGGTCCCGCGTTTCCGCGAGAGCCATCGCAACAACTGCGGTCGAACCGCTTCCACCGTGTCAATGCCAGCAACAGGGTTTTCCAACTCTACTGACCAAGCTTGGATCATGGCCGCGGTTTCCCGCGTCCTGATCACCTGGAGTTCGGCCTGGCCATAGACCAGGCTACGGGCAAGGGCATCCTGTCGGGAGCGCCGAACTTTGGCTATCACGTCCGCCTGGAGAGGCCAGGGCGGCTCGCCTGCCAAGAGTGTCGACGCCGTCCACGACACTGTACGGTATCCTCGGATGGTCCTCACCGCCAGGACCCGTTGTGCGCGGCACAACAAAGTCCTATTGTGGCGGTGAAGTGCAGTGGACCATACGGGTGCGCCGTACAGGGCCATACTCCTAAGGATGCCCATGTAGAGTTTCCTAGTCGTCGTCCCCGGTCCCCCCACGTTGAGAAGAAGCCGAGAGAGGGCGCCTGCGGACCTCACGAGTTTGGGAACTAGCTGCTCAAAGTGCGCTTTAAACAGCCATTTCCCATCGAGAATTAGCCCCAGATATTTCATCTGGGGGCCTACACGAATGTCCACCCCTTGGACTGTAACGGACAAGTCCGCGGGGGGGTTACGAAACCGCCTACGGAACATGATGGCCTTCGTTTTCGCGGGGAGACCTTCAGGCCCAGCCTACCTATTCTTCGGACCACGATCGCCAGCCCGGCGTTGGCGAGGTCCACGGATTCCGCGAATGACGCAGCGCGTGCCGTGAGTAGGGTGTCGTCCGCAAAGCAGATTAGCCCTATTCCGGGCAGGACCGGAACCCGAAGGATCCAGTCATAACCGACGTTCCAAAGAACCGGCCCGAGGACCGATCCCTGTGGGACGCCGCACGCGACGCGTCGCCGACCTATCGCGTGATTCTCGGACTCGCCGCCCTCCCAAAGGATGTACCTATCCTGGAGGTACGCGCCCAACAGCCTCGTGAGGTACGGGGGAACTCCGTGTGCACGGAGCCCCTCCCTGATCGTCTCGTGAGGGAGGCTGTTAAAGGCGTTCGCTATGTCTAGCGAAACCGCCAGGACAGTATCCTTTGCTTGGACTGCGTCATCCGTTACAGATCGCAGTGTCTCGAAGGCGTCCAACGTGGAGCGCCTCCGCCGAAACCCGAACTGCATTTGTGCTAGCCCCGGCTCCACAGTATCGAGATGCTTAACGAGGCGTTCCGCTAAGATCTTCTCGAAGACCTTGGCGACCTCGTTAAGCAACACTATGGGCCTGTAGGCGGACGGATCGTTGGGAGGACGGCCTCCCTTGGGAATCAGGCATAACCGGCCCTCCTTCCATTGCGACGGGAACTGACCTGCGCGAATACAGGCATCGAACAGATGCGGTCGGGCGGCCTGTCGTAAGAGGCGACAACACAAACCACAGCCTGATGGTAGGGTATTTGCACGTCTGAATGGCTACTACCCCTGGTCTAGTATATTCTGGCATAACATCCTTGAGCTTTATTCCGGCATTAGTGCCCAGGCTCCAGTCTCCCTTAAGAAAGCAGCAGCGCATTTGTAGCACCTTTGATGTTGCAAATGTCTATAGGCGATGGTAACCGCTTTCCATCAGGTGAGCCGTCTGTCTGTTTGCTGAACTCGTGTAATAAAAAAAATCTAGGGCAATGTGTAAGGTTCCCAGAAGACTGGCAAAGACACTTCGCTGGAGTACCATGAATCGCTTTAAGCAACAGGTATTTTTATTGGAGCCTAGTAGACCCTGGAGACGTCTCCTAACTTAGTCAGAATCATTGCTCAGTTAAGGTTTGCACAGAAAATCAGCGTTGTGCCGGATATTATGCTGGCACAGCAATAAGCTGAGTGCAAACCTTGTTTGCTGAAAATGCGGCGTACAAATTCTCAGAATATTCTTTTCTTTAAGATACGCTATTTCTTCAAATATTTTTTCTTTCTTTCTTTCTAGATAAACGAATAAAAGTATAGACGGAGTCTATGTGAACAAAAGCGTCAAATGAAGTATGCATATTTTACTAACTTATGTCATGTGGTTTGCGTGTATCCACCCACTGGAAACTATTCCACCATTATTTGTATTAATTTGTTTGTTTAATACATACTAAATTCTTGTACCGCACTGCGGCGCGATCGGCTTCCTTTAACCGACTTTACTATGAGAGCTCAGTGTGCAGTCTACCTATTTTTGTCGTCTGAGAGGTCATTGTGGTCTTTTGTTGGTCATATGTTCTTTTCTGAACCTCGTCAATTCATTTCTTACGTTTTTTACAGTTCCTTTCCGTTGTCATATCATCATAAATTTTAACTATTATTTAGTTAGTAAGTTTATTTATGTATATATACTAGTATTATAAAGTGGAAAGATTTGTATGTTTGTAACGAATAAACTGAAAAACTACGGAACCAATTTCAAAACTCACCATTCGAATGCTACAGTATCCCTGATTAATATAGGCTATATAAAAATTAGGGATCCCTGCTCAAACTTCAATAATGTAACTCCTCAATCTAAACAAAATACTTGACGCTGGAATCGGGTTCTACGATTTTGATGAAACTTATGTGTCACACTCTCACTCAAACAGTGGGTCCTGGGGTGGTTTAGATTCACAATTAGACCCGGTAGGTGGCGCTGGTTTTTTTGTCGACTATTCTTACATTCATATACATTAGAAACACATTTGACTGTGGCACAGAAACCTCATGGGTTTATTTGATCCGCAGAGTCGCGTATACAACAATATTGTTATATTAATAAAAAAAACTTCGTTTAAAAAAATCGACTTTAAAACTAAAAAGTATAAAATAACTTAATAAAGATTTTTGACTAAGAATTTATTTAGTTTATTAAGAGACTAAATAATATACATTTTTCTACTTCTTGAAGTCATTGTCGAGCAAACCATAAAAATTACCATATACACTGTTATAACAACAAAATGTTGCAAAATATTGTAATTTTTTATATTTTAGTTTAAATGGGTTCTAGATTTTTATTTTTCAGGGCAGGACAACGTCTCCCGCGACCGCTAGTTATTTAATTTAAAAAAAAAATCGCATATCCACAACTTAGCATGTTAATATTTTAATTGTGAATATGAGTTTGTTTCTTTGTCAGGTTTTCACGCCTTAACTGTGAAAAAGCAATGTCAATTTAAATTCATATTTTTCAGTGTTAAAACTCTTTATATAAAGAAGTATTTTTTTTATTTTGCATATGAAAGTATGAAAAAGACAACAATTATATAGGTGGCCCGTTTAGACCGCTCAGAGTCAGTATGGTCAAGTCTGAAAATATAATAAATACAAAAATCTGTTCTTAGGAACCATGTCATCGATTTCAGTAAAAATAAAAAGTGCCCACATAGATTTTAAAAAAAACTTGTACTCAGTTCGGGAACCAAACTCAGTGGTATTGAAAAATAAAACTTACATTATTTCTATTTGGGTATCGATTATGTAGGCCATAAGCAGTAAATATTACTACTATGAATCAATATGTTAAAAAGGCATTGTATTTCATATCCTTTAATTTAATATTTTCTTACGTTTTCGCGACTAGTATACATAATAAAACTATGTTTTAACGGTTTAATAATGGTCATTTATTTGAAGTTGCCCCCTGTGTGCAGGCTGACCGCCCTGGTTCAACAGCTGAAGATCTTAAGCGGCACAAATATGGAATCCTAGGAAGGGGTTACATATTTGTACCGTTTGGAGGTAAAACTTTAGGTCCTTGGGGTCCATGGCAAATGGTTTCATCAAAGATTGTAAGAAACTCTGATACCACCCGTGATCAGAAGACTGGTTCCTGGCAATACAGTCAGCTTTCTGGGCACGCATTTCTTTTTAATATTTAATTCTATTTTTTGAACTTAGTTTAGTACATAACAAAATTTAAGTATAGATATCTTGCAAATAAATTTCAAATTCCATGTAAAATTGTAAAATGTGAAATTATTTATCAAGTAATATGGAATTGGGGATAGGTAAAAAAAAAAACTAGTGAATAATGAAACATTTTTATTTTGCATTAAATATCTACAATAGTATCTTAAGGTATAATATAAACATTTCTTTTTTAATTTTCATAAAATTGCTTCACAACCTAAATATAAATAATTGTAGATTTTGTACACCAACTTTTTCACGAATTACATTATCATTTGCCTGACAACTCTTTATTATTGGAGAGTATACAAGAGTCGGACTTAAGGTCCAAAATGTCAACTGTCGCAATTTATTAATAATTTAAAATTTTACTATTTTATTTAAAGTTGATTAAACTGACATCAAAACCTGTACACCTATTATCATAATGAACTAATACTACTAAAGTAGAGGCGCCTTTTCAAATAACAAATAAAAAGACAAGCAAAGAAGTCTCACAATACAAGTACAAGTAGGAATAGCCTTAATACAAGTAGAGTTACTTTATAAATAGCCTCGATTGGGCATAAATGTAATATCTTATTGACTAAGCCAATGCCTCATTAGGTGAAGTATAATTTTAAAATAGTATCTATAATTTATCAATTGCTCAAATTAAACATATATAAGAATACAAATGACATTGGCAAAATCAATTCTAATCGCGTTGGAGCCATAACCCTACAAGAAAGGACAGAAAAGAAATACAAATCTATAAAAGCTGATTTGATGATCTAGCTACTTATTTCAAATTCGCAGAAAGACAGTGCTCACTTCATACTGGCATCGTGTAAATTGATTTGAAGTTAGTACAGTGCTACCAAGCCTGACTGACTTCAATATTGCTGGATCAGCCTTAACACATTATTGCTTACCAAAATAAACAAATACAAATCTTTATAATCATTTGAATTAAACGCCTCGCGACAGGCTAACTACCGACCTGATAGAGAGTGGTTACCATAGCCTAAGAACATTACCACTAGAGCAGTATGAGATTAAAGACAGTTTTGCCATATTAGAATTTTAATTCGTAATGCTTCTTAATATGCGAGCGTTGACATCCTGGACGCATCTGTGATTAACTGTGGTTTGGCGAAGACTAGTAAAGACCGTCACCAGATCTGGCCAAATCTGATGCGTTGTCGTCATAACCACCTGATCTGGCCAGATCAGCTGGTTCCACTGATATCCTCGGCTTGAAACCACGCTCGTCAGCCTCGTATTCCACGGTCTGTTGAAGATATAAACTTATTAGAGAATTCATTTAACGCTCGGAGTCTTTTTTGCGGATAAAAAACAAAATTAGAATATCTATAACCAGTCGAGTATACGTGAACACTTAAATTTTATAAAAATCTTCAAGCAGAAGTTTTAGCAAATTATAGGTCTTTTATTGGAATTTCTACATTCCAAAGAACTAGGCGTCTACAGAGAGTCAATTTAATACAAGAATATTTGATAATGTATAACGCCCATATATTCCGAACTTTGCAATGGATCAGCATAGTCTCTTTCACAATCCCAGATTGTAGTACTTTATCACAATAACCCAGTAGTCTTTTTTGTGAATATAAATTAAAATTATAATATCTATAACCAGTCGAGTATTTGAGAACATTTGTTTAAGAAAAATCTTCAAGCAGAAGGTTCAGCAAGTTGTAGGTATTTTACTGTAACTTCTATTTTCCAAATAACTAGGCGTCTACAGAGTGGCAGTTTAATATAAGAATATTTGATAGTGTATGATGACCACATTTTTAGAACATAGCAACGGACCAGCATAGTCCCTTCCACAGTTCCAGATTGTAGTAGTTCATTACAATAACTCACTTCTTCATTTTAAACAGGCAAACAGTGTACCTAATGCAAGGTGATTACAGTCACTTATAGACGTTTGCAGTACCAACCGAGTTGTCAGCCTTTTAGAAGGCATAGAAGGGATAGGATAGGAAGTGTGGTTTAAAGGGAAAGGACTACGGGGATGGGATAGGAGACGTGGAATGGGAAAGGGGGGAGGGGGCCATTGGAACACTCACTCATCGTATGAATAACGATTAACTCAAAGTTACACTGAGCGAGTCGGCTAAGAGAGCTGTAATTAAGATTAATTCCAACATTGATCTACTACTACTCTACGCCATAGATAGATAGGTAATAGTTGACCACCTACGTATGTATATGAAAACCTGGCATATAGTGCATACAGGAATAATCGCCGCTCATTATCACGACATATTTGGGTTAAATTACCAAAAGGGCATTTGTATATTGATCTTTCCACAGCCCTGTGCACACCCTTGAAAAGTCTGTGCATTCTAATCATCTATACTCTGAGACGACATATATCCATGAATGGTAACCATACCTGTTTGGTTCCATCAGGTAGTACCACGAAGTATGCTCCCTCCGCCTTGTTCTCCTGACGGGATTCAGTGTGCCCGAAATCGCTTCCTGTCTCATAATCGTTTACTTTGTACGCGAAGTCATAGTTGGCTGGTTCCTGAAAAGATAAATTTACTTGAATATATACAAAATTATTTATATCCTGATATTTTAAAGTTCTGATGATGACATGGTATTTGAACGTACTCTCTTTTATATGGACATTGTTTCTATATACTTAGAAAGTATATGTTAAAAGTTTTGACATATCCTAAGTGTGGTTGCAGATTTAAATTTCTGGCTAAATTACACTTTAACCAGTACATGTAACAAATGCTTTAAAGACACGGTCGCTGTAACAGAAATCAGTTCCTGCGACATACGCTTAATAATGTATTTAGTATACTATAACTAGATATTATACGTTTTATTAAATACCTGATTCAACAGTTCATCTAACGCAGCTCTGGAATAGTCGTAGCCTTGGTTACCAAGGTTGTTGTACTCTGGCGCCCCATATTGGTCCGAGGGCATGGAGTCTCGGGCATTTGGTGCTCCGTATGTTGATGATGGAGAGGACCTGGAAAAATATTTAACTATATAACGAGTACAATGAAGGAAACTTGCTTATTTTGAATTCTACCTATAACCCCTTAGAGTGGTTTAGATTTATGTTATGTTATTAATACTTGTATGTCTTTAAGACCACGAGCCATAAAAAGGGCTCAGACTTTTGGAGGTCTTGCATGGGGACATGGGAAAGCCAACACGTAGAGGCCCCTTGACAATTTTAATCTAAATATGGCGTGACACTGACCGGCGATTGTCCCTGTCTACACCATATAAAAATGCACCCAAGGACAAGTCCCGGTCAGTGTGGGACTATTGTAGGAAATGAGAACAAAAGTACCGGGTTATTGGGATGAACTGTTAGTGGTACTAAGGGTCTGGGAATAAAGGGACTATGGCGTCTGCCCGTCGCAATGTTCGGGGAACATGGAAAAATAGGCAGACGGAGACTCGCCACTCCCTGGATGGGCCCCTAAAAATGCCATAGAAGACAATGGCAACATGGGTGTGAGTGGCTAAGGGGTGTAGAGAGGTGGGCTACAGGTTCACCGAAGTTACTTCTGACATTATGCCATTTATCACTTCCACCCCTGGAGCTTGAGACTTAGCTCTAGCGATCGCCACTCCATGCCGGCTGGCGAAGGCAAGCATGGAGTCAGGTCCGAGATGTCGCTACTCACCTAAGGCTTCGCCACAAAGCTCCCCTGCGGGTTACTATATTATTATTATTATCATTCTTCCATATCCTTAAACTTACCTGGCATTCGCATAAGATGAGACCAGGGCATTGGTGTTCAAGCTTGATCGGGATGATGGTACCCCATACTCCTGAGCAAGGCCTCTAGATTCAGGGACTCCATAGGTATCTGATAGATCCCGCTGACTTGGTACACCGTACGATTCCGAGATCGAATTGTATCCTGTAATGTAAGTAAGTATCCTAAGTGTCCAGTTTCATTTAAATCCGTTCAGTAATTTTCACGTGATACCCTAACAGAGATAAAATTGTATTTTTGGAATCTGCTGATTTTTTCTTTTTTCAATGCATTGTACAAACTCGTCTGATCTACATATTTATTATGTTATAGACTATAACATAATAAATATGTAGATGTGTGGCCTGCGGCTTCTCTTGCGTTAATGTTATCCCACGGGAACCGGGAGCGTTAATGCTATCCGGATAAAGCGTTATCCAGACTGTAATCTATTTCTGTGCCAAATGGTATTCATTTCCAAACTTTCGCATTTATAATATTAATATAGATTTGACCACACTATTGTTAATCACCATAACTAGTATAGAATACAAATTCCTACCGAGTTTTATCTACGTAGAAGTTTTTGAAAGATGGACAGGCCAACAGACCTGTATTAGGATATAGGGATTCCATTCTTGGGAAATAATTGTTGTAACTAAAAAGGTACTACAATCTTACCTTGGGAATAGGAATCAGCGTCTCTTGCAGCAGGTACTCCATAAGACGTTAATGGCTGAGAGCTGTAAGACTGAGGTTTAGGCACTCCGTAGCTTTGAGATATTCTCGCTGAAGATTTAACATTTCTGGCAGAATATCCTTGATTCTCATTACTTCTTGCCGGTGCTCCATACTGTTCTGATGGTGTTTGACCTGAGAACTGCGAACGGAGATTGCTTCTAGCATTATTAGAAGGTAATCCATATTCTTCAGAAGGTTTAGATCTTAATTCCGGAGCGCTATGTGAACCCGAAGTTCTTGCTGAGAGAGAATTCGGCCTACTCCTTGCATGATCCGATGATTTAGTTGACGGTAAGTAATCATTTGAGTTGCTCCTTAAAGCTGGTAGTCCGTATTCTTGAGCTGGGGATCTTGGTACACCATAACTTTGGGATAATCTTGCTGAGGGAGCTCCGTACTGCTGTTCTGGTGTCCTTACTGCTGGAACTCCGTAACTTTGGGATGGAGTGCCGTAGGTTTGGGGTGGATTGGATCTTGATCGAGGTGGTCCGTATTGAGTTTGGAGGTTTCGTGCTGCAAAGCTTGGTGGGGCGTATTGATCAGGGAGTGATCTTTGGATATCGACTCCGTGATCGTGATGATCTTGGCCTTGGTTATGAGTTGATGAGTAGCTGTCGCTGTAATTCAAGAAATGTATATTATTAAATTAAGACAATGTAGATAAAGGAGATTATGCAAAAATGGGGTTTTAATATTTCTTGGAGGCAGGCAATAATGATGAGTTCAAACAATGTAATTCTGAAAATCTTTTAAATATTAGCGCGCGTGTACACGACACAGCCAACGTGCTGCTGCTGCGCCGCCAGACTGAGTAGGTGCGACCGCGGCGTTACAACACCGCCACCACGTCGCCGATGCACTTTAGTTGTCGTGCTGGCGTTAGCAGTGGGGTGGTAGTATGGGAGAGCGGGCAAGGTATACATAGAAATTCACAAAATAGTAGCGCGGCGGTGGCTTGGTGGTGGTGTATCGGCGTTGCCGCCTAAAAATCTTTTACGTCTAGATGGCACCAGATATTATTTTTGTCTTGCGTTTTGACTTTTATAATGGTTTACGAAATCAATAAAGGGCTTAATTAATCGGGTATTTGTTTTAGTTTTTGATCTTACATATGCGTTTTATAAATATATTTCAAACTTACCCAACAGGGGGTTCGGCAAGAACGTATGTAACAAGACAGAACATTATGAACATCTGAAAAGAAACGGAGGGTAGTTTTTAGTTTTCCTTCATTTGTAAATATGGCTTCACAAGGTATCTAGCTAATGTCAACTAAATATTCTAGTATAAGAATAATCTTCAAGAAACAGGCACTAGGTGAAAAGTGGAATGGTATAATATCCCCCAATCCAAAGTGCAACCAAATTGTAGGTCTGGGGCTAACACGAAAAAACTTCTTGTGGAAACTCGAAAGGTCAGATTTCACGCATGGGATATTTTACTCAAAAATCCAAGTTTTGCTTAAAAGCAATATCCCACAGCTATTCGTTTTAAGTTCTCTCCAAAAACTGTCAATATCATTCAAAATATCAATATAAGGAGTAAATATTATAATTTTAAATAAAAAATTAAACTTTTAAATAGTACCTAAACATGTATTGATAAGAAAAAAAAGTATAGAAAACTAATTTACCTTCATGATGTTAATTTTAGATCAATGTGGTAAGGGTACTAAAACCGACGAAGTTTGCTCGTAGAAGGATGTCAGTATCTGAAAGCAAATTAAATCCATTTTGTAGATAGTTAAATAACAGGAAAGAAGTCAGCCCGACGATTTTGAACTGTTTAAAAGTTTTAAATTTAGAATGTCATGGGTCCTCAAAGGTAGCGATTGTGCCTCAGTATATAATTTACGGCTTGGTCACAACAGTGACGAGCGACAAAAACAAAAGTATTCATGTGTATTTAGCTTGCCGCCAGTTATCACGCTCGGCGCAGCGCCCGTCGTTAAGCCCAAAGTACGTGGCCGGATCGTTAAACTTTCATAAGGTGCTTGAAAAATCTTCTCTTTTATACTAATATAATTTAAGTGTCTGTGATATCAAAATAAATAACAGTTTTAGTGAAAAATGCTATTTATATAATAACACAATCATATTAAAAAAACATTTTTAGAATTTTTAGTCTTCGTCTCTCACTATGTCTGAAAGTTTGCCGTGAATTAGTTCCAAAACGATATAACGGATTTCAATGCATAATATAGGAATTGTACTTTTATTTTCCTGCATCTCGCGGGGTTCAGAAGATATAAATACAAACTATTCTATAAGTCCAGCTAAGTCAAAGAGAATGTTAGATATCATAATATAGTACTTATTAGTAACTGGAAATAGTTTTGGAAGCGGTGATAGAATAATGAATATTAAGTAATGTGTAATATTCAATTTTACAATAGTTATTTTTATTTTTAGTACCACAGTAAGCGATGCGACGGGGCGTATTAGTTTGAGCGTTTTCTTGCGAATGGGGCAATATCAATATAAAGTTTGGATGTATATGGCTTACAATATGAAAAAAATTTAGATTCCGTTTTCTTCAATTGACTAAAACAATAAATATTCTTCTCTTCTATGGAGCCCTTCTATGTTCGTAGACTTATACGTACATAAATTAATATTTAATTTTATTTAATACTATTATCACTAATTCAATTTTTTTTATTTCAATATTTTTGGAGCTTTGAAACTTCTAACTGAAATTTTTGCGCCATTATATTGTGGTTTACTTGATATTCGTGAATCTCCTAGCATTATTTTTAGCAATCAATTTTTTCAAACTCGTTGGATCATTCATTTGGCTACAATATTACAGATTAATAATCTTTATTGTTATCAACAAAGCACTTGAATCAATAAAATTTTGAAGATGATATAGGACTTTAAAAAATCGCGATTGCGGTCAATTCTGACCTCGGGAAATTCACCTTTTATCTTATATCAGAATGTTTATTAATATAATTAAGACCTACCCTTTTAGATGTCAATCCTTGCTGAGATGTGATAGTGGAATGATATCAAAACAGAGATCCTCCAACTATTTATACCAGACTGAACTTAACAAATTGTTCTTTGTACAAACTTATTTTTGAAACCTAATTTCTGTTTCGCCATTGGAAATTCAACTTTATCTATTTGAAATACAGGCTTGGGGTGTATTGTTTTGGAAGTACAAAGTTATGTTGTATTGAATATATTGTGGTTTGATGAAGCTATTGTGATTGTCGCCATTGCAATCTCAAGGTGCATTACTTATATATCTTGTATGTGATATACATACTTAGGTATAAACTGCTGGATTGAGTTTTCTTCGTATTCAAATTCAAAAGTTTTTATTCAATCACGTATAGTGGTATCCAATAGCAAAAATAAAATAATCATTAAAATCGGTTCAGAAACATAAGTTATGGCTGAACATTTTTTACTAGCCGTGCCCGCGACTTCGACCGCCTGGAATTCTTTTTCGCGGATCTCTAAAAAATGTAGCTTAACTTACTCCATATAACATTCGCTATCTACTAGTGAAAGTCCTGTCAAACTCAATCCAGCCGTTTCAAAGATTAGCCGGAACATCCAGACAAAAATTCTAAAAATTGCATTCTCTGATACTCCTGGTCCAAATTATCTCCCCTGATATTATTAAAATTTATTTAGACTTTATAAACAGACATTTCAATTTTATTAATTTGTATGTATGTGTATATAGATAAATTATACTGGAGAACATAAGTACCTATAAGTTAAAATATAAATCTACTTCCTATTCTATGTGCACCACTTCACAACGTATTATCGCTGTTTAAGAAAAAGAAGCCGCAAAGAACTCCCCAGCAACACGTCTAGATAAAAAATATTTTCTTCGTGTTTATTTGTATCAGGCTATTTTGTTAATAAATACATAATGTCAATAGGTCTGTTATGCCTGTCGCAGGGCCAATGGTTGATGAAGCAGAAGAAACCTGGAGTGGATTGCGTTTTGGTTAAAGTAGTGTAGAGTGCCCTCCATCCTGGTGGACTGACGACCTGCGCTAGGTTACGGCTAGGTAAAGTATGTGTATATTATTTATTTAAATGTACAGACAACTAGACACAAATATTATAGTTAGTAGAGCTTAAACATATATGTAAATAATTTACAGTAAATTACTGTTACAACTTAGGTTCCGACAAAAACAAAATCCACCTGCATATCTGTAAAAACACATTTTATTACCTGTCGGCATTTGAACTAATTGTAATTATTTTACGATCGTTTTCTTTTGTTTCCTTATTTATTGGCATACGTTTCTAGAGAACAGACCATTATTTTATTGTACCCGTTTATGGCTGCTTGCGGCCAAATAATTAGCCAGGTGTTGCGGATTACGTCGACTACGATACGGGCACATTTGTGTTTGTGAAGTAAAAAACGACGGCCTGAAAGGTGGCAATCAAGCAAGAACCACGACCAAGGCGTGACGTGTGTACATTCGGGAATCTAATATTGACGGACTTTGCGCGTTTTATTGAATTACGACCCTCTACATTATGTTTGGATTTGTTGGTTTCAGTTAGATTTGTGCCTGTGTTATACGTGTTTGTATAGTTCTAATAAACTCTATAATAATTCCAACGGCATTTTAATTCGAGTCTCACGACTCGTAACATTACGATTTGGTCCTCTGCGTGAGTGCTGACATCAGAAGACTATGGTGTTTATTGGCTATTACGTTCAGGATGCTGTTGTTGTTGTGTGTCCGATTTCTTTCGCCAGATGGCGTCAAAGCCAACCGTGCGTGCAGCCACAAACATCCCGGGTAGAGCCAGGACTTTATTCGTCCAGAAACTGAGAAAGAGTACAAATTCCTGCCACCTGACGATCTACCGTAATATAGGTATGTATAAAGTACTGTCCTCACCATTGTGAGGGCTCAGCCATATAACAGCTCGATGCATTAGAGTTTGGTTGGCAACGCCCAGATTTTCGATGACAAAATTCGAAGTCTTCAACATCGACGCAGGGAGAGGATGCAACTAAGCTCTTCGATCTGATCCTACCGTCTCCCTGCCATCGTCGGACAACCGGACGCACTGACATGCGGCATCGATTGTGCAATGCTGGATCACGGATCCCACACAGCTTTGCTATTTCGAGTAATTGTTTTCTGGACTGTAGGTTATATTTAAGGGAATAAGAGGTATGCCAAATCCTGCACAAAAATCAATGGGGTAATAAGCATTATTATTACCCCTCGGAATCCACCCCCAATGGGGCAGCTAGACAGCTCCTGAAAGTGCACGTCACTAACAAATCCTTGGATGGCACTTAGGTTTTAAATTATGGCACACTCACACCAAAGAGCAAGCACGGCTTGTATATGAAGAATGGGAAGTGAAACGTTCACTTGGTCTTAGCACGGAGAAAACGGAAAGTCCGAACTGACCTCGCGTGCGTTGGAGACTAGCTTCGCTACCACGCAATTGCGGCGAAACCGAAAGCCAGCGGCACTTACAAAACTACCCACATCAGTATAAATTGTGAGGATCCAACATCGATAATGATGGATATGACATATATATGAACGAACCGCTTTGTGTCCACCTTCATCATGCGCACTGCAAAAAAGTGGAATTCATTGCCGGGGTCTATCGTTCCCGATTCTTAAACCTGGGTGTCTTCAAGTCCCGTGTGAATAGGTACCTTCTAGTCAAGCGTGCTCCATCTTAGATCATTAGGGTTATTCACAAACGTCGGGAGAGTTTCCATGTCCGAACTGAAAGTTGCCGACCGAATTAATTTGCAATCGGACGCAACGTAATAACAAATCTCCGCTCTACATCTGGCGAGATCATGGTCAAACGTGAACCTATACTACTACAAAAAAAAATGTGTATGTGCAGTTCACACGCAGTAGAAGTGAAACTTCAGAGAACATGTACAACGCTTAGTAGACAAGTGTGAACTGCACACACACATTTTCGCATTTTTATTTTATAATAGAAGTTTTATTCTTAGGTATTTTGACCCTTATTCGCAATAATTCAATCTAAATTACACTTTAAATGACTAGCATAAAGTGCAAAATTCAATGCACTGTTACGCACAATTTCCTTTGATCTGCGTATAAAAATCTTGTAAATTTTATTAAAAGTGAATATTAACACTAACGGATAAAGAAAAATGTGTTTTATTTTTAATTAAATAAGATTGAAGTTTATGTGTTTATCTCTTTTTAGTGTCTCTTATTTCGTTTCATCAAGTTCAAATCACAACGATTCTAAAGAAGTTTCACTTCAAAAAAGATGACAACGCAACCTACAGCTAGGAATTAACGATAGGTACAAGTGCTTACACTAACGTCAGCAGTAGATATTAGATAGTAACTAACTAAAGTAATAGAAGTAATTAACTAGTTTTAAATCTGTAACAGTAAAATCAGAATATAATAAATAGATATTAAAGATTTATATATTAGAAGAGTACGTTTTTATAAGAATTTATAGTATAACATTAGAAAACTAACTGTATTCGAAATAAGAAATGTAATAGCGTAAGATAAAAAATGTATTAGATATAAGATTTGTTTTAAAAGAAAGAAAAAGAAGTAATAAATAAAACAATTTTCTCGAAAAAAAAGAAAACAAAAAAGACAAAAATTCCCTTTGTACTGCCCAAAAAAATGGGGAGGATTTTATTTATAAAAAAATAACCCCTCAACCAGGTGGTAGGGTATTTATCCGTTTGGATGGCTACCACCTCTAGTCTACAGTATGCCGCCGTAACAACCTTGAGTAATATTCCAGCATCAGTGTCAATGAGGTCAATTTGGCTGAGCTATATATGAAGGCTTTATACATCAGACAAGGCTGCATGGACTTAGTTCCTTTGCCTGCTATTGTGCCAAATATATCTGTATCGACTCCAAGATTTCGTTAGCTGTGTTGCATTTTATTACAAGTTCGTGAGTATGCTAAATTGGTATCTTTGTATTCGTCTTACGATCTTGCAAAGCAAAGTTATGTGAATCTGGAAATATTTAAGTATTATTATGATAATTAATCGAAACAAAATAAATATTAATTACTAATGTAATAATATATTTATAACGAATATAAATAACACTGTAATCTGCCATTTAATAATTGCGAATTTAATCAATGTTTTCAAATCAGTGTTTATAATCGTTATATTATCAGGGCGTTCCATTGGTAGTTCACAACGCCCAAAATGCTCAGTTTGCCGTTCCACAAGGCGACCGCGGTCGTTGTGGTCATGGTGAAAACGTCACTAATGACGTCATCATTTTCGATCACACAACGACCCATGTCAAGAGGTGGGTCAAATAGCCGTTCCACTTGGGTTTACGATTGTAACGCCAGCAAGCAAGTGGAACGGGATAAATCACGGTCGTTATGAGTCCCTAATGGAACGTAGCCAAGGTAGTCTGGAGGAAATCGCCTGCGGCGAGAAGACCGCCCAGTGTACTTTGATGTTGAATGAATAAAATTATTCATTCATTCATTCAACATATCGAAAATGTTGGAGTACGCCTTAATCCGATGCGAGGTATAAAATTCGAAATAACGAATATCAATTATACATTCAAGAAATGAAAAAGTTGCAGGAAACCTTCACCCAAAAGAGGTCTTAAATCAAGATTAATCGAAATAACTAACATGACACGTAACTTAATTAACTACGAATACATACTAACCCGCTAAGATCAACAATAATGACGGGTCGTTGGAAATAAATAACCCATTCATTTACAATATATATTTATAAAGATTACTATCTCAAGCTATAATGTTATTGTTTATTTTTGTATGTATAATATATTGATACAATTTGGGCCACCTGCATACCTATTGTCACATACCGACAAAGAAATGCTACGCATCTTGTTTATTGCCCCTCCCGCATTCGGAGTTCTTTTTTATTACTTCGTATTTAAAATTTGCAATTAGACAATAGCCTATTGTTATTGTTTTCGACTTTTTTGGCCGTTCGCAGGAATAGATAACCAGGTGTGCAAATTACTATTTCTCGGAAACTCAGTGCGCGCGGCCGCGGCGCGGGGGGGGGGCATTGTGGGGCAATGCCCTACCTTGAAATAACAAAGCCCTGCCTTAAAAATACCAAAAACTAAGATAAATTATTATAATTAAATTGTTTGTTCATAGTTTGAAATAAAAAAATGTAGTGATAGGTTTCTAAGCTTTTCCGAATATACCACAGTTTGTGACATTCATTCCATATTATAATAATTATTTGTTCTGTGTATAGATGGCATTTGAAGCGCCATCACAACACATGAAGCGATGGGTCTATTTAATTATAATATCTGTGATGCAGACGGGATTCCCCGTATCATAGATTGCAATATAGGCTATATTGCAATAATTGGTACGGGTAATCCCCTTTTAAAGTAAAATAAACATAAACTAGAGATAGATTATGGTTGCTTGTAGTTTGGTAAAGTGAAGTGTAGTGTTTTAGTAAAAAATCGATACCAACAGAGAGGTCAGTGATATAACATAGTGATTGATTTAAGAGCCCGTTCTTCGAGGGCAGATCAATTATGATATTTTTTTATTTCCTCCCTACCTGTAACCAATGTTGCCCTACCTCAAATTCGAATCAAGCTACTGCCCTGTAGACCGCAAGAAGCTTGAGCTTAGTTGTATGACGTGGGTTAGGCTTTTTGCTAAAGAAGGCAAGCTTTACTCGCCACACAACTAACACGATATTAACATACTCTTACGAGCTACAGGACTCGAATTAAAAATGCCGTTGGAACTACTATAGAATTTATTAGAACTGTACAAACACGTATAAAACCAATACAAATAAAACTGGATGCAACCAGTTCACACTGCACGATTCTTTGTAATTCGACACGCGCAAAGTCCGTCGTCTATATCGCTAATGGAGAGTACTACAAACCTCTTACTCGTCTCGTAGTCGTTGCTTGACTGCCCACCCCTCCATTCGGGCATTGTCTTATACTAACTGCACAGTACAAAAAAAATCGGCCGCGCGCACTGAGTTTCCGAGAAATAGTAATTTTCACACCTGGTTATCTATTCCTGCGAACGGCCAACAAGTCGAAAACAATAACAATAAGGATTAGTTCGACGCTAATGATGGTCATACAACAAGTAGGAAAACAATAGCATGTTTTTCTTAATTACAAATTCTAAACATAAAAGAATTCCTAAATCTGGGAAGACAATAAACTGCGCTTACGACAGGCAGCTGTGCGTTTATCTTTGACGGCATGTAACAATACTTATCAGCATTTGAACAAAATTTTGGAAATAAACTTTATTCTTAATATTTATTACAAGATAATCAATTAAGTCAATAATTGAAACCATTATAGCGATTCCCGCGATTGGCGCAAATGTCGCAAAAAATCTAGAAACATCCCCATTTAAAAATGAGTTATATGAAAATGAATATTCATTTCATTCTTTTTTTAAATATTTTATATTTGCAGTTTAATTTTTAAAGTGGTTTAGTTTCTAATTTAGTTGTAATTTAGGAAACTTTTTAATAATAAACAAAATGTATTCAAATATTGGATCTTCCAGATTACTTATTGAAGTTCATGAGTCTGTCACCGCTTCTAAAGCAATTTTTGATTAGTTGTTGTTACTGTTTTACAATAGTCTCTATAGTTAAACTTTTTAAGAATAATTTCTATGTATTCATACTGCGACAAAGCTCCATAGTTTCCTTACATGTGATGCAAAATATGGTATAAATGTTATAAAAAGAATAGTTTACTCATAAGTCGTGGTAGCGTAATGGCTAGCGCACGCGTCCCGAACTGAAAGGACGCAGGTTCGATCCTGGCCGGAACGCATACACCACTTAGGCAGTTTTCTGACCTAATGTGCATATTGTTACAATTACCACGTTGCAACAACGGTGAATGTAAACATCGTGATGCAACCTGCAAATCGAGATAACCGATGTGTCAAACCTGCCAAGCCGCCTTAGACAAGCGTGGCGGGTATACTGTCCGACTGTCCGTTCCCCTATAGTGCGAGGCCCGAGCCCAGCAGTGGGACATTTATGGGCTGTTATTGTGTTGTGTGTAAAAAATAGTATAAAAAACTGGATCGAGCAGCTATCTAAATGTAGTTTTGTCATTTAAATATTCTTCAATATATTAGGTTGGGGAAAAGTCTCTTCGCATTATATATAAAAATTCAAAAGGTTTTTTTATAAAGTTTATTTACATTTGACTAAAGTATGTAGGTGCCATTTTGTTGGATGACTTTTTGCCATCTTGTAGGTAGGGACGTGATCCCATTGCTATAAAAATTTTGGGGCTTCTGATCAAAAAACTGCGACAAGTGATTTTGGCAGTCCTCTCGTGATGTTAACCTGACACTGCCTAAGGAATTCTGCAGAGACCGAAACAGCTGAAAATCTGAAGGTGCAAGGTCAGGACTATACGGCGGATGCATTAACACCTCCCAACCAAACTCTCGTAACTTTTGCTGAGTGGCTAAAGATGTGTGAGGTGTAGCGTTATCATGGTGAAAAACCACACCCCTTCTGTTGATTAATTCCTTCCGCTTTCTCTCAACTTTTTGCTTTAATCTCATCAGTTGTTCGCAGTACAGTTCAGAATCGATGGTCCTCCCTAGCGGTAACAGCTCATAATGAATAATGCCCTTCCAATACACACAGCATCACCTTGTTGCAAGTTAACCCGGGCTTCGCCACAGTCTGTGAAACCCGACCGGCCTTTGACAACGATCTTTTTCGCACGTTATTGTCGTACGTGATCCACTTTTCATCACCAGTTATCAGCTTCTTCAAAAATGGTTCGGTTTCATTACGTCGTAATAAAGAATCACAAATGAGTACACGGTCCATTAGGTTTCTTTCAGTGAGCTCATGAGGCACCCAAATATCGAGCTTTTTTTTCAAATGCGACAAAAACGTTTTGTGGTCAATTCCCAGTTCTCCAGCTGATGTAGCTGGAACTACTAATATGCCGATCATGCTCCACTTTTTCAAAAGTGGCATCAATTTTGTCCGTAATAGGGCGACCAGAGCGACATGCATCTTTGATATCAAAATTTCCGGATTGAAAACGCTTAAACCAAATTTGCGCTACTCTCACAGATACTGCATAGGTCCATAAACATCACAATTTTTTTCGCGGCTTGTGTTGTATTTTACCTTTTTTGTAGTAAAATTTTAAAATGTATCGAATTTCTTTATTAGATTCACTCATTTTAACAATAAGAAAAATAAATGAAAATCACACATTTTCCAAATTTGAATTTGGAATTGTCTTCTTTAAAATTAAAACTTTTTAATGATACTGTTTCTGTCGCTTAGCCTGCTGATGTAGGCGTGTTTGGTAGTAGTTTATCTATCTATATATATATAAAACAAAGTCGTGTTAGTTACACCATTTATAACGGCTGGACCAATTTTTATGATTTTTGTGTTTATGGACTTGTTTCGTCCGGAATAGGATAATAAGTATTAAAATATGATATTCATCAATAAAAAAAATATTATTAAAACAACATCATTTTTTTTCCTCTTTTAGCCCGGGCGAATACGTTATCCCCGAGTCATATACTTTATTGAATAATTACTACCACATGGGTGGATGTGTTAGGTTGGGATGATCTGGGTAGGTAGGTGAATTCCATGGTCGGGAGCCGCACCGGATGGGACGCCGTCTCCTCCTTCTGCGAGCACGTTATGTTTGCAAAGGAGGAGGCGGAGCGGGAACGCGAGCGTACGTCCTTGCTCCGCTCCCGCCAAAGGAGGACGCGCCAACGCCGGAGGTCGGAACTCGACCTTCGGCCACCGTACGCGGGCGGCGCGGGTGGGGCCCCTTGGGGTATAGGGGTTCTCACTCACCCGCACATGCCGTCGAGATGAGAGCGCGAGTGTTCCGCGCGCGCTCATGTCTCTTCCCGTGGGGCGCGTTACAGACCGCCCCACGCCCGGAAAAGACCAAGAAGATGCCGGGGGCATAGACCCCTGGCAATGAAGAGGCCTAGTGATCGAGGCCCACGCCTGCCAGGGCATGCGGAGCCGGGAGTCCCAATTACCCGTAGCCCTGGCATAAGGCGCAGGACGGAACTCCCAGGGGTTTTAGTGGATATCCCTAACTGGGGAGTGGCAATAGCGTGGCACCGGTTCTGACCGGGCACGCTAGTGCCACCCCCGATCTGGCGAATCCCACACTCTCACATCGGGTCGCGAACATCCCCCCAGGCTTCTGTGCCTGTCGCGGCTTAGTACTCAAACGGAGTTCCCCTGGCCAAAAAAAAAAAAGGGTAGGTAGGTGAATTAGGAAATAATTATATATTTACTTGTATATGTTTATATTATATTCTATACTTACGTATACTAATTCCATATTTATGTACTGATATATATCTATTTATATACATACATGCCAGCGTTGCCTTCGCCGAGCCATCACGCCTCGCGTTTGTGCAAGTTGTGGTGGCCCAGGGAAGATGATCAGGCACATACACATATATTTTATCTATCTATATATATATATATATATATATATATATATATATATACACAACGTCTACTAACATATATATATATATATATATATATATATTTATGTATTTTATTTTACATAAAATAACAACATCATGGATAATGGTGGGTGGGATGGCGTGATTGGTTGGTAGGGATGGTAGGCTGTAATGACTCTTTATTTAGTTCTTAGTTTCTTACATTACAGTGTTCTTATGTCTATTACATTTGCATTTTTTATTTTTTTCTACATGGTTACAGATTTTCTTTATATTTCCTTTTGCCAATTTTTTTTTGTAACCTTTTATTGCCAAATGCTTATGTTAATTTTTTTTTTAATTTGCTTTCAATTTCTTATTGATAATTTAGAATTTAGAACTATTTTTATTGAACACTGTTTATTTATTAGTATTTATGGCATATTCATTCTCTATTCTTATTTTCTTTTATTTATTGAAATGCTTACATACAAGGACCTTTATGGCCTAAACTTACTGTAGTGGTATTCCTATATATTTTATATTATATAATCTATCTAATTGTATTATAGCTATTTCTTATTTTCTAACTATGATCTCCTATATAGACATATATAGTGCCAGTGTTATGTTTTTATACACTTTTTTTTGTTACTTGACATTATTACAACTGACTGCTACATTTCGCTATTACATATGTTGTTTTTGTTCTAACGTCTTTTTCTATTACAGGTCCCTCAACCCACGAGTAATACTGGTCGTCTAGTTCTTGCGCATATATGCGGGAAGTTCGTTGATTCAGTAGAGCTACGTTCTACGATATCCTGGTGTCAGGTATATTCTTGTTTGTATATTATTATAATTAGTGTGTTAGTTTGGCATGACTGTGTATTTTTGTAAACAACATCAGTTGCAACATCAGTCTAGCAGCTATTAGTCGTTTAGATTCACGATTGGACCCGGTAGGTGGCGCCGCTGAGCACCTGTTTAACGGTGGGACCGATTTTAATGATTTTTTTGTTTTTTTTTCTCAAATAGATTCGAGAATGGTTTAGATTAACAATTGGTCCCGGTTGATGGCGCTGCAATCGGTGTCTAGATTTTTATTTTTTAAGGGCAAGACAACGTCTGCCGGGTACAGCTAGTTATCGATAAATACTCCTATCTGAAACACCAAATCGACCCAGATATTACGAAATGGCGCGCATCTGTCGCAGTCATCAAGTTAATGAGATCGTCTGATCTCGACCTCATTTGGACACGCAAAAGCTGTTAACACGTCCTTTAAACTTAATAGTCGACGATTTAAGTTAGCCTAAGTACTACACAATGCCAATTAATTGTTATCCGAAAACAAATTTAATCCATGTTAGTAGAATATACTAAAGGAATGTAATATGTAAGTTTAACACTTGAAATTTTATTGTTGACGTGTTTTTAAAAGAATATTTTTTTATTATTTAGAACTACATCAATAGCAAAATTTATATGCATAATATATTACACATCTATATAACTAGAAATGAATCGTAGAAATGTATGTACTCGCATAACTTGAGATCGAATTTATCGATTTTGTTGAAAGGTTTTGTGTGTGTTTGAGTGGCTCTCCAGATGATTTAGATTCATAATTGGAACCGGTAGGTGGCGTTGGGATCGGGGTCCTAGATTTTTATGTTTTTACTTAAATATTTAAAATGAATAATTTGGATAAGTGCTTGGCAGTCCGCGTACGACCCAAGGTTCCTTAGAGGTGACAAATGTCCACTATTTTCTTTATCTGAGGCCTTAAAGCTGTTTTACATTGATCCTACTGACTTCAAATTCGAAGGAAGACAGTGCTGGCTTCATACTGGCATCGCTGGCCGGACCCTGCATTGTTGCCGCGCACCGTTTGAAGTTAGTCAGTCAGATCGGATCAATGTATGTACTAAATTTACATCTTCCTTGTTCGTTTTTGTCTGATCAGTCTAAAAGAGTCGATGAAAGGGTATAGCCGAGTATCTAAGAAAAATCTGTCCCGCGGCATTCTTGTAATATGGGTGCGTTCCTGCTGTAGCTCACAACGGTCAAAATGCTCCTTCAGTCGTTCCACACGCGACCACGGCCGTTATGGTCGCCGCCAAAAGGTCACTAATGATGTCATAATTTTCACTCAGGCTGCAAGCAAGTTGAACGGGAATCGTTTTGTTACCAAACAAAAGTAATTCACCCAAATTTTAAGCTTTTTACCTTAAATATATTTTTTTATAATCTATTTTTCCGATTTTCGATTTCTTTGCCAATATTTAGGAGTTAAAGTCATGAACAAATATTTTTGTTCCAATTCCCGGTTGAAATTTAAAAAATAAAACTATTTTTATTTTTAATCAAGTATAAGAAAACCTTCTATGTATTACCATTTTTTTTCCAGAATATATATTTTACAACCCTTTGTACTCATAATTTTTTTATTTTTCTGAAACTGGCGGAATAATGTATAAAAACTGTTTTGTTTCATAACCTTGTGTTTAAACGAACTGATGTTTTTTGGATTTTTAAGACATTTGAGAGTAAGTAACACGAAACAATCTTTTTTAACAAAAACAAAACCGTACTTCAATCTAAAAACCAAAAGTAAGTATTACACTTACTACAGGCGCTTAATTTTTTTGTAGGCATGTTATGTAATTTCTCCGTCAATTATGGACCGATTATCAAATTGTTTTTTTAACTCGCGAGATGGTCCCTTACCAAGTCAGGGTCTGATTTGTGGATCGCAAGGAGATCGAGAGCAACCCTTTGATTGAAGACGAGTTGTTGAAGAGCGTAGACCGAAGAGTGAGACGCCAAATTTGTATACACGTGACAGTTGTACAATTTCTACAGGTGCTTAATATTTTACTTCTAAAGGTATTGAAGTATTTGCGCCGCTAAAAAGTAAAAAAAAAAACAAAAACAAAACCGACCACCCCTTAAAAACCAAAAAATAAATATTTAACTGACTTTTTTTTAGAACATCTTGAAGTCTAAAGAAAGAATATAAAAGAATAACAATAAATTCACAAAATATAGTAATTTTTGTTTTACTTGCCACCGACTTCAAGATGTTGTAGAAAATGTTTTCTTTTAGTTAAAAAAAAAATATTTTTTGCTTTACTTTTTTTTTAGTTGCGGAAGTACTTGAGTAGCTTTAGAAATAATATATTAAGCGCCTCTATAAATATACAGGCAGGCGTATACTGGTTACTATCTCACTTTTCGGTGTTGACGCTCGTCAACAAGGGTGGTTCTCGATTTCCACTGCGATCTACTCATCAGATCCTGATTTGGTAATCTTGGGAACATCTACGGTGTATATCTTACGAATGAATAAAATAATAATCGGTCCACAATAGACGCAGAAAGCGCATTAAATGCATACAAAAAAATTAAGCGCCTGTAGAAAATGTAATACCTACACGCGTATACAAGCTTTTTTCCAAGAATTTGGGCGCATGGGGTTCTTTAATAAGTAATGGTTGCTCTAGATTTCCCTGGAATCCACTCATCAGATTCTGACATTGTGATAATAGGACCAATTCTGAAGTATACCTTTCGATTAAAAAAAAAGTTTTGAAAACCGATTCACGGAGAACTCGAGTAAAGAACATACAGACGAGCTGAGAACCTCCTGCTTTATGGAGTCAGTTGAGAAAAATAATAATCGAAGATAGCAATGCAACTCTCTTCCCCTCTTTCTTTCTCTCTCTCTCTCTCTCTCTCTCTCTCTCTCTATTGCTTTGCTGCATTTTCAGAATGGCACCAATTATTATTAACCTCCAAACCACAGCTGAGGGCTTACTCTCAAACGTCTTTCAACGGTCGTTTTTCTTTTAGAACTTTTTTTGCTTGTTTTTTTTATGTTTAAGTACATTTTCCATTTTATGTTCCATTTATTTTTCTGTTATGTAAACTATATTGTTGTAGTTTTAAAGAAATCTCTGTGCTTTCTCTCTTCTGTTTAAAATGTCATTGACTCATTCGGGCTGATCGGACGAAAACGAGTGATGAAAGGCGTTTGAGAGTAATAGCATGGATAAAAATACTATTGTTCTTCCTTCCTTGGTAGTAATAGAAAGGCCTCTGAACTGTGAACGGATGTTTCACATCACAACGCGTAAACCTAGAGAAGTGTGAGTGTTTAGGAGGAAATGAACGACAGGGCTCCGAGTCTGTACCTCAAATTGGAAATCGAATCGTAGCCTGTAAGCCATCTTGGCTCAATATTGAATCAATCTTGTTTTTCTCGCGACTGATTCAATATGAATATTAGAGACTACGGATATCTGACTATTTGTCAGTCGAACGAATCTTGACTCACATTGGCATAATTTTATTGTAAAAGTTACGGACTCGATGTCCAGGATATTGGGAAGAGGAAAACTCCGATCTGAGTCTCACGCATGCGTGCATAGCCACGTTTTACGAGAACCATTTAGTTACATAGGGAAAAAACGTTTAGTCAAACCCTCGTCACCAGGTCTTGCTAGGTGTAGGCCCCAAAACCCCTGGCTTCGAAGTGGACGATCCGGATATAAACGGGATTTGTTGCAAGGATGATGAAGATTGTCATACACGCGACGTCGAGGTGTGCGCTGTTTTCAATTTCAATCATCACGTAACGTCGCGCAATATATTCGTAATAAGTTAACAATATGGATCATCTTTTTTTTGAGCTTCGCAATTTGACCAACTCAGATGAGTGTCAAGCATCAGATAAATGTAAATTAGATAGCTAAAAAATGTAGAAATGCTGACACAACATGTTAGAAGAAAGAAGACTTTAAAAAACATGTAAACATAGAATAAGTATTATTGTAAAACTAGCGCTCTGAACAATGTATAAATCATAAAGACTGTATTTTTTGAAAATAAATAAAGAAAACAAAGAAAAAAGAACAACCCAGTTCGTCCGGAGAGAGGAGAAATAAAAAAATAAAACATTCATGTACATAATAGTTTAAGAAGAAATAGAAGAAAAAAAACATATAAAATTACGAAAGTTTAAAAAGAAAGATCACCTTGAGGTTAGCTATTTATTTGGCTTGGAAATAAGTTTATTTATACAACTTTAGGGTTAATAATATACGAAATGTAGTTTCATTGACAAATTATTAGATACCATACCATTTAATCAGATCCCAATGTAAAAATGTGGGTCAAAACTATTAAGTAATAATATGAGTGTTATTAATGAAATAAAAACAAATAACAGATTCGATTATTTAGATAATAAAGTTCAAAAGGTTATTGATGAAGTTATTACAACGCAGACTTTTAAATACGAATCACGGGTTTACTTCAAATATTTATTACAACAATATAATAATTCAGTTACAACAGGCACGTACAATGAAGTGAACATTCTTCTTCTATGTGCTTCCCTCAATGCTGAGGATTGTGATTTTCTTGACAGTGAACAATTGCTCTCTTCCAAAAAAAATCTTTGTTCTTTCTTTCTTCTCTCTCTAACTCTTTCGGGGTGATCGGACGAAAACGAACGACGAAAGGCGTTTGACAGTAAGACCTCTGAGTACAGTGGACTGCCAAGCTTATTAGAATGTCTAGCTGGTCAACAATCTGGTTAAACCACCTATTTGGAGATCTACCGCGCTAGAAGTGAACATAATAATAAACTAATTTAAGAGTGCTGTGACCAAGGGCATAAAATCATCGGAAATGTTTATGAAAATTGTACTATTAATCACAATTCTTGGATACGTTCAATCAAAAATAAGCATAGATATTTCAACAGATCCAAATGATAAAGACGTGTCTATTGAATATTCAGGAATCGAAATTAGTGTTATTACTGACGAAGATATCAATTTATTCAACATTGATACAGCGAATCTAAAGACAGCTTTTAAGAAGCATTATGGTAAAGTTCCAAGTAATATTTACTTAAAAAGCCCAACTCCTTGGGGTGATCTATATGTGACATATAAATGGGAGCAAGTTACAAAAGTACTGTCGATAAAATCTGCAAGGGTTAAAAGTAATGTAAGAAATCCTATAGTAGTCCTGTCTCAAGACTTCGTAAATCTGTCTAATAATACAGTAAAAGTTAATACTGGGATCAGTCATACAGTCGAAAACTCACTAACAACAAGTTGGAATAAAGAAAAAGAACTTACAGTGTCTCAAGAGTTTGAATACGAGGTAAATTTTCTGTTCGGAAAAGCTCAAGGGACTACGGCGTTTTCTTATACAACCACATGGGGAACTGGTGCTGAACAATCAGAGACCACAACTATTGGTAGTACAAGCGCTGTGGAAACCGAATTAGCACCAGGCAAAGCTGTTACTGCTATTTTATCAGCAAATGCTGGAGTTTTAGAAATCGAGGTTATATACAAATTGTCTTTACGTGGTAATGTTGCTGTTAATTTTAAAAAAGAATTCCGTGGTCATCATTTTTGGGGTCCGCCTATTCAGAATGTCATGGCAAGTGGTGGAATCGATAATGAGGTGACAGTCTACGAGACGATTAAGTTTGGATATCATGTCGATGCCTCTTTGAAAGTTTTTGATAAATCTACTGGGAAGCCTGTGTAAAATTTTAAACTGTTTACGAGAGCATGATATCCTAAAAATGATATTTTATATCAATAAGATATAAAATATCATTTTTAGGCTATCATGCTCTCGTAAACAATCCCACAGACCAAATTTAACAAAATTTTAATAAACTTGATAACAAAACGTAAACATAATAGATAAGCAACAGAAGACACGATTATCGTTTCTTCTGTTGCTTGTTTTAAGAGTATTAAATAACTTTTTGTAAAAAATCTTTAAAGAAAGAGACATAAAATATAAAACAAAAGAATGAAATAAATAAAAAATAATAATAAACGACTTATATACCCTGACGACAATAAAGGTCATGTTTAAAAAAAACTTACACCACTATTTTATTTTCTACAATATATTGTTCGCGCGGGAATTGAATTTTCTGAAACATATAAAATATTGTAATTAAAAATAAACGAGAATTTAATATAAAATTCTTGTTTTATTTTATAGAATTTACAATAAGAACCATTTCTAATGGTGGAAAATGTGTAAATTTATTTTAAAAGTTCATTTAATACAATCAATCAAATAAAATTATTATCGTAATAATACTGGCGCAACTATTAAGTAGTGTCAAACCATACACAAAAATCTTCCAAAATGACATTTATATGGTGGTGTAGCCAGGCTATGATAGACCAATAAATTTAATGATTTTTAAAATAGTTCCCAAAAACACGGCCTACATGTATTAATATGTTTTTATTTCGAATATACTTCTCATTTTTAGTGGTTAGAGATTTATTATACAATATTTTTAAAGAAACTGTTACTATGTCATTATTTTTTTAAATGTTGTTTAAATTAGGAATTTGATTGTTATACAGTCTTATTTATTATAATATTATTTTAAATCAACTATGCGTATTGGACTGTGCTTGTTCCGAAGAATGCAATAAATATGTTTTTTTATAGAAATATCTCAACTGCTTGGTGATATGTGACTTTGTTAACCATACGACGTTATAGCTCACACATCTCATAGAATGTATGTAACTTGTAGCAATATCTTATACTTGACCTATGCATAAGATTCAAATTTGAACTACACAAAAATAAATTAATACTTCTTTCACTGTTTAAAGGTGACATTATAATTAAATTCACGATGTTTTTTCTCTTTATCTACGTAATTTTAATGTAACATTTTATTATTTACCTGAAAGGTTACGTACTAAGGGCATACTTTTCACTACTCTAAATGCCTGTTACGTTCTATGGGATGTGTCAACCATACTATTGTCTTTTGAATTTAAAAGACTTATTTAGGTTAGATCATGGGTAGCAAGGCGATCAGAGAGAGGGTTCCTGAACACCTTACTCAAATAACATAGATTGGAAGATAAAAAGTAAGCTTGCTGTCAAATAGGATCTCTTAACTATGATCATCAGTCACATGTAGTTATTATACCGTAATAGGTTCTTCATATAAAAATGACTCTTATTTCTCTGGACATATTTCTATGATAGTCTAATAAGGCTCATGACAGTAAAAGAGATTAGTTTTGAGTGTGTGAACATATTTATCTGGTGATTGGCGTGGTAAATACATAGTAATGATATTAAAATAGATGAACATCTTTTCCTGACGGATATATAAATAATGAATTTGGATTAATGTTAATATCGGCTCACAAATTACCTACTGGTGCACTTTGATCGACCCATTTTCAGAGAAACGAATGGTATAACAATAACGCTTGTTCAGGGCGGATTGCTGAGTTATACACATTAGTAATCTAAAAGTACAAGTTTCGTTTATATCTGATACTGCGTCACCTTTTAAATAATACAAAGTATTGGTATTACACAACCGTGTACAGTTTATCTGGAGAGGTTACAAAGTTTAATGCCAACTAAACATTGGTTTTGTTGAACGAAGGATATTCAAATAATACTCAAATACTCGATTTTATTGATAGTATCTGGCTACATCGTTCGATGATGAATCAATCTGTCATAAAATGTCGTCAAAAGTCCGAAGGTTCGGCTTTTAATTTGCGTATTCAAAATAATATTTAATATATTTCATAATTAATAACAAGATACAAATTTATCGATTATATAAAAATATAAGTTAGTTTCATTAGTCAACATTCCAATACTTTATACGTCATTTATGTGTATTAATTTAATATTCCTTCAAAGCGCATGTTTTCGTTCCTTTCGTGCATTTTGAGTTCGATTTATGTGTGTTTTATTTCGTTTTATAGTTGTTAGTATTGCAGTTTGATCTCGTTTACATCATAACAATCCTTGTAGTAATTTCTGTGAGATTTGGTTTATTAGTTTCGAACATGTTTGACCCTCAAGGCATAATGATATGTGTGTTTTTGTACACTTCTGGGTAAGTTATAATGTCTATTTTTTTTAAATATTTTATGCGTGTTGCGTTAACAGGATAATGATGAGGAAAATAAAGTTGATTTTGTACTTTCACTTTTATATTGCCTAAGTTACTTTCACTTATCAAAATGAAACTACACTCTTCTCAATGTCAGCTATAGCAGGTTAACCCAATATATACATAGTAATCATAGATAGTAATTTCTAGCCACATATTAAAAATACAAATGAACCCAGTTTGACTACAATTTATATTATGGAAGAAGACCTAAAAATATCAATTGCTTAAGGAAAAACAATTATGAAAAGCTCTAAAATAATGAAGACTAAATATCGCCACAGGTCACTTTTTTCTTGTTTTATTATATAACCTCCTATGGCCCGCGGTCCTTAAAAAAGTACTTTAATGAAATAGTGAATAAAGCCCAACACCAAATCCAATTTCGTCAGATGAACACCCAGGGTACTATTCTAAGTACCCGAACTTTAACTATTGCTACTAATTCCAATTTACCACCTTTTTTATAAACTGATGCCTCCAAATGTATGTTCGAGGTTTTTATTTGTCTTCGATGAAGCAACAGTGCCAACAAATAACAAAAGAAATTTGTCTTTCTTGACTTAACATTGAACAAGATTGTCGAGTGTGAAAATAAATCTTAATTTATTCATGAAATCTTTACGATTTGTGTTGATGTGCTTATCAAAAATAGGTGCTTATATACTATATTTGCTGTTTACATGAAAACTTTATATGGATCTGAGATATAGTGAAAATTATCTTAATTCTAAATTTAAGACCTTTTAATAGACATTTGGGTTAATAGTCCTTATTAACCCAAATGTCTATTAAAAGGTCATGATTGTTTTGAATGTTTTAAATAAATAATAATAAAATAAATGTTTCTATTAATTTTAAAGGATTTTCTTGTGCATTAAGGTTATTAAATTAGTTTTTAAGTTTAATTTCATTTTTGATTATTTGAAGGTAGTTGAAAGAAATTGATGTTATAAATGTTTGTTGTTATAAGTTTAGTGCTTTTAACCCAAAAGCCTACCAGAAGGTAACCACCTATTATTGTCCTTTTTTTTCTTTAATATTGTTCACCTGATACAAGAAAAAAAATGCTGTAAGGTACAATTTTTAAAGTTCAAATTCTTGGGTTTTCGCCATTGAAACCTTTTTTAAGTACTTTAGGCGTTTAGTTCTTGAAAGCGTTGAAAACCCTGGGTGTCAGGAGGATAAAATATTCTTTACACCAGAAATTGAAAAGAAAATGAGGGGTGTAGTTTCAAAACCCATTATAATATACCTATCATTAATTTCAGCAGGTTTACAAACTACACCCCTGAAATATGGATAATTTTTTTTTACTTAATAGGTTTACAAAAATAACATATAGGTGTATATGCAAAAATGCTATTTGCTGTTTACTAAAAACTGCATGTTACAATTTAGAAAGTCTCACCAGTATCCAAGTGTACCTAAAAAGAAGGGTATTCCAAATTTCAGCCTTATACAATCAACTAGTTTTGTTTTATTCACAATTTTGTCCCTTGTCTAAAACTGCACTTTTGTCTGTACGCCCATTTGTTATGAAGCCATTGATATATATAATAATTATATATATATATATATATATATATATATATATATATATATACAGTCTACTCTCAATAAATTAAATAAAATCAATGTTAATTGGTCCCTTCGGTAATTTGAAGTTGAAGGAATATTATCTTGCTTGCAAACATGCCATAATTTGAAGTCCGGGCTTTCCTACTCTCTATAATTTGAAGCGTTTATCATGCATGTGCATGATAAATGCTTCAAATTATAGATGTACCTGTCGTTTGTTTACATACATGTACAGACTTGTCAATTGTTTATATAAATGAGATATGAGTAAGTTCGCATTCCAGTCTTCTTTCAAATGTTAATGAGTCATGTTAATGTTTTATTTGTGCTATTAAAATGAATCTAAGAAAGAACAAATGTCTTTTCATAAGTTCCATAAGTAAACGCTTGTTATTTTGAACTCTTGACAATTTGAAATTTATCTCTGGTCCCTTGAGTTTCAAATTATTGAGATTCGACTGTATATAATAATGCATCTATATAATAAAATCTGGATTGGAATCTAAACCACACCGGGACCCGAACATAAAATTTCATCAAAATCATAGAACCCGATTCCAGCGCCAAATATTTTGTTTTAAGTGATGGGTTACATTATAGAAGTTTTAGTAGAGATCCCTAATTTTTATATAGCCTATATTAATTAGGGATAATGCAGCAGCGAAATGGTGAAAGAATTTTTGAAATTGGTCTAGTAGTTTTTGAGTTTATTTGTTACAAACATACAAAATTACAAATCTTTCCTCTATAATATTAGTATAGATATAGATAAAGTGTCAATTTGTGAGGAACCTGCAATACCAAGTAGGCATATAGGGTTTAGGAGTTTTTGGGTGTTAATTACATTGTTTATTTTCATTATTAGGGCAATTATTTTCAGTACTCTTCTATAGTTATGTATGTACAGTTGATTTCAACTTGAAAAGTTTTAACCCCCATTAAATAAAGTTTTTTTTTTAATGTAAATAAGAGATGGAGCATAGCACTAATTTTATGTGATTTCAGGGTACATTTTCTAATTTCAGATTGTTAATACTCGGAGCGTCAATTACAGGGAGCCTGTTCTTTTTTCATATTGCCGTTGTGCCTCTAGTATTCAAATACTCAAAGTCTTTTAGAAGAAGCCTAGTCTTTGCGAATTTTGGTAAGGTATTTATTTATGTCAAAATCATAGCTAGTGGGGTAAATCTATAGATATCTGGTACAATAATTTTTAGTAATGCTTGGGCGGAGTGGGGAGTTATATCTCTGCAAAACCTATGGTCAGAAGTTTTTGAAATATAATTTTTTTGGTAAAAACAACCTCACTTATTTTTTTCACTAAAATTGTATTTATATCATAGGTCCAAAGTGGAGCTAACCAATCAAAGTCCTAAAGAAAGACAGTACTCAATATAAAATCAATCAAAATAAACAAAAAACAGCCTAAGTCTTCAAAAAATCAAGAAAAAAGAAAAGAGTAAATTCCCATACTACAAGAGAAATGGAATGAAAAACTTCCAAATTGGAGCCAATAGAGACGGGAATTATACATTGATATTTTTTTATCATTATTGCATTTATGTTTAACCAATATATATTTTTTTATCTGTACTGCAATCTATTTTTAAATCATAACATCAATATATTGATTCATTGACAAAAAAAAATCTTTCTAGTTGTCTGCTAAAGGATGAATAAAACAAATGCTTCGTAGGATACGGGGATAAGGCGTCGCTGCTATTTGTGTATGTAAAATAAATAGTTACCAATATGTTCTGGCACTCGCCGGCCCCTGCCACGGCACTCCCCCTTCGCTCGCTCGGCTGGTGCACTTTGGTCTGAAGCTAACCTAACTCACTGTTCTAGACACTGGTCGCAACCGTCCACCACCCATCACAATAATATTAGAATATAAGTAAGTGAGGTTATGTTTACCAAAAAATTAATATTTGAAGCACTCTGGACCATAATAATATAATAATAATAACAGCCCATAAACGTTCCACTACTAGGCTCGGGGCTCCCACTATAGGGGAACGGACAGTATACCCGCCACACTTGTCCAAGGTGGCTTACCAGGTTTGACACATTGGTTATCTTGATGTGCAGGTTTCATCACGATGTTTTTCTTAACTATTGTTAGCACACGGTATTTGTAACAATAGGACCATTTGGGTTGCAGAAAGAGTAAGAATACCTCCCCCCTCTACTACTTTAAATTTATGTATTGGATATCTAAGCAGCAGCTACAAATGGAAATTTATTGTCTCTGCCTACCTCTAAGGGAAATAGGTGTGATAATATGTATGTCAGTATCAATAACACTTCAGTTTTATTTTTTGAGGTGTGAGTGGATAGTTACATCTAAGAATATTTAAGTTTATGCAAAATCCCTCAGCCAGGGTATTTGACGTCAAGTCAACTGAGACTCTTATTTATTACCTCAGGAACCACTCAAGCTGCCTAAATTTTGTAGGAGAATAGGACGTAGTATATAAATTATTGTTATTTGAATTTTTTTTACTTTTAATATGATATTTTAAAAGTAAAATAATAGAATGGTTTTTAGCAGTGGTGCTTTTATATAATTTTAAACATTTATTGTCATGTGTGTCCATTACCAACTTATATGTTTTTGACTGATTTCAGTTCACTAAACAGTTGAGGTTTATTTACAACATACACTTAAGCAGGCACACTGTTCACTTGATGAAAAGTTCCATCAATAGTACCTTTGCCTATGGACATTTGCAACACCAAGGGCATTGCTAATGTGTTGCAGACCTCTAAGAAATTTTATAATGCTATCACAGAGAAATTCATACAAGAAATAAATGTTAATTTAAAGCAATCATTATCCTACAACTATTTTATAATTTAAACAATAGCGGCGCATATAGTCAAATCAACCGAGTTACTTTTTATTAACTTAATTAAAGTCCAGCCTTATAGATTTTGTATGAGCATACAAATTATGGTGAATGTACCCACTTATGGCGAATGTACCCAATTATGGCGAGTGTACCTACTTATGGCGAGTGTACACATTTATGGCGTCATAAATAGGTACAAGCAAAGGAATTCAAATAGCGCATTCACTATTGTATGTAAAATAATTAAAATTATTTCAAGATAATATTTTAAAAGTTAGATGATAAAATGCTATTTTAACACTTATTGTTTTATATTTTATGTAAAAAATATTAGAATTTATTGTATTGTAATAGACGTCTGCATCTCTATTATATACATTCTTTGACAATATATAACTAACAAAATATAACAATAAATAAAAATACTTAGGTATAGTTTTAATTGTTTTCCCTATTTTCAGTACAATGGCCATTGAATATAAACTATGAGGAACCTTCCTCCAGTGGAATAGAGGGGGCGCGCAATATAAATATAGAGTATGAATCTAAAGTGGACAACTGTCATGTGAAGATTGGTAAGAGAGAGGATTTAGGCTTTTTTTTTAGATTTTATGGTCTGGAATTCTTTTTTCCTCTTTCATCTCTATCTGTCATCAGCCAAAAGCTATAATCAGATGTGATCTTATCGATGGCGTTTTAAGATAGGCACATTCTATGTATCAACTCATATTATGGACTTAAAGAGTTGCTAAGCGTGTCCTTTTTAGACGGTACACATATTGTTTTGTGTCAACAAGTTGTGCAGCTAATGGGTTTTTATGGCGCTCGCTCGCTGCAAAATAAAGTTGAAAAGAAACTTATTAACTGATTTAATTTTGAATTTATTTTGTAGTAAGCAATTATCCTCGTATTTTTCAATGTCATTACTTTATTTATCGTTGGAATATGATTATATCTAATATATATATAATTCTCGTGTCGCAGTGTTTGTTACCAAACTCCTCCAAAACGACTGAACCGATTTGTATGAAATATTGTGTGCATATCGGGTAGGTCTGAGAATCGGTCAACGTCTATTTTTCATACCACTAAATGATAAGGATGACCCACTCGTAATATTTTTTTATTTTTTTAACAAAATTTCTTATTTAGGAAACGTAGCCAGCCTTCTGGGCACCTTACCCACAGAAGGCGATAATCTGGGCTCAGTATTCTACTATAGTCTTGAGGGACTATGGGTAGAATTCAATAAAAATAAGTTTTCTTTTATTGTATTCGATTATATGTAATTTTATAATTGTAAATTGTGTAAATATTATGTATAGAGATTAAGTTAATAATAGTTTGTAATTTCGTATTCCAATAAAAAATATTTGACTTTTTATATTGTATTATGATTTAGCATTAAAAAATACATACAATTTCAAATTTTCACCCTTCTACGATCAACCCTTATTTTTTAATAGCGATATTAGTACTTTAATAATTTAACTTACTTAAAATTACTAGAAATAATTTAAATGGCAAAACAATGTTTACCGGGTTAGCTAGTATAAACATAATAATATGTATGTATATATTCATCTTTAAACATTTATATTCTCATATAGGTATGGTATTTATATAAAGTATATATCTATTTAACATAACAAACTCCTGCATAGATATCATACAACAATTTATTATTAAAATGTTAGTAATTGTACTTTAGGTTATGTATGCCTCTATCGCCATTATCATGTCAATTCACATCCCTGGGGTTGTCTGGAAGAGTTCACTTTTTAGCGATAAGACCGTCCTTTTGTGCATAGTTTTAGATAAAGTATTAATCTGTAAGTTCATTTTTGTATTGGTGTACAATAAAGTGTTATCTATCTATCTATCTACTTTTTATGTTGATATTAATTGTAGGTATATGGCATATCCTGCCGCAGTCGATTTATGAGAAGTTAAGAGATAAGTTCACAGAAGACAAAGAAGCGTTAAGTAGAGTGTTAGATGAAGAACTGGCGAACTCTAAAAAACCGATTATATTATACTGTCATGGTAAGTTTATACTGGTCATTTAATTTCTTTGTGTACCCATTGAAATTGAATAGAGATTACATTCCAAAAGTCATGGGTTTACCACTGCTTCCCAAAGCATTTCTTGTAAAACTATTTTTATTTTCCACTATGAACATTGATCGTATCTTGACTTTTATTTAGGTTTTTATTGGCCGAGCTCTTTGCTCTTTAGTTCAATGTTCAATAACGACAAATATTGTTGACCATGATGACACTTATGTACCTCCAGAAATATCCTTTTTTATGTTCTACTTTGCACCACTTCAAGATGTTGTAGAATATTTTATTTTTTTGCCTTTTAGTTACTTTTCAAGTCATTTTTTTTTTAATTATTTTATATTATGTATATAGTGTCAAGTGTACCATAAGTGTGTCATAAATCATGTTGGAGAGGTTTTTGCGTTTGCACTAGAATACATTTAGTGTTTCATTCCAGTTCCTTTATCTTACTAACCATTCATTTGTTACTATTATTTGTTGAGGTCCATTGATTATGGATCAATGAAATATATTCTTGTATTTTACAAGTGGTTTTAATTAATTACATCTTGAACACAGTATTACAACCAGGAGGCCATTTTCTATGAAAGGATAGTGCTCTCTGTCCAAGTGGTTTCTCTCCTACATGATCGAAAAATAAAAACTGGATGGTAACTAGTGCAATCAAGGGACGAAGGGGGTCAAAAATTATAAGTAGTTTCCATTTCGTGCACTTAAGATGGCGCTGTGCAATATCGTTGAATAATCACAACGCGCTGATGAAATCTTAAGAGCAAAACGTAAACCACAAATGATGATCATATTTGGTGAATTACTCACACACTTACATTTTTTTTTACTGTCAGTTTAATCTTCAAATTATCAAGTATTTTATTTTAGTTTTTAAACTATAATTTTATATTGTCTTTATTCCAATTTAGAATAAGTAAAAAGTACTATCTAATGGTATTAATCGGTATCTCAATCGGTATTATATTCCTTTAAATATAAAGGAATATAATACTGATTGAGATACCATCTATCGGGTGAGGTGTTGGATGTTTTGATATTTTATGCTAGAGTGGCTCATCTATTTTATATACAGTGTATTATCTATGATGTTGTTCATGAACAATAAGGATGTGCATTGTAACACACATTCGAATCAACTCGATTTCTAACATCATTTGTCTTACTATCAAATCATCAATTAAAATTTTACAAAAGCTTTTGAGAACATGAACTATTTTGGTTGAAAGGCTTGGAATTGAAAAGACACAACAACATTCAATGGCGATTATTGATTCAAATTTACGAATATGGATCACTCGGTGATTCATCAAAATTGAAAGAGAAGTGAACAATCTAATATTGGCCTAAAACATAATGTGGATGTTGTTTTCAGGTAATTCCAATTCTCGAGCCGCTTTCCACAGGATAGAGCTGTACAAGGTGTTTCAACAAATGGACTTTCACACCATTGCTTTTGATTATAGAGGTGGGTTAAGTATCTTCTGAACCTTGGCAGATATTAAAGTGTAATGTGTAATAAAATTTTGATCGAAATCCAAACATTTTGAAGCCTATTGGAGGCTAACTTTCATACTGACAGACGGAAATTCTAAAGATGGTAATTTATGGTTAGATAATTAGGATTCATATGACTATTTCAAATAAAATCGCCATCTTGCCTCTTAGCAGTCTCTTAAACCGCGTTGGTAATTTTTGACAGCTACTTAAGAGTCACTTTGTCATCTCTTATCCTTAAGAGAGGTTTATGGGTAATATATTCACTTGCTGAGCAATTGCTTAAAATTTAAGAGCCGATTATAAGTAAGGCCGTAAGTTTTCACTCAAATCAAATCACCGAGAGTCACTTTAATTTAATATACAGGCAGTTCTCGTACTTATGACGTATTAAGTATCAGAAAAACGCGACGTTCCGCCCGATCATGACATACGCGAGTGTGGTATTCGGCCATGTCAAGCCTGCCCTTTTAAAGAAACTGCAAATCGTTCAGAATAAATTCATGCGCAGAGCCGTCGGTGCTCCCCTCTATATGCGTAACGTCGACATCCACCGCGATCTGGAGCTTCCCTCCATCAAAAACTACATTACGTCGCTCTCGCGTAAGTATTTCGATCTAGCGCCGCACCATCGAAATCCCCTCGTCGTGTCCGCGTCCGATTATAAGCCTCGACGAAAGGCTCTCGTGCGACGACCGCGTAACATCCTCATGGACAAGGTCGACGATATCACAAAACGGCTGGCTCGGATCAGCCCGCCCGCGGTTAGGACGGCAGGCTGGCAGGCACCGACAGACAGACACAGACGGCGGCGTCGACGCCGCCAATCACGATCTCTCCACGTCCCTGCGAGGGACGCCAGGAGACACAGCCCCCCCATAGGATAGACTAGGCGTGTTGCTGGGAAGTTTCTTTCGCCGTTTGTTCTCTCCCAGCCATAACACGTTGCGAAACGGCAGTAAGATAGTATAGGCCACCGCGAACCGCCGATCCCGGCCGGCGGGATCCTTCCTCTCGGGCTTTATATTACCCGTCGCCCGCTCTCAATTAGTGCATTGTGTCGCCCTATGGTGGGCATCATTAGATTCATCCCCCTCTCATGGCAACAGTCCAGCCGAGGTGAAACTCCCTAGGGAGCCCCCTCGAGCAAGTTGCCTCCCGGGCTCGAGCGCCTTCGCTTCGCAAAGGCACTCGCCCCGAAAACCCCGGTAAAGTTGTGAGGTCTTCGGACCAACAACATAAAGTCAAGTCCAATAAAAAAAAAAAAAAAAAAAAACGTGATGTAAGTCGAAACATTTTTCTTTTCATATAAAACCCAGGGGTGAGGTTCTGTATTGACTGTTTGCATAAATAAAATTGCATTCGTTATATAAAATATGTTTATTCTTTTAGGAAAATTCTTAAAAAAACTCAATAAATTACTAAGTGTTGCAACTTCGAAAAAACATATTTAAGAAGACGTAAAAATGGCGTTAGTTGCTATGCCTATTATTTCAGGCGTTGTTCGAGTTGTAAAATTGTACTCATTCTGTCATCCAGCACTGCCATTACTGTTAAAAACAAATTAAGCATTTTAATTAAAAATCCTTATGTCTCGTTAATTATTGTGGTGATTAATGCCCCTGTTCTACCTGCCTTAGTGTTAGCGAGTTACTTATTGCGTTATTTTTTAATGCTAATGATTAGCTACATAATTCCTATTAATATTATAAATGCGAAAGTAACTCAGTCTGTCCGTCTGTCTGTTCCATTTTCACGAAAAAACTACGGGACCCATTTGGCTGAAACTCAATATATATATATATATATATATATATATATATACGTGTCGGAAAAGCATTGTTCTCGTTGACATCGTCATTAGTGGTTGCGAGTTTAATGGGCGTCATCAGGGTAAAATGCGAGCACAAAACACATTGGTCGCGGTTTATACACTTTTAATTTAGATTTAAACAGTATTTTGTCACAGTTAAGACGCTTGTTAAATTAAAATATTCATAACTTTTTATTAGGTTAGGACGATTTGTTAGTTATAGAAAGTCGTTATGGTCGTGGCGAAAACGTCACTAATGACGTCATCATTTTCGATCACACAACGCTCACAACGGGAAAAATCGTGGTCGTTGTGAGTCTGATGGAACGTAGTCTGTATATTCTCTCAAATTATTCAAGTATAGATTTTTGTAATTTTTTAGGTTATGGTGATTCGACTAACCTAAAACCAAGTGAAGACGGTGTAGTAGAGGATTCACTGATAGTCTACGAATGGTTGTATTCAACTATTATCAAAGGGAATAAAAGACCAGCAGTATTTGTATGGGGACATTCGTTAGGTAATTTAGTACATATTGATCTTATTATTGTCTTTTATTTAATAATATTGATTTAATTTAGAATTTATACGTATTTCACATGACATGTAGATTTAATTGATAAACATACATATTATTTAAACATAAATTATAGGTCATATAATTATATACATTAAAGGAATAATAATATTAAAAATAATTCAATATTAATAAATAACTTGGTTAAGCGGCTGCAAAAATATAGATATAAATAAATCTATATATATATAAAAATCAATTGCAGTTCGTTAGTCTCGGTAAAACTCGAGAAGGGCTGGACTGATTTTGCTAATTTTGGTTTTAAATTATTTATGAAAGTCCAGGGAAGGTTTAAAAGGTGAGTAATTATGAACAAAATGCTTGGGATATAGTAAAAACAACAATTTCGCTTTCCCTTAGAAACTATTCTATTTCCTATCTGTCAAACATTTGATGTTCGTTCCGTCGTTTAGAAATCGGTTTTTAAAAGTCGTTCAGAAATCAAATTAAATTTTAAAGAATACTTTTGAGGTGGTACGAAGTTTGCCGGGTCAGCTAGTACAAATATAGATATGTTAAATGGTAGAAAGTATAGGACATCAACATATCATTGGAACAACTTTTGTACTACATTATTGCAAATAAAGATTATTATTATTAATAATTTTACTAGGATATACCCGCGACTTCATCCACCTTTATTCATTCTAATGCGATTATGTTCTCGTATCGCACTGCAGCACTCGGCTTCCTCTTCCAAAACCTTTAACCGGCTTCACTCTGAGAGCTTGGGGTGCGGTCTATCTATTTTGTTCATCTTCTTTTCTGAACTTAGTCTATTTAATACTTACACTCATTGTTATTTTTCGTTGTCATATCATTTTATCTAATATTAGGATATGCCCGCAACTTCGTCTACGCATGACTTGAAATCCCTGCGTGGACGAAGTCGCGGGCATATCCTAGTCTTGCATAACTCCTTCGCCCTTTGTCTCCAATTAACAATTTAATATTTGGACTTTCAAGGCAATGTTCACATTCGAAAAGTATACTTGGCAATTAATTTCAGGTACAGCAATCTCTTCACATTTAATTGGCAACTTGACGGAGCTGTCAGTGAGTCTGTTGGACAGGCAGACACCTCTGCCTTTGCCCAATGGGCTGATACTTGAAGCGCCCTTCAACAATTTGGCAGACGAAGTTGCTAAACATCCACTATCAAAGGTAAATAATAATTAAGAAACTGGGCTGGTCTCGCGATTTGGTTTGAGTTAAAATTATAATGATATATCGCAAAAGATCAACAAATATTAAACGAATATATCAATTTTTACAGCATAGAAAGTCAGCCTATAAAGTCACATTTGGCAACTATCAAATTGGTTTTAGTACTTACCTGAACAATCAATGATTACAATAAATAAATTGGAATCAATATAGACAGTCAAACATCGATTGAAATAAAACAATATAATATTTAAAAAAATATATTACACGTTTCGTTGCCTTTTTTATCTTTAAACTAACTGACCCGGCGAACTTCGTACCGCCATATTTTCTGAATTCCTACAAGACTTTGTTTTATGACAAAATTTAAAACAATACCTCCTGTTTTCAATAGGACTATATTGTTACGACCGACAAAGACCAATGCACACCTGCAGTTTATTACCTTTTCGGCATTTGTCTTCTTTTGTTTACCTTATGTTTAAAATTTGTAATTAGAAAACAGCCTACTGTGTATTGTACTCGTTTATGACCGTTTGCAGGCATAATTAGGCAGGTGTGCAGATTACGAATTCTAAGAATTTCGATCTACGCGGGCGGGCAGCCATATTGTATCAGTGCAGTATATAGCAATGGGGAGATCGGCAGTCTAGCGATGGTCACAAGCGAGACAAGACATGTGTACATTCGATAAGCTATATAGTGATGGACTTTGCGCGTGTTATTGAATCGTGTATTACGTTTGTGCTGATTGTTTCCAGTTATATTTGTACCTGTGTTATACGTGTTTGTATACTTTTAATAAATTCAATAGTAATTCCAAACGGCATTTTAATTCGAGTCCCGTAACTCGTAACAATATATTCAAATAAAGTTAAAATAAAATAATACGACTGTATATAGTTATAAACTCTTCCCGACCATCTATATTGGATTAATAAACATGCGCCTGCGGGCGACTGGCTGAGTAAGCTTTCTCCAGCGGAAGGCCCACAGACGCATGTCAGCATTTATTAACTTTAATTTTTGTCTCTTAGATTATTCATTATTAAACGGGAGACCTGCATTTCGGTCGTACATGTATTTAGTGTTTCTTTTAAAAACCCATTTGGCCCGAGCCAAGACTTGACTATATATTCATCATATTAATTTGTTTATTGACAAATATTGGAATATATTTATGTAAAAAATATGTACAACTTTATTATGATTCATGTTTAAACTTTTCGATTATACATCAATCTCCATGTTACGTCACTAATATTTAAGAAAAAAATAATGTTGACAAACATCGTTGTCACGTGTTACGTTTCTGAAGATAAGCTTATTATGGTGTTTTAATTGGATTTAAATTATTTTGATACTGTTACAAAATGATACTTTAAACAGGGTTTCTTAGAATGGCTCAACTATAGTGACCCTGGACCAAGAATACACCTGAAATTTTCTGATTAAATAATGACAAGAATTTAGTACTCCCTAGTTTTATTATAATAAGTGTTTATAAATATTCATAATTTTTATATGTGACATTTTTATAATTAATAAGTGACATTTTTGTATATAATAAGTGACACTTTTGTATATAATAAGTGACACTTTTATGTATAATAAGTGACACTTTTGTATAAAATAAGTGACACTTTTGTATATATTAAGTGATACTTGTATATAATAAGTGACACTTTTGTATATAATCAGTGACTTTTGTATATAATAAGTGACACTTGTATATAATAAGTGATATTTTTGTATATAATAGGTTACCACTTTCATATAAAATAAGTGTTTTTTTTTATTTGTGGATACATTTGTCTTGATAACTATAATATATTTGGCTTGTCAAAATCCTTTTTTTTGTCTAATCTCTGATCTACACAGATAAATAAAATTGAAGTGTCTTTTTGTAATGTCAAAATAACAGCTTTTACTAAATGCATATGAAAGTATATATGGTATCACACAAGCGTCACAAAATCGTTCTTAATTTTTTGTGTCTGTTTGTTCCGATTTATCTCTGAAACGGCTGGACCGATTTTGACGGGCCTTTCACAGCTGATGTTAAAAGGAGTAACTTTATCTACTTTTAAAATTATGATTCCGCGAAAAGTATTCCACGCGGACGAAGTCGCGGGTAACAAGTAGTTAACAATAAAAATTAAATTATTAACAATTTTTTTAGAAATTAGGCATTACTAGGCCATTCTGATTTTCTTTCTTACTGTTCTTCCAAAGATTTTTTTTTTTCAGCTGGTAACATGGCTTCCGTATTACGACTCTACGTTCGTTGCACCTTTCCGATCTAATAACGAGCAAATCTTTAGGTCAGATGAGCACCTCGCTAAAGTGAAGTCGCTGCCAGTCCTCATATTGCACGCGAAGGATGATGTTATTGTTCCATTTGTTGTCGGCTTGAAGGTTAGTTGTTTTATTCGCATACACTTTTATCTGTGCAGGAACGGAGAAAGAATACAATATCCTGCGTTAGGGTGGCCTGTCGTAAGAGGCAACAAAACAACCCGCAGCCAGGTGGTAGGGTATTTCCCCGACTGGATGGCTACTACCCCCGGTCTAGAGTATGCCGTCATAACAACCCTGAGTTGTATTCCGGCATTAGTGGCCAGGCTTCAATCTTCCTTTAGAGAGCGAAATCAAATAAAATGCCGCGCTTAAAACCATTAAAAAGTAGTTACCATTTGAGAAAGTCTTACAGTAGTAATAAAAACTTTAATTATTCTAAATATGTACCAAGATTTGTAGATGATGATGATGACTGTATTATTGTAACTAAAAGTGGTCGAATGGTCAAACCACCGAATAGGTTACACATCTGTATGTAACATTTTTATCTATTGATACATTTGATTATTGCAATTTAAGTTTGTATTTTATAATTTAGTATATGAAGTTTAGTTTCAAGTTAGTTTTTTTTTAGTTTTCCAAATTTGTTTAAACACAGTCTAAAGAGGTCTTGTATCGATTATTGGTCAAATAGGTTTAATGTGTGAAGTCTGTCAAAAATGTTAATCTACTGTAATTGTGACATTACCAAATATATAGGAGTTTTAAAACTGAAAGGAGATGTTGTGCTGTGCAGTTTTATTTTCTAAAAATGTATAAAATTACTCTAAAATGAACAATAGTTGTAGGATATTGATAGTTTTTGAGTAGTAATTATTTGTTTTGTGAGAAATGTGAACTGTATAGTCAAATGTGGCCTTTTGAGTTGTCACAAGAACTCCGTTGAATAGCACCAGCTGATTACCTACAGTTCAGCTGTGCTACACATAGGCGTAAGAAAATGAAGAAACTACATTATAATCTAAGATCTGGCTTGAAGGCCTAGCTGCCAAGCCATAGACCTAAATAATAACCAAATATATACTATTATACTGAAAAATAGTCTTTTTAAAATTTCAGTAATTATGTGTGCTAGATGCGAGAACATAAAATATTAATATATTTACAGTTATACAGATCGATAGTGCAATCTCGTTCAGAAGATGACGCGATGATCAAGTTACATGCCTACGATAGAAGGGAGAATCTGGGCCACAAATGGATATGTCAAGCGAAAGACTTGACAGACATAGTCGGGTAAGAATAGCAATTCAATAAATTTCTTTCCCGGAATGCAGTTTTAAAATTTATGAAACTGGCGAGTTAAGTTCTTGTCATAGTTTGGACAGAAAAGGAGACGGGGGAGCTTTTTTGGGCCCAATGTAATGAGTTAGATGTGGCTTAAAGACGCGTTATGATTTTCTTTTTATTTTAATTGTAAACATCAGCCCTAAATTCTATCTGGAAGACGAGAAATCTATAATCTAATCATATATTAATACGTGAAGCAAAAACTTTGTACCTCTTTTTACGAAAATTTCGCGGACGGAAGAGTATGAAATTTCGCACACTTATAGTTTATATAGAGAAAGAGTGCAAAATAGATTTTTTTTTTAAATTATGCTTAAAAAATACATTAATTCAATAAAAAACATCACACACACTACATGTATTTGACACACCACGCATATATACTCTTTTGTTTATTGTTCGAGTCAAATTAACAGTGTAGCATTGGCGAAATCTGTAATTATAGAAGTATAGTCTTTGTCATTAATTATTATGATCGAATTTCGGTCACGGGCAACTACGTCTTATAAATAAATTCACAAATAAAATAAGTTATCGATTACTATAATAATTGATTTATGTGAATGAATTTCAATAAGTAATAGTATGAAAACACATCACACAATTAATTATATTATTGTTACGACCTACACGCCGACAAAAGTAGATTCACACCTGCATACCATAAAAGCACACTTTATTACCTTTCCGCATTTGGACCTCTTTTGTTTACTTTGTGTTTAAAATTTGTAATTATAAAACAGCCCATTGTGAATTGTAACCTTTTATGTCAGTCATTAGCCAGGTGTGTCGAACTGATTCTAAGAAATTCGGTCTACGCGGTCGGGTAGCCATATTGTATCGGTGTAGTGGAGAGATCGTCAGTCTAGCGATAGCCACAAGCGAAGCAAGACGTTAGTGACGGACTTTGCGCGTGTGATTGAATCGTGCATTACGTTTGGACTGGTTGTGTACATTTATACTTGTACCTGTGTTATACGTGTTTGTATAGTTCTAATAAATTCTATAAATAATTGCAACGGCATTTTAATTCGAGTCCTGCAACTCGTAACATCATTATAAAATAATATTAATATAATAAAAATCAATCTCATGTTTTTTTACAATTTAGGCCCAAGAATGTATGAAAGCATATCTATCTCATTTTAGGTGGATTTCTGTTCTAGGAGAGCTACTACTACTCAAGAAATATTTATTTACAACAAAGTTATTTCATAATTTATGCGAAATTGAGAGATTGTGAGATTTTATTACAAGCTTAACAGAAATATGAAAGCTATTAGCTGCGCCCCGCGGTTTCACTCGCTTGGTGATGAAAAATCGTTATATTTTGGATAATTCACTATATTATTATAAATTATAGTTATATGTATTATTCTGATGTGTAAGCTATATTATTATAAAGTTTCATCAAAATCCAATTCAGTCGTTTTTGCGTGAAATAGCAACAAACATACATCCATACATTCTTACAAACTTTCGGGTTTATAAGGATTTCAAATCCACTATAGTCAAGCCGTTCTAAGAGGCCCCATTTGTAATTTCATATAAATACTGATGGTGATGACTGAATGATGACTTTGCATGGGAATGTTAATAAATACATACAGAAGAGATACATTCTTATCCATCCACAAGTTCGTTCCTTTATCAATAAAAAATATGGAACTTGACTATTTTAGAAATAGGTATTTTTTAGCATAGAGTATAAGAATTCATTCATCATTCTTCTTTCACGAATTATATCAATAAGTCCCTTTAAATGACCTCTCTTTACCTCCCCTGACTGACCCCATCCACCGAGTCTGACAATAGTAATTCACAAATCACTTCCCAAATCCGGCTGTACGGCTTACCTACACGGTCGCCCATTTCGCCATCTTGTTTTGTTCCATTGTTAGCCACTTATTATAACTATCCGTTGCGTTCAGAAATGTAATATATTAACCCTTTCCCATTTCGCGACAACTGACGAACGAACTTTTCAACAGTATTAAAATAATTTATATCGAATTAAAATCCATAATTATTGTGAGGCCACGTTATAAAGCCACATTTGAAGTTTCACATAAATAGTGGCGAACTAACTTTGTAACAGTATCAAAATTATTTGTTTGCTTTATGGAACACTGTTATGGATCAATAACCTTTTCTCCAATAAACATTGGTAAATATTTTCGTTGTGTGATATGTGAGGGCAAGGAAGGAAAGGGGACTTTCCCGGCTTTAATCCTCGCACCTGGACCCCGTACAGTTTTGATAATATTTAATATTATTCAGTTTTAACTTGCACGTACGTGTCGGTTGAGAGAGAAAGAGAGAATTTTAAGCACACACAGTTTTGACGTTTTGCAGTCGTCCGCGTATACAGATGGCGCCATCTCTTGATATCTTCGGGGATTTCCTCTTTAATTTTTTTTGCCGAGTTTGTAGAAAGGGAATGGTTTAAAAGGCCAAAAGGAATTTAGGTTTATTTAGGTTAACACAAACATTTTATTAGCGTTCTCTTTATATTGCAAATTTAATATTTCCTATGACTTATATTAAATTTAAACACCATAATTAGCTTATTATTTTAGAAACGTAACGCATGACAATGTTATTGTTCTCAACAATTTTTTTCTTAAATATTAGTGACGTGACCTGGAGATTGATGTATAATCAATAGGTTTAGACATAAATCCGTGATTAAACTATGCATATATCCTATTTTTTAAAGATAAAAAGGGCGACGAAACGTATTTTTTTTAAATAATAAATCGTTTTATTTTAATCGATTCGTTAATGTGTGAATTCCTATACCGATTCAAATCAATTTGACAGATGCCAAATGTAGCTTTATAGAACGGCCGAACTATAGTAAAATTCATTCACAATAATTTATGTGTGATTGAGAGCGAGCTTTCTTGTAAGATTGTATTAGAGGATAAGCTGAAGTGTGAAAACTATTTCAATCCACTATATTTGGGGATCTTTATATTCACTATGTTGTTAGTTTTCCAAACCATTTTACTGGACTGTCTTCTGTCTTGAATAGTCAATATTTATTGTTACAGAGACTTTGTGAAGAAGCATCAATGATGGAGACTGGATGAAGAATGTTTAGCAAATTATAAAATTAAGTCAAAGTAAGTTTGTAGGTATCTGTTCTCAAAGAAGCCTACAAACTCACTCTAACTGAATATGAATAAGACCCTTATAGATTATTTATAGTTGGCTTATCGGCTTAAGGAGTTTACGTTGTGATATTATACATAATCGATTTATATGTCATATATAATCGATACATCGCTTTTTAATTGATTCGATATAAGAAGAAATCCTTATAGTATTTTATTTCGGACGAATTACTTTTTGGAAGTGAAAACTTTATTAGGCGCATTGAGCACTTTTGGGATGGGGAAAAAAGCACGCTTTTGAGACAAGTATTCACTTCTTGCAGTCTTACGACTGACAGTATTTTGTATTGCGAAGCTGGCAAACAGGCAGACGCCTAATCTCGTGGAAAGTGGTTACCGTCGCCTATAGGCGTTCACAACACCAGGGGCGAAGCCAACGTGTTCCTAGCCTTTGAGACGGAAAGGGGGATGAGATAGAGTAATCAGACATCGGAAATGGGTTAAAGGGGATGGAATAGGAAAGATGGGGATGGGGGGAGGAGGAAACGGCTAACAGCGGCCATGAACTCGAAGATTCGGGGGTACTTATCGTTCCCCCACATGCGCGTGTAACTGTTTACGCTGGAGGGTCAACAACCCTTACTATAATAATAAAACTACGTTTTAACGGTTTTGAGCGCGGCAATTTATTTGATTTTTATTATTCCGACTTTTCAACCACTTTTCAGTAGCCGTGAACACGGAAGACATAGATGTCAAGTGTCAATGAGTACTGTTAAAGTTTTATTTAGCCTACCGCCAACTTGTTCATTTTAATTATTTAGTTAGTAAATAAATTAGATTAGGCTCCTATAGAGTAAATAATAACCATAAACAAAATTAAATAATTAAAATGAACAAATTTTTACAATTTCGCGGTGTTTGTGCAAGTGCGTCACGCCTGTTACTCGTTGACGACGGTGTCATCACACGGATTGCATCTTCCACGTTGCGAGCTTGACGAAGTAACTCTGCAAAATCACTGAAATCCTCTCCCCGGAGTCGTCTTATCTTCTCATGTTTAAAAGGCCGTATAACATGTCTAACTTTACCTTGTCGGTTATGTCGTCTTTTGGTAACTTGGAAAGTAAAGCGCGAATGCGTGCTACGAATATATCTGTACTCTCACTCTGTTGAGAGGAATTAAAAATATCCAAATATATATAGTATGGTGGGCGATGGTCCCCATAGACGTTAAGATTTCCTCGGCTTGGGGCCATGACGTCATAATATTTTTGACGTTCCACGAAGTATATTCACATTGATGACTTGAGCGCACTCGCTGAACGCCACCATTGCCTCGATGAATGTTTCTACACACTCTTCCGGTCTACCGGAGAACGTTTAGGGATGTCCCGACTAGGCGGAGGAGCGAGATGGAATGCTCCTCCTTCTCAAAGAAAGATCTTCCAGCGAGACTAATGTTATGTCTCGCAAGCCGAGGCCCATCTGTTATTGTTGGAAATTTGTATATATTCTTTGTACGTGGCTTATAAGTGTTCCACTACACATGATCTTACAGCGGGTCGAGGTACCTTCTATCGTCGTCGTCGTCTGCTGTAGAAGAGGTGTTGACGCCTTCGTACGCGTTTCGGAGGGCAACAGGTTTTTGAGCGCTTCTGTCTGCTACTGTTGTAAGGACGCTATTATCGCTGCTACGTTTCTTTTGAAAACGTGTTGTTTTGAGGACACAAGCTAAGACATCGTCAGCGGCGTCACATCGTCAAAAAGGGGTTTGTCACCGTCAACTACCGGAATATTCCGCGGCGGTATCTTTTACGGGGGGTCGGGGGGTGTTGAAACTTGTATTACATCATCCCTGCATAGGCTTCTCGTCCTGCTTCTTGTGTTAGGTAGGTATTTTGAAAGCAAAATGGCGGCGCTGGTTTTAAATTGCACACGGCATGTAGATAATAAATAGTCTTCTGTTTATTGTCACCACTGAATTTTAAATTTATTTTCACGTTGGGCGCCATTTCTTGTAAGGGTAACTAATATTCGTACAGAAGAATGAGCTATATGTCACAAATTTCGTTTGGGTTTTTACACATGGTTTAAGCACAGAACACTTAATTGTTACTTTACACCGGAAAGAAAGAAATTGCACATGAAATAAATAAATGCACAGGGAGCCGTAGGGCTCCTGCGGCAAACGTCGCGAACACTTGGTGGACGAATAAGGGACACGGAATATATTGTAAGTAAGTAATTGTATTCGCGGACTACGGAGTCGGCTTTCGGTCTGAGCCCCTCGTGTTCCGCATACTTATTCGGCCATTTAATACGACGTCCTATGCGGGTTTTGATTATAGGAAAGTAGTAGACTAGGAATGCTGGCGTCGATTGACTTTTTATCTATTTATTTTAAGTGAAATAAAATTTTGTTACAGGCTTTGTTTTTTTATTTTCCTTCTTGTATACATACAGATAAATAAAATTGAAGGGTCTGTACAGTCAAAATTAAAATCCGATAATAAAACTTTTAGAATTTTTGTCTGTCTGGATGTTCCAGCTAATCTCTGAAACGGCTAAGCTACTACTTTTTTAGGAATTCGCGAAAAATAATCCACGCGGTCGTAGTAGCGGGCACAGCTAAGTTCAAATATATCTGCAAGATTTGTGTATTGAACCAATATAAATATGAATATTCAAGTTTTAGAATCTTCAAGCAGAAGCCTCTGCCAAATTGTAGTTCTTGGGTCTGGGCTGGACCTCCCATTTTCATAGAGAAACGGTCCGTATACCCGCCACGCTTGTTCAAGGCGGTTTGGCAGGTTTGATATATCGGTTATCGCGATGTGCAAGTTTTATCACGATGTTTTCCTTCACCGTTAGCACGTGGTAATTACAATATGCATATTATCGAAGAGAATATAATAGAAATCAGGCAAACCTATAATTGAGATGATAGTGTCCGGCGATTGACGATTTTGGCGAGACAGTAATAGCAGAATTAGGCCTCAGGGGTGGTAGCCACCCAGACGGGAAAATGCCCTAACATGGGTTATGGGTTGTTTTATCGTATCTCACGACAGACCGCCCGCCCGTTCGCAGCAATTAATATTCTCCGCGCTCCTGTATGAATAAACTTGTTCATACTGGATTGTACTGCTATTGTCTCATTTTATTTTAAAATTAACCTTTAATTAGCAGGCAATTGTGTTAACTTATCGAGACCGTTAAATTTTATTTCAGCTATATTTCCTGAAACCATTTAATTTTATATAGCTTTGAATATATTCTAAATGATAAATTTAAATACCCATAAACTATACTATGTGATAAGATACCATAAACCTAATTAAGTTGGTCTCGTTAAATTCGCCATATTGGCAGGCAAAGGCAAATTTTCGGATCTCGAAGCGGATATACTGCAAGAGTCGTGTACGTAGGTACGGCACGTTTTACGGAAACTGGCTACTTACGTGGGGAACAAATGTCTAGCAATGGCGCCTCCGTCAGGTACCCGGTCGAAGGGGTAGGCTCGAGAAATGCTGGCTTGACGTCGTAAAGTATGACATGCGTACCAACGGTCTCACAAATAGAGATGCCGAAAACCGCGCAAAAGTGGAGAAGGAAAAGTACGAAAGCAAACCCCGGGCTTTGAGGTAGACGCCCCGAACGTAACCGGGATTTAACGCTAGGATGATGATGATGATTTGCAGGCAAAGAAACTGAGTAGGTATATACGGCCTTGTCAGATGTCTTATTTTCTGTATCAGCCAGGGCCAGATCTAGGGGGGAGAAGGAAGACATATTTTATTTAGGACAAACAATACAGAGTATTATCAAACAGTAAAATAATAGATACAGAATAAGTCCTCAAATTGTCCCAGTCTCAGCATATGCTGACCAATTAAGTTCAGCGCTGTTCTTCCGCCTGGGACCAGTAAGTGAAGTCACGAAGGACAATACAACACACATAATTTAACATAATGTACAAAGCAATTAAATAATGATAAAACTATATATTTAAAGACAACATATCCTAAAAAATAATACATTTAAAAATACACATAATCATTAATAATAAATAAAATAAACCCGCAGGGGGACTTTGCGGCGAAGCCTTAAGTGAGTAGCGATACCTCGAACCTGACTCCGGGGGCCAAGGCAAGGCCCCCGCCTCCGTGCTTGCCTTAGCCAATCGTCAGGTAGTGGAGATCGCTAGAGCTAGGACTCAAGCTCCAGAGGTGGAAGTGATAAATGGCATAACTTCAGAAGTAGCTTCGGTGAACCTGCAACACCCATGTTGCCCCTGTCTTCTGTGGCATTTTTAAGGGCCCGTGCTGGGAGTGACGAGTCACCGTCTGCCCATTTTTCCATGTTCCCCAAACATTGCGACCTATACCCCTAGTACCGCTAGCAATTCACCCCGATAGCACGGTACTTTTTGTTCTCATTTCCCACAATAGTCCTACACTGGCCAGGGCCAAGTTGATCAATCAATTAATCCTTTACAATCCCCGTACTCCCCCATATTTAAAAGAACTTTTTAGTTTTCTCTATCAACCCCATTCCTGTAATTTGCGCTGAAATGGAAATGTTTTGTTAACAATACCTGCACACACTTCTTCCTTCGTAGGAAATTCTTTTGCTGTACAGGCTGTTCCACTATGGAACCCCTACCCTTACGAATCAGACAAGCCAAATCAATGACTACATGTAAACGTATGGTCACTGACCATTATTGGTCTATTAAATAAAATTGTTGTATTACATGAATGTATCTATTGTTCGAATGTATATGTATCTAATTTACAATATCATCTTTATTTAATTATATATGTATATATAGTAGTATATTTATATTGAATTTTATTTTTAATAATATTTGTTTGTGATTTTATTACTTTTATTTTAGTTTAGTACACCACCAAAAATGTTTTGAAATTTCGTTTAAAATCTCCTTAGACACCGGGTTGCCTGGAAGAGGTCGCTATAAGCGACAAGGCCGCCCATTGTTCTAATGCAAATGTATCCATATCAATTGTCTAGAATTAAGTTTATGGTGAACATATAAAGAGTGTTCATTCATTCATTCATTCATTCATTCAATCAATAACTCTTTATTGTACACCAATACAAAAGAAGGACTTACATAAGTTAGTTAGTTCGAAGCTAACCGTTTTACGCCGATATTCTGTGAGAGCGTGATATTACAACGATTAAGCCGGCCCTGAGAGCTCCGTAATCAAGATAATAGACTCTAAGCTTTATTGAATTATTTAAGCTATATATAAATTTATTAAAGTTCCTGGAAAGTGACCTGCTGATTCCTCTTAAAACTAACATAGGAAAAATAATAATAATACTGATCTTAGGTACGTTGCGAAGATTCGTAGAATAGGAATATAGAGTTAATTTTAACTTACATATATGGCATTTAAAAAATGTTCTCTAGTGAAACTTAGTTTGAATAAAAACTTTTCAATTTGTATGTCTATGCAAATATTTATGCTATTTAACCAGTCATTTAAATCTGACAGTGTTTGGACTTGGCTCCGGACACATACCACTTAACAGTTTCGAATTTTAATGAGAAGAATAGAAACGCCCAATTGGACAGAGTGACAGGTGATAGAAGATGTACATAATGATCCCAATATGATGGCTCTATGGCTTGTACTTACCCAATACGAGAGTGGACAGTCAAATCAATACTTGACGTAAACTTACAAAATGTCACAGCCAGCTTAGACGGGCCTATATCAAGATATGTTGGGGGGCCCAAAGGAAGGGTAAAGTTTTTCTATAAAAGAACCAAAAAATGCTCGAATTGATTTAAAATAATAATATATTAATTGTAAGTTATTACTAATACTTAATACTCCTAGGGGTTAAACAAATAATTCAAATCAAATATACACTTTTCTCGACTTTTCTTCGGCAAGCTTATTTTTCAAATTATCCATAGCTAAAGACAATTTCAGTTTTTCTAGATTTTCTACCTCTATAGACAATAATGACAAGTCTGGTAGCCATTCCTGTTGGCCCAGCAGTTATTCTCAAAAATGTTATTTATCTATAAAAGACTGTGGATAACATTTTAGCAATATTTGCTTACACACTTTTGGGGCCCTTGTAGCCTGGAGGCTCCTGATACGGCGGTAGCTACGCCCCTGGTCACAGCCTCATAGATTTTCGAGCGTATTACTTGTGACGTCATAAGTAGATACTCATTATATTTATGATGCAAATAGCGCATTCATTATTGTGTGAAAAGTAATTAGATTAATTTCTATAATGATATTTTAAAAGTTAGATGGTAAAAATCAAATGTTATTATCGTTTATGCATAATGAAGGATTGTGTGTAGGTCAAAGATCTCGCCATGCCAACGTCAATGACATCATCCGCCGGGCTCTTGTCAGCGTCGGCGTACCAGCCGTATTAGAACCGAATGGCTTGGTACGCGACGATGGCAAGAGGCCGAATGGAATGTCACTTATTCCTTAGAAGATGGGAAGGCCGCTTGTGTGGGATGCTACATGCGTTGACACTCTAGCGCCGTCACATCTTCCAATCACTGAGTTAGAGGCTGGCAACGCTGCTTCAAAAGCTGAAGCTCTCAAACGGCGCAAATATGGAACCTTAGGAAGGGGTTACATATTTGTGCCGTTTGGAGTTGAAGCTTTAGGTCCGTGGGGTCCATCGGCAAAGAGATTTGCAAGAAACTCCTCTTTGATGCCACCCATGGCTGGCTCATATTTCGCCCAACAAATAAGCATCGCGGCAATGTAGCCAGCCTTCTGGGCACGCTCCCATCTGGCAGCGATTTGTTACACAGTCTAGAATAGCTTGTACTATTTATTTATAACTTAGTTTATTTTTAGTTTTTAATTGTATTTATAATTTTAAAAGTTAACATGAAATTATATCAACATGAAGGATTTGAAATAAATAATTATTATTATTGTACTAGAGTTTACCGCGTGGTTGCGCTTCGGGTCAAACTCTAGTGCGTGTCTTTTGTTTAAACAGCAGACGTTAATACAGGTTACTTTGTATTAAATTTTTATGTTAGTGCTATTTGGCCCGGAAGATTCACTTCATTTTATATAGCAAACTATCCCAGCTCCCGGGATGAAAAGTATTTATGTACATTTTCGGTATTAAAACTACATTTAAATAAAATTACAGCAAAACCAATCCAGTACTCCTAGTAGCTTTTCCGTGAACGGAACAGACAGACAGAGTTACTTTCGCATTTCTAATATTAATAAGGATTGTTTTTCCGGAATGGCCCGGACTTTTGGAGACAAATTTAATCCTTGTCTACACTATGAAAATGCACTTTTTTTTTGCCTTCGGAAAACCGGTTGAAGACCATAGCCACGACAAGCACAGAAACTTGGGAGATAATTCGCGACCCGTGTGTAGAATTCGCCAGATTCGGGGGTGGCACTAGCATGCCCACAACTGGTGTCATGCTATTGCCACTTCTCATTTAGGGATACCCACTAAAACCCCTGGGTGTTCCATCATGCCCCTTATGCCAGGGCTACGGGAATGCGGGAACCAACTCCGCGTACCCTGGCAGGCAGAGGCCTCGCACACAGGCCTCTTCCACTGCCGAGAGACTTCTTTAGTCCCCCGGTATCTTCTAAGTCTAGTCCGGAATGGGGTTTGTAACGCGACCCACCGGAGGAGAGGTGACGCGCGGAACGCTCGCGCTCTCATCTCGACGGCATGTGACGGGTGAGTGAGAACCCCTATTTGAAAATGCATCCAAGGACAAGCCCCGGTCAGTGTAGGATTATTGTAGTGAATGAGAACAAAATACCGGGCTATTGGGATGAACTGTTAATGGAACTAGGGATCTGGGAATGTGGCCTCTGCCGTCGCAATGATTATTATTATTTCACTTTATATTTATTGTTTCATTTGTATGCTTTTTTAATACTGTTACTAGCTGCAGGACTCGAATTAAAAATGCCGTTGCAATTACTATAGAATTTATTAGAACTGTACAAACACGTATAAAACAAATACAAATAAAACTGGATGCAACCAATTCACACTGCACGATTCAATACAATTTGACACTCGCAAAGTCCGTCGTCTATATCGCTAATCGAGAGTACTACAAATGTCTTACTTGTCTCGTAGTCGCCGCTTGACTGCCCCATCCCTCCATTCGGGCCAATGCCCGAATGGAGGAGCACTATATCTTATACTAAATTTACAGTACAAAAAAAATCGGCCGCGCGCACCGAGTTTCCGAGAAATAGTAATTTGCACACCTGGTTATCTATTCCTGCGAACGGCCAACAAAGTTGAAAACAATAAAAATAGGTTATTGGCTAATTGCAAATTTAAATACGAAGTAATAAAAAGAACTCCAAATCAAATCAAATAATTTTATTGCGAACTAAGTGTTACATAGGTCTTATTCAATATAACTGAGAACTTATTAGCTGGCCTTTCATAGCATAGCAATATACACTTACTTAACCTATGTTTGTATAATATTTAATTTGGTGCCTTATAACTCTTTTATTTTATTTAAATAACACATTTAAATATTCTGGGATGCTATAATAGGATTTTTTTGTCAACCATTCGAATAGCTTTTCTTTAAACATATTAATATTATTTTCTTGCATTATATTACATGGTAACTTATTATATATTCTTGGTGCCATCCCAAACACGCTTTTATCATGTAACGCAGTGATATGCGGAGGCATACAAATTTTATTCTTATTAACATGTCGGGCACTTCTATAATTGTCAAATAATGTTCGGTTGTTTTTGATTAACATGATAATTTCAAAAATATACAAACAAGGAAATGTCAATATCTTAAAATCTATAAAAAATGGTTTACATGTATCCGTTTGTTTTAAATGAAATATGGATCTAAGGCATTCTTTTGTGCTTTAAATATTCTCTCTCTGTCTGTGGAATTTCCCCAAATTATAATTCCGTATCTTAAAACGGATGTAACATATGCATGAAATGCTATTAAAAGGGAATTCACATTTACAATTTTAGACATCATGTAGAGAGCATATGAAAATTTGCTCAACCTTGGACAAACTTCGTCTGTGTGGAATTTCCAAGTTAGTTTATTATCTACATAGAGTCCTAAGGATTTTGTACAACTAACATGTTTTATACTTTTGTCAATATATAATAAGTCAGCTAAATTTATCTAATCTCCGAATGCGGGAGGGGCAATAAACGAGATGTGCAGCATTTCTTTGTCGGTATGTGACAATAGGTATGTAGGTGGACCAACTTGTAATAATACATATCTCTATTATAAAAAATACATATTAAAAAAATATAAAAAGTCGACATCCTTCGGCAGGGCCTAAGGTCCAGGCTACCGGTGGTTAGGGCTCCAGAGACAGGAACCCCCTCACAATGCGTTTGACATTTAGAGCCTCTCTAGATGTCGGTCGAGATTCTTCGCTACTAGACCTTTAACGGACACCACTATCGGTAGGATGATTGTAGACTCCATATGCCGCATATCAGTAATCTCGTGCGCGAGATCTAGATATTTCGTTAATTTATCGATTAAAGCTTTGACGAGATTAGTCATGTGGAATACTTGTATCAATGAGCATCATACTTCTCGCAGATAGATATATTATTAACAATAATAAGCAAGCCCCCCGCCTCCGTGCTTGTCTTAGCCAGTCGGCATGGGGTGGACATCGCTAGAGTTCGATGTCCACCCCATCACATTTTATCCGTGCAGGAACGGAGAAAGAATACAATTTCCTGCGTTGGGGCGGCCTGTCGTAAGAGGCGACTAAACAACCCACAGCCAGGTGGTAGGGTATTTGCTCGACTGGATGGCGACCACCCCTGGTCTAGAGTATGCCGCCATAACAACCTTGTGTTGTGTTCCGGCATCAGTGACCAGGTTCCAGTCTCCTTTAAGAGAGCAGCAGCGCATTTGTAGCACCTTCGGTGTTGCAAATGTCCATAGGCGACGGTAACCATTTTCCATCAAGTAGGCCGTCTGCCTGTCTGCTGAACACCTGCAAAAAAAAAAAAGCTAAGACTCAAGCTCCAGGGGTGGATGACAAATAGCCTAACATCGGAAGTAGCTTCGGTGAGCTTGCAGCACACCTCTCGACACCCTTTAATCACTCACACCCATGTTGCCCCTCGCCAATCTTATACGGCATTTTTAGCGGCCCATGCAGTGTCTACGTGTCACCGTCTGCCCATTTATTCCATGTTCCTTGAACATTGCGACGGGCAGACGCCATAGTCCTCATAGTCCCCAATCTGTAACTCCACTAGCAATTCATCCCGATAGCTAGGTATCTTTTGTTCTCATTGCAATAGTCCTACACTTATCGGGGCTTGTCCTTGGATGCATTTTTATATGGTGTAGACAGGGACAATCGCCGGTCAGTGTCACACCACATTTATATTAAATTTGTCAAGGGAGTTCAACCTTGTCATCGCCCCACGCAAGCCCTCCAATAGTCCGGGCCATTTTTATGGCCCGTGGTCTGCAGAGATATACAAATACAGTAGTAATAATTATTATTAGCACCTGTTCTTTTATATGTAAAAGTACATATAAGATTTGATGTTGTAACAATTGTATTCGCATATCTATTATATTAGTTTTATGTAAAGAATTAAGTACGGTGACATCGGTAATAATAGTATTCGGTGAAAGTTAGAATAAGTGTGTTTATTACTTTATAGATAAAGAAAACTAAATGAAAATTAAGCAATAAAAAACCAAATAGAATTCGTGGAATCGTATAAAAGCGGAAAATATACTAAATTAAATTAGTACTTGTACATAGAACTATTCAAGATGTTGTTCACTACGTTCCTCTTCTTTGCGTGCCAATTCATATTTGTAAGTATTTTAATAATTTACATAAGTTATAAACAAATACAATAAAGAAAACTTAATAGTTACTATTGTATTCTACGTATCCTATGCTAATCCACATATAACGGAGCGTGTTCGGAGGAACTTTGATTTGATGCCAACACTTCATTTTTACAATCGCACCTCTCGGCACGACGGGATGGTCACTCTCATTTCCTTGAGCTTCCACGCTCAACTACGCAATGGTTCTCAAGAATATTTGTTCAGCGTACGACAATGATCTGGAGGGAACTTCCCGCCGAGGTTTTCCCTCTGCGCTATGACATGGCGTTATTTAAGGAGGGCGTTATAAATTTTCTTGAAGGTCGGCAACGACACCCCTGGTGTTGCAAATATCCATAAGTCTAAATCCATATTTCGCGTTTTAAGACCTGCATATAATTAATATTGAAATGTGACGTCACGAAATTTACCACCCCTTGTCACACAACGTCACACTTCGTCAACACCCCTCACACAATGTCACACTTCGTCGAAACCCCAACTTAGTGTATGGAGTAATTTATGGATGGATTAATTAATTGTTAATAATTTATTTCAGACCCTCCAAGACGATGCTGCGAGTAAGTAGAGAAAACTATAATATTGTTGGGACCTCAGTATAATGAATAGCGACCTAATATTTTATACAAAACATTAATGAAATCTTATATGTCTATCGTCATGTTATTAAGTCGTGATAGCGTAATGGCTAACGCACGCGTCGTAAACTCAAAGGGCGCGGGTTCAAATCCTGACCGGAACGCATGCACCACCTTTAGGGAGTTTTCTGACCTAATGTGCACATTATTACAATTATCACGCGTTAACAACGTTGAAGGAAAACATCGTGATGAACCCTACACACCGAGAAAACAAGACTTATATGAAGAAATAGCGACGTAATTACATTTTGTATATATTATATACGTAGCCTATTTTGAGCATTGTACGAGATAGCCGTTGTGTCAAACCTGCCAAGCTTTTTTTTGTTAAGATTTTAACGAAAAGTGATGTCATTAGATTTGTGAAAAATCAATTACCCTTGTTAGAAAACGAATCGGCTGAGACGTCCTCTGTGGCTGAGCAGGTTAAGTTGGCTAAGTCTCAGTTGGCCGGACTCGCTGGAACGCAGAGGCTCCGGGTTCGATGCCTGACATGGTAAAGTTCGGAAACGAGCTTTCTGTTATTTACTATGGTCTGAGTGCTGGGATCGGCCCCAGAGTGATCCATTGTATATTACCCATAACACAAGTGTAACTTGCTTAGCTTGGGGGTACACAATGTGTGTTTGTCTGACGATTATTAAAAAAATCATTATATTATTAGTTTGAAAAAATTAAACACACCTGTATTAATATACCAAACCATAGTGTAGCTTGTCAGAGTTAATTTCTGTGCAAGAATGTCAAACGGTTGTTTTTGAACAGAATGTTCTGTTTTCCATATATTTTTGTTTACTATATATAGTAAACTATTACTATTTATAGCCAACTTCTTCCAAAAACTCAACTGACAATGACATTTACACTTGACATTGACACTTTATAAAGATACAAAATAACAGATAATATAAAAAATTTAGTTAAACATTTCAAATCGTTCGACATATGTATAATAATTATTGTGGCTTATTATTAGCATCTAGTTCAACTGCACACCAACGCTATATTTGCAATTAGATCTTGTCCATCCAAAGTTGGTGATTGGATGACTAAGTTATGAATTGCTATTTCATCCAATACGTGTGAAAAGTCGCCTAGCGTAGGAGATATTCATACAGTAATTATATATGCACGAATAAAAAAACCTAAGCGTCAATGAATGCATGGTGCTTTCGACGTTTTGGTTGCTAGTCGCTAGTTTCTTGAAGGTAGGCTATGGGGAATCGAGTTGTATGAATTCCACACCACTACTAACTAATCGTGTATTGCTTTTTTAGGTAGCTCTAGCGCCAGCGGTGTAACAAACCAGCTTCAAAGTAAATATTATATTTTAATATGACATTCGTACATATTTTAAGAAATCCAACCTTTAGCGCCATTTTAACATAAGCGACATTTTGGACCTATTATTATTTTTTGTTGCAAAAGTAAAGTATTTTAAACTATTATTTTGTTTCCAGTTTATCAGTTTTTGATTCAGTGGGGTCTATACTAACTAAAAATGAAAGTCTTAAACAAAATAATGGTTTAAAATGCCTTTTGCAACAAAAAATAAACTTAGGTCCAAATGTCGCTTACGATAAAATGGCGGTAAAGGCTCGGAATATTTGACTATGGAGGGTAGAGGTAAGGAGTGCCATGTCTGTGTATGAAAGGTGTCCATCACAATTACTTACGACGGTCATCGTCCCTGCCTGATGGTGGCAAAGCCTGTATGGGGCCTGGAGCTATAGCTCTTTACTCCGGATTGAAATCATGAGGGGCAACTACCCCGGTGAGGGGAAACGGGAGCTGCCTGACACATAGAGGGAATGTAGGCGGCTCGCGTTGGCTCCGTCTACGGCATGGTTGGCCAAGGCGTCCATAACAGCGCGGATAATATGAGTGGCGCTGCGGTAGCGCTGGATAAATTTTAAACGAGGCACCATTCCGATTTGTTTTTTATTATTAAAAATTCACAATAATTACATCACTCCACACGTTTTCTCACAGCGTTATATTTACTAAAGTATTTTAGACTACGTAAATAATTAAGGTTTTCTATACTGCTATTATTTTATTAATTATAATGCCACTTCAACAGTTTTTAATTCATATCTTAGTTTTCCGTAGGCCAGCGCTATTGTGATTGTGTTTATTGTTTTTAATTTGCTTTGTGGAGCTAAGCCGTGGCATCACTTGAGGTACTTGCGCAAGATCAGCGCTGGTTGTGAAACTAGCATTATGCTGAGCAAGAACCTTTTTAGGACAACCTCAATTAACTTTTAGATACATTATCATGTAAGACTTTTTGTGTCTTGTTCTAAATAAATATTTCTTCTTTCTTTCTTACTGATAGGTATTTGAAACTCTATTGTCAGCATGCTGTTAGCTGTTAAGACACTTTTTCAACTTCTCCATATAAGATGTATTCCTTACCTCTACCCTACATAATAATTACGTAGTCTTAGGCGTCATGGTTGAGTAGGCTATGTCTTTGATCGTCAACTCAATAGAAGTTCCGGGTTCGATTCCCGTCATAGTATTCATTAACGAAGTGGCGGTTATTTACTATGGTCTGGGTGTCTTGACTCCGGAGTAGTACACGGTATATTACCTATACAGGGTGGAAACTTTCAGCGGGCCAGTAAGGAAGGGGAAGTACCTAAACCGTAGCAGCTACACGAAAATGGTTTTAGGAGACTACCCATTATTTTTCGTAACATTTTGATCTCCACAGATTTTCACAAAAATTACAATTAGCAAGAAAATGGCCACTTTACCCAGAAAAAAATTGATGCCAACGGATCCTTTTTTTATTCTTGAAGCACAGCAGACAGGCTGACGGCCCAATAGTGATCGAAAGTGATTACCGTCGCCTATAGACATTAGCAATAGCAGAAGTGCTACCAATATGCTGTTGGCCTTGAAGGAGCAACTGGAACCTGGCCACTGATGTCGGAACACAACCCAAAGTTGTTTGGCGGCATACTCTAGACCAGGGGTGGTAGGTATCTAGTCAGGCAATGCCCTACCGCCTGGCTGTGGGTTGTTTTGTCACCTCTTATGACAGGCCGCCCGGCCGCAGTAATAAAGTGTTCCCTTTCCGTTCCTGCATGGAGGAGACACTGATCAAAAACTTCTATGGGATCAACCAGCGTTGGAGTACTGAAATAGTCTGAAATTGCAAAAATCTTTACCCATACATCTTTTAAGAAGTCGAACTTCACTTTTTTATGTATCAATGTTTTTTTTTTGACTGAATAAAAGATAAGACTGAATAAAACTACCCCTTACTGCCCAGTAATGGGTAGTTTCCACCTTTCCGCTGAAAGTTTCCACCCTATATTAAAAGTGCTACTTGCTTTGTTTTGGGGCGTACAATTAGTTTGTGTTAGTCTGCTGATTATTAAATTACTAATGACTTTAAAGCGCAATACACACCAAAGCTGCCGACTTGCCGACCTATGTCAGCAATATTTTGTCGGTGGGTTAGTTAGCGGCGACATGTCGGCGACTCGAGATGGAGAACAAAGAATACAGCACGTCACTACAGCTTGTGTGTCGCCGGGATTGAGTGCCTTGTGTTTGCAAGCCGCCGACATGCCGCCAATATGTCGGCTTGAAGCACACTCGGGCGCATGTTGCCGACATGATTCTTTTCATTTAGGACGCCGAGTTGTGTCGGTGGGTCAGCAGCTTTGGTGTGATCACGGCTACAGAAAAGCGGCCGAAACAAAAATCAAATAAAATGCCGCGTTTAAAACCGTTAAAACGTAGTTTTAACTATGTTATACAATTTCAGGTGTTGTAACAAACATAATGAAAGAAGTACCGGCTTCTGGCTCTGAATCTGGCGGGAATCCTGTGACAGGTTTGAATTTATTTCATTATTTGTTTTACTAGCTGACCCGCGTCCACTTCACTGGGCGTCATTAAAAATTAAAAATATTATTAATCACAGTCAAATATAGCCTATACCACTCAGTAATAACGTAGTTTTTTTACTGATGAAATAATTTTCAAAATCGGTTCAGTAATTCAAAAGCTTCCTACAAACAAACTCACAAACTTCGCCTCTTTATAATATAATTAATAAAGATAGATTTATTTTACTAGCTTTGCCCGTTAAGTTTTATGGGCCCTCCTGACTCTCAAAAACATTGCGAGAAAAATATTCTCCTTTTTTACCGACTTCAAAAAGCAGGAGGTTCTCAATTTGGCTATCTGTGTGTTTGTTACGGGATACTATCTTCAAATGTGGACCGATTTTTAAAATTTACTTTTTTTTGAAAGAATATACTCCTAAGGTAGTCCCCATTGTCACCAAGTCAGGATCTGATGAGCGGGTCCCACGAAAATCGAGAGAAAGCCTTGTTGCACAGCGCCTACATTCATCGAAAGACAAATATGTATACGTGTGCTAGTAGTACAATTTCTCTCTCTCTCTTTTCTTTCACCATATCCCAATTAATTGGGGTCGGCACAATATGTCTTTTCCTTCCACACTCCTCTACTCTGACATACATCTTCTGTCAAACCACATATCATATCATCCTTCACACAGTCCTTCCATCTTTTTTTGGTCTACCTTTACATTTGTATCCATTTATCTTGAAGTTTAACATTCTTTTTGTCACGTGACTTTCATCCCTCCTCATTATATGCCCATACCAACTTAATTTTCTTCCTCTCAATTTTTCATTCACGGGTGCAACTTTCAAAGATCCCCTTATGTACTCATTTCTCACCTTATCCATTCTTGTAACACCACACATCCATCTCAACATTCTCATCTCAACTGAGTGGAGACGATTGTGGTTTATCACTTTAATGGCCCAACATTCCGACCCATATAACATGACTGGTCGTATGACAGATTTATATATTTGTCCTTTTAATTTCATTGGCATAGTAGTACAATTTCTATAGGCCCTTAATATATTATTTATAAAGCTATTCAAGCTACTAAAAAGTAGAAAATATTTTTTAAACAAAACAAAATCTACTGTAAAACTAAAAAGCAAAAAATAAATATTTTCTAGAACATCTTAAGCCGAAGTAAAACTATAATAGTATATCTATATATATATATATATATATATATATATATATAATTCTTCTGTACGTGTGTTGACAGTGAACTCCTCCTAAACGGCTGGACCGATTTTGATGATATTTGTTTTGTGTGTTTGAATGGGTTCCCGGATGGCTTAGATTCACAATTGGAACCGGTAGGTGGCGCTGAGATCGGTACCTAGAATCCTCCTAATCACCTGGAGAGATTTTGTTTTTGTGTGTTTGAGTGGGTTCCCGGGTGGTTTAGATTCACAATTAGAACCGGTAGGTGGCGCCGAGATCGGGTTCTAAAATTCTCCTAATCACCTAGACCGATTTTGGTGATGTTGTTTATATGTCATGAAACAAAGTCTTTTAGGAATTCAGAAAATATGGCGGTACGAAGTTCGCCGGGTCAGCTAGTACTAGTATATAATAGTAATACTATATTGTTACAACTCGGGTCCTGACAAAAACAAAATCCACCTGCATATCTGAAACAAAGCACATTTATTACCTGCCGGCATTTAAACTAATTGTAACTCTTTTATGCCCGTCTTCTTTTGTTTACTTTGTTTGTGTTAAAAATTTGTGATTAGAAAACAGCCCATTGTTATTGTACTCTTTTATGGCAGCTTGCGGCCGAGTCATTAGCCAGGTGTGGTGGATTAAGCCGACTTAGATACGAGGGCATTGCATTTGTGCAGTATAAAACGATGACCTGATGGATGGGGAAACAGTCGAGCGAGCACCACGAGCGAAGTGAGACGTGTGTACTACAATCGGGAATCTAATAAGTGACAGACTTTGCGCGTGTTATTGAATTACGACCTTCTGCATTACGTTTGGACTTGTTGTATTCGGTTATATTTGTACCTGTGTTATACGTGTTTGTATAGTTCTAATAAACTCTGTAGTAATTCTAACGGCATGTTAATTCGAGTCCCGTAACTCGTAACAATATTTTTCGAATTGGTTGTTATTGTTTTTGATGTTTTATTTGGCACCGGATATAATATGGTTTGCTTCGTAATTTTGTTTTAATTTTCAATTTATACATAAAATCTGATCAGATGAACTTAATTTTAATGAAAACTTGAATTTGTAATTGTGATATTTTTATAGATACGATGAAAAAAATTGGCGGCATGGGTGGAGGATCTGATGGTAAGATTATAATACTTTATACCACTACAACGGTTTTGAATTTTCGCTATTTCATATAGGGGATAGGCGTCATATATTTGGCCCCGAAGGCCCACTTGAAAAATTCATTCTGTGTCATATAATAAAACTGTAGAGGTCGAATTTCTGGACAATGAAAAAAAAAAATGCTAAAAACCGAGTCAGGGGGATGTAAGAAGTAAAATAGAACTAATTTAGATGTTTTCAATTTTTTTATTTCTCTGTTTGTCTGTCTGTTTGTACCGACTAATCTCCGAAACAACTTGACCGATTTAAATGAAATTTTGTATGGTGGAAGCTTATATCCCTGGTCAACATTAGGATACTTTTGATCCCGAAAAATTACAGAGTTCCCGTGGGATAATTAAAAAAACTTTCCACGCCGACGAAGTCGCGGGCAGAAGCTAGTAATATTATAAAATTCTAAACATGCCATGTCTGTACATTGAAGCTATTAAAAAAAACAACTGGAATAGACTAAATAAACGATGAAGACCACGATGCAATTTTTTTATAGATTACTTGTATGTTTGTCGGTTTGTTCGTGAATCCCGAAAAAACGTAAAAACTACCGGGCCCATTACGATACGGTTTTCAATGATCGACAGCAAATTCTTAGACTTAAAATTTCCGCTATTTTTTATCCCGGGAATCCCGCGGGATTTTTCCCAGGAGCGGTTTGAAGTTGTTCTGGTGGATAAAAATTGGCTTATCCCGACACAGTTTTCACTAAAACGATAGCTTATATTCTTTTTTTAAATGCTGCGACACTTTTTGTCCCGTGAATCACGCGGCAATTTCAAGTCAAGCCCAGCTCATGGAAAGTGATTACCGTCGCCTATAGATTCTGCAACACCGATGGCGAAGTCAACGCGTTGCCAGTCTTTAAGATGGGATGAAGAAGACGGGGTAGTCCGCATTAGCCCTTTTTCATGAAATTTACGAACTAAATTCAATTTATGACTAACTAACTGATCCGTGCTTATTTCACTAGACGTCATTAAAATACACATGCACACAAGCACGCAAGCAAACCATAGTTTAATTAAGCTTTGTAACCTTTATATAGTTCACAAACGAGGGCACACTCGCCGTGCCTCGTACGAGGATGTGAGCAATTCTTGCGTGGAACGTTATTGCTGTTACATATTTGACAGGCGTTTCTGTGCGCAGTTCACTGAGAGCCATTAACAAATTTATAAACAACAAGAGCTTTCCCTGCGGCTACGCCACGTGAAAAACCCTAGGTAGCTACATAGCTACCTAAACTAATTTTTTATATAAGTAATGTTACTTACATAAAATTTAGTTGGTGTTTTATACATACAAACCGTCAATAGTTTAGTTTTTGTTGAATTCACTACAATTACAAAGAAACTAAGTCAATATAGTGTATACAACTGCATTGCAAAACATAAATAAAAGTCGCAGACAGCCTGATTTGAAGTACCTAATACCTAATAAATGACATGTGGGCAACATGACAATAATGGTCGTTTATGATAATAATGTCCTTGACATTATTATCTTAAATTATTTACCTAATTTTACGTACATAAACTCTGCAGAGTCGTTTAGTTCGTTGATAGCAGAATAACTTATAAGTAGCTTTATCTGTTTCAGATATGTAGGGCTTAAGAGCATTTCAGATTTACGTTTTTACTCAACGATTGACTTATGTACCATTTATTTTTCTTTTATAGTTATATATAATATTATTCAAGATTTGTCCAAGTAAAAATATTTTTCTTTTACACTAATTTATTCGTTGTTATTTCAGGTGGTGACTCTCCAATGAGCAAAATATTTCCTTCAGGTTTGATTGAATTTCATTAAATTGTGTCGATTTATTTATAATCCATTTATTTATAATATTATTCAAAATTTGTCCAAGTAAAAATATTTTTCTTTTACACTAATTTATTCGTTGTTATTTGACGTGATGACTCTCCAATGGGCAAATTAATTCCTTCAGGTTTGATTGAATTTCATTAAATTGTGTCGATTTATTTATAATCCATTTATTTATAATATTATTCAAAATTTGTCTAAGTAAAAATATTTTCCTTTGCACTGATTTATTCGTTGTTATTTGAGGTGGTGACTCTCCATTGAGCAAAACAATTCCTTCAGGTTTGATTGAATTTCATTAAATTGTTTCGAACATTTTTAACTGTCTTGAACCACAAAACAAGAACATTTTATTATACTTAAAAATAGGAATCTCCAGGATCTATAATGATACCAGCTTAATGTCGTCCCACTGCTGGCACATTTAATTGGGGACGGACAGTATACCCTCCACGCTTGTCCAAGGCAGATTGACCAAATTGACACATCGGTTACCTCGATGTGCAGGTTTCATCGCGATGTTTTCCTTCATGGTGTTAGCACATATAATTATATTTTACAGATTAGGAAAGAAAATTGCCTAAGTGCATTCTTTCCGGCTACCCCTGCTTAGTATACTATTATTATTATATTTAGTATACTACATTCCGTTTTAAATTTTAGACAGTTCTGGAGGGATGAATCCGCAACAAATTAGCCAAATGATGGAAACGACAGGAGGTAAATATGTCAACGTATAATTGTAACAACCGTTAGTTTATAATTGATATAGTGAGTTTGTAAACTATCGGTAGATTGTGAACGGACATAAAAAAATGACGGCCTCTGTGGTTGAGCGGGCTAAGCCTTTGCCGGCCTACCTCGCTGCAACGCAGAGGCTTCGGGTTCGATTCCTGGTATGGTAAATTTCGGAAACTAATTTTATCCGTTATTTACTATGGTCTGGGTGTCTGGGATCTGCTCCAGAGTAGTCCATTGTCTATTATCCATAACCCAAGCGTAACTTGTTTAATTTGAGTATATACAATGTGTGTCTTTGTCTGCCGATTATTATATTTCAATTACTTTCCAAAGACTCAGGTAAACCTGGCATATTATTATTATTATAAAGATCACTTGCAATCAGTGAATAGACGGTTCTGAGACGCGTCGGTTGCTAGCACGGCCCGATTCATACACTTTGTTTCAACCATTGATTTTTGCCGTAGTAGCCATGGTAGCTAAGAAGCTGTTAACTTCTTAGTCAAAGCACGCGGTCCAAACTCAAAGAGCGCGGTTTCAAATACTGCCCACCTGCACCACTTAGTCTGTTTTCTAACCTAACGTGCATATTGTTATAATTACAACATGCTAACGGTGAAGGAAATAATGATGAACCGATGTGGCAATCTTGCCAAGCCGCCTTGGATAAACGTGGCAGGTATGCAGTCCGTTCCCCTATAACGGGAGACTTGAGCCCAGCAGTGGGACGTTTATGGGCTGTTATTATTATATCCATTTTAGCAAAAACGTAACCCTTACATAATCGCGCCCGCCTGTCCGTCCGTCCATTCTTCTGTATATGTAACAGAGTCATTTTGATCAAAAATTACTGAGTCTACATGGATGTAATTTAACAAGATGGTGTAGTCTTGTTTGCACTACAACCTTATGTAGAGAAATTGTGAATAAAATAAATACAGGGATGGCTGCCTTACATTTAAATAAGGATTGAAACAGTTTTTTTCATTGTACATAGTTGTATAGAGTGGAGAGGCCTATTCGGCCATTTGTTTGACTATTCGGCCGAATTTGACTATTCAGCCGAATACATTTCCATCAAAATTAATAGTCAAACTACGTTTTAACAGCGTTAAAGACAATTTTTTTAAGATTATGTTTCGGCCACTTTATGAATTATCAGGATTAAGTAAAAAATCGTTTAAAATCGCTCTTAAAACCGTTAAATCTTAATTTTAATTGTATAATAAAAATAATAATAACAGCCCATAAATGTCCCAATGCTTGGCTAGGTCCTCCCACTATAGGAGAACGGGCACTATACTCGCCACGCTTGTCCAAGGCGGCTTGGCGGGTTTGACACATCGGTCACCTCGATGTGCAGGTTGCATCACGATGTTTTCCTTCATCGTTGTTAGCACGTGATAATTGTAACAAAATGCACATTAGGTCAGAAAACTGACTAAGTGGTGCATGATTTCTGGTCAGGATCGAACCCGCTCCCTTTGAGTTCAAGACGCGTGCGCTAACCATTACGCTACCACGACTTACTTTTAATTATGTGTACCTATAATTCGCAATAACGTAAGAAAATACTTCACAAATTATTGCTTCAATACAAATCTGCTACGCGCGAATTGCACATGTTTTACGCCAAATAGTCGATAGCCGAATATTTGGCGCCTCGGCCGAGAGCGTGGCCGAATATTCGATATTCGGCCAAACCACTATTCGTAACATCACTGGTATGGAGTATCATTAAATGGATTTTGATAAAACAGCAATGTTTCTTAATACTTTCTTTAATCAAGTCAGTAGATGATGAAATATTTCATACACTTAACGTCTCTACATTAATCGTGAACTTTCTGTTGCGTTCACAATTTATCGACAATTTATAATATGGCTAGTTAGATTGTAAACTCGCGGTTCTTACAATATTCCGCTGACGTATAGGTTACTACATGAACTCCTAATGACAGCGATGAATATGGTATATTATCCCACAAACTAGTATAGTTATTGCGAGATATGTTTCTTTGTGAAACTAGCAAACAAGCAGGGGGCTCATCTAAGGGTAGGTGATTATCGGCGTCTGTAGACGTTTGCAACACCAGGTATAAAGTCAATGTGCTACCAACCTTCAGGATGGGATGGAGGGGACGGGATAGGAGGGATTGGATATGGGAATGGTGAGATAAAGGCAGGTAATGAAAGTACATGGACCTTGAGCCTACGTCAACAAAAGCGTCACATGAGGTGAAGCATTTTTAACAACTCTGTCCCATCAAGCCCGGCATCGGAGAAACAGTCTTCTGCGACTATTCAGCTGGATTCTGTACAACAAAAAAAATAGGGAAAAATCGCTCAATGTTAGTCTGTCGAGCAGAGCGAAAGCTCTCTTCGAATGTAGCCACTGAACCGTTCGAGTTTGACAGCTGTTATTGCTTTGTACGTCCTTCCACGCAATTCGCCTTGAACTTTCTTAACCAGAGGAAATCCAATTGAGGACCATAAGCCGCGACAAGGGCAGAACCTGGGGGAGATAGTTCGCGATCCTTGTGTGGGATTCGCCAGATCGGGGGTGGCACTAGCATGCCCAGTCAGAATTGGTGCTGTGCTAGTGCCACTCCCCAGTTAGGAATACCCACTAAAATCCCTGGGTGTTTCGTCCTTCGCCTTAAGCCAGAGCTGCGGGTATATGACCTAGACTCTCCGCAGCCCTGGCAAGAATTGGCCTTGAACTGCGTTAAGTGACCTATGCTATTACTGATTATAACTGTATTTTCTAGCAAACTACTGCAGCTATAGCAGAATAGAAAATACGCGTATAAAGCTGAAACTATAGGCCATCTTCATATGTATGAACTAAAGTTCAACTATCAGCCCAAGACATAAAACTAATTTTTGAAGGGAAACTTTTATATAGACGGGGTATTAGGATTTTTTCTGTCACGAAAAAGCGTTACAGCCGTGGTGAAAGGCGGCATAATTTTATTGGTTTTTAAAATGTAAAACTGGCATAAAGGGATGAAATTACAATTACATGACGATTTTATTACATTTAAAAATATCTTATCAGGCTTTGGATATATAGCATTTATAGATATTCTAAAAGAAATAATCTTGAGTATATTTTAATATAAAGCATTAATACACTGCGATAACAAATAAATTATTACCTACATTTTTAAATGCAGAGCTCACAACCACATACTTTTGGTTGATAGAAAGTTGTTCAACATTTTTTTCAATGTTCCTCTCACGTGCTGTACTGTTTTATTTTATAGAATAACTTTTATTTGGTGATTGAAAAATCGGCCCTTAATGTAAAATATCTTTCAATGTTGTGAAATCAATTAAATATTTTGTCAAAAATTAAATATGTGTATATTTATCTATCCAATGCAACTTAAAATTTAATAAGTGCTGTGGTGTATCGTTGCTGGTTTGTGTAATGAAACTACTATTTTTGGCACATTCTATATTGAAAAACTTTACATTATAGAATACAAGCACGGCGAGTAAACGTTTTCGAGCGTTGCATGATAACCGCGGCAGGACTGTACTCGCGCGCTGACCGAAGACGACTAGAGTGATGAGTACACGTGTGAGGCAGTACATATGTATCGTACAATGTATATTTGTACTGATATGGCACAAAATTTACATTTGTACTACTTCAAAAAAGTTGTCCCGCTACTACTCACGCGTCAAATGTAAGAGGAAGGATGGAACGAGGACAACAGTACAATAAAGCCTCTACGAATATTCACATGACAAAGAGGGACAAGATGACATGTACGATTACTAGTGAAATGAGGTGATCGAAGTCGATCACATCCGAACGAACATTTCTTTTCTTAACGAACATTTCTGAACTAGAAGTTTTGTACGGGACAAATGAGGGGATGACGCTCACCGCCTCACCGGCCTCATCGCTTCAAATGTACTGCCGCGGTACAAACCATACAAATCTCCTCGCCTCATTTGGAGTGGTACATTGTAGTGGTTCAGTACAAAATATCATGTTACTCTTACAAACGCATTTTAAAATCATGTCCTACCCAACTCTAGCAGACTATTCGACAGCACGTTTAGCTATCGGAGGAAGAGGGGCGCCGTAAGCGCGGCGCGGGCGGCTTGCCACGATTCCATCACTTAGGCAGGCTGCTGGCTGCTACAGTGCTTAAATAGAAATTTAATTTGCATGTTCTTTTTACTTAGATGCTATGAAGTTGATGGGCGGTGTGCAAGGCGGTCCTCAGGGCGACATTATGAAACAAGGTGGAGGTAAGTGTTACCCCTCTTTTAAAAAGTGAAAAGAAATACATAATATTCATTTGCAAACAGTTTGTAATCTTACTAATGGGCCCTGCAGACGTTGTCTTGCCTTGGAAAATAACATAGAACCCAGTCGCACGACCACCTACCGATAAGATAAGCGCACAGCTACCTGTTGTAAGCGCAGTTTATTATGTTTCCGGATTAAGGAATTCTTTTGTGTTTTGAACTTGTAATTAAGAAAAACATGCTATTGTTTCTCTACTTGTTTTATAAACATCATTAGCGTCGAACTAATCCTTATTGTTATTGTTTTCTACTTTGTTAGCCGTTCGCACGTGTACAAATTACTATTTCTCGGAAACTCAGTGCGCGCGGTCAATCTTTTTTGTACTGTGTATTTAGTATAAGACGATGCTCGAATAGAGGGGTGGGGGCAGTCAAGCGACGACTAAGAGACGAGTAAGACGTTTTTAGTACTCTCGATTAGCGATATAGACGACGGACTTTACGCGTATCGAATTGCATTGAATCGCGCAATGTGAACTGGTCGCATCCAGTCTTATTTGTATTTATTTTATACCTGTTTGTACAGTTGTAATAAATTCTATAGTAGTTCCAACGGCATTTTTAATTCGAGTCCTGTAGCTCGTAACAATATTATGCATCCGCGAGAACGACCTCAAGCATCAAGTTCCCGCTAAAAGCGAAAATATCTGTATCACCAAGTACATACATATAATAGGAGTATCTGCATTTATTTAATCTCTTTTAATTTCAGATACCATACAAAAACTATCGCAGGTGATCAAGACGAAATAGATTCCTGAAACCGTATAAGACCTAGAAAGAAGAAAACGGAGACATTCAACAATCTGACTTTTAAAGTACTAATAAAATGTAGCATGTGACGTAACATTGTTTTATTCAATTTAAAACAAACTTTATAATGACGTATCCTACTTTATTTTTGGTAAATATAATTTATACTTATGCATAAAAATAAAGTTGTGAAAATACTCTCCAATATTTACTCTGATGCGTAAAATGAAATATATAGATAATTACTGAAATATTATCGATCCAGCTTTCACTGAAAGAGTTTATTCAGTAATGAATCTAAAATAGCGAGAAGAAAGGAACAGGACATCTATAAATTTAATAAATAATGAATTCTTTGTTTATTTAAATTTAAATTAGGAATGTAAAGATAGCTTCCAAAAATTTAAGGATAATGATTTTTTTTTATTTTATTTAGTTTTATGGCTTGGCGGCTAGGTCTTTAAGCCAGATCTTAGATTACAATATAGTTTCTTCATTTTCTTAAGCCTATGTATCGCACAGTTGAACTGTAGGTTATCAGCTGGTGCCATTCAACGGAGTTCTTGTGACAACTCAAAAGGCCACATTTGACTATACAGTTCACATTTCTCACAAAACACATAATTACTTCTCAAAAACGAACAATATCCTACAACTATTGTTCATTTTACAGTAATTTTACACATTTTTAGAAAATAAAACTGCACAGCATAACATCTCCTTTCAGTTCCCGCCAAAAACTCAAGGATAATGAAAAGTTGTTAGTGTTGCTAGAAGCACACAATTTTTTCCAAATATTTGCTTACTTAAAAAATGTAATACGTTATTATTTTAATCAAAAATAGTTGGCAACCCTTCTTGAGGCCCAATTCTGCTATTTCAATATCTTTTGCGAAGATATTCAAAATACGCCTTCGAAAAGTTCTCCTTCGGTAGGGGCTTCAGAACCTTCTGCCATTCGGTTTTTAGAATTTCAATCGAGTCAAGAGGGTATCCCCTGAAGTGGTCTTTTGAGTTTGCTGAACGGTCAGAAGTCAAACAGTACTAGATCAGGCGAATACGGCGGTTGTAGAACGATGTTGGAGGCATTTTGGGGCTGCCCATAAATAACGTCTCACATTAGGGGGGGTAAAGTTTTCGTCGCTGGTTGGTTCGATTATTTACATATAACGGCGTTATTTTTATATAGATAATATATAAAAACAATACCGGCTATTAGTAAGATGCATTTGGTCATAGTAACTGACATTATCCTAAATGGAGGAGGATCAAAAAAACTGGGATAGCTTAGTGGTTAACGCGCTCGCGTCCCAAGCTCAAATTACGCAAGATTGTATCCTGGCCAAAAGCCTCATATCCTGGAAGAAGATTAGTAATCATTTTCCATGCTCATATGTAGTTTCTTGACTTAATATATTCTAAGGAATTTCTTTAAAATGCCGTCACTCTATTAAAATAAGCTTAATCCCTTCCAATAATACTGCGAGCGGATAGCATTCGTGGAATTATCGTCATTATTTTTTACAGCCTTACACTGTACAAATTTCTATTCAGATATTTAAATATCTGAATAGAAACGTTACGTTAAGGTGATAACAAGGCCGACTCAGAGAGCGGAGCAGTGAATTCAAAAATGAATTATTATTACGACTAAGTACTCTTTTAATCGCAATTTGATAGGGCGTAACGTATACGTAACGTTACGCCTATACGTAACAATATAATGTCTTATGAGAGCTGTATACATGTAGTCATCGCAGCGGACAACGAACTACTAGCAGTGCCAGTCATAGATAATAATTGGTGCCAGTCTTGCACCAATAGTATTATCTATGACTGGCATCATAGATACTACTATATATGTCACGCGCAAACTCTATTTCGCTCGCATCATCCGTCCCGCTCACACATTGTGCCTATATACCTTGAAGGTAAGGCAAAACTTCCGACCAAGAAGCTGGGAGTGCTTTACCGGTCCAAGCAGTACTTCACTCCACTGCAGCGCTTTGTGGTTTACAAAGCCCAGGTGAGGCCGCATATGGAGTACTGCTCACACTTGTGGGCCGGGGCAGCCGCCTACCAGCTAAATCCCCTGGACAGTATCCAATGTCGAGCCGCTCGCATTGTTGATGATCCCATGCTCGCAGACGGTTTAGATACGCTTGGCCTTCGGAGAGACTTCGCGTCTCTCTGCGTATCCTGCCGACTTTACAATGGGAGTGTTCCGAGGAACTGTTGAACAGAATGGTGCCTTCGTCTTCGTTTTACCACCGCTCGCCATCGGCTGGGCGTTCATCCCCACTTCCTTGCAACTGTTCATCAGAATGTTTCTTTTGCGCACCGTGGGGATATGGAATAAGCTCCTAGCCATGGTCTTCCCACAGCGCTACAATATGGGGTTTTTTTAAAATGGGTGTCATGAAATTTCTTCGAGGCCGGCAGTGCGTTAGTGACATCTTTGGTGTTGCAAACGTCAATAGGCGACTGTAACCGCTTTCCATCAGGTGGGACATCTACCTGTCTGCTGTTCTCCATTGATAAAAAAATATATATAATATTCAAACGTTAGAATGAGGAGGCGACATTGATTGTTTTTGAGTAACCACCGGGCTTCATCCGGCTTTTTGATTGTGGCCAAACGAAACGAATAGCTACGTTAGTGTATATATGCATTGTTTTTCCTTAGAAGATCATTTTCGTACATTACAAACGGGAATTTGCAATATTGAATATTTAAGGAGGTTCAAATGTCTTAAAGAACTTACGTCACATATAAAGTTAGATATTAAAGAATAAAATGTTTTATCTTTAGATTAGACTAAAGACACAATTTAACTAATATTTATCTTGTAAAATAAAACAAGGTATACACGGTTAATTGTCAATGTTTAACGTCATTAACAATAATAACAATATTGCATCGTAAGTAACGCATTAAACCCATCGCTACATGTGCATGAAATGACATTATATATATATATATATATATATATATATATATATATATATATATATATAACATTATCCCTGATGAAGCAGCAAGGTAAATTATTTGTAATTGTGAAAAATGGGAACTGTGTAGTGAAATCTGACCTTTTGAGTTGTCAACAAGAACTCGGTTGACTGGTGTCAGTAAAAGACTCATAATTTGGCTGAACTACTGAAAACCTAATACATCAGACAAGGCTGTATGGTCTACGTGCCTTTGCCTGTCATTGTGGCGAAAATACACTATTTTCTATACACTTTTTAAAAAGCTAAACAATTGACTTTTTGCTGAAAGCTTGACAGGTAAATTACTGCCCAAATTTTTAGGTCTATAAATTTGTTTCTTGTCCACCTGCTTTTTCGTTATTCAAGTATGACATTGGCAAAATCAACGCCGTTTGCGTTGAAGCCATTTAATAAAAAAAAAGCTTCATTAATATTTAAATAACCTAAATTACTGTTGTCAGAATTTCAAATACAACAAAAAAAGGAAAAATCATTCATGTTACTGAATTAATTATACAATAAAAATAATTTATACTAGAAGAAACAATAATGATATAAAATACAATGGTATTAGGGTAAATTGATTTTGTTTACATAACTTGTACTTTTTTTAGGATTTCGTAGCTGTCTCTGCCTGTGGCCTGGTATAGCCATGCTGGAGTCGTTATCTTGATTATTTCGATGCCGGGTAATTGTGCATAAACACGGAACGAGAAAACTCTAGGCTTTTTGTATTCAAAGACTATAAATATGGTTTGCTATGGTATAATAACGACATTAAAATTATCGGAAATACATCATTTAGGCAAAAACTTAATAAACAATACAATTAATTACGTTAAATACGTGCGTCATATCAATATAAATAATGTCCAATTTTAGTGTCACGATTTAACTAATTGTGATAAAAACACAATTATTTATTTCGGGATTAGTCTGCAAATGTAACATATATGACATGACCAAAATAATTGATAATTATAAAATCAACTACCTATTATGCCATTGCTAAGAATCAACATATTTGTAATTTAATGGTAAACCTTAGATTAATAATATTATGGGAGCTGCATACGTCTTTTCATCGCAGCGGACACGGGACAACGCACTACTGGCTATCGCTTTTTATTTTTTTTTATTGGACTTGACTTTATGTTGTTGGTCCGAAGACTTCACAACTTTACCGGAGTTTTCGGGGCGAGTGCCTTTGCGAAGCGAAGGCACTCGAGCCCGGGGGGCAACTTGCTCGAGGGGGCTCCCTAGGGAGTTTCACCTCGGCTGGACTGTTGCCATGAGAGGGGGATGAATCTAATGATGCCCACCATAGGGCGACACAATGCACTAATTGAGAGCGGGCGACGGTTAATATAAGGCCCGAGAGGAAGGATCCCGGCGGACCGGGATCGGCGGTTCGCGGTGGCCTATACTATCTTACTGCCGTTTCGCAACGTGTTATGGTTGGGAGAGAAGAAACGGCGAAAGAAACTTCCCAGCAACACGCCTAGTCTATCCTATGGGGGGGCTGTGTCTCCTGGCGTCCCTCGCGGGGACGTGGAGAGATCGTGATTGGCGGCGTCGACGCCGCCGTCTGTGTCTGTCTGTCGGTGCCTGCCAGCCTGCCGTCCTAACCGCGGGCGGGCTGATCCGAGCCAGCCGTTTTGTGATATCGTCAACCTTGTCCGTGAGGATGTTACGCGGTCGTCGCACGAGAGCCTTTCGTCGAGGCTTATAATCGGACGCGGACACGACGAGGGGATTTCGATGGTGCGGCGCTAGATCGAAATACTTACGCGAGAGCGACGTAATGTAGTTTTTGATGGAGGAAAGCTCCAGATCGCGGTGGATGTCGACGTTACGCATATAGAGGGGAGCACCGACGGCTCTGCGCATGAATTGATTCTGAACGATTTGCAGTTTCTTTAAAAGGGAAGGCTTGGCATGGCCGAATACCACACTCGCGTATGTCATGATCGGGCGGATGCATGTTTTATATAGAGTAAGCTTGTGTCTGAGGGACATTTTGCTTCGTTTATCTATCATGGGTGCTAGACGACCCATCACAAATCGTGCTCTATTCCGGACTATAGTGATATGCTCGTTGAAGCGCAAGTTCTGATCTAGGGTGACACCCAGGTATTTGGTGTACTTTGCCCAGGGGATCTCTTGTTCGTAGAGCGAGATGGCTTTTAAGCGAAGGCAAGCGCGTTTGGGAGAGCGAAGCGTGCCCGGGGAAAAGAACATTGCTGCGCTTTTCTCCGGGTTTACCTTTATCCTCCATTTGCGAAACCATTCGCCTAGCTCTGTTACAGCTGCCTGTAGCCGGATGCAAGCCATTTGTCGGTTGTGATCTGATGTATAGAGTGCGGTGTCATCCGCGAAGAGGGCCAACTCTACATCTGGAGGTTTTGGGATGTCGCTGGTGTACAGCGTGAAGAGTAGTGGAGACAGGGACGAGCCCTGTGGTACACCGGCTGTGAGTGGGTGAGGGGACGAGCGTGTTCCCTCCACTCGAAAACGGAAGCTACGGCCTAGGAGGAAGTCTCTCAAGATGAGCACGAGTCTGTCTGGCACACCGAACTGGTACAGCTTGTAAATCAAACCGTTATGCCAGACCTTGTCGAAAGCCTTAGCTACGTCAAGGAACAGTGCGGCTGTTCCTATAGAGCGAGGGCGATGGGCAAAGTGGGATAGTATGTGCTCCGTGATGCGGTGCACCTGTTGGACGCATGAGTGTCTGGCACGGAATCCAAACTGCTCATCGGGTAGTAGATGTTTGCTGATGGCAAAATCTCTAAGTCTAGAGAGGATGACCCTCTCGTAAAGCTTGCTGAGTGTGCTCAGTAGGCTGATTGGGCGGTAGCTGGACGGTTTATTAGCCGGTTTTCCAGGCTTGTGAATACCGATGACGTCTGCTTCCTTCCAGATCGCGGGGAAAGAGCAGTTTGTTATGGCGGCATTGAAGATGCTCACTAAGATTATAATCAAGTGGCCGGGGAACAGTTTTAAGACGCGATTGTTAATGCCACTGGCTATCGCAGCGCGGGAGCGCACATATTAATAGTTGCTCTATCTCGCTCGCACATCATCCGTTTCGCTCACACACTGTGCTATACATTGTACTAGCAGTACGACTTGTTAATATTTGTACTTAAGGTTACCGTTTCTAAAATAAATTAGTTCACTTCAGTTCATATCAGCACTTGGCAGTAAATACTACTCTCTGCCATCTGAAATATTATTTAACCTCTACCTCTCGCTTTTACAATATTAAGAGACAAAGTTTTTACTTCACTTTGCTAAATGTTCAGGCAAAGGAACTAAATCCATACAGCAATAATAACAATATTAGTTATATTGTTTATTAATTTTTTGGCTAAATGATAGCTTGCCGGCTATTTTGGTGTCGTTATTATATCATAGCAAACCATATTTAAAATCTTTGAATACAAAAAAACGCGTAATTTTCTCGTTCCGCATTTATGCATATTTACGGGGTGCGATATATAATAGACATCTGGGAACAAAAAAGAAACTGACTCCAAGGGGTAACTAAAAAGCAAAAATAAATATTTTATATATATAAATTATATATATATATATATATATATATATATATATATATATATATATATTGCTTGTCCATTTTATTTACTCGACGGATTGTCGCTTCCAGTTTTCTTCTTGCGTAAGGGAACGTACCCATACTACGTGACCCGGTGACCAGTGACACGCTTCAATGAATGAATGAATGAATGAGTGAATGAATGAAAACACTTTATTGTTCACCAAAATTAAAACTACGTTCTTAAAAACTAGTTGCAATAAATGTTGAACGCGGACTTATCCTTATCGCGCGTTGGTTGTGACTAAGGGGTGGAAGGGAAATCAGGCGCTTTTCGAGCTATATTCAAATATGACGCACAGCGTTTAGCACTTTTTAAACGACCTAAAGACACAATTAAATATGAGTCAAATTATATTTTTTAGTAACTTTCTGTTGGTAAAAAATGATTTCAAACCATATTTATGACTTACTACGTGAAAACTATAAGGGAGATCTTGGTATATACTACGGGTGGTCACCGAGGAGGTGGGGGTAAAAAATGGGTCACGTAGTATAGGTACGTTCTCTACTAAAGGAGACTAGGTACTTATTAATTTTCTAATTTAATGTGTTTCAATCTGTTTTAGACTAATTTTGATGACAGGCGCTTCAGTAACAGCCAGCATACTCGTCTTACAAATGGCCGTAATACCCCTGATTTTTAAATACAGTAAATGCGTGCAAAGGAAAATGGTGTTTTCAAATTGTAGTAAGTATTTTAAAAAAGAAAGAAAAATATTTACTGTCGCAAAATAATGCACAAAATACACTTGTTTTTTTTTATATATAAACAACAAAATATGTAGAGGAAGCATTGAATTGTCATTGTCAAATTAAATTATTAGGCCTTTTTTATACTCTTGGTCATTTACTAAAGTAAACTAGAGTTAGGAATATGTAAATATTAACTTACAATGTGATAAAAATTAGATTAGTTTTTAAATGAAGAATTTTATAATTTTTTGTCCATCTAGCCACAATCCATGTAAGCGCGTCAAAAGGTCTCGACGGGTTGCTCTCGAGAAAGCGCGGCAAAAATAAATCGAAGTTCGGCCGAATTTTTTATTTTAACCGATTGTTCGGCCGAAGTTCGTATTCGGTCAAACCACATTCGGCCCATCCCTAGTAATTAATGAATGGCCCCCGCTTCACGCCGGTATTCTGTGAGAGCGAGGTATTACACGGATCGAGCCGGACCAAGAGGCTGTAATCAAACCACTTGCCTGCTTACGAGTAATTCTTCTATTTTCTACAGTAAACTATCCAAGAAACCCCGATTACGAAAACCCGTCGAACTGTAATATTGTTGGTGGAAGAAATTTCAGTATTGAGTTCATGTCCGTAACAGACCAACAAGTTATAAAACTTGGTAAATATAATTTTAATATATAATTAAAAAGACTGTTTGTGGCTTAGTGGTTAGAGCACTCACATCAAAACTCAAAGGGCACAAGTTCGAACCTGGCCAGAAAGCTTGTACCACTTAATCAGTTTTCTGACGTACTGTGCATATTGTTACATGATAAGTGGTGAAGGAAAACTTCGTGACGAAACCTGCCCATGGAGATAGCCGATGTGTCAAACCTACCAGTCCACCTTGGACAAGTATGGCGGGTATACTGTCAGTTCCCTTATAAATAGAAGGCTGAAGCCCAGCATTAAGACATTTATGGGCTGGTATTATATACATTTGACGGCCTCTGTGGCTGAACGGGCTAAACCGTTGCCGGCCTACCTCACTGCAACGCAGAGACTCCGAGTTCGATTCTTGATATAGTAAATTTCGGAAACGTATTTCCTCCGTTATTTACTATGGTCTGGGTGTCTGGGATCGACCTCAGAGTGATACGTTGTATATTACCCATAACACAAGCGTAACTTGCTTAATTTGGGGATATACAATATTGTGTGTTTGTCTGCCGATTATTATTATTATTACATAATTTTTAGCGATGTACCTATTTGTCGGCGACTAGTCGATAAAGCCGACTATCCGGCCACTATCGTATTCGGCGACTAGTCGGCACTATTCGGCAAAGAGCGCCGACTATCCGGCTTCTTACTTTGTAGTTTGTAATCTATACTTTACTAATACTTTGTAATCGAATCATGTCAAAAAGAAAATCGCGTGTATGGATTCAATCCATACACGAGACTTTCTTTTTGACATGATTAAATTTTAATTGAGCTCTTTCACTTTATTGAACAATAACAGTATTATCTTTAAACTAAAATATTTTTTTATTTTTACACAAAAACACCGCCCTGACCCGACAAAAAAATTAAACAAAACAATTCCGACACGCTCCCGATTGCGTCTTGTGCGCGAATCAGCCGTAAATGAAGCGTCACGAAAATCCCCGAAACCGTGATCGGCTTGGCCGACTAGTCAACCGACTAGTTGGCCTCTCTACAACCGAGGAATCGGCTAGTCGGCTAGTCGGCCAAAGTCATAATCGGCACATCTCTAATAATTTTATAAAAAAATTAGCTGAACTGGCAAACGTTGTTTTGCCATATAAATTATTTCTAGTGTATATTTTGGGAATTAAATAAAAAATAACTAACTTATTGTTCTCATCCCTACTCCGTGCCGTTTGCTGGGAGAGAAGTAACACCGGTAGACGCCTGAATATAACTGATCGATTGATAATTGATTATCGACCACTGAGAGTTTAAGATTATTACAGTACTAATATCGCTATTAAAAATGGGCGTTGGTAGCTGAAGGGTGAAAATTAAAGGTTATATGTATTTTTCAAAGCCAAATCAAAAAAATCCCCAAATAATAAAAAAGAATTGGGGTGGTCACCCTTATCACTTAGGGGTATAAAAAAGTTTACGATCTGTTCTCAGACCTACAGAATATACACAAATAATTACATAAATATCGGTCAAGCACTTTCGGAGGAGTTTGATTACAAACACTGACACGAGAATTTTATATATATAGATTTATCTCTGAAGGCTTCTAAATCCTACTAACTACATCTCCACAGTTTTATCTTTTTAGCGTTTTACAATTGAAACATATTTTTAAGAGGATATTACACGATTCATTTCTGTCTTTCAATTTGAATGAATGAATCAAACAGATCCATATAAACATGAACTTGAATCTTTCGATGTCATTGATTCAATTTGATTGATTTGATCATCAGCATTAGACCCAATCACTCAAAATTGAGCTGAGAAGGCTTTGTAATGATTTTCAGGTATTTGGCATATCATACCAGATTCGCTGTTACCAGAAATCTATACCTCCAAGAATTGTGAATGCAATTGGAATGACAAGCTTCAGGACGAGTTGAAAAAGACACACGGCCCTGTTGTAATGTATTGTCATGGTATGCCCAATGCTAAGAATGACAAATTAGCACATAAGAAAATATTGTAAAGTTGCACCCGTGACTTAAAAAATGAGAGGAAGGAGGCCAAGGTTGTAATAAACACACAGCAGACACAGGAAGGAAAAACAACACACATGGCACTAGTTAAGATATATATAGGTATAGACATAAGGCGCATAGTGCACATGCACTTCCTCACAACACCAGCATGAAACAGATACACTCTACATTAGTATAAGTTTAGTATTAAAATTAGAATAAATTAATATAATAAGTTATTCGTAAGGTACACCACAACACACATATTATTGAAAAAATGTCACACAAAAAAACAAAAATTACCAAGAAGCGTATTTATATACTTAAAACTTTCTTCAAAATTAAGTTATAAAAAATAGTACGGAACTCGAGTCCGTCGAATTGTTAAAAAAAAATACACAATGGTTGCTTGATTACGGGGTGAACAATAGAAATCGTGCCATTGTGTTTTGACGAGTTCCAAAATATCCGTCGAACTTGCTAGCTAATAATAATTTTTATGTCATCTTTATCTTCAGACTTTTCAAATTTGAAAGTTGAAAAATGTCATACCCTTGGGGCCCCACTAAATTTATTAGTAAACTAGACTGTATGTCTTTTGCTTCCTTGTATACACTGGATGTCTTCAGAAATACCTTGAATTGCGTTAACAATTTACGCTAGGAGTCCGCCTTGTTCGCTGGACCACCATCCAGTGTTAATTCGACCGGCCTTGCATGCTCCATATTGCACAACGATGACGCACAGTATACACTAAATATTAATGAAATTATCACGTTTGAAATAGTTTCTAAAAGGTTTTAACTTAACACCGCTGCCACCGTGTAATAAACACACAGTGGTTGCTTGTGAACTGTTTTATTATAAAGTTTTATGAACTACCCGCATAGATATATATTTTAATATACTAACGCACACACATTATATACTACAAAGGTGATACGGGCATGTAATGAAGAGGGATGAAAGTCACGTGACAAAAATAATGTTAAAATAGAAAATCTAAAAACCATGTCTCATTATCTACAAACGGTGGTCTTATCGCTAAAAAGCGATCTCTTCCAGACAACTCTATAAAGGTAGACCAAAGAAGAGATGGATTTGAAAAGTGACAATTTGTGATGTGACAGACATATATATATATGCCGGAATAGAGGAGTTAGGCAGGGAAATATATATTGTACTGACCCCAAATGATTGAGAGAAGATGGAAACACTTTATTTATCACCAAAAATTGAAGAAAATATCTTAAAAACTAGGTACAATAAATGTTGAACATAGGGCGACTTTATCGCTTAAAGCGATCTCTCCAGGCATGTCCCAGTGCTGATTTTGAGCCACTTCAATTTTTTATGTACAACAGACGGTATACCCAACTCATCCCTCTAACGCTAGTTAGTGAGTTTCACACATCGTTCATCTGGATGTACGGGATTTATCACAATGTTTTCCTTCGCCGTGGTAATTGTGACATCAATCACATGAGGTTATACAACTGCCTAAGCGATGCATTCTCCCCGGCTAGTATACAAACCCACGTTATTGAAATCAAACGCAAGCACGTTAGACACTGAGCTACCACGATTTGTTTTTCTTGTGTGTTGTGCTATGTTTGCTACATCTCTATTCATTTTTGGAAAAGTAATTGTAGAACATATCTACATACATTTTTAAAAATCTTAAAAGGAATATGAAGCATAAGAGTGTTTAGTTAGACATGTTGCTGGAGTATTTTTCTATTTTATTTTTATTACATAAGTTCAGCAGACAGGCAGACGGACCACCTGGTAGAAAGCGGTTACCATCGCCTATGGACATTTGCAACACCAAAGGTGCTGCAAATGCGCTGCTGCTGCTGCTCTCTTAAGGGAACTCTCTTAACTCTCTCTTAACTGGAACCTGGCCACTAATACCGGAACACAACATAAGGTTGCTATGGCGGCATACTTTCTAAAGTATACCGCCATAGCAACCTTGTGTTGATACTTGCTAGATTGATGATGGCTAACACCCCTGGTCTGCCAGGGATGGTAGCCATCCAGACGGGTAAATGCTCTACCACCTGGCTGTGGGTTATTTTGTCGCCTCTTACGACAGGCCGCCCCAACGCAGGAAATTGTATTCCTTCTCAATTCCTGCACGGATAAGTTTCTTGCCACTAAATTAAATAGGAAGGAATACATTTGTTAGCTAAATGAAAATGAAATGAAATAAAAATCTTTATTTGTATGAAACATGGATACAAAATCTTATGGTATGGTGAGTACATGTTTCGCCATTTTCTGGCATACATTTTTTTCTTAAAAACTAATATGGTTAAGTAGCGTTTATTTTTTATTTAATAGTCTTTTATTATCTTATTATATTGTTACGACCAACAAAGACAAATTCACACCTGCATACCTGTTTTGCACATTTTATTACCTTTCGGCATTTGGACTTCTTTTGTTTACTTTGTGTTTAAAAATTATGATTAGAAAACAGCCTATTGTGTAATGTAATCTTTTACGGCCTATTGTTGTATTGTGATCACTGCCAGGTGGCTCTATAAAAAAAAACAAAGTGATTCTAAGAAATTCGGTCCACGTGGCCAGTTAGACATATTGCATTTATGCAGTATAAATCAATGCCTCAATTGAGAGATGGGGCAGTCGAGCGATAACCACAAGCGAAGCAAGACTTGTGTACATTCGGTAATCTATTTAATGACGGACTTTGCGCGTGTTATTGAATCGTGCATTACGTTTGGACTGCTTGTATTCAGTTATATTTGTACCTATGTTATACGTGTTTGTATAGTTCTAATAAATTCTATAATAATTCCAATGGCATTTTAATTCGAGTCCTGCAACTCGTAACAATATTATAGAAGATTATATTTTTTTTCACAATTTTGTCACCTGTATGTCAAAGTTCAATACACTTACTTACTTGACGAATGTCAACTTTATTAATAATAATTAATTGTCGAATAATATTTTGAAATCATGAGCGCATGCCGATTATAAAAAAAAACAAGTAATTCAGATATCTGATAAAAACAGTTCTCGACCAGCCACGAGAATAATCTTCTTTTAAAGTGTTTAAGAGGTAATTAATTCTCTTATTAATGTGGATAAGACTTTCAATTTTGAAAATATTAACCAGTGAAACTTAGTTCGAATAAAAACTTTTGAATTTTGAAATACTAATGTCTTAAGCAAATAAAAGATATAGATTCTTAATAAGGTTTATTTTTTTCTTTAACAATTGACTGATGTAATACACTACATGAGTTATCTGCATGTGTATATAATTTCCAGGTAACTCAAACCATAGGGGATCGCCATACAGACTACATACATACAGAGTGTTCCAAGAAATGAATTTTCACATAATTACCTTTGACTATAGAGGTAAGTTTAAACACCTTAAAATACATATAAGTCTCATAGCTCTGCCCTACTAATTGCACTTGCAGTAATCAACATTTTTGGGTTTTTCATTTTTTGTAAAAATGGTATCCAAGGTGCTGATCTATACATAAAGCTTGTTTTTTAGATACACTAAAAATTACATAACATGGACATGTTTAGTATGTTTGCCGCATTTTTCTTGAAACCGCCATTTGCAAGGACTGCGTTTGTTAGGAGTAGCGGGCTTCATACATTCTTGAAGCGATACACCACAAAAGCGATGAAACGATGAGAGAATCACATAATTCTTCTTTAGAAACAATTAAAATGCTACTAAAACTATTGTATATTTCTGATAAAGCAGACGAATACGCATTTAGTATTACGCCAAAAGGAAGGTTTCCACTGAAAACCAGCATTGTGTCGGATATTATACCGGCACAGCAATAAGCTGAGTGCAAACCTTGTTTGCTGAAAGTGCGGCGTACAAATTCTTAATATATGTTTTTATTTTTAAGATACAAGTCGGCAATGTAATTACGTCACTATTTCTTCAAAGAAGTTTTCCTTTCTTTCTTTTTTTTTGATGTGTATGGCTTGGCAACTAGGCCTTTAAGCCATTCTTAATTATTATATACAGTAAACAGATCAATTAATTTCACTTTTTTGTTTGTTTCATTTTATAGTTTACCGATAGTGTTTTTGACATATTTAAATAATGGCTTATAACAGTCTTGAACTTTTAAAATGTCAAGTAAGCGGCGGGAGTCGTTATTTTTTAGCACTTCACTGTGCACTTCAGTTATTTCACTGGCAAGAACGAGCCTATCCAACGAAAAATTTGCGCACTTATATGTGCTCTAAATCACCAACGTCAGTTTCATAGGCTTTGCACTTATCGGCAATTATTCCTAGTCTAGCCAAATGAGCAGGTGCAGTGGAGTGTCCAAATCTTAGCCTATTAATAGTTGTTATAAAATCTCTGTCTCTGTTGACTTCAGTCAGTTTCTGGTACTTTGATACGACTTGGTACTTGGCTTACGAGATAAGTTTTCTTGTATACTTGCATACCATTTGCCTTTATTTTTAACATTTTAGTCAACTTTCCAAAAGTCTTCCCATAATATTAAAACTACACTGTTTATCTTTGCGTATATGTCAATAAAAGGTATACCAACAGAGACAGTTACATCAAGCGAATTAATACCCAACCTAGCATCTTTATCAGCTACTTTGTTGCCTGTTATTCCTTTATGTGAAGGAATACACATAAAATATACTGTAACCTTCTGAGTGTGATATTTAAACAATCTCCTTTCTTTTATAAATTCTTGGGCCATTGGGATTGTAAAAGATGAGAGTGATTTTAAGATCTTTTTTACTTATGTTGATATTTTTCATAATTGCAGTGGGTTTATTTATTTTGAATAAAGTAATCATATGCTGCAAGTGTATTCATCTATATTAATATTATAAAGAGGAAAGATTTGATTGTTTGTTTGTTTGCATTGAATAGGCTCCGAAACTACTGAACCGATTTGAAAAATTCTTTCACCTTTGGCAAGCTACACTATCCTCGAGTGAAATAGGCTATATATTTAAAAAAAATTAGAGATCCTTACTAAAACTCCAATAATGTAACCGAAGGTGTAAAAAAATTACCTAAAATCGCGTGCGCTGCGAAGACTATTGATGATAGAATAAAATAATGTACTACGACTTTGCAGAACACATCATTATTTACAAAAAGTGTCGTGACAGCATATGTTTAACTATTATAGTCAGGCCACAATAGTGTTTTTTTATTTTAATTTGTTTACGAAATGCCGCCGCTAGAGAAGGCTCTTTCTTTGTATCTTGACATTCATCCTTATGAAAATAAATTACTTCATATTCAAGACTGCTTCAATACCTTTATATAACTTTTTGAATTATTCATTTCGGACATTCCATTCGAAAGATATCACGAGTTTAAAAAGGTAAGTATTAGAAAAAAGTTGCGTGGTCGCCGCGCACCCTGCTTGGCTAGGCTAGGCTTATGCGATGTAGGCGTCACTGAGGTACGGGCCGTACGGGAGGCATTACAGGAGGATCGATTACATAAATCAATTATGGTAATCGATACCTTATTTTATTTGTAATCTTATTTTTAAGATTTCTCGTTTTGCAGATAGAACTTTAGGCTCATGTTTTCCATTTTGTAATAGAAATTCGTATAGGAACGGAGAAACAATTTCCCGCGGCCTAAGAGGCGACAAAGACACACCACAGCCAGGTGGTAGGATGTTTGCCCGCCTGGATGGCTACCAACCTTGCTCTAGAGTATGCCGCCATAACAACCTTGAGTTGTGTTCCGGTATTAGTGACCAGGTTCCAGTCGCCCTTTACAGAGCGGCAGCACATTGGTAGCATCTTTAGTGTTATAACTGCCCATAGGCTATGGTAACCGTCTTCCATCAGTTGGGCCGTGTGCCTGTCTGCTGAACTCATGCAATAAAAAAAATTTGATAGATAACATTCACAATTATATATTTGGTGAGCCTATTGCTCACCAAATATATAATTTCAAAAATATACAATTACAATATTGTCATGGTAGAAACAATAGGCGGCCTTATCGCTTAAAGCAACCTCTTCCAGGCAAGTTAGCTTAAGGAATAGTTTAACCTAATCTGGCGATGTAGGTGGTGCAGATTATTAGGTATATCATAAACAAACATACTTAAACTACATATTTTATAAATTAAATACACGTATTTAAATTACTGTATAAATTAAATACATACAAACATATTTATAAGATGGTATATATATTGTTACACGCCGACAAAAGTGGATGCACACCTGCCTACCATAAAACACACACTTTATTATCCGCCGTCGTTGAGCTAATGACATTGAAACTGTTTTATGAATCTTCTTTAGTTTACTTATTTATTGGTTGTTGTGGAGAGCAGCCTATTGTCGTTTATGGCCGTTCGCAGGCATAATTACGCAGGTCTGCGGATCACGACTCCTGGGAAATTGCGTCGACGCTTGCCAGGTAGACATACTGCATCATGCTGGATAAAGCAATGCCCCAATGGAGAGACCGCCAGTCAAGCGATAACCACAAGCGTGGCTAAACGTGTGTACATTCGATAATCTGTATAGTGACGGACTTTGCGCGTGTTATTGAATCATGCATTATGTTTGTACTGGTTGTGTTCAGTTATATTTGTACCTGTGTTATACGTATTTGTATAATTTTAAATAAACTCTATAGTAATTCTAACGGCATTTTAATTCGAGTCCCGCACTCGTAACAATATACATATTAATAATAGTTAAGAAAAGGTTAGTGTTTTCTGAGTGCGTTCTTGAAATATGTAGGCGATGTTTTGTCCTCTCTGACAGTAAGAGGCAGCGCATTCCAAAGTTTGACAGCTTGCACTGTAAAAGAGTTATCATAAAAGGATGAAGTGTGTGCAGGTGTAGTGAGTTTACGATACGTATGAGTGTTAACACATCACATTTCTTTGCCCCAAAAGCCCCCGTCTTCTTTAATATTTCTCGAAAATAAAACAGCCTATGTAGGAATACCTCCTATATAATTTGAGCGACCTATAGTATCCGGCTCGAAGGACCACATGATGTAGGGAGTTTTTCTACATAGGATGTTAACGATAGAAGTTTGTAAATTGTTTATTGCTACAATTATGCTAATTAAATGATTGTGCTAAGATCAAATCAAATATATCTTTTGCCCAGGAAAATCTCGTCACGAGCTTTTATAGTACCTATATATATAATATAAAATTGTATCACATAATCATGGGTTTGAAGTAGGTACTTTAATTTTTTCTTCCTTATTAGAGTATTTAATTTTTTTAAATTAATGTATGTTTTTATAATATTTTCTTAAGTTTTTGCGACTAGTAGCTAGAATATACAAACAATATAAATAATAATGTAAACTACGTTTTAATTGTTTGAAGCGCAGTATTTTAAAAACATGCTTATATTTTTTTCATATTAGTTTATTTTTATTTATTATTAATTTTAAATCACTATATTTGTATGTTGTACGTTACAGGCTATGGTGATTCCACACGAATAAGACCAACCGAGAGAGGGGTTGTTGAAGATGCACTCAATGTCTACTCTTGGCTGATCAAATCTCTAGACAGTGACCACAGACCTACTGTTTTAATTTGGGGACATTCTCTAGGTGAGCTATTAATACTTTCAATTGACGTCTTGTTATTTAAAACTAGTGACGAATGAGACCAGCTGTGACAAGGACGGGGGTCAAAAAGCATGAAATTCGTGAGACGTAAATTGTGGTTGGCCCCTTGCCATTAGCTGGGCCATTTACCTGTTCTCCAGCATCGCAATAAAGACGCATTTTTTACAAACTTGTGTGCGTAAACTTATGTAGTATACAAGTGGTTTGCGTCTGTGTGGTTAATAGTAATGTATCCACTAGAAGCTATTCCACTTTTACCCGTACTTATTCAATTATTTAATCTATTTAATCCTAAGTTCTCGTAACGCATTGTGGTGTGACCGGCTTCCTTAGCCACCTTCAGTCTGAGAGCTCGGAGCTCTATCTACTAATTATGTTCGTTTAAGTTTATTTATTATTATTAGAATCTCCAACAAAGCATACACATATAACATTTGTAAAAATATACATAATCTTAAATTTTTAATCAATGTGCTTGTAGGGCGCTGCATCCCAAGGGTAATGTGATGTGGTGGCCCTTGGTCAAATAACGCTAGTTTTATAATAATGGACTGTATGGGAAATATAGATATCTGGCTTAGATCCTTGCACTAGAAAAGTATAGTAGAAGCCCCTTCAACCTTGAGATCCGACCTGTCCTGGCTTGCTTCTGGTAGCAGCACACAGAGGAACAGCGCATGGCACCAAATTCACTTTGGAGTTGTTACTTCTTTTCATTAGTATCACACAATAAGTTCTTGGCACGCCCAGTAATAACAATTGGAATTTAATATGTTTAAAAGAATAAACGCACGGCGCGATATCTCGTCACAACGTTGACACATTTAAGTCCAAAATGGCTGCATCTACCCTCCTGTACATTGGCCGTCACCTCAGCCAGAAAGAGGGTAGACAGCAAAATTGATGGAACGATTTTCTACCTACTTCATACTAGGCAAGGACCGAACAGTGCTCCTTCAATTACTGGAGACCACGACATGCATAAAAACTAATTATATAAATTTAATGTGTAATATATAATACAATAATACGAATATAAAAAGCTTAACAATATAATACTATAAATTCGTGATAGAATACACAATTAGACTAGTGGTCGCCCGTGCCCGAATTTGGACCATAATAATTAAAGTCAAAGAGACTATACTTCTATAATTACAGATTTCTTCAAGGTTACACTGTTAATTTGACTTGAACAATAAACAAAAGAGTATACTTATATATGCGTGGTGTGTCAAATACATGGTAGTGTGTGTATTTTTTTTATTTTTATTGATTTAATGTATTTTTTATGCATAATTTAATAAAAATATTAGCATTCATCGCTTCTTCTCTATATAAACTATAAGTGTGCGAAATTTCATATTCCTCCGTCTGCGCAATTTTCGTAAAAAGGGGTACAAAGATTTTGCTTCACGTATTAATATATAGATAAATAAGTTAGTTTTTAATAAAAAAAATCATATACCTATGTCATAGGTACACAGATATCATCAGCCTTATCAAGCAGACTCTGTAATACCTTTGTGAAGAATATAATAGTGTTACAACTCAGTCCCGACAAGAACAAAATCCACCTGCATATCTGAAAACAAACACATTTTATTACCTGTTGGCATTTTAACTAATTGTAATTCTTTTATGATCGTCTTCTTTTGTTTACTTATCTATTGGCATACGTTTCTAGAGAACAGCCCATTGTCTTATTGTACTCATTTATGGCTGCTTACGGCCGACTCATTAGCCAGGTGTTTTGGATTACGTCGACTACGATACGGGCACATTGCATTTGTGCAGTATAAAACGATTACCTGATGGAGGGGGAAACAGTCGAGCTAGAACCACGAGCGAAGCGAGACGTGTGTACTACAATCAGGAATCTAATAAGTGACGGACTTTGCGCGTTTTATTGAGTTACGACCTTCTGCATTACGTTTGGACTGGTTGTGTTCGGTTATATTTGTACCTGTGTTATACGTGTTTGTATAGTTCTAATAAACTCTATAATAATTCCAACGGCATTTTAATTCGAGTCTCGCAACTCGTAACAATAGTCTTTGTTCCCAAAATAGGATCAATATCGTTGAAATTTCGGTTACAGGTATCACCAATTCTGGAGAAAACAGAGTTAAATTACAGAGTTATATTAAAACATATTTTTAAAGCTTGAATGACCTATAAATCAAAAGTCCTAATTAACTCTGAAGCGTAGGAAGACTTTAATGAAGCACCTTTTGTACAAATAGTTGCGTATATTACAAAAATTTGTAACGTGTACAAAGGTTCGGTTTTGCGCCCAATCGTGGCAGCGAATTTTGGCGGTTGGCCGTAGACTATGAGTGTTTCACATAGACAATTTTTGATATTGCGTGCGTTTTCATGCCCGCTTGGACCGGTGTGTACCTCCATTGCTCAATCATTCGCCGACAAGCACCTTTTCAATTTTATGATTTTGAAAAAGAGCTAATGAAGACTTTCCATTTAATATGGCTTACAGGTTCAGCGATAGCTGCTAACATGTTATCAAATTTGAACGATCTATGCGATGAATTGGGAAAAGAAAGAATACCTCAACCGGACGGCTTAGTGCTTGAAGCCCCGTTTAACAACTTGAAAGACGAAATTGAAAGTCATCCACTTTCCAAGGTAATATAAGATATAGGCAGTTGCGGATTTACCAACAGGCTAAGTAGGCTAGAGCCTAAGGCTCATAATTAGGAGCCAAATGTTTTACATGTCCTACAGAAATTAAAAGTTTCATATTTAGTTATTTATTATTTATCAACTAAATATAGTCTCATATTGGAGCGCATACAAAATAAATTTACTAAATTTTTATACCTAAAACTTTATGGTGTTTACCTATTTTATCCCTTGTACCCCACCTTGTTTGTCTTAAGCGTAGTTGGGTATAACAATTTGTCATTCAGGCGAAAGTTTTCATTGGTCTCCTACTTATATGACGATGAATATGACGATTGAATATGTGTATATAATGTATTATGTGTACCACGCTATTGTATTGGTGACAACTGTAATGATAGCGAAGTTTGTAAATTAATAAATACATAAATGTTAGATATTATGACCAAACAAACAACCCAATACGTAATATGTTACACTTGACACCTAGTTCACAATCAAATTAGTTAAGGAATTAGGAAGATACAAAATGTGAGTGTGTGTGTGTGTGTGTGTGTGTGTATGTGTGCGCTTGTACGTGTGCGTGCGCGTGTGCGTGCGCGTGCGCGTGAGTGTCTATGTCTGTGTGTGTGTGTGTGTGTCTGCGTGTGGGGGGGGTTGTATATATGTGTGTCTGTGTATATATGTGTGTATCTGTGGGTCCCCGACCCAGCATACACAACCCCTTCTTTATGTGTGTTTGTGTGTGTAAGCTCCAACGGCCGCAACATCGCGCACTCATTTACCATCTTAATTTGTGCAATACGTTTAAAAATGTGAAAAAAACAGGAGCGATAATTCGGACCAGGAGATTCCGGAAATGAAATTTTTTAAATTTTCGTCTGTCTTTCTGTCTCTCTGTCTGTCTGTTAGAGCATCACGTATTAAAAACTATTGAACGGAATGAAATGAAATTCGAAACGGAGCTAATATATCACGGGGCGTAAATTGGTGATGACGTTAAATATTGAAAGATAACGTATGTATATATGTATATACAATAACGTAGCTATGATTTTTAAGATATATACATTTTCATTAAAGGTTTAAATATGTCAAAAATCTAATTAAGTTTTTATGTAAGTAACATATTATATTATATTGACTTACCTGTTCATACCTGCTTGCCAGGTAGCCATGAACAGAAATAACTAGGCAAGCCTATCAAGGCATAGTCTCCTTGTTAAAAACTGTCAGTTGAAACTAAATTTCTTGAGTTATCAATATAGTGAAGGTCATGAAAGAAAATTGATTAAAATTAATTTCATTAAAAATAGCCATGAACGCTTTTCTATTGGCAAATTATCACAGGCGTATTTATAAATTAATATAATTTGATAAAAATATATCTCGGTTGGTTATAAGATGGATGAAAATCGATCTTCAGTGTCTAATCTACCAATACCGACAACTAGATCCAAATATAGTTAGTAGAGGTTAAAAATACATACATACATACATACATATTGCCACGCCTGTTTCCCATTGGGGTAGGCAGAGATGATGGATGTTCACCTACTACAATCCTGACAAACACTTTTCGCTTCATCAACTTTCATTAATCTTTTCATACATACACACTTATTTAAACTGTGTTTTATCTGACCTTTCTTCAAAATATCTTCAATTTGATCATGGTGAGTACGTCTCGGTCTACCGGCACCGACTCTACCAGTCACATTGCTGTCATATACTTGTTTTGTGTTTCTTCTTTCATTCATTCTCTCTGCACGAGTGCCAACATAATATATGGCGCTACATTTTTTATTGAAGTTAATTAATCGGTTTGCGCCCCTTTGGTCTCTGCGCCCAGGTGCCTCGCACCCCTTGCAAGCCCGGAAAAAGACGGGCTTGCTTAATAGCAGCTGGTTCTCCTCTCTCACTAATTTTTCGCAACAGTTCGTCTCCTGGCTGCCATACTTTAAGGGTACGTTCGTCAAGCCTTTCACAGTATCACCAGAATATGCTTTCACCACTGACCAGTATCTGCCCAAGGTGCCTGACATCCCGATCTTGATGATGCATTCAAAAGGAGACAAGATCGTGCCTTACGACCTCGCTGTCAAGGTAATGTTACTTTACGACAGGAACTTGATTGGTGAAATGTTCTTGTGCAGATTTATTTCCAAAAAATATATTTACATAAACAGTGTAAACTCCATGTAACGTCACTCGATTTAACAGCAAACTCCCTTAAGCGTTGAAATCACTTGGTGTTGGTTGGTTTAGCTTGTGTTCCATACGATTAACACTCTATATAGCATTACACTCACTCTCATTAACGACAACAATTAAGTAATAAAAATACATTTTAAGACCAAAACTAGTAAAAACTGCGCAGCTGTGTACGTTCTTTTATCGCTTTATTATCCTATAAATTCCGAAATACCGAAATTTCTAGGTACTTCCTTTATCACCAAGATGCCTCAATATCGCAAGATATGAATAAAATAAGTAAAAAAATACAAAAAAATTACTGGTGCAGCAAAAGACGTCAGACAAGAATAACAGACTTCTCACCTTTTAACGATAACTCTCTATAACGCCATAAAATGCACAGTCCCTTCAGTGTCGTCATATAGAGTTTACACTGTATATTAATAGTGGGCCTCGCAGACGTTGTCCTGCCCATAAAAAAAAATTAGGACCCGATTGTAGCGCCATCTACCGGGTCCAATTGTGAATTTTAACCATCCCGAGACCCACTCAAATACATAAATATAATTCATCAAAATGCTTGAATCTGATTCCAGCCCCACATACCGCATCCGTTTGTGAATCTAAACCATCCAGGCATCTACTCAAACACAAAAAAAAAAAATTGAACTCCTAAAACATGATTCCAGCACCACTTATTGGACCCAATTATGAATCTAAACCATTCCGAGACCCACGCAAACAAACAAAAAATTATAAAAATCATGGAACCCGTTTTCAGCGCCATCTATCGAGTCCAATTGCGAATTCAAACCATCCCGGGGCCCATTCGAACAACACACACATTTTTTTACCAAAATCATCAGTAGTTAGTGCAGATTATTTAAGAAGAAAGTAATGTTTTAATGAAAGTTTTAGTTCTGTGTCACTAGTTGCTTTTTTAAATTTCTGGATCGATCTAAAGAAACATGTTTAAAAAATAAAATGTCAAAACGCCAAATTACAATAACCTGTAGGAATATCTATTCATCATGTAAAATATACGAGTTTTTTTAATAATTATGATTTTTTAATTCTTTACTTCTTCTTTTTTCATGTCTATGGAACGAGTAATAAATACATTTTTTCGTTTCAGCGCCATCTATCAAACATTTGTTGAAACATAAAAGTGTATTGCTTCATAGACATGACGTTAAATTGTAGTTTTTCCGTTTCTTGTGATGATTAATAGATGGCGTAAAAATTATTATAAATTTTAGTACTTGCGATTTTTGCCCTAAATCTTACTAACTACTAAATCTTCTATTTATGACAGCTTCACACAGCTATCAAGGACTCTAGAAGGAATTCAGGAGGTCTTTTGGAGTTCCACGCCTTTGACAAGGGTCTTCGTTTAGGCCATAACAATTTATGCGAAGCTCACGACTTGCAAGATATTGTCAGGTATACATAACTCTCTTCGTTTTATATTTAACATAGATGGCGTTAAAGTTATCAGTATATGAAAAAAATATTGCTGGAATCTGACTTTTCTATGTTGCGTTAACTGACGATGATTATACCCGCTGCTTGTCAAAGGCAGTTTGGCGGGTTCCACACACCAATAATCAAATTAATAAAACTGTAAACGGGCCCCAAAATCCAGATAAGCAATGAAATCCTCCGTTCAGCAACGGAAAAGAATACTAATTCCTGTGATGGGGCGGCCTGTCGTAAGAGGCGACAAAACAACCCACAGCCAGGTGGTAGGGTATTTGCTCGATTGGATGACGACCACCCCTGGTCTAGAGTATGCCGTCATAAGAACCATGAGTTGTGTTCTGACATCAGTGGCCAGGTTCCAGTTTCTCCTTCAGGGCCAGCAGCACATTGAAAGAAAGACAAAAAAACTTTATTTGAAGAAATAGCGACGTAATTACATTCCTTATACATTATTATACACAGAGCATATTTTGAGAATTTGTACGCGGCATTTTCAGCAAACAAGGTTTGCACTCAGCATATTGCTGTGCCGGAATTATATCCGACACAACGCTGATTTTCAGTGCAAACCTTCCTTTTGGCGTAAGACCAAAACGACCCAATTTTGTTAATTAAATAATAAATAATAATATTAATAACTAATTCTACTTATGTAATATTTAATTGGTTAAACAAGTAAATAATTTTTTTACTTCAAAATTAAAATTAATACTCGTGTAACAACTTGTATTGAATCATTTATTCATTGGCAGCATCTCTGGTATTGCTAATGTCCATGGCAACGGTAACCACTTTCCATCACAGTTGGGTTGTCAGCCTGTCTGCTGTGCAAAATGGGAATATCTGATCTCAGTATTTGGGACTTTTGTAAGCTAATTTTATCTACTTATCCATAATATCATAAATATGTAAGTGGTCTGTTTGTATAATGCGTTTAAAATGTGATAAAAAATCAAGGTCGCTAATTCGGAACAGCAAATTCCGAAAATACAATTTTTAGACATTTTTGCCTATCTGTCTGTCTGTTACAATCACGTGAAAAAGACTGAACGGATTTAAATGAAACTCAGCACAGAATTAGCTTATATTTACCTGGTGAAGACATAGGATAGTTTTATCCGGATAAATGGCATCGTTCCCGTGGGATAGACGAATGTGGAGAAATATGCCGAATGATGGATCATGATTTTTTTTGGTGCCGGCTGCCAATCACTAACAAACACGTCTTTATGGCAACGCGGACGAAGTTTTGCTGGCACAAGCTAGTTATGTCCCTACTGGGATAATATTCGCGTTAGTGGCTGTGGCCAAATGCGTCTTGTTTATAGCGTTAAACATAACGCCCGTTAATCATTAGCTACAATAGTGTATTTACAATCTTCATACGTTATCTGTCAGTGTTTAATCTCATTAACAATTAATAACAATGTCGCATCACAAGTACGCATTAAGCAGATCGCTACGTCTGCGTCAAACGGTCACTAACACTAACATGATCCCAGATGTAGCAATAACATAAGGAATGATTTTATGCAAGTAACACAATTTTTATTTCAGAAACTTTCTGAAACTACTGAAGAAAGCGTAAAATTGTAATTTTATAATAAGTGTTCTGTTATCATTAAACTTTTTAAATCATTTATGGATTTTTATTTTTATATCCGCCATACCACTTAGGCAGTTCCCTTTTGCTACACTTGGGTATTTGACATCTGTTACAATAAATACTGAAACAGTATTCATACGAAAGATAAGGCGTCAAAATAATTTATTGTGGTCGTCACAAGAAAAGACATTTCAATACTCAAAATTTGAACACTTTAAATTCAAATTCAAAAGTTTTTATTCCAATTAAGTTACCACTCGGGAACACTTTTTGAAGGTCTACAGAATATAAGTTAAAGTTTAATTTAACTTCCTTGTCTATGTACACCGCTTCGCAACGTCTTATTGCTGTTAAGAAGAGGAAGCGGCAAGCAGCTTCCCAGCAACACGTCTAGCTAAAAATTGATTAACTCAAACTTTTTTTTAAATAAATTTTATACAGAAATATGTTACACAATTACTTTTCGAAGAATTAATGGAGTTGTAGCAAACAGTGCATACTCAGTAAGACAAAGACACAATAAAAGGAAGGAAAATTGTTATTATACTTATAATAACTTGTCTGTAACTGTTTTCCAACATACAATTCCTGTTCACACCAGTGTTCTTATAGCGTCTCATGTGGCAATACTCAATCTTATCGTGATTGATCTTCAATTCTACTTTTAACGCTTCTTTTTCCAGAAGCGTCGATACAGTGACGTCTTTGCGTCAAGTTTCCAATAAGTTTCCTTTTTAACGATAAGACCGCCCTTTGTACATATCTGTGGCTTAGTGCTAGAAGGACTTGTAAAAGTGATTTAATGCCAGATTATTAAAAAATGTGATATTTATTTCTTGTATTGTGCTAAAAGATCTACGTTTGTCTAAACATATATGAAATATTTTTACCATACCAGTTAGCAAAATAAATATAGGAAAATAACTATTAATACTGGTTTATTGTTACAATACTTAATACTGAAAATAATTATTTTTAGACATTGGCCCCTTTCACTCCAAGCCACAGATATAATTTTAGTCTTTAAGTTCATTTTTGTATTGGTGTATAATAAAGTGTTCTATCTATCATATGCTTTCCATTCAGTTCTACCCCAGTTTGAAGTACCTACTAGTACTTTTCCGACTATATGTTCCAGAAATAAATTGAAGAGCATAGGCGAAAGGGCATCGCCTTGCTTTAGTCCGGTAATACCACACGGTGTAGTGTTATTCGTGCAAGAACGGAGAAAGAATACAATTTCCTGCGGCCGGGCTGCCTGTCGTAAGTGGCGACAAAACAACCTACAGCCAAGTGGTAGGGTATTTGCCCGTCTAAAGTATAATAAGATTTTTTTATTATAATAATTTATTGTTAAAAAGCCAGATACAATAACAAATAATTTCCCTAACCCCCAAACTAGGTTTGCACCTGTGTCTTGAGGGTTAGTTGTAGGTTCTCATGGGTGTTATATATATTAAATAATATTAGGTAAACTTGAGAGCAAATGATAAATAGACAATTAAGATCCAATTTTACTCAGCAAATTTTCAGTTTCATTATATGTTAAATATGCCGCCACAACAGTTGTGTTCCAGTATTAGTGGCCTCCAGTCTCCCTGTAGAAAGCGGCAGCACATTGGTAGCGCTTTTGGTGTTACTAATGTCCATAGACGATGGTGACCGCTTTCCATCAGCTGGGCCGTCTGCCTGTCTACTGAAGTCATGCCATAAAAAAAATGCTGACAGTGGAGGAAAACACCGTGATGATACTTAAACATCGAGATAACCGTTGTGTCAAACTAACTAAGCCATCTTAGACAGGCGTGGCAAGCATAATTTCCTTACCCCTAAAACTACGGAGGCCTAACCCCAGCAGTGGTACGTTTATGGGCTGTTATTATTATTAATCTAGATGGCCTATATAATCTTGATAACGCCCACTGACTACCTATAGATGACGTGTCAAGCTACCATTTGCTAACATTTAAATAAAATAAAAAATATCCTGCCTAGTTTATTTAAATTTGAAATTAGTTGTTGTAAATAAATTTTTAGACATTTCATTAAATGTTTTACGTTTGTATTGTACATACATAAACTTGGTTTTTTATTGTTTACTAAGACTTAATCTTTGTTTTAATGTTATTAATTTTACACATGAAAGTTTTTTTTATTGCCTGAAGTAGACAAACAGGCAGACAGACCACCTGATGGGAAATGGTTACCGTCGTCCATAGACGTTTACAACGCCAGTGATGTCGCCAACGCGTTGCCGACCTCTAAGAAATTTTATAATGCCTATCCTAAAAAACCCCATATCATAGCGCAAGCCGTGGTGGAAAGTTCCCTACAGATCATCTTTGTACGCGGAATGAATGTTCTAGAGAACCGTTGCGTGGTTGAGCGTGGGAGGTCCAGGAAATGGGGGTAAACATCCCGTGGTTGGCGAGCTGAGCGGTTGTAGAAGTGAGGCGTTGGCACCAGATCAAACAATCCCTAGGAGATTTTGACAGATACTTGAAAAATGAATAACACTTGTAGATAATTAACATTTTTTACACAGACCAAATATATTCGAAAATCATGAAAAGAGACCCAACTAGACTAATAATTCTTTTGCGTAGGGCTGCATTAAGTCACAAAAAATACCAGTAATAACAAAAGTATATAATCAAATACCTGCATCAATAAGAGAATTTCCCCTTAAAACAATTTGAAAGAACATTATTCTCATGGTTGGTTGAGAAATGTTTTTATCGGGTATCAGAATTATTTTATTCATTAATTCATTATTATTAATAAACTTGACGTTCATAAAATATATAATTGTATTTAACTTTGACACAAAGGTGACAACATTGTGCAACAAATTGTATAATGAACATAAATGACTATTACATAAAATAAAAAATATATAATGTTTATAAAGTCTAGGTAGCGTAATGGCTAGCGCACGCGTCCCAAACTCAAATGGCGCGATTTCTAATCCTGATCGAGAAACATGCACCACTTAGGCAGTTTTCTGACCTAATGTGCATATTGTTACAATTACCACGTGCTAATAACGGTGAAGGAAAACATCGTGATGCAACCTGCACATCGAGATAACCGATGTGGCAAACCTGCCAAGCCGCCTTGGACAAGCGTGGCGGAGGCCCGAGCCCACCAGTGGGACATTTAAGGGCTGTATTATATAATGTTTATAAACCGTATTAGTTTTTAAGAAAAATTATATGCCAGTAAATGGCGAAGTATGTTCTCACTATTTCATAAGACCTCGTTATCCATGTTTCATACAAATAAAGATTTCGTTTCACTTCATTTACGCAAAAACTTTATAGGAAGTATAACCGCTATGCTGTTTCAAAGCGGGTTGGCGGTTTTGGCAAATTGGTTATCTCGATGTGCAGATTTCATCACAATATTTCCTTTCATCATTAGAACGTGGTATCCGTAAGGGAACCAAGGTACGACATAGCTCACAAAATTAGCAAGTTGACGTGGGCCGGTCATGTATGCGAAGGACCGATGACCGATGGAACAGACGAGTCCTGGAGTTGAGACCGTGTCTCGGTAAATTTAGTGTCGGACGTCCTCCGGCCCGATGGACTGACGACCTGCGCAAGGTCGCCGGTAGGCGCTGGATGAGGAAGGCGGAGGACCGGGATGAGTGGCGCCGACTTGGGAAAGCCTACATCCAGCAGCGGACTGTAATTGGCTGATGACGACGACCACTGCCAAGTTGTACATGGTTTCCGGTCAGGATTCGAACCGGCGCCCTTTGAGCTTGGGACGCGATGCGCTAGACTACTACTACCACTTTTTTATTAATACCTTTAATTGGTCTTAGCGTGATGATATATAGCCTTCCTCGATAAATGGGCTATCTAATACTGAAAGAATTTTTCAAATCAGACTAGTAGTTCCTGAGATTAACGCGTTCAAGCAAATAAACAAACAAACTCTTCAGCTTTACATATTAATATAGATTATTAAAAAAATATATTTCTGTACTATCGCTTTCAAATCAAATACCTTCTCTCTTTGTCTCTTATATCTTTCTTTAGGTATCGAAACCGAAAACGCAAGCGAATCCGAAAGTTAAATACTTGATTATAATAAATTAAATTGTATATATCAAATTGTTTTATTGCTTACAAAGTTTTTATCTAAGATGAAAGGGGCTGCAAATTGAAAAATCGAGTTCCAGTAATCGAATGTTGGGCTGGCGGATGGTTTGGTGTTGCCATATTACGAAAATATGTACATATACGATTCATAAAAAAGTAGAATAACCAAATATTTTTGTTATTATTATTATATATTATTATACCATATGATTAAATCAAACTATTAAGGAAAGGGTAGAAATTGCACCACGAGAGATATTTAATTAATATATTAAATTTTACACCATTACATGTTGAAGGAAATTTTTTGTTTAAATTTTTACATTTTTTAATATTAATTCCAAGAACTTTTTGATTCTCCTCGTATAAGCGTAACTTGCTTAGCTTGGGGATGTTTAATCTGCGTGCTTGTCAGCAGAATGTTATTGATTAAAATAGGACGTGGGGAGTTAGGCACTAACTTACCACAATTTCATGATATCTATAACACAAGCTTAATATCAGAAAATACAAGTTTTATTTTAATTTTATTATTTTTTAACAGAATTACTAAAATAAATCCGCAATAATTCCCGGGATTTTTGTCATAGCGAGCGGGCAATACAGTTTTCGTTCAAGCACATGTTTTTACCCGTATCGGAACATCAAAGAAAATGCCTTTTTATCAATTTATTCGTTAAATCACAAGGACATTATGAAACAAGCGATTTTTGCTAAGTTGGAATATCAATTCGCTTTATTAACTTTTAGGAGGAGATATTATTACCCCATAAACCTCTGAGAAATTCTGGCACTTCGTTTCATTAGACGGGATGCTGTGTCTGCTACGCTTGTTGGCCGATTCTCGGATTTCACACATCGATATTGTATATTAAATTGAAAACATATTGTGAGGAATTGATGAAGTCATGTTGCGCTCAAGTTTTTTACTTTGTTTTTGTTATTAGAATAATGCTAGAATTCGAATTAAGAAGTAGACTAACGGTCTTATTCATAATGCCTTAAAGTAAGTTTGTACTATTGTTCTTTGTGGTATGGTATATAAGACCGTTAATTTTTAACTTAGAATAGAATAGAATATACTTTATTGCACACAGTGTTACAAAATAAATACAATCGTAATGATAATGCTGACCTCCTGCAATAAAAAAAGCACAATGAGTGGTCTTATCTCTGGGTGCGCTTCCTTCAGACAACCTTTGGATGGACAGAAACTCAGTACGGATGGGTGTAGGTATGCAATAGATATATATACTAATATATACGTAAATATAAAAGGACATTAACAATTTTAATAGAATTTTTATACTTAAACTAGCTGTTCTGTCCTGAAGAAATAACATTCAGAAGCCGATTGCAGCGCCACCTACCGGGTCTAGTTTTGAATCTAAACCATTCCCGAATCCATCTGAACACACACAAAAAATTTCATCGAAATCGGTCCAGCCGTTTAAGAGCAGTTCAGTCACATATACACGCACAGAAGAATTTATATATAAAGATTTATTACATAAATTACAATATAAACATACATAATATTTACCTTTTATATGTTGTGTGTCGTGGAACAATATCATCCCAAGCATATTATAATTAAATAATTACATTATAATGTTCAAAATGTTTTTTCATTCAAACTAAGTTTATTCTATATTTTTATAGTTCCCTCGAAAAACTTGGTTATAAATATACTTTTAAATGAAAAGGACATAAAACAATGTCGTAATAATTCAATAGGAAAACACATTCGTGTGGAAATAATGTAATAAATTTTCGCTTTTCGGACTTGCCGAGCGGGAAATCGAATCTTCTGTGTGGGAGTAGAAATTTAGATGAGACGAATTTTCAAATTGGTTAAACTTTTTTATTTTTGTTAAATCGTTTTTATGCTGTTTTGATGTTGTTGGAACCAACCTCTATACGTGTTGTTGCACAGTCGTGGTATGAAAATGTTCGTCAGTTTTCAAATTGATTCTATAACGTTCCACGAGCACACGTTACCTATCCAAACTAGGTCACAGAACAGACTATTTCATAGAAAATTATGTTTAACTGTTTGACAATAAAGTTTAAAATTACCTACATCAAAGTTCTTTGATTTTCTATCCTCTCTAAGAAGATTGTTTAGACATATAAAACCTTTTTATTGGTTTTAATTTATTTATGTTAAGCGTAGTGATTATATGCTCTTTGTTTCTTATTGTTAATATCAGCGTCTGTCATTTTCAACATTGAAATTTTATTTTTTCACACTTCTATATTTTATAAAGGTAACATTAATTAAAATTTTGGCAGTATTGTTTCTTGTATTCGTGCAAGCAAAAGTACACTTTAAGTGAAGAACATTTTTATTCCGCGACTATACAATAAATCCTAATCCAAACGAATATCTTTATTAAAAAATTCTAAACATGCCGTGTCTGTACATTGAAGCTATTTAAAAAAACAGCTTGAATACATTATATAAAAGACTAGCAGTCCCGGCAAACGTTGTCCTGCCCTGAAAAAATAAAAATCTAGTACCCGATTCCAGCGCCACCTACCGGATCTAATTGTGCATCTAAACCATCCCCGTATCCACTCAAACACTATTTCTTACACCTTAGGTTATATGATTGAAGTTTTAGTAGGATTCCAAATTTTTGCTTGTGATAAATATAGCCTATATTAATCGGGGATAATGTAGCACTCTAACGGTGAAAGAATTTTTGAAATCGGCCCAGTAGTTTTTGAGTTTATTCTTACAAATATACAAAAATACAAAACTTTCCTCTTTATAATAGGAAAGTTTTGTATTTTTTTTAATTTGAAAAGTGGCGTAGATCGCCACTAGATAGAGGCACATAGAGGCGTAGAAGAAATCTAAAAAAATGCATCGTGTTCTCAATCTATATAGATGGAGAACACGATGCATTTTTTTAGATTTCTTCTCTGTTTGTCGGTTTATTTGTTTGTTCGGGATTCACGTAAAAACTACTGGGCTGATTTCGATGCGGTCAGCTAAGTCTTAGACTTAAAATCTACGCCACTTTTTATTCTGGGTGTCCCGCAAGATATTTTCTGGAAATTATTTAAAATGGCCAAATAAGAAAAACTCGAATTCCAAAGTGTTTTTTTTACTGTTCGTAACAAATTTTTGTAATAAAAAGTGTGATAGTTTTTATCCCGGGAATCCCAAAAGTATTTTCCCGGGCGTGGTTTGAAGTTGTTCGGGTGCGTAATAATTAGCTTATTCCGGCACAGTTTTCACTAAAACGAGGGCTTAAATTTTTTTTTAATGCTGCGATGCTTTGTATCCCGGGGACCCGGCGGAAAAGCGTAGATGAAGTCGCGGGCATATCCTATCTCTATAAATATTATAAACGCGAAAGTTTTTAAGAATGGATGTATGGATGTATAGATGTATGGATGTATGTTTAAATTAGTTTGCTCTTTCACGCAAAACAGTACTACCCAGCTTCACTAGATGGAGTTTTTTAATGATAAAACTTTGACAGTAATATAGCAAACGACGCTAGTACATTATAATAAGGAAATTCAAAATAACATATCTTCTATACAGCGTAGGCTATAATTTATAAAGATATAGTGTATGAATTATCCAAAACAGACGGTATAATTTAAAGAATGGTGAAGACGATTTTCCATCCCAAGTACGTATTGTTGGGACGACGCATTGCACTGGGAGCTTGTCCAGAGTTTTTGGCACTGGAGCTTGTCCAGAGTTTTTGGCGGGAACTGAAAGGAGATGTTGTGCTGTGCAGTTTTATTTTGTAGAAATGTGTAAAATTACTCTAAAATGAACAATAGTTGTAGGATATTGATAGTTTTGAATAGTAATTATGTGTTTTGTGAGAAACGTGAACTGTATAGTCAAATGTGGCCTTTTGAGTTGTCTAAAGAACTCCGTTGAATGGCACCAGCTGATAACAGTTCAGCTGTGCTACACATAGGCATATAAGAAAATGAAGAAACTACATTGTAATCTAAGATCTGGCTTAAAGGCCTAACTGCCAAGCCATAAACTTAAATAAAATAATAAATAAAGGAGCTTGTTCACAAATTAAAAGTCGCTTAGAGCATTATGAAGCGGGCTGTAGTGGATATTTCTTTTATGCCCCTGCTCCATCTGGGATAATGTTAGTGACCTTTTGACACAGATGTAGTAATGGGCTTAATGCGTTATTTGTGATGCAAAATTGTTATTTTTATTTTTAAAGCTAGCAACATAACGCATTTGGCTACAGTCACTAACACATTATGTAGTATACATTAGTAACACATTATGGATAAAATATCAAAGTCAGGATATCCGTAAGAGAACCAATGTTGCCCACTCTACTTTCTTTCACATTCTCTTAATTATCATATCAGCCACCGGCGTAGTCAGATGGGAGTTTAACATGAAAATTAGTGTCATTCTATTGTTACAACTCAGGTCCCGACATAAACAAAACCCACCTGCATATCGGAAACAAAACACATTTTATTACCTGTCGGCATTTGAACTAATTGTAACTCTTTTATGATCGTCTCCTTTTGTTTACTTGTTTATTGGTATACGTTTCTAGAGAACAGCCCATTGTTTTATTGTACTCATTTATGGCTGCTTGCGGCCGACTCGTTAGCCAGATGTGACGGATTAAGCCGACTTAGACACGGGGACATTGCATTTGTGCAGTATAAAACGATGACCTGATGGAGGGGGAAACAGTCGAGCGAGAACCACGAGCGAAGCGAGATGTGTGTACTACAATCAGGACTCTAATAAGTGACGGACTTTGCGCGTTTTATTGAGTTACGACCTTCTGCATTACGTTTGGACTGGTTGTGTTCGGTTATATTTGTACCTGTGTTATACGTGTTTGTATAGTTCTAATAAACTCTATAGTAATTCTAACGGCATTTTAATTCGAGTCTCGCGACTCGTAACACTTTGTATATTTTTGCTGTATTTTTTTTGAACCCCGATAAAGCCCTCTCCGAAATAAAAACAATGATACACCCGTGAATTATCAGCCTTCACATAGTCCATCGATCTCTTTTTTGGTCTACCTTCACATTTGTAACCGTGAATCTTCTAGTTTTAACACTGTCTTTGTTAGTCTACAAACGAGTAAGTTCACAATATTTGCTAGCCTGTAGACTGTTAATACTGGCCGGAATCAAAATCGATAGAAGAAATTGCACCACGATAAATAATAAAAGTAATAAATTCCTTTTTTAAAAAAAGAACCGCGAATCCCTCTAAAGTAAGCAGCGAGGCATAAGAAACACATACAGCCCAAATGTCCGATGAATTTGTGTTCAAACGCCCCCTCTATACTCTATGGGCCCTTCATTCGATAGTCCTTACATGTTAAAGAATCCATAAATAATAGAGTTGACGTGTTCGCGGGATTGTGTTACCGAACGCACTCCCTAATAGGGATGGGAATTGTTGATAAGAAAATTATATTTTCGACTACATTTCAATACGCTTATATTATATTTAAGTTGTGATGTAGATACTGAAGTTAGCCACGTGTCAGGTGGTATATTTAGGCCTTAGTAAGAAATAAAAAAAATATAATAGAGTTATGTACTTAAGCTTTTTAATTACATTTCAATATATATAATAAAAGTATGGTATAATGTTCGCACTCTGTTAAAATATTAATACATGATAATAGAGAGTTTTCAAAAAAGCCATCATAACTTAGTTAGCGCAATCGCGTTCCAACTCAATGGGTGCGAGTTCGAATCCTAGCCGGAAAGCATGCACTACTTAAACACTTTTCTAACGTAATGTCCATATTGTTACAATTCCCACGTGCTAGCAGTGAAACTATCTTTCATCGTGATGAAACCTGCACATCGAGATAACCGATGCGTCAAACCTGCTAATCCGCTTTGAGCAAGCGTGATGGGTGTGTATCTACTGCTTTAATAAATAGGACGCCCGAGCTCAACAGTGGGACAGTTATGCGATATTATTATTTAATATTGTTACGTGCGAGCGCGGGTACGCACTTGGGATTGGAAAGAAATATCAGTTGTTTAACTGAATGTTTTTATGTTGATTCTTCTCTGCAGGGTTGCCCCGACGTTGAGATGTATCACTCACAATACCGTCGCCGATATTGCGTAGACCTCATCCTGCTACTACAGTGCTCATCTCCGAATTTACCGCGCGTAGCTCGCTTCTAGATTCCCTCTTAAACTACGCTAAACTCCTTCACTTCACTGAACTACCCACTAAGCTTTTCACTAAACTCTCCACTAAACTGTCTCGTCACTGTCTTCAACTTAGCTCTTCGTCCAATTCTCTTGTAACGCACTAGTCGCTTTGCTGTCTTCAATTAAACTACTACGTAGACGCGCCTTACGCTGCTTATACATATACCCGTAAAAATCTTCAGGAACCCCTAATTTCATCTTCTTTTCGTTATTCTTTTATTTACTGTCTCTCCCTTTCTAAACATCTATCTATCTCTGACTTTTCCTTCCCGAACCTTCTATTCTAGACTTTCGTTATTATTTTATTCATCATCTATCCCACTCTAAAATGTATCTGTCCTTGGCTTTTCCTTCCAGAAACTTCTGCCTTTTCTAAAAGTCTTGCGACTGGCTAACACTGCCAGAACGTTCTACCCTTGGTCGCCACAATATAGACAATTTTCGTAAATTAGGCTGTCAAACAAATTTTCTTTCATATTTATAGGCATATATTAATGTACAGAATTAGCTACATAGTAGATAATATTAATTAATATAATTTTTATTAGTGCCGTAATTTAACTGTCTAATATACCTATCAACTAAGAAATCGCTTTCTCAATTCGTTTATCGTGAACAATTAACGAGTGTCCCATCACTAGCCCACCCCTGCAAATTGCGATCGCTCCTTGTCTATGGTGCACCTAATGCCTCTATTGTCTGTGGCGCGGATTTATTATTCATTTCACTAATACTCGACGGTTATGGTCTATTTATTGATTCTTAACGTTTGTGGTGTTTGTTGCCTTAATCTAGGCATAGACTAGCCGTGAGTTTTTACTACCAAATCAAATACAAACTATAGCTTTCCATGCGGCTTTGTTCACGTAAATTTCTAATGCCGGATTTCTTACATCTTACTATTCATTTATTTGCCTCAGTATCTACTGGTTATAATTAGACATTATTTATATACAGTGCCATCTTTACCCGGGGCGGGGGGCGCAAGGGGTGCGTGGCACCCAGGCGCATAAAACCTAAGGAGCGCAAAAAAGTCGTTAAATAACATCATGATTTTTCGTGATCTGACTAAAGGCACTTAAAAAAACTTAAAGGGCGCAAAAAAGTCGTTAAATGACATCACGATTTTTCAAGATCTGACTAACGGCACTTAAATATTATACCTACCACACCAATGTGTTGCCATACAGAGTAAATACATTTTATTGTCAAATATATATTTTTTTTTAACAACTCTACAGACTCGAGTTCCGTACCCTTTTTTACAACTTAATTTCTATGAAAGTTTTTAGAGTTCATACACGCTTATTGTTTATTTTTGTTACTGTGTGTGACAATTTAGTGATTTTCATGTTGTAGTGTACCTTAGGAATATAACTTATAATATTTTTTTTTCTATTTTTAATACTTAACTTATAGTAATGTAGAGTGTATCTGTTACATGCTGGTGTTGTGAGGAAGTGCACGTGCAGTGTGTGCCTATACCTATATATATCTTAACTAGTGCCATTTGTGTTGTTTTTCCTTTCTGTGCCTAGTTTATTAATTTTTAGGCTCTTTGTGAGTCTTGGTTTGTTTGTCAAATATAAATTAAAGAAAGTTGTTTTAAAAAAATTACTGTCTTGTGCAATGGTAGAAAGACGAACGGACATGACGAATGCTTAAGGATTACGTTTTGCATCTTTTTGTTGTTGGCACGAGGGGGGGCGCGCAAACTTATTTTCGCACCCAGGCGACCAGTACACCCCTGTTTGTATGGAATTTATGTCTAACTTTAACCCGTACTGTGGGAAATGAATAGACAACAAGATAACCAGGGAAAATACAAACAATCCTAAATTAATCTAAAGCAGGTATCTAATATACGCATATATCAACTTTTAAGATAATTAGCACTTTCTATCTTACGAGTTCAGCGTACAGGCAAGCGGCTTACCTGATGGACAGAGTTTACTGTCAGCTATCGACATATCCAATACCAGAGGTGAGACCATTAAAAAACTTTATGTATTGTTTATATATTGTAAACAAAGCACATTTATTACCTGCCGGCGTTGAGCTAGTAACATTGTAGTTCTTTTATGATTGTCTTCTCTTGTTTACTTATTTATTGGTTATTGTTGAGAGCAGTCTATTGTACTCCTTTATGGCCGTTTGCAGGCATAATTAGGCAGATGTGCAGATTACGAATTCTAAGAAATTCGATCTACGCGGGCGGGCAGCCATATTATATCGGTGCAGTATATAGCAGTGGCCCAATGGGGAGATCGGCAGTCTAGCGATGGTCACCAGCGAGACAAGACGTGTGTACATTCGATAAGCTATATTATTACGTTTGTACTGGTTGTGTCCAATTATATTTGTAGCTGTGTTATACGTGTTTGTATAGTTCTAATAAATTCTATAATAATTCCAACGGCATTTTAATTCGAGTCCCGTAACTCGTAACAATATGATCATCAAGTGAGTTAGGCGAATCTTGTGCATGATACCAGTGCCATATAATGATGTTGGTTTCATGTGCAGGATCTGCCTAATCTGCTTTAATTTTTACTGCCTCCCTGACCTGTTTATCCCTGATCATTCTCAGTCTAGATATTTCCTATTTGGAGCATATTTGACGCAAATCAACAGACTGACAGACAAAATATAAAAAATTATATTGTTATAATTTTTATACTTTACGTTCTTTATTCTATTATGTTCTTGTTTATAAATTCGCTTCGTAGCATTAATTTTTACATTAGTATTTGTTTTCCAATAGTACTCGTTATGTTTTCTTTGTATTTCTTTTGTCTACCCGTGAGTCACTGTAACGGCCCTAGCGGAAGACCAGCGCTGGTTGAGTCAACCAGCATCATACTGAGTTAGGACCAATTTAGAACTTCATTTCCTAGTTGTGTTTTCTTATTTATAAGTATGTGTTCTCTTCTTTGTTTCTAGAGGTATTGTCAATATGCTGCCGGCGACGACGACGGACTGGAATACAATTCAAGATTGTTAAGGCGGCATGTTCTAGATCAGGGGTGGTAGCCATGTAAACGGGCAAATGCCTTATCACTATTTTGCTATTTTGCCGCATCTTACGAAAGCCGTTTGGTTGCAGGAATAGTAGACACTCTTTTTCCATTCTTGCAATGTTAAAATATAGAGGTCAACATAGTCCTTAGAAACTATTTAGCTTGATATTTTTTCAAAAATTTGCAAAACGTAATTATAAACACCACTTACAACCCCACTTACACAATAAAACATTCAATAAACGGACCACTGCAGCGTTATTAAGTGCAATGTTAACACGCGCTATTATTACGTTGTTTAATAAATTTGACAGCATGTGGCCACTTCGGTCATCTTGAAAGTTTCAAACAAATGCTGTTCTTTTTTTGATTTTTGTCTTTATTTAATTCGCCACAGTCGCAACCTAAAGGACTAAATCCTTATATGTAGTCGTTCAATTTTGAAATGATTAAGTGTTGCCAATCAAGAAAAGCGATACTTTTTTGCTAAAATGGCTACGGAACCCTAAAAAATTGACTAGGTACTTTTTTAATTGTAGCATTCGTATTACAATCGAAGTGATGAATTAATAAGAGTCGGGTATCTTTGTTATCAGGCCACAATAAAATAAAACCCTTTATAAAAATATGAGTAACGTATATGGAGTTTTTGGCGGGAACTAAAGGGTGATGTGGTGTTGTGCAGCTTTATATTCTAAAAATATGTACCTAATATTATTTTAAAATTAACAACAATTATTTCAACAATATTGATAGTTTTTGAGTAGTATCTAATTGAGTTTTCATGTACAGCACAACCTTTAGTTCCCGCCAAAACTTCAAAAAATGTTCAACTCGCCTGAGGCTTTTACTACTTTACTTTCTAAAACTTAAATAATTAATCATAAACACTAATTAGATACGTAAATCGTGCGGAACCATATTGAAGAAGAAGGATAGTATAATTACTTGCAAATAATACAAGAATACTTTCCTAATGGGAATCAAACTCACAGACACGTCGAGGTAAGGCGAATATTGTAATCATTGTGCCAACAGGTCTATCATTTTGTATTATATACACACATATCTATATCTTGATAGTACGGTATATTCGAGGATATACAAACATACTATAGGTATTGTTTGTATGTAGGTGGACGAGTGAGAGTGCCTTTCGTGCCGTCTTGTACACCCACCCATACCTATATTGAAGGACTATTCTTTATTCTCTTCCAATATTACTTCTTCCTTCCTTCAAAAGAGATTTTTCGCCAATTTTAGACATCTGTGGTTAAATTGTAAAGTATAATTTGACTTTGTGATCCATGTGCGTCCACCTATGTATAATATGACAGCCATTTTCCAAATGATTTTAGAAGATAGGTACATATCAGTTACGTGGATTTGTAGGACAACCTTTTTTAAGTTTATTTTTCTTAACATTTTTACATTCTATTGACATTATCATTCCTACAATAGATACTCGAAATTATTTTCTGTATTAAGTATACTGTTATTGTTAAACCAGAAATTAAATATTTTATGAGAAAACCAAGCCCAACCAACCAATTTCTTTATTGCGCCAATCGGCCACATAATGGTGACACCGACTTGATATGAACATCACGCATAAGATAAGATACATAAAATCCTACAGACTTCACACAACTTGATTCCGCATAGCCTACCTTTAAGAAACTAGCGACCAAAAGGTCCAAAGCGCCATGAATTTCTTGGTGTTTACGCGTTCTGTTCAAACATACATTCTTATCCGCGCAGAAACGGAGAAAGAATAAAATTTTCTGGTATTAGTGGCTAGGTTCCAGTTTCCCTTAAGAGAGCAACAGCGCATTTGTAGAGCACCTTTGGTGTTACAAATGTCCATAGGCGGGGTAACCGCTTTCCATCAAGTGGACCGTCTGCCTGTCTGCTGAACTCCTGCGATAAAAAAAAACGCTTTTCATCAGGTGGGCTTTCCGTCTGCCTGTCTGTTGAACTCATGCAATAAAAATAAAAAAACATATAATTAGTGCTGTCTCTATACATTAATTAGCAACCAAAAGGTGGAAAGCGTATTTTATTCCTGCATACATTATTCACAAGTCGTGGTAGCGTAATGGCTAGCACACCCTTCCCAAACTCAAAAGGCGCGGGTTCGATTTTGGCCGGAACGCATGCACGACTTAGGCAGTCTTCTGACCTAATGTGCATATTATTACAATTACCACGTGCTAACAACGGTAAAAGAAAACATCGTGATGAAACAACCTACACATCGAGCTAACCGATGTATATGTCACGCCTGCCAAGCTGTCTTAGACAAGCGTGGCGGGTATACTATTCGTTCCCCTATAATGGGACGTCCGAGCTCAGCAGTGGGACATTTATGGGCTATTATACATATATATATATATATATATATATATATATATATATATATATATATATATATATGTATGTGTGTGTTATTGTATTGTTACGACCGACAAAGACAAATTCACACCTGCATACCTGTTTTGCACATTTTATTACCGTTCGGCATTTGGACTTCTATTATTTGTTTAAAATTTGTGATTAGAAAAACAGCTCATTGTGTAATCTTTTATGGTAGTCATTAGCCAGGTGTGATTCTAAGAGATTCGGTCCACGCGATCAGGCAGACATATTGCATCTAGGTAGTATAAAGCAATGCCCCAATGGAGAGATGAGCAGTCGAGCGACAACCACAAGCGAAACAAGACTTGTGTACACTCGGTAATCTATTTAGTAACGAACTTTGCGCGTGATATTGAATTGTGCATTACGTTTGGACTGGTTGTATTCAGTTATATTTGTACCTGTGTTATACGTGTTTGTATAGTTCTAATAAATTCTATAATAATTCCAACGGCATTTTAATTCGAGTCCGGCAACTCATAACAGTATTATCATTTCTTACGCTCGGCGGCTTTCCGCACGTATTGGATAAAATAGCAACTCATAACCCGATCAAAGCCCTTTTATCATATAAAGTCACTGTCATCAAATCCTGTGCTTTTTTGTATGGTATAGTAGATAGAGCCTGAACTTCTACAAGAGCGGTGTAGTCGGCGCTTGCATCATATTGTTTTTTTTTAACCGACTACCCAACCAGCAGTCATCAAAACTTCGTTTGTTTCTGTTTGTTCTCTGTGAAAGACGTATTTGTTAGTGAATTGCAATGAGAGCGCTAAAAAGTAACCACAGCGCGACCTTCTTCGCTATATTTGACTATACCATGGAAACGATATCATCTGTCGGAATAAAGTGTCCTTTGGGATTAGGTAAACTACTTCTGTGTCGAGTTTCATTTAAATCTGTTCAGTAGTTTTCACGTGAGGCTCTAATAAACAGACAAAAACTCTAAAAATTGCAATTTTGGTTTGTGCTGGTTCGAATTAGACCTCCTAATTTTTGCACATTTTTAAACGCATTGTACAAATTGGAACCATTGACATATGTATTCTATATCATTTAAATATTAAAAGAAGTCATAAACAAATATAAAAAAAAAAAATTCCTTATTCAAATCTTTTTAAATTTGGAAAAATCAAGGCAGGCACACAGAATATCACCGCTACGCGCAGCCGGCGAGGGGTGGAAAACGCGGCGTGCGGGCCGAAGATAAGCGGCTTAACTCCGCACCCGAGGGAGATAGCGTTAATACCACCCTGAACCAGCGTAATAGAGATAGCAACACTTCAGTATATACAGCTGACAAACGCTGTGCGTACGAAGTACGTCTCGACCTGTTGTTAAATGCTCTATATTCTCATTCAAATAATTCGATTTTGAGCCTTATTGTAACAATTTTAAGTTGTGTTTTGCTTAAAGACCACCAGATGATATTGTACCCAATGTTGCCACTCAAATATATTTTCCATAAAATATCTACGGCTACAAGCGAAGTTTGCGTTGTTATTATAGATGTAGTTATATTGCGACCTAAACAGCTAATTTCAAATAAGCCAAGTTCCTATGAGTTTTTATTTTTTCTGAGTTCTGGTGTTCGCGTCCAAGTTTTGTTAACTTTATAATGTGTATTACTAAAATTCAATTTATAGAATTTGGAGTGTTGTATAGTTTGATAAGAAACAACAGAACAAATCATTTTTTTTTACGTATACTAAAAATGACAACCAAGTATCTAGTATTTCAATTGTAGGTACATTAGACGCCATCGCAGATCGCCTTAAGCTTTTTCGAGTTTAAAAAAAAATTCTTCACGCTCCGCACTTACAGCAATCTGGATTACATTTTTCACCTGTAAATATGTTAGTAGGTATTAGTAGTAAATACATTAATTAATATAAGAAGCAAATACACAGCAAAAACTTTGTACTCCTTTTTACGAAAATTGCACGGAGAGAGGAGTATGAAAGGCACACTTATAGTTTATATAGAGGAGGGCAGAATGCAATTTTTTTAAATTATGCATAAAAAATACATTAAATCAATAAAAAAACAGTACACACACTACCATGTATTTGACACACATACGCATATATACTCTTTTGTTTATTGTTAAAGTCAAATTAACAGTGTAGCCTTGGCGAAATCTGTGATTATAGAAGATGGTCGAATTTCGACCACGGGCGACGACTAGTTAGTAGTAAATAAATAAATAGTTACGTAGGTACTTAACATAGTATAGATAAGCCAGTGCAGGAACGCGAGAACGGAGTGTTCCAGTATCTGTGGCCAGGTTCCAGTCCCCCTTCAAGCAAGCACGGATCCATTGCGTTGTGGGCACCAAAGCATGCCCATAACCTTAATAGACTTGTGACCTCACACTATCACGCTCTAATGATATAATATCCAATGCCTTAATAATTTTTTTTAAAAAGAATCCAACATTATACAAGCTTATTAATTTCCTAGTGTTCGCCCTACGACTTTGCCCACATAAATATCTCTTTTGTAGGAATGACCTATATCGATCATGAGTGACCACAACTTATTTTGAGGGCTGGTTTCAGTCCCACTTCAAGGCAGGCAGCACATTGGTATTACCTATGGTGTTGCAAATAAGTACTCATGGACAATGGTTACCACTGCCCATGAGTACTTATTTGCTAATTTCGGTCAGCCTGTCAACTGTAGGTACCTAGATTAACATGAAAAAATTTGTTTCGTTTTTTTTGTTTATTTAATAGGATATATATGCCCGCGACTTCGTCCACGCTTGACTTGAAATTTCGGCGGGATTCCCGGAACACAAAGTATCGCAGCATTTAAAAAAAGAATACAAGCAATCTTTTTGGTGGGAACTGTGTCGGAATAAGCTAATATTTATACATTCGAATTTCGAACAAATTCAAACCGCTCCCAGAAAAAGCCCCGCGGGATTCTCGGTATAAAAAATATCACACATTTTATTACATTACATTTGCTATCGATTAATAAAAAAATCGCATTGGAATTAGTTTTTTTTAAACTGTCCATTTTAAATAATTCCCAGACAAATTCCCGCGGGATTTCCACGATAAAAAGTAGCGCAGATTTTAAGTCTAAGAATTTGCTGTCAATCAGCGAAAACCGCATCGAAGTCGGTCCAGTAGTTTTTATGTGAATCCCGATCAAACAGGCATACCACAAACACAAGAAATCTAAATAAAATTGCATCGTGTTCTCCGTCGTTTATATAGTCCATTCCAGTTTTTTTTTTCAATAGCTACAATGCACAGACACAGCATGCTTAGAATTTTATGATATTATAGATTATAAATGTAACAAGAAGAGTAAGTAGTACCTACAATTGGCGGTGTTATCGCTATGAGCCCATTTCTTCTGGAAAATAAATGTATTGATATATTGTTTCGTTGTTTTTTTGAAATATACGTTTTACGGGGTAGATTAGGTCTCATATGCAGTAATTGTTAATTACGAGCTCTAATAGATCTCTAACGCACTGGACGTGTTAAATGACAGCATATAGTTCACAGAAGGTTGTCGACGTTGTTTCACGTTAGATATTTGTAGGACGTCCTCAAGTTGGGCTTCAGTCGTTCAACTCGGGGTAGGTGTCGGGTTTCCTGCACGTTTCTTTTTACAATGGTTTGATGTTATATAGAGCTGGTTTTTGCTACTCACAATACGAGATCGGATAGTCTAATTAACTGAAGTACTTATTATCTATAACTACAATTGCTTACATAATAATTATTTATTTACTAGCTATAAGTATACAAAACTTTACACTTTATAAACTAGTATTACTTTCTTGCTTTCTTTTTCTTAGTCTATTATCTTTATAATGTATCACTAAAACTAATATCGTAGATTATTTATTGAATCTTTATTACTGATATTTACATAATTTGCTTTGCGAAATTTTTTCTTATGATTTGAAGTTTACTCGTCAGATTATAAATTGGAACTTTATGCTATGTCTTATCAGTGTGTTCATATTAAATTTATAAATAAAAACTAAACTAAATTATAAACAAGTATATATATAAATTAAAATTAAATTATAAAATCTAGTGCCAGACTGCTGTCAGTTGGAAACATGCCCAAAAGACTGGCCACATTACCTCGCTGTATCGCAACGCTAATGCGTTGTCCGAGGTGCAGACCAGTCTTTTGGTCACGTGAGACGAAAATTGCGAAAATATAATTTTAGCACTGATATCTCAGCACGCTTGGATTTCAATCTAGACGTAATAATTTACAAACTATATTATATAAATAAATGACTAATTGTAATCTGTTGTGTTGTCCATATAAATAAATAAATACATTAAAAGAAAACTTAACTTATTTATAAGTATTGTATTCTATCCATAGTCCCTCAAGAATATAAATAGAATACTGAACCTGGATCGCCGTCTTCTATGGGTAAGTGTACTGCCTGAGTGAGAAAGCGTTCGGCGGGGCGGGCTGCGGGCAATAGAACCTTCAGCTGAGTGGCCTGAGTGCACGCTCAGTGTTCATCGTTCATAAACCGGTTTAAGCCTGTACGCGACGCCCCGCTCGACGCACATCTACGCTGGCAGTAGGGACACTCGTTAGCGTTTGGATCCATTTAAATTAGTTCATCTACGTACGATCTCAGTGCACGACCGAATCGAGCGTGCAACGTTCCTATACACGACGCGTCGCTTAACGTAATAATGCCCGCTGAAGCCGCCGCGCCAGCCGGCCACCACTGGACACCCGCTAGCGTTTCCATGTGTTTGACACGAACGCTGCACGCTCCGGCCCGCTGCACGGTCGAATAGAACGGACACTCAGGCCATACGCTAAGGTGCAGAAGGCTGGCTACGTTTTCTCCCTGGATCGCCGTACTGAATACTGATCCATAGTCCCAGGCAGGACCAGCCTTCTGATCACCACAGGAGTCAATGAGTCGTTTTGGTATATTTTAGTAGACGCTCATGACCCCAGGACCCCACGATCCTAGCGTTTCAACAGCAAACGGCTCAAACATATTTATATTGTAGTTGAACCCTTACAAGCCTATAGATGGCGCTGTGCAATAATCGATATCGTAAATGGTTCCCGACACGTACAAAGAATATATACAAATTTCCGACAATAATAGATGGGCCTCGGTCTGCGAGGCATAACAATAGCCTAGTTGGAAGATCTACCTTTGAGACAGAGGAGCATTCCATCTCGCTCGCTCGCTCCTCCACCTAGTTGGAACATCCCTAAAATATCAAGTACACTTGACCTCACTGACTGTAACACACAGTCCAATCTACTGGGGCTAGGACTGTGAAAATTTGCATGCGTATTCTTTCTATATTGTAGGTGCTGCTGTCGCATTAAGAAAAGCTTTGAAAATTCAACTCCTAAGGGATGAAAGTTTGTATGAAAATCCGTCAATTTCAAATTAAGAAGCACGAATATTTATATATCAACATCTGGTTAGAAATAAAAGTACACGTGTATCGGCGTTTCGGATGCAGATGATGTTGAACAAATCAATCACAAAAATATCTGTCAACTTTTTATTTTTTCAAATGGGAACTAAATAAGAAACAATATATAACCAGTTAGTATTATGAAAAAAGATTACATTCTATTTGAAATTTTGGGGTTTTTATAAGCGCTCCGGTGATTTTGCCACTGTGTACTAGGTACAATACTTTTAATGTCGTGATAAAACATTATTTTAATATCTGTTTAAATAATAATTAATACACCAGTCGACTCGATGAAGTTATGACGTCATAACATACTACTTTCGTACAAAATTTAAAGGGCTTTGGAGTTTTGTAAAATTATAAAAAGTAAGTATATCGTCCTGACGGAATGACTCTCATTCCCTGGCAGCGTGGCAAGCCTTTGGTGTGGGATGCGACCTGCGTAGACGAGTTGGCCGCATCCCATTTACCAAACACGTCTAGATCAGCTGGTTAGGCGGCGGAAAAAGCTAAATCACTCAAGTGGCGCATATGCAACCCTCTGTGAGAGTTATATGTTTGTGCCGTTTGCTGTCGAGACGTTTAGACCGAGGGGTCCTGAGGCCATGAGCCTCTACCAAAATTTATCAAAACGACTCTTCAGGTTATCAGAAGGCTGGTGCCTACCTCGGGCAACGGATCGGTATGGCGATCCAGCGAAGAAACGTAGCTAGCCTTCTGGGCACTTTACCCATAGAAGACGGTGATCTAGGCTCAGTATTCTCGTTGACAAAGCGATGTTCATTGGTTGATAACGCGGTGTCTACCCGTGGACGGCGGTGCTTGTCGGATGCCAGGTGGCTCTAATGAGCTGTGCTCCTCTGTAGAAATGACAAATGCCCGCCCACCCCTTTCATCATTTGGTTACAGAACTATAATATTAGCTATAAAATTCTAAACATGCCGTGTCTGTACGTTGACGCTATTTAAAATAAAAACAACTGGAATAGATTATATAAACGATGAAAAACACGATACAAAATTTTAAAAGATTTCTTGTCTGTTTGTTTCGGATTCACGTAAACACTATGGGGCCGATTTCGATACAATTTTCGCTGGTCGACAGCTAATTCATAGACATAAAATCTGCGCTACTTTTTATCCTGGGAATCCCGCGGGAAATTTTCTGGGAATTATTTAAAATGGCTAGATAATTTTTTTTTAAATTACAATGTGATTTTTCACTGATCGATGGCAGATTTTGGCAGACTTTCCAGGTGGTAGGGCAATTGCCCGACTGGATGGCTATCACCCCTGGTCTAGAGTATGCCGCCATAACAACTTTGAGCTTGTTCCGGCATCATTGGCCAGGCTCCAGTTTCTCCTTCAAGGCCGGCAGCACATTGGCAGGACCTCTGGTATTGCTAATGTCCATAGGCGACGGTAACCACTTTCCATCACAGTTGGGCCGTCAGCCTGTCTGCTGTGCTTCAGCAAATAAAAAAAGATTTTATGTAATACAATGTGTGACATTTTATCCCGGAAATCCCGCGGAAATTTTCCCGAAGCGGTTTGTAATTGTTCGGGTGCATCAAAATTAGCTTATTCCGACACAGTTTTCACTAAAACGATAGCTTAGATTCTCTTTTAAATTCTGCGGTACTGTGTCCCGGGAATCCCGCGAGAATTTCAAGTCAAGCGTGCACTAAGTCGCGGGAATATCTTAGTAGAACTATAAAAACGTATTTGTTTAAACATACTATATGCCAAAAACTACAAATTCCATTTTGTTTAAACTGATTTTCAGATATTTCCATTTCATAGTTCAAAAGTTAGCTTGTGGGGACACTTAATGACTGGAAGGCGTTTATCCGTATTCATAATTTTTCGATATCCGACTAACTATAGCCTACACAACTATGTGTAGTCAAACAAGAAAGTCTATCACCCTAAAATCCGTGCAGGAACAGAGAAAGAATAGTAATTCGGGATAAAACAACCCTCAGCCAGGTGGTACGGTATTTGCCCGTCTGGATGGCTACCACCCCAGGTCTAGAGTATGCCTCCATAACAACCTTGAGTTGTATTCCGGCATTAGTGGCCAGGCTCCAGTCTCCCTTTAGAAAGCAGCAGCGCATTTGTAACGCCTTTGATGTTCAAATGTCCATAGGCAACGGTAACCGCTTTCTATCAGGTGGGCCGTCTGACTGTCTGCTGAACTCATACAATGAAAAAAATCGAATATGACTCGCACTGTATAGGACAATAAGTCTATTTTCGCTTGTCAATTCTATGTGGCAGTAACAAAAGATTCAAATATATGTACTCCAATTCCAAACTCAGCTTTGTTGTCAAAATTAGTAAAGTACTTTCTTGACGGACTATACTTACATCGAAAAAGATTTTCAACACTCAGGCTACATGTATGGCGACCACCCTTAATATTTAATTGTTTCACGGATTTCCTATACCACTGTGTGGTATCATACAAACTACACCTTCCTGTCAAATTCTTCTTCCTGAACTACATCTTCCTGTCAAATTTCTCTTCCTGAACTACATCTTCCTGTCAAATTTCTCTTTCTGAACCACACCTTCCTCTCAAAGTAATTTTTAAACCAATATTATTATTTTTCAAATCATAATGCATAACAATAGGTACTTCATCATTCAAGATTCCGCTAAATAACGCAAGATTATCAACTTAAAGTCTGAAATAGACAAATTCTGATCTTAATGATTACTTAAGGAGTTATAAATGAAACAAAAAAGTGTATTTTAAATGTATATATTCGGATTCAATATTTCAAATAGCTATCAAGTAATAATTAATACAACTTAAATTAAAAAAAATACACTGACTTTTTACCTCAATGCGGGTACTTATGTACTTAAAACTAACTTAGCTATGTTCATACTTAAATCTTTATAAATTACAAATTTCATTACACTTCCTTTTTAAATTCAACTACGTTTTAAATAAAGAAAACAAAATTAAAACTAGTAATCTCGTTTTTTACAAAGTCTCGAATAATTTTGCAATTTATAAAATGGCGGCAGTGTTACCTGTTAATTATACAATAATTGTGGGCACTGGTTTAAATAATTAGTACTAAATAATATGTAAAAATTCAATGTATTTATATAATTGGCAAGTCAAAAATAAATAGCCATAAGCTAAAGCAATGCTGACTATATGAAATTTGAAGAAATGGAACTTGTTTCGAATTAAATAGATCAATAACATATGTATTTAATTATTATCATTCCCAAACACTTGATTTTCAATTTTTATAATAATTATAATAGCACACTAACAAGTTCAATATAAAATTGTTAACAATAATTTGATGGAGAATTTCTTATTTATTTTGTATTTTAGCAGCATATTCGATTTCTGAAGTGTATCACGTTCTAAATCAGGCAAAAAAAAAATTACAAATAATCTGATATTTTAGTACAAATAAATTGAAATAGGCCGATTTTATTCGTTATTTTGTAACATTTAAATCGGAACTTTGAAAAATTTAAACTTCAAAATTTTAATTTTTGCTTTAAATTCGTACAAATATCTACGGTATTATCCTAATTTGGATTGTTCAAGTCATGGAGTCACTCTCAAATTAAGAAATGTCAAGAAACACATGCACAATGCAATTTTATCGTTCCAAACAACTATATACGCGTCAAATAGTTTACTAACTATTTGATATTGTGTTTGAACAGAATTATTAAGTATTTTCATGTAAATTTCAGTTTAATATAAAATAAGGTTTTTATAAATAGCCGTCTAAACCTTGTACTTGCTTAACACACTTGACACTATTACGAAACTGTTTTTAAAACCCCAAAATGATGCATATAAAGTATAAATTTCAATTTTTGATACTTAACGTAATTTTTGAGTTTGCAGAATAAATATTATGTTTTTGCCAAAAAAATCCAGGGGAAATTGGTTTCTTCAAATTAATTCAAAAATCGAGTAGTTTGTTCGTTTGATGAAATAAAATATATAATTATAATATTTAATACTACATAATATAACTCACATATACATCCGTAGCACACACATATACAAAATTAATTTTTAAGATTACTTAATTTATTTAATTAATTTTTAATAATTATATACAATAAAAACTATATTTTTACGCGTAATTTAGCGAAGTTACTAAACATAGCCTAGTTTTTAATTTTGTTTAATTAATATAAATACAAGTAAGTGATATGACTCAGTTTTTACACAGGAAGCAAAGAAATATTTACAAAATTAAGTTTTATTAATATGGCAACTCTCGTAGCCATAGATTAAATTCACACGCCGCGCCGTTCCTAGGTCCGTCCCAAATAAATCTTTATCATATTTTGACGATATTTAAAACCTTCGAGTTTAAACCAAAGTAAAAATTAAATTTACATAAATAAGAATATCTGTCTATTTTTTATTTCACTTTTCATAATATTTGGCTATATATGTTGCTGGTGAGTACAGGCTTCACCATTTCCGGGGAACAGACAGTATATCCACCAAGCTTGTCAAATTTGGTTCGTATCCTACAACTAGCTATCAATTAATAAAATTGGAACTGGGAAAAAAACGATATTGAAGAAAAGAAAGACAATTTTTGAAAACATTCTTTTGTCTTAAAAAAATTCAAGAACTTTTAGAACATTATCAATTTTAGGTTAAAACCTAAGATCTCTTACTTAGAGTATTTAAACCCTTAGTAACAATTTCGATATTAAATAGGCCTTAAAGTTTCCATATTCGTTGCGTAATTATTTTCCGTAATATTACATCAAAAATGGCAACATTTATTCCAAACATTAAAAAACTCGCTTGCATCTGTCAATTTTAGCGCCATAGAACACTTTCTTGTCTATGTTCATAATTTAAACATGGAACAAATTTCAAAAAAAATGTACACAGTTCTTTGTAATAGGAAATAAGTATCACTGCACATTTTAAAAATTTGTTTCATAATTCTATTTATGCTTTCTACGTCTATTTATAATGACACTGTTCGATTTTGTGAGGATTTGTTTGTTTAGTTTGTTGATTTATTTTAATTTCATGATATGTGTTTTGAAACATATTTTAAAAAGTTTTCAAATATCATTGTTTTTGTATTTCTAACAAATTAAAGTGCAATAATAATATCTGAAAATTTGATAAAATACGACGTAACAGTTAGATGTTTGAATATTAGTGTATAAATTATTTATTTTACCTGTTTAACCTAGATAGATACTGTATAAATAACGAGAATTCCCGACAATAGGTTAAAATGAGAAAATAACTAATAATTTACGACACTACAAAATTCACCACCATAGATGACCATAAACCACTCCACCATTTGTAACTTAACCATAGATACAAAAAACAAACAAACACTCAAATAAAAATCGAACAGACACACGCGTTCTATACATTCTATTTACAAATAAACGAACTAAAACAAAGACTAGAAATACTAAACCATGTTGATGCCATATTTTTCTGGCGCGAAATAACTGTTGCCAGAATTAGAAAAATTCGTTATCTGTGTTGCCTGTAACATGCTTAAATGGGGGGAATTTTGCTGGTTTTCCGGCGATTCTGGGCCGGATGATAGGATGTTGTGGTGCGTCGGCCAGGCTGACGGAGGTGATGGGTTGCCAAATGAGACTTGGTTGTAAAGTTGATTGCCATTCGCTGTTAAGTTGTGGCTGTGGTGACCTCCGTGAGATTGGTTCACAGATGTACCGTTGAAATACTCCATCTGTTGGCAAAAACAGAAGCTTTTGAGCTTTTAGAACATCTAGCAATGCCATGCTATTGCCGTTATTACATAGATAATAGTACCAAAAGTAATTTTAGGCCATATACATCCCAAAAGTGGTCTACTCGACTTTTGTCGAAGGCCGATTGGTACCTATTTCTCCCAGATTAGTAGTCTCGATTTATATGCAGGTTTTCTCACAAGGTTTTTCTTTACAGTCATGGCACATGTTGTTGTAACAAAACGTATACTAGCTCAGAAAACCTGTCTTAGAAGCGGTGCAATCCAGTCGAAACCTACCAAGAACTTTTGAAGCGATGATATACATAAAAGATATTAAGCAAATCCAGTTTGAACTAGACTTTTACATCATTTTATATACAAAACTTCAAACATTTGAAAATTAATTATAAAACTTAACACAATTTCTAATACATAAATCTAACTTCTTTTTTAAAATTCAAGATTTGTGGTCAAGCAATCCCCGAATCTCAATAATTAACAGCTAATTTTAAAATATAGCAACATTTTAAATACAGTGAGTTCATCTATGTATTACTTTTTATTTGTTAGCATCAATAAACATATAAATTGTTAATTATTGATATTTTGTCATACGAACCTAAATATCATTATTATGTTGATGAAACAGTTTTATACTACATCCGGGAGATTAGTTGACTACGAATTTGCTAATTAAAATGTTAAATGTTAATTTTGCTTCATTTTTGGAGCAAAATAATACTATTTTGGGTTACTACGTTTTTTTTAGAAATTTCAAAGTAATTTTGAATATTTAAGCAGTCACATATAGGTCTTTTAATAACTAAGCGTTATGCTGATATTATCTGGTTCAACCGAATTGAATCAATTTAGTTGAAAGCACAGAGCTGAAAGGAAACGACGGTATTCAATATACTGAATGATTCAAGTTTATCCCTTTGGTTGATTCAACCAAATTGAAACAGAAATAAACCGTCTAAAAAAAAGCTATATTTTCTTACTAAAACAATTTTTAAGTGATTAAAATTGTGGATAAAATTTATACAGACAACCCTTAATTCATACGTAATATACAAATGTTGCAAAGCCATCATCATGCTAACGTTAAATCCCGGTTGCATTCAGACCGTTAGCCTCGATTATATTTTTTCTTCTTCACATCGCGCGGTCTTCAGCATTCTTAATAGTGACATTATTGGTACACGTATCATTCCTAACGATGATAAGCCAGCATTTCTTGGGCGAGCAGCCTTATCCCTCCGATCGGGGGTACCTGGCGGAAGCGGCATTACCACACTTTTGTTCCCCACGGAATTGGCCGTTTTCCGCAAATCCATATTTGAATAAGATAAAGAAATCATGCAGATTATAAAGAAGATAACCTCACCTGACTGGGATAATATGGTGAATTGTAGGCACCTTGCCCATATCCCTGGTGGTGATGGGACGAGGAGTAACTCCTGATATAATCAGAACTCCCTGGCCAGTGAAAACTATTGTAGCTATCCGGGTGATACACGTTCCCTGGTCCATTCAGACTTTGGGGTGTTATGGGAGGCGATGGAGTCGTCATGATCGAAGAATTGGACCCTAATGGAGTTAGGTTTCCAGTCAACCGCGAGCTGTATTGGTCCTTAACTAAGTTACTCCCAAAAGATTTTTCGGAATAGTCCAATTTGCTTGAATAGTCTAATCTTTTTGGACTACTGTACAACTCCTGTTTTGGTGTGACTCCATAGTTATGAATATTTGGAACTGAATCAGAAGGCGACGAGTCTTTTCCACGAACATCATTATTATAATGTGATAATGACGTCAAACTGTTTTTTGTCAAAGGAGATGTCTCGTAATTAGACGCAGCTGATTCCTTTTTACAAATCACATTGATCGGTGGACTAACAGAAGTCGTTGGAGTTATTGGTAAATTTGGTGATGTTGTAATGCTGGACGTGTTCTGAGTTGTAAGACTGTTTGAGGAACTTGTCAATGATTTGGATGTTGTGTTCTTGGAAGTGGATGATGTTGTTGAGCCTTTTAAATTGTTGCTGGATGATATACTAGTTTTGGCGGATGAGGAGGATTTGCTCGAGATTTGTGTATTGGTTTGCTGTTGGAGCTGCTGCCTGCATTTCGCTCTTCGGTTTTTGAACCAGACCTGTGGACAATATAAATTAATACTATTAAATAATTGTTACTTAAGTTTCGCAAGTTTAATAGTTGCATCCAGGCTATAACATGTTGATAAAATTAGATATATATGTCACAGCTGGATTTGTGCCTTCATTTTCAAGGGTGCAAATAACATACAATGCTTATTCAAGGTTAGTTGGCACGTTTCATACACAATTTCTATGTGCAAGCTTTTTAAAATATTTTCTCCACTGTTAGCGCGTTATAATGGCATCGATAGTCAATATGCACTAGGTATATGGATCTAATGATCCAAAATATTGTTTAAGCCAAGCATGCTCCTTGGCAAATATTGAAACCCAAATCAACCACATAATCACGACTTAATATTTAGTACACAAGTTTTTCTTTTATATCTGATTTACGCACAGAGCATAGAAGTTCATCACACCGTGGGTGCGGTGATATATTCGCGACTATTTTCTTTGCTCTGTGGTTTTACTTTGTTGATGAGGTGATACCAATAGGAATGAAAGATTTAGATACCTGCATTATGTATTCCACGAGGACTTCTAACTCAAATACTATTTTCGAAACTTTACGTTATTTATGCTTATCTGGGTGTCTGGGATCGGCCTGAGAGTTGTTATTAACCGTAACACATATAACCTGCCTAGCTTAGGTAAAATGTGTCAGTTTCTCTGCCTATTTATTCCTATTATATTAATACTTACAGGAGCCAATTTGAATAAAATATAACGTAAACATTAAAGATTACAGTTGCGTGAATAATACTGTTGAATTGCATCACTTTTATATTCAGACAGGTTACAATTTAGTCGATGGATCTTCTATCTATCTTCGTTTCTTTCACTTTCTGCCAATCACTTGAGACCGCACAATATATATCTTCCTTCCATATACCTCTATCCTGGCATTCATCCTCTTTTACACCACATATCATGTCATCCTTTATTATTATTGAATAATCGGCCCTTAATATATAATTATCAATGAACAAATTCACCTCCAATTATAACAACTAATGATTAGCTTGCTACTAGATTTATATCATTAACTTGTTTAATTACAACCCCCTGCCCACTTAGGCGACTATTTGCATTAATACACATCTGTCAGGTTTGCTCTTTTCGCTTTACGCCCATTGTTAGTGCAACAATGGATTCTGCAGGGGAGGGTTAATCCGTTGCGGACGGGACCCAGCACGGTGGCTTTTGTATGATTAGTTTGCTACTGTTAGGGATGTTTTTTGAGGATACATGGAGTCTCTGATACAGCCCCTTGAGTTGATTTTAACGTTTTGGTATCAATTAACTCCGTAGGCTTCGCGTCCCGAAATGGGTTTTGGTCTCCGAAACGAAAGTACAGCCACTTTCCTCTGTCCTGCAGTGTCTAGCCGATTGTGGACTTGAAGTTTAGCCGGGTCTGCCTTTCCAGCGATACTTTAGACGGCCAACCGGTCGCCCCAAGTATGCGGAGCGGAGACGGTGAGCCTCTATCTCTCCAAATAAATTGGGCTCGGCCAAAAGGTTTTCTATTTCGTAGTTAGTTCGAACCCTCCAGCTACCATTTCCTCTTTCTGTTGGGCTCAACATTTTCCTGAGAACCTCTCAGTGATTAACAAAACGTTTTGGTATTGGCATTTAGTTACTATTGCAGCAATAAGTACTTCACTATTCATCCTGTAACTTAGCCTTGCCATACACCTATAAGTTTTGCTCTCGACAGCATGAATGGCTAGATGCAGTCTACGAACTACCAATACCGGATACAGCGTGCCTGCTTAGTTATAGATGCTTACGTTAGCAAAACTTACAGATTTTTAATTTCTACCCATGGTAAAGCCAGTGAATGAATAGTAAGAATAGGAACAGCCAATTCTGATTCAATTCGTATTCCTATCTATACTAATATTATCAAGAGGTAAAGTTTATGACTTTGTTTGTATTAAGTAATCTCTTGAACTACTGAACCGATTTTGAATATTCTTATCCGGTAGATAGCTACATTATTCCTGAGTAACATAGGCTATATATATTTCATTGTGATTAATAATATTTTTCAATTTTTAATGTGAAATATCAATTCTGAGAAAACGGGTTGGTGCGTTGATTTATCAGCGTGTGCTGACTAAACAATAAGTTCCAGGGTCAAACATTCTGTGGTGGGCATTGATATCAAAAAGGAGTGTTTTTCCTATTGGCTATTATATGTTGGCTTATCTCGAGTTGGAACTCCAGAAAACCAGAAACAGTTTACTATCAGACAATAGCAACAACATAAAACATAGTATACGGAAAAGTCTTTAAAAATTAACATACTCGCTCAATACATACTAACAGCCAACAAGAAATAAAATACACTTAGAATAAATTCTTAACATTCAGTACTCATTATCACACAAGATAATTTCATCAACAGTAGAAATGTTTAGAGCCCAGCGAAGTGGTCACGAGTCAGTTAGTAGTCTATAATTAGATTAGTTATTTATGACATAAAACTGTAAGTTAAGTTCATCAATGTTCTTAATAGTCTTTCTTATACATCTCTATTGTGCCCAACACATTAAACAAATAGGTGTAACGTGTGTACAATTCAATTAGTGTATGAGTTCTCGCTTTGTATTTATACAAGGCTTTAGGGCATGATTTGTTGCCGCGAGCAACATTGAGTTATTGCCATGGAAGTTATAATGTGAGATATTACTCTACAGTGTGTAATAAAAATTCCGTTTTGTTATCCGTATCAATAGTTTTGCGGACAGTTAAATCAACTGAGATACCTCTTATAAACTCACAGATAGTCGCAGCCTTATAAATTGTGTGCGAGTGTACACACTTAGTCGTTATCAGGATCTGGAACTCGCAAACGAAATTGAAAGGGTGAGCTTAAAAACAAAATATGCGAGTTTATTGACAGCGTTAAATTTTCTAAAAAGTGTGGCGATAGTAATATCATACCGGTATATGTGAAATAATAATTAACATCTAAACAAAATAATAAACAAGTAAGCTCCAGCATTCTATGCCAAGCTAGTTTACAGTTATTAGGGTGGAGGATAGGGATGTGGACACGTGTTACAATAAAAAAAATCCAACATTAATATATAAAGGCGCGGCCACACATTGGATTCACTTTGCGTCCTAGCTTGGCTCCAATTGGAAAAGGCCAATATTTGATCAAACTACTGCGCCACACATTGGTCCAAGATGCCCGCGCGCATTCCGTTTTTCATTCCCCTCGCCTTTGAACTCGTTTCAAAAACCTACACGCTGCGCGTCGGTTTTCGGTCCAAAGACTGATCCACACATTGGAGTATTGGCCGCGATACGCTACATTGGTACAAATATGACCAATGTGGAAACGCGGGATAAAAGAACAGTCCTTAAAATAACATTATTTTCTTAATTTCAAAATATTATTATGATCATAATCTTCAATATCATTTAATAATAATAGCAACAAACTTGACCAAACAATTCTTTATTATCCGTGCAGGAACGGAGAAAGAATACAATATGCTGCGACCAGGCGGCGACAAGACAACCCACAGCTAGGTGCCCGTCTGGATGGATACCAACCCTGGTCTAAAGTATGCCGCTATAACAACCTTGAGTTGTGTTCCAACATTAGTGGTCAGTTTTCAGTCTCGCTTTAGAGAGCGGCAGCACATTGGTAGTACCTTTGGTGTGACAAATGTCCATAGGAAATGGTGACCGCTTTTCCCTCAGGTAGGCCATCTGCCTGTCTGCTGAACTAACGCAATAAAAAAATGAAAAGATCGATTATAAAATTTAAAACTAAAAGCATTACGGGTGGCACGGCCATTATATCGGATTATAAGTACACGATATATCTATCAATCATAATCTACTCTTAATTGACCTGTAATCTTAAATACATTTATAAATAACTGTAAGGGAAGATCGTATATATCTGGCAAGGCCTACTTGATTAGATTCTGGATAGATAACTGTTGACGATAGAATTCATTGTATGAACGGCCCGATCGGTGTTGCTTGTAAAATAAATAAATTAGATAATTAAATATAAATAATCAATAATATAAACATATGAAATAAATACACACATCTATATATATAAAAGATAAAATATTTGTTGTCTATTGAGCTTTTAAATTGGTAAATATTAGCAAATTGATTGCCTAGAGAGTAAGTGAATGCACGAACTTCACTCGGGATCGACCCGAGTCAGTTGCCCGCGACCACCAGCCGTAATTAATATACGTGCCCTGCATTCGCTTCTCTCAAAACATCAACGGCTAACTTTCAAACCCTTAAAACCTTGTTTAATTTTCTCCTTTGCACCATCGAACGTTATATCCGTTACCATAACTCTTTGTACACCAGAGAGCCTAAAGCGGCTGCTTTTAGAGAATCTCTTAATGAAATTGACACGTCTATGGATTGTTATTCCTTAGACTTAGAGGATCATTTTGGTACATTACAAACAAGATTTTCACAACGAATTACACTATTTAATTATGTTTATTATGTTTACCAGTTATGATTTCAATAACAATTGATTTCATAAAGTTATGTAATAGATAAACTCAGGGTTAACTGTCATTGAGTTTTTGAATACGTATGGAAGCGTTGGATTTTCTTCTAACAAAACGTCAACAACAAAACGTCAAACAAAAGATATAAAATGGATAAAGGCCTAAAACGCAATGTTATAAGTTATTGAACCGATAGCGCTAACTAGCAGATAAACTACAATTAAAAGTGCTTCAGAAACCGGGCATTAGACAACTGGAACCACATCTAAAGTTAGATATTACCGTAGAAAATGGCTTTATATTAATCATTTAAAGACATGATTTAACTAAAAAAATATTTTGTAAGACAAAGTATGGTATAGAATTACTGGTAAGGCATAGCATTCAGTTCCACTTTATCGTGATACTTGGGCTATCGTGATACGAATTTGCGAAAAAAAAATCGTGCCCCCAGAACACAGACAAATAAAAAGAAACACAATACAGCAGGCCTTATAGGCTAAAAAGTGATTTCTTCCTTTTCTTATAATGCAAAAGGAATGCGTTTCGACACTATTCCCGGACCTGACAGTGTGATTTGATTGTTGTGTTGAGTTGTGATTTGAAACTCGTTGAAACGAAAAAGAGATAAAACACATAAACCTATGGAACTAAACCTGGGACAGAATGAGATAAGAGTTTTACATTGTGCAGCACAGATTAGAGTCAATAAGACCGATGATTAAACATAGGTCCAATTGGGACCGAAATGAAACTGATAAAAATATTTTTAGATTAAAACAGTGAAAAATTGAAAGTGATGTTTAAGAAGTTTACTTTGAATTATAATATGTTGATGGATGTAAGCTAAGGGAATTTTATTTATGTTGATTCAAATGATTCAAATTTCTTTCATTTAGGTTGCCTGGAAGAGATCGCTTTAAGCGATAAAGCCGCCTATTGTATTGCCTAAATAATGTTGTAAATTTGGTCTGTTTTTGTAATTGTTTAATTTGGTGTGCAATAAAGTGTTATCTTTCTCTCTCTCTCTCTTATATTAATATAAAAGCTACAGAAGAATTATCTGTGAGTATATTCTCTGAAGTTTCACTTCTACTGCGTGTGAACTGCACACACATTTCGTTTTTTTAGTCAGTGAAATCTGATTGAGGACCATAGACCGCGCAAGTGTAAGCATTAGGAGGAAAAGTCGCGGCCTGTATGTGGGATTCGCCAGCTCAGGGTGACATTAGCACCTCTAGACAGGAGTAAAGATGCTAGTGCCACTCCACAATTAAGGATACTCACTAAAAGCTACTAGGCGTTCCGCCCTTCGCCTTATGCCAGGGCCACGGGTAAATGGCATAGCCTCTCCGCTGGCCATAGCAGGCGGTGGCCCAACGGCCTCATCCACTGCCAGGGGACTACTTTTATACCCCGGCATCTTCAGGCTCGTTACACGTGGGGCGGTTCGTAGCTCGCCCCACGAGAGGAAGTGTGAGCGCGTGCAGAACACGTCGCACTCCCACTCCCATCTCGACGGCATAATGGCGGGTGAGAAGCATTTTTTTTTCTCACGACTCTTTTTTTTGATGACGCAGGGGGAATGTCTTTTCTTGCGACACTTCCTCGGGCCCGAGGGGCTGTGGGAGACTCCTGGCGGCCGGATCTCTATGCATAACTACTGCCGTCGGCAGCAGTAGTCGCGAGATCCGCTCGCCAGACTACTCACTAAACCTACAACTGTGACGCTCCTATGCATGGCAACTCCCTAGGGTGACCCTCGGGGAAGGCCACCCTCTTCACCACTAGAGGTTTGAGTCCGCGGGTTCACCCGGTCCCCGCGGCCTCCTATGATGGAATCTTAAGAGAGGAGGAGGTGAGCATATCGACGCCTAAGACGGCCTCTGCGCCGCCGGTGGATCGGGTCCGCCTGTGCGTCGTCCTCTCTGGCCCCCTCTGCAGCCTCCTTCTGCGCCATAACGGATTCACAGAAGGAGGCTACTGCCGCCTAACAGTCCTCACTCCGCAGCATAGCTGAGATTATGCTTTGGAGTTCCCACACGACTCTCGGCTAAACTAACCTGCACCACTTTCCCTCCCACACTTTTACGGGACGTCACGGAAACTAGAACGAGTCACTACTACCATGACGCCTATACACGCTGCATCTTAGAGTTCCTCGGAGTGGGTTAAATTACTTCTTCAATATGGGAGATAAATTCGCGGTCTGCCAGATAACCCTAACCTAGGGTATGGTGCTGATAACATTGAAAGATTTAAATTCATTAACGTATTGTACGGTAGAATTCGCCCGCCACTTTATTCACGTTGGACAGGTAACATATTATATAGATATTTACAGCAGGCCAATAAATAGATTTTTTGTATGAAAATACATTAATCCCGGAAGCTCTCGTAAAAACCTGGTATAAATAATGTTATTAAAGGCAACGTTACGTAGCTACAACTGTTCTACTAAAGATGTCTAATAAACATAGAAGCTGTCAGAGTGAAAAAATTGCTTGGAAACAGTTTTTTCACTCTAGCCACTTTAAACCATTCTCAGGAACATTCCCATGGGATTCCCGGGATAAAAAGTACCGCAGATTTTAATTCTGACAATATGCTATCGATTAACGAAAACCGCAACTGCCCAGTAGTTTTTACGTGAATCCCGAACAAACAGCGAAATCGAAAAACAGACAAGAAATATACAAATATTTCATCGTGTTCTCCGTCGTTTATATAGTCTATTCCAGTTTTTTTTAAATAGCTTCGATATACAGACACGGCATGTTTAGAATTTTATAATATTATAGAAGATAGATTTAGTATTTTTATTAGCCTATATTATAAAATATCGTTCGCTCTTATTAAATCTTTGTCTAAAGAGCCTATCTACTCCCATTCCGTCGCGTCAACAGCCCATGGTTGACTGACTCCTAATTCGTTCAAACGTTCAATTTATACTACACGGGTACCGCATTACCGCGCCAAATTGAATTACCGAGTTCCAATTTTGAAATTTCGAATTTGAAAATGGAGTTACGCGATTGTTTGACAGCATTTCGGGATGGGCTTTGACGATTACATAGATGATTTATTCGATGTCTATAATCCTAATGTCACAAAGCGTATGACTTCAATCGAATCATCCATTTATTCGTAAAGTTGTTTGAAGACTTTCTTATTATTAAAAGAAAATGGCAGGATCTGAGGGCCTCAAGAGGTCGTTTCCGCAGATTCCTATTATCAAAATAAAGAACTTTATGCTGTCTTACATAAACCAGTATATCTATCTATTGAAGGCCTCTGTGGTTGAGCGGGCTATGCCTTTGTCAGCCTACCTCACTACAACGCAGAGGCTCCGAATTCGATTCCTGGTATAGTAAAATCGAAAACGAATTTTCTTCCGTTATTTGCTACTGGTCTGGGATCGGCCCAAGAGTAGTACGTTGTATGTTATTACCCATAACACAAAAGTAACTTCTTTAACTTGGGGACATAGAATATGTGTGTTTGTCTGCCCATTATTTGGTTATATCTAGACAAGTGTCAATTTTACTAAGCGATTCTTCAAAGGCTTTAGGCCCTCTGATTTAGGATGTAAAAATATTTGCTTTATTACCCGTAGCGAGTATAAAGATAGACGGCGCACCTGAAGGAAAGCGAATTACCATCTCCTATAGAAGCTTGCAACACCAGAAGTGACGCCAGCTTATCGGATAGTATACAGGGGTAGGATATGGAGGATTTTTTTTTGTTGCATGATTTCAGCAGACAGCCAGATGGCCCACCTAATGAAAAGTGATTACCATCGCCTATTGACATATATACAACCAAAGGTAATATACCAATGTGCTGCCGCTTTCTAAAGGGAGACGAACCTGGCCACTAATGCCGAAACACAACTCAAAGTCGTTATGGCGGCATACTCCAGACGGGCAAATACCTACCACCTGGCTGAGGGTTGTTTCATCACCTCTTGCGACAGGCCGCCCGGCCGCAGGAAGTTGTATTCTTTCTCCCTTCCTGCACGGTAAAATGAGGATGAGATAGGAAGGATGTGATAGGAGGAGGAAAAAGAGGTTCCACAAAACTCTCACTCACCGTATAAAACAGGATTAGCTGAACGATTTCACGTCGATATTCTATGAGAGCGTGGTAGCAGTATAGTATATGTAGGTATGTTAAATTACTATCAATGGTAAGTAGGGTTGCCACCCGTACGCCAATGTATAGTATCGTACTATATTTTAATCAATTGTACAATATAATATATTACTGAAAAATTGTATAGCATAAAATGTACTATATTTTCATCGCTAATACAATTGCCGCGCTTTTTGTTCAGATTCTTATGATTATTTTAAAAATGATAGGTCTTTGATGGCCAAAGCAAAAAGTAGTAATAAATACACACATGGAAAATGCAATAATGAATTAATGAATATGCTTTATTGTGTTTTAAAAGATACGGTTAACAGAAATAAAATTTTACAATACAATAGGCGGTCTAATCGCTGTTAGCGATTTCTTCCAGACAACCTTTGAATGGATAAGTTTGATAAGAACAGAGTATGTTGCATTATTCTCACTACTGAATCAGTATCTTATAAATATATACAATTATACATACATAAAATGAAATATATAAAAATGATGAAAAATAAATTTGTATTCCTTTTTTTCATCTAAAACCAAAAGTACTGTATTTTATACATTAAAAACAAAAATACTATATTTTCTTCAAAAAAAGGTGGCAGCCCTAATGGTTTGGCAAAATAACGAATAGGAAGACATAGGAACCGGGTGTTAATTTTAAAATATATGAAAAACATACCTGTACCCTGGATTCGGGCAGATTAATCTTCAGCGCAACCTCTTCCCTCATGAAGATGTCAGGATACCTGGTCTTCCCGAAGAGGGCTTCTAACACGTCCAGCTGTGCTCGCGTGAAAGTAGTCCTCTCCCGCCTCTGCTTTCTTGGATTCACTCCTATTTAAGAAAAATAAAATATATTATATATAAAATATAGTATCTATACTAATACAGCGAACATTCTTACAAAAATACCTTTCGTTGTTATGGTTGTCCGTCTCTAACGAACGATTGACAGTATAGACGAAGCTTACGTGAACAAAAGCCTCAAATGCAGTGAAGCATTTTTTACAAACTTGTGTGCGTAAACTTAAGTGGTATCTATTATACACGAGGTTTGCGTCTGTGTGGTTAATAGTAATGTGTCTTCTGGTAACTGTTCCACCTTTATTCGTACTAATTCGATTATTTAATAATAGGTTCTCGTAACGCACTGCGGTATGATCGGCTCCTTATTCTAAAATCGGCTTCCTTTAGCCAGCTTCATTCTGAGAGTTCGAGCTCGGTTTACCCATTTTGTTCCTCTGAGGGTCCCGTAGACATTTTTGAAAAAACAGAACTCCGAATATTTTCATTATGTTCGTGTGATTTTTTTATGTCATAGTAAATTTTTTCAGAAACACCTGAGTTTATCAGAATGAAATCTGACAGGAATATATAGGATAGATAGATAACTCTTTATTGTACAGTCGCGGTATGAAAAGGTTCGTCACCTTAAAGTCGAGTTTTGCTTGCATGACTACGAGAAACAGTACTGCCAACATTTTAATTAAATGTTACGTTCATAAAATATAGAAACGTGAAAAAAGGAAATGCAATGTTGTCAATGACAGACACTGAGATTAACAATAAGAAACAAAGAGGATATAATCAATACGCTTCTTATTAATATTAAAATCAATAAAAAGGTTTTATATTTCCAAACAATCTTCTTAGAAAAGATAGAAAATCAAACAACTTTGATCTTAGTAATTTTAAACTTGTCCAACAGTTAAACATAATTTCCTGTGGAACAGCCTGTTCTGTGACTTGGTTTGAAAAGGTAACATGTGCTCGCGGAACGTTAAATTAATCAATTTGAAAACTGGCAAACCTTTTCATATCACGACTGTACATCAAAGCATAGACAAAAAAAAATAGAAAAAGGTAAGAGAAGGTAGTCTATATAACTCCACAAAATGAAGTACTAAATTCGATAAACAACTAAAAATTAGAGCCGGCCAGCATACATCAATCAATTGAAGGTTAAAATATATAAAATTAAAAAACACCAGTGAAAAGAACCATTATTAACTCTGAGTGTGGCGACCTTAACTTGATTTAGTACCCGAATATTTCTTCTCACTTCGGTTTTGAATACTTAATATGCTATTAAAAGTAACGGTTATTTCGATATATGCGTTATTAATTACACATAAAAATAAGCAATCTTGGGGTATAGCACGCCTCTGAATTCATTTATTAATTTATGCTAATTCGTTTAATTAAACAGGTGTCTTGTAAGTTAGACAACGTAGCTTATGGACTTGAGCAATATTTGTAGATTAATTATAATAGTGTGATCAGTCAAATTAACTGAGATACATTTTATAAGCTTCTAGAAAGTCGCAGCCTCATAGAGTTTGGACAAGTATAGCTACTGGTGACGTCATAAGTGAATACAAGCAAAAGGAGTCAAATAGTGCATTAATTGTTAGTTAGATGATAAAATGTTATTTTAACGCCTATTCTTTTATATGTAAGAATATTAGAATTGATTGTAACATGTGTCCGCATCTCTTTTATCTCAATATATTGTTGCAATTGGGCCACCTGCATATTTGTAAACAAAGCACATTTATTACCCGCCGTCGTTGTTTGAGCTAATAACATTAAAGCGCTTTTATGACCGTCTTCTTTTGTTTACTTATTTATTGGTTGCTGTGGAGAGCAGCCTATTGTACTCGTTTATGGCCGTTTGCAGGCATAATTACTCAGATGTGCGGATTACAATTTCTGGGAAATTGTGTCGACGCTTGCCAGGGAGACATATTGCATCGTGCATTATAAAGCAATGCCCCAATGGCGAGAATGGCAGTCAAGCGATAACCACAAGCGAGGCAAGACGTGTGTACATTCGATAATCTATATAGTGACGGACTTTACGCGTGTTATTATATCTTGTGTTATACGTGTTTGTATAGTTCTAATAAATTTTATATTCATTCTATAGTAATTCTAACGGCATTTTAATTCTAGTCCTGCAACTCGTAACAATATGTTTAAAGATCGCGACATATTTACCACGATCAATAGCAGATGTTTTAAAGAATGGCAAGGTAAAAACGTGTGTGTATGAAGAGATTAATAAAAGTAAATGAAGCATAAGATGTATGTCAATATCGTAGGAAGTGGAAATCCATCGTCTCTGCATATCCCTATGGGACGCAGGCGTGATAATATGTATGTATATACGTACCTTTAAACCTTTATTACACCATTTTGACTAATTTAAAAACCCACTACTGAGAGTGGGCATGGCTTAGCTATACATTCCGAATTTCTATCGATATCGGTCATAACTATCCCACTGCTGGACAACGTAATCTTCGTTTTATTAGGGCTACGGATAGTATACCCACCAAGCTTGTACTAGATGAATTAGCGGGTTCCACATACCGTTTAACCCGCTAGTTTCATGACGTTATCTTACTTAAACGATAAATATTTTACAGCAAGAATTTGAGGCTACCTCTTTGGAATGACACTCGGGGTCATTAGTCACTAAGCTACCGTGAGATTATCATCAGCCACCAAAATTAACCTATATCAATTTTCACGAAAATGACGATCAATGCAGTGAATAAGGAAGCAAGTAAAATCAAAATCAACACATTTTTTTTATTCAAGAGCCACAAACTTCCATAATAAATAAATAAACTATAACAATGGAGAGGTCGTAACCGAAACCAGGCGTATCATAAAAAAAAATTGCTCACATTTATACATTAGTACGTAACGAAAAATTAAAACTCACCAAAAATCTTCTTAGGTCCAAAGTTTTGTTTAAAAAATAACATACACCTACCATTAAACAAATCATTAACCATTTATATGAGTTATAATATAAAAAGCAATAAAACGTTAGTGTACGCTTTCCGACGGAAACTAGCATAGTAGTGTTGCGCCGCACTCCTAATATACTTATTAATTTATTACTTATCATAAATTTTACTCCTAAACTGTGCGTTGTTTTATTGTGTATAATTCATAATGATAAAAGCATAACTTCATACAAAATTTGAGGATAGATCTTTTTGCTCAAGTAAGTTTTTAGGATTCCGTACTCATTTTAAAAACTGCTTATATTGATGAAATTACGCAGAAAATTGTCTTCTACGTTATATTAATCGATGCAGGAACGGAGAAAGAATAATAGGTCCTGCGGTCAGGCGGCCTGCCGTAAGAGGCGACAAAACCACCCACATCCAGGTGATAGGAGTATTTGCCCATCTGGTCTAGAATATGCCGCCATAACAACCTGGAGTTGAGTTCCGGCATTAGTGACCAGGATCCAGTCTCATTAGGAGTACAGCAGAACATGGGTAATACCTAGTGTTGCAAATGTTTATAGGTAACGGTAACTACTTTTCATCACAGTTGGTCCGTCAGCCTGTCTGCTGTACTCCAGCAATAAAAATTATTATTATACAATATTAAAACATGACAAAAACAAAGGACTTGCAGAAGCCTTCATAGTGCCAAACGGTGAAAGGTTCCGTACTAGGTGGATTGTTGTGATTTCTTTGTGGAAAGGCAATTACAACGCGTAGGCAACGCTCCTAGTTTTACAAACGGCCGGCGATGACTACTTTCCGTCAGATGGGCCGTCTCTATTTGTCAGCTTTTGACAATAAAATTTTTATTTTTTAAGCTAGGTCAAAAAAATGAATTTAATTTAATAGACTTGTTTACATATAATCGTGTGTAATATCGGTACTCAGCTTTGGAAAAATCTTGTTGATGTTCTTTATTGACTTAGAAAAACAATGTTAATTTTTTTTTATTGAATTAAGGTTAACGTTGTAAAATTAGTGACCGCAGTCTCACTTTTAAAAAAATAAAGTAGATAATTTCAAATGAAAAACTAGGATAATTGGTTTGACCAAAATCCGTTCAATAGTTTTGAAATATAGAATATTTAGAATTTAATTCTTTTTTTACCATTTCGTAGGCAAACGAAAAAACAATGGGCCTTTGTCACCTATACGGAACCATTCAGTGCTTGGATTACTATGCACTTATCCGATTTTTGTATAATAATAACAGCCCATAAACGTCCCACTGCTAGGCTAGGGTCTCTCATTTGCAGGGGAACGAGAGTATACCTACCACGCACGTCGCATTGACACCTTTGATACATCAATAATTGATATACAGGTTATCACGATATTTCCCTTCGCCGCGCCGTTAGCACGTGGTGATTGTAACAACACGAACAATAATAGGTCAGAATACTGTCTAAGTGGTCCATGTTTCTCGATCAGGATTAGAAATCGCGCCATTTGAGTTTGGGACGCGAGTGCACTAACCACTAAACTGCCACGTCTAGGATCTGATCGATTTTTTAACAACATTATATATATTTTCAAAATCCAAATTACATATTACTACAAAATTACAACTATTTCCCATCACTAACTCAGCTCGAATTCTAAAATTGTTAATGATCAAACATATTTTAACGAATCATATTAATTTTCTCTCACATCTAATTTATGTTAATTTTATATATAGTTTTTATTTTATTTTAGCTACTGCATTACGTATGAGAAATCAAATTAAGGATATATGTTAAAGTTTTGAATGTTTCACACTTATTAATTATTTTATTTAATTTGAACACCTGCGACATTTCGCGAGTATTTATGACGATTGGTGCAACATGGCGATTTCTCGCTGCTTGCAATTTGAAAAAATATATATCCCAAAACTGCAATGCTAATCCTATCAATATTATCATATAAATAAGAAGTTTGTGAGGATGTCTCTTTAACTCTTTTACGCAAAAACTAGGGATCTTGATGTAATTTTAAACTTTATAGTAAGTATCTAATGTAGCTTATACATAGGAATTAGTCATAGACAATAATTTAGTCGAAGTCTGCCATGATATGAGGATACCTTAGCCCTTGTAACTGTTTACAAGATAACTGATGAAGGCCTCTTACATAATAAACTAAATATATAGTTGCGCCCTATTATAAAGCCACATTTGTCATCTATCAAACTGATTTTAGTAGTTACGTGAAATATCGATGATGATACAATTAGAATGTGGGTTCGATATAGGAAGTCACACATTACCGAATCGATTAAAATAAAACGATATTTTATTTTAAAGATATATTTTACGTTTCATTGTCTTTTTTATCTTTATAATGTAGAAAATATGCATAACTTAATTACGATTTCTGTTAAATAGATTATTTTATAGATCAGTAGTAGTTTTAGTATTCGCCGCAATGGTAGGCAAAGAAGTCTTAGTCAGTTGAATATAGGTCTTCATGCTATTCAACGGAGTTCCTATGAAAACTCGAAAGGCCACATTTGACTGTACAGTTCTCATTTCTGACAAAAACACATAACTACTACTCAAAAACTAGCAATGTCCTACAACTATTGTTCGTTTTAGAGTAATATACACATTTTTAGAAAATATAACTGCATAACACAACATCTTTCAGTCCCCGCCAAAAACTCACGATTATTCTTCAAACTCCAGATCACGTTACTAATATTTAAGAAAAAAAGTTTTGACATCTGTTACGTTGTCATGTGTTACGTTTCTAAAGAAATAAGCTAGTACTATAATTTAATATAAATTATTTCGATACTGTTACAAAGTTAGGTTGTCAGTGTTTATATGAAACTTCAAATAGGGCTTCTTAGAAAGGCTCCACTATAGTTTACAAAAGCGGTAAATCATCACCGTGTAACTACTAAAACTTATTTATGTTTTAAAAAGCACGCGTATAGGCATAGACAACAGAATTCCATAAGCGAAAATAAAAAGATTACACCATGCTCATCTTGTCTATGGTACACAAAACCCGTTGTAGACACTATGTCTCTTTTGAAAATGGAATACCATAAGACTAACACGCGTCTTAGTCGAAAGTAAATTTATCATTTAATTTTATGTTACCATATTGTTAATGAAGATATTACGATTTTAGGGTTACACTGGGCAAAGAAACAAATTACTATAATATTACTTGATTATTTTTTCGTAAAATTAGTTTAACGAAATGGTTGTTCGCTTAGTGATTCTATCAATTCTGATTTTCGAAGGATACTTTTTTTAAATAGAGGAATACAACCGTCTAACGGTGGCCATACACCATACTGCCTATCGTCCAATCGGCATGACGTTGCCAATTGATCAAGTCCATGACCATGTGTGGGCGTGGATTAGCATGACAGTTATACTTGAGAAAACAATCGAAATTCAATTATTTTGGCTTGATAATGCCGATTGGACCGTGTATGGCTGTCGCGATCGTCAGTTGGTTGAGTGAAGATTTTTTTGTTTCTTGTTTTTTTATTATTCTTTACCACGAGTAAAATGCCCAAGACGGCTAAAACAACGTCGTCCATCACTGGTGACGCCATGGCTTCAACTGAAGATTGGACAGTTTAAGTTGATCGTGTGTTATGTATATGAACGAACTGCAGATTGGATCAAGCCTGCAGCGTCATGCCGATTAGCCGACAGGCAGCATGGTATATAACATTAACAATTATTTATAAGGATTAAAATGGTCGTCTTTGGAGAATTGCTTAGTGACATTACCATGTAGGTGATATACTGGAAGTTGTAAAATATAGCATAAAGTTCCAGTTTATTTTGTTACAGTCAAGGTCATGGAAACTATTCTTCTATTCTATTCTATTTTGGCGTTTTGGCTTCCAACGCTACTGACGCTGATTCGGCCAATGTCACAGTAACAGAGAATGTCAGGTGTGGGTTATTGGCAATAGCAGCTCAAAAAAAAAATTTTGGTCGGTTTTCTTTCCAATTGTGACTTCTGTGAACCTAAGGACAACACAACATAAACAGAGTTAATCTAACTACCTTATAAATAAATGTTATTTATAATTATAAACTTATATAATACACTAACAGATTTTTTATTGGCCAGTGCTAAAAGGAAATTTATGTTGACAGGGCGAGGGAAATCTCCTGGTAAAAAAACTATTCTTGTTGGTGTTGTTTTGCCTTTAATCTAAATTCAACAGTGACTAGCAACAAAAGTTAAGTTTTGTAAAATAAACCGGTTTTGAATGGTTCTACCCCACCTACAATGCGAGTCATGTGGTACACAGCAACGATTCAGTTAGAGGCGGCTCTAGCTCATGTAGCGCCCGTGTGCAATCTATACCCTGGCGCCCTCTATCACGATCAAAATGGAATACTTACAATTATAAGTATTTTCACCAGTGAACGGAAATTTGGGTACAAATGTTGCAATTTTATATGATGTCGTGAAACAATACGGTACACGTTCAGAATAAGAACTCACATAGAAACCGTACTGAAATAGCAACAACATCGATACTGTTGTTTCATTTTCACATATGACACAAACTGGTGTGTAGAATAGAGAGGGATATATAATATTTTATTACATTCACTCTCAAATTGGCCTATACTGATAAGTGAAACAAAAATAAGGTAACGAAGCATTCTTTTTGGTCGCGAGCGGCGTTCGGCGCCCCCTAAGGCCCTGCGCCTGTGTACGCTGCACACTCTACACGTTAAAGTAAGTAAAGTTTCAGGTTAAAGATTCCACACCGAAACATTTAATAGAAGAAGAAAAACGACCAACTGTCGCTTGTGATCGTTTGCAATACCAGATGCGATGCCAACGCGATGTCATCTTTTCTGATGGAATGGGGGGGACACGTAGGCCATTGAAACTCTCACCCACCGTATGAAACCTAATTTGCTCAAGACTAACCAATCGTTTCACGCTGATTTCTGTGGTAACACGCCGATCGAGCCGGCCCAACAAACTGTAATCAAGATAATGATTCCAGCATAGCTTAAAGACTTAACAATCCTCTCTAAAAATAATAATATTCATACTGAACCCAAGCACACTTTTACGAACTCAGCCTGACAATATAGGCTTGACAGATGACACCACTTGATGATTTCTAATTTTCAATGGGGATTACCGGGCATTAGTGCAGAATGGAAATGTGGCCAGTTTTTGTCTGTTTGTTTATTTTTCTGACAGGCAAACCATGTTACATTTGTAACAGTGTTTATTTAACGCATTCCATTGCTTGTGGCCGGTTCCTAAATCTTACTATTCATTCACTAGCCCTGCCAGCGGTTGAATTTTTTACTTGTATACAGCTTATGTCAATTTTAACCGATAGTAAGGCAAATGGACGGTCAGTAAGATACAGAAGCCGGCCCTTAGTGGAAAAAGTATATCTATAGGTAATGTTCCTGCTCCGTCTGGGATATTTTTGATGTTACTGACTGAACAAATGCGTCTTATTTATTTTATTTTATTTGGGGGCTAACAGCTGCAGTCTTACAAACTAAACTTACAGCGATAACTAAAGAATAGAGCTATTCATAAACCTCCACAGATGACAAAGGAAATAAAAAAATATAAAATACATTAATTTTAGAAAAAAGGAACAATAATATAAAAAAAATTGTGACCGGGAAACTAATTATTATTAAAATAGACTTTGATTAACATCGCATTTACAGATGCTAGACTATCCACAATACTAGTCTTGTTTACAGCGTTAAAAATAACGCCGTTAACGATTAGCTAAATTAGGGTATATACATATATGTGTCAATGTTAACCTTTGGCCACATGTGTGACACATTCACTATACTAACATTGTCCCAAGTATAGCAGGGGCACTAATAATAACAATCTACGGAACCGAATACCAATAAACTTATCCACTTGTTGAAAATGAAATTGCAGAAAACATAGACGTCGATGCTTCGAAAAGAGAGATTCCTCATGAAAAGGATATTTATTTAGAAAAAGTGAAATATTAATTTTTGTATGGTAACACCGATAATGCTACAACAGGCACTAGAGTCCGCGTCACGAACGAAATTCCACTGAAAATATAGGAACTAAAAGTTGGCAGCTCCGCTTGGTTGCGCCGAGGACCACCTTATAAATTCTCCCTCTCCATCCTCGCTATCAAGAAAAATAATAAACTTTAAATGAAGAAAGCATGTTTACCAGAGACGAAAAGCACGAAAGAGATATTAAAAGGAGAGTTATAGCAGGTAACAAGGTGAATGGAGCGTTAAACTCTTTTATGAACAGCCAGAAAAAGTATGTAAAGGCATGCTTTTCTGTCTATAAAGCATCCATGTTGCTGCCAACCCTGATGTATGGTAGTGAAAGTTGGGTATGGCAGAAGAAGCATGAAAGTAGGATAAACGCAGTTGAAATGAGAGCTTTGAGAAGTATATGTTGCGGTTAGCTTGAATTATATGATATGGAACAGTATGATAAAGGAACGTTGTGGATTGAAAGAAGATATAATAACAAGAGTTGAAACAGGAAAGTTAAGGTGGTTTGGACGTGTAGAGAGAATGGATAAAAGTAGAATCACAAAACAGGTGTACAGTTTGTGAATGGTAGAGTTGTTCCCGGTAGACCAAGACGAACACACCATGATCAAATCATCAAGTGTTAAATAGAGGTCAGTTAAAAAGCATATCAAATAAACGTTCATGTATGAAGAGGTTAATGAAAGTAGATGAAGCGAAAGTTGTTTGTCAGGATCACACCAGTCAAAAGTGGAGATCCACAGTCTCTGCCTACCCCCATGGGAAACAGGCCTGATATTATGTATGTATGAAGAAAGCGCAAACTAAAGGAACAAATCACATCGTGTCAGTGCTGTCACCGTAAAAATACATAGTTCTAATACGATATAAAGAATTACCACTTTAACTTAATTAAATAACTTAAAGGATTCGCCTAATCAAATCCTAGTGAAGTATGTGAACCTCCAGGGACGAGTACAGTGTGGCGGTGGACTGGTGGCGAGATAAGTTACTCTTACTTTGCTTCTTCTTCCACGTGTCTTTTGCCTTCTCCCGGCCATTGCATCGCGCCCGGACCGCTATTTGATAGTATTTTGTTCGTAAACTAGCCAGGAAATAAATGTGCTTTAATTATGGAATATTTTGTATTTATTATACAGTTATTACCTACATCGATTACAGATTAGCAAATAATTCCTGTGTAATTACTCTGGCAGGATTAAGTACGGCGATTACAGCGCCACGTCTGTTCTTTTGTGGCGCAGACTACTGTTGGTGCTGTACTTATATTACTACTGGAAGGTCTAGACGAAAATGGGCAAGAATGCTAAAGGAGTTAGTAGAATATTCAAAAAACGGAAATGCAAGAGACTGTACTTTAACAGTTTTGATGTTTAATAGGTATATAAAAGTAAATAATCGCTATAGTTTGAGCGGTTATTTTATTTTAACCATCGGTCAAATATCTCTATACACACCAACCTTAGTTTAGTGAATGTGATGTTTGCCTGTCAATCTTGATAAATATATTTGTATTTTTATTTATAAGCATACGAATAAAATAAGCTATAATCGAAAATAAAAATTGAAAGCTGAAACTACAATAGTTATCATTTCCATTCTCGCTTACAGATTAAAAATAGTAAAAAAAGTGTCCTATTCAAAATAAATATTCCAACGAGATCTGTCACATTACGTGAAAAGTGAAAATAGAACGTGCAGCCTTCTCTATCAGACGCATATGTGTTAGAAAGAGATAAATATCGGTTCATTGTTGTCGTTAACAATGGTTGGGCTTATCCGCATGACACGGCGGGAGCGATCCATAGAGGCATGTTTCGATTTTTTTACGGTTGATTTTCGAACTACCGATTTTTGTTTATATCTATGATCGCTAATGGCCGATTCGTGTTCGGTTTCTAGTTACGGTTTATTGATAATTCTGAAACGATTTTAATGATTAGAATGGTTAACGGATGTGTGGTTAATAAGCTTATGATACTTTCTAATAGGAGTTTAAGGACTCACATTAAGAGTAGTAAGCACTACAAATTATGAAATTGTATTAATTTTATTAATGTCAATGATTTTATTTATACCTAAATAGAACGCCCAGCAAAGAAAGGCCCAGGAGAAGGGAAACCCAAGAAATGCGGGCTTAACGTTGTGAAGGACGACATGCGTACTAACGGTCTCAAGATGGGGGGATGCTGAAGATCGCGCTAAGTGGAGAAGAAAAAGTAGGAAAGCGGATTCTAGGCTTCAAAGCAAATGCTCCGAAGGTAACCGGGATTTAACGCTCCAATGATGATGATGATCATGATGAGAATGCCCAGCAAAAGATATAGAACAATAAATATACGTGATGCAATCTGATGGTTAAATTAAGAGATGAATTGATGAATTTTTGGTGGAAAGAGAATGTATAATATAACATTGGTTTAAAAATTAACAATGTTGTAAGACATCAATTGTATTTAAGCAGAATTATATAATATTGCTTGTGTTGAAATTGTAAACTGTTACGTGAATTGTGCCTTTTATAGTTACCACAAAAATCCCTCCCCCTTTCTTGGCGTCGGTCAAAAGCCTTTGGAGACGATACACGAGACATTATTTTAAGACCTCTGATACATAGTTCCAGCATTCAATTACTATTTTAAAATTCGAAATTTCCAGAATTTTTGACACTTACTAGGTACTAAAATTATGGCAAGGCAATTTAAAAAAAAAGACTACAATTTCCATTGGTAAAGTTAAATTATATACTTGACTGAATTCCAATAAGTAAAAAACAGATTTCTACAACAGCATGGCTGAAGTTACCTATATAGAATATAGCTTTATGGTAGAGGACTTCACCTGCAATAAAAAAAATATTGACTGTGGCTAAATACGTTATAAAATTATTGTTAGTTTTTTTATAAATCGGCAGACAAGCACGCATATTGTATATCCCCAAATTAAGCAAGTTACGCTTGTGTTATGTAATATACAACGTACCACTCTGGGGCCGATCCCAGACACCCAGATCATAGTAAATAACGGAGAAAATACGTTTCCGAAATGTACTATATCAGGAATCAAACCCGGAGCCTCTGCGTTGCAGTGAGGTAGGCCGGCAACGGCTTAGCCCGCCCAACCACAGAGGCCGTCAAATGAAATTAAAAATAACGCCGTTAACGAATAGCCACATTGGTGTATATACATACGATATCTGTCAATATGTAACTTCATTAATATTTAAAAACAATATCCCATCACAAATAACGCATTACACCCATCGTCACATCTATGTAGAATGGCCTGTATCTGAACATTATTCTAGATAATGTCCCACCATTACAAAAAACACAATTATATTTCAACCTTTTAGCTTACACTCAGAATATTTCCAAAATACTAAATACCTAATCCTGATCTTCTTTTCTAATCAATGGAGTAACTTCCATCCGACGAGATCGTAAACAAAAGATAACACGAAACAAAGCGAATGCATCTAATTTAAAAGTATTCGAATGCACATGACACCCTAACGCAAACCTTTTAAAACAACAATCCGGTTTTAAATCCGTACGCGCCTATTCCAATCCCCAACTGTCAATTTGACAGTTGACATTCCCGCCATGTTAGCAAACCAGTCTCTGTTGCTGGAATATAATCTGTATCGTTGATACCATAGAGTAGAATTCTATACGAAATTCAAAATGAATGGACCCCTAAAAATATTTTACACGTCATTACGGGACTCCTTGGGGACGCAAGGGTCAAATACCGTGAAAAACGGGAAAATAATAAGTTTGTTTTCATTAACTGAGGTTAATAGAGGGAGTTTTTACGTAAGAGTAATTTGCTTTTTTAAAATTTTAATAAGTACATCAATCATCCTTTTAAAGAGCAAGTGCTTAATTAAACCGTTAAGATATAAATTTAGTTTTAGTTATAGTTTGCAGTCTTAATATATTTTTATTGTTAGCTCACATGATGGACAGTGGTTGCCTATGGATAATTGCTACACCAGATTTGCTGCCAATATATTGCCCGCATCGAAGAGGGGTTGGAACCTGGCTAAAAACGCCGGAACACAACTGTAGATTTTTATGGCAGCATACTTTAAACTAAGAGTGATGGCCATCTAGACGAGCAAATACCCTACCATCTGGTTTTAGCCACTTGTTATCTAAAAGAACGCATTTTAAAATCGGGTAGTCTTTCTCCCGAAAACTAGGATGCTGTCTGCAGGAGATATATTAGTTACAAAAAATCACTATCAGCGATAAGAGAGCTATTTTTTAAAATCGCTTGTCCTAAGATTTCCTTCCGGTCAAGACGGTATTTATTGCCAAGTCTTTAGTTATCACATTATTCATCAGATTTTTCAATTTAGACTCTATTTTTTATATTCGTATGCTTTATACTCTCTCTTTTCTTTCACCTTCACCCAATTATTTGGGGTAGGCACAATTGTCTTTTTGGTCTACCTTTACATTTATATCCATCAATCTTGCAGTTTAACATTCTTTTTGTGACGTGACTTTCATCCCTCCTCATTACATGCCCAAACCACCTTAATATTCCGCAATCGCAACTTGAACCCTCCTATGTACTTACTCATTTCTCACCTTATCCATTCTTGTAACACCACACATCTATCTCAACATTCTCATCTCAGCTGACTGGAGAAGTTTGTGGTCTATCACTTTAGTGGCCTTGTAGGAAACCCAAATAGACACTGACTGTAGGGAAGCTTAAATATTTTATAATGAAACTATGTGTCTAATAATTTTAGTCAGTTGCTATTGAACTGTTGATATGAAATATTATCTGCTATTCAATTAATACAAACTATAGTCCAAGTGAAGTGCAGTTTTAATTTTATATATGTACGCGCATACAGCAGCTAAGTACAGTCTGCTGAAACATAAGTTTTAAACAGGCCCAACATTCGGACCCGTATAACATGACCGGTCGTATGACAGATTTATTATAGATTCGTATGCTTTATACTATTGTCTTATAGAAGTATGTGTATGTTTATTTTATGGTGGATGCATAAATCTCCCAAGTGTGTAATTGTCCGTGCAATCACGTTTTTTTTATATCTTCTCGACAATTTCTTCGATTCAAGGATTCAAGTGCCTCGTTGATAACAATAATGAGCAATAAATCAGTGAAATTGTAGTCAAAAATGAATGTAGATCATCCATTTTTGGCACAGATTAAAAAAACGAGGTTATGGATGATGCACTCAGAAGATTCACTCAGATAGGTATGTCTCGATTGATATAGTATATAGTAGTAGATATTGATAAGTATAGTCAAAAGTGTCGTTAATAGTACATACCGTTTGTAATATAGGTATAACATTTATAATATATTGTAATTCTGTAAACAGGTGATATAGGAAACACTATATATACCTACTATTGTTGACACCTCCGTAGAAAGATTGGCGCCCTACTATTTAGATAAAAAACATTAAAAATTCTAATATTTTTAGGATTTGTAGTTATCATAATAATATTATTGTGTATAGCTACAATATAGAAATTATTAAGATTTTAAAAATCATCGGATGGGGTGCCAGTAATAAATAATATAGTTGACCCTAATTTTGTAAATAATAAAAAACGTTCCAACCAAACCAAGTTTACGCCATTATAATGTTATAATGGCGTAAACTTGGGGAGTTTATATATAGGAATGGATAGCAATTGGCTGGCGGTGATATTAATTTAAATGATTTTTTAACCAAAAGCGACTAGGTGTAGAAGTAAAATAAAGCGTTGCCCTATTAACAAGGGCAATGTATCCATTCTAATGAAGTTTCCAAACCCCTATACCTCAATAACAGTAATTTATTTGATATATTTCAATTTACTAACAATTCGGTTACAACACCCTTGCACCACCATTACCACGCTAATAAAATAACCAATTGCATACTGTACGTGTTACCAACCACGAGAATTAAATGTCAATTTTGAAACCTCACTTTAGAGTTCATATTTGAATGTTGCCATCAAAATACAGTCCCTTGGCTGTAATCTTTTGCAACTTGTAGCAGAGTACACCCCTATACGGTGGGGTTTGGTATTTATGTGTTAACATGATTTATGAGAAACGAAAGCCCCCTTTCATGTTTCGCGTTGTACATAAAATATACTTTTTGGGCTTATGTGTAAGTATATATTGACGTATAAAAGTAATATATTACATACTAGCCGACCCTCCAAACTTCGTTTGCATTCAACTCAGGCTCTATAGATATTTATTTATTGAGAAAACCAACAGCGAATACACAAATATAATATAAATTCGTTTCCTGTTCAAATCCTTAAAAATGTCCATTAAAATCGGTTGAGCCATTTCGGAGTCTATTCAAGACAAAAATCGAAAAACAGTGATTTATGAGTCAGCATCCTACAACTATTTATATAATGCTGACGCGGATTTCAGTTTTCATTGAAATCTTACAATTTATTTTGAAATTGCAGATAGATGCTTCAAATTTATTAGCAGATATGGTCTAACCCCGCCCATAATGCTTCGTTTGGGCAGTAAGGGGCAGTTCAAATCAAATAAAATAATTTATTGCATAAAAACATGGTTACACAATAGGTCTTGTTATGTTATACAGAGCACATGTTTTTTGCCGGTTGGGCGTACATTTTTTTTTTATATTGTAAAGGTACATACTTATTTAGTTTTAATTATTATCACTAATATTTTAATCTTATAATTAAAGTTCCTATAATTAAACCACCCTAAGAAGCTACCCCCTTAAAGTTTCATATAAATACTGACGAACTAACTCAGTAACAGTATCAAAATAATGTATATCAACAAACTAAAGAAGAAAGAAACTTTATTTTATTTTCTCACACAACAATTTACAAGTGATATAAGACCTGTTGTGTGAGACCGGTGACCATTGTAGATCTGTGCAGATTTGTATTACAGGTCACCAGTTCTCCACTCCATGGCGAAAAACAAACTACATACTAATTATAAGAAAATGTGAATGTGTGTGTGTGTATGTGTATGTGTGTGTGTATGTGTGTGTGTGTGTGTTTGTGTGTGCGTGGGTGCGTGGGAGTGTGCGTGCGTGCGTGCATACATGGGTATGTATTCTAATTCTAATTAAGATAAACATGTATAAATAGGCTTTTTATATTGTTAAACGCAACTAATAACTACTAAACTAAAACACCATAATAATAATAGTAATAATCCCGCACGGGGGCTTTGTGGCGAAGCCTTAGGTGAGTAGCGACACCTCGTACCTGACTCCGGGGGCCAAGGCAAGGCCCCCGCCTCCGTGCTTGCCTTAGCCAGCCGGCACGGAGTGGAGATCGCTAGAGCTAAGACTCAAGCTCCAGGGGTGGAAGTGATAAATGGCCTAACGTCGTAAGTAGCTTCGGTGAACCTGCAGCCCACCTCTCGACACCCCTTAGCCACTCACACCCATGTTGCCCCTGTCTTCTATGGCATTTTTTGGGGCCCATGGAGGGAGTGGCGAGTCACCGTCTGCCCATTTTTCCATGTTCCCCGAACATTGCGATGGGCAGACGCCATAGTCCCCATATTCCCAGACCCCTAGTACCACTAGCACTTCACTCCAATAGCCCGGTACTTTTTGTTCTCATATCTCACAATAGTCCTACACTGGCCGGGGCTTGTCCTTGGGTGCATTTTTATATGGTGTAGACAGAGACAATCGCCGGTCAGTGTCACGCTACATTTAGATTAAATTTGTCAAGGGGCCTCTACGTGTTGGCCTTCCCATGGCCCCACGCAAGCCCTCCAAAAGTGCGGGTAATTTTATGGCCCGTGGTCTGCAGAGACATACATGTATAGTGATAATAATAGTTCATTTATTTCAGAAATTGAGCATTTCCATATAATATATATAATTATTAAAAATATAATTAGCGTATTTTTTAAAAACGTAACACATGACAACGTTATGTTTGTCAAGACTTATTTTTCTTGAATATTAGTGACGTGACCTACACATTAATGTATAATCGAAAAGTTTGAACATAAATCGTAATTAAGTTATGCATATTTTCTAAATTTTATAAATAAAAAAAAAGCAAGGAAACGTAAAAAATATATTTTAAAATTATGAATCGTATTTTAATCGATTCGGTAACGTGTGACTTCCTACATCGATTTCAATTTTTCATTGTATCATCATCGGTAGTTCACGTAGACACTAAAATCAGTTTGATAGATGCCAAATTTGGCTTTATAGAACGGCCGACTATACCTATTCATTCCCTTGCGTTACCATTGATAGAATTTTAACTTTACTTGTATGGAGTTTATGTCAATTTTTAACTGATAACAAGGCAAATGAACTGTGAATAAGACATAGAAACCAGCCATAAATATTTTGGCATTAATGTATCAATTTAATTAATTTTAGAAGGATCAACCAAATTGAACCAATTTGGTTGAAAGCCAGAGAAGTGAAAGGGCACGACAGTATCCAATGACATTGAATGATTCAAGTTTGTTTACATGTATCGCTTTGAAAGACAGAAATTTAATGCAACCCCTAATATTGTCTTACATATTACAATTTTTTCAAAGACTTTCAGAGTTACAATCTAAACGTATTATTATCCCCCTTTTTTATAATATACTATGTGTTTCAGACCTTATAATAAAAAATCAGACCACGTTTTCTTCATGACGTACTCTGCCCATATACAAAAAACTATACCAAATAGTACCAAAAAATTTATATGGAAAAGAACTACATTTGGTCATTAACCTACCGATTTAGTCACAATAACTGATACATCTTGTTGTAAAATTCTGAAATGAAAAATGAGGTCCTGTGGCTAAACCAATGAATATATTTAATTAGTTTTTTTGTATATGGGCGGAGTACGTCATGAAGAAAACGTGGTCTGATTTTTTGTCATAAGGTCTGAAACTCGTGGTATAATATTCTATATAAAAGTTATCACATACCAATTCTAAAGCGAAAAAGATGTAACAGATAAGAAATTAATTAGCACCATGAACTACCTCCAAATTCATCCATAAATTTCAATACACCCTTGACTCGAAAAATATAAAGTCATCATGCACTCAGACCCTCAGGCACTTATCAGCCGGCCACGGTGGAGAGCGCGCGTGCCGACACGTGCCTCCTCACCTATCTATGAGCACAGTAATTCACACTTCGCTATGAGTAAACAATTCATATTTTTACAATATCCTTTACGGTTAGCAGCCACTGTTGATAAATAACTAGAAACTTTTGGAGCTTCTTTGACGCATAAAACTTATTTATATGAACAACTAGGGATTTTCATGTGGTTTTGTCTGCATATTTATCAGTTCTATAGCTTGCGGAGACTTACTTATTGTAAACAAATTTTATTACAATTATGTCGAATCCCCCCCTGCTCCAACTGCGTTAGTGTTAATGACTATGAACAAATGCGACTTACTTATAGCGTTAAAAATTAACTACATTAGTGTACATACATATCTACTTTATCTGACAATTTTTAATGTCATTAACAATGTTGCATTGATCATTATCCCAGGTGTAGTATAGGCATAGTGGAGGCATTTATTAAACATATCTAAGGCAGCGGAGAAGGAACCAACCAAATACAAACGACCCAACTTTCGTCACACATTTATTTATATTAATATGGATAATAACAGTCACATAACAAAATATTGTATGTATGTACCTAGATACATACATCAGCAATATCCTTCCTTTATAAAATGTGTCACAATCTAAAAATAATAATTTCGAAATAAATAACAAAATATACATTTGTCTATATTACTTGCTAAAAATTTCCACTTTTCAAGAAAACTGGCAACATACTAAACCTGATTAGCAAGTTTCACACATCGGTTATCTCCATTTGGTGGTTACTTTGTAATGTGTTTTTCCATTAACACCTAATAATAATAATTGCTAACCTCTCAATTTCCCTATTAAACCTAAATGATACATGCTCTTCGGGCAGGATGTACTACTACTATCAAAAGTATTTGTAAATGTGCGTTTAAATCGGTTAAAAAGGTCAAACTGTTTCATACAAAGCAAACCCATTTACGTTCAGCATCTAGTTTGTTTTGAAAACACCTAACTTAAGTACAACTTACGGACACGTGCCATAGTGTAGCGGGTCCCACGCTCGTTAAGTGTTTAGCCACGGCAGTTGGAGTGTTAACTTTTACTGTTGATACACTTAGTGCCCTACTCAGAGAATTTAAAGCATAATTTAACTTAAAGAGCAATTACGAACTTAAGAACTTTAAAGAAGCCTACAAACTTACTCTCACTCGATATTAATAAGACCGTTAAATTGAATTATTAACAAGTTTTTAAATTTTCATGTAGAATATAATTTTTCTAAACAATAACCATACACAAAAATTAAGTAATTAAAATGAATAAGTTGGGGGTAAGCTAGATAATAACTTTGACATTACTCATTGACACTTGACATTGGCAAAGTCAATGCTAAAAGCGTTGGAGCCGTAATCCCAAACAAAGAAGAAGACATTTGATATCTGTCTTCCGTGTTAACGGCTACTGAAAAGTGGCAGAAACGTCGGAATAAGAATATATATAATAAAAATGAAATAAACGCCAAACTTAAAACCGTTAAAATATAGTTTTCAAAAGCAGTTTAGGTAAAGTTTAATTTTTATTGTATAGATAACACTTTATTGCTCACCAAATATACAATTTCAAAAATACCCAATTACAATATTTTCATGCTAGAAACAATAGGCGGCCTTATCGCTTAAAGCAATCTCTTCCAGGCAACCTAACTTAAGGAATAGTTTAACCTAATCTGGCGATGTAGGTGGTGCAGATTATTAGGTATATCATAATTAAACACACTTAAACTACATACTTTATAAATTAAATACATACAATAAATCATAGTATAAGAATATTGTATTTTTAATTTTCTTAACATAATCTACAGAACTTAAATAAAAATGCCAACACACACATATATATATATATATTATGTATGTAAACAAATTCAGCTTTCATATGTTTGTGAGTGGCAGTAGAAATCTCTATAAATATTATAAACGCGAAAGTTTGTAAGAATAGATGTATGTAGGAGTTTCTTGCCGCTTGTTCTTCTTAACAGCAATAACACGTTGCGAAGTGGTATACATAGACTACGAAGTAAAATTAAATTTTCACCTATATGTATGACCTTCAAAAGTGTTCTTCAGTGGAACTTATTTTGAATAAAAAGATTTGAATTTGAATATGTTTGTTACTCTTTCACGCAAAAACTACTGAATGGATTTTGGTGAAATTTTACAGTAATATAGCTTACACATCAGAATAACACATAGGCTATAATTTATAAAGATATAGTGTGACTTATCCAAAATATAACGATTTTCCATTACCACGCGGGTATGACCGCGGGGCGCAGCTAGTTTAAAATAATTGAATAGATAAATATTTTTTATAAGAGAAAAAATGTCATAAGATTTGTTTTACGTATACCTAAGTCGATTTTTTGTCAATTTTCCCTCAGTCTCCCCGAGGGGTAGTTTCAACCCCTCACAAAGAGTGCACTCGCCAAAAAACACAAACAATCAGTAAAACATTGGCGACAAGAGTGTTTGTTTTGCAATTAGCAATACACTCGCCCCGGGCCGTGAGGGAGCAAAGTGGTATAGGATACTGTATGCTATAAACTTTGTATCAAAGTATCCGGTCTGGGTGCAACATGGCTGTTCTGTTTTAAGGTTCCGTAGCCATTCTGACGTGGTAAAGCCATGCTGGAATCATTACCTCGATTATAGCTCTCAGGGCGATACATGTGCTACCATGCTCTCACAGATATCAGCGTACGGCTAGCCTTGAGCTACGGGGCCATCCAGAAATTACGTCACACGTTAAGCGGAGGTGGGGGTTGACGAACTGTGACGTTGTGTGAGAAGGCTAAATTTTGTGACGTCATATTTCAGAATCTAATATATTTAACAATACCATAAATAATCTAATGCAATAAAAGAAAACTCAATTTATTTATATTGTATTCTACCCATAGTCCCTCAAGACTAGTAGAATACTGAGCCTAGATCACCGTCTTCTCTGGGTAAGGTGCCCAGAAGGCTGGCTACGTTTCCTCGCTGGATCGCCAAACTGATCCGTTGCCCGGGGTAGGTTCTTCTGATCACCTGAAGAGTCGTTTTGATAAATTTTGGTAGAGGTTCAGGGCCTCAGAACCCCATGATCCAAGCGTCTCGACAGCAAACTGCACAAACATATAACTCTCACAGAGGGTTGCATATTTACGCCGCTTGAGTGATTCTGTTGTTTCCGCCGCCGAACCGGTTGATGTAGACTTTTTTGGAGAATGGGATGCGGCCAACGTGTCTACGTAGGTTGCATCCCACACCAAAGGCTTGCCACGCTGCCAGGGAATTAGAGTCATACCGTCAGGACGCCTACCATATATTTGAGCTTTAAAACACGAAATTTTAACTATTATGCTGGGGGGCTACATTCGTATTGCGTTGGCGCGCTAAAACATTGTACGGGGAATACGCAATGTTCTTGTCTACATTACGACGGGCTAAGATTTGTGCCGCGTTGACGCGATACATCGTGCCGGTGTGGTGTGCTGTGCGGCAGAGACGTAATGGAGGAAGTAGTGGCGTTGCATTGTATGTTGGTAAACTTTTTTGTTACTCCACTCCATGGTGTACAAGAAAACAAGCACGTTCGTACCGCATCAAAGTCTGGACGACACTGAAGTGAGGTAGGTGTAGCCACCCAGGCCAATATTGTCGCGACAAATTCCCTTGATACGCGCCAGTTACCGACAGTGCTCCGATAGTATATCGTCTTCGCCCGAATACTACGCGTTGCAACGATCTACAACGATCTACTCGGCCACACTCGTCGTGATAACACGAATATTCGCCGTAGCCCGCTAATGTAGCCCCAGCATTAAAAAAAACTTCACAACATTCCAACTCTATCTGTATGAGCATAATTAAAGAATAATTTAAATGGAAATAAAACTAATTACTGCTGCTTTAATTTAATAATTTCCTGATATAAAATTGCAAAATATGTGATGTCGCACTAAAATTTAATTTTACTTCCTATTCTATGTACACCGCTTCGCAACGTGTTATTGTTGTAAAGGAGAAGAAGCGGCAACAAACTCCCCAGCGACTAAAAATTGTTTTTCTTTATTATTTCTTATTCTATTTATATCTCAAGTTGTTAGGAGAAAGGAGTCTAAAGAATGTGACCAGCTGCGACAAGGACAGGGAGGGGTTAAAGAATAATGAAATTCGTGTCACGTTATTCGTGGATGGCCCCTAATAGTGTTTCATGCGATGAATAAAAGCTCCAGTAGCCCATTTTCCCCCTCTCCTCAAATCTCATCCCTCTATCCCATCCTAAAGATTGGCAAAGCGTTGGCTTCGCCCCTGATGTTGCAAATGTCTATAGGCGGTGGTAATCACTTTCCATCAGGTGGGCCAATTCCCTGTTATCAGTGTGTGGGTTGAAGTAGTGTGGTGCTTCACTAATGGATGAACCCTGTTGTATATTGGTAAAGCACCATAAGGCGAGAGCCCATGGCTCAATCGCCCGAGAGGGGAGTACAAAATAACAGGACGAGTTGTTGTACTCTTGAAGTATATTACTATATCTTTTGTTCTTAATTTTACTTGTTTAAGTAATAATCAAATTAATTATTACTATTAAAATAATAATAAATATATTAAATTATTTATTTTATAATATAATAAATAACTAAAAAAAATGATATTATTATATAATTATTTTGTAATTTATTAAATTATCAAATTTTATTTAGCAAATTTGTATTTAATATGAATATTATGAAAAAAAAAGAGAAATTATTAAAAGTTTGATAATATCTAATAAATATTTTTATAGGGGGCGATACTTCAATCATCAGGTAAAAAATATTGTATATAACACAACATGGGAAAATTAAAAATGACAGTTGCATGATTAAAACAGTTGAATCGTTTTCACTTTTGAATTTATTCATGTTATAAAATTATTCGACTAATAACTTTTATGTGGTGATTGAAAAATAGGCCCTTAGACTATTTAATACAAAACGTTTACGTGATATGCACACAGAAATATACTAATCGTTATTAAAGACTAGCTTCTGCACGCGACTTTCTCCGTGTGGAAAGTTTTTTAACTATCCCACGGGAACTTTTGGATTTTTCGGGATCAAAAGTATCCTATATGTTGACCAGGGATATAAGCTTCCACCATACAAAATTTCATTTAAATTGGTCAAGTCGTTTCGGAGATTAGCCGGTACAAGCAGACAGACAAACAGAGAAACAAAAAATTTGAAAAAATCTAAATTAGTTCTATTTCACTTCTTACACCCCCTGACTCGGTTTTTAGCATTTTATTTTTAATTGTACAGAAATTCGTCCTCTACAGTTATATTATATGTATAGATTATATTTACATGTATATGAGATTGGACATTTTTGATGATCTAGAGACAAATGCCCAATCTTATCGGTAGCTCTAACAGCGATATCATCTATCTGCATTTACATAGCACCACGTTCATATATTGACAATTGTCTTTAACTGTGCTAAATTATAGATCAATAAATTGTTGGATGAAACGTGACGCAACAGCCATCTACGCAATACAAAGAAAAAAAGGTTAAATTCTTTACAAAATACTTGAATAATCTTCTCAAGGGCAAGTTGGTTAATTTTCAATTTACGCGGGTAGTTCAGTCATTGTAAGCCCATTGCATAAACAAACACAAGGCGTGAGGCGTGCCCACATTCACACACAAACCCCCGCAGTGGTGGCAAACAAACATTTACGTTGGTTTATTGTCTGAGAAACTGTTTAAATCATATCGATGGTAGAAATCACAAATGTTGTAAGGTACGAACACGTACTTTCCGGAACCAAAAACTAAATACTAGTCTACAAAGATGTCATAATTTTTCAGATAATTTTAACACATAATGAATATAATTTGTAATTAAACTAAATACTTCAAAATAAACTAAATTAATATAAAGTATGCAACAAATCGCTGCCAGAGGGAAGCGTGCCCAGATGGCTGGCTGCATTGCCACGCTGTATGCCATCAATGCTGATTCGTTGCGCGAAATAAATACGAAACAGCCTTCTGATCACGGGTGGTATCAGTTTCTTACAAATTTCTTTGAAGAAACCCTTTGCCGATGGTCCCAACGGATCTAAAGTTTCAACTCAAACGGCACAAATATGTAACCCCTTCCTAGGGTTCCATATTTTCGTCCATTTCCATCCATTACTATACATATAATAAAACTGTAGAGGTCGAATTTCTGTACAATGACAAAAAATGCTAAAAACCGAGTCAGGGGGATGTAAGAAGTGAAATAGAATTTAGATTTTTTTTTAATTTTTTATTTCTCTGTTTGTCTGTTTGTATCGGCTAATCTCCGAAACGACTGGACCGATTTAATTAAAATTTTGTATGTTGGTAGCTTATATCCCTGGTCAACATATAGGATACTTTTGATCCCGAAAAATTAAAGAGTTAAGTTAGTTAATTAAAAAACCGCACCACGCGGACGAAGTCGCGGGCATCAGCTAGTTTGTAATAAGAAATATACTGCTTTTTGTCTTATTTCAATTATATAAACGTAATAAACACAGCAATTCGGGTCGTTTTAGTATCACGCCAAAAAGAAGGTTTACACTGAAAAGCAGCGTTAGCAACAAGCCGAGTGCAAACCTTGTTTGCTGAAATTGCGGCGTACAAATTCTCAAAATATGCTTTTATTTTTTAAGATACGTGATGTACGTCGGTATTTCTTCAAATAAATTCTTTCTCTCTTTCTTTCAATGGATTGTTAATACGTGTATTACCCTCAATAATTTTCACTCGACAAAAAACGGTGATATATAAATTAAAAATCATATGTAAATAACAGTCTATACGAAAATGGGTTTCAAACTAATGAGTCTGCAACAGTTATAGAAAGAAAATAAATACACGTATATTTAGATAAAAACATATGTCACAAAACCTTTGATTACAATTTGACATAAAACCCCGTTCAAGTAATGCCAATTTTGTAGCAATTGTACTGCAAAACCATTAACTGAAAATTTGAGAATAAGAAGACTAGGTATGGGCATGCAATGAAGATAGATGAAAGTCACGTGATAAAGAGAATGTTAAATTGGAAGATTGATGGGTACAAATGTAAAGGTAGATCAAAAAAGAGATGGGTGGATTGTGTGAAGGATGACATGATGATTTGTGATGTGACAGAGGACTTATGTTTTTTTATCGCGGAAAGCAGTTACAAATATGCTGCTGCCCTCTAAAGGGGGACTGGAACCTGACCACTTATGCCGGAACACAAGTCAAGGTTGTTATGGCAGCATACTCTAGACCGCCAAAGGAGGACGCGCCGACGCCGGAGGTCGGAACTCGACCTTCAGCCACCGTAAGCGGGCGGCGCGGGTGGGGCCCCTTGGGGTATAGGGGTTCTCACTCACCCGCACATGCCGTCGAGATGAGAGCGCGAGTGTTCCGCGCGCGCTCATTTCTCCTCCCGTGGGGCGCGTTACAGACCGCCCCACGCACGGACTAGACACGGACGTCGCCAGGGGGGTAGTCCCCCCGGCATTGAAAGAGGCCAAGTGAGCATCGCCGACGCCTGCCAGGGCACAGCGGAGCTGGGAATCCCATTCCTGTAGCCCTGGCACAAGGCGCAGGACGGAACACCCAGGGGTTTTAGTGGGTATCCCTAACTGCGGAGTGGCAATAGCGTGGCACCGGTTCTGACCGGGCACGCTAGTGCCACCCCCGATCTGGCGAATCCCACACTCTCACATCGGGTCGCGAATATCCCCCCAGGCTTCTGTGCCTGTCGCGGCTTAGTCCTCAAACGGATTTCCCCGAGCCAAAAAAAAAGAAGCACACTCTAGACCAGGGGTGCTAGTCGTCCAGGTGGGTAAACACCCGACCACCTGGCTGTGGGTTGTTTTGTCACCTCTTACGAAAGGGCGCCCCCGGCCGCCGAAAGGTTTATTCTTTCTCCATTCCTGCACATCTGATATTCTGTGAGAGGGTGATATTACACCGATTGAACCGGCCTTCACAGCTGTAATCAAGATAATGATTCCAGCATAGCTCTACTTTCTACCATGTAACAAGTAATTTTATTTTCCACAAATGCACAGACCAAAATAATAGCAGCCCATAAATATCCCACTGCTGGGCTCGGGCTTCCTATTATTAGGGGGAACGGACAGTATACCCGCCACGCTTGTCCAAGGCGGCTTGGCAGGTTTGACACATCGATTATCTCGATGTGCAGGTTGTATCACGATGTTTCCCTTCACAGTTAGTATGTGGTAATTGTAACAACATGGATATTAGATCAGAAAACTGACTAAGTGGTGCACGTGTTCCGGCCAGGATCGAACCCGTGACTTTTGAGTTTGGGATGCGTGTGCTAGCCATTACGATACCACGACGTCGCTACGCTAGTACAGACCAAAGCTTTGTTAAACTGTCTGTGCATTTCTGTCTTCACCAAAACAATGGCCACAGCTGAGTGTAGGCAATGATATCATGTTGATGAACAGTGTCACTACCGCACCCTAGTGGATAAATTAAAAAGAAATATTTACAATGCTACAGTAAATGTAACCGTGTGAAATTTGCCACTCGTTCTCGCAACAGGGTGTTTACAGTCCCCATTCAAATCATTATTTCATTGCAAATAGAATTAGGCAGTGCGCGCACTATGCATAATTCGATGCGATTTTTTTTTCACGATAAAAACAGTAACTCTAAATTAATAAGAAACACCATAGAAACGCGCACTACGAAATTAATTCTGCATCGGATTTAAATTCGGTTTCGCGAATTTTTCCGTAAAATTATTTTGTAACCTATGGAACCGTGCACATCACGGACTTTATTCCGCACCGGATTTAATTTCGGTCATGCGAATTTTTCCCGCAAAATTATGTTGTAATCTAAGGAATTACAGAATTAATTCTGAACCGGATTATAATTTTTTAGGTCGTTGCAGATTTGAAGCGCGCTAGGCCTTATATCGTTCTTGACACTTCTTGAGAAATTGACTTCATTGCATTTTCATAAAGCTTATTTAATAATTATCGCTTACTATTTAAATACAAAACCATATTTTCTCAAAATTTCGAATTTGTTATTGACTTAATTGCCATTGGCAACGGTCTGCAAGATAATATAGGAACGGTCTGTAAAATAATATAGGAATGACCTTTAAGATAATATAGGAACGGCCTTTAAGATAATATAGGAACGGTCTGTAAGATACTATAGGAACGACCTTTAAGATAATATAGGAACGGCCTGTGAGATAATATAGGAACGGTCTGTAAGATAATATAGGAACGGTCTGTAAGATAGTATAGGAACGGTCTGTAAGATAATATAGGAACAGTCTGTAAGATAATATAGGAACAGTCTGTAAGATAATATAGGAATGGTCTGTAAGATAATATAGGAACGGGGCATTAGACGGATCGCTGCGTTATGCCAGTCGTATTCAATCCGCTGTTTCAATCCTAGTATATTCTTCTTCTATTGTCGAAATCTCAAGTAATATAACAACAACTGAAAGTGATGTGAAAAATGCATCCATCCATCCATCCATCCATTCATCCTATGGTTCCCGTAGAATAGCATGGACACAAGCGAAGCGGCGGAAACAGTTGATTGTTATATAAGTATATAAGTAATAGGTACTTATTTCTGTGGCATATGTTAATTTTATTGTTGTATAAATAAAATTAAAAAAATAATTGGCAGAGAGACACACACATTGTAATCTCCAAGCTAAACAAGTAAGGCTTTTGGTATGGCTAATATACAACGGACCACTCTGGAGCCGATCCCAGACACCCAGACCATTTTTTTTATAGCTGGAGTACAGCAGACAAGCTGACGGCCCACCTGATGGAAAGTTGTTACCGCCGCCTATGGACGTTTGCAACACCAGAAATGTTACCAACGCGCTGCCGGCCTCGAAAAAATTTTATGACACCCTTTTTGAAAATCTCCATATCGTAGCGCTGTGGGAAACGTCGGCTGGGAGCTCATTCCAATCCCCACCATACGCAAGAGAAACGTTCTACGGAACCGTTGCGTACATGAGCGAAGCGGCTCAATCAAGTGGGGTGAACTCCCAACCGATGGCGAGCGGTGCGATGGTAGAAAGAGGACGAAGGCACCATTCTAAACAGTTCTTCGGAACACTCCCCGTTATACAGTCGGTAGAATACACAGAGGACGCGTAGAATCTAGACCGTCCAGACCACGGTAAGTAACAGAAAGTTCGTTTCCGAAATTTACCCTGCCAGGATCGAAGCCGGAGCCTCTGCGTTTCAGCTAAGACTTAGCCCGCTCAACCACAGAGGTCGTTAACAACAAATATATGCCAAATATTTTTTTAATACTTAATCGCACCTTTATTATAATAAATAAGTACATTATGACTATAAACTAGTACAGTGAAGTAAACTTATATATTATATAAATATTTATTATATATATATTGTTACGTGCGTGTATATATACCCAGAAAGATCTTCTGGAACCCATAATTTCAATCTTCTTTTCGTTATTCTTGTATTTTCAGTCTGTCCCTTTCTAAACATCTATCTCTGTCTTTTCCTTCCAGAATCTTCTACCTTTTTCTAAATGTCTTGAGATCGGCTTACGCTGCCAGAAAGTTCTACCCCCGGTCGCCGCAATATTATATATTTTACTTTAATTGTTATAGAATCTAATCTACTGTATGGTATATTATTTACATAATGCTATATCTGTATGTTAAATTTCCTGTGAATACAGGAATGTTTAATAATACGACTTAGATACTAAAATATGTTAAATATATTCAAATGTATTTATGGTTGTATTCTGCCGTGTAAAATAAATAAATATTAATAGTTTGACAAAAAACACTAAAAAATATAGTTGCAGGGTCCTTCGATGACATTGACGATATTGGAAATGTTATCAGCGGTTTAAAAGTAGCAAAATTATATATTGTTTTTTGTCACGTCTTCGATGATGACGTTTCAAAGATAACTTTTGACTCGGACATGCGCTCTGCATTAAGTGGGAAACGGGATTATTAAAGGGCGAATTGCAATGACAGGTTTAGGGTTCCGTAATAGGGTAGTTGACAGTTAAATACTGAGATACTTTTTATTGTCTTACAAAATGTCGCAGCATCATAAATTTTGTACGAGCGTACATAGTATATATTTAGTCTTTACCGCCATTTTATCATAAGCGTCTTCTGTATATATTGTTACAACCTAAGCGCCGACAAAGACAAATTTCACGTACAGATTTGTAAAAGCACATTTATTAACCGTCGGCATTTGAACTAATAACATTGAAACTATTGTAATTCTTTTATGATCGTCTTCTTTTGTTTACTTATTTATTGGCATACGTTTCTAGAGAACAGCATATTGTTGTATTGTAATCATTAGCCAGGTGTTACGGATTTTAAAGTACAAGCTGATTCTAGGAAATTCGGTCCACTCGGCCGGGCGGACACATTGCACTTGTGCAGGATAAAACGATAACCTGATGGAGGGAGGAAGGCAGTCGAGCGAGAACCACGATCGAAGCGAGACGTGTGTACTACATTCGGGAATCTAATAGTGACGGACTTTGCGCGTTTTATTGAATTACGACCTTCTGCATTACGTTTGGATTTGTTGTGTTCGGTTATATTTGTACCTGTGTTATACGTGTTTGTATTGTTCTAATAAACTCTATAATAATTCCAACGGCATTTTAATTCGAGTCTCGCAACTCGTAACAATATGTTGCATATGATATTTTTAACTATTATTTTGTTTTACGACATTCAATTATTGGTACAGTGGGGTCTAATGTAATTAATATTGAAAGTGAAAAGAAATACCTTTTGGAATAAAAACAATACTTTAGTATATATAGTGCTCACGATAAATCGGCGGCAATGACTGCATATACTTTATGTACGCCCGTACGAGGATGGTGCCAGCAATGATTTACTTACCTATACCATTTATGGCACAGGCCTCAAATTATTGGCCCTATTAATTTATTCAAAATGTATTTTTATAATTTTGTAGATATACAATGTTAATATCTAATATTACTGTATGGATATAATTTCTTTTATAACCTATGGACTCTAGGTTCATTATTAAGTTAGAGAAATAGTTACTAAATGATACTAGTGTACGAGAAAGAGTAGACAGACGAATGTAAGCCAGAGAAGTAGAGGGTTTACCACGGCACGAGTCTGTAAAAACCAACAAACGGCACGGGTGTCATACAAGGTTTATCAACACATTTTCGAAAAAACAGTAGAATATGCTCGGAACGTCGCAACAATCTTTGACGTTTCTATGAAAATGGCGCCAAGTGCGCGTGGTAAAATTAGAACTACATCTTTCGTCTCATTTTCTCTATAGTATTAAAGTGAGACATATTTATCAAAAGCGCTTTCAAGGAGGTTCGATTAATTCATTTATTCATTCACGTAATGTGAAAACGCCTTGATGAAATTCATATGTATATTTTTTTTATACTTAATAACTATTTTACCGCACGTTCCGTTGTACTCTATATGGTGCGTAATTTTTAACTTTCAGACAATGTATACAGGTTTGAAAAATATTATCTTTTAGTTATTTCTTACAAGTTACTTAAATATGGTACATTTTAAGAACTTACGTTCTGCTAATAATTATTATAACATGTTATAGTGATTAAATTATTTATATTTCTTGTGTGTGTGTGTCTTGTTAATGTTGCGTTATGACATTTTGAGAAAAAATATTAAAAAGATTTTGTATAATCATGAATAGATTGCCAGGATGCCATCAATGGTATAATTTTCCTTACTTATAACCTTATAAGTATGTATATCCAGGGTTGAAAGGCTATTTGTTTTAAGCGATATTTTGTGTGAGACTTAACACGATGGGTTTTTTATCCTAATGTCTCAACTTAAAGAAATATAAAGAACCTGATGTCTAGTTTCAATCTATAGATGCTCTTTTTTTTAAGTATGGTACATAGTTCGTTAGTGGTGTGTTTTTCTGGGTCATTTGAAACATCAAACATTTCTCCCGACAATTTTTAAAAATGTCGTTTAAAACAAATAGCCTTTCACCCATCGAAATATAAACAATAATTAAAATTATTTTCATAAAGATATTTTAAAAGTATGATGATAAGATGTTATTTTACTGCGTGTTCTTTTATATGTGCCAACCTCATTTGTCAAATAGCTGCATACAACTCTGAGCCTAGCGATACACCTGCGTAACGTTCCGCGTGGAAGTATCGGAACGGGAAAATTCCGCTGATGTGTCTATTCAAAAAACATTGCGAGCGTATTTAGCGGAACTTTCCGCCGCCGAACGATGCGCAGGTGAGAGGTTTGTTTTGTTTCGTCTATTCTATATTTTGTGTGTCGTATTTGGTAAACTAACGTTTTCTTTCTTTTTTATTCTTTTATGAAATTGTTATAATTTATTGTAACATATTTCCGCAGCCCTATTAAGTAGGTAATGACAATGTATCCAAAACTTTGTAACATCGGCAACAATCAAACGGACGTACGAAATAAATCTATCATATCTTAATACGATATTAATACCGCATCCCATTGTACAGAAACATCACATAAAATTAACAATCAAAAATTTCGAGTCGTTATCTAGAAAGACGTAATTTAAAATTTTACGACTCTCGGATGTCGTCGACATATTTTAACAATTTCGTCATTATTATTTATTATAATGCTACCCTAAAAAGCCGTGGTATTTTTTTATGCTTGCTTATAGGCAAACTGGCAAACGCGTCCACTTGATGGCAAGTGGCTACCGTCGCTCATGGACATCTGCCACACTAAGGAGCCGATACGTTGCCTACCTCGTTGAGACTTTAAATATATGTTAACGCCCTTTTTGAAGAGCCCCATATTGTAGCGCTCTATGAAAACCGCGAGAGGGAGCTCTTTTCATAGCTTGCTCGCGTATGGCATGAAGGAGCGAGCGCCACGTACAGTAGACAACTTCCAGGTGTCAAGGAAGTGTGGATGAACTGGTCGTCGCCGAGCAGTGCGGTGGTAAAATGGCGACGTAGATACCAAACCAAATAGCTCCTCAGAACAGTCCCCATTGTACGTCGCTTGGTAACTTAGTCGTTAGCGTAATCGCGTTCCAAAGTCAAAGGGCGCGCGTTTGATTCCGGACATGGTAGAAACTTTTATCGTGGTAGAGCCATGCTGGAGTCATTATTTCGATTATAGCTCTTAGGGCCAGCTCGGTTGCCCGTCTGGATGGCTACCACCCCTGGTCTCCAGCATGTTCCAGCCCCATCTACGAGTCCGGCAACAGATTGGTAGCGCCTTTAGTGTTGCAAATGTTTATAGGCGACGGTAGCCACTTTCCATCAAAGTTGGGCCTTCAGCCTGTCTGCTGCACTCTCCAGCAATAAACAAATATAAAAGAGATCACCATAGATAAAAGTTATTTCATTTAAGTTAGATGGTGGTAAGGAGTTTCTTTCCGCTTCTTCTACTTATAACAGTGATAATAGGTTGTGAAGCGGTACATAGAGCAATAGCATAGTAAATAGATTGTATATTTAACTTATAAGTAGGTATACCTTTAAAAATGGTCTTGAATGAAATTTATTTTGAATATAAACTTTAGAATTTTGATCCGCTCAGCTTTGTTTGGATAATAAATTTTATTCAGTCATAAACTTGAATCCTAATAGGTAAGTACATAAAATATGGTTTCGAAGAATTTAAGTTTAAATATATACCTATATGATATAGGTATTTGCCTTACCAGCGTTGTCAGGTATTTCTTTACAGTGGAAACTACGAGTATGCACAGCATTAATACTTATAGATTAACAGTCTTATTCATATTGAGTTAGAGTAAGCGTACACATAATATCGGCGTGAAACGGTTAGTCTTGAGCATAGAATGAGCGTTCCGATGGCTCACTTCCCCCTCCTCCCTTATTCATCCGCTTATTCCAATCCCATTCTCTCTATCTCATTCCCCTATCCCGTGCTCTTAATCCTATCCTAAAGGCTAGCAATGCGTTGGCATCGCTTCTGCGGCCCAATTCTGCTATTTCAATTAGATATCAATTTCAATGTCTTGGCGTTGTGAAGATATTTAAAGTACGATTCGATTGCTATAGAATCAAAAATTCGTATTCTACTAATTCCACAATATCCTCTGAGTATCATCGCGACGGAATACCTAATAGTAGAAAGAATTGGTATTGCCATTAGCAGAAATGACGTTAGCCGAAAAAAATATTGAAAATTTACCAAAATTGTAAACATTTATTTCGCGAGATTTCGATTATAAATATTGTTACATGCTGTGGGTACCGAGATTGGAAGGAAACACCGATCTAAACAAAAACTACCTTTATTTAATTAAAAATTAATTAAATAATAATACCTATTCAAATTATGCCCACGTTCCGGTATCTAGTAACTGAATAGTCTTGAAGCCTCACTCACTTCTTGATGCTCCACCGCAACGTTGTCGCGCAGTCTGAAGGCCGTTTGGATCCCTTTGGAGCCCGTGCGAGTCTACCTCCGAGAGCAAATTGTCGCGCTTATATATCCGTTCGGCATTCTAGAACGAACCCTCTTACATCATTTATCTATGTCTATCCTTGTCCAACAAATATTCCCGTCCTTGTTACTTACTATGAGTTTATTCCAGTTTCTTCCCAAGTATATCTATCTGGTTTTAAAATTTATTTGGCCTTATATTTCTATCCTGCTCTTTCGTGTTACTTTGTATACGGAATATTCCGTATACAAAGTAACGTAAGTATTGAGTTATTGTTAAGGCGAAGACTACGCGCTGTTTTCTTGAGGGGAAGAAATTCCGCTACGCGTATTCGTCACAATATATATAAACATAGAGTAGCGTGCCATGGGCACGCCATTGGAGTTAACAGAATACCGAAATCAAGCAAACCTACGACTGATACGATAGTGTCCGACGATTTTAACCAGATAGTAATAGCAGAATTGGGTGATGTTGCAAACGTCTATAGGCGACGGTAACCACTTTCTGTGAGATCGGCCGTCTGCCTGTTTGCTAGTTTCGTTATAAAACTAAGTAAATTATGGCTACGTTCCATTAGGGACTCACAACGACCACGTCCACGACCGCGGTTTTTCCCGTTCCACTTGCTTGCCGGCTTTACAATCGTAAACCCAAGTGAACCGGCAATTCGACCCACCTCTTGATATGGGTCGTTGGGAGCGTTGTGTGATTGAAAATGATGACGTCATTAGTGACGTTTCCGCCACGACTAGAACGACCGCGGTCACCTTATGGAACGGCTAACGGAGCATTTTGGGCGTTGTGAGCTAGTAATGGAACGTCCTGTATGTAAACGAACTTCCCATTATTTACTATGTGTCTGGGTGTATGGGATCGGCCTCAGAGTGGTTTGTTGTAATATTAGTTATCCATAACAAAAGCGAAACTTGCTTAGGTTAGAGGAATATATACATATAAATACCTATCTATAAAATGTGTGTTTGTCTGCCTATTATTTACCTCACTGCCTCACGGCTTACTTCACTGCAACGCAGAGGCTCCGGGTTCGATTCCTGGTATAGTAAATTTCGGAAACGTATTTTCTCCGTTATTTACTATGGTCTGGGTGTCTGGGATCGGCCCCAGAATGGTCCGTTGTATATTACCCATAACACAAGCGTAACTTGCTTAATTTGGGGATATACAGTGTGTGTGTGCTTGTCTGCCGATTTATTATTATATTATTATTATATTATTTATCACGGAAGATACTATGAGAAGAAAAGAACTATCCTCTTAATTCAGTACGCTTATCATCTTTTATTTATTTATAAGCTTGACTGGAAGAGATCGCATTTTCGCGATATAGTTTTATCGATAGACAAGTTACTTTGTATTGGTGTACAATAAAGAGCTATTACTAACTATCTATCTGTCGAATTCAATATAAAAGAAAATACAAATTAAAAGTCTTTCCGAATCTATCATAATAAAAATGAAGTGCTAGTGATTTCTATTATGAATACATTCCAAAATTAACTAAAAACTGCTATTTAGGAGGACATTTTGTCTGTAACTTTCTTTGAAAATTCTTTTCGGATACGTAGGCGAAACAGCTCAAAGATTTCAATATAAATTTAAAGGATTAAAACAGGAATTTTATTTTAAATAGTCGTGTATATGTTTCATTTCGATATCTTCTAGAGTTTAGAAGATATTGAAATATAAAGTAAAAAATATATAAAGACATATTCCTCCGCGAACGAAATGGTTGTAGCTAGAATTAATAATAATATTCGAATAAATAATTGTGGTTTAGGTACCTTACCTACATTACACAAACTATACCTATATTACAAAAACACTCCAAAATATATGTGGTGTGTTATCCGTGCAGGAACGGAGAGAGAATAAGACTTCCTGCGTTGGGGCAGCCTGTCATAAGAGGCGACAAAACGACCCACAGCCAGGTGGTAGGGTATTTGCCCGTCTGGATGGCGACCACCTCTGGTCTAGAGTATGTCGCTATAACAACCTTGAATTGTGTTCCGGCGTTAGTAGTTTCAGTCTCCCAGTAGCGCATTTGTAACGCCTTTGGTGTTGTAAATGACCATAGACGATGGTAACCGCTTTCCATAAGGTGGGCCGTCATGAAATAAATAAAAAATACCAATAATAAAATTTCGTACACATAATTAAAACTATGTGCTAACGGTTTTAAACGCGGCAATTTATCCGTTTTTTTTAGACGTTTCAGTAGCCGTGATTGTCATTCATTGACACTTGATATCTTTCTCTTCCGTAATCATGACTACTGAAAAGTGGCTGATAACGTCGAAAACATCAAATTAAATGTTCCCACTTGAAATCTTTAAAACGTTAGTTTTAACTATGTGTAGTAGTCGCGAAAACTTTAGAAACCATCAGAATTTCGTACTTTTCCAAATAATACGATAATTGATAATGAATGATTTACTCCAATCGAAAAAACCAACACTCTTTCCATTTTATCATTTTAAACAATCAAAACGGTAGTCTTCTAAAAAGACCTTTCCAATTCATTATCCTTAAGCGGTACCCTAAAAAAATAAAAACAAACATGGCGGCCAAGATGGCGACGCGTCAAAGGGCACCGCCGCCGGTAGCCGCTCGGCTCATAAATGATAAATTTAAAATTATTTATTACCGCCCGTAATGACACAGAGATGATATTACCGCAGTGACAACGGCACAGATTTATTTTTTTAAATGCCTCGTAAAAACTCTTTAAGAGAAGATCAAAGTTTTCGTTACTAAAATGCTTTCCATTATTGGTTTAGTTTATGCAGGAATTTTTAGGGTGTCGCGTTCAATGATATTACGATTATTAGGACATTTAGAATACATTCATAATCGTGAGTCAGTGGTCATACCTTAGTTTACATCTTTTTTTTTAAATCTCTTTTCCAATATGCTTACATTCATCATATAAAAACATATTCGACTGCGGCACAGAAACCTCATGGGTTTATTCCTGCTTCAGAAAGTTGTCTATTAATACATAACAGTAATGATAAATAGTGACTCTTCTAAAATTAATTCACCTAATATTATTGTTATTGCAAAAATAGGAGCAGATACAAAGAATTGTTATCATTATTCATGTGTTTACTTCTGATTAAATAATAACAAGCGGAGTAGATATACATTTTAAATTTAGACCATTGTATAATAATATGCCCTAAGCTACTTTTTGTTATCTATATTATATAGCTTTAGCGTTGAGCGTGCTTATATATTAATTTTTTGACTAAATTAGTCTAATACGACATTTTGTAGCTAATAAAACTTAATAGCTGAGAGAAATGTAAGTTTTGGTGCTATATTGGCACTTTATTTTTTCTGAGAGATTATCATTCCTAGTGTAGTGGTTAGGCGCGCACCGGACTAGTATTTTCCTTTCACAATTTACACATAATATTATTACTACACTAAGTACGGAACGTCATATAAGCATAGAAATGTAGCCGTGGTACTCTAAGGGTCAAGATAGGCACGTTTAATACCAATGACGTTGATTCCCATGCTGGACCCAAAGTCTGCTATTATAAACTTGTCAGATTAGTTGTTCATTGACATCATAATAGTGCCGCAGTAGTTGCTTATGTACGTTTTTGCATACAAAGGAACCATTTTGGCGTCATAATGACGCCAATAAACGACCATTCCTGCACGATAGTAACAGTAGACTTGGGATTAGTATATGCAAATTTTTCAACCTTACGTGCTTATTTTCATGTTGACTGTGAAAGGAAACGTGATGAAATCTTCACAAATGCCGATGTATACACTTCGTCAACTTTTAACAAGTGTTATATAACGTCTCTTTTACTATAAAACTAACATTTTATTCATTTATAAGCACAGGACATGCATGGACATATAGGAATTACTATGATTAATGGATAATATTTTTAAGTATATTTCTTTGTGTTGCAGCAGCTCCGAGAATTCCACACAGCGTAAATTCTTGATTTTCAAAATGCGGTTAACTTAAAGCATCGCGACATGCACTGACCTCGATTTTTTACGTGTGAATAAATTTATTGGAATTATTTTGAACATCTTCAAGGTGCTTTCGATCCGTTACAAACCGAATAAAAATGGAAGATCTATTTAATATTTAAAAAGTAATCAGACTAGGGGAAAAAGTAACGTTAAATATTGGAAAACAGCTCCAATAATATTATTTTACTAGGGATAAATAAATATAGTAGGGATGGGCCGAATGTGGCGTGAACCGAATACGAACTTCGGCCGAACTTCGGTATAGTTTCGTCGCACTTTCTCGCAAGCCACACGTAGTGACTTGATAATGCCGAATCTTTGGCGTTTTTAAAGTCTCTATTAATAATACCTACTGTTATTATTTAGTTTGCAAAAAAGTGATTTCAATCAAAATAAAGTTGTAATTGGTGATGTCCGTTAGAAATGTTTTTTTTAAATTCAAGTTATGCATTATAATTAAGCAGTTACACTAGTTACTGACGAGATTTTCAAAAGAATTAGAAGAGTACTATATTTATTTCATTTTTGTTTTAATTTGATGTATATTTAATTAGCCAAAGATTTATGAGGCTCTTTCATTAAGAAGAACTAATTTAATTCTTATCACATTGCAAGATAAGGTTTTACATGTTCCTAATTGTGCCTAATTTTATTTTGCGTTTATATGATTTCTATTAATTTCAGTCAAAATATTGCAAGTAGATATTTTATTTTTTCTTGCACCGAATATTTGGCATTTAAACCGATTTTCGGCCGAATTCTAAAGTTCGGCTCAAGCTGCCGAAATTCGGTCAAACCAAATGTAAAACGAATTTCGGCCCATCCCTGAAATATAGATACATACACATGCTGCGAAAAAGTAGACACCGCAGCGCATACTATTTTAGAATGCGAAAGATGGGAAGAGCCGAGAAGAACAGCCCAGACAAATTTAGGTGCCATCATAACAAGCAACTACAATGTTGGATATGATGCTAAAAAATGAAGAAAATTGGGACAATGTCAACAACATGATGACCGAAATGGTATCCAAAAAGGCTTGTGACGAAATCGAAATGAAAAAATCCCTCTCTTTCCCGCTGCACTGAAGTAATGCCTAACGGTATACCACTACAGTGCGAGGTTAAAAAAATTATAAATAAAATTAAATAAAAATTGTGTATGTGTGTGTGCAGTTCACAAGCAGTAGAAGTGTAGCACAGTGTGACAAGGGGTGGGAGGGATTCTAAATTTCGTGACGTCACATTTCTTATATTATATCGTTATAATATATTTAAGCTTTAAAACATGAAATTTAAAGTAATAACGAAAAACTTCAAAACATTTCCAACTCTATTTATATAGTATAGTCTTTAAATTTTAATAATTTAAACACTATCCTATAATGTGTTCTATCTCATTCTCTCGCAGGCTTAGTCCTATAGATATAGGTGTTTGTCTCTTTTTAATGTCGCTTTTTCGTTTCATCGAGTTTCAAATCACAACGATTCTAAACAAGTTTTACTTCAAAAATATGAATCAATATTTTATAGGTCTCTTGGACCAACGACCAACAAATAATATGGATAAGTTGTACCTAATACAATTCGCCACATTGGCAGGCAAAGGAACTGCAAAGTCCATACAGCTTCGTCTGCGGTATTAATCTTCAGTACATGTCAGTCAAAAACCAAGTTATTTGACTGAAAGGCCACATTTGACTTTTTTAAAAATAAAACTGCACAATACAATCACCCGTCCCGCCAAAAACTCATAATATGGCTAAATTCACTTTTACCATTGACTGACATAGACTACAGATAAGATAGAATATTTCCAAAAGGCAAACGTACATGTTCTCAATTTAAATACTTGTATGGCCAGGCACATTGCATGTGTTCAGTTGCCGATTTATTTATTTCATTTATCCCAGAAATAGTCACTGCGTTCAACAGTTAGCCTAACGACGTACCTGCGAAACGATCGGCAACGGAAAGTTCGGCTATATACACTCCCAATGTTTTTTTAAATAACCTTGACACATCAGCGGTAATTTTCGCCGCGTTTCGCCGCGTACAGATTAGCGCCAATACTACAGTCGCCAAACATTTTGCGCAGAACGCTCTGCAGGTGTGCCGCTATGCTTAATGTATCGATGCCGAGCGAATAGTTCGATTTTCAAATATTTTAAAATAAACATCGATTGTAGCGTTGCCGATAAATCGAACAAAACACAGCGCTGTAGCACGGTTTAGGGAAACACTTGAGGTTTCTATAATCGATAACCATGTCATACGAATGATATGTGTAATTAGTGTTACATCGATTTAATTTTGTAGTCGAAATGCGAGTCGTTATAACTCCTTTATATAATGTCCACTTCCACGGCAGCAAGCAGGAAGGTGGATAGCGCGAGTATATAAACTCAACTTCTTTGAACATTTTTGTTACTCGCGCTGGCCATTATCTTGTAACTTTCCTATGTGTTGTCGCAGAACCGGAGATAATGTAAACAAGATGCTTAGAGACTACAGGATGGAATTAATTTGCTTTTTAAATATGGCTCTGTTTGTTCTGTGTATCTAGTCATTGTCGAGTACTCTACCATAAATTATGTTAAAATTCTGGAATCATTTTTAACTAACAACAAACGAGATTGTTCTTGTGGCAAGGCATATTTCACTAAACATAAAATGTCAACACAAACATTCAAAAATTCTTTGTTAAAAATTATCAATACCCCACGTTTAAAGTGAACAATAATTCACTTTTAACTAATTTATCATATTTGTACGAATGCTGGTTTAGCAACTACCGACTTTTGTTGTATCTCTCTCTCTCGCCCTCTAACGACTTATACTCCATTCAAAGGTTGTCTGGAAGAAATCGCTAATAGCAATAAGACCACCAACTGTACTTGAATATGAAGAACATTTTAGTCTTGATTTTATGTAGCATTTTTGTACAATAAAGTTTTCTTCCAGCAAACCTATGAGTCTAGAGAGAAGGGAAGAATCAAAAGGCAGGGTTGTGTACAGTAAAATATTTTTATGATTTAACTATATAAATATAATATAAATTTATTAAAAAAAAACATATACTAATAGAAAATACACACATATGTATACCCATATAAGATAAATATATTATATAATATAAACATGTAAAAATACATTATTTTAAAGCAGTCATGGCTGTGGCAGCGTAATGGCTAGCGCACGCGTTTTAAACTCAAAGGGCGCGGGTTCGAACCTGGCCGGAACACTTGCATTCCTCAGGCAGTTTTCTGATCTAATTGTGCATATTATTACAATTACCACGTGCTAACAATGACGAAAAAGACATCGTGATGAAGCGTGCACACCGAGATGATCGATGTATCAAACCCGCCAAGCCGCTTTCGACAAGCGTGGCGGGTATACTGTCAATATTTATTCCCAATAGTGGGGGGTCCGAGCCCAGCAGTAAGACGTTTATGGGCTGTTTTTGCTGTTGTATTTGTTTTATTTATAATTTGAAACAGACACCTACAGTGTTCTTTCAATTTTAATGCTGCTCTTTGATCATGAGAGAGCGTGTTCTATAGTCTAAGTCAAGTGCATGAACGGAGAAAGAACCGCTATAAGGTGCCGATGAGTGTGAAGAATGTAGATGATTTGAGCCGAAATTGAGAAGTTCTACAATGTTTATCTGGATTAACAAAAAATTCAAGACGTAAAGTATATTCTAAGACTATTCTACATTTTTTGAAAGTAAAATTGTAGGTACAGCAAAGTCGTTTCCTCAATACTCTAACATCGAGAATTCAATTACAGCTAATAAGTGTTACCCGATATAACGCGGTGGTTTAAATCAAGCGTAGCGTTCGAGGGTGTCAATTACTCAAAATCGATATATAGGTTACTGTGTTGTCGAGTGAAGCCACAAAAATAAAGGTTTTAAAGTAAAAATTAACTGATTGACCGTTTCGACGAATATAGGTTCTATCTAGTGTCCAGCTCGTTAATTGGCGATGACTGAGCTGTGAATTTTTCAGTATGTTTCTGTGATATAATTATGCTGATAAAAAAATCTGGTGTTGATAAGATATGAATGGCTACTTAACCGAACCAAACCCTGAATCTCTATTAGACCTGATGCCGCCTCGCAGATCCTGGTGAAACTAGTAGAAAAAAATAAACGCTTACCGTCACTGGAAGTGTAAGGAATGACGCAGCATTTCGGCCAGATTGGGGCGTCCTAGTTTTGCACAAACACTACACCAGATGCCCGGGATACAGTTGGCACTTCAAGGAACGGTTTTAGGGCACAATACAGCAGTTTTCCTAAGTTTTTGAACTATTCATCGGCGAGCGTGGCGTCGCGACGATACTTAGGCAGCCATTAAAAATTCGGCTTGGCCAATGAGACGCATGTGTGTGCGAATGAAGGTGGAAGAGGAAATGTTGCCGGGAAAGGGATGCTTTCCGGGAATGTGACGGGATGTTGTTACAGGTGTGTTTTAGAAAATGTATCCAATGTTGTTTTAGAAAGTATAAAAAAATTAAACATTTGTTTAAATCAACTGTAATAGTATCATTTTACCTCCACATGTAGGTACAAACAATACCTATGCAAAAGACATTACGATAAATAAAAGTTTATTTCATTTAAGTTAGATGGTGGTGAGGAGTTTCAGTCCGCTTCTTCTTCTTATAACAGTGATAATAAGTTGTGAAACGGTACATAAAGCAATAGTAAAGTAAATATATTGTATTTTTAACTTATAAGTAGATATTACCTTCAAAAATAGTCTTGAATTAAACTTATTTTAAATTGTGAGAGGAAGAGATGATATCCTAATAGAATTATTTTATGACAAAACTAACTATTAATACCTACATGAAGTTAAACACGTTTTATACTTTCAAAAATATTAAATTATCACTTTTAAAATTATAAATACAATTAAAAACTAAAAATAAACTAAGTTATAAATAGTACACGCTATTATAGACTGTGTAACAAATCGCTGCCAGATGGGAGCGTGCCCAGAAGGCTGGCTGCATTGCCGCGCTGTATGGCGATGCTTATTTTGAATATAAACTAGAATTTTGATCCGCTCAGCTTTGTTTGGATAATAAATTTTATTCAGTCATAAACTTGAATCCTAATGGGCAAGTACATAAAATATGGTTTCGAAGAATTTAAGTTTAAATATATACCTATATGATACACCTACCTTACCAGCGTTGTCAGGTATTTCTTTAGAATAGAAACTATGCAAAGCAGTAATACTTATAGATTCTATGATAGAACAGTCTTATTCATATTGAGTTAGAGTAAGTTTGTAGGCTTTTTTAATGTTTCCAAAGAAGCCTACAAGCTTACTCTAAATTATTATGAATAAGACCGTAAGAATCTAAATGTCGCAGACAGACTTCGTGATACCTACCGTATTTCCGCTGTAGTATTATTTTTATATAATTATATTAATATCTTAAGAACCCTGACTGATATCGAAATGAAACACGCAAGAAAATTTTAAGCTTATATTATTGATTAATACATATATTCCGTTGAGTGTTTACAGAGCCTATATGAGACCAACTTTCCAAGACAAACACAAAATTCTTAAAACGGGCATTCATTATTGGACGTCGTATATAAATACCTACTGTTAGTTATGTTTTATCATTCATAATGTTTTTTTTTCAATATGCATGTCTTGAACTCTGTATAAGATCAATTGAATAATCTTTCATGGAGATATAGTCTTATGTCCCTTCCCTATCATACCTCAAAAGCTCCGACAGCGAACCCAAATATCCGGCTTCCGATATCAAACACAAAGCGAAAAAAAGTCAATTAATTATTACCAGTAACAGATTAAAAAGGGCAACTGTCCGCATAAAAATTCTGAGGGACGACAACGTAATATTTTAAAAAAAGAACATTTTTCTTTTTTCAAAAAAGGAACAGGCAGCTGCCATCGTTACGCGGCCATCTATTGAGAGAATGAAATAGGTTTATATAGTTAACTAAAAGAAAGAGAGAGAGAAAGGTATAGGGATTAAGTTGAAACTCGCCGGATTAATTTTATTCGAGTATTAAAAGTGTATTGGACATTTTATCTAATAGGTTAGAATTTTGTTTACAGATTAAATTGATTTTATTATCTGTGCGTTGGAGTTTTAATGTTGGTATACGAACAAAGCATAGCCAATAGCCATAAACAAGGAGTAGACAAATTGCGTACGATTTATGGATTTTTTTATTGTCTATGGCTGCACTCATAGAATTTGGGCAACGATTACCCCCGTTAAGCCAATTAAAATTTATTATATTATAAAGTTTTTATAAACTTAATCTATTTAGAAAAACCGGATTTTTAAATTCTTTACTACTAACTAGCTGTGGCAGCCTGGCTTGAACTTTATTATATTCATGTGTTCTAAACCCTGCAAGATATTGAAATAAAACAACGAAAAGGAGACGGATACGCTTTCATACATTGTTGGGCCCATATTGTAAGAAGGTGAGGGTGATTTTAAGATTTCATTTTATTATTTTGATATGTTTTAAAGTTGTGGTGGGCTTAGTTAGTTACGTTTGAATGAATTAATCGTATGGTGCATAAGTGTTTTCATATTATTAGTAGCTCTATGTTACTTACCAACATAAAATACTTAATTTACTGTTTCATGTTAAGTATAATGACAAAGAAATTAAAGCCATATATACTACACAACTGCCCAGCAAAACATTGCTGCGAGTCGAAGTCAAACTGATTTGAAGTAATTGTTTATGGCAACGTAGGTATTTGTTAGTGAATTGAAAAAACGCGATTGTAACGCCACCTATTTTGCTAATCCGTTTATTTTAAGGAAACGTCGTCCTTTATCGCGATAAAATGGATCCTGAGTGTTAACTCGGGTTATAAGCCAGCACTATGTCGAATTATATTCATAGACGTTCATTAGTTTCGAAAAAATATGCGATCGCAGCGCCATCTTTTTCGCTATTTTCGTCTATCTCTCGGAAACGATGCCATTTCTCGGGATAAAAAGTATCTGAAGTTACAACTCGGGATGTAAGTAAGCTCCATTTCGAGTTTCATTTAAATCCGTTCAGTAGTTTTAACGTGATACTCTAGCAGACAGAAAAAATATTTTATCGAATCTGCTGGTCTGAATTAGCCCTGTTTTTTTTCACATTTTTAAACGCAAACTCGAACTATGTAAAGATTTATTAAAGTAGTAGATTATTGAAATTTATTCACATTAATCGATAAGTTATTTTATGTGTGATCTTATTTTTATGATTTGTCGTCTTCCAGATAGAATTTAGGGCTAATGTTTTCCATTTTGTAATAGAAAAATACAACGATTTTTTAAGCCATATCACAATTATTACATTTCTTTGGCCCAAAAGTCCTTGTCTCCTTTATAGAACAACTTAAACGACGTTCGTTTTCTCGTTCGCGTATTACCCATTATTCAAAATATAATTTTCCAGAATTTACTTACGACTAATCTGTATTGTTTTGTCGTACTACAGTTTCATCTCACTAGGTATCTAATTTCGAATAAATCCTTTTTCAAGATTCCGTAGCCAATTAATGACAGAAACAGTCGACTCTTGTTACCATTTCGGAACCCTTCGGGCGCGTTCCTCTAGTAGCTCACAACGCCCAAAAAGCTCCGTCAGCCGTTCCACATGGCGACCGCGGTCGTTATAGTCGTGACCAAAACGTCACTAATGACGTCATAATTTTTGATCACGGAACGCTCACAACGACCCATGTCAAGAGGTGGGTTGAATAACCGTTCCACTAGAGTTTATGATTGCAACGCCCGCAATCAAGTGGAATGGGAAAAATCACTGTCGTTGTGAACCACTAATTGAACATGGTCTATGCAGTTCTTGGACTGTCACGCAATTGGTACGTTTTCATCTTGATTTTTGACTAAACAACTGAATAAAGTGCATTACTTGTTTATTGTCTGGGTTTTTCAGCTCTGCCAACCCTTTTAAGGATTAAAAATTCTTCGTAAATTCTTTTATTTTCATGCATTGTCAATGTTCAAGGCAAAAACCCTTGTACATTACACATACAAGTATACTTGTCTTACTAGTTGATCTATTTAAGCATAAGTATACAAAAAAGCTTTTAATTGAAAATACCTCATCTCTCAAGACTTTTTTTTAAATGAAGTATTGAAGAAAAATTTCTCATTAATATTACCATGTAATCTAAAAAGACTAATAAATAATTTAAAATATAACCTAAATTAACTAAGAGTATTCATACTAAGAATGTGTCCATTAACACTTGTCTTATTGTCTCCATTAAGGCGAAGACCAGTGCCGTAAATAGTGCGGTGCCACCGGTGCCCAGGCACAGGGCGTAGACTCTGGGGGGCGCAAAAATGGCCAAACCAGGCAGGACTATTATTTTTTTTATGTTTGTTCGCTCGTGCTTGTGTTTCTGTGCTCGTGTTGCTCGATTCCAACACATACGTACCTACATGCCAGTATCATCAAAAACGTCTGTTAAATTAGACAAAACATTGCGCTTATTTTTTTGGCACCGCACGAGCGTATTTGTGTTGTAGTTCTTTAAAAAATTGATTTTTCTTCCAAAATATTAGATAATTGGTCCACCAACACCAAGGTGCTAGTTCGTTATTGTATCACCCTGAATGAAATAAAGTAGGCCTATACATAGCATTGCTCTAGCTAGGGTACCTATAATATCTAAAAAAACAAGGTCGCATAAAAGACTATTTACGGCACTTGCGAAGACACTTTGTTCATATGTTCTTAACATTACACAGCACTTTTGTTTTGTTTATAGCACTAGTTCAAATGGTTTCGTTCTTATCCGCCTTCTCGTTATGTCTGTATTGTCCAGGAGCTGGATCATCTGGATCTCTCTCAAAACCTTTTGATGGTTATTATTCAATTTGGTTGATCCATATACCAGCATAATTTAGAAAAACAATATACCCGGGACAAAATTTCAACCCTCAATTATTTATGGCCTCTAAAAAGCAAGATTTGTCGCAGTATGAATTTTAGTATGTCATTATTTTTTGTTTGTTACAACTCCATTCATTCTTTGAAAAGTAATTGTAACACAACTTCTAACTATCCGTGCAGAAACGGAGAAAGAATACAATTTCCTGCGGCCGGACGGCCTGTCGTAAGAGGCGACAAAACACACACACATTGCTATAAAAATTTTGGGGCTTCTGATCAAAAAACTGCGACAAGTGCTTTTGGCAGTCTTCTCATGATGTTAACCTGACACTGCCCAAGGAATTCTGCAGAGACCGAAACAGGTGAAAATCTGAAGGTGCAAAGTCAGGACTATACGGCGGATGCATTAACACCTCCCAGCCAAACTCTCGTATTTTTTGCTGAGTGGCTAAAGATGTGTGAGGTCTAGCGTTATCATGGTGAAAAACCACACCTCTTCTGTTGATTAATTCCGGCCGCTTGCTCTCATCTTTTTGCTTTAATCTCATCAGTTGTTCGCAGTCCAGTTCAGAATCGATGGTCTTGCCTGGCGGTAACAGTTCATAACGAATAATGCCCTTCCAATCCCACCATACACACAGCATCACCTTGTTGCGAGTTAACCCGGGTTTCGCCACAGAAACGCAGGTCTGTGAAGCTTGACTGGCCTTTGACCACGGTCTTTTTCGCACGTTCTTGTCGTACGTGATCCACTTTTCATCACCAGTTATCAGCTTCTTCAAAAATAGTTCGGTTTCATTACGTCGTAATAAAGAATCACAAATGAGTACACGGTTCATTAGGTTTCTTTCAGTGAGCTCATGAGGCGCCCAAATATCGAGCATTATTGTATACCCAGCTTTTTTCAAATGCGCCAAAACCGTTTTGTGGTCAATTCCCAGTTCTCCAGCTACATCGTAACTACTAATATGCCGATCTTGCTCCACTTTTTCAAAAATGGCATCAATTTTGTCCGTAACAGGGCGACCAGAGCGACGTGCATCTTTGATATCAAAATTTCCGGCGAAAACGCTTAAACCAAATTTGCGCTACTCTCACAGATACTGCATTAGGTCCATAAACATCACAAATTTTTTTCGCGGCTTGTGTTGCATTTTTACCTTTTTTGTAGTTAAATTTTAAAATGCATCGAATTTCTTCATTAGATTCACTTATTTTAACAATAATAAAAACAGAAAATCACACATTTTCCTAATTTGAATTTGGAATTGTCTAATTTAAAATTAAAACTTTTTAATGATACTAAAACCAGCCAGATACAAATAGTATAGCCAAAGAGATCTTATTACAAGTTCATACATACTATATGCGAAAAGACTTTATCCCCAACCTATTATAAGGGACGCCACGTCTTAGCTCCAAAACTTGAACTATAAAACTTGCAATTAGTTGCTATGAACAATGTTATAATTTAACTACGAAACACTAAAATAATAACTATTGGTCTTATTCATAGAGAATTAGTATAAGTTTGAACCCTTCTTTAAGAACCATAAAGATGCGTTTTAACTATTTATGAATAAGGCCGTATGACTTTATGTTGCATCCGTTTCGGACGAACCGATAGATCAGGGACTCCCAAAGTGGTAGATACGACCCCCTGGGGTCGAAATCAGTTTCCCAGAGGTCGACATAATCAAAAACTGATTTTGGGGGTCGACGAGGTCTAAAAATCAACCCGTATTAATTAACACAAGTTCTTATTTGAAACTTTCAAGATACTGTATAAGTTGTGTTACGTGTACAAAAAGGTGTTTTTTTTTCAACAAATCATTACCTAGTTAAGTATTTTTACGTAATTTGTATTAATAATTATCAATTACACTTGAATAATTTACTGAATTTTATGTTTATTTATTTTGTTAATTTTTGACGAGAAAATGATGTCAAGATGTCAGTTAACCTAACGCAAAGATTTTTAGAGTCATTTAGCCATGGCGGTCTGAGGTATCAGTACATTTTGGAAAAGGGGTCCTTGCCCAAAATAGTTTGGGATTCCCTGAAATAGATCGACTGACGACAGAGACGACGATTTTAAAACGATTTCGCTTTTGCTTAGGAAACCGCAAAATTAAAATACCTAAACATGGCAACAAATGTAACGGGAACCGGAACAAGAAACGCGCGCGCATCCAATGCTACCAACATGAAAACAACGAGCTTATTAATTAGAGCGAACTAACAACCTTGCGTTTTCCCATTTTGGGGTAGACCGGGCTGCGGCGGGCCGGGGGTTGGATATAAGCCGCTTAAGTGGGGTGTGCAGGGGCTGTTTTGATTATTTCCAAGGATGTCGTCTTAGTACATAAATTATGCAATGCTTTTTCACTCTGTTGTTTTGATCGCTGATTTCTCGGAACGGCACATTGTTGGGAACTTGTGTATTTGGAATTAATAACAAGAGATAGATAGATAGTATGTAAAAGACCGAGGTAATCGACATAACTCGTTTAGCAAGATTAAATGGCAGTGGGCCAGTCACGTTTGACCCAGGACCAACGGCCGTTGGCGCAAAGTGCCCTGGATGTCGCCGGCAGAGGCTGGATGTGAAAGACGGGAGACCGGATATGTGTCGCAGACTTGGGGAGGCCTACGTCCAGCAGTGGACATTGATCGGATGAAGAAGAAGATAGTATAATAGTACCTAGCATCATTAACAAAAATATTTGGAAAGAATACGTTCAGTAAATAATATAAAGCCTCATAAACACTAGGGGGCAAATGGAGCAACAATGCGGAACATAACCCACCACATAGTTGACGTGGAACATCCCGAAATAAGTATCGCGGAACATTTTGCTTGCGCTCACTCTCGGGAAGGGAACAAGCAACGTCACCGCGTCACCTAAAATGTTGCGAGACACTGGGCTACGTTGAATCGTCACGTAGATCACACGTCATGTCTTCTGGTACATCTGAGACTTTATTCTGTAAAACTCCTATATCTTACAGATACATAACTAGATCCACATTCTTGTCTTACTGAATGAATGTATGAATGAAAACTCTTTATTGTTCACCATAACTTAAACTTAGACATTTAATATCAAGACATTTCCATTAGAACAATAGGCGGCCTTATCGCTTATAGCGATCTCTTCCAGGCAACCCGGTGTCCAAGGAAACATTACAAAAAAAAAAAATTGCTGGTTTAACTAAATTAAAACTAATTCAATCGTAATTAAAGAAAAAAGAACAAAATAATAAACTAATATACATATACATAATTAAATATAGATTATAATAATATAAATTACATATATTTACATGCGAAGAATAATACAATTCCATTTACTGCAACAATTTTATTTAATGGACAAATAATGGTCAGTGATCAAGTATTTGAATGTAGAAATTGATGTAGCTTGTCTGATTTTCAAGGGGAGGGAGTTCGACAGGCGAACAGCCTGTACGGCAAAAGAGTTTTCTACAAAGGACGAAGAGTGTTTAGGTATCGTTAGCAGAAGATTTTCATTTGAGCGCAAATTAAAGGAATAAGATTGAGAGAGGAAACTAAAAAGTTCCTTTTACTGTTCAACTTTTAATAATTTCCAATATAATCTTCGACAAAATCGCTAAAAATGTTTACAGTATGCGCAAAAGTTAAATGCACTTCGAATGAAGTTAGTTTTGTGAGTTTGCGCAGGTCCAATCCAAAATTTTGCGAATGTATCCATGCGAAAGACTTGGCATGCGAGTCCTGATAGCGGCTGAGCGAGAGCGCAACACTCTCACCTCTCAGTTTTGTTTGTAATCCATAAAACTGTGTATATGCGGAATAATGTGTACGAACTTCAAGAACGTATTTTAGTTTTGTTCGTACTGTAAGTAGATACTACGTTTTACCACACTCTATTTTGTTTTGAAGCAAGGTAATCACCCGGTATTCACTTAAGCAACGTCACTGCACGGCGGCTGTACGACAGTTCAAATGTATGGATAAAATATTCTAATTCAAATTGTTAAATCAAACGCCGTCAAGGATAGACAATAAACCCTAGAGTTTCCATTAATATGTATAAATTGATGAATTGTAAATTGTTTTGATAAATAAATTGAAATAAAATGTATTATAATAAACAAAATAACTCACCTTGAGGAAACCCAACCGCCTCTAATCCGTGGTGGGTCAACCCGAACGGTCCAAGGCCGCCCAAAGGGCCCGGACCCATGCCCATATGGTGCGCACTAGAATGATGAGCATACGGGTTCTGGGCTAAAGGCGAGGGTTGCTTCAAATAATGGAAGTAGTGGTGCAGAGGCGTAGTTGAATGATGCGCTTGTGGCGCCGCGGGCCCCGTAGCGGTCGGCCCGGTGGTTGACGCCGAGTTTGTTAACAGCGCCATCTCTTATCCGTTAAGTGTAGTCACCGATATTGCCGCTTCCTTGTATGCTTCGGCATTTTTGTTTGATGTGTTCGGAGGCTACTGGCTCAAGTTGGCTGCGCTTGGAGACATCTTTGCTGGCAGGCTATAATAAAAATATATTTATTTGAACAATAAGTAAGTATTCACATGATATAAAACATGAGAAAATATTAGGCACTACAATCCCCATACTGACTGACTGCATATATGGTACCACAATATGTCAAAAAGCTTTATCTGTTTAATCTGATGATAAGGTGTTTAGTTCTAGATTTCTTTTATTGCGAAGCTGGCAATTTCTTTTTTTATTGCACGAGTTCAGCAGACAGCCCACCTGATGGAAAGCGGGTATCATCGCCTATGAACATTTGTAACATAAAAGGGTTTTTTTCACGGAATCCTAAAAAGAAGTCGCCTAAGTTACTCCTTATAACATCAGCTATCATCCAGTGAAAATCCTGTCAAAATCAGTTGAGATGTTTCAGAGATTAACCGGTACATCTAGACAGAGAGACAGACAAAAATTCGAAAAATTGCATTTTCGGAATCTCCTGGTCCGAATTGTCCCCCCTGATTTTTTTTTACATTTTAACTTACACATTACAAACAGACACTTAATTTTATTTATCTGTATGTATGTATAGATAATTTTTAATGGCTAGATGAGCCACGAAAAATTCATACCAACCACATCTGTTGAAGTACTAAACCAAAACGTCCTAATAAAACACAAATTGAAATAACTCATAATTAGATATAAATTAAATACATGATATAACTTAGAAATTAAAATGGCATGATATTTTTTACTACGTTATATTTATAAATCTATTAAGATACCATAAAGATACAACTACTTGGAGCAGAACATGCAATTATTCACGGCTAATACAACAATTAACTTGCATTACGCTCAATTGCAAAGTCTATTTCAATTTTATGCAACGATAATTCAAATTTTTTGCTCTGATTGTAAATTTATTTTTAAATTTTCAACGCTTTTTTTTCGAACATATTGCAGAATACGTTTAAAGAAAGAACGCTTAACAAAAGTCAATACACGTGGAACGCCTTCCAAATTTAAAAGATTCGTTTTCGAATTGCAAAATTCAATGGCGTTTTTTTTATAATGTTGGCAGAGGTGCATGTAGGTACATGTTTACCGACATTTTGTCACGTTTCTTTGATTTTTTTGTAATGTTACCTACCTGAGTTTTTTTTGAGGGTATGATCGCGAGTATTTGTTGTACGAAGTATCAAACCGATGACATGTGAGATGAAAAGGGCTTGATAGCTCATGATATGAAACGAATTATCTATTTTTAAAAGGAACTGTAGCTTGTATTCGTTTCTTTTCTAATTAGGTCTATGCAGGTAAAGAATATCAAAGAATACGTCTCTGTTATGCCCCTGCTATACCTGGGTTAATGTTAGTGTTAATGAATGTGTCCACATGCAACTTGCTTAAAGCGTTAAAAAATAACCCCGTTAATGATTAGCTACATATATACATAAGTTATCTGTCAACGTTTAATTAATATCATTAACAATGTCGCATCACAAAAAACGCATTAAGCCCATCGCTACATCTGCGTGAACTGATCAATAACTATAGCATTATCCCAGATGGAGCAGTATAGTAACACTTAAATATTTATAAATATTTGACACTAGCAAAATACACAAACTGTGCAAAATATTATTCAATTTTGATAGTTGGAACCGCCGCTTGTTTGGGACGCGACATGCGTAGACACTCTAGCGCCGTCACATCTTCCAATGACTGAGTTAGAGGCTGGCAACGCTGAAGCTCTCAAACGGCGCAAATATGGAACCTTAGGAAGGAGTTACATTTTTGTGCCGTTTGGAGTTGAAACATAAGGTCCATGGGTTCCATCGGCAAAGAGATTTGCAAGAAACTCTTTGATGCCACCCGTGATCAGAAGGATGGCTCATATTTTGCCCAACAAATAAGCATCTCTATACAGCGCAGCAATGCAGCCAGCCTTCTGGGCACGCTCCCATCTGGCAGCGATTTGTTACACAGTCTATAATCGCTTGTACAATTTATAACTTAGTTTATTTTTAGTTTTTACTTATTTAAAAAGTAGTATTTTTTTTAAATTTTGTATCCTGGTAACATACAAATCCATTAAGGTGTGCATACATTGAAGCTGTTCATGTCTTCTTTTTTTATGTGTACCTAACTTAGCCCCTACCTTCTAATCAGAGGTAAATGAGTCATACAAACCACAAGTTTCAAACCAACTGTCACATAACCTGCAAAATCCTTCTCAGAATCCACATTCTAGTCAACAAAAGATTATCCCAAACTATTGATCATATCTTAATCCCTCGTTTGCTAACTAAAAAAATAACCTTATATCCCTAACCTTAAAGCTCATAATTGCTCGTTCCGAAGCTAGGGTTTATCGGAAAGGCTTTCTCGTTTAGAAACCCTCAAAAGGTGTTCAATTGTGTAATGGAAAGTGATTTTGGGTGGTTTTTGCATGGCGGCGGTCTAAAAGGCTTCCACGCCAGTTGTTTTTGACTATTAAGCAAGTATAAAAACACGTATTTTACGAAGAAGTTGTGAAAAGTAGCTACAATGACTGATGTTGCCGATAAAGTGCAACATTTATGTTTCTTGATATTTGATCACTATCTCGCCAGACGTTAAACAAAGATGTGGACTATGAGAGATCATAGTTACCTATGTTGGTCTATAGGAAATCTACTTATTTATTCCAGACTTATAGACATAACTAGATAGCGTTATATTTCAATGTACGTTATTATACTTAGGGTTGCCACCTTTTTTTTTTCAATAATTTTGTCTTTAAGCTGTAAAAATATAGTACTTTTGGGAAATTTAGATGAAAAAAGAGTACACATTTATTTTTCATTATTTATTATATATTTTATTTATTTCTTTATTGCATTTTCGATGTGTATTTAACCTCCTAAAGCCCAGGGTTTACACGCCCAAAGTCCTTAAAAAATGTTACAATGGCAAAAATCCACACTTTAACAATTGTGCCTTACAGTAAGTAACCTCACAAGTGTGATTTTTTTTTCTTGTCTCAGGTGAACGAGGACAAGGGAAAAAGGACAAAAGTAGATAACCTTTTGGTAGACCTTTGGGTCAAAAGCACTAGACTTAAAACAACATACTTTTTACAACATAAAAATTTTCAAAAATATCAAAAATGAAATTAAACTTAAATAACCAATTTAATGACCTTAACAAACAAAAAATCATTTAAAACGATTAGAAACATTTATTTTATTATTATTATTTATTTAAAACATTTGAAACAATCATGATAGTCCTTATTAACCCAGAGGTCTATTAAAAGGTTTTAAATTTTGAATTATGATTTTCGCTATATTTCAGATCCATATAAAGTTTTTATGTAAACAGTAAATATAGAATATAGGCATCTATTTTTGATAAGTATATCAACACAAATCGTAAAGATTTCATGAATACACTATGATTTATTTTCACACTGGCGATCTTGTTCGATGTGAGGTCAAGAAAGACAAATTGTTTTGTTTTTGTTGGCACTGTTGCTTGGTTATACACAAACAAAAACCTCGAACATACGTTCGGAGACATAACTTTATAAAAAAGGGGTAATTAGAAATTAGTAGCAATGCTTAAAGTTGCGGTACTTAGTATAGTATCCTGAGCATTCATTTGACGAAATTGGATTTGGTGCTAGGCTTTATTCCCTATTTCACTAAACTACTTTTTTAAGGATCGTGGAAGCAACGACGTTATTACTACATTTGCTTTGGCCAGCAAAAATCTATTATTTTTAAAATAATCATGGGTATTTCAATAAAAAGTACGACAATTGAATTAGACATGAAAATATAGTACATTTCGTACTATATAATTTTTCTATAATATATAGTACAATTGGCTAAAATATAGTACGATACTATAGGTATATTATAGTATGGTTGGCAACCCTAGTTATACTTCAATTAATTTTTGAAGTTTTAGGTATTATATAAAATATATTTTTATGACTGTGTCACGCAGATGTAGCCAAGGGTTTAATGCAAAATTTGAGTTGCGACATTGTTAATGAAGTTAAATGTTGACAGATTAAAACAGTAATTCAATGTAGCTAATCATTAACGTCATTTTTAACGCTATAAGTAAATCTCATTTGGACGTTAAAAATTCGACTCGATACGATGTAAAGAATTTTTTACTTATTTATTTCATTTATTTAAATATATTTTAACCTAATAACATAAGGTTGTGAGAAATAAATAAACAGGAATACATGCATAAAAACACAATTTTACCTTTCCACCTATAGCGAATTCATAAAAAAAATAGTTTTACCATAGACATATTTTAAAAACATTGTCAAGTCGCTGCTGTTTTTTCTGAACAATCAACACATTAACACATTCCCTCCCCTCGCAGTGTCAATGGCGAAATATCTATTTGTCAAAAAGCATTCAACGCCATAAATAATGTTGCAAAGCAAACACAGTCCATATTGCATACGGCACGGAGAAAAACAAACATTTCGCGCCCTTTTGCCGCGTAATTATTCGTTCTGTTTGCGCAGTTGGCAGCAGTGGCTGACAACGTGACAAATCGGCGCGAAGCGTGCCGGTTCAGATGTCAATGTTGGTTAGTAAACATAACCTCATTTTGTAAAAAGGTTATTATTTACTAAGATAAAAAATGTCCGCGATTTTGCACGAGCACACATGTATTATTCTATCTTCATACACATCTTACTAATATCATCTATACTAATATAAAGAGGAAAGATTTGTATTTTTGTGTGCTTGTAACGAATACCCTCAAAAATTACAAGACCGATTTCAAAAATTCTTTCACCATTCAAATGCTGTATTATCCCTGAGTAATATAGGCTATATTTATTACTAGAAAAAATTAGGGATCCCTACTACAACTTCAACAATGTAACCCAAGGCGTAAAAAATTAGCCATAAAACGTCTTTCATCGCATGCGCTGCGGAAACTATTCATGACAGAACAAAAAAACGTTAATACAATATTAAAGAACATATCAATATCTACAAAAAACTTTGCCATACCATATGTCCAACTATTGTAGTTATGTCACTATAACTACTTTTTACATTTTAAAAGTTGTCAGAAATGCTGATCAAAATCAGACCCTGTTATCTTTATATCTTTGTATTAATCATTATCCAAATAAATCATTTCGTATTCAAGACTGTTTTAATACCTGATAACTTTTTGAATTATTCAAATCGGATATCCCATTCATCAAAAGATTTTACGAATTTAAAAATGTCGATCTAAATAAAATACTTGACGCTGGAATCGGGTTCTAGGATTTTGATGAAATTTTATGTGTTTGAGTAGGTCCCGGAATGGTTTAGATTCACAATAAGACCCTGTAGATGGCGCTGGAATCGGTTATAGTTAACATTATTTATAATCTATCAATCTTAGTCTGGAGTTGGCTGGAAGAGATCGCTGTTTATGGCTGGTACCTACATTCATTCACTTGCCTTACCATCGGATGAATTTTAATATTTGTATAGAGCGTGTGTCAAATTTGAACCGATAGATACTAAGGGATATGAACTGTTGGTAAGATATAGGAAGGCCGCCCGTAGTACCAACTAGTATGTAGATATCTTTTCTTTGTATGTGCTTGGGTGTGCAATAAAGATTTATCTGTATGTCTAAGTACATTCCCACCCACTTTCCTACTTATTATTCTCCACCTTGCTCGGCCTTGGGCATCCCTTGTGAGATGATTGATTAGCACTCATATCACCCCTCGATGTCATTTCTACATTTCTTAAATGTACCAGAACCTGGCGAAAGTGGCAAGGCTAGCTTACCTCATTTGACCAAACCGTTATATCATACGAAGTTATTCAAAAAGAAAAACTCATCGAGGCATATTTAATTTCCGAACGAAACTAAATTTCAATCCATTCATAACAACACAAAAAGTGCCGACATATTGTGGCCAACGACAAACGGTTGGAGGGAAACTACAAAAAAAGCATAGAAATTGTTAATAGTGTGTATGGATCCGTGAAATTTGTCACAATGGTCCCTGGTGAGCAATTATCACGCCCGAAATTAAGATCTTTGTCATAATATGGAGGTTTTTAGATTTTACATTCGATTTTGAGGTTATGTTAGATAGAATATTATATACTTAGGTATATACTCCGTCCAATGGTTTATTTTACTTTGAACAGATCGACCATTGATCAATTCGTGATGTGCTAAAACATAACCAATTCGAATTTTTTTTAACCGAGTTTCATCGTCAATGAATTTTAATCAATTTAGTGCACGTACATTATTGGCTAAAAATACTGTGTTGCGTAATAAATAGACGATATATACATATTTACACTTAAAAATAAATTAAATAAATTATATTATGACTTTTCAATCTATATGACTGAAGTGTTATTTTGTTTTAATTAAAACATTTTAATTTCACAGCGATTATATACGATTAAATTTAGGTATGATAACGATAATTTTTAGTCTGTCAATTAGATGAATCACAGGACATCACTATTATGTCGTCTGGAACAATGAATAGTGGCAATCGTGACATTTAGAACATGTGAAATTTACGATCAAAAATATGTAACTTGATAGACATGCAAACGTCAAAAGTAGAAGAAATGGTTGGAAAGAGTATAGTGCTATTTTAATTATTTTCTTCTAAAGGAGTAAGATTGGCACGATTTAGAGTATTGTATTGCTGAAGTTCTGCACGGCACGTCTATATCTATAGGTGGTCTATAGGTGTATAACCTATTCCTTGCAGAAAGTACCAGTGGGCGGTTTAACTACCAAATTATTGACTTTTTATATTTTTTTTTAATAAAAATTGGCAGACAAATAAACATTGTATATCTCCAAGCAAAGCAAGTTACGCTTGTGTTATGGGTAATATACGACGTATCACTCTGGGGCCAATACCAGACACCCAGGCCATAGGAAATAACGGAAAATTCGTTTACGAAATTTTCCATGCCAGGAATCAAACCCGGAGGGCAAAGGCTTAGCCCGCTCAAACACAGAGGCCATCTTATGATATTCATTAGTTGTTATCTGGCCTATGGGAAATCTTAACACGCTGTTATTATTGGTCACTGAAAATAATGAACCCAGGGCATGGAAGAACTAAAAATGAGAACCTCCTAGTAAAAACATAAATTTGATAATTTTCCTAAATCCTCCCTTGATGTAGGAAAACAACTTAGTACATATATATATATACTATAGGAGCGAACGTCAATCCTGATGGTAGGTTTTTATTCCTGTCCATGAGCATGTCCAATTGTCTACATCAGTGAATCAACTGCCTGAAGTTTCGAACACTTGCTCGTAATAAGTTTGTTATAAGTGAATAGAATTTCATCGGCGTCCGTGTAGAACTTTATAACTACATTTTTTGGTGACATTACTTTTTCGTCAAAAATGATTTTTACGAAATAAATAATGTCACCAAAAAATGTACTTACAAGGTCCTGCACTGACCCGACGATTTGTAAACCGTTTTAAAAGTGCTATTGTAATATTGACTGAAGTATGTGTATCAAAATTAAAACAACATACAAACTGACATATCTTAAAGATGACATAATAAACTATAAAGTTCCAAATATTTACGTTATCTAAAGATATTGACAAAAAAATAATTTACTATTCTAAATTTTGGGACGAAATCCAACGGCTTTGTTGTCTATGACAGCTCGCTAAACACCGTGGCATTATGTTCAAATATCGAAAACATTTTGAAATTGGAACATCTCTATTTTGAATTTTAAATACGAGACGTCACAAAAAATGATACGGTCAGAAACTTACATTTTTAAAAGTATTATTTTATCTGTCCACACAATGAATAAAGAATTCTTATTATTATTAGATACTTACTAAGTATAATTTAATTTTTATGTTATAAAAAAGGTACGGGTTAATTGGATATATATAACTAAAACTCACGCGACCACAGATAGAAACTGGGAAGCCTTTGTTAAATACATGTCTTAGAACATACATAGGTGGAACCTATTTCTACTTTATTAGAAATGATATAAAAGGGTTTAAGAATGGAGCCAATGTCAGGTATTCGTGAATTTTTTGAATTATCTTCGAGAAGATAGACACTAGATGAAGCCTGCTAACACGCCAGAACCCCAGCATCAGCAAAATTTTACAATTATTTGTAAAAAAAAATTAAGAACTCTCGGTTGCTATGTTACAATCAAAAACGAAAATAATATCTCCAGCAAAGTCCTTTAAAAGTGCAGTTCGTAATCTCTAGAATTTTTCTTCCTAGTGTTTTTTGCTAACTACAAAATTACAGTCCGCTCAGTCGTTTTTAATAGGTTTAGTAGATTGATAAGAGGAAAACGAAACCGACATTTACGTAAGTAAAGTCACATGAAACCCTTATAGACTTTTATATTGAATTACCCACATGATAAAATGAAAAAGCGATGTACAAGCAATCCAAAAAATAACTACTTTTATGTTGTCTACACGTCATTCATAGTCTCCAGAGAATAGTGAGGGGAAAACAATTAGGGCTGGCAAAGCGAGCGAATCTTATATCAAAACGGAGTAAAAGCAAATCATTCGAATCACTAGGGATGTAACTCGATAGCCTCATTACTGGTGCAATGATTGAATATATGGTATAAGGAATAAACTTATGGCAGAAATAACGTTCTTGACACTTACATCAAATGAAATACTTTTTATCGAGTCATAAAATGATCATAGCTTCTTGATTGCGTATTAGTGTTAACACATAATGATTCTAAGGACTCAACTTGTTAATTATTGTTCAACAATAATTAAAATAAAATAAAAATGCAATTTTAAAAGTGAGATAGTGACAAGGTATTTAACGCTGGATTTTTAGATAAAACATAATGATTATATCAGATAAACACTGACCGTAAAAGCTTAAAATTATGACCAGGGGTGTTAAGGATATGACATTTCTGATCTGGATATGGATATATCTATGTATAATATTATACATAGATACATCATTGTACCTATAATACCTATAATATTATACCTGTCCCAATAACTGTTAGGTCTATGAAATTATTTTGGATTATCCGATAGCTGCGGTTATGATTATACTTGTACAATTTTATTCCATTAACGACCGGTCATGATGGTGAAATTGATGGTCTGATTTCGGTTATGACGATCTGAGGGCCTACAATTTCGCAGGTTCATATGAACATGACAAGTATCAACATAAAGTAGAACCTTATGCTATTATTTACTAATATCACTGACGTCAGAAAAGCTAAATCTTTTGCCATAATAAAACTACGTTTTAACGGTTTTCAGCACGGTACTTTATTTGATTTTTATTATCCGACGTTTCGGCCACTTTTCAGTGGCCGTGATCACAGAAGACAAAGATGTCATGTGTCAATAAGTATTTTTAAAGTTTTATTTAGCCTACTACTTAAAACCGTTAAAACGTAGTTTTATTAGGTATGTATACCAGTCGCCAAAACTTAAGAAAATACTTTTGCCATGTTTAAACATTCACTCAGAAATCATTATGTTAGTCTTACGCAATAATGTATGTGCTAGTTTACAATACTTTAGACTGTAATCTGCTGTCCATGTAAATTTGAAAATTTTCTTTGAGTCAGGTTGCCTGGAAGAGATCGTTTTTAGCGATAAGGCCGCCTTTTGTTTTACCAAGTAAATACTTTCCTGTTGTGCATTATATATGTTTAACTAGACATGACCTACAAACGTGTTAATTTCACTAAGCGATTCCCCAATGTCGACCAATTTAGGCCCTCTGATTTCAGTTAAGATGTTATGATTATGACGACCGCTATCTCTTATGTGTTTGTACCACACGCTCAATGGAGTCACGGTCCGTAGGGACGCTCCGGATGGCGCGTGTTGGCAAATAGCGCACATTTGCGGATGCGGTCGGAAGGGCGTGAGACTGCAATGCATCGTTTAATCTTACATTCATTAACTATTAACGTGTGACGATTAAAATTTAATGTAGGGAGTTTATAGGTAGGTATCTTACATCTTTATATCTTATGGGCCATCCGCAAATTACGTCACTCGAATTTCGTGATTTTTTGACCCCTCCCCTGTCCTTGTCACAGCTCGTCATATTCTTGCAAGCTTACATCATGAAATGATAATTTTTGCTCCCCAGTGTTCTTAGCAAAAATTAGAATCCCTGACCACTCCATATGTGAATGTAGCTTAGAAGAGGGCACACTTCATCACATTTTACCCAAAGACTTCCCCCGTCCTGTCAATGTTAACTTTCTTCTTACTCTAGTAGATAACAAATATATTTATATATTTTTTAAAATAAATAAAATGTATTTATAGCTGTATGTAGTTAGTCTAATATTACATGTTTTGTGTTGTCCATAGGCTCTCAGAAAGGGCTGGAAAGTCAACCGGTGTAATCTATTTTTTCATCACATAAATACAGTTGGAAAAATATTGAAAATTATCGTTAATAAGTCAAATTTCGTGTTTTAAAGCTTAAATATATATTAAGATTTTGAAATGTGATGTCACGAAATGGAGAACCCAAACGTTGGTGTAATTTATGGGTGGATATTATTTGTTAGGAAACAAAATTTGACAGAAACTCTTAACGTGTCTGACAAATTCTAAGCCAAGTGAATGAATAATAGATACCTAAGATATAAGAACCAGCTACTAGGTAGTAAGGAAGAGGGCTACACTCAGCAATGGGACGTTTATGAACTGATAATATTTTTTTTATTTGTCTTCATTTTGGACAATCCACATTTAACAGTCCAATTTACGAGAAGTTAGATCCTGTTAAACAGAATATAGTCTATAAAGAACGCCTACGTAATAATAAAAATCAGTATTAAAGTTAAAAATAGACCTTATTTTCAATAAAATCTCATATGAAACGTTAAAAAGACCTAAAGCCAAGTTATTTCCAACAGAAATCTAGTTTTATTTACAGTCTAGGTTTTAAACGAGTACTTTTAACACCTATCTCTTTCACGCTTACACATATCCCCATTAAACGTACATCTGTCTTTATCTAACATGTTTACTAGGCACCCACCCGGGTTGAAGCCACGCCTTATAACTCCCCAGTATATTTGTCTTTCTCGCACTTACTGATATTGCATAGGCGATCTCTTTTACTCGTTGTCTATCGATTTTCCCGCCGAGTCTTGTTTACCCGGTCAAATTCCATTGCTACTTATTTCGTATGATAGGCGCTTATAATGGTGTTTACTTCACGCGGTCGTATTACACGTATTGTTTAGTTGTGTTGCCATCTTTTGGAATAATCCCTTGTAGTTACTTTTTATACCGATTTTTAGATGCTTAAAGAAAATTTTAATAGTTTTCTTGCTTTTTATACAAATATAGGCAGACAAGAATAGATATTGTATATTTTCAAATTAAATTAGTTACGTTTCTACAACTCTGGGTTCATTTGAGTAACACCCAAACCAAAATAATTATGCAGTAGGTAATGTTGTTAGGATTAGTACCAGAAATAAAGAAACGTGCATGTATGAAGACATAAATAAAGTAGATGGAGTGTTTGTCAGGATCGTAGCAAGTGGAGATCCATTGTCTCTGCCTGCCCCAATGGGAAACAATCGTGACAATAGGGACCTATGTATGTAACTACCAGAAACCAAATCCATGAGGTCCGAGTTCTTTAGTAAACTGAGTAAGCCAGTTTTCTGGGACTGTATAGCTACCTATAATGAGCTAGGTCTTATTGTGGGAGAGTTCTGAACTTTGAGACCACCTATAAATCACAATAACCATCAATTATTAATCAAAGCATTAAAGCAGTGTAGGTACTGTGAATGACAATCGCCTAAAAAGCATAACTGTTAAAAGCTCCTAGGATGTAGAAACTTTTCAGGGTATACGTAATGTTTTTACTTAGCAATTGTCTTTCAAGACAATATCAAACTTTTCTATAGGTTTCACATTTGGGTTACGCAAGTATGACCACGTTTCTGAATTTCGTAAAAAACATTCTTTCATTGCTTTATAGTATTTTATTCATCCCTACTACTCCACAGTACCGTAAAGAAAGCTTCAAATTTATTTCTTGCTCTACCAATTTACGCCCTTTCAGTCAACATAAACTTATTACTCCTATTCATAATATAACGTTTTTCAATAATTCTTTCACGGTTAAGGCTGTCTAACTTTGGAATTCATTGCCTGTTGCTGTCAGACAAGCAAAATCTCTAATAACATTTAAGAACATGGTCAGGAAATACTATCTGCAATATAATGATATGCAATTTTATATAATTAGTATTATATTGCATATAGCTTATATTTAAATAGTTGCATTTTTATCACTATATCTTGTATATGTATATAACTTTTAAAGGCAAATTCTAGAATTTTATAGATATGAATAAACAATACAATGCAAGAAAACTTATTATTCGTATTATATTCTACTCATAGTCCCTCAATACTATAAGTAGAATACTGAGCCCAGATCACCGTCTTCTGTGGGTAAGGTGCCCAGAAGTCTGGCTACGTTTCCTCGCTGGATCGCCATACTGATCCGTTGGCCGAGGTAAGTACCAGCCCTCTGATCACCTGGAGAGTCAATGAGTCGTTTCGATAAATTTTGGTAGAGGCTCTTGGCCTCAGGACCCCACGGTCCAAGCGTCTCGACAGCAAACGGCACAAATATATAACTCTCACTGAGGGTTGCATACTTGCGCCGCTTGAGTGATTCGGCTGTTTCCGCCGCTGTACCGGCTGATCTAGACGTGTTTGGTAAATGGGATGCAGCCAACGTGTCTACGCAAGTCGCATCCCACACCAAAGGCTTGCCACGTTGCCAGGGAATTAGAGTGATTCTGTCGGGACGCCTACCATCGTCACCTGCAATACCGTTCGGCTCTAATAAAGCCGGCACGTTAGCGGTGGCAAGCGCCCTCCGTAAGACATCATTCAAGGCAGCGTGGCGTGACCATCTGCCGGCACTGCGGCGGCAAGAAAGACCATGGTATCCCGGGCCGATTATCTCAGTATATAACTTATGTGTCTATTTGTATATATAGTATAGTTATATATTTATAATTAAAATGTAAGTAATCGTACAATAATTATGTATACCACCTTTGCCACTCCTAATCAACAATATTCGTGCCACGGGTTGTCTGGAAGAGATCGCTTTTTAGCGATAAAACCTTTGTACACAATTAGAATAATACTAGTTCGTAAGTTTTCTGTAATAGTGTACAATAAAGTGTTATCTATCTACCTATCAAATTGCGTCATTGTTCTTTCAAGTTGTGTATTTTTTATATGAAGCATATTTTTAGTCAAAATCAATTTTTGTAATGTAAATGTTATGTGGATCATAGAATTCATAATTTGTAATCATAGAATTTGGAAAATTTTCATATCTAGCTTTAGTTATTGTTTTGAGTTAGTTTTTTAATAAACGATTGTCCTTAGTAGTATTCTTCCATGATTTAGCATTGATTTAGGAACATTAATAGGTACCTAGTATAATGGACTCCACCCTTGTCGATTGTTAGGTTTCACATACCTATCGATAACCGTAATATTCAAGTAATTTCATCATAATTAAGCAAATTGTGACTAATTGTAAATATATCTACATGTTAGGTTAGAAAGACTTCTGTATGTATTCAAACCTACATCATCGGTATGAGAGTTAGCTACATCAGCCACTGAGCCAGAACTTCTTTAGTACAACAATAGTATGCCGGGCAGCAATCGGCATTTCCTCTACGTGACACCAAAAATAGTTATAACACAAAAGTTAATTTATCGTGTAAGTTTCGCGTTTCATGAATGGATGAACGTGATATGAACAAATAGACTGCGTTATTGTATCGTGACATTATAAAAGATCTATTTAATATTTTTGCTTCGTTTGATATTCAAAAAATTGAGGTGTGTGGTCGTATTTTTTACTTTTTAATAAATTTTGGCAAAATGAATGTTACATGTCAAACTTTTTTGCTGGAAAATGGTGTTGAAAATCTACAATAATTAAAAATAAAACATGTCAGTCAGTATAAAGTAGGTTTACCTATACAATACAACTAAGTGGAAATCTGATTTTATCAAGTAGTTTGTGTGTTTGTCCATTTTCACAACTTTAGTATTTTACTTATACCTTTAATCGACTACAGGCGTACGAAGACTACATATTTCATATCAATGTAGGTAATATGTCAGTAGATTTTTAAAATGCTCTGGCTTTAACAAGTCAGATTACAATAGTTCTCAATCAGTATTACAATCATGTAAGACTTATTAACTAACGTTTTTATAATTATCTATACGGTAACTTAAGCATTTTTAGGTTCAATTCTCGTTATTAGAAGATATTTAATTAAATTTATATTATTATTATTAAAAAATGTTTGTGATCCTAAAAAAGCATATAGATAAAGTATACCCAAAACTATAGAAAGCTAATAAATAAAACAAAATTCGGCAACTGCATGTCAATCCTCGCACTGTAAAGGGTTCGAGTCCACTGTTAGTTTAGTGGCAATTCTAAAAAAGAAATAGTTGAATACACTGCACAACTTTAACTTTATATAAAGGAAAATTTTAAAATGCGAATGACAACGGTTTAACAAAAATACTTTTAATTTTTAAAAAACTACACCCCTTGCCTCTTTTGACAGATAAACAATACTCCCACCAATTTTGATGGCCATAGACAATTTTTTTTCAACGAGGAAAGGCAGATGTTCATTTTATATTATGTAACACATAGGACTAATTCGACAATAACAATTAGTGGGCACACCCTTCATAGACACCCCTAGGGGTAGAATAATAACGCCCTTTTAGAAAAAAAAGTTTGTTGCACCCGTTCTGTTTGGTGTAATAAAAATAATTGTGCGCCTCTATGGTCGGTACTGCCATAGACAATTGTATTCGATATACGAATGTTTGGGGAACATCTGTTTTATTTATGTTCTTAAATCACGAGCCAGTGACTTCGGTCATTTTTATTAAATAATTCCCAGTAATTTCAATAATGTCCGGTATTTTAATTAGAATTTTAAACCATATAAAATACTGCAACGTTTAATGCACAGATTATTAGCATTGATAAAAATGTTAAAAATCAGTGTGTTAGATAGAAAATATGATTAAAATTTACACAATATTTATCAGTAGCTGTATTATTAACAGTAAAATCTAAATAAATTAACTGAAATAGTCCATGTGCATGTTATTACACGCACAATGAAAGCTCCCCCCATAGATGTGTCTAAAATCCAGTTTTTGTCATTTTCCTACAGAATCCTAAAAATAAATATTTGTAAATAAAATCTTGTTCAAGCCGATATACCGATAGCCGACCGAGTTAGAGGAGAATACACGTTTTTACGAGGTTACAAGTGAAATATTTCATCGTACCTACATCAACTGGAATACCATTATGATTCTTAAGATCTATCCTACCTACTACAGATACTACATACCAAGAATCACCAAGGACTAAATCCTGAGATATCTAAGTACAGCAAAAAATACACGTTACATAGGTAAAAACGCGAAGAATCTATAATAGCGACATGTAGCGAATGAGGTGTAACTAACCATCAAATCAACACTTTATAGGACTGAGATTGTTATTCCCGGTATTTTTATTATTATTTTTATTCATGGTCTAACTAATCTTTCTTTACATTCATACATATCAAGAAAGTTAATATCTATGGCTAAGAACGTCGCCTCGCTGGATCGTCGTATTTAGTATGTATCTACGTATTTTGGCCTAAAAGTACAAAGCGTGCAAAGATGACCTTAAAAAAGCTAACATAACTAATTTCAATTATGTTCAACAACACAACCGAAATCTCGTTAGTGGCCGCGTAACGCGGTGGCAAACAAAAAATATGCTGAGTCAGGCTAGAGTTGTAAAATGTGCTGGTGTTGCCCTAACAATGATAATTTATGGTAATTGTAGAAAACTAACTATGTTCTGCTATTTCTCCCTGGCAAAATTTATCAAATAACTATGATGACAAATAAATAAGCTATAATAATCATAATAAAAAGCCCAATTTGACACTTGAGAATGTCAATAGAACATAACTTTGGATGAATTTAACAAAACTGAAAGCAAATAACAATTAATTTATTTAGTTGTTGATATACATAATTCTTACTGATGCATTATATAATGTTATAAAACATAATAGGTTGGGGAAAAAGACTTTTCGCATATAGTATGTATGAACTTGTAATAAGATCTCTTTGGCTATATATACCATTTGCATCTGGCTGGTTTTGGTATCATTAAAAAGTTTTAATTTTAAAGAAGACAATTCCAAATTCAAATTAGGAAAATGTGTGATTATCATTTGTTTTTCTTATTGTTAAAATGAGTGAATCTAATGAAGAAATTCGATGCATTTTAAAATTTAACTACAAAAAAGGTAAAAATGCAAAACAAGCCGCGAAAAAAACTTGTGATATTTATGGACCTAATAGAGTATCTGTGAGAGTAGCGCAAATTTGATTTAAACGTTTTCAATCCGGAAATTTTGATATCAAAGATGCACGTCGCTCTGGTCGCCCTGTTACGGACAAAATTGATGCCATTTTTGAAAAAGTGGAGCAAGATCGGCATATTAGTAGTTACGATGTAGCTGGAGAACTGGGAATTAACCACAAAACGGTTTTGGCACATTTAAAAAAAGCTGGGTATACAAAAAATCTCGATATTTGGGTGCCTCATGAGCTCACTGAAAGAAACCTGACCTATTTTGTCATAATTATATTATTATACTCAATTCATTTTTAAATAGAAGATACAAAGCAAGGTATCATTTTTAAGTTCCCTTAATAAACCCATCTAGCTATCTAGAAATATTTATTTTAAGGGTTTTAGCCAAATCTCGTTATGTGACAAATCCAAACAAAACCGCAGTCAAAACTCGTTAAATAATAAAAATAAACTGGCATAGGTCACACGGTCATAAAAAAGTAGGTAGGTATAAATATGTGTATTATATTAACATTTTTTTTGTGCATGGCGCCATTTAAGTGATATATAATAAACAAGGCACGTTATACAAATTAGTTCGTTAAATTTTTAGGGTCCCGTAGCTAAATAGCTATAACGGAACCTTTAGAAATCCGTTATGTATATCCTTCAGTGGGTATATGTTACAGAATACTACAGGATATTAATAGAACAGAATATTATAATAATCGGACAATCACATTCATTGTATATCCCCAAGCTAAGTAAATTACACCTGTGTTATGTGTAATATATAATAAACAGCTCTGGGGCCAAATCCGAAACGCTCAGACAACAGTAAACAACAGAGAGTTCGTTTAAAAAAACCAAACTAGCCTGGGACTTCTGCATTCCAGTAAGCTAGCCGAGCAAGGGCTTAGATAGACCACACAACAACAACCGTGATTTTGTTAATAACAAGACTTATCATTTGATTGAAGACAAATGGAATATTATCTGCCATGAACGTCCGTCAGCCGTGGCTGACGGACGCGTCCGGGCAATCTGCACACCAGAACCGTAATACACTCTCCAGATTGCTTTAGGACGTCCGGAACTTTCAAGGTCACGTCCGCGAGTTACGACTTATAATATGCACACACCTAACTCCTTTACGTTTGAGACACTCGATTTCCTGGAATATTACTTTCTACACTGGCAACACTATTTCCGTTCCGGTATTGCATGCGCTTGCGCAGTCACCAATTAGGCGAGCGTGTTACAAAGCTTTACAAACGCACAATGGATTATGAATAAGTTATTTTCGTATATGTTTGTTTGATTGTATTCTATTTTTAGGGTTCCGTATCCATTTTAGCAATAACTAAACCCTCACAAAATACTCATATCCGTTATCTTTTTCCGTCTATCCACGTATGTCATAGTAATTTTTAGTAAACTACGGGTCTATATGGACTATATGAACACATACTTGACTTCTGATTTACTCAGGGCCGGATATGGGGGGGTGGGGGCTGGCAAGCCGGCGCCCATTCAAAGGGCGGCAAATTCAAACTTCGCAGACAAATACACAACTCTACATTAACGCAACTTTGAACCACCGAGACGTCCAGTAAATACTTTATGCACAGGAATTGCTTTTCGCGGGGCGCATAGGCATAGGTTAAAAACCACAGACGCATGCAGGTCTACCAGTGGGCGTCTGTTGGCTGAAATCATGATGATGATTAAAGTAAAAATATAGAGTTGTTTTTTGATATTGCATTGTAATATTGAGCCATTCTTACCAAGGGATTGTTGAAGGATACTTATATTGTTTTTAAAAAAGATTTGAAGTAAGATGTCTGCAGGGACTAAATTTTATATAAAAACGAAATTGGGATATTTAACATTTTATTAAGTTTTCGCGACTTGTATGCAAGCCATATTGACTTCTCTTCAAGCCATAACATGTTGCGAAGCGGTGGTAAATTAGATTAGGCTCCCACAGAGTAAATAATAACCATAAACAAAATTAAAACTAAATAATTAAAATGAACAACTTGGCGTTAGGCTAAATATAACTTTAATAATACTCGTTGACACTTGACATCTTTGTCTTCCGTGATCGCGGCCACTGAAAAGTGGCCGAAACGTTGGACTAACAAAAATCAAATATATTACCGCGATTAAAACCGTAAAAAGGTAGTTTTATTGGGATATTTAATTTAAATTTTGATCCAGATCTATTACAGTATTTTTGGGTCAAATTCTTTTGAGGGTTCCCTGACCAAACGAGGGAAACTGTGAGTATTCGTCGCTTTTACGGAACTTTGCACAATTCATTGACTGCTAGACACTTATACAGGCGCGTAGCTACCGCCGTATCAGCCATGTCAATGATATGGGGCCCCTAGGCTACAGGGGCCCCGAAAATGTGCAATCAAAGAAAATATCTTAAAATGTTATCCACAATCTTTTATAGATTAATACCATTTTTAAGAATAACTGCTAGGCCAATAGAAACGGCTATCAGACTTGTCATTAATGTCTATATAGACAGAAAGTCTAGAAAAACTGAAATCGTGTTCAGCTATACACGATTTGATAAATAAGTTTAGCGAGAAAAATCTAACTTAGCTCCTGGGAGCATTAAGTATAAGCAATAACTTATAATCAATATATAATTATTTTAATTCAATTCGAGTATTTTTTTTTATTTTATTTAAAATAAATCCCCTTCCCTTGGGCCCCCCCAACACATTTTGACACATGGTCCGTCTAAGGCAAGCTACGCCACTGCACTTATACAATTGTTCCAAAATATTTTATGGTCCGTAACTATCTTTTGACGGTAACTATATAAACTTCGTCTGTTAATTCACCAGTAAAAGTACCTACCTACAGACGGACTTACACACAAGCTCCGGCTTCAATTCCTGTCACGGAAAATTTCGTAAACTTTCATTTGCTGTGGTCTGGGTATGGGATCGGCCCCAGGATTGTCCATTGTATAACTTAGCTTGTGTTATTGTTTTTATTCCACTTACCTGCGGAACCCTATAAAATTAATATTCTGTGATGTGCCATGTTTATTATATCGTATTTAAATGGCGCCATACAGAAAATATTGATAATTAATAACTACACATACCTACCTATTACCTATAATGAGTTTCATATTAGATTTTTTATAACCTTGTCTATACTAACATATTTTTATTATTTAACAACTTGTAGCATTTGACATAGGTTTGTTAGTTTGCTGTAATACCGCCGAAATAACTATAATCCCTGAAAGTGGCTGAGTCTGTGTCGAAATCAGATTCCCTGTGGTAGCGTAGGTTCGAATCCTACCGGCTGCGCCAAGTCCTGTTTCGTTTCTTGTTATTAAAACATCAAATTGTAATCTTCTTTTACTGTATTTTAACATTAGCTGGTAATCTAATTTTTAACAGATATAAATGCTTGTGGACGTGCTGAGTTCAATAATAAGAAGATCGCGAGCCTATGGATGAGCTGTCTCTTGTCAAACTGCCTTGACATTAATGACTTTTTCCATTTTACAGATTAAACAGAATACCATTGTTAATATAGCGCCAGACCTGCATAACAGACGGACATGCAGACGCTTAGGTACAGTTCTAGACAACTTACAATTCCGATGGGTAGTGTTCGTTTGCGCAAAAAATGCGCAGTTTGGTTTTCGACGTGTAAATAATCCATATTAAACTTTATTGTCAAGCAGAAATGGCAGAATGTTGCTTGCTATTCATTCTTAGATTTGTTCCATTTACACGATTCGTTAACTGTCGCGCACTACTATTACCCGTGCGCAGAAGGTTTGCCGATAGCCTCATGATATCACGCGTTATGGTCAGTAGGGTTGACAAAAAGGTTACATAAATAGTTGTTGCAATAAAGTTATTATTTTAATTTATTATTGTATATACTTTACATACTGGCCAGAGAAGCACTGGACGCGGTCGGTGGAAGTGGGAGGGGTAGTCGTTGGCAAACCTTCTGCGCGCGGCTTATAAAATCGGTCTAATGCGCAGGTACATCGGGAAGAATTATTATTAAAACTATACTCGATAGTTCTAATTTCTTGCGGTATTGACAGTAGCGGAGCAAGACCTAAATTTCATGTGGGCAACATACATTTTGTGAGACCCTCTGGTAGCACCAGAAGATGGATTTAAAAAACGTGTGCGTATCGGGAAGCCCGACAGAAATGATAACTTAAAATAATTTAAGTTAAACTATTTAATATTGAAATTGTTTTACTTGAGAAAAGCTTAGCTTAAATTCTATGTATAAAGCGCGTGAGTTAGAGTGAGAGAGGAGGAGCCTGCCTACCGCTGCCGTATGCGTGAGAGAAAGGGAAGTCAGACAGACTGGCGCCGTAACGCGTTACGTAACGAAGTTTACCCTCCCATAAGAAGTTATCACTTCAAAAGGAATTGAAACTGACTACTGGCACTGGCCGGCGGTAGTTCGTCGTGAGTATTACGAGTTACCGCGAATGTCGCTAGCCGAAATAATAAAAAGTATTTGGTATGAGTAAGGGTTAATTACACTGGCTCACAAAAAATAAAAATAATATCGTGTATGTGCAGTTCACACGCAGTAGAAGTGAAATAAAGTGTGACAAGGGGTGGGAGGGATTCTAAATTTAGTGATGTCACATTAAATCTATACATATAATAAAATTGTAGAGGTCAAATTTCTGTACAATAAAAAAATGCTAAAAACCGAGTCAGGGGGATGTAAGAAGTGAAATAGAATTTAGATTTTTTTATTTTTTTGTTTCTCTATTTGTCTGTCTGTTTGTACCGGCTAATCTCCGAAACGACTGGACCGATTTAAATAAAATTTTGTATGGTGGTAGCTTATATCTCTGCTCAATATATAGGATACTTTTGATCCCGAAAAATTAAGGACTTCCCGTGGGATAGTTAAAAAAAAATCAATTACTTAAACAATTTATTATACAACTTATGCACCTAATTAAGTATTGATATTACCGGTATCATCACATCATCATACAATAAAACAATTTATACATTAAAATACAATTAGGCTATATATCATCACGCTAAGACCAATAGGAGCGGAGCACCAATGAAGAATGTTTTAAAATCGGGAGGGTTTGTTTAACTAGCTAGTTAGAAGCTAGTTATTAAATATAATGTATTCTATCTAATTCACTCGCAGGCTTAGTCCTATAGATTTATGTGTTTATCTTTTTTCAGTGTCGCTTTTTCGTTTCATCGAGTTTCAATTCACAACGATTCTAAAGAAGTTTCATTTCAAAAAGTGATCTTTTTTTTGAACAAACTCATCTATCTATGCACTGAATCCGAATCAGTTTGGTCCACACACCCTCAAAATTTTGAGTGGCCTACGTCGCCCACCCTTTACGCCGCCTCTGGCTATTGACAACTTCTGCTTCTTGACTTCTGTGGGTGAATCTCCTCAGCGGTTATATTACCTAACTAGCTATGGAACCATAATAATCATGTAATCGGCTTTCCAGGAATCCTCGAATACACAACCTTGCTGATACAGTTTCATATATTTATAGTACCTAGTTTAATTTATTACCCGGATTATAACGATAACACTTCAGATTAGGAATATTATCACCAAACATACAGATAAAGTTGAACTGTCCTTTCTAGATTATTGTTTTAACATAATTCTTTGACACAGAATTAGACAATTTAATATACCTATAACATTCTGGGGCTTCATCTGTGTGTGTTAAGGATTGAAGCTGTGGCTAAATGCGTCTTATTTAAAGCGTTAAAAAATAACATAATCAAAGAATAGATACATACGTTATTTATCAGTATTTAACGTCATTAGCAATATCGCATCTTAAATAACGCATTAAACCATCGCCATATCTGCGTGAAACGGCCTAAATCTTTAATAGTAACGCTGATGAAGCCCTTCAGAGAAATAATTAAAAATGTATAAACCATGCTAAGTTATAAGCTGAATAGAACTTCATATAAAGTAATACATTAGGGGAGAGTGGGGTTACTGCGGATGCTTCAAAAGTTAATATTCATTTAATTAAAATAATAATTCAAGAAAAGTCAAAGTAAATATTTTAACCAGTCTCTTTACTATAATTATGAAACATTAGTTTTAATATCTATGAAAAGAAAAACTTTTCCCGTCCGCAATTATAATATGATAATAATGACACAAAAAACGTGTAAGGGTTCTATTGTTTAACATGAATGTTCATAAATAAGGTATTATTTGTCATCTTACAAACCGTCGAAGCCATCTAGATTTTGTTCGAGCGTTGCGATTATGACATTATTTCTAAAACGAGGCAAATAGCGTAGATATAGTTTAAACATTATACCTATCATGATGTTTTAAAATTCTGATAATGACATGGTATTTGAATGCTCACTGTTTTATATGAAAATTGTTTCAAGATGTATTGTGAAATGTGTCCATACTCCATCTGGCTAAAACCAAAACCCTTGCGAAGCCATATTTATAAAAAAAAGAAGAATGGTTTAGTGTAAGACACGTCTTTAATTACAAAATGTTCATAAACGTGTGAAACGAAATACCTATTGTGAAAACTAATTATGTTGCATCCCATTTTCAAAACAAAGAAACAAAATTACATTCACAAAGATTAGTGTTATTATTAATTAAAAGGATTTAACTGTTTTGACTTTCTAGGTCGCAACAGAGCATAAAGATGTCAACGTCATATATGACATTTAATTTTGAGGTTATATTAAACATTATATACTACATTACTAAAGTAACTGGACTTTTGAATTCATCACATTTTATTTGAAAACTTTACGTATTGACGATGTATTTTGCATGTTAAATTAGATGTTCTTTCTTATACATGATTTGAATCCAAAAATGTATTACTAGCTAGCAATTACTAAGAAAATGATCTGACTAGAATCATTGAGAGAGCCTGCCGTTAGCCGTATTTTTACTATCCATACTTGAGGAAGAGCATTGGGTCCGTGAGGTCCATTGGCAAACAGTTTCTTCAAAGACATTTGTAAGAAATAACCTGTGATCAGAAGGCCAGTTTACACTTCGCCAACGATTTAGCAAATCAGTATTGACATAACAGCGTGACAATGCAGCCATACCTTTGAACACGCCCGCAAAGGGCGTGATCTGGTACGTGATCTGTTACATAATTTGTTGGTATTGTAGTTATTACAGTTCTGTTTACTTATATATTTTCTCTTCTTTTATTATATAGGATAATGATTCATTTTATTTTCTGTGCGCGTTTGTCATATATGTTTTTTTAATATTTCATATACTGTGTTACTTTCTTACTACATTTACTGTTACTTATTACATTTACTGTGATGTTAGGCCAAATATTAGTCAATCAGACGGGGTCGGCACTGAAAATCAGCGCTGTGCTGGAGGAAAGTCCAATACAGTTTTATGCTGAGTTGCCGACCTAATTTATTGTAGCCTTTGTAGAAAATGCGGTGTACAACATATCTAATTTAACCATTAAAATGTATGTATAAATTATTTCTTCATTCTTGTATTGTCGCTTTGCTAGCAAATAAATTCTTTATTTCTTTCTTAACTTTAAGAGTTAGTTTATTTATTCATTCATTCAAATATGGAATCCTAGGAAGGGGTTACATATTCGTACCGTTTGGAGTTGAAACTTTAGGTCCGAGGGGTCCATCGGCAAAGGGTTTCTTCAAAGAAATTTCTAAGAAACTCTTTGATACCACTCGTCATCAGTAGGCTGGTTTGTATTTCGCGCAACGAATCAGCATTGCCATACAGCGTGGCAATGCAGCCAGCCTTCTGGGCACGCTTCCCTCTGGTAGCGATTTGTTACATAGGGTATATAAATTTATTTATAATTTAGTATATTTTTAAGTATTTAGTTTAATATTTTCTTTCTTTCTTCTTTTCTGTTCTGAGCTGTTCAGTGATCATCCATTTTAGATATATTCAATGATAAGAAAAGAAATTCATCAGAGCAACAAATTTATCTGGCATATAATAATTTATTGTTGTCAACAAACATATGCCAATTTTATATTTTTTTTAATATCACCTCAATTGTTATAGAATGTAAACTACAAAATGGTATGTTGTTTACATAACGCTATATCTACATATTATAAATTTCCTGCATTCAAATGTTTAGGAATGCGACTTAGATTCTAAAATTATGTTAAAAATATTCAAATGTATTTATGGTTGTATTCTGCTGTGTGACATAAATAAAATAAATAAGTAAATAATACCCCGAATGTAGCAACAAGTTCCTTGAACGATAACCTTTTAAGTCGAGTTCGCGTAAGTCCGGGTTCGCGTAAGTCCGGGTGTGTAGTGTGAGAGAGTAATTGAGAGTTGTGTGATGCTCAAACTAAAGTCGAATCGACGAAATTTGAAAAACGCGTAACTCCGAGTTCGCGTAAAAGTGGGGCTTCCTCTGGGATAATGTTAAAGATTTAAGCCGTTTCACGCAGATGTGGCGATGGCTTTAAGGTGTTATTTGAGATGCGACGTTGATAATATTTACAGATAACATATGTTATCCACTAATGTGGCTATGCGTTAACGACGTTATTTGTTAATGTTTTAAATAAAACGCATTCGGCCACAGGCTAAATCTTTAACACCAACGCAGATGAAGCAAAAGAACGAGTACCTACGATATTTATAAATATAAATCTGGTCATCCGTAGGATAGACGAATGTAGCCAAGATGGCGAGTTTTTTTATCACCGCCGTTGCAATTCGCTAAAAATACCGTCGTCATAGTAACGCGAAAGAAGTTTTGCTGCCACATATTTAATTTTTATTGCATGAGTTCAGCAGGCAGGGACGGAGGAACCGATTTTATCCGTGCAGGAACGGAGAAAGAATACAATTTCCTGCGGCCGGGCGGCCTGTCGTAAGAGGCGACTAAAAAACCCACAGCCAGGTGGTAGGGCATTTGCCCGACTGGATGACTACGACCCCTGGTCTAAAGTATGTTGCCATAGTAACCTTGAGTTGTGTTCGGGCATTAGTGACCAGGTTCCAGTCTCCCCTAAGAGAGCAGCAGCGCATTTGTAGCACGTTTGGTGTGGCAAATGCCGCCTGCCTGTCTGCTGAACTCCTGCAATAAAAAACAGCCGACGGCCCACTTAATGGAAAGCGGTTACCATCGCCTATGGACATTTGTAACACCAAAGGTGCTACCAATGTGCTGCCGCTCTCTAAAGAGAGACGGGAATCTGGTCACTAATGCCGGAATAACTCAGGATTATTGTGGCGGCATACTATAGAACAGGGGTGGTAGCCGTCCATTCGGACAAATACCCTACCACCCCTCAGTAGGCTGTTTTATTGCCTCTTACGACAAGCCGCCCGGCTGCAGAAAATTGTGTTTATTCTCTGTTCCTACATGGATAAAATGGCACATGGGAGTTTTAATAAATGTAAATATCAATTAATTATAGGTCAATAAATAATTTATTAATATATTTGATTTTGTTTAAAATAAAATTAACGCTGTTTAGCGATCATTTTATTTTAAATATCGGTTAAAATCAGCACACCAATCTTAATATGACAAGAAAATTAATAGCTACAACATAATCTGTTAGGTATTCTAATGATAAAAAATAACTTACGAATCAAATACTCATAAGGCGAATAATTGGTGGTAAATATGAAAGAATTTAAACAAATACTATTTGCTTTTGAGACTTTTGGACCGTGGGGTCCTCAGTCAATGAGCCTCGAGAAAGACCTATCAAAACGACACACAACTCTTCAGGTGATCAGAGGGCCGGTGCTTACTTCGGACTACGGATCGGTATGGCAATCCAGGCGGCTAACTTCGGCAACCTTCTGGGCACCTCGCACGTTAGCCGCAACCTGTTTATCAATTACGGCCAGATCAGCTGGTTCGACGACGGAAAGAGCTGAATCACTCAAGCGACGCAAATATGTAACTCTCAGTGACTTATTTATTTGTGCCGTTTGCTGATGGGACATTTCGACCGTAGGGTCCTAAGGCCATAATAATAATAATAATAATAATAAGCCCCCTAATACAACCACACGTCCTGATTGAAAACCTAATCACGTGGGGGGCGGACACACGAATGAGAAATTACTGGCGTGGCTAACGTGGCTCTGGAAACCCATCAAAAATGGAGCTACGATCTAAACGTAAATGTATAGGACCGCTGCCCGGGGGCGATCGCCGGGGCACACCTGGAGCTGACGCTGGGTGTTTCAGCATGGGAATTGTCAGCGGTGAGGAGTTGAACAGGCGGGCTCCCACCGACAAAGATGCTACAGCCGAAATCCGTGACGATGGTGATAGTTTAACAGTCAGAACAAACACTCCAATAGAACCATATAGCCCAAGTACTGTATCGTACACACCCTCCAGATCATCTTCACCTTCCGTATCATCGTCACCCCAAACACTCTCTTTTAACCCAGATCCACCCATACCAGTCTTGAATGTTGGACGGGAGGCAATTTCCTTCTTATCCGTGTCCACCAAGGCTGGGAAATCACGAGTACGCATGAAATGGAGCAAAGATGTGAATACATTTATCATGCGTACTTATTTTCGCATAACCAAATTAGAGACCGACATGACCACATACAGGTAACAATTACATCAACTTTTTTCCCAACAATATCCGGAAGTAACCGTTTCAGAACAAAGAAGACCTACATTTGGGCCGAGCTATACGATGATTTAATACATCAGACCAGGCTCTATAGACTTTGGAAGTTCCTTGCCTGACATTGTGAAGAATTGTACTACTTACTATCTTATAGTACAAAAAGTAAATGTCTCGGAACAAAGGGTACCATATAAGAACTCACAAATCGCTTTGAACTAACGAGAATTAGGTACTTTCGTTCATCTGATATAGAAATTTAAATGGCCTGATAATTAAACACTTCAGACACCTATCTGAATCAGGATATAGTTTTATCAATACCTATCTTCAGTCTACAATACCTATTTCATTTATCTATCTATAGCAATAAAATTGGAGTGTCTGTCTATTGCAAATGGATAATCAACGATGGACTACTCTGGGTCCGATCTCAGGCACCCAGATCATTGTAAATAACGTAAAGGTCGTTCGAGAAATTTACCATGCCAGGAATCGAATCCGGGATCACTGCGTTAAGTAAGGTAAGCCAGAAAAATCTTCAACTACTCATCAAAGATGCCTATATATCATCAGTATTTATACGATGCCCATTAATAAACGATGATAAACCATTTTAAGAATTTTGCTTGACTGAAAGTTTGTTTGGAATGAGTTCTGAAAGGACTCAACAAACAATGAATATTTTTGGCATTAAAACAGGATATCATTCATTTCATCATACATTTTTGTATATGCGTTTGTTTTTTTTTTTGCTGGAATACAGCAGACAGGTTAACGGCCCGAATTGGTTACTGTCGACTATGGACATTCGCTACACCAATATGCTGCCAGCCTGGAAAGGGACCACTAATGCCGGAACACAACTCAAGGTTGTTATGTTGGAATACTCTAGACCAGTAGCCCCACTTCTGCTCTAGTGCGAAAATCGTCAAACACTGGCATCATAAGACGGGCGAATGCCCTGCTACCTAGCTCTGGGTTGTTTTGTTGCCTCTTACAGAGCGCCGGACCACAGGAATTATTTTTTATTCTGAATTCTTGAACGCATAGTCTGGTATGCTACATTTCAATAATCTCGCACATTTGCTTGTACGCAAACTGGTAGACGGGTCCACTTAATAGGCAAATGATCACCGTCGCCCATGGTCATCTGCAACACGTATTAGTACGTCATGCCTTTATATTTATACTATAATAATATTTTTCTATCCTTTAATTGCGTCTCTGTCTTATCGAATATGCACTGTTTGCTACAACTCCATTAATTCTTCAAAAGTCATTCTGTAACATACTTCTGTATAAAACTTATTAAAAAAAAAAAACTTGAGATAAAATAGAATAAGAAATATGAAAAAAAACAATTTTTAGCTAAACGTGTCGCTGGGGAGTTTCTTGCCGCTTCTTCTCCTTAACAGCAATAACACGTTGCGAAGTGATATACATTGACGAGGAAGTACGAGTAAAGTGTTCTCCAGTGGAACTTATTTTGAATAAAAACTTTTGAATTTGAATTTGAACACCGAGGGAGCCTATGCGTTGCCTACCACGTTGAGACTAACTATCTATTTATGCTCTTTTTGAACAGCGCCATTGTAGTGCTCAGGGAAAACCGCAGGAGGGTGTTCCCTCCATAGCTTACTCACATATGGCATAAAACAGCGTCCGTCACATACAGTGGATAACTTCCAGGTGCTGAGGAAATGTGGATGAACTCCCAAACGTCGGCGAGCGGTGAGATGGTAAAATGGCGACGTAAGATTTGTATGATATGAAAATAAATACTTATCGGGAACTATGAGCCATAAACTACTGGAATAAAAAATCCTCAGGGAAGTCAATTGCTAGGTCTTAGTTTAATTTTGTCGCACCTAAACAAAATCGCGGCCACAGCTAGTTTGAAATATAAAAAATACTACTTCGATATTATCTTTAAAACGATAATTATGTTTTATAAAAATTACGAGACTAATTACCCATGATATTTATTTAAAAAAAAATTACTGATTGTAAATTCACTTAAATGTTCAATCATGATAGCGTTACTTCGATAACAGCGTAACGCAGTATCTTGTTTTTTTTTCTTAATCTAATTAAGCAAGTCATAGTATCCATCAGTCAATATTCTAGATATGTTTAGAATAGTATGCTCTCGTATATTCTAATCAAGGCTTAAGAGCCCTCCCTATCCAATCCTATTGATGTTTAACAATTTGCAGTCTTTAAATGTAGTTGAAGATACAAGTTTAGTCATCCGGGGCAAATACCTTCAATATAAAATATGATTTAGTCTATCTAATTGTGTCTATTTAAAAATAACTTTTAGTCAAGTCATGGACGAAACAAAACAATTGAGGTCACACACAAATAAATTTAAAATAGATTCGTATTAATGAAAAAAATGTTCTGAATTTATCCTAGGTGACTATCCGTTCCTATATCATACTAACCATTCATTTACCTTATTACCGGTTAAAACTTAACATAAGCTCCATGTAGGTAATGCCAAAATTCTACCAATGGTAAGGCAAGTGAATGAATAAATACTAAGTCTTAGTCTTAGTAACTAAGATATAGATATATACTGACCGTATATAATATTTAGGTTAGGGATTCCCAAAGTGGTAGATATCGATCCCCTGGGGTTAAAATAGATTTCTCATAGGTCGACATAAACGAAAACTGATTTTGGGAGTCGACGAGGTCTAAAAATCGACCCCTATTAATTAACAAAAGTTCTTATTTGAAACTTCCAAGATACTGTGTGCGTTGTTACGTGTACAAATGTGTGTATTTTTTTTTTCAAAAAATATTTTTTACGTAATTTGTATTAATAATTATTAATTACACTTGATATTTACCGAATTTTATATCTATTTATTTTGTTAAATTTTGATGAGGAAATGATATCAATTACTCACTTAACCAACTGCAAAGATTTTTAGAGTAGTTTTGCTATAGGGGTCTGAGTATCAGTTTACTTTGGGATCTCTTGTCCAAAATAGTTTGAGAATCCTTGATTTAGACAAAGGTTGCATGAACTAATAATTAGGGTACCCAAGCCAATTGGACAAAAAATAAACAATGTGAAATCGCCATATCCGTCCGTTTGTCTGCGTCAATATTGTTACAACTTAGGCTCAGAGGAAGACAAATTCCACGTACAGATCTGTAAAAGCACATTTTATTACCTGTCGGCATTTGAAATAATTGTAATCCTTTTATGATCGTCTTCTTTTGTTCACTTTATTTATTGGCATACGTTTCTAGTTATTGTGGAGAACAGCCCATTGTCCTATTGTACTCGTTTACAGCCGCTCAAGAGCATCATTAGCCAAGTGTTGCGGATTATAAATACAAGCTAATTCTAGGAAATTAGGTCGACGTTGCCAGGCGGGCACATTTGCATTTGTGTGAAGTATAAAACGATGCCCTGATTGAGAGAGGCAGTCAGTTGAGCTACAACTACGATCAAGGCGTGACGTGTGTACGTTCGGGAATCTAATATTGACGGACTTTGCGCATTTTATTGACTTTGCGCGTTACGACCTTCTGCATAACGTTTGGATTTATTGTGTTCGATTATATTTGTACCTGTGTTATACATGTTTTGTATAGTTCTAATAAACTGTATAATAATTCTAACGGTATTTTAATTCGAGTCCCGCAAACTCGTAACAATATATTCTCTCAGAAGCTATTGGGCCTGAAAAAAAAAACTGGCTTTGTATAGATGACACTAGACAGGAATGCCTACAACAAATTTACGTAGTGAAATCGCGAAAATAAAAAATATATTGAGGCTTGCCGCCCTACACAATTCTACGTGGTGAAGCCATGCTGGTATTCTAGAATCATTCTCTTGGTCACAGCCCTTAGGGCCGGCTCAACCGATGTGATACAACGTTCTCACAGAATATCAGCGAGAAACGGTTAGCCTTGAACTAATCTTCTTTAGTGCGATGAGTGAGAGTTCCTATGGCCTTCTCCCCCTATTCCATCTTCTCTATCCCATCTCTTTATTGCATTTTTTCGAGGTGTAATCCATCATGGACACCCCACCGCTCGGGGATAGCAGTAGGATAAGTGTTGGAGTCCCGATGGCATGCATGGACCTACCAACTAACCACCCCTATGTTTCATCTCATCGCCGTATGTCAGGACCTCGGAAACCAGAGGCTCATCCGATGGTCCTGACGGCGTTGGCTCAAAGAGTTCTTCCTATCATAAAGAGAGCAACTATCCCTCTTCATTCCTTCCTATTAGACGTGCTTGCGGGAAAGACCACGAAACTCTATCTCTGGAGTTCTGGACCATTTCCCTGTCCATCTCCTCTACTTTATTCCTCTTGTCTGATCCTCTATCTCATCCCCTTATTCAATTATCTTTATCCCATTCTAAAGTTTGGCAACCCGTTAACTTTGCCCCTGGTGTTGCAATTGTCCACAAGCGACGGTAACCATTTCCAATATATAGTGGTAGCGTAATGTCTAGCGCACACGTCCCAAACTCAAAGGGCGCGGGTTCGATCCTGGCCGGATCGCATGCACGATGCACATAATGTGCATATTGTTACAATTACTACGTAATAACAACGGTGAAGGAAAACATCGTGATGCAACCTGCACCTCGAGATAACCGATGTGTCAAACCTGCCAAGCCGCCTTGGACTAGCGTGGCGGGTATAATGTCTGTTCCCCACGACCATCAATAGGACATTTGTGGGCTGATATTGTATTATTATAATTGTGTTCGATGCATATCGAACATTGTACTGATCTGTGCTGTGCTGTCGCGAGGATCGACTTGCCGCGACCTCAGTGAGTGTGTATGTGTGAGCACCAGCGGACTGTTTACCATCTGGCATAGCTTAGAATAGAATATACTTTATTGTACAAAATGCTACATAAAATCAAGAACACTAATATACAAGTACAATCGGCGGTCTTACCGCCCATGGCGATTTCTTCCAGGCAACCTTTGGGTGGAGTATAGGAAGGACAACAGAAGCATTTTTTTTATTGCAGGAGCTCAGCAGACAGGCAGACGGCCCACTTGATGGAAAGCGGTTACCATCGCCTATGGACATTTGCTACAATTCTGAAGTTATAGCCATAACTTTTGAACTTTTGTCAACTTTTTTTTTACTGTTAATATGCGCCCCACTCGTAAACTACCTCTTTTTACTCCCCCTCGTTATAACAAAAACTATACTCGCAATTACTTCTTTTTTCGTTGCACCAATACATATAACCTCAACTTTATCGACATAGACATATTTAACATACCTTTAGATAGACTTAAAATTAAACTAAATGAAATACTAAAGTAATTAATCTTCAAAATGTTTATTTTTTCTCAATTTTCGAAATTTAAAGTTGTGTAACGTACATTTTCACTATTTTTCTGTGTCACTGTTAGATTATAAGAACAAATTCAATGTAACTCTAATTCAAGTTGTAAAATATATATATATATATATCTGTTTGATGCCAAAATAAATGAAAAAAAACCCTTTCTAAAACAAGGCATTATTATCTAATCATTAAAACAGTAAAGTTAAAAACAATTTCGTAATTAGATTAGCGAAAAATCATCAATCGAGATTATAATCAACATCTTGACATCGCGTTATCAGCACTGCCCGAATTCATGTCGATTAAAGCAGCTTATCTGCTTCGTTATTAATCGATGATTTTTACTGAAAATCGTTGGGCAACGCGTCAGTGGGTTGGCATTTTGATTATTAGGATTCCGTAAATAAATTGTTACAAACTAAACCTGGACTAAATCAGAACCATATACTAGAATGATGATAACTCCCCTTATTATAATTTATGTACCTATATACTATACTGTTTATTCTATGTAAATAATATATACCATATTATTGTTGCGAGACTCGAATTAAAATGCCGTTAGAATTACATTACATTACAGAGTTTATTAGAACTATACAAACACGTATAACACAGGTACAAGTATAGCCGAACACAATTAGTCCAAACGTAATGCAGAAGGTCGTAATTTAATAAAACGCGCAAAGTCCGTCACTTATGAGATTCCCGATTGTAGTACACAGTCTCGCTTCGCTCGTGGTTCTCGCTCGACTGCCTCCGCCTCCCCCGGGTCATCGTTTTATACTGCACAAATACAATGGACCCCGTATCTAAGTCGACTTAATCCGCCACACCTGGCTAATGACTCGGCCGCACACTGCCATAAAAGAGTACAATAAAACAATGGGCCGTATGCCAATAAGTAAACAAAAGAAGACGATCATAAAGGAATTTCAATGTTATTAGTTCAAACGCCGACGGGTAATAAATGTGCTTTGTTTCAGATATGCAGGTGGATTTTGTTTTTTATCGGGACCTGAGTTGTAACATTATTATTAAAGTGATAATTTCTTATAGGAGGGTAAACCGCTTCGTTACGTAACGCGTTACGGTGCCAGCCTGTCTGGCTTCCCTTTCTCTCACGCATACGGCAGCGGTAGGCAGGCTCGTCCTCTCTCACTCCAACTCACAGCGCTAGCCGTATTTCGGACAGAATATTAAATAGTTCATTATTACTTCTGTCGGGCGTCCCGAGACGCACACGTTTTTACAAATGGTAGACATCTCAGGTGACCAAAAGTCTGGCCTATACGTCGGACAACGCATTAGCGTTGCCATACAGCGCGGTAATATAGCCAGTCTTTTGGGCACGTTTCCAACTGACAGCCGTCTGGCACTAGATTTTATAGTTTAATTTTAATTTGTATATACTGTTTTATTTAACTTACAAATTAAATCCACAAAATATTCGGGTGGTTTTAGTATCATGCCAAAAGGAAGGTTTCCACTGAAAATCAGCGTTGTGTCGGATATTATGCCGGCACAGCAATAAGCTGAGTGCAAACCTTGTTTGCTGAAAATGCGGCTTACAAATACTCAAAATATGTTTTTATTTTTAAGATACATTTTAGCAATGTAAGTATGTCGCTATTTCGTCAATTTTTTTTTTCCGTTGTTCTTCTTATATTCTTTGTTTATTATTATCAAATCAAAAGTAAACACTTGAATGATGACTAACTGCCTCAATGGTTGAGCGGGCTAAGCTTTTGACGGCTTACCTCATTGCAACGCAAAGGCTCCGGGTTCAATTCCTGGTATAGTAAATTTTGAACACGAATTTTCTCCCGTATTTACTATGGCCTGAATGTCTGGGATTGGCCCCAAAGTAATCCGTTGTATATTACCCATAACACAAGCGTATCTTGCTTAATATGCAATATGTGCGTTTATTTAAATGATAATAACAATTCTTTGCCTCTGCTCCTATTTCTGATATCACATTAATTGTATGTACATTCTTTTTAAAATGTCACTATATATCATAACCAAATATATTCTACACGATTCTTTGCGGCAGGAATAAACCCATGAGGTTTCTTTGCCACAGTCTAATCAAAATTTTACATAAGTATATGAATGCAAGCATATTGGAAAAAACACGGCAAAAAAAACGGCACCCATGTAATTAGGTAATTGAATCCAGAGCCAATATAGTACTGGGAGTCGGGGTGCGAATATCAGCCTGCGAGCCCCAACCCCCCCCCCCCCCCTCTTCTAGTAACAAAAATAAACATAGTAAAAAATTTAAACTAAAATATACCTATACCTACTAATAACGTCTATATACAGCTTAATGTACAAATAGTAAATGAGTCCCAAATCACCGTTAGTTGTGAACGTTGCCAAAACGCTGACCGCGTTACCGCGTTATAAAGCAACGCTCATGCGTTGCCCAAAATATAGGCCAGCGTTTTGGTCGCGTGAGACATCTACCTATCATTTTGATAGGTCTCGATAGAGGCGGTGGGCTTCTGGACCCCATGGCCCCAGAGTTTCGACAACAAAAGCCACAAATATGTCTTCGCTACCAAAGGATGCATAAATCCTAAAAATATTATAAATGATGTATGTTTGTTACTCTTTCACGCAAAAACTACTGAATGGATTTTGATGAAAATTTACAATCAATAATATATCTTACACATCAGAATAACACATAGGCTATAATTTATAAAGATATAGTGTGAATTATCCAAAATATAACGATTTTCCATCACCACGCGGGTATGACCGCGGGGCGCAGCTAGTTTAGAATTTTATATTCAAATATAAACGTTGTAAATGTAACACAAGCGTTGCCATCCAATATGGTAACGCCGCCAGCGTTTTGGGGACGTTCCTAGCTGACGGTGATTTAGGACCTATTTATTTTTTGTACTTTTTTAAGCTATATTAATTACACATATATATATATATATATATATATATATATATATATATATATATATATATATATAATTATTGTATTATTTATATATTATTGTATGTAAACGTTATAATATATATATATATATATATATATATATATATATATATATATATATATATATATATTATAAACGTTTATAACGTTGTAAATATGACCTTAAATGGAAGATTAAGGTCGCGTTGCCACGAGCCGAGTACGCTCGGACCGAGTTCGCTGGGATACCTTTTCAGATTTGGACAATGGCGTCTGAGGATAGCTACAGATGGTTCCTATATCTCACTATCCGTTCATTTACTTTACTACTGGTTAAAATTTGAAACAAACTGCATACAAGTAAAGTCAATTTTCTACCACTTTTTACTATTAAATCTAGACTCAAAGTCCATAACTTTTTTAAAACTAAATTAAATATAATAAAACTACGTTTTAACGGTTTTAAGCGTGGTAATTTATTTGATTTTTGTTATTCCGACGTTTCGACCACTTTTCAGTAGCCGTGAACACGGAAGACAAAAGTGTCAAGTGTCAACGAGTATTGTTAAAGTTTTATTTAGCCTACCTCCAACTTGTTCATTTTAATTATGTTTATGTTGTTATTTACTCTATGGGAGCCTAATCTAATTTGCCACCGCTTCGCAACATTATGGCTTGAAGAGAAGAAGCGGCGCAAGAAAGTCTTCAGGAAACATGCCTAGCTCTAAAACGTAGTTTTATTATACATAAAAGTCGCGAAAACTTAAGAAAATATTAAATTTAATATATTTAAAATTATTCCTTACACGCTAATTTGTTTTTTTTTATTGTATTACTTATGAGTATACTCGAACCATGCTTGACTTTTAAAATATTCGGATGACATTATAGAAAAAAATAGCATTAACTGGTCTAAAATCATTGACTTGGAAAACCTACCTATGTGTACAATGAACTAATTGATACGAGTAAACTTGGACAATGTACACCGATATGCGAGTACACTCATATGAAGTAATTTCGTACGAGTGCACTCAGTCCGAGCGTACTATGATCGTGTGAACGCGAAATTATAGTAGTTAAGGTTGATATGATTTTTGATGTTTAATAACAATTAAGTCTTTATTATTCCGAAGCACTGTATTCGTAGATTAGAGATTTTGAGAAAACTGAATGAAGCGGGACGATAGTGATGTGAAACATATATCACTAAAACTAAAAACTAGTGGTGTGACATGTCCCTTAAAAGGAAACAGATACGCTTTCATACAGTCTTGGATCCAGATTGTAAAAATATCGAGAGTAATTTTTAGATTTCTTTTTATTATGTTGATATTGTTACAACTTGGCTTCGACAAAGAGAAATTCCACGTACAGTCTGTAAAAGCACATTTTATTATCTGTGTGCATTTGAACTAGTTGTAATGCTTTTATGATCGTCTTCTTTTGTTTACTTATTTATTGGAATACGTTTCTAGTATTGTGAAGAACAGCCTATTGTTCTCGTTTACGGCCGCTTGCAGGCCATTAGCCAGGTGTTATGGATTATAAAGTATATATATGGATTTTTGCAGTATAAAACTCTGGCCTGATGGAGAGAGAGGGCAGTCGGGCGATAACAACAATCTAAGCGTGACGTGTGTACGTGAAGAAATCTAATAGTGTCGGAATTTGCCGCGTTTTATTGAATTACGACCCTCTGCATTATGTTTGGATTTGTTGTGTTCGGTTATATTTGTACCTGTGCTATACGTGTTTGTATAGTTCTAATAAACTCTATAATAATTCCAACGGCAATTTAATTCGAGTCTCCCAACTCGTAACAACATCTTTTATAATAGTCGTTACTTATAAGTGTAAAATAACTAACTTAAAAAATACAATTAAAAACCAAAAATAAACTAAGTTATAAATAGTACAAGCAATTATAGACTGTGTAACAAATCGCTGCCAGATGGGAGCGTGCCCAGAAGGCTGGCTGCATTGTCGCGCTGTATAGAGATGCTTATTTGTTGGGCGAAATATGAGTTTTTTTATATTTATGTATTATAACTGTAGTAGGTTTAGTTATTTGGAATGAATTAATAGTGTGGTGTAAGAGATTTCATATTATAAATTCTTGAAATTCACTCAAATAAATTAATTATCATAATAAATAACTTATTTAATTTCTATACTTATTCTTTAGATTTCTCGCCTTCGAGATTAGGAGTGATAATTTCCATGTTGAAATAGAAAAGTACAAAGCATTTTTAAGCTATATCTGAACTCAATAAATTTCTTTGGCCCAAAAGTCGCTGTCTCCTTTAAACATTTCAACAAAAGTATACGGTTTCGGTTAAACTAACTCGTGGTAGCTTGGTGACAAACGCACGCGTCTGAAACTTAAAGGGCGCGCGTCCGAATCCTGGCCGGAAAGCATGCACCACTTAGGCAGTTTTCTGACCTAATGTGCATATTGTTACAGTTGCCACGAGTTAACGATAGAGGAAGACATCGTGATGAAACTTGCACATCGAGATAACCGGTGTATCAAACCTACCAAGCCTTGAACAAGAGTAGCGGGTTTACCTCGGCCGAGCCCAACAGTGGGACGTTTATGGGCTGTTGTTAATATTATTTATATAAAAGTTAACATAATAGACGGTCTTATCGCTATACATTATTAATCAAAACTCACTTCAAACAAAATCTTTCTAATTTGATCAACGCATTACATCATATTCTAGACATAACAACAATAAAACGACTTTTAACAATAAAACTGTGAATTTATTAATAAAAATATATTAATCTAAATACTTTAATAAGTTTTAATCTGGCAATACACAGGTATTACGCGTGTTATTCAGCCATAAAAATAAATCGAATCTAAGGATTATTTTTTCACCTTTTATTGTGTTATCAATTTAGCGATAACATAATGTGATAATTTTAAAGGTACTCTATAATGGGAGCTATTTGTTTGAATATGTAAAACAAATTATTTAATACGTGGTAGTTCTTGAAACCACGAAGGAAAGCGGGCTTAAGTATAATGACACACCTGCCGAAGATACACGGTGTCGACACTTCGGCAACTGGTATTCGGTCGGCATGACACGGGACACCACCAAACGCACCGAACAGACAGAATTACGCGACGTCGATTTAAAATAGTACGGTTCGAAACCTTTCCCCAAACATCTTATTGTATAATACCCATTCCTTTAAAGTATTAATTTTCTCAGTGTTAACAATACGAAGAGGGGAATTATACGCTTTTAGATCCGTAAAAGTATTGGAGCACATACGTATAGTGGTTCAAATAATAGGTTGGGGAAAAAGTCTTTTCGCATATAGTATGTATGAACTTGTCATAAGATCTCTTTGGCTATACCATTTGTATCTGGCTGGTTTTGGTACCATTAAAAAGTTTTCATTTTAAAGAAGACAATTCCAAATTCAGTTTAGGAAAATGTTGTGATTTTCATTTCTTTTTCTTATTGTTAAATTGAGTGAATCTAATGAAGAAATTCGATACATTTTAAAAATTTACTACAAAAAAGGTAAAAATGCAACACAAGCCGCGAAAAAAATTTGTAAAGTTTATGGACCTAATGCAGTATCTGTAAGAATAGCGCAAATTTGGTTTAAGCGTTTTCAATCCGGAAATTTTGATATCAAAGATGCACGTCACTCTGGTCGCCCTGTTACGGACAAAATTGATGCCATTTTTGAAAATGTGGAGCGAGGTCGGCATATTAGTAGTTAAGATGTAGCTGGAGAACTGGGAATTGACCACAAAACGGTTTTGGCGCATTTGAAAAAAGCTGGGTACACAAAAAAGCTCGATATTTGGGTGCCTCATGAGCTCACTGAAAGAAACCTAATAAACCGTGTACTCATTTGTGATTCTTTATTACGACGTCATGAAACCGAACCTTTTTGGAACAAAATGATAACTGGTGATGAAAAGTGGATCACGTATGACAAGAACGTGCGAAAAAGATCGTGGTCAAAGGCCAGTCAGGCTTCACAGACTGTGGTAAATCCTGGGTTAATTCGCAACAAGGTAATGCTGTGTGTATGGTGGGATTGGAAGGGCATTATTCATTATAAACTGTTACCGCCAGGCAGGACCATCGATTCTGAACTGTATTGCGAACAATTGATGAGATTAAAGCAAAAAGTTGAGAGAAAGCGGCCGGAATTAATCAACAGAAGGTGTGTGGTTTTTCACCATGATAACACTAGACCTCACACATCTTTAGTCACTCAGCAAAAATTAGGAGTTTGGCTGGGAGGTGTTAATGCATCCGCCGTATAGTCCTGACCTTGCACCTTCAGATTTTCACCTATTTCGGTCTCTGCAGAATTCCTTGGGCAGTGTCAGGTTCACATTACGAGAGGACTGCCAAAACAACTTGTCGCAGTTTTTTGATCAGAAGCCCCAAAATTTTTATAGCAATGGGATCACGTCCATACTTACAAGATGGCAAAAAGTTATCCAACAAAATGGTACCTACATACTTTAGTCAAATGTAAATAAACTTTATAAAAATACCTTTTGAAGTTTTATATAAAATGCGAAGAAACTTTTTCCTCAATATAATAAGTTCGACCAACTTTCGGTCGCGCATTATGTGTTACATGCTATTCAATGCATGCGTACACATTGAATGCGTTCATGCAGAAAAAGTCGCCAGACGAAAGATTCGGCATTATGCCGAACGCTACATAATTTCGGCTGATGTGTTATAGGTTACTTAAAACACACTGCGAGCGTATTTAGCCGTACTTTAGGAGGTGTGTCGCTTGCCTAACTCGTGGTTGAACGTGTATACATTGTGATAGTTTGCATATCTGACTGAACAATTAGTTGAGAGCGTGCCGTACAATCATACGCGCTCATGGTCTCATGCATACACAGAATTACCACAAATATAGCCCGCCCGCCTTCGTGAATTTCAAGATCTGTAAAAAATGCTTGAGGTGCTTGAATATCAAATTTTACAAATATTTCATCGGTAGTCCTAATAGCATTTGTTATTAGAAGCTCCATCTACTTAGTTTGGTGTTAGTAGCTTCATCTTATTATTGTTACAACTTAGTCTCCGACAAAGACAAATTCCACGTACAGATCTGTAAAAGCACTTTTTATTACCTGTCGGCATTTGAACTAATTGTAATCCTTTTATGATCGTCTTCTTTTGTTCACTCATTTATTGGAATACGTTCCTAGTTATTGTGGTGAACAGTCTTATTGTACTCCTTTACAGCCACTCAGGAGCAATATTAGCCACGTGTTGCGGATTATAAGTACAAGCTAATTTTATGAAATTATGTCGACGTTGTCGAGCGGGCACATTTGCATTTGTGAAGTATAAAACGATGGCCTGATTGAGAGAGGGCGTTGTTGAGCTACAACTACGATCTAGGCGTGACGTGTGTACATTCGGGAATCTAATATTGACGGAATTTGCGCGTTTTATTGATTTACGACCTTCTGCAGTATGATTGGATTTGTTGCGTTCGATTATATTTGTACCTGTGTTATACGTGTTTATATAGTTCTAATAAACTCTATATTAATTCTAACGGCATTTTAATTCAAGTTATTAAAATTTAGATTAATATTTACTTTATGAACATTTGATAATTAGTATAATAACTAATCAGAATAAATTGTAAAGTTATTTATGTATGTATTAAAATAATGAAGGTACTATTATATTACAACACTGTACAAATACTGCAAGCCCGCTGTGAATCAGGCATTCTTTGCTCGAAAGTCGAATAAACCAGTTCTCAATGTTCCTCGTATTTTGTTATACAAATCCCGCAATAATATAAGACATAGCTATATTAATGACTGAATTTTTATATATAGATTTTAAAAGCAAAAATCATTTAATTTTAAAACTAACCTGAGGGAACAAACATCGAGCCTTTTGGTATACATAGTAGGCCAAATATCACTACAATCGGGGGTCAATCTACCAGTTTAAACGTCTTAATTAGCCACCCCATTACGCTAACGAGAGGCTCCCCATATTGCGCAAATCAAACAAACATGCAAACACGGCTAATTGGCCATTTGCGATGGACCCTTTTCATCTAATCTTTGATAAATCGAACGTTTATTTGATCGTAAGATTAAAGCCATTATAGTCTTTATTATCGTTGCTTTCAAAAACTTGATAATAAGGAGAGTAGTAAAGTGAAAAAATATCATCCTTTTATGTTAGCTCTTTTACAGTGCAGGCTGTCAAACTTTGAAATAATTTTACAGTTATTCTTAGTTCGTTCGCGTTAAGAATGCAGTGTGAGTCGTCATTGTTCACCGGCCTAGCCCCGCCCCCTAACCAATCAAATCTTTTCAAATTATAAGGTCAAGTTCACAGTTGAAGGCAGAGCTTCGAACGCGACGGTTGCGTACTGTAATTGTGTTAACTGATTTATATTAAAAAAAATGAATACCTCACCAATTCGTAAAAATAAAAGTGGTTCGGTAATTCATAGTGGTGAGAGAAAAGTAATTTACTGATCGATAGAAGAAATGCTGCGACCACGTCTTACAAGAAGAAAATACCATGTGGGATTTAGATGACGCCATGGAACTCGCTGCAGAAAATTCTTTTATTATAAATACTAACGCGGATACTAGTGATAGTGATTAAAATATTAATGACTTAATTTTAAAAAATATAATTTGTTTGAATATTAACACCACTGTGAATACACCTTTCCCTGCAGTTGCACTGGTGACTCACTGCATTCTTAACATGAACGATTATAGTAGCATAGTTGTTCTTGTCATGTTTCTTTTTAAAGTTAATAATTAATTTTGTTATGTACCCTCTTATTTCTAAACGATACAATCGGCCATTTCCTTAATTCAATAATAATGATAGATTCTGTGATTAGCGCCTGTTCTATAGAGCTGTTGTCTATAATTTACCATAATTTTATGTGACAATATTTATGCTTTGTATGATATGGTAATTGTGTAGATTATAATTCAAAACGTCTCAATTGTATATAGACGGTATTCATTACATTTTATTTTCATGTTGGCAGACACGATTGATTTATACTGTGTTCGGTTTATTTTATTACATGTAAAACTTTAATTACTTTATGTAATATCTTATATAAAATATTACCTAAAATTTCCAAACAATAATGTATTAAATTCTTTTCATTCATAACCCTTTAATTAGAATAGTTTACCAATGACTTCAATCCGCTGTCGGTTGTGTTAATTTGCTAAGTTTCATATACTGTTAAAGTGTTGGAGGGTTGGCAAAGTGTTCTAAAAATGCTTGTAAAGTGTGAAAAGTCAGTATATTCAATGTGTTAAAATCGTAAGGTTCTCTGATTATAAATATGTGACCAGTTGCTGTTCTTTTATTACCATACCCTTTTGAGTTGTTGCAAGTATTACAATACGCTGCCTCTTACTGTCAAAAGGGCCAAATCCTTGGCAACATTCAGAAGTTAACTCAAAAAGCACTATTTGTCCTCAAATAGCTATGTCTGAATAACACAATACAATCATGCTGTTATAATTATAAAGCCGTTGTTGCGGACAGAGAGCACCCCCCTGACCCACCCGCCGGAGCACACCTACTCTCCGCGCCCCGCATACCGCTGACGCCCATAGCTAGCACAATTAGCAACTAGGCGTCAGACGGGATGCGGGATATAGGGACAGCCTTGGAGGCAAAAAAGGACACAACTTGACCCAACTTGTTACATCTTGTCACATCTTGTTACATCGTGACACATCTTCACAACGGCACATGTGTACTTCTCTCATCACAACTCAAAGACTCTCTTGCAAAATGTGTACCTATTTTATTCGTGTAAAAAGTTAAATAATAATCATACAGTCCATTACTCCCGAGTTTTAATTCTCCAAACAAGAAGCAACTGCCACCAATAGCCGTGGTAGCGTAAAGGCTAGAGCACGCGTCCCAAACTCAAAGGGCGCGAGTTCGATTCTGACCAGAACGCATGTCCATTTTCTGACCTAACGTGCATATTACAATTACCACGTGCTAACAACGGTGAACGAAAACATCGTAATGCAACCTGCACATCGAGATAACCGATGTGTCAAACCTGCCAAGCCGCCTTGGACAAGCGTAGCGGGTATACTGTCCGTTCCCCTATAATGCGAGGCCCGAGTCCAGCAGTGGGACATTAATAGGCTGTTATTATTACTAGTGGTCGCCTGTGGTCGAAATTCCACCATAATAATTAACGTCAAAGACTATACTTCTATAATCACAGATTTCGCCAAGGCAACAATAAACAAAAGAGTATATATGCGTGTGTGTGTAATTTTTTTTTAAATTGATTTAATGTATTCTTTATGTATATTTTTTTAAAATATTAGTATTCGTCGCTTCTTCTTTATATCTATACTAATATATAAAGCGGAAGAGTTTATTTGTTTGCTTGAACGGGCTAATCTCGGGAACTACTGTTCTGATTTGAAAAATTCTTTCAGTGTTAGATAGCCCATTTATCGAAGAAGGCTATATAGGCTATATATCATGACGATAAGACCAATAGGAGCGGAGCATCAATGAAGAATGTTTCAAAATCGGGGGGTTTTTTATTAATATTCCGCGGACGAAGTCGCGGGCAAAAGCTAGGTAACTACAAGTGAGCGAAAATTCATACTCCTCCGTCCGCGCAATTTTCGTAAAAAGGGATACAAAGCTTTGGCTTCATGTATTAATATATAGATATTACATTATGTATAACCGGTAGAACTTCACCCGGTCTCTTGTCACCGTCGGGGTACCAGCTGTTCTTGAATGGAACGGGCTGTGCCGCGACGATGGCAAGCGACCAGAGGAATGTCGTTGGTACCTTGGAAGATGGGACATCGATACGTTAGCGGCTTCCCATCTTCCAAACACAGCCTCACTGCCGGAGGAGCTGCCACATTTGAAGAAACCCTGAAACGCCTCCATCGGTGAGCGATATATATTTGCTCCTTTCGGGGTTGCGACTTTGGGGCTATAGGGATGTGAGGCTTATCAACTTTATCGAGACCTTTCAAGGCGATTGAAGAAGTCTCGCGTGACCAAAGGGCTGGCCTATATTTAGGGCAACGGGTTAGCGTTGCCATACAACATGGAAATGCGGCCAACATTTTGGGAACGCTCCCCACCGACAGCGATCTGGACTACATTTTTCACTTGTAAATATGTTTATAATAGTATTTAATTTTTAAGTCCTTTTTTGTAGTGTAGTTTAATTTTTAAGATAGTTTCGTTTATAATTTAGTTTTATTTTAATTTAATTATTATTCAGTTTTGTAAAAAGCAAAAAATAATATTGTGTATGCGTGTGTATATATGTACCTAGGTAAGAATATATAATTTTTAAATTGTAGCTAAAGTATTTATGTATCTATTGCCATTTTCCTGTAGGCACCTTCATCGCCAGATTATTATCTAATAATTTATATCATTATTATCTAATAATAGTGTTAACGCCGCTTATTATATTGCCTAGAAAGTATTGTAAATGTGTTTTTTTTGGTTGTTATAGTTTATTTGGTGTGCAATTAAGTGGTATCTTTTTATTCAGCAAATCTAAAATTAAATATAGGTACTATAATAAACTTTTCTGTCAAAAAGTTGTATTGGAAAGTAACTCCTTATGTAGTCTTTATGTAAGAATAGTAGATTGTTACACGAGAGGTGAAAGTGACATATTTAAGCACGAGATGGTTTGGTGAGGGCGCTAATAATTCGAGTGCCGAAATGGGCCTTTCAACCGTGGTTAACACTGCTTTTTATTTCGAATATGAGGAAAGTAAATAAGTGATTAGTTAAACAAACAACTACTTCTTTAATAAAATCAGGCTTTAAATCCATAACTAAATCTGATGAAATATCATCATGTACGTGTCACATATGAAACGTCAAGTAATTTTTTTTTTCAATTCTGCCAGTCAATATTTTTTTGTCACTGATGATAGTAAGTATTTAGTTCAAATTTATGTAAATTAAATAATAATTTAGTGAAAACTAATTTATAAATATAAAATAATGTTACTAAATTGTTGATATTTTTTATTATAATTTATGCTGGCTGGGACATGAGTGGCATGTATTATCTGTGGTTCGCATAGTTTTTTAGATTATTTGGCAGTTTTTGGCGGGAACTGAAAGGAGATGTTGTACTGTGCAGTTTTATTTTCTAAAAATGTGTAAAATTTCTCTAAAATAAACAATAGTTGTAGGATATTGATAGTTTTTGAGTAGTAATTCTGTGTTTTGTGAGAAATGTCAACTGTATAGTCGAATGTGGCCTTTTGAGTTGTCACAAGAACTCCGTTGAATGGCACCAGCTGATAACCTACAGTTCAGCTGTACTACACATAGGCTTAAGATAATGAAGAAACTACATTTTAATCTAAGATCTGGCTTAAAGGCCTAGCTGCCAAGCCATAAACCTAAATTAATAATAATCAAAAATTTTTGACAGCAGGGAAAATCGCTTTCCAGGGACGAAAAGTGCTGTTTTCATCCCTGTGATTAAGCAACTCCAAGCGTACTTTCAGAATGTAACATATGAAAAGTAATAAACATTCTAAAAATCAAGCTCTAAAAACATGAAAAAAGCAACGTATGAAAGACAAAAAACAACAAATATTATGACAAACAATACCTGACAACTCGTTTGTCAAGGAGAGGCAAAAAAACCTTCGTGGGAAATTCGATCCACATAGAGAGAGTTTTTAGCATAGAGTAGGTACAGTAATAGAATAGAAGAGTTTTTAGCTGGAAATGAAGGATGGTGTTGTGCTGTGTAGTTTTAATATCTAAATATTTATAATATTATTGTAAATGAACCTAGTTGTAGGGTATTTTTAGTTTTTGAGTAGTAATTATTATAGAGATAGTACCTAATAGACATAAGTTATCTGTCAATGTATGTCTCAAATAACGCATTAAACTCTTGGCTAGATCTGCATGACAAACTGATAATCTGGTACAACTAAGATAATAGAAATATTATCTTAGTTGTACCAGATATACCTGTAACTAAATGTCAAAAAATGGTACTACAGTCGCCATGTTGAAATTTCATACAAATTAGGGCTGCCAGTACTAAAAAGTTGTTTATTCGTTAACGACATTATTTTTAACGCTATAAATAATAGCCATTTGGCCACAATCAATAGTTATACATTATCCCAGATGGAGCCCGAGCATTATAAAATATGGTTATCTTAGATTGAGAATGTGTTTGGTGTTTATTCATACATTGGCAACACCGTAGCGAAAACAGCGACGTTCTTCATTTCACAGATAAGCACTATACCGACTATCAGATATTTGCATCTGTCACAACGGCGCGACGGGAACGTAGTTACCAACCTAATAAAATACAATATGTCTATTCATTATTCTCAGTCGCTATCATATAAGCAAAGGTACTCGTTGCGAGTGGCACAAGTACAAAATCAGAAATTACGGGGCGTGGCTCAATCCCACCCGCTGGGGATTGGCCGGGACCCCTGCTATTTGTATGGGAGTGGCGAAAACATATCATTTAAAACGGTTCTTATAGACAACATTGATCACCATGGATAATAAAAAAATCTTCTCAAATGCGGTTTTCAAGCATAGACAAATGGCAAAAAAATACATATACATGTGAACTATAATGGGTCTTGAGTTGACGCTAACTTGGAAGGATGGTCTTCTGCTGTGTAGTATTTTTTTTTAGTATACTGATAAAAAGTGGCTGTCTGTGATGCTAAAGTATTTTATTAACAAAATTTATACCTGTGATATTATATCTTATCACCATTTGTAATAAGATGCTAAGTCATAAATGGCCGTTTTTAGAATTTTTATGTGTCAGTTTGTCTGATAGTTTGTTTCAAATAAGCTTGGGAACGGAGGTCTTTGTTGTTGAGAGGACTAAGCCTTTGCCGGCCTACCTCACTATAACGCAGAGGCGCCAGGTTCGATTTCTGGCATGGTAATTTTCGGAAACGAGTTTTCCCTTAGTTATATGGATTGGGTATCTGGGATTTGGCTTCAGTAGTCCGTTGTATATTACTCATAACACGAGCGTAATTTTGCTTAATTTGGGTATATATAATGTGTGTTTGTCTGGCGATTATTATTATTAATAACAAGTTTATCAAAAGGTGCTACCTAAATAAAGTTCGGTGCATCGTTCACGCATTACCCTATTTTTGTAGATATATATAAATTCACAGAATTTACTTAGGTACGATAAATCTGTATTCTACGAATCTTAGAGTATTATACCTTACAAAAAAATATTCAGACAAGTTTTCATACATAAAAAATTAAATACAAACCTTCCCAGTGCCTGCTCTGAGACGCACTCAGCCAATTTCTTTTTATATTATGAGTCCTATATTTAATTTGAAGTTTCATCGCGTTAATATTGGACCAAGTCTTATCTGACTATAATCAGTTTCATACGCCCAAAATCGCAACCATGGTTCGAAAACAATTAATTTCTGTATGAATACAACCCCATACACTCCTCTTTCAACCCCTAAAAGTTGTATTGAATGTATACTTTACACCCCAATTGTATCAATGGCCTAAAACGACCCCACTTGTATTGTGCGAGCGCAAAAATGAAATATTATTGCATTATGCACTTTTACTTGTAGGGAGGCTTAATAAATTGGAATGGAATGAGCTATTTCCTTCCATACAACTTAACTTAGTCGTCATCACTTTGAATATACAGTCTACTCTCGATAATTTGAATCTCTCGATAATTTGAACAAATTTTCCGGTCCCTTGAAAAATACTCAATAAATTGAATAAAATCAATGTTAATTGGTCCCTTCGGTAACTTGAAGTTGAAGGAATATTATCTTGCTCGCAAACATGCGATAATTTGAAGTCCGGGCTTTCCTACTCTCTATAATTTGAAGCGTTTATCATGCACAGACCTTTCAATTGTTTACATAAATGAGATATGAGTAAGTTCGCATTCCAGTCTTCTTTCAAACGTTAATGAATAATGTTAATGTTTGATTTGTGCTATTAAAATGAATCCAAGAAAGAACAAATGTCTTTCCATAAGTTCCATAAGTAAACGCTTGTTATTTTGAACTCTTGACAATTTTAAATTTATCTCCGGTCCCTTGAGTTTCAAATTATCGATAGTCGACTGTATTGGTGAATGTATGAATAAAATACATGTTTTTAAAGCTAGTTTACTCAAAACTTTAAAACAGAAGAATGGACTAGGCGATTTCATAAGAGTTCTATTTTCGTCAAAGTGGCCACGGAACTCTAAAACACTAATTAAATATTCGTATAACAACCCTTACAACGTATATTTGATTATGTTTTAGATTTTAATTCACAACACACTAAAATCATGACAGGTAGGTGCTACTAGAATTTAGTAAAAAAAGTGTTTTAAGAAATCCTGTAAGAACTATGCAATTGTTTTAATTCTATTAAAGCCTGAACACTTAATCAAAAAGCAACTTAAATTATTATTTTTTAAATATCTAACCATATAGCTTTTATAATAAGACTGGTTTTATTCAAAAATATGATATATTGAAAACATTAATAATACAGAAATTGAGCAGTTTATGTCTATTATTTATATGACTAGAGATCATTTGTCATTTTTGTGTTGAAAAATTCACTTATTTAAATATATAAGTATTATAAATCTTTATGAAACAACAAAAATACAGTAAGTGAATGATGGAGTCTTTGACTTCTGACATTTGACTTTCTTTCGGAAGTCAAATCCCTATTACATTGAAATGTGCTAATCCATACACACAAATGAATGATTGGAACTTTATTAATAAAAATACAGGTAATAGTTGTACATAAGATGTTAACAAAGTCAATTTTGTCACTGTATTTGACCTACAAATGGTGATACAAATATTTGCGTACCTACACGTCAATCTAAAAACAACAAAAAAAATCACAGCATATTATCACGCCTGTTGCCACTAAAGGTAATCAGAGCCGATGGATTTCTACTTGCGGTGATCCCAATAAACACCTTTCGTTGCATCCAATTTCATTAGGTAATCTCTTTATACATACAAGTTTATATGAGAATAGGACCGGCGCTAGCATTTTTGCCGCCGTAAGCAAACTCAAAACCTGCCACCGAAGCTTAACTAAACTAAAAGAAGTCTTCTATCTAGCTTTCTTCTTCCAGAACCCTGTCTGTTCCTGTTGTGTATGTGCTTGTTGGTTTCACTACTCATATATTTTCAAGATTTAACACATATGTCCGAGTTTTTTTTACCCGACCTTTCTTCAAAATAATTTCAAACTGATCATGGTAAGGACGTCGCGGTCTACCGACATCAACGCTCATTCATCCGTTCTTATCAATATCTATTGTATCTTCCATAATATTATAAAATTCTAAAAATGCCATGTCTGTACATTGAAGCATTAAAAAAAACAAGTGAAATAGACTATATAAACGAGGGAGAACATGATCCAATTTTTTTTTAGATTTCTTGACTGTTGTTCGGGATTAACGTATAAATTACTGGGCCGATTTCGATGCGGTTTTCGCTGATGAATAGCAAATTCTTAGACTTAAAATTTGCGCTATTTTTGAAGTGAAACTTATTTAGAATCGTTGTGATTTGAAACTCGATGAAACGAAAAAGCGACATTAAATAGAGGTAAACTCATAAATCTATAGGACTAAGCCTACGAGAGAATGAGATACGAGTTTTACCTTGTGCAGCACAGATTAGAGAGTCGGTAAGACCGATGATTAAACAAAATTCCAATTTGGACCGAAACAAAACTGATAATAAATGTTTGAGACTAAAACAGTGAATAATTCAAAGTGATACTTAAGAAGCTTATTTTGAATCATAATATTATGACAGATGTAGGCTAAAGAAATTATATTTATATTAATAAAAGTTTGAGAAGAATTATCTGTGAGTATATTCTCTGAAGTTTCACTTCTATTGCGTCTGAACTGCACACATATTGTTTATCCCGAGAATCCCGCGGGAATTTTACTGGGATTTAAAATGGCCAGATTAAATAAAAATCGAATTCCAATGCGATTTCTACTCTGATCGATAGTAAATTTTATATAATAAAATGTGTGATATTTTTAATCCAGGAATTTTCCAGGAAGCGGTGCTTAAAAATTACCTTATTCCGGCCAATTTTACTAACACGATCGCTGCAGTACTTTGCGTCCCGAGAATGCCGCGGAAATCTCAAGTCAAGCGCGGACGAAGTCGCGGGCATATTCTAGTAATTAATAAAATTAGTGAAAACTCACACCTAAACTAGACAATGCCTGTACTATTATAGGTGTTAGTGTTAGCTCCTTCCTGTAATGTATTACTTGAATGTTTCACTTGTGTATTCATATGTGTGCTATGGACCTTCAGGACTTAGTTCCCCCGTCCTGTCTTTGATCTGATCTGATCTTTGAACATTGGATACAACTACCTAAAAGTTTTGCCTCCACCTTTCCTTCGCGCACCGCTGTCGAGTGGAACAATTTGCCGGAGCGAGTCCTTCGATTCATACGAACCAGTGGTCTTCAGAATACATAGAATAAATACCAATAGAACATAGAAACCGATAAATAATACAAGGGATATATAAATCAGTATAATATAGACAAATAAATTGTAATACATAAGACACCACGTTTACAAATAAGACCTTGGAAAAATGAAGAACAAAATACTTAGCATTGTGTAAGTAGGTAGAAGTACCTATGTATGTAGGTAGAAGTAAATTAGTAAACATTTGTAACGAAAAGATAAATGAATAGATATGTAAGAAAGATACAAAAATAAAAATATTATTTAAACTACTTTTTCTTAAATAATTATGCCTAATTCTTATACTGTAGAGCAGTGGGTCCCAAACTTATTTGTATACTGCCCACTTTGAGAATAAATTCTTTTTTAGCGCTCCCATTTTTTCACCTACTTAAAAACCACTATAACGTCAAAATAAATTAATTGATTATTGTGAGCTATATTAGCGGAGATTAAACATTCATTCTAAACGAGACTTTTACTATAGCCCGCAAGAGTTAACTTGAGACCTAAGCGCAGTAGGTAGCACACAACGGCGATGAGGTCTCAAGTCTCTTACCGCCCCCCTTTAGGCCTGCAGCGCCCACAAGGGGGCGTTATCGCCCACTTTGGGAAAAGATGCTGTAGAGTAATTAATACATATATATATATATATATATATATATATATATATATATATATATATATATATATATATATATATATATATTATAAATATGTTTGTATGTATTTAATTTATAAAGTAATTTAAGTATGTTTGTTTATGATATACCTAATAATCTGCACCACGTACTACGCCAGATTAGGTTAAACTATTCCTTAAGTTAGGTTGAATGGAAGAGATTGCTTTAAGCGATAAGGCCGCCTATTGTTTCTACCATGACAATATTGTAATTGTGTTTTTGAAATTGTATATTTGGTGACGAATAAAGTGTTTTCTATCTATCTTTAAACATGTAGAGATAGCAAATAGATTTTAGATATATATATATATATATATATATATATATATATATATATATATATATATAAAAAGACAAAAAAACATAAATAAGCAATAAGCCCGGACTATCGAGTTCTTCCGTAGAGAGAAGAATAATAAAAAAATATGGTGATCTTCAAGGGAAAAAAATGGGGTTTTAAGTCACGAGTTAGGTAAACGTGTTCCATTCTAGATCCCATCGTCACTTAACATCAGGTGTGATAGCTATCAAACGCGAACCTATGCCATGATATAAAAAAGATTTTAAGGCCACTATACCTAAGGCGATGGTCTACCATACTTCTTCCACAACACAGACTGAATTACCCCATAGTTTTAGATCTTGTTTTTAATTAATTAATTAATTTATTTATTTAAGGCACACCAACAACACACACATTATTATGTTACACTACAAATCATTTCATATAAAAGTTCTGTAGTGTGGACCCATTAAAAGAGTGCATAGCATTTACAACTTAAGTGTCGTGAATATACTAATAATTTAATATATCAATATCAATATATGCATATGTCAAGTACAAATATACTTAAATGTAAATGAATAAATAATGTTGTCCCTAGAATGATTCTTGGCAACGGACCCGCCAATCTACCGAAAAATTTTCATTTCAACCCCATTTACCTATGCCGTTCCCCATGGTTCTTCCGATTCTGCAATCTCTCCAAAAAGATTACTTCTGCCATTATTCGCTTAAGATTAGGACACATATGCACTCCAGTATTTTTGGCTAAAATCAGGGTACGAGATCATTCCCTGTGTGAATGTGGCCTTGACGAAGGAACATTAGAACGTATATTCTTTTACTGTCCAAAATTATCTATGCCCTTATATGACCTTCTTCCCCCTGACCTTCCTCGTCCCATTAATATTAACTTCTTACTAACCTTAGTATATAGTAAATATGTATACATATATCCTTTTTAGATTTTTAACGTTTAATAATATATTTTTATAAGTGGTTAGCCTAATATGACCGTTTGTGCTGTCTTGTCCTCAGGTTACCAGAACAAGAATACCGTCCATCAAAATTTATCTTTTTAGCTTCCTATATTTAACACCTGTCACTTTTACTTTGACATTGGCAAAATTAATGCCAAAGGCGTTGGAGCCATTACCAACAAGAATAGAATAGAAATAATGTTGTCAAAATTAATAAAGTATAGCAAAGTAAATGTAAAAATAAGTATATAACAAAGTACAATATGAACTTGGTTTACAGTCACAGCTCATGTCAACACATTATATTTAAACCAATTATATGGTTTGTGAAAAATATCGAGATTATCTAAATTTTTTTTAATGAAGAAACCCTTGTACATCATCATATTACGCTTCATATTATGTCGAATGTTTGGCTATTTTAATATTGTAGACAACCTTGGTTACATTATTTGCCTTTCAAATTGAATGTTAAACTTGTTATAGACGGAATCTACTTGAACAAAAGCGTCAATAATGATCTGAAGCATTTTTACAAACTTGTGTGCGTAAACTTATGTACATATTTGCGTCTGTGTGATTAATATTATCGTATGCACTGGAAACCATTCGATCTCTATCCGTACTAATTCTATTATTTAATAGAAAATATTTCCCCTCCCGTACGGCCCGTACCCCAGTGACGCCTACATCGCATAAGCCTAGCTAGCCGAGCAGGGTGCGCGGCGACCACGCAACTTTTTTCTAATACTTACATTTTTAAACTCGTGATATCTTTCGAATGGAATGTCCGAATTGAATAATTCAAAAAGTCATATAAAGGTATTGAAGCAGTCTTGAATATAAAGTAATTTATTTTCATAAGGATGAATGTCAAGATACAAAGAAAGAGCCTTCTCTAGCGGCGGCATTTCGTAAAAAAATTAAAATAAAAGAACACTATTGTGGCCTGACTATAATAGTTAAACATATGCTGTCACGACACTTTTTGTAAATAATGATGTGTTCTACAAAGTCGTAGTACATTATTTTATTCTATCGTCAATAGTTTTCGCAGCGCACGCGATGAATAGAATATTTTAGGGATTTTTTATATCTTGGGTTACATTATTGGAGTTTTAGTGAGGATCCCTAATTTTTTTGAAAATATAATCTAGCCTATGTCACACGGGGGATAGTGCAGCTTGCCAACAGTGAAAGAATTTTTTAATTCGGTTCAGTGCTTTCGGAGCCAATAATGCAAACAAACAAACAATCAAATCTTTTCTCTTTATAATATTAGTATAGATGACGCTGTTTTTCCTTAACAGGTTATATTATATATAACGTAGTTAAGAAGACAGCGCCGCTTTTGAGCAACTCGGGCAATACAAAGAACTGTTTCACAATTATTAATGCCAATTTAAATAATAATATGTTATAACTAGGATATGCCCGCGACTTCATCCACGCTTGACTTGAAATTCCCGCGGGATTCCCCTGATACATAGTACCGCATTTAAAAAAGAATGTAAGCTATCATTTTAGTGAAAACTGTGTCAGAATAAGCCAATTATTATGCACTCGAACAATTAAAAACCGCTCCCGGCAAATTACCCATGGGATTCTCGGGAAAAAAATCACACATTTTATTACATCAAATTTTCTATTAATAAGTCAAAAAATCACCTTGAAATTCGTTTTTTTTTACACTGACCATTATAAATTATTCCTAGAAAAATACCCGTGGGATTCCCAGGAAAGTAGTGCAGAGTTTAAGTCCAATAATTTGCTGTCGATCAGCGAAAACCACATTGAAATCAGCTTATTAGTTTTTACGTGTTTTTTTTACGTTTTTACTTATTTAAAAAAAATGCATCGTGTTCTCCATCGTTTATATAGTGTATTCCAGTTGTTTTTTGTCAAATAGCTTCAATGTACAGACACGGCTTTTGTAGAATTTTATAATATTATAGACATTAGTTAGACTACAACCTTGAGATGTGTTCCAGCTAGGAGCCAGGTTCGTCTTCTTTTAGAGGGCAGCAGCGCATTTGTAGCAACTTTGGTGTTGCAAATGTCTATAGGCGATGGTAACCGCTTTCTATCAGGTCGGCGTCTACCTGTCCGCTGAACTCGTGCAAGAAAAATCAAAAAAGAATATAACGTTTTCGTATTCTATCTTAATGTTACAAGTTGGGCCACCTGCATACCTATTGTCACATACCGACAAAGAAATGCTGCGCATCTTGTTTATGGCCCCTCCCGCATTCGGAGTTCTTTTTATTACTTCGTATTTAAAATTTGCAATTAGACAATAGTCTATGTTATTGTTTTCGACTTTGTTGGCCGTCCGCAGGAATAGATAACCAGGTGTGCAAATTACTATTTCTCGGAAACTCAGTGCGCGCGGCTAATTTTTTATGTACTGTATAGTTAGTATAAAACAATGCCCGAATGGAGGGATGGGGCAGTCCAGCGACGACTACGATACGAGTAAGACGTTTGTAGTATTCTCGATTAGCGATATAGACGACGGACTTTGCGCGTGTCGAATTGCATTGAATTGTGCAGTGTGAACTGGTTGCATCCAGTTTTATTTGTATTTGTTTTATACGTGTTTGTACAGTTCTAATAAACTCTATAGTAATTCCAACGGCATTTATTTTAATTCGAGTCCTGTAGCTCGTAATATTAATAATTGGATTTCCATATAAAAGTCATGTTACAATCATAATGTTATTTTTTTGTAGTTCCAATTTAGGCCACGACGGTTCTTTCCGCACAGACTACCCCTTACGCACCATTTGTTTATAAAAGACTAGTGGTTCAGGCAGGCGTTGTCCTGCCCTGAAATAATAAAAATCCAGAACCTGATTCCAACGCTACCTACCGTCTAATTGTGAATCTAAACCAACCCCGGACCCATTTTTTTACACCTTGAGTTACATTATTGAATTTTAGTAGGTATCCCTAATTTTTTCTAGTAAAAAATATAGCCTATATTAATCTGGAATAATGTAGCATTCTAATGGTATATATATATATATATATATATATATATATACTAAACACGTTACCTGTCAATGTTTAACATCATTAACAAAATTAGTAACAGAATCGCATCACAAATAACGCATTAAAACCATCGCTACAAATCCGTGACACGGTCACTAACACTAATATTATCCCAGATGTAGCAGGGACTTTACAGAAATTGATTCTTAGAAGCTCCATACATTACAGCTTGATTTTTGTACGTATGTTTTTCTTTTTAACCGATTTCAAAGAGGAGGAGGTTCTCAATTCGTCTCTACCGACCGACTCTATAAACCGATTTAAAAAATAATAATGGAAAGGTTATATCCCGAATTGGAACCATTGTCGACATGTCAGTGTGTGATTAGTGAATTCCAAGGAATTATAGAAACTCACGAAAATTAATAACAGACTTCTTCGTAAAACGATATCTCCGTCAATTCTAAACCGATTTTCATTTTTTTCTTTATTCATAAGTCTATACTCTCGAGGTTGTGCTATGTCCACCAAATCAGAATCTAGTTAGTGGATTCCAGGGAAATCGAGAGTAACCATTTCTTATTAAAGAACGCCGCGTGCTTAAATTCTTGGAAAAAAAGCGTGTATACGCGTGTAGTTATTACATTTTCTACAGGGGCTTAATTTTTTGTATGCATGCAATGCGATTTCTCCGTTTATTGTGAAATTTTTTTCTTTCTTCCTAAGAGTATACACCTGAGGTGTTCCCATGATTACCAAGTCAGGATCTGATGAGTGGATTGCAGGGAAATCGAGAACAACCCTTGTCAACGAGCGTCAACACGGAAGTCTGAGATAGTAAGTAACCTTGTATACGCCTGCCAGTAGTACAATTCTACAGGCGCTTAATATATTATTTCTAAAGTTATTCAAGTGCTTGCGCAACGAAAAAGTAAAAAAAGAATTTCAACTAAAACAAAACTGACTTCAAATTAAAAATCAAAAAATAAATATTTAACCGCCTTCTTTCTACATCTTGAAATCGGTGCCAAATAAAACATAAAAATTACTATACCTATTTTGCACATTTGTCGTTTTTATATCTTACTTGGCACCAATTTCAAGATGTTGTAGAAAAAAGGCGGTTGAATAATCATTTTTGCCTTTTAGTTTGAAGTCGGTTATGTTTTTTTTTTAAGTATTTTATTCAAAATCCGTCGATTCGATTCCTGATTAGGGTGATTGATTTTTCGAAAATTTCGAAAATCTAAACCGCTATAGTTTTATCAAAATCGCCCGAGGAGCCTTTGAGTGTGTTTCGCTACATCCGTTTTGGATTTAACCATGGAGGCTGACTTGAAAAATTCACCCAAACACAAATAAATTGTGTATTTTATGAGCTACCTGTTGATAATTTAATCAAAGATATTGCTTTAATGATATTAATTTCATATCGCACATTCATATCGACTTTATCAAGTCATGTCGACATATAGGCCTATAAAGTGACACCACTATAACTTTACTATTATCTACTCTTTAAAAAAAATGATATTGAATACTATCTATCCTGGAAAACGGCATAGTATCCACGGGGTACGAATAGAAACTTTACGAGATCAGTCAGAGCCAGTTTAAAGGTTGTATATTAAATTTTGTTTTGTAAAATTTCGTTTTGTTTTTTAAGTTCAATAGAAACTAAATTCAAATTTCGTTTCTTTAAAAGAGCATTTTAAAATAACCTGAGACCATGAGCCTCTTATAAAGAGCTCTCACGGGACTGGTTCGTACATCGAACAGCAGATAAGCATGGCGATCTACTGAAGTAACATAGCCAGCCTTCCGGGAACGTTGCCCAATGACTTCAATGACCTAGGCTTAGTATTCCACTTATAGCCTTAAGGGATTATACCTAGGTAGAAAGAATACAAGTATTCTGCATTCGAATACTTTATTATAAAAAAATTGACAATGCTTTTATTTACTAAGATATGCCCGCGACTTCGTCCATGCTTGACTTGAAATTCCCGAGACACAAAGTACCGCAGCATTAAAAAAGAATTTTAGCTATTGTTTTAGCAGAACTATGCCGGAATAAGCTAATTTTTATGCATCCAAACAACTATAAACCGCCCTTAGGAATATTCCCGCGGGATTCTCGCGATAAGAAATATCACACATTTTAATACATACATTTTGTTATCGATCAGTGAAAAAATGACACTGGAATTCGACTTTTTAAACTGGCCATTTTAGTTAATTTCCAGTAAATTCCCGCGGGACTGCCAGGATAAACAGTAGCGCAGATTTTAAGTCTCAGAATTTGCTGTCGATCAGCGAAAACCGCATCGAAATCGGCCCAGTAGTTTATACATGAATCCCAAACAAACAGGCAAGAAATCTAAAAAAATTGCATCGTGTTCTCCGTCGTTTATATAGTCTATTCTAGTTGTATTTTTAATAGCTTCAATGTACAGACACGGAGTGTTTAGAATTTTATAATATTATAAACAGATTATTATTGCCATTTAGATATGCAAAGGACCTAATTTCAAATAATTTATGAGGAATCCATAAAATAACTGATGACATTTAATAAATATTTAAAATGCATTCATTTCATAACGGAATTTGAAAATATATCCATTTTTGTTATATTAAACATTCAAAATTATCGATTTCGAAAGGACACTGTTATATAGAAGACATCTTAATAATAGCATTCTGATTAATTTAATTAGAAAATATATAATGAACTCTTCAACGTCATTAATTAATTATTTAAAATAACTTTCTCGTGTACTCATATATGAATAGATTCTTTTACTTATCTCTCATACTATAGACATCTTAGTAAATAACAATACACAAACAGTTGTCGATTAAATTTTAATGCGGTTTGAAGGTATTTCTATATTTTTAAACTTATTTAAGTCACTCAAATACAAGCACATCTAGCCTTGTGCTTACTTGCATTAAAATTATGAATTCTGAATCAGTGTTCAATATCCCTTACATCGCCTTGTATAAATAATTTAATGAAAAATGAAGTACATTATTGTTTATGGTATCTTTAAAAATATTTTTGTTATCGAATAGTATAAATTTATAAAAAAAATAAACAAATTACTGACCTTATGTAATAGTAATCCAACTTTTAAACTACGCACAAACCACAACAATCCAGACCGTAAACGGAAAAAAAATAGTTAAAAAATTGTTTTATTCCGGCACAGCACTAACACTACAAACTTTTCAGTTTTGCGTCATATAATAAAAACAGTAATTTTAAATACTATAACGGTTTCAATAGCAATTATTTGTTTCGTTGTTTTTTTTGGGGTTACACGTCTATGTATAGTCCGATACGGCGTACTGCGGCGCGGCTTGGGCGATACTGCGCGGTGGCTCTCCCCCCGCACCTCTTCACCCCACTTTTGCCCTTCTCAGGTAAAAAAACTGGGGAAAAAACTTCTTTCCAGCAATTAGCAGTTTCGGAGGCGTGACGTGTAGGTGGTCTTGACACGTGTTTTATTTGATTACTATTTTTGTTAGGAAAAAAGTTTAATAATTAGGTTATGTTGATTTATAATTACGATGTTTTTTTAACAAATTTTTTATGGAAATGAAACTTCTTTAGAAACGTTGTGATTTGAAACTCGATGAAACGAAAAAGCGACACTAAAAAAAGATAAACATATGAATCTTTTTTTTTTATTGCTGGAATTCAGCAGACAGCCAGACGGCCCACTTGATGGAAAGCGGTTACCATCGCCTATGGACATTTGCAACACCAAAGGTGCTACAAATGCGCTGCTGCTCTCTTAGGGGAGACTGGAACCTGGTCACTAATGCCGGAACACAACTCAAGGTTGCTATAGCGACATACTATAGACCATGGGTGGTAGCCATCCAGTCGGGCAAATGCCCTACCACCTAGCTGTGAGTTGTTTAGTCGCCTCTTACGACAGGCCGCCCGGCCGCAGAAAATTGTATTCTTTCTCCGTTCCTGCATGGATAAAATCTGCAGGAATCTATAGGACTACGCCTGCTAGAGAATGAGATACGAGTTTTACATTCTGCAGCACAGATTAGAGAGTCAATAACACCGATGATTAAACATAGGTCCAATTTGAACCGATAAAACTGATAATAAATTAATAATTTTTTTTAGACTAAAACAGTGAAAAATTGAGAGATACTTAAGAAGTTTATTTTGAATTATAATATGATGTAGGCTAAAGAAATTATATTTATATTAATAAAAGTTTGAGAAGAATTATCTGTGAGTATATTCTCTGAAGTTACACTTCTACTGCGTGTCAACTACACACACATACAATTTTTGCAAGTAACGAATATAAAAGATAGATTACATATTATTATTGAAAATAAACACCTAGGAAGACGTGCTATATTCTAGATATCTCCGTTATACATCAGACGAGTTCTTTGACAGCCTCTGTAGTTAAGTAGGCCAAGCCTTTACTGGTCAATGCAGAGGCTCCGGGTTCGATTCCTGGCATGGTAAATTTCGTAAAAGAACTTTCCGATATTTACTATGGTCTGAGTGTCTGGGAGTGGCCTCAGAGTGGTCTGTTGTATATTGCTCATAACACAAGCGTAATTTACTTAACTTGGGATATCCCCAATACGTGTGTGTTTGTCTGCCAATTATTATTTAGGATAAAATTCAAATTTTAACATAAGCTTTAATGAGAACATGCAATCAGACTAATAACAATGTGAATGGCTTACTACATAAACCGGTCAAGTGCGTGTTGGACCAGCCATAAAGAATAGTCGTAGTAGTATTTGCCACAATGCTGGCAAAGGAATCTTAATCCATACAGCCAATTCTGATGTATGTCTTCGTATTGTTCAGCTGCATTGTAGGTCTTCAACTGACGCCATACAACGGAGTTCTTGTAAAAACTCGAAGTCACATTTAACTATTGAGTTTATATTACCCACAAAAACATATAATTACTACCCAAAGACTATCAATATCCTACAAGTAATGTAAATTTTACAATAATTTTACACATTTTTAGAAAATAAAACTGCACAGTACTACATTCCACTTTTAGTTCCCGCCAAAAAACACCCCAGCCATCAAGATTTCCGTACAGATGAAAAACGTCCACTACCTATTTTCGTCATTTACCTACATACCATAAAAAAGTATTTAATCAAAAATACCCCAAAAACGAATTAACAGATATTAATCAAATCTCGATTTTGTTCAAAAATTTTCACCCCGTCTTTCAAAAGATTAGAAGGGGAGAGGTGACATTTTACGACTGACATATTATACCTATTAATTTCAATAAAAATTCATAGAAAAACTATTATGATTTTTCAAGACCAGATTAATAAATACTACCCGTGCGCAGGTTTGCCGATAGCCTCACGATGTCACGCGTAGATGGTCAGTGGGGTTGACAAAAAAGGTTACATAAATAGTTGTTGCAATAAATTTATTATTGTATATACTTTACATAAGTATCCTATAAATATTATAAAGGCGAATATATGTATGGATGTATAAATGTATGAATGTATGTTTGTTACACTTTCACGCAAAAACTACTAAATGGATTTTAATGAAACTTTACAGTAATATAGCTTACACATCAGAATAACACATAGGCTATAATTTACAAAGATATAGTGTAAATTATCTAAAATATAACGATTTTCCATCACCACGCGGGTGAAACCGCGGGCGCAGCTAGTATACAATAATAGCAAGTAATACAATACATAAAATAGTAAGTCGTCATCGGCAAACCTTCTTCGCATGGCTTAGAGGGGAAACTGGAACCCGGCCACTGATGCCGGAATACAACTCAAAGTTGTTATGTCGGCATGCTCTAGAACAGGAGTTGTACCTAGCCATCTAATCGAGCAAATGCCCTACTACCTGGCTGTGGGTTGTTTTGTCGCCTACTAGGACAGGCCGCCCGGGCGCAGGAACTAGTATCCTCTTTCCGTTCCTGCACGGAGAAAATTCTAGTCTATGATTTGATATGAAGTATTCTTTTTGTTGCCAGATACAGGGTCGTTTTTACCCCGGGGGAACAAGGAGATAACTGGCACCGGGACTTGAAATAAGAAGTCAAAGAAGATAGTCATTATATTTCAAAATCTGAGTAACGACACCCCAGAGATAGAAAGAAAGAAAATATTTATTTCCAATTGCGACACACACACAATAAAACAGATAAGAAATTGAATGCCGCAAGTTGAGGAATGAGGTTAGCACTCAGTATTTTGCTGTGAGGAAACATGGTCCGAGACAGCATTAGTTTTCAGGCCCATCTCCAAATTCACATATATCATAAGACCTCAAGTATGTAGATAGATACCCCAGATCTGTAATCTTAAAAATAAAATCAACTCTTGTACCATGTACAGCGGACATCTCTAATTTTAATTTATTTCACAGTTTTAGGTATTACACCAATATTAAGTGCCTTACTAGTGAACACTACACCTTCCCGTGATTAGTTTCTTAGAAAAGTTACTATTATAAAAAAACAAAAGTTTCTTTGTTTGTCAAAATTACCAAGAAATATTAGTCGGCAAGGAGGAGAGCAAGTTGTTTTCTACACCCCAGCGTTCTATACCTATACAGTTAATATTTCTATATGAAATGATAAAAAAAATCTAGCGTTAAAAAACCGACTTCGAGAGTGACTAAAAAGCAAAAAACAAATATTTATATATGACTTCAAGATATTGTAGCAAATATCAATGTTTTATTTATTAGTTACTATTGAAGTCAGTTTCTTGTTTGCTAAACAAAAATATTTTGCCACTTCACGTTATTAATATCCGTATCCAAACAATGAAAGTTATATACCGAAGCTGAAATGAACCCAACGCAAAAACAATCATCAAAATCGATTCGGAAACAAAAAAGTTATGATTGAACAAAATACAAAAATAAAAAATACACGACGATTTGGAACCTCCTAAGCTAAGTTTTGAAGGCTCTATATTTGCTAAAATGGCTTCGAAACCCTAAAAAGGATAAGCCAAAGTGTCGCCAAACACTTATTTCTCTTAAAAACGTTAAAAAAGAATAAATACTTAGAAGTACAAAAAGCATAATAGCTGAAGTTACTACTCATTGATAAATTGTAAAAGTGATTATAACCTATTCTTTTATTACTTTTCTTTTGTATCCCATTACTTTTGCTCTTTGTTATTTTACTTTTGTTTGAAAGAGAATGGAATAATCGCTATTTGGGTGACAGGTTATTGATTCTGTGTATTTAGTGATAATTAGTCGGTGTTAGAGCAGGACCTTGTAATTACATTTTTGGTGAAATTATTTTTTTTCGTCATTAATGTACATCTACTTATATTTAGTGACACTTTTAAATTAACGTAAAGTTGTGCCCGTGCAGGAACAGAGAAAGAATACAATTTCCTGCGTTGGGGCGGTTTGCCGTAAGAGGCTACTAAGCAACCCACAGGTGGCGGGGTATTTGCCCGCCTGGGTGGCTACCACTCCTGGTTTAGAGTATGCTGCCATAACAACGGCATTAGCGGCCAGGTTCCAGGCCCCGTTTAGAGAGCGGCAGCAGATTGGTAGCATCTTCGGCATTACATATGTGCATAGGCTATGGTAACTGCTTTCCATCAGGTGAACCATCTGCCTGTCTGCTGAACTCGGGCAATAAAAAAAACCTAGTAATATTTATATGTAATTTGTAAATATAGTTACAAGATCTTGCACTGACGCCGAAGATATCTGACTAAACCAAGTAGCTTGGTCGTGAACGCACTCGCGTTTCAAACTGGGCGCGGGTTCGAATCCTGGCCGGAAAGTGTGCACTACTTAGGCAGTATTCTGACCTAATGTGCATATTGTTACAATTACCGCGTGCTGACAAGTGAAGGAAAACATCGTGATGAAACCTGAACATCGAGATAACTAATGTGACAAACCTACCAAGCCGCCGTAGACACACGTGGCGGGTATACTTAGTATACTATCTGTTTCCCTGTAATGGGAGGTCCGAACCAAGTAGTGGGACGATTAAGGGCTGTTATATTTATATAGAGTAAAACCCGGATAGCTGCCTCATTGGGATACTTGCCCCGGTTTTGAAAACACTATTAGAGTAATTGGTGCTCTTTACGATCTTTTATAACAATTAGAAGTGCTCCTCCAGGAGGCTTCGGTGCCACATAACCTGTAGGAGCTCATGTGTTTTGTCTGGTATAATTTTTACTACTCTCAATACCCTTAATAAGTAACTTTAAAACGTCAAGTAAATAATAAAATATTACATGAAAAGTACGTAAATAAAGAGAAAACATTATGAATTTAATTATAATGTCACTTTTAAATAGTGAGAAAAATTAATTTATATCTATATAATTAAAATTTGTATCTAATTCGTAGGTCAAGTATAACATATTGCTAAAATTTATGTTCTATGGGATGTGTCAGACATAACGTCGTATTTGAGATAGATAGTAGTGTCATTGACACTGACTAGATCCACAAACTGTGCGAAGCCATATCTCAAAAAGAACAATAAATCTGTGAAGAGTTTTCTGCGGGAACTGAAAGGGGACGTTGTGCTGTGCAGTTTAATTTTATAAAAATGTGCAAATTCACTCTAAAATTAACAATAATTTTATATATAGAGATATAGAGTCTTTGGGTAGTAATCATATGTTGTTTGTAGGGAATATAAACTCTATAGTGAAATGTGTCCTTTCGAATTTTCACAAAAACTCCGTTGAATGTCGTCAGTTGTAGCCTACAATACAATTGTGCTACTATACGAAGAATTTACATCTGAATTGGCTGTATGGACTAAAGTTCCTTTTCCTGCCTTTATGGTGAATTTTGTTACTACTACTACTCAATGTGTGAATGTAACGACTAGATCAAAAAACTAGACTTTAATATCGATGCCAGCTACAATATTAGAAATCTCTAAATATCACCTGTCATTTAACTAAATACTAAAATCCCGCTAGACCAAACTACTAAACGTTACTAATATAATAAAAACATAATATTTATGAATATCATTAAAGAAAATAATCAAATATACGTCTTAAAAATATTTCTCGAGTGTAAAAAAAGGAACAAACTTGATTTTACAGCTTATCCTTGGCTAGAACTAGTGTTATCTCGCTCAAACATACGCGAGAATGTTAATGTATGACTAAGATGGAAGATAAAAACGAGTCTTCGGAGAGCATTAATAGTTTGTGTCGTAGTAATTTTGTATTAGACACCTAATTAGGGTTATCACTACATTATAGGAAATACTTTGAAAAATTTCTTAATCTTTATTTTTTTTAATAACAGTGGTTTTGATATTGACGTTTTTAAGTATTTCCACGTTGTATGGTAACGCTAATCCGTTGTCCTAAATATAGGCCAGGCCTTTGGTCATGCGAGACTTCTTTCAAAATATGTTTCTGACATTTGACGAGGTGTAAATAGAACGGTCCATTACAAGTACAACTATGTCTAAGTTTTCAATGTCTTCGATATTTTATCCGTGCAGGAACAGAGAAAGAATACAATTTCCTGCGGCCGGCTGACCTGTTGTAATAGGTGACAAAACAACCTACAGCCAGGTGGAGGGTATTTGTCCGTCTGGATGGCTACCACCCCTTTTCTAGAATATGCCGTCATAACAACCTTGAGTTGTGTTCTGGCATTAGGGGCCAGGTTCCAGTCTCAGGCTCCCTTAATAGAACTGCAGCGCATTTGTAGCACCTTTGGTGTTGCAAATGTCCATAGGCGATGGCAACCGCTTTCCATCAGGTGCGCCGTCTGCCTGTCTGCTGAACTCACGCAACAAAAAAAATGTTTTGGACGGTAAAATCTATACTTATTATTATAAACGCGAAAGTACCTAACTCTGTCTGTCTGTTACACTTTCACGGGAAAACCGGTTCAGCGTTTTTTCTAAAATTTGGTATATATGTAGTGTCAATATCGAGAATGTATATAAGACAGTTTTTATCTTGGAAAATGGCATACTTTATTTTTTGGGATAATCGGAATTTTTCGAGGCCGAATAACGCCTCGATAAAAATTTATTGCAATCTAACCTATGTAAATACTTGCTCTCTAAAATAAATAGGGTTATTTACTAAATAACGTTAACCTAATATCGCGCGCGAGTATGTCTTTCTCGATATTTACAACCTGGATGTCTTCGACTGTAAATAGTTGGGTTCTAGGCCAAAAAATGCTTTGACCAGGCCAACGAACACCTTTCCAACTCCCGAAATTTAAAAAGGGAAATAAAACAGGGGTACAGAACGCAGTGGGGCGTTTGTATGCCCTGCTCAAGGAAACTGACGGGGCTCTCAGGGATGCCATAGCGGGAGTTCCAGGTAAGCGTGCTCCATCTTAGACCATATCTGATAACTCGTCTCTACATAAACTACTATAACAAAAATCTCATTCGCGCCAACCCTACTTAAACGCGACAAGAGAGCCGTAAATTTAAGGTTGAGCATTCTTTGTGCTACCGTAATATGGCCGGTCTCCGGATGACCTCAAAATCATAACCGACCCATTAATACACGTAGTTTTATTAAAAAAAGGTTGGCTACAGAACTAGATGTATCGGGATATAACATCGATTTTAAAACGTGAATATTTTATTATGTCAGAACGGTTTACCATAGAGAAGTGTAGGAGCGCCAAATACAGTCAGTGTTTGGCGCGTACTTGGATAATGATGTTTTGCAATGCAGTACGACTTTAAAGAAAAAAAGTGAACTAAAAACAAACTAATGAAGTCGGTTATATAAAAAGCAAAAAATAAATATTTTATAAAACATCTTGAAGTCAAAAATGAGTATATTTTGCATTTTTTTGTTTTTTATGTTTTGCTTGGCACTTGGCAGATTAAATTTTTCAAGGCTAAGGCCTTTCAGGGCTAAATTCAAAACTACACGAAATAGCGAAAAAAACTAAAAGGAGTCTTAAGGCCGACTTTGACGAAAACTAAAGTGGTATAATTAGATTTTTGAAAAATCAATTACCTTAGCCAGGAATCGAATCGGCTGATTTTGGAAATATTAACACAACCTGTTTTGTTATACCTAATCATAGTGTAGCTTGTAACTTGGGTTTCTCTGGAAAAGATTTTAAGCGGTAAGACCGCCTTGTTCAACAATTGTTGTACCTACTTTTTAAGAACGTAGTTTTAATTTTTGGTTATTAATTTATTCAGATTAATTTTTAATTTTAATTGACCAGAAGGCTGGCGTCTATTTTGCTTAAAGGGTAAACATTACTATTCAACGTGGCAACGCCGCCAGCCTTTTGGGAACGTTCCCGGTAAAGACAGTGGTTTGGGACCAATATTTTATCCATAATTATGCCCTCTTTTTTATTATTTAGTTCTAGTATTTAATTTTAGGTTTCATTTTTATAGTTTAGTTTAATTTTTAAAATACTTTTACAATAAAGTACACTTTATCCAAATGCAATAAGTAAAAGTATAAAATTGAAAAGTCAAATTCGTTCAAATGTATTTTTTGGTGAGTAATAAAGTATTTTCATTCATTCATTCATACTCTCGTACAAAATCTATGAGGCTGCGACATTCTGTATGTTTATAAATAGCGGTTCTTATATCTCACTATTCATTCGCTTGCCTAATCATCGGTTGAATTTTGGCATTACTTGTATAGAGCTTATGTGAAATTTTAATCGATAGTAAGGCGAATGAACGGTCGGTAAGACATAGGAACCCGCTAAAAAAGTATCTCAGTTGATTTCACTGCCGGCTCCCCCTATTAGTATTCATGAAATTATGTTACTAAACACCTGCGACCCCATCGGTTTTATGATTGACAGTACACCTCTGCCAATACCGTGTGATGACAAGCGTTAAGGTTTTTTGACATTTCATCACCTGCTCAAAACTTATTAATTCAATCTCGTTTTTTTAATAACTAAGCAATTGCATTTAGTAATGTCAAAAGCAGCTGATAGAAGCCACGTTGACGTATTTGAGATGTGTTAAGCCGGGTACCTACTCATCTGCGAGCCGTAGCTGAGGCATTACCCCACAAACGCATTCCATTGTTCTATTTCATATGATCAGCCTAAAAGAGTCAATTAAATTTTTGATAGAAAACAGAAAGAACAAAGATTTTGTTTAAAACTACAATATTAAAGTATATAAAACACAAAAATAAAACGAACATATAATGGAAAATGCACTTAAATGTATAAAAAAAATTATGTGTGTGTGCAGATCACACGCAGTAGAAGTGAAACTACAGAGAATATACTCATCGATAATTCTTCTCTAACTTTTATTAAACTAAACAAAATAAACTTCTTAAGTATCACTTTCAATTTTTCACTGTATTAGTCTAAAAAATATTGTTACAATTTGGGCCACCTGCATATTTGTAAATAAAGCACATTTATTACCCGCCGGCGTTTGAGCTAATAACATTGTAGTTCTTTGATGATTGTCTTCTTTTGGTTACTTATTTATTGGTTATTGTGGAGAGCAGCCTATTGAACTCGTTTATGGCCGTTTGCAGGCATAATTAGGCAGGGGTGCAGAATACGATTTCTGGGAAATTGCGTTGACGCTTGGCGAGCAGACATATTTGCATTTGTGCCATATAAAGCAATGGCGTGATTGAGGAAGGCAGTCAAGCGATAACCACTAGCGAGACAAGACGTGTGTACATTCGATAATCTATATAGTGACGGACTTTGCGCGTGTTATTGAATCGCGCATTACGTTTGGACTGATTGTGTTCAATTATATTTGTACCTGTGTTATACGTGTTTGTATAGTTCTAATAAATTCTATAGTAATTCCAACGGCATTTTAATTCGAGTCCTATAACTCGTAACAATATTATTGAGTCTTATTTCGGTTGGACCTATGCTTAATCACCGGTCTTATTTACTCTCTAATCTGTGCTGCACAATGTTAAACTCATATCTCATTCTCTCGCAGGCTTAGTCCTGTAGATTTATGTGTTTATCTCTTTTTAGTGTCGCTTATGCGTTTCATCGAGTTTCGAATCACAACGATTCTAAAGAAGTTTCACTTCAAAAGCAAGCAAAAAAAGTTCTAAAACGAAAAAGAACGACGAAAGCCGTTCCAGAGTAAGGTAACCGAACAGAACGTGCTCTAATGTGCAAACAGGTAATGATCTTTGCTCGCGACATGTCCATGAGTCTACTTCGGCCGCGTACTCATCAGCGAGCTGTAAACATAGCCGTATAGATGCTCTAGTGCAGGTATTCCCAAACTGTTTTGGACAAGAGACCCCTTTTCCAAAATGAAGTGATACCTCAGACCCCCATAGAAAAATTACTTTAAAATTCCTATCTCTACTTTTTTCGTATTGATACAAAATACTTATTATCTTGTACGAACTTGTGCACGCTTATTCACTTATTGAGTATTTTAAAGGTACAAAAATGATATTTCCTACCTACTAAAATATTAGTTATCCTTATAACAAGTTGGTACACGTAACACAACGTATACAGTATCTTGAAAGTTTTAAATAAGAACCTGTGATAATTAATAGGGGCCAATTTTTAGACCTCGTCGACCCCCAAAATCAGTTTTTGTTTATGTCGACCCCTAGGAAACCGATTTTGACCCCGGGGGGTCAATATCGACCACTTTGAGAGTCTCTGCTCTAGTGTGTACTCGAGATACAATCTTCGCTCGTGATGCCCAACCAGCCGCCTTTGGCCGCATACTCATTAGCGAGCTGTAAACGTAACCAGATAGATACAGTGACGAAGCTAGCGTGTACGTGTGTACTATAAGCACTACTACTATTACAAGACCCTAATCGCCCTTTGATTACGTCAAAAACTGATAGTCATTGGATCGTTGCGAGCTACGTACACATTATGAATTTTGGTTACACGTGCAACTGTTACGATTACGACTCCCAGGTGAGTGAGTACCTGGGTTTAGGTAGTTTAGACAGAAAATAGTGTAATTGAGAGTCAAGTGAAGTGAGATACTTATTGAAGAGAAACTTCTTTAGAATCGTTGTGATAGGACACTTGGTGAAACGAAAAAGCGATATCAAAACGAGATAAACACATAAAACTATAGGACTAAGCCTACGCGAAAATGAGATAGAATACATTATATTATTTAATAATCTAAACTCTATTGTTATACTGATAGAGTTGGAAATGCTTTGAAGTTTTTCGTTAATACGTCAAATTTCGTGTTTTAAAGCTTAAATATATTATAACGATATGATATATAAAAAGTGACGTCACCAAATATATAAGTAGAATCCCTTTGACTCCTTGTCATATTTTGTTTCACTTCTACTGCGTGTGAACTGCATACACACACAATTTTTTATCATCTTACAAAACGCTAAAGCCGCCTGCATTTTGTACGAGCATAACAAGTTATGACTTAAATAATTTAAAGAAACAAATAGCGTATTGGGAACGAAATCAGGTACTCCTAGTTTTGGACCCTGGGAGCGTGGCGGCCTCCAGCTAGGGCTGATAGATTGTTTGCAATGATCACGAGCTGACGGTGAAGGAAAGAAAGAAAGAAAGAAAATATTTATTGTCGTGAATAAATGTACATTAAACTAAAAATCATCACACTAATAGGACTCTTATACATAAAACACAAACGTATAGATCTATATACTAATACGTGAAGCAAAAACACAGCAAAAACTTTGTACCCCTTTTTACGAAAATTGCGCGGACGGAGGAGTATGAAATTTCGGACACTTATAGTTTATATAGAGAAGGAGTGCAGAATGCTAATATTTTTTAAAAATTATGCATATACAATACATTAAATCAATAAAAAAACATTACACACACTACCATGTATTTTACACACACACACGCATATATACTCTTTTGTTTATTGTTAAAGTCAAATTAACAGAGTAGCCTTGGCGAAATCTGTGATTATAGAAGTATAGTCTTTGACTTTAATTATTATGGTCGAATTTCGACCACAGGCGACCACTAGTATATATATAAAGTATTTAAAAAAAAATGTACACAACATTCACGGCAATGAGGTTGGCAACTCAGCGTTATGCTGTGTCAAAAACGGACACAGTGCTGATTTTCAGTACCAGCCTCCATCAAATCATAAATGACCCAAATATTCAATTGATATTTATGAAGTAATTTAAAACAAAAGTAACTTAAATACTAACAACAAAAAACTTTATACTTGTGGTATAACTTTGTATTTAAATATAAGAAAGATCTCCTCCCGTTGAAAACATCGTGATGAAATCTGCACATTGAGATAATCTATGTGTGAAACCCGCAAATCCACTAATAGGACGTTAATGGGCTGTTATTATACAAAGCAATATTTACATAGTAGAAGAATCTCGTGGCCGAACCTAACATGATATATAAAAGCTCATCGCCTCCGCTGGCTCGGTCACGTAGAACAGATGGAAAAGGATCGCAGCGTGAGGAAAGCATATTTGGGACGGCCGGTAGGTCGGCGTCCGGTCGGCCGTCCCAAGTATCCCTGGAAAAACAGAGTGGAAGCGGAGCTGTCGGAGCTATGAGCCAATAATTGGCAAGAAACTGCGCAGGACAGAGAAAAATGACATGCTCTCGTATCGGAGGCCAATACCCACTTTGGATCGCTGAGTCAACGGAGTAGTAGTAGTAGAAGAAGACAGTCAACCGGGAATGACGCATCTGTTAACTATATTAAAATGCAGTAGAAATTATAGCAATGAATATTAAATAGATGTTTCTAATAAGAAACCAAAAAGTTAATAAACTTATAAATTAATCAAATGTCATTATATAATTATGCATAAACTGTGAAAGTTGTTAATTTTTAATAGTGTTTATAGAAAATGTTGCTCTTTTTGGTGGCAGCAATATTTTTAATATTTTTAGCGTTCTGTAGCTATTGTGGCAAATATAGAAACATGATTTTTTATTACCTTTAAACAGTCAGACAGGCTTGATGAAAATTGATTACTGTCGTTCGTGCTAGTAAGACTTAGCCGGCCTCTTAAGCAACTGAAACCTGGACCCAAATTCTGCTATTATAATCGTAGCGGAATGGTCGTCCACTGACATTATTAATAGCACCATAATGGTTGTTTTTATAGTTATAAATGCAACCGGCTCTACCTGTAAACAGTCGGACAGCCTTGATAGAAAGTGGTTACCGTTGTCTATGGTTATTTGCAATATCTAAGGTGCTATTAAGGCGTTGCCGTCCTCTTAAGGAACTGGAACCAGCCCACTAATTCTGGAACACAACTCAATGTTCTTATGGTCGCATACTTTAGGGGTGGTGGCCATCCAGATGGGCAATTGCCCTACGACTTGGCTGTGGGTTGTTTTGTCGCCTCCTACGAGAACTCTCTTACCTGCAAAAATTAGTATTATTTCTCGGTTGCTACACAGATAAGTCTTATAAATATAGTCATGTCCATCCAAGACAATTCATTTTTATTGTAAGACTTTGTATGTCACAGACCATTGTTTAAAAGCTTCTGGATCTATATGGATAAAATTTAGTGGGAGGATTTATGAATCTATTTTCTAGTTTATAGTAAGTATTAACAGCCTATAACCGTCTCACTGCTGGGCTCGGGCCTCCCACTATAAGGGGGAACTGAGAGTATATCCGCCACGCTTGTCCATGGTGGCTTGACACGTTTGACACGTCGGTTATCTCAGTTTCAGTTCAGTTCAGTGCAGGTTTCATCACGATGTTTTTCCTACACCGTTGTTAGCACGTAGTAATTATAACCAGTGCCGTAAATAGGGCGGTGCCACCGGTGCCCAGGCACAGGGCGTAGACTCTAGGGAGCGCAAGAATGGCCAGACCAGGCAGGACTATTATTTTTTCTGTTTGCTCCTGATAAGTTCCCGCTGCGCCCCTAGTGCTCGATTCCAACACATACGTACCTACATGCCAGTATCATCAAAAACGTCTATTAAATTTTAAACTTTAAAAAAATGGATTTTTCATCCAAAATATTAGATAATTGATCCACCAACACGAAGGCCCTTGTGTGTTATTTTATCACCCTGAATGAAATAAAGTAGGCCTATACATAACATTGCTCCAGCTATGGTATCTAAAATACCAAAAAAAACAAGGGCGCAGTTATAGAAGCTCGCATAGGGCGCAGAAAAGGCTATTTACGGCACTGATTGTAAGAATATGCGCATTAGGTCACAGATAACTGCTTAAGTGGTGCATGCGTTCCGGCCAGGATTCCAACCCGCGCCCTTCGAGTTTGGGACGCGTACGCTAACCATTAAAGCTAATACAAATTTATAGTACTGTAGTAAAAATACGAATTAAATACATATTAAGATAAATACATACTTCGACATTTGAAATACAGGTGAGTATAATTTTTGATTTGTTGTCCTAAAGCAAAACCAGTAAATCTAAACAGACATAAAAATCCGGTACAGTCAGCAACAACAGCGGGTAGTCGCCTTCAAAGCAAAGCGTCGGAGACTGGGGTCTCCACGTTTAGTTTTGGAAATTCCGCCAAATCGGAAAAAAAATCCCCAAAATTAAACCAACTCGACAACTTAAACAAAATGTCTCAAATATAGATATTACTTTCTTCCGTGATCACAGCTACTGAAAAGTGGCTGAAGCTTCGAAATAAAAACTTATCCATAGTCTACTTTAAAATTATGCCGCCTCTCACCACGTCTAGTCTAAATTTATGCCGCTCCTCCACGCGGCTGTAACGCTTTTTCGTGACAGAAATATCCTAAGACCCCGTCTATATAGAAGTTTCACTTCAAAAAAAATGCCGCGCTTAAAACCGTTAAAACGTAGTTTTAATTATGTGTGCTAGTAGCGAAAACATAAGAAAATAGTATTCTTTTAAAGTTTAAATGATTATTTATTATCAGTGTTAGTAAATTCTAGAGGTGTTATATATCAGTAGATGTAACTATTCATCGAGCCAGAAGCAACATGATATAAACATCGTCAGTATTAGATACGTCTCGTGGCTTCAATTTGTAAAATATTAATTAGCTGTAATTTTTTTACATCTCGTGACAAAATTTCGTTACTGAAAATTTTCCCAAAGTTTATTGTGGCTCCATAAGTTCCCCAAACAACATATTTGAGTCTAAAATTGGGAAATATTTCCCTCTCTGGAAACCCTATCTGAGACGGACCTAATGTCATAAATTTACCATCGTGTCCACTGTGCCCGAATGTACCCATTTCGAAGCGTGAACGAAATTAAAAAAATGTGTTTAATAATATCTTTGTATCGAGCATTGGTTATGAATGTAGAAATTTTGTTTAAGACGGATAAGGTATATTATTTTATTAATCATGGCTTCACAATGTTTGTATATTTAGAACAAGTGTTGTTAACAACTAGTATGAAATTGCTATTATGATCTAGACAACCTATAGGTATATGTCACTCCCATGGTTCACGGTGTAAAAAGAATTGTATTAGGAGCGTCAATTAACATCCGGACCCTACATCTTACTATTCATTTATTTGCCTTACAATAGGTAGAAAAAGTTGATTTTAGTTGTATGTATGTAGCTCGTATCCATTTTTTTTAGCCAGGGGAAATTCGATGGACGACCATAAGCCGCGACAATCACAGAAGCTTGGGGGGATAGTTCGCGACTTATGTGTGGGATTCACCAAATCGTAGGTGGCACTAGCATGCCCAGTCACAACTGGTGCCATGCTACTATTGCCACTCCCCAGTTAGGGATATCCACTAAAACCATTGGGTGTTCCATCCTGCGCCTTATGCCAGGGATACGGGAATGCGGAAGCTCAACTAACTCCGCGTGCCCTGGCAGGCGAGAGCCCGCAAACCACATCCACTCCCGGGGCCTGCTTCTATCCCCCGGCATCTGCCAGGTCTAATCGGGGCGTAGGGCGGTTTGTAACGCGCCGCGCGGGAGGAGAGGAGAGCGCGCGCGGAACACTCTGGCTTTCATGTCGACGGCGTATGCGGGTGAGTGAGAACCCCTATTCCGTCAGGGTGCCTTATTGTCATCCAATCCATTCTCGCATGATGGGTCTCACCGCCTCGACTGTGGCGGGGCGTCTAAGGCGATCTTCCCAGACCCCCACGGCGACCTGTCGAAACTCTGACCGGTACGCCTCGATCTCGCAAGGTGCGGGTCTGGTGCCCCCTTGCGCCACTCGTACAGCGACGCGAGGACCCTGGCTTCCAGGTCTCCTGGGGGGGATGTAGCTCATGTCCAATTTTAACCAGTAGTAAGACAAAAGAACGGTTAGTAGTAATATATAGGAACCAGCCATAAGTGTCTTTACCGTCCTTACACTTGTTTTCACTCCCGCCGTCTGCTGATGCCCGGGAACGCTGAGAGTGTGTCGTGGGAACGTGCCGGCTATAATTCCTTCATTTTTATTGTGACGCAAACAGGCAGACAGCAGATCAATAGTAATTACCGTAGCGTATTTGCAACACCAGGGGCGAATCCAACGCATTGCCAGCCTTTAGGAAGGAATAGGCGATTGGCAGGGAACAAACGGCAGGGTGCCATCCTTGTAGTGTCAGCGTCGAAGACACAGCGCTGCACACTCTGTAGGAGTGCGCTGCATGGGATGAGGAGCGCCGTGTCTCGGCGTATCTATTAGATTAGACCTTTTTCTCCCGGCTGTGGTTCTGGCCATGGTTTGGAACACTACCGAATGAGAGGCCATCACCTCCTTCTGTGAGGTAGTCATGTCAGCGAAGGAGGGAAAGGACTACGTGGCTGTCATCCCATGCGCTAAGGACCAGGCGTCACCGTAGAGGAGAAAACGATCTCCGCTATAGACACACGGTGTCGGGTGATGTCCCTCCCTCGACGAACCGCCCGCACCCAGAGAGGGGAACGCGCAGGTGTTCCGCGTGCGCCCTTGCTGTGTCGTGCAGTTGTCAGAGAGACCAGCCAGAGTCGCGGCGCCGCAACTGCTTCGGTCCCGTGGCCTTGAGTTCTAGTGAAACGGAAAACACAGAGATGTTTTATGGGTACTTTGGCAACAAGCCGGTGACTTCTCCACACTACCCCATTGTTACGTCCTAACAGGGCGGTGTCCCCAAACGAATTTTCCTCTATAAAAAAAGGAAGGTTTAGGCAGTGGAATAGGGGGGATGAAATAAGGGGAATGAAATAAGAGAAGTAAGGGGATAGAAGGATCAAAACAAGAGGAATTGAGTAGACCCGTCTATAGATGTTTTTTTATTGTATGAATTCAGCAGACCGGTAGGCGGTGCATCTGATGAAAAGCAGTTACCATCGCCTATGGACATTTGTAACACCAAAAGTGTTACCAATGTGCTGTCACTCTCTAAAGCGATACTGGAACCTGGCCACTAATGCCGGAATACAACTCAAAGTTGTTATTGCGGTGCGGCATACTCTAGACAAGAGGTGGTGGCCATCCAGATGGGCAAATACCCTACCACCTGGTTGTGAGTTGTTTTGTCGCCTCTTACGACAGGCCGCCCCAACGCAGGAAATTGTATTCTGTTTCCGTTCCGGCACGGATAATATATGGATAGGGGAATGGAATAGGGGAAGAGGAAGTGGGACTCAAGCTTAACCGTTTCACGCCGATATTCTGTGAGAGTGTGATATCACACTGATCAAGCTGACCCTAAGAGCTCCCTAAATATACCTTATTACTAAAAGATTTTTTACATTTTTCGGATTTTCATTAAAGAGCTATATTTACAAATGAAATATATATATATGATGACACAGAATAAGATGATACACACTCGTCGAATTATTGTATAAATCATTTGTTTCATCAATCTGTGTATGTGGAACATCATTGACATTTACAATAATATGATATAGTAACAAGCGTCAATATTGTACAAAGAAAATTCAGCTTTGTTTTTTGACAGATAAGGTTGAACTTAATTTATTGTTTTTTGTAGCGTAACAGCTAATTCGTAAAGGTGTGAAACTTATGAGATAGGGTAACTCGTCCTATTTTACGTAGAATTTTACTCGATAGTCTAATGATGTTATTAAACAGGTCAATCAAATATATAAATTTTGTTGAAAAGCACAGAACTGAAAGGATAGGATGGTATTCAATGACAGTAAACAATTGAAGTCTACGTTTATATGGATCACTTTTATTGATTCATCCACATACAAAAAGGAACCGTCTAATATCGACTTATTATCATGTGTTTTGTTTTAATTTATTTATTTAGGTTTATGGCTTGGCAGCTAGGCCTTTAAGCCAGATCTTAGATTTTAATGTAGTTTCTTCATTTTCTTAAACCTATGTTATAGCACAGCTGAACTGTAGGTTATCAGCTAGTGCCATTCAACGGAGTTCTTGTGACAACTCAAAAGGCCACATTTAACTATATAGTTCACATTTATCACAAAACATATAATTACTACTCAGAAACTATCAATATCCTGCAATTATTGTTCATTTTAGAGTAATTTTACATATTTTTAGAAAATAAAACTGCACAACACATCTCCTTTCAGTTCCCGCCAAAAACTCCATGTGTTTTGTTTCATTCACATGTCCACAGATAACATTATTTTTCCTTTTTTCAAACCTCCATCGATTGATTTGCCCCAAAAAAAAATTAAAAATAAAAAGTCATGCAGGATTTCATCTAAATTATATATTTCTCTTTTTCACTTAACCGGCTTTTTGGGTCTTAACTGACAAGAGTAATCTAACTCCATTTGGTTTAAGCGACTGAGAAATGTATTTAGGCTGTTTTCAGCTTTAATAATCAAATCTGAAAAAAAATATAGGAAGAAAGAGAAGTAAAATTATTTAGTACAATTAAACTATTTAATATAAAAGTAATGTTAAAAAAATAGACTTAAAAACAAAACTTCTGCTGAAAGGGGGCTCATTCTCAGCATAATCCTTGTCTTTCGACCAACGCAGATCTTCCGCTAAGTCCATAAGGTATCGTCACGCCAGACATTACGTATATCAAAAATGCACAAAAAATGCTCAAAGACGGACCGATTTCGTAACAAACTAAAATTGCACCATAATGGTTATAAAAATCAATTTTACTACAATATTTGTTCTCAGATAAATAAAAAGCATACATACTTTTAATTTTGAATCGGATTTATTAAGTGATAAATCGCTCGATTTGCCGGCCCCTGGAAGTGCCGGCCGCGTGCAGTACACGCCTCGCCTGCACGCTACGACTCTCATCGGTTCTATCAATTTAAAAAACTTATCTGTGTTAATTATATAACTGTTATTCTGTTTTTACAGTTTCATAATATTTATTACAATTAAGAATTAGAAATGAATGTCGATAAATAGTTAGTTTACCGTATTGTAGTACGGTTCGAAGTTTAAATTTGATATTTCAGAAATATCGGCCCAATCTTTGACCCCTCATTTCAAACATGACGCTCACGGAGTTTTCGGCGGGAACAGAAGGTTATATTGTACGATGCAATCTTATTTCATGTGTAATAGGTATTATAAAATGAACAATAGTTGTTGGATATTGATAGTTTTTGAATAATAATCATGTGTTTTTGTAAGAAATGTGAATTGTGTAATCAAATGTGGCCTTTAGCTTTTGAGTTATCATAGTTTGCGTCAGTCAAATACTTGTAATATGGCTGAGAGTGAGAATACATCATACGAGTCTGTTCGGACCAAATTCTTTTTCCTGCCAATGTGGTGAAACTACTACGTAATATATTTTGCTCACTTCCACGGCAGCATGTAGGAGGTGGACATAATGTAAGCCTACCCATTATGCGAACGGAACATGTGAAGCCCCAGCCTAACAGTGAGAAAACGTTTATGAGCATGTGAAAATTATGTTAATACGCACATTTTACCAGAAAAACTGTTTAAATTATACATGCCAACTGCCGCAGTTCAACCTCACTTCATTGGATTGAGACGAAAGTGTAGTTTTTGATGTCGATGAAAGCTGATAGCCAAAATGTGATTAATTTACTATTTATTCAACTGTTTAAACAAAAGTATTGGATTTATTTATTACATTTCTTTAAATTAAATATTGTATTTCATAAAATAGTTCTTTAAAAAGTACAAACGTGTCAAGCACGTTCCGTCGGTGGAATGTCTATGGTGTTTTTTTTTTAAATACGAAGCGTTCCTTCTTTAAATTCAAATCGAATCACCCAAATTAAGTAGCCATAAACGGAATCAGCTTCCAAATTTGAATATTTCATTCGTGCCTGTACAATGAGCGCGCTTTGATTTGTGTGTGACTGTGGTGTGTGCGTGAGCGTAGAGAGGTGACAAATTCTAAAACAAAATAATTATCGACTCTTACATGATATATATTACTATCTATATATATATATAATTTATATGTTAAAATTTTTGTGTTGTATTTTCTTAGACACTAAGGCGTCGTCCTAATTGGTAAAGATCGTACGAAGACACAATGCGTTTTCGTCGCACGATGAGTTCAAACATACAAGTTTCTTTAAAGTGTCCTAATTGAATCTCGGATGCCATCGCGCAAGCACAGGCTATGCTTAATAATGATCTTACGATGGGTTTCGTCAGATCATGTAATCAAATATACCGATGTCTTTTGAGAGTCCTAATTGATCACGCGGTCATCGGCACGGCAACGCAAGGAGCACGGGGCGAGCAGAGCGAGGGGCAAAACCAGTAGTTTGACATGGACTTCGTTATTTCGTACCTCAAAATAATGGTTGCAAAATTCAGCGCGCTGATTTCTGGAGTTAAAAAGTGTATTATTAGGTCTACATTTCCTTACTTCAATGTCATTTGCAATTTTCAATGCAATATTGCCCGACAGTAAAAATTGTGCATGTTTGTAAAGAGCCATTGTTAAATTGGCGCTGTATAGTTATAGCGATGCCGTCGTGCAACGGCATCGCACGCTGAGCATCTTGCTAACTATTAGGTCACCCCTGTTGAATCATCGTATGACCATTTTCATTACACGACGAGAACGTATCGTGTCATCGTGCCATCCTTGATAATTAAGACGACGCTTTATGCGATACAGTATTTCCTTATTTGCTAGAAGCGAGTTACCTCGTCTATTTATATTTATACTGCACTATGATATAATATATGTTTGGTCAGTCTACTTTCATCCATTCAACTAAATTTTGTAGTCAATTACCAAAGACAACATCAAAAAGAACACCAGCTTATAAAAATGTAGTTATTGAAACCACCGCGTTATCAACAAAATTCCGAAACTATAAAAAAGTAACTTTGTTATAATAATCAAAGTTAAAAAAAAACTTGTACAATTACATTTCCAAATCAGACTCATTACACCTACAATGAATAAAATTCATTAGTTTCGTATCTTTATTGCAAAACGTGTTAGAATAAATGTTAACTTTTTGCTTCAAGTAAGGAATTAAGGCCGTGAAAAACATTATGACTTTCACTTCTATAGTATCATTTATCAGAATTAAAATTGCAGAAACGTTTTAATTAATAATTGTGTAAGTAACTTACAATTGCTTAAACGGTAATATCTGCCTCATTAGATTCATATAAATAACGTACAGTAGCAACATTTTGAAATTATTACTGTTGCAGTCAAGAGATTATGTATCGTAGATTTTGCTTAACATTCAAGTTATAGTGTACGTATGTATAAACGGGTAGCTTATTTAGCGTTAACTGATAATTTGTGGTTAAGTATTATCTAATGAAGATTAAATATAAATTGTTACTTATTTGTGTATTTTATTTATTCAATATATTGATGATTATTACTTTAAATTTCTTTATACGTAACCAGCCCAATCCCATTAAAATAAAATAAAAAGCTATCGATATGAAATCAATAATAACAGGCCATCCCTATTCATTGTGTCGCATCGCACCGCGCGTTGATAAGGAAACATTTTTAAATTAGTAGAAAAGAAAAAATATATTCCAAAAAAAATATACATATACCTACATTTTTTATTTATTTTTATATCACGACAAAACGGGTAGCCGGCTACCACAGACGATGCCGATATAAATTATATCATTTTTCACTGCGACAACCTTAACGGACGTAAAAAATGGCCGCTCCATTCAAGTTCTAAGTTTGAAAGTTTTGCCGCGGTTTTTATACGTTTCCGGGCGCGAGATGCCAATGGCGTGGCGATCGATTTGTTATTATTTTTTATTACATTACCCGCTTTGTTGGAAGTTACTAGTGAACTGTGCACTTTTATGCAGTTATAGATAGATAGTAATCATTTCTGTAGGTGTAATATTTAATGGAGGTATGATTAGCGCGTAATATGGTTCTAATCAAAATCATTCGTGTGTTACATTTATTAAATTTAGTATTTTATATAATCTTCAAGTAATAATTGTAATGCCTCTGATGCACCTGTGTTAATGTTATTGTGTCCAAATGCATCTTGCTTATAGCCTTCAAAAGTAACTATTAGCTACTTTAATGTATATTGTATTATCCGTCAATGTTTAACTTCATTTACAATGTCGCATCTCAAATAACGCATTAAGCCCTTGGCTATATGTGCGTGACAGTCACTAACATTATCCCAGATTGAGCAGAGACATAAGTGAGAAACCATTATTAATTTGTGTCATTGTTTTTTAAATGAATATTTGTGCATTCGAAGTCTTGTTAGGCATGTGCTCATGTACATAGTTATTGTGTTCGCCAAAACATGTGAAAACTGTATCAAAATATGGTATTGCTCTCAATAAGCTTAATAAATAGTTATAAAATGGCATGTCGTTGAAGTTCGTAACATTTTTTAGGATGTGTATTGAAATTTCATGGAATGCACTAGCTAAACTAGGTTTTGGAACTGTACATCTGATATAATCAGATGTACTCAACTATAGTTGATAATAAAAATCTTCCAAGTGCGTGTCAGTCCTAGCAATGGAAGGTTGCGTAGTGTTACAGTTATTTGGTAGCATAGTTGTTCTTGTTATGTTTCCGTTTGAAGTTAATAATTAATTTTGTTATGTACCCTCTTATTTCTAAACGATACAATCGGCTATGTCCTTAATTGAATCATAATGCTATATTTTTATTTATTCGGTGATTAGCGCCGGTTTCGTATAGAGTAGTTGTCTATAATTTACAATACTTTTGTTATAATATTTATCCTTTGTATAATGTGATAATTGTGTACAGATTATAATTCAAACCTCTCAATTGTATATAGACGGTATTCACTACATTTTATTTTCATGTTGGCAGAGGTGATAGATTTATACTGTGTTCGACTTATTTTATTGCATATAAAACTTTAAAGTATAATATTTTATACAATATCTTATATAAAATATTATCTGAAATATCCAAACAATAATGTATTAAATTCTTGTCATGCATAACCCTTTAATTAAAATAGTTTATCAAAGACTTAAATCCGCTATCGGTTGTGCAAATATCCTAAGTTTCTTATATACTGTAAAATTATTTAGAGGGATGGCGAGGTGTTCTAAAAATGCTTGTCGAGTGTTCAAAGTCAGTGTATAATGTCTTAAAACCGTAAGGTTCTCTGATTATACAGTATTGTGACCAGTTGCTGTTCTTTTACTACCATAAACCCTTCTGAGTTGATGCAAGTATTACAATAGAGATTATAAACATCCACTGTTGTTGTTTTATTTCACTAAAAGGAACCTATAAAAACATATAATAATGTTACATGCCGTCAAAGATAAACACACAGCTGCCTGTCGTAAGCGCATTTTATTGTCTTCCCGGATTTAGGAATTCTTTTGTATTTTGAATTTGTAATTAAGAAAAACATGCTATTGTTTTGCTACTTGTTTTATGACCATCATTAGCGTCGAAATAATCCTTATTGTTATTGTTTTCGACTTTGTTGGCCGTTCGCAGGTATGCAAATTACTATTTCTCGGAAACTCAGTGCGCGCGGCCGATTTTTTTTGTACTGAATAGTTAGTATAAGACAATGCCCGAATGGAGGGGTGGGACAGTCAAGCGACGACTACGAAACGAGTAAGACGTTTGGTAGTACTCTCGATTAGCGATATAGACGACGGACTTTGCGCGTCTCGAATTGCATTGAATAGTGCAGTGTGAATTGGTAGCATCCAATTTTATTTGTATTTGTTTCATACGTGCTTGTACAGTTCTAATAAATTCTATAGTAGTTCCAGCGGCATTTTTAATTCGAGTCCTGTAGCTCGTAACAATAAGATCTAAAATAGTATATCCAAATAACTATCCCAGAAACTAAACACTCAACGCAATTTATTCAGTGGTAGAGCCACGCTGAAATCGCTATCTCGATTACAGCTCCTAGAGCCTTCTCGATTGGTGTGATTGGTGTACCACGCTCTCGCAGAATATCGGCGTGAAATGGATTTTTTTTATACGCCCTTCCACCGGATGAACATGATTTGTCCGGTCATTTTTATCTTTTTTTGTTTTGGGTACTTCTTTTTTTACTTATTTAATATTTTTTTGTTTATTTATTTTTTCTTTTTCATAAGATCTTAAATTTTTTCAATAAACATACATTTGGTCTTTATCTATATTACAATCTTCTTACTTGGTTCTAAAACTTTGCTTTATATTGATAATATCTATATTTGTTATAAATAAATTACGTGCTATGTTCATTGATATATTTATTTACTAATTATTTATACATTATGTATATATACATATTTATATATCTTTATTTATATTTAACTAGGTTCTCTTAACTATTATTAAACAAAAGTCAATAAGTTTATTGACTAGAATAGAAGAGTTGTTCTACGTTAGTTTTATTCATCAGTACTGACATATTCCGGTACTCGTGTCGATTCTTAATTTTGTAGCCAAGTCGTTCCTTTCTGGGGAGGCGTAAAATGGAATGGTTTGCCTTGAGTTAATCTAGTTTCGTACGATGACTGAGAGTTCCGAGGGTCCACTTTCCCCTCCCACTTTTTTTTAACGAGGAGAAATCCGTTTGAGGACTATCCATCGCAGGAGTAACGCGGTGGAGAGTGTGGGATTTGCCACGTTGGGGTGGCACTAGCACCGCAAGCAAAAAGTGTTATTGCCACAGCACTACCAGGAATACCCACTAAATTTCCGTCCGGGCCGGAGGTGATTGCGCGAGCGAGTCCACAGCCCGGACCAAGGACGCTCGAGGATCGGACAGGGGTCTTAGTGGGTATCCCTAACCACGGCGTGGCAATAGCACTTCACGCGAGAGGTGCTAGTGCCACTCCGACCTGGCGAATCCCACACACGCGCCGCGACCTTTCCCCCTCGGGCGGCTTATGGTCCTCAAACGGATTTCCCCTGTATAAAAAAAGGGATACCCACTAAAACCCCTCGGTGTTCCGTCCTTCGCCTTTATGCCATTTGGCCTAGCCATTTCGTAGGCCCTAGCAGGAGTTTCCCCACCCCCTATCCAACCTTCCCAATCCTATCCACCCAATCTAATCCCATATCTGATCCCATCTATCCCATTCCTCGCATTCCTCACATCTCAAAAGCTAACCACGCGTTGGCTTCGCCATTGTTGTTGCAAACACTTATATGCGACGGTATCTACTTTCCGCGAGCTGGACCGTCTGCTTGTTTGCCAGCTTCGCAATAAAAAACATCCACTTTACATCAGATGGGCTGTTAGTCTGTCTGCCTTGCTTCAGCAATAAAAAATATATAGGTACCTATGGCGGCCACCCCCTAATAGTTTAATTAACATATTTCCCCCTATTAAATACTTTTTCTTGTTTTTATTACAACTTTATGCAACGCCGTGGTAAGTTAGTGGTTAACGCACTCGCATCCTAAATTCAAAATAGGTACGCGAGTTTAAATTCTGACAGGTAAACCATAAATCTCTTAGGCAGTTTTTCTGACCTAATGTTGTATTTACAATATTGTTACCATTACAATAAGCTGACGGCGAAGGAAAACATCGTGATGAAACTTAAACATCAAAACCGATGTGTCAAACTTGCCAGGCCGCCTAGGACAAGCGTGACTCTGGCCATTTCCCTATAAATAAGGAGGTCCAAGCCTAGGTATGGGACGTTTATGGGCTATTATTATTATTTATATTATTATCTATTGTGTAAACGGCATGTTACGTACCTAAATTACATATTCCTACTAAATGTCATCTATATCTATCTGTAGATCCAACTAAACTAACAAAAATATGTAAACACTAGGAGGAGGTTTTCAATTTGTTGTATATTTTTTTATAATGTAGATATTTTAATAAATATGTTAATAATTTTTAAAATGGCTACGAACCCTATAAAATGCCTCTTAAGCAATGAAGTAGGCATGACTTGCAATTTATCCAAAAAAGGTTCATTCAACAAAATTAATCTTTGTTACAAACTAGTAAGGGATATTAAATTATTTATACCCTTAGTACAAATTATTTTCTATTTCTTTTACTAACTTTTAAATCAAATTTTATAATAATAATTCAATTAACGTAAAAGATTAAATTAAATTTACAATTCATAAATTTTAATTAACCAACTGATATTAATATCATATAAAACGTCATCCGCACTCGCCGACAGTCGGCGAGTGAATGAGAAAAAAAACAGACGTGATGCTGAGCTGACATGCAACGCTGGGTGGAGCTTATTCCTCCGCCTCTTAAAACGAGCTCAGCCATTGGCTCATTTAAAAATCGATTCCATTTTATAAATATGTAACCGCTTCCTTTCCCTCCGTTCCAAAACGTCGCACTTCATAACCGTTGAATTCGAATACCAAGCGTTATTCCAAACCCTAAACAACACAACTTCGAACTGTCATTGAATAGTGATGGGTCGTTGTATATCGATAAACTCTCAATTGTTTTACTGACATGTCTTTGTGGACTCTTTTGTTTTATTTAAAGAAGGTTCGACTTTTTTTGCTTACGGCGTTTTACGGCAAGAAATATTTTCGTTATATAGACCGAAATAAACAATGTACGTAGGTGGTTTGAAATTGAATCGGTAATAAATAATGGTTTATTTATGAGTTATGATGGGGTGGGCTTCAAGATTATAGTTGGCCTCTTGCGTTTAATAGTAATGATCTTGGGATATGAGAATATGTTGGGGGATAATATACATGTAAATATGTAATGTTGTTGGTGAGTATTCGAATGCGAGGCTCCATAGGACCATCTTAACATATCTAAACAGCTCTAAACGGCGTTCGGGGTGGGTAATGTTTGGATTGGTAGCCATTTAGGCATGAAGAGCTTCAGTTTTCTCGTCGGTATAGGTTTTAAGAATGACATTAAATGCTGAAGTAAGTCTATTGAAATTCTGCTTTAACATAAGCTAAGGATTAAAGTTCTAGGGTTTGCCGAGTTTGAACGTGCTAACTTCAAATCTTGCCCGTTAGATATGAAATATTTTTATGGTATACCTACCTACCGTATATACGGTTAGTTTATTAGGTTCCGTAGAAATTTTGTAAAAATGAACTGTTATGAATTAGTCATGTTCGTCTATCTGTCTTACGAGATATATCACAGTAATTGTTCTCGAAGCTTCTGGCTTTAAGTTTTACAGAAAGACATATTGAAATCGTAACAAAAATAAAGATTAGAAGTGTCCCTCTCTATAAGCAGCGCGCGGATTTGCCGATGACTATTTACTATTATTGTATAAGTATACTTTTGGCAACCCTACTGACCATCGACGCCCGACACATGAGGCTATCGGCAAACCTTCTGCGCGCGGGTAGTAACAGATTGAAAATTCTGAAAAAATATCAAGGCAACGAAAATGGTTCCGTTCAATAGTTTTTGAGATATATATTATATAGTATTTTTAATATAAATAATAATAATAATATAATAAATAAATAATAAATCTTTATTGCCAAAAAATCTAATACAATAACTTATGGAAGTCCCTGACTCCCGAGCTAGGCGTAAACCTGTGTTTCGGGAATATTCATAGTATTTTTAATAAAATGTCTTTTAGGATTTCGTAGCCAAATAACAAAAACAGTAAACGTTCGTCGCCTTTATGTATCTACCTACAGAACTTCAATATGCGCGGTCTGACAAGCACTTAGCCGATTTATTAATGTCGATATAAGTTATAACGCTATGACTCGAAAATGCAAAGCCGTTATTAGAGGCGAGCAATAACGCTAAAAGGTAAAATTGTCTAGTATATTTAGTGCATGACCGGTATGTAATCGATGAAATACATATAAGTACCTACCAATTATTTTCTCTATTTAAGTAGGTACCTACCTAATAAATATTTTGACGACCGTTCCGACGTAATCATTTAAGCACTTTCAGGTTTAATTTGCTGTAGTCTAGGTGTTCATTGAGTCCACTTCGTTAATGATGTTCATTGTTCAATTATATACTCTGAAAGAAAAACAAAAATAGATACCTGCTTACCTATAGGTAGAGTTGCCGTCCGTCCTGGTTTCCCCGGATTTGTCCTAGTTTAGAGGGCGTCCGGGGAGCGTCCGAGCGAGGTTTCATTTGTAGTCCGAGTTTTAAAAAAAAGTTTAAAACTGATTATTAAAACAATTTGTAATAAACTGTTAAAAGATTCTGTTTTGTTATATTTAAAATGACAACAAAAGATGACTAAAATTAATTATAATGTCTTTGAAAATAAATAAAAGTTGATTTATGATATTTTGAAATGTTTTTATTATATTAAGTTTAAAAAAAACCTTTTGACATCTCCGGGTTCTGGGCTTCAAAATCCGGGGTTTTTACGCGTTTTGTCCTGGTTGCCAAATTTTAGAGCTGGCAACCTTACCTATAGGTATGACTAAACAAAACAAATTCTGTCAAACTCTTTTTTAAATATAAATGGAATGTATTAATTAGTTCAAAAATCTAACGTCCAACATTTATTTTTTACGGACGAAAAACTTTGACAAATAGAAATAAAAAAAATCATGTTCCATATTTGAAATAATTTTTAAGTGGCCAGCGCGGATCTAAATTAAGACTCATTGTTAGTTGCCACCATAATCACTGCCTAATTTGAGTATGCAGGTACACAAACACGATTTTGCTATTGCAAAATATCAACCCATAAACTCCTGTTGGGCTCCAGCCCTCTTTTTCATGAGACCAGATAGTCCAGAGAATCCTGTTTCAAGAGTCCAGATAATAATCAGTCTAAAGCTGGTTTAGCGATATTACCAATCTTTAATCTTGATATGCAGTGTTCTGACGATATAACTATATCTAACAATAGATATCTATAGGCTAAAATTTTGCTTATGCAGTGCATGCTCTCTATTCACTAGAATAACGACACCTACCCATAGACACCCATTTCTGCCATTAAACAAGCACTAGAACTCCTTTGCCATAGTTTGTAATTCTCAAACCTTTAGTTAATGTGACTTAAATTTCTTCATATGTTGGTAATTTGTAATCGACCAAACGCTTTACGCATTGTAGGGATATTCTGAAGAAAATACATTAGAAGGCATTAGAAGAAGAAAAAATAAAGTTAGCACGTCTTCAGACATGCAACTAAACAAAGATTTGTCTTGAAAAATTTTAATTGTGTTTCGAAGGTCTTTTCACTATCGCTCTGCTATCTTCCTACAGCACCTTGTAAATTAGCTTTATCCGAAATCATTAGGCGGGATTGTGGATAAACGCAAATCTATAAAAATGCCCCACAAATTCGTACTCGCAATATTTAATATTAAAATAATCCAAGAAACAGTCTTAACGCAATATTTTATAACACAAAACGAAAATGTTTTCCGTGCAATTAGCCGAGAACAAAGTGGAAAAGCAAGTCTTGTCCATTTAATTAAGCGAGCGCCCGAAGCGCGACATATCATTTTCATAATGGCTGCCGTTCAACGTGGACTTTCTTTTATGTTGAAATAACATCAAAATGTTGTTTTAATAATTATTTTGTTATCTTTAGAAAACAATATCCAAGCACGCATTTTACGCAGCTTTATTCGCGGAAAGTTCCTTTAAAAATTAGCCATAAAATGCCTTTCATCGCGTGCGCTGCGAAAACTATTGATACAACCAAAAATGCTTTACAATTTACAAGAACATATCAATATCTACAAAAAAAATTGCAATACCATATCCCCAACTATTGTAGTTATGTCACTATAACCACTTTTTTACATTTTAAAAGTTGATAGAAATTCCGAGCAAAATCAGACTATGTTATCCATACCTTTGTAATTATTTAATCCTTATCCAAATAAATCATTTCGTATTCAAGATTGTTTCAATACCTTTAGATTACTTTTTGAATTATTCAAATCAGACATTCCATTCAAAGGATATTAAGAATTTAGAAATGTCAATCTAAACAAAACACTTTTATGTGTGTTTAAGTGGGTCGTGCTCGCGGGATGGTTTAGATTCATAATTAGACCCGGTAAGTGGCGCTGGAATCGGATTCTAGATTTTTATTTATTCAAGGCAGGGCATCGGCTGCCGGGAAAAACTCCAACTTGACTTTCCTTCATTTGTTTAGATTTTAAATGAAGCAGAAATTTATATGAACTTTAAAACAGGTATTTCGTTATGTCTTACCAAAAGCCTAAATATATAATATATAATAATTATAACAGCCCATAAACTTTCCATTGCTGGGCTCGGGCCTCCCACTATAGGGCCACGGACAGTTATCTCAATGTGCAGGTTTCATCCGGCCAGGATCGAACCCGCGCCCATTGAGTTTGGGACGCGTACGCTAGTCATAACGCTACCACGACTTAATTAGCTAAACTTAAGACTTAAAGCCTAAATATGATTTTTTTATATCTCTAACTTGAAAAATTATAGGCTGTTCATATAAATTTTCATTACCTATTTTCATCACCATACTATTTTTATGCCAAAAGATAGCCTATGTCCTTCCCACCGGTATCAATCTACCTCTTTGCCGAATTTCATCCAGATTCGTTCAGCCGTTTAGCCTTGAAAAGGCAACAAACAAACTCTGTTCCTTTCACATTCCTATTGCTCTATAAGATAATTATCACGTAACATATAAGATAATTAGTATACTCACATTCTCACTATCCTTTACAACACATTATTTACCCCAAGTAGCCCTCATTACCTTAAGAAACGACTTGCGTTCCTTCGCTTCTCCACTGCTCCTAATTTGCGCAATGATAAATATCTTAAACTTGTGACACCATTTTTTATAGGTGGAGTACAGCAGACAGGCTGACAGCCCACCTGATGGAAAGCGGTTATCATCGCCTATGGACACTTGCAACACCAAAGGTGCTACAAATGCGCTGCTGCTCTCCTATGAGAGACTGGAAGCTGGCCACTGATGCCGGAATACAATTCAAGGTTGTTACGGCGGCATACTCTAGCCCAGTGGTGGTAGCTATCCAGACGGGCAAATACCCTACCACCTGGCCATCTATCTATAATTATGTCATAACATATCCAAATCGCAATACTTATCATGTACCTAAAAAGCACTTTAACTCGTGGGAATATATATATGAATGATTTAGTCATGTAGGATTTCATCTAAATTACATATTTCTCTTTTTCATTTAACCAGCTTTTTGGGTCATAACTGACAGAAGTAATCTAACTCCATTTGGTTCAAGCGACTGAGAAATGTATTTAGGCTGTTATCAGCTGTAATAAACAAATCTGAAAAAAGAAATGTAGAAAGAAAGAGAAGCAAAGAAAAAAACAAAGAAAATTGTATTTAGGATAATTTAACTAATATACAAGTCGTGGTAGCGTAATGGCTAGCGCACGCGTCCCAAACTCAAAGGACGCGGGTTCGATCCTGGCCGGAACGCATGCACCACTTAGGCAGTTTTCTGACCTAATGTGCATATTGTTACAATTACCACGTGCTAATAACGGTAAAGGAAAACATCGTGATGCAACCTGCACATCGAGATGACCGATGTGTCAAACCTGCCAAGCCGCCTTGGACAAGCGTAGCGGGTATACTGTCCGTTCCCCTATAGTAGAAGGCCCGAGCCCAGCAGAGGGACATTTATGGGCTGCTATTATTATTATAAACTAATATAAAACTAAGATTTAACAAAAATAGACTTAAAAACAAAACTTCTCTTAAAAGGGGGATCATTCTCAACATAATGTTAGTCTTTCGACCTGCGCAGATCTTCCGCTGAGCCCATAAGGTAGAATAGAATAGAATAGAAAACACTTTATTATTCACCACATACACACGAAATAAACAATTTACAGTAGTCACATTAAACAGTAAAAATAGGAGCAATCGGTGGCCTTATCGCTTTAGAGCGATCTCTTACTAACAACCCGCCCTATGAATTTTATGAACGGGAGATTCGCAAGTTATGACGGTGGTGTGCAAATTAAATACATATATAAATATCACACAATACATAGAGCTAAAATGAATAAAAACAGAGAATAAACAATAACACATATTAATATATCTATACATACATATAATAAAACTGTAGAGGTCGAATTTCTGTACAATAAAAAAAACCGAGTCAGGAGGATGTAAGAAATAGAACTAATTTAGATTTTTTTCAAATTTTTTGTTTCTCTGTTTGTCTGTCTGCTTGTACCGGCTAATCTCCAAAACGACTCGACCGATTTAAATGAAATTTTGTATGGTGGTAGCTTATATCCCCGGTCAACATATAGGATACATTTGATCCCGAAAAATTAAAGAGTTCCCGTGGGGTAGTTAAAAAAACCGCGCCACGCGGACGAAGTCGCGGTCATCAGCTAGTCTTATATATATATATATATATAAGACAATATATATATAGATTTCAATAATATGTATATATATATATATATATATATATATATATATATATATATATATATATATATATATTATTGAAATCTATGTATATAGTGACTCATCACGATATCTCAGGAACTCATAATAACTAAAGACTTGAAATTTAGCGTGAACCTTCGTTTTGCCAAGTAGAGGTCAGCTAAAAACGGATTTTACGGCACGCGAAGCGGACGGGTATCAGCTAGTATACTAATATATACATCAGATATAGATATAGGTAGCGAAAATTGATTGACTTTATCCTGTAGGAGTCAGGGCTCAAATATGTTAATATTATTTTTATGAAATTCTCTCAACTCAATTCAAAGCATATGAATTGTGACATAGAGTTGGATTTTATTATTGTAAAGTTGGCAAACAGGTAGTCGGCTCATCACATCAAAAGTGCTTACCGTTGCCTATAAACATTTGTAACACTAGGGGCGAAACCAGCGTGTTTCCAGCGTTTAGGATGAGGTAGAAAGAAAGAAAGAAAAAGATTTATTGACTTAAAAAAGACGACGCTATACATTAATAACAAATAATATATTCACAATAAATTTTACACAAAAACAAAAAAAACCTAATACACAGAATACAAAAGCATATATAATAAATAAATAAATAAGGCTTGTACGTCGAGATTTTTAGTCAACAAGGTTGGCAACTCAGCATTGTGCTGCATCGGAATTTAATGAAAAATCCTGACATAGCGCTGATTTTCAGTGCCAACCTCCATACACATGACCCAATAACTCACATCTCTATACATAATGAAACTACGTTTTAATTTATTTGATTTTTTTATTCCGACGTTTCGGCCACTCGTGGCCGTGATCACGGAAGACAAAGATGTCAACTCTCAACGACTATTGTTAAAGTTTTATTTAGCCTCCCGCCAACTTGTTCATTTTAATTATTTAGTTTTAATTTTGTTTATGGTTATTATTTACTCTATGGAAGCCTAATCTAATTTACCACCGCTTCGCAACATGTTATGGCTTGAAGAGAAGTAGCGGCGCAAGAAACTCTTCAGCAAACATGCCTAGCTCTAATAATTTTGTATAATATTAAATTGAGTGGAATGAAAAATAAAAGAAATTATCAGTCAAGTTGGTTTGTGTTCCGGTGTACCCAGAAAGAGCTCACAGTGTCTTGAGGTCTGGCAGATGGTTTTTGCTGCTGAAACGATTCTCTTTCGCGAGGTATTGTGGGTTATCGAATCTAATATACCTAGTGGTTGGGTTTATCCGGCGTGTGTTCACTGATCGCAGACTTCGTAGACCTTGTGTGTTTCATCTCAGCTATGTGTTCTTTTACCCGTGTTTTTATGCTCCTCTTTGTTTATCCAATGTATGATAATCCACACTCACAATCTCTATACATATTGTATATATATAAGTACGTGTACGCATAAACACATACAGCATATACATAAATACATACATACATATATATACTGTAATTATATTAGAAAAATAAATATATTAATATTATGAAAAAATATTGAAATTAAAAAAGACTTAGATATATCGAAAACATAGTGGTGTGAAAAGAAAAGAAACCACATATGTATTGTGGAAAAAAGACTATGAATTATTTTCAGAAAAATTCCACAGTGCGTACGTGGTGTCAATCTTTTGTTCCTCCATTAAATACTTTCTGTATATATGATGAAATATGATGGGGAGCCACTCATCGCACAAAACACGCTTAACTCAAAGGTAACCGTTTAACGCCTATATTCTGTGAGAGGGTGGTATCATACCGATCCAGCCGGCCCTAAAAGAAAAGACATATCACTCGTATCGTTCCTCTCAATTCAACGTATGAATTATTATTGTAAGACGGAGTTGAACCATAGAAGTCATAGAAAACATTAAGCACACCATTATCGGGGGTCGAAGTGGTGGTAAATCGGGCTCCCAACCGCGAAATGGCTATACAAACGGTGGCGCATGTTGCCATTATGAATATTAAATTTCACCCTCTACTTGGATTTGACTTACAAGTAATTTGTTTTATCGACATCGATGAAATGCATAACTAACTAACTAACTCCGTTGGCTCAGCCACCCAAAGGGAGTCTTGGTCTTTCCTTTGTCCTGCGCAGTGTTTTGCCAGTTGTGGGCTTGTAGTGCGGTCAGGTCAGCTTCCACTCTACCCTTCCAGCGATACTTGGGACGACCAACCGGTCGCCGACCGACTGGTCGCCCCAAGTATGCTTTCTTCACTCCCCGATCCTCCTCCATCCGTTCACATGACCGAGCCAGCGGAGACGGTGAGATTTTATCTCCCCAATTATGTTGGGCTCAGCCATGAGGTCTTCTATTTCGGATGAAATGCATATCTAATTAAAATCTACAATTTCATGGTTTTCAGCGGGGCTGAAATTTTATTTGATTTTAATTTGAACGTTTCGGCCACATTTCAGTAGCCGTGATCTTATAGTGTATTATCTATGGCCGTGATCACGGAAGACAAAGATGTCAAGTGTCAATGAGTACCTGTTATTATTTAGTCTGCTCCCAACTTGTTCATTTTAATTATTTTATTTAATTTGTCTCTTCCGTGATTACCGTTACTGAAAAGTGACTGAAACGTCGAAATAAAAACCAAATAAAATGCCGCATTTGAAACCTTTAAAACGTATTTTTAATTCCTATTACTCACGGAAACTTAGAAAATACCAAATGCATATCTACTAATCTTATATATAAAAATGAATCGTAGATATGTACGCGCATAACTTGAGAAAGATTAACCGATTTTTATGAAATTTGTTTTGTGTGTTTGAATGGGTCCCCGGATGATTTAGATTCAGAATTAGAACCGGTAGGTGGCGCTGAGATTGGGTTCTAGAATCCTCCTAATCACCTGGACCGATATTGGTGATTTTGTTTTTGTGTCATGAATCAAAGTCATTTAGGAATTCAGAAAATATGGAAGTACGAAGTTCGTAGTAGTACTATAATAATTTAGAATGAAATAATTTTTTTGACGATTTTACGTTATTTTTAAACATGCCTTTAATATTTTGAAGAATTTTAAATGTATGAGATATGTATATTTTTAAAATTTTGCCCGCAGAATATAAATTACAATAAATAACTACCTAGTATCGTACCCGAAAGTAGGTAGAGACTTAGGTATCAAATCGATCCTAAATTTTTTCATATCAAAGTGTAACTAATTAACATTGGTAAATTTAAAATAAAAACTTCGATTTTTGGTTAAAGATTTTTTCGATATGTGGCTCCTTTATATGAAGTTGCGATTTATAACTAATTTTGAAAAATAGCGTAAAATTGTATCTATAAAGTCGATATTTATCTATTTACTATAAAACAGCTCTTCCCTACACTTGAAACTCGAGAGAGATTCCGCGCCAATTTTCTCCGCAGGGGTTGCCGGTAATGAATATGGAGAGGTGCGTTCGCAAACCACGCAAAACGACATGTGGCGAGATTGCGTTCCGAGATCGCGTACTTGGCCATTTCACGCTTGGCCAGTTGGGGCTGTGAGTGTGTAACATGCCTTATAATATTAGTGCTATAGTTTGACTTCAATCGAAGTTTTTTTTATTTTTTTTATTGCATGAGTTCAGCAGACAGAGAGACGGCCCACTTCATGGAAAGCGGTTACCATCGCCTATGGACATTTGCAACACCAAAGGTGCTACAAATGCGTTGCTGCTCTCTTAGGGAAGACTGGAACCTGGTCACTAATGCCGCGGGACACAACTCAAGGTTGCTATGGCGACATACTTTAGACCAGGGGCGGTAGCCATCCAGTCGGGCAATGCCCTACCACCTGGCTGTGGGTTGTTTTGTCGCCTCTTACGACAGGCCGCCCAGCCGCAGGAAATTGTATTCTTTCTCCGTTCTTGCACGGTTATTATAAGTTATATATTTATTGCATACAAGTACTTATCCGCGAGTTCGCTCACGTTTTACGAAGACTTACTATAGATCAAAGTTATGATGCTAATACCTATTCGAAATCAGAAGGGATTCCTAGAATGGCGAAGAGCATTTAATACAAATACTATATTTATTTATCTTTACTATATGAACTAATATTATGATAATTCTTTTGTTTTGTTTGACTTTATTAATTTGATATGTCGTAAGCTAGATTAAAATGTCCTCATTTAGATTTAAGTATAAAATATTACTCACCGCTACTGGTAGAATATAGATGTTCTAACGACTTATTGTAACGGCTTCCTAATTGTCTTACCCATACTCGAAATAAAATTCTTTCGCCGTTGTTAGAATGTGGTAATTGTAAAAATATGCACATCAGGTCAGAAAACTGCCAAGTGGTGCATGCGTTCCGGCCAGTATTTGAACCCGCGCCCTTTGAGTTTGGGACGCGTGGTGCGCTACGCTACTACTTTTATTTAATAGATACTAGGATATGCCAACGAGTTGATCCACACTTAACTTGAAATTCCCGCGAGATTCTCGGGACACGAAATATCGCAGCATTTAAAAAAAGAATGTAAGCTATCGTTTTAGTGGAAACTGAATCGGAATAAGTTAATTTTTATGCATCCGAACAACTTCAAACCGCTCCCGGGAAAATTTCCGAGAGATTCCTAGGATAAAAGTAGCGCAGAGTTTATGTCTAAGAATTAGTTGTCGATCAGCAGAAACCGCATCGAAATCGGCCCAGTAGTTTTTACGTGAACCCCGAACAAACACACAAGAAATCTAAAAAAATTGCATCATTTATGTAGTCTATTCTAGTTGTTTTTTTTTATTAGCTTCAATGTACACGGCACGCTTAGAATTTTATAATATTATAGATTAGATAAATATAAATTAATTATTTTGAGTTTAATAAATACGCGCAAATTATGCCAATGGCCAAAATTTATAAACGCCAATATATAAGGCATTAGTGGCCAGGTACCAGTCTCCCTTTAGAGAGCGGCAGCACATTGTTAGCACTTTTGGTGTCGCAAATGTCCATAGGCGATCGATGGTAACCACTTTCCATCAGGTGAGCCTTCTGCCTGTCTACTGAATTCATGATACAATAAATATATAATAGAAATAATAATAAATACGCCATATCAGCCTCGTGTGTGCAGCATATTCCATTTTATGGAATACCTTCACTTTACATCAGGCGAGATCGTGGTTAAACGCGAAACAATATATACCACATTAGGTAATATATCACTACATCTTTACTATACCTAATCAAAAAAATACTAACCCCCCAGGCTTCACAACAACCACTAGCAACTAGCAGGCATGGAGAGAATATCAGACATGCTAAGACTTGAGCTCCAGGCTTGAAAGTATTAAAGGCATAAAGCCTCTTCATCCACTTACCTTTCTATCTTAGTTGGCCCTCGTTAATCTTTTATAGAATTTAGTAGTCCTATTCGCTGTATGCCAATCTTGCCCGTATTTTTCAAAAAATCAGAAGAAGTAGGCGCTATAGTCAGTCACCATAGTTCCAGTGGTAGATCATCTCCATAAGCCTAATAATCCCCATTTCGCACAATAGTCCTACAACAACTAGGGCGACCAAAAGTCCGAACTATTCTTATGGCCAAAGGTCTTCAACGAAATATAATAACAAACCGTCAACGTTCTAAACTTAACCATAAGTATTATATATTTGAATTAATTTAAAAGCATTCTCTTTTGTTCCCTCAATGCGTACCACAGACAAAACATTCGATTATAGTGCAGATAGCAGAGCATAGACAATTGATAGATACGCGTGTGTGGCACGCGGCGGCTGGCAAGTGCTGCACAAATTGAGCGCTCCAATTACCAGATCATTTTTCATAGAGAATCTAATATACAGTATGATTTAGGTATAGCAATACAAATTAAGTAACCCTGAAGTTGAATTTGGATATTTATATGTTTTGTTGCTTTTGTTATATAATGTGTAGGTATGTTATATAAGTATATGGTATATGGTGCACTTATGTTCTTTCGGTAGGTAACGAAGAATATGTTTTTACTGGGCATAAAATATAAATCTTACCCGTGGGAATCTGAACAAACATTTCATAATATTTAACATAATAAATTGTTATCACATATCAAATTTGTTAACACATAATTTTAATTTTGGAAAAATCTCAAAACACGCTGAGTTTTCTTATGATTCGGAAAACGTAGAAATCAGCGCAAGTCTTCACAGGACATGAAAGCAAAGGTTATGCGAACAAAGCAGCGTGTAAATTTGACGCCGGTATTAGCGCAAGCTACAACACTCTTTGGTATATCTATCTATCTACGACAAAATTAGTCTACAATTACGTAAGTAGGTACGTACCTACTTTGATTTTTACTAAACATTCTGGTTTAGAAATCTTATCTTTTACTGGGATAAAAAAATGTTCTAAGCCCATCTTAGACCCTAAATTTCTTAAAACCTGAAATTTCGGCCACTCAGCCGTTTGTGTGATGAACTTTTTACTACCCTCATGTGGCGTACCCACTGTTGAACATCCTAAAATTCCGAATTTTGCCAATTATTACGTTTGCTATGAAATATAATGAAGAATTTAACTGAAAAGTCTTTTATTGTAAAAATATTTATTTATTTTTTACCTCATTTTACGAAAAAATGCCCAGCATTCCAGGAGATTTTACTGTATTCAGATTTTTCACTTTACTCTTCAAGTAAGGCTAGTAACATGTTTGCAACAAACAATGTTGAACTAGTTTATACTGACTGGCATTCAACAATGACGTTTTTTAGTAATTTTGTAACTTTTAAAACCTTATTATCAAACTAAAGACGAGGTTAGGAAATCACCTTTATCCGTGCAGGAATGGAGAAAGATTACAATTTTCTGCGGCCGGGCGGACTGTCGTAAGAGGCGATAAAACAATCCACAGCCAGGTGATAGGGTATTTGCCCTTCTGGATGGCTACCACACCTGGTCTAGAGTATACCGCCATAACAACCTTGAGTTGTATTCCGGCATTAGTGGCCAGGATCCATTCTTCCTTTAGAGAGCGGCGGCACGTTGGTAGCCCCTTTGATGTTACAAAAGTCCATAGGCGATGGTGACCGCTTTCCATCAGGTGGGCCGTCTGCCTATCTGCTAACCTCATGCAACAGAAAAATCGCATCAATTCAAGTTTGTTGACTGCATAATAAAACCTCCTGTACCATTAGTGGCCTCTATCCCTTATTTGCGATACGCACGTGACCTAAAATGGCAGCAGGGTTCGAAATTCGAATAAATCAAGAGGATTGGCGGCTAATCGGCAGAACGGCGCGAAAACACGGGCTACGGAAATCGCCGGAGGTTTTATTTAACATGGCCACAGAATGCCATAGATACTCGTACGTATTTAAATAAAACAAATAAGGGGTTGTAATTCGATTAGAATGATTGGGTTAAAGGGTAGCTTGCTTCTTGGCATATAAGTACCTACTTATACTCTAATTTTTAATTACCTGGACTAAAATGACAGCTGCGACCGACCTTTTTTTTGATTCATAAGTGAGTTGTGTGAGTTGAATCCTACAGAATTACTATAGAAATTTTATAGGATTAATAGACTCACAGTGATGAGTTGCACCAAGCTTGCAAGAAAAAAGGTCGATCGCGGCTACCATTTTAGTCCAGGTAATTAAAAATCAGACTATAGTTGATAGCTCATTACGTGATCCCGGGTTCTCAAGTAGAAATACCGGGTATAAGAATCTTTTTAAAATTTTTGGTTGTAACGCATCTGCACATTCCATGATTTTATAAAACGTACATACTGTTTTAGTAATTTGCCTAAAGAACCCTAAAAACGGCATTTGACATGGTAGAGCCATGCTGTAATCATTATCTTGAGTACAGCTCTTAAGGCCGACTCGATCGGTGTGATACCATGCTCTCAGAGAATATCGGCGTGAAGCAGTTAGCCTTCAGCTAATCGTGTTTCGTGCGATGATTGAGAGTTCCGATGGCCCTTCGCCTATCCCATCCCCCTATTCCAATCCCATATCCCATCTCTTCTATCCTATTCCTCCTGTCAAATCCCTCTATCTCATTCCCTTATCCCATCCTCTTTATCCCTTACTACAGGCTAGCAAGGCGTTGGTTTCGCCATTGGTATTGTAAACGGCTATAGGCAACGGTAACCACTTTACAGAAGCTGGGCCGTCTGCCTGTTTGACAGCTTTTCAATAAAATAGAAAAAGATACGATGGATCTGCTCTTCCTACGATCTTTGCTAATAGTTTTCGTTTCATACACCTTCATCAACGTCTTCATAAATGTTTATTTGAGGTATTTCTTACTTACTGGACTTTTCTTCAAACTAAGTATTTGCAATTTAGTCATAGTAAGTACGTTGCGGCCAGAGTTGCTGCTGCCAGAGTTTGAATATGACTAGCACAGGCAACGGTGAGTTCGTGTAATGACAATGATGAACTAAATCTAAAATTACAAATATTGATCAAAGACTCTAAAAACATTTTTAAAAATGTAAAAAATTCACAAACCTCCCCAAAAATACATTCTGTGTTCCGCCATTTTAAAAATAAAAAGCTTTGTCGATGGATTAAAGGAAACGGTCCATTGCCAATCATGTTCCTTTTTCGCGAAGACGCGCGTTTTTATATTTTTCTTTTTTTAACCAAGCCAGGTGTGGGTTGAATATTTTCTAATTGGCCAGTTTTATACAATATTTTTTTATATCGTCTTTCGGTAGAGAGATTAAAAAGGGTTTACCTTTTTAGGTTTTTTCTAATTTAAAAAAGCCTAAAATTAAGAAATGTCTTTTGAACGCACCTGTGCTTATTAAATATTCTTAAGAACTGATTTGTAATCACTAAATAACATATAACAAATAAATTATCCCTCAATGAAAAATATTCTTAGGTTGTTATCAATAATAAATAATAATAAAATTTGCAAATAAACACACAATGTTTACACGTAAGTTGAGCATGTTACGCTTGTGTTGTGGCTAATATGCAATGAACAAATCTAGGGCCATGCTAGACACCTATAGCCACCAGCAAACAACAGAAAGTTCAATGCCAAGAATCAAATTTGGGTATTTTGGTCAGCGTTTAGACCACAGAGGTTGTCAAGCTAAAAGTTCTATGATTTCAAAAGTATCGTTATGAGCACCATTAATAGCGTAATAGGTACAGCAGCCACCTTGGTTTGACGTGTTTCTGAGTTTCACACTAAGTCTCCATAGAATTTCTAAAGACTGGCAACTACAAATACAAAACAGACGACTTTTCACAAAAATCGGTTATTGTGTATTATTCTTTCCGTACAGGAACGGAGAAAGAATACAATTTAATGCAGCCGGACAGCCCGTCGTAAGAGGCGACAAAACAACCCACAGCCAGGTGGTAGGGTATTTGCCCTTCTAGATGGCTACTACTCCTGGTCTAGAGTATGCCGCCATAATAAGGCTGTTATACTTTGAGTTGTATTAGTGGCCAGGTTCCAGTCTCCCTTTAGAGAGCGGCAGCACATTGGTAGCACCTTTGGTGTTTCGAATGTCCTTAGGCGATGGTACCCGCTTTCCAACAGGGGGGCTGTCTGCCTGTCTGCTGACTTTATGCAATAAAAAAAATTGCGACATTTTTTTAGGCCTCCCCAAGTCTGCGCCACATATCTCGGTCTCGCGCCATCCTCGTCCGGCCCCTACCGGCGACCTAACGCGACATTCACTGCAGGTAATTTGGAGAGTTCATAAAATTTTGCATGGACTACATCATCATCAAATAAGTAAACAAATCACTTACGAGGTCTTCCAAAAGAACATTGAAATGTATAGTGGATATATCGAGTCTTTACCGGCATTTTATCGTAAGCGACATTTGTACCTAAAAATAGTTTTTGTTACAAAAGGTATGTTAAACTATTATTTTGTTTTAAGAAATCCAAATTTTGATACAGTAGGGTCTAATCGAACTAAAATTGAAAGTCCCAAAACAAAATAATAATTTAAAATATCTTTCACAACAAAAAATATATTTAAATACAAATGTCGCTTACGATAAAATGGCGGTAAAGGCTCGATATGTTGCCACTCATTTTAGACAATAATCCTCATTGATCTTACTAGTTTCTGGAATTCGTTTATTTCCTGTCCGTCAAAAATTCCATAGTCCCAGAAACAGGATATCCGTTTTATTACACACATTAAAAAAGCCCGTTCCACACGATTAACATGGAAAAAAATTAATTCGATCACCGAAAAAGCCCTTAAATGTATATCATCTTCGTCCATAAAATGTCTATGTTAAAAAAAATAAAAGATCTTTATGATAAAAAGCGTAGGAAAAAAGTGAATAACCCCTCATAATTCACAATTAGAGGAGCTACTGGTCATGCCCCAACGTGAACATAATAAATTTTAACCTTAAAAAGGTCTGAAAAGACCAGTATACTGACAAAGGTAGGACAGCGCGCGAACGAAAAAAAAACATAAATTGTTTATGATGATCATTTTGCCTCCAGCGCTGCTTAAATTTAGAATTCTAATTTTTCCAGCTGGCATTTATCCCGTTCCAAATGAAATGAAATATTTTATTGTCTCGAATCTTAAAATTTTGCCTCGAGTTATGTGAAAATGAAATAACGTCGCGTCGTCGTAAAATCATTAATTCATTTACCTGTTAGTTTATTTTATTGCTGGACTACAGCAGATACGATGCGGTTGACCATCTCAATGAAATTTTTATCTTAATGTTACCTTACCTTCTGTCGACAACTATATCTGCTGAGTAGTTTTGAAGATGTACAGTATGTTCCATTTTTTTATGGTTAAATGAGAAGAGTAGAAACATGTGTGGTTTGTTACTTCTATAGAATCCTTCTTGGATTATGAACTGCCATTTGCGTAATTATTTAGAAGAGCTGGGTGTATGATGTACCTACTGGAAGTGCACTATCTAGAATAGACCAACTAAGACGATGAATTCATGATCGTGTAGTCTAGCTTAATTGGAAGGCTAACCTAATTCAGATTGATAGCATGGAAATCACCACATCACAATTTTTTAATTTGCTCTGTGTTTTATATTAGTGATTGCCAGGGAAATAATTATATTCTATATTGGTAACCACACGAGAGTGTTATGAAATCAAGAAAAACTCAAAGTTAGAGGTGGCTCATATCAATCATACTGTAATTTAGAGATGAAAAATATTTCATCATTATTATTTTACAAAGACATATCATTAGAAACTCTTCATAACCCAGAATAATGTTTTAGGGACTTTTTTATTTCACCTAATACATTACGAAATATTCGCTTTCAAAGACTCGAAAAGTCTACTTATAGGTATAACCTCTTAACTATGGCATGGAAGAATACAATTATTCGTGCAAGAACGGAGAAAAAATACAATATCCTGCGGCCGGGCGGCCTGTCGTAAGAGGCGACAAAATAACCCACAGCCAGGTGGTAGGGCATTTGCCCGACTGGATGGCTACCACCGCTGGTCTAAAGTATGTCGCCATAACAACCTTGAGTTGTGTTTCGGCATTAGTGACCAGATTCCAGTCTCCCTTAAGAGAGCAGCTGCGCATTTGTAGTGCCTTTGGTGTTGCAAATGTCCATAGGCGATGGTAACCGCTTTCCGTCAAGTGGGCCGTCTGCCTGTCTGTTGAACTCCTACAATTTTTTTTTTAATGGAAAATATTGAAGTACTTAATAGGTAAAAATATTTTCAACCAACATTGGTTTGAAATGCATTTGAAGAATTTTTGACATAATTATGGGTATTTGTATTTAAGTGCTTGTTCTGTATCAAAAGATCAAATATTGAATGTTCGTTACCTCTATACAACCGTTCATTACGTGCAGACTCGTACCTACTACGCTAATTTTTAAAACTAGGACATACTTACATCGCACAGACAAACACTTTTTATCATCGCACAAGCCTATAAATATGAGAATACTGGCTTATGGCGTCACAATTTTAACGAGTCAAACAGCAACAATAATTAATAATTGTTTAAACTATTAAAATTATTTTAATAATGGACTGTTGAAAGTAAGATTATAACAAAATAAATTTGATGCCCGCTATTTTATACGCATACCTTCTATTTTAGAATTTATTGTAATAGGTGTTAATGACCCAATTGAACTAGAATAAAAGATAAAGCTGATTATCTTATAACAGTCGCTGTAACCGAAATCAGTTTTCACAAGATGTAGCTTTTTATTTTGACCATATATTTTTTAAAACTCGGTTGAATACGATTTCCGACAGATACTTACGGAATAAAAGATGCTATTTGCTTATCTAACAGTGTATTTAACATATATTACATCGAACATCTAAGTCATTCAATAAAACACCTGTGTACATATTGACCTTAGAAATATAAAAAAATCTTTTCAAATATAGAACCGGAAGCTTACGAATTGACACAAAGGAACCCCCGGACCATAGACAAATTCCCACGTTTTTTTTTCTAACGAGCTATTGATGGCCAGTAGCGAAATTTATGACATGTAGGTGTTGAGAAAAAGGATGATCATTAAATAATTTAAAAAAGTTTTTATGACGAATTTAGGAGTTTAACCGTCACGCCTTTGTAATAGAAAGTAATGAATCTTTGAAATGTATTTTTTAAAGCATCACGTATGTTTAAAGGTTTAAATCTAGGGTCACACAAAACTACTATAGTAGAAGTTTTTCTGATGTTTCGCCACGAAGTGTTAAATCAATTCAAATTTATTTATTTGCATGAAACATGGATACAAGATTGTCATAAAAATTTAACAGTAAGTACCATGTTTCACCTTATAAAGACATACAATTATCTTCTTTTTAATACTTAAATGACAAAAATCATTTAATATAGTATTTATTATGTATACATTATTAATTATGATAATATCCTATGTCATAAAATTATTGGGTATATCATAAAATCATTATACGATTGGAGATTTGTGGAATGCACTACCAGAGTCCATGTTTCCCGAAAAGACAATCCGGATATCTTCAAGTCTCGTGTGAATAAGTATTATCTAAGTAAACGTGCTCCATCTTCGATCGCGTCATCGCTGACATTAGGCGTGATCTTGGTCAAATGCGAAACTAAAAAATTCGATAATAAAATAAAAACTACCTTTAAAAAAGCTTTTACTTTCAGAACTAATTCTAGAGAGAACTCCCATTTATGTAGATTTAAAATCACTGTTTTTTGTTGCTGGAATACAGCAGTTCAACTGATGAAAATTAAGTTACCATCGCCTATGGACATTTGCAATCCAAAGGTGCTACTAATGGACGGCCTCGAATGGGATTGGAACCTGCCATGCCGGACCACAACTCAAGTCGTTATAGTGGAATAGAGGAGAAATTGCTAATGTGACCACTGCAGGTATTTTAGCCCTCCTAGGATAATTACAAATTAGAAACCCGCCAACTAGAATATTTTGTATGCAACGCAAAGCTAGTGTGATAGTTATCGAATTAGTTAGTACCAATAAATCCGTAAAAGGTTGTTACGCTCTTTTGTTGTTTTAACTTGTCGAAATTCGTGACTTGCAAATGTTTATAACCGCTGTGCATTTTATTCAATTTTTCTAGATAAACACAACAAACTGGCCAAACGTTTATCTATTTGAATAAAAAACACTGGCACAAAATTTTTGATTTATTAGTTTAGTATGTTTTTTCATGAGACCTGAAAAACAAAGTAGGGGGTCATATTACCACCTGCTTGTCTACTGTAACCCAGGGGTGGTGGCTAACAGGCTATCCAGCCAGGCAAACGCCTTACCATCTCTCTGTGGGCTGTTTTGTCGCCCGGCCGCCGTCTTTCTTTCCACAGGAACCGGTCCTAAAAATATTTTTGATGCTTATAACTCTGCATCTGCAACTGCATGGTAGCCAAACAGTCATTGTTTTTCTTACACAGAACTGAAATTAAAGGCAAATTTGGGCAAGCCTACCTTCAAGAGTGGAAGTCGATAAACTGATGGCAATGATAACGACAACTAAAACATAGTAAATAATAATAAACACAAAATAGCCTTAATTTCCACTATAATTTTTTTTTTGCTTTTTATTTATTTAACACATTGACAGCTGTCTAGAAAGGTTGCCTAACTAAAATATAATACAATAAAAATATGAATTGTTAACAATTTAAATGGTTTTTACAGTTCTTGTGATCATTTATTTGGTGTGTCAACTTTTCGCCTCCAAAATGTCAAAATAAAATTCCCATTCTTATTTAAATTCCGAAATAATTCAAAAATCAAACACAAACCATCACAAACGCTGAATCATTCCTTCAAAATTTATATCATAGATCTTATACAAGCATGTACCGAAACAGTGTGAACGCTACCAAAGTAGTTCTATTGTCATTATTGCTAAATCATCGATCGATGATCAATGTAGATCATTCACACGGTAGATCACGTCAGGTGGCACTTGCGGCTGCGCATTGTCATTGTTGATCGCAGATTACAAAGAACTAAAATTGATTCTTATATCATTGGAACCAAAAAATATTCAAAATAATTAGATTATTGTTTGTATTTATTGTAGTATCATCGAAGAAGGATACTATGAATAACAATCATGATATAAAAATCGTAACACTGAAAACCCTCTCAAGTCCTATATATGGCATCATGCGACATTATTTTCTCGCTTTTTGACATTGTATTATTCAAAACATATTTTATAACAAAAACATTATGATTTCTACAGACTAACTGCATTGAAATTTTTGTTCATTCCTCATCCACGTAGATGCCAAATCCAATCATTAATTTTTCTCAATTTGACTAAATCGTTGTATTGTGGTAGGTATACTTAGAATAGTGAAATTATTGGATTGTGAGACAGACGGAACATATCAAGATTGTACCTAAATATTAATGGGTTCTTATCATTTAGCTAATGAGAAAAATATATGGATGCTAAATAATAAATATGTTGAACAATCTTTGATAAATTATTGTTTGATGAAATCCTTGTAGTTCTATGTTACTTTATGGTCACAGATTACCTGGTTACCTGCCATTCTAAATTTGAAATTCGACTCGATCGAATCACACCTATTGTCAAAATTGTCATTCCATTATTAATAATAGACAAGACCGCTCATGATTAAAAATATTTAGGGAGCGTTTTTTTTAAATTCATATTTTGAAGGCTGTCGCAACGGTCAGAGCCGTATTTGAAGGTTTTTTAAAGATTTCTAGAATTATTATTTTGATATATGATACAAAATAATGTTCATTTCATGTTCTCTAAAATAAATTATACAAATATAATACACAAAATAAATTTAATAGAAATATAATAAATTAATTACAATAAAACTAACGTTTACCATAGAATTTTACACGTGTTGATAAATTAATTCTTAATTACACGAAATTCTGTATTTTCCAAGTCAAAATAGAGTCACCTCAGTTTGCTCAGGTTCAGGTATTGTGTCGGTTAGTGCGTACAGAAGCATAGACAAAAAATCTAATCTCAATTTTATTACTTATGTAAATCAAATAGAACTGAATAGAAAATGCATAAAAAGGGGCACTTTTTACTTTTTCCTATACGATATTTATTTCCAAGACAAATCTAAATACGACTCTGTGATTCAGTGTGGCCAACCTCAGAATGCATTTCTTGTGTAATCCCCAAGAGATGTTGGATTACTATATTTTTTAATCATTTTTTTTTCTTAATATTGTCACTGGTGGGTTATGGAACCAAACCCGGAGGTTTGGTATTTTATTTCTTATGGTTTATTAATTTTCTATTAGTCATTATTAGCAACAGGTAGGTTATTAAATTCTACTTCAAATACGTGGGTATGGGAGAAATTACCTACGTAAATAGAAAAATAAACCTCGTGATTGTAAGTATAACATTGTTAGATATGAAATAGTAACACAAATAAATTTATTTTTCAATAACTGAAATAAATATTTATATCGTAGGAAAGTTTAGGATAACGCTACAATTCATGTTTTATGGATATGTCAGCCATACCATCCATATGTCCATAGATAGTAAATTCTTGTAAATATTTAACATTTGTTTAGAACTAGCCTTGTCTGCGATTTCATTCGCACGGGACTAATATTTTATCTTCATATGATCTAAACGCTGCAAGATATCGAAATGGAAGATATAAGTTGATTTAAGATAAATTTCCTGTTTTATTACCTAAAATTGTGATTGAAAACCGTTAAGCCGTTTTGGAGTTGTTTCAAGACAAAATTTTCAGGCAGAGAGACAAAAACTCTATGAACGGTAATTTTTGATCAAATGTCTTATAAATAGCATCTTTCACGAAAATGCATGAGTGTGAATTTAACTTAAATTAACAGATATACACTTCAATTTTAATTATTGGTAAAGTAACTCTATGAACCTAATGTCTATTCGGTTTTCCCAGAGAGCTACATATGGGGCTCTTAAAAAGGGCATAAACAGATATCTACTTAAAGCCACAACGAGGTAGGCAACGTATCGACTCCCTTAGTGTTGCAGATGTCCATGGGCGACGGTAGGTAACCATTTGTTGTCAAAGCCAGCAAGCAAACAAAAAATAACTAAATGTAACAATACATGACGGGTTGTCTGGAAGAGATCGCTTAATAGCGATAAGACCGCCCATTGTGCACATTTAGAATATTTTTAGGCTATAAGGTTTTCTGTAATGGTGTACAATAAAGTGTTATCTATCTATCTATCTATCTACATGTGTTGACCGATGACTTGTAACATTATATTTGACGCTCCGTTTAGGGGGAGGAGGAGCTGGTCGGACCGAGGCTTTATCATACCAGATAGCGCCTTGTTAAGTCCATATTTAGGGAGCACTGAATCCCGTGTTCATAAGCGACGGAAGCGAGGTAGACCCAGGAAGCTGACCTAGCTAGACACGAGGGCGCTTAATCTAAGTCAGAGGGAGAGGATGTAACAAGGAGGTTTTACGCTTTGGCAGCAACCTCTACCAAAGTGAAATGATGTACTGTTCACGATGTCAAAGGAAGACAATTCGCTAATGTCCGCTGTGCACGATTTTCCGTGATCTGAATTATAATCAATTTAAAATCTAAAACATCTAATATTTAGTAGCTCAAAATATTTAAACTACTAAATAAACTATTTTTAGAGGAGATGTAACTGATTAATTTTGTATTTGGGATCCTGAAGCTATAACCCTCTATAAAGGATTCCAACCACCTGATCAAATCTTGAGATGACCAGGGGGCTGTTTCTAGCTCGTACATCGGATCAGTATGGTGAACAGAGTTGCCAGATGTTCGGTCCGGTCGGACAGTCCTGTTTTCTCCATGTTTGTCCGGTAAAGAAAATCTTGGTAAACCGGACTAAATATTGTCTGGTTTTAAGCAAATTCGTTCATTATCTAGCGAACTCGAAGGAATACTCGAATGTTTCGTTCGACGCGCCGCCACCTCGAATTTTGCGTTTTCTTTAATATAACTGCTAGTTGCACTGAATCCAAAGATGCCATCTCAGACAATAAAACTTTATTATAAGCAGTGGCATCGAGTACTAAATATATGAACAAGTAGATTGGCTTTTAATTTAGCATTCGATGCAAATTTAGTATGTAAAAATTTAGTTTTCAATAAATTTATATGCAATTAAATAAAAATTAATAACTTGTCCGGTTTTTTTTATTGAACACATCTAGCGAACCAGTGAGGTAACGTAGCCAGCCTTCTAGGCACCTTACCTATGACTACGAATCCGTCACCTGCATTCTGGCCACCAAGCGGGGGGCGCGGAGGTGTTCCGCGTGCGCCTCTCTTGTTTCAACCCGAACTGGAGTTGCCGTCGGGAACCAACCATCCCCGGCCCAAGGAGCAAGACTTGCAGACGGGGGTGAGCCCACGTCAGCCAGGAATACGGTGTAGGCCACAGCCGGTTCCCATGGCCCTGGAATGTGACGACGGGAGGAACTCCGCGGTGGTTGGTGGGTATTCTGGGGAAGTTAGCTGGTGAGTCCCACACTGTTCATGTTAAACACTTCTTTAAATATTACATAGCTAAGCGGATTGTAAATAATTAAATATTAAAAACTTCACGTGCGATATATATGACAATTTTAATATTATTATTTATTTAGGTTTATGGCTTGGCAGTTAGGCCTTTAAGCCAGATCTTAAATTACAATATAGTTTCTTCATTTTCTTAAGCCTATGTGTCGCACAGCTGAACTGTAGGTTATCAGCTGGTGCCATTCAACGGAGTTCTTGTGACAACTCAAAAGGCCACATTTGACTATACAGTTCACATTTCTCACAAAACATAACTCCTACTCAAAAACTAACAATATCATACAACTATTGTTCATTTTAGAGTAATTTTACACATTTTTAGAAAATAAAACTGCACAGCATAACATCTCCTTTCAGTTCCCGCCAAAAACTCCTAAGAATTTTAATGGACGGAAAATACACAGATAAAAAAAGAAAAAGAACATAAATGTTCCATATTCAAAAATAGTACATTGTGGCCAATAACAAACTTTATTAGCCACAATAAAAACTTTTTGGTGACGATTCCAACAGACGGATGGACGGCAAACGGATTCACCTAGAAAAATAAACAAAAGGCACCTTACCTCAAGAAGACGGGGACCTAAGCTCTGTATTCTACTTTTATTGGTAGAAAACAATATATGTAACTAATAGGTATACATTAATTATTAGGTGTATTTAACTTTAGTTTCATCAACTATATTGTATTTTGTCCAAGTTCTATTTATTGAAAACATAACTTAAAAAGGGTCCACATTAAAATAAAAAACTTAAAACGTACAATGCATAATATATCCTACAGTTTAAAAAGCTTGTATTTTTATATTATGAGAATATATTAATTACTATACCTAATGAGTTTATTAATTTTATGTTTTTGAATTATTTCCTTTAATTCAAACATATTTTTATCAGTATTTACACAATCTAAAACAATATTACCCAAAAAAACCTAAAAAAATGAAACTACTTTATATTTTATACATATACAAGTAAAAAATGGATTTTTGAGTACTGTCGACGTCAGTGGGGAGCGTTCTCAAAATGCTGGCCGAATTTCCAGGCTGTATGGCAACTCTAATGCATTGGATAAAAACAGGCAAGCCTTTTGGTCCAGCGTGACATATTTCAATCACATTGAAATTCCCCATAGAGTTGATAAGTCACCAAGGCCCCAAAATCTCAACACCGAAAGTCACAAATATGTATTTATTACCAATGGAAGTATATTTACACCGTTTCAGGGAAATATAATTACCGACTATAATTATTTTTCCCAAATAACTTAAATGACATAATCATATGCATCTATTGGCGATGGATACATACTAGTTGTGGCGTTCGGTGTCGAGACTGTAGGGCCATGGGGTTGAGAAACCTATCGGTTTTTGTTTGATAGAAGTCTCACGCGACCAAAATGCTGGCCTGTACTTGGGGTAACGCGTCGGTGTTGCCATCCAGCGCGATAATACGGCCAGCGTTTTGGGCACGTTCCCAACCAACGGTAATTTGAGACCCATATACTATTTGTAATTTTTTTACGAAATTGTATTTAATAAAGTTGTTAATAAAATAATATAATGCAACTTAAATAACCAAATAAAAAGACAGACAGACGGACATGTTGAACCATAAGGGTTCCGCTTTTACGATTTGACTAAGGAACTCTAAAAAAGAAGTACTATATACATTGTTCCACATACCTCTCCCCGACAAAAATTAACGAACTGGATAGACATGCAAGTCGCAAGCATGAATGTAATGGTGGGGGCTTATCTAATAATAGGATAATGTTAAGGTTATTGACTGTGGCCAAATGGGTCTCATTTATAGAGTTAAAAACAACGCCTTTATCAAATGTAGTGTATATACATACATTATCTGTCAATACTTATACGACCGACAAAGACAAATGCACACCTGCATACTTGTTTTGCACAGTTTATTACTTTTCGGCATTTGAACTTCTTTTGTTTACTTTGTGTTTAAAATTTGTGATTATTTAGCCCATTGTGTATTTTAATCTTTTATGGTAGTCATTAGCCAGGTGTGATTCTAAGAAATTCGGTCTGTGCGGCCAGGCAGACATATTGCATTTGTGCAGCATAAAGGAATGCCCTAATGGAGAGATCATCAGTCTAGCGATAACCACGAGCGAAGCAAGACGTGTGTATCACATTCGGTATTCTATTGAGTGACGGACTTTGCGCATTTTATGAAATTACGTTCTCGCGCCTTACGTTTGGACTGGTTGTGTTCAGTTATCTTTGTACCCGTGTTATACGTGTTTGTATAGTTCTAATAAACTCTATCATAATTCCAACGGCATTTTAATTCGAGTCCTGTAACTCGTAACAATATACTGTAACGTCGTTATCAATTAAAAACAATATCGCATTACACCCATGGCCACATCTGCGTTTAATGGCCTATAACTGCAACATCAACCCACATTAGGCCCCACTTTAAAAATACTACATTGACCTTTACAATTAATGAAACGTGAAATTTCGAGAAAAATCAATAGCTATAACAAAAAAATCTCGTGACTAGTCCATTAGCTGTCCGTGGGTCCGTGTGAGTTGACTGTAATCTTCAAAGCGATTGTAGCCCCGTGGGCGGGCGTCTCCGGGGGATAAGACAATGCTTATTGTTCACTAACGTTTAATGTCGTGAAAAAATATTAAGAGTAGCCCTTAATAGTTACGATCGCACTCAGAGATCTTAAGGAACGATTAACTTGAAATTTTCGACTAGTAAAATTCAGTGGTAAAAGTTGTGGTGGCGTAATGACTAGCGCACGCGCCCTAAACTCGAAGGGCGCGGGTTCGAATCCTGGCCGGAACGCATGCACCGCTTAGGCAGTTTTCCGACATAACGTGCATATTGTTACCATACCATTACCACTTGCTAACAACGTTGAAGGAAAACATCGTGATGAAACCTGCACATCGAGATAACCGATATGTCAAACCTGCCAAGTCGCCCTGGATAACCGTGGGTATAATGTCAATTCCTCAATAGTGTGAGGTCCGAGCCCAGTAGTGGGATATTTATGGGCTGTTATTATATAAAATTCAATAACAAAAGAAGAGGGGTTTTCTTTGACATTATATCCGGGTAGAATCTAATCGGGCGACTGGAGTGCCTCTTTTTGTTCTTTCGCTCCAGGCGGAAATGTCCGAGTTTTTTTTGCTTAGAGAGACACAGAGGTATTGAGCCAGCCTTCCCTCTTCCAACGAAAATGTAGCTCTGGGGCTGTGTTAAGTCAGAACTATGTTAGGCCGACATTAGTCTGAGACCTTAATCATGGAAGGTTTATGTGCACACCAAATTCACGCGCGTCTATACCCTTTCCAGGCATTTATTTTATTTTTGAGAACCGATGACGGATCAGTTATTGATGTCCTAATGCGTTTACCGACTCGATTTGTAGTCACATATATTGCTATATTACATACATACATATTATCACATTACATTTACATTATTAGTAGTATAATAGTAGTAATATTTAGTTACAAAAATCTTCATCATTTATACATAAGTTTTAATCAATTATTTAAACTTAACTTCATTAAACTAGAATATTTTTATTTTCAATTCGATTACATCCGATTTATTTACGTATAGCGTCGATGGTTTAAAGTCTATGCGTTACATGACCCACAGAACATCACTATTACGTCACCCACAATAATAAAGTACGACTATTATGCCATTTGTTTCACGTGGGCTTTACTGTCAAGAAATAAGCAATTTGATAGACGTGCAAACGTCAAAAGTAAAATAAACACTTGGAAACAGATCAAGACGTGTCGCGCATGTCACGCTGGTTGTAGCAAATTCTTCTCATCGTCAACTAAATTTAACAGATGGCGCTCGGGTAATGTTGCGTCCGATGTCTGAGACATAGAGCTACACTATGTACACTATCATACGCTTACATCATCCGACGAAAATCTGGGATCTGGGAACGCTAGACTTAATTAATTAATGTAATGTAACTTTAAACAACTAGCTACTATATAAGATGTAAGGACTCTAACGTGCCAAGATCTGCGGACGTGACTGACGTGCGCTCAATGTGTAGTTCTTGCTTCACAGTTTTGTAGACATAATTATAAGACTTCCAAATGTTTGACAAATTTCTCCCTAGGCTTAGTAGTTCCTGAGATAATTACCTGTGACATACAGACAGGCGAATACCAAAACGAGACCAGGTTTTCATTTATTCCTTGAGGTATGGGAACCCTAAAGTGATGTCCATCAGTGTGCCCCGTCCTGTCGTTCTTGAGAGAAGCGTTGACATTTCGGATCGTAATGTCAAATATTAACTAAAATCTGACACGTTTGTCAAAATTGGTTTTTTTTTCGTAACTGATTTAGGGTTGTCACAGTGTTAGGCTTTTATCTTTTTTACTTCTATTATAAATGCGAAAGTTTGGTTGCATGTTTGTTGCTCAATCACGCCAGAACAGCTGAACAGATCGGAATGAAATATAGCACAAAGATAGATTTAGCCTGGAACTCTCTCAAAATTCCGCGCAACTCTTAGAATAAGTCCGCAAAGTCCAACAGACATCGTAGATTGGCCAACGTGAGCTGCTGCAGTTATCGTCATGCGGGGAAGGCGCCAGTGGCTCCAAGCCCAGTTACCTGTGAGTGACCCACCGAGTTGCAGCCAGAGCAAAGAGATAAAACCTCGGAGTCTCGGTCTTCTCAATGACTCTATTGGATACAGAGGAAGAAGACCCTGAATAACTCTTATGGCCCGTAGTCTGGTTTTGTGTTTGTCGCGGTGCAATGAATTGAGATCTTACATGTAGTAAAGATTTATTTTAATACCTATTTACGAGCATTACAAGTAAAACAAATTTAGTGCTTAAGATGCTCGCGGCTCCTTCCAACGACTTGAGTTCCAACCCTGACCGGGAAACATGCACCGCTCATAAAGTTTTTCTGATATAATGCAAGTAATAGGAGTTCTATGTTAAATGAATAAATATGTAACGCGCTATACGTAAACGAAATCTTTGTTTACAATATTAGGTATTTTATCATTTTAACTAAGTAGATAGAAATTATCATTGACACTAATTTTTTCTTAATGCTTTTTCAAACAGATTTTTTAATAGACCATCCTAATTTTCAGCCTTGAGCTTTGAGTTAAGCACCGTGAGCTTCTTTTGAGCGCATATATATTGAAATAACATGCAACATCCCTCTGTCCTAGGGTGCAGTTGAAAACCAGCACCTGGCACTCGTAGCCTGGTATATTTTATGCTGAACTGCACCTATTTGCTAAATCAGTCTTGTTCATATTCGTTAGAGTTACAGAAAGTTTATAGGCTTCTTTAATAAAAGTACAGAAGCCTACAAACTTGCTTTAACTCAATATGAATAAGACCGTTATTCTAATACCCATTTTATTGTTATTTGACGAATGTGTCTCGATATGTGTTGTAAAAATCAAATAAATATTTTTTTCTATTTTTTACATTTTTGTTCGTAGACGCTGTTTGTTCTCATTTGTCTCTGTAGTTAAAGTATGTAATCACTCGCTATTTGGAGTATTTAATTCAACATTAACAACCCTATATTGAGCATAGTCTATTTTTTATGTAACCACACATGTCAAATTTGACTCTCTTCGATATTTAACACTTTGACACTGCCAGCTAATCCATATAACAATTATTTTACCTTTTTTTCACGTCTCGAGTGTCATGGCCGCCTTAATAATCCTTTTAAATGCGCGCCGCTAAATAACCTTGCGTCGTATTTCTCAAGGAACGCGTTTGAAAAAAGAATGAAATCTGAAACTTTTTATATACTTGTTTTTGTCTTAGCAATTTTTATGTTTTTAGCCAGTGTGATTTCAACTAAAATTATAATAGAAAGATCTTACGTTTCCAGCAAAAATTCGACCTAATTTTTATATCAAGTATATCCCTAAACCCTAAGCCCTAAAAGTCCGCTCCTTTAGACCGCGACTCACCTCCAGCCTTGTTCAATAAAATGCAATATTTCTGGTTTCAATTGCCAACAAGGTAAATTTCGTGAAAGGATATACTTTCCATTATTAACTCTTGTTTGGATATCTGGGATCGGCCCCAACGTTGTCCATTGGATATTACTCATAACACAAGCACACCATGCTTAGCTTGAGAATACATAACGTGAGTGTTTGAGTGTTAATTTATCATTATTTATTGTTCCGAGAAAGAAATGCTTTTCATATCCCCTTTTATTACCAAATAGCGTAGGACTTGCCGCAACTGCCGGATACACAAATTAAAAAAACTCCGGTGTGCAGGACAGTAACATAGACAATGTCACGACTCTTATTGACATCGCCTTGCACAAAAGACAACCATCCTTACCTTGGCATTTAAAAAATGAATGTTATATACCATAATTCACAAGAAAATAGTAATGTTTAAAACTACCTACCTATTAATTTGATATTCATAAGGTATTTATTTCAAGTATCTACTATTATAATTTGTTTGGAAAAATATGTCACCTAATCATTGTACAATATATATCTCATATTATAAAAACTAAAATTCAGCATGACTATTTAATATTAGAAATAATATTTGTCGTAAACAAAAATATTTATCATTCGATCGATTTCAATCTTTGGTCTTATAGGACATTATTGTATAATATAACCCGGCTAAAATGTGAAGTCATGCAACAAAAACCGTTGTTAAAGACCATAACGCGCTTCCAAATTCCACTACATTATCATACACATCTTAAACTTGTCCACAGACAATGACTTTTATTTAAAAAATAAACAAAACTGCTTCCATTCGGCTTCGCTATTTGAAATTTAAAAAATAAATCCTTCATAGACACGATGGCGCGCGGCAGAGGAATGAAATTAGGGCAGTGTAGGGCTGGCCAAAATTACTATCTACAATTATGATTGTTCACAATGATAACTTTAATTAAATATGCTCCATAAATCAGTTATATGCTATTTTTAAAAGAAAGTTCAGGATTTAGTAGTCAGAAGCTATTTTTATTATGTTAATCAGCCCAACATAAATAGGTATATTGTATAAAGGCCAAATTCATTTCCATATTTTTACTTGCTACTCTTGGTCTGCGCTCACCTTTGTGTTGGTGCAACCCAGCACCCGCTGTTCTCACTTGAATCTTTCTAAGACCGAGCGCTGAATGTTGACGATTCCGAACTTACAGGTGGTCTAAAACCTTTAAGACTTAGAAGGGATGTTGGTGCTCTAAGTGTTAAGTGTTTTGCTGTCTTTACAAACAGCAAGTGTTCTGATAAATTATTTGATTTGTTGTCTACACCGCTATTCTATCGCCGCACCACTCGCTGACTTTTGGGGGCTTACCTACACTTCCTCGACACATAGAAGTCGTCCACTTGATGTGGCGTACGGTCCTTCATACCATACGTGTGTAAGCTGTGGAATGAACTCCCTCCTGCGATTTTCCCAGAACACTTCCATTTTTTGAGTCCTTTGAAGAGTAGCTTAATCAGATATTTAACGGCTAAACGAGTAATAAGCGAATCAACTTTTTTAATGTTACAAATATCCATGGACGAAGGTAAGCACTTACCATCGGATTCACTTAAGAGTTTGCTTACAAGCATAGATATAAAACAGGCGGCGGCCATCGCCTATGGACTAAAGGTGCTGTCGAAGCATTGCCGGCCTTGAAAAAAACTTTGATGCTTTTCCTAATTTCTTTTAATTAAATGAATTCCGCACATCCCTAGTCCTAGCGACGCGTGTGTCACAAAAAGCGCGCGTAAAATATTTTGATGTTTGACAACTGTCATGGCGTGTCCGATCGGTTATCTGTGCGTTCAAATGCTTCTAGATACCTTCGATGACGATGCGACAGTTTCTTTGTTAGCCATAGTAATAAAAACGGCCCATTAATGTCCCACTGCTGGGCACGGCTCTTACGATTTGGGAGCAATGGACACGCTATTTAAACTCTTTATCGTCAGACAGTGGTACTTAACATAATAATAATTCGTATTCTTCATTACAAGAGATGAACGGCCGATGATTTTGTTACCGAAAAACAATTTCATGGAATCAAACACACTTGGATATACGGGAAAAGACATAGAATAATTATGGCCGCAGTTAGTTTACTTTTTCATGGAAAGTTTAACAGCACTTAACACCAATTTTAGATATAATAGTTAAATTTATTGTTTTTCAACAATTTCGTCTTATTCTTGACTCAAATAGATTAAGTACTATATTTACGACAAACCCATAAAAGCCCGGTATTTTTTTATGACGTAATGTCTAATTAAACAATGATTTCAAGTATTCGCCACGTGCATGACTAGATTCTAACTATATATAAAAATATAGTTTTGCTTTTTGCGTGTATCGTGTAATTGCGAACGATTTAAGTGGGGTAATCCCGAACGCTTGTAATAACCCCTAAACTATGGAATTATTATCTTTTTTATTATTTATGGTCGGCATTTGGCGGCGGTGGCCATCCTTACTAATTTATAAATAAAATATGCTATTTTCATTGGAAAATGTCTGAAATATATTGATATTTCAGATGCCGCGAAATTACTAATGAAAGACGTCTATCAAATACGAATTAGAAGACTTAGAAAGAGCCAACCACTAAAAGAAAGAAAGGTGCGAGGAATCTTAAAGCATTTGTAGATGATGTGAAGGAAGATAGGACACACCACACAAAAAAACCAAAGTCGATAAAGGTGATAAGAGGGATGACGAGAAATATTATTGTCTGATTGGTAATGTAAAGTATGTAGGTCCAATCACTGAAGATTGGATAATATGCTACAAATGTGAATTATGGGCCTACGAAAAATATACAAGTATTGAAAGCATATCCAGGAGATTTTCAGCTACTTCTGTTTCAGTTAGACTATGTCCGTGATTACCCCCTGCACCATCCGTAATTACCCCACAAGCTGTGGGTTAATCCCGGACATGAACGTTTTTGTTTTGTATTCAATTTTTATTTTATTTTGATATTTTATCTATGTTGACTATGAAAACATAAGATTTATTAGTTTAAGTAAACATTAAGGATTTAGTAGTTTTTATAACTTTATTTGGTTTTGTATTATTTCACTTCCCCCTTAAGTGTTCGCAATTACCCCACTCTCCCCTACCTATTTTTAGTTATAAATAATCATGTTTTCAAAATAGATTATAACTGGCCAGTCTCTTACTTAATTTTTTTTCGCAATACTTTAGTCTGAGTGGCCTGGTACATATTTTCATACCTGTTTCCCATTGAGGTAGGCAGAGACGATGGATCACTGGCTACGATTCTGACAAATACTTTTCGTTTTACCAACTTTCATTATATCTATCTCGTCATACTATTTAACTTTATTTATTATTTTATTAAAATATTTTTTACCTGATCTAATTTTATGAACGTAACAAATAAAAGATCGAAAGAATTTGAAATTATTTGGTCGAGGCAACAGGAGACCGTAATCACCGTAATCACCGTAAGGCTAGAGCTTACCTCGCGCAAAGGATTAGCCTCTGTATCCAGCGAGGTAATGCTGCCAGCCTTAATACACTGCCCACTGACAGTGGTCTGGTGGAGCTGGACGGGCTTTTAGAGGTTTTTTAAATTATTATTATTGTATATACTAAAGTTAGTTTTATTTATTAATGTTACGAGTCGTGAGACTCGAATTAAAATGCCGTTAGAATTACTATAGAGTTTATTAGAACTATACAAACACGTACAACACAGGTACAAATATAACCGAACACAAGAAGTCCAAACGTAATGCAGAAGGTTGTGACTCAATAAAACGCGCAAAATCCGTCACTTATTAGATTCCCGATTGTAGTACACACGTCTCGCTTCGCTCGTGGCTCTCGCTCGACTGACTCCCCTCCATCAGGTCATCGTTTCATACTGCACAAATGCAATTTCCCCGTATCTAAGTCGGCTCAATCCGCCACACATGGCTAATGACTCGGCAGCAAACTGCCATAAAAGAGTGCAATAAAACAATGGGCTGTTTTCTAATCACAAATTTTAAACACAAAGTAAACAAAAGAAGACGATAATAAAAGAGTTACTATTAGTTTAAATGCCGGCAGGTAATAAAATGTGTTTTGTTTCAGATATCCAGGTGGGTTTTGTTTTCGTCGGGACCTGAGTTGTAACATTAATATAATAGCTTATAGTTTTATTTTAGCATAGTATAATTTATAATATCTTGAACTTATAAATAAAGTTATTCTTACCATTGAAATAGAAAAAAAAGAAATAAAACCTCAAAAGTAGTGTTGTTACGTCAGTGACATCGACAAGGGTATTCGGTGTCGGTGTAGTTTTGCATCGCATTGTGGGGCTTCGGCGTCCGTGTCGGCTTCGTCTACTATTGATCGGGGTCGCTGTTCGCGGCCCTATCTTACGTTCTTCTTTCGAATACGGCTTCAGAAGGCTAGTGCATTTAACCAGTGTCAAATATTCAACATTTCTTATAAAATTAGATATAGAGAAGAGGCTTATAAACCTTGTGAACTTGGGTTTTTGAAGCAGTTTTTTTTTCATAAACTATGCAGTTTCGTCAACACTTTCTGGACTCAATACTTTTGCATTTTTCTCTTGCGCATCTGAAGTATTCAGAATGAGTTTCTGGTCGATTTTTTTCCACTGTAATATGATACGTGTTTTCTCTTTAAAGTCTAATAAATTTCCCACAAAACCGGCAGAATGTTGGTAATACTTCTGTTGTTGTAAGCAATTTTAATCACTTTCCACCAAGTGGGCTCAATGTTCCTTTGCTGAACTTCAACAATAAAAAAAATAAGTATAAATTAGATTTTTTTTATTGCAGGAGTTCAGCAGACTGGCAGACGGCCCACTTGATGGAAAGTGGTTACCGTCGCCTATGGACATTTGCAACACCGAAGGTGCTACAAATGCGCTGCTGCTCTCTTAAAGGAGACTGGAACCTGGTCACTGATGCCGGAACACAACACAAGGTTGTTATGGCGGCATACTTCTAGACTAGGGGTGGTCGCCATCCAGTCGAGCAAATACCCTACTACCTGGCAAGGATATGTTATCTACAAGAGTTACGTTTACTGAATTAAAATTTCTGGTGAAGTTTATACACCAATCTAGATGTTTTCACGCTACTTTATTTACTTCAGTAAGCTTTTAGCCCTTCAGCCAAGGAAATTATAAAATTTTTGGTAATCGAAAGTAAATTCATAATTTCATTTAAAAATTAATTCAGAACAGTTCGTTTAATTTCAAGGTTGTAAAAATGAACTAATGATAATCAAGCATACCAGAAACTGACTTTCGCATTTGTATATTAGTAGGTATCTATGGGTAATAAAATAACTACGTAGGTAGGTACTTATGTTTTAGTTCAATCAAGTAAAGTTTTCGTCTCGGAGCCTATGTTTATTTCTGACAATATTGTTATATCTTAGAAAAGCAGCTGGCATGAAACAATTTCTGTGATACTTGGTAAGCATATTTCGTAAAGTCGGGAGTTCAATAAAGTCCAATTTCAAAATTACACTCAGTTTTATTAGAGAATAATATCTTGTTTCTATTTCCATTGATGTAATAGAATACTATCCTCTAACTGTCTCTGCATTCTTCCCTTTTCCTTTATATAAATTTTATCAGATAAGTTCCACTCTAATTTACTTTGAGGACTACTATTGACATCTATTGAAAATATTCGTAACTTTTGCAACATTGCCAAGCATGAAAATAATAAAATTCTACAATTTTAGTTAGTATATATAATGTATAATAAATATAGAGTAATGCTTGTTTTTATAAGTTATTTAATGTTTTTCAATGCAATAATAAATAAAACAACCTTTGAATATTGTAAAACTTACAACACACAATGCCGATAAGTTTCGTAGATAAAATTGATGAGAACTTGGGAACACTAAACTAAAATCAAACATGGCGCGAGTACATACGATTCTAAATTTTTTTTCTTATTTCATTTATTTAATTGTAATTTTATGTTGTTTAACTAGTTATGTGAGTGCGAACAAAGAATTAGACGAGGACAACTGGCGGGAGATTCTTGAAGGAGAATGGATGGTTGAATTGTAAGTGAAATTTCCTAAACCGGCATTGCTTTACAAAAACGTGTCACAATTTTTTCTTTCGTCATTTTCTCATTTATTAGTCATTCTCGACTGTATTTTTGGTTTTATTCATTAAAACAACACCATTAATCATGTATATAGTACATTATTACAGTACATACTTTCTCAGTAATCTTGTATGAGCTATTTTACAGTAATTTGTTTGTCTATTATTAAGTTCAATAACTTTTACAAGGCCGCTTGTAGGGTCTCGGGCGTTTTAAAAAAGCGTGACGCATTGTCTATTGTGGTCTTGATACTCTTCCTATGAAACCTTTATTGCCACAGGCATTACGTTAGAACCTGTTTCCGCAAACATTGTAGGTAACTAAAGTACCAAGCATAATGTTTCTTTGAATTCTGTAACGAGATTTCTCAGAAGGCTCCTTAATGTGCAAGAATTCTTAACATTAGTATAAATAAATTTTGATTTAAAAAATGTGAATGTTACTTATTTCTATGCATTTTTCCCTCTTCATGATCTAAGTTATTAATTGATTTTCATGAAATATGAGTTCTAAAAGTCTAGAAATATCTATTATCAATAGACACTTTTTTCTTTAAAGCTGATTTACATTGATCCAGCTACTGACTTAAAATTTGAAAAAAGCCAGTGCTGACTTCAATATTCTCGGAAATATTAAAAATATTGTATCAATATAATCTATAATATTATAAAATTCTAAACATGCTGTGTCTGTACATTGAAGCTATTTAAAAAAACAACTGGAGTAGATTATATAAACAATGGAGAACAGGATGTAATTTTTTTTAGATTTTTTGTATTTTGTTCTGGATTCACATAAAAACTACTAGGCCAATTCAATGCGGTTTGCGCTTGTCGACAGCAAATTTCTATATTTAAAATTTGCACTACTTTTTATCCTGGGAATGATTAAAAATGGCCACATTTAAGAAAAAAATTGAATTCAAATGTGATTTTTCTCTGATTGATAGCAAATTATATGTAATAAAATGTGTGGTACATTTTATCTTGGGGATATATATATATATATTCCCAGGGGAAATTCAGAGTTGTCCAGATGCTTAAAAATTAGCTTACTCCGACACAGTTTTCACTAAAATGATAGCTAGTCCCAGTCAAGTGTGGAAAGTGTCTACGTAATTCTAAAAATGGAACATAAAAATTAAATTCAATTTTTTTACAGCAAAGAGGGTACAGTTTCATTTTATACCCCAGCTTTAGACCAATAATAGAAAGATGGAGTCTCAGACTCATAAATTGGAGCCCACTAAAGAAGGCAGACTTTTGAATAAAATGCTTATTGTACAGCTGTACATTACGAAAATTCAGTGTTAATTTGAATTAGTATGCATAAAGATGGAATCATTTCTAGTGGATATTACTATTCACCACATAGAAGTGAACCTCATGTATATATACTACATACAAGTTTACTCACACAAGTTAAAAAATTGCTTCAACTCATTCAACATTTTTGTAGGATCGGGTCTATAATTTTATTTAGTCTGAGAACCCGGTGTGCAGTATGTTAAGATGGACCTGTGTATAGATACCCTAAAACTCAGTAACATTACTCCTCTTTTTTGTATGAAGAAGGCAATCAAGCACATGCTTGTTTGCCTTGCAGCCCACATAATAGAAATTATTGTCAAAATAACTGGAAATTCAATCAGCCTAGTGCATAATGCACTATGCCCAATGTTAGTTTTGTATTGTGTTCATGAAGTTTATATTAACTTTTCTACTGGCCATTTAACGAAAGAGATATTTTTATTTTTATTGATTTCTTTTGAGTCCTTTTAATATAATAAAATATTGTTAACTGACTGTTGTTTCATGAATTGAAAATATTATCTTCTAAAAATTGCACTTATGGGAGTTGATTTGTTTATTTATTTATTTATTATGGACCACCAACAGGAGATACATCATATACATCCATCTTAAATCTAAACTCATGGTAAATATACTCCCTATTTTAGATGGCCACATCATGCATTGTCAGGTTTTACAAATAGTCAAACAAAAAGTTAAATTTGAATCTTCTACTAATATATAAAGCTGAAGAGTTTGTTTGTTTGCTTGAATTCGCTAATCTCAGGAACTACTGGTCTGATTTGAAAAATTCTTTCAGTGTTAGATAGCCCATTTATCAAGGAAGGCTATAGACTATATATCATTACGCTAAGACCAATAGGGTCGGAGCACCAATGAAGAATGTTTCAAAATGGGGGTTATTTTTTAATTTCCTTTTTTTTAACTATTCCACGCGGACGACGTTGTGGGCAGAAGCTAGTGTTTTATATATTAGAATATATATTAATTTTACAAAAAATATATATATGATAAAGAAGCAATAATTAAACATACTAATCAATTTTGGATATTTCTTGGAAAAATGTATGAGAACTGTCATTAAATATATTGTTACAACTTAGGACCTGACAAAGACAAATTCCACGTACAGATCTGTAAAAGCACATTTTATTACCTGTCGGCTTTTGAACTGATTGTAATCCTTTTATGATCGTCTTCTTTGTTGACTTATTTATTGCCATATGTTTCTAGTTATTGTGGAGAACAGCCTATTGTTCTATTGTACTCGTTTACGGCCGCTTGCAAGCTGCATAATTAGCCAGGTGTTGCGGATTACGAGTACAAGCTAATTCTAGGAAATTGTGTCGACTGTTGCCGGGCGAGCACATTTGCATTTGTGAAGTATAAAACGACGGCCTGATTGAAAGAGGGGTCAGTTGAGCTACAACTACGATACGAGCGCGACGAGTGTACATTCGGGAATCTAATAGTGACGGACTTTGCGCGTTTTAATGAATTACGACCTTCTGTATTACGTTTGGATTTGATGTGTTCGATTATATTTGTACCTGTGTTATACGTGTTTGTATAGTTCTAATAAACTATAATAATTCTAACGGCATTTTAATTCGAGTCCCGCTAACTCGTAACAATATCGAAGTTGTTAGATTTTACAACATGAATTGTAAAGATGTGATATTCTAGCTACTTATATAATAGGTGAATATTTTTCAAGATTAGTTTTGAAGAATTTATTTTTTTATCTCAAATATTAGATAGATGCGAGGAGGAGGCTTGTGAGGAACATTAAATCAAACAGTGCTAATAGTTGTGGACTGTCTATGTCATTATGCAATAGTTTATAAAGAAATTAATTATCGAAGCTTCTAAATTTGAGGGCTTGTTTTTTTGTTTGTTTGCCGAACACTTGTTCCACATTGGGTAGGATGGTTTTAGTGACTCTCCCTGTGCCTAAGGAGTCGTATCTGTCTTGCCATATGCTGACTGACTCCTCTCTGAGCTTTCGCTTGACAAAACACACTGGAAGCTTGTCGTAGTCGTGTGGGCTTCCTGGTCCCGCTGCGCCACTTACTTGGCCAGTTCGTCGGGCCGATATCTGAAAAAGCTTAAGTTTATTCATGTATGATTTACAGCTCTTAGGTGCTTTGAAACAAAATGCTAAGGAGACTTGTTCCAACAAGTCTCCTTTGAATACTTTTAATTCTATTCTCATGAATATCATAATTATATATATTTATTATATTAAACTTGAACGTACTTGAATAGATATCAATAAATTCTAAGTCCTCAAGACAATTTGTCATATTATCTTTCAGATATCATGTAAATTGAAGAATTGAGTCATTTTTGCCATTTTAGGGTGCTGTTAGACAAAAAGCGGTCACGCGTCTGAGCGTTCTGCGTTCGTTGTATTGTATTACGTTACATAGACAAACCCACACAGCAGGCGGATCGCGTCGGTCAACCAGGGGTCCAATTCTGCTATTACTATCTCGTCAAAATCGCCGGTCGCTTTCATATCAATCCTAGGTATGCCTGATTACAGTATTCTGTTAATTCCAATGGCGCGCCCGCGGCACGCCACTCTGTCTTTATAAATATTTATAAGAGAAATAAATTTTTAAATTTTTGTTTCATTTTTCAATATTCATTTCAGCTAACGCCATTTCTGCTAATGGTAATACCAATTTTTTCTCCTATTATTCCGCTGCGACGATATCGAGAAGATATTGTGGATTTAGTAGAATACGAATTTTTGAAACTATCGCAATGGAATCGTACTTTGAATATCTTCGCAACGTCAAGATATTTAAATACTTAGCAGAATTGAGCCCCAGAACGCACGCGTTCGCGCGTTCTCTTCTATTCCGATGTCCACATTGGAAAGAAGATGGAGACAAAAGAATTAATAAAGTTAATACGTGAAAGTCGATTTTTATATCATGCTAAGGATAACAATTATAAAAACAGAAGAAAAGTAGCAGAAACATGGTTGGAAATTGCCAGAGAAATGCCAGTCTATGTCATTCTCAATCTTTTTCTTAAGCCTTATTTATTGGGCGCATCCAGGATTTCTTTTTTCGTTTCCATTTTGTTATTGCTAATGAACACAGAATCAATGGTTCGACTTCGAATGAAGATGATTTTCATCCGTGCAGGAACGGAGAAACAATACTAATTCCTGCGGCCAGGTGGCCTGTCGTAAGAGGCGTAAAAACAACCCACAGCCAGGTGGTAGGATATTTACCCGTCTGGATGGCTACCACCTCTGGTCTAGAGTATGCCGCCATAACAACCTTGAGTTGTGTTTCGGCATTAGTATTTTTGGTGTTACAAATGTCCATAGGCGACGGTAACCACTTTCCATTACAGTTGGGCCGTCAGCCTGTCTGTTGAACTCCAGCAACAAAAAAAGAACTGTTGTCAAAAAACATGGTGACAGTAGTGTTAACGCGTATACCGTCCAACTGCGTTGTTCGTGAATATTTGCACGCTCGAACGCATTACGCGAACGCGTGACCACTTTCTGTCTGATAGCACCCTTATTATTGAAGCAAACTCAAATTATAACTTCAAACAATGCACAAAGTGAGTCACAGTGACTAAATTTGAAAGTTACATGAACTCAATGATTGCATCAGACCTTGTCTTGCTAAAATGTTCATGCTAATTAACCCACTATCACTTCAAAGCTTTTATTCAGTTATTTTGAAAGCATTACAACTACTTAATCATCTGCGTTAAATCACAGTTGTGTCCTAAACAACAACAAAAAATCATTCTCGTTACCCATAGACAACATTCCTAATTTAACAAAACAATATTCTATAACTTGTTCAATGTCAATGACTTTTATATATTTATTTAAATAGTTTTTTTTTAATAAATCGGCTAAAAATCAGTAGTAGCTTAATGGTTAGCGCAAGTTTGGGACAACTCAGAGGGCGCAGCTTCGAAACCTGGCCGAAAAACATGCACCACTTGGGCAGTTTTCCCCTTTAATAATAGGAGGCCCGAGTCCAGCTGTGGGACGTTTATAGGCTGTCAGCGTCATTGCAGGTCCTTGTAATATCCATAAATTACAACACGAATTTCCTTGACTGTTCCTCTCTCTCCGTCCTTGTCAGAGCTGTCAAGTGGACCCGTCTGCCAGTTTGCCTATAAGCAAACATAAAAAAAAAAAAAAACTGGTCACATTCGTGGCAGTACATCACACATCACGTATTTTGCAATTTTACATCAAGAAATTGTTAAATTAGAACAGCAGTTCTTATTAGTAGTAGCAGTCAGTATTGTTTCCATTTAAATTCCTTCCTATCTTCGTCAATGTTTTGAATTTCTTGTTCCTTCTGACAAACATTGTAAAACTTCTAAATCTCTTCTTCTCAAAGCTCTCCCACACACTCATCGGCATGTTATACTGGTTCTTTCTCCACGCAGCTAGATTATCGAACGCCCTGCCAGATACGATCCGAGATAGTTCATCGGAGAACAGTTTCAAGAAAAAGTCAAAGATCTATCTTAAATTATCTTTATATGTCTATATTTTACATTATATATGTATGTATATCTCTTAAGTGTATCTTGTATATTGTTACGAGTTGCAGGGATTCGAATTAAAATGCCGTTGGAATCATTATAGAGTTTATTAGAACTATACAAACACAGGTACAAATATAACCGAACACAACAAATCCAAACATAATGCAGAAGGTCGTAATTCAATAAAATGCGCAAAGTCTGTCACTATCAGATTCCCGATCGTAGTACACACATCACGTTTTGATCGTGGTTCTCGCTCGACTGACCCCTTGACTGACTGATAATATTTTTTTTTACATTTTGAAGTTATAACAATAAAATGTTGTTAAATATTGTAATTTTTATGGTTTACTTGGCACCGACTTCAAGATGTAGTAAATTTTATAATATTTTGTCTCTTAATAAACTAAATAAAGTCTTAGTCAAAACTCTTTATTAAGTTATTTTATACTTTTTAGTTTTTGAAGTCGGTTTTTTTTTTGTTACTTTGTTTTGTCTAGCTATACGTAGGCCTACGAAAGGTGCCGCGCGCCTTAAAAAATACAGGTCCCAATAAACGAGAACGGAAACTTTTCATAACAAAATGTTCATAAAATGAAAACTACTGGGCCAAACGATGTTAAATTTTTAGGGGACCAAATGGCAACTATTCCGCATCAAACTAAAGAAGAATCACGTAAATCGGGTCATAAATGTCAGCGTAATCGGTGTAAATACATAAAAAAAACCTGTCAAATTGAGAACCTCCTCCTTTTTGAAGTCGGTTAACAAAATAGCCATTGTTTGACTCGTTGAGTAGGAAGGACTATGATAGTAGAACAGCTAAATTAACAACAGACCTACTGAAACTTCTATTTTAATATACAATCAATAAAATGTGTATGTAAACAAAGCACGTGCGCCTTGTAATGATGTCACCTTTGGATAATTTATAAGGTGAACTCATGTTTACTGATAAACATACATATACCTTGTTTTTCTTACAAGTTAAATTTTAGTTAAATTGTGTCTTTAAATTATTAATATGAAACATTTCCTGTTGTAATATCTAACTTTAGATATGGCTTAAGTTACCTAAGACATTTAAACACCACTAAATAGTGTAATTCATTGCAAAATTCTATTTGTAATGTACGAAAATGATCTTTTAAGAAAAAACATTTTATACATTAATAAGGAATACGCCTGCGACTTCATCCACGCTTGATTTGAAATTCCAGCGGGATGTCCGGTACACAAAGTATTTAAAAAAGAATGAAAACTGTGTCGGAAGAAGTTATTTTGTACGCACTCGAACAACTACTAACCGCCCTGAGGAAAATTTCCGCGGGATTCCCGGGATAAAAGATATCACAAATTTTATTACATAAAAATTTGCTATCGATCAGTCAAAAAATCGTATTGGAATTCGAATATTTTTTAATCTGACCATTTTAAATCATTCCCAGGATAAAAAGTAGTGCAGATTGTAAGTCTAAGAATTTTCTGACGATCAGTGAAAACCGCATCGAAATCGGTAGTTTTTACGTGAATCCGGAACAAACAGAAAAAAAATCTAAAAAAATGCGTCATGTACTCGGTCGGTTATATAGTCTATTCCAGTTTGTTTTTTTTAATAGCTTCATTTTACAGACACAGTATGTTTAGAATTTTGTAATATTATAGATTTCGAACTACAGTCTATGTGTAATGGTAGCGTAATGGCTACACTGACACGCGTCCTAGACTCCATAGGTCGCGGGTTCGAATCGAAAGCTGGTCGGAGTGCATGCACCACTTGGCAGTTTTCTGACCTAATGTGCATATTGTTACAATTACCACATGCTAACAATGGTGAAGGGGAAAACATTGTGATGCAACCTGCACATCGAGATGTCTCTGTCTGATCTGATCTGATCTGACTGTCAAACCTGCCAAGTGGCCTTGGACAAGCGTAGCAGGTATACTGTCCGCTCCCCTATAGTGGGAGTCCCGAGCCCAGCAGTGGGACGTTTATGGGCTGTTATTATTTTATATTATATATGTCTAACGCAAAATAGTGATGTATTTCACGAGTGGTTCGGTGTTTTGCAGAATTATTTTTTGCGACTGGAACGCATGTTTTAAAAAAAAATATTGCTGGAGCACAGCAGGCAGGCAGTACGGCCCACCTGTTGGAAAGCGGTTACCGTCGCCTATGAACGTTCGCAACACCAGCGATGTCACCAACGCGCTTCCGACCTCGAAGAAATTTTGTGACACCCTTTTTAAAGAACCCCATATTGTAGTGCTGTGGGAAAACCACGGCTAGGAGCTCATTCCAAATCCCCACGGTGCGCAAGAGAAACGTTCTATAGAACCGTTGCGTATTAGAGCGAAACGGCTCTGGGAAGTGGGGATGGACGCCCAGCCGATGGCGTGCGGTGCGGTGGTAAAAGGAAGACGAAGGCACCAATCTGAACAGTTCCTTGGAAGACTCCCCATTGTACAGCATACGCAGAGAGACGCGAAGTCTCTTCGTTTTCATAAAGGTTTCGGTTTCGCAAAAATGGATACTGCTCTCTTTAAATGAATACTACAACCGATGTGTTCTTTTATAGCTACGCCCCCTGGTGTCCAGCCTGCAACGCCTTAGCCCCAGCATGGAAGGAGCTTTCATCCCGTGCCGCCAAGAAGTCTTTGTCGATGCGCGCAGCGGCCGTCGACGTCACCAAATCCCCGGGACTCAGCGGCAGATTCGTCGTTACTGCCTTGCCGACTATATTCCAGTAAGCAGCCTATTTTATTCATATTTTACTTCCCATTTAAATATATATTTTCTTTATTACTTCTTACTGTCCTATCTTAGTTGTACTGCTAGTTCACATGTTTCACCAAATTTTCTAATCCGTCTTACGTTTATCTGGAAGAAATTGCTTTTAGTGATAAAATTGCCTATTGTTTTTGGTACTTAACTTCTTTTACTGTATAGACAGAGAACTGCCAATTGTATAAGCAAACCATAAATATACAAAAGAAAAAAATTTACAAAGATAGTACAAAGGGTGGCCTCAGAAAGTCTTCACTTGTTGGCAAGGACTCAGCATATGAAAGCCAAAAAGAGCTTTACGCCACCGATATAAGGGTGTAATTGATAATATCGTTAAGCAGACATAGTAGTGTTAGCGAACTAATCGAAATTTTAAAAACGTGACCATCCCGCTAATTTTTGTCCAATAGTCTGATAAAAAAACCAGCTGATGGCTATTTGATGAATGATATGCTAACTAACACCCATCGATTGACTGCTAAGCCGTATCCTCGTAGGGTGTCGGTTTTATTTGAGTACCACTAGCCATCTGGCGAGTCGCTGGCAACGGCTGAGGGCTTAATCGTACACTTGTCAGTTGTCGGTTTTTATTCGATAACCACTAGCCAGCTGGTAAGTTGACAAAAAACTTAGCTGTGACTATTTTTTTCTAACCGCTATTTGGTTGGTTATTACAATAGTTACCCTAATTAGTGTGGTAGTGTTATTCTTATGTATGAGGAATATTATTACTAAACTAGGATATGCCCGCGACTTCGTCTACGCTTTATTTGAATTTCCCGCGGGATTTTCGGGGCACAAAATACCGCAGAATTTAAAAAGAATATAAGCTAATATAAGAATATTCTCGTTTTAGTGAAAACTGTGTCGGAATAAGCTAATTTTTACGTACCCGAACAACTACAAACCGCTTCCGGGAAAATTCCCATGGGATACCCAGGTTAAAAAAATCACACATTTTATAACATTAAATTTGCTATCAATCAGTAAAATCAAATCACATTGGAAATCGATTTTTTGTTAATCTGGCTATTTTAAATCATTCCCAGAAAAAATCCCACGGGATTCGAAAAGCGAAAGCGAAAGCCGCATCGAAATTGGCCCAGTAGTTTTTACGTGAACCCCGAACAAACAGACAAGAAATCTAAAAAAATGCGTTGTATTTTCCATCGTTTATATAGTGTATTCCAGTTGTTATTTTTTTTAATAGCTTTTTTAATGTACTGACACGGCATGTTTAGAATTTTCTAATATTATAGATTTTCATCAAAATCCGTTCAATGTTTTCTGTAAACGAGTAACAAACATCCGACACTCACGAACTTTCTCAATTACAATGTTACAATAAGATAATCCAGAACATTACGCCGTTGTAAGCCTTAAACGTGACTTTATTTTGTTTAAAGTGTGAAAGATGGCGAATTCCGTCAATACAAGGGCCCAAGGGACGTGGACTCCATGCTGGGCTTCGTGGAACAGCAGAAGTGGCAGCAGACTGAACCGGTTCCCGGGTGGAAGGCGCCACATTCCCTCCAGATGAGTCTTGTAGCTGAATTCTTCAAATTGAGCCAGGCCCTTAGGGTAAATTTTCTATTTGTATAATCATTATTTTAAAGAAATAAGTCTCTCTATTTGTGTGTGTGTGTGTATGTGTATGTGTACGAAGTCGCCGACACATGTATTAAGGATTATTGATGTTTGTATTATTTTTCTATTTTTAATTAATTTTATCTAATTATATAATAATTTGTAGGATGTAAATTCGAAAATGCCATTGGAATTATCACAAAGTTTATTAGAAGTACACGCGCGTAATTCACAGTTCTTACAAGTATAGCCGAATACAACAAAACCAAACCGTAGGGCAGAAAATCTTTATCACATTAACCGCGCAAAGTTCGTCGTTATAAGATACTCGCTCCGAAAGTGCACTAGGTAACGCCTCGTTCGCAGTTAAAACACGACTTGCTCATTTCCCGACTTACCGACCCTCATCCATTTGTGAATTAGACATGGCCTCCTAGAAACATGCCGTCCACTGGTTCTTGAAATCGTTAAATGGTCAGCTTAATGGCTTCCAAGAATTCGCATGAAATATCAACAGAGGAAAGAAGGTTTTATGACGTCTTACGGCGGCGTGAACAAAGAGATTAGCGCGAACAAAATAGATCACTCAAATTTAATGGGGTAATAAGACACTTGCAAAAGATGAGTATCAGCTTGCAACAATATACAGGATGTTTCAGGAAACGGAACACCTGTTTGAAACCGTTATAGTATACCGAGAACAGATCTTAATTAAGATGCATTATAATTTTATTATTTAATTATAACAAAGATACAGGGAGAAAAAAAAATTTTTGGTTGTGCTTCTCCTTAACATTGTACATCCGTCCGGCTTACCGATAGTCGGCGTTTTTATAAAGTTCAGCTGACAGTTCGTGACCTCAACGATTTGTAAACATTGTTAAGGGGATCCTTTCAAAAATACGTCGCTGCTGAAGTTAGTTTTCATGCGTTTTATCAATGCCGGATGAATAAATTTGAAAAGAAAAATATATGTTCGATTTAAAATCTTTTACTGCACATGTTTCACCTGGTTTTATGCGAAATTATCGTGATAAGAAGTGAAAGTTTAAACGGTCATAACTCTAAAACTAAACTTTTAAGAAATTTTCCTTTTTGTAACTGTATGCTAGTGTTATGCCCTTTCACCCATTTAAGTAGGTGTTCCATTTGCTGAAATACCGATATATAAGTATATTTGTGAACAAAAATATTCATAAATCAATGAATATATCTGATTTTGTTAAATGTTCTTCCAGAGTGTTCACAATATGCTGATGGAAACATATGGTCTGCCAACATGGGGTTCCTACTTAATATTTGCCATTGCAACAATCTTCATCGGAGCTCTACTGGGATTGGTAAGTTAACAATATAATGATGTTTGGTACACGTGCAATTTATGTCTATCGATTATTTATTCAATCTGAATGGTGTTGGTGCCAGCCCTGATGTATGACAGTGAAAGTTGGGTATGGCAGAAGAAGCATGAAAGAAGGATAAACATGTTGAAATGAGAGCTTTGAGAAGTATATGTGCGGTTCGCTTGAATGATATGATATGGAATGTTGTGAATTGAAAGAAGATGAAAAGTAATGTCCAAACCACCTTGGACATGTAGTACATGTACACCTTGGGTTTGGACATGTAGAGAGAATGGATCAAAGTAGAATGACAAAACAGGTGTATGACAGTATTGTGAATGGTAGGTAGAGTTGCTGCCAGTAGACTGAGACCCACCATGATCAAATAAGATTTAGGAACGTTAAAGAGAGGTCAGGTAAAAAGCATCTCAAATAAACATGCATGTATGAAGAGGTTAATGACAGTAGATGAAGCAAAAGTTGTTTGTCAGGATCTTCGCAAATGGAGATCCATAGTCTCTGCCTACCTCCATGGGAAACAGGCATGATAATATGTATGTATGTATTTAATCTGAGTACTAATTAATTTTAGCATGGAGTGTAACGAAACCGTGTTGTTACAGCTCCTCGTGTGCGTAATAGACCTCCTGTATCCGCCCCGTCGGTCTGATAAAGTGCTCGTCACTCAAGCCGAGGTGGACAGAAAGGCTCGAGGAGACGAAGACCAGAAGGAAAAGTCCGATGACGAAGACCAGGTGAGATTCAACTCGTAACTGAATCTTTTCTATTCCGAAGTTGGCGAACAGGCAGACGGAACACGTAGCAAACGGCGAAACCGACGCGTTGCGGAGTTTTTGGCGGGAACTGAAAGAGGATGTTGTATTATGCAGTAGGTGTGTGCGAATAATTTGAACTTACGAATTATTCGTTCCGAATCGAATATTAATATTCGATTCGAATTTTCGAATTTCGAAAAATTTCAAATAGTTAGATTTTTTCCGAATTATTCGCGAATTATATTATTCGTAAATTTTCGAGTATTTTAAAACATTGCATGTGTAGTAACCTTTTTCTTATAGATTTTTTCAAACGTAAATTAATCATCATAAAAACCAGAATTAATTGAAAACATCACCTTGCCAATATTAGATTTTTTATGTTACTGACAGACATGAACATATATTGAAATTGAGCAATTGTTTTTTCCGGGTAATTGATTTTTAATCAAAAAGTATATTATTCGTAAGTAGAATATTTTGATACACGATGTATTGGAATTCAAATTGGAAACAATAGAAAATCCAGTGATATTTCGGTAATTCGCGAATTGTTCGAATTATTCGTCGAATTTCGAATTATTCGTCGAATTTCGAATTGAATATTAATATTCGATTCGGCCGTTATTCGCACACCACTATTATGCAGTTTTATTTACTAAAAATATAAGAATGAACAATAGTTGTAGGATAGGAGTGCTAAAACTGTCGATCACGACTGCTTCTGGAGTCGATCCCGATAAAAAATTGCCGATGTAGATCTATTCATAGTTTTTGTTCACGATACACCCTACCTATCGGTGGCGTGGACTTCATACAACTCGATACCCCAAAACCTAAAAATTACGCGTTCTGTTCAAACATAATTATTACTAGTGTCTCTATAAATTAACTAGCGACCGAAAGGTAGAAAGCGCCATAAATCTATTGGCGCTTACGTTTTTTATTCGTGCATATATTATTACTGCGTTACTATCTCTACGCTCGGCGGCTTTTCACACGTATTGGATGAAATAGCAACTCATAACCCGATCGAGCACCGGCTTTTGCTTCAAAATATGCGGTAAGATTGCAAAATTAAAAATACAAATTGTAATAAGATAATACTTCGCGAGTTAGATGTTTTCTCAACAGCGATGTAGTCGGCGCTTGCGTCATCATACCCTAGCCGAATTCCCACCCCGCCCCACTCACCTTGCAGCCTCTCGGAGAACAATATTGAGGTCGATCGCTAGCAGTTCAAGTTTGAGCACCCCTCTTGTAGGAAGTATTGATAGTTTTTGAGTAGTAATTTATTTTTTTATTGAATGAGTTCAGCAGACGAGACAGACGGCCCACATGAAGGAAAATGGTTACCATTGCCTATGGACATTTGCAACACCAAAGGTGCTACAAATGCGCTACTGCTCTCTTATGGGAGACTGGAACCTGGCCACTCATGCCAGAACAGTTGTTATGGCGACATACTCTAGACCAGGGGTGGTAGCCATCCAGACGGGTAAATACCCTAACACCAGGCTGTGTTTTGTTTTGTCGCCTCTTACGACAGGCCACCCCAACGCAGGAAATGTTAGTCTTATGTATAATTACGTGTTCTTGTGAGAAATGTGAATAGTATAGTCAAGTGTGGCCTTTCGAGTTGTCTAAAGAACACTATTGAACGATGTCATTTGAAAACCTACAATTCCACTGAGCTATATGAAGACTACATTACAATTGTCTGTATGGACTTAGATTCCCTTGCCTGCCTTTGTGGCGAATTCTTCTATTACTTCTACTACCAATGAGTTGAACTCTAATCCATCTATCTCATCCAAAAGGCTGGTTTTTGGATGAGATAGATGGATTAGAGTTCTCTGAAACGCCTTTCATCATGCATTTTTGTCCGTTCAGACTGAAAGAGACAAATTGAAATCAAGATAATTTATTATATAATTATTCCAGCATAGTTTTGCCACGTAAGATAAAGCCTTTATACCTTTGTAAAGGTAATTAATTGTCTTGAGCACCATGACATGCGGTTTCTTAAAAGGGGTATCATTAAACTCCTTCAAGGCCTTTGCAGGTGGTAGGCTATTCGCCTGACTGGATGGCTACCACCCCTGGTCTAGGGTATGCCGCCATGACAACCTTGAGTTGTTTTCCGGCATTAGTGGCCAGGTTCCATTCTCCATTAACAGAGCAGCAGCGCATATGTAGCACCTTTGGTGTTATAAATGTCCATAGACGATGGTAACCGCTTTCCATCAAGTAGGCCGCCTACCTGTCTGCTGAACTCATGCAATAAAAAAAGGCTTTCAGCACTTTGGTAGGTCATCTGATTTTGCACATATACAAAAATAAGACGATGACTACTTTCCATCAGATGCCCCATCAATCTATCTGCAGTAAACCAGCTATAAAAATATTCTTAGGGTTGATATTTACTTTTTTCTAATATCGCTATGGTATTGTATAGCAATCTATGGATTATGTATTACTAGTCAATTTCATCCAGACAATTCCATTAGTTTCCAAGTTTCCTTTACCATACAAGAACGGAGAAAGAATATAGTTTCCTGTATTAGGGCGGCCTGTCGTATGAGGCGAGAAAACAACCAACAGTCAGGTGGTAGGGTATTTGCCTGTCTGGATGGCTACCACCCCTGGTCCTATAGTATGCCGCCATAACAACCTTGAGTTCGTGTTCCGGTGGCATTGGTAGCCAGGTTCCAGTCTCCCTTAAGAGAGCAGCAGCGCATTTGAAGCACCTTTGGTGTTGCAAGTGTCCGCAGGCGATGATAACCGCTTTCCATCAGGTGTGCCGTCTGCATGTCTGCTCTCATAAAATAAAAATGTACTCTACTTAACATTATTTTTCAGGAGTTGTTAAACGACGATATAGTTGATGACGCTGAAGCGAAGACCAGTGATGCCGAGAAGAATTCCCCAAGTGATGTAAGTTATTATCTATACATATAATAAAACTGTAGAGGTCGAATTTCTGTACAATGAAAAAAAATGCTAAAAACCGAGTCAGGGGATGTAAGAAGTGAAATAGAACTAATTTAGATTTTTTCACATTTTTTGTTTCTCTGTTTGTACCGGCTAATCTCCGAAACGACTGGACTGATTTAAATGAAATTTTGTATGGTGGTAGCTTATATCCCTGGTCAACATATAGGATACTTTTGATCGCTAAAAATTAAACAGTTCCCGTGGGATATTTAAAAAACCGCACCACGCGGACGAAGTCGCGGGCATCAGCTAGTTATGAAAATATTTTTTAAACTACTGAAAATTCTTAATGGCGTTTAAGTTCCATATATATTTAAATTTCTCGATTATTATATATTGACTAGTAAAACCTAAATTTTAGTTCTTAAAAAATTAAAGAAAAACATATCACTTAAACAAATGAATATACAGATAAATAAGACTAATTGTGTATTCACAATAACTTGACATACAAGGCTACCAACTGTAGAATATTGAACTCTAGTGCTTGTAATTATTTTTAATAATTTTAAAACTAACTTCCAAAAAACAAACATTATTCTTATATGGAGTAATAAAATAACTTATTAAATTTATATTTATTTGCTATTAAAATCCTACAATCGCTATTTAGTTTCAACTAAATTCATACAGATTTGAAAATAAAACCTCTTAACCTAAAAAAATCTGACTCCAAGTTTGCTACAATTTTTTTTTATATTTTTTTTTTTTCATAGACATCGGAAGACGACCAAGAGAAACCAGCAGCCGGGGATATCTCTACTAATAAGGAGGAGCGTACAGAGGTCCGCAAACGAAGGCCTAGGAAGGCAGACTGAATTAACACTCACACAGACCGGGGCACACACGAACTCGTGTCGAACCTAGATCGGAACGCATCGACTCATGCTGAACCCAGACCGGAACACCCTAACTCGTGTCATACACACCAACTAGTGTCGAATACAGACCGGATCACATCAACTTGTGCCTAACCCAAACTGGTACTGTTAAAAGTATTATTAAATTTTATAGTACCAACCCGCCACATTATACACAACGATTATTTCAATCTTAGCATATAGAGGAGATCACAATTTGCATTACAGGCTCTTAGGCCAATATTAGACGATTCATTTCTGTTTTTCAATTTGGATGTACAGCCACGGATTGAAAAGGTTCGTCACCTGAAAGTCGACATTTGCTTGCACGAGTACAAGAAACAGTACCTCCAACATTTTAATAAATGTCACGTTTATAAAATATAGAAATGTGAAAAAAGAAAATTGCAATTTGACAATGACAGACACTGAGATTAAGAATAAGAAACAAAGAGGATATAATCACTACGCTTATTATAAATATTAAAACCAATAAAAAGGTTTTACATCTCTAAACAATCTTTTTAGGCAAGATAGAAAATCAAACAACTGGGCTCTAAGTAATTTTAAACTTTATTGTCAAACAGTTAAAAATTATTTTCTGTGGAACACTCTGTTTTGTGACTTAGTTTGAAAAGGTAACATGTCGAGCCTTAATGGCATTTTATCGTAACCAATATTTGGACCTAATTATATTTTTTGTTGTAAAAGTATTATAAACTATAATTTAGTTTAAAGACTTTCAGTTTTAGTTAGATTAGACCCTACTAAAACAAAAGCTGTCAGTTTTAGAACAAAGTAATATTATAAAATACATTTTGATACAAAAAATATACTTGGGTACAAATGTCGCTTGCAATAAAATGGCGGTAAAGGCTCGATGTGCTTGCGGAATATTAAATAAATCAATTTGATAACTGGCGAACCTTTTCATACCGCGACTGTACAAACGTAAACTTGACACATTCAATGTCATTGAACATGGTGAAGTACTTTCATTTCTGTGCCTTTCAACGAAATTGATTGTTTGATTGGCAGCAATCAATATTTGATTAACAGCTATAAAAGCTAAATATTTAAAAAAATATTCATTTGGTTTGTACTTTACATTAGTGAATAACAACATCTAAAATAAAACTAGGGTTATACGAGGTCTTTTAGACCCCAAAGGTCATTCATTGACATTGAGGTCGTAAAGATCTCTTACATTGTGAGTAATGTGTAGTGCAATATATAAAAATTGTTTTAACTCAAAAATACAAATTTAGGAACGTGAGTGAAGATCATTAACAACAAAGAAAAAATGTATTAAGTATAACATAACTAAGTTTTAAAATTTGCACATACGGTGATATTGGTTGGTGCACTTAGATACAAATCGTATTTAAATACAGTTTACTAATTAATAAAAATATGAAATAATAATTAAAAACGATAGGTTTTAATGCTTTCTAAATTGTCTAGATATGTAGTTAGCGTAAACTATAAAAATATAACGAATCTTGATTGTACAGTAAGACTGCGTTTTTATAGAAGTCCTAGCTCAATTACATGCATTTTTGTTTTTTTTTTAAGCAAATATCTTGTTTTTTTCTTACTTATTAAGATTTTCATTTACTAACTTTAAAGGTCACGAACACAAGGTCAACTTGACAAAGTGAGGTCAACATGAACTTACTTGTTATGAATATTTGTTGTTTGCAACGAGTCTAACACACACACACACACATATAATAATTTTTTGAGCATAAGGTTAATCTTCGATAGTTTAAAAAGGATTAGAGGTTGAAAATATGTGTTCAATTAATAAGTCTTATAAAAACTTATCCTATCATCGAGGTGTATCGTTCATAAACAAATCTCTTTTTATTTTCGGCAACAGAAGCATAAATAGGGTTAATGAAAACGTGTGTTTATTTCATTAAATTGATTCGTCAACAGCATGGTTTTGAAAACCTTCAAAAAATGAGACCTAAACATTAAATTATCATCGATTTATTCATCTTGTCACACCAGCCTATCTTAAATCAAAATATATGATGTCATTCTAACATAATTATATTTAATATCAATCTGACCTCACAGACCTCATAAATATAAAAGTCAACATGACCTCTCGAACATAAAATCAACCTGACCTCATAAATATAAAAGTCAACATGACCTCACGAACATAAAATCAACCTGACCTCATAAATATAAAAGTCAACATGACCTCACGAACATAAAATCAACCTGACCTCATAAATATAAAAGTCAACATGACCTCAGGAACATAAAATCAAACTGACCTCATAAATATAAAAATCAACATGACCTCACGAACATAAAATCAACCTGACCTCAAATATAAAAGTCAACATGACCTCAGGAACATAAATTCAACCTGACCTCATAAATATAAAAGTCAACATGACCTGACGAACATAAAATCAACCTGACCTCATAAATATAAAAGTCAACATGACCTCACGAACATAAAATCAACCTGACCTCATAAATATAAAAGTCAACATGACCTCACGAACATAAAATAAACCTAACCCCAAAAAAACAAGGTCAGTATGGTATCAACGTGACTTCAATTAGTAACGAGAATCTCAAGACCTCTTTAGCAACTACTGAACTAAGAAAATACGAAATAAAAATATAAGTCAGCCCTGCAACATAAGGTTATGAGGACATTAAATTATTATAAGGCAATTTAAACACGGTTTTCCAAAAATGAGTGTTATCTTTTTTAGCGTTAATTTATTTGTATGTGTGTGAGATTTTAAACATTCATTAACGCACCGTATTAATTATGTTTTTTAATATATTAGATAATTGTTTGACAATTATGTGTTTAAAGTTATAAAGTGAGTGTAAAAAGTTTAACTATATATTTAAAAACATAAATATTTTTAGTTTTCTCAACTCGATTTAAAATGAAGTATTCACATGACTTAATTAAGTGCTTGGTAACTTTCGTTTTTACATATTCTGAAATTTCAACCAAGTCAAAATGAGTTTAAATAGGATTCAATGTCGCATCACCAATCCATGATTCTCTGGTCTGGGTGTCCCGGAATCAGTCCGTTGCATATTTCCTATAATAAGTGTAACTTTCCTGGCTTGAGAATATACTATTACAATGCGTGTATTTGTCTGCTGATATATTATTATTATATAAATTATTCTCCAAACACAAATGTTACAAAATGGTTGAAACGTCAGAATAATTTAAAAATGAAGTTACACACGCGTTTTTACCTGTCGAGTAAAGAAGAGAGATACATGCTATTGGTAAAATTGATAATGAAATTTAAAAAGGCCTTTAAATTGCCCTCAAGATCATTGTTTCATTGTTGATAGTATTATTTTATATGTACGTCATTTTATTTAAACTTTCTTAAACCCCTGCTCCATCTGCGTTAATGTTAGTATCAGTAACTTTGTCCAAATGTGTCTTATTTATAACTAGAATTATTTCACAGCAGGTAAAATGATACCTTACAAGGTAGCTCTATTTTCCTTACATAATAACTTAAATTAGGTTATATATATATATATATATATAAACCTTCAGTGAAGAGATATCTAACTGGTGGTGAAAATCGCTTAAAAATCTGTTATGTCGTTTAGGGAGTTAGTGGATATACAGTCAAAGGTGGAGAGCGACTTTGTTTTATACTATGTAAAAAAGTTGAAAAATAATGCATTAACGTTAGCTATAGTACGCGCAAAACTTAATTGCGCTTCGAGTTAAATTAGTTCCAGTAGTTTGCGCAAGTCCAGTCAACTTGCCTCTCAGCTGTCTATGAGCCTTATAACTGTTCTGCGCAATGATGTGTACGAACTTCAAGGACGCGTTTGGGTTTTACTCGAATTATACATTACTTGAAGTTCACAACCACCGCCTGAGTTAACATTATGTGTAATGTCTTTATTAGTGAGTTAAATTTTTACGGCGCAGATGTAGCAGAGGCATAATATTCAAACTCGTGTATTAGCATGAAAGGAAATAACTAGAGATGACATTTGTAACCCAGAAAGGCGTCTGAACCTTACATAGTAGATGGCGCTGTTAGATCATTTTCTTTCGCTTTTCGACTTTTTACCTTTCAACTCATATTATTTTAGACTAACGGCCGGTTCCTATATCTTACTATTATATTACTCCTTACCATCAGTTGAATTTTTACATTACTTATATGGAATTTGTCAAATTTTAACCGATAGTAAGACAACACAACAATGAAATAACCATAGGAAATATATGAGTCGTCCATAAATCAATTGAAATTGAAAAGTAACTTTTATTGACTCAATTTTTGTTTAATTAGAAGTAAATTAAACTTAAGCTTATTCAGCCATCCAAGTGAGCACTCTTTTCTAGTATTATTTGGTCAATGAACTAGTTCATCTTAATAGTACCTACTATTCGGTCATTAGATCTTTTCGATCTTCTTTGTTAGCAATCGAATCACTGTCTCAAAAGTTCATCATTCATGACCTACACAAGACTGTCGGCCGGATTGCAGACTGGTGCGCTCGAGTGTACTAATAGACCTATTAACGTTTGGTAATATGAATCAGTTCCTAATAGTAGATTGTTCCCAAACTACACAATGCTATACTCTTGATTTTACTATTTTAATGCTATACCAGGACTAAAATGACAGCTGCGATCGACTTTTTTTATTTATAAGTAAGTTGAATCAACAACTCCCCATTGATTTGAATCCTACATAATTTCTATAGGATTCGACTCGCAGAGTGGCGAGTTGCTCCAAGCTTGCAACACAAAATAGCAAAACATAAAGGTCGATCGCAGCTGTCATTTAAGTCCAGATAATTAAAAATCGGAGTATATTTTGAATAAACATACAAATAATAAAACATCATAAAGCGAGATAACAACTATATGTGGCGCCATCTAGTCCCTTAGGATTTTAGCTTTTCGAAGTTAAGTTTTTAATTGGCATTTGTTACTCCTAGTTAACTTTTTTCATGACCGTACTATGCAACCAACTAACAAACTTTCCATTATTACAGAATATTAACAAAGAACAGTATCAAGAAGTCAAATGAACATACAAATTGAACTAATATTTTTTTAAAATAAAATTACATTCCCAAAAACATTGTAATAGGTAATCCACGACACTCAGAGACAGCCAATGGATTATTAAACATCAAATGAATCTGCACAGATCTACAATAGGCACACGTCTCACACTACAGGTCTTACATTACTTGTAAATTGTTGTGAGAAAATAAATATTTTTTATTATATTCTATAATTTTAATAACAAATGTTAATGGTTCCTTAAGATCTCTGAGTGCGCCAGTTACGGATGTTAATTATTTTATTTTCTTGTTTTTATGAATAGCTGGTTTGCTTATTATTATTAATCGCGAAATTGTGCAACGTTTTATATCGAGTGAAGTTAGCTCCGAGGGTTTGAGCAGCTCCAGCCAAAAAACGTTTATTACACATGAAAGTGTGTAGTGCGATAGGGATGGAATGCGACTCTGGATAGTGGCCGAATGAGAGCACAAATCTGGTCTCTCGGTTTTGTATGGCCCATCTCGTGAACTTTTAATTCGTTATTGCGCAATGACGTGTGCGTACTTCAAAGGTGTATTTACGTTTTGATCGTACTTTACATAATTATAATTTTATAGTATTAGAGCACGTGTAGTAATAAATAGCTGACAGGACAATAACAGCACAGTGCGGTAAAAATATGCTTTTCATGCTTATCATCCATTTAAATCATTTAATATGGCAAATGTTGATGGATATAGATAAGTTTTGTATTTACATAAGCTTAACTAGAAATATACGTATGATAATATAAGCAAACTGCTGTTCACTTACTTCAATGATTGTATTTGTGTACGTACTTACATGAGATTATTGTATATTCATTATAAATTTTAATAAACCATATTTTCTTTTATTTTATTTGTCCCTACATACTGTAATAAAGCAGGTATTCCCAAACTATTTTACGCAAGAGACCCCTTTTCCAAAATGAACTGATACCTCAGACCCCTCATAGCCATATTACTTAAAAAATATATCTCTAGGTTTTTTATATTGATACAAAATACTTACCAGTTTAAAATCTTTGCGGTTGGTTAAATGAGTAAACTTGACATAATTTTCTCATCAAAATTTAACAAAATAAATAGACAATCAAAAATAAATAGACAATAATCATTCCCTCTCACTCTGACGTTATTCCTGTTTTTACTCAAACACGTCGGTACAGCACGCAAAAAAAAATACAGGTCAAAATGATTTTCGTTTTTTTTTTAACAATTCTACGGACTCCGAGTTCCGTGCCCTTTTTTATAACTTAATTTTGAAGAAAGTTTTAAGTATTTATACACACTTCTTGGAAATTTTTGTTTTTATGTGTGACATTTATTCAATCATATGTGTGTTGTGACTTGTGGTGTACCTTTTTTCGTTGTTTAAAACATTGTTAATTTTTTTTATCAATTTGTTGATGTTGATTAAGAATTCTCTACTCGTTTTTTGTTTGTTGTGTTACGTCAGGATTTCAAGAAAATGAATACAATGATATTTTTGTATAAAAAATAAAACTTAAGTACCTATATAATAATAAACTATTAAGTTTTGGCGGTCATTTATCTATTTATGGGACTTATCCTGTGAAAGTAGATTGGTTAAGATGGCAATACATTATACATTTATTTACAAGATATTGTACTAAAATAAGTTATAATGACTTCATTTATACAATTTGTAGAGAAATTGAATTGTTCATTTTGATAAAGCATTAAGATTATAATTGTGAAAAAAAATTGCAAGGTCTCCACATAAAGTAAGATTTAATGCAGCATTTTACTAAAGGTCTAAATAAAGAAAATAAAAATGAAGTAGTCCAAAAATTTACAAGATTATCTGATACTAAAATTCAGGAAGCAATTTTTGTTTGAACATTAATCAAATCCGTGACGAATGATGAGAAATTTGAAGAAACAGTGATTACCTCTAAAATGGAGACAACATGCAGTCAAAAATATTCTATACAATTTAATGAGAAATCACGACCGTCCTAATTATAAAATGTGTTATGGCAACTTCATTAGATAAATATCAAACATTGGGGTGCAATAAAAGTATAAATTTCACATTATAGATTCAGATTCGAGTTTTTCTCTGAAAGTCTAGGTAATTTTGGTGAAGAAAAAAGAGAGCGACATCATCAAGACATCGAAGCTACAGAAGCACTATGGTCACTAAAGCGCGATATTTTAAATGAAATCCACGCCAAGGCTTAATTTTATGGAAAACCATAAAAATATTACTCAAAATAACTTGTGTACTAATTGTAACTGGTATTGTTTTATAGTTGTTTTTCTCTGGGTTTGGTTACTTTTCAAATAAAAAACTGATATAATTTTAAAAAGATTATAATATACTAATAAAAACAAGATTATTAACTTTACACTATATTATGATCTATATAATTACAAGTAACACTTCGGAAGGCTGTTTAGCAAGAAATCATACGCCACAAATACCTGAAATAAATAATAATTACATTTTACTCTTTCCTCCATTTTTTATAAACTTTTATTTAATTACTAGCTGTAATTAAGGTAGACCAAAAAAGAAATGGATGGATTGTGTGAAGGATGATATGATGATTTGTGGTGTGACAGAGGACGTATGCCATAATAGAATATTGTGCCGACCCCAAATAATTGGGAGAAGATGAAAAGAAAGAGAGAGGTTTAATTACTAGCTGTGCCTGCGACTTCTTCCGCGTGGTATTCTTTTCGCGGAACCCTAAAAAAGAAAAAAGTAGCCAATTTGCCAGTGAAAGATTAAACAGATATTTAAATAGGTCCAAAATCCATAGGTCGCTGGTTCAAATCCGGCTCGAAGGACCACATATAATCTAGGTTTTTGTTGTGAGAGGTTCCAATGACACGCACTTGCTTTTTGATATTAAATTAGATTTATTACGTGAGAGCATTGTACAATGTAATACATGTAGAAAGCGAAGAGAAAGGTAAGTCGATAGGTGGCGCCGCTGTTGCGTCGTTCCAGTGTTGCAATAGTAAACAGTCAAAGAGGTAGGCAACGCATCAGCTCCTTTAGTGTTGCAGATGCCCATGGGCGACGGCAGTCACTTGCTATCAAGTGGACCCATTTGCCAGTTTGCCTATAAGCAAACATGAAAACAAGAAAGTCCCGTCAAAATCGGTCCAGCCGTTTCAGAGATTAGCCGGATCAAATAGACAAATTAAAATTTTTAAAATTGATTTTTTGGCATAAGAGCCGTATCGTATACGTTCATAATATGCATTTAGTAAAAAAACTGTAATTTTGATATTACACACAGACACTTCAATTTTATTGATCAGTATAGATTCTTGTAAACCTGGCGGACGGCCCACCTAATGGAATGCGGTTACCGTCGCCTGACCTTGCCGGCCTTTGAGATGAGATAAAGACGATCTTTTTATAAACATGATTTCGTAGGGCCTGTACATCTGACCAGTACTTATAAATATTGACGTTTTAGAACAGTCTTATGGCCGGTTCCTATATCTTAGCGATCGTTCATTTCCACATACCCTACTGTCAGTTAAAATTTGACATAAGCTCCATACAAGTAATGTATGTAAGTATGGTCATAAGTAAACAAGCATCACATGAAAACCAGACCATGCCATTAGGCATCAAAGCAAAATAAAATTACTGCATGTATGGGTCAGACACAAGAACGGAAGATAAAGTGTTCAAGTTACATAAATTTCATATGTATATTATTTGTTCATGTATTTTGTTATTATTGTTACGACCTAGGCCCCGACAAAGACAAATTCCACGTACAAATCAGTAAAAGCACATTTTATTACCTGTCGGCATTTGAACTAATTGTAATCCTTTTATGATCGTCTTCTTTTGTTTACTTATTGTGGAGCACAGCCTATTGTCATTAGCCAGGTGTTACGGATTATGAGTACAAACTGATACTAGGAAATTATGTCGACGCTTGCCAGGCGGGCATTTGCATTTGTGCAGTATAAAACGATGGCCTGATTGAAAGAGGAAGCAGTTGAGCGAGAACCACGATCAAGGCGTGACGTGTGTACATTCGGAAATGTAATAGTGACGGACTTTGTGCTTTTTAATGAATTACGACCCTCTGCATTATATTTGAATTTGTTTTGTTCGGTTATATTTGTACCTGTGTTATACGTGTTTGTATAGTTCTAATAAACTATATATATAATATCTATAATAATTCCAACGGCATTTTAATTTGAGTCCCGTAACTCGTAACCTTATATAAGATTATGTTGTGCGTATGTTAGATTTGACAGTCTTTTGTATTTTAACAAATAAATTATTTTTATTGCTCTCGTTTAAACCAAAATATATCCTAAATACCTCAGTTTGGTAGACGTTGAAAAGTACTCTAATAACAAAAAAGAAACTTTTTAATTATAGAATGGTAAATATTTTCGTTATGTAATATGTGAGGGCCAGGAAGGAAAAGGGACTTACCCGGCCTTTGATCCTCGTACCTGGACCCCGCACAGTTGATAATTTTAAATATTTTTCGGTTTTTGTTTGCACGTAAGTGTCGGTTGAGAGCGAGAGAATTTTTGTTGACAGTCTTGACGTTTTTCAATCGACCGCGTATACAGATGGCGCCATCTCTTGACATCTTCAGGGTTTTCCTTTTTGGTTTTTTTTTTTTGCCGAGTTTATGGAAAGGGAAGGGTTTAAAAGGACAAAAGGAGTTAGGTTTATTTAGGTCAACACATAGAAACATGTAAAAATTAAACAAGTTTTCATATAGCAATCCATGTTTGCGAATCAGAACTTATAAACAAATTGCTCCAACATTTATAGTCTTCCCCTGTAGACATGGAAAACATTTTTGTATTTCACCCATATAAGAAGAATCACGACTCGTGCGACACAGGCGTCGCCGCCATCTTTCTCGGCGGCCATTCTGGTTTTAATAGACAATCTCAACTAAAACTTTCAAGAAATACCTTATAATCTTATTATCAATCAATACTTATAAGACTGTACGTCCACCTGAAAATTCTCATCTCGGCCGAGTGAGTGATACATACATACAAGTGTTCAGTCCCGTCGTTTCTTGTTGTGCTGGTCGTGTCTGTCGTGATGGTCCCTCTTGCGGGTGGACTTGTCGGCTCTTTTGGCCTCGCTCAAGAACCGATCCAAACCGAAAGGATCGAAGTCCGCCTCAGGCTGGGAACGACTCTGAAACGAACACACCAAACATGATTAAATAGTGGTCTTTCAGTGAAATACGGATACTGTAAAATTAAAATTCTATCTAAAAAAAAATGTTATCGACAATGCCACATATATCTCAAAAACTGCTCAACAGATCTCATTAAAATATTTTATCTATCGAAGCAATAATAAGTAAAAATTTACAAAAATTTCGTCATGATTTTTTCAAAGATCATGTTGAAAAATCATTCTAAGGTTTTATTAATTACTAAAGATATGCCTGCGATTTCGTCTAAGCTTGACTTGAAATTCCCGCGGGATTCCCGGGAAATATCGCGGCATTAAAAAAATGTAAGCTATCGTTTCAGTGGCAACTTCAAACCGCTCCCGGGAAAATTCTTCCCGATTTCCGGGATAAAAAATATCAAACATTTTATTATATTAAATTTGGTATCAGATCAGTAAAAAAATCACATTGGAATTCGATTCTTTTTTAATCTGCACATTTTAAATCATTCCCAGAAAAATTCCCGCGGGAGTTCCAGGATAAAAAGTAGCGTACATTTTAAGTCTAAGAATTAGCTGTCGACTAGCGAAAACCGCACCGAAATCGGTTCAGTAGTTTTTACGTGAATCCCGAACAATCAGACAAGAAATCTAAAAAAATTGCATCGTGTTCTCCATCGTTTATATAGTCTATTCCAGTTGTTTTTTTAATTAGCTTTAATGTACAGACACGGCACGTTTAGAATTTTATAATATTATAGATTTTTTTACTATCTTTAGTTTATTTTTTTCAGGTGACTAAGGATACCATTTTAGTTTAAATTGCACAATGATATTGTACAATTTAGAAAAAAATCCACCCTTAGTTACATATTATATGGCAACTACCCTATTATTGAGTAGTGGCATACAGAAAGCTCCTTTCCGTCGAATTTATCATTTTTATATCCATACTAGCTGCGCCCCGCGGTTTCACCCGCGTGGTGATGAAAATTTGTGATAATGTATCTTTATAAATTATAGCCTATGTGTTATTCTGATGCGTAAGCTATATTATTGTAAGTTTCATCAAAATCCATTTAATAGTTTTTGCGTGAAAGAGTAACAAACATACATTCTTACAAACTTTTGCGTTTATAATTTCAGTAAGATTTGCTTTTATCGGGTAAAAATGACTTAGCCTGGACTGGATAATAGTTCAAAGGATCCGTTTTGCCAAAATAGCCATGGCACCCTAAATAAATGTGATCCTAAATTAAACATGTATATACAAACCGGTTCCTCCCGGGAATGTTGTCCGTCTCTCTCGAATTGCACTGGGCCGGAGCGAGTGTTACCGCTACTTGTGCCAGCAAACTCCTTATCAGCCACAAATCTAGGCAAAATACGAACGAAATCTTTATGTACGCGCTTATTGATGTGAAATTTCTTTACAATCATGATTTGAAACTTGATGATACAAAAAAAAGAGATAAACACATAAATCTATAGGACTAAGCCTGCGAGAGAATGAGATAGAATACCTTATATGTAATAATTTAAACACTATACTATAGATGGAGTTGGAAATGTTTTGAAGTTTTTCGTTAATACTTCAAATTTTGTGTTTTAAAGCTTAAATATATTATAACTATATAAGATACGAAATGTGACTTCGCGAAATTTAGAATCCCTCCCACACCCTGTCACACTATGTCTCACTGCATATCTATATATATAAAACAAAGTCGTGTTAGTGACACCATGTATAACTCAAAAACGGCTAGACAATATTTAATGATTTTTGTGTTTTTGGAATTGTCTTCACCCGGAATAGGATAATAAGTATTAAATTATGATATTCGTCAATAAAACCAATTATCATATATAGCCATTGATTTATTATGATCTCTTGAGGCCGATTTCGGCAATGGTGACTGCATTTAAACTCATTTTCATTTGTCTGATTTAGGTGAATTATTTTTGTGTGTGTTCAAGTGGGTCCCGGGATGGTTTAGATTAACAATTGGTCCCGATTGATAGCGCTGCAATTGGTTTCTAGATTTTTATTTTTTAAGGGCAAGACAATGTCTGCCCGGTACAGCTAGTAGCGTATATATTCTACTGCGTGTGAACTGCACACACACAATTTTTTTATATTTACCCATACAAGTAATATTGATTTTTTAACTATTGTAGGGCAAACACATGGATAGTAGGCATGTAGAACACCCAGCAATGATGGTGTTCAGTTTTAGCTACATTTCACAGGAATTCAACCTAGATATTTGGCTCAAATTTTTATGATATTTCAAGGTTTATTTCAAATATCTGTCACTAGCCAGAAACTACTATAAGTGTTTTTAGAGATGCTTAGACATAGTCACATTTCCTAGGCTACCCATACCCAGGTGGTAGAGTATTAGCCCATCTAGATAGCTACTACCCCTGGTCTAGGGTATGCTACCATAAGAACCTTGAGTTGTATTCCGGCATCAGTGGCCAGATTCAAGTCTCTGTTTAGAGAGCGGCAGCACATTGGTAACACCTTTGGTGTTACAAATGTCCATAGGCGATGGTAACCACTTTCCATCAGGTGAGCCGTCTGCCTGTCTGATGAACTCGTGCAATAAAAAAAAGTAATTTGTAACGTAATACATGAGAGTGGGCGAATAAGTGACTTGATGAGAGAATAAGTGACTATGAGAGAGAGAGATGGAGCCAACCTGCGCGTGTTGGCGATGGCGTCGATGTCGCCGCCATAGTTGTCAGCGTCGGCGTTGCGCGAGGGGCGGTAAATGTGCGCCCCAACCGCCTCCTGGTTGCGCCACGGTTTATCGTACACATTGTACGCCTCGTCATCAGCGTAACCTTAGAGAATAATTTGAATTTAAAATTATATTTTGTTTTAATATTTAAGTTGTGCATATATATGTGTAAGAGTGGGCGCGCACTATAGAATATATGTATATGTGTGTGTAGTTGATATAAGTTTTAAATTCTGATTAAATTCCTTCGCCATGCAGGCTGCTTTACTTTGGAACTCTGCCCACTGACGTCAGAAAAGCTAAATCTTTTGCCATATTCAAAAATTCACTTAGGAATCATTATGTTAGTCTTACGCCATAATGTATGTGCTAGTTTACAATACTTTAGACTGTAATCTGCTTGTCCATGTATGGCATTTTTATTTTTTCCCCTTTTGTTTGTTGCATAATAATTACACATCATTTAAGAATTTCCCTTGAGTCAAGTTGCCTGGAAGAGATCGCTTTTAGCGATAAGACCACCTTTTGTTTTACCAAATAACTATTGTCTTGTTGTGCATTTTTGTATTTCTTATTTTGGTGAACAATAAAGTGTTGTCTATGTCTATATCTAAATATTGTAATATTATGTAATATTGTGCTCGTCTCTATTTGTATCATGCCGGAAGGTGTAATCAGCAAATCTTATTTCATTATAATTAAACTTTTACTAAAGAAAACTACATCATCATAAAACTAACAAAATATTTAGTGAAAAATTTCTACAAATAAATATTAAAACTAGTCCTACAAATAATAGTTCATAATAGGAATTGAAATCTGAAAAGTAATAATTAAAATCAGGAATTATGGAAAGAGAATAAAACTTATTACCACTTATCCACTATAAAACCAGAATCGTTTCAGACCACTGCAGGTAACTCAGGTAAGAATACATTAAAATCGGGATACGTGGTTAACCTTGCTGTATATTGCCTTAAAAAGTCACACGTAATGCAGTGAATACAGATAGATAGATGCATTTTAAATGATGTTCATTTAATACAAAATATAATGAACACCTGCAGAAATATTATGCCAATTCTTTTGTCCCATATATCTTAACCACAAATATCAGGCTTCCTAACAAGACAACACAATGATTACAACTTGTTGGATTATACATAGCATAGCAAACCTCTGGGGTTTATATTAGTGCTATGGATATCCACGTCTGTAGCATTTAACAATTTTAACATTACATTTGGTTTAAAAAAAGTATTTTAAGTTTATTTTTAATATTTTTTGATATAATGCTTTCCCTAAACTCAATGGATAAGTCATTTAGCAAGCGCGGAAATTCGTGACGAACCGGTTTTGGGCGAGGCTCGCGTATATACAGTGTTTTACTAGTGTATGTACTTAGCTAGCTGGTAGTATTATAATTAAAAACAAAATAAGAAAATAGTATGAAACTCACCACTGTCCATCCCTTTACTGGTGTTGAATAGTCTCTGGTCGAACATGGCCTCCGCACCCTGGTTGCTCTTGGCCGGCATCCCGAGGGCTATCTGCTCCGATATGTCCCGCTCGCGGTCCTTCAGCAGCTTCGATCTGAATAACAAAAATTGTTGTAGTTTGGTATCAAAACAATACTGGGTATATAAATATATAATATAGAAAAGTACATGATGTTACATTTAAAAATTAACAAAATAAATTGTCACTCCAATCCTGGCTTCCGCTAAAACAAGTCGTTTTATTTTACTTTATTATAATAAATGCAAAACACACATAACTTTTCAAATTCACGCCACTACGTTTGACTAGCCAATTATAATGATATCAATCTAAATTCATATTCTAAATATTAAAAAGTTTTTACTCAGTGATCTCAATTTAAAACAATTTTTTTACTCAATTACTAAAATTCTAAACAAATTTTTCACTTAGTGACCTAAGTTTATTTTACTCACTATTTTTAAGACACACAGGATTGAATTTATAACGAGACATTTTAATGGTATGAATCTGACTGTTATAATTAGTTTCAAACGAAGTTGGAGAAAAATATATCAAATAATATTTATCACAAAAGATTTTTTTTTTTAATTGACCTTTTATCAGGTGCAGCTCTTGCCAGATTCCTCTCTCGCTGTCTCTCTTTATGTCTTTCCGCTCTCAACTTATCTCTTTCTGCTGCAGTCAGACCACTTTCATCTATCTCGGTTTGTTCATTGTCATCTTCTGGAGCTCTTATACCTATAGACAAAGGAAAACAACTGATTGATATGATTAAACCAACTCATTGGTACATTTGGTGCAACTAGTTAATGTGTAAATTACATATTAACAATTGCAATATTATTCAGCGGGAAAGGTGATTTAGAGTATGGCCAAAAGGCGCCACTTTCGCAAACTTGTCGAAAGCCTAGCAATTTTGATTTGATGCCTACGTCGCCATTCTATCATCGCAGCACTCGACGGCGATTGGGAGTTCATCCACACTTCCCAGACACCTGGGGGCCCTATTCTGCTATTTTGCTATTACTAACTCGTCAAAAACGCTGGAAACTATCGTCATCTCTTAGTTATGCCTGATTTTTTTTAATTGCTGGAGTACAGTGGACAGGCTGACTGACCAACTGTGATGGAAAGTGGTTACCGTTGCTTATAAATAAACATTTGGAACATTAAAGATGCTACCAATGTGCTGCCAGACTCGTGGATGGGGCTGGAACCTGGCCACTAATGTCGGAACACAACTCAAGATTAAGGTTGTTATGGTGGCATACTCTAGACCAGGGGTGGCAGCCGTCCAGAGGGGCAAATACCCTACCACCTGATAGGCCTGGCCGCAGAAATTTTTATTCTTTCTCCAATACTGCACGGATATTTCGGTATTCTATTAACTCCAATGGCGTGGCACGCTACTCTATTAGTGTTTATAAGCGAAAACTCGCGAACTAAATGTTTATAATTTTTGATAGAATTTCTATATTCATTTTGGCTAACACCACGTCTGCTAATGGTAATACCACTTTTTCTATATTATTCTATTGCAACAATATCAAGAAGATATTGTGGATGTAGTAGAATACGAATTTTAACACTATCACAACGTAATCATACTTTGAATATCTTCGCAACACCAAGATATTCGTATAACAGAATTGAGCCCCTGGAAGTCGTTCACTGGAGCTCTTCAAAACGGGCGTAAACAGATACTTAAGGTCTCAACGAGGTTGCAAAGCGTCGACTTAGTGTTGCAGATGTCCATGCGCAACAGTAACCACCTACCACCAGGTGGACCGATTGCCAATTTGCCTAGAAGCAAAATTTAAAAAAAAACTCTAATATTATGTCATGAGTAATTATGATACTTACTAGTAAAATTTTTAGTATTACATAAAACATCGTGCTAGTATCAAGCCGCTTTATTTAAGACATACGCAATTTATTAACATAACCTATGATGTTTACTTTAATAATAATGACTATAATTTTGTAAGTGAGAGCTTTAACACTTTGTGATAGTTAAGAGAACATTATGGCCAGGTTATAATTTGCATAGTTTCAATGATTGTCTTTCCTAGTATTCTACTTCTATGAACACGGGCAAAAGTGTTAGCCAATTCATAAAAAGTCAATATAAACTCACCAGCTCTATGATCCCTCGCTCTCTGCGCCAGCATCCTCAGATGTTCTTCCTTCTTCTCCTTCTCCCTCTGCGCTAATCTCTTTTCTAATTGAGCTCTAGCTTCAACAGCCTCTCTAGCTTTCCTGTCAGCTATGTACAAAGCCTCGGCTAGCTTGGAGAAGTTCTCGTTGATATGAACCTGTTGGAGTCCACGGCCATCGGCAGCTAAGCGCTTGTCCAATGGTATTGTGTAACCTGGCACAAAAGTAGAAATTGCGATATTTTTTCTTATATTATACTATACACAATGGACTGAACCAATAATATGTATTTAATAAAAAATGTGTGCATCTCAGGATGCCCGACAGAAGTGATAACTTAAACTAATCAGGGTTAAGGTGAGAGAGGAAGAGCCTGCCTACAGCTGCCATATGAGCGAAAGGGAAGCCAGACAGACTAGCACCGTAACGCGTTACGCAACGAAGCGGTTTACCCTCTCATGAGAAATTATCACTTCAAAATACTAAACTTTTGGTGTTCCAGTCATTTTGGACAACAGTGCATCTTACAGTCGCCACGCTCGTCAAGGGTCGTCCATGATAACATCTAGCTGCCGTAGGCCACGGCCGTGCGAGCGACCGATGGGGACATCGGACCCCGCACATAAAGGCCGGAGAGGAGGGACACGCACTGATACGCGCGCGGATCCCCTCTCACCTCGAGGTAGCCGGAGAGACCCAAATCTCCGGCTAACACATGGTGAGACCAGCCCGCAAAGGGGCCGGACGCCGTGCGTCCGGGTTGGAGGTGAATGCGCGAGCGAGTCCACAGCCCGGACAGAGGAAGCTCGAGAATCGGACAGGGGTCTTAGTGGGTATCCCTAAACCGCGGCGTGGCAATGGCACTTCACACGTGAGGTGCTAATGCCACCCCGACTTGGCAAATCCCAAGGGCTGCGACCTGTCCCCCTCACGCGGCTTATAGTCCTCAAATGGATTTCCCCTGTATAAAAAAAAAAGAATACACAGAGCTATTTACATTATCATCTACTACAATAGATGGCATGTGGGTAAAATAATACAATACCTTTGGCGTTCTTCCAATGCGATACACAAGGTGGCACCTTCCAGTCCCGCTGCTGTTTCACCGACACCCGCCTTGGGGGCGAATGGAGTACAGGCGCGGGGGGCGAGGGGGCAGCGCGAGGTATTTTCTTGTTGATCTGGAAGCGCGGGGGCTCCATCGGATCCACTTGAGCTTCCACCATCCTGTAAAAATGTTTATGACAGTTCAACAAAACACAATAGTCAAATAAAAACAATTCTGGTTGCCAATGTAATTTCCAAAATACATATTAGCAACATAAATTCTGCAAACACTTCTTACTCATAAAGTGCATTAAATTCTATTCTTTTGATTTTAAAACAACTTAAGAACCACAGCTGAAATATATTCATCTTCAAGTATTGCAATTTAAGAGTAAATAATAATTTCCAATAGTGAAAGTAATTCATGTACATGTCTGAAAGAATGGCGAGGTAAAAAGCACTGATAATAAACAGGTATGTATAAAGAGATTAATAAATTTAGATGAAGCAAAAGATGTATGTCAAGAACGTAGCATGCAGAAATCATCACCTCTACCTACCCCTATGGGAAACAGGCGTGATAATATGTATGTAAGGAATACACAGATACGTACCGTATAACACGTTGTTTCGCGCCAGAATTGAAAGCCCCGCCCTGCTGTGCCGGAGTGTACCTAATGTATTGCGCAGGAGCCTGTAAATTTAGGGCACTATCAGAGCGGTTGGTAATGGCAGGTCTTTTATTAAATGCAAGTTGCTTCATTAAGACTACTTACTCTTATATTACATTCAGTCTTTCAGTGGACTGATATAGATTGTATAGATATAGATGTTGTCTATAGATTTGTCTAAGTCTATAAAAATCAATAAAATGTACATAAACTCACAGCTTTAGGTGCAGCTTTTACAGGCAAAGCGGCGGATATCTTGGCGTTTGTTAACTTTTCAAGGGCTTGTTTGGTCTTTTCCGTGATATCCTGTATATCATCGTCATCAGGTTTTTGGAGTGTTGGATCATCTTCTGTCAGAACCTCCGAAGGTAGCAGGTCTGATAGTTTCGAATAGATTATCTGAAAGGTTATGTAAATATTGTACATAATTATAATAATAATTTAATCCATAACAGATTATTATTGTGGTGACGGCTAGCGACAGTTGCAATTCAGCAAAAATTGTAATGTGTGGATATTCATGGCGCTGTCGTTAGTCGCCCCACATCACTCTCTGAGTCAAGTCATACAACATAATTAAAGACAGTATATAATTTGCATATTTATTTCATTTTATCTCCATCTGCCTGACACGCCTAATTGGAGTCAGAAGAGTAGTAACAGTAACTCACAGCAAACAACAGTGGTAACACACTCCATAACAATTGTCAACATTAATTTGCCATAGTTAATTTAAAGCCTCTTTTCTACACTCAAAAACAGTTTTGTTATAAATAAGTAGTTAAGTATATCCCTAAACACTAATCACTATTAAATTCACCTCCTGCGCATGTCTATACCCAAGCCATTATGATTTATTAAAATTATATGAGCTTTATGTAATGAAAACATTTTATCTATCATTGATATTTCATTATTATATTTGGTAATTAGCTAGTAGGTATATTATAATAGTAAAAAATATCACCTTATCAGCACTGTGGCCCTGCCTGGCTATCGCAGAGTACTTCACTTTACCAGATTCATCCAGTTGGACTGCCAAGGCATTGGACGTGCTCTCTTTCCCACGAGCACCCATACCCAAGGGGTATTGGGCAACATGGATCTCTGGGAAGGCTCCGCCATCTACAACAAATTATAAATTCACTGGCCATAGATTATACACTGAATAAATATTCTATAAATCTATTGCATAGTTGAAGGTGGTAGCAAGAAAATGGAATGGAGTATTCCACCAATGGTGAAAGGTGCAGTAAGAAAAGACATTGACCAGGATAAAGAGTTTACCAGGTGGTGGGGTATTTGCTCAGCTGAATGACTACCACCCCTGGTCTAGAGTATGCCACCATAATAACTTTGAATTGTATGCCGGCATTAATGACCAGGTTCCAGTCTCCCTTTAGTGAGCAGAAGCACATAGACAATGTTAACCTTCTGTCCGCTGAACTCATGCAATGCAATACAGACTTGGGTAGTTGGGGAATGAATGATAAAAATGAGCTATATCCCATTTTAAAACTTATCTTTCATTCGCTCAGTTAGCAAACATATAGCTCAATCAGCTCAGTTGCCAACACAGAGCACAATGTCATCAATACATATATACAAATTACAAAAATAAAGTTGAGAATACTTTTTCTCTGTGCACATCACAACATGGCTTTCTCTAGCCCTTTCGGCTCTTGAAAGAGCGAGAGCCATCATTCCGATTTCTACTCTTGTATCTCTATTGAGTTAGAGAGCTAATGGAGTGATACATATCTCTACAGTGAAAGAGATATATGTCTTTTTTCCTTTTAGTGAGCTGTTTTGCATAAGTTTAATGCAATAAAAAAAATCCTTGGAATACCCCTCATTACATGGGTGTGGTGCTGTAGTGCTCACATAGCCAATCTTCTAAAAAGATTAATTGAAAGAAACTTTGACATTATCTTTGTGTTTGAACAATCAAAATAACCAAATACCTCCAAAATCCTCTTCGGCTCGTGGCACCCATCCTTTCCTCTGTCCATATGGAGGAACGCTAGTTTGGGACACGACTAGAGCACTCCCAACACGCTTGGCTTTCAATTCATCATCTCGGTCCCATATTTGCTGAGTTGGTGCAGGCAATAAACTGTGAAGAAACACTAACTAAAATATATATTGTTATAAGTATTTTCATATATAAGATCAAACTCTATATGACTTTGATCTTTAGATTCAGATCCATATTCCACAGAGATCAAAATATGAAGCGTAAAAAAAGCTATAAAATAAAATTTATGGACCACCCAATCATGAACACCATTATTTGTGCAGCATATAAACTCATAAGCATTTACTATTAGGGAACTACAACTAGCAACAAGAGCGTAGTAGTTTCTATAGTTACAAGCATATAGTCCAGGAGCAAATTATCTGACTTTTAATTGAATTGGAAGAGAATATATCCACCAATTACAGTACCTACTCAAAACTATCAATTTTTAAATGTAAAAAATTATGAGAAACAGTAATAACCAACGTACAAATAATAAATTGAACATTTCAGTTTTTTATTTAACTGATTTTTTATTGCATTTTGATAATAAAAATAAAATATAAATAAAGCGAGCATACCTCGACAAAGACGCCATTTTGTCAATATTTTTTTATTCTTTCGTTCATTATTTCATCACAATTTTATAAACTAAAACTACTAAAAATGAGCTCTACTCCTTTTTAGTATAAAATATGTTTTTACAAACGTACGCGATAACCATATTGATAAAATATATTTCGTTATGACTAACCTAAGATTAATGAATCAAATAAAATAAATTTTGAAAAGTTTAAATAATACGATAATGCTACATTTTTGAACGAAGTAACAGTTTTTTTTAATTTTGACTACTTTTAGCACAGCAACTGTAAATTTTTAACCAAAAAAATTAAAATATTTAAATAACTGGGTTTTTTTCACATACTGAAACGAAAAAATGGACTGAAAACTTTGTAAAATGCTGTATTAAATTAATTTATATAAAAAACAGTAAACAATTAAAAAGTAATGTAGTCGACTGTCAGATTCCTATATAAATGAAGTAGGCTACGAAAGTCTCTCTTTTATAACCTCAAAAATGCGCGAGTAGTAGAAGTGTTCTATGGTGAAGTGATACTATTTTTATCAAATTTTTGGTGTTACAGTGAACTGATTATTACAATGCCATCGAAAAAGAGAAAATACAATGCCAGGTTTCCTGCTGTAAGTTAATAATCCTCGGTCAATCTATGCGAGATCGTTAAAACTGTGTTGTTTTCATCAATAATTTTCAGAATTTGGTGATATCATGACATTGTTTGTTTGTAGGGGAGAATCAAGAAGATTATGCAGACAGATGAGGAAGTGGGGAAAGTTGCCCAAGCTGTACCCATTATAATTTATATCCTTTTTAATTATTACCATTAATTTTGCTCTATTAGACCACCTTTGTTTTGATCATAATATGCTTTTCATTGTTGATGAACTGTGTCTAGCATAACTTACCTATAAATTTTTAAAGACTTTTTTTATATATCTTATGTAATCTGGATCTGTTAGTAATTAAACTAGTAAGCTTTGATAAAATTTTATGTAATTTTCTATCTATATGACTTATCTATTTTATCATCTTTTTATATAATTTCAGAAACTAATATGTGTTTGATAGCTAGTATTTATTCTAAACATAATGTATCTCTCTATATTTCGCAATTTGTATAGTGAGCAATAAATCATTCTCTATCTGGTATACAGCTGACTAGTGTTTTAGTTAACTGTCTGCAGGCTTAACTAAATTAATGTGATACATGCCTCTAATATGTGTTTAGGTAAGGCATATTAGAGGCATGTATCACATTAATATGTGTCAATTTCTTGTTGAAGTGGATAGATAGATAGATAGATAACACTTTATTGTACATCATTGCAGAAAACTATCGATGTGGATGTGCATTTTGTTGTAGTGTTAGCTATGTAACCCCTTTTCTAAAAGAAATTACTGTAACCATTGACATTGCCATGTCTATAAAGTTTATATTAGATAGATAAACTTAAATTTTGATGGCCTCGGTAGTTGAGTAGGCTAAATCCTAGCCACCCAAACTTGTTGGAACCTAGAGGCTCCAGGTTCAATTTCTGGCATGGTAAATTTTGGAAATGAACTTTCTGTTATTTACTATGGTCTGGGTGTCTGGGATCGGCTCCAGAGTGGTCTATTATATATTACCCATAACACAAGTGTAATTTGTTTAGCTTGGAGATATACAAGGTATGTGTTTGTCTGCTGATTTATAAAAAAAAATCCAATTTGGTTTCAGGACATAAAACTGAAAAGACACAACAGTTTTAAATCACATAGGTTGAAGTTTATGTTTATATGGATTATTTTGATTCTTTTATCCAAATCGAAAAATGGAAATGAACTGTTCTATATCAGCTTGACAAAATCTGTCCTTCAATAACCTCCTTTACATTATACCCACTTCCAGAGCAGCAAGGAGGAAAATAGCAATATATGTGAGCCAATGCTCACATGGCTGGCAGGCTAAATACAAAGCATACTTCAATAAGTATGCTTTGTATTTACATACTCAGACTGCCCATTTCCCTCCCTACTTTCCTGCTCACTACTGTTGAAGTGAGTATAATGTAAATAAGACATAATATTGCATTTCAATATTTTAATTAAAGTTTATTTTAAGTGGATCTACTCCACATGGCACCCTAACACTCAGGGAAGGTGAGTTAGTGTGGAACTTGTGAAAACCACTAAAATTACTTGACATTGCTTCTATCAATCTAACCCAGGATCATGGAATGAAAGGCTAGGCAACATCTTGATCCTGGCAGTTATAGGTGTAGTGAAGCCATACCAATTTGTCAGGCAGAATCATTCTCATGAGAATCATTTACCTATATCAGAGATTCCCAAACTGTTTTGGGCTAGAGAACCCTTTTCCAAAATGAATTGATACCTCAGATCCCCATAGCCAAATTACTTTAAAAATCCTTACATAATACTTACCAATTTAAAAACTTTGTGGTTGGTTAAGTGAGCAAATTTGACACCATTTTCTCATCAAAATTTAACAAAACAAATAGACATAAAATTGAGTAAATATCAAGTGTAATTAATCATTATTAATACAAGTTACATTAAAATAGTGAAGTAGGTAATTATTTTTTGAAGAAAACACTTGCGTTAATTAATAGAGGATGATTTTTAGACCTTGTTGACCCCCAAAATCGGTTTTCGTTTATGTCTACCCCTGGGTAATTGATTTTGACTCCAAGGGGTCGACATCGACCAGTTTGGGAATTCCTGACCCATATCTTCGGATCAGCTAAAATTATCTTTTCAGTTATATTACTTAGAAAGATTAAATTAATTAATAAGATGACTGGCTACCTATAGTTTTACCAATAATTTATTGTAAGTATGTGTATTATATTTTAAAATTCTTTACTTTTGTAAAACTTTCTGACTTTGACTGTTAAATCTTTAGGTTATAGGTAAATATAGGTATATACAACTCTAATAATTTACTTAGTATAGAGTTTTTATACATCCATATCAGTGGTACTTGTTTCCCATATATTATTAGTGTGACATCAAATTTATAAACGGACATCGCCTTATCTGTGCTGTGAATAGTGATGAATATACCTACAGTTCTCTTGATAAGCTCACAGATTTTCATTGTAACAGAATGATGTGTTTATTTATAAATATCTGAGTGCTCAAAGTTATTTGGCAGACTATATCTTATTCATTTCTTGCTGTCCATATAATAATAATAAATAAATCGGCACACAAACACACACACTATATATCCCCAAATTAAGCAAGTTACACTTGTGTCATGGGTAATATACAACGGACTACTCTGGGGCCGATCCCAGACACCCAGACCATAGTAAATAATGGAGAAAATATATTAAAGAGATTAATGAATTTGTGAAAGTCGACATGATGATTTGTTGTGTGACAGAGAACATATATTTGAATAGAGGAGTATGAAAGGAAAAGAGATATTGTGCTGACCCCAAATAATTGGGGGAATGTGAAAGAAAAAAGATATATTATATTTTCCACTTGCAATCCAGTGGTTCCGTCTGCCAGTTTGCCTATAATCAAACAAAAAAAACACATAATAACAATAGTAACCTTAGTAGTTCTTTGTACAATCAGCTGTATTGCACAGTTAGACATTAGAATGGGAAAGTATTGTGTTACAAGATGTCCATCACAGTAGTCATGAGAACCATAGTGTATATTAGTATGACATAGACAAGCGTCATAGATAATACTTTTAGTCGATTTATCAGATGATTCGATTTATAATTAAATTACCATTTTCTACCGGTTAGTTAATTTTATAAGCCCACTAAATTATCATCTAGATAATTTATTTCTTCTTCTTCTTCTTCTTCAGCCAATCTCAGTCCACTGCTGGACGTAGGCCTCCCCAAGTACGCGCCACATATCCCGATCTCCCGTCTTCCTCATCCAGCCCCTGCCGGCGGTCTTACGCAGATCGTCAGTCCACCGGGCTGGCGGGCGTCCTACACTACGTTTGCCGAGACGTGGTCTCCACTCCAGGACTCGTTTGCTCCATCGGCCGTCGGTCCTGCGACAGACATGACCGGCCCACTGCCACTTCAACTTGCTAATTTTGCGAGCTATGTCGGTTACCTTCGTTCTCTTACGGATGTCCTCATTTCTGATTTTATCCATAAGAGAAACACCTAACATAGCTCGTTCCATAGCCCGTTGAGTGACTTTGAATTTGTGGACTAGTCCCACGGTCAGTGTCCATGTCTCGGCACCGTATGTCACGATGGGTAGGACGCACTGCTCGAAGACTTTCGTCTTCAAGCATTGCGGAATGGTCGACGAGAAGACCTGTCGAAATTTACCGAATGCTGCCCAGCCTAACTGGATCCTCCTATTGGCTTCCCTCTCGAAGCCGTGTCTGCCTACCTGGATCTTTTGTCCAAGGTAGACATATTCTTGCACAACCTCAAGAGGGGAACCATCGATGTTTACCGGCCTCGGCATGACATGTTCGTTGAACATGACTTTCGTCTTGTCCAAATTCATGCCGAGACCGACCCGTCGGGAGGATTCATTTAGGCTGTTCAGCATGTCGGCAAGTTCCTCCAACGTCTCTGCGAAGACGACAATGTCGTCAGCGAAACGGAGGTGAGAGATGCGCTCGCCGTTAATGTTGATGCCCCGTTCATTCCGTTCCAGAGTTTTGAAGACATCCTCCATCGCGTTGGTGAACAGTTTCGGGGATATGACATCACCCTGTCTCACCCCGCGACGTAGAGGTATAGGCTTCGCCCTCCGGTTCTGGATCTGAACGGTCATCGTTGCGGCGTCATACAGACATCTCAACACCTCGATGTATCGCCAATCGATACAGCATTTCTGCAGAGACTCCAGAATAGCCCAAGTTTCAATAGAGTCGAAGGCTTTCTCGTAGTCCACAAATGCCATACACAGCGGCTGATTATACTCCTCGCTCTTCTGTATAATCTGCCGAACAGTATGTATGTGGTCTACGGTGCTGTAGCCTTTTCGAAACTCAGCCTGTTCTGGAGGTTGGAACTCGTCGAGTCTTCTGGTGAGACGATTCGTGACGACCCTCGAAAACAACTTGTAGACGTGGCTCAAGAGTGAGATGGGCCTATAGTTCTTCAAGAGGGTCTTGTCACCCTTTTTAAAGAACAAGACCACCACACTCTCGGTCCACGCCTTTGGCACAGTGCCCCGGAGGATAACGGTATTAAAGAGCTCTGCTAAAGCCTTTAGGATTGGGATCCCTCCTGCTTTGAGGAGCTCAGTTGTAATACCGTCGTCCCCCGGAGCCCTGCCATTCTTAAGTTGCCCGAGTGCCGTCCTAATTTCGCCAGTGTCGACCTCCGGGATATCTTCCGTATAGTGGCGCGTGAGTGGTGCACGTGGATCATTAGCGCCTTGAACCGTAGGTCTTTCCGCCTGCGAAGAATACAATTGACCGTAGAACCGTTCCACCTCCACCAGGATCTCAGAGTGAGACTTAAGCTCCCTGCCATCTATTGTCCTCACTTTTGCAAGATGGCTTCTCCCCAATGGTTTTAAGAAAACTTTGGACCCCCTATTCTGCTCTATAGCAGCTTGAATGGCTCGCGTATTTGAGCAGCGGAGGTCCCGTCTTACAAGTTTTCTTATCCGTTTGGAGAGGGCCCTATGCTCCGGTGAGGCAAAAAGAGTAGGTGGCATCTCACGTCTCATCCTCATGAGACTCAAGGTTTCAGTGGAAAGTTCAGACCGTTTGTTTCTTCGATAAGGCGGAAAGTGCCTTCGGCCCAGCACTCGCAATGTTTTCACCACGATGTCGGTTACCTCGTCAATATCGCCAGTGGTTTCCAGCGATTCGAACCGATTTTGTAGTTACAACTGGAACTGTTCGGACCCTAAGATAGTCTGGGGTGGCGTAGGTCGGAGATTAGACTTTATCAAGCGGAGTCTTTCAGCTCTGAAGTCCATATTTAGAGTGCCTCGTATAAGTCAGTGGTCACTGCCGGTATTAAACCTGTTGACCACTGAGACATCTCTAAATATATGCTTCTTGTCCGCCACGATAAAGTCTATCTCGTTTCTTGTCACAGTATCGGGGCTCTGCCAGGTCCACCTCCTTTGGAGCTTCTTCTTGTAGAACGAATTCATCAAGAAGAGCCCCTGCATTTCGAGGAAGTTGACCAGCATTTGCCCCCTGTGATTTCGGCTCCCCAAGCCATAAGGTCCGATTCTCGGTTCGTCGCATTCTTGTACTCCCACTTTGGCGTTGAAGTCCCCCATAACCACGTTGTAGTGTGCGGAGGTCGTGCCATGTATGGCTTTAGTGATATCCTCATACATGGCCTCAACCTCCTCATCAGGGTGTGCCGAAGTCGGCGCATATACCTGTATCACCTTCAGGGAATACCTGTTGGTGAGTTTTAGTGCTAGGTACGCTACCCGGTTCGACACACTACTGACTTCCACAACGTTGTTAGCGAGGGACTTGTTGATAAGAAAACCTACACCACCCTGGGAGGCCTTATCACCTTCTCGGAAGTAGAGCAAGTGCCTGGACTCCAGGGTTATAGTATCCTCTCCCTCTCTTCGGACTTCAGATAACCCTAGAACGTGCCATTTGATACGACTTAACTCTAATTCCAATTCCGCGAGGCGATTATCCAGCCTAATCGTGCGTCCATTGTACGTTGCCAGTATCAGTTGGTTACGTTGGCAGCCTCCCGTAACCCGGAGATTCCTAGCACCCTCCTCCCCGTAGTTACCACGACCGCTGCCGTAGCCGGGACTAGCGGGGCCGCCGGGAACTGAGGGCCATGGCCTATATGTGCGTTTCATAGTTGGGGGGAAATGCCATAGTCACCACGCTTGACATGCGGGTTGGTGACCGCAGTACCGGCTTACTCGCATCGGAGACTCTGCTGCCCGACTCCGATCAGGGGATTTATGTAAGCCGGATTTTTGTTGATGGTTATACCGCCATCGGTCGGTCGTCAGAGCCTCGTTAGTTGGCGGCAGGGAGTACCGCGGGCAGGTGAGGTTGACGTTTGGGTTGCTAGTTGGATTTCGCTCACCCCTTACCCCCCATTTTAGTTCATTAGTAACTAATTATTATAATTGTTTTTATGATCTTGGCAACACTATGATGTAATTGCTATTTTTAGCAATGATGCAATGTTATTGTTTTGTATTGTAGGATTTTTCGTATAAAAGGCGTAGTGGCGTTTAGACTGTGTTCATACACCAAATACCTGGGTGTCACCCTAGATCAGAACTTGCGCTTCAACGAGCATATCACTATAGTCCGGAATAGAGCGCGATTTGTGATGGGTCGTCTAGCACCCATGATAGATAAACGAAGCAAAATGTCCCTCAGACACAAGCTTACTCTATATAAAACATGCATCCGCTCGATTATGACATACGCGAGTGTGGTATTCGGCCATGCCAAGCCTTCCCTTTTAAAGAAACTGCAAATCGTTCAGAATAAATTCATGCGCAGAGCCGTCGGTGCTCCCCTCTATATGCGTAACGTCGACATCCACCGCGATCTGGAGCTTCCCTCCATCAAAAACTACATTACGTCGCTCTCGCGTAAGTATTTCGATCTAGCGCCGCACCATCGAAATCCCCTCGTCGTGTCCGCGTCCGATTATAAGCCTCGACGAAAGGCTCTCGTGCGACGACCGCGTAACATCCTCACGGACAAGGTCGACGATATCACAAAACGGCTGGCTCGGATCAGCCCGCCCGCGGTTAGGACGGCAGGCTGGCAGGCACCGACAGACAGACACAGACGGCGGCGTCGACGCCGCCAATCACGATCTCTCCACGTCCCCGCGAGGGACGCCAGGAGACACAGCCCCCCCATAGGCTAGACTAGGCGTGTTGCTGGGAAGTTTCTTTCGCCGTTTCTTCTCTCCCAACCATAACACGTTGCGAAACGGCAGTAAGATAGCATAGGCCACCGCGAACCGCCGATCCCGGTCCGCCGGGATCCTTCCTCTCGGGCTTTATATTACCCGTCACCCGCTCTCAATTAGTGCATTGTGTCGCCCTATGGTGGGCATCATTAGATTCATCCCCCTCTCATGGCAACAGTCCAGCCGAGGTGAAACTCCCTAGGGAGCCCCCTCGAGCAAGTTGCCCCCCGGGCTCGAGCGCCTTCGCTTCGCAAAGGCACTCGCCCCGAAAACCCCGGTAAAGTTGTGAGGTCTTCGGACCAACAACATAAAGTCAAGTCCAATAATAAATAATAATAATAATACTGTGTTCATTGCTTAGTGTGTTGTGTGAATATTCACATCAAAGGCTGAACAATAAGGGGAAACCCTGCCCAAATAGTTAATATTTGGTATATTTGGTACTTTCTTACCCAAATCTCTCCTTGCATTTTACAATTGGGTTTCTTTTGATCCTAACTTTGATGCTAGGGTAGTTAGAACCCTAAATTGAATCAAAAGTAACCGTTTTAAATTTATTTTACAAATCATGATGTATAAATAACACTTTATTGCTCACCAAAATAAACAACTTATAATAATAAAACTTCTTGGCAAAACACAGGCGGCCTTATCGCTAAAAGCGATCTCTTCCAGGCAACCTAATTTGAAAGAAATTCTTAACAAATCTGGCGATGTCGGTGGAGCAGAAAAAAGATAGGACTGTACAATTTAAATACACATACTCACATTAATTTATGATGTATATATTTGATTGCAGCATAGAAATCTCATGAGTCTATACAAACATGTCCATGAAAGTCTTATATACTTCTGTAAACTGTATGTTTACATAAGCATACAAGACTGTATTTTTACTTCTGTAAAAACTTGGATGATGATGATGATGAATGATGATAATTGATAACAATTCTTCACCTTTATCCTATTTATGATAATCAGAAGATTCAAATTAGTTTATTTGTCTAAGAAAAACTAAGACACTCCAAGATTTATATCCGACAAGCTTCTTCTATATTGCAGTTATCTCTCGCTAAGTAAGAAACATATAGATGCATATTATTATTATTTAGATTTTGTTAGAAGGCCTCTGTCTATACAAGTGGTCTAAGCCTTTGTCTGCCTAGTTCACTAAAGGGAGAAAGTTAGTTTTCATAAACAAACTTTCCATTACTCACTATGTTCTGGGATCTGCCTCAGAGCTGTTCATTGTATAATACCCAAAAATATTTATTTCTGACGAGGAGAATTCCAATTATGGACTTATCACCGCTTGGTGATTTCAGTTAGGGCTTGTGGAGACTCCTGCCTGTAACAGGAATACCCACTAAAACTTTTCGTGTTCCTTCCAGCCGCCTATAGCCAAGTACGCGGGAAATGGCAATCGCTTGCTCTCTACATGCAATGCGGTGCATCTATTGTCACCACGGGGCGTAAAGTCCCCGCGGCGACAGATGTGTAGCGCGTAACAACTCCGCTCCCTCATTCAGCGGCCTCAAGTGTGAGCGGACCCTCCCCTGGGTTTCGCCCGCGGTCGTTTGCTCACGGCGCCGGAGGTCAACCAGCCCAACCCAGCCCTAGACTCTTCATCATATTACCCATACCAAACGAAACTTGCTTTGCATAGGATATACAATGTGTGTGTTTGTCTACTGAAACCACGAGGTCAATATTATACTTTGAGGTGCTCGTTTTTTCTGAAGAATAGTGTAATGACAGTGCATATTATACGAAAGTAGATAATCCCCTCCCCGATGTCAGCTTCCATAATAATAACGTGATGCGTTATTTATGATATCACCTACAACATAACATTCTTTTAAAATGTATCTTGTGTACATATTTATGACTGTTTTCAAGGTGTTGCCTCATATAGTTTCCATGTGTAGTTTACAAACACAATCCCAAAAACTATGCATTTTTGTGGTACACTTTACTGAGAAACTATCAATCATATTTTCAGATTTGGGCTTCGACATAGTCATTTCAATTCATTTCTAGATGTGTTATCACTTATCTATCATAAGAATATTATTTTATACAAATTATAAAACCAATAAGACACGTGTAATATCAACTGGACTGTTACTACTAACGCCATCTGTCCGAAAACTATAGAACAAATATCGATGTAAACATGTAAACAGAATGTTGTTTAGTTAAAAATATACTGCATATTTTTGGTTAGACACAAATAAATAATCAGTAATTAATGAATTATTACTAGGTAGAAAACTTCGCAAGCGCTCTAAAGCACCGCTTTTTGCTAGTATATTATTATTTTCGTTTCACTGGTGTTATTGAAGGAACCGTTGTGAAAACTACTGCTTTTTCGGGTATAAAGACTATCCTGTACAACTGCGTTATATAAGTGTATATCGAATTCCGCGAATATTAGTCCGTCCATTTTCGTTTGCTTTAACGTTAGATATGTTTTACGCTTTCACGCAAAAACTACTAAACCGATTTTGATGAAACTTAACAGTATAGATAAGCTATAACACATAGGCTATAAAAGGTAATATAAACATGTTGAAATTGATCATAATATAAAGATAAGTGTGAATCTTAACACAGTTAGTATTATCTATAGATTTTTAGAGTTTACTCCTAAGAATTGATTTTCAATTAAGGCCCCCGGTATGGAAGTTTAATGGAGTGAAATATCACAAGCTTTAACTAAAAAGCGTTTTGAAACTAGAAGGTCTTGTAACTGCCCTTACTTTTATACAATTTCGAACTTTAATGCAATGCAACAAGATCTAAAATAATATCCATCAGTGTAACACACACATATAAGTCGTTGTAGCGTAATGGTTAGCGGACGCGACCTAAACTCAAGGGCGCGGGTCCGATCGTGACCGGAACGCATGCACCACTTGGGCAGTTCTCTGACCTAATGTGCATATTGTTACAATTACCAAGTGCTAACAACGGTGAAGTAAAACATCGTGAGGCAACCTGTACATCGAGGTAACCGATGTGTCAAACCTGCCAAGCCGCCTTGGACAAGCGTGGCGGGTATACTGTCCGTTCCCCCTATAATGGGAGGCCCGAGCCCAGCAGTGGGACAGTTATGGGCTGTTATTAATAATAATAAAAAAAATGTAACATACGGCGTTTTCAAATTACAAGGTCTTGTAACTGTCCTTACTGTTATACAATTATACAATTTCGAACTTTAATACAATGAATTAAGATCTAAAATAATATCTATCAGTTCACATTCAAAGACAACAGTTAAGTACTGTAGTAGTAATTAATCTCAAAATATATATTGTAAAATCTTAACTCAGCCATATTATGTCAACACCTCGAACCCTGGAGCTGTTTGTGGAGTCCCTCTTGAGCAAGGCGTTGCAGGTCACTATGACCAGAAACGCGAAGACACTGAGCCCTTCCCATGTCAAACAGTGCATACTGGCCGAGTCGAAGTTCGACTTCTTGAGAGATTTGGTGAGTTTTTGTATCCTTTTGGAAATTATTATCTATTATTCCATCAGCGTCCCACTATTGGGCCTAGACCTGTCCGTTTTTAGGGGAACAGGGGATTGACACATCGGTTGTCTCGATGTGCGGGTTTCATCGCGATGATTTCCCTTCATCATCAGTACGTGGTAATCTTAACAATATGCAGATCAGGAAACTGCCCAAATGGTGCATGCTTCGTGGCCAATATTCGAATCCACATCAGTAGGAAAAACGTGAGTGCATCAAGTTTTAAAACGCGAGTGCGTCAAGTTTTAAGACGCGAGTGCGTCAAGTTTTAAGACGCGAGTGTGTCAAGCTTAAGACATCGAGTGCGTTAGCCACTAGGCTGCCACAACTTCAGTCTAAGTCATGAAATTCGAAGGCTGTCTACTCGTTGGGAATGTCCTTGGTGTTGTAAACAGCCATAGGCATTGGTGAACACTTTCCATAAGGTAAACCGTTTGCTTGTTTGCCTGTTTTGCAGGCTATCAATAAAGATATCTTCTGCTTATAATAGTTAAGAAGAAATCAGCCAAGTGTGGGAGAAAACAAACGTCGAGTGTATTCGTAATTTGGCTGTAGAACCATAAAAATATATATCAATGGCATGCAACTAAAGAATTGTTTTGCTTCATTAAATTAATATGTATTTTGTGTGTATCGCATTTGACAAATAAACGTTTTTCTTTCTTTCCTTCTCTTAAGTGTGCCGAATTTCATAAAATTTTAAATTTCAGGTGAAAAATATACCCGACGTGTCAGCGGCCGAGGAGAAGGAAATGATGAGCGCCGAAAGTTCACCAAACTCATCGAGGTAACAATTCATGTTCATTTTATAGCTTACATATGTTAATCAAATAACATTAACAGATATTTAAAAATGAAAGATACCTTTAACAGTTTTGGCCTAGATCAAATTAATCTATATAAATAAAAATGAATCGTAGAAATGTATGTATGCGCATAACTTGAGAACGACTACCGATTTTGATGAAGTTTTTTGTGTGTGTTTGAGTGGATCCCAGGTTGGCTTAGATTCACAATTGGAAACGGTAGGTGGCGCTGGGATCGGGTCCTAGATTTTTATTTTATCAGGGCAGGACAGCGTCTGCCAGGACCTGTAGTTTATAATACTATACTAGTGTAATATTACACAATTGCATACATAAATATATCTATACATACATATAATAAAACTGTAGAGGTCGAATTTCTGTATAATGAAAAAAATGCTAAAAACCGAGTCAGGGGGATGAAAGAAGTGTAATAGAATAAATTTAAATTTTTTTTTTTTGTTTCTCTGTTTGTTTGTCTGTCTGTCTCTTTGTACCGGCTAATCTCCGAAACTACTGGACCGATTTAAATGAAATTTTGTATTGTGGTAGCTTATACACCTGGATATAGGTTACTTTTGATCCCGAAAAATTAAAGAGTTTCTTGGGATAGTTAAAAAACCGCACCACGCGGCCGAAGTCGCGTGCATCAGCTAGTAAAATAATAATAATTTATTTAATGAAAAGAGTCTAGCGATAGTATTATTTCTCTATATCAATAGTCAATACATTATCCGTGTAGAAACGGAAATATAACACTAATTAGAGTTGGGTAGTTCGCGAATGAGAGATAAAAATGAACTAGTTAACATTATAAAACTTATCTCTCATTCGGTCAGTTTGTAAACAAATAGCTCAACGGCTCAATCGGCTCACCGTCTCATGGCCGTTCCTATATTTTACCAACCGTTCATTTGCTACCGGTTATAATTTGACACATGCTCCATACAAGTAATGTCAAAATTTAACCTATGGTAAGACAAGTGAACGAATAGTAAGATATATGTAGGGAGTGGCTATCAGTTGCTGACATTGGATGGAGTTGGAAATATTTTGAAGTAATAATAGTTCAAATTTCGTATTTTAAAGCTTAAAAATATTATTTTGATTATCAAATGTGACGTCACGAAATTTAAGAGCCCCTCCCACCCCTTGTCACACACCAGGGCTTGAAATACCGGTAAAAATGTGGTATCGTTATTTATGCTAATTTCAGATGACGGTAAAGTCGTTATAAAACTTACCGTTAATTCTAGCCATTTTACCGGTAAAAAACATAACTTTAATAATATTTTTATCGGTAATTTTACCGTTATAACTATATTTTGTTGCCATCGCCAATCGCCAAGCCAATTCTTAAGTCAGATTAAAACCTTTGTATTTATAAATACGTTCGTTCTTCGTTACTGTACTCACAATGGGTAAGTTCAAATATCAGTGAATATTTTGCAAAGCAAATTATAAAGTCCCTAGCTTTGTTTTATTTATTACTTGCCTGATGGAAAGTGGTTGCCTATGGACATTTGCAATACCAAAGATGTTGCCGGCCTGGAGACTAGAACCTGGGCACTGATGCCGAAACACATCCAAATGGGCAATGGTCCTACCACCTGGCTGTGGGTTCTCTTATGCTTACGAGAAGAACACACAAGAATTAGTATTATCTCAGTTCCTGCACGGATTACCACTTGTGTTGGATAATAGAAAAAAACGGTCTTTTTATCGTTGCCCATAGACATCTGTAACCTGGGGTTCCCCCTTTTTTTGATCGACAGCCTTTTCACAATTACCTAATTGGAGTTCACTATTAACACTGGCACATTTCAACATTTTTGAAGAATTTTTTTTACTGCTGGAGTACAGCAGACAGGCTGACGGCCATACTGTGGTGGAAAGTGGTTACCGTCGCCTATAAACATTTGCACCACTAAAGTTGCTAACAATGCGCTCCCGGACTCGTAGTTGGCACTGGAACCAGGCCACTAATGCCAGAACACAACTCAAGGTTGTTACGGCGGCATGTTCTAAACTAGGGGTTGTAGCCATCCAGACGGGCAAATGCTCTACCACCTGGCAAATGAAAAATTACTAGCCATGGCCTAAAATTAGATATTTTTATAGATTTTCAGATACAACTGTACCACCACGTAGGATAGTGAGAGAAGATTCAAACAGCTCGAGTAGTTGTGACATAAGAGTACAACCGTTACCCCATAGAGAAACCTTAAAACGGGCCCATTCAGCCGAAATAGACATACCTAAGACCCACAAAATAGAAGTACCTACATCTACAATAGTATCAACTGACATAGCTATAGATTTAAGCAAGAAACATGAAGAGCCTAAAAAGAATTTCTATCAAGAGACTTTACATGACGATGTACAACATCGGAGTGTTATAACTGTGAATCCTTCATATACTAGTCCACAACCTTCAACTAGTTACACGACTTTAAAATCTAAAGAGCCTATACATAGAGTAGAAATTCCGGTACAAAGAAGTTTCGAGCGTCAGAACAGTGCAGTAAGCATGACAAGCATACCTAGAACACCAGTGACGCCGATACTGAATATAGATTTTTCAAAAAATATAACGAATCCAGAAATAAAAGTGCTGGATACGGCAGTCGCTGGGATTGTGGGTGGGCATAAGAATGATAAGAAGCTACAGAGGCAGAATTCAAGAACGACCAAGCCTGATATTAAAAGGGAAGTGAAGCCTGTAGAGACGCATCCAGTGGACATAGATCGTTTGAATTCCGGTAACTTACAAATCGACGAAGACTATGATGTTTGAATTATTTTTAAGTTATTTTTTGTTGTTATCATGTTTTATTTTGTGTGTGGATGTGAATACGATGTGTGTTTTTCAAATGGGAATTTATTACTTTATGGTATGTCGCATATGCTCATAGAACTAGAATACTGGGAATGGTGGCCTATAAAAAGCATATTGTCATTTTAAAGCCGATATTAGACTGGGCATTTCCGTTTTTCAATATGGATGAAGCAACCAAAGTAATCTACGTAAACATAAAGAATCATTCAATGTTATTGAATATTGTTGAGCCTTTCATTTTTGTGTCTTTCAGCCAAATTGATCCGTTTAAAAATAAACTCGAAACATTCAATGTCATTGAATAAGATCATGTCTCTTTGGTTTAGTTTAGTGTGCCTTTCAACCGAATTGATTCATATCGGTTGTACTGTTTAATATCAGCATTACAATGAAAAACGTAACTCAGAAAAGACACTAAAGAAGATAAGATGTATAAGAATACAGTTTAGTTAACGAAAGTAAAAACATTCGAATTATTCACATTTTTTTTCACATGGCAATGCTAATACAAATGTCACTGTCATTTTCCAAAACCTTATTGTTATTACTGTCATTTTTTTGGTGTAATGGTGTATTAGCATTCACGACCTGAAATCATCAATGAAACCATTAAAAGTGAAGTGCGTAAGTTATTGTTTTGCATGTATTTCCAAATTTAAGAAACGTTAATTATAAAAAGACACTGAATTCAAATAATAAGGCTGAGAGAACACGGGCCACCGACCACAGCTGCCGGTGGCAACAACAAGCAGTTCACACACTTTTTCATACATTTTGTAGGGACTCCCCGCACTCTGCTCGACTCGGCGTGTGGCCGGTGGCGACCACGCGCCACCGCTACTTGTTCGCGCTCGTTTGCGTGCAGCCTAATATTATTTACGTGTTGTGCAAAATTACATTTTCTATGATAATTAAAAGTTGCCCTAGATATTTTTAAAATTTGCCGCGCTTTTTCAGTCTACTTTCTTTAGCTAGACTCTAGGACGTCACGGATATTGTTTTTCTAGATTTTTTTTACATTTTATTCCCAGTATTCTTCTTCGATGGTATAGTACAAAGTATATTTTATATTATTGAATAATTCTTCAGTGTTATGTAGACAACGAATTTTTAATTATTATGAACGCTTTATCTTCTAGTGATAACAAGTTTATAATAATAGCCCATAAACATCCCACAGCTGGGCTTGACCCTCCCCATTGTCTTGTCTAATGGCCGGTCTATATATCTTGCTATTCATTCATTCACTTACTATCGGTAGAAATTTGAAAGAAAGAAAGAAAATAATTTTATTCAGGAAAAATTGTATAAATGCAGTATAACTGCTAACATATTTGACATTACTTGTATGAAGCTTATATCAAATTTTAACCAATAGTAAGGCTAAGTAATGGTTACTAAGATAAAGGAACCGGCCATAAGGCTGTTGGAGGTTTTAATACATCGGTTATTACGATGTGCAGGTTTCATTATGTTCGCATTTGGTAATTGTAACATTATTCACATTTGAACGAACTTTCTTTACAACGTTGCTTTTAATTTTAGGAATATGTGTGTGATCGTAATATAGGTAAAGTACTTTTATTTAAAGTCTATATTACTGAAGAATTACACCTACAAGTACGGATTTTATTTTAAATTTAAATCAAAAGATAACTTTGTATTCGGTAACAATGCCATCAAAATCAAATAAATATATTTTTTTACTTGTGTCAACCACTTGCTGTCCGCGGGGTAATAGAAGTGGGAATAGGACAGCGCCTAACGTCTCTCTCTATCACGCTTACAGGCCTAATGGGAGGCGTAGTGACGCACCAGTGTAGTGTCGATATTAATAATATGAGTAGGTATAGAAAGGTATGGTTATCGATAAGTGACGCTCCGCACGTGTCTCTCCCTAGTGCGTCGATGATTTATGGCACCGCGGCCAGCGAGTGTTTGACACAACTATAAGGTTCTGTAAGCAGAAGTAGTAAATTTTCGTTGTCATTACGGTACCCTTACAATGTTCATGAATTGACATTCATTTGGCTTATGTTATTTTTAAATCTTAAGATCTATTTATGGTGGAAAAACAACAAGTTCTTTTTGTATACGAAAACGGATTTTAAGCAAGCAAACTCGGCACCCCTTTACACTATTCTAACTTAGCGCCCGGTAAAGGGAGGTGGCCGTGGGAGCCAGGTGTGGTAACTTATTGCCCCAAAAAGATTTATCTGTGGAGTGTAATAAATTCAGCCCAGGAGTTTTTGGCGGGAAAACAAAGGAGATGTTGTGCTGTGCAGTTTTATTTTCTAGAAATGTGTAAAATTACTCTAAAATGAACAATAGTTGTAGGATATTGATAGTTTTTGAGTAGTAATTATGTATTTGTGAGAAATGTAAACTGTATAGTTAAATGTGGCCTTTTGAGTTGTCACAAGAACTCCGTTGAATGGCACCAGCTGATAACCTACAGTTCAGCTCTGCTACACATAGGCTTAAGAAAATGAAGAAACTATATTATAATCTAAGATTTGACTTAAAGGCCTAGCTGCCAAGCCATAAACCTAAATAAATAAATCAGCCAAGCATTAAAAGGTATCTAATAATGATGATGGTCTGGGTGTCATGTTAATTTTGGTACAATGGATTGTTTAAATTTGGAAAATTTCCATAATTCAATCTGGAGACCGAGTTGGGCATGATTTAGCTATACATTGTATGTATGTATTATGTACTAATTTCCTTTTACTGTACCCCATTGGATTGGATGTCAATCAATTAAGGATTTAATTATTTTGTTAATTGGATAAAAACGAACTGTACGCGGCAATAAATTCATTTATGTTGTTACAAGTTGCAAAACTCGAATTAAAATGCCGTTGGAATTATTATAGAGTTTATTAGAACTATACAAACATGTATAACACAGGTACAAATATAACTGAACACAACCAGTCCAAACGTAATGCACGATTCAGTAATACGCGCTAAGTCCGTCACTAAATAGATTACCGAATGTACACAAGTCTTGCTTCGCTCGTGGTTATCGCTTGACTCTCCCATCTTTCAATTGGGGCATTGCTTTATACTGCCCAAATACAATATGTCTGCTCGGCCGTGTTAACTGAAATACCTAGAATCACACCTGGCTAATGACGACCATAAAAGATTACAATACACAATGGGCTGTTTTTCAAATCACAAATTTTAAACACAAAGTAAACAAAAGAAGCCCAAATACCGAAAGGTAATAAAATGTGCAAAACAGGTATGCAGGTTTAAATTTGTGTTTGTCGGTCGTAACAATATTAATCTACTTTAATCGAAACTGACAATTAATAATTTCAACTCAATTGAACGTGGAATCAACCTTGGTTTAAAGAAGAGGCCCCAAAATAGTGTAATGGGAGTTTAACGGCTTAAACGATTGTTACACTACACTGATTTTGGGACTCTTTCTAAATCAGTGTTACGTTACACAAAAAGGCAGTCTGAATATATAGCTAAACCAAGCCCACCCTACGTAATGGGTCCCTAAATTAGGTGTTTTAGTAATCTATATTCGGCAGACACATATCGTGTTATAGTCATTTTGTTTACCACTGTAGTTATAATTATCTGTAATTTCGAACTATGTAATTGCAAAACTTCGCTACTGACTTTTTTTTATCAATTCTTTCAACAATACAATGATCTTATATTATATTAAATTTGTTTTTTTTTTTCAACGAGTGTATTCTGTTTTTGTTTTCTGTTATCTACTCCTGAAAGACAATGGTTTTTGAACTAGTCTTTACTGAGGATTAAGTAATAGGCGGTTCTTATTTTATTTATTTTTAATCTGACATAAATTCCATACGAGTGATGTCAATTTTCTACTAATGGTATGATATGAAAATGGATAGTAAGAGACAAATCTGCCATAACAGATGAAGCTTAGGGGCTACTTATATGGAATTCACTATATCGAACTCTATTTGAAGATATAAATTGACAAAGTCTACTAACGACAAATCAACATAATTAAAACTATGTTTCAACGGTTTTAAGCGCGGCGGTACTGGTACATATTAATTAACACATAATTTTGTTATTTGATATTGTTACGAGTTACTGGACTCGAATTAAAATGTCGTAGGAATGACTATAGAATTTGTGGGGAGTATAGACGTATTAAGTACCCACCTCACATTTATTTGTTCACCGTCTTGTCGGATGCACAACAAAAGGAAACAACAGTTCGAACCACTCTTGTATTATTACACTTAAATACAATATGAAATCATTGATAGAAGTATAATATTTATAATATAGATGAAAACGAGTAAAGTTTTTTTTTGGTATATAAGGTCGGTGGTTTTTGTTTTCTCTCTTTGTCAACTCGTAAAAAACTGCTAACTTCGCGGTTGTATTATGTTTTTCGGTTGGGCCACTCGCGGCGCTGGTGCGCCTGCGCATTGAATCTGCGCATGCGCGAGGAGAGGTTGTTGCCCCCTTTATACGACACGACCGATGATACCTTACGACCAACGATGTTTGATCGTAAGGTTGGGTCGTGTCGATATATACTTATATTTAATATTTATGGACTTACATATATTATATAATTGTGTGTATGTGAATAATGTATAATAAATATAATACTATATAATATGTGATATATGGGTGAGTTTGTGCTTGAAAGTGTATGTATGTGTGTGTGTTATGTAATATAAACGTGTTTGTATAGTTCTAATATAAATTTATTAGAACTATACAAACACGTATAACACAGGTACAAATATAACTGAACACAATCAGTCCAAACGTAACGATTCAATAACACGCGCAAAGTCCGTCACTATATAGGTTATTGAATGTACACACGTGTTGTCTCGCTAGTGGTTATCGCTTGACTGCCGATCTCTCCATTGGGCCATTGTTTTATACTGCACCGATACAATATGGCTGCCCGCCCGCGTAGATCGACTTTCTTAGAATCAGTTCGACACACCTGTCTAATGACTGCCATGAAAGATTACAATACACAATGGGCTGTTCTTTAATCACAAATTTTAAACACAAGGTAAACAAAAGAAGACAATCATAAATAGTTTCAATGTTATTAGCTTAAACGCCGGCGGGTAATAAATGTGCTTTGTTTACAAATATGCAGGTGGCCCAAATTGTAACAATATAATATAAAATAAATAATAATTTAAGAAAATGCTATGACAAATCAATATTCTATGAATCGAACAATAATATTACGACTGTATCGCAAAAAAAATTATGTGATGAAAGAAGAATAATCAAATTCTCGTAAAAAAATAGATTGTTTTGTTTGTTGTGTACCTTGGATATTACCTTATATTTTTGGAGAATTCACCCGCTCATAATTCAAAATTTCGAGGAGGACAGAGACGAGGACACACTTTTTAGGACTCGTGAAGCAAATATCTCCCCATCAATCTATTTACCAAAATAAAAAAGTCAATAAGAAACAGGTTTGTATTAAAGATTTTATCCCTCGGTTACATGAAAATTATTTTATTTTATTTTTATGTATTCACTACACGGCGGCATAAGAAATACCTTCCTCATAAATTTTAATTATGCAAACTCGGCAGTTTTTCTGAAATATATCTATAACTTATATAGACAGACGGTCGAACATAGATTTTACAAGGGTTTTGCCAGAATAGCGATGGAATCCTAAAAAACTCAATACGAACATTCGTATTCGTACATACAGATACACAAACATGCAGAATTTGACATAATTAATGTAACTGTAAACAATAATTCAGTTCGACCTAGTTTGGGGACCAATGTATATAAACAATGTGAATTATAATTTACTCGATAAACGATTTTATTATAATAATGTTGAGGTAATGGAATACCTACATATTTGTCGTAAGAAAATTATGTAAATTTATGTCTTCGTAAACGTCATAATGCGCGAGCGAGATAGCGGACTCCATTTAGATAGCCCCTTAAGCAAGTTCTCTTTTTGGAAATTACTTCAATAGTGATGGGAAACGTTGTGTTGTTGTAACAAAAATATATTTTATTTTAATTGCATTTCAAATATTTCGATGTAGCTTTGTTGGTATTGAATTTCAAGCGTTTGTGTGATTATGTTATGTTATTATATAGTTAAGGATAAATCACAGTCGATTATGAAGCTTTTCTGTGTATATAGGTACTATGTTAGATTTTTTCGGGAACTTGAAGGGTGACGTTGTGCAGTTTTATATAAAAAAATATAAGATATACATAGTAATAAAATACCGTATTAAGCGCGACTTTCTAATTAATTGAAATGCTGCGAAGGAATAGCAAATTAGATTAGGCCCCGTCGAGTAAATATTGCCTGTAGAAAAAAATGAAGTTGAGGGTGGACTAAAAGAACCTTTAATATTACTAGTTGATGTTTGATAGCTGGCAATATCGAAAATACCGCAATGTCAGATTTAAATAAAAAATCAAATATAGTATATAAGAGTGTAATTTTGATTATGTCTAATGATGTCACTTCATTTGGCTTTAAATAGCTTCCTCTACACATAGCTGTTTTTGGGCAAATGAGCCAAATATTCGAATACATAGCCAAATGAAATGTCACCAAGGCAGTTATCAATCAATCTTAAGAAAATAATACGCGAGTCATTCTTACACCTGGGGATTCATTTGTATTTTTTTTGTATTGTTTTATTATCTTTTCTATAATTGCCTAGTCAAAAACGGAAATTTGAAAAGCTAAATCGTACATGAATAAATGAATTCACAGGTAGGTCCTGCATCTGTTTTCGACTATGGGCCAGACAATAGTCATTCATAGAATAAAATATAACATGTAAAAATTGAATATGGACAGTTACATGAATAAAACGGTTGAATGGTTTCGGTTTTTAATTCAGTCAGGTCATAATTTATTTGATTGATAACTTTTATCTGATGATTGCAAAATCGGCCCTAAAATGTATTTTTTAAACACTGAATATATTATTAAGTTTAATTTAAATGTTAGTGCGTGTGTACACTACACCGCTATCGCGCTCCTCCAGACTGCGTAAATTACATGCGACGCCTGTGATAGTGCCGCTGCCGCATGCGCTGTAGAGCGATAGAAAATCACAAAATATCACAAAAAATATACAAGCGTTTTAACTAATTTGATATAAAAGAAAACTGTCAGTCGTAGGACGCATATCAGAAGTGAAGTGGAAACTGCATCTCAAAAGTGCCCAACGCGCCGAATGAAGTTTTCATTTCAAAAATTATTTTAATTAACAAAATATCAAAAAATTAGAGAAAAATAAATGTGTGGCGTCAGCTGCTTATTTACTGTTCTTAACCTTTTAAAAGTTCACTGGGCGCCTGTCATTCCATCCTCTATGCCTCTGCATCATATAAATATTCCGACTAAACGAAAGCAATAAATATTTATGAAATAATCGATAAATTGTATAGAAAACTAGAATACCGTGTACAACACTAATTGTACTTTGTAAAATATAGATTGGTTATAGTTTTTGCAGTTTTATTTATTCTGTATTAGCTTAAGTAAGGTTGTGGTCAAAATGGTATGTTTCTTAAAAACTCTCATGTAGCAAACAAATTCAAGGCAGGCCAATAAATGCTATCGGACAAGTGGTAGGACGTTTGCTCGTTTGGATGGTACCGTTACCATCCCTGGCTTGGAGTATGCCGACTTAAAAACCTTGAGTTAGTGGCCAGGTTCCAATCCTTCCTACTAGGCCGGCAGCACATTGGTAACAGCTCTTGATGTTGCAAATATCCATAGTTACACGGTTTACCACTTTCCATCACGTGGGCCGTCGGCATATCTGAAGTACTCCAGCAATAAAATAAAGGCATTAATATCACAGGCCATTCAACCAAACTTATACACTAAGCTAATAATGTTCAGCAAACCCCCTTCGTTAGTTCAATGTGTATCCCTTCTCCCTGTCTATTCCGGGTCTCAACCTAGATTAAAGGACCCCTTAGTGCTGCAGGCGGCACTTCTTTTGAGCGACATAGTAACTCGGCAAAGTCTCGCACTAACTCGAGCGCATTCCACAGGGCCAACACAGACTATTTTTTTAACTGAGGGGAAATCAATTTGATGACCATCAGCCCCGCGTAGACTCGCGGCCGGTGTATGGGATCCACCGCGTTGGGGTGGTACTAGCATCGCAATCAATCCGTGCAGGAACGGAGAAAGAATACAATTTTCTGCGGTCGGGCGACGTGTCGTAAGAGGCGACAAAACAACCCACAGCCAGGTGGTAGGTAGTCGGGCATTTGCCCGACTGGATGGCTACCACCCCTGGTCTAAAGCATGTCGCCATAGCAACCTTGAGTTGTGTTCCGGCATTAGTGATCAGGTTCCAGTCTCCCTTAAGAGAGAGCAGCAGCGCATTTGTAGCATCTTTGGTGTTGCAAATGTCCATAGGCGATGGTAACCGCTTTTCATCAAGTGGGCCGTCTGCCTGTCCGCTGAACTCCTGCAAAAAAAAAACAAGTATTGCTATTGCCACACCGCTGTCCTGTATAGCCACTAAAACCCCTTGGTGTTCCTTTCTGCGCCTATACCACGTCTCCGGGAAAGCGGAAGCTCGACCAACTCCATGTGCCCTGGCAGTGCCAACTCTGACCGTGACATAACTTAACCTAGCGCCGCAGCGTAGCGAAATCCTACATTATTGTCTAAGGCAGATTAACGGGTTTCACACATCGGTAGTCAGATTCCAGTGTTTAACATCACAAAGAATTTGAGACAATATGCAGATTAGACCCAAAAACATCCAATTAGGTGCATTTCAAACTGCCAGGAATCGAATCCATGTCATTTAAATTGCAAACGACTTTGCACTAGGCCACTACGAAGCTCACTGTCAAATGAAAAAGAAATAAAACAATCTTTTGTCGCCATGTACAAAAATATTTCATTTTAATGTTGATATTTAAATTAAATTATTGTTGCTTAACAATAACAAGAACTTATTATAAACTTATTTTAATACAAAATTTTGAATTTTCGCAATTATAATTTAAATCATAACAACACAAGTTTCAATAGTTGAAAGGAATTTAAGCTTCTCCCTATTAGGAGTCAAGAAGTCATGTAATTTTCGAAGAATCTTCAAACAAACAGACAAGCCAGACCAATGCAACAGAAACAAATTGTTAAGTCTACGACTGACGCCTGTAGAGAGTTCTTATAGTTATGGCATTCAAAAGACACATTTCACTAAAAATTACAATTTCAACACAAACACACTCTTAGTTAAAAGCAACCAACCTTTATACACCTAAGTATACTAGCGGGCCGGCCAGACGTTTTCCTGTCCTAAAAAATTAAAATTTATAACCCGATTGCAGCGCCACCTACCGGGTTCAATTGTAAATCTAAATTCTAAACCACCTGGGGACCTACTCGGATATACAAAAAAATTCATCAAGACCGATTCAGGGTTTTAGGAGTTCAGTGGCATACACACACACACACACACACACACACACACACACACACACACACACACACACACATTAGGATTTTATATATAAAAATAATTTTTATGTACACATGTGTATATCACTCCTCCTAAACCACTGGACCGATTTAAAAATATATATGTGTTTGTGTGGGTTACCACACAAACACACATATGGTGGTTTAGATTCACAATAAGATCCAGTAGGTAGGTGACGTTGGAATCGGGTTACAAGTTTAACAATTATTTTTGTGTTTGACTCACAATCGGACCCTGTAGGTGGCGTTGCAAGCAAATTGTACATTTTTATTTTTTCAATGAAGGATAATAACTTCCGGTTCCGCTAGTATACTATATTTGTTGTTTATTTTAACCATTATTCAAATTGTTTCGTGAAATGTCCCTTTTGAAACTGCCACAAATACTGTGAGTAGTCGTAGTATGTTAGGTGCCAGCCGAAAACCTACAATCGTGCTGAGGTTTTGGTTTAAAGATAATATCTAATGCTGGGGCTTCATCTGCGCTAGTGTTAAAGATCTAGGCTGTGGCCGAATGCGTCTTATTTAAAGCGTTAAAAAATAACGCTGTTAATTCATAGCCACATTAGTGTATATACATACTGTTACAACTTAAGCTCCGACGAAAACAAAATCCACCTGCATATCTATAAAAACACATTTTGTTACCCGTCGGCATTTGAACTAATTGTAATCCTTCTTTTATGATTGTGTTCTTTTGATCACTGATTTATTGGTTATTGTGGAGAACAGCCTATCGTACTCGTTTTGGCCGCTTGCAGGCATAATTAGCCAGGTATGCGGATTACGATTCTAGGAAATTCGGTCCACGCTGCCGGGCGGACATATTTCATTTGTGCGGTGTAAAGCAATCGCCCGATTGAGCGAAGCAAGACGTGTATACTACAATCGGGAATCTAATAAGTGACGGACTTTGCGCGTTTTATTGAATTGCGACCTTCTGCATTACGTTTGGACTTGTTGTGTTCAGTTATATTTGTACCTGTGTTATACGTGTTTGTATAGTTCTAATAAACTCTATAGTAATTCTAACGGCATTTTAATTCGAGTTTCGCGACTCGTAACAATGCATACGTAATCTGTCAATATTTAACGTCATTACCAATGTAGCACCTCACATAATGCATTAAAAAACGGGGCTTTAGGCTCGCCTCCGTGCTTTAGGCAATGGGATTCTCCGCATATTTTCAGATGGCCTTGACAACCCTATTCTTAGGAGCTGACATTCTGTGGACCGTAATGCAAATGCATATTTGTAATTCTTATTTTATATGGGTATTTTTTTGCATCAAATAAAGACTTATTATATTATTATAAACCCATCGCTACATATGCGTGAAACGGCCTATATCTTTAACATTATCCCAGATAAAACACCACCTTCAAAAATATCCATGGATATTTTGACACTCGCTAAACACACAAAATGTGCAGAAATATAAACAAAAAATAAATTCGTTTATCAATAGGATAATAATTCATACTAAGTTATCCTCTGAGTGACTTGTGTTATACGACTCAAACACAATAATTTATTGTTTATTTTATAAAATAGCCAAAATAGTAGTCTAAAGTGGTTGGACATACAAATGTTACTGGCAAGATTGTGATTGAAAATGTATGAATACATTATACCATCATGTATGTGATGTAGTATTTATTTATTTATTTTAAAAAAAATTATCGAGCCTTTACCGCCATTATGTCGTAAGCGACATTTGGACCTAAGTATATTTCTGTTGCAAAAGGCACCATTTAAACCATTTTAATGTTTTAAGACTTCCAGTTTTAGTAGATGAGACCCTACTAAATCAAAAACTGAAAGTCTTAAAGTAAAATAATAGTTTAAAATACATTTTGTAACAAACAGGTATACTTGGTCCAAATGTCGCTTACGATAAAATGGCGATAAAGGCTCGATATTATTACAAAGTCCATGCATATCAACAGACGTCGCGTATCGGATAGGAAAATGCACTTTTCAACGTTATTTTAAGTTCATTAAATGTTTTTTTTAAATTGCGATACTGGCAAACAGGCAGACGGCTCGTGTAGAGTGGTTACGGTAACTTATAGACGTTTGCAACACCAGAGATCCAATTCCGCTATTACTATATCTTCAAAATCGCCAGACACTATCGTCTCAATCGTACGTTTGCCTGATTTCGGTGTCACGAAATAAATTATAAAAATTTTGGTAACTTTTTAATAACCGACTTCAAAAAGGAGGTTCTCAACTTGATTTTTTTTATGTATGTACACCGATTACGCTGAGATTTATGATCCCATTTACGTGATTCTTCTTTAGTTTGATGCGGAATAGTTGCCAGTTGATCCCTTAAAAATTTAACATAGTTTGGCCCAGTTACACACAGATTGTGAATGGAATATTGTGTAAGATATATAATTGAGAGCAAACAAGTTCTGAATTTACTCGCGCATTAAATGTTCGTAAAGACTTGCTTACGCCGGCGCATATCTACATGCTATAGCCAAATATTTTATTTGTATTTATGTGTCCGATACGCTACGTCCGTTGACATTGTATTATTTTAATCGAATTTAATTCATGTTTTAATTATTTTCAAAAAGTCATTATGACTTTGAGATTCAGACGATTATTATTAATTAACACCCAATGGAATAAAATAAAGGAATCATACACTGGTTTATATATTATTTTGTTAACAAATTAAATCTTATAAGGACATTAAAAAAGTTGTGATAACATTGAACAAGCCTCTTTTAAAGGGCGCCTACTATATTATGCGCGATAACGAGATAACAAAGTCGATTAATTTGTTTATTCAAACAGCTCGAACACACTCGATTGTTTCGAGTCCGAGTTAGGCGTTATAGTCAATAGACGTACTGATGGATCTACGCAACTTACAAGAACGAGTCACGCACGACTATTATCCTTTTCTGCAGGCCGGTCAGCCGAATAACTTCCCTCGAATTAATCGAATAAACAACTCGGTGGTGCAGTCGAGAAGCGAGTCGAGTGTGGATTCGATTGCGATTCTTTCGATTGTTAAACATCTCTGAATCGTGCATCAGCATCGCTAGCGCCTACAAATAGATGTATCATAATATGACATGGTTAATCCGATATTTGCGTTGAACCGGTATGTTGCATTTACTCTATCATTTGCAAAGATGTTGTGATTCGGCCCATTCGATAAAAATACGCGATGTGAATATGGGCTGAAGTGGAGCGGTTGCATATTTGAAGCGTTTTTATACACCACGCTTCCGCTGTGTTCTGAATCAATTCAGTATAATAGTATGCATATTCTCTAACCACTCCGCTTCATTTAATGCTGCGAATGCGATGCGCTTCCTCTGTTGTCAGAAACGCATCAAATAACTATAGAATACAGACTGTGTGATCAATAACAATCATGTCTATTTATATTAGAATTAAGACATACCAGTGTACAATGGCCTTTATCGTTTAAAAACTAATAATGATTTAACAAAGTTGACACCTTAGCATATAAATCTATATAACAGTCTGTTGTCGTTCTATTACTTAAAGCTATATTTAAAATTAAAATACAAGATCCCGTAATTAAAACAATATAATATATTGTTTGGAAAACTTGTAAAATAGAAATAATTTTTTGAAGGCATTTGACCACAATAAATCTTAACCAGATGGCTTTCTGGATAGTAAATTCATACTTTTAGTTAAAACTAAAATAAAACATATACAAGTGTAATTTTTACAATAAAATTCATGACAACGGTCATCAACCTACTGGTATCATACGGTGTATTATTTAAATGAATAAAATTACACGAACAGCAAAGGATGCTGCCGAATTCGGAAATTATTCATTTGATCCTTCGTGCCGGATACCTATTATTATCTTCCATGCGGATCAAATAATCGCCGCCTCAGGCCAGACAACAGCCCAAGTGGGGAGTATCAACCAATTTCGCATACAGAATTGTATATTAGTAGCATACACACGGAATTCTAAGTTATGTAGATTGGTTGAATGTTTTAAATCGAATTTATTATCTTATATTATCTAGCTACTTAATTCCCCGTTTTTATTTCGGGTAAATAGAGCAATACAGAGTGGTTCCAGTAGGTATCAAACTGTATACCTCACTGTTTGTCCATAAGTAGTGAGGTATACATCAATCGTTACTAACTCCAATAAAAAACGTTAGCCATTTGGGCTCGTAGTTTAAAACTCATCTTCAAATCATATTTTGTGATAATATGTCAAAACTAAAAATTATTTTACATTACAACTAAATCGTCATGTAAATGTTTTGAGGTCCGGTCAAGTTTCTTTGTATATGAAAGATATATTCTATTTAGTCTATTATTTCGATTCATAACAAGTTTCCCAGACAACATTATAGAATTATTATTTATCATAAAAAATAATATTGATATAAATTAGGATATTGTTATTAATACTGATTACAGTTACTTATTAACATGGTAATTGATGGCAAATTTATTTACAAAGTTTGTGGCGTGGACAAAAAAATATAATTTAGTAAATAAAAAAAACAAATATGTATTTTGACCCGCATTTTACATATGCAAATAGAACTACAAGAAATATACCGTATATTACAACCGTTATTTGCTAAAAAATAAAATAAATTATTGCTAATATTCTTATACTAATATAATTATTATGAAAAATTATTATATAATTTAATTTTTAACTCTGGCAACAGTAGCGTCGGTGCTGTTCTCTATTTAAAAACAAAATGCGTTCAGGTATTTTCAGATTATAACACTAAGCACCTTCAGTTGATATTTTAAGGCACAATGTGGTTGATTTTTCAATTGCTGTACTACAACCATTATAGATCATAATTACCTATTCAATAATTATGAATAGAGTAATTGATATTTGAAATGATAAATCCATAATAAAACTACGTTTTAACGGGTTTAAGCGCGGTATTTTATTTAAAAAAACACCGCTAATTACGGTAAATAAAATACCGCACTTAAAGCCGTTAAAACGTAGTTTTATTATTTTTACTAGTCGGGAAAACTTAGGAAAATACTGTGATAAATCCATACTAATTATTATGATAGCGAGTTTGTTTTGTTAATTTTCATCTGCTCACATGTTTGAACCGATTTTAATCAAAATCTGTATATAGTTTCTCCGTTAGTTTAGAAATTCATATTAAATCCCGGTAGCATTCGAAACTTGGGATCTGAGTTTATATTGTAGTCTCTACTTCGCGTGGTAGTTGCATTCCTTACAAAATCTCTTTGAACTTCACTTCACTAACGACATCAAGCCACCGTTTGTTGGGCCTACCATTTCTACCGAGACCAGACGGAAACGGAATCGTCTTAAATTCGTTCTTAGTTGCTAGTTTCAGTAAAACGTGACTCGTGCATGTAGGTGACTCTTGGAATTCATTCGTATACCGAGCTTTGACCGCCATTTTATCGTAAGCAACATTTGGACCTAAGTATATTTTTTGTTGAAAACTATTATTTTATTTTAAGACTTTCAGTTTTAGTAAGATTAGACCCTTAAATAAAAAACCGAGTCTTAAAACAAAATAATAGTTTAAAATACCCTTTGCAACAAAAAGTATACTTAGGTCCAAATGTCGCTTACGATATAATGGCGTCAAAGGCTCGATACACACGAACATGAAGGCTGCCGCGGAAAGAGAATTTGTGTGATACTGGCTGGGAATGGGATAAACATAGTGTTTTTTGAGCACTTCTAAAACTTTTTCTGTCTGAAAATTCTCAAATAGGCTTACTGGTTATAACAGAATTATTACCTTAAAATTTTTGTTCGAAATCTTGTAGGATTCAGACGATATGAATATAAATTACAAATTGCCCGCGAACAAAATGGTGGCCAGATCTAGTTTAAAAAAAAACGATACCGCACCGCTGCTGCACCGATAAATCAGAAAAGCAGCCTTACTTTTTCAAATCTTGAACTTAACGATTTAAATAACAAGACACCATTATTGCCATGTTATAAAAGAAACTATCCCTAAGAAGGAAGACACGTGTAATACAGTACAGCTTAAGTTTAAAAACATTACAAAAACATATTACAACATTACAATTAATATAAATTAATTTTAATCAACATTTCTAATTAATTACTAGCACACAGGAGCCTTATAAGAATTTTGGAATGATTTTTTGTTTCAGACAGTCTTTGATAGAACAACGCGATGTTAAGACGGAGGTTAAATCATGGATGACTACGAGAACATATCGACTGTTAACTATTAATGCCCGGTTTCTGAGGTTACCAGTTATGAATGCAATAACAATTGATTCCATAAAGTTATGTAATAGATAAACTTAGGTTAACTGTTAACCTACAACTAGCAAAACTCGCCACTAGATGCATCTATTTAAGAAGGAATATCTAATATTACAATTAATATTACATCAAACAAAATATGGAATAGATAAACGCCTAATATTGGTCAGTTAAGTTGAACCTAGCTTAACTCTCATACGATGGTGTTCAGAAACGCAATTTTATAAGTTATTGAACCGATAGCGCTATTAAACAGATAAAAATCACGTGGTAGTCAAAATAAATACTTTTTATATATTACATACAATAAGTAAGTCGTACATACAAAACAAGTCGTGGTAGCGTAATGGCTAGCGCACGCGTCCCAATCTCAAAGGGCGCGGGTTCGATCCTCGCCGGAACGCATGCACCACTTAGGCAGTTTTCTGACCTAATGTGCATATTGTTACAATTAGCGCGTGCTAATAACAGTGAAAGAAAACATCGCGATGCAACCTGCACATCCAGATAACCGATGTGTCAAACCTGCCAAGCCGCCTTGGACAAGCGTGGCGGGTATACTGTCCGTTCCCCTATAGTGGGAGGCCCGAGCCCAGCAGTGGGAGATTTATGGGCTGCTATTATTATATATTTATACATACAATAAAATTGTCAAGGTAAAATTTCTGTACAATGAAAACATGCTAAAAACAAGTCAGGGGGATGTAAAAGTGAAATAGAACTAATTTAGATATTTTCAATTTTTGTTTTACAGTTTGTACCGGCTAATCTCCGAAACGACTGTACCGATTTAAATGAAATTTTGTATGGTGGTAGCTTATATCCCTGGTGAACATATAGGATACTTTGATCCCGAAAAATTAAAGAGCTCCCGTAGGATAGTTAAAAAACCGCACCACGCGGACGAAGTCGCGGGCATCAGCTAGTCTTTAATACAATTCCAAATATGAACAATCAAAGACACAGTGCTGTTGGTTTAAATTATAAACAGATAGTTAGATCTATATAGAGATTTTATTATGTGAAGTAGAATATTTCTGTGGAGAATCGAAAAAAAAGAGTTGTTTCAAAACACGTTCGTTAGTTAAAAGTCGATATGCAACAATATCTTCAATAGAGAAAATATTATTAAAATCCACACCAAATGTTACGGCATTATCTGATTGTCGCAGGAGACTGCGCAATAACTAATTTTGTAAAAATAAAATTATGTATTGCATAATTAAAGATATAACCAGATAAAGTAAACATGTAACATTTTTCAAACTTTGATCTCCATTTAAATGTGTATACAAAACATAATACTTATTGAAACAACTATTTGCGCTTGAATTTACGCAAGTAGACGAAGAGAAAAACAATCAAACAAAATTCCGTTAAAATCTTGTTTCATAGCCCTTTCATCCACTCATGTCTTCAACAATCCGTTGCTAATTATAGGTCGGCAAGTTCATAGGTAACGTTTTGACGATAAGCGGGCGACGAGGAATGAACGACGGCGAGGCTGAAAAGCAGTTGAGTGGACGCAAAGTAATCGTATCAATTATGTATATGACACATGTGAAAAGAGCGGTCGCTAAAAGATACTATTAATATGTCATAATATTTGTAAAAATAATAATAAGTGACGGCCTTCTGGCTAGACTCATAAGTTTGCTGGAAGAACCCGTTTTAGGGTTAAGCTCGCCTTTGTACATCACCACTATTTTGTCATTATAATATCAATCCATAAATGTCCCATTGCTGAGCTCGGGCCTCCCTATAAATTATAAGGGGAGTCGTGGTAGCGTAATGGTTAGCGCACGCGTCCCAACCTCAAAGGACGCGGGTTCGATCCTGACCGGAACGCATGTACCACTTAGGGAGTTTTCTAACTTAATGTACTTATTGTTACAATTACCACATGCTAATAACGGTGAAGGAAAACAGCGTGATGCAACCTGCACATCGAGATAACCGATGTGTCAAACCTGCCAAGCCGCCTTGGACAAGCGTGGCGGGTATACTTTCTGTTCCCCCTATAATTTTGTCATTATAAATATGTAATTATTTTCTGTACAATAAATAATAAAGAACTGTGAAGGAATTAATGAAGTTTCAAAGAAAACTTAAAACGCTGACTTGTTACAGTTATGACGTCATAATTATGTACGCTCGAACAAAATCTAAGAGGTCTCGACGTTGTGTAAGACACTAGGGTCTGGGTCTATTTGACTACCTTTTAAACGTTCCTGCCGCTCTTACGCTTCTTTCGGCCCTCGCTAGTAAGAGTCCCCCGCGGACCATGGGAGTGTCACTTAAGAACTTGTCGACTTTGAATTGATAATACAATTTGGCGCAGATTATAATTAAATTATCATACAATGCGTCTATAAATACTTTCGAAATAAGACGAGCAGAGTCCTAGATAGTCTGATATTATGTACAACGAAATTAATCATACAGATTAAACTAACTTATTGATGTATTCAAAAAATATCTTTATGGTCATGTAATTAAATATTTTCAATACCTTCTTTGAAACATTGTAATGGTGAACGGACATTTATGTGCAGCACGCTTATTATAGGTGTTTTAGAAGTGCTGAGTGCCCTTATAACGCCCTTAAAGCGAACATTTTGTTTCAAAGAGAATGCTAAACAATAAAGTATGATCCAAGTTAAACAAGATCACCTTACTGTCCAGTTGTACATTTTGGTACCTAATTCAGTCATGTGATTGCCAAAATGTTACCTGAACAACATTTCCAGACCATGGGCACCTTAGTTATGAATTAAATGTGAAGAATAGATGAGATTATATGAGACTGGATACTTGTTAGTATATAGTCTTTGTAATAAGGAACTAATGCTTCTTCTAATTAACTATGGGCTTGCATTTATTTCAGTAATCTTCAATATTCCCACGTGCACTACATATAGAGTATTATATTATATACATTCAATCTCACAGTAACTACAAAATTTTGAGTCTGTGGCTCTTTCCTTGCATGTGTCACACCTAAATGTGTCTTCACCTTTAGTTCCGTAATTATTTCCTTACATAGATCGTAAGATATTCTAGAACTGAAAAAAATAATAGCCTGTATAAAAAAAGTTTTCTTAGAGATTAAGCTGCGCAATTTTGATTTTACTGATAAAATCTCAAATGACAACTTTTTGAGTGTTTATCCATTTCTCTTTACAGTTCAACAATATGTAAGAATCAATTCATATAAAAAAATCACATTCATAGAACATGTAAATATGCGACATGTTTTCTTTCAAAACAAATTGTCAATGAGTGAGATAAGATAGCACGCCTGTTTGTTGCTAGTCCCTTATATGATGAATAATCCTCAAAATGTATCAAACAATGTTCAACTAAATTCATTGCCTTCATATAGACTCTCACAAACTTCAAGTAATCTCAAAACTGGACTTATATTATATGGAAAAAGAGATTTGGATACTAATCTGCTTATCTGTAGTCTTAGGCGGATCAACACTCTCATAGTATCATCTAGACCTCTAGTACCACCAGAATCAATTTGCTGGCATGTCTCTAAGAATTTCGGCCAATTCCTCCTGACATACTTTAAAAATCGTAACAGATATAACAAGAAACATGTTTCATTACTGACTAAATAGTCTAGCAGCACATCACTATCGTGCGATACGACTTTTAAAAACTCTATAAATGACGATATAGGATTCAACATGGGTATCAAGTCAGGATACATTGAATTTCTGTATACAATACCCACCGTTATATCAAGTGTGCAAACCATAGATTCAATCAAATAATCATCTTGTTCACTAAATAAATGTATAAGCATTTTTGTAAAAGGCGTTTCTGGATGAAATTCTAAATTGTTTCTTATGAAAACATCAAGCTTTTTCAAGACATCCCTTATGGATCTTTCTACAATTTGCATATCCTGTATAGCATTGTAATCCGATGAATCTATCGAACTATCAGAAGAGTCGCACCTCATCTCTTTGACTGTAACTGCAATCGATTTTAAGACCAATAAAGACATTCTTTGTAACATTGTTTTGTCTACTTCGTTTCTATTTGATGAACTCTCATTCTCTTCCTCACCATAACTCTGGTCTACTAATTGTATTGTTGAGGACAAAGGAGCCACTTCAGGCCCTAAACTATAATCTGTTATTACCCTACAATCCCTTCCAAGAAAACCAAACCCACTTCTACTATTTTGAACTCTTACATCATTTAATAAACGGAAATCTTTGACAAATCGAACTATTGAGTGTGCTAAACAACAGATTTCTTCTGGTAATATATCTTGTAAGGCTAATGTGGAACCATAGCATAGAACTTCATTGAACAAACTTAACAGATGAGTGTATATTAAACTTGGTAGCATTGTATTACGCAATAAATCAACAAAACCTTGCAAATCAGCATAGAAAGGCTTTGTATCTATAACTGATAAGTTAGCCTTTACGCTTATAATATTCTCCCACAATGAGAAGAATGTAAGTATACAGTTTTCAGAATTAGCTAAATTCAGGTACCTTAGTAACAAAAGTTTCATATTTTTGACAAGTAACGGCCAATGGTGTTCAAGGGTCTTGATTGTCAGACACTTTATATGCGAAGTGTCAAACGATTCAGAGTCTGTTAACAAAACAGTAATGCAACCGTGCTCGTTTACTCTCTCTATCCTTGACTGAGGAGGTTCTGGTGATTCTGCCTGCTCCATATGACCTTGCTGCTCACCTGTGTTGAGTTTTAATATAGGCTCTTGCAATCTGAATGTTGCTGATCTTTCCTCAGTCGAAGTAGAGGGCATACTTGGTGTTTGTAAGTTAGAAAAAGCATTGTGTAACGTACTTGTATGTGATCCTGAAGGCACTTCTGTACTGCTTGTATAACCAACATTACTCCTGAATGGATTATCTTCCTGCACATGTGTACTTCTTGGTGTATTGATGTAATTACAGTCTTCCAAAGGGTGCTGTTCTACATCCTTCCACTCCACTATTCTCTTAATAATGTCCAAACTGAAATTTATCTTTTGTACTGTAATTCTATTTATTCTATCAAAGAGGTATATATTTTCAGCAATCTGCTGTAACCAATTCTCATCTACTGTGTCTTTTGAGACTATTAAAAAGCTAGCTAGCACTCTACTGGCAACAAATGTAATAAATTTACTCTTATGATCTGCTAATTCAACAACTTCTGTTATCCAATCATGCCTATTGCGAACAAATATGTCACAGGCTTGCATAATCCTAGAACATATTGTACCAGTGTTGTTTTGTTTTAAATATACATCAAACATCAGCTGCATTGTTGAAAGATATGTAAGTGAACATGTTAATGGCCAAGAAACAATGTTTAATTGTCTGTCAAATAACTGCAAAACCACATTCTCATCAAACCTGCATAAGCACTGTCCAACTAAAGCATCTTGTAATATCCTTAATTCAGTAAGCAATTTATCATCTTCAGAGTTCCAATGTGGAATTGAGCTTGAGCATGAAGGTATTATTTCTACACCCAAATCTGTAGGAAGACGAATTAAAGAGGAACAATCAACCGCATCTTCACTTACAGTACCACTGTCAGGAGATTCACCATTTCTTGAAGGGAATTCTTCAGGTGGTTCAGCAGGTGTTCCTGAATCAAATATATCAGTTAGGACATCCTCTGTAGACCTGTCACTACCATCATCGATGTCAGGCGCATCTATCCTTTGTTTCTTCTTGACAGGCTGATCCGAGGCCATACCTTCATCTAACTGTGGTTTACAAAGATGCCCCCTCAAAACCATTAACTCGGCAGCTTAGCACTGATAGTGTTATATATTGCTTTTAGACTCTGCGGTACACGTCAAATTTCGACGAATGTCTCTCTGAAAACAAAAAGGCTATTAAGATTGTGTGACCTTTCATGTTCAGCTACTCAATTACGCGCGCGACAAAGCCTTCGAGATTCCGACCTATTACGACATTAAAAAGCTTTGTTAACATGAGCTACGGCCGACTTTACCTCAGGGCCGTGTGATTTAGGCAAAATTATAGAGTAATTAACATACTACGAGTAATTTTCTATGAACTTTCCAAAATATTTTGATGTCACACATACCATTTGAGAAACGAGGTTGTTCGAACAGTTTTCTAGAGCGTTGGTATCCATATAGTACTTGAAATCATACACTGCAATCCAATTAAACACAATAACACACAGTTTAAGTGATATTTCGGTGAAAAGAAGGTAAACAAATTAAATATAAATTCTTGCAAAGAACATCGACTCCATTACATATAAATGACGCTATATCAATACAAATACTTTTTCCTTTGGAATTTTTAAATTGTCTTAAATAAAATAAACATGGTCACAAATTCCATAACATGAAATTTATTTAAATTTATTATTACACAAAATCTATTAATTTTTATTTCATTTAAATTTGTTTTAATTTAATGTAAATATATTTTGTTTAAATTCATAAAAGTAACATATCCGTTAAGGATCCTGCCAGTTTGGTGACTTCTGAATTTAGCATTTTAAGGTCTGTATTGATCTGTGTTCTTTGCCTGTATTACATATGAAAAAGAACGTATATATTGAGAAGATTATCTTATACATCGTTAGGGTTCTGTATCATGTCAATCTCTAAATAATAATATTTTTTTGGCTATGTTTTTTTAAACGATGTTCAAAAAGGTACACATTATTTTTTCTGACGATGATTATGTATCTTTTCTTAAGTTATAAGCAAGCCTTTATCGTATTCATATCATTGATAGATATTTTTATCCACTACTTTTTTAGCATTTAGATATTCGTATTGTTAACATCAGTAACAACATACCTACGATAGGAAATGTACTTTTTAATTACTGAATAGTAAAATATTTCCTTATTTTTTAATATAAAAGTTCTTTATTTTATTTATTGTTGTCTGCTAAATTGTTTACATTGTTATCGTAGTAGTTAAATATTTTCCACAGAAATTTAAGATTTAATATTATAATGGCACTTTAGGCATTTAACAATGTCAAGAATTAAGATAAAAATGACATATCATAACTAAAACTAAATGATAAATAGCAACATTTCAAAAAATAGTATAATACTCTTATAGAGGGTACAGGTAAGGAGAATCATCTGTGTATATGAAAAGTGTTCGTCGAAATGCATTAAATTAGGGTGGCACCACTTTGGCATCAGGGTGAATTTTTTTAACTCGGCATACTTCTATTCATCTACAACAGTTACATTCATACCATACCCTTTGCTACATCAGCGCCATTGTGGACGGTTTTTGAACTGTTATTTACAGGTTACAGCTAGACACTTTCAATTTTTCTCCCGTATGAGATGATTTTCCTTACCTCTACTCTCCATAAATACTCTGTAGTCACTATAAGTATGCCCTATAAATTTTAATCATCGCGTCATTTATGGAATACTTCAACAGCACACACAAGTATACATGTTTATTAATCAATTTTAAAACAATCGAAGTTTTTATATTTTTAAATATTACCATACATACATAAGGTAATTTAGATATTATAAATTATTGAAACTAAAATTGGCGACTTTGTTTGCTTTGTTATTTTTTTGTGTAACTTAGAAAAGTATCAAAACATCTGAAAAGTCGTACTATTCAATTTATGTTTCAAAACTTATTTGTGAGGATAATTTGAATGACCTTTAACACGAGAATATTGACCATTTCAAATTTATTGGTTTATAACACAGGCTTCTAACACTAGCATACTAGCAACACTGCTAGTGTCTCTGTCTCGAAAAATAAAATATGTCTGCTGCTTTGAGGAGTACTTGAAAAATATTTTAGTAAAATGTTATAGGATCCGTAGCCGATATCTAATTAGTAATTCAGAATAAACAGGTGAATATTGTGTAATAAGGTGTATGGTGTAAAATTAAAGTGTTTACAATGACTCATGCAGTGTTTTTGCATAACAATCGATAGAAAAAATATAGGTTAAGATCTAAGAGATATTGTGTTCACTTTGCAGTGGTTTAAAATTATGCTGGAAATAAAAAACTATCGGGCACACGTTATATTTACTATGGGCGAGTATATAAGATTGTTTATTTATAGTTTCGATGCGGAAATTGTGACGGTATGTCATGGAGTGTTGGCCTTTTTTTACTTTTAATATAACGTCGTTTTAAAAGGGTTGCGAAAGTTGATCTAGCATTTTGTGACACCCGCAACCTTGCAATGAGTGAATAGAAAGCTTTTGCAGCTCAAACACTAGTTAGACAATGGTGAAATTAGTTTATTTCCTGTCTGGCGCACTGATCATTTTCGAGCCATTTTCAATTTGGTACGCGCCGACAATACGATCTCATATTCTTAGAGGTAATTAGTATTGGAAGGTGCAAGTACCGTTTAATCTCTATGATTTTATCTAATCATTATAAGTAATGACACTGGCTAGGCCTAATTTTTTTGTCCATAAGACATTTATATAGGTTTTTATGATTGTTACTTGTTAATAAACCATCTATAAGGTTTTAAAAAATCTTTCAAAAGACCAGACCAGATTGCTCATTTACCTTCATAAAAGGTGTCTTTGCTGTCTATTGCTATGCTTCTTGCTATCATTCTGCTCTTATTATTTTTAGTTTATTTTTGTCTAATACCTATTTATGTCTATACTAATGGATAAATATGACTTTTTGTATATTATAATAATATTTGTTTATTATTTATTGTTAGTGTTTTATGTAAACTATTTGTCATGAAATTTTATATCATGTGCATACTAACTATTGGCAAACATGCAATTATTTGTCTAGTTATGGATATATTCACCATAGAGTGATTATTTGGACCCCAAAAAATAACTTTTTAACCTTTATTAGAAAAACTGATCTGTCTAATAGTTCATTGTTAAATCTATAGATGTTTGATATACAAATAAGTAGCGGGTCGGTAGTGTGGAGAGGGGGAGGCATAATTACCCCTAATACAACCCCTATGATTGGAGTTCTTGAAATAATAATTTTTTTGATAAACATACCCACTTACTTTTTCACTAATATTGATATTATATCATAGGTCGAAACTTCAACAATCCTTTTTGTCTAAAAGAAATCCAGTAATCTGGCACTTGCCCGGCGCTGACATGGCACACTTGTTTCTTTAACAAGCGCTTTGGTCTGCAGATAAACTAACTGGCTATTCATGTGTGTAAAATAAATAGTTAATGGTTACAGTCAGTTCTAGCCTAAGGTTAACTTAACCTAAATTACTGTTCTAGTCACTGGTCACCTTTCACAACCTATCACAATAATGTTAGTGATAAAATTTGTGCACCGGATATCTGGTAGCAGCCAGTTCTTTTTATATAAATTGAATTTTAGGTGGTAATAAAAGAAATAGCCATGAAGGCTAAGGTGGGAGCGAAACGAAGCAGAGCTTAGCCTTAGCCTTCTCACCCATATTGAAATAATTTTAAGAAAAAAAATGTTTATTATAATGACATCTCTATGACAGTGACATTTCTACATAGAGTTATCCAACCATAAAGAAAAAAAAACAAATGTATTTCATTATCATAATTTTTTTATTGTGGCTTCATTAATAAAGTTAACTTTATTTTTTAGCTGAAGCTTTGTCTAAAACAAGTCACCAAATAGGCCAATAGAAACTATTAGAATAAAGTAGTAGGACAATATATTGGTCAAGTAGTTTTGATTTTAGCTCATATATTTCCTGCAACACGATATGTTCTTCATCAAAATCTTAATGCATAAATAATAACATAAATAATTGAAATACACAGATTGGAATAATATATGTTTGTATAATTAATAAATATAATCAAAATTATATAACGGGTATGTAATGTAATTCCTATTTATTAATAGGAATTGTTAAGATTTTGCTTGCTTGCACACCATTAGAACTGGTAAAATCTACTGAATAATGTATTTTTATGAATAACACCCTGTATTCAACTACATTATTTTATGAGTTAAATAAATAAATATTTCATTTAATAATAAATATATAAAAAATCAATTATGACAGTGCCTATTAAGCCTGATTTAGGTGTTGAATTGACACCCTATTATTTTATTCAAAACATTAAGAAACCTTAATAGTTTTCTTTATTTTGTTATCATACAAAGATAACAATACTATTATTATATGGCTACAAAAGAAAACTAAAAATTATGACTACAAAATATATAAGATATTTAACATTTTTTAATATCTTGATTAAATTGATTAGGTGTAGTGCTAACAATGGTATAGTATAATTACCCTAATTATATTAGACAACTTATTACTTAACTGGAAATCTGTCCAAATAATGATATGGACTTAACTCGCCAGTTTTGCAACTTATGCAAATGTAATGTCAGTCTTTCTACTAAAAATATTAGTTTATTATAGGTGCCATATTGATTTATTATGTTTACCAAACATTTAGATCACAAGCAGGTCATTGCAAAATATCTATTGGTCAATTTGACATAGCTTTCAAAAAATCAGAGCAGACCATTTCATAATGAACTTGTTTAGAGTAATACTTTGCTATTATGTTATCAAATAAATTCAAGAATAGCAGTAGTAATGTAATTGTTCACATTGCTGGAATAATTTTTCTTATTTAAATTGCAATTGCAGAACAAAAAAATATATTTGTTTATCGCATCCCCATCATTTATTGGTACAAAAACTATCCTAAGTGTTAGCCCAGGATATAGGCTAGCTCTGTGTCGAGTTTCATTATCTGTTCAATTGTTTTCATGTGATATATTGACAGACAGACAACCACTGAAAGTAGCATTTGAAATGAAATAAAATTTATTTACATAACAATTACCGGGAACATAAGATTGTTTAGCAAAACAAGGACAATTTTATAGAAGCATTCAAAGTCAACTTTGGCACTTGCACTAGGTCTCTATAGAGTCTGTGTGGCCAGTGGAGTTCACTTTTTTTTTTTTATTGCTTGAGTTTAGCAGATAGGCAGATGGTCCACTTGATGGAAAGTGGTTACCATCGCCTATGGACATTTGCAACACCATAGGTGCTACAAATGCGCTGCTGCTCTCTTAAGGGAGACTGGAACCTGGTCACTACTGCCGGAACACAACTTAAGGTTGTTATAGCAGCATACTCTAGACTAGGGGTGGTAATCATCACCATTTGCACAATATATTTGAATCTAGCTATGCCCGTGACTTTGTTTATAACCCTAAAAAAGTAGCCTAAGTTACTCCTTATAACATTGGCTATCTGCCAGTGAAATTCCTGTCAAAATTGGACCAGCCATTTTAAAGATTAGCCAAAACATTCAGACAGACAGAGACAAAAATTCTAAAATTTGCATTTTCGAAATTTCCTGTTCATAATTATTTCCCTTGATTTTTTTCACTTTTTTATTTTGACATTACAAACAGACACTTATATGTATATTGTTTAAAGTCAGTATTTATTACACTTATAAATTGTTCCTAAATGTTTTCAAAAATTATTCAAAACAAGATTAATTTGGTTATAGTAATATTTTTGGTATTCTTCCCAAAAGATTTTTTTTTAAATTTAAATTACACTGGCGTAGGTCACAATGACCCATGTCTATAAAAAGTTAGGTACGGTTACAGTAAGCTACTGAGTAGCTCAGCGGGTGAAGCACCTACTTTTCATTTTAATCATGTTGGTTTGAATCCTGATTGTGGAACCTTGCATAGTTCTGACTTTATGTGCATATTATTAGAAATAACATGTGTTAAGGAATTAAGGGTTAAGGAAAACATCATGATTAAGAATTATAAAACTACATAATCTGTCATGGACAAACATGGTCAATATCCTGTGCTTTCCTTTTAAAAAAAGCAGAGGCGGCCAGAGCCCAGCAATGAGACACTTAGGGGCTTATGTTATATATTACCCTGAACAGTTATTTCTTAAATATACACCAATTTTTTGTAGGGGCCAGTGGGGAAAATGAAGAAGTGAAGTAATATACTCTGATGGTGGACGGAGCCAACGGAGACAAGATGTCAGATGAAGAAGATTCTTCACCCGACAGGGCTTTGGTCCCCACTAACAATGTACCCAGTAAGTTTTTTATGTTTGCTTCTAGGCCACTTGGCAAATGGACCACATGGTGGTAGATGGCTACCATCGCCCATGGAGATCTGGAACACTAAACGATTGGGCAACTGCAACAATAAGGGATGCATTGCCTGCATTGCCTACCTCATTGAGACTTTAAGTGTCTGTTTATGCCCTTTTTGAAGAGCCCCATATTTTAGTGCTCTGGGAAAACCGCAGGCAGGAGTTCATTCCATAACACACACACACTTGTTTTTACACTAATATTATAATACTGCAATTACTGTGGTCCTGAATGGAACCCTGGATAGCTTAGATTTACAATTCTATTCTGCATGTGGCACTGGGATTGGGTTCCAGGGCTTTGATGAAAGTTTTTGTGTGTTTGCGTGGGTTGGTGGGATGGTTTAGATTCAAGATTGGACCCAGCAGGTGGCACAGCAATTTGTACTCTACATTATTTTTCCAAAGTAGCACAGTGTCTGCTGGGTCTGCTAGTTTTCATTTACAATAACAGGTGTTAAAATTACAACTTATCATCTACTTTCAAAATATCACTGTAGAATTATTTCTTATTACTGTTTATTTCTTATCTTCTATGTATTAATTAATTCATACGTGAAGCGAAATCTTTGTACCCAATTTTTACGAAAATTGCGCGGACGGAGGAGTATGAAATTTCGCACACTTATAGTTTATATAGAGAAGTGTGCAGAATGTTAATTTTTTTTTTAAATTATACATAAAAAATACATTACTAAAAAAATAACATTACACACACTACCATGTATTTGACACACACACGCATATATACTCTTTTGTTTATTGTTAGAGTCAAATTAAGAGTGTAGCCTTGGCGAAATCTGTGATTATAGAAGTATAATCTTTGACAACAGTACCTTAATAATGTTCAAACTTATAATTTAAATTAATCATTATGGTCGAATTTCGACCACGGGCGACCACTAATTAGTTCTGTTTAAACATTAATATTTTACTCCTTTTACTTGTACATACTTATACGTCGTAAGTAGGCACGCTCGCACAAAATCTATGGGACTGAAACAATTTGTAAGATGGTGAAAAGTATATTAGTTCATTTGATTGTCCACTCCTATTGGAAGAAAAGTTTAAAAAATATCAGAAGCTATAAACGTGCATGTATGAAGAGGTTAATGAAAGTAGATGAAGCGAAAGTTGTTTGTCAGGATCGTCACGAGTGGAGATCCGTAGTCTCTGCCTACCCTCATGGGAATCGGGCGGTATAATACGTATATATGTAATATTTGACACTTTCGCAATAGAATCATACTTTGATCATACATACTTGCGTCCGTTACGAAACTCTTTTTCTCGGATGTCGGGCGGGCCTACAACTTAGGTAGGCAGGTCGGCCTCACCGGCCTACATACCCATCTGTTCACAGTGCACGAGAGATTCTCTCAGTAGGTACCTGAACCAGTTCGGGTGCAAGGAGAGTCCCTCGTGCACCTGTGACGACAATGAGCTCAATCTCATTGTCGTCATATGCATACCGCAACTTATCTTCCGGTATCCTGTGTATTCCCTAGCTAGAATCGCGTCTACAAATATAGTAATATGGAAGAGTTGATGTCGAAACGCACTTTAGAAGAATTTATTAAATACTGCATAACAATAGTTAGAAAAGTAGTAAATAATAATAAAATAGATAGATATCATATACATTATTACGTATATGTAGAATAAATGTACAAATAATAAGGATAAAAAAAGAAACAATACATTTAGAGAAATGTATAAATAGTAGATAACATAATGTGTTTAGACGTAAATAGCAAAATATGTATAAGAAAAAAAATAAGAATGAAGAAATAAGTAACCTACGACTGTATTAGATTCTAGCAACAAAAATTGTAATATATATAAGGAAGAACCCTTTGTAAAATCTGATATAAGAAACGCAAACAAAAAAGGAAACAAACAAAAATGAAATAAAAGAAAATAAAAATAAGCCCGGACAATCAATTTCGTCGAGAGAGAAAGAGAGGAATTTAAAAAAAAACAAGGTAATAAAATGGCAGAATTCTTTAAATGTTTTGAGATATTATTTAATTTATAATAATATTGTTTAATGGTTATATCTCATAGTAAATGTTATTAAGTAATTTCATAACACTAATTAAAAACTTTTTTTTCACTTTCATTCGAAGTGAAATTCAGTCTTGCTTTATGAAGTCGAAAATGAAACTTAAATAATAATAATTCAAAGTTTAATTTTGTATGGTGTAAGAGCATAAGACGGTAAAAGACCGTAAAGTTTTAGAATTATTAAATTAAATAAATGCCAAAAATGTAGGCGTTTGACTGATGCCAAACGAAGGAGTTCATGTCTCAGTATTTCAGGATGGAAACTTTATTTTCTCACCCAGCAATTTACAAATAATGAACACATGTTGTGTGAGACCGGTTGCTATTGCAGATTTGTCCCAGATCTGTATTACATGACGTCGGCGCTCCACTTGATGGCTAAAAAACTAATTACATAATAATTTTAAGATGATATATTTGTGTGAGTGCTTGTGTGTTTGTAGAACGAGTATATGAATGAATACAGTGCGTTTAGCATGAGACTGAAAATGTATTTGTTAATCTACATAAATAAAAATGAATCGTAGAAATGTATGTACGCGCATAACTTGAGAACGACTTTACCGATTTTGATGAAATATTTGTGTGTGAGTGCGTCCCCAGATGATTTATATTCACAATTAGAGACAACGGGGAGCAGGGGATTGCCAATACCCGCGGCCCTGGCTATAGGCGAATGGAAGGAACACGGGGAGTTTTAATGGGCATTTCGGCAGCAGGCACGCCCTCACTTTGATCCCCACATGGTGAGAAGTGTTTAAGTGGATCGCTCCTCAAAAAAAAAAAGATTTAAGATTGGATAAATAAAATTCATTTGATTTCCTGGTTATCTTGTATAATAATCACACAGCAATGGTAATATAAATTATGGATGACAAACTGATACTTAATGTAGGTGGTCAACAAATAGTGGTTATCTCGTTAAATACGCTTCATACATATAATAATGTATTACAGTGTTATTTGGCGTGGTAGAGCCATGTTGGAATCATTATCACGCGTTTAGCTCTCGATCGGTGTGCAACGCTCTCACAGAATATCGGCGTGAAACGATTAGTGTTGAGCTAAGCATGTTTCGTGCGATGAGTTAGAGTTCCGATGACCCACGACACCTTCCCCCTATCACATCCCTTCTTCTTCAGCCACCGTCAGTCCCTTTCCACTGCTGGACGTAGACCTCCACAAGTTTACGTCAAATATCTCAGTCTCCTGACTTCCTCATTCAGTCATCACATCCCTATCTATTCCATATCCACTCTTCCTGCATCCCCTCTATACCTCCCTCAACAGCTGGCAACACGTTTCCTACGTACCTGTTGTTGTAAATGTCTGTAGGCAACGGCAACCACCTTCCAGTACGTGGGCTGTCTGGCTTTTTGCCAACTTCGCAATAAAAAGACAATTGCTAGAGCGAACCCAGCAGTTCATAGAACAAGCAAGTAGTGCTTCCAATGCAAGGCCGATAATCAGGTTACGTCCTTATCAATAACAAACAACAGCATTTATTTTTATGTTTCACTTGTTTTGCCCGCGACTTCGTCTGCGTGGAATTTATTTTCGCGGAGCCCTTAAAAAGTAGCCCAAGTTATTCCTTATAACATTCAGCTATTTGACAGTGAAAGACCCGTCAAAATCTGTCCAGCCGTTTCAGAGATTAACCCGACCATCCAGACAGACAGATAAAAAATCTAAAAATTGCATTTTCGTAATCTCCTGGTCCGAATTAACTCTCCGTGTTTTTTTTTTCACATTTTATTTTGATATTACAAACAGACACTTCAATTTTTTTTACTTGTCTAGATTTTTAATGTCCTCTAGCCGTTTTTTTGGTTAAAAACTGATACCAAATGCATTCATCGTGTCAGCCCGTCCGTCTGTTTTTGTATGTCACAGTCATTTATCTCAGGAAATAATGGGTTTTTATTATTAATAATAATAATAATCATCGGCAGACAAACACGCAAATTGTATTTACCCCAAATTAAGCAAGTCAAGCTTGTGTTATGGGTAAAATACAATGGACTACTCTGGGGCCGATCCAAGACACCATTTGACAGGAAGTTGTAGTTTATATGGGTCAACACATTGGTGTAGTACATTTGAATTTTTTTTTCATGCATATTCATAGTCGTGTGTGGTGTCATTAGTCAGAGCTTGAAAAACCATGACGATGTTCTCCAATGACGTCTTTCATTGGAGTCAATCGAATCGCGCCCCCTAGGTTACTGTGCCTGAGTGCCACGCACCCCTGGCGCCCTGGGTGAAGAAGACCCTGCTCCAATGAGAGAAAGAGAGAGAGAATGACATTCGCACATCTTTCTGCGAGCGGGCGGTTTCGGCAATTTGACGACAGAGCGCCTATTTTGCGTGCGAGGGTGGATGAGGGTTTACTCCATCCAGCCCAGCTCCTCCAGGAAGTCCACCAGTTTCTTGACGGAACTTGAAGACTTCTCGGAGGCTACCTGGGCCGTCCAGATATTTCGCCGTGTGTTGGGCCACCTATCCGCAAGCAAGCAGGACGTGGGCGGCTGTTTCTTCTGCCTCCAGGCATGCTCTGCACAGGGGGCTGTCAGTGACACCTATATTGAAAAGATGTCTGTTAAAATTGCCATGTCCAGTGGCTGCACTAATAACTTGTCTCAGCCGGGACTGACTGAGCTTTAGGATATTCCTGGAGAAACGCAGGTTCACACGAGGCATTGCCAGCTTGGCTTGCCTGCAATCTTCCAGGTTATCCCAAAGTTGTTGATGTAATGCCCTTGTGCTTTGATTTATGACAAAGAAAGACATTCACACATAAACGCATAAACCATTCATTCATATAATATTTTCTTAAGTTTTCGCGAGTTGTATACATTATAAAACCATATACAAAATAAAAAAGTTTTATTATTCATTCATAGTCAAGTTGCGTCTAACTGTAGATAAATAAAAGAAGAAAAAATCAAAACCCATTTCAAAAGTAACGGAAAGGAAAAAAAAATATTTTCTACAACTTAAAGTCGATACAAAGTAAAACAAATTTTGCAATTTTGTTGTTGTTGTTTTACGTTTAACTTTTCATCAACTGCAAACAAGATGTAAGAAATATTTATTTTTAGCTTTTTAGTTACTTTTGCTCTCGACTTCCCTGGGATCCACTCATCAGCTTCTGACTTGGTGGCGATGAGAGAATATAATTTATACCTCAGGAGTATACTTCTTAGGTATAAATTATATTATTTCTAATGAAAAAAAAATCGAAAATCGGTCCATAATTGACGGAGAAATCCCGTAACAAACATGTAAAAAAAACATCAGTCGAATTGAGAACCTCAACCTTTAGACCAGGGGTGGTAGCCATCCAGTCGGGCAAATACTCTACCACCTGGCTGTGAAATGCCGTTGGAATTATTATAGAGTTTATTTTATTAGAACTATACAAACACGTATAACACAGGTACAAATATAACTGAACACAACCAGTCCAAACGTAATGCGCGAGATCGTAATTCCATAAAACGCGCAAAGTCCGTCACTAAATAGATTACCGCATGGGGTACACACGTCTTACTTCGCTCGTGGTTGTCGCTAGACTGACGATCTCTCCATTGGGGCATTGCTTTATGCTGCACACATGCAATATGTCTACCTGACCGCGCGGACCGAATTTCCTATAATCACACCTGGCTAATAACTACCATATAAGATTATAATACACAATGGGCTGTTTTTCTAATCACAAATTTTAAACACAAAGTAAACAAAATAAGTCGAAATGCTGAAAAGTAATAAACTGTGCAATACAGGTATGCAGGTGTGAATTTTTCTTTGTCGGTCGAAACAGTATTATTTTTCCGTTCCTGCATGGATAAAGCACCTTGTTTTTAAAGTCGGTTAAAAAAAATAATTCTACTGGTCATAAAAATTACACGGTCTACTTAACATGGTTCTCATTTCGGGACCTGTGTTAACATAATAATTACTTTATGCGCATGAATCATGGTTTTGTATGGTAACAAAATGATAATTACATGTACTGACCTTGGGTTATTGAAGGTGTGGAAATTTGAATATTACGTATATTGAACCCTATATATCTCTAATATTTGTACAGTAATCCTTATTTATTAATATTATTTTTCGACTTCGTCCTCGCTTGATTTGTTATTCCGGCGGGATTCCCGGAACACAAAGTACCGCAGCATTTAATAAAAGAATGTAAGCAACAAGTACAAATCGCTTCCGGGAAATTACCCGCGGGATTCTCTAGACAAAAATAATCATAAATAAAATTTGCTATCGATCAATGCAAAAAATCAGGATGGAATTAGATTTTTTTAATGGGAGACCCAGGATAAAAAGTAGCGCAGATTTTAAGTCTTAAAAATTAGCTGCCGATCAGCGAAAACCGCATCGAAATCAGCCCAGTAGTTTTTATGTGAATCCCGAACAAACAGACAACCCGACAAACACACAAGAAATAAAAAAAAATTGTATCGTTTTCTCCATCGTTTTTATAGTCTATTCCAGATTTTTTTTTAAAAGCTTCAATGAACAGACACAGCATGTTTAGAATTTTATAATATTAAAGATTATAATCAGTAGAATATTGAGCCTAGGTCACACCGTCTTCTATGAGTGATGCCACTTTCTCGATCCTGCACAGTGTCTTGCCAGTTATGGGCTTGAAGTTCGGTCAGTTATTCACAATGCTGTCATACACTATTTGTGTGATTTTACTTTCATTTAAACAATATGTTTTAAATATTAAAACAACAAAACCTAAGAAAATTATTGTCGGTGATACCATCTAGGTACAGTTTAAGAGGTTTTCAAATACAATACAATATTCTTTATTGTACAGCAACACGATTGAAAGAAATATTACTAATATTATTAAGCCATTCTATTATGTTAAGTAGAGTATTATTTATATCCTCGGTGTATGTGTTTTTATTAATACATGGTATTATAACTGTGCTATCGTCCGCAAAAAACTCATACAATGTTCTGTAGATTTGGGAAGGTCATTAATGTACACCGTAAAAAGTAGTGGCCCCAGGACACTTCCCTGTGGAACTCCAAAATGATTAATTCTTTCTGTGAATAACAAAATCTGTTCACATTTAGTTCTAGTATTTACTCTGCTTATTTGTGTCAATTGTTTACAATATTGCAAATAAGACTTCAATAATTTGAATAAATTACCTCTTATATCATATATTAAATACTTGAAAGTAATACAATGGGTGTCCATATGGCTTAAGGAAATCACTTCCAGGCAACCTTTGTTTTTCTAAGTTACATTTTTTCATGGGAGTTTAATGATTCCTGTTTTTCCATATTTTGGAGCATGAAATTGTAAATATTATTGTAAGAAAATTCAAGTTGAAACTATGAATGCCTCACATATGACTTAATATAATAACAAGGAAACATTATGGACTAAATATCACAATGATTTATCCTTAATTAAATTCTATTTATGACATTATTATTAACTAGAGCTCTATGTTACATATATACAAATTTAATTATGTGTTTTACCTAAAACTTTACTGTTTCTTGTTACAAGTTCACTATAATAATAAAGAAACTAAGTCTATATAGTCTACCTGCATTGAAGTAATACAATGAATGAGATGTTGTTTATGACAACATAGGTATTTCATAGTGAGTTGAAAAAACGCGATTGCAGCGCCATCTATTTTGCTAATACGTTATTTCCATGGAACGATATTTTTATCGGGATAAAAAGTATCCTAACTGTTAATTCGGGTTATAAGCTAGCTGTATGACGAGTTTTATTCATATACGTTCAGTATATATATATATATATATATATATATATATATATATATATATATATATATATATATATGTATATGTATGTATATATATGTATGTATGTATATATATATATATATATATACATATATATATATATACATACATATATATACACAGGAGGGAGGAGGGAGTAGTTGAAAACTACTGAACGTAATAAAAATATATATTACGTTCAGTAGTTTTCAAGAAAAATGTGATCGCAACGCCATCTTTTTTGGTTGTTACAAGATACTCCCTCCGAAAGTGCACTAGGTAACTCCTCGTTCGCAGTCAGAACAGGACTGGCGCATTTCCCGACTGAGCGACTCTCATCCATTTGTAAATTAGATATAGCCTTCTAGCAACATGCCTTCCACTGGTTCTTGAAATCGTTAAATGGTCAGCTTAATGACTTCAGAGAATTTGCACGAATACCAACAGAGGAAAGAAGGTTTTATAAGTACTTACGGCGGCGTGAACAAAGAGATTAGCGCGAACAATAGACCACTCAAATTCAAAGGGGTAATAAGACGCCTGCAAAGGATTAGTATCGGCTTGCAACAATATGAAATGTGACGTCACAAAATTTAGAATTCCTCCTACCCCTTGTCAAACTTTGTTTCACTTCTACTGCGTGTGAACTGCACACACACGATTTTTTTTCTACTCTTATTCTGCTGCGACGATATCGAGAAAATATTGTGAATTTAGGCGGTAAATGCGGTCTTGTCACCAATAGAGACAACACTATTTCAGCAGCTATTTAATAATTAGTAGGCTTTACAGTTATAGGTGATGAAAGGTGATAAGGGCACAAGTGATGATGAATTCACAGGTGATTAGAGTGCAGGTGCGGCACTGATTATAGACCTCTGACCATCATTTTGCTCTGATGAACTATTTGATTCTGAACTTGGTTCGGCTCTTGCACGTTTTCAAGTTTTAACCTAATAAAGTATTAAAATGTTATCTCTTGCAGTAGTAGTCAAGGATACGAGTATACGACATATAATACGAATTTATTTATAAATATTTTTATTAACTTTATGATTCAAATAGAAAATCATAAACATTTCAAATGTTATTAGTACATATTTACTAAAGTATTTCCATACGTTTCCAGTCATGGGCATCAAGAGGCTCAAGCAGATCGAGGCGATGTTCATGTCTCGTCGTCTGCAGGGTCCGAACACGCACTCCCTCAGCGTCGAAACGTTGCTGGACGTCCTACTGGTGTTGTACGACGAGTGCTGTAACAGCAGCCTCAGGAGGGAGAAGGCGGTCGCCGAATTCATACATTACGGTGAGTTAGTCCTTACAATCAAAGCTCCGCACTCCAGGTTATATACTTACACTCTGTGTAATTTTTCAATTTATCTTCAATGTCAATTCAAAAGTTATTTTGGAATATTACAATGATTATATTTCGTCCAAAGATTTGTTTTACTTTTGACAGGTCGATTATTGATAAATTAGTTTGCCCTAAAGCATTATCGATTCGATTTTATACCAAAATCGAGATTATTTGATTTTGTCGACGAAGCACGCGTTCCTTTAGTATCTCACACCGCCCAAAATGCTCCGTCTGTCGTTCCACTAGGCGACCGCGGTTGTTATGGTCGTGGCGAAAACGTCACTAATGACGTCATCATTTCCGATCACACAGCGCTCATAACGACCCATGTCAAGAGGTGGGTCGAATAACCGTTCCACTTGGGTTTACGATTGTAACGCCGGCGAGCAAGTGGAACGGGAAAAATCGCGGTCGTGAACGTGGTCGTTGTGCGTCCCTAATGGAACGTAGTCTTAGTGACAAGGGGTGGGAGGGGTCCTAAATTTTGTGACATCACATTTCAAAATCTAATATATCTAAGCTTTAAAACACGATTAACGAATTTTTTTCAAAATATTTCTAACTCTATCTGTATGAGTAGTGTTTAAATTATTAAAAAATAATTTATATGCGAATGAAAGTAATTACGGAATTGATGTTTTAATTTAATAATTTCTTGATGTAAAATTGCAAAATATGTGATGTCACACTAGGGAGGGAGGAGTCTCACGATCGTGGCCAGCTGTGTCAAGGACGGGAGAGAGGTCAGAGAAATGATGAAATTCGTGTGACGAAATTTATGTATGGCCCCTAATATATCAATACTAGAATATCATTTCAGTTTAGCGATAAGACCGCCGATTTTATTAGTTGAATATTGTTAACTAGCTGTGCCCGCGACGTCGTCCGCGTGGATATTGTTTTCAAAACATTCTTCATTGGTGCTCCACTCCTATTGGTCTTAGCGTGATGATATATAGCCTATAGCCTTCCTCGATAAATGGACTATCTAACACTGAAAGAATTTTTCAAATCAGACCAGTAGTTCCTGAGATTAGCGCGTTCAATCAAACAAACAAATATACTCTTCAGCTTTATATATTAGTGTAAGATTCTGATGTAGGACATAGATATAGGAGATACTGCTATATCTATCTTGTGTGCAATAAAGAATGTTCTATTCTATCACACATCTTTCTATTCTTTCGTACGAGCGCTTTGCGTCCAACTTCATTATGCGCATCGCAAAGGAGTGGAACTCACTACCGGAGTCTGTATTTACCCCAAACCTGCAACCTAGGTGTTTTCAAGTCTCTGTTAATAAGTAGCTTCTAATTAAGTGAGCTCCATCTTAGACCATATCTCCGCTCGGAATCAGGCGAAATAATGGATAGACGCGAACCTATACCGCAATAGTTTGTATCCGTGCAGGAACAGAGAAAGAATACAATTTCCTGCGTTGAGGCGGCCTTTCGTAAGAGGCGATAAAACAACCCACAGCCAGGAGGTAGGGTATTTGCCCGCCTGGAGGGCTGCTGCCTCTGGTCTAGAGTATGCCGCCATAACAACCTTGATTGAGTTGTTTTCCGGCATTAGTGGCCAGTTTCCGACCCCCCTTTATAGAGCGGCGGCACATTGGCAGCACCTTTGGTTGTTACAAAAGTCCATAGGCGATGGTAACCGCTTTCCATCAGGTGGGCCTCATCATCTCATTTATTGAAGGTGCCGTAAAATCTCAAAAGTTACAAATATAAATATTTTAACTTTTAATTCTACAGCCGCGTTCTAGACAGGTGAAATATTCAACTGTTGTGTTGTTTTTTTAGTGAAACCGGTTGCTTCAGCGCTGAAGAGACTCAGATTGTCGCGGGACGACTTTGAACTGGTGAAAGTGATCGGGAGGGGTGCTTTCGGCGAGGTTTGCGTCGTCAGAGCGAGTTTTATGCAGGTAATATACACACTTGACATACATGAATTTTATTGATGGTTAACTCTGTGAGTTGTGCTGTCAAAAAAAAAAAACTTGGCTGAGAAATATGTGTGATTATTGTATTTGAAGACACATTGATAATAATTCTATGAAATTGTAATTTTTAGTCGATAATTGGATTACTTATTCTTTGTTTAGAGTGGCAATGTATATCTGTCAGTTGTCAATGTCACTTTGACACAACTCCCGGTGCTGGTGTGCATTATATAATGTCATAGAGAACAGAGTCTAGCCAAGATCAGGGTTCGTGACCACTCCCTTTGCGAATGTGGATTAGCTGAAGGGACATTGGAGCATATTTTCTTCCATTGCAACAACATTAAAACCCCGCTCTATGATATCTTACCACGAGATTTCCCCCGCCCTGTCAGTCTAAACTCTATGTTAACCCTAAATGATAATGTTTATGTATATATTTTATATAAATTTTTAGTGCTTAATAACATTCATCTATAGTGTAGATAGGCTAACATATGTTTGTTTTGTCCACAGGATGGCAGAAGGTCTTTGCAATCGATTACCGATTAAAGCCTTTTTCCTTTAAATTCTCTTACACCTGTCACTTTACTCTCTATGTGTCATTGGCAAAATCAATGCCTATGCGTTGGCGCCATTTAAAACAAAATAGAATAGAGAACAGAGTGCATTACATCCACTCAACAGGGCAAATACCCTACCACCTGGTTTTGGGTTGTTTTGTTGCCGTACAGATAACATTTTTATTGATTGTAGCTCTGTAAATGAATGAAGAAGTGATACTAATGCATTGCCTGTCTCTAGGATAAGATAGAGGACATGTTATAGAGCAGTGTTTTTCAATCTATGGGTCGCGACCCCTAGGGGGGTCGCCGACAAAAGGCAAAAGGCAATTTAAATTTCTACCTCGTACTTAGGTACTTTTTAAGCTCAGCAGCTTTTTGCAGAGTATAAGGCCCTGATAATGAATATGAGTAACAAAATAAAGAAAAAACATAAATGAAGTCTTTTAAATTACTAACTTTTTGTCTGTCTATGACCCAAGGGGGTCGCCAAAATTTTTTAACCTGTAAAGGGGTCGCGTATTCAACAAGATTGAAAAGCACTGTTATAGAGGAATGTGATAGGAGTGATAGAACAGAAGGAATGAGATAGCCGCAGGGAATTTGTTTTATATTGTGAAGCAGGCAAATTGGTAGAATGTCCATATAATGGAAAATGGTTACTGTGGCCTTACTCTCAAAAGTCTTTCGTAGTTCGTTTTGAAAGAAAGAAAGAACAAAGGTTTCTTTAAAACTACAATCCTACTTAATATTATAAACGCGAAAGTTTGTAAGAATATATGGATGTATGTTTGTTACACTTTCACGCAAAACCCACTGAATGGATTTTAATGAAACTTTGCAATAATATGGCTTACACATCAGAATAACACATAGGCTATAATTTATAAAGATATAGTGTGAATTATCAAAAATATAACGATTTTTCATAACCACGCGGGTAAAACCGCGAGGCGCAGCTAGTAATCTATAACATTATAAATTTCTAATCATGCCGTGTCTGTACATTGAAGCTATTAAAAAAAAAAACTGGAGTAGACTATATAAACTATGGAGAACTGTTTGTCGATTTGTTCGGGATTCACGTAAAAACTACTGGGCCGATTTCTATGCGGTTTCCGCTGATCGATAGCAAATTCTGAAACTTGTAATCTACGCCACTTTTTATCCCGGGAATCTCGGTAATTTCAAGGCAAGCGTAGACGAAGTCGCGGGCATATCCTAGTAAAGTCTATAAGACACAAAAATAAATGGAACATACAATGAAAAATGCACTTACAAGCAAAAGTAGTGCGACAAGTGTCGGCGCGCTGCGATGGTCGGGAGAAAGCGAAGGGTCGTGGAAGAAGAAGCAAGGGAAGACTGACTTACCTCGCCACCGGTCCACCACCACACTGCACTCGTCCCCCGGGGGCTCACACACTCACCGGGACTTAGGAGAATTAAGTTATTAAATTAAAATGTTTTCTTTATGTCGTGTTCCAACTATCATTTCACTATATATTGCGATGACAGCACTGACACTAAATTGAATGTGTCTTGTTTTGCGCATTCTTCATTTGAAAGTTTATTATTTTCTTGACGGCGAGGATGGGGAGGAAGAATTTATAAGGAGGTGTTCCTCAGCACAACCAATATAATCACTGCTGGGCTCACGCCTCCCATTATAGGGGAACAGTATATCCTCCATCCTTATCCAAGGCGGCTTGACAGGTTTGACACATTGGTTATCTTGATGTGTAGGTTTCATCTCTATGTTTTACTTTGAGTTCGGGATGCGTGCGCTAGCCATTACGCTACCACGACTGCTTCGCAACCAATATCGATGGACGAAAAGACGTTTGAGAGTAAGCCCTCTGTTGCCTATAGTCATTGTAACACTTGGGGCAAAGTCAACGTGTTGCCAGCCTTTAGAATGGAATGAGATAGGACGGATCAGACAGGAGGAAGGATAGAGAAGGATACACTGAGGGGAAAGTGGGCCTTCGGAACTCGCACTCATCGCACGAAACACGATAATCTGAAGGATAACCGTTTCAGGTCGATATTCTGTGAATGCGTGGTAGCACATCGATCGAGTTGGCCTTAAGACCTGTAATCAACAATAACGATTCCAGCGCCACGTACATATGGGTTTAATTTGAATAAACATGAATGTTTTCAGGGGACAGATGGTGGTAATCTAGCAGCGGCCACAGGCGGCACCATTTCGGCCTCTACCGGGGAGCGGGTGTACGCAATGAAGATACTGAACAAGTGGGAAATGTTGAAGGTGATTTTTTTTATTATTTGATAGCGGTTCCCCGCAGACGTTGTCCTGCCCTGAAAAAATAAAAAACCTGGAACCCGAATCCAGTGTCACCTACGATTTTCAATTGTGAATCGAAATAATCCGGGGACCCAAAAACACAAAAAATTCATCGAAATCGGTAAAGTCGTTCTCAAGTTATGCGGCGCGTACATACCTTTCTACGTTTCTTTTTCATTTATATAAATTATTGAAAATTGAAACTCATCTATTTTTAACATATATTTTCTCCCTCCGACTGTAATTTTGTCGGAAACTTCTTTTTGTTCTTATATAGTACTATAATTTTCCTTATTTTCCGAGATTTTAGGGTTTGTCAACTTCCAATTTATGTATTATCTATACCTATTTTATATATATTATGTATTATAATATTTAAAGACTCGTATTGCTGTATTTAACAATGTATTATACATACCTATAAAGGCTGATTTACAGTTAATTAGCTCCCTGAGTAATGCATATTTTGTTTAAATCAGGCTTCATAGTGGCAGTGATATAGCTCCAAATGGTGATGTCGTGTAATGATATCATTTGAGGGACATAGAATAGAATAGAAAACACTTTATTGTTCACCAAATAAACAATTGCAGAATAAGTAATTACAATAATTTAAAGGCAAAATAAAGGGCGGCCTTATCGCTAAAAGCGATCTCTTCCGGGCAACCTGACTGAGAAGATACTTTTAACAACTTATGTCTAGGTATAATTAAATTAAAAAGAAGTGAAAATAATAAAATGAAGAGCAGCACAATGTGGACAGTAAACAGCTAAGTTAAGAAGAATAGAAAAAAATATATTTAATTGTAAACTAAGGTAATGGTTTTTGACAGATCTTTTAAATATGACAAGTGATATTTAACTTTTCTGACATCTACGGGTAATGAGTTTCAAAGGCAAACAGCCTGCACAGCAAAGGGTTATTAAGTAAAATGTTTAAGAATGTGCAGGTGCCTTTAACAGGAGGTTATTAGAGGAGCGCAAATCGTAGGTGTGTGATGTATGAAGGAAGTTGAAACATTCCTCAAGGTAAGGAGGAGTGTAGGGTATAAATAGTGTACGATATAATAAATGTAGAAGATGAGCATTCCGGCGAAGTGAGATTGGCAGCCACTTGAGTTTTTTGCGATATTCAGAAATGTGGTCATATTTTTTTAATCGAAATATGAATCTAATACAAACCATTTTGAAGACACTCAAGTTTGATAAGTTGCACTTGGGTAATATTAAGATAACAGGCATCCGCATAGTCAAGGATGGGTAGTAATATTGCTTGAGCAAGCGAAATTTTAGCGGCGGTTGGAAGAACCCTTTTTTAGTCTTCTGAGTGAGGCAGATGCAAAGATCCTGCGACTCAACTCGATAAGGTGGGGTCGCCAACAACAGGTGCTTGTCGATGATAACGCCGAAATTTTTGACTTAGTCACTAATAGGAATATACGAATTATGAAACATTACATCAGGGAGTAATTCAAAATCTATGGTTGTGTTCCGGCCACAGTGGCCTCCCTTTAGAGAGCGGCAGTGCGTTTGTAGCATCTTCGGTGTTACAGATGTATATAGGCGACGGTAACCGACGTCTGACTGTCTACTCAACTCATGCAATAAAATAACAAAAAGGTAGCCGTTCCAGGATACCACGATATCTCTAGGGCGATTGAAACTGCTGAATCACTCAAACGGTGCAAATATACAATTCTCACTGAGAGTAGTATTACTATGTTTGTGCCGTTTGCTGACGAGAGTTGTCCTGAGGTCATGTGACCTAATTTTGTTCATAAATTTTGATGTGATTATATAAAAATATATTCTTACTCACATTATATTTTTTAAATGAATAATGTCATTTTTTTATTATGGTAATTATGGACATTTTAAAATAATTATTTTGAGATTTATAAACTACACACACACACACACACACATACACACACACACACATTATCGGGGGTTTTGTAACTTACTTTTTTTTTTACTATTCCACGCAGATGATGTCGCGGGCAGAAGCTAGTATATATATATATATACATACATACATATATATTATAATATTTTTGATAATTCGTTAATATAAAAAGAAAATGTATATGAAGATGTAAGAAATGTTCCAAGGGCACAAATCAAAAAATAAAAGTCTCCTAATAATATTTATTTGACGTTGTAGAGGGCGGAGACGGCGTGCTTCCAGGAGGAACGTGACGTGTTGGTGTTTGGTGACAGGAGGTGGATCACGAACCTGCATTTTGCGTTCCAGGACGATAGTAATTTGGTATGTTATCATTGACTTTCATGATTTTAAATAAAAAACGAATTAAAAGTTGTTATGTATAGGGTCATGCATATATGCAACGCATCATCTGCATAATTATGTGGATTTTTTAAATGGGCCGATTCTGTAAGTATAATATTTTTTATTGCATCAGTTTGGAAGGCAGGCACACGGCCCATCTGATGGGAAGCGGTTACCATCGTCATAGGACATTTGTAACATCAAATAACTTGCAACCTGGCCACTAATGCTGGACCACAACTCAAGGTTATTACGACGGCATATTCTAGACCGAGGATGGTAGTCATCCAGATGGGCAAATACCCTACCATCTGCCAAAAAATACCATTGGGCCCGGCAGACGTTGTTCTATCGAAGTGGCTAATTTAAAAAAAAAACTGAATATTTACCTTTTTCTTTTTGTCAGCACAGTTGTCTTTAACGAGATTATAGTCGTTACTAGAGAGAGTAAGAGAGATGGGGGGGGGGGGGGGTGAAGCTGTAGAAGCCGCCTACTTGTTTTTTTTTTAATTGGATGGGATCAGTATACACGTATGGGACGGGGGACAGGAAGTGGGTCTTCGGAACTCTCATTCGTCGCACGTAACACGATTAAATCGAGGTTTTACATCAAGGTTAACCGCTTCATGCCTATATTCTATGCATGCCTGGTATCACACTGATCGAGCAGATCCTAAGAGCTGTCAACCAGCCAACACTTCTAGCATCGCTCCGCCGCGTGGAAATTATTTTTTTTACATTATATATTATTCTTGAAGCACAGCAGACAGGCTGATGGCCCAACTGTGATGGAATAGTGGTTACCGTTACCTATGGACATTAGCAATACCAGAGGTGTTAGCAATGTGCTACCGACCTCGAAGGAGAAACTGGAACCTGGCCACTGATGCCGGAACACAACTCGAGGTTGTTATGGCGGCATGCTCTAGACCAGGGGTGGTAGCCATCCAGACGGGCGAATGCCCTACCATCTGGCTGTGGGTTGTTTTGTCGCTTTTTACGACAGGCAGCCCCAACGCAGGAGTTAGTAAACTTTCTCCGTTCCTGCACGGATAAAATTGATGACACGCGTTTGATTGATTTTCAACGTTGCAGTACCTTGTAATGGACTACTACTGCGGCGGTGATCTGCTGACCCTCCTCTCCAAGTTCGAGGATCGCCTTCCCGAGGACATGGCCAAGTTCTACATAGCAGAGATGATCCTCGCTATACAGAGCGTGCACGAACTCCGATATGTACATAGGTGGGCGCTGAATTATTATGTCACCGGAATATTATAAAAACCGCCATTTTATAATATGACTAGTGGTCTTGGCAGACGTTGTTCTTCTTTGATAAAAATGTAGAACCTGATTCCAGTGCCAAGTATTTTGTTTATATAGTTGGTTTACATTATTGAAGTTTTACTTAGTAGGGATCCCTAATTTTTACACAGCCTATAGTGATAGAATTTTTTAATTTATTCATTACAAGCATCCAAAAATACATTTTTTTTCTCTTTATAATATTAGTATAGACTAATTATATTATAAAACTGCAATAGAATTTGCAATCTATCGACAGTTTACAAACTCACTAGCTCATGTTTACCAAGAATCTTCTTTCGTCAATTGTGAACTGATTTTTTTTATTTTTATTCTAAAAAGTATTCTTCTGAGGTGATCCCATTGTCATAAGTTAGGATCTGATGAGTGGATCTCAGGAAATCTTGAGCAACCCTCGAATTATAGGCACGTACAATGAGTTTCAAATATGTTTTTATAAAAGCTATTCAAGTATTTGCATAACTAAAGAGTACAATGAATATATTTCTTTTTTCACATAAAACATAACCGACTTCAAAAGTAACTAAAAATCAAACAACACCTTGAAGTCGATGCCAAGTAAAACATTTAAAAATTTTTTGCAAAATTTAGTCATTTTTATGTTTTTCTTGGCACTTCAAGATGTAGAAAATATTTATTTAATTTCTCATATTCTGAGAGTGCGCTTGGCCAGTTGACAGAGTGAGTTGCCAGTTCACAGGGATGAAAACAGCACTTTTAACACAAAATAGTTAATATTTTTTTACAGCCACTGTTAAATCGCGGCATAAATTGTAATAAAAAAATATTAATTTTGTAAAATTATTATATACTTATAAACTACTTTTCACTGGATTATTATTATTATTTAATTTACATAAATTTGAGCTAAATATTTGCTATAATTAGTGACAAAAGAGTACTGGTTGGTAAAATGCCACAGGAAAAGAAATTTACTTGACTTTCATATGTGACGTAGTAAATGAGTTCGTCAGATTTAAATATGGATTTAACGCCTGATTTCATTAGCGAAGTAGTTGTTTGTTTAAACTAATCAGTCTTTATTTATTTTCCTTATATTCGAAATGAAAAGCAGAGTGCTAACCTCGGATGAAAGGCCCGTTCAGGCACTCATGTCATACCTAAATAGGTCACTTTCGCTTCTCGTGTAACAATCTACTATTTTTTTGCTTTTTAGTTACTTTTGAAGTCGGTTTTGTTTTGTTGTTATTTTTTTTGGTACGTTTCAGAGACATAAAGCCTGACAACGTACTTCTTGACGCAAGCGGACATATACGGTTGGCCGACTTCGGGTCCTGTTTGAGGCTCGGTGACGATGGAAAGGTCAGAATTTTAATCGATATGATTTTGTAGTATTGTTGCCTTCCGTCACATGTATTTATCGCACGTCCTAACTACAACAGGCGACGGAGATGCGCAAGCGCAGCGTGTCCACGCGACGTGACGCGACGGTTGTCGCCCGTGGACACGCACACGAGTCGTGCGGCAGTGCTGCCGAATGACCTTTGTAAATGTCACGCGTGTGTTAGATTTTAGATTGGGCAGTATAGAAAAATATACACACATATTTAATGACATATATTGGTAAAGCATTTTATTGATTTCACAACATTACAATAAATTAACAAATGAAGTAAAGGAGTGTAAAAATAGGAAATTGAAAAATTATATTTGAAATATTTCTTATTTACAAAATTTATGTTTCTCTGTTCACCTATTTATTGTTATTATTTTTTATCTATGTCTACTCGCTCTTACATTATATGACTTATGTTAGAATATAAACTTTTGTGCCACATATAAGTGAATTGTAATGTTATTTTGAGAATAAAGTTGTTTAAACCCACATTGAAAGATCTTTCATAAATATTTTACTTTAAGTTAGATATCTCTATTAAAAGCAAGTTAAACCACAAAGGTCGTAATTACATTATTTATTTCACAGAAAATATAAACTTTCTATGCTAATAATAACGTAAAAAGAGATTAGGCGCGGAAGTCCGTCAGTAGGGTAACTCCGTACATCTCTCGTTATTTCCCTGCTTGAATAGCCACCACGACAACAAATCGGTCCGTAAAGCTGATACACCATTTAACTCTACGATCGAATTGTAGCTGGCGTTAAATTCCGTTCAAAAAAGGTAAATAATGAGAGGTATACAAACGCGTCTATTGTAATATTTGCTTGTGGTTTATTCAACAGAGTGTGACTTTAATCGCATTTATCGCGGACTCTAATAAAAATAAGTCCCTCTATATTTGTGAATATCTTTCGGTGTTGGAGGGCCACGCCGCACCACCCATCAACTCCACACTTCTTAAGTTTTCGCGACTGGCACACATAATGAAACTCTACGTTATAACAGTTTTAAGCGCAATATTTTAAATTAGACTCCTATAGAGTATGTGAAAACCATAAACAAAAATTAACATTCAATAATTAAAATGATCAAGTTGGGGGTAGGCTAAATAATAACTTTACTCATTGACACTTGACGTCTTTGTCGTCCGCGATCACGGCTACTGAAAAGTAGTTGAAACGTGGAAATACGGATCAAATAAATAAAATACCGCGCTCAAAACCGTTAAAACGTAGAGTTATTATAAAGTGTTTATTGTTTTCGCAGGTTCAAAGCAATGTAGCAGTGGGCACACCAGATTATATTTCACCAGAAATTTTAAGGGTAAGTTTGAACACAAATAAATAAAGATCTATAACGTAATGAGTCTGGTGGTGTTGAATTTGTATGATGAATTTTAAAATGTGAAAAAAACAAAGGGGTTAGTTAACCCCTTTGTTTTTTTCACATTCACGGACATTTCACGGAAATTACTGGTCTGAATTAATTCAGACCAGTAATTTCCGAAATTTAACTTTTTGAATTTTTGTCACGGGCGAATATTATTCATGTGATAAATTTGTATACTTTGATTTTTAATTACCTGGATTAAAACGACAGCCGCCGATCGACCTTTTTTTCTATGTTGCAAACGTGGCGCAGTGTTATAGTAATAAATGAGTTATGTGAGTCATTGATTCAACTCATAGTGGTGAGTTGAATCCTATAAAATATCTATACAAATTCTATAGGATTCAACTCATAGTGGTGAGTTGAATCAACAACTCATATAACTCATTTATGAATGAGATAAAATTCTATATAAATTCTATAGGATTCAACTCACAGTGGTAAGTTGAATCAACGACTCACATAAGTCACTTATGAATGAGATAAAATTTCTATACAGATAATATAGGATTCAAATCACAGTGGTGAGTTGAATCAACGACTCACATGAGTCACTTGTGAATGAGATAAAATTTCTATACAGATTATATAGGATTCAAATCACAGTGGTGAGTTGAATCAACGACTCACGTAACTCACTTATGAATGAGATAAAATTTCTATAGTTGAATTCTCAACGACTCACACGACTCACATAACTCACTTATTAATGAGATAAAATTTCTATACAAATTATATAGGTTTGAACTCACAGAGGAGAGTTGAATCAACGACTCACATAACTCACTCATAAATGAGATAAAATTTCTATACTAATTCTATAGGATTCAACTCACAGTGGAGAGTTGAATCAACGAGTCACATAACTCACTCACGAATGAGCCAAAGCTATGCTCCACGCTTGCAACATAAAAAAAGGTAATTAAAAATCATAGTATAGAGGAGTCGATTTTGTACAGTGAATATAAAAAAGAGAAAAACATCTACATATAATTCCGACCAGCAGATTCCGAATATATGTAACTTTTAGAATTTTTGTCTGTCTGTCTGTTAGAGAATGACATGAAAGCTACTGAATTGGTTTGAATGAAAGTCGACACAGAGCTAGTTTATATCTCGGATCAACTCTTAGAATACTTTTTATCCCGATAAATTACGTCGTTTACATGGGATAAACAAATATAGCCAAAAATTGGCGCTGCTGTCGTGTTTTTATAGCATAACATTTTACTTATAATAGGGTAAACTATCCCATTGTTAGGACACAGCCCAGTTATTTTAATTTTATTGTTACCTAGTTAATTTATTCAAAATATTTAAAAAATCTTTTCTGTTCTGTATCCAATATAATATTATTAAACTCGTTGTCTGGCAAAATTTTTAAATATATTAAGATTTCTTAATGTTTTGAATGAAATAATTCGGTACCAATCATTGTACTGGGGTGCGGTGAACAATGGTATAGTTTCCCCTGTATTGATAATAATTTCAGGCGATGGAGGATGGCCAGGGGCGTTACGGACCCGAATGCGATTGGTGGTCGTTAGGTAGGCATACCTTTTATACCTGTTTAAAACATTTATTGAAGGTCATGCGAATTAAATTAAATCAATTTGATTAACGCACTAATAAAGATATGACATAGATGTAGCCAAGGTTTTAGTGGGACATTATTAATGGCGTTTGGACATTTACCGATTAGTCAGGTGGTGGTAGTGAACTACACTAGTGTAGTTATTATTTCAACGCGTTGTTTTTGACGCTAAAAATAAGACTCGTTTGGACGCAGTCACAAACATTGACCATTAGCCAGGGGAGTTAAAATAACATCTTTTAAAATTACAAATAATTTTAATAGAAATTAGTGCGAACGAAGTCGTGGTAGTGTAATGGCTAGCGCACGCGTCCCTACCTCAAAGGGCATGCGTTCGATCCAGGCCGAAACGCATGCACCACTTAGTCAGTTTTCTGACCTAATGTGTATGTTGTTACAATTACCTCGTACTAACAACGGTGAATGAAAACATCGTGAGGCCACCTGCACATCGAGATAACCGATGTATCAAACCTGCCAAACTGCTTTGGACAAGCGTGCCTGGTATACTGTCCGTTTCCCCTATAATGGGAGACCCGAGGCTAGTAGTGGGACATTTATGGGCTGTTATTATATTATAAATTATTGCGATATTTTAATGCTTTTAATTTACGTACTTATGACGTCATAAGTAGATGCGATCGTACAAAATCTACGATGCTGTGACGTTTTGTAGGATGATAAAAATTATCTCATTTGGGTTGTTGAATCATTTTGAAGTGAAACTTCTTTAGAATTGTTGTGATTTGAAACTCGATGAAACGAAAAAGCGACACTAACCTAAATCTATAGGACTAAGTCTACGAGAGCATGAGATACAAGTTTTACATTGTGCAGCACAGATCAGAGAGTCAATAAGACCGATGATTAAACATGGGTCCAATTTGGACCGAAATAAAATAAAAATATTGTTTAACTAAAACAGTGAATAATTGAAAGTGATACTTAAGAAGATAATTTTGAATTATAATATTTTGACAGATGTAAGCTAAAGGAATTATATTTATATTGATAAAAGTTCTAGAAGTATTATCTGTGAGTATATTCACGGAAGTCCCACTTCTACCGCGTGTGAAGTGCACACACATATTTTTGATTTTTTTTTAGTAAAGGGAAAGGTTCATATGTAAGTTTTGTAACAAACTATTTCTGTTTTTGCTATAATTATTAAAAAGTTGTACCCAAAATACCTGAGTGATGTAAACACGGCGACAATCCCCAAAGAAACCCGAGCGCGCGTGTGACGTCACTATGGTAATTTCTTAATATTACCCCGTTCACGATAAGTTGTCGCGCAGGGTTACCAAATTTTAAAAGTTAAAATCAATTAATATCATACAATAGGTTATAAATAGAGCATATAATACAACCTAAAGTATTCTTAGTTTTAGATACTTGAATATATTGTAATATTTAAATGTAGTTAAAATAATAAAGTTTACATAAAATAAAAATATAGTAAAATAAGAGAAATAAATATTAAGTGTAAAGAAAATAGTATAAAAACTTTGTATTAGAGGTAAGATATGAAAAAAGAAAGAAAAGGAACACCTCTATTATACCTCAAGATGGAGGAAGAAGGCAATAACAAAAATGTGTGTACGTTTGCAGGCGTGTGCATGTACGAGATGTTGTTCGGCGAGACGCCGTTTTACGCGGAGTCGTTGGTGGAGACCTACGGCAAGATCATGAACCACGCGCGGTCCTTCCACTGCCCACCGCCCGACGAGCACGCGGCGCAGGTCAGTGCCACCTGCATAGCAGATATCTATACTAATATATTGTTACGAGCTACAGGACGCAAATTAAAAATTCCGTTGGAACTACTATAGAATTTATTAGAACTGTACAAACACGTATAAAACAAATACAAATAAATCTGGATGCAGCCAGTTCACACTGCACGATTCAATACAATTCGACACGCGCAAAGTCCGTCGTCTATATCGCTAATCGAGAGTATTAGAAAATGTCTTACTCGTTTCGTAGTCGTCGCTTAACTACCTCACCCCTCCATTCAGGCATTGTCTTATCTAACTATACAGTATAAAAAAAATCGGCCGTGCGCACTGAGTTTCCGAGAAATAGTAATTTGCACACCTGGTTATCTATTCTTGCGAACGGCCAATAAAGTCGAAAACAATAACAATAGGCTATTGTCTAATTGCAAATTTAAATACGAAGTAATAAAAAGAACTCACAATACGGGAGGGGCAATAAACGAGATGCGCAGCATTTCTTTGTCGGTATGTGACAATGGGAATGCAGGTCGCCAACTTGTAACAATATAAAGTTGAAAAGCTTGTTTGTTTGCTTGAACGCGCTAATCTCAGGAATCAGACCATTAGGGTCTGATTTGAAAAATTCTTTCAGTGTTAGATAGCCCATTTATCGAGGAAGGCTATACGCTCTATCATCACGCTAAGACCAATAGGAGCGGAGCACCAATTAAGAATGTTTCGAAATCGGGGATTTTTTAACTTACTTTTTTTAACTATTCCACGCGGACGAATTTGCGGGTAGAAGCTAATCTATTTATAATATTATGACATGCCATGTCTGTACATTGAAGCTATTTAAATAAAGCAACTGGAATAGACTATATAAACGACGGAGAAAACGATGCAATTTTTTTTAGATTTCTTGTCTATTTATTCGGGATTCTCATAAAAACTACTGGGCCGATTTCGATGCGGTTTTCGCTGATTGTCAGTTAATTTTTATACTTGAACTCTGCGCCCGATTTTCATCCCGGGTATCCGGCGGGAATTTTCCCGGGAGCGGTTTGAAGTTGTTCGGATGCATAAACATTAGCTCATTTCGACACAGTTTCCGTTAAAACGATAACTTACATTCTTTTTTAAATGCTCGAATGAATCCCGCGGGAATGTCATATCAAGCGTGGTCGAAGTCCCGGACATATCCTAGTAATAACTATATAATAATAGCCTGTAAACAACAACAACAATACTCTTTATTATAGACTAACATAAAAACAGTAATACATTTTCATATCATAAAAGTAGAAGGTAGTAGTACAATGGACGGCCTTATTACTTACAGCAATGTCTTCCAGACAACCTTTCAATCATTAGGTAAATGTTTTAATATCCATGCAGGAACGGAAAAAGAATACAATTCCCTGTGTTGGGGTGGCTTGTCGTTAGAGGCGACAAAACAACCCACAGCCAGGTGGTAGGGTATTTGCCTGTCTGGATGCCTACCGCCCCTCATCTAGAGTATGCCGCCGTAACGACCTTAAGCCGTGTTCCGTTGGCATTTCGTTGGCGTTTCTCTTTCAAGGTTGGCAGCACTTTGACAGCACCTATGGTATTGCTAATGTCCATAGGCGACGGTTACCACTTTCCATCACAGTTGGGACGTCAGCATGTCTGCTGTGCTTCAGCATTAACATTTAAGACGGAACCACCATAGATCTGTTGCCCAAACCGAACACACGGCTAATTGGGAAGCACCACAAATTTGTGGTCAAATACAGATAATTGAAACGAACGTTGAAACTGATGCTTTCTCCCTCTAACTACATAGAATTTGTATTAGAATAAAAGAGACGGTATAATTCTCTTGGTTTTGGTGCGGCAATTTTGATGGCAGCAGCCAACTTGTGGAAAAAAATGATATTAAATTTGGCCCTTATAAAAGGTAAAAAAAGAAATATTATTTAACTTTAATTAACAATTATCTGGCATTCCCAGGTATCGGAAGAAGCGAAAGATCTCATCCGTCGCCTGATTTGTTCTTCGGAGAATAGATTGGGAAAGAACGGCCTGCAAGATTTTAAGGTATGCACAAATAAATATTCTAATATTTTAATTTGAAAAATCACTCCATGTAGCCGATATGAGAACATTTTAATTTAGGACAGGGGATCAAAATTGGCTGCTTTTGCAGATTCGTATTATGAATATGTTTGCATTTGACCATGATCACATCTGATGTAGAGTGGAGATTGGTTGCTCTCGATTCTCTGCGATCCGCTCATCACATCCTGATCCGGTGACAATGGTACCACCTTACGAGTAACTCTTTGGAATAAAGAAGGGATTTTGAAAATCGGTCCACAATCGACGGAAAAATCGCGTAACATCCAAAAAAACATACAGTCGATTTGAGGACCGCCTCCTTTTGGAAGTCGGTTAAAAATCAAATAAAATGTCGCGCTTAAAATCGTTAATACGTAGTTTCGATTAGTTTGATTTTATTGAATTTAATTATAATCGGCAGACAAACACATATTTTATATCCCCAAATGAAGCAAGTTACACTTGTGTTATGGGTAATATACAACGGACTACTCTGGGTATATAGTTTAAATTTTAATTTTACTTCCTATTCTATGTACACCGCTTCACAACGTGTTATCGCTGTTAAGGAGAAGAAGCGGCAAGAAATTCCCCAACAACACGTCTAACAAAATTCTTTTATTCATATTTAATATAGATCTTTATATAGATCTTTTCTTTTTAATAAGTACCGAAGTATGCTATACAAATACTTTTCGAAGAATTAATGGAGTTGTAGCAAACAGTGATTTATGTAATTTTTTATAATAGTTTAATTTAATTGCATCAGAACCACGAGTGGTTTGCCGGCCTGGACTGGGACAACCTGCGCGAGATGCAGGCGCCGTTCGTGCCCGACGTGTCGAGTCCTACCGACACGTCCAACTTCGACGTCGACGACACGGACATCAGGTGAGTTTTAAGTATATATATTTTTTATTGTACAAAAAAAGTTACATACAAAATTAAAGAATAGTAGTGACGTACAAAGGCGAGCTTAACACTAAAAGAGTTTTCTTCCAGCAAACCTATGAGACTAGCGAGACGGGGAGAAGCAAAAGGCAGGGTTGTGTACAGTAAAATATTTTATGACTTAACTATGTAATATATAATACCAGAGTTTAGCCAGCTGCTACGCCGCGGGTCAACCTCCAGTGCATGCTTCTTGTTTAAAGAGGTTACATTGTATTAATTTTTTATGTAGTGCTATTTGCCCCGAAAGATTCACTTCATTTTATATCGCAAACTATCCCATCTTCCAGATGAAAAGTATCTATTATGCCCATTTTCTATGTATTAAAACTACATATGTATACCAAAATGATCAAAAAGACCAAATCGACCATCTCGACCAAATTGACCAGTTCGACGAAATCGACCAATTTGACCAAATCGACGAAATCGACCAATTCAACAAAATCGACCAATTCAACGAAATCGACTAGTTCGACAAAATCGACCAAATCGACCAGTTTGACCAAATAGACGAATCGACCAAATCGACCAAAAAAAAACCTATCCTACTTTTTGGGATAACGTTTACATAAATCTATCCCAAAACTTATCCCATTATCCGGGCTGAAAAGTATCCCTTGTCGACCCTCTGTATTAAAATTAAATATATACCGATTTTCAGCCAAATCGGTTCAGCAGTATTTCCGTAAAAGCACAACAAACAAACAGACAAATATATTTTTATCCCGGAAACTATTCCATTTTTCGGGTTAAAAAGTATCCTATGTTCATTCTCGACATCGAAAAAAAATATATATATATACATATATATATATATATATATATATATATACATATACATATATATACACACATATATACATGTATATATGTATATATATACTGAGTTTCATCCAAATCGGTCCAGTAGTTTTTTCGTGAAAACGGAACAGACAGACGGACGGACAGACAGACAGACAGAGTTACTTTCGCACACACGCACGCGCGCACACACACACAGACACGCACGCACATGTGTACATATATGTATATGATGTAAAAAATAAACATTAAATATTTTTTTTATTGCATGAGCTCAACAGACAGACAGACGACCCACCTAATGGTAAGCGGTTACTATCGGGTTAAAATCTGCGCTACTTTTTATCCCGCGGAAATTTTTCTGGGAATGATTTGAAATGGTCTGATTGAAATTTTTTAAAATTCCAATGCGGTTTTATCACTGATCGCTAGCAAATTTTGTGTAATAAAAATGTGTGATATTTTTTATCCCGGAAATCCCTCGGGAACTTTCCCGGTTTGTAGTCGTTCGGGTGCATAAGAATTAACTTATTCCGACACAGTTTTCACTAAAACGATAGCTTATATTCTTTTACAAATGCTGTGGTATTTTGTGTCCCGAAAGTTCCGCGGGGATTTCAAGTCAAGCGTAGACGAAGTCGCGGGTATATCCTAGTCTTATATATGATCTTTCCATTTATTAAAAAAAATTATATTACCCAACTATAACACGCCCACTTCATGACATACATAATCTTATTTCTACGCAAGCGAAGCCGCGGGCAAACGTTAGTATTTATATAAATAAACTGTTCAGGTTGTCGGAAGCGGTGCCACCTCCTCCGGCGTCTTCGGCGTTTTCCGGCCTCCATTTGCCCTTCATCGGGTTCACTTTCACGGCTGGGTCGAGGCTCTCGGACCTGGGTGCTCCCACCAGTCCGCTCAGTCCGGCCAAGAATGCACCTAGTCAGGTATGTATGATTTTTAATTACCTGGACCAAAATGACAACTGCGATCGACCTTTTTTTTACTTTGCAAGCGTGGAGCAGTGTTGTAGTATGGCTTATTCATACGTGAGTTGAATCAACAGCTCACTTATGAATGAGCCAAACTACAACACTAACGACCACAGTATAACACTATACCTGTGATTTTTAATAACCTGGACTAGAATGACAGCTGCGAGCGACCTTTTTTTCTATATCGCAAGCGGGGAGAATGGTGGTCCAGGTAATTAAAAATCAGAATATAGTGACTTTTTTTTAAAGTTCCATAGCAATTTTGATAACAACCCGTATTGCAATCATTGTGTCGGTCTGTCTTTACATTTTTTATGATAAATAGATAGATGAAGCGGTCGAAGATGGAGCAGTCTTACCTCGATAGTACCTATTCACACATGTCACTGTCGTCTTAGAAGTGGCTCTGTCTACACGGGTAAAATTTGACAGAAATAAATTTTTATTTAGATGTTTGAAAGGTGAGGGTGTGAGAAGTGGCATAATACACGGAATTTCCTAGTTTGGGCTTTACTACGTTTTATGAAAAGGAAACAAATAAAATTGTCTTGACTTTGGTAGCCCAAAGTCGTAAAGAGACCAAAGTTGTAAGATTCCATGTTTTAAGCAAATCAGTGATTAATTATGAAAATTTACCTCCCACTCAACTTTTGATAAGACTTAAAAGTGTAGTAAGTAGAGTTCAAAAAATACTTAGAACGAAAATCGATTTGTACGAGATCCGTTTAGTTTTTTGTATTTGAGTAATTTCGATTGAACCCCGATATTTTGTAGCAAAATGACAAAAATGGTGTAAGTACTTGCCTGCGTACTGACAATCACTTATCCAATTTATTTATGGATCTGTAACCATTATTCAACATTTTAATCTATACTAGAGTTAAGGCAGTAACTTTGTTTCAATTACAGAAAAACTTAATAATAACAAAGAAACTAAGTCCATTTAGTTCAATCCAGCAAAATATAAAGGTGAGTCGAAGCCAACCTGCTTTGGCACCATAGGTATTTGTTAGTGATTTGCAAAACGCGATTGCAGCGTCATATTTTTTACTAATCCGTTTATTCCACGAAAACGACGTGACTTATGGGGATAAAAAGTATCCTTAGTGATGACTTGGGTTAAAAGTCAGCTTTGTGTCGAATTTCATTCATATATGTTCGGTAGTTTCCAAAGAAGATGCGACAGGAGCGCCATATTTTTCGCTATTTTCTTCTATCCCGTGGAAACGGCGTCATTAGTCGGGATAAAAAGTATCCTAAGTTACGCCCCGGGATATAAGCTCTATCTCGAGTTTCATCTAAATCCATTCAGTAGTTTTCACGTGATGCTCTAAAAATAGCTGTTACGACATGCCGTCACAGTCCTGGAAAGCATCCTTTCCTGGCAAAATTTACTCTTTCACACCTTTATTCTGCCGGTCACCAGTAGAGGGCGCTGCGCATACGCATGCGTCTCATTGGCGGAGCCAATTTTCCAATGGCTGCCTAACTATCGCAACGACGCCACGCTCGTCAATTAGTAGTCAAAAAACGTTGGAAAACTGCTGAATTTTGCCTCAAAACAGTTTCTCAAAGTGCCAATCGTGTCCCGTCAACCAGTGTAGGGTTTGTGCAACGCAAGGAAGCTCGAATCCGACCGGAATCCCGCATCTTTCCTTACACGCTTCCAGTGACGGTAAGCTAGAGTTGGGTAGGACATGATTTTAAAATGAGTTTATAAGAGTAACATGACATTTTGTACTGAACCAGTACAATGTACCACTTCAAATGAGGCGAGGACATTTGTACGGTTTGTACCGCGGCAGTACATTTCAAGCGATGAGGCCGGTGAGGCGGTGAGCGTCATTCCCTCATTTGTCCCGTACAAAACTTCTAGTTCGGAAATGTTCGTTAAGAATCGGAGGTGATCGGCCTCGGTCGCCTCATTTTACTAGCAGCCGTACATGTCATGTGAATATCTGTAGAGGCTCTTTGCGTCCTTTCTCTTACATTTGAGGCGCGATTAGTACACTGAGTAGTAGCGCGACAAAATATTTGAAGCATTACTTTTTTAGATTTTGTACCATATCAGTACAAATGGATTTTGTACGGGACAAATGTACCGGCTCCTACGTGTCCGACGCAACTCTAGCAAGTGTTCATTTTTTTTCGTTTGTTTCGCTAGGATTTGAGAGGCGGCATCAGGTGAACAGAGGGTCAGGGGTTTGCTCCGGCCAAGTAGCTATTCATATTCGTTCGATAGCATGTTTGGAATCTCATGGTCCGAATTATCCCCCTGATTTTTTTCACATCTTTAAACGCATTGTACAAGCTGGAACCATTTACAGATTTATTAAAGTATGGAATATCTATATTAATATATAAAGCTGAGGAGTTTGTTTGTTTGCTTGAACGTGCTATTCTCAGGAACTACTTGTCTGATTTGAAAAATTCTTTCAGTGTTAGATAGTCCATTTATCGAGGAAGGCTATATATCATTACGCTAAGACCAATAGGAGCGGAGCACCAATGAAGAATATTTCAAAATCGGGCGGGTTTTTTGTCTCTTTTGAGAGCTTCCGCTGCGTGCGCTGCGTAAACGGTTAAAGTTTCGCAAAACTCCTCTGTGACAGGATTATTCCCCTTTTAAAGTTCTAAAAAAAGGCCGCGACAGCATATGTCTATCTTTTAAGGTTGGCTCACTATAACCTTTTTTATGCTAACCAAATTTGTTCTAAAATAATGCATTATTTGCGAAGATGTTTTTATAAACATAATATTAATCATTATCCAAATAAATACGTTATTCATCATAATTATTTAATTTAAAACAAAATTGCCATTTACATCATTCGATTTCAATTAATATCTTAGGAGATATCGCAGTTTTAAAATAACATCGCAGCAAAATAATGGTCAAGTACTGCGCGCGCATTTATGATGTGCAAGGCCGGCGGGCAGTCATTAAGATTTAAAAATATTTTCACCTTCTACGCAAACAAAGTCGTGGGTTAAAGTTAGCGTTAGCCCAAAGTAACTATTAAAACCCCTCAATGGTGCGTGTGGAATGTCACGCACTAGACTGAAAATCTTAAAAAAAAGTTTGTTTATAGGCGCCATCGAACGCTGGCGACCGCGCGGCTTTGAAGGCGCTGGAGCGGGAGAACGCGCTGCTCGCGCAGACCATAGCGCAGCTGAGGGCGGGCGGCGCGCCCTTGGACGGGGCGGGCGGTGAGTTGTGCACCAACAACAATACTATCCTAGCAATTCTAATACGTTACAGACTCGATTTGTTATAAAAATCGACTTCGTTTATAAATACGTTTCAATCAATTTAGCTTAATAATTTTAATAATTAAATAAAATAATTTTTCATGTCACAACAATTAAACAAAAAATTATAACACCCCACAAAGTCACAAACACATAACTAACAACAAAACTCATATACATACTCACACCAAGGCGCACTACCGCCGCATTGCATTACACGCACACTTCACAAACAAACCAAGATACACAAAGAGCCTAAATATTAATAACCTAGGCACATAAAGGAAAAACAACACACATGGCACTAGTTAAGATATATATAGGTATAGACATAAGGCACACACTGCACATGCACTTCCTCACAACACCAGCATGTAACAGTACACTCTACATTAGTATAAGTTTAGTATTAAAGTTAAAGTTATTCTTAAGGTACACTACAACATAAAAATCACTAAATTAATGTCACACACAGTAACAAAAATAAACAATAAGCGTGTATGAACTCTAAAACTTTCATAGAAATTAAGTTGTATGGAACTCGAGTCCGTAGAGTTGTTAAAAAAAAAAACAATTTTACTTATGTTTAAATTTTTGCTAGAAATTCTATATCGTGTAATAAATATACTATTCATATTATAATGAACATGTTTTCCATAATATGTTAAATAAGCAAAATAAAACGGCACGTATAATAATTGCGGTATTATTTTGCCTTAAAGTAGACCATTTTTTATTTTCAAATCGATTACTATCGATTTATTTACGTATAGTGTTTAATAGTCCGTGCGTTACATGACTCACAGAACGTCACTATTACGTCACCCACAACAATAAAGTACGACAATTATGTCATTTGTTTCATGCGGTCTTTACTGTCGAGAAATATGTAACGGCCTCTGTAGACGGCCTCTGTGGTTGAGCAGGCTAAGCCTTTGCCGGCCTACCTCACTGCAACGCAGAGGCTCCGGGTTCGATTCCTGGTATAGTAAATTTCGGAAACGTATTTTCTCCATTATTTACTATGGTCTGGGTGTCTGGGATCGGCCCCAGAGTAATGCGTTGTATTATTACTCATAACACAAGCGTAACTTGCTTAATTTGGGGATATACAATATGTGTGTTTGACTGCCAATTTGTTTTTCTTTTTTAAATTGATAGACGTGCAAACGTCATAAGTAAAATAAACGCTTGGAAATAGTATAGTATTTTTTAACATGGTTTAGTTTGTAATTTAATTTTAATAGTAGTTAAACAAGTCGCCCATTTTGAACGAGAGTTTTTAACACTTGTGACGATATCAGCCTGACGTTGGTGGATAATTTTAAACTTATGTTAGAAATTTTATTTTTTTATAGAGGAATCGATTCAGTTGAAAGAGGAAGTGGCGGCATTGGCGAAACGGAACGCGGAATTAGAAGCTCAAATAAGATGCTACGAACAACTAAGTAACAGTATTACAACACAGGTAAGTCATTGTTTTAATAACAACAATACTCTTTATTGTACACCAACATAAAAACAGTAACACATTTTCGTGTCATAAAATTAGAAGGTAGTACTAAAATAGGCGGTCTTAGTGCTTAAAGCAATCTCTTTCAGGCATCTTTTGGATGGACAAGGATCTTGTTCATAATAATTTGTTGGCGTGCAGCTTAAAACTATATATATGTATATATATAAATACATACATACAACATACACACACACACATGTACAGAGACATACACGACAAATTTTATGCTAATATGTAAAGCTGAAGAGTTTGTTTGTTTGGTTGAACGCGCTAATCTCAGGAAGAACTGGTCCGATTTGAAAAATTCTTTCAGTGTTAGATAGCCCATTTATCGAGGAAGGCTATAGGCTATATATCATCACGCCAATACAAATAAGCGCGGAGCACCAATGAAAAATCGGTTTCAAAATCGGGGGGTTTTGAACACAAATTCCACGCGGACGACGTCGCGGGCACATCTAGTAAGATATATTATGCAGTTAGATAGTGCAACTTCACAGGCTTCACTAATCTGTTGAGGCTATGGTTAGATTTATATAATAACTTTTACTCTTCTCTTTCAACCTCTCCTAATCGTTTGAGGTCAGTCTATATCACCTGTGTAATTTTGAAATTTAGCAATTTATATTTTATTTTTTGTAAGTAAACATTTATGGATATTTTTTCTTACTAGGCTTTTGCTGATGTATTGCTCTTGTAAAAATATAGATCTGTATTAAAATGTAGTGTCGCTCCCAATCTATACATATAATAAAATTGTAGAGGTCGAATTTCTGTACAATGAAAAAAATGCTAAAAACCGAGTCAGGGGATGTAAGAAGTGAAATAGAACTAATTTAGATTTTTTTCTCTGTTTGTCTGTTTATCTGTTTGTCCCGGCTAATCTCCGAAACGACTGGACCGATTTAAATGAAATTTTGTGTGGTGGAAGCTTATATCCCTGGTCAACATATATGCTACTTTTGATCCCGCAAAATTAAAGAGTTCCCGTGTGATAGTTAAAAAACTGCATCACGCGGATGAAGTCGCGGGCATCAGCTAGTAAACTAATAAATGTTTTAATTATAATAGAAGTTAATAAGTGTAGATGAAGCAAAACATGTATGTCAAAATCGTAGTAAGTGGAAATCCATCGTCTCTGCCTACCTTATGTATGTATGTATGTAGATAGATAAATAGATAACACTTTATTGCTCACCAAATATACAATTTCAAAAACACAATTACAATATTGTCATGGTAGAAACAATAGGCGGCCTTATCGCTTAAAGCAATCTCTTCCATTCAACCTAACTTAAGGAATAGTTTAACCTAATCTGGCGATGTAGGTGGTGCAGATTATTAGGTATATTATAATTAAACATACTTAAACTACATATTTTATAAATTAAATACACATACTTAAATTACTTTATAAATTAAATACATACAGTAAATCATAGTATAAGAATTAGGCATAATTATTTAAGGAAAAGTAGTGTTTTCTGAGTGCGTTCTTAAATGTAGGCGATGTTTTGGCCTCTCTGACAGTAAGAGTATGTAATTATAATACACTGAATATTTTTTCACAACCGATTGCTATGGAAAACAAATGGACAATGAATGAAGCAATGCGTCTCTTCAACTGACAGCAACACCGCCTTTTGTATAGCTAGAGGACTTAAATGGTGTGGGGCAACCAATGAGAATTCGAGATAGATCTCGACTTTACCCTTTCCAAGCCTTTATTTAACTTTTGACAGCTCGATGACGGATCATTTAGTAATGTCCCAATGCGCTACCAAATTGATTTGTTATAAAAATCCGACTTCATTATAAACAAGGTTTTTTTAAAGTAGAACATTTTGTATTTTCTAATCGATTACTTTCGAGCGGTTTACAAACAGTCGATTGTTTAATAGTCTGTGCGTTGCATGACTCGCAGAACATCGCTGTTATGTCACACATAACAATAAAGAACGACAATTATGTCATTTGTTTCACGTGGGCTTTACTGTCAAGAAATATAGATAGATAACATTTTATTGCTCACCAAAATAAGCAAATACAAAAACAAAATGCATAATTACAATACTTTTTGGCAAAGCAACAGACGGCCTTATCGCTAAAAGCGGTCTCTTCCAGGCAACCAAGCTTAAAAGAAATTATTAACTAATCTGGCAATATACCTGGAGCAGAAAAAAGATAGGACTGTCAAATCTAAATATAATACTTACTCTAATTTATAAATTATTAGAAATATGTAACTTGATAGATGTGCAGATGTCGAAAGTAAAATAAACGTTTGGAAACAGTATAAGCATATTATCTAGAGTGAACAATATGACCACTGTCACGCGTGATTAAAATTCGTATTTGAAAACTAGCAGGCGATTATTAACACATGTAAAGTTGATATTAGGCGATCCCTTTCTGCCTTTCAATTTGGATGAATCAACCAAAGTGATCTGTAGAAACGTGATGATCGAGATGTCATTGAATATCGCCGTGTGTTCAGTTTTAACCAAATTGATTTGGTTGATTCGTCTAATATCAGCATTACATACCCAATTATGGTTTTAAATCAGGACACACCGGCCACTCCCCAAGAGATGTCCACTCGTCTACGGGAACTCGAAGTGTTAATTCAAGCCATAACGTTAGAAAAAGAAGAATTGATAAAGGACAAAACGGACTCATTGGAGAAGTTAAGGCTGCAGGTAAACATAGTGGTTATTTTCCTTATTGATGCCGAGAGATTGCACTGTTGTTAAATGTGTAAATAATTTGCTTCTAATTAATTTGGCGTTGTCTAATTATAAAGCTAAATAATACCACTACAAATATGAACACTTTAATTTGTATTGTTTAGAAAGTTGCTTGTTTTTAATAATCAAATCTTGACTCTATAATAATTTTAATAAATCCTAATCTTTTATATCGATGGATGAAAGGTAATTTTGTCTAGTACCATGGATTAAACTATACAAGAGAAAATTTAGTTCACAATATTTTGAAAAATAAATGATCTTAGAACATACATAATAATACATAATATCATAATTATATAATATAATTAAAACATACTAATTTAATAGCGTATAACTCAAGCCGAGTTTAGACCCCATAGCATGAAAAATCAATAGTCTAAACAATTCGGAGCGCATAGTGTAAAAATTGTGAGCACATAGTGTAGACAAAATTCCCAGCGCATAGTGTGAAGAGTTCAGTACATAGTATAAAGAGTTCACAGCGTATAGTGTGAAGAATTTACAGTGCGTAGCGTAAATAATTCGAAGCGCATAGCGTCAAGAACTTACAGTGCATAGCGCAAATAATTCGAAGCAAATAGCTTCAAGAATTTACAGTGCATTGCGCACATAATTCGAAGCGCATAGCGTGAAGGATTTACAGTGCGTAATGTAAATAAATTGAAGCGCATAGCGTCAAGAATTTATAGAGCATTGCGCAAATAATTCGAAACGCATAGCGTGAAGAATTTACAGTGCGTAGTGTAAATAATTCGAAGCGCATAGCGTCAAGAATTTACAAAGTCTTGCGCAAATAATTCGAAACGCATAGCATGAAGAATTTACAGTGCATAGCGCAAATAATTCGAAGCGCATAGCGTGAAGAATTTACAGTGCATAGCGCAAATAATTCGAAGCCATAGCGTGAAGAATTTACAGTGCATAGCGCAAATAATTCGAAGCGCTTAGCGTGAAGAATTTACAGTGCATAGCGCAAATAATTCGAAGCACATAGCGTGAAGAATTTACAGTGCATAGCGCAAATAATTCGAAGCGCATAGCGTTAAGAATTGAGAGTGCATAGCACAATCAGATTTCAGCGTGCGTAGCGAAATTAGAATTTTGTTCAAATAAGAATAGATTACTGAATGTTACTTAGTCAGTATTACTTTTCAAGCGTCGATATATTTATTATATGTTCTAATTTGTAACTAATCCAATAATTGCTTTCGCTTTGTCACTCGAAAAGGATAAAGAATTAAAAGACGCGTTGTCGCAACGGAAACTCGCCATGACTGAATACAACGAGGTGACAGAACGATTGTCAGAACTTAGACAACAAAAGCAGAAATTGTCGCGGCAGGTTAGTATTAAAATATTTCAAACATCGTTAACACATTAGAAAGCGAAGTAAATAGAGTAGTAGGTAGACTTAATTTTTTACTATTATGCGACTGTATCGTAAGTCGTGGTGGCGTAATGCCTAGCGCACTCGTCCCTAACTCAAAGGGTGTGGTTTCGATCCTGGCTGGAACGCATGCACTAACTACTTAGGCAGTTTTCTGACCTAATGTGCATATTGTTACCATTACAATATGCTAACGACGGCGAAGGAAAACATCGTGATGCAACCAACCTGAAAACCTGCCAAGCCGTCTTGGACAAGCGTGGCGGGTATACTGTTCGTTCCCCCTATAATGGAAGGCGCAACCCAGCAGTATGACATATATGGGCTATTATTATTATGTGACTATAATCTCCAAAAAATCCTCTCCAGTGGAACTTATAATAAGTTGAATTTTAATTGTTATGGGTTAACGACCAGAGTACACTCGGAACGAGTGCACTCGTACATAATTTCTTTAACTGCACTCGGATAGCGGTTTTCACTCGTCAAAGTCACTTATATATCAATCTGCTTATTTTCAAGTAGATTTATAAATCCAATGACGTCAGATCAGTTTTTTATTGCTAGATTACATCAGACGGGCTGACTGTTCACCTGATGGAAAGTGGTTACCGTCGCCTATATTTTGCAACATCAGCGGTGAAGCTAACTCGTTGCCAGCCTTTTACATATCATGGAGGGAAAGGGATTTAATTAAATTAAATTGGCATATAAGCACATACACATTGTAAATAGCAAAATTAAGCAAGTTACGCTAGTGGGGCCGATCATAAACACCCAGACTATAGTAAATAACAGAAAGTTCGTTTTCCGAAATTTTCGAATTTTAATATTTATAATTTACGATGCGATAAAGGGGGATAAGTGAGCCACCGGAATGCTCACTCATTGTATGAAACACCGTTTGACTCCGGTATTCTGTGAGAGCGTGGTGACACCGATCGTGCTGGCCCTGTAACCTGTAATTAAGATTCCACTGTGGCTCTACCATCGAACTACGCTTTTCAGAGTTGTGTGTTTACTGTCATAAGTATAGTATTTCTTCCTTGATGATATTCATTTATAAATCAAATAAGTTACAACATTTTATTCATCCGTCAGGTACGCGACAAGGAAGAAGAATTAGAGGTGGCCATGCAGAAGATTGATGGCTTACGTCAGGATATCAGAAGATCTGACAAAGGAAGGAGAGAGCTTGAAGCGAGATTGGATACTGCCATTGCAGAAGCTACCAAGGTAAGTGCTTTTAAAAACGGGGTGTATTGTATAGGTTTTATTTTTTAAATTTTATTGCAGGTATTCAGCAGACAGGCAGACAGCCGACTTGATGGAAAGCGGTCCCCGTCGTCTATGGACATTTTCAACACCAAAGGTGGTACAAATGCGCTGCTGCTCTCTTAAGGGAGACTACAACCTGGTCACTAATGCCGGAACACAACACGAGATTGTTATGGCGGCAAACTCTAGACCAGGGGTGGTAGCCATCCAGTCGGGCAAATGCCCTACCACCTGGCTGTAGGTTGTTTTGTTGCCTCTTACGACAGGCCGCCCCAACGCAGGAAATTGTATTCTCACACTGGTATAGTATGCGTGTCTGGCGGAACTAGCAGTATACTACAAGTAAAGTTTTAACTATACTATATGTGGACAGCTATAAAGGCGGCTTTAGTATATCTTACTATCCATTCATTTTTGTCTTACTACTGTTTAAAATTTTGCAAGAAGTTCATCGAATAATTAACTAACAATTCTCTACCAACCGTATTGCTGATGTTAGATGAATTAACCAGATTGAATCAATGTGATTGAAAGTCACAGAACTGAAAAGATACGACGGTAACATTGTTTGATTCATCCAGATTGAAAGGCAGGAACGAATCGTCTAATAAAAAATTAATTTGTTTGGGAACATACAATAAATTAATCTTAAATATAAAATACAAAATTGATACATATATCAATCAAGTTTCCACTAAAAAATAATTTATATAATAAAAAAAATGGCTCAAACAGTTAATTACAAAAATATATATATTACAATTGGACGATAATTACATAAAATGTCTATTTAATTTAAACAATGTCAATGTTGAACAAAAACAAAAAAGTCACCACAATAATCTAAATATATATAATTGAAATCCACATATATACCTAGTCTTGCCATAAATATTGTAACAAAGAAATTTATTTTTCTATTGCAAATAACATTTATATGTTTTACAGTGTGTTAGTTTAATACATAAATATAAAACAATTTAAAATTTAAAAAGCTTATTCGAAGTGGTCTCCATTGGCTGCAATACAGTCCTTTAAACGTTGAGGCCAGTTATCAATAGAAACATGCACTCTTTCCATGGGAAAATTCTTTTCTGCCAATCGTATGGATTGTTTTAGGGATTCCAAATTATCATGGCGTTTAGAGCAAGCCATACTCTCTAAATTTGACCATAAATCATAATCCAACGAATTAAGATCGGGACTAGACGACGGCTAGTCTTCAGCTCTAATGAAGTCCACAACATTCGTTTCCAACCAAGACTGCGTGGACCGAGCTTTATGACCCGGCGCCGAGTCTTGCTGGAAAGACATTCTTGGTTATTGAACATGGTGTTGTTAAGGGGCTTAACTACCTTTTCAAGAATGGTATCTTGATACACTTGTGCCGATATTTTGATAGCTTTTCACAAAAATATGGCTCAGTCACTCCTTCATAGCTAACACCCCACCAAACCATCACTGAAGACGGATAATGCCCACGTTGCACTCTGTCGACTAATTGAGAAGCTTCCTTAGAGCTTTGAGCATAAATACGGTCATTTTGTTTGTTAAAATGTTGCTCAATTGTAAAAAAATTCTCATCCGTAAACAAAATTTTTCTGTGACTTCCCTTTGCGTACCGCTTCAGTAGTTGTTTCGATTTTACCACCCTATTTTTTTTTTTAAATTATGAGTTAAGAAATGACCAGTGCGTCTTTTATAGGTAAGTCCTAAGTCATCTTTTAAAATACGCGACATGGTTCTAGGTGATATCTTCATCTCCCGAGATAAAATCTTTTGTTTTTGGACAGGATTTCTTCGAATTGTTTCCCTTACTGCTTTGACCACCTTTTTCGTACGAACACTACGTGGACGGCCAGATCTTTTTCTGTCACAAACAGAGGTCTCATTGTACCTATTAATAGCCCGGTACACAAACATTTGACTAATACCAAGCGAATGGAGAGTTTTAAAAATTGCATTTGATTCCATACCTACTTTGTGTAATGCAATCACAGCGATTCGGTTCTCTTTATCGCCCCACTCTATTTTGATATCGCAAAATGTTGTACAATTTATTGGCGCCAAAATAAGAAAACACAATGAACAGTCATATAAAAATGACAGATTCCAAATTCAAATGTAATATTTTGTTTATTTTTAATTGTAACAGTATTTATGGCCAGACTAAGTAGTGACTCATCACGATATCTCAGGAACTATAATACCTATAGACTTGAAATGTGGCATGGACCTTGCTTTCGCCAAGTAGAGGTCAGATTTTACGGCACGCTAAGCGGGCGGGTATCAGCTAGTTACTAATAAAATAGAGATAAAAAGTTTTAAGTTATTGGATCAATCTAAATTACAACATTTTTAAATTTGGTTTTTAAATTGATATAAGTTACCTATGAAAGGATCTAAACTACTATATCTTCCTATTCATTCGTTGTATGGAGCTTAAATCAAAGTTTTACCAATAGTGAGGCAAATTAACGGTCGGTAAGCTATATGAACCGGCAGTTAAGGTAAATGAATGAATACTGTATATTTTTTTAAACCTGAGGGACTGCATATTTTGAAGAAGGAAATTGTTTTGTAGGAGCGTAAGTTACGTGAAGAGACGCTCCGCTCGCAGCGCGTGGAAGTAGTTGGCAGTGGGGGGTCGGCGGCCGATGTCGCCAGGTTGCAAGCGGAAGTCGAAGCTTTAGAGGTATTTATTATACATGTTGTATTATTTGTGAAGTATATTAAATTACAAAATATAACTAGTATTTATGGAAAAGAACTTTAAAATCCATAGAATTAATAACTTTAATAAGTAACTGTTATTTGGTTGCTGTCAATATATTAAACATTTTATAAAGTTTAAACAGTTAATTTTAAACAACTGTGCCTGGTATCTCTATTAGGTTAAACTCTATTTGAACACCCAGTGGACTCTCTCCCCGGAAGTCGGAAAGAAAATATGTAAAAATTGAAAAGTTATCAGCTCCATAAATATAAATTTATTAATCAGTTATATGAATATAATATATATATTGTATTATTATTGTATTATAATATATATATATATTATAATATACATATATAGATATGTACAACACAAACAAAAGATATATAATTTTTCTATATCTTCATCTTAAAACCCGACACGACAAAGATGCTAAGTCTGCGCTTTAAGTACAATTATAAATATGAGGTACTTTGATTTATTACAAATAAATGTACTCCATTTCTATTACCAAGTGAGAGGGGGACAACAAACATTAACACGTGACATTGTACTCTATTTTTGCCATGTATATACAGGTGAGTATGTAGTGTGTTATTTTTTTGTGAATAAATTAATTTAGGATAAATAATAGAGATATAATCTATACACACACACACACACATATACATATATATATATATATATATATATATATATATATATATATATATATATATATATATATATATATATATATATTGATAGAAATAAATATTTAAGTCTACGTTTATTTTATGTAATATTTTCTCCTAAAGATATATTATAGGTTTCATATTATTGAAGTTTATTTTATTTCTTATTTTTTGAATAAATAAAAATGAATGAATCGGCTTCATAATTATATCTAAATGTTTGTATCAGATCCAATACAAGGAGTCGTTGGCGCAGCAGCAGGCGCGGTTCACAGCCGAGTTGGCAGCGTTGAATGAGCAGCTGCAAGAGGGTGACGCCATGCGGAACGTTCTTAACAGAGAGGTGACGATGCATATTTATTATTACTTTTGGGTTTTCATTGGGTTGAGTTTTGTTCTGGCATCTAGGTTCCAGTCTACCGTTAGAGAGCGACAGCACATTGTTAGCACCTTCGGAGTTACAGATGTTCATAGGCGATGGTGATTGTTTTCCATCAGGTAGGCAGTCTGCCTGTCTGCTGAAGTCATTCAATAAAAAAATCCCTAGTCAGCAATCGAAGCTGCTGATTCTGAATTAAAAAATAGATTATTATTACTACCTATAGTGTAAGGATCAATTTTTTTAACCTTGTGTGCCAAATGTTCCTGTCCAATAATGAAGACCTGGTGCTTTTAATAAGCTTCAGGTGTAAACCTCAAATGAGTGAATCATAATATTTAGTTCGTTTATATACCCAAGAGTATATACCCATTTCATACAAATCCTATATAGACAGAGTGAGACAACAACAATAGATCGTTTCGTTTTAAATTCAACCACAAATTTGTGCCAATTAAGAAATGTCAGACGTCAAACTGAAGGAATAATTATTTATGATACTAGTGTGGGGTAAGTTTGTTTTTACCTACGATTAAACAAATGTAAGCCCGCGATGAATTTGAGGGTCTACCATAGTCAAGAGTTCGTAAAAACCAACAATCACACGTGTGTCATACAACGTTTTTCAACACATTTGCGAGAAAACATTACAATAGGCAATGAAACAAACATAAATAGTCGTCAGAAAGTTGCAACAATCTTTGCAACAATCAACGACAACAATGTTTCTAATATGAAACTGGCGCGCATTTGGAAATGCGCGCGTGGTGACGAATTAGAACTACATTTTTCGTCTCATTTTCTCTGTAGTATTAAAGTGAGACAAATCTAGTGATCAAAAGTGCTTCCAAAGAGGTTCGATTATTCAGCTTATTTATTCTTATAATTTTAAACTCCTTGGTGGAATTTTTGTATATTTTTTTCAACCTAAGTAGCTATTTTACTGTATGGTGTACGGTAAAATAGATACTTAAATGAGAGTATCTATTTTACCGCACGTTCCATTGTGTGGTTGTGTAATTTTTAACTTTCTAACATTGTATACAGGCTTCGTAAATGCTTCTTTTGAGCAAATATGCTGAAAAAGCTATTTCTTATAGTTAGGAGGAGGAAAACTTCATTCTTTATATATCTGTACAGATAAATAAGATTTAAGTGTCTGTTTGTAATTTCAAAATAACAGCTGTTTACTAAATATATATAAAAGTATATACGGTTCTTATATCGTTTTTTTTTATTTTTTGTCTAACTGTCGGTGTGTTCCGGCGCTAATCTCTGAAACTGCTGGACTGATTTTGACAGGACTTTCACTGGCAGATAGCTGATGTTGTAAAGAGTAACTTAGGCTACTTTTATAATTAGGGTTCCACGAAAAAATTCAACGCGGACGAAGTCGCGGGCACCGCTAGTATATAATAAAATAAAATATATATTCACATATTATGTGTTTTTGCTTAGTATTAGAAACTAACTATAGCCGTGTATTCTTACCAGTTGCAAACGTCTAAGGAGAAACTCGAGAGCCGCATATTGGAACAGCTGAACGACACAGAGGACAAGCAGATGTTAATCAACGAGAACAGAAAACTCGCCAAAGATCTCGATGCTGTGAGTCCACTTAATCCTCACTACGGTTGTATTGCTTAAGGTAGTACCTAACTGGGGTTCGCCACCTTGCCCGCGTATCATCACATTTACAAAGATATACATTGACTGAGTTTACTTACGACAAATATGTGTTCCATGAATCACATCAATAACACCGGCCCACAACAAAAGTGGTATGTACGGTCGACCAAATTCCCCCTTGATCAGTTCTCTAACATTTTTCTTTGAACGGCTCATAAAGTTTCGATATCCACGCACACACTCTCAAATTTCATATACACTAATCAGGTTGTTTCTGAAATGTTTAATCTAAAGGAAACAGTTACTCGTATTTCGTTGCAATATCTACACTTTGCCGATTGAGGACGCCCCTTTTCTTTTGTATTCTGCTCTCGCTTTATTTATGGACTTTGATTTTATTGCTTCCTTGTAGTAAAACCCGAAATAGATTACAATAAAAACCAGCCCTTTAAAACTGATGTTTCGCTTGTGCGTGTGTCATTGCGCTGTATGCCAAAGTTTTTGCCGGGCGATTTTAGCCTTATGGGTGGTTCACCGCCGCTTTGGTCCATCGTACTTTTAAACAGACCCAACAATTATTATGCATTTCGATGCCGCTGCTTCCGATTCTGGGTCAGTTTGGTCCATACATTTACCACTCCTGGTCTAGAGTATGCTGCCATTACAACCTTAGGTTGTATTCCGCCATTAGTGGCCAGGTTCTAGTCTCCCTTTAGAGAGCAGCAGCGCATTTGTAGAACCTTTGGTGTTGCGAATGTCCATAGGCGATGGTAACCGCTTTCCACCAGTGGGCCGTCTGCCTGTCTGCTGAACTCATGCAATAAAAGAAAAAATATTTTATATAGAATTGGGCAAAGAAAATCAAAAATACAACTTGTAAGAGTTTTTGATAATTCGTGAAAACTACTGATCGGAAACTCTTCACGGATGTATTTTATGTCCCCTCTCAACACTTTGGATACTATTTGTTCTGATAAATGGCGCCCCCAACTGGTAAATTTGGTCGCGTTTTAGGGCACTGGAGCCATTTGGAAAAAATAAATTTATGAAATCGTTATGTTTAATGTTTTCAGATGGCAGAAAACGGTAGAAGATGGCAAGCGGAAAGGAGACAAATGGAGATGGAATTAGATGACTTGAGAGCGAAGAGAGATTCTATGCAGCATTGGGAAACTCAAGTAAGTCTTCTTTATCAAGATATATATATATATATCTATCTGCGGGTTTTAATATATTAAATTTGCTATTGATCAGTAAAAAAATTACTTTGGAATTAGTTTTTTTTGATTTGGCCATTTTAAATCATTCCCAGAAAAAATCCCGCGGGATTCCCAGTAAAAAGAGTAGCGTAGAGTTTAAGTCTTAGCTGTCGATCAGCGAAAACCGCATCGGAATTGGCCCAGTAGTTTTTACGTGAATCCCGAACAAACAGACAAGAAATCTAAAAAAAAATGCATCATGTCCTCCATCGTTTATTCAGTCTATTCCAGTTGTTTTTTAATAGCTTTAGTGTATAGGACACGACATGTTTAGAATTTTACAATATCATAGATTAGACACGCACTTGGCCGATTATTATATGGTGTTGCGTCATTCTTTTATACAGATTGCAGATATCATCCGATGGGTGGCGGACGAGAAGGAAGCCCGCGGCTACCTCCAAGCCCTCGCCACGAAGATGACCGAAGAGTTGGACTATTTAAAACATGGTGAGTTCTTCAATTCCAGTTTTACTTTAATTCGGCCTTTTCTATGAGGCCGGCAGCGCGTTGACCGCTTTCCATCACGTGGATCTTCAGCCTGTCTGCTGTGCTCATAACAAACTAGGGAGCTCTTGTGGCAGCTCAAAAAATTATATTTCACTAAATATGATGAAAAAATTAAATGAAATAACTACGCTTAAATTATCTATATACAATTATTTAAGTGTTATATTATTGTGGCGAGTGATGGTGGAACCATCTAGTTGGTTTAAGAACTTTTAGAAAAAGGTAGAACATTCTGGAAGGAAAAGACAAGGACAGATATGTTTTAGAAAGGGATAGATAGTAATTTTTTTTATAATGAATAGAAGATACCTGTTCACGCGAGACTTGAAGACACCTAGATTGTATTCTTGAGGAAAAACAGACGACGGTAAAGAGTTCCACTCTTCAGCGGTGCGTATGATAAAAGTGGAAGCATAGCGTTTCGTCCGCTTTGTTGGTACTTCCACCATATATCGGTGGCGTGAGCGCGTACGTTTGCTTGTCCGGTGATAAAATGGTGAGGGAGGAACCAATTCGTGTAATTCCGTGGCACACTACCCGAAGTGTATCCTATAGAATACCGACAAACTAGCGACTTAACGTCGATGATTTAGACTCTGAAGCCTCTCGTCGAATAGTCGGTTATTGCCTATTAGTTTCCTAGCTCTTTTCTCTATTGACTCGAGTGTTTCGAGCTGGTATTTAGCTAGCCATCCCAAAGATGAGAGCAGTATAGTATTCTATGCAAGACACTACTTGTGCTTGGTAAAGATTCAGCAACTGAAGTGGTGTGAAGTAATACCTCACCTTTGATAGAACCCCTAGCTTTTTGCCAGCCAGCTGAGCAACGTAAATAAAAGAAGATCGGAATTACGGGTTCCAGAAGATTCTTCCAGGTATATAAGCAGCGTATGGCGCGCCAACCGGGCAGTTGAGTTCAGTTCAAGACAGCGAAGCGACAAGTGCGATACGAAAGAGTTGGAAGAGAAGTTTAATAGAAGACAGTGACGAGTTTAGTGGTGAATTTAGTGAAAAGTTTAGTGGGCTCAGTGAAGGAGGAGTTTAAAGTTTAAAGGGAGGCTCAGAAGCGAGCTACGCGTGATAAATTCGGAGGTAAGCACTGCAGTCACAGGAGATGGTGTACGCAATATCGGCGACGGTATTGTGAGTGAGACATCTTATCGTCGGGACAGTGCATGTAGGGGCAACCCTGCGAAAAGGAATCGCGTACGGCTGTGTAAGTCTATAAAAGCGTTTAGTTAAAAACTGATGTTTCCTTCCAATCCTAAGTGCGTACTCCCGCTAGCACGCAACATTATATAATTACTATTTATCAGTAAAATATATCTCATGAGTATGTATGCATATATTTATCTTAAAATTTTAATATATGTCGGAGGAAGCTATGAGTCGGATTGATTGTTGTTTACATTTTAATTACTTTTAAAGTTCTTAATTTAATTTAATTTGATTTGTTAAAATCTTTCTATAACTCAAAAATCGTCCTAACCTAATAAAAGTTATGAATATTGTAATTTAACAAGCGACCAATCAGAGCAGAGCACGTGCCTCGAGCGGGGTCGAGGCGCCATCTGTAATTGAGGGATGCGGGCGAGTTTTTGCGACACATTGGAGCGATAGCAACGGGTCGATTTGGATCGTTGAGAATTTAAAAGGAAAGGGTTAAAGTAAGATCGGTGTCCCGAACCCGCTGCTCGGTCTTAACTGTGACGAAATACTGTTTAAATCTAAATTAAAAGTGTATAAACCGCGACTATTGTGTTTTGTGCTAGCATTTTACACTGATGACGCCCATTAAACCCGCAAACACTAATGACGATGTCAACGAGAACAATGCTTCTCCGACATGTATATTTTAAAAATCTATAAACATCTGAATTTATGCACCACCTACGTCGCCAGATTAGCATTGACTATCCTATTGCTGAAGACCGCTCGAAGTGGAGTAGAAAAACTAGGAAAACACGCCCTGGGCGTTGGAGTGAACGCTCCGAACGCAACCGGGATTTAAGGCTCGGATAATGATGATGATCCTTTAAGTTGGGTTGCCTTGAAGAGATCGCTCTAAGCGATAAGGCCGCGTATTATTCTGCCTTAAATTATTAATTAATGTAGTGTGTGTTATTTTCGCGAGCAGTGAAGTGTTATATCTATCTATCTAAATATTTGTTATTTTTTATATAAGAACGATTCTCGCCTGTAAATATTAGCTTTCAATCATTCCACTGCTGGACTCGAGACTGCCAATTTTTGTTGGGGAATGGACATAGTCAAAGCTATATTTGTAGCTTACAAAAAAAAATGATTTATAATTACTAATGACAAAATACAAATTAATATATTTACATATTAATAATTTTTTGTTTCATTTAGGTTGCCTGGAAGAGATCGCTTTGAGCGATAAGGCCGCCTGTTGTATTGCCTACACAATTTTGTAAATATGGTTTGTTTTTGTAAATGTATATTTTGGTGTGCAATTAAGTGTTATCTCTCTCTCTCTATTAATAATTATTACATTTTTTTTTTTTTCTTTAATTATGTTTAATTACGATTGAATTAGTTTTAATTTAGTTAAATCACCAAACACCGGGTTGCCTGGAAGAGATCGCTATAAGCGATAAGGCCGCCATTTGTTCTAATGGAAATGTATTCATGTTTAATCGTCTAGGTTTAAGTTATGATGATCAATAAAGAGTTTTTTTTCATTCATTCATTCATTACAAATAATGTAGGATACCCGCCATGTTTTTTCGAGATGAATTGGCGGGTTTGACATATCGCTTACGTCGATGTGCAGTATTCATCACGATGCTTTTGTTGCACGATGCGTGCTTATTGTACAATAAGCACATTAAGTCATAAAACTTACTAAGCGGTTTATACTTCCCGGCCAGGATAATGTATCAGAGTATATTTTAGAATGTTCTATAATTGTTCACTTTCGACCAACATTTTACAGTTTTTGAAGATTCAGACCTTGAATTTCTCCAATCCTTTTTTAGCTGCGAAGCTGGTAAACAAGCCGACGGTCCACCTGATGGAAAGTGGTTACCGTCCTTCATAGAAGGTTGCAACATTAGGGGTGAAGCCAATACGTTGCCAACCTTTCAGATGGAATTTTCGCGCTGGTTATGTGTACAATGGTTATAGCGCGATATGAAATCGTGTTATCGGAGTGAAATTAAACAAGTCTAATTCCAAATAATCTTTTACCCAAGAAAGTATTCCCTACAAGAGTATCCAGCCGCGACTATTTCGTACATATGTCTACACGTCTGTTATACTTTAGCGATCGCCTGTGACTGGCCGAGCAAATCGTGGACCGACCGACCTCTTTATACAATACTAGCTGACCCCAGCCCAATTTGCTGTATCATTAATAAATTTACAAAAAAAAATCATATTCAAATATAGCCTATGTCATTCAGGAATAATGTAGCTTTCTGCTGGTGAAAGAATTTTTAAAATCGATTCAATAGTTCAAGAGAATACTTCCTATAAACAAATTCACACAATCTACCTTTATAATATTAGTATAGATAATTTGCCGATTAGGCACCTCTACAGGATAAAGGGGTTCAAGTTTTCATCAAAAGCCCCTTGTTGTCCTCAGCAAGTGCGTCTCGCACTTCGTTGGCGCCTTCGTCGCCCCCTGCGCAGCCGCCGGGCGTCGCGCTGGGCGCCAACGTGGGCGCCGGCACGGGCGGCTGGCGCAACCGGCGCTCGCAGAAGCTGGACAAGATGGAGATACTGACCCTCCAGTCCTCGCTGCACTCGGAGATACAGGCGAAGCAGGCGGTCGGCGAGGAGCTCACCAGGACCAGGGCGGAACTGCTCCAGAGCCAACGGTAAGAGATAACCGGTAATACACGCCTTAAAATTGCACGCAAACGTTTTAAAGCGTGAAAGGTCTTCAATAAAACTCTCCATTTCGATGAAGCAGGCAGTGGGTGAGAAATTCACTAGGACCAAGCAGGAACTGTTCTAAAGCCAATGCTAAGAGACAATCCATTTAACACGCCTTAAAATTGCACGCACATGCTTTGAAGTATAAAAAGTCTTCAGTAAAACTTCACATTTCGAAGAAGCAGACGATGGGTGAGGAGTTCACCATGATCAGGATGGAACTGCTTCAGAGCCGAAGGTAACAGAAATAACCGGTAATACACGGTTTAAAAATTACACGCACATGCCTCAAAGCGTTCGAAAGTCCACAATAAAACTCCCGATTTCAACAAAATAAGGGGTGGGTGAGGACCAGGATCAGGCAGAATTGTTCCAGACCCGAAGATTGGTAATAGAAATAACTGATAATACACTCTTTAAAAATTACACGCACACTCCTTGAAATGTGGTGTCTTCAATGAAGCCCACTCTAGGGAGTTGTATTTCACGAGTAATGTACTGGATCATGGTTATAAACTCTATAAGAGAGATATGATTTAGATCGTTAAACAGAAAAGTAAAATCTACACCAACCTTGAGATCCGCCCTCTCCTGGCTTGGTTCAGGATACACACAGGCACAGCACATGGCACTATACTTTCACTTTAGAGCTAATACGCCTGGCTAACCTACCATACTGAATCTCTGCCCTGACCAATGGTAGAGGAGCCCGCATGAAAAAAAAACCTACCATACCGTGACACCAAAATTGACTTCTTTACATTAAGGAGTAAATAACGAGTCTAACTGGCAGATATAAATTCGTTTCATGTATTTTTTTAAATCAGGGAACTCCTAGAAACCCGGCAACGCTTAGATGCGCTGGCGCATGACTTGAAGCGCAAAGAGCAACACATAAGGGATATGCAAACGCGCCTCGACGCACCGCACCAACCGGGCAACTCATGTGAGTATACCACTCTTTATGCAATATATGTATGTTATGTAAAAAGTTGGAATATTTATTATTTATAATTTTAAGAGAAAAAGTGGATTGACCATGGTTTTTAAATGTGTTGTAGAGTTTTGTATACATTCCAGAGAAAACGCCAATGTTTACAACATAATTCTTAATCTATGAAAAAAGTTGATATATCCAAAAATTATTCTATTTTATTTTAAATTTATATATGCATTGTTTTATCCAAATTTTCTCATTAAAGTATTATATATGAAAGCACATTTTTATATAAACAGTAAACAAAAATTTTAGTTATGTAAATAACGTTTATTTAGTGCACCATTTCTTTTTGTTTTCGTTACATGTGACCGCACTATCCCATCCAATACACATACAAATATATTGCGTGAAACGTAACGTCACACCTTCCGTTACCACCTTATTGTCAATATGGATGCACTTGGGGGCTCCCACCACAAAGTCCAACGTCGCCCGCGACGGAAAAAACGGAAATAACTACAAAAATAAAACACCCGGACAATAATAATCTATGGTCGTGATTTACATTATCTATGGACTCTAAAAACAAACTGGCCAATACGCCAATAATGTTTACGCGCTTTAAAAATATGTGAAATTGAAAATTGAACTGTGATTGTGTTTGGATATATGTTTTGAAAATGGAATATTTGTTTTTTTTCTGTGAATTATTTATTGTATGTATATCACGCATACTATTGTCTATGGTGATCGAAAATTGTAAAAAAAAAACGGTATTATCTGTGGCATTTATTTACACAAAGCGTTTGACGCGTCTTTTTAATTTTATTTTCTTTGGTTTTCATTATTTTTTTGTCATATTATGCGCTATTAATGCATACATTGTGCTGTTTTGTTTTTATTTTTTTATTTTTTTAAATGATTAGTTCGCATATGGTTGAGGCCGTACATACCCTTATTTATAGGCGTAACGTCTTGTCTTTGGGGAGTTGCCATACTCGTCTACCATCAGCTTTATGACTAATAGAAAAAAAACCTTATTTTCCTTTTATTATATGGACGAAAGTTTTTTAATGAATCTAAGATTCGCCTAAGGCTTTATACAGTTCGTTAAGTATAAGTTGGCAAGTGGCAAGAAAACGGACAATTTTGATTTTGCCAGTACTTAGTTATTACATTTAGGACTTATGAAATAATCTAATATATTGTTGCAACTTAGCCAAAATTCCACGAAGCACACCGACAAAGTAAATGCACATCTGCCCGCCATAAACCCGGGTTATTACCTTCCAGCATTTGGAATTCTTTTGTTTAATTAGAAAAACAGTCTATTGTGTATTGTACTAGTTTATGGCCGTTCGCAGGAATAATTAAGCAGGTGTGCAGATTGTGTTTTCTGGGAATTGCGCCGACGCTTGCCGGGTAGACATATGGCATCGGTGCATTATAAAACAATGCCCGAACAGAGGGGTGAGGCAGTCTAGCGAGAACCACGATCAAAGCAAAACGTGTACATTCGATAAGCGATATAGTGACGGACTTTGCGCGTGTTATTTAATTGTGCATTACATTTGGACTTCTTGCGTCCGGTTATATTTGTACCTATGTTATACGTGTTTGTTTAGTTCTAATAAATTCTATAGTAATTCCAACGGCATTTTAACTCGAGTCCCGCACTCGTAACAATATAGTATACGTATATAGTATACATTGCCACGCCTGTTTCCCATTGTGTTAGGGGTAGGCAGAGACGATGGATCTCCGCCTGCTACGATCCTGACAAACACTTTTCGCTTCATCAACTTTCATTAATCTTTTCATACATACACGATTATTCTGCTGCTTCTTATCTGACCTTCCTTCAAAAATAGCTTCAAATTGATCATGGTGAGTACGTCTCGTTCTACGGGCACCGACTGTACCAGTCACGTTGCTGCCATATACTTGTTTTATGATTCTGCTTTCAATGATAATTTATTGACCAAGACAGTCAAGTAGATCATGTTATTAGGGCGGAAATATATTAAAATTTGTCAAGATATAAGTGTATGAGGCGCCAAAGTTAGGAGGCCAACTTATATTTGACGACCTGTAGTGTAGATATCAAAAATGCTATTGTATTATAATAGTACTTATTTATTGATTCACTTTTGACCTTAAGGAGAATACCCAGCAATTGTAATTGATTGTTTTTTTTTTAAATAATTTATTAACTCTTTAAAGTTATAAAACAGGATAATGAATATTTATTCGTGAAAACGAAAATTTTACAGTTTATTTCTCTTTGTTTGTATCACAATTTATAATATTTTAATATCTAGTCTGAAAACGAAAATCTAGTCTGGAACTCGTGTGAATTTTGCCAAAGATTTATATATATAATAAAAAAAACATTGTTTGTCTTAATGCCTCGATCATTCGAACTAGTCATTTACAGTTTTATTTTTAATTATATTAAACGAATCGGTTTTACGTAATATTTATTTATTGAATTTTGTTTTATTGTATTTTAGTTTGTAGTGTTTCCGTGTATATGTAGGTTTGGACGGGGTAATTATGCGACGTAACTTTTGGGTGATTTGTGTAATCTAGTACAAGTACCTAAGTGCAATCGAGCTCTGTTCACCGGTTTTTTGAATAATATCAAATAGCGTCATCTCACAAAATTTGGATACACGAATAAGGTACCATAGAATTTACGGAATTTTTTCTTCTAAAAATCTCATTTCTTCAGGGAAGACGCCTAATATTATTCTTACAGCACATCGTATTAAGTACTTAAAAGAGGTTTCTACATCTAAAAATTGCTAAAACCCGAGTCAGGGGGATGTAAGAAGTGAAATAGAACTAATTTAGATTTTTCAAATTTTTTGTTTCTCTGTTTGTCTGTCTGTTTGTAGCGGCTAATCTCCGAAGCGACTGGACCGATTTATATGAAATTTTGTATGGTGGAAGCTTATATCCCTGGTCGACATATAGGATACTTTTGATCCCGAAAAATTAAAGAGTTCCCGTGGGATAGTTAAAAAAACTTTAATTACTTATACAACTTATTCACCTAATTAAGTATTGATATTGCCGGTATCACCATCATACAATAAAACAATTTATACATTAAAAACAATTAGGCTATATATCATCACGTTCAGATCAATAGGAGCGGAGCACCAATGAAGAATGTTTTAAAATCGGGAGGTTTTTTTTAAACTTATTTTTAACTATTTTACGCGGACGAAGTCGAGGGCAGAAGCTAGTATAATATAAATTTGTCGTGGAAGTTGGGGCACATTTAAACACTTTTTATTGTTATACGAAAACTTCAACGGACAAGTGGCAAAACGAATCGCAACAAAATTTTAACTTGAAGTTTTACGGGCAGCTTTTCAAATTGGACAAGTACGTTAACAATCTGCCCGTAAAACTTCAGGTTGAAATTTGGTTGCGATTCGTTTTGCCACTTGTCCGTTGCCATTTGTCGGTTGAAGTTTCGCTTCAGCACGCATTTCGATTTTTTTATTTAAACAGATTTTATTTTACCAAACGAAAACTGAATTCGATAGGGAAACAAAAAACGCATCCACAGTATACTCTAAAATTATGCCGCCTCTCACCACGTCTAGTCTGAATTTATGCCGCTCCTCCACGCGGCCGTAACGCTTTTTCGTGACAGAAAAATCCTAAGACCGGGGGGTCTATATAGAAGTTTCACTTCAACAATTTGCTGCTTGTGTGGAAAAATCGCGAAACAATTGAAAATCGAAGGTACCCGCCATAAGTGTAACTGGAAGTTTTGTCTCATAATTACCTCTGCTTACTATTCTAGATTTTGTCTCAATGTCAATTCCATTTAAGGAGTTGCATTAATTGCAATGTTACTAAGATTATTTTTACTCAGCCCAATATGGATGCAGCTTTATTTTTATTGCCAGCGAAAGGCGACAGGGGTCGATCCTTGTTTAATTACAAAAACTAGATTTTTAATATTTTCTAGTGTAAACAGATCTGGATATGAAGTGCAATATTTAAAAATATAATTTTTATTGAAGTACAGTCATCTACAAATGTTCTACGATTAATTATTAAAGTTTTATTATATATTATAGATTGATATTTTTTAAAGTATTCGCAATATTAAAATTAATAAGCGCAATATAATTATTGATATTTTTAAAATATTTACAGCACAATGTAAGCTTTATTATTTATTTGCTTAGAATAAGAGTTTCACTTAGAACAGTCGTAGAATCTCAGTGTACATTTTTTTAGAAACTTTTTTACGATTGCAGTGTTGTTTTTTATTTCTGGAAAACACTAGACAGGCTAACGGTGAACTTGATCACCTATGACCAATTAGTTGCTAATGGGGTTTTACCAGCAACTACCCACGTTCTGATTGGTAAAAATCTTGCAATTTATCTTGCAATCGTAGAAAAAAATTCTTAGTATACTTTTATTTTCTTTTTTGGTTTTTTAATTATACATTTAAGTTGTCAGCACATTTATTCATGCATTTATTGTTTCTTTTATTTAAATTCTAAGTTATATTATACACTAGCAAATACGCACTGAATATAACAATGCAAATTGTGTGTTTACATGAGATGAACTTTTTTGTACAGTGTTTATTGTACATAGATATTAAAGTTCTGTTGTATTTATTTTTGGTTATTTGATTTTTTGTTCACACGGTTGGGTTACTCTACTAGTGTTTATGATATCAAAAAGGCTAGGGTTATTTTTATTTATCTTTTTAAAGTCTATTTTACCTTTTGCTATATACAACTAGGGTACTCTACGTATATGTTCAAAATTAAAATAAAACATTGGCAATTTTTTTTTATTGCATTTAATACGCACTATAATTAGTTACGTCTTATAGTCAAGTCAAGTATAATATCAGTCTTATAGTCAATTTTCATTTGGTTATTTATTATCGTAATTTAATAACACTTATTTAATTTCCCTCTTGAAGTTTAAGCTTACACTTTTCTAAAAACTAGTTTGTGTAGAGTATGGTTATAATGTGGTAAGCATTGCGCACGCAGCAAGGCAGGGATCAGCGAAATCTTCAACATACTGGAGCGGCAAAGAAGAGAACGGTTCGTTCTACAAATATTTTATACTTTTTCAGCTAAATTAAAAACTATCTAGAAGTAGATATACGTATGTGATTGTGTGTTCATTTTTTGTCCTTTATAACATTATCTGTTGGTTTTAATTTTTGCTCAACTGTACTAGAATGTGTTTTCCCCTGATTTTCGTAGTGATGACATTATTTTTGAACAATACCTTGTGATTTTTCCCTGTCTTTTTTTAAAACACACATATTTAAGAATTTTCTTACTAGTGTAAAGTTATCAGGCTGCTGTCTACCATATTAGTAAGCAATCCCAAGTTAATATTCGTTCCATTATCACATTGTCATAATAGGTTTCAAGATGTTTTGTACTATAATGGATATGAACTTTTTATTTTACACAATATTGAGAATTTTTTAAATCATTATTCGTAAATCAACAGGTTGTGTTATACTAATAATTTGACAAGGTGTACTGATCTCTTTCGTCTTTGTGCTGCAGAGGTAGTTTTGTTATTCTTTTAACTAGTATCATTATATCTATCAGACATTATCCCATTGTAAATATGAGCAAGTGTCAAGGAAACGTAAATTCATACATTAAAACTATACACGGCTTTTATCACTGTTTTGCGGGTCTTTTTACTCCAAAATATATAATAAATTTAAAAAACCATTTGAGACGAGTCATCTTTTGCGAGAATACTGAATACTTTTTATTTATTTCGTAATAGAAAATATTGTACATATTTTATTATCTTTCGATTACAATTTATATTTTTTTTTAATGTTCCATTAGTATTCACTTCGTATTTTATTTGTGAATTAATATTTAACTACATTTACATTTTTTTCTATAGTTGTACTTAAAATACCATAGGTTTGATTAAATAAACAGATTATTCTGATTGGTGTTATTATTTCAATATACATTTTATGTTAGTTGCTCTTTTGTAAAAAAAACCCAAAAAATCTCAAAAAATAGTGATGTAGTTGCTGATATTTTGGCAATAAAATTTCCCTTATATTATTTTCATACAGCGAATCGCTTTGCTTTTGCTTGAGCTTGTGAAAAGGTGGCGTGGATGTGATTAAAATAGTTTTGTACAAAATTTCACTAATTTTTTATTATTATTAAATGCCATTCACTACACCAAAATAACGCGCTGAGCGATATGGTTTTTATTTTTCCTTTAACACTTGTTTGTATAGTTAATTATTACTTAGGTATTTGACTGACTAATCATGTTTTTTTCTTTTTAAAATTGTACCATTTTTGTTTTGTAAACCCTTATATCACTTCAATACACGAGTCAACATACACAACATCGTTTATTTTATTTATATTCTCTAGAGTTTAGCTGTCGATGACTTTTCTGTGTCGGTGAATAGTTATGCTTATTTCCTTATAAAAACCGCGATTATAATGTGTCATTTGGTAGAATTGCGCGGTTGCGTCAGTAGAAACGTATTACGAATTTGCCAAAAGGTATATAAAACGCTATGCAATATCTTGCAAGTACCAGTATATTCTAGACACGAGTCATATTAACAATAAAATCTTTAAAATTTTATATTTAAATCTTGATCACTGTTGCAACGCATCGATGTATTGAATGATCCGTTACAATTCAAGTCAACCAAATGATACATATACAGACGCTAGCTGATGTAAGAACCATATAAGAGGAATACACAGGAATGACACTGGTCCATTAAAATAAGTTTGAAAATCAAAATGTTAGATGGCGCCACAGGTGTAATATTTAGAAGCTTTACAAAGTCAAATTTATTACTAAGCTATTGTCACTTCTGATATTCTATATTTATGATATAACTGATATTAAATTTTTTATGTATGATTTCTCGTGTATGAGGCAACATTTTGTACAGAGTCCTTTGTAAACGTCCAATGTGCATGTTTTAATACTTAATTTTCAGTTAAATTTCATACTGTATTCTAATCGCGTGTAAAAGTACCTTTTACCAACAATGAATTAGTCAATTGACCCAAGATATTAAGAAATCTAAATATTTTATAATTTTATAGCCATACATATTCATTTATTTTCGGCCGTAGATATCTATAGCACTAATATAAACGCCAGAGGTTTTTATGCTATGTATAAATCAATAAGTTGTCACCGATTTTGTGTTGACTTGTTAAATAAATAAATAAATTTCAGAAATTTCTCATTAAACACAATATGTATGTGTATTTATAAAAAATGCTCTATTAATTTTAATAATACATTTTCTTAATATTTTTATCACTTATTAGCGGGTTCAGCAGACGTTATCCTGCTTTGTAAAAATAAAAATCGATTCCAGCGCCACCTATCGGGTCTAATTGTGAATCTAAACCATACACGGACCCACTCGAATACCATTTTTTTTACACCTTGGGTTATATTAATGAAGTTTTAGTAGGGATTCCTAATTTTTTCTAGTAATAAATATAGCCCATATTAATCTGAAATAATGTGGCATTCTAATGGTGAAAGAATTTTTGAAATGAGTTTAGTATTTTTTAGTCTTTCCTCTTTATAATATTATATAATATTATAAAGCCCAATCACGCTGGAACATTTCGAGATTACGCCTAGAAATTTCCAAATGTCGCTTTTTGTTTTCGTCAGTTAACATTCGTGGCACCCATCTTGCCGACAGTTTTTTGAACCCCAATGAATCAATTAATAATTTATTTAACGCTATCAAAAGATAGCTTTAGGATCTCAGCTATATGTTTTATAGTTATTCTTCTGTCTTCCAAAACCAGATTCTCAACCTTTTAGCCATTTTCTTCCGTAACGGCGGCTAAAGGCCGCCTAGAACGCGGGTCACCTTTACAGCTTGATCTACCTCTTTTAAATTCAGCCACCCAGTACGCAACCGAAGAATAGGGTACAGCATCATCCCCTAATGTCTGCTGAATGTCCGAAAAAATTCTTACGTAGACTTTTTTTCAAGTTGAGATAACTTACTTTTAGCCATAATTTTGCGTTTTTAACAACTCGTTGAACAAATCAATTTAGTACGTGCGAACGAACTGACAGTTGGCTTTAAGATTGTGTGCTTGTCACTCTTTAATTTGAATATCGAACTTCTCCCAAAAAGGTTTTATAGATATGTACTTCTAAGAACTTTTTGATTCACCCTCGTAAATGGCTATAAAATAAAATTATTTAGAATTTTTATATTTGAATCAATTAATTATAGGGTGCCAATTATTTGGGGTAATGGTATAGTTTCGAATTATTATCGCAATTATAAACATACTATTGTAAGCTATTTTAAAATAAGTTCATATTCGGCCGAAACATTTTTGCTTACGATTGAACTTTCGCAGACAGTATTTTTATCAAAGTCTGAGTCCACTACTGTATCAGCGTGCCGAACCTAATACCGTTGCGTTTAAACATATCGTATCATTATCGAAGGGGCTTTATATCTATCTTTGGGGGTCATTCATTAATTACGTAAGGATGATTTTGTCAATTTTTTGAACCCCCCTATCCATGGGGGTCAAAAATTTACTGTGTATACTCTTTCAACGCTATCAGATATTATATTAAATTTCGGACTTGTAAATTAAAACATTACGAAGAATGGACCCCTCCGATAAGGGCATATATAGATTTTACTAACTACTCCTCGGAACCCTTACGTAATTAATTAATGATCCCCTTGCTGGCCATTATTTAAACCAAAGACAAATGGAACGATAGTGAAGCCTGATTTACATGTCTAATTTGCATTTACATTACTTATGTAGTTAGTTGACTTGCGAAACTGGCTAGTTAAGCCCTTATCATCGTTCGGATAGAAATTTCTCAGTTAAGTAATAATTTCTTCTTCCTCCTCCACTCCTTAACCGATTATTTGGGGTTCGGGTCTCCTCACTTACTTAAGTACTAAGGAGCCATCCACACCGTGATCCCGTTCTTGTCACAGCTGGTCACATTCGTGAGCCTCCTCCTTCCCTGGTGTAACAACACATGTTTTGCAATTTTACATCAAGAAATTATTAAGTTAAAACAGCAGTTCCGTAATTACTAGATTTTGAAATGTGACGGATACTGAAGTACTTTGGCCACATAGCCCGAAAGAACCCAGTCAATATGGAAAGACATTGAGAGACTTGTGGTCACTGGAAAAGTTGAAGGCAAGAGACCTCGCGGTAGATCTCCAATTTGGTGGGTTGACCAGATTGTTGACCAGCTGGACATTTCAATAAACTCGACCGTCCACCGTGCACAAAACCGAACTCGGTGGAAGAGAGCAATTAAATTATTCACCGCCATCAGAGTCACGATCCTCAGCTGTCAGGGAGAGACTTAGAAAAATTTAAATAAGTAGATGTCTGTCCAAACGTTGATAAGGACTTATTCGCAAGTTAGCTAACCGCGTAACGAATGTAAATCAGGCTTATGATATAGAAATTATTATTAAAATTAGATAAATAGAAAAATGATACAGGTGTGGACGAGCTTTAATATTGACTAGCTCCGCCGCGATTTCCTCCACGTTAAATTATGTTATTAAATTATTGACTAGTTAAAAATCACTCGTCATGTATATAGCCATATTTAAACCCCGTTAGAATGTGTCGTTTTTGAATTGTTTTGTGATCGTTTTGGTTTTGGGTTGGGTTGGTGTCTATGTTGTTTGTTTAATACTTTAAACGTATTATTCCTGGTATATTTAAGATTTGTTTTATCTTTCTAGTACATATTTTATTGGGAATTTTTTGGTGTCGGGAGTTTCGTAACAGTGTCATGACTTTGTTAGAGATAGAGAATTCACCGAAAAGCTAAGCATATATTGCAGTATAAGAAATATCCTTAAAAACGGATTCCTATATATATTATTATACATTCGTCTTACAACTGGTTGGAATTTGACATAAATTCATCATCATTATTTATAAACTGCACCACCGTCAGTTTTAAAAATCTATTTATGCCTGTCAAGTGTTGCCTGGAAGATATCGCTTTGTAGCGATAAGGCCGCCCGTTGTTTTTCTATCCTTTGGTATACAATAAAGAGTTACCTTACCTGAACTTCATACAATTTAATGCGGGCATAAACGGGCTACCGACCACAGCCACCGGCGGTGGCCACACGTGTGCGACCAGTTCCTACAAAATGAATGGAAAAGCATGTTAACTGCTTGTCACTGGCCACCGGTGGTTGTGGTTGTCGGCTCGTGTACGCCGAGCCTAATATCAATATTTCTATCAATTATAAGGTAAATGAATAGATAGTAAGATAGATGAGAGGTATAAAAAAATGAAAGGGGTTATAATTAACAACATTCTCATTTCAGCTGTGATAGGAATGTTGAGATAGATGTGCGGTGTTACAAGAATGTATGAGGTGAGAATAGAGTACGTAAAGGGATCTTTGAAAGTTGCACCCAATTGAGAGGAAGAAGACTAATAGGGATGGATGAAAGTCATGTCTTGTGACCAAAAGTATGTTAAAGTGGAAGATCAATTGATATTGTAGCCGCAGACCTCCGATCACCACGACGGCCGTTCCAAAATGATCGGCAAACGCGTTGCCGCGCTGCTCCTAGTCGAGGCCCCCGTGTTCCCCTCCGCACATACCTCGCCTCACCTCACCGCGGCACGTGTAATCGCCCGAGTGCGCTTATTATTATTAAATGTTATATTTTGTTTAGCAGCTAAATGTGTGCTATATTATAAAATATTTATCGATATTTTTACCAAATAAATATGCATCCCTGAACTGCAATTCAAACACAACAGTATTTCATTTCCACCTGAAGACCTCCAAAATATGAAGTGTAAAATAAGACCAAAAAAGATATTTATGGACTGTGTGAAAGATAACATGATGATTTGTGATTTGACACAGGGCGTATGCCAGAAAATAAGAGTGTGCTATGGAATATAGGATTATTGAACAAAAAGACATGTAGTGTCGACCTCAAATTATGTGAATAAAAAGAAAAAAAGTGAGCTCCACACACGAGTGGAGTTTACTCCTTAAGTACGATTGTCTTTGAATCTTCACTGATGGATATTGTTTTAGATCTTATTTCATTGCATTCAAATTACATTATGAAAAAACGTAACTATTTTGAGTTTACGCTTGTATTATTTCACTCCTCGTAAAAATTCAATACCGGGGGCCTTGTATGAAAATTGATTCTTAAGAAGTAAATTCCAAAACAGGGAGCGAAAGATTAACATAACTGCTCATATTAAAAATCTCCCCACTCCACTCCAGCACACGAGTGCCGGAATGGAGATCGCGTCTAAACGGTAGCCCGACATGACGACCTACACAAAGCTGGTGGTCGAGGATTGAACAGAATCATTCTTTGTCACAAATTATGGCAATTTTTAAGGTATACAGCAGTATGTGCTTAGGAAATATATTCGATTTAATTTCCCCTCGAATTAACCCAGTAATTACACAATTCAAATTATAATATTCTGTGATATATACAAATATTAAAATTTTGCAGTTTTGGACCGTCCTCCATCGCAAATGAGCTACTTGGATCAGTTCTTGAAAGACGCCCCGGCGGAGAGACACTACGACAACGTGGCGGCCATCAACGAACAGAAGGTAGGTTGCTGCTTGATTTTTTAAATGATTTTAAACGTGATGTGCGTTGTCTATGATCGTTGTTATGACTAAGTTTACAATTAGGTTAATATTAAAGGAACAGTGTGTCTTTAGAACACGTGCCGATGGCTCACTACCCCTTCTCCCCCTATACAATCTTTCCTATCCCATACCCCTATCCCATTCTTCCTGTTTGATTCCTCTGTCTCATCCCCTTTCCGTCTTAAAGGCAGGCAGCGCGTTGACTTCGCATTTGGTATTGCAAACCACTTTCCATGAGCCGGGCTGTCTGGCCGTTTACCAACTTCGCATTAAAAAAAATTACAAGACTATCCAATCCAACTATTTTAGAAATAATTTACGTAATCAATTTGATCATAACAATGATTGTGGATTTAAAAAGAATCATCTTCACAATAACGTCTTATTACCATTCACTCGTGACTAATAGGCGATTTGTAATTTTAGCAATAATTCATTCATTTCATTCAATACGATGTGTAATCGCAGTAAAACTTGCTTAAATTTAGAATATACAATAGAGTAGATGACATCTAAATCATCTGGAGACAATTTTTATCATCTTACAAAATATCGTTGTCTTGTAGATATTGTACGAGCTTACAAAGTTATAACTGTAACGGGCCATCAATAAATTACGTCGTACTTCGGGGGGGGCTTCGACGAAGTGTGGCATTGTGTGACAAAGGGTGAAAACAAAACACAAAATTTGTAATATCAACGAAAAACTTCAAAATATTTACAAATATATTTTTTTATTGCTCTCGTTTCAATCAAAATCTCTCCGACTGTAGACTGTTTGGATAATGAATACCTCAGCTTGGTAGACGTTGAAAAATATGTAGAAACATGTAAAAATTAAACAACTTTTCATATAGCATTATCGATGTTTGCGAATCAAAACATATTGTTCCAATATTTGTAGTCTTCTCCTGTACACATGTAAAACTTTTTTGTTTTTGACCCATAAATAATTTTATTGTGGCATGTGTCATCCACTCTGTTGTATGGTATTCATAATACTAGTGCGGTAAGTTGGTTTTCTCAAACGAGTAGACGCATGGGCTCACCATAGTCACGAGTTTGTAAAAAGCAACAACGCAACGTTTTTCAACACATTTGCGAGAAAACGGTACAATAGGTAATGATATGAACATAAATATCAGTCGGAAAGTCGCAACAATTTTTAACGTTTCCAATATGAAAATGTCGCACATTTGCAAATGGCGCCACTTGCGCCTTGTGCAAATTAGAACTACATTTTACGGCTCATTTTCTCTATGGTATTAAACTGAGACAAATGCACTGATCAAATGCTCTTCCAAGGAGGTTCGATTATTCAGCTTATTTAATCTCGTAATGTGAATACGAATAACTTGCACGCCGTGCGGTAAAACAGGTGCTTAGGTGAGAATACCTATTTTACGCACATTCCGTTGTATGGTGCGTAATTTTTAACTTTCGAACAATGCATTAAGGCTTTAATGGAAATGCGTTTTTGAGCAAATGTGTTGAAAAAGTTATTATTATGTTATTTGGCTATTATATTTCATGCATTCATTCATTCACTCGGTTAAGTTTCATTCATATTTTTATTTTGCTTCTCTTTTGTTAATTTTTCCGCACAGATGTCGCCGCAGTACCGTTACAGGAATATGCATTGCTGTAACTCGAAGGTATTTTTTTATGTTATGCTTTATATGTATTGGTTTATGGATTTTACTAATATCAATCATTATATCGATTCTTCGCTTCAATTACCTGTTATTTTGAAAATTGAAACTAGAAGAGAGTTTTTTAGAAAAGTTACATTTTAATCACGTTATTGAAGCAAAGAAGCGTATATCTCATTGTAATATTAAATAAATATATTTTTTATTCGTGTTTATAATTTCATTTGTTACATTGGTAACAAAGTTTTGTGGTGTTTCGGTCGGTATATGTCAATTATACAACTCATATAAAAAGGTAATGTCTGTCTGTCTGTTTGTCTCACTATGTATGCATGGCTATTTGTTTTCGAAGACTTGATTTCACATGGATGATATTTGAAATGAATTATGTCTTTTATACGCGACTATACAATGGTGTAGGGAAAAGAACTAGCGCGCATACGAGTATAATGCTCGTTATAGACGGGTAAACCAAATTCAATCAGTTTTGCTGAAAAGCACACAATTGAAGTGACACAACGGGAATGGATATTTTTTATGGCATAAGTTCAGTAGAGAGCCAGAGGGCCCCAGACCACCTGACGGAAATCGGTTACCATCGCCTATGGACATTTGTCACACCGAAAATGCTATCAATGTGCTGCCGCTTTCTAAAGGAAGACAGGAACTTGGCCACTAATGCCGGAACACAACTCAAGGTTGTTTAGCGGCATACTCTAGATTAGACCATGGGTGATTTACAACTCGGGAGTCTCTTAGAGAACGCTTTAAGGAAGTTGGTATTTTGACGGTCGCCTGCCAATATATTTTTAATAATATAATTTATATTACGAATAATTTGAGTGCCTACGAGCAGTATAAGGATGTTCACAATTTCAACACCAGGCATTGTAATAGACTGATATTGACATCTTTTAGATTACAAAAAGGACTGTCCTCTTTCTTGGGGTTGGTATACGCTTCTTCAATAAGATTCCGAGTGAAATGTTAGATCTGCCTTTCACTAAATTTAAAACCAAATTAAAAAGTATCTTGCTAAAAGAGGGATAGTACACTTTTGAAGAATACTTAAATGACAAAAATTCATTTACATAGCAGCGCCTTGCAACCTCTTATACTATATTTTGTATAACGTTTTTATCTTGCCAAGCTTGTAAGTAATTTATGGAGATATATTACAGCATAACATTTTAGTACGTCATGTCATTATTGTAACTATAATAATATTTTTCTTTCCTTTTATTGTGTCTTGGTCTTATTGAGTATGCACTGTTTGCTACATCTCCATTAATTCTTCAAAAAGTAATTCTGTAACATAGTTCTGTATAAAACTTATAAAAAAAAGAGAACTTGAGATCTAAATAGAATAAGAAATATAAAGAAAATCAATATTTAGCTAGACGTGTTGCTGGGGAGTTTGTTGCCGCTTCTTCTCCTTAACAGCAATAACACGTTGCGAAGCGGTGTACATAGAATAGGAAGTAAATTTAAATTTTAACTTACATGTATGACCATCAAAAAGTGTTCTCCAGTGGAACTTATTTTGAATAAACCTTTTGAATTTTGATAGCCATCCAGACGGGTAAACACCCTACCACCTGGCTGTGAGTTGTTTTGTCGCCTCTTACGAGTTGTATTGTTTATCCGTTCCTGCACGGATAGTGTCTGTTTGCCCGTATAGGGCAGTAAGAAATGAGTATTAAGTGAAGATATATTTCAGCAGCTGATGTATGGGTCCCAGCAGTCGGGCGTGATGACCGGGTCGGTTGAGTCCCAGGACGAGATGGAGGGCCCCAGAGCAGCCTCACCGGCTTCCACGAAGAGCTCCCCGAGCGAGATGTCCACAGTAAGTTTGGTACGTATAGATTTTTTTTAGTGTACTATCAGTACTTACTTGTTGTTTACTTTATTTGTTTATTTCTTTATTCACATGCACTATACTGTTTCCAAGCGTTTATTTTACTTTTGACGTTTGCACGTCTATCAAGTTACCTATTTCTTGACAGTAAACCCAACATCATTGTCGTACTTTATTGTGGGTGACGTACTAGTGATGTTCTGTGAGTCATGTAACACACAGACTGTTAAACCATCTACACTATATGTAAATAAATCGAAATTAACTTTAAAGAAAAATAATACCGCAATTATTACAAGTGCCGAATTAAATGCAGTGATAATTTTAGTTTTATTTTACTCTTTACAACTGATATATAGATGAATTAAATTGATTAAAACTTATTTATAAATGAAGTCGATTTTTGTAACAAATCGAGTCGGTAATTGTCGGTTTGTCTGTTAGAGCATCACGTGAAAACTACTGAACGGATTTAAATGAAACACGATACAGAGCTAGCTTATATCCCGGGTCGTAACTTAGGATACTTTTTATCCCGATAAATAATGCCGTTTCCATGGAATAAATCGATTAACAAAATAGATGGCGCTGCAATCGATTTTTCAATTCGCTAACAAATACCTAGGTTCTTATAACCAACATCTGATTTATTGTATTACTTCAAATTAGGTTGGCTGCGACTCGCTTGTAAGCTTCGCTGCGTAGTCGAGTAGACTATATGGAGTTACTTTATTTTCTTTGTCATTGTAGTGAACTTAGTAACAAGTTTTAGGTAAAACATCTAATTAAGTTTGTATATACGTAACATAGAGCTAGGAATTAGGGCTTTTCACAGTATATAAAAGCTTAGAACCAGATTGGCATCCAAGCGTGTTGACACATGAGTGCTAAAATTATTATATTTTCGTAAACGAAATGATTGTACTAATATCAATGATAACAATTTAATAAATTTGTGTGCAAGAAGAAGTTATTTGTTACGTTATTATAACAAGACATAACAAAATAAGAAATATAAGTTACTAAAAAGTTGACGGTGAAGGTGAAGACGGAGTGTGATTGCTCAATATGGAATTAACGAATTCGTAAAAGATAAGGCTTCACTATTATCTAACAATTAGTAAAATATAACGATGATTACAGGAGCCATCGATAGGCCCGTCGGTTCCAGGCAAGCAGAAGCTGCACCAATTCCTAGTCAGAACTTTCAGTAGTCCCACCAAATGTAACCATTGCACTTCGCTCATGGTGAGTGATTATCTTTATAACGTAGTATTAGTAGTAGTTTGGCTAATGTACGTGAAGATTGAAATGCGTGGCGAAATTAATAAACATCAGTATGGCAACTCCAAACCACCATTGAGTATGTATACAATACGTAAACAATATTGTTTTCCTTTGAATTCAGCGTCTTTCTTCTTGCTTTTTCTCGAACTTAGAAATCTTACAAAACAATAACTTTAAAGTCGTAAATGCTAAAACGTTATTATAACAATAATGACAGTAATAAGGACAATGTTTTGGTAAAATGACATTGACATTTCTATTAGCATTGCCATGTAAAAAAAGTTGTGAGTAATTCGAGTCTCTACTTTCGTTAGCCAAACTCTTAGCTTTTCTTGAGGTTTCATATGGACTGAAATTTTTCTATTCTATATATATTATTCATAATATATTCATGGGTTATCTATGACCATGTCAATAATAGCAGAGTAATACGACTTGACATCTGACAGTTGACGTTACAAATAACTTATATTTGTAACGTCAGTTGTCAGATGTCAAATCTATATTTGACAGTTTGCCGTGTATAATGATGATAATCTGTGATCAGATCGGGCTGACGCGTCAGGGGGTGGTGTGCGAGACGTGCGGCCTCGCGGTGCACACGCGCTGCTGCGCACGGGTCGCGCCCCGCTGCCCCCTCCCCCCTGAGAGGTCCAGGCGTCCCCTGGGTATCGACCCCGCTAGAGGGCAGGGCACCGCCTACGAGGGATACGTCAAGGTGGGTTACGTGTCAATGTCCGACATATCTGTTCATTTTTAGGTCACGTGCCCGTCTTCGACAGATCTGTTCGTTTTTAGGTCACGTGCCCATGTTCGACATATCTGTTCATTTTTAGGTCACGTTATCGTCTTCCACAGATCTGTTCATTTTTAGGTCACGTACCCGTGTTCGACATATCTGTTCATTTTTAGGTCACTTGTCCATGTCCGACATGTTACTTTTTACGTTACGTGTCCATGTTCGATATGTTACTTTTTAGGTCACGTGCCCGTGTCCGACATATCTGTTTTTTTTGGGTTTCTTAGTCATCTTGGAAAAAACCGGGGCTTTTATGAAATCTCTGTCATGTCTATCCGTCCGCCTGTTTGTATGGCACAAAAGTTTTTTTGGAACGCTACTGGCTCTATACGAATGAAATTGGATAGGAAGGTGTAGTCTGTATACTGCAACAAAGTGATGTAGTGAAATTTCGAAAAAAGTAAAGTATAGCGGTGGCTGTCATACAGGCAAATGACAGTTGAAATTTTTCATTTCTATATATATAGACCTCCTCCTCCTCCTCTAACTATTAAATTAAGAAAAGAACAATTCTAAAAAAAAAAATATTAATTTAAATTAGTTTTAACAATAATCGTAGAGTAGCGCAGTTTTTTAATGTTTCCATAGTTAACTATGGAAACATAAAACAACAGCTCTATATGTCCATAACATTTGTCACCTCTACAAAACCTTCCATAGTACATGAACCCGTACACTTGCTTTTTAAATAAACCTTATATCACAGGTACCAAAACCGGGAGGCGTGAAGAAGGGCTGGATGAGGCAGTTCGTAGTCGTGTGCGACTTTAAATTGTTCCTCTACGATATATCGCAAGATAGGTGAGCTTTTTTTTTTTAATTCGAAACATACTGCGAACTTTACGTTCTTAAGATCGTAGCCACTATGAAATCCTTTAGAGAGCGTAGCCGACACGCACTTGATAATTTTTTTAACTTTTATTGTACGCGCAAAACTAAAAGTAGTTTTGTAATTTTTTTGGAGGTCGTACATATAACTTAGATTTAAATTTACTTCCTATTATATGTACGTCGCTTTGCAACGTGTTATCGCTGTTTAAGGAGACGAAGCAAAAAAACTCCCCAGGAACGGAGAAAGAATACAATTTCCTGCGGCCCGGCGGCTTGTCGTAAGAGGCGACTAAACAACCCACAGCCAGGTGGTAGGGAATTTGCCCGATTGGATGGCTACCACCCCTGGTCTAGAGTATGCCGCCATAACAACCTTGAGTTGTGTTCCGCCATTAGTGGCCAGGTCCCAGTCTCCCTTAAGAGAGCAGCAGCGTATTTGTAGCACCTTTGGTATTACAAATGTCCATAGGCGATGGTAACCGCTTTTCATCAAGTGGGCCGTCTGCCTGTCTGCTGAACTCATGCAATAAAAAAAATACATCTAGTTAAAAATTCTTTTACTTCATATTTACGGATATAGTGAGCAGGCTCAAATGGACAATACCGTTTCGACTAGTACTATGAACAAAACTAAAGTGTAGTGTACTGTGCTAACTTATTAAAGAACACATGAACAAAGTGTCTTCCCCTTAATAGAGACAATAACAAAAGTGCACTGGTGTAATGGTCACTTTCTTAGTTAGAATACTTTTAGTTAATTTAGGTTATATTTAAATTACTTATTAGTCTTTTTAGATTAGATGGTAATATTGATGTGGTATTTTTAAATATAACATTTATGAAAAAAAATGTATTTATTTATATCTGTGATCAGGCTTTTTAAATTTTTTTAGTTGAGTTCAGTAGACAGGCCCACTTGATGGAAAGCGGTTACCATCGCCTATGGCCATTTGCAACACCAAAGGTGCCATAAATGCGCTACTACTCTCTTAAGGGAGACTGGAACCTGGACACTAATGCCGGAACACAACTCAAGGTTGTTATGGCGACATACTTTAGACCAGAGGTGGAAGCCACCCAGTCGGGCAAATGCCCTACCACCTGGCTGTGGCCACCCGACCGCAGGAAATTATATTCTTTCTCCGTTCCTGCACGGTTAAAGACTTTTTGCAAATAAAAATATATATAATAAGTAAATAATAATAAATGCAGCCTTTTTTTGGAAGTATCTTATAAAATTACTTTTTAAATAATTAATGGAGTTGTTACAAATAGTGCACAATAAGAGAAACAAAGCTGCCTTTGTAATAATGACAGTATATACCAAAAATTCATATTGCAAGATATCTACATAAATTCCTTACACGTCATTACGCAAAGCACAATTAGGCTCCCAAGGTGGTAGGATCAGAGCTGCTAGGGGAGATTGTTCCTCTCTCGCTCTGTCGTTATTCGCAATCCAGCTCTTTCGCACTACATACCGTCAGCTGAACACATTAACACTCGGCTGAACTAGACTGCGCAAACTTAAGTAGCTAACTTCACTCGAATCGCATTTAAGTTTTGCGCGTATTCTATTTAGGCTGACCCATACTAACGTTGGCAGTGGCATCGTACGCAATGATCAGCACCTAGTCGATTCATACAAGATATCAAGAAATCTTAATATCTTTTATAATAATAATAACAACTTATTCAATAAAAACATGTAAAAGTAACAGATTATTAAAAGATAGTAATGTTTGTAATAAAACTAATATAATAGGGGCTTTGACACCTAAATGTATATGTAGTAAGCTGTAATGTATAGTATTAGGTGTCGATGCTTTTCCAATGCTCTTTTTTTACACTGATACATAATATTATGTTTGCCTTGCTTGTATATGTATGCGCGTGCGCCTGTGTGTGTGTTAGCGTGTGTGTTGGAGCCATAGAATAATATTATGAAATTCAAAAAAATTAAAGCGTCTTTGTGTTTTGAATAAATGAATAGGATGCCAAACACTGAAGGAGCAGGGGGGTGCCAACAATGGTGTAGTTTACCTTATAAGTGCTTGTTTTTTCTTTTTGCAGGAATGCGTTGCCGTCCGTTTGTGTGAGTCAAGTATTGGATATGCGGGACCCGGAGTTCAGTGTGACGTCGGTCAAGGAGTCGGACGTGATACACGCGAACAAACGGGACATACCTTGTATATTTAGGGTGAGTTCTTTATTCTAGCATGCACAAAGTCTCTGATATAATAAATCTGTGAATGACTCGGGTTTATATAATGCGTTTGAATATGTGAAAATAATTAAGGGGGGATAATGACGGCCTCTGTGGTTGAGCGGGCTAAGCCTTTGCCGACTTACCTCACTGCAACACAGAGGCTTCGGGTTCGATTCCTGGTGTAGTAAATTTTGGAAACATATTTCCTCCGTTATTTACTATAGTCTGGGTGTCTGGAATCGACCCCAGAGTAGTCCGTTTTATATTACCCATAACACAAACTTAACTACACTAGTTTGGGGATATACAATATGTGTGTGTTTGTCTGCCGATTATTATTATTAATTCGAACCACGACATTCCGAAAATGCAACTTTGAAATAGCTACACCGATTTTGACAGGTCTTCCACTGGCATATAGCGAACGTTACAGGGAGTAACTTAGGCTACTCTTAAAATTAGGGTTCCGCGAAAAAAAATCCACGCGGACGAAGTCGCGGGCACAGCTAGTATATAATATAGAATAACACCAACAGTCATGAACAGCTTATGACCTATGTTCATTGAGACTATAATTTTATTGAAATTGACGAATAGAAGATTTTTGATTTTTTGATTTCTGACAGATATCAACGTCGCAAATAGAGGGCGGTAAGCGTTCTCACACTTTGATGTTGGCGGAGTCGGAGTCCGAGAAAACCAAATGGGTCGTCGCTTTGAGCGAACTGCACAGGATATTGAAGAGGAACAACCTGCCGGACAAATGTGTGAGTCTATATCATTCTCTTGTTGTCTGATAGGTAAATATGACTCCGTGGATATATTGCATGGCCATTGGACCTCATTTTTCTAAATTCTTTAATCACATTTTAAAAAAGCAAATAAAAAGTAATTTACTGTTTAGAAATTATTTATACTTTTTTTAAATGTCTGCATTCAATGGAATATTTACATACATTGTCGCAAAACATCATCAAATAACAAAATATAATATGTATCTAAAATGTTTATCTGCTAGCACAAAAATCACAATTTCGTCAAGTTTCTTAGTTGACTCTTATGGTGAGGCTTCATCTGGGATAATGTTAGAAATACAGGCCTTTTAAGCCATATAATATGCGACATTTGTAATACATTAAATATTGACATATAACATATGTATATTAGAGATTAAACGGATATCCGGTATCTGGCCTATCCAGCTTAAAATTACAATAATAATAATTATAATAATTTATTGTAAAAAAGCCAGATACAATGACAAAGAATGTTTAAATTAATTTAAATCTATGTACATATGTTGACATGTCATTTCCCTAACCCCCAAACTAGGTTTGCATTTGTGTCTTGGGGAAGCTTGGACCTTGGACTCGATGGTATGGAAAGGACGGGATAGGGGAATAATATAGGAGGATGGAATAGAGAAAATGGGATATCTGAAGATATTTTTCAAAAACAAATAAATTATGTTTTCTTATTGCATGAGTTTAGCAGGTGGAAAGTGGTTTTTTTTCTAACAACTCTATAGACTCGAGTTCCGTACGCTTTTGCAACTTAATTTCTAAGAAGGTGTTTAAAATTTATACACGCTTATTAGTTATTTTTGTTATTGTGTGTAACATTCATTCATGTGGTGTACCAAGAAATGGATGGAAAGTGGTTACAATCGCCTATGTACATTTGCTACAAACGTGCTGTCGCTCTCTAAAGGGAGATTGGGACCTGGCCACTGATGCCGGAACACAGCTCAAGGTTGTTATGGTGGCATACTCTAGACCAGGGATGGTAGTCATCCAGACGGGTAAATACCCTACCACCAGGCTTTGGTTTGTTTTGTCGCGACTTACGACATGCCACCTCAAAGCAGCAGTAATATGCAGAGTCAAGTAGAAGACGACGTTTTCACTTATAAGGTTTTAATCCGAACTGACATCATTATATGAAATTACTAACTACCTTCTTTATTGAAAAATATTAATGCACAAACAGCATAATGCATTTTTTTTCAATTTCAAAAACAACGCTGTCCCTCGGTTTGACATTTGAGATTCCTTCACAGAAATTGATCTTTACAAGCTACACTATGGTTTGGTATAATAAAACAGGCTGTGTTTATTTTTTCAAAATCAGCCGGATCGACCCTGACAAGGGTAATTGATTTTACAAAAATCTAATGACACCACTTTAGTTTTCGTCCATATCGCCCTTGAGACTCCTGCCCCGAAGGCCCTTCTAGTTAAAGTCTTAACATATTCGCGAGATGCATCTCCGAAGGTTTTATATGTGTTTTCTTTATTGGCAGATTTTATCACGTTCATAGACTACTTTGAGTTTTAATCTCGCTAATTGTGTAGCAATAAATTTATTTAAAAAAGTCGTGGTAACGTATAGACTAGTGCACGCGCACGCGCCCTTTGTGTAGGACGCGTGCGCATGAACACCACTTAAGCAGTTTTCTGACCCAATGTGCATATTGTTACAATTGCAACGTGCCAACAACGGTGAAGGAAAACATCGTGATGCAACCTGCACATCGAGATAACCGATGTGTCCAACCTACCAAGCCGCCTTGGAGATGCATGGTGGGTATACTCTCCGTTCCCCTATAGTGGGAGAGCCGAGCCCAACAGTGGCACATTTACGGGCTGTTATTATTATAGTTAGTATAAATTTATTTTATCCATTTACGTGACGTAACAACGCGTAACTATGTTGCAGGTGTACAGCGCGTGCGTGATAATAGATAGTGGCGCGGCGGCGGCGGCGATCCGCGGCGCGCTGTGCGCGTGCGTGCTGGAGCGGTCGCGCGTGTGCGTGGGGGGCGAGGCGGGGCTCGCGCTACTCGACGTCGAGCGCGGCGAGATCGTGCCGCGGCGGCAGCACGCTCCGATCGCAGCCGTTGTCTACGTGCCCAACGAGCAGCTACTCGGTGAGACATTCATGTGATTACATAAAACATATTCGGCTGTGTATTTGCAAAAATTTGCACACTTGCAATCTGTTAAATCAAACAGACAGATTTGCGATGAACTCATGACACTCCCTTCGCCTATATATTTATGTATCGGCTTTATTTATCATCATAACAAACTTAAGAATATAAACTGTAAAACGACTATATTCAAAGAAAGTATTTTTTCCATGGGTATATTAATTTTATGGGAGCTGCATACGTGTAGTCGTCGCAGCGGACAACGAACTACGGGCTAGCGAAACGCAGGAGCGCACGTATTAATAGTTGCTCTATCTCGCTCTCACGTCATCCGTCCCGCTCACACATTGTGCTATATATTGTACTAGCTGTACGACTCGTTAATATTTGTACTTAAGGTTACCGTTTCCAAATTAGTTCACTTCAGTTAACATCAGCACTCGACAGTGAATACTACTCTCTGCCATCTGAAGTATCATTTAACCTGTACCTGTCGCTGCTACAATTTTTAATAAATTATCAAATGTTTTATAAACTAATTTAGCATAGTTAAGACCACGGTATACACAAGAACGCGATGCTATGTAAATACAAATAATAGATATCTGTGTTGGATTGTGTGAAGGATGATATGTTGGTTGTGGTGTGATAGAGCACGTATGTCAGACAGAACAGAGGAGTATGGAAAAAGAAGACATATTGTGTCGACTCCAAATTATTTATTTATTTTAGTAAGGCTTACAGACAAATAACAATATAAATTAACAACATAAATAAAAGTCTTGCTAATTACAAGCCTTAGCATATATATACTTGCTCAGGCTAATTGATGAAGATGTGTGTGTGTGTGGTTGATGATGGAGATTATAAAAGAATTTGAATTTGAATACATATTGAGTAGTTTGAAAAAACTAGTTTTCTTTGAAAAATTCTTTGTTCATTATATTTCTTAAGGTGTTGGGGTTAGTTACAAAGATATCAATGTTCAATTTTAGTGCGTTCGTTAAATTGTGAGGCGCTTAGGAGAAGGTGAAAGAAAAGATTTGAAATTGGATATTTTTGATGATATAGACAAATGCTCAATCTTATCTGCAGCTCTAAGACCGATATCTATTATCTGTATATATACATCAATAAATTTATGAATAAAACGTCACGCAACGCGTAAATATGTAATTAATTTCGGCAGTGGTGATAGCGGGCCGCGGCCGGTACATCCGGCTCGTGCCGATCCGCGCGCTGGAGTGCGCCGAAGTGGAGTGCGTCAAGCTGCCGGAGACGAAGGGGGCGCTGTCTCTGTGCGCGGGCCCCTTGCACGCCAACGCCCACGGGTTCGCCGTACTGTGCAAAACTAGGCAGGTGTGTCAATTGAATATTACACCGGCCCCCAACAAAATAAAGAACGTTCTGTACTTTTACCAGACCATGTTATGTATTTCGATGCACTTATCCGAACCTGGGATCAGTTTGGTTTATACACCATTGAATTGAATATTCAAGATTACACTGGCCCACAATAAATTATAAAACGTTCTCTACTTTTGACCAGATCCATCTATTCTTCTGTATTTCGATGCGCTTAATCCGGACCTGGGATCAGTTTAGTCTATACACCCTCAAAGTTCTCAGAGTGTATGGACCAAACTCACTCCAAGTTCGGATTCACCCCATCAAAATACATAAAAATAGATGGGTCTGTTCAAAAGTACTGACCAATTTTTATTTTTTCTGGTCCAGTGTTATTGGTGGCAGTACTTTTTAAATTTTAAGTCGCTCAGCGGACAATGGTGAGAGCTATGTTGAGTGTTTCTCTTATGGATAGAATCGGAAATGAGGATATACAGAATACAAAAAAAAAAACGAATTAACTTTATCTATAAAAGTATTTAAGATTTGTGTAATACGGTCTTGTCGTAAGTACATTCTGTCAGTTTGTATCTTCAACAATATTGTAATGCGAGAGCGAGACAACGAATTCTACCTAAGTAGAAGTCTTTATTTATATAAATAAAAATAAATGTTCGAATGTTTGTCCTCTATGCGTTCCTAAACCATTAATCAAATTGTGATTAAACTTTGATAGGGTGCTTTAAAAGCGCCCGCTAGGGTTACTTGCCAAAAAAACAGAATATGCGAAAAATATACTTGGCATTGCAACTCAGGCCGAGTGGGTACAGCTAGTATAATAATAAAATTAATTTCAGAATGCGTACATAGTGAACGTATACGAAATAACGCGAACAGCGGCGAGGAGGTGTCGTATTGCTGAGTTGCGCGCTCCTTCTGCCGTTCATTCCATACAACTGGTGGGGGGGAGGCTGCTTTTGGGGTATAGGGGGGGATTCGCAGCTCATTGCCTGCCAGACCCACGGAGGCCGTCGCACGAACAACCCGCTGTCTGTGAGTATTACTGGTCATTCTCCAATTATTACCGTACAATATTGTCACGAATTATGAGTTTTGAATTAAATTTCGATTAAAAGTTCATTAACTTGCTCAGAATTACACACACGTAATTTTCAATTCTTACAAATACAACAAGCCCAAACCGTAAGGCAGAAGATCGTAATAACATAAAACTCGCAAAGTATGTCGATGTGAGATTCTCATTCCGAAAGTACACTTAATTGCGCCTCGATCGCAGTTGAAACTCGACTAACTCTGTCTCAACGGACCGACTTTATATATTCGCAAATATAGTCATGGCCTCCAAATAAACATGCACCATTGCATGCAATTCTCAATTGACCATTGAGAGACCATTGCAATTCTCAAATTGTCAACTTCAATCGAAAGTAATGTGGCTTCTAAGATCTTACAGCGAAATTTGAGCAATAGAAACCGTTTATGATGTCTTACTCGAAGGCCGGCCATAAACACAAAGGGGTTAGCGATTGACAATAGATGATGACATTTTAATACTTAAAAAATTTGCACAAAATAGTGACAGGGACAAATAAGATAATCATTAAATTAATTACAGATCATTTAAAATATTAAAACGCCTGGTTGGTTACGGGTTATAGGTATTTAAACTTCTCAGAACACTTGTAGCAACATTTTAGGAACTGGCTTGGTACATGTTTCACGTGGCCAAGGGGTTTGTTTGGACTCGTAATGTTAATTTTCTATCTATGGCAAGGTAAAAGAGTGAATAGTAAGGTGCAGAAATCCGATAGTAGATATAACACCATCTATCGGAGAGTGGGAAAAATTTCGATGTTTTAGTGAGCAGTGTAGGCGAAAGGAAAACTAAAGTACGGTGCGTGTAACGTAACGCCACAGATTTTTTTACAGATAAATTAGATTTGAGACGTTTTTGCGTTTGTAGTAGTGTACGGTTAGCACATAAATAAAGATACTAATACTTTTTATTTATTTTTATTTTTATTAAACATAAATTTTAATATTAAATTTCTTCAACTCCAAGCATTTCGTAATCATCGTCATCCTCACTTTCATCCGATGAATGATTTGTCTTCATTCTAATTCGGTCTGATATTATATCTAAAGCCTTCCTCCCTGCCCTGAAATTTCTTTTCCTCTTCAATAGCATGTAGACATTTTTTTCCATTCCTCTACATTTATATTATTAAATGTTTTCTCAGCTCATCTCTTTATAGCATTCATGGTTTAGCGACGATATTTTTCACTATCCCCCGTATATTTTCAATTGGATTAAATTGAGGATGATATGGCGGTAAACGGAGCACATTATGACGATACTGTCGTAATAATATTTCGTCTATCTTATAGTTTACAAATCTAGCTCTAGTTTTCAGAATCAGGTAATCAATTAATTCATCAATTATCAATTTTAATTATTTCTTTGACTTTTGGTTGTAAATATATTTTCTTCAAAATCTTTTTGCTGATTGTACAAAGAAATTTAAATTTCAAGTTTAGAGTTTCTATAAATATACAAACACAAAAACTTCTCGAAGCTAATTTACGATAAAACATACGATATTTTTTAAATAGAAAAATACATTTACATATTTTACAATTCCGATATAAACATTTATACAGTTGAAGGAAAAAACGGGACGCACATAATTTTATAAATATTATTAAAATGCCTAAACCGATGTCAACAGAGTCGGAAACATCTAAAATATTATGTTATATCCACATGTTCGATAAATTAGAATTGCATGATGTCACGTGCCTAGTACAGTTTTACACAACTTATAATTCCGATCGGCAGATTTCATTTGCGCAGAAAAGTGCAGACTGGTTTCCGACATGTAAATAATCTATATTAAACTTTATTCGCAAGCGGAAATGGCAGAGTGTTGCTTGCTATGCATTCTTAGCTCTGTTCCGTTTACACGATTCGTACAGTGTTACACGCTACTGAAATTGGTCTACTGCGCAGGTAGAATGCGCAGGTCGGGAAGAATTATTAGTTGTGTAAAACTCTAATCTAACATTGACAGTTATTATACCCTTAGTCTTATTGTATTGATTTAGAGCAGGTTTGTATATTATGTATCTTAATTACCTGAAACACACTACAACGACAGCTGCGAGTGACCTTTTTTTATGTTCCAAGCTTGGAGTATAGGCTTTAGTATGGCTCATTCATAAGCGAGTTGTTGATTTAACTCACTACTGTGAGTTGAATCCTACAGTTTGTATTCATGCAACATTTTAAAAAAAAGTGAATCACAGCTGTCATTTTAGTCCAGGTAATTAAAAAAATCAGAGTAATGGTTCCCTTAAGGTTCTTAAAGAAGCCTACAAACAAAGTTAATATTGATGGTTCTGCAATAAATAATCTTTTCTATGACGCAGCTCTAGTCCACCCAGAGAACCAGGTGAACCTGTTCCTGTCGCACAGCGGAGCGCGCCCCCTGGCGTGTGCTCCTGTACCGAACAGTACGGACACACTCCTGGTTTTCACTTCACTCGCCCTCTACGTGGACAGGAACGGACATAGAGCGAGGGACACGGAGCTCATGTACACGGCCCAGCCGACGCACCATGGTGAGTTTCCATATGTAATATATATATGTGTTTTTTTAATTGCAGGAGTTCAGCAGACAGGAGGACGGCCCACTTAATGGAAAGCGGTTGCCATCGCCTATGGATATTTAGAACACCAAAGGTGCCATAAATGCGTTGCCGCTCTCTTAAAGGAGACTGGAACCTGGCCACTAATACCGTAACACAACTCAAGGTTGTTATGGCGGCATACATTAGACCAGGGGTAGTAGCCACCCAGACGGGCAAATACCCTACCACCTGGCTGTGGATTGTTTTGTCGCCTCTTACGACAGGCCGCCCGAAACTGTATTCTTTCTCCGTTCCTGTACGGCAGTTTGAATAATCAAAAAAAGTTAAAGGGTTAAATTTCGAGAAACGCCGATACACGTGTACATTTTTTTCTAACCAGAAGCAGGTATATAAACTTTCATGCTTCTTACTATGAAAATGACGGATTTCCATACAAAGTTTCGTCCTCTTTTTCACCCTCTTAGGGGTTGAATTTCCAAAAACACTGATACACTTGTACATTTAATTCTAACTTTAAGCAGGTGTATAAAATTTCGTGCTTCTTACTAAGATAAGAACAAGACAATAAATATACAGAGATTCACTTAAAACAATATCATTTGTTAGGTTTTGAAATTGCACAGCTGTTTTTTTTTAATACTATTACCACATTCTATCACAATTAATCATTCAACGCATTTGAATTCAAGACAAATTTTTAATGTTTCTAGCGATAAACGAAACTCACTTGTTGATCTTCACGACGACGCATATCGACATTTACGACATTGAGTCCGGCGAATGGGTGCAAACGATCAACCTGCGTAAGTATTACCTGAATATCATTATTTTCCAAGCATCATACACGCAAAACTTAAATGCGCTTCGAGTGAAGTTAACTGTGCAAGTTGGCGCAGCTCCTGTCGAGTGTTGACATTTGTTACACCTGACAGTGTAGTGCGAAAGAGATGGCATGCGAGTCCGAATAGTGACCGAACGAGAGGGCAAACATTATTCTCTCTCTAATCTGTATGTACTATCTTGGAACCTTATAATTGTGTTCTGCGCAATGACGTGCACGAACTTCAAGACTGCATTTTAGTTTTGCTCATACTGTATATATTAAGAGCAAACATTTTTGTATTACGAAAATGGTAGAGTGTATAGAACCTTAAATGTAATTGTAACGTCTTTTATACTACATTATTGTAAAATAAATATTATTATTAAAAAAACACTTTTTGACCATCTGAATTAAATCTAAAAATATATGTTTTAAAAGATAACTAAAGAAAGCCTATGGCATTAGCCTGAAGATGACCTGTGGCATTGTATCTTTATATATCACTGAACTTCTAAACTGAACTTCTAAACCGCTGGACCGAGGTGACAGTTTTTTTGTGTTTGAGCGGTTGATGGTTTAGATTCACAATTGGATCCGGTAGGTGGCGCTGGAATCGGGTTCTAGTTTTTTAATGTCCATCGGTTCCTTCAGTATTCATATAAAATTGAAGAAATTTTGTTGCATTTTACCTTATTAATCTTAACATGAGACAAAGTATAAACAAGGATAACAGTGTTTCTCAATCTTTATTTAATTTAATTAAAGGTAAATAAAAAGTACTTAATAGAATAAATAGGAACTAACTATTTAAATAATGACGATTAAGATCCTGCTTACTTGCACACCAGTGAAACTGGTAAAATGTACTGAACCATGTATTTCTAGGAATAACACCTGTATACAACTACATTTATGCAAGAATAAATGTTTCATTTCATATTTCATTTAATTAAATGTAGGATCTCATTTATTTGTTATGTAACAAATAACTTAACAAAAACAACAAAGGAATAGCAAGAAATAAACGAAATTGTTCTGGAAATCGCACTGTCACATCAACAAGCTGACTGATAGGAAAGTTGGCGGATATAACCCGACCGATGACAAAACGACACATTAAAATTTGAATGTCCGTAATTCGATAGTATTAGAAAATGCCGACTTTGAGTATCACATCTTTTTTAGGTTTTTAGCATGTAATCATATCTAATTTATTTAAATAAAAAATAATTTAAAACACTTATTAATGGTGTTCAATTCCAAAAGCATTAAATAAGTACGGCATACATAGAGTATTAGATTGTTATTTAAATTTTTACTAGTGTAGTCTTGTCTTAGTTTTACAAATTAACATTTTTACAAAATTAAAAGTGAAAATTCTTCTTTTATGGTTTGTTTACAACTTGTCTCACCATTCCTTGAATACGGTTATAGTATACGTTCACTGATAATATTGTATTTTATAGGTCTGTATATGCAAATCGGGCTCGCATACATCCACTTGTTTTGACCTATTCTCTGTCGTTTTTCAAGGCAGAGGTCCGTTTGTGTTTTTAGTGTTTTTATGTTTTTTTTTGGTCACTTTTTTAATTCTATTTTCTTTATTTAAAATTTATTAAAAAAATGCTTAGATATTTCATGTTTTGTTTTATACCATTTGTTTATACATTTTCTCTATTCTATGCCTAATTGTATCTATTGCACTTTTGCTATCATTGTTTATTTATACATACTATATTTCTATCTTCATACATTTTTACTCTATTTTAATTTAATTTTTATTAAAATTATTATTTATTTATTGCCATGTGGTAGGGTATTTGCCCAACTGGATGGCTACCACCCCTGGTCTAAAGTATATCGCCATAACAACCCTGAGTTGTTTTCCGGCATTAGTAACCAGGTTACAGTCTCCCTTAAGAGAGCAGCAGCGCATTTGTAGTACCTTTGGTGTTGCAGATGCCCATAGGCGATAGTAACCGCTTCCCATCAAGTGGGCCTTCTGCCTGTCTGCTGAACTCCTGCATTAAAAATATAAAAAAATATTATGTCTACTACATTTCTTCTTAGTTAAATTTACTATTTAGATCAGGTTATACTACTATTCTATTATTCTGTGAATGTTTTGATCTATTATAATAATGCGTTGGTTCCAGCGAACGCTCGTCCGTTGGATGAGAACGGCTGGATCTGCTGCGTGGGCGCAGGCACGAACGGGTTCCCCTTCTCCACCGATGCGGTTCCGTACATCGTCTACTTGAGGCCGCTGTTGACGCGTGAGTGCCGTTGTGAACCCAATAACGTCCCGCTGCACGCATTTGGCCCACTAGTGGGATTTTTATTGCTCGAAGTAGGCAAACGGGCAGAAGGCCCACCTGATGGAAATTGGATAATTACGACGCGTTGCCTGCCTCGAAGAAATTTATTAAACACTTTAGCGGACTCATGTTATAATTAATTAATCTTCTTTTTCTTTCTATATATAATAATTAATTGCTGTCCGTTAGTTGTCGCTAAAACTTAAAAACGACTTGATCGATTTTGATGAAATTTTGTGTATGTCTTTAAGTTGATCGCGGCATAGTTCAGATTAAATTGGAACGGGTAGGTGGCGTTGAAATCGGTTTCCAATAATTTTGATGTTATTTTTCTTTGTGCATTAAAACTACGTTTTAACGGTTTTAAACGCGGTATTTTATTATGATATTTATTCCTACGTTTTATTGTGTGTACCGGTCGCGAATACTTAAGAAAATACATTTTTTTATGTGTGTTTGGGTGGGGTCCCTGGATGGTTCACATTCACAATTGGACCTGGTAGATGGCATGTCAAGCGCGTTCTAAATTTTTATTTTTTTCAGTGCAGGGCAATGTCTACTGGGTCCAGTAGTTAATAATAATAATTGGCAGACAAACGCACAAATTATATACACCTAAGTTAAGCAAGTCATTTGCTATGGTCCGGGTGTCTGGGATTGGTGGCCCCAGAGTAGTCCGTTGTATATTTACCTATAACACAAGCGTAACATGCTTAGCTTAGAAGATATACAATGTGTGTGTTTGTTTACTGATTATTATTATTATTATTATTTATGCTTGTGTTACTGGTAATATACACGGATTAACTCTGGGGCCGATCTCAGACACCCAGACCGTAGTAAATATCGGATTGTTCCTTTAAGAAATTTATTACGATCAGAATCTAAGCCGGGACCTTTGTGTTTCGGTGATTTGCCGGTACAAACAGACAGACAAACAGAGAAACATAAAATTATAAAAAAATCTAAATGAGTTTCACTTCTTAAATCCCCCTGACTCAGTTTTTAGAATTTTTTTTTATTATACGTATAGATTATTAGATTTAGACATGTTTGCTGAAGAGTTTCTTGCGCCGCTTCTTCTCTTCAAGCCACAACATGTTGCGAAGCGGTGGTAAATTAGATTAATCTTCCATAGAGTAAATAATAACCATAAACAAAATTAATACTAAATAATTAAAATGAACAAGTTGGCGGTCAGCTAAATAAAACTTTAACAATACTCATTGCCACTTGACATCTTTGTCTTCCGTGATCACGGCTACTGAAAAATGGCCGAAACGTTGGAATAACAAAAATCAAATAGATTACCGCCCTTATAACCGTTAAAAAGTAGTTATATTATGTATACTAGTCGCGAAAACTTACGAAAATATTACACATACGAAAGATGAATTTGTGTATATAAAGGTTATTATGTACAGAGGGGCCAGTCAGTGTGGAGCTGGTGTCGTTGTGGGGCGGCGGCAAGCGGCGGTTCACCGTAAGGGAGCATTCACACCAGGCGATCGAAGCGCACAATCGATTGTAAGATTATTTTTCTCTCTTGGCAATTATTAATTAATTGTAGTTGTTCAGTTTCATTCTGATAAGCGTGTTTTTTTTGTTTTTGAATGATGAATGACGTTTTAAATCATAAATGACATATTACATGATGAGTGACATTTTTATTGATGCAAGTCGTTTTAAATAATAAGACATTTTAAATTAAAGTGAATTGCAGACAACCACGCACATTGTATTTCCCAAAGTTAAGCAACAAGTTACGTTTGTTTTATGGGTAATATACGACGGACCACTCTGGGGCCAATCGCAAACACCCAGACCATAGTAACTCGTTTACGAAATTTACCATGCCAGGATCGAACACGGAGCCACTGCGTTTTAGTGAGTTCGTCCGGCAAAGCCTTAGCACACTCAATTTAACATTTTCAATTATGAGAGATGCATTACGTTTTGAATGGTGTATATTTTAAATGATAAATGACGTTTTAAATTATGTAAGTCATTTTAAAGGATGAATGATGTTTTAAATTATAAATGTCATTTCAAAAGATGAATGATTTTTGGAATGATTAATGATGTTTCATATATGTAAGTTATTTTAAAGGATGAATGACAATTTAAATTATGAATGTCATTTTAAAAGATAAATGATTTTTGAAATGATTAATGACGTTATAAATGATGAATGCTATTTTAAATGCTGAATTAGTTTTTCGTACTATACTTATTTAAAACAATATTTGTTTGAATGTTGTTTGTTATTTTTATTTCTGCTGCATTTCTTGAATAAATCTAGCTTAACTTACTTATATGTATGACTTTCAAAGTATAGACTCCAGTAGAACTTACAATTAGTTTAAACAAGTTGCGCCCCGCGGTTTTACCCGCGTTGTGGTGGAAAATCGTTATATTTTGGATAATTCACACTATATCTTTATAAGTTATAGCCTATAGCCTATGTGTTATTCTGATGTGTAAGCTATATTATTATAAAATTTCATCAAAATTCATTCAGTAGTTTTGCGTGAAAGAGTAACAAACATACATTCTTACAAACTTTCGCGTTTATAATATTAGTAGGATCAGAAGGATAAAAACTTTTGAATTTGATAGATCTGAGCGTCGTTCCCGGTTGATATCCGCTCCGACGAACTTCGCCCACCTCTCCCACATGGGCCCAGGAGATGGGATCCGCTCCCAGAGGCTGCTGGACCTACCTACCACCGTGGAAACGGCAGACGAACACCCACAGGTTAGCCATATATGTGGTACCTGCTCAATAAGAATAATAACTTTAATTTTAGGATCAATAGAAGAAAGAAAGAGATTTTATTTGAAGAAGTAGCTACATTCTTACACTATTATTTAGAAAAAAAAATTATATTAGTACCCCGAATTTCTAGCGATTTTACTGGTTAACGCACTCAAGTTCGAATACTGGCTAGAAATCACTTGGCGGTTTTTTGACTCATATTGCATATTATTGCAACAAAACATGTTGACGGTGAAGTGAAACATCATGATGAAACCTGCACATTTCCATAATCAATATGTCAAATCCTCCAAGCTGCCTTGAGCAAGTGTGGCAGGTATGACGTATCGATTAGTTTTCCTCTCAATGTTTTTCTGCCAAAATTAAACAACACCAAGACGTAGTTTAAGCAATGTTCAAGAGGCAAATGGCGGTTTTTATTTGAATTGGCTCATTGTCGCCAACAGATGGTCAAAAGTAAGAAACAACTGGCGTCAGTTGTCAAAATCACGAGGCACAGATTTATAAATCGTAGTTTTCAAATACATTGGTCTTTTTCGTCAAGTCGAGTGCTTTGGTTACAACCATATGTATCTGAAAAATAGTAAAGCTTCTTAGTAAAAACGTGGTTAAGAATTGCTTAACAAGATGTTTATTTTTATTGCACGAGTTCAGCAGACAGACAGACAGCTGATGGTAAGTGGTTACTGTCACCTATGGACTTTGCAACACCAAAGGTGCTACAAATGCGCTGTTTCTTAGAAGGTCTAGAACCTGGCCATTAATGCCGGAACACAACTCAAGGTTGTTATGGGGGCATACTCTAGACCAGGGCTCTTCCACCTGGCTGTGGGTTGTTTTGTCGCCTCTAACGACAGGCCGCCCCAATCCAGGAAAGTGTATCCTTTCTCCGTTCCTGCACCGATAAAAGTTTACAAGTAAGGCTCATTATATTGAATTTGATTGATAGATGTACAACAGCCGCGAGAGCAGCAAACGGACTTCCCCGTTGACGATATCACACGGCACGGGCTCCTATAATGGTGAGTACTTTTTTAGGATTCCGTAGTCCAATCAATAACTGTTTATTGTGCACCAATACAAAAAATAACTTGCAGACTAAAATTATGTCTCATTACGCACAAAGGGCGATCTTATGGCTAAAAAGCGATCTCTTCCAGACAACCCCAGGACAGTTATTTATTTTCATTGTGAACAGGCGGACGGCCCACGTGATGGAAACTGATGTCGGAAAAACAACTCAATATCTTGGCGTTGCGAAGATATTCAAAGTATTGTATTGTGCATTGCGAGTGCTAAAAATTTGTATACTATTAAATTTACAATATCTTCTCGAAATCGTCGTTGCAGAATAATAGTAGAAAAAAAAATGATACTATCATCAGTACAAATGGCGTTAGCCGAAATGAATACTGAAAAGGTACCAAATATGTAAACATTTATTTCGCGAGTTTTCGATTATATTTATAAAGGTAGAGTAGCGGGCCCGGGTACGACAGCGGAATTAACTGAATACCGAAATTAGGCAAACTTACGATTGAGACGATAATGTCCAGCGATTTTGACGAGATAGTAACAGTAAATTTGGGCCCCAGGTTATTGTGGCAGCATATTCTAGACCAGGGATGGTGGTCATGCAGACGGGAAAATACCTTACCATCTGGCGGTGGGTTTTATCGCCTCCTACGACAAAGCGACCGACCACAGAAAATAGTATGCTTTCTCTATTCTTGCCCGGATAAAATTCCTTTTAAACGTAAAATTCTTTCATGGATAAGTTTTACACTTAAAATTCCACCACGGATTTCTCCACGGCTAAAATTCCTCCACGAATATAATTTCACCATGGATAAAATTCCTCTATGGAGAAAATTTCTGCACGGATAATATATGGTTTCCCCTTTTAAATAATGTTGATATGTTTTCTTTTGTTTTGCAGGTTCGTGGCGTGCGGCGGGTAGGGGGCCCATGCCGCCCTCCGAGGCGCCGCCCTCCCCGCCCTTGTCCCACCACAGGCCTATGGAGAGGTATACATAGTTTTTTTTATTCTCCACACATTGTATGCGCCCAAATTAAGCAGGTTACGCTTGTCATACAACTATAAGAAAATTGATTGATAAATCACACCAGCACACAAACAAGAAAAAAGTTATCTGTACATTTGACCAGAACCAAACATCATTTTTAGCGGTTTTTCGCGATTTATTCAAAATTTTTAGGCTGTACAAGCCAAACGGACCTCAGGTTCGAATTCAGCGCATCTAAATATATATGGGTAAGTGGGTCTGGTCAAATGTACAGACCACTTTTTTATTTATGTGTGCCGATGTTATTAGAAAATTATACAAATAAGTATGTGCGAAGAATTACAGCTAAAATAACCAAGATATTTCTCTAAACATTGCCGCTAAAAGAATGTTAATACGAGGAAGAGAGATATATAGACATACACACAAACAGGATAGGATGCATCTTACTTGTTATCAAAATTTCTTCTTAAAGTGCCAGCAAGATTATTTGGAGATCCTACATAGCTGGCTATCCATAGGATATTTAGCAACTAGCGGTACCCGGCAGACGTTGTCCTGCCTTAAAAAATTAAAAACTAGAAACCGATTGCAGCGCCATCTACCGGGACCAACTGGTAAAATCCGTTCTTAGCTGACCTCTACGTGGTGAAAAGAAGGTCCATGCCAAATATCAAGCCTATAGGTATTATATAGTTCCTGAGGTACCGTGATGGGTCACTATATACGTGTATTTCAATTATATAGATTACAGGGCGAATTCTTACTTTAATCATGTGGCCATAAATTATAATGTCTTAGCTGCTTAACATGATTTAGACTTATTGAATGATAAACCACTAACTATCAAGAACTTTTTAGTAAGACACTGGTTACAAAAATAAGCGTGTTAATCTTTCGCATATCTGATGTATTTTAAATTGATTTCTTTCGTCTTTTTTCTTTCATAATTTCTTTTATAAAAATTATATTCTTATACATTGTTATTGTTGTATATGCAAGTCAGATGACTACATGTGGAAGTTGTTAATTTGTTATAGTTTTTTAAGTAGCATGTATTTAATAAAACAACGTTGTAACAGTTTTAAGCGTGGTAATTTATTTGATTTTTATTATTCCGACGTTTCGGCCACTTTTCAGTAGCACCGGAACACAAACGAACTTGATTGATAATTTCTTTTTATTTTTCCTTCTACTCATTTTAATATTATTTAAAATTATTAGAGCTAGGCATGTTTGCTGAAGAGTTTCTTGCGCCGCTTCTTCTCTTCAAGCCATAACATGTTGCGAAGCGGTGGTAAATTAGATTAGGCTCCCATAGAGTAAATAATAACCATAAACAAAATTAAAACTAAATAATTAAAATGAACAAGTTGGAAGTCAGCTAAATAAAACTTTAACAATACTCATTGACACTTGACACCTTTGTCTTCCGTGATCACGGCAACTGAAACGTGGCCGAAACGTCGGAATAATAAAAATCAAATAAATTACCGCGCTTAAAACCGTTAAAAGTAGTTTTATTATGTATACAAGTCGTAAACTGTAAGCTTTCTGAACAAAATAAAATCGAAAGATAAGAAGTATATGTGTGCGGCCAGCTGAAAATTCATGGTTCCACCATAATATGAAGCAATGTGTAATTTGGGTCTAATTTGGGATTTCAGGTCCATAGGAGGTGGTTCTCAAGGCAGCGGTTCCTTGCTGTTAGAGAGATCGATTACGCCCTTGAGTTTGGGGAGTATGAGCTCTCTCCACGACGTCCTGAAGGTGAGTTTTATCAAAGATTCATTAAAATACTTAAACATTGTGTATTTTCTTTCACTAATGGCTGAACACGTGGAAAGTGATGTATATACAGTCATAAAGTCGCTCTTCGTCTTGTATCAGTATACGAAAAATTCTAATGTTGCTAGCTTATATATTTATTTTAGCACTAGAGTTTGCCCCGCGGCTGCGCTGCATGATAAGTAGCTTTATTTTACTTACATAAAAACTTAATTAGGTTTTTTACATATAATTATTATAAAGAAACTAAGTCCATATAGTCTAGACAACTGTTTCAGCAAAACAGAGATGAGTCGAAGCCAAACCTGATTTGATACACCTGATACAACGAAAGGCATGTTGTTAATGACAACGTAGGTATTTGTTAGTAAATAGAAAAACACGATTGCAGCGCCATCTATTTTGCTAATCCATCCATTCTAAGAAAACGACGTCATTTATCAGCGTAAAATGAATCCTAAGTGTTAACTCGGGTTATATATAAGCCAGCATTATGTAGAGTTTAATTTATATACGTTCAGTAGTTTCCAAAAGAGATGCTATCGCAGCGCCATCTTTTTCAGTATTTCGTCTATCGCACGGAAACGACGTTATTTATCTCTATAAAAAGTATCGTAAGTTACGCCCCGGGATATAAGCTAGCTTTGTGTCGAGTTTCCTTTAAACCGTCCAGTATTTTGCACATGATCCTCTAATAGACGGACCAAAATTCTAAAAATTATTATTAAAGTATTTTCGGAATCTGTTGGTCCGAATTAGACCCCCCCTGATTTTTTTTCACGTTTTTAAACGCACTGTACAAACGCGATTCAGTTACAGATTTATTATATTACTAGAGTTGCTCTTTAAAGCAGGCGGTACAGGTTACATTGTATTTAATTTTTTATGTATTTGCCCCCAGAAGATTCACTTCATTTTATATCGCAAACTATACCACCATCCCCCATCTATCTGTAAACTACGTTATCTAAGTGACAAAACTTGACAAAAATGACAAAAGTGTACAAAGTGGACCGAGGGGAACAAGGGGGGACTAAAGGGACCAAGGGGACCAAGAGGTGCAAAGGGACCAGTGGGACCAAGTGCATGAAATGGACAAAATCACAAAACTATCCCAGTTTCCGGGATAACCTTTACATAAATCTATGCCATTATCCGGGATGAAAAGTATCCCTTGGACACCCTCGGTATTAAAATTACATATGTGCCGAGTTTCAGCCAAATCGGTCTTATAGTCTTTCCATTCAAGGATAACAAACAGAGAGACAAATATATTTTTATCCCGGAAACTATCCCATTTTTCAAATAAAAAGTATTCTATGTTCATCGTCGGTATCGAATATATATATATATATATATATACTGAGGTTCAGCCAAATCGGTCTAGTAGTTTTTCCGTAAAACGGAACAGACAGACAGAGTTACTTTCGCATTTATAATATTAAATAGGGATAGATAGCTTTAGTCCTCTTTCTGAGGCGTTAACTAAGAGCTTGCTTTTTGGTATTTGTCATACAGGTCGGCTGCGACATGGGGGAGGGCCTTCACTCCGAAGACAGCAGTTGCGGCGCCTCACCGCCACACCCCATGGATCCATGATGGTAAGTACTTTGAAACTTAACTATTAAATGGAAAATTTAGTAAAAAAAAGATTAAGGTGACTTAAAAATACTTTCACTCTTTTACTTTGTTTCAATTCTATTTAGGAATTGTGACTCAGAAAAATCGTTTGCTTTTCCTACAATTCCGTTGTCAAATGACGACTATAGTGGACGTTTGTTTCTTTTATGAAACCTTAAATTTTTTGTAGCCTGGCACGCACTTATCCAGTTTTATATGTTTCTTTAATAATCTTTTTTTTCGCAGAAGTCTGTCCACCGCCCATTGGAGAATAGATATGTCGCGTTTTTACGCATGCTTCTGTTGAGTTTGTTCTTTTATTATTTATACAAGCTCGACTCGAATGAGGCTACATCCGTACATATGTATGTTTTTATCTACATATATTCGTTTGAAAGTATATTTATAACTGACTTGTATCATATTAAATGAATTATAGTTGGATTTAAAGGAACATTTCGATATGAAAACAAAAGATTTTTGATATAGCTTGTTGCGTGCAAAACTTAAATACGTCCCTGAAGTTGGTACAACGAGGTGATACGCACACAGCTGAGAGGGAGGAGTGTTGCGCTCTCGCTCTGCCGCTATCTGTACACACGAGTCGTCTCTTTCGCACCACACACTGTCAGGTGTACTGAACATTAACTTTTGGCGAGACTTGCGCAAACTCACGTAGCTAACTTCACTCGGGACGCACTTCGGTTTTGTGTATACTGTATTTAATTTCGTCTATTTTATGAAGAAGAATAATACGATTTGGGAATGATAGTCGTTCAATAAATATGTGACTTTTTAAAAGCTTCTGAATTCTATTGGATTAGATGGCGCTAAAGGTCATTCTCTCGTTTTCCGATGTTTTATGATTTTTTTAAAAATTTAAAATAATTTTATTAATGCACTAATTTTTTAGTGTCTTAGTCAAAAAATGTTTTTATTTTTTTTCTAATTGTGAAGCCGGTAAACATTTGCTGGCCTACATCATTGCAACGTAGAGGCTTCAAGTTCGATTTCCGACATGGTTAATTTCGGAAATGGATTTTCCATTACTTACGTTGACCTAGGATCGGCTTCAGAGTAGTCCATTGTATAGTATAACCCACAACAGAAGCGTAACTTGCTTAATTTGGGAATATACAATGTGTGTGTTTGTCTGCCGGTTATTTATTTATTTTGATTTATATATTTGTAACTTTAGAGGCGAAGCCGTCTCGTAGCCAGCTTCTAGGATAGGATAGAGGGGATGAGATGGGACGGGATGGGATAGTAGGGATGGTATAAGAGGGGTGAGAAAGTAAGACATCGAAACTTATCGTACGAAACACGTTAAGCTGAACGCTAAATACTAACACGTATGTTAAAAGTTTTAGTTGGCTTTTTGAAAGCGATAGAAGAATGACCCGTACAGCCTTCTCTAATCGGTTTCAGTGTTGGGCTTTTTTATTAGGCGATTATTCTTAATATTATTCTTCCTTGCTGTTTTCTTTTAATTTGTGCCTACGAATACGTGTAACAATATGAATTAATTAAATGATCATCTTTAAAGACTTTAATATGAAAATGTTCCTCTAAATTCATTTCAAATAACTCGAATGATAATGAAATCGACGTATTTGGTTCCTAAGAGATGCATAATATATGAATATATGATTTGCAGATAAAGTATATTTATTATTTTAAATATTTAACATGGATATTATTTTACGAATTTTTATTACTGAAAGAATATTTCTAGCGCGTTGTTAGATTGATTAAGATGTTCAGTACGACTTGTGTCATGATTTAATTGATGTCGTGAGGAATGGGAAAATTACTATCGGAAATAATCTTGTTTGCTTGAAATTAACTACATGTTAAATCTTGATACAGAACGTGCTAATATTTTAGTTAAGTTAAAAGTGTGGTAGAAATTTATTCGAGCATGTCGAGAAGATTTGATGGCTATAAATTTTAGTTCTAATTGTCGTAAGGTTTAAACCATAATTTTTCAGTGGGTCAAATAAAATTGTTTTTCGCACTGCAATTAAAGTTAAATTTTAATCTTTGTAGCCGAATCCTATGTGTTAACCCTCTAAGACGGAACCAAAACAAATTTGTGGTTGAACTGTCACACATGCTTTTGGAAAGCACCACAAATTTGTGGTCGAACTGTGCCACACATGCTAATTGGGAAGCACCACAAAATTGTGGTCGAACTGTCACACATACTTATGGGAAGCACCACAAACTTGTTGTCGCACTGTCACACAAACTTTTGGGAAGCACCACAAATTTGTGGTCGAACTGTCACACATGCTTTTGGAAAGCACCACAAATTTGTGGTCGAACTGTCACACATGCTAATTGGGAAGCACCACAAATTCGTGGTCGAACTGTCACACATACTTATGCACCAGAAACTTGTTGTCGCACTGTCACAAGCACCACAAATTTGTGGTCGAACTGTCACACATGCTTTTGGAAAGCACCACAAATTTGTGGTCGAACTGTCACACATGCTAATTGGGAAGCACCACAAATTCGTGGTCGAACTGTCACACATGCTTTTGGGAAGCACCACAAATTTGTAGTCAAATATAGATAACTGAAACGAACCTCGAACTCATGCTTTCTCCCTCTAACTACATATAATTTGTATTAGAGTAAAAGAGACGATATAATTCTCTTGGTTTTGGCGCGGCAATTTCGATGACAGCTGGCCGATTACGGACAAAAATAATATTAAATTTGGCTCCCTTTAAGGGTTTAGGGGACTTTTGGGTCTCGTATGTAGATACTATGTGATTAGCCACAGTCCTTCCGGCTGATTGCAAGCGACACTGTATGTGAAACTTGCGATCACCGGCACAGCGATATGTTGAGTGCAAACCTTGTTTGCTGAAACTGATTTCTATGCGCTTTACGCTACGTCTGTCAGCAAATCACATTGGTCGCACTGAGCGCTGCAGTTGCTATACGCACGGTTCAGTTTGTGTCTGTTTTCTCAACCGCGTGTTGCAGTTGCGGTTGACAATTCGACTAGCCGGAAAATAAACCGCATGCTGACTGGACCACATCTAACCGCACCGTGTGTGCGAGACCTTTCAAATTGAATACGTTTACAAATGAATGATTTACTATGGTTATAAGTAGTAGCTATGCTTTCCTCGGCCTAAATTCCTTGAGTCACTTATCGGGATAAAAATAACATATTTCTTAAGTTGGAACAAGCAATAGATTTACAAAATATCGTTAAAATCGGTGGAGCAGTTTCGCAGATTAGCGTGAACGAATATTGTAAACATTTTTATGTATTAAGACTAACGGTCCCGGTAGACGGTGTCCTGCCTTGAAAAAAATTTATAACCCATATTGTAGTGCCGCCAACTGGGTCCAATAGTGAGTCTAAACCATCCATGATCCACCCACTCGAACACACACAAAAAATTTCATCAAGATCGGTACAGTGTGGTTTAGAAAGTTCAACGATGACGTACACACTAATATTAGAATTTTGTAATTGAGGTGAATAATTCAGATAAAAACTATCTATCTTTTCAGTTGGACCAAATTACACATAGTTACAAAATTTTATCAAGTTCGGTTTAGTAGTTTCGGAGTTTATATCCTGGACATACATCGTGTCCAAGATATTTTATATATATAAAATAACATTTGATTGTCTGGGAAATGGTTTTTTCCTTACGACAATTAGGATTAGAAGTATGGCACATGAATTATGATCGTGGTAAGTTATTTAGTCCATAATTTATTTGAGCTACATCAAATCGTCTCGTCTGTATTCTCTATCTATAAATTTATAATGACGCGCCATTATTTAATCGACGTATATTGTATACTTCCATGATATTAATATTAAGAGGAATAAAGTGTTTAAAGCTTAATATACACCGACGAAATAACATTTATTTATTTATTTATATACAAAGCATGTAGTCGTATAAAATTATTATAAACAAAGATGACATTACTATTTTATAGTTTGATATCATAAAAGGGTGAATTTTAATTTTTTAAATTATATTTCATTTATATTTTTATTTCACTTGTAATAGTATTGTAATAATAATTCTCACTCTGAGGTGTGGTGGGCAAAGTTTAGTCCTATTCACTGCAACACATAGTTCTCGAGTTCTATTCCTGACATGGTAAATTTCGTAAGATGTCTTTCCACTATCCTGGAAGGTTTGTGTGTAACATTATAATATACAACGGATAACTCCGGAGTTGGATACCAGACACATAAATCATCCAGGATAGTGGAAAGTTATTTTTCGAGATTTACCATGTCAGGAATAGAATTAAATTAAACTTCGATCACTACACCTCAGATTGAGAACTATTGCAAGTGAAATAAATAATACAAATGAAATATAAAGCCAAAAACTATAGAAATGCCAGTTTTATGTGTACATATCACGCATAACTTACTCGTATGTTTGGGTTTGTCTACCGGTGTATTAATTATTAATAAATTATTTTACCAAAAAGGTAATTAATGTAGTAAAATAAAATGTATTGCATCGATGTGTATTAAGCTTTATATTGTATAGATCCAATGTGGCTTTTAGGTCAATTAGAGTTCAGACATTTGTAATAAATAAATACATGTGTAATTTATTAACAACTAATTAATAATTATGAATTATATAAATATAGTATATATCTAGCAATTTATTTATTACGTCATTGTGTTGTCCGCCATGTTTGAAAAAAAAACTAACACCATAGAAGAAAAATACTGGAAATGACAATGCATATTCTTCAATGTGTTGCCTTGATGGTTAGTTCCACCGTGTTTCCTAGATGTCGCTAGTGTCGGTTATCAGTTATTTCACGTATAACACGTCAGCTGTGCCATTTTAAAATCTAGCAACTGACGTATTTTGAGTGAATATTATAATTATGAAATGGCATGTCGTTGAAGTTGATGACAGTTTTTGGGCTGTGTTGTGTAGAATTTCTTGAGAAGCACTTGCTACGTTTTGAAATAGCGCAGCTCTATGTGGAAACTTATTTATATAGAGCTCCTATACGTTCTTGAAATATTAATTTGCATAGAACTTATGTGATCTAAAATTAATTATAACATGAATTTTAAAAAATTACCTTCGGCGCCATCTAGCTTTTTTAAATTTCCAAATTATTTATGATTTAGGAACTTTTCAGATGTATTTTACTGGGCGTCTGTCAATCTAGTATGTTTATTCTATGGCATAAATATAATATTAGCAAGAGTTGAAGTAGATTACGAAGGTCTTGATTTTGACCCAGTGGCAGATATTATATAAAGCCCATAGTACACATTTGGCCAATTTGTTTGGCCAACGTACAGGTACATTTGAGTTATTGTGCTTGTTGGTAGCCATTGTAATATTGTCACTTCTTCTGGACCACATTAAAGAACCTCGGAACGCTCTGTCCACACTATTTATAAATATAATAAAAGGTATAAAAGACTACGTCCACAGTATAGTTAAATAATTTTAACAGAAGATTGATAAAGTTCACATTATTTGAGGCTGAGTGCTACTTTCTAAATGACGTGGTTCTGCACTGCTTAGGCAGTTTAGTTTACAAGTACCACGGTAACGATGAAGGAAAACATCGTGATGAAACTTGCACGTCGACATGACTTATGTGTGAAACTCGTTTTGGACAAGCGTGGCGGTTGTAATTTGGTCCCCCTTAATAACAAATAGGTCCAAGTGGTTAGTAGAACGTTTATAGTCTGATATTATTTATTTGGCCCGATGTGTACAGCGTGCTTGAAAAAATAAATTTGAGATATCAAAGTATATTCTAACTAATGGCTCGAATGAGATTTGTGTTATTTGTCCAAACGTTAAAGAATTAGACCTTTTGTATTGCCACTAAAGTCGCGCAAATGATATGTAAGCGTGATGAATTTCAAATTTAATTTTGATTTGAAAATCAACAAAATCACTGCCATTGAAATTAATTCGTAAATATTGTTTTAATATAAACAACAGACAATTGTTTTATATCGAGTTATGATGTAGTGTCCGCAATCTTGTAATGTGTCATTGTGGCACTATATCCAATATATATATGTATATATATATATATATATATATATATATATATATATATATATATATATATATATATATATATATATATATATATATATATATATATATGGCCGTGTCGAAATTTAAGAAATTTCACAAAATAAGACCCTCAAAAATGTTTATGTAACTTGATATAAATTATTTCAAACAAGAATAAACTAATTGTTAAAATACAAATTTATTGATTTCATGAGTATAATACGCTAGTTTGTATATAAAGTTTTACCCGTAATTGATATTTTCGATTGCGTGCCCGTAATCGCCATTTTCGATAACGTAACTGACATATTCGATAACACCGGCACAAAAAAAACAGAAGTGATCTATATATTTGACCAGACCCACCTAATCTATATGTACTTCGACGCACAAAATATTGAGTAATATGCCTAAAACTGCTAAAAATGACCAAAAATCGAGAAATTGCAGTTATGGAGATGAAAAAATTAAGGATTTGGATCGAGTAAGTCGTTCATGTAGTTCGATACGCTGAACCGGAATCCTTGGATTATAAATTTGAGTAAATTACGAAACACCGAAAAATAAATAACAACTTTTAGTGGTTTTTCGCAATTAACTTGAAATTTTGAGGGTGTATGAACCAAACGGATTCAGCGTGTCGAAATACATGTAGGTAGGTAATAATAATATGAGAGGTGTATTTTTCACTGTTTCTCTCTAAACCAGGTCTCTCAGAGTGCCTCCTCCTACTCATGCCAATGATGCCTATCAAGGGCATCACGTCTTCTCTAGTAGGGTCTAGCAGTAAACTTGCGCTCGTCCTCCCAGCGCTTGCTCTGCCTTCCCCTGCTTCTTTTGCCAACTCTTGGGTACCAGTGGGTTACTAGCTGGCTCCACTTTGAGTACTTGCTCCTTAGCATATGCCTTGTCCATCTCCGTTTCTAAGAATCGATTCTCGAGAGTATCTTCTATTAGTGTAGTTTTAGCTCTTATGTTTTCGCCGTTCACTTTATCTAACAATTTGATACTCGGTATGTTACGTTCGATAGCACGTTGGTAACTTCTTAATTGATCTCTGTGCCTCTTGTTTAAAGACGTATAGCAATGTACGTAAGTGGGTCTGGTCAAATGTACAGACCAATTTTTTTTTTGTGTGCCGCTGTAATTTATCGTGTTATCGATAATTACGCTAATGTAATCGATATCGATATTTTCGATAACGCCTATTGTGCTCGGTCCGTTAATATGTTCTACCAAAATCTTCGTCACATTTAATAATTAAGTTTAATTTATATAAGAATGTGTGTGTTCTTTTTAAATGTCTTCATTTTTATTTCCCTTTTGATTCTATTAAATATATTATTCTATGTAGAAAGTTCGATATAGCTTTAAGTTATCGATAATTGTTCGTTGTTCGTATCGATAATTAATATTATCCCACGGACCATCATTAGTTTGATTTGTGTATTGAAGCTTTAAACATAAATCTTTTCATGTCTAGTGTGAATAAGTATGACAATTTATATCGATACCTTAATTATATATGTCGACAATAGTTTTCCGCTAGATTAACATTATTACTACCGGATTTCTATATCTTGCCATCCATTCTCTCACCTTAAGGGGCTACCTAAATGGAGTTCGCTATATCTCTCGTGCCTTAGCACATTTTTAAAGATGTGTATTGACAAAATTCACTTACGACTGTATTACACAAAATTTACATTAAAATTACCAATGTTTCATTAAAAGATCAATCTGATTCTGATAAGGTTCCTTATGAGCTTTGTTAATATAATATTACTTTCTTACAAGTTTTTACATCATCTAAAATAATAAAAGATAAAACTACTATGTTGGCCTGTGTTTTGGGCAACGCGTTAGCATTGCCATACAACGCGGAAATAATGCCAGCGTTTTGGTAACGCTTCCCACCGACATTGACCTGAGATCTATTGTTTATTTATTAATATGTATGTATTAGTTTTTATTTTCCATAAATAAAAATCAATTCTTATTTTAAAAAAATGTGTGTCAACTCCGACACACGACGAGAGTTTACTCCTTGAGTACGATTGTCTTTGAATATGTACTGATTGATATTATGTTGATCTTATTTCATTGCATTAAAGTTCGAAATTGTGCAATAAAGTTGAAAAACTAACGCTTTAGCGTTAAAGCTTGTATTATTTAACTCCTCATAAGATTTCTAAACCGGGGGTTTTATATGAAAAATATGTATGAAACCTGATCTGGAACCGAAATATTTTTTTCATGATACATTCGTCATATTATTGATAGATTCGTAGAATACAGAATTGTCGTAAATGAATTCTGTCAATTCATACCTTCAAACATGTAGTAACGTCCGAGCGAGATAGCGCATTCCATTTAAGTAGCCCTTTAAGATTCGTGAAAAATGGCATTAATTCTATGGAGTCTATGTCAATATGGAAGAGAGATGAATGTATAGTAACATATAGGAACTCGGGGCAAGGGAACGTACCCATAATAATGACCCGTTCAGGTCACAGGCTTAGATGTTCGTCACGTAGTAGTAGTTCGCTAGGGAAAACCCTCGCTTTTTCGAGCGATATTCGAATATGGCGAGCAGCGTTTAGCGGTTTTTGAACGGCTAATGCGCCAAATTATTTTTTGAACCCCTCTGCAAACAATGATTACTATGTAAAAACAAGAGAGGGAGAGAAGTCTTGGCATTTACTACGGGTGATCACCGGGGTAGAGGAGGATGAAAAAAGTGGGTCACTTAGTATGGGTACGTTCCCTAAATCGCATTGAAACTCGTGACTTTACATTTTAACAATAAGCAATATTTTTTTAATTATAATATTGTTATTATTAACAATCTAGTCTTTTTTTTTGTTTATACGAACCAATAATGTATTATCACGATTATGTTCTAAATAATTTAAGGCTATAGTTTAAGTTTTATAATTATTTTCAATTGAATGAGATTTTTTACGCTTAGGGTTATTGTATATGTTACGAGGCTTTTTAATATTTAAAGATATACTCAGTTCAATACAAGGAATAACAACAGCCAAATAGAAAATGTAAATCTGAAAACCTCGTGAATGCTATATATATATATCTAGAGGGCGCCACAAGTCTCTTCTAATATCTCTGTTGGACGATCTCCCTCCGTGCAGGAACAGAGAAAGAATACAAATTCCTGCGTTGGGGCGGCCTGTCGTAAGAGGCGACAAAACAACCCACAACCAGGTGGAAGGGCATTTGCCTGTCTGGATGGCTACCAGCCATGGTCTAGAGCAGTGTTCCGCAAACTTTTTGTGTCCCAGGTACATCTAGGAAAACGAAAATTTTTGGAGGTACACCACAAACAAAAATCATTTTTTAAGTAAGCCAAACGAAACAAAACGCCTCGCTCGTTGCGCTCGCGTGATTTACCTACATATTTTATGTGTAACTAAGTATCTTTCTTACCCTTACATTATTTACTAAAAATAAGTTTATAACATAACTCCGAGGCACACCAATTAATGACCATGGTACACCAGTGTGCCGCGGTACATACTTTGCGGAACACTGGTCTAGAGCATGCCGCCATAACAACTTTGAGTTGTGTTCCGGCATCAGTGGCCAGGTTCCAGTTTCTCCTTCGAAGCCGACAGCACATCGGCACCACCACTGCTATTACATATGTCCATAGGCGACGGTAACCACTTTCCATCACAGTTGGGCCGTAAGCCTGTCTGCTGTGCTTCAACAATAAAAAATTAATAATAGAAAAACACCACTGCCATTTAATTTTAAAGTTTTATTTAAAACAAATTCTTCATTTTCAACATCTCAGTGAAGTCAATTGAACTCGCAAATTTATTATCAACTAGCTGACCCAGCGAACTTCGTATCGCCTCAGAATATTTTTTTTTTCATATTTACTCACCTTTTAAACCTCCCCTGGACTTCCACAAATAATTCAAAACCAAAATTAGCCAAATCAGTCTAGCCGTTTTCGAGTTTTAGCGAGACTAACGAACGGCAATTGATTTTTATATACAAGATTGGTGTTGGAGAGGGAGTGAAATATTGAATTAATGCAATATAATAACCCTTCTCTGTATTACTGTATTGTTGTGTTTGTTTTTTCTAATTTAACATATTTCAATAGTGATATTCGAATTAAAATAAAGTATTTTTGTTGCGAAACTTTGTTCGCGTGAATGACGGAAGTGTTTGTTAGTGAATTTTGCAATGGTGGCACCAAAAGCGCGACTGCAACGCCATTTTATTGTTTCGAAGCTGGCAAACAGTCGGGCGGCACACCTCATGGAAAGTGGATGAAAGCATAGTGCTATTTTGTTATGTAAGTCGTGGTAGCGTAATGGCTAGCGCACGCGTCCCGAACTCAAAGGAGGCGGGATCGACCCTGGCTGGAACGCATGCACTGCTTTTAGGCAGTTTTCTAACAACCGTCAAACCTCCTATAGGGGAGGCCCTAGCCAAGCATTGGGATATTTATGGGCTGTTATTATTATATTATACATTATTGTGTTATATCAAGAAAAACTTGTGGCGCCATCTAGAAAAATAGAATTTGGGGCTTTTTCAGAACCATATTTTGTACTAAACGATTGTTTTACGTGATATCCTTTTTCCAAAATAATACGTATAATTCGACAACGGAGCGAATTTTCGATCAGGTTGAAATGTCGCGGGACCTTTTAAAGTTGGTACATTTGGAGATGCTTTCTAATTTGGGCGAATTATATATATTATTATTAGCACAAGTATTGTTCTATTATATAGACTCGAGAACTGTTATTTTTTCAATATTTCAAAGCCCCTATACATTAATTAATATTCAGGGAAAATAATGATTGTACATTATTTTATCGCATCGATGACAAAATAATCCCAAAGATATGTAAAATATTTTTACGATATGCAATGAAATAATCGTATTTGATATGTTTGAAAATCGTTTATATACAATTTGTGTTCAAAATAACGCTGAACCTAAAAATTATGATCCAATATTATAAAGAATATTATATATATATATACTTTTATAACTAAACGTAATAATTATTTTTCTCCGAAATGAATTGGTATACTAGTCTATGTAACCATCTTTTTTGGATACGGTGCACATTGGTAGGTAGCATTTAAAAATAATTAGTTTAGTATTATTTAAGCTGTTTCTAATGAGTCAAAACATAATATGATAATGTATAAAAATGTTCGAACAAATAAAATTTATTTGAGTTAATTTTTTTTTAATTTCTTTGGCAATATTTAAAATACAGGTTGTATATAAAAATAAATAATTCTTATCCCATCGCTTATCGACACCATTTATATGTAGTCCAATTTTATTGTGAATTCTCTTTGGTATTTAAATTTGTATTTTATTAATGGAAAATTAAGTAAATTATTAAGGTATTATTATTGACGACTAGTGAAGTACCCATCGCTTCGACTGGCCTAGTTAGTGCGTATTTTAATACTTAATTTTTTCTATTTATTTTACTTGTAAATAAATTAATGAAAGGTCCAGTGGTAAAACCGCTAGATGACGATTTCAATGGAAGTTTCGCCAGTGTTTTTGTGAGGTAAATGTCGCGAGGTACTATCACTCTTTTAAATTCTAAAACGGTTTCGGTGTACGGTCTTTGTTAGTCACGCGCAATTAAGTGACCATTCTGAGGTTCAGTTACACCAGCCACGCGACGTCGCGTGATGAACATATGTTTTGTGCGAGATCTATGAAACACCCCGAGCATATTTGTGTTTTGTATGTTTAATTTTTAATAGGCCAGTCAAGGTGAAGCGTTAGTGTGAACACTGGAAAGAACTGAATTGTACATTGCTTTCATTATATATAATTGTGTATGATTTTAGTATTTAATATTTTCGATGCTTTGTACCTATAATAACATCACTTACGAATATTCCTATAAAAATACTGTTCATAAACGCATAATCTTGTAGTTGGAATCTCATGAAATAAAGCAATTATTCCCAAAATGATATTTTTTATTAATAATAATTACTTAATGTGTCACCGTAACACTAAAATTTATAAAGTATCAGATTACAAACCGACTATAAATTAAAAGGGTTAAAAGGAAGGAAGTGTGAATCCGATCGAAATCCTTGAAATGAAGCTATTTATGTATTTCAAAATGGAATCACAGATTACTTAATAGAAAGTCTACCACCGCTTCCAAAGCAATTTTAGTTACTGTTAAAGAAGTGAACTCTCCAGCAACATGTATTTACTTCATTATTATTATGTATATACATTTACTTTACCTTTGACCAATATAATCTGTTTTATTCCTGTCACGGGTTGTCTGGAAGAGATCGCTTCTTAGCGCGATAAGACCGCCCATTGTGCACATTTAGAATATTTTTAGGCTATAAGGTTTTCTGTAATTGTGTACAATAGTTGTTATCTATCTATCTATCTATACATTCGCGTCTTTTTAAATGTATTTTGAACTAATACTAATCAATAAACAAATTTGTATGAATAATTACTAAAACGCTTGGTAGCGATCGCGTTATTCCCATTCGGTATGGTCGCCTAGAAAACCTTTTGTCGTATAATAAGCCTCCTCTTTGTTCCCTACACGGTTCCAATGAAGGTATGTGGTCATACCTTCCACTCGGTTCGCTAGGATTTAAGAGGCGCATAAGTAACCCATTCATATCCGTTTAGTATATCATCAGAATAAAACAAACAAATTAATGTAATATTTTATTGAAGTAACAATACTCTGTAACATACATATTTAATGCAAAATACACAGAAAATATTAGACAAACGTTGTACGCTTACCCCACACAAAGGCGTGCTACAAGCACAACGACTCCATCCTTTATCATCATCACATTATCGAAGATATACGTCGATAATGGGAAGACAATAAAAAAGATAAAATCCTTGGAAACATACAAAAATATTATGCATCTACATTCAACACAAATAATTGTGATTTTTCACACTGGTACAGTATATATTATATTATCTACGGTAAATAATATTTAAATTCAGCCACTTACTTCTTTCGACATACAATCTTTCAAGAGTGATCTTATTTTACATGACTTAACAGTTTGTGTATTTAGACCAGCGATACTCAACCGTTTTTATCAGAGTTTCATATAGATAGAAAATATGAAATGCCACTGACAGCAACATTATTTTATATAGTTTTTTTTACTAATCAAATATACAGCATAGGCTGACGGACGACCTGATGGGAAGGGGTTACGTCGTACATGGACATTTACAACACCAAATGTACTATCAAGATATATTCATTACATTATATAACTATGTAGTATGCCAGGCCACTCACAAAAACTCGACGGTCGCAGGTTCAATATAGCGGATATAGACAGTGTAAATGTTTCATGAATACACAAGTTTTAAAACAGAGTCCTACAGAATTACACTAAAATGCTGTACAGCAAAGTAGTTAATTAAGCTCTGTTCAAATTTTAATCGAAGTTTACACTAATAACAAATTTACCAGACTACTACTTCCGTTAGCTGTTTTCCTTATCTTACCGGGTAATAACACATCCGTGTGCAATTATTAAAAATGAAAATTTGTTAAGAATCCCATAATTAACAATATGTTTTGTAAAAACACAGCAAGAACTTGTTAGAAGTTTCTACGGATGTAAGCCTAGCTATAAACGTTATTCTGCATCTTTCACGCGATTGCACATTGCACAAGATTAACGAGCGAATACAATAGCAACACTCTTTTGTGAGTGAAATATATTAAATGTTAAAAATGTTGTCATTTAAGTTTCTCAAAAGGCGGTAATTGGTAAGCACAAGCAGACATGTGGGTTGTTTTATATTCCAACCCTTTATAAATAAGGTAATATTTGTAACACTATATATCGTATATCGAAAGAAATAAACAGCTGATCAAGTAAAAAACCATATCATTTTCATTCCAACATCTGACATATTACATCCATTTTTATATCCTTGTCCTTTTTAGTCCTGTCTTTATTTAATTATAAATGCCTTTTTAAAAATTAATATTATAAGAAATGGATACAATATTTCCGAGGTTTAAAAACCGAGTATACTATATACATAACTACCATGTTTAACATCGTGTATTTTTCATTGTTAATATGATACTAATTGGAATCATTTTAAAATTAATTTAAGATTTTTAGAAATATCTTCTGACCATACCACAGAAAATTGCAAGTATTGTTATTATATTATATTGGTACAATCAATATTTTCTGGCAAAATAATATATTAATTTTGACACCTTATAAAATAAAAGACTAAGATTATATCATAATCCCGATGATTTAAAGCTGTGTGAACTATATAAAAATAAACGATTCTATAATAACCCTTTGTCCATCGTGAAATTAATAATCACATAATGAAATTTACAATCTATGTTTTGAAATTAGTAATCAAACACACGAAAATAACAATCTAAGTTGTGAAATTAATAATCAAATACATGAAATTTACAATCTACGTTATGAAACTAATAATCAAGTACAAGAAATTTACATTTTAAGGCGTGAAATGAATTTTCAATACAATGAAAATGGTATTTCCAAAAATTTGATATCATCAAGCAATACGCGACACAAAATCAAATATGGCAGTTAATGTAGTATTATATACATTGCCAATCCGCTTGTGCATGGTACCCGGCCAGCGTACAATCGTCGTTGGAACCTTTTACTTCAGTTTCAGGATGGTGTTTTTCAGTTTGTCGACATTAGCGCCGGAGAACTCTTCGATCTTTTTTGGTGCTCTTGATGAAGACGAAAGTAGGCATAGAATTGATGTTATATTCAGTCGCGATATCTTCGCATTCGTCAACGTCGACCTGCAATAGAAGAAATAAACTGTGAAATATACTACGACGCCATAGAGGTGGAGGGGAGGTAAAAAATGGGTCACGTGGTATCGGTACGTTTCCTATATTCTAAGAATTGGGAAACAGAAATTCTAACAAATATTAAAAATGCGTAAGTCTGTTTGTGACAGTTTATTAACTGCGCCACAGATCGTCACGAAATTTTGCATACACTTGGTCAGGGTATAGAATAGGGTACCATTCAACCAGAAAAACGGTACTGTTCCCGAGAGATAGACCCCGTTTTTTTGGTGCCACCGTTGCAATTCACTAACAATTACATCGTCATGGCAATAAGAATGGCAGTCACAATTTTAATGTGTTGCTATCATGGTTAGTTAGTTACGTCTCTGCTGGATGGCGTTAAGGGTTCATAAGGTACTTTGAATGCAATAGTTGGACATTTCTAAGAATCATAACATGCCCACTTCTGGCCGGTTCCTATATCTTACCGACCGTTCATTTATTTGCCTTACTATAGGTTAAAATTTGACATAACCTTCATAAAAGTAATGTCAAAATTCAACCGATGGTAAGGCGAATGAATAGTCAGACATAGTAGGGACCGGCCATTCATCACATACATAATAGCCTTTTTTAAGGCATGTGAAGCCGCGGGCAAAAGCTAGTATACTATTATCCCAAAGAGCTTCTGGCGACAACTCTAATATTGGGTCCTTATCTTTTATTATCCATTAGTTTATTTACCTTACCATTGGCATGGAAATTAAAAAGAACCAGGTGATAGGGTAATTGCCCGTCTGGACGGCTACCACCCCTGATCTAGAATATGCCGCCAGAACAACTTTGAGCTGTGTTCCGGCATTAGTGGCCAGACTCCAGTCTCCATTTAGAGAGCGGCAGCACATAGTAGCACCTTTTAGTGTTGCAAATGTTCATAGGCGACGGTAAACACTTCCCATCACAGTTGGGCCGTCAGCCTGCTGCTGTACTCCAGCAATAAACATAAAAAAGCGGTATTATTGAGTTAGAGTAGGTTAAAAGGTTTCTTTATGGTTCTTAAAGATGCTTTCAAACTTACTTTAACTCAATATGAATAAGTACGAATGAAGCTAAAAAAGATGAAGAATATTTAAATGAAAAAACTGCATTTAGATTTCAACTCGCTCCAACCACACTATGTTCGGTGTAACGTTTTTATTTTTGTCTAATATGTAATGTATTTACGGAGATATATTCGAGTATGAATTTTTAGTGTCTTGTCATTGTTACCAGGGTAATAATATTTTTCTTTCATCTTATTATGTCTTTGTCTTATTGTGTAAGCATAGGCTTTAGATAGATAAATATGTAAAAAATAATTTTAGCTAGACGTGTTGCTGGGGAGTTTCTTGCCGCTTCTCTTTAAACAGCGATAACATGTTGCGAAGCCGTGTATATAGAATAGGAAGTAGATTTAAATTTTAACTTATATACGATCTTCAAAAAATGAGCTCCGGTGGAACTTATTATGAATAAAAACATTTGAATTGGTAAGAAACACAAACTAACAGTGACACTTTAATCCATAATAACACTACCGCAAATACTCAATTTATCATTGTATTACAATGTTACGAGTCGCAAGACTCGAATTAAATGCCGTTAAAATTACTATAGAGTTTATTAGAACTACACAAACACGTATAACACTTGTTGTGTTCGGTTATATTTGTACAAATATAACCGAACACAACAAACGTAATGCAGGACGTAATTTACGTCTCGCTTCGTTCGTGGTTCTTGCTCGACTGTCTCCCCCTCCATCAGGTCATCGTTTTATATTGCACAAATGCAATGTCCCCGTATCTAAGTCGGCTTAATCCGCCACACCTGGCTAATGACTCGGCCGCAAACTGCCATAAAAGAGTACAATAAAACAATGGGCTGTTTTCTAATCACAAATTTTAGACACAAAGTAAACAAAAGAAGACGATCATAAAATGATTACAATTAGTTTAAGCGCCGGCAGGTAATAAATGTGCTTTGTTTCAGATATGCAGGTGGAATTGGTTTTTGTCGGGACCTAAGTTGTAACAATATTTAATAATATAAATATGGATGATAAAAAATTATCATTCAACAGCGCCAGCTAAGAACCTATAAAAAAATCAATGAAACCTCGTCCTCGTCGCCATGAGTCATTATGCGGCTAAAATACTTGGCAATTACGATCGATAGTTCGTGACGCGGTTTCTTAGAAAACACTATTAGTTGGTCTAAACTAGATTGTATATAATATTATAGGAACGCAGCTCAGGAATATCCTGAGCTGCGTAAATCTATAAAACCTTGCTAAAACAAAAGCCGAGTATATTATTGTTAAAACTAAGTTTTTTCAAATTTTTATTTCGACTTTTCAGTGAAGTGGTTTTCAGATGAATAGTTGACGAAACGTCGAAATAAAACTCAAATAAATGCCGCGCTTGTAAATACGTGTACTAGTCGCGAAAACCTAAGAAAATACTACTTAAATATTTGATTTATTACGTAAAAAATAGTGTTTGCGTGTGTTCTTTTATTGCTTGAGTTCAGCAGACAGCCCACCTGATGGAAAGCGGTCACCATCGCTCATGGACATTTGTAGCATTAGAAGTGCTAACAATGTGCTGCCGCTCTCTAAAGGGACTGGTACCTGGCCACTAATGCCGGAACACAACTCGAAAGTAGCCATCCAGATGGGCACATATACCCTACCGCCTGGCTGTGGGTTATTTTGTCGCCTCTAACGACAGGTCACCCAGACGCATGATTCGTGTTCCTTCTCGGTTCTTGCACGGATAAAAAACACCTGTTCATATCGTACTATGAACACAAGTAACAACTGGGGAATACGCTAAAATAGGAAGTGTAGTTTGCAGCAGCATGACTCAGCGGTCTTTATTGAGATCCATTAGACCTACGACGCCGCGGTGACGTCACGGCAGATTGACCTACATCGTCCGCCATGGGGAGTAAGTAACATTGGACTATGGCCTCAGCACGAAAACGATTGTGTAATTTTATTACTTTGCTTAATAAACGTGTTTTTTTTTTCATTATGTCTTCATCTCTTTTGAAATGAAATGAATTGTTTGTTCTTGCAATGAAATGTAAATTTATTTGCATACTAGCTTCTGCCCGCGACTTCGTCCGCGTGGAAAGTTTTTTTAACTATCCCACGGGAACTCTTCCATTTTTCGGGATCAAAGGTTGTTGACTAAGCATATAACTTACACCATACAAAATTTCATTTAAATCGATCCAGTCGTTTCGGAGATTAGCCGGTAGAAACAGACAGATAAACAGAGAAACGAAAATTTGAAAAAAATCTAAATTAGTTCTATTTCACTTCTTACATCCCCCTGACTCGGTTTTTAGCATTTTTTTCCATTGTACGGAACCATTTCCTTAATTGAATCATAATGTTATATTTTTATTAATTAGGTAATTAGCGCCTGTTTTGTATAGAGTAGTTGTCTATAATTTACAATAATTTTGTTACAATATTTATCCTTTGTATAATGTGATAATTGTGTACAGATTATAATTCAAACCTCTCAATTGTATATAGACAGTATTCACTACATTTTATTTTCATGTTGGCAGAGGTGATAGATTTATACTGTGTTCGACTTATTTTATTGCATATAAAACTTTAAGTATAATATTTTATACAATATCTTATATAAAATATTATCTGAAATATCCAAACAACAATAATGTATCAAATTCTTGTCATGCATAATCCTTTAATTAAAATAGTTTATGAATGACTTAAATCCGCTATCGGTTGTGCCAATATGCTAAGTTTGATATACTGTAAAATTGGAGGGATGTCGAGGTGTTCTAAAATGCTTGTCGAGTTTGAATAGTCAGTGTATGAAATATCACAAACTACTATGGATACTACGTATTGAAATATGTTAAAACCGTAAGGTACTGGGAATATAAAGTATTGTGACCAGTTCTTCTTCTTTTACTACCATAAACCCTTCTGAGTTGTTGCAAGTATTACAGTATTATTGACGCGACCACAGAAAATATCAATTAAAATATTTCTACATGTTAAAAGATACAAATAATGTCAAATAATTAAATTCAACGGTGTCATTTATGTCTTGTTCGAATTAGAAAGAAAGAAAAGATATTTATTTAGAATTACACACAAACCAAAACATACTTATAAATAAGACAATACAACTGAGAAATGAAGTTCTAAATCGGTCCTAACTCGGCATGATGCTGGTTGACTCAACCAGTGCTGGTCTTCCGCTAGGGCCGTTACAGTGACTCACGGACAGACAAAACAAAACAAACAAATATGACGAGTACTATTAGAAACAAATATAAAAATTAATGCTACGAAGGGAATTTATAAACAAGAACATAATAGAATAAGGAAAGTACAGCTTAAAAACTAAAAAAACTGTAACAATATGATTTTTTTATATTTTGTCTGTCAGTCTGTTGGTTTGTGTCGGATATGCCCCAAATAGGAAACATCTAATCTGAGAACGACCATGGATAATGATAATAATGAATTAAAATAATCATTCACCGAATTTTCTCTATGTGAAATCGTTTTTACGACGTCCGGTGTATTCATTCTTTTATCTGTGTACGAACGGAGAAAGACCTCTTAAGGCTCCTTATTGCCGCCAAAAGGTCGAAAGTGGGGTGCAAACGATACAATTAAGCAGTAAATACTAACGAATAGTTTCGTTAGTATTTACTGCTTAATTGTTTACCAATAAAAAAATCGTAAATCTTCACGATATGAGACGTAACGTGGTTTTTACGTAATTTTTCTTAGTTCTTTTAATGTAAGGAAAAATTGACCAAATCGCCTCCAAATTGTCGACAACATTTTACTGCTTCAATTTTTATCAAAACACGAAACCGATTTTTTTTTAAATACTACTTTGTTCTATTAACAATAAAATAATAATGCACCTGAAAAAAGGTCCGCGTATATGGAATCACCAAATCAGCAATCAATCAGCCGCCCTCCCACAGGAATTAGTATTGTTTCAAGTATATATTCAAAATATTAATCCATATATCCCGGGTCGGTTTATTCCATCCTTCGCGCTTAACCGACACGGATTGGCGTGTTTTATACAAACTTGATTGCGGATTTCCTCGCAATGTTTTCATCTGAGCACGTGACAATTATTATAACAATACGCAAATTAGGTCATAAAAGCGTTCAAACGGTGCAAGTTACTCAGATGGGAATGAAACCCACATCACATGAATAAAAGGTGTGTCCTTTAGCTACTAAACTAACACGACTAATTTAACATTAAACACACCTTATTTAAAAACTTAAAACGCTTAAAGAAACGCACCTGTTGGTCACATTATGACATAGATTTGTTATCACAAACTGTATAGACATGTTATCAACATAAATAATACTAAAATAAATAAATGTGGTTACATTTTGCTATCGCGTAGAGATAACACAGGCCAGACATTAATAGGCCGTTCACACGACCGAACATAATTACTGCTGTAACACCAAAAGGCGAACATTTAATTCATATTGAAAAATTCTTAAATTTTTTCCCATTACAGTACGTTCTTCGTCTAAACCAGTGGGTCCAAATCTTATTTGTATACTGCCCACTTTGAGAATAAATTCTTTTTCAGCGCTCCCATTTTTTCACCTACTTAAAAACCACTATAACGTCAAAATAAATAAATTGATTATTGTGAGCTATATTAGCGGAGATTAAGCATTCATTCTAAACGAGACTTTTACTATAACCCGCAAGAGTTAATTTGAGACCTAAGCGCCGTAGCTAGTACACAACGGCGATGAGGTCTCAAGTCTCTTACCTTTAGGCCTGCAGCGCCCACAAGGGGGCGTTATCGCCCACTTTGGGAAAGGATGGTCTAAATCGTTCCCTCACTGCTGAGAATCGTGACTTTAATGGCAGTGAATAAGTGCTCTCCTCCACCGGGATCGGTGTTGAACACTATGGAGGGCCGAACTTATCGACAGCAACCTGGTATATCTCCAAATAGGTGAATTGATCACCTATTTGGAGATATACCACGAGATCTCTTGCCTTCAACTTTCCGCGTGACCACAAGTCTTCATGTTATCCGGGTTCTTGCTGGCTATATGGCCAAAGTACTTCAGGATTGAGTAGGTTATATGGGATATTTTCGAGTTTATTTAGGTTCCGTAGAGAAAGAAAAAAATACAGTGGACGCCTGTAACGTATACAGAACCATTCAATGTGCGTGGTCAGACACCCACTTAGGTGATTTTTGTTACATTTAGCCATGAACACTTCGATTGGCAAGCTATCATAGGCGTGTTTACAAATCATTAAAATTTGATAAAACTATATGTCATCTCGTTATCAGATGGGTGGATGAAGGTCGATCTTCAGCGTCGCTTCTACTACTGGAACCTAAAAGCCTTTGTTATCAAATTCGATACCAAGTCAAAAATAAATAGGATCACCTAATTAATGTATTAAATATATTATAATCATTACCTTCATTTACCTCTGTATCAAAAACGATGTGGTTATTTGATAATATTAAATATATTGTCCATAATGTTACGACCGGCAAAGTAGATTCACACCTGCATACCATAAAAGCACACTTTATTACCTTTCCGCGTTTGGGCTTCTTTTGTTTACTTTGTGTTTAAAATTTGTGATTAGAAAACAGCTCATTGTGTATTGTAATCTTTTATGGCAGTCATTAGCCAGGTGTGTCGAACTGATTCTAAGAAATTCAGTCTACGCGGTCGGGCAGCCATATTGTATCGGTGCAGTATAAAGCAATGGACCAATGGAGAGATCGAGAGTCTAGCGATAACCACGAGCGAAGCAAGATGTGTGTACCACATTCGGTAATCTATTTAGTGACGGACTTTGCGCGTTTTATGGAATTACGAACTCGTGCATTACGTTTGGACTGGTTGTGTTCTATTTGTACCTGTGCTATACGTATTTGTATAGTTCTAATAAACTCTATAATAATTCCAACGGCATTTTAATTCGAGTCCTGCAACTCGTAACAATAATTATAAATCAAATGTGAAGAAAATCCCATGACGTCACAGAACAGAAATAGGAAAACCACGCGCTAGTATCCATTTACATTTCAGCTAATTATATTTCCTCATTAACCAGCCAGTCGTGACTGGTTTGATGCCCCGTTTCTATATCTTACCGACCGTTCATATGCCTTACCATCGGTTAAGTAATGTCCTAATTCGATCGATTGTAAGGCAAATAAATGAATAGTAACACAGAGAACGGCCATGAACGAATAGAAGATATAGGAACCGAATTTGTGTAGAAATAAGGTATAAAAAACTAACCAAATTGTTAAGAATGGTTTCATAAGTTACTTTTTCAACTGCTTTTTCGTTTTTAATTTTTTTATGTCTTTGTAAAAAATCCCAATTATTGTTATTTCTATTACTTATATATATACACACAACAATATCATATGCTAGGATATGCCTGCGACTTCGTCCACATCGGACATAAAAAGTAGCGCAGATTTCAAGTCTAAGAATTTGCTATCGATCGGCGAAAACTGCATCGAAATCGGCCGAGTAATTTTTACGTGAATCCCGAACAAACTGGCAAACCGACAAGCAGACAAGAAATCTAAAAATAATGCAGATGTTCTCCTTAATTTATATAGAGTTATATAATATTATAGACTTTAAACACCTTGAAAATACTCCACACTCGAAACATAATAGAATAACAAATAACCAGTGAAAAAGTACAATTTAGAAACAGTTTTTAACAATTAAATTCGTTTATTTTTTTAAAGTTGACAATGCTTCATTTCTAACAAAATTGAAAGACAGTAAATGAACCGTTTATTCTCAAGCAGATAATAAATAATCAATGATTATTATCTCCTTGTTAGGCCTCCAACCAAGCCTGGTACTGCCACGTTTTTATTTAAGAAGGCCCCTGTTGTCGCAAGGGGCCGAAAGTAGGGTGCAAACGATACAAATTTATTGCTCAATAATTTACCAAATAAATTATGATAAATCTTCACGATATGAGACGTAACATCTTTCGTAATTTTTGTATAGTTATTTTTTTATTGCATGAGTTCAGCTGACAAGCAAACGGCCCACTTGATGGAAGGTGGTTACCATCGCCTATGGACATTTGCAACACCAAAGGTGCTACAAATGCGCTGCTGCTCTCTTAAGGGAGACTGGAACCTGGCCACTAATGCCGGAAAACAACTCAAGGTTGATATGGCGACATACTTTAGACTTTAGACTCTAGACCAGGAGTGGTAGCCATCCAGTCGGGCAAACACCCGAAGAAAAAAATCACCAAATCACCTCCAAATTATTAACATGAAACCATTTTACTCCTTGAATTTTAAACTGAACAGGACTTTTTTTTAATACTACTTTATTTTATTCACAAACAAATAGTAATCCGTCTGAAAAACGACCGAGTCTATTGAATCCCCGCTATAGCCCTAAAAATCCTCAAGGACGTTGGGCGTTGCTACACGCCTTAACACTGGGATGATTTTGGTGTAATATATAAACAACCCACAGCCAGGTAGTGTAACAGCTTTTTACAATCGTTGTTTACTAATTTTCAAAAATCTAAAACTATAAATATTTAAAATAAAATAATACATATAATAATTTGATACACGTAAAGGAACGTTTCAAGGTGTACAAAATAAACAACGGAATAACGGTAGAGGAGGCAAAAGATCGACTGGGCTGGCTCATAGATGAGACTTGAATTTTGAAAACTTTTATTGTAACATCTTAGTTACTTACAAGCTAAACTTGTAAATGTTATTATATTCGTGTTGAAAATAAGGGCTTATTATTCCGATACTGGGAATTTGGTTGGGAGTAAACTCCTCGCACTCTCGCTGAAATCTAATCCCTCGATGTGCCTGAGCCTCGTGTAGTGGGAGTTGCGAATAAGAGGCTGCCGTGCTATCCAGCATACTGCAAGGATTCTCAGGAGAATGCGGTACCAAATTTAAGACTAGGCAGGGAAACTGATTTTTGTTGGCAAGAACCCACTTATTATAAAAAAAACTAAATAAATAAATAAACGAATTTTCTTCATCTTATTTTGATCGCATTTTGTTTATTTTAAAATAAAACGTGATAATAGGGCGGGCATTTTTGTCCGTCTGGATAAATGGCTACCACCCTTGGGCAAGAGTTTACCGCCATAACAATTCCGGTTAGACATGGGCACCGCATTGAAAAACAGCCGCGGCGGCGTGACCATTTCAGAATAAAGCGTAATACACACCAAAGCCGCCGACTTATGTCGGCAACTTTTTGTGCGCGGGCTAGCTGGCGGCTTCACTTATTGCAAGTCTGATTTTTTTGTCGGCGACATCATGATTAGCAAAAATTACAGCTTGAGTGTCACCGGAAATGAGTGCTTGCGTATGCAAGCCGCCAATATGTCGGCGGGCAGCACGGCGCGGGCGCATGTTGCCGACATGTGTTTCTTTTCGTATAGGCCGCCGGGTTGTGTCGGTGGATCGGCGGCTTTGATGTGTATTGCACTTTAATGTGATTGTATTTAAATCTACTCTATCTGTTTGTTTCTAAAACAAGTCACAAACAAGACTCGGGCATCAAATGTGTGAGTTACAAACCGGCAAATATATAGGCAGATTTCAAAGATGCAAACCAAAACTACCTTTGTTGTTTTCAGACTATCATACATCTGTTCTATATCGTGCTAATAATGAACTAGGGGTTTTAGAGAGCTCAGTTAATTTAAGTACTTGAATTGCCTACAAACATACGTGTGCCTGTAACAATAAATAGTATAGAAATTGTTTCCAATTACAACTCAAACAACGTCATAACGTTATCTATAGGCGACGTTACCACTTTCCATCAGGTGGGACGTCAAGTTGTTCGCTAAAGACTCACCTTAAGAACGACGATGGAGTCAGCCATCTCATTGGCCATCTCCTCTAGCTTGGGTCCGATCATCTTGCACGGTCCACACCAGGTGGCCATGAAGTCGATCACGACCAGCTTCTCGCCGGCCTCGCTCAGCCTGGTCTTCAGGTCATCGGCGTCTTTGATGTGGATGGCCATGTCGTACTACCTGGAATTGATATATTTTATGATACATTCTTTACCACCACTTTAACACACAATTTTTTAAGAGGTGATGATAGCTGGATGGTCCGAATTCCGAAAATTAAATAGAACTTCGTGGCCGAGCCCAACAGAATTGGAGAGCAATAAGCGCTTCCTGTTTTTTATTTCTGGAGCACAGCACACACTCAACATACGTTTAAATTTTTAATATAATGCACACTTAAATTATAAAGAAAACATATCAAGGCCGATTGTGCCCCCAAAATACAGGCCTGTCCTAGTTTAGGGGCAAAGCGACAACTTTTAGTCGAGAGTTTTTAGCGGGAACTGAAGGATGTTGTGCTGTGCAGTTTTATTTTCTAAAAATGAGTAAAATTACTCTAAAATGAATAATAGCTGTAGGATATTGATAATTTTTTGAGTAGTATTATGTGTTTTGTGAGAAATGTGAACTGTATAGTCAAATGTGGCCTTTTGAGTTGTCACAAGAACTCCGTTGAATGGCACCAGCTGATAACCTACAGTTCAGCTGTGCTACACACAGGCTTAAGAAAATGAAGAGACTACATTATAATCTAAGATCTGGCTTAAAGGCCTAGCTGCCAAGCCATAAATCTAAATAAATAAATTATTATTATTATCTATTGTGTTATTATCTGTAAATAAATCAATTTCATTTAATACACTATACAACAGACAGGCTGACGGCCCAACTGTGATGGAAAGTGGTTACCGTCGCTTATGAACATTAGCAATACCAGAGGTGCTGCCAATGTGCTGCAGGCCTTGAAGGGGAAGGTTCCTGCTGTAGCCAAACGTGACTACGTAAATTTTAGAAAAAATATGTCAGTAAACATACTACAGAGTGTTTAGTTCGAGTTTTTTGATTACTCGATCACAATCAAGTTAACGCCATTTTGTATAGCACGACCCTTCACGCTCACGAAATGGCGCTAAGTCATTCCCATATAGAATTGCGTGAACTTAAACGTGATCAAGTAGTATAAAAACTCGCACTAAGCACAGTTGAAATGTTTCTGTGGACCTCTAATCTATAATATTATAACATTCTAAAAATGCCGTGTCTGTAAAAAATATACATAAATAAATAAATCGGCAGACAAACACACATACTGTATATCCCCAAAATAAGCAAGTTACGCTTGTGTTATGGGTAAAGGACCACTCTGGGGCCGATCCCAGACTCTCAGACCATAGTAAATAACGGAGAAAATACGTTTCCGAAATTTACTATACCAGGAATCGAACCCGGAGCCTCTGCTTTGCAGTGAGGTAAGCCGGCAAAGGCTTAGCCCGCTCAACCACAGAGGCCGTCAGTGTACATTGAAGCTATTTAAAAAAACAACAACTGGAATATATACGACGGAGATCATGCTGGATTTTTTTAGATTTCTTGTCTGTTTGTTCGGGCTCCACGTAAAAACTACTGGGCTGATTTCAATGCGCTTTTCGCTGATCGACAGCAAATTCTTAGACTTAAAATCTGCGTTACTTTTTATCCTGGGAATACTGCGGATTTTTTTTTTTGGGAATTATTTAAAATGGCCAGATTAAAAAAATCGAATTCCAATGTGATTGCAAATTTTATGTAATAAAATGTGTGATATTTTTAATCCCGGGAATCCCGCGGGAATTTTCCCGGGAGCGGTTTGTAGCTGTTCGGGTGCATACAAATTAGCTAATTCCGACACAGTTTTCGCTAAAACGATAGCTTACATCTCTTCTTTGTGTCCCGGGAAGCCCGCGGGAATTTCAAGTCAAGCGTTGAAGTCGCGGGCATATCCTAGTACATTCACATTAAAATTAAAATATTAATTTCAATTTCTGAAAGACTACCGCCCTATGCCTACTCATGCTGCTAGTAAATCCGCCAATGCTGTTTACAATGATATTAGCTCTTAAATTACATGTACGGTAATATATTGAATTTAATTGGTTCATTATATTTCCGTCACCAATATATACACTACAACATTTAGATATCTACAAAGTTAACACGAAATCCATAGTAATTATGAGAAACCCATTTTGTTTTTATTATTGTTAACCAGTTTTTAAGCTCCTTAATTAAGAATACTTAAAGTTAGTTAATAATAGATCTTCGTGAGAATATGGTATTTGGCAAAAAAGCGAACATTACCTTTGAATTTAATTTTCTTTATACTGGAAACGTTTCGTATAAACTAGCTTCTAGGGTGTCGCAATCATATTAACAAAAATAGAACCCTTGAGAACAGCTCATAAATCTCCCACTTCTGGGCTCTACCCTCCCACGCACATGGGGATGCACAGTATACCCGCCATGTGTGTCCAAGGCGGGTTGAACACATCGATTATCTCGATGTGCAGGTTTCATCATGTTTTCCTTCCATACTTCTCTATTCTGCTGACATACGTCCTCTGTCACACCACAAATCATCATATAGAAAGAAAGAAAAAAAAATTTCTAATAGCGACACGCAACACAAAATAGTAGTAACATAACAAAGTATAGATAAAGTTATACAGAATTATACATATACAGAATACAGCATTTTGCTGTGCCGAAACGTAGTCCGACACAGCGCTGATTTTTAGTGCCCACCTAAACTACATATGGTATGCGACCCGTGCTAAACATAAAAATACACAACGAATTATAAAAAACTTAAAAGTACAAAGATTAAAATAAGGCACAAGAAACAGAAAATTCTAGGATATAATAATAAAAACTAAATAATGAGTGTAATGAAAAAATACCTATAATAAGAAAAGTATATCATCCTTTACACAATCCATCCATCTCTATTTTGGTCTACCTTTACATTTTTACCCATCAATTTTGCAGTTTAACATACTTTTTGTCACGAGACTTTCGTCCCTTCTCATTACATGCCCATACCACCTTAATCGTATGCAACTGCAACTTTCAAAGACTCACTTTAGCCATTCTTGTAAGACCACACATCCATCTCAACATTCTCATCTCAGCTGACTGGAGACGTTTGTGGTCTATCACTTAGAGGCCCAACATTCGGACCCGTAATGACCGGTCGTATGACAGATTTATGTATCTGACCTTTTTCTTTCTCCGTTAGCACGTAGTTATGGTAATAATATGCACTTATCAGAAAACTGGCTGTTCGGTGCATGTTTTCCGGCCAGGATTCGAACTTGCGCCCTCTAAGTTTGGGCCCAAGTGCGCTAACCACTAAGCTACCACGTTAAAAAATAAAAGTAAGGAGTGGGCCACCAAGGCATATACATTCATCTAAGCGAATAAAGAATCAATCCTAAATAGGCGTATTTAGTATCCATGGAGAGATATTAAAAAATCATAAAGATGTTTCTAGATAACTTTTTTATTTAACGACTCATTACAGTGTTAATATTCGGTTGCGAAGTCGTAAAAAATATCATCATCGTTTCTCTAACTTTTGAATTATGGGTTGGAATATTCTGGAAAAATTAGAGATGATCGAGCTTAAAAACACTTTCGAGGTCATTTGTTTAGATGTATAGAGCAGTTTTAGAAATACGAAATGTTCATCTTCATCATCAAAAATCTTACTTTATGAAGTGTGAAGAATATGGACAGTGTAACGGTAACAACAAAAATAAGTGAGGTTATGTTTATAAAATATAAAAAATTTAAGACCTCTGGACCTTAGGGGTTGTAGTAGGGGTAAGTATACCTCCCCCAACCCACTACGCCCACCCACTACTTAAAATTTGTGTATCAGATTGTTAACTCGCAGCCAAAATAGTTTTAGTGTTACAAAAAGTTCTGGCGGTTATATGTAATTCATGAATACATTCATAAACAATTCGTGTGTACAGTCATAAACTCAAATCACGGTTTGTTATTATCCAAAGTGACGCAATTTTACAACAAAAATAAGTGAGGTTATGTTTATAAAATATAAAAAATTTAAGACCTCTGGACCTTAGGGGTTGTATAGGGGTAAGTATACCTCCCCCCTACCAACTACGCCCACCCACTACTTAAAATTTGTGTATCAATGTGTATTGTTGAACGCAGCCATAGTATTTATTCCTCCTAAAATGAGATCGGGAATAACGAACCGAAAATTGTGCGAGCGAAGTCCCGTGGTACAAATCTATTACACAATAAAAAAACTTGAAATAACTCTCCACTTTATCTTAAGATTTTTCCATACATTACTTAAAATAAATAAACTGTACCTACTTTAATGTTGTCTACACATTGCATAAATCAAGGCAATCTAATCAATAAGATAAAACTTTAATCGGCCTGTTTTACTTACTGTACTTACTTTTATTTCTTAAAATAATATCACAGACACTGCACAAGGCACTAAGTTTTTTTTTTAATTTCGACACAAAGCGCAGCACTATTCCTCGTGGCTCAAATATAAGAACTGAGAGTTCGAAATTCGAATGAAGTATAAAATATATATGCTTTGCTAACCGACCTAATGCGGACTATGTCCGTCCCTTTTCTGACTTACAGGTAAATCAATATGTACGATAAAGAAAAGCGACTTGATACGTTTCAATGGATGACGTCAGTTTGTATTTTTCATTTAATGAATAAGAAACAACCTTGGCTCGGGAACACATAGTACTGTCATGAATTCATGATGACAGAAAAACAAAATGACAAACCGTTTTCTATGTTAGTAAAACTTATGATGACGTCATCGTGATGACTCACACATTTTAAGCTTTTAAACTTACGATAAGACAAACAAAAGAAGGATAACCTTGAGATAAGCAAGCTCTTAAGATTACTCTTCTACGTATTTCGTAGTCGCTGTACAATGAACACATTACTTACTGTTCACCATATATAAAAATTAGGTGTTTAAAAACTAGATACAATATAGGTTGAACAAATGGCGGCCTTATTGCTTAAAGCTTGTCTTTCATGCGACTCTCCTAAACTACGATACGATAGATACGGAACTAGTGCAGCAATAGATAATAATACAAACATACAAAAAAAATTTTTTTTTGACTTTACATAATAATATCAACACAGATTTAGCTGGGCTAATGTTGAGTGGTCCCGAGTTGTATAAACAACTATAGCATATACCGTAAGCCCGCGTGTACACGATACAGCCACCGCGCGGCCGCGGTGGCAAACTTGTGTAGAATATGCACGACCACGCCGCCGCAGTACTTTCACTGTCGAGCAATACAAATTCACATAGTAGCATGATGGTAGCAGTGCGGTAGCTGTACTATATACACACGGGCTTACGGGACATGTTGCATTTTTTAAACTGATAGTCACTGACTGCTACCGCGCCGCCGCCGCGTTTGCACTGTAAAGTGATGGCAATACACAGTATAGCAGCGAAGTGGCGGCACAGTGGCAATACCGTCTACACAAGTGTTTTTTTCAACTAAGGAACAAGCGTGTACACGTGTTGTTAAAGAGATCTATGCATTCCTTTAGGTAAGGGGGATCGTGGTGAATATGGAGAAATCCCTCCATATCGTTGCTGTTATTCTTATATAGGTAATAGAGGTGGGTAATCGACTAAAATACCAAAACCTTAGCCATCCAGCTAATGGTAGTTCATTTGTCGGCTAGAAACCAGCTGATGGCTTTTTGGGTAATGGGTGAACAACTCAGAGACGACGGCTGAGCGGGTAAAGGCCGGTTCCTATATCTTAATATTCATTCACTTCTTTTAGCATCTGTTGAATTTTGACATTACTTGTATGGAGCTTATTTCAAATTTTAACCGATAGTAAGTCAAATGAACGATTGGTAAGAGGCCATAAGCCGTAACTTTTCAGTTGTCGGGTTTATTCGACAACCTTTAACCAGTTGGTGAAGTGGTTAACAAGTTAGCTGGCTTTTACAATAGCTACCCATATCTACAGGGATAGTAAGGAAGAATTAATCTCGGTAAAACCTACATCGAACTTACAAAGCGCGGCAAGAGCTCAGCATATAGACAAATTCCCAAACAAATCGAAAATGGTCTCTTTATGGTAGAAGAGCAATTATATTCAAACTCGTTTCTTCAATACCTCCACACTACCATATTTCGTTAGTCATGGTTAGTCTAGTTATAGTCTTCAACACAACTCTAAATACACCAAGCATCAATTTTTGTTTATTTATAGTCATTGCGTAAGGCAGAGATTTTTTGTTCTATTTTATAATTAATCTTTTTTTCTAAGCATAGATTAACTAATAGAGCCCTAAGGTCTAGTCCACATTGCGAATTCTCACCGCGCAAGATATATTCCGCTGAACAAATCTCATCTAGTCGGCACTGCGAATTATTTCGCGCGATTTTGATCTCCTTTTAATGAGAAATTTTCGGCCGAGAAGTACGCCAAATACGGACAAAAGAACCAAAATTATAATTTACTAGCTTCTGCCCGCTACTTCGTCAGTGTGGAATAGTAAAAAAAGTAAGTTAAAAACCCCCGATTTAGAAACATTCTTCATTGGTACTCCGCTCCTATTGGTCTTAGCGTGATGATATATAGCCTATAGCCTTCCTGGATAAATGGGCTAGCTAACACTGAAAGAAATTTTCAAATCAGACCAGTAGTTTCTGAGATTAGCGCGTTCAAGCCAACAAACAAACTTCAGAAAGAGTAAGTGAAATTTTAGATAGAAGAAAAAAGATTTCTTTAAAACTACAATGATGTGGCATATAAAACACTAAGATAAATGGAAGCAAAAAATGCTCTAAAAAGAATACGAACGACGAAAGGCGTTTGAGAGTAAAACCCCTTCCACGACACGATTTCATTACCAATTGAATTGGCTTCAATCTGACTGTCCGTCCAAACGTACAAAAGGAGATCGCCAATTATCATTTGATACTGTTGCCTCTGCTGAACGGACTTTTATCAAGCACGAGGCCTCTTAACAAGAAGCAATGGGTTGATTTTGTCTCTAACTATAAATGTAGATGAGGAAAAACAGACGACTATGGGCAAAACAATGGTTGTTCAAGATTTAAAATCTCCGTTATTTGCTGTTCGGTATGAATGGATACATTATCGTTGCCGTTATCCTCATCGTCATCTTAAAACCACAATTATAACATAACAAAAATACACGACAACGCATTGCATACACCCGTTCTGCACAGCTGCACACCGCTGTGCTAATGACTACATCAAAAATTTGCCAACTAGCGTTCACATCGAGCGGTCGCGACCAAACATGACCTTGGATTTCATATGTCTATCCACACTACACAACTCGATTGTCAATCTAGTCAAATTTTATCGTGTGGAAGTCACTTAAGCTCTTAAGAGTCGCTAACGCTGGTACAGCCACGTTTACGAAAATCGGCTAGTTTTATGGGGATCAGATGTCTAGCCATGCCACCTCTGCCAGGTCCCAGTCCCAGCCCATTAGGCCCAAGAAATGCTGGCTCGACGTCGTAAAAGATGGTAAGTATATGGCTTCACCACTTAGGGATGCCGAAGACCGCGCGAAGTGAGCAAGAAAATGTAGGAAAGCGGACCCAGGACTTCGAGGCAGACGCTCCGAACACAGCCGGAATTTAAAGCTAGGATTTTTTTATTGTATCAGTTCAGCAAACAGGCAGACGGCCCACCTGATGAAAAGCGGTTACCATCGCCTATAGACATTTGCAACACCAAAGGCATTACAAATGTGCTGCTGCTCTCTTAAGGGAGACTGGAACCTGGCCACTAGTGCCGGAACACAACTCAAGGCTGTTGTGGCGGCATACTCTAGACCAGGGGTGGTAGCCATCCAGTCAGGCAAATGCCCTACCACCTTTCTTTCTGGCTGTGGGTTATTTAATCGCCTCTTACGACATGCCGCCCGGCCGCAGGAATGTGTATTCTCTCTCCTTCCTGCACGGATAAAAATGGTGATGAGTAATTAGAACTTTATTTACCCTGTTTTTCTTTTCCCCGATGGGGATGTCATATTACCTTAAGCCGATCACGCTCGCGATGAGCCGACAAAGTGAAGATCAATGTCGGCGTACACATTAGAGTCAGGTGTGTACGTGTAGGATACGTGACTGTATCCCCTCTGTTACAGGGATTCTGAAATTTTACGAGGCGGACAAAAACTGAAAAATGCCGCCCCCGCTCGCCTACATTTTTATCTTAATCATCATCATCATTTCAGCCATCAGCCGCCCACTGATGGACACACTTGCGTCTATGCTTTTTAACCTATGCCTATGCATCCCGTGAAAAGTAATTTATGAGCTTAAAGTACTTAAAGTCATCTCAGTGGTCAAAGTTGCATTAATGATGAGTTGTGTATTTGTCTGCGAAGTTTGAATTTGCTCGAGGCATAGGCCCAGGCTTGCCCATAGATTAGGCCCTGTAAGACTGTTACAGCTCACAGATGAGTATGTGGCTTTAAGCCTCCGTCACCACTTGTCACTAAGCGATATCCCACCCTTGTATGCAAATGTACTTTATGGGCACCCCCTACAGAAACCTCATAGAAAAGAAATCTAAAATACAATAAATCGGCAGACAAACACACAAATTGCATATCCCCAAATTAAGCAAACGCTTGTTGTATAGGTAATATACAACGGATTACTCTAGGGCCGATCCCAGACACCCAGATCATAGTAAATATTGAAGAAAATTAATTTCCGAAATTTACTACACCAGGAATCGAACCCGGAGCCTTTGCATTGCAGTGAGGTAGGCCGATACAAGTTTAGCCTGCTCCACCACAGGGACTGTCAAATCAATCAATAAAACACGCACATGGCACATTAAAGATGTTAACACAATGTAAGTACACATTTGTACAGGATAATTAGTTGATTAGACACACCTGTCTCACCTACTCGAGTCTAAGTAATTGCTATTACATTATTAACAACTTAATTTATTCAAAGCCCCAAAATTAATTAATTACATGTAGATAACTGCAGTTTTCTAATTTAGTTCATCGCAAGCTAAAGTGATATAGGGTCAGTTTTGTGTATTGCCAAAAGCTAATAAACCAGACAAGTACTGGACTGGAGAACTGGTCTTGGTATATGTACAGTAGGACACCATCCAACCTGATGGAATCATGAGCAGTGTAATGTCACTAGTAGAGTCTGGACGAAGACAGTGGTGGAACAGGATATATAGTGCATACTTGGGAGGTTTAAGTCCAGTAGTGTACAGTGATTTGTTGATGATGAACTATCTCACATAAAATGTCTCACAGAGGGTTCACTATTGTTATGCCACTGAGCGTTAGAAAGATTCTGATTGAACAGTATCAGCAAATATAATGTAACATTTACATTAAAACACTTAATAAAAACAATGTGAAAACATAGCTAGGCTGATCTGTTATAATTCCAATTTTTGCTGTAGGTCTTGTTTCATGACATGCACTATAGTTTTGAATATAAATTTTTGTTTATTTTCTTTTATAGGAGAAAGTGGCAAATGTCATTGAAACCTTGAAATCAATGTCAATAATACACAGTACTTATAGAGATAAAGAAAGTAATTACTAATTAAGGAGCTGGATATTAAAAGCCATACAGTTTTGAATGAATTGTGTTACCATGTGAAAAACCTACATAAATGACTAAATACTTTCACATAATCACATTCATCCATTCATAAACAATGAATTTGTACTCTTTCCTATCTGATTCTATTGCAGCCTTAGATATATAAATGTCTTATATCTCAATGATACAACACAAAAAATACAAGGAAACCAGTTCAAAGACGCATGAAAGCATAAATCTGACCAAACAGAGGCACTTTGGTTTTAATTGCTAGATTGATGCCTTAAAAATCTTATTAGCAACGTTATTATAATCCTTATTAGCAACAGCGGATTGGAGCAAAAACAAGTCAAACTAGTTTTTAATTATTATATTTAATTTTACTACTTACGATACTTAGTAATCTGAGTTTATAGGCCTCCACAACAAGCGTAACTTGGAAAAAATCAATCAAACGCGCTGGACAACGTCGCAACAAGGTCACGGATATTTACTTGTTTATACCATAATATATTTATAATTATAAGTAGGTTAACAACGAAGAAAGCTTTCAATAATGAAAATATAATAAAACTTACTGTGATTTGAGAATAAACTATAAAAATTCTCGGCCGGCAGAACACGCGATAACAGCATAGAGCAGATCAGAGCAAAGTAATTTAGTAGGCGTGAGGGCGTGAGGCATATTTATGCTAACAGTTACTAGATATACTGAATACCAGATATTCACAGACAACAGATAACATTTGTTATTTGTAGAACAGAATACCTGTTCTCCCGATAACAGGTACATAACCATTAGCTACCTAACCGTCCTGTTAATTATTATTTTTCTCTCGTTCTATCGAAGCAAATCATAATTAAGCTAAAAAGGGAAGCACCTATTATTCATATCAGTGTCTCATTTACACTTCAAGAACTTATACGGGCTAGAAGGAGACGCACGTAATATTTATAAGGTAACAGAATGTAAAGCATTTAAGATGCGCACACATTACGGGACGTGTCTGAAAATAACGTGCACGCCCAGAATCGGACGCGGCTTTTGTGTTGCCAACTTTCCTTAGAGAAAATATGCTATGTGAACTCTTAATAAGCACTAGATTGGTAAGGATTTGGTAAAAGCGCTGAAAATAAAGTAATAATACTTGGACTTTTGACAATAATATTGCAATACACGTCGATATTTCGGCGAAGCGTTAGATAATTAAAAAAAGGGCGAAATAAGGTGCTAAGCGCTGAAAAATAACTATGTACGTACATAGAGATAAAAATCTAACACTGAAAGCGCTAAGTTGACAACAGTAGGTATGCACCAAAAGCCGCGTAAAGGAACTTCGTTCCAACAAGTAGGTAATATGTTATTTAATAATAGATAATCAATGCTGTTATTTTTAAATAACAATCACAGGAGTAACAGATATTTAAACTGACCTGTTATAACTCATCTCTATAACTTAGTGATGCCCATTGCGCTATTGCCCAATAGTCCAACAATACCACGAAATATATCGGAATATCGACATTTTCCTTTGCTATACGAATCAATGTTTTCTTATCAGGATATTGTACAAATGTACTTAATATAGAATGAACATTTTTATCTTTGATTACTGACGAAGCTTATGTGATATTTGAAACATGAAAAAGATGGTAAACAGATGGGTACGATATTTTATATCTGTTTGTATAATTATGAACAGTTTTTACTGACTGATATACTCAAGGTCTAAAAATTTGTATATTATGTATGAATTTAAATTTATTGGATAAATTAGTTAAACTCATTAACACTTCAGTGCATTTGTTTATTTTTATCAAACTTATCTTTGGTATTGCTGTTATAAAGACAATCGAATATCACTATCACTAGTCGTGCTATTAGGTACTGATCTATGTCTAACCATGTTAAGATAAAATATACTATATGTCGAGTTTAATAAATTCATTGTAAATTTCACTTCACAGTTTTTTTTCTCTGATATTATCTTCAATAATTTGCCCACATTCAGAGCACATAGATGTCTAACTCATAATCAAAGCAAAACCAAATTACACGTTGCCAAGTAATATACATATAAAAGAAGAAAAATTAATTTTAACTTATGTATTAACCTCAAAAATGTTTGTAATTATGAAATAAATAGACTACTGTATATATAACAGTCTAAGTTGTATTTCAACATGATAATCCAATTATATACATATAAAAATACCTAATAATATATTTACTATAGATAACTCTCAATTAAAATTGGTTCAGTCCAACCACACCGCTATTGCAGGGCTGTGTATTTAGAAGGTTTATAGCTTCTGAATATAAACATTATTGAGCGAGGTAAGCCCTAGCCTTCTCATTGCTCAAACCTCAAATAAAAACACATGTCTATGGAGCAGAATTCAAAAATACTATCTAATTTTTATTTAGTTTCCAGGATCTACGTGATCCGAAATTCATTTAACAATTTTTTTAGTATTTAAGAAATATCGGACATATCGCATTAATTATAAAAATGAATCGTTACTAAGCGCATACAATAGATTATAAAGCGATACTTATCAAACCAAAACATATTTCTGGGCATCCCTAGATGAAACCTAAAAACTTTGGTTATCGTAGAATTCGCTATAAAGTAGGAAAGGAAATAAGTCCATACAGCCTAGTCTATTAAGTAACATTACTATAATAATAGTCTAATCTACAGGGATTTCGTATTTAGTAGTGTTGACGAGTGTTCATCGAATTTGGTGTTTTCCTATGAAACTGAAATAAGTGTGACTTACTATTTATGATTTAAAAGCTATGAATAATGTACATTTTCAAACAGAAATATTAGAAAATATAACACTTCAAATTCCCGCTAAGACCTACAGAAACATTATTAATCTGAGGCATTTTATGGAAAACTATATGTGACAATTGAGAAGTGTTAATGTTAAAAATCATTCGAATCAAATAAAAAAAGCTCATTTCACATTTCGTTTTGGTTGGTTTTGTACGCTGTCGCTCAAACTTTTCAGTGTATTTAATACCTAATATTTTAATATCGAGAATAATTGAAAAATGTCTACAGATATAACAGAAATAGGCGTGCAGAAAGTCAAAAGTGTATCAAGTGGTGAGGTGTGTATATATGTTATCTAAAACTTTGTTTTTGAGATGCGTTATTGAGAGTAAAACGCAAACTTTCTTTCGATCACATACTTTGGAAAGTTTTATTGAGATAATTTTGTGTAGACTAAATTTATCTTATCACAGTGGTCTCCAAGAACGTTTTTATTGACAGGTTATCACTTTAGAGGCAGTTAGTTAAACATAAAAATGTGCATATTTCTAGTAATATGCAATTTAAATAAGTCGCTCAACTGTGATGACTATTGTTTTTATGCGGGTAACACGGCTTATTCTGTTATAGAACACATTAACTGCATATTTGAATTGTAGTCATTGCAGTTCTACAACCTGTTTGAAGTGCTTTGCATGGCTTTTTTTTAAATAAAATAGGCGAATGTTTGTTTGTGTTCATTTTAAAAGTAACACAATGAAGTTAATAAAAAAAAAACAATTTTACACAATTAATTCAAAATAATTAAATGCTTGGTTAAACTTTACAATAGTGGTCACTGAATTTTAAGTAGTGGGGGGCGAAAGGGGAGGGGGAGGAGCACTTCTCCCTTCTGCAATCTCCATGTCTAGGAGACATGTAGTTTTTGAGATATGATTTTTTTGTAAACATAACTACTGATTTTTTTCAAAATGGTGTACTTATTTCTTATGTCTAAACACGAGAAATGCAGAAGAAAGGTAGTGGTCAATGTAAAAAACATTTAATACAGTCTAAAAACGCAGACTAAAGCCCACAAGCCGAGCGAGTAAAGCGAGTGTGCCGTGACAGCGGTCAGCAAATGTCACTACCGATTTGCAACCACCATTTAAATAGTTTTCAATGAATAAATGGTGACCACTCGGTTCTGGTACTCGCCGGCCGCTGCCGCGGCACTCACGCTTCGCTCCCTCGGCTTGTGCGCTTTGGTCTAAACACTAACCCAACCCAACCAACTCACCGTTTAAGTCACTGGTCGCGACTTTCGATCACCCCTCACAACCTTAGTGGCTATAAATAATCTGTAAGGTTATCCCTAAATCAAATTACCATTGATTTACCTCCTGTTCATCTATATCACACCCAAAAATTCTGATAGAGGATTTCGCCAAAATCCAAAGTTAAGCAATGCAATCGATGTTCAGTGAGAAATCCAGTCAACATAAAAATAATCAATATAACTGAAACAGCGCAAGTCGTCGAGAAATCCATAACAAAACACAAAGTACATTCATATAACTAAAAGAGAAATGGAATAAATAGGCGGCAAATAGAGTATAGCAAATTATACATTGATTTTTTTTAATACAAATATATTGTTTAGAAACATACTACAAATTCAAAATCGCAATATATAAGCAAAAAAAAAACAATTTTCATATTTAAAAATCAATATATTGACATATTGAATTGTTAACATTTTTTTTCTTTCTTATGCTTATTATCGTCGTAAAGTAGAAAAACTGACAGTACTGTGATTTATTATTATGAACTTTAAAATTGTAATAACTAATTCAAAACTTCTTTATTAAATTAAAAAACAGTTTTAGTGTTTATATATCAGGTGTAAGTCTATTCCTAAACACAAATCAAACTTTTTTTCAACAAGTGACATAACCTTGTTATTTTGTTGACCAAACGTATTTTTGTTTTTCATGTTATTCATTAAAAACTTGTTGGTGGACCCTAAAAACATGTTTCCTAGCCCAAATAACAGGTCTAGTGTATATATATATATAAGGCGTATGTATCCCCTAAACTTAATTTCCGTTAATCTGATGACACACTGCAAAAGTTTAGCCAAATGCTTTTCAATTATAAAAAATGGCTGCGACTTAACTATCTGGGTCGCAAATTATAAGCAGTGGGTAGGAGGGAGGTATACTTACCCCGGCTGCTACTCAGATATCTGGTGCACAAATTATAAGTAGTGGGTGGGCGTAGTGGTTGGGGTGGAAGGTATACTTACACTTTCTACAACCCCTGGGGTCTGTAGTTCTAAAATGTTTATTTTTGGTAAACATAACCTCACCTATTTTTTCACTAACATTATTATGATGGGTGGTGAAAGGTCGCGACCAGTATCTAGAGCAGTGATTTAGGTTAGGTTAGGTTAGCTTCAGACTAAAGTGCACAAGCTGAGCGAGTGAAGAGAGCATGCCACTGCAGTGGCCGGGGTGTGCCAGAACCGGCTGTAACCATTTATTATTTATTTTATACACACAATTTATAATTTCTTTCTTATTGGCCACCATTTTGAGTATTTTCATGGTTACACTTGTAGTGTATGTGAATGTGCTCTGTTCTGTGTTTTTTCTTCATTTTTAACAACATATGCATGTTTGTTTTGACAATATTGTCATATATATATTACACTAAATGTGATTAATCTGTTAATGTTAATTATGATAAATAAATAAAAAAACATCAAATTAACCGATTTGTTTGCATAATCCCCAACTCGTAATGGTAAATGTGACATAAGTCCCTAAATGTAGATGATAGGTGCCAAGCAAGACCTGCACCATAAATTAATATATTTTTATTTGGGAATTGTATAAACAAACCAGTTAATTTAATAAATTTTCATTTATTTATCATATTTACGGGCATTAATGATGATTATGCATAATTACCGGTTATTATATAAAATCTCCAGTTTAATACTTTTGCTGTGAGACATATACACGTCATATGTAATAATTTTGATGAAAAAGATAAAATTTAGTTACAAGGTTCTGCACTAACACCGATGTGTCTGGGTATACTGGTACATACAAGACAAGGCATGTATTATGTTGGGGAAAGTTTCTTCGCATTTTATATAAAAATTTTAAAGGTTTTTTTATCAAGTTTATTTACATTTGACTGAAGTATGTAGGGGCCATTTTGTTGGATAACTTTTTGCCATCTTGTAGGTAGGGACGTGTTCCCATTGCTATAAAAATTTTGGGGCTTCTGATCAAAAAACACACTGCCTAAGGAATTCTGCAGAGACCGAAATAGGTGAAAATCTGAAGGTACAAGGTCAGGACTATACGGCGGATGCATTAACACCTCCCAGCCAAACTCTCGTAATTTTTGGTGAGTGGCTAAATGTGTGAGGTCTAGCGTTATCATGGTGAAAAACCACATCCCCTTTTTTGATTAATTCCGTCCGCTTTCTCTCAACTTTTTGCTTTGATCTCATCAGTTGTTCGCAGTACAGTTCAGAATCGATGGTCCTGCCTGGCGGTAACAGCTCATAATGAATAATGCCCTTCCAATCCCACCATACATACAGCATCACCTTGTTGCGAGTTAACCCGGGTTTCGCCACAGTTTGCGAAGCCTGACCGGCCTCTGACTACGATCTTTTTCGCATGTTGTCGTACGTGATCCACTTTTCATCACCAGTTATAAGCTTCTTCAAAAATGGTTCGGTTTCATTACGTCGTAATAAAGAATCACAAATGAGTACACGGTTCATTAGGTTTCTTTCAGTGAGCTCATGAGGCACCCAAATATCGAGCTCTTTTGTGTACTCAGCTTTTTTCAAATGCGCCAAAACCGTTTTGTGGTCAATTCCCAGTTCTTCAGCTACATCGTAACTACTAATATGCATATCTTGCTCCACTTTTTCAAAAATGGCATCAATTTTGTCCGTAACGGCGCGACCAGAGCAACGCGCATCTTTGGTATCAAAATTTCCGGATTGAAAACGCTTAAACCAAATTTGCGCCTCTCACAGATACTGCATTAGGTCCATAAACATCACAAATTTTTTTCGTGGCTTGTGTTGCATTTTTACTTTTTTTGTAGTAAAATTTTAAAATGTATCTAATTTCTTCATTAGATTCACACATTTTAACAATAAGAAAACCAAATGAAAATCACACATTTTCCTAATTTGAATTTGGAATTGTCTTCTTTAAAATTGAAACTTTTTAATGATACCAAAACCAGCCAGATACGAATGGTATAGCCAAAGATATCTTATTACAAGTTCATACATACTAAATGCGAAAAGACTTTTTCCGCAAACTATTATATCCAACTTATTTTGACACAAATTATATTCATAATGTGAATCTGAAAGGGATCTCTTTAGGTATATATACTATACTACTAGTATATAATATAATACCCCTGGTCTCTGGGTGTTAAGGATAATCAAGAACTTATTAAATTGATAATCAAACAAGCAACTACCTCCGAGACAATGTGTGTTTGTTTAAAAATAAAAAAGAAATTAAAAATAGTCTGGATGCACTAGCAAAATGTAACATTATCTGATAAACATTGTATGTTGCCAAAACTAATTTTCTAAATACTAATTTGATTGTCTATTTCACAGTCAGTGCACACTTTCATATTTGTGCCTCTGTTTTTTATACTCAGAGTAAATACTGAATCACTCATTTATACAGCGTTTCATTACTATGCCTATTGCACCATATAAATGTGTAGCTTATTCAAGCTCACTGAAAAGTCGCCGAGATATCGTAATTAGAATTAAATAAAATGCCACTCTTAAAACTGTTAAAAAATAGTTTTAATTAAGAATACTAGTACTAAAACTTAGTGTTGCCTTGATAGCTGGAGAGACTTTGCTTCTCTCTACATAGTCTACCGACTGTATAATGGGGAGTGTTCCGAAGAACTGTTTATAATAGTGCCATCGTCTTCTTTCTACCATCGAACCGCTCGCCATGGATTGGGATTTCACCCTCACTCCCTTGAGCCGCTTCGCTCATGTACGCAACACTTCTGTAGTACATTTCTCTTGTGTACCGTGGGGATTTGGAATGAGCTCTCAGCCAAGGTTTTCCCACAGCGCTACGATATGGAGTTTTCAAAAAGGGTGTCATAATATTTCTTCGAGGCCGTCAGCTCGTTGGTGACATCTCTGATGTTGCAAACGTCCATAGGCGACGGTAACCGCTTTCCACCAGGTGAGCCGTCAGCCTGTTTGCTGTACTCCAGCTATAAAAAAAGTTTTAGTTACACTGCTAGTTATCGTTATTAAAATATCTTCTAAGTACAAATTGAATTTTTGAAGTATCTAGTGCGCCAAATTGTTATTAGAGATTTTTTTAAACAAAACTGTTTTTAAACTATAATAATTTATTTATTAATATATTTATTTTAGTAAAGCTTACAGACAAATAATGATATTTATTAACAACATAAATATAAGTATTGCTAATTACAAGCCTTAGCATATAGACTTGCTCAGGTTAATTGATGAAGATGTGTGTGTGTATGTGTGTGTGGTTGATGATGGTGATTGAAAATTATAAAAATTGAAAAAGTGAAATTAAAGATTGAAAAAAGAATTTGAATTTGAATACTTATTGAGCAGTTTGGAAAATACTAGTTTTCTTTGAAAAATTCTTTATTCATTATGTTTCTAAAGGTGTTGGGTTTAGTTACAAAGATATCAATGTTAATGTTATGATAATGTAATACAATAAAAGAAAAAAATACTTATTTATATTGTAATCTACCCATAGTCTCTCAAGACTATAAGTAGAATACTGAGCCTAGATTAGAATTTTATGTTTATGCCGTTTACTGTTGAGATGCTTGGACTGTGGGGTCCAGAGGCCATGAGCCTCTAAGAAAAATTATCAAAAAGATTCATTGACTCTCCAGGTGATCAGAAGGCTGGTGCCTACCTCAGCCAACGGATCAGTATGGCGATCTAGCGAGGAAACATAGCCAGCCTTCTGGGCACCTTACCCATAGAAGACTGTGAACTAGGTTCAGTATTCAATTAAAATTTTATATTTTCTATAACATCTTTAAGTTGGTGCATTTTGCAATTTTGTTGTTGTTTTTTATGTTTTATTTAGCACGGCAATCAAGATGTTGTAGAAAATATTTATTTTTTGACTAGCTGCCACGGCAAACTTCGTACCGCCTCAGAATCATTTTTTTTCATAATAGGTTGGGGAAAAAGTCTTTTCGCATATAGTATGTATGAACTTGTAATAAAATCTCTTTGGCTATACCATTTGTATCTGGCTGGTTTTGATATCATTAAAAAGTTTTAATTTTAAAGAAGACAATTCCAAATTCAAATTAGGAAAATGTGTGATTTTCATTTGTTTTTCTTAGTGTTAAATTGAGTGAATCTAATGAAGAAATTCGATACATTTTAAAATTTTACTACAAAAAAAGTAAAAAAGCAACACAAGCCGCGAAAAAATTTTGTGATGTTTATGGACCTAATGCAGTATCTGTAAGAGTAGCGCAAATTTGGTTTAAGCGTTTTCAATCCGTAAATTTTGATATCAAAGATGCACGTCGCTCTGGTCACCCTGTTACGGACAAAATTAATGCCATTTTCGAAAAAGTGGAGCAAGATCGGCGTATTAGTAGTTACGGTGTAGCTGGAGAACTGGGAATTGACCACAAAACGGTTTTGGCGCATTTGAAAAAAGCTGGGTACACAAAAAAACTCGATATTTGGGTGCCTCATGAGCTCACTGAAAGAAACCTAATGAACCGTGTACTCATTTGTGATTCTTTATTAAGACGTAATGAAAGCGAATCATTTTTGAACAAGCTGATAACTGGTGATGAAAAGTGGATCACGTACGACAAGAACGTGCGAAAAAGATCGTGGTAAAAGGCCGGTCAGGCTTCACAGACTGTGGCGAAACCCGGGTTAACTCGCAACAAGGTGATGCTGTGTGTATGGTGGGATTGCAAGGGCATTATTCATTATGAGCTGTTATCACCAGGCAGGATCATCGATTCTGAACTGTACTGCGAACAGCTGATGAGATTAAAGCAAAAAGTTGAGAGAAAGCGGCCGGAATTAATCAACAGAAGGGGTGTGGTTTTTCACCATGATAACGGTAATAAAAATTACGAGTTTAGCTGGGAGGTGTTAATGCATCCGCCGTATAGTCCTGACCTTGCACCTTCAGATTTTCACCTGTTTCGGTCTCTGCAGAATTCCTTAGGCAGTGTCAGGTTAACACCACGAGAGGACTGCCAAAACCACTTGTCGCAGTTTTTTGATCAGAAGCCCCAAAATTTTATAGCAATGGGATCACGTCTTACCTACAAGATGGCAAAAAGTTATCCAACAAAATGGCCCCTACATACTTCAGTCAAATGTAAATAAACTTGATAAAAAAACCTTTAAAATTTTTATATAAAATGCGAAGAGACTTCCCCAACCTAATATTTAAGTTTAGTTTTTCGAAGAGTAAGAACTCGTGCTCTTCAACAAGGGTTGCGCTCGATTTTCCTGGAAGCCACTCATCAGATCCTGATTTGGTGACATGGTCCCAATGTCACCAAGTCAGGATCTGATTAGTGGGACAGTTGAATTGAGAACCTCCTCGTTTTGGAAGTCGGTTAAAATAATTATATTTATTAGTTAATAGGTTTTGAAATGGGCCATCAGAATTTTAATGACGAACATTTATTTATACATAAGTGTAGATCAATTCTACTACCTACTATGTTTACAATCTTATTGTGGTATTCCCATTGTGAAGTCTTCTAATATAGATTTCATATTTTCCTACTTCATTGTTATTTACTTGTACTATTTGTCATCATAATTAAAGTCTATGTTTATACAGATATCTGTCGTTTCATAATACATGGTATGTATTGCAATCTGCCTCATTTAAGACTACACATAATATTTCTTTGTAAGATTCTGTAAATATGTATTATAGCAAAACCAGTATGAAATCCTTTCGAACCTGTTCATGTGTGTTAAAGAACGTACACATACTATGTGACCCATTTTTTTTAAAAATAATTTAGACAACCCCTTTCCGTGATCAGACGTAGTATACGACAAAACCCTTATCCTCTCCATCTAGCTTGTTGTGGTCGGTGAGGATAAATACAGTGGTTTCAATAAATAAATATTCTGGTTTTGTGTTATTTACGCTAATAAACACAACTAAAAAATTAATCCCTGTATTTCCGTCAATATTTTTCACTCGACAAAAAACAAACAAATAAATTGACATTAAAAATAAAAATCACATTCAAAAACGCTATTTTATGAGCAAAATAGGTTTTACAAGAATGCGACTGCAACATCCTCCAGAGGGCAAAAATTATTGATAACAGTACACTATGTATTCGTTGGCAAAATACGAGCATTTTCGATTGCAAACAAAAAAAAAACGTAATAGCCGAATCAAATATAAGTTTATACTTTCACCTTATATAAGAATAGAAATTCCTTTAAAATAAACAAGAGTAACTAACCTAATATTACATTAAACACCTTCTAGCGGATACAAACATCTAACGGAACGTTTGTATTCGCCATGCTGTGTTTTCACTTTAGCAACCCTACACACGCCGTCTTTGCCCTTATAAAGGTCCTGGACTACTCCCAAGGGCCAAAGTGACCGTTTGTCAGGTGTCATTACTAATACAACTTCTCCAATTCTTGGTACGTGTAAATTATCTTTCCTTTCAAAACAAGTAATGAAAGATATTCGTTGCAGAAACGCATCTTGAGGTCACTTCTAAGTTTTTCAAGATATCTGACACGCACGTTTAAGCTCTTGCCATCTAGATAATCCAAATCGGAAACATTGGTGCATGGCAGCGGCTGTAAGAATATTGCCGGGGTCAAGGGTTGTGACAAAACATCTATCTCATCAGTAATATATGACAACGGTCGGGAATTGATCACTGCTTCGCTCTCTGTAATACATGTTTGCAATTCTAACAAATTTAATGCTGCTTTTCCAAGCACTCTTCGCAAAATTTCCTTTATCATACGAATCAATCGTTCCCACCATCCTCCCCACCACGGTGAGCCAGGGGGAATTAGAATCCAATCAATTTTCTGAATAGCTGACTGGGAAACTACTTCGTTCCAATTAATCCTTTTAAATAAATTTATAGCTCCGACAAAATTAGTGCCATTATCCGAGTACACCGTTTGAGGCCTGCCTCTTCTGGCTACGAATCTCCTAAAAGATAATAAAAATTCGTCTGTAGATAGTGAAGCTACTACTTCGAGGTGAATTGCTCTATATACGGCGCAAGTATATAAAACTAGCCATATTTTCTCACCACTTCGTAAAAATAATGGCCCGGCTAAGTCAATGCCACTGACTTGGAACGGTTTGCCCGCCTGTGTCCTATCTTCTGGCAACGCAACCAATGGCGTAGAAAATGGCTCTCCCTTCTGTTTTCTACAGGTAACACACCTTCTTGAAATCTTTTTTACTAGCAGACGTATTCCAGTTATCCACAAGGTTTGCCGCAAATTTGCTATGACAGTCAATGTACCAGCATGCATCAACGCTTTGTGTTTGTGTACAACTAACCTCTCTACAATGACATGTTTACTTGGCAATAGTATAGGGTATCTATAACAAAGAGGTATATTTGCAGAGAACAATTTCGTCTTAACCTTGATTAAATCATCGGTATCCACAAAGGTACATAAATCTTTATAAGTTTTCAATTTTCCATAGGTTTCCGTTTGGATAAGTTTGAACATATTATTTTCGGCGTTTGTAATTTCTTCTGAACTAAGAACTCTTTGTAATCGCTCTGATTTCTTAATCTTGCAGTTCGAATAAAAGCGATATATCCATGCAATCATTCTAACAATTAACGTATATTTAGAAAAATATAAAAGTCTTTCCGAAAAAATATCTGAAATAGCACTATTAATCATGTATTGCTGATTCTCTTCAATAGATTCTTTAATTAAATGCGTGCTCATGCTTGAAATAAGCCACTCTTTGGGGTCTAATTTTAACCACTCCGGTCCATTCCACCACAATGATTCCTTTAGAACATCTGCTTCACAGCTTCTTGAAGGTAAGTCGGCGGGGTTCAGATTCCCTGGTAAATGATTCCAATTCTTTATATTGGTATAACTACGAATCTCTTTCACCCGATTTTTTACAAAAACGTCCAAACTTTCATTTTTCTGTATCCACGTTAGGACAACAATTGAATCAGTCCAAAAACAGCAATAATGTTCCAAAGAAAAAACATTTTTAAATTGCACGTATAGACGGACCCCTATAACGGCTGCTAATAGTTTCAACCGTGGTATCGATATATCTTTACTATCCTTGGAAGGTGATACTCGTGACTTTGCGGCTATCAATTGTACTGATACTATGCCTTCACTCTCGCTGCGAATAAACAAGGCAGCGGCATATGCATCTTTACTAGCGTCACAAAAAATATGAACTGATAATTTGGAACCATCTATACTATTTAATGTTATACGTCGAGGAACTGCAACATCTTCTAAAGAAGCTAGCTTTGATACCCATTTGAGAAAAGCTTTGGCTATATCCGCTGGTACTTGATCATCCCAACCAACTTTTTTCTGATGAACTTGTTTCAATAATAATTTGGCCTTAAGTGAGACAGGAGACGTAAAGCCTATCGGGTCATATACTCTGTGAGCTAAAGATAACATAAAACGTGTAGTTATACGCTCTCCATTGTATTTCAAAGATTTTGTGTTTATCTTTAAATTATCTGTTTTTGTATTCCACAATAACCCTAAAACCGAAAGAATGGTTTCTTCATTGGATGGCCCTGAGACCCAAGCTCTTAAATCCATCTTAGATAGAAGCATAAGTTCTTTCGAATTATTTATAAATTCTTGTAAACTTTCTACCGAAGAACAACTGATAAGGCAATTATCAACATAGAATGACTGTTTTAATTTATCTGCAGTAGTTTTTAAATGTAAGGGTATGTACTCACTTTCGAGGTGATGCCTTATGGTGGCATTTAATAAAAATGGGCTGCAAGTTACTCCAAACACAACTCTGCAGTGACGATAAGTAATCAACTGATGTCTATCTTCATCCGCCCACCATAGAAATTGAAGATATTTACGATCCGCCTCTGCCAAGCTTATCTGTAAAAATGCCTTTTTAATATCGGCTGTGACACCATACTCGCACATACGAAAGTAAAGTAAAAGTTTTGGTATCAATTCCAATAAATTAATACCAGGCTCCAAACAAGAATTAAGAGACCTGCCATGTTCATCTTTTGCTGATGCGTCAAAAACTGGTCTTATTCTTGTTGTTAGGCTTGATTCTTTAATAACGGGATGATGAGCCAAGAAATGCCCATCATCATCACCTTGTACCTGTTCAATAATACCACTATGTAGCCATTCCTTCAAGGCATTGTCATACTCACTATAATTGCCGGTAGAAACTAAACGTTTGGTTGTAGAGTGAAGACGTTTCAAAGCTAATGTTCTATTATTTAATAAGTTAACATCTTCCCGCCAAGGTAAATTGACTTCATACCGACCTTCTTTATTAATTGCCACTGTATCTTCAAAAAAATTCATTATTTCCCTTTCCATAACCTCTGTTTTTGTCTTTATTATTATTTATAAATTTAGGTTATTTATAAATATGGTTTTAAATAAAAAATTTTGGAAACAGAAAGTCTAAAAAAATGACTTAATTTGGCTCATTAGCCGTTTAAAGAGCGATAAACGCTGCGGTTCTTACTTGAATAAAGCTTGAAAACAAACAAACAGAGAAACAAAAAATTTGAAAAATATCTAAATTAGTTCTATTTCACTTCTTAGATCCCCCTGACTCGGTTATTAGTATTTTTTTTTCATTGTACAGAAATTCGACCTTTACAGTTTTATTATATGTATATATAGATTTCATATTAAGTACCTGCCTATAAAATATATAAAAAGTATTAGGTTACTTATTTATGTGTTGACAGTACACTACTACAAACGCAGAAACGTCTCTAAGCTAATTAATCTGTACTCGATTTTTTTTATTCCAGTGCCAAATGTTAAAAACGGTGAATATACAGACAGCACACATATAATAATAACAATTACGACAACGCAATAACATTTTGTTTACCACGGATATATAAATAATAACAATTTTCCTGTCCTGTTTTACCTGGATCTTTGTTGTGAACAAAGAAGATAAACATAGCCTTGTATGGTTTTAAATGCTTTATCATAGACATAATAGTATTTTGGTTATATGAAGGTCTCTGTGGTCGAGTGTGTAGTGAAATGCGAAGCTTCCGGGTACGATTCCTGGCATGGTAAACTTCGCAATCGCACTTTCTGCTATTTAAGTTAAAGACATACTTAAACTACTTTATAAATTAATCAAATATATAAACTAAACTATACTTACAAAATAACATAAATATATAAGTAAAAAATTGACTCCAAATCGCTGTTGGAGGGAAGCGTGCCCAAAATGCTGGCCGCATTTTCGCGTTGGCTGGCAATGCTGATTCGTTGCTCTAGGTGCAAGCCAGCCTTTTGGTCACGCGAGACCTTAATAAGACACGTTGAGAAGTCTCGATAGAGGTGATGAGCTCCAGACACCCACTGCTACGCCACGGCTCGATCCCGAAAGCCACAAATACGTACCTACTACCAATGGGCACATATTTGGGACAGTTCAGGGCCTCTTGGTGTGCGGCAGCAGCCCCGGCTGTCACGGCTGTGTCTGGAAGATGGGACGTCCCATACGTAGGTACTAGGGGGCGTCACATCGTCCATGGCATTAACGAAATTCCGTCTGGTCTCTTACCATCGTCGCGGCACAGCTCATTTGTTTCAAGAACAGCTGGTGCCCCGGCGGTGACAAGAGACCGACGGGTATTGTCATTAAGTGTAGCGTGCCGTGATATTCTGCCAGTGCTCCTCGCGCATGACAAGCCATGATGGCCTAACTTATCAACTCTATCTCCGCACTGACGGCGATGTGGCACTACAACACCTGCCCCCAGACAAACGCAGGCTGAATGTAGTTTAATCCAAGAGAGTGCCTAGATTCGCCGAGGGCAGAGTGTTAAGCCACAAATCTGACTCCCACAGCCTATTTACTATGATTAACTTTCAGTTTGCAAAAAAATATTTAAAACCATATTTATGAATTACTACGTGAAACAAGAGGGGGAGGGGTTTGACTACGACTGGTTACTGAGGGGGGGTAAAATGTAAGCATAATACATGAGCAAATGTCTAGCAACGTAAATCACAGTCAGTTGCTAGATTTTGAAATTGAACACCTGCTCTCTATAGTTGTCCGTTGTATATTACTCATAACACAATCGTTATAGTTGGGGAAAGTTGACAAAATATGACACGAAAAATCATAAAAAATATTTTTTTTCCAGATTGTAGAGTTAAAAAGTTTCTGGGAGGGTCAGAATGTGGCCATTATATTCTTCCGGCGATGGGGATGCATGCTTTGCAGATTGTGGGCCAAAGAAGTAAGCATTACTTTAAATATTTTCACTCTAATAGGTTCTTATTTTCAGTTAATTAAAACTAACAAAAAATTAAACAAAAAATTGAACAAAGAACCAATTTGCAAATTTCGCAGAACTCCTTTTATTAGTGATTGTTTATAGGTTACAAATACTCGAAGGAATTTCTGTGTAATGCCGCCACGCCGATTAAGTAACCTTAATTTGTTCTTTTATTACTGAGTGCAAGTCACGTTCGGGGTATTCTCGTTGTTCTTTACAGCTTTACGATTTGAGCGTTTTTCTTCGGATGTTGTTATAATAAGGTCTCCTCGGGGTTTACGGGGCATAGAAGTATTACCACTTACCAAGTGAACATTATCAACAATATTTGCAACGATTTGGACTCTTTATATTTCTCTCTTTATATGTAGTAGAATCGAGAAGAACGTAAAGATTAGAGCCGACTAGTATATTTCTTGAACATAGGAAATTTATTTTTCAATTTTAATAATATTGTGGGATAATTAGTCAGATCTTCATAAATTATAAAAAAATTCTTAATAACTTTCTGCATAAGTCAATATGTGATGAAAGTTTACAAATAACATTTTTTATTTATTGTATGAGTTCAGCAGACAGGCAGACGGCCGCCTGATGGAAAGCGGTTATCATCGCCTATAGACATTTTTACACCAAAAGTGCTACCAGTGTGCTGCCGCTGTCTGAAGGCAGACTGGAACCTAGCCCCTAATGCCGAAACACAACTCAAGGTTGTTATGGCTGCATGCTCCAGACTAGGAATGGTGGCCATCCAGATGGGCAAATGACCACCTGGCTGTGGGTGGTTTTGGCGCCTCTTATGAGAAGCCGCCCGGCCGCAGGAAGTTGTATTCTTTCTCAGTTCCGAGCATAACCATAATAATAGGTATAGATAATTTTAAATATTTTAAAATATTTTCAGCTTGCCGAAATAGTGCCAGTGTTGAGGAAGAACAACATCAAACTTGTTGGTATCGGCGTCGAAGAGCTCGGCGCCAAGGAGTTTGCTGATGGAAAGTTCTTTGATGGAGGTAAAAGGTTTCTTAATACTACATGGTTATATTGAGATTTTCTAAGTCTATTCCTTGCTATCAGGCCCTACAGATGTTAAGCTGCGTTAAAATCTAGAACCCGATTGGAGCGTCACCTACCGGCGTCTGATTGTGAATCTATACCATCTTAAACACACGAATAATTTCATCAAAATCGGTCTATTGGTCAGGAGGAGTTCAGTGATATATACACATGTACGTAAGACAGTAATATATCAATGACTATACAAACCAAGTACTATTAACTATATGGCCTAGTGCCTACATACTCATAAAGTTATCTTTAAATAAATCTGATTTGATATTGTAGCACCATACCAGTACTATACGGATGGTAGTGGTTGAATAATACTTCAGTAGGCAGAGATTAGTATTCACTGTCAAATTCTGATGAAAACTGAATTGAACTCATTTCATTTGGAAAGTGTAACCGGTATCTACAAATATTAACAAGTCGTACAGCTAGTACAAGACATAGCACAATGTGTGAGCGGGATAGATGATGTGCGTGCGAGATAGAGTAATACTATTAATATGGGGCGCTCCCGCGTTGCGCTAGCCAGTTGTCCGTTGTCCGCTGCGATGACTAGATGTATGCAGGTCTTATAGTATAATAAGTATGTATTGTAATATGATGTGTGTAAAATCTGAAAGATTACTATAAATCAGATCCTGTTTATTGCGCACTTACGTATTGTCACTGTATATGTGACACACCGTATGTATATGGACACATAAATGACTTGCTTAAATGGAATTCACTATTGTTGACCTCTATTTGCAGCTCGCGGACCTCTAGATTTTGTTTTCGCTGATGTGGACCCTTTAAAGTTCGATATGGACCCCCATGGACCACTTTGGGGACCTATGCTCTAGAGAGTATTCTGCCATAACAACCCTGAGTTGTGTTCCGGCCAGGCAATGCCCAGATTCCAGTCCCCCCTTCGAGGTCAGCAGCACATTGAAAATATCTCTGGTATGGCCACTTTCCACCAGGTGGGCCCTCAAGCTGTGTTCTGTACTCCACCAATAAAATGAAAGTGACGTATTGTTAACATTGGACATTTCAGATCTATACTATGTGGAGAATATATCTACGTATCGTCTCCTCGGTTTCAAGCGTTTCAACGTTCTGAGCATCATCACATCTCTGTTCTGGAAACAGTCTAGGGATGCTATATTCAAAGGGCGCGGGATGGGTAAGATATCCTCCACATTATTTTCGAAAATAAAATCATTAGAGTAAATCTTTTGCTTAACACTGATGTGCGCTTATTTATTTTAGGGTAACCGATTATATATCTGACACGTTTAAGGCGGATTAACAGGTTTCACACATCTCGATGTCTAGGTTACATTGCCACACTTTTCCTTACTACCAGCACATGGTACTCAAAACAATATTATGTACATTACGTCTGAAAAATAGCTCAATCTGATTTACATTTGCATTAGTTAACTAATTTGTTAAATTACGAGTAAATTTTGAATTCCACCTGTCTGCTGAAATCATGCAATTAAAAAAAACAAACATTTTTTGGACAGACATTTACGGGGCTTAAATATGTCTATATACATGACCCGTGACTTTCATCTAATCAATAATTTAATAATATAATTTTTCTTATTTATTATTATTATATATACTTATATATTAATATACTTATTATTACGACGATACTGAAAATGTGCTAAAAATCACTGTCTAAATAGTGTGTTACGAAAATGCGTACACGCACGCAGGCACGCAAGCACGCGCGCACGCTCTCGCGCCCACTCACGCGCACACACACACGCTGACACACACACGCGCACACACACACGCACGCGCACACACACGCACGCACATTAGTTTGGGACCATTAAGTAGGTAACATAAATAATGTAAATTTGACTTTTTTTACAATAAAGATTATTATTATTAATTTAATATGAATGAAATCGTGGTCCCCCGTGCCGTGGTGCTAGTCAATATTAAAGCTCGTCCACACCTGTATCATTTGTGCCAGGTTTCTATATCTTAAGTCTGATTTATGTATATTACTTAATGGCCGGTTCCAATATCTTAATATCTTTCATTTACCCTACCATCGGTTGAATTTTGACATTACTTGTTTGGAGATTTTGTCAAATTTTTACCAGTAGTACAGATAAATTAGTTTCGAGACGTTCTTGTGTTTGTACTGTACTGTCAGCACGTAAATAAATAAACTAACAGTTTTTATATATTTTTATAGGCAGATACTTAATATGAAACTAATAATACTAGTGGTCGCCCGTGGTCGAAATTCGACCAATTAATAATTAATTTAAATTATAAATTTCAACATTATCAAGGTTCTGTTGTCAAAGACTTAAGTACTTCTATAATCACAGATTTCGCCAAGGCTACACTATTAGTTTGACTTTAACAATGAACAAAAGAGTATTTGTGTCAAATTTATGGTAGTGTGTATAATGTTTTTTTAATATATTAAATGTATTTTTCATTCCTATTTAAAAAAAAAATATTATCATTCTGCACTCCTCTATGTAAACTATAAGTGTGCGAAACTTCATACTCCTCCGTCCGCGCAATTTTGGTGAAAACTGGTACAAAGTTTTTGCTTCACAATTTTTAATACTAAATTTCAATGAAATTTAAATTTCAAGTTTAGAAGTCCTGTAATAAACAAATAATACTACAAACGTAAAAACGCCTTGAAGCTAATTTAACTGAAATGTAGATGAATTATAAAAAAAACCTCGAATAATGTATCGAATATTCGAGAAAGTTCTTTAATGCTTTGATAAAACGCAGGTCTGGCCTCAGATTTGGTTGGGGACGGCTTAGAAAATGGCGGTGCTTTGTTAATCAGTAAAATTGGGAAAATAATATGCCACTTTGTGCAAACGGGACCTGCTGATCGTTTGCCTAATATGGAAATACTTGAGGTTATATAGACTTTATGATAGGTATTATATATAGGTAGCTAGTCTGGTTCTGAAGACCAGCTGCGAAGTCTTGAAGAACCCTGTATATATTTAGCGGTTAGTAAATTGACTGAAGAGAAATACTACTAACGGTCGTCGAAGTGCTTTTAATGTATTGCCTTCAGAGTTAGTTTCACTTTGTTTGCTAGATGGCACTTGTATCGATTCTGCGTAATCTAACGCACGTAACACCTGTAATGTTTTGTATATAGAGAATTTAATTTTAGCATTTTCTGGTTGACAGTAGAAATGTAGGCTTTTCATTAGTACATTCGCGGTATTAAAAGGTTCGTCACCTTAAAGTCTACTTTTGTTTGCACGAGTACAAGAAACAATACCGCCAACATTTTAAAAAATGTTACGTTTGTAAAATTTAGAAACGTGAAAAAATAAAATTGCAATGTTGTCAACGACAGACACTGGAATTAACAGCTATAATCATCAAAAACAAAGAGGATACTACGCTTATCATAAATATCAAAAGTAATAAAAAGGTTTTACATCTCTAAACAATATTCATAGACAATACAGAAAATCAAACAACTTATATCTACGTAATTTTAAACTTTATTGTCAAACAATTAAACAAAATTTTATGTGAAATAGTCTGTTCTGTAACTAGTTTGAAAAGGTAACATGTGCTCGCGGAACATTAAATGAATCAATATGAAAACTAGCGAACCCTTTCATACCGCGACTGTACATGGGAAATACCCAATAATTTGATTCATCTTTCGAACATTTAATTTAATTTGTCCAATAACACAGTATATATTAGCTTAGCCAACTTACAACTCAAATTGGACTGACAGTGACAGTTCATAAAATATGACAGCTAATAAAATAAAACAAAAGATAGCTTGCTATAAGTGAAAAATTAAAATATTTTAAATCATTCGAAATACATATTAGAATTATGCTTTGTTGATTTGCAAACTATCATATTAGGACTAATAGTTCGAGAGTCGTGAGCCAAGATTGGGATTTGAAATCGAGGTCTGAAGGAACTGAAGGTATTGGGTTATTTTTTAAACTAGGCCTAGGTGGTGATTTGAAAGGTGACTGGGTGCAGACCGGCGGTGCTTTGTTGGTTGAGAAAGGCGGAAAGGTGCTCCAGCATTTCGTTCAGACTGGACCCGGGGACCATTTGCCCAATCTGGATATTTTGAAGGTAAGTGGATTAGATTTTATTGAGTGTTTCAATTGTAATAAATTCGTGTTGTGAATTTATGAAAAGCTCTTAGGGTATGTAAAAACCGTTATATATATTCACTTAGAGAGTATTTACCTATTTGGACAGCTACCACCCCTGGTCTAGAGTATGCCGTTGTAACAACCTTGAGCTGTGTTCCAGTATTAGTGGTCAAATTCCAGTCCCCTTTAAGAGAGCAACAGTGCATTTATAGCACCTTTGGTGTTACCAATGTCCGTAGGTGACGGTAACCACTTTCCATCAGGTGGTCCGTCTGCCCATCTGCTGAATTCGTGCAATAAAAAAAAGTATTTAAATCGATTTGATAAATACCAAATGTGACTTTATAAAAAGGCCCGACTGTAATTTAGCTAATTTTAAAACATACATTTCAATAGCACTTTACTGTAAACCATTGTTTCTCAAACTTGTCACGACCCTAGTGGGGGTCTTGTTTGTTAAAAAAAGTAAGACCTCTATATACAGATCAAATGTATAAATAAATAATTTTTTATTTGATTATTCCATGAGTTCAACAGACAAGCAGACAGCACATTTGTAGCACCAAAGTTGCCACCAATGTGCTGCTGCCCTCTACAGGGAGACGGGAACCAGGCCATTAATGCCTGAACACAACTCAAGGTTGTTATGGCGGCATACTCTAGACCAGTCTCTAGTCTACCTACCACCTGGCTGTTGCTTGTTGTGTCGCCTCTTACGAAAGGCCGCTCCAACGCAGGAAATTGTATTATATCTCCCTTCCTGCACTGTTAGATATTATAATAATAATACTAAAAATATTTCTCATTTCCTACAATAGTCCTACACTGACCGGGGCCTGTCCTTGGGTGCATTATTAAATGATGTAGACAGGGATAATCGCCGGTCAGTGTCACGTCACATTTACATTAAATTTGTCAAGGGGCCTCTACGTGTTGGCCTTTCCATGGTCCCACGCAAGCCCTCCAAAATTCCGAGCCATTGTTTTGGCCCGTGGTCTTACATAAAGATATTATTATAATTCTACAGTGAAGGGGTCGCAGGGCGTTTTAATTAACTTTTTGGTATTTCGTGGGTCGCGAGGAAAAAATAATTGAGAAACGAACACAAAACATGCTGATTGAACTTGCATATATATTTTTATTTTATTTTATATACTTTTTATAGAACTTCGGCCTGGAGAACGAATATACACCAGAACAAACGGACAACAAGCCGACAGAAGAACAGGAAAATACTGTAAGTATACATACATACAATCGTTTGACATTTTGTTTGAAGTTTTTCAAAGTAACTGAAACTTAACTTATTAATACTAGATCTTTCTACGTAGTTCCGTTCGCCTAAACTTCAAATACATTTCCTATCCTAGCGGCTATCCATAAGTTACGTCACACGTTAAGGTAAGGATCCTAAATTTCGTGACGTTATATTTCAAAATCTAATAATACATTTAAGCTTTAAAACACGAAATTTGAACTATTAACGAAAAGCTCCAAAATATTTCTAACTCTTATCTGTATGTGCACCTTTATATATAAAATTCTTCTGTGCGTGTGTATATGACTGAACTCCTCCTAAACGGCTGGACCGATTTCGATAAAAAATTCGTGTGTTCATGTGGACTCGGGAATGGTTTAGTTTCATATTTCGACCCTGCAGGTGACGCTGCAATCGGGTTGTAAATTTTATTTCTTCAGGGCAGGACAACGTCTACCGGGACACCTAGTAGTGTATAAATTATTAAAAATAATCGAAATGGAAATAAAACTTATTACGGAACTACTGTTTTAACCTCCTTCAAGGGCCAAATTTAATATTATTTATTTCCACAAGCTGCCATCAAATGTAACATTTGTTATACATCGAAACCAAGAGAATTATGTTGTCTCTTTTATTCTAATACAAATTCTATGTAGTTAGAGGGTAAAAGCATCAGTTTCAACGTCCATTTCAATTATCTGTATTTGACCACAAATTTGTGGGTCTTCCACAAACAGTTCTTAGTGGAGATTCCGTCTTAAAGCTTAAGTTAATAATTTCTTGATGTAAAAAATAGCAAAATATATGATGTCTCACTAGGGTGGGAGGAGTATCATGAATGTGACCAGCTGTGACAAGGACGAGGTGGGGTCAAAAATCATGAAACTTGTGCGACGTAATTTGTGGATGGTCTCCTATTATAATTTGCTTATTGGAACGAGAGAATTTTTTATGAATTTATGTAGTTAAATTGTGTTTAGTTTTCATAATTAAAAACATTTAATTTAATCAACTTAATTAATTAGGTAGAATTAATTTCAAACATTTTCCCCATTAATATATCTAACTTAAGATGTCCTTTAAGTTGACTAACTGCCGGTTCCTATATTTTATTTATTAATCGTTCATTTGCATTACAAATTGTTAAAAATTGATATGAGCCCCATAATATTGTTACGAGTTGCAAGACTCGAATTAAAATGCCGTTGAAATAATTATAGAGTTTATTAGAACCATACAAACACGTATAACACAGGTACAAATATAACCGAACGCAATACGTCCAAACGTAATGCAGCAGATCGTAATTCAAATACACGCGCAAAGTTCGTCACTAAAGAGATTACCAAATGTACACGAGTCTTGCTTCGCTTGTGGTTATCGCTCGACTGGACTTCCTCAATTGGGCCATTGCTTTATATCGCACAAATGCAACATGTCCGCCCGGCATCGTGGACCGAATTTCCTAGAATCGTAATCGCACACCTAGGTAATTATGCCTGCAAACGGCCATAAACTAGTACAATAGGCTGTTCTCCACAATAACCAATAAGTAAACAAAAGAAGACAATCATAAAAGAATTACAATTAGTTCAAATGCCGACAGGTAATAAAATATTTTTTTTATAGATATGCAAGTGGGTTTTGTTTTTGTCGGAACTTAAGTTGTAACAATATTAATGTCGAATAATTAAAGTTTCGCTCGTACTTTCAATTACAATTTATTTTTGGTAAATTATAAAAAGTAATTTTTGGAGTAATTTTTTATTGCTTTTTTTATTTTAATTATAAGCTGTCAGACAGGCAAACGGCCAATCTAATGGAAAGCGGTTAGCGCTGCCTATACACCAATGGCGTGGACTTCATACAACTCGATTTCTCCATAACCTTTAAGAAACTAGCGACTGGCGTTTACGCGTCCTGTTCAAACATATTATTACTAGTGTCTATAAATTAACTAGCGACCAAAAGGTCGCAAGCGGTATGAATTTATTGACGCTTGCGTTTTTTATTCGTGCATATATTATTACTGTATGAAATAACAACTCATAATCCGATCGGGCACCGGCTTTTGTTTCAAAATATGTGGTAAGATTGCAAAACTATAAATATATATTGTAATAAGAAAATACATCGCGAGTTAGACGTATTTATTTAGAAGTGTAAGTTTTATTTACAAATGCATGTTTGTTCAATCGGCATACCCTAGCCGAATATCCCTCCCCACGCCACTACTATACACGCATGCAAAACCAAAGGCGAAGCGAACGTGTTGCCAGCTTTTAGGATGGAATTGGGGGAATGAGATAGAAGGATCGGACAAGAGGAATGGGGTAGAGGGGATGGGAAGTGAGTCATCAGAACTCTCAGTTACTGTACAAAACCCAATTAGCTCAAGGCCAACCGCCTCACGCCGATATTCTGTGAGAGCGTGGTATCACCGATCGATCCGATCCAGCAGGTCCAGCAAATAAACCACTGTTCCAACAAATCTATTTTTACACTCTTCATTCATTCATACAGTATGGATATTAGCGTATATAGCGTAATTGTTTAAAAAAATATTTATAAGTAAATCCACAACAAATAATTTATAATTAAACACAATTAGGAAATATAGGTAGTAATAGCAGTAGAAACATTATCAATATTTCTAACAATATTATTGTATTTGTTGAAGGTAGTTAGAAATAAATACTAACAGCAATCACAAACTTTCCAATTTTCAGACAGAAGCGAAGTCTTAAGCCGTGGCAGAGCACCCTTAAGTCTGGATACTTAGGGCCCATCCACACCATATGGACGGAGAGGCGTTGTAAACAGACAAGTGTTTAGTATAACCATTGCTAATTTTGTTTTTTAGGGTAGTTGGAATATTTCATCTGATTGTTTGGGATTTACGTGAAGTTGTCATAGTATGGGTAAGCCGGGACTTTCGGGTTTATTCGTTGGCTGATATGTTAAAGGTTCAAAGGGTTCTATGGGTGGCGTTGTGGTCAGAAAATTGAAAAATTATTTTATTCTTCAATAATAAAGGAATAAAAACATTTATTTATTAGTGTTGTCTATCTATTTGTTTATTATAGATAAAAAAGAATCTTCGTGAGATGTGGTGGTGGAAAGTTTCTTGCTGCTTTTTCTCCTTACAGCAGCGATATTGCGTTGCAATTATATGAAATATTGCATAAATGTAATATTTCATATAATTACATTAATACTAATTGCCGGTGCAAATTCTGCAAAAACGTGGCCATCAATTCTTCAAATTATTAAATACCACGTATTACTACACAATATATAGCAGAAATAAAATTTTGCATTAACATACAGTTTTAGAATAAACTGTCAAAAACTGTGGCGACGATGCCAATTTAGTACATTATGAGTGCGTTCCTTTAGTATCTCACAACGCTCAAAATGCTCCGTCTGCCGTTCCACTAGGCGACAACGGTCGTCATGGTCGTGGCGAAAACGTCACTAATGACGTCATTATTTTCATCACACAGAGCTCACAACGACCATGTCAAGAGTTGGGTCGAAGTGGGCGTTGACCACAGAGCATTAATTCTCTCTATCCATTGATATTGAAAAAGGCGCGATTATTAAATCAACCAAATGGTATTTGTGTATTTCGTCGTTAATGACATCAACGCTCCATAATCCGTCCCACTAGAGTTTATGATTGTAACGCCTGCAAGTGAAACGGGAAAAATCGCGGTCGTGAACGTGTTCGTTGTGAGTATCTTGTGAAACGCAGCCAATGTAGTTTAAGGAAAGACAGCAGTTATTTTAACCCGTCTCAATTTGAAAGTATCAATAGAGAATTGTTTTTATAGTGTTGAAATTATTACAAGATTAATGTTCTAATCTTATTCCAATTGGTATAAAAAAAAACTGAAAAATGTAAGTTTATTAAACATAACGCCACTTAGTTAATAATAATTTTTTTATAAAAAATCTGTGATGTTGAATTCCAAAATATTTAATGGATTATCCATATTATGACTATGTTTGATTTTGAACAATTTATTCCCATGTTATAGACTGAATATATAATGTTATGATTTTTTAAGTTTTTTTTTTTGTGTTTATGCTAGATATTTTGATTTGTTTTGAAAATATGTTTTTATTCTTTGTCACAAGAAAGTATAAAAATATTGTATAATATTCGAAAATATGTAACAAAACGAAGGAATTAATTAATTGTCTCATGTCAACGTGAAAGAAGCTATCGTTGAGACATATTGTATAAATGAAATGATTATAATGAAATGCTTTTGGATTTTTTGTATGTAACGTTTATTTACTAGAATATAAAAGGCTGATATACTCGGTCCAACCATTTATTTTACTTTTGACGTTTGCACGCCTATCAAGTTGAACACTTTTTGACAGTAAATTTCGCACGCTACAATTGCCACAATTGTCACACTTCATTGTTCCAGGCGACGTAATAGTGACGGTCTGTGAGTCATCTAATGCAAAGTCAATAAATTATCGTCTTAATATTTAAATTTAATCATAATGTATCCTTTTGAAAGTGTTTTAATTAAAAGAAAATAACACTGCGTTTATTACAATTTAAAAATACATAATATTTTCTCAAGTTTTCGCGACTAGTATACATAATAAAACTACGTTTAAGTAGCCTTCTGTAGAAGTATGTATGTCTTCCGTGATCACGGATACTGAAAAGTGGCCGAAACGTCGGAATAATAAAACTCAAACTACCGCGCTAAAAACCGTTAAAACGTACTTTTATTAAAAATACATGTCGTAATTTTGTATTATTTCACTTTTAAGTATTAAACATGTGGGTTATATGGCATATTTATTATTAAATATAATATTTTAAGCAACTGATATACGTGCACTATATCGATTAAAAATTATTCACAATGAAACTATATTTTTTATATAAATGAAATCGAATTGGTAACCCTTTGGGTCTTTACTAGTTGATCAACGATCGATCTGTCAAAAGTATAATAAACCGTTGGACAGAGTATAATTTTTATAAAAGACTGTATTTTTTGAATAATTTAACTACTTATGAAATAGATGATGTTTAAGATATCTAGTATATTTTGAAATAGGGCAAAATTAGCAATGGTTTTAATTAAAAAAATATAAAGTATATTCTTTTATTTGTAAATTATGTAATTGCATTATTGTTAGCCGCCGAAAAGTGATAGTTTGAACATTACCGATAATAAAATCAAGATATAATGTATGTATGTGTGTAGAGTTCACGCCACAAAAGAAGTCCCAAAGACGTGGCGCTGCGATCGCCGTAGTAATCCTGTCAGAGTATTTTTTTATTGCATGAATTCAGCAGATAGGCAGACGGCCCACCTGATGGAAAGCGGCTACCATCGGCTATGGACATTTGCAACACCAAATGCGCTGTTGCTCTTTTAACCGACTAATGCCGGTGCGCAACTCAAGGATATGGTGGCATACTCTAGAAATGAGGTGATAGCCATCCAGACGGGCAAACACCCTATCACCTGGCCGTGGGTTGTTTTGTCTCCTCTTACGACAGGCCGCCCCAACGCAGGAAATTGTATTTTTTCTCTGTTCCTGCACGGATGTATAATGCTAATCCGTAAATCGATGTAGGTAATTATTGGATAATAAATACAAAATATTCCATGATTAAAGCTGTAAATTTATTTCCTGCCTAGTTTACGAACGAAACTATCAAATAGGGAGAAGCTGCCATTTTTAGTTCCTTGTTTTTCCGTCGAACTTCTTTTGTGGCGCTGTCTTTGTTTATATTTTAAAACAGCTATCACTTTTGGACCAATCATATTGCGGAAATAATATGGGAGCGGATAGTCAAATAAATTGGGATATGTTTTATAAACTTTCATTACGGTGCAGCCTCTTAGATTTTGTACTATAGCCCGCCCAACTCTGTGAAATGGCAAAAAATGGGACTAAAGCCGCCATGTTGAAATTTCACACGAATTAGGTGTTGCCAGTTCTTAAACCTCCTTCAAGGGCCAAGTTTGATATTATTTTTTTCCACAAGCTGCCATCAAACGTAACGTTTATTATATATCAAAATCAAGAGAATTATGTTGTCTCTTTTATTCTAATACAAATTCTATGTAGTTAGAGGGAGAAAGCATCAGTTTCAACGTGCATTTCAATTATCTGTATTTGACCACAAGTTCGTGGGACTTCCCAATGAGCCGTGTGTGACAGTTCGCCAACAAATTTGTGGAGATTTCATCTTAAAGGCTAAAGAAAAAAGTTACTCGTTATTTTTAATGCTCTAAAGCCATAGTTAATAACTGTAACATTATCCCAGATGGAGTCCGAGCATTATATATTCAAAAGTCTAATGATTATTCATAGCTTTACTACACCGGAACGAACGCAGCGACACTCTTCATTTCACAGATAAGTTGGAAGCACTACAGCGTACCTATTTATGACGTCATAAGTAGGTACAAATAAGAGGTCAAATAGCGCATTAATTATCGTTTGAACAGTAATTAAATATTTTTCTATCATGATGTTTTAAAAGTTGGATGACGTTTTTTAACGCCTGTTTTTTATATGTAATTTTTTTTAGAATTTATTGTTACTTGTGTCCGCATCCCTATTGGATCTTTTCTTCGAAGAAGGCTTTTAGTATGCAAAAATGGAAAAATATGTAGGTAGTTTGGATAGGGCGCTTAAATGGGTAAAAATAAGGTGCTATAAATTTCTATGTGTTATTGCAGTAAATATATAGTCAAGGTGGGGAAGTCCGTCAGTGGGGGAACTCCATACTCTCTTTATTTCTGTGTTTAAATAGCCACGACGACAGCAAATCGGCCAGTAAATCTAAGACACTATTTAATTCTGGCTTCAGATTGAAGTTGACGTTAGATTCCGTTTAAAGAAAGTTAATAAAGTGAAGTATACGAACTTACCCCACTGACAGACTTCCCAACATGGACTATACATATTTGATTAGTATGTATAATTCTCTTGTACGTCATTGAACTCGTAAACCGCTGGACCGATTTTAGTGATTTTTTTATATGTGTTCGAGTGGCTCACGGGGTCGTTTAGATTTACAATTGAAGCCGGTAGATTCCACTGTAAAGTTTAACATTAATGCCGGGTCTTAATATCTCGCTAGTTTCGGTAAGCAAAAGCAACTATTATAATGCATTTATGACACCAGCTGACTGGTAGTCAACTGTAAACGCTGCGTACGGCGTCACGCTGTACGCGACCGTAGAGTGTTTTTTTTATTATGAAAATGCGTTATGCTGGTTTACTATAGTGTGGGGATTCCCAAAGTGGTCGATATCGACCCGCTGTGGTCGAAGTCGGTTTCACAGGGGTCGATATAAATGAAAACTGATTTTGGGGGTCGATGAGGTCTAAAAATCGACCCCTATTAATTAACACAAGTTCTTATTTGAAACTTTCAAGATACTGTATAAGTTGTGTTACGTGTACCAACTTGTTATAAGAATGACTAATGTTTTTGTAGGAAGTACCAAAGTTGTACTTTTTAAAAAATCAACATAAGTAAGTATTTTGTATCAGTCGGTAAAAAATTAGAGATAGCATTTTCTTAAGCAATTTGGCCAAGGGGGTCTGAGGGATCAGTTCATTTTGGAAAAGGGGTTCTTGCCCAAAATAGTTTGGGAATCCCTGCTATAGTGCATTTTCATATTAGGCATTTATCGGACGTAAGCAGCCTACGACGTTTGTAACAGACCACCATCATAGCGTAGTTGGAATCCAGCTCAAGTAATTCAAAATATATGAAAAAGAAATTTAGAACTCGATTTTCATTGATTAAATTGAGAGAAAAATTACCTGTATCAGACTTACTAGGAGATTGTAATTCTAAGGTTGGTGTGCATAGACATTTAACCGATGATTAAAATAAAATAATCGCTAAAACTATGGCTAAACAGTGATTATTTTATTTTTACCATCGCGCGTCGGTTAAACGTCTATGCACAACCGCCTAAGTGTTTATTCCACAGTATAAACCAATAAAATAACTGTAATAAATGTTAGTATCTATATAAAAATATTTACTCTTTAATAATAATCTAATAGTAATAATAATAATTTTTAGTAATATATCGAATAAAAATCGAATAATATTGAAATATGTTGCTAGGAAATTGTTTAAAGTGTACACGTAAAAAAAATATTTATGGTTTGGGATGTTTAAAAGATAGTGCCGTGAGGTGTTGTAATCAATTTTTTAGTTTTCTTTTAGTTATGTTAAAATTGCTTTTACTAAATCTTTATGAATTTAATCTTTGTTTTATTTTTATTGTTTCGATACCTTTTTTTAATTATTTTTTTATTACTGGAGCTCAGTAGACAGGTAGACGGCGCACTTGATGGAAAGCGGTTACCATCAACTATGGACATTTGCAAGACCAAAGGTGCTACAAATGCGCTGCTGCTTTCTTAAGGGAGACTGGAACCTGGTCACTATAGTTCGTTCGCGTTAAGAATGCAGTGAGTCATCAGTGCAACTACAGGGTAAAGGTTTCATTTCATATTCACAGTGGTGTTAAAATTCAAACAAATTATATTTTTAAAGATTAAGTTTAATGAATTTAAAAAATACACTTAAAAGTTAAAAATCAAAGTTAAGTTATTAATATTTTAATCACTATCACTAGTATCCTCGTTAGTATTTATAATAAAAGAATTTTCAGCAGCGAGTTGCATGACGTCATCTAAATCCCACATGGTATTTTCTTCTTGTAAGACGTGGTAGCAGCATTTCTTCCATCGATCAGCGTCTACTAACCGAATTGCGTCATAAAATATTTTTCACGTAGCCATCTTAAAAGTTGTATTGTTGGCAGAAATATATTTTTTATTTGGGCCCACACCAACTCAATGGGGTTCAGTTTGCAGCGGTACGGAGATAAACGGAGAATTTGAATGCCGTTACTTCTAGCCATTTAATCGATAAAATATTTATCATATTGTGAGGCGATTTCGACGGCTTTCTTTAACAATTCTTTTTTTTAAATAACTCATGTCCATGAAAGTCTCTTTGCCTAATACTGTTCTATTATCCTGTTTATTAAAGTCAAATCTCAGCTCATGGATTATTTTGTGAAGTGTGGTACGTTTAAACGTTGGAATATTTTCATCAGTTTCACAAATTGTCATAATTTTATTTAATGTCGGGTAGTCATTATTTAAATATATTGAGTGTACTTTTCTCCTTATTTTTGTCTAATTCATCGAATTTATCAATCATAGACTTCCTGGCCCTTTTTTTCACTGGCGATTTCAATGTATTATTTTCCTTTTTTTCGCTAAGAATACTATAAACTGTTCTCTCGGACACCCCACATGCATTTGCCGTTTTTTGTACTATGCTGTCCATAGTCACATTTGAATCAGACTGTTTAAAATACTTAAAAACATTGTAAATTACTTTTCTCTCTCCACTATGAATTACCGAACCACTTTTATTTTTACGAATTGGTGAGGTATTCATTGTTTTTAAATATAAATCAGTTAACACAATTACAGGACACAACCATCGCGTTCGAAGCTATGCCTTCAACTGGTCACTGTGAACTTGACCTTGTAATTTGAAAAGATTTGATTGGTTAGGGGGCGGGGCTAGGCCGGCGAACAACGATGACTCAATGCATTCTTAACGCGAACGAACTATAATGCCGGAACACAACTCAAACTTATTATGGCGACATACTTTAGACCAGGGGTGGTAGCCATCCAGTCGGGCAAATGCCCTACCAGCTGGCTGTGGGTTGCTTTATCACCTTTTTTATGTTGTACCAGCTGACCAGTGCCAACTTCGCAGGGCGTTATTGAAGAATACACACGCAAAATACACGAACGCCTCTGCCTGCCCCTATGGGAAACAGGCGTGATAATGTATATGTACGTGTTTAATTTTATACCTGCAAAACAGCTTTAATACAAATTACAAGATTCGATAAAACTCTGGAAACGAATGTTTACATTTTTAATCTGACTTTTAACCCGAGCTATCTTTTATCAACTACTTAAAGCAAAATATGCTTTTGTTGTGTTGTAGTTAGAATGTGAAAACTGTAATTTTATGGTATAGCAGACTATCCACATGTAATTCAAATGTGTTGTGTGTCCGGGCAATATAGGTATGAGGCTAAGCATGGAGAGGGCGGCATGAAATATCTGTGCAACGTTCGCGCATTGTTAATGTACGGTTTGAGATGCTCGACCGATATAGGCGACCGCGACACGTGACAGAATCGCAATAAGAAACGCTGAACCGTGGAACACGACATGCTTGTATGGCTCGTTTTATTTATATATTTATATGACTCCACTTTTTTTAAATCTGTCTATTGAAAATGTAAATGTGCCTATAGAAAGTTTACATTGGTCTTTATAAAATGTGTTCAAAGAATGCTATTACATCGTCTCTAAATTCCTCTGAATTTCTTAAAATACGTTTTTGTCGTTGTTATCAATATAGTAAAGCTTTGCTTTTTATTTTGTTTTGACATAAATTTCAAATATTTTATTTTTATAAACTGATCTTAGTCAATATTGTCTTTAAATTAGTAATATTTTTTTAAATGTTAGTTTTATTTAATAGATTATATATTATGCACAAAGTAACTATGTGTTAAAATGTACTCTCCGCTTTTACAATTGAAAAACATATGTATAAAACTACATTCTGGCAAATAAAGTTATTGAATTGAATTGAATAGGTATTTCTATGAAGAACACTTGGAGGCTGAGACAGAAACCAATGACCGCTACAAACGACAGGAAACAGGATAATCGCGACCGCTCCTCCGAGACAAAGTGTCGCATGTGTTTGAGTATTGTTTTAAATTAAATACTGTGTAATTAACATGATTTAATCTCAAAATTGCCAAAATTTTTCTTCTAATGATAAACAGATAGTAATTAACATACTGTCAACATTGTGTTTTCCTAATCTAGTTGTATAAATAATACAAAATGATGTCATGAAATAGGTGAAGCGACAGGCGATGTTTCTGCGTATGTGGACGGACCGAACTCAGCCGATGTTTTTGGAAAATATAATAGTAAATTTTAAGAAATACAGTTTTGACATTTTTACTGTGTATGTTGAATGTTTTGGATTAAATGAAGCAAAGAACATTATCAGTTTATTTCATTAGTTTACACTTGGATGTAGATAATAATATACAACATATTATGACCGTGTAACTTTCCGTTGCTATTTTTTAATTATAAGTTTTTCAAGTAATATTTTTTTAATGTAAAAGTAATTTTTCGGTAGTTAACAAAATAGGCTTTGTAACATTTCATGTGCATTGTATTTAAAATGTTAGTACGGTAAGTTACTTACACGTTATTATTTTTTAAGGCTTCGTAGCGATTTCGGAGAATGCTGATGTGTATGTACGGATGTCTGTTTGTCTAATCGCAACTATCTTTAAAACTGCTGTCATAACTATTTTTCTCAGTGAGGGGGCATTCATAGACTACGTCACACGTTATGGGGATGGAAGGTTTCCTAAATTTCGTGATGTCACATTTCAAAATCTAAAATATTTAGCTTTAAAACATAAAATTTGAACTATTGCGAACTGCTAAAGCACTGCTTTGCCTAACTATACATAGTTGTGTGGCGTTACGTAAAACAGTCATCACATCCAATTTGCAAAGTGCCAGGTGAGTTAGCGTACTAAAATTGGATGGTCTAAAGGCAGTTAGGCAGTTTGTGGTCCAATTTAGTGCAATCGTATGGGATCTGCCACGCTTGCTCATCTGCAAATTAGATATGTAATTCCTGCTTAAGGCAGGTTTCTAAAATAAATATAAATCTTTCTTGATAATTTTCATTTTCGCTTTTAAAGACCTGCAATTGTAATTCCTACTTTATTCTTCTTCCGTGTTATAAGTATCTTTTTGAGATTGGAGAAGAAGAGAATAGTAGAAGAAAGAAATAAAAAGAATAGGACTCATGTGACAGGTCCGAAGTAGGTATACATTAGGTACGTCACGAATAATAACGTACGTAGCTAGTAAATAAATTTATAAATTTCTATTTCAGAATTAAAATGAAATGCGTCTTCGCTCTAGTAACTATACTAGCAACATCAGTAAAAGCAATCGGAATATGTCACGCCTGTATCGATGGAGAAGCTTACACGCGAGTACCGATATTCGAAAACAATCGATTATCTGGACAACTAGCAATCGATAAAACCGCAAACATTGTATACTTTCACTACGAAGATTCCAAAAGTATTGATCATACTGCATCATTCGATTTAGACGATATTCGATTTAAAATTATCCCTGGAATCAGTTTTTCATTCGCTCGCACTGTTGATCAGAGTACTAAGGAAGTATACATGGGAGGAGCTACAGGCTTATACAAATATAATCCTAGTACCAACAGAACCGAACAAGTTGGATTATTGGATAAAACAATTTTACATTTACAATATAAGGGAAAGATTCTATATACAATTTTCAAGACAAAAGGTTTATTTATCTACGAAAAGAAACAATCGAAATCGATTACACAGTTGTCGAATTACACAATCGATTTTTTTGTTATCGATAAAAAAGACGATATATATTTCATCAGCGATGGAAAAGTGCATAGACTAAAAAAAGGCTCCAAGAAGGTTGAATTGTTTTTGAATGATTTCTATGTATTGGCTGTAGATAATTATAACGGAATGTATTTTGTGCATCCCACTAGTCATGGTATTTACAGTTTGAATTATAAAACTGATAAATTGATGCGAATAGGTGCTTTCGCTAATGGTTTGCCAACAAAAATTGTGTTCGATAGTAGTAATAACATGATTTATTTAGACGCTAACGTAGATAAACTGTACTACTTAATGCCGAACTTTGGTAAATGTAAAGTTACAAGAGGTATAAAAACAAATAAATATCGTGTGAAAAATCCTTCAATGTTAAGTAGAAAGAATGTACTGATGTTTGATGTACAATCGATTAAATAAATAAAGTTTTGTGTCTTCGTTTTCTTCAGTCATTTCTAATGCAATGCTGGATGTAAGCTTCCCAAGTTTGCCCCACATATCCTGGCTTTCCATGTTCCTCATCCAAGCGTTATTGGCGACCATGCGAAGGTCGTTGGTCAACAGGACTGAGAGACGTTCTACACTACGGTTGTCGAGACACAGTCTCCACATCACAAGCTGTTAGCTCTATAGGATTCTGCGTCGCTTTTATATTGCGTTGCAAATTTCATGTCCAGCCAGGGTTGAGAGGTGTAGAAACAATATAATTGCCGCCTTGCTAGCCAGTTTCATCAAAAATTATTGGAACTGGCCGTGTAGACTGCTGCATAGAATAATTAATATAAAATATATTACTGTTACGACCGACAAAGACACATGCAGTTTATTACCTTTTCGGCATTTGGACTTCTTTTGTTTACCTTGTGTTTAAAATTTGTAATTAGAAAACAGCCTATTGTGTATTGTATTCGTTTATGGCCGTTTGCAGGCATACTTAGGCAGGAGTGCAGATTACGAATACTAAGAAATTCGGGCGGGCAGCCATATTGTATCGGTGCAGTATATAGCAATGGCCCAATGGGGAGATCGGCAGTTTAGCGATGTCACAAGCGAGACAAGACATGTGTACATTCGATAAGCCGTATAGTGACGGATTTTGCGCGTGTTATTGAATCGTGTATTACGTTTGTACTGGTTGTGTCCAGTTATATTTGTACCTGTGTTATACGTGTTTGTATAGTTCTAATGAATTCTCTAGTAATTCCAACGGCATTTTAATTCGAGTCCCGTAACTCGTTACATTACGTAAATTAGACTATAAAACAAAATATAAAAACAAAAATTGTGTATGTGTGCAGTTGTCACGCAGTAGAAGTGAAACTTCAGATAATATACTCACAGACAATTCTTCTCTAACTTTTATTAATATAAATATAATTCTTTTAACTTACATCCGTCAACATATTAAAATCTAACATATTATACTATAATAAATCTGTAAATGGCTCGAGTTTGTACATTGCGTTTAAAAATGCGAAAAAAATCCGGAGGAATTAAAACTAAATAATTATAATAAATAAATAGCAGCCCATAAATGTCCCATTGCTGGGCTCAGGCCTCCCACTGTAGGGGAACGGACAGTATACACGCCACGCTTGTCCAAGGCGGCTTGGCAGGTTTTGACACAGCGGTTATCTCGATGTGCAGGTTGCATCACGATGTTTTCCTTCACCGTTATTAGCACATGGTAATTGTAACAATATGCACATTAGGTCAGAAAACTGTCTAAGTGGTGCATGCGTTCCAGCCAGGATCGAACCCGCGCCCTTTGAGTTTGGGACGCGTATGCTAGCCATTACGCTACCACGACTTTTATAATATTTTTAAATATATAAGACTTTTAAAATAATTAAAATGAACAAATTGGCGGTAGGCTAAATAAAATTTTAACAATACTCATTGACACTTGACATCTTCGTCTTCTACCACGACTGCTGAAAAATGGCCGAAACGTCGGAATAATAAAAATCAGATAAATTACCGCGCTTAAAACCGTTAAAACGTAGTTTATTCCGTATACCTATATCATATACTTATTATGTGAATAAGGGGTATTTGTTGGTGAGTTTCAAAGTCAAAGAAGAAAAACTGAATTTTCATTATTTCTATGGAACTGCACTGTGCACGACTAATACGCACTTGACCGATTTTTGGCCTAATACTAGGCTGAATACTTTGACAATTGTTTGATAATAAGTAACGAATGTTGAAGTTATAACTTGATATGTTTTGGATATCGTCTCTATAGACAAAAATCAAACGGTCTGTATTATTGTCTATTAGTTAGAGCTGTGTTAGCTAACAGGTGTTTCTAATGGTAAGTGATAAAAAAATTAACAAAAACTTCAAAAGGAACTAAAAAGCGAAATAAATATTTTTTACATCTTGAAGTCGTTGCGAAGTAAAACACTCTGTGTATGTATCTATGTAATGTAATGTACGTATGTACACTAATGACTCAAATTCAAAAGTTTTTATCCAAATTAAGTTCCACTGGAGAACACTTTTTGAAGGTCATACATATAAGTTAAAATTAAATTTTACTTCCTAATCTATGTATATCGCTTCGCTACGTGTTATTGCTGTTACGGGGAAGAAGCGGCAAGAAACTCTCCAGCAACACATATAGCTAAAAATTGTTTTTCTTTATATTTCTTATTCTATTTATATCTCAAGTTCTTTTTTTATAAGTTTTATACAGAAGTATGTTACAGAATTATTTTTTCTAGAATTAATGGAGTTGTAGCAAACAGTGCATACTCAATAAGACAAAGACACAATAAAAGAAAAGAAAAGAAAATATATATATATATATATATATACTCTAATTCCTTGGCGAAGTGCCAAACCTCTGATAAGGGAAGAGACCTACTAAACACGTCTAGATTAGCCGGTTCGGTGGCGGAAATAGCTGAATCACTCAAGTGGTGCAAATATGCAACTCTCGGTGAGAGTTATATGTTTGTGCCGTTTGCTGTTCAAACGCTTCGACCGTGGGGCCCTGAGGCCATGAACCTCTACGGAGATATATCAAAACGACTCATTGACTCTTCAGGAGATCAGAGGGCTGGTTTCCTCAGACAACGAATTAGTATGGCGACCCAACGAGGTAACGTAGCCAACCTTCTAGGAACTTTACCCATTGACTTCGATGACCTAAGCTCAGTATTCTACTTATAGCCTTAAGGGATTATAGGTAGAATACAATATACTTAAGTTAAGTTCCTTATTATACTTTCATTATATTTGCCGAATTAAATGTAAATAGATAAAAAATGTTGTTTTTTTAACTCCGTAAGATTTTGGGCTCAACAAAGAGACGATGGCAGCTGGAGGATCCGAATCAACGTCGAAATTGAAAATCTCGTGGCTGAGCCTAACATAATAGGAGACATAAAATCTCACCGCCTCTGTTGGCTCGTCCCGTGGAACGGATGGGAGAGGATCGAAGTGTGAAGAGGGCCTATTTAGGACGATCGGATGGGTGACGTCCGGTCGGTCGCCCCAAGTACCGGTGGAGGACCTGTTTGAGCTTCAAGCTCTTAACTGGCAAGAAATCGCACAGGACACAAACAGGTGGCGTGTTCTTGTTTCGAAGGCCAGTTAGTTGTTTTTTTTTAATTTTATGGCACCGACTTCAAAATGTAGAAAATATTAATTTTTTCCTTTTTATTACTCTTGAAGTTAATATCATATTTGGTAGATTTTTTTATCTCTGACTTTTAGTTACGTATGCGGTATTCAATAATTAAATTTATACGAAACTATTCTGAAGCTGTGCTGAATTCAACACAAAAGAATCATCAAAATCGGCTGAGAAACAAAAAAATATGCCTGAACATACATAAAAAAAATTATACGACGAATTGAGTACCTTTTATGAAGTCGGTTAAAAAAGCGTGAATCTTTCTTTCTCTTTTGTGAACCTGACCAGCATCAAGTTAAGCTGATATTAGACGGTTCATTTGTGTCTTTCACTTTGGATGAATCAAGCAGTGTTCCATATAAATACAATATGATATAGCAACTTATTCGGGAGTTAAGGACTTCTAAAAGTTACTGATTTTTCGGGAATAAAGATTTTATAAACATAAACTTGAGGCATTCAATATCGTTAAATGTCGTCGTGTCCTTTCACTTTGGTTACCTATTTGGTTAATATTTATCTTCTAATTTGTCTTAGTTTGCAGCTTTGATGATGGCAACACTTTTAGCCGAATTCGTGAGCAGTGCTTCATGTCTTGATGGAGCTATTCGTCATGTGAGTGGACACTAATTTTCTATATAAATACCTGTAAACATTATTTTTAAAAGCGCTTAACTTTTAGCTAGTCTCGTAGATGTGTTGCCATGTTTTCGATTTTGAATAGACCTCCAGGCTTATTTAATGTTAGATGCCGTGCCGGTCGTAATTTCATTTGAGTTTGTTCTGGAAGTGTAATATAGATACCTCCGTCAACGTAGTTTGCCCTGACGGATATGACCGCCTGCGTATCGCGCACGGCGATGATACGTGTTATTCACCTCGCCGCGCGCACCTACCGTACCGCATGCGTCGGGATACCATGACACTTATGAGGCATAAACTACACCTGGGTTAATGTTAGTGCTAGTGATTGTGTCCTAATTCGAATCATAGCGTGGTAAAATAACGCCTTTAATAATTAGCTATATTAGTGTATATCAGTGGTGTGGACTTCATACAACTCGATTCCCCATAGTCTACCTTTAAGAAATTACCGACCAAAAGGCTGAAAGCGCTATGCATCCATTAGCTTCTCCGCGTTCTGTTTAAACATATTATTACTAGTGTCTCTGTAAATTAATTAGCGACGAAAAGGTCGAAAGCGCCATGAATTTATTAGCGCTTACATTTTTTATTCGTGCATATATTATTACTGTATTACTATCTCTTACGCTCGGCGGCTTTTCACACGTATTGGATGAAATGGCTACTCATAACCCGATCGGGCACCGGCTTGTGTTTAAAAATATGCGGTAAGATTGTGAAATTAAAAATACAAATCGTAATAAGAAAATATATCGCGAGTTAGACGTTTTTTCAACAGCGGTGTAGTCGGCGCTTGCATCATAAGGTATGTTTTTTCAACCGGCTTACCCTAGCCGAATTTACACCCCGCGCCACTGGTGTATATATATACTTAGTAACATTATTCCAGGTGTAGCAGGGACATAACATTTCGTCCAATACCCCTGCTACATCTGGTATAATATTAATGTCAGTGACTGTGTCACGCAGATGTAACCAAGTGTTTAATGCGTTATTTGAGATGCGACATTGTTAACAACATTAAACAATGACATAACTTATATACCTGCTTTAATCTAATTAATCGTCAACTAGTTATTCTTTAACGCTCTAAGTATCTCATTTGGTCACAATCACTAACCTAACGCAGGTGGAGCAGGGCATAATACTAACATCATTCCAAGTCTAGCAGGTGCATTAAGTTGAAATAAAGAAAGTGTTTATGGGTTGTTTTATTATTCCCACATTCATACAATCCAGAAATCATTGCAAGAGACCTATAAAAAGAAAACCAATTTTGATAGGTTGGTTTTAATTGGTTTATTTATTTAAATTATAAAAATTAATTAATAAATTAAATTAATTTTTATTTTGTAATTTATGTATAACAATAATTTTAATAAGTCGGAAGTATCTTCGGTGAACCTGCAGCCCACCTCTGGACACCCCTCGCCAATCCTATACGGCATTTTAAAGGGCCCATGCAATAAGTGGCGAGTCACCGTCTCCCCATTTTTCCATGTTCCTTGAACATTGCGACGGGCTGACGAACGTCTCCATAGTCCCCGATCTGTAACTCCACCAGCAGTTCATCCCAATAGCCCGGTACCTTTAGTTCTCATTCCCTACAACAGTCCTACACTTACCGGGGCTTGTCCTTGGGTGAATTTTTATATGGTGTAGACAGAAGACAATTTTCGGTCAGTGTCACGCCACATATAGATTAAATTTGTCAAGGGCCTCTACGTGTTAGCCTTCCCACGGCCCCACGCAAGCCCTCCGTAAGTCCTGGCCATTTTTATGGCCCGTGGTCTTTAAAGACATTTTAAATTTCAATTTTAAATTTTTTTTATTTTAAAACCAGTAATTAAGTTACATTTTTTTTTTTTTCGGGAAAAAAGACTGATCATAGAGTAAAAAGATATCCAGAATCTTCTTATGATCTGAAAAATGGCGAAATTAAGGAAGATGAGCAGGAAAGGGATATCGTAGACAGAGAGGATCACGTAACGCAGTATTTGGCAGATCAATTGGTTAATACTGACAGCGAAATAACAAGCCTACAGGTTAGTATATTGTTACAACCTAAGCGCCGACAAAGACAAATTCCACGCACAGATTTGTAGAAGTACATTTATTATCCGTCGGCATTTGAACTAATTGTAATTATTTTAAGATAGTCTTCTTTTGTTTACTTGTTAATTGGCATACGTTTCTAGAAAACAGCCCATTGTTTATTGTACTCATTTATGGCCACTTCGGCCGACTCATCAGCCAGGTGTTTTGGATTATGTCGACTACGATACGGGTACATTGCATTTGTACAGTATAAAACGATGGCCTCAGTCAGGCCATCGTTTTAGTGGAAGGCGGAAATTGAAATTAATTCCAATTTCGGTTTGACAAAAAGGTTATGGTCAAACTTAGCATAAACCAGTAATTCCGGGAAGAGACTGCATATCGACCTTTGACTATAACATATATAAACCTTCCTTGGAAAATTATCTAACTGAGTGTAAAAACCGCTTCAAAATACGTTCCGTGGTTTAGGAGAAGTTAGCGAGTATATAGACAGACGCGAAAAGCGACTTTGTTTTATACTATGTAAAAAAGACTAACTTAATATGGTTGTCACTTTTTAATGTAAGACAGTGATGTATTACTACGATTATATTAGGTTGGGGAAAAAGTTTCTTCGCATTTTATATAAAAATTCAAAAGGTTTTTTTATAAAGTTTACATTTGACTAAAGTATGTAGGTGCCATTTTGTTGGATAACTTTTTGCCATCTTGTAGGTAGGGACGTGATCCCATTGCTATAAAAATTTTGGGGCTTCTGATCAAAAAACTGCGACAAGTGGTTTTGGCAGTCCTCTCGTGATGTTAACCTGACACTGCCTAAGGAATTCTGCAGAGACCGAAATAGGTGAAAATCTGAAGGTGCAAGGTCAGGACTATAAGGCGGATGCATTAACACCTCCCAGCCAAACTCTCGTAATTTTTGCTGAGTGGCTAAAAATGTGTGAGGTCTAGCGTTATCATGGTGAAAACCCACACCCCTTCTGTTGATTAATTCCGGCCGCTTTTTCTCAACTTTTTGCTTTAATCACATTGGTTGTTCGCAGTTCAGTTCAGAATCGATGGTCCTGCCTGGCGGTAACAGCTCATAATGAATAATGCCTTTCCAATCCCACCATACATACAGCATCACCTTGTTGCGAGTTAACTCGGGTTTCGCCACAGTCTGTGAAGCCTGACCGGCCTTTGACCACGATTTTTTTCATACGTTCTTATCGTACGTGGTCCACTTTTCATCACCAGTTATCAGCTTCTTCAAAAATGGTTCGGTTTCATTACGTCGTAATAAAGAATCACAAATGAGTACACGGTCCATTTGATTTCTTTCAGTGAGCTCACTAGGCACCCAAATATCGAGCTTTTTTGTGTACCCAGCTTTTTTCAAATGCGCCAAAACCGTTTTGTGGTCAATTCCCAGTTCTCCAGCTACATCGTAACTACTAATATGCCGATCTTGCTCCACTTTTTCAAAAATGGCATCAATTTTGTCCGTAACAGGGCGACCAGAGCGACGTGCATTTTTGATATCAAAATTTCCGGAATGAAAAATTCTGCTCATGTAGAGCACACGCGCTTTAATTATTATAAGTGCCCGCTATAAAATTGGCAGCCCAGCGTGTGGCACAAAATATAGTGTTTTAGTGTTTTACAAACAGTTTTAGTGTGTTCTAATTATAAACTTTGCGATACTTGTGTGTACCTAACACGTTTGTTCCGCGTTTGTTCTGAGTTAATACTCAACGCGACGTTTAGGTGGTCATTGTAAGTTCTAGAACTAAACTGTAGGTTCGTGATTTAGTACCTAATGACCTAACGTGTTCTGAATAGGTTTCTATAGAACTTGTGAGTGAAATACACGTTCGTACGAGTGTGAGTGCTCGACGTGTTTGGACTTGTTTGAACTTGTTCGGACTCATTCGTTTTTATTCAAACTTGTTCGTACTTTGGTATACTCGTTTATAAGTTAGTACTTTAAAGAAACCTAGGTACCCTAAACCAGTTAAAATGTTTGTCTTTGTTTTATGTGACATTTTGATTTAAATGGTATATTTAAATAGTTTATTGTTTTATATAAAGTGACTATAAGTATAAAGGACTGGGAATTAGTGTTTATTTTCGTACCTATGCGTAAGTACCTATGAAGTGAAAAGAAGATTAGTTAATACGTACGACGGTTCCGTAAGTACTTTTGGACTTATTTATACAGGGCTAACATACCAATTGGAACATTGTGTTTTGTGTACAGACAGTGTTGTTTTCCAATTTAAGACTTTTAGTGTTACACTGTTTTGAACTTTGAACTTTATTTTGAAAGTTGTCTTTTATAGTTGAAGTTATTGTTTATTTAGGCTACGATGAACAATAATTTTGTTATGAACTATTTTATATTTTCCGTTTGTCTTGGTGATCGGACAATTTATCACCGTGGAAACATAGAGATTTCCAATTAGGCGTTATGGTGCTTACACGGTCTGGTGCAACCAGTGACGGGATGGATCAGCATATACCCTCTGTGGATAGTGGTACCGCTGGAGAGTCCGAGACTCTCTTGTCCGCGTCCGGCGTGGCTCATGTGCCGCCGGGCGCGCCTCCACCGCCTACTGCGGACCTAGCGGGGCCACCACCTTTACTGCGCCGTCTGCGCAGTCACCGGTGCCGCCTGTTCAACCGGGAGCTCCAGTAGTTATGACGGATCAACACTTGGCGTACCTTTTGTCTTTAATACGCGCTCCAGCTTCGCCGCCTGCGCCTGTTACGAGTGCCATGTCTGGTAACTTCGCGAATTGCTCATCGCGCTTTGACGGTGCAAAAGGGGGCGACATTTCAGCCTTTATCGACCCTATAGAAATATATAAGGAATGCGTCGGGATAGAAGATCATATAGCCTTGCGCGGCTTGCCAATGCTTTTGTCTGGTATTGCAGCAACCTGGTGGCAAGGTGTGAAAGCATCTGTTAATAGTTGGCCTGATGCCATAGAATTATTAAAGCAAACTTATGGTCCTCGTTTGCCGCCACACAGGGTTTACCGGAAAATATTTGAACGGGAACAAGGCGATGAGCCTACCGATATTTTCGTCTGCAAAATAAGAGCATTGTTAGCACAGTTGCCCTCGACTGCTATCTCCCAGGAAGCTCAGCTCGACATAGTGTATGGGCTACTGCATAAGAGAATAAGGGAAAAGATATGTCGTAAATCGTTTATGTCTTTCTCTGAGCTATTGGAACAGGCCCGTTCTATTGAGGATATTTTAGATGAAGGCCGTAGCTCTCAGCAGTCACAGCTTAGAAAAAACAAGGAAACAGTGACACTGATTGTAGACACAGCGAATCCAGCAGTACCAGCTTCGTCCAGTAAAACAAGTAGAGCTCGTTGCTATTACTGTAAGCAGTTTGGCCATTTGAAAGAGGAGTGCCAGAAGCTGTTATCTAAGAAGTCGCTTCCTAGTAATATTAAAAAAGAAGTAGACAGTATGTCACCTTCAGTTACATGCTTTGGATGCGGCACGCCTGGTGTTATACGAGCTAGTTGCCCTACTTGTAAGAATAAACAGGGATCGTCGGCTCCTTCTTCGGCTTTCCAGTCAATTGCCACTGTTGGAAGCGAGGTCCTTGACCCGCGTCAGAGACCGGTAGTAGAATTGGAAATTTATGGTGCTCGTAGAAGTGCGTTGTTCGATACTGGTGCAAAGCAATCGATTGCTAGTGAAAGTTTAGGTGCACATTTAGTGAAACATGGCCATAAGTTCGATAAAACGTGTACTAGTGTTAAGTTAGCTGATGGTTCATGTAAAGATATTGTAGTAGATATAGCTAAGGTGGATGTAAGGGTGCCGCAGGGGCCCGTCGTTCCCACTCTTGTTATCATTTTGCCTGGTGCAACCGACACCTTGTTAGGCATGAATTTTATATCGGACGCAGGTGTGGTACTTGACTTTAAAAATTCTCGTTATACTTTTAGTAATACACCGTGATATTTTACGATGAGATTTGAATCAGAGGTGGGACGGCTAGCCTGCTCAGCCATTGAACTTCGCGAGGATAAAGGTTCCCATATTGTGTCGGATGAACGACAGCGGATCTCTGAACTCCTGAATGACCATGTGGACATTTTTGCTCCAGGGGAGAACCGACTTCTTTTCCGTTACATCGTAATGATATAGACGATGCTACTTTGATTGCTAGCCCACCATCTCGCGTCATACCTGCTATGAAGAAAGTTAAAAGTAAGAAACACAAACCGTCTAACCAAAAGTCAGCTGGACCTTTAGGTACTCCGGTGCCGCAGCAACGCTTTGAGGTCCTAGCTATGGATTGGGCCCTCTTCCAACAGGAGACCAGGGGGAGCGATTTATCTTCTTGGTTGAAGACACGGCCAGCCGATGGGTGGAGGTCTTTCCTTTGGTTACGGCTACAGCGGAAGCATGTGCCAAGCTGTTAGTTGAGGAAGTCTTCCTTCGATATGGTTTACCCCGCCGTGTTATCTCAGATAACGGATCACAATTTGTCTCAGCAGTAATGCAGAAGGTAATGTTTGTTTTGGGTATTAAACAAAACCTCCTGCCCATCTATCATCCCGAAGCGAATCCCGCCGAACGGAAGAATCGATATGAAACAAACTTTAGCCATGTTAGTTGGTCCTGAACACCGAAATTGGCCAAAGGTGTTGCCGACAGTACGATTCGTTTTGAATACGGCATATAACCAGGGTACAGGTCAATCCGCCGCCTATATAACTTTTACAAGAGAGTTGCGCTCACCACTGGATCTTCAATATGATCTCAGGCAGGTAGCCATGCAAGAGAAGCATGTTCCGCAAATTACTCCGTATTTGAAGGCTTTTTGTAGAAATTTAAAACGGATTGGTAATCGAATCACTAATCAACAGCATCGTGGGAAGATTTACGCTGATAGGGGTCGCCAACCCGCACCAAACTATAAAGTAGGTGATTTAGTTCTGGTTGCGGCTCACGTTCCCAGTAATGCTGACAAAGGGATTACTCATAAGTTCGCACCCAGACGACTGGGACCGTTCAAAATAGCTGAGTTGGTTAGTCCTACCACCTATAAAGTAGTAGATAATAATGGGAACATTACCAAGTACCACGCTAGTGCTCTCACCTTATATCAAGGAGTTTCTTCAATAATTCAGAATAGAAGGCCGGGTCGGCCTTCTAAAGCCAATTCCTCTCCCGGAGTGTCCGAGGACTTGGAGGGGGAGACTATAGCGTGGCAAGTGCTTACGTGCGCGGGGCCTCGTATTTCCCCTGCCCCTTCAGACCGTGCGGGAAGTACAGGACGGCACAGTATCCGTGTTCCTACTGCGGCGCCCTTCGTCCCACGGCGGTCGGTTCGCCTAAGGCGGCCACCCGCCAAGTTAGTTAGTTATAAGACCTTGTAAGGACTGCTCATGTAGAGCACACGCGCTTTAATTATTATAAGTGCCCGCTATATTTGAACGCATGCATTTTGTAGCTATTTTTGTACGGTTTCTTTAGCTTTTAACGAAAGCTATACTAGTTATTATTCTGAATTCAAAATTAATAATTTGTTTTGTTATAGGCAAGCGAAGGTGACGAGGATCCAGGCGACGTTATTCAAGAAGATGCCTTCACATCTTACGTTGTAGAAGAATCTAGAGGTCAAGACACTTTATTAAGACCTAAAAGAGAAGCAAAGATTTTATCGGATTGTATAAAGATTTGAATAATCAATATTAGACAGAATTTAGTTCAATTTATTTGTAACTTTATTGTTAATGGTACGCACTTAGGATTGGAAGGAAACAACAGTTTTTTAACTAAACGCTTTTATTAACTTACACTTACGTACGTAATACCTCTCCGCGGGGTTACCTCTATACGCACGACTACAGATGTACTGGTCCGACGATAAGGTGTCCCACTCACAATACCGTCGCCGATATTGCGTAGACTACCTCCTGCTACCGCGTTGCTCACCTCCGAATTTACCGCGTGTAGTTCGCTTCTGGATCTTCTCTTAAACTACGCTACACTCTCCTTTACTAAACTGCCCACTAAACTCGTCACTGTCTTCTATTAAACTTTTATTCCAACTCGCACTTGTCGCTTCATTCTCTTGAACTGAACTCAACTCTATACTGCCCGGTAGGCGCGCCTTACGCTGCTTATATACCCGGAAGAATCTTATAGAACCCATAATTTCGATCTTCTTTTATTCACTATCTATCCCTTTCTAAACATCTATCTATCTCTATCTTTTCCTTCCTGAACATTCTATTCTAGAATTTCATTCGTTTTGTTCATCATCTATCCCTTTCTAAAATGTATCTGTATTTGTATTTTCCTTCCAGAATCTTCTACCCTTTTCTAAAAGTCTTGAGACCGGCTTACGCTGCCAGAAAGTTCTACCATCCGTCGCCACATTAAGATTTGTGTCCTTTTAATCAACTTGTTACATGACGTTGTTAATATGACTCATTCGGAATATGTTCACATATGCACCACTGAGAACATCCTGTTACTATACCAAATATAGATTTAGACTAGTTAACCCCCGGTTTCGCCCAAGTGTTGAACCATGGTATAAACTAGCTCTGTGTCGAGTTTTGTTTACATCCGTTTTCACGTGATGCTCTAACAGACAGACATGCAAAGAAACCTTAAGTTTCATTTCCGAAATCTTCTGCCCTGAAATTGGCCCGCCTGATTTTTTTTTAATGCATTGTATAATTGATTTTTTTTTTTTTAATATACCGACTCCCTCCGATTATAATCGTGTCGAAATCTTATTTTTTGTGGTTAAGCGACCTCACTATAACGCAGAGGCTCCGGGTTCGATTCTTGGCATGGTAAATTTCATAAACGAACTTTCTGTTATATACTATGGTCTGGGTGTCTGGGATAAAGCAGAATATCGAAATGACGTAAATCGCGCAAGTTCGTCGTATACTCGCTCTGAAAGTACACTAGGTAAGGTCGCAGTTGTAACTCAACTAACAGCCCCGACGGACCGACCTTATATATTTGCAGAATAGACATGGCTTCCCAGCAACATGCCCATTATTCTTTGGAATCCTCGAAGTCGTAAGCCTAATGGTTTCTAGGAATGTGCAACGAATTCAAACAAAAGAGGAAAGTATTTATGATGTCTTACTGCTATGCAATATAAAGGGATTAACGCGAACAAAGACTGTAATTAAGGCTACTATAAAACAAGTTAAAGACAATTCAAATTCCTAGGGGTAATAAAACACATGTAAAGGATTATTATCGGTTCGCAACAATAATATTTATAGAGCATCACAAACTTTACCAAAGGCAATTAAATGTTTGAAACTGTAAAGACATACAGAGGAGTTTACTTTTAAAAATCTATGTAAGTAAGTAGTGTAAAATATATTCACAGCGTGGTGTTAATGTTCGGGGTCATGCAACGTAGTAATTTGGTCTGTAGTACTCGTGGTCAGATTTTGTCATAGACTAAACAGAAAAGTTTCTAAGATACGTCTGGTCATACCTTCATCGATCTATCTTTGATAATTATTATTTACCTGAATCTTATAATAATATATAAAGCTGAAGGGTTTGTTTGTTTGTTTGATTGAAAGCGCTAATCTCAGGAACTGGTCTGATTTAAAAAAATCTTTCAGTGTTAGGTAGCTCATTTATCGAGGAAGGCTATAGGCTATATATCATCACGCTAAGTACAATAGGAGCGGAGCACCAATGAAGAATGTTTCAAAATCGGGGGGTTTTGAAAACAAATTCCACGCGGACGACGTCGCGGGCACAGCTAGTGTAAAGATACATAGGTGAGACTTTAAGTTGGAAATATAGATGAGCGGTTTATTGTACACCAAAGTATTGGTTGACATGGAAATACATTTGCTTTTAGGGACTTACTACATTTATTAGCTCAATTCAGCGTTTGTCCATAGAAAACACCAGTTTTGTATGAAGAGACGTACGCATCCATATTTGTGGCAAACAGAAAAAATATAGACAAATGTGTTTTTATCAGGCTCATGCTCACGACAGCATTCAGAGCTGTGTTCTTATCATTGGTATTCTAGTGCATACCAACGATAGCGTACAGCGCCTTAGCGTCGCGTTCAGCGCTGCATGCGGACAGCCTACCCCTACTTTGTAGACAGGTTTCAACTTGAAAATCAGAGTAATATACGCTTCTCATCATTCAGCGCTGTACGCGGTAGACAGAAGTGTTTCAGCGGAGATAATACGCCTTTACAATCTTACGCTGCTGTACGCGACTGATAGAGTCAGAGATGAATAAGTGTAACCAAAATCATCCAGCGAAACGCGAATGGAGCTGAATAAATGTAGTTAGTCCTTTAAATTTGTAAAATTTCAGAGTATTCTCCTCATCCTCTGCTTTTGCACTGTGAGTTACTTTATACAACCACCCCTATTTTTATCGATTTTATTAAATATTGCTATTCCTAACGGTCGGGTTTCAACTGCGATAATGTTATAGTTGTTGGCTGTGGCCAAATGCGTCTTATAATTAGCGTTAAAAAACGCTGTAAACGAATAGCTATATTAGTGTACCTACAGACACATATGTTATTTGTCAATCTATACTAATAATAAAAAGGAAATATTTGTATTGTTGTATGTTTGTAACGAATAAACTCAAAAACTACTGGACCGAATTCAAACATTCTTTCATCATTAGAATGCTCAATTATCTCAGATTAATATAGGCTACATTTATTACTAGGTAAAATAGGGATCCCTACTAAAACTTCAATAATGTAACCCAAGGTGTAAAAAAATTTGTCCGGGATGGTTTAGATTCACAATTAGACCCGGTAGGTGTCGCTGGAATCGGGTTCTAGGTTTTTTATTTTTTAGGCTAGGACAATGTCTACCGGAAGCGCTAGTATTTATTATTATTGTTACGAGTTACGGGACTCGAATTAAAATGCCGTTGGAATTACTATAGAATTTATTAGAACTATACAAACACGTATAACACAGGTACAACTGTACAGGTATAACTGAATACAACTAGTACAACGTAATACACGATTCAATAACATGCGCAAAGTCCGCCCTTATATAGCTTATTGAATGTACACACGTTTTGTCTCGCTTGTGACCATCGCTAGATTGCCGATCATTGGGCTATTGCTGCACCGATACAATATGGCTGCCCGCCCGCGTAGATCGACTTTCTTAGAATTCGTAATCTGCACACCTGCCTGATTATGCCTGCAAACGGCCACAAACAAGTACAATACACAATAGGCTGTTTTCTAAATACAAATTTTAAACATAATATAAACAAAGGAAATGGCTGACAAAAAGGTAATAAACTGCAGGTGTGCATTGGTCTTTGTCGGTCATTACATTACTCGTATTAAAAATAACAATAATATCGCATTACACTCAACGCTATATCTGCTTGAAAAGGCCTATAAAAGTGGCGACCCATCTGGGATAATGTTACTCGTGCGATGAGTAAGAGTTAAGATGGCCCACTGCCCCCTCCCCTATTCATTTTACCTATCCCATCCTTCTATTCCAATCCCATATCCTTCTATCCCAATACTGCTAGTCTGACCCTTCTATCTCATCCTCCCTTTTTTTGTTGACTTAGGGGAAATCCGATTGAGGACCTAAGCCGTGACAAGGGCAGAACCTTGGGGGGATAATTCGCGTCCCGTGTGTAGGGATTCGCCAGATTCGGGGGTGGCACTAGAATGCCCAGTCAGAACTGGTACCAAGCTATTGCCCCTCCCCAGTTAGGAATATCCACTAAAACCCCTGGGTGTTCTGTCCTTCGCCTTATGCCAGGGCTACGGGTATATGATCTAGCCTCTCCGCAGCCCTGAGGTATCTCATCCTCCTATCCCAACGTAAAGGCATGCAACAAGTTAGCTTCGCCTCTAGTGTTGCAAACGTCTATAAGCGACAGTAACCACTTTCCATCAGCTGACCTGTCAGTTTTCCTTCGCAATAAAAAAATAAAGAATTTAAAAAAGTTCAAATAATTCATTGTATCCGAATCCCAATATGACGTCATAAAGCCGTACATCTCTACTAAATCAAGAAGGCCGTGACCACTGGAGCACTTTGATTTGATTTTGATGATAAAGATTAATCAGTTATTTGATTATGAAGTGCTGTAGTAGGTACCCTATTAAACAGAACCGTCATTTCATACAAAGTTAAACTAGTATAATGTGTCCATTCGACTCCGGTCACGTAGAGGTCAAGAGCGTGTGTGACCGAGTTCACTAATCGAGTCTAGAAAAACAGAAACAATGGTATTTACGTTGCACAAATATACGAGAACCGGGTTGTAGTGAAGTCAACGGGCTGAAGGTTATATCGCTTCAAAGAAGGAAGGTAAAGAATAAAGTAATTGTGGAGTTTTAGGTGGAAGCTTCAAGGGTGATGTTTAAGGATGAACACTTTCCGTTAATCGTCATTTGGCAACAGAATCATAAATAACCATTTAATCGAAAATACCTAATATCTCAAACAGTACTCAACAGACCTCGTTCAAACATCTAATTTAATTTAATTAATTACGTAATTAATAAATTGAACGATTAATTATGTAATTCAATTAGTAAATTAAATTTAATTAATTAATTGATGATAATAATAATAATAAATCTTTATTGATTCAAAGCATGTTTATAATTATAATAACAAACAGTACATTGCACTACAAAAGTATAGAACTGTGCTGCAGTGACAACTCCCTTTTTTTACGAGGGGACATCCGATTGAAGTGCATCAGCCGCGCGTAGGGGGAAAAATCGCGGCCAAATGTAATGAAATGAAATCATTTTTATGGCGAACTAAGTGTTACATAGGACTTATTCAATATAACTGAGAACTTGTTACTTAGCTGGCCTTTCATCGCGTAGCATCGCAATATAAACTTACTTAACCTATCTCTGTATAATATTTAATTTGGTGCCTTATATATATTTTATTTTAATTAAACAACACAACACAATATCTTCTTAATTACCTTTCATTTAAATATTCTTGGACGCTATAATAGGATTTTTTGTCAACCACTCGAATAATTATTTTTGTTTAAACATATTATTATTATTTTCTATATTGAATAATGCGAATAAACATATTTATTTTTGGAATTGACTAATAAAAAAGACATCAAAACTAAAATACACTATGTAGCAGATCACTGCCAACGGAGAGCGTGCCCAGAAGGCTGGCTGCATTGCCGCGCTGTATGGCAATACTTATTTGTTGTGCGAAATATGAGCCAGCCTTCTGATCACGGGTAGTGTCAAAGAGTTTCTTACATATGTCTTTAAAGAAACTCTTTGCCGACGGACCCCACGGGTCTAATGTTTCAACCCCAAACGGCACAAATATGTAACCTTTTCCTAAGGCCCCATATTTGCGCCGTTTGACGTGTTCAGCTGAAGTGGCAGCGTTGCCAGCCCCTGACTCGGTCATTGGAAGATGTGACGGGGCCAGTGTGTCAACACAGGTCGCATCCCACACTAGCGGCCGCCCCATCTTCCAAGGGAAAGATGGGGCGGCATCTTATTTTCTTGCATTACATGGTAACTTTTATATATTCTTGGTGCCATCCCAAACACGCTTTTATCACATAATGCAGTGGTATGCGGAGGCATACAAATTTTATTCTTATTAACATGTCGGGTACTTCTATAATTATCAAATAATGTTCGGTTGTTTTTGATTAACATGATAATTTCAAAAATATACAAACAAGGAAATGTCAATATCTTAAAATCTATAAAAAATGGTTTACATGTATCCGTTTGTTTTAAATGAAATATGGATCTAAGGCATTCTTTTGTGCTTTAAATATTCTCTCTCTGTCTGTGGAATTTCCCCAAATTATAATTCCGTATCTTAAAACGGATGTAACATATGCATGAAATGCTATTAAAAGGGAATTCACATTTACAATTTTAGACATCATGTAGAGAGCATATGAAAATTTGCTCACCCTTGCACAAACTTCGTCTGTATGGAATTGCCAAGTTAGTTTATTATCTGTATAGAGTCCTAGGAATTTTGTACAATTAACATGTTTTATACTTTTGTCAATATATAATAAGTCAGCTAAATCTAAATTATTATTACTATTACTAATTTTCATGATCTTTGTCTTTTCTAAATTAATTTTTAAGTTATTTAATGTCAGCCATTCTATTATTTTGTCCAAATTAATAGAATAGAAATCGCCAGGTCGGGGTGGCACTAGCACCTCTAGCTAGCTAACATAAAGTAAAACTATGTTTCCCATCAATTAAATTATCAATATTTAAGAATGCACAAGAAAGCACAGCTGCCTGTGCCTTCTCTGGATCTCTTCTAGAGGAACTGTATTTACATGGCTCCTCTTATTTATAACTCTTTGCCAACTAATATTATAAACGTACCCTCAAGAAAATTCACTGTAGTCTTAAAAAAGTGGCTGATCAAGGAGTGTTTCTATACTGTAGATGAATTTCTTAAAAAAAAAGTTCTTGTCGTTATTATCTATATGGAAAATCTTAGTGATCTATTTGTTATTTTTTCTCTTGACATTAATTCCTTATATATTAACAAAAATTTTATTTTTTTAATTAGAATATTTATGTAAATTTAATTTTTAATTAATTTTGTACACCACTATGTGGTAGAATGTACTGTGCATCTACAGTTGTTGTTGTTGGCAATAAGAATATTTAATAAATTACTTACTAATACTAGTGAGCTACCACTTAAAAGGTTCTAACCCTATATGACAACTTTTTTACTTAATAAATTATACTATAGCGTAGACGAATATATTAATGTTAGTACATTAAAATAAGTGAAGTCGTGGTAGCGTAATGGCTAGCGCACACGTCCGAGACTCAAAAAGGCGCGGGTTCGATCCTGGCCGGAAAGCCTGCACCACTTAGGCAGTTTTCTGACCTAATGTGCATATTGTAACAATTACCACGTGCTAATAACGGTGAAGGAAAAACATCGTGATGCAACCTGCACATCGAGATAATCGATGTGTCAAACCTGCCCAGCCGCCTTGCACAAGCGTGCCGGGTATACTGTCCGTTCCCCTATAGTGGGAGGCCCGAGCCCAGCAGTGGGACATTTATGGGCTGCTATTATTATACATTAAAATAAGATAATGACATTGAAATTTTCAAATTTAATACTTTAACATATTTCTAATAATTTTAACAATTCTTTTTTATTAATTTGACACGTATATTTACTGAAATTAATTTTGAAACATTGGTGTAGGATTATAGCTTCAAGATCTTTAGTTAATGTAAGTATTTTATGTCATGTAAATGACAAAACATACTGGAAACTATATTATGTAATACCTATTCATGTACGGTCTATGTTTTTGCAAATAATGATTGATTGATTGATAGCCAGAACTGTAGATGCTATTGCCACACCAGTTTTTTTATTGTCAGCACCCTTGGTCCCAGGCGAACAAGATTGCCCGGGCCTAAATACATAATTTACTTATATCTAAACTTTATATATTAAAAAAATTACATCTAGGCTAAGTTTTCAGAAAACAAAAAAAAATATACGTTATTACATTTGTTACTAACATTTATTTAAACTATTACAATGTTTAAACTTGTTTGATATCATTAATTCTCAATTTAGTGTTACATATGTGCTAGATTATTTTGGTAAGTATTAATATATTGATGGATAGCGTATAGATACTATGTATAGGATTACATCTTATCGCCTATGTGCTGTGTTGGTTTACATTATGTTTGTATTCGACACCACAGTTAGGGATACCCACTAAAACCCCTCGGTATTCCGTCCTTCGCCCTTAATACCAGGGTACGGCCTAGTCCCCCCACAGGCCCTGGCAGGCGGTGGCCCAACGGCCTCATCCACTGTCGGGGAATATTTTTTGTTCCTCGGCGTCTTCAGACTCTTATTGCGTGGGGCAGTCTGTAACGCGCCCCACGGGGGAGAGGTGAGCGTGTGCGGAAAAGCCCCAGGGAAAGCTTTCGGCGACTGACCCTCCTTTGGTGGTAGCGGAGCAGAGACGTACGTTCTGGCTCCCGCGCAGTGACATCTCCCACCTCAATGGATAATAATGGATTATAGGTAGAATACAATATAAGCTAAGTTTCCTTCACTATACTAATTTATATTAATTAATACATTGATTTAATTATTCAATTAACAACGGAAGTAATTGATTAAACTAATTAATTAATTAGGTTGTTAATTTCTTAAATCCTTCTATCAAATTTTAAGCAATAGTAAGTATGGAGGGTGGTAGTAAGGAGGATCATCTCTGTGCCAGTGTCCGTTGAAAAGCAGCCAATTTAGGTGGCAACATGGTGGCAAATGGAAAGATTTTAAAAACAGCGCCACAAATTATTAGAGTAGATAGTAAATTAGAAATGGGCTATAGCCCATTTTTTAAAATAGTTATAACATAGACAAACATGGAATATAATTTTTAAGCGCCTAGTTAATGGTAAATAGAAGATAATGTTAAAAAAAATAATGGAATCTGGAAGAAACTCATCGAAGATATTAAATTGTTCAACTCAGCACTTCACACTTCACTTCACTCTGTTTATAACTGCTGCTAAATTCATATTATTCCTTTTGCTTCACTGGCGCTATTTCGGTGAGTCTTCGAACAATAACTCTATACAAGACGGTTCTCCTTACTTCTACCCTCCATAATAGTACGGCCAATGTACGATTAGTAAGATATAGAAAGCGGCCATAAGTAGGCCGTCTGCCTGTTTGCCAGCTTCGCAAAATGCAATATTTTTTTTTAAAGTGAATCTTCTATATTTATAGACGGGGGTCTTAGGATTTTTCTGACACAAAAAAGCGTTACGGTCTCGTGGAGGAACGACCTAAACTTAGACTAGACGTGGTGAGAGGCGGCATAAATTTAGAGTATACTATGGATGCGTTTTTTGGTTCCGGACCGAAAACAGTTCTTTCGTTTTGTTGATAAAATAAAATTTATTTAAATAAAAAATGCATTCATTAAAATAATGTACCCAACCTAACCAAATCATAATTTGCAGTAAACCTGCGAAAAATCGAAATGTGTGCTGGGACACAGTAGAAGTGAAACTTCAACGGACAAGTGGAAAAACGAATGGCAACGGACAAGTGGCAAAACGAATCGCAACAAAATTTCAACTTGAAGTATTACGGGCAGGTTTTCATATTGGACAAGTACATTAACAATCTGCCCGTTAAACTTCAAGTTAAAAATTTGTTGCGATTAATTTATCCACTTGTCCGTTGAAGTTTCACTTCTACTATGTGTCCCAGCACACATTTCGATTTTGAATCGAATAGAAATTAACATAATATAAGTACGAAGCAACTCCTCGACAACACCGACATACCGAGAAGGCATAAAAGGACAAAACCATTTGAACTAGTGCTATAAACAAACCAAAAATGTAGTGCAATGTGCTAGCTATTAATAAAGAACACATGAACAAGTGTCGTCGCCTTAATATGACAATAAGAAAAGTTATAATGCACACTTTCTTTATATGAATAGTTTTAGTTAATGTAGGTTATATTTAAATTACTTATTAACTATCTGCCGCGGCTCAACGGCCCACAATGAGTCTTGACCTCCGAAATGAGAATACTTCACTCCTTCCTGTTCAGCGCTGTCTCCTGCCAGTTATAGGCATGAAGCTCGTGCAGATCAGCCTCTACTACGTCATTCCAGCGATATCTGGGCCGACCACTGGTCGTCGTCCCGTTGTTCTGCCCAGATAGGCTCTTTTCACTGCGCGATCCTCCCCTATTCTATGTAAGTGGCCAAGCCAGCGCAAGCGATGTGCTTTGCTCTCGCCTATTATATTGGGCTCATCCACCAGTTCTTCGATTTCGGCATTTTTTCGGATCCCCATGTCGGATCTTTCTTAGGACCTTTCTTTCAGCCACCAACAGCTTGTTCTCCTCCTTAAGTGTTAGGGTCTAAGCCTTACATCCGTACATCAATATTGGGCGTATAACGGTTGTATATATACGTCTCTTGGCCTGACGGCTAAGAAGCTTGGATACCAACACCTTATGAAGCGCCGCGGTACATCGTAGGGTATTTTTAATACGAATATCATATATCTTCCTCGTAGGTGTTAGTGTCTGCTAGAGTACAGCCCAGGTATTTAAATTTGGACACTTCTCTGTAGCTGGTATTTCCAACATGCAAGTCCTCTCTGTTAATTACTTATTAGTCCTTTTAAATTAGATGGTAATATTAAGAAAGTATTTCTTCTTAAATATTACATTTATAAAAAAAAAATACAAGCACGAATAGTCTCTAATATTTTAGCTCCATATATTTGTCAATAGCATAGACGATGCGTAGATTGCCGCTTTGTATGCAGGATTGCCGCCAAATAGCACAATGGATTCCTTTGGCTGAAAGCCAGAGCGCATTCAGTTATTATTTCACGTGATACGGAATCGGTATCAAAGGGTATTATTGACTACTGGATCTTTGTCTTTTATGCCCAAGAACTTGAAGTCTGTTTCTTACAACAGTTAATTACGAATATAAAGGAATACGAGCGGGTTCCGGGACGACAAAGGTGTCTGATGCATATTGGTTTATGTATTTCAATAGCACTGCCATTCTCATAGGGACCCAGGTAGGTTTAGTGGGTAGTTTGTTCGGCCTCCTCCATTAATGGAGGAGATCTCGTTTGCCGTTTGGTGCACGGTCCCACAGGTACACGAAGCACGCGGCACTAGGCGGCACTTTTGGTCTTCCCCAATATCCAAGACCCCTGTGTATGTCACAAGAAAAGACATTCCCCCTGAGTTAAACAAAAAAAAAATGTATTTCAATAGCGCTGTTCACATTATTGCAACCCGATAAAACTGTCGGCGAGGACACATTTATTCGACGTTCAGCCACGGTTTTTGTCGGTTAAGATATAACATTGGTTTAAGTACTACTTTGTATAGCGCCGTTCAAACTTGTCGGCTCATACTGGCGAAGTAATCCAAGGAGCACTTATCTTCCCGCGCTTTCCCCGTACTCTACACGGGAGTTTCGTCTGCGTGTACGCAGGAAGGACATGTCTAAAAATACACGGAGAAATTAATATAGAAGTATTGATTTCTCTTCTGGAAGACAGGAGTTTGTTGTAGGATAATCACATTTTAATTCGGTTACTAACGTTTTTTTTTATGTTTGCTTATAGGCAAACTGGCAGACGGGTCCAGTTGATGGCAAGTGGTTACCGTCGCCCATGAACATCTGCAACACTAAGGGAGTCGATGCGTTGCCTACCTCGTTGAGACTTTATATATCTGTTTACACCCTTTTTGAAGAGCCCTATATTGTAGCTCTCTGGGAAAACCGCGGGAGGGAGCTCACAGCTTGTCTTCTATTTAAATAACACATTACATCCAGAACGTCGTCGTCGTCCATTGCTTACAAAATCCAATTAATAACAGCCTTCGGCTTCGATGACCTAGGCTCAGCATTCTTTTTTTATTGAATGAGTTCAGCAGACAGTCAGACGGCCCCACTTGAAAGCAATTGCCATCGCCTATGGTCGTTTACAACATTAAAGGTGTTACAAATGCGCTGCTGCTTTCTTAAAGGAGAAATCTGGCCAGTAATGGCGGAAAATAACTCAAGGTTGTTATGGAGGCATTCTCTAGACCATTGGTGGTAGCCATCCAGACGGGCAAATAATACCCTACCACCCGGCTGTGGGTTGTTTTGTCGCCACTTACGATAGGCCGCCCTAACGCAGGAAATTTATGCCGTGTTTGCATAAATAGAATATAGATTTAAGCTATGAAACGGTTTAGTCAATACATATATAAAAAAATGTTTATAATATATATGATGTTAATTTTTTTGTTTCTTTGTTTATTTTTCAGACTAATAAAAAAATTGTATTCTTTCTCCGTTCCTGCCCGGATATATACAAATATACTACTTATATAGTCTTAAGGGATTATAGGTAGAATACAATATAACTCCAAACGCAAATAAGCATTAATCAATTATGTTATTGTGATGGATAAGCTATAAATATATAATAATATAATAACTTTTGCTGCCTCAGACATAGGGCAGCGGTATGGGAGAGCGGATAGCATTCACATATATACAGAAATTCATAGAACAGTAGAGCGGCGGCGGCGCGGTGGCGATGTGATCGCGGCGTAACGGCGGTGCCGTCTTCACGAGCGCTAAGGCATCTTTTACCTTTAGGCATCATTATCCTAGAAATAGTAAACATTCGTCACATCTGCGGAATACTTCAACCAGCGTGAACAGACACACACTTGGCCAATTGGTTAATTTATTAAGTAGCATATTTTATACTAAGGCACCTAAATTCTAAAATACTCCACTACAAAGGAGTAGATTATTAACTGCCCCCAAATAAAGCCTGTTTCATCGCCTTACATTTAGAAAATACAAATTACATAATAATTTAGCAAATAAGTAGAATAAATCAAGCAGACAAACTACAGACTCATGGGACGTGTTAAAAATATCAAAGGGTTTAATATTTGCCTGCGCAATGCCAAAAAAGATTACCTTTGACCAGGGCTGCCACTCACCTAAAAAAACTATATTTTTGTTTATTTTTTTTTATTGCTGAAGAACAGCAGACAGGCTGACGGCCCAACTATGATAGGAAGTGGTTACCTATAGACATTAGCAATACCAGAGGTGCTGCCAATGTGCTACCGGCCTTGAAGGCGAAACTAGAACCTGGCCACTGATGCCGGAACACATCTCAATGTTGTTATGGCGGCATTCTCTAGACCAGGGGTGGTAGCCATCCAGTCGGGCAAATGCGTAGGGCAGTTCTGTTTGTCTCAGCAAAATTCAAATCCATAGACAACCCACGGATTGATTTGTACAGTAAATGTGGTAAATTGCTAGATTAAGTAAGTATTAACTGATAATATCAATGATACGTAGATAACTTAAATGCCACACTTTTATCCGTGCAGAAACGGAGAAAGAATACAGATTCCTGTGGCCGGGCGGTCTGTCGTAAAATGCGACAAAGCAACCCACAATCAGGTGGCAGTGTATTTGCTCCTCTGGATAACCACCACTCCTGGTCTAGATTATGCCGCCATAACAATCTTGAGTTGTATTCCGGGATTAGTGGCTAGGTTCCAGTCTCCCTTGAGAGAGCGATAGCACATTTGTAGTAACTTTGGTGTTACAAATGTCCATAGGCGATGGTATACGCTTTCTATGTATCTATATATTGACGGCTTCTGTGATTGAGCGGGCTAAGGCTTAGCCGGCCGAACTCTCTGAAACGCAGAAGCTCCGGTTTCGATTCCTGGCATGGTAAATTTCGGACATGAACTTTCTGTTATTTACTATTGTCTGGGTGTCTACCCATAACACAAGCGTAACTTGCTTAGCTTGGGATATACAATGTGTGTGTTTGTCTACCGATTATTTATTTATTATTTATCAGCTGGGCCGTCTGCCAGTCTGTTGAACTCATGTAATGAAAGAAAACTTGGTTCCAATAAAGATTTTATTTGATTTGATTTGTAATTTTTATATAACGTTGCATTTTAATAAAAGAGTGTTTGTATACATTTTATTCTTACGTGAACAGGAAATTTCAAAAATCTTGGGAGATTTATATAAAGACATTTAAAAAAAAACATCGATGAATCACATTAAAGCTAAAAGCTAAAAATCTTTTTTTCATGATGATTTGTTTCTCAGGTTCTATTTTTCTTAAAAATACAGAAGAATGATATACAAGTACTTTTAGGAGAACTAATGGAGTTGCAATTAAAGAAAGAAAATGTTTATTTGCAGAAATAACGACGTACTTTAAGTACATAGTGCAACATATTTTAGTATATTAATATATAAAAGTCGAACGCTAAGCCTAGTGTTTGCAAGTGCCAACCCTAAGTGTTGGTAAGGTCAGTAACTCACGCGCGGAGCATCGTAATGTGTCAAAGAATTGTCTATAAAAGCGATACACGCGCCTCATAAAAGCGAAACCATACGAAAATGAAGGTGCATATTTTGATTTTCCTTTTTAAATATTAGGGCTGTTTAAAAATCTATTCAAACTTTCATTAGACAACTGGTTATTTGGATGAAAAGTTAACGATTATTTGTTGTGATTTGTGCTATATATTTTTTTATTTTAGACTTAAATATTTTTGATAAATCTGTTATCTATCTAGTAATACATTTTATTTTAATAAAAATATATCATATTTTGAGTAAATCGGTATAATAAAATAAAATCTTCCTAGTAATTTTTCATAAAGATTTCGTTACTATAAGTTTTTTGAAATTTTAAAAGTGTATTGAATTTATATTCATTTTAATATATAAAATTGTAAAAAATGTGGTGATTATTGTGTTATACTTTTCTATAAAAACTAGTGTTTTCGTATTTGTTATTGGATATAGTGTTGTGCGTTATATTTTTTTAAATATTGTGTCTGTGTACGTCACTAGAGTCTGTAGTTATCCGTTACATATTATCTGTAACACAAATAAATCAAATTATAAGAATCATGTGTTTGTCTGTTGATTAGATATATTTTTTTTTAAATAGTGCAATGACTTTATAAATTAATACAATAAAAGAAAACTTAACTTATTTATATTGGATTCTATCAATAGTACCTCAAGACTATAAGTAGAATATTAAGCCTAGATCACCGTCTTCTATCGCTGGATCGCCATAGTGATCCGTTGCTCGAGGTAGGAACCAGCCTTCTGATCACCTGAATAGTCAATGAGTTGCTTCGATAAATTTTGGTCGAGGCTCATGACCTCAGGACCTAGTCCAAGCGTTTCAACAGCAAACGGCACAAACATATAACTCTTACTGAGGGTTGCATATTTGCGCCGCTCGATTGATTCAGCTGTTTCCGCCGCCAAATTGGCTGATCTATTAGAGAACAAATATTATAATAAGCAATCTTTTCGTCCCAGGAGCTGTTGGCTGTGATATCACTCTTCGCTTTAGGGGTAGCTGAGCCCCCAGCTCCATACCCTGCCAGCGGTTGGAGACCAAGTGGTCCCGCGTTTGATTTACCTCAAAGAGTTCCGGCACAGGTTTGTACCTAATATAATAAACTGTGAAGGAATTCAAGAATATAAATGTATTTATTTCAAAATGGAATCTTACAGATTACTTATTGAAAGTTATGGGTCTACCACCGATTCCAAAGCAATTGTAGTTACTGTTAAAGGGAAGAAGCGGAGCAACAAACTCTCCACAAACATATTTTTACTTTATAATTAACATGTAATATACCAAGCCTTTACCGCCATTTAATCGTAAGCGCCATTTGGACATAAGTATATTTTTTGCTGCAAAAAAAAAATCGCTGCTGCATTTTTTTATTTCGTTTTAAGACTTTTAGTTTTAGTTAGATTAGATTCTACTGAATCAAGAACTGAACGTATTGAAACGAATAATAGTTTAAAATACCTTTTGCAACATACAATTTACTGAGGTCCAAATGCCGCTTACAATAAAATGGCGGTAAAGGCTCGATACATTCGTGGTCATTTTTAAATGTATTTTGAACGAATATAAAGTTTAACAATAATTTATATAAATAATTACTGAAATGGTCCGTCGGCAAAGAGTTTCTTTAAAGACATATGTAAGAAACTCTTTGACACTACCCGTGATCAGAAGGCTGGCTCATATTTCTTACAACATATAAGTATTGCCATACAGCGTGGTAATGCAGCCAGCCTTCTGGGCACGCTCTCCGTTGGCAGTGATCTGTTACATAGTGTATTTTAGTTTCAATGAATTTGTTTTTTTATCTAAATAATATATATATAATAATATTCTATATATTGCAAATTATTGGAAAGAGCTTGGTAGCGATCGCATTATTACTCATCGGTATAGTTGTCTAGAAAGTCTTCTTATTTTTGTTGCGAAGCTGGCAAATAGGCAGACGCCCCTGCTCATGGAAAGTGGTTACCGTCGCCTATTAAAATTTGCTACAACAGGGGTGAACCCAATGCATTACCAGCCTTTAGGCTGGAATAGAGGCATGAGATAGCGGGATCAGACTGGAGGAATGGGTTAGAAAGGATCGGATATGGGATTGGAATTCTAAAAATAAATATTATTCTTCCATTGCAGCCTCAAGTTCAAGAATACCTGCCACCAGTAGACCCTCGTAATAAGCCAAGCAACGAATACGGGGTTCCAGAGGAAGATGTATCTGTCCAAGGTCTTCCCGGTCGCGGTGATCAGCAGATCTTTCAGCAGTCTCCTATAAACGGCCAACCGGTTTCCGGGCTCGGTCTGAATACTGATATCAGAAATTTGGACCAGGGTCTTAATCAAAACCAGGTAATTGGCAAAAAATAATTTCCAAATATTGTATTATTACATTAATTTTATTAATTTGTTAAGAATCCTATGATTATAATGGTCTTATCTTAGATTTTGCTTTAATGTTGTGATCTCACACACACTTAAACGAAGCAATAAAATTAAACACTAGAACTAAATCGAAGGCAGCAATCGTATATTCTGTATCTCTAGGATTTAAAACAATCTGGTTTTACAAAGTAATACAATACAGTAAAATTAAAAGGTTAAAACATTCATCATCTCCCACAGTACCAGCAACAACAAGAAATCTACCAGCAATTCCTACGGCAAAAGCAGTTTGAAGCGTCACAAATCAACAAGGAGTTCGACCGGTTACCGCGTCCCGAATCACCTAGGAAATTTGCTCAAAGTCCAAGAACTACTCAGCAACTTACAACCACTGAAACACCATTTACCCAAGCTACTGAACCTAATTTGAATGAACGCGAATTACTTGAAGATTCCGAACCTGTGTCAGCGAAACAGAGGAAGTCTAAGAAGGTTTCTGTTGAAATTTCAAGGCAAAACATTCAGGAGTACCCAGCCGAATTATTCTTAAGTTCTTTAGCTCAATTACAATTACAGCCCCAATTCGTTCCCCTGCAACAAGTGAGATCGCAGGTTGTGTTGCAGCAAACTCGGGAACAAAAGGAAGGTTTTGATGGTCCGACTCATTTTGCTGCATTGCCATCAGTTTTAACTCAGCAACAGCTTCAAAATCAATTACAAAATCCAGGCTTATTAGTTGCTAGTCAACCAGCTAACCCAAAATTGTTTGTTCAACCTCCAGTTTCGCAATATCAACCACTAAATTACCAACCAGCGCTAGAACAACAGAATTTTATTCCACAGTCAAATCCAGATGCTGAAACTGTTTCCGTACAGCAACCAGTTCCTCGATACCAGCCAGTAAACTATCAACCACAAGCGTTCCCGCAACTTCAACCACAACCAGCTATTTTGCAGCCCCAGCCTCAGTACCAACCTGTCTCTGTACAACCTCAATATCAACCAGTTCAATTACAACCTCAACCAGAATTACAACCTGTTGCATTACAACCTCAACCCCAATTGCAACCAGTTGCGTTACAACCTCAACCGGTACCTTTGCAACCTCAAGGGCAGTACCAACCTTCTTTACAACGTCAGCCGCAACAACCGAAACAATTTGCGCAGAAACCAGATAGAGAAGAACTTGACGAAGGTTATAATCAGAGCCAACAACCACAGTTATACCAGCAACCATTACAGCCAATACAGTACCAGCCGAATCAAAACTTATTCCCAGCCCAATTGATATTCCAAGACTTAAATCAATATAATCAACAGCAGTACTTGCAGCCTCAAGTTATACAGCCAAGTTTCCAGGAACAGGATCAATTACAAAGTGGTTTGGATGTTAACCAAGAGGGCAATGATATAGACCAAACTGAAGATAAGGAAGAAGAAGATGTAGGCCCCAGAGCTACAGCTGTTGCCACTGCCTTTGGAACAAGGTGAGAATATAATATTACTGCATTAACAATCGACGCATTTTACTCGCAATTTGCGTAATCACACCTGATTTCATAAGATCTTTTATATAAAATGTTATCATTATAGGCCTAAGACCTGTGGATGGATTCTTTCCCAGTTTATCACATGCCCTGCTTCCAATCCACCTCAAAATCATTTAATACAAAAATGGTATAGGGGAGCAGAAGCTTTCTTGTCAAAGTATTTATTCACCTTTATACAAACCTTCCAATTGTCGACTTCCGGCACAAATAATTCAAAACCAAAAATTATTTAAATCAGTCCAGCCATCAGTTCTCAGAGTTTTTCTGTAGCAGAGACTTTTATTGCGAATAAGTTACAATTGATTTTTATATATAAGATTACATGAATTCAACAGACAGGCAGATGGCCCACCTAATGGAAAGTGGTTACCTACCGTCGCCTAGAGACATTTGCAACACCAAAGGTGCTAATGCGCTGCTGCTCTCTTACGGGAGACTGGAACCTAGTCACTAATGAACACAATTCAAGGTTGTTATGTCGGTATACGCTAGATCAGGGGTGGTAGCCATTCAGACGGGTAAATATCCTACACCATTTGCCATCTCTTGAGCACCACTGTGTTATTTTACGTGTTCATTTAGGAGGCATTTATATTAATGAATTCATATTAATACGTGAGGTGTTTAATGAGGGTTATGGGTCGCGCCGAATCTCATCTAATCTTATTTTGCTCTCAGCGGATATCATGTAATTTTTCCCACAAGAAGATGTGTCAATTTGTGAGGACATGTTGAAATTACATTGACATGTTGGTTCCAAAAGTCACTCTTGAGATCGTGTGAGTCTTCGGGGACTGAAATGGAACAAATATTCTTTTATGAATTTTGGTAGTTACCATTTAAGTTTTTTATTATTCAATTATCTCATTCTGATTCTAGCCTGCGTTCTACTCAATCTTAAATACTAGTCTTCAATAAAAATATTGAGCAAATTTTGTTTGTTTTAGAAATACAGGTAAATCCAATGCATTTACACTAGAACACACATATTTTGAGAAATCTTACGTGAGATTGGGTTACGGGGGAGGGAGCCATAGCTCACCATATCTCACCACTATAATTACTCACGTAATAATGGAAGCCTCTTATCTTTACTATGTCTCATGATATGTTTTATCCTCTTCTGCAATCATCTTTGTTTTATAAAACAATACGAGTGAAATATATACACCTTGCCCTAAATAAGGAAATAACCGTCCTTAAAAGAAATGCCCCATACAGAATATTGATGGGCTAAAATGACCTCAAGTTTTCCTTGCCTTGATATTCTTATTGAATATTAAACACTGTTGCATCCGAATTGTAACAATGGCCCACATTAGCCTATTTTGGGCTTTGAATATTAATGAGGCTGTATCATGTATGCAGTCAAATGGTTTGTCATCGGTCCAGTTGTCAGGGCTAATTCAATCGACAAATGCAGGTTTTCTATATCGCGATAGAGCTATGCTGGCATCATGATTTTGATTACAGCTCGCTGGATCGGCTCGATTGGTGTGTTAGAACCCTCTCACAGAATATCGGCGTGAAGCGGCCTTGAGCTAATCGTGTTTCGTGCTCGACCAACCACTTCCTGAGCTGTATCTTAAATAAATCGACGGATGGCGACTCCGTAATTCTTTTAGGTAGTTTATTGTCTATTAACAGTCCCATGGCATGCGTCAATCTCCGGGATTTCCCAAGATTTTATATAAGATGTTATATTTCTTGTCACTCCTATGCCGAGTGAAGTGCGTATGCAAGTCTCTATACTTAGCATGGGTATGAACGTTTCGTTCGCCTGGAGTGCAGTGCATAGACAGCTCCAGGCTGAGTTAGGGGCCGGTAGACTAGTGATTCACAGCGATTCTCACTGGCAGGCGGTTTCCTTTTATGAGTCAGTAATGCCTTAAAAAAGGGGTCCGCCGCGAGAGCTCGGGAGAGTACGGTGCAGGCATTGCTCGAGCGTTGTCTACTATTAGACGGCGGTTCGGAGACATCGTTATGCACTGGTTTTCCATTTTCCGTGGTAGAGGGTCACTGTTTACGGGGGTATCGGTGGAATCACCTCTACTGTACGTAGTGGTACGGCCCTACTTCCCGGGGCTGAGTACCAAATGCGTCGCATTAGAACGTCTAACCACTATGAAGTTCTAAATCACAGGATAGTGCCTGACCTATCCTGTCTGTGTGTTGTGTCGTGTGTTTCTTTATATTGCTCTTTTTGAAGTCTTATTGATATAACTATTTCAAACTATATAAATAATATGTATTTAATTTTTTTACAATTGTCGTGGTATACATTTTTGTTCTTCTTTTTTAATACTTTCTTTTCACTTTCTGGCTGGCAGGTGATCCGCCCTGGAATCTCCAGGCGGTGGTGCTCGCAGCAATGTACCGCTCGGCTGGCAGGATGCACGGGCGGGAGGAGAGGTGCCATGCCCGGCAGAAACTATAATGATCAGGGCCCAGGCGACCGAGGCCCTAATGCGCTCTTGGCAGAGGGACCTGGGGTCCCCAGAAGCTGGAATCGTGACGGTGGAGGCGATCCCGCCCCACCTGGCTCGTTGGGTCTCGGGACCCTGACGTTCAGGATGGTGCAGATACTTACCGGGAACGGTTGTAAGTATCTGCACCAAATCGTGGGGCGGGAACTTTCCCCGTCTTGCCACGAGTGTGGCGCACTCCAAGACACGGCGTTTCACACGCTCGTGGAGTGCTCCGTTTGGGGCCCCAGAGGGCCCTCCTAGAGAACGTCATTGGCCCTGTGAGCTCGCTTCGTAGCATGGTAAAAGCGATGCTCCAGGGTCAACATTCCTGGCTTGCGGTTTCCTCCTTCTGCGAATCCGTCATGTCGCAGAAGGAGGCCGTTGAAAGAGCGAGGGAGGAGGACGCGTACACGGACCCCGTCCGCAGGAGGTGGACCGGCGTTCCCAAGCGCCGCTACGCGCATCTCCTCCTCACATAGTTACCGTCACAGGGGGCCGCTGTCACGGGGATGACAGCGGACTTCCTCCCCTCAGTTGTATGAAGTGGGTCACTCTACTCCCCGGGGTGGCCCAGTTACAGAGCGTAGGGGCGTCATGGCGCAGGTACTCTGTACGAGATCCCGTGACGCCCCGTAAAAGCGCTATAAATGGGGCGCAGATTTAGTTATAGCGGGTAGTTTGGCGGCCGTTTCTCAAGACAGCTTCGTTTTAGAAACGAGCGTGGAGAACCGGTCGCTGAGAGTTCCACTCACCCTCGATGCAGGCCTTATGCCTACATTTTGGCCCTTACCCCGAAGGACCCGAGGATGGTGGTGTCCAAAGACATTCCGCTTGCGTTATCAAAAAGGATCAATTTAGAGCTACTCTTGCTTCGTTTTTTTTATTTACTGCATTTTACATTATACATTTATTTATTTATCCTAGTGTAATATATTCCCATTTGTGTTGTAGTTCTAAATAAATCTTTCTCTTCTTTTCTTTCTATATGAATATGTATATATATATAACTTTGGAATGCGCTGCCTCTTACTGTCAGAGAGGCAATTTATAAAATAAGTATGTTTATTTATAATATACCTAAGAATCTGCACCACTTACATCGCCAGATTAGGTTAAACTATTCCTGAGGTTAGGTTGCCTGGAACAGATTGCTTTAAGCGATAAGGCTGCCTATTGTTTCTACCATGACAATATTGTAATTGTGTGTTTTTGAAATTGTATGTTTGGTGAGCAATAAAGTGTTATCTATCTATATATACATGGTTTCTTAATCTTATAACATACAGGAAGTGTTTGATTTACAGGACCCAGCCCCGCGTATTTACACAATACGGAGCACCGTTTCCGGTCCCAAAAGTGCAGGCGCAACCCGAAACTACTACCACAGACTCACCTGTTGAGGTAATTTGGCACTAACAAGCATCGCTTGACATACACTACTAATACATACGCCAATTATATGGGCGTTAGTGTTTAATAGCTTACCTCCTTACATTAAGAATGCGAACCTGAATCTATTTAAGGCCAGATTACATAATTGGTTATTAAATAAGTGTTTTTACTATGTGAATTATTATTTTATTTGGAAAAATACATAAATTATTACTATTATTAGATTTAATGACAAATTTGGAATTATTATTATTTTGTTGACATCAATGGTTTCCTGTCTCCTTATTTTATTTTATGACATACTTGAAATTATTGTATTATGTCATCACTGGTTCGCTATTTTCTTGTTTTATTTTTAATTGTTTTATGTCTATAGTCACCTAGTTATGCAATATTTAGTAGAACAAGGCATTTTAATATTTGCACGCCCTATAGGTAATGGCATGTCGAACTAACCATAATTTAAGACCTGTTTATCAATGCACCATGTCATAAGCAGATAAATTTCATTTCATTTCATTACAATGTCATCATCATCTGATGATGATGATGACATTGTCATTTAAGGCCTTACCGGGATTTAAGGCTCGGATGATTCCGAGCCTTAAATCCCGGTTGCTTTTGGTGCGTTCGCTTCGACGCCCAGAGTCCGCTTTCCTACTTTTTCTTCCGCATTCCATATATTGAGACCAGTATGTATATCGTGCTTAACATAAAATGTGCGTTTGTCTATTTTTATGTATTAAAATAATATACAGACAACATATTTGTGATTTCAGGATGTGACAGAAGATGGTCCAGCTTTTGCGCAGGCGATCGCTGTTGCAAATCCAAGCAGGAGGAAAAGCGCCCGATTGAGGTGAATATAGTTTGACTGGAGAACCCTATAAATTTTTTCTAGCAAAAAGAAACCGACTTTAAGACGACTGAATGCCAGCGACGTGTCGGATATTATGCCGACAATAAGTCGAGTGCAAACCTTGTTTGCTGATAATGTTCTTAAAATATGTTTTTTTTAGGTTAAATGTAAGCAATATAAGTACATCGCTATTTCTTCAAATAAATATTTTATTTCTTTTCTTTTACATTCAAGAGTCTTCAAAAATTAAAATTATTTAATTATAAATAGCCATAAACACTTTTCGATTGGTAAGCTATCATAGGCGTGTGTACAATTCAATATAATTTGATAAAAAATATGTCCCATATGGTTTTTTTAACTATTCTACGGACTCGAGTTCCGTACCCTTTTTTACAACTTAATTTCTATGAATGTTTTTAGAGTTCATACTCGCTTATTGTTTATTTTGTTATTGTGTGTGACATTAATTTAGTGATTTTTATGTTGTAGTGTACCTTAAGAATAACTTATAATATTATTTTTTTTTTTTAATACTAAACTTATACTAATGTAGAGTGTATCTGTTACATGCTGGTGTTGTGAGGAAGTAAGTGCATGTGCAGTGTGTGCCTTATGTCTATACCTATATATATATCTTAACTAGTGCCATTTGTGTTGTTTTTCCTTTCTGTGCCTAGGTTATTAATTTGTAGGCTCTTTGTATGTCTTGGTTTGTTTGTGAAGTGTGCAAGTAATGTGTATGAGTTTTGTTGCTAGTTGTGTGTTTGTGACTTTGTGTGGTGTTATAATTTATTGTTTAATTGTTGTGACATGAAAATTTCTGTCTGTCTGTCTCATATGGTTATCAGATGGTTGAAGGTTGATCTTCAACGTCTCTTACACTAATATTTAAAGTATAGACTGGTCTATACCTCGGATATATAGATTGGACGCTAATGCGTTGCGATACAGCGAGTTAATAATGTAGCCAGTTTTTGGGCACGTTTCCAACTGACAGCGGTCTGGCACTAGATTTTATAGTTTAATTTTAATTTGTATATATAGTTTTCTTTAATTAGGAAATTTAGTATATATATTTTATTACATAATAAAAATAATAACATAAAACTATAAAAGTATGCATTTTTATAGGAACCGCAGACTACGTCCAGTGGTTGCTGTCGACAGATCCGGTCGTCTGGTCTACGCAGAACAGTAATTAAGCACTTCGGAAGAAATTTTAAGAGCAACACAGCTGAGAAGAGAATGTTAAACAAATTTTCATAAGGCTAACTTATAAAATATATACAAATTTCAATTGCACATTGCATATCTCATTATAAATTAAAATTCGACTGTACTCAAAGTCTAATAATGAACTTTTCATTTTAAATAGGACGGTATGGTTGACGCGTCTATAAAACGTAATTGTAGCGTTGTTATGTATAAAATACGACCATAGTTTTGGGAACGGGTGCTGCCACCTGTGAGTGGTTAGCCGATAATTACTCATCTATGATCGAATAGCGGCATTGATTACAAAAAACAGGCTACAGGCTAACTACCAAATTCGATAGATGTCGTTGTTCTAAATTATCTTATACTAATATATAAAGCTGAAGAGTTTGTTTGTTTGTTTGCTTGAACGCGCTAATCTCAGGAACCACTGGTCTGATTTGAAAAATTCTTTCAGTGTTAGATAGCCCATTTATCGAGGAAGGCTACATAGGGTATATATCATCACGCTAATACTAATAGGAGCGGAGCACCAATTTTTTTCCCTTTTGAGAGCTTCCACTGCGTGCGCTGCGTAAACGGTTAAAGTTTCGCAAAAATCATGTGTGACAGAATTGTTCCCCTTTAAAAGTTCTAAAAAGAAGTCCACGACAGTATATTATATATGTCTATCTTTTAAGGTTGGCTAACTATAACCTTTTTTATGCTAACCAAATTTGTTCTAAAATAATGTATTATTTGCAAAGGTGTTTTTATAAACATGATATTAATCCTTATCCAAATAAATACGTTATTCATCACAAGTATTAATTTAAAACAAAATTGCCATTTATTCGATTTCAATGAATATCTTAGAAGATATCGCAGTTTTAAAATAACATCGCAGCAAAATAACGGTGAAGTACTGCGCGCGCATTTATGATGTGCAAGGCCGGTGGGCAGTCATTAAGATTTAAAAATATTTTCATCTTCTACGTAAACAAAGTCGTGGATTAAAGTTAGCGTTAGCCCAAAGTAACTATTCCACGCGAACGAAGTCGCGGACAGAAGCTAGTGTAGATATAAAATTAAAAATCGAGTTTGCAGTATTCCAATTTAGAACCAGTTCCGAAAAATATTTTCGGAACTGGTTTTGGTTTGAGCTGGTTAGGGGTTTGAGCTAACACCTGAGGTGTCACTCCTAAGGGTTGAAGAAATATTAGCAACGACATCTGGCGACCAATAGTTGTTCAGTACCTGTCGTTTTCTAGAATGTTCTCGAAACCGATTTTCGAACATTAAGTTGTTTCCTTTGTTTGTATGTTTGTTTGTTGTCGTAAACTTTCCCAAGAAATAAATATGATTTTAAATATATAAAAATATATTTAATCCTCTTGCTATTGAATAGTAATGTTAATACGACTTAGATTCTATATATTTTTATATTTATTTTTCTATTTATGAAACTCCCATACCGTGCTATTTGAAACATACTTTACCTTTCTTATTTACACTAGCTGTTACGTGGCTTTTTTCGTGGAACCCTAATTTTATAAACAGCCTAAGTTACTCCTTATAACATCAGCTTTCTGCCAGTGAATGTCCCGTCAAAATCGGTCTAGCCGTTCCAGAGATTAGCCGGAACAAACAAACATACAGATAGACAAAAAAAATACAAATCGATTTTTTGATATGTGCCGTATATACTTTTATATGCATGTAGTAAAATGCTCTTATTTTGAACATTACAAACAGACACTTCAATTATATTTATTTGTATAGACAAATTGCTTACACCGAAATTAGACGAGGTCATTTCTGTTTTTTAATTTGTATAGATACTTGAGTAGCTCTATTTTACTTACATAAGAACTAAATTAGGTTTTATATATACACAAACCTTCAGTGAAAAATTATCGAACTGATGGTGAAAACCGTTTAAAAATCCGTAGTGTAGTTTAGGGGGAGTTAGCGGATATACCAGATAGACAGACGCGGAAAGCGACGTTGCCTTATACTATGTGAATATAATACATACAAATATTAAAATTGTAGAAGTCAAATATCTGTACAATGAAAAAAATTCTAAAAACCGAGTCAGGGAAATGTAAGAAGTGAAATAGAATTAATTTAGATTTTTTCAAATTTTTTGTTTCTCTGTTTGTCTGTCTGTTTGTACCGGCTAATCTCCGAAACGACTGGACCGATTTAAATTAAATTTTGTATGGTGGTAGCTTATATTCCTGGTCAACATATAGGATACTTTTGATCCCGAAAAATTTAAGAGTTCCCGTGGGATAGTTAAAAACCGCACCACGCGGACGAAGTCGCGGGCATCGGCTGCTTTATTATATTTTATTGTAAAAAGTTTCAATTTTTTTAGATTTCTATTAGACATATACACGCTAATATTTTATAGCTTAAACGCAAAGTCCTTGAAAATATTCCATAACACACCATTACATAACAAATGAGTAGAAAACAGTTAAAACAGTCACATATAACTTTCTTTAACAATGCAAGTTCGTTTTTATAAAGTTGACAATGTCTCATTTATACCAAAATTGAAAGACAGAAATGCACCGTCTGTTTGCGGCTTATAATATCACAGAGAACATTAATATAATAGGAGAATCAATGTAATACTAAATTTACACTTATGCTTATATTAGTAAGTCCGTTATGACATATGATACATATATATATATATATTTCATTCAATTACAATGTCATAACAGTCTTACAAGTAAAGCGACAATATAAGCACCTTATCCTTAGCCTATTGTGTTAATAATACACTTTCTTTGAATATAAAATTTATAAGTGGCCAAAGTAATCAGTATTTTACTATATTTTCAAAGAATTCTACTTGTTATTTAATATTTCAGTACGTTGCTAATTTCAAAAACCTTTTGTTTAATTCACATTATTATGAGATCTATTAGATCTCATAAGTGACATTTATTGTAGTGCTTATGAGGCCTAATCTGCCCCATATAAACTAAACTGTATTAAGAAAAGCTATTGACATTACGCACCGAAAACTATATTTAACACAATAAAATCGATTATTCAATAAATGAATTTTAATTTATAGAAATGAATATTAATTTATAGGAATGAATATTAATTTTCTATGACATTTTATAATATCTATAAACGCATTATGCGCTGACATCAATAAACTAATTACATGTATTTGATTTGCACACCGCTGTCATACACTCTTAATTTCTTTGACACAATCCACAGCCCGGGTTGTTTGGAAGAGATCGCTCTAAAGGCGCGGCTACACATGGGATTCAACTTTGCGTCCAAACTTGGCTCCAATTTGAAATGGCCAATATTGAGCCCAACTACTGCACCACACATTGGCTTCAATACCAAGTTTGTACTCAAATACTGGACATATACATACATAGACATAAATAGACAAGGGCATTGGACCTATCCCAATTGAGGACCTAGAGCGAAAGACTACGGCGATAACTCATTTGCACTAGTGGGTTACGCATATGGTTTAGGCACACATGATTATTATTTGCATTGGTGGATGATTAACAGTAGCCGCAAATCGGGACGATTGACAGACCAATTTGCGCCGTTTTGTCCAAGATGCCCGCGCGCATTTCCTTTTTATTCCCCTCGCCTTTGAACTTGTTTCAAAAACCGACTCGTTGCTCGTTGGTATAGGACATTGGACGGTGGGGTGTCACAAATTGTAGGTAGGATCCGGCGACTTGGTCTGGAGGTGGCTCTGCAGAAGACTGAGATGTTTCACGGCCCTCGAAATCGACCACCTCGGCGTCGGGGAAACTATGAAGTATTTGGGATTAGTCCTCGATAGTCGATGGGATTTTTCGGCACACTTTAGACAATTGGCCCCCAAGCTCAAGAGGGCGGCGGGAGCGTTATCGTGCCTCCTGCCCAACATTGGGGGGCCCGAAGCCACGTGCCGAAAACTCTTCGAAGGCATCGTGCGGTCTATGGCCCTATACGGGGCCCCCGTATGGGCAGACCGCCTGACGGCCAGAAATATAGCCTTGCTGCGGCAAGCGCAGCGAGTACTGGCCGTCAAGTCGATAAGGGGATACCGTACGGTGTCCTTCGAAGCGGCCTCGCTACTCGCCGGATCCCCACTATAGGACCTCGAAGCCGACAGCTCGAAGCAGTGGCGCAAGGAGGCCCTGGCGAGGGGCACAAGACCGGCGCCTCAGGAGACGGAGGCTTGCCGGTCGGGGCTCTGCGACGTCGCCATGGTGGTCTGGGAAGAACGCCTCAGACACCCCAGCGCGGGCCTCGCCACTATCAAAGCGGTGAGGCCCGTCCTGCAAGACTGGACAAGACGGAGATACGGCACCCTGACGTTTCGGCTGACACAGGTCCTCTCGGGGCATGGCTGCTTCGGGAGGTACCTCTGTCGCCTAGGCCGTGAGCCGACGTCAGGGTGCCATCACTGCGACACTGGCGACGAGGATACGGCGCTGCACACACTCCAGGAGTGTCCTGCCTGGACAGAGCAGCGCCGAGACCTCGTCGCCATCACCGGACTTGACCTCTCGCTCCCGGCCGTTGTACGCACCATGTTCGGGAGCGTAACCGGATGGGACGCCGTCTCCTCCTTCTGTGAGCGTGTTATGCTTGCGAAGGAGGAGGCGGAGCGGGAGCGTGAGCGCACGTCACTGCTCCGCTCCCGCCAAAGGAGGACGCGTTGGCGCCGGAGGGCCAGCCAGGACCTTCGGCCACCGTAAGCGGGCGGCGGGTGGGGGGGCCGTTGAGATGGGGGCGCGAGTGTTCCGCGCGCGCTCACCTCTCCTCCCGTGGGGCGAGTTACAGACCGCCCCACGCCTAGAGAGCATGATGATGCCGGGGATAAGTCCCCCGGCAATGGAAGAGGCCTCGTGAGGGAGGCCCATGCCTGCCAGGGCTGCGGAGAGGCTAGGTCATATACCCGTGGCCCTGGCATAAGGCGCAGAACGGAACACCCAGGGGTTTTAGTGGGTATCCCTAACCGGGGAGTGGCAATAGCGTGGCACCAGTTCTGACTGGGCATGCTAGTGCCACCCCCGATCTGGCGAATCCCACACTAGGTCGCGAATTATCCCCCCAAGGTTCTGCCCTTGTCGCGGCTTAGTCCTCAATCGGATTTCCCCTGGCTAAAAAAATTGCGTCCGAAGACTGATCTACAAATTCGAGTATTGGCCGCAATACCCTACATTGGTGCAAATATGGCGTATGTGTAGTCGCGGTATAAAGCGATAAGGCCGCCCTTTGTTCCTACCTTGACACAAAATTATTGTAAATTACTTTGTGTATATGGTGAACAATAAAGTACTTTCTGTCTATCTAACGAAAAATTATTTGATTTCATTTAATATAATTTATTCAGGCTGATTTCCTTGTTAAACAAACAACGCAACAAATTATATTAATAAACACCAACTTGGAGCGGTGTTGCAGTTTTCCTTTTGTCTCCAAATGATAAATATTCAAAGATTCCTGGCAACTTCTATTTTGAAACAGTTAATATATTTGGCACAGGAACACTTAAAGTTTTCATATTTATTGCCGGAATATACGTATTACATAATCTAGCTGTGTAGTTAGATTTATATGTAGATCTCTTATACTCTTCGTTTGCATGGGACTTTGACTTTATGTACTCTTAATCTAAAAATCTATAATATTGCTGCAAGCCAATACTAATAGTTTGCAGATGTCTTATTACCTCTTTGAATTTAGGTGATCTATTGTTTGCGCTAATCTCTTTGTTCAAAGCGCCGTAAGATGTCATAAAACCTTCTTTCCTCTGTTGGTATTTCATGCGAATTATTGGAAGCCATTAAACTGATCATCAAAAACTAGTGGGCGGCATGTTGCTAGGAGGCCATGTCTAATTTACAAATGGATGAGGGACGGTCAGTCGGGATATACGCCAGTCGTGTTCTGACTGCAAACGAGGCGTTACCTAGTGCACTTTCGGAGCGAGTATTTTATAACGATGAACTTTGCGCGATTTATGTTAGCTTACATTCTTATATAAACGCTGCGGTTACTTTGTGCCCGGGAATCCCGCGGGAATTTCAAGTCAAGTGTGGATGAAATCGCCGACATATCCTAGTTATCTATAATATTATAAAATTTTAAATGTATTCTTTTGTTTCTTACATTTTTTGTGTTTGTTTGTTCGTGATTCACGTAAAAACTGTGAGCCGATTTCGATGCAATTTTCACTGATCGATAGTAAATTCCCAGACTTAAAATTTGCGCTAGTTTATATCTCGAGAATGCTACGGAAATTATCTTGACAGAGCTTAAAGTGGCCAGGTTGAAAAAAAAATGATTTCAAAGCGAAATTTTCACTGATCGATAAAATCTTTAGTGAAACAATTGCAGTTGTGTATGACTTTAGTAACATTACTTATCCCGAGTTTTATGGGAATTTTCGAGATTCATGTATGTTCATATTAAAAAATACCCATTAACCTGCTTTACCTGTCCGATGTCGACAAAGTCGCGGGCAAAAGCTAGTGTATATATATAATTAGAGAGATAGATAGATAACACTTTTTTGCTCACCAAATAAACATTTTTAAAAATGGCAGTTTTAGAAACTGCCGATAGAAGTGAAAACTTAGAACTTTTAGTACTAAAATTTGAAATTTCATAATGTTTGAATTAAAACACTATTTCAACAATGCACATATACACATTGAACTTTTCACTAAGTCCATTCAATTTCACTTATAAGATATACACAGCACTAATATTGCATAATACGTTAGCTGTATAGCTACAGATATACTGATATAAGCATGTCGGTAACGCGAACGCACGAGATTTCATCCATACGAAACGCGCACAGTACACGGCCGCTGCGAACGCGCCAATCATTAGTCGGTGACGCGAACCCATAAATAAGATTTTCGCCTACCAAAAAGTGCCCAACGCGGCTTACGAAGTTTTCACTTCAAAAATGCATGACTAGATATTGTCATGGTAAAAACAATAGGCGGCCCTATGGCTTAAAGGAGCAATACTCAATTTTTTTTATACGGCTTACAAAGAGGTATTAAATATTTATTTTTTTAGCCAGGGAAAATCCGCTTGAGGACCATAAGCCGCGACAAGGGCAGAACCTTGGGGGGATAATTCGCGACCTGTGTGTGCGATTCGCCAGATCGGGGGTGGCACCAGCATGCCCAGTCAGAACTGGTGCCATGCTGTTGCCACCCGCGGTTAGGGATGCCAACTAAAATCCCTGGGTGTTCCGTCCTTTGCCTTATGCCAGGGCTACGGGTATATGACCTAGCCTCTCCGCAGCTCTGGCAGGCGTGGGCCCCCCTCACGAGGCCTCTTCCAGAGGTATTAAATCAGGTGCAACGGGCCGCAACAATATTGGTGTTTTTTTTACTACTAAAATTCACAGCAGACGTGCTGATGGTCTTCCTGATGAAAAGTGGTTACATCACCTATGGACATTTGCAACCGGAGATGTTACCAATGCAAATCCATTATACTGCAAATCTATTATCTGTGCAGGAACGGAGAAAGAATACAATTTTTCCTGCGGCCGGAACAACTCACAGCCAGGTGGTCTAGAGTATGCCGCCACAACAACCTTGAGTTGTGTTCCGGCCGGCATTAGTGACCAGGTTCCAATCTCCCTTAAGAGAGCAGCAGTGCATTTGTAGCAGGTCGAGTAGAGCGGGCTTAAAGCAATCTCTTCCAGGCATCGCTAACTTAAAGAATATTTTACACTAATCTGGCGATGTAGATTATGCAGAGTAATAGATAGGACACAAAAATACACATATACACTCATAAGCCGCGCGCAGAAGGTTTGCCGATGACTACTTACTATTTATTGTCTTGTATTACTTACTATTATTGTATATACGTATACTTATGTAAAGTATATGCAATAATACATTTATTGCAACAATTAATTATGTAACCTTTTTTGTCAACCCTACTGACCATCGATACGTGACATCATGATGCTATCGGCAAACCTGTGCACGGGTAGTAAATTATTTTACTTAAATTAAATACATACAAACGTGTTTATGTATAATGAATCATGTATTATTATAATACTAGCTAACCCGGCAAACGTTTTGCCATAAAAATTATTTATAGTAAATATTTTGGTAGTTAAATAAAAAAATGTTCTCATCCCTACTCCGTGCTGTTTGCTGAGTGAGAAGTGACACCGGTAGAGACCTGGCGGGGATAACTGATCGATTGATAATTGATCAGTTATCAACCACTGAGAGTTGAAGACTATTACAGTACTGAAATCGCTATTAAAAAATGGAGGTTGATGGTAGAAGAGTGAAAATTAAGGGTTATATGTATTTTTTAATGCCAAATCATAAAAAATGTCAAAAAAATAAAAGATAATAATTTGGGATGGGCCACCCTTATCACTTAGGGATATAAAAAATAGTTTACAACCTATTCTCAGACCTACAGAATATACACAAATAATTTCATAAAAATCGGTTCAGAAACGGCTTGACGGCAGAGGAGTTTGGTTACAAACATTGTGACACGAGAATTTTATATATATAGATATTATCGAGTCAGAGCCCTCTTTACCGGGGGGTGCAAGGGGTGCGTGGCACCTGGACGCTGGGATAGAGGGGGTCGACTTTATTAAAAAAGATAATAAAGAACGTCATGATTTTGCGAGATCTAATAGTAGTAAGTAGGCACTATTAATTGCAATATAGTATTTTGTTTGGTACCTACATCAGTTTTTTGCGATATCAGAATTGATTTTATTGAACATTTATGTTAGTTTTTAATAACATTCTGTAATTCTATTGACATCTACTACACCTTTAAGCTGTCGAAATGGACCCACCCGATCGTAATTTTGACTCGATTGTGTCTGTCACCGCTACTATAACAGAATATATTTATTGAAAAATAAAAATTCCCGTTCAAATATAACACAAATATTGTATTGTATATACCATCAAAAAATTCATCACTACAAAACTTTTGCAATAAGAAATATTAAACCATACATACATATTAATGCGACGAAAAACGTGGGTACACCTGTTAGGACAAAAATATTTTCACGTAAAAAACGGTAAGGAACCGCAAACAATAATTTTAGTCGCCTGAATTTCACTTGTTCTGTATTTTCTTCATCAATTGTTGCTGTTGATACGGTTATTGTATCTCCTTTTTCTGCTATGACCCTTATAGGATGCTCAGCTGGCGCTTTCAACACTTCATAATAATCCTTCAAGGCTTTAGGCTTTAATAGTTTTTGTACTGATTCAGGAATACTAACCTGCGCGCCTTCGCCGCTTAATCTCGACCTGAATTTATCAATGACCATACTAGATACTAATTCACATTGCGTAGGTTCTTCTGTCATTTTCATAATTATATCTGTTGTATGTTCACTTATTGATAACACATCGTCTTCTGGCTTAGACTGGTTTGATTGTAAAAAATCTGTTTTAGGTATAGGATGTGTTTCATTAGTAAATATTAAAGATTTTTTTAATTCTTTCACTATTTTGTCAGCTAGTGTTTCTTCCAGTCTCTGAACAGTTAGATCCAGAACTAATAAGAGTTTATCCCACATATCAGCCACATGAATTGGACAGTTATTTTGTGATTCCCGAGAGCAAGTTTTATTGTGTGTCTTTTCATGTTCTTTGAGCATTGTCTTTATTATATCTGTGTTTGGTAGGTTAATGTGTTTGTGAGGGCTTGCTTCATCCACTTTATTAAATTCCTTCTTTAAAACAGTTTTGGAAAATTCAATTAGATTTTCAGCGGGCATTACATCACCTTTGCTATTTAAATTTACAGAATATCCCGTATAGTCATTTATAATTTGCGTATCTCGATTATATTTAAAGCCGGAACTTGTAGATGCCGCTATTTCTGGAAACATCCCTATATTCAAAATAGTGTCTCGAACATTTATTTTATGGTATGGTTCATAATTGTTATTGAAATCATTTCCATTTGGACGTAGGTTAAAGGAGTGTATGAGATTTTCTGAATCTGTAGTTAAGGTGCAATCAGAATTTTCATCCCTATTAAAATCAGAACTAGTTTTTGCAAGAATAAATGTATCATCATCTGTAAATTGTAAACTTGACGAATTATCACCAGTAAGGGTTTTGTTACTACTTCCTTTATGGTTTAAGCTACCTCCAATATCTTCCTCAGCAAGAATGTCAGATTCTTCATTACTAGGAGGTTCCGAAGTTAAGTTACCAATTGTCTTAATTAATGATTCAGTACTAGTCAGATGTTCCTTCAGTAGAAGCGTCTCATTTAAGTTTTTTTCTACTTTTTGAGACTGATTCGTTTTTTGATTACAAGAAACAGCTACAGCTACATTAATAACATCTGTTTTAAAAGGGGTTATCTTCTCTGATGCAACTTCTATAACAGAGTTCGTATTTTTTATACTAAAGAAGTCATCTTCTCTGGAAGAACTTATTTTTAAGACTAGTGTATTATCACTTGTGTAGCTGAAAGTTTTTTTGACGGTAGATGGAGAACCTAAAGACGCAGTATCTTTTTCATTAAAATTGTATCCGTTTGAAATGGATTCTAAAAGATTTTCTTTAGCAGAAACCTTCTTCACTACTTGTGTTTCAGAAATAATTTGTGATATAAGATTTAAATAAATATCTTTTGTCATCGGTTTTATTTGATTGGGAACTTTATGATAAAATTTTCCAAGACATTTGGCTTTATTCTTCTCTGAAGTCTTGTATTTGAAATTCAATTTTTTAATATGCTTATACTTGTTTTGTTTTTTTCTTGAAAGCTTTCCGATAAGTTTGTTACCTTTTTCATCGGTATTCAATATAGTTTCTCGCTGTTGAGCATTCCCTGGTAATTTATTTGCTTCAAAATAATAATTCATTTGACAGAATTCATTCATATCTTTTGTTTGATTATCTAATTCGTGAATCAATTTATCTGTTAGTATCTCATTGTTGCTGTCATTTGCATTCTCTTGTAATAATTGACGATTATTTCCACCAACTCTGGTATCCATTTCATTTTGTGGGATATCAATAATATATTCGTGTTTATCTACTATTCCATCAATAGACTTTGATGAGATAGAAGTACATATGGAATTAACGCTATCTTCTGTACTCCTTCTACTACAAATCATTTGTTGAGCTGTTAAAAAATCGTCATACATCCCGTGAAGAGAATACGCAACGACATATGTTGGCAACGTGTTAGAAAAGCTTGTACCAGATTTTATTCTTTTAATCCCTTGTATGCTAAAATGGTGTTTTTTACTATCTTCTTCCATATTATTAGTAAAAATATTTTCTGAAACAAGCATACAGACTCAAAGTTGGCACAAAATTTCAAAATTAATTTAATAATACACACGAATTAATAACAAGTTTATATGCTAATTAAGACAATATAATATACATAGCAATAACAACAATACACTGTATAAAATGTTTGCAACTTTCTTTTTAAACTAACTAGTTAAAATGAATAAACCAAGGTTCACAAGGTAGTAAATTAATGTTATTTGAAATTTAACATGAAATCAAAATCCCAAATCAGATAATTTGAGTTCTAATGTGTCATTGCTCTTACACCTTAAATGATTTCCATCACCTTCTCTAAGCTTGGTTAATGCTGGACCTGGTCGGATTACGTCATCTAAAACATAACTATAAAACAAACACAATATAATAATCACTGGTATCCACAATAGAAGACAGTATAGAAACCCTTCACCAAATCCCAGACCTGCTTTATTTCTACACACATTACTATCTTTGTCAGGTAATTGATCAATTATAGTAGAATCTTTACATTTACTGCATTTTTCGGAATCCTTTTTTGCTAACGTAGAAGAATCAGTACAAAGACAAGAAGGTGGTGAGTTCTTCTCACATTTACTTAGGGTTTTAAGACATTTAGATTCTTCTGATACATCATTCAACGTACAACAAGGCGTATAGGCAGATGTCTTACAATCGTAGATATAATCAGGCTTGGGAGCGCATTTTTCGCAGTAAAACGTTGCTATTTTACCTTTCTTGGCATTAGTTAACTCAAACAATGATCTAGATTTTGGCAAAGAACACGACAAGCCTTCTTCCTTCTTTTTCTGTTTATTCGTTTCGTTGATTACAGTCATATCCGTAACTTTTAAGATTGATTCACTGTCAATAACATTGTATGAATTGCTTTTTTTCATTAACCTGTTATAATACTCATTGGCGTCTTTTTTTGGCTCCTTGGATAATTTAATACCACATTGGATTAATGTTTGGAAATGACTTGAGAATTGAACAGCTTTCGAAGAATTATTATAAATAGATCGATTTTTAGAATTTTCTGTCTTTACAAGAAAATTTTCATCTTCTTTACCTCGCTCTGCAACGAATTTTTCAGCTGCAATAGCAAGGTCTTTAATCACTGATTTCAGTTCACTTATTTCCTTCACTAATTCTAAATCACTTAAATCCAGAGTTTTTTTATTTTCTGCAGTATCCCGAGATGTGAAAATAGACATAAAGGATTCATTATTACACGTGCGTTTGGATTGATTTACATTATCTAATGATGGTATGATTGTAATCTCGGGTACAACCTCAGGAATTTCATTGTTTTCTTTTAGATTTTCTTCAACCCTTTCAGGTATATTTATTATTTGTTCTAAGCTTGTTACAGTAGGACTCAATTTTACATTATTAGACAATATTTTGCTGGACACATTTGTACATTTATCTATTCCATCATGTAGTGGAAAAAAGTTAATGTTGATATCAAATTTGATATTTTTGTTATTTCCATAATCGGAAAAATATTTAAGAACATTTTGGAAACTTTTCAATAACTGTTTATCTTCCGTTTGTTTACTGTTTATTTTGTTATACTGGATAGACAAATTCTTGTTTTGAATTCTTCGTATTTGCAGCCGTTTTTCACATTTATTACGTCTATTTCTGTTACTTTTCTTATTTATTTTGATACTTGTTGAATTTTCGTTACATTTATTTAAAGATTCTTTGGTAGCCTCATAAGACCTGTTTATAAAGTTCATATTGATCAAAGGTTCACTTTGATCTTTTTGACTAATTGAATTAATACGATAGTTTACTCTATTATCTAATATAGTACGTCTGGAATTTTCTTGTGAGATTTTATTAAATTTATTTCTTAATAAATTTTCAGTCATGGTTACGGTGTCATTTACCGATTTTATAATATTTTTGTCTGTACTAGTGATATTTGCTGGATCACCAGCGTATATACTTTTAAAGAGACTTGGCATATCCTCCAAATTATCTTTGTTTATAATCTGGGTTTCAATTTTATTGTTACTTGTATTAGGTACATCATTTGTAGTATTCTTATGAATTGGTTTTGGATAGTAAGCTGTACTGGCTTTTCTATAGGGATGCCTTAAATCGTATGTAGCACATCGCTTTGTCAATGATTTCGTAGAAATTGTTAATAAATCAAAACTTGAAGATTTCAGGAGCTTACTTGATCTGTCTATTGTTAAAGCTATTTTATTTCTTCCAATTTTCTGTATACGAAGTGAATTTATCCTCCTGATCCTATGAATGTTACGAGGTATACTTAATGTAGAAACCAGTGTAATCTTTTTTATTGAAAATGGAACTGAATGTGACGAAAAACCTTTGTGTACTGTCGTACTAGATGTATTTATGATTAAAGGTCTGGATTTGTGTTTGCAATATTGACACATCATAGAATTTGTTTCCAATTTCTTGTTTTTAACTTGGCAAGACTTTTGATCCCTATTTAATATATAAGTTGATTGAGAATTTGTTTCTCCAGCTACATTTAAATCAATACGATGTAATATCGAGTCTAAGACAGTGTTAATTTTATCTTTATTATTTTTACTATCAAGTAAATGCTTATGAATCCAATTGTTAAGTAATCCTTTTAAATTTTCTAGCATGAGCGTAGCTAAATCTGCTTTGGGTGTTATGTTATTAGTGACTGTATGTCGACTATCACCACAAGCGCTTGAGTCTGGCTTAAATGCTTCCATTTCATCCAATTCTGTATCAATCACTGTGGAATATTTAGATTTAGCTGAGCCCCCTTGATTAGACATTTTCAACCTTTTGCTCTTGTAATATCGTCGTAGTATACAAATATCTGTCTCGATACTAAAATCTCTTTTGACTTTATCACTGTCTATATACTGTTCTGTAGCTTCTGAGAGATTCTTTTTAATTTGTAAGATAGCACTTCTTGTATAATATTGAGATGCTCCAGAGTATGTTTTTGATTGAGTACAAATTGTGTTGTTAGATTTTTTGTACAGAAGCCTCGTGTCGCCTTTCCTCTCTTTGCTTACAGATTTCCTCACCATGATGTTTTAGATTTATTAAGATGTCTTCTGTAAACAAAAATATTAGTATTCTATTCATCGTTTACTTATTTTAATGAAGTCTTTTGGAAAACTGGTTTTGAATCACAAATAACATCTTCGAGTTAAACGAAATTAAATCTATTAATTTGTTTTAGTTCTCATTTTTAAACTACAACTTGGGTTTATAGTTCCTCAGTTATTAGGCTTCCATAATTACTTAGATTTTTTCTAAAATATAGTCTGTTTATATTGTTAAGCAACTTAATAACACTTACGACGTATCCTATTATTTAGAACCATGATAGTATTTTCATGACTGTCCAGTTTGTTATAACTTAATTATGTGTGTATTTAATATTATAGCTTTGTTCTTTGTTGGTGTAAAATATAGCACGTTTAGTCAAAAGATAAAACTTTAAGCTAACTAGAATTTTACTACCAATTTTAATACCTAATGATAATCACGGTAAATCATAAGTAGTTATTATAATAATCTAATATTTTAGGACCCTTTCTCTAAATAAGGGTGGTGTAACAAGAAAAAGAGAGCTGGAATGCAGCTATACAATACATAAGCTATATAATACAGCTAGGCCATGTCCACACTCTATATTGCGTCCATAATTCAGTGTAATAATCATTTGTGAGTAGATATTAGTAGTGATTGTTTATGTTAGCCCGACACATGATCCATGTTGATGTTGCCGTTCTTACCAAGGTCAGTGAACCAATATTTACAAGATGTTCTGTTTTTATTCCCTTTTTATCATAATTAATTTGTTCAGAAATTGCTTTTTAATTTTGACATTAGGGTTGATTTAAATAGTACCAAAAAATTTGTATGGAGCACGACTGCTAAAATTATGATTTATTGTCATTTGAAAAGAAGCACGTGGTATAAGAGAAATAAGAAACGGAACACAAATGTGATCTTAATTATTAATTAATTAAAATTTATTCCCAATTGCAAGCAAGGAATTGTATTTGACTGATAGTGCTAGAGATTTTTTTCGCTTATACCACAGAAACAACATCATTTATCAGGATAGAAAGTATCTTAAGTGTTATATCCGGTTATAAGTCAGCTTTGTGTCGAGTTTCATTTACTCGTAAATCCTCACTAGTTTTAACGTGATGCTTTTGTTAGAGATTTTTGTCTGTTGGGGAGACTCGTTTTTGGGGAAAAAACGGCATTTCCGCTATATTTGTTTAAGGTAAATTTGTGGGTTTCACACATCAGCTATCTCAGGATACAGGTTTGGTAACAATGTCTTCTTCACCGTCAGCGCTTGGTATATGCGTAGTTTGTAGGTTCAGAAATGCATATTTACCGACTAGGATTCGAACCAACGATATTGGAATGGGAAGAAGATTAAGGATAGTTGGGCATGTAACTAGGAAGGATGAAAGCCACACGATAAAAAAGAGTGTTAAACTGGAAGATTGATGGGTACAAATGCAAAAGGAGACCATGAAAAGAGATGGATGGGTTGTGTGAAGGATGACATGATGATTTGTGGCGTGACAGAGGACACATACCAGAATAGAGTAGTATGGAAGGAAAAGACATGTTGTGCCAACCCCAAATCATTGGGAGAAATGAAAGAAAAGAGAGATATTGAAATGGGAAGAAAACTAAGGATAGATAGATAGATAGATAGATAGATAACACTTTATTATACACCAATACAAAAATGAACTTAAAGACTAAAATTATATCTAGTTGTGTACAAAGGGCGGTCTTATCGCTAAAAAGCGATCTCTTCCAGACAACCCCAGGAATGAATTGAGATGATAATGGCGATGGTGGTACACGTAACATATAGTACGAACTACTTACATCGTTATAGTTGGGCATGTAAAGAGGAGGGTTGAAAGTTACGTGAAAGAAGGTGTTAAATTGGAAGATTGTTGGATGCAAATGTAAATTAGACCATAAAAAGAGATGGATGGATTGTGTGAAGGATGACATGATGATTTGTAGCGTGATAGAGGACATATACCAGAATAGAGCATTATGGAAGGAAAAGACATATTGTGCCGATCCAAAATCATTGGGAGAAGGTGAACGAAAACAGAGATATTGGATTGGAAAGATGCGGGTGCTTTAACCACTAAGCTACCGCAGCTTTGATAAAATACAAGATGAAAATTTTAGTAGTAATATAAAAAAATACTAGTTACCTCATACCATCAAATCACCTCATCATACTTAATGGGTTAAGTAATTGTATTAAAACTATAGAAATGTATTTCAGGTATAAAAATGCAGTTGAAATTATAAAAAAATTAGATAATCGTCACAAACACAGAAGAAAATTTTGCTTATTTGACGTTTTTAAAAGATTACTATTCTTTTCTTGACAGAATATATAAGTTTTTTAAATGTCAGATACAATTAGCCATGAAAGAAGTTCTGTTTTATTTCTATTACGTTGTTGCTCTATCTAATGTTAGTGTTAAGGTGTGTGCATATTGTGGCGAGTGATGGTGGAACGATCTCGTTGGTTTAAGAAGTTTCAAAAAAATGTAGAAGATTCTGGAAGAAGAAGACTAGGACAGATACATTTTAGAAAGGGATAGATGATGAATAAAAGATGAAGATTCAGATTTGAAGTCTGCGCTATCAAGCCTGACTGACTTTAATATTCCCATAATAAAACTACGTTTCCGGGATCCGATCATCAAAACTATTAAGACCCAAACCCAGCAAAAATCAACTGCCAGACCTCAAGACACTGAGCTCTTTCTAAGTGTAACGATTAACCCAACCACTACATCAGATTCGATAACCCACAAATCCTCGCAAAAGAGAATCGTTTCATACCTAGAATGATGCGTGCGGCTATTGAAATTAAAAAACACCCAAATTTGAATAGAGAAGATGGTTGGCCAGTTCCACCTGTTTGGGATCCAATCATCAAAACTAGCAAGACCCAAACCCAGCAAAAACCAACTGCCATACCTCAGGACACTGTGAGCTCTTTCTGCGTGTACCGGAACACAAACCAACTTGACTGATAATTTCTTTTATTTTTCCTTCCACCCATTTTAATATTATATAAAATTATTAGAGCTAGGCAGTCGCTGAAGAGTTTCTTGCGCCGCTTCTTCTCTTCAAGCCACAATACGTTGCAAACCGATGGTAAACTAAATTAGGCTCCCATAGAGTAAATAATAACCATAAACAAAATTTAAATGAACAAGTTGGTGATAGGCTATATAAAACTTTAACGATACTCATTGACATTTGACATCTTTGTCTTCCGTGATCACGGCTATTGAAAAGTGGCCGACTAGTCTTTGAGTTCTCGATTGAATATTTTGAAGTCAGTGCGCTCTTCGAGCCAGTAGCTGGATCAATGTAAATCAATCTTTATTTATGATACCAGATTATTAATAATAGTTAATGACGTCAAATATTGACAGATACCGCATGTATATATCTGCTCTAGTAATTCAGTAATGGCGTAATTTTTAACATTATAAATAAGACTCATATGGCTAGAGACATGAATTTCAAATTTATCTCCAGTGGAGCCCGAACATTAGGAATTCAGAAGATGAGTATTAGTGAGTGGTATATACCTACATATTTAAATTAAATTATCTAAACTGCATACGTTTTTTATCTGTCCAAGACATTCTCATCAGGTACCAGTATACCGAAGGGGCATAAGTGCAAAAAGCAGTAAAACGTGGCGGCTGTTATATAGCGAACGTCAGCTGTCGGTTCAATGAAAGGCGATCGTAAAATACGACAAGTAAATATGTAGTTCAGCACCAGCAGGGAAAGTGGGACAAGTTATCAATAAAATATTCTGTACTACGATTGTAATTCGTATAATATAATAAATAAATAAATAATCGACAGACAAACACACACAGGGTCGTCTTAGGCGCACAGGGCGCCGGGTTGCGAAATTCAGCTTGTGTCTCAGCCCCAATACTGTTAAATATAAATATATTTTTTATGTTTCATTTTTAAGGATCCCTAGCTATTTGGTAAAAACAGAACCTATTAGTTATGTCCATCCGACCGTCTGCCATTGTATGTCACAATCTTTTTCCTCAGACACCTAGTACTGAGTTTATATGCATGAGATTTGAGTTCGCTATAAAACAATTAAGTATTGTTAAACAGATCTTGAAAAATTGTGTTTTTAAAGAAGTCTAACTCCGGGTGCCACGCACCCCTTGCTCCCCCGGGTAAAGACGGCCCTGAACACACACATTATATATCTACAAGCTAAGCAGGTTAGGCTTGTGTTATGGGTAATACGGCATCTCACACCTCCTTCCTCGGAAATGGAGTGCAGAGCCGGCCGTCGGGAGTCCCACATTTATTGTGTCTTGGTCTTATTGAGTATGCACTATTTGCTACAACTCCATTGATTCTTCAAAAAGTAATTCTGTAACATACTTCTGTATAAAACTTATTAAAAAAAAGAGAACTTGAGATATAAATAGAATAAGAAATATAAAGAAAAACAACATTTAGCTAGACGTGTTGCTGGGGAGTTTCTTGCCGGTTCTTCTCCTTAACAGCAATAACATGTTGTGAAGCGGTATACATAGAATAGAAAAAAATTACTTGTATTTATGACCTTCAAAAAGTGTTCTCCAGTGGAACTTATTTTGAATAAAAACTTTTGAATTTGAATTTGAATTTGAGGCCCGAAGAACGCCAAGGGGTCGTTATAAACATGGTAGATCAGGGGCATTACGGTAAGAGGTTGTTTAAGAAAGCGTCATAAAATTTCTTCAAGGCTTACAACTTCTTTAGTACTGCAATCATCTGTTGACGTTGGTAACCGCTTTTCGCCAGGTAAGCTATTTGCCTTTTTGCTTGCTTCAGATAACAATTTATTTTATACTTTTGGACTTACCCTACTCTTACATTCGGGTACTATATATCGTTAGACGCCTATGTGGAAATGTCGATATCCTGATATAGACGACCGAGAATATTTACTGCGTGAACACTTAGCGATGTATTACTAGTTGTATGTTTTGATGTACGCCTGTTTTCTTATCTTCCTAAACCATAAAAAACCAAAGGTTATTAATCCTATAGTAATTTTGTTTAATACCAATAAAATTTAATTGCATTTTAATTGTCTTCTGAAGATTCTCGAATAAATGTCAAAATTTGCTGTTTATGTTGGCTTCATCTGGGTTAGTGTCACAGAGAACATTAATATTGTTACAAGTTAGCCAAAATTCCACGAAGCACGCCGACAAATGTGAATGCAGACCTGCCAAGTCATAAAGTGTAGAAAAGCCGCCTATTGTGTATTGTAATCCTTTATGGTAGGCAGTGGCCAGGTGTGATTCCTGGAAACCATTGTTTACATGGTGGTGACATATTGTAAGCCGAGGAGTATAAAGGAATGCCCGAACGGAGAGATCGGCAGTCAAGCGACGATTACGATACGGACAAGACGTGTGTACATTCGATAAACTATATAGTGACGGACTTTGCGCGTGTTATTGAATCGTGCAGTTTGTACTGGTTGTGTCCAGTTATATTTGTACCTGTGTTATACGTGTTTGTATAGTTCTAATAAATTCTATAGTAATTCCAACGGCATTTTAATTCGAGTCCCGCACTCGTAACAATATAATAGAGTTTAGGCCGTCTATCGCAGATATGGCGATGGGTTTAAGGCGTTACTTGAGACTTGAGACATTGTTAAATATTTACAGGTAAAATACGCGTTATTTTTTAACGCTTTTATTTATTTGTATGATTACAATACAATATACTACAATATACACAAACATTTATAGTAGGTACATTATTTGAGACTATAAGTTGACAGTTTGCCCCCAAACTAGGACAGGCCTGTATTTTTGGGAGGCACATTCGGTTAAGATATGTTCTCAATTTTTTTTCTTTATTGAACATTATGGTTAGGTGAGTTGAGCTTATTAATAATTAACACTTTTAATAATTTAAGTGTGCATTATAATACATAAAACATTTAAATGTAGGTTGAGTGTGACTTGCTTTAAATACATTAAATAAGACGTATTCTTCCACAGCCTGTCGCTTCTTTAAGAATCATAAAGAAGCGTTCAAACTTACTCTAACTCTCTATGAATAAGACCGTAAATCTTTAACACTAACGCACAATAAGTCCATTTAAGTTATGTCAAAATTCAACCGATAGTAAGGTAAATAATCGATCGGTAAGATATAAGAAACGAAGGCTATAATAATTTGATGTACTAGGAGACAAACACTCACTCAACATTTTTTTTTAAATTTATTGTTCAATATGCTTACATTCATATAAATTAAAAGACATTCCACTGCGGCACAGAAACCTCATGGGTTTATTCGTGCCGCAGAGAGTCGTGTAGAATACATTAGGTTATGATGCATAGTGCCATTCAAAAAATGAATTTATACAATATTGTTATATCATTATATCATCATATTTTATCCGTGCAGGAACAGATAAAGAATACTTACTTGCGACCGGGCGGCCTGTCGTAAGAGGCGACAAAACAATCCACAGCCAGGTGGTAGGGCATTTGCCCGACTGGATGGCTAACACCCCTGGTCTAAAGTACGTCGCCATAACAACCTTGAGTTGTGTTCCGGCATTAGTGACCAGGTTCCAGTCTCCCTTAAGAGAGCAGCAGCGCATTTGTAGCACCTTTGGTGTTACAAATGTCCATAGGCGATGGTAACCGCTTTCCATTAAGTGGGCCGTCTGCCTGTCTGCTGAACTTCTGCAATAAAAAATAATAATAATAATAATAAAAATATATCAAAAATACGAGCAGAGGCGAGGAATTGTTATCATCATTCAAGTGTTTAGTTCTGATTTGATAATAAAAGCGGAAACATGACGTGCAACGCTCAATTTAAGCCATAGATATACTATGGAGCAAGTGGAGCAACATGTTGCCAAACATATCCCTCAACAACTACATGGAATGTCTCGAGACAAATGTCGCGGAAAGTTTTGTATGTGCATCGAGCGCCAGCACCATCCAGCTCGGACGGATGACACGTGGCAGTTTGTTTATTATTTTTATTGCATGAGTTCAGCAGACAGACAGACCGCCCACCTGATGGAAAGTGGTTACCGTCGCCTATGGACATTTATCACACCACAGGCGCTATCAAAGTGCAGCCGCTCTCTAAAGGTAGACTGGAACCTGGCCACTAATGCCGGAACACAACTCAAGGTTGTTGCTGGGGAGTTTCTTACCGCTTCTTCTCCTTAAACATAATAACATAACACGTTGTGAAGCGGTGTACATAAAATAGGAAGTAAATTCAAATTTTGCCTTATATATATGACCTTCAAGAAATGTTCTCCAGTGGAACTTATTTTGAATAAAAACTTTTGAATTTGGTTTTATTATGGCCGCATACTCTAGACCAGGTACCTAATTCTGCTATTACTATCTCGTCAAAATCGCCGGACACTATCGTCTTAATCGCAGGTTTGCCTGATTTCGGTATTTTGTTACTCCCAATGAGGTGCCCGTGGCACGCCACACCATCTTCATAAATGAAAACTCGCTAAATAAATGTTTGAAATGTTGGTAGCGTTTGAATATTCATGTCGGCTAACGTCATTTAGGCAAATGCTTATACCAATTTTTTTCTACTATTATTCCGCCGCGATGATATCGACAAGTAATTGTATTTATAGTAGAATACGAATTTTTTACATTATCGCAATGAAATCGTACTTTGAATATCTTCACAACGCCAAGATATTGAAATAGCAGAATTGGCTTCAGGTGTGGGTAGGGTTGCCAGATATGTTAGAAAAAAAACAGAACACGTTTTTTTTAACATATAAATTTACTGAAAACTATCTTTTTAGATACTTTTGCATCGACTGCTAAATTAAGAGCCAATCTACTTTTTCATATATTTAGTCTTCGATGCCACTGCTTTTAATAAAGTTTTATTGTCTGAGATGGTATCTATATATTAGGTTGGGGAAAAAGTTTCTTCGCATTTTATATAAAAATTCAAAAGGTTTTTTTATAAAGTTTATTTACATTTGACTAAAGTATGTACCTGCCATTTTTTTGGATAACTTTTTGCCATCTTATAGGTAGGGACGTGATCCATTGCTATAAAAATTTTGGAGATTCGGATCAAAAAGCTGCGACAAGTGGTTTTGGCAGTCCTCTCGTGATGTTAACCTGACACTGCCTAAGGAATTCTGCAGAGACCGAAATAGGTGAAAATCTGAAGGTGCAAGGTTAGGACTGTACGGCGAATGCATTAACACCACCCAGCCAAACTCTCGTAATTTTTGCTGAGTGGCTAAATATGTGTGAGGTCTAGCGTTATAACGGTGTAAAACCACATCCCTTCTGTTGATTAATTCCGGCCGCTTTCTCTCAACTTTTTGCTTTAATCTCATCTTTTTGCTTTAATCTCATCAGTTGTTTGCAGTACAGTTCAGAATCGATGGTCTTGCCTGGCGGTAACAGCTCATAATGAATAATGCCCTTCCAATCCCACTATATACACAGCATCACCTTGTTGCGAGTTAACCCGGGTTTCGTCACAGTCTGTGAAGCCTGACCGGCCTTTGACCATGATCTTTTTCGCACGTTCTTGTCATACGTGATCCACTTTTCATCACCAGTTATCAGCTTCTTCAAAAATGGTTCGGTTTCATTACGTCGTAATAAAGAATCACAAATGAGTACACGGTTCATTAGGTTTCTTTCAGTGAGCTCATGAGGCACCCAAATATCGAGCTTTTTTGTATACCCAGCTTTTTTCAAATGCGCCAAAACCGTTTTGTGGTCACTTCCCAGTTCTCCAGCTACATCGTAACTACTAATATGCCGATCTTGCTCCACTTTTTCAAAAATGGCATCAATTTTGTCCGTAACAGGGCGACCAGAGCGACGTGCATCTTTGATATCAAAATTTCCGGATTGAAAACGCTTAAACCAAATTTGCGCTACTCTCACAGATACTGAATTAGGTCCATAAACATCACAAATTTTTATCGCGGCTTGTGTTGCAATTTTACCTTTTTTGTAGTAAAATTTTAAAATGTATCGAATTTCTTCATTAGATTCACTCATTTTAACAATAAGAAAAACAAATGAAAATCACACATTTTCCTAATTTGAATTTGGAATTGTCTTCTTCAAAATTAAAACTTTTAATGATAACAAAACCAGCCAGATACAAATGGTATAGCCAAAGAGATCTTATTACAAGTTCATACATACTATATGCGAAAAGACTTTTTCCCCAACCTATTAATTATTCTAATACATTTATTATAATAACTTATGTATTTTGAAATATATTATTGTATATGTGTATATACATGACTATGTATATATGTATATATTTGTATATTTATTACTTAAACTAGTTTGAGTATTTATGTATGTATTGCCTTTTTCCTGCACCAGTTACAACGCCTGATTCAAATTTCTTTGATTTAGTTTGTCTGGAAGAGATCACTTTGAGCGATAAGGCCGCCTATTGTATTGCCTAGAAAATTATTGTAAATATAGTCTGTGTTTGTAATTGTATATTTTGGTGTGCAATAAAGTGTTATCTCTCTCTTTCTCTCTCTTTGGATTCAGTGCAACAAGTAGTAATATTAAAGAAAAAGCACAATTCTGGGTGGCGGCGCGTTGAATGAAGCGTTCGAGTATTCTTTTCAACATACATAACGAAGCTACATAACGAACGAATTTGCTTTAAAACCGGATAATCTTTTGTCCGGTTTACCAAGATTTTCTTGACCGAACAAACATTAAGAAAACCGGACTGTCCGGTCTAAAACCGGACATCTGGCAACCTTAGGTTTCGAAGCTCGATGGCGGATCAATTAGTAATGTCCTAATGCGTTACCGGCTCGATTTGTTATAAAAATCGACTTCATTTATAAATAAGTTTTATAAATTTAACGTTTTTATATATTTTTTGCATATTATATCGTGCAATCAATATACTCACACTTCAATTAACATGTTTTACATATTGTTACGACTTAATCAAAGTTCCGCGAAGCAAGCCGACAATTGTGAATGCGCACCTGCCGGCCACAAAATCCAAGTTTAATACCTACCCGCATTTGCACTTCTTTTGTTTTGTTTGTGTTTAATATTTGTAATTAGAAAAGCCACCTATTGTGTATTGTAAACCTCTTTGGTAAGCAGTGGCCAGGTGTGGTTCTAAGAATCCGTTGTTTACACGGTCGTGACATATTGTAAGCTGAGTATAAAGGGATGCCCGAACGGAGAGATCGGCAGTCAAGCGACGATTACGATACGAGCAAGACGTGTGTACATTCGATGAGCGATGTAGTGACGGACTTTGCGCGTGTTATTTAATTGTGCATTACATGCGGACTTATTGCGTCCGATTATATTTGTACCTATGTTATACGTGTTTGTATAGTTCTAATAAACTTTATAGTAATTCCAACGGCATTTTAATTCGAGTCCCGCACTCATAACAATATATTTAATAAGCAATTTTTGAAATCGAGTAAAACATTTTTTTAATAAAGAAGAACATTTTTTATTTTCAAATCGATTTATTTACGTATAGGGTCGATAGTTTTATAGTCTGTGCGTTACATGACTCATAGAACATCACTACTACGTCACCCACAACAATAAAGTACGACAATTATTAGTTTCCTATAGACTTTACTGTAATAATATGCAACTTGATAGACCTGCAAACGTCAAAAGTAAAATAAACGCTTGGAAACAGTATAGACGGGCAAATAAATATAAAGCATGGGCTGCAAAACGTGATTGCAAAGTGTGTGACTTTCTCAATATACTTAGTTTTCTTCTTCCATGCTTTTTTGTATAAGATTGGAGCGGTCAAAATAACACGTACATGTCTTACAGGACTGAGACAAGAAATATTACTAAAATCATAAATGAAGGGAATTTTCGAGATGAATATTGCAGTTAGTCTGGTATCTTGGCAAATTGGAGCAGAATGTTACGTGTGGACGTACCATAACCAAGATGAGAGTGCTACTAAAATGATAGTGAAGCGTGAATATATTATTATTGTTAATGGTTCCGTAGCTTTTTGTTTGAGATGGGGCCTCATCTGGTATAATTTTAGTCGCTAATCTGTCTAAAGAAGTATGCATGACAGATTGCACAGATGCTCCGCTTTCAAGACAACAACGACCGAAAGTTGCTTGAACCTGGTCTCGCTTAAGTGGCTTTCACACATTACAATTTTACGACCAATTTGACTAGTATATTTTATTTATTTATTTATTTCAGGAAAACATGTCCCATAGTACTAATACATATTACATTATATTATTCAGATTAAAATTAATACACACACTTTAAAAAGTTACATGAAATACAAGGTCATTGGTTGGTCGGGACCGCTCTATTTGATTGTGTCTAATCAAATCGGGTGTGGACGCCACTTAGATATAGCCATAGACAACATTTTATTGTTTACCAAAACAAAAATGCACAAAAAGAGAATAGTTATTTGGTAAAACAAAAGGCGGCCTTATCGCTAAAAGCGATCTCTTCCAGGCAACCTGACTCAAATGAAATTCTTAAATTATCTGTAATTATTATGCAATAAAGAAAAAGGAAAAAAATAAAAATGACATACATGGACAGCAGATTACAGTCTAAACTATAACAAACTAGCACATACATGATTACGTAAGACTAACATAATGTTTCCTGAGTGAATTTTAAAATATTGCAAAGGATTTATCTTTTATTTATTTATTTATTTATTTATTTATTTTAGTAAGGCTTACAGACAAATAACGGTACATATTAACAACATAAATAAAAGTATTGCTAATTACAAGCCTTAGCATATAGCCTTGCTCAGGTTAATTGATGAAGATGTGTATGTGTGTGTGTGTGTGTGTGTGTGTCAGTGTGTTGTTGATGGTGGTGATTGAAAAATTATAAAAATTGAAAAAGTGAAATTAAAAGATTGAAAAGAGAATTTGAATTTGAATACATATTAAGCAGTTTGGAAAAAACTAGTTTTCTTTGAAAAATTCTTTGTTCATTATGTTTCTAAAGGTGTTGGGTTTAGTTACAAAGATATCAATGTTTAATTTTAAAGCTAGATCGTTAAATTGTGAGGCGCTGCGGAGAAAGAAAGAATTTTGCCTGTAGTTGGTGGATGCAAAGGGTACATACAGCAACTGTCTCTGCCTAATGCCCAATTGTTGAGTGCGTAGTCCAACATTACAAAGAAGTTCAGGACAGTCGATAAAGCCGCTGGTTATATTAAGTAGAAAACAAATATCATTTACATTCCGTCTGTACTCCAAAGGTAGGAAATGGTAGTGTTGACAACGTTCAAGATAACTATTTATGTTTTGGCTAGATTTATAATCTAAATATCGAAGAAATTTTTTCTGCACTGCCTCAATACGCTTTGCATATAGTTGATACATTGGGTTCCACGCTGGAGATGCATATTCTAACTGGCTTCGCACATATGAGCAATATAAAATTTTAATCGTTTTTAACGTGTGGAAGTTTCCTGAATTTCTAATAATAAAACCTAAAGCTTTGGATGCCTTATTAACAATGTGAGTTATATGCTGATCATAAACAAGTTTGTTATCTTGAATGATACCAAGATCTTTGATACTATTTTCTTTTGTAATACATTTATTGTTAAGCTTATAATTAAATTCAACTATTGAACGTTGCCTAGAAAAAGTAATTTGAAAACATTTTGAGATATTAAGCTGTAATTTATTATGCGCGCAATAGGTTACAAATCTATCCAGGTCTTCCTGTAAATACTCAGCGTCATATGAAGTTTTTATTTCCTTCAAAACTTTCATATCATCAGCGTACAGTAAGATTTTAGAGTTTTTAAAACATGATTTTATATCAGCTATGAAAATAATGAACAGAAGAGGCCCCAGTAATGAACCTTGCGGTACGCCAGAAGGTATGGTATACCAGTAAGAAGTATAGCCACGCAAAACTACAGCCTGTGTGCGATTATTTATATACGAGCAAAACCAACGATACAAATCACCATGTATTCCAGCGGCCGAAAGTTTCTTTAGTAACACACCGTGATCAATGCGGTCGAAACATTTACTATAATCGGTATATATGACGTCTATTTGTGCACCTTGTTCCATCCCCTTAGTAATGTATTCATTGCATAGCACAAGGTTGGTGGTAGTCGATCGTTTTCGAAGAAAACCGTGTTGCTCTTCACCTAGTTGATTATGAACTGCTGCGTAAACTTCATTATAGACCACACGTTCCAGAACCTTAGAAAAAAGACATAATTTTGAGATCGGGCGATAGTTTTCAACATTGGACTTGTCACCCTTTTTAGGAACCAGTGTTACAAAAGCAGATTTCCATATTAGTGGAACAACCCCTTCTGATAAAGATCGATTAAAAAGAATACAGACAGGTTTAGTTAAGCTGCTTGCACATTTTACTATGAAGATAGGCGGTATATGATCAGGACCACCGGATTTTGATAGATCTAATGATTTCAGCATCTTAAAAATATTATTTTCCGATACTTTAATTGAATTGATATAATTTACACAAGTAGTTAAACTGGGATCGCCCGACACATCGGTGTTATTATTATCTGTAGTACAGAAAGTAGAGTGAAAATACTTAGCGAACAGGTTGCTAATGTCCGTACCATTATCCGCAGACGTACCCTGGTAGTAAATAATATTAGGTAATGTAGAAGTATTTCTTTTACTTTTTATGTAAGACCAAAAGAACTTTGGGTTAGTTTTTATAGACTCTTCTATATATTTTATATAATTATCGAAACAAAGTTTTTCTAAGTCTATAGCTCTGCTGCGTAACAGTGAGAAGGAATGATAGTCGGATAAGTTTCCATATAATTTGTACTTACGATGGTGCTTCTGTTTTTCTTTTAAAACTTTAATTAGGGCTGAACTATACCATACTGGATGCGATGTATGTCGTAAAGATTTTTTAGGAACGTACTGATCTCTTATTTCATATAATTTATTATAAAAAATATTAACAGCGTTATCTAATGAATCGGAATTCAATAGATTCTCCCATTGTACAAGGTCTAAAGTAGACCTAATTGATTCATAATCTCCCTTATGGAAAAGATATTTAATACTGGTATTTTCTTCTAGCGTGTTTATTTCTAAAAAGTTAGCTTGTATAACTAAGGGTTTGTGATGTAAATCTACAGGAGTTGACAATGGTTTGCATTCTTCAACGATTACAAATCCATTGGAGAATACCAAGTCCAGAAGCCTGTCGTTTGCGTTCCGTATACTATTGAATTGAATAAGGTTACACACCTCGACTGTATCTAAAAAATCGTGTAATAATTGAGAACATACATTAACGGGTGTTAAACCGATATCATTACTTATTGACCAGTCTAGCAAATTACCAAAATTAAAATCTCCTATTATAATAAATTTATCCAGGGGATTGTTAAATATAAGTATGTTTAATTGAGTAGTAAATTTTTGTAGTTGAGTGTAGTAAGAGTTACCCTCATTTTCTTTGCATAAATAAATAGCACAAATATGAATGTTGTAAGTTACCGAGGGTCTGTTATTCTTTATTGAAATTGTCACCCAAATGTCCTCAGCAGAACTACGCCAATCAGGCCTCTCTATGACTGTCAAATTATTTCTTACGCCAATTAAAACCCCTCCACCGCGTGTTTGCATAGTACGAGAATAATCGCGATCACGTCTCCATACCAAATAGCGACTGTCAAAGAGTTCACTATTATAAATACCATCCACTAACCAAGTTTCCGTAAATAAAATAATATCAAATGTATTTAGACAAATATTTCTGTATGTGGTTTGTGTTTTAGTACGTAAACCCCTTACGTTTTGATAATAGACGCTAAGCCAATTTTTGGCCAATTTTTTGACGCAGTCATTAGCACAGTGGCGTGCAGAGCGGGTGTATGCAACGCGTTGTCGTGTATTTTGTTGTGTTATAATTGTCAAAATGGACGACGAGGATAACGGCAACGATAATATATCCATTCATACCCAATGGCAAATGATGGAGATTTTAAATCTTGAACAACCATCGTCTTACCCATAGTCTTCTATTATTTTTCTTCATTTACTTTTGTAGTTAGAGACAAAACCAACCCAAATTTTTGCTTCTTGTTAGGAAGCATCGAGTTTGATACAAGTCCGTTCAGCAGAAAATTAATATTGGCGATTTCCTTTTGTACATGTGGACGAACAGTCAATTGGCAAATCTGATGGGCAATTAAATCGTACCGCGTGGAAGGAGTTTCACACACCACCAAAATTACTTTTATGCCACTGCTTCATCTGGGATAATGTCAGTTATGGGACGTTTCATGTAGATGTGGCGATGGGTGTAATGTGTTATTTGTGATGTGATATTGTTTTTAATTGTGAATGATGTTAAATATTGATAGATATACGTATGAATATACTAATGTAACTATTAGTTATAGGCGTTATTTTTATGCTTTTAATAAGATGCATTCTGCCACAGTTAATTATACCTATAACATTATCCCAGACTCACCTTTTTATCCGTGCAGGAACGGAGAAAGAATACAAATTCCTGCGGCCAGGCGGCCTGTCGTAAGAGGCGACAAAACAACCCACAGTCAGGTGGTAGGGCATTTGCCCGTCTGAATGGCTACCACCCCTGGTCTAGAGTATGCCACCATAACAACCTTGAGTTGTGTTCCGGCATTAGTGGCCAGGTTTCAACCACATCTACGAGTTCGGCAGCACATTGATAGCACCTTTAGTGTTGCAAATGTTTATAGGCGATGGTAACCACTTTCCATCACCGTTGGGCTGTCTCCTGTACTTCAGCAATAAAAAAAAACCTTAAAGGATTTTTGTCTATTAAATGTTTTAGCAATCGAGGGTAGAACTTTCTAGCACATGAATTAGTTTCAAGATCTTTCGAAAAATGTTAAAGATTATGGAAGAAAAAGACAAGATCATCTACACTTAAGAAAGAGTAACGTGGCCAGCCTGGGCACCTTACTCATAGAAGACGATGTGACCTAGGCTCTGTATTCTACTTATTGTCTTAAGGGTCCTGTTGCCGCAAAAGGTCGAAAGTGGGATACAAACGAAACAACTTTTCGTTGGTATTTACTGTCCAGTAATTTATCAAAAATAATTACTATATGAGTTGTAACGTGGTGTTTTCGTAAGTTTTCTATAATTATTTTAAGCTAAGAAAAATTACCAATACCTCCAAATTATTAACATGTAACCATTTTACTCCTTCAATTTTTAACAAAACAGGATAATAAGATATCTACATTGTTATGAAAAATTATATATTTTTTTAAATATTGCTTTATTTTATTCACAATAAAATAATTACCCATCTGGAAAACGACCCCGGCTATGGAATCTCTGCTGTTGCTCGAAAAATCAGTATCCGAAAATTCCTCAAGGACGTTGGCGTTGCTACAAGCCTTAAGGGATTATAGATAAAATATAACAATAATACAAACTAACATTAATCAATTATGATATGTTCGCTTCTTTTAATTGGATAAAATATTTTTTCATATTTTCTAATGCTCGTAAGTTTACTATAAGATTATTTTTGACACATATTTATTGATGAACCCTAAAATATGTCGGTCGCTATGTTGTAAGGTAATTAGGTTAAGTGAAATCATTTCTAACCAGATCCCCGAACACAAGCTATGGGAGACTAAAGAAATATAAATATTAAAGGAAATTATGAGGGACTTTTATTTTTGCTTCGTTCGCGTTAAAATCCCTATCCAAGACAACCAACCAAGCCAATGGTTTGCTTTTAAAGCTTACGAAATACTGAAATATTAGATTGTTACACAAGGGATGAAAAAACGTATTTAGGTGCGAGATGGTTCGAGTTCTTTAGAATATTTTTAGTCGTATAAGTTTTCTGTAATGGTGTACAATAAAACGTTATCTCTCTCTAGTGTGAGTTTGTTTGTTTGTCTCATTTTCACGCCTTTATTACGCAAAGGATCGTAACAAAATTTTGCATACACTTTGTCAGAAGACAAAGTATCTTTAATCCAGATGAAAAATAAGTTCGATATTACTAAGAACTATAGTATGCCATATCCATCAATTTATTGATGTATAATTAGTACAGTTAAAGGCTATGGTCAATGCATGAATGTGATGCTGCAGTAAATACAGATATCGGTGTTAGAGCTGTCGATAAGATTGGGCATCTATCTGTATCAGTAAATAATGCCCAATTGACGGCCTCTGTGGTTGACCGGGCTAAGCCTTTGCCGGCTTACCTCACTGCAACGCAGAGGCTCCGGGTTCGATTCCTGGTATAGTAAATTTCGAAAACGCATTTTCTCCGTTATTTACTATGATCTGGGTGTCTGGGGTCGGCCCCAGAATTATCCGTTGTATATTACCCATAACACAAGCGTAACTTGCTTAATTTGGGGATATAGTGTGTGTGTTGGTCTGCAAAAAAAAAATCTCCTATACATGTAAATATAATATTTGATATTGATTAGATTACTGGTGTGTACATCACGTAAATGATAAGGTTTCTGTATATATAGTTTAAGTTAAATTAGGAACAATTAAGCAAGCAAGTAAATATATCGAGAGTCAACTTGTCGTCTTATTTTGTACTTCCCTTTTGGGCGATTAAGCCATGGGCTTTCGCAAGTGGTGCGTCACCCTATCCAACGGGGTAACCATCATCGTTACGTTAACCACCACAACATACTGTTACGTGCGAGCGGGGTACGCACTTAGGATTGGAAGGAAACACCAGTTTATAATTAAACGCTTTTATTAACTTACACAGCCGTACGTGATTCTTCTCCGCAGGGTTGCCCCTACACGCACTGTCCTGACGATAAGATGTCTCACTCACAATACCGTCGCCGATATTGCGTAGACAACCTCCTGCTATTGCAGTGCTCACCTCCGAATTTACCGCGTGTATCTCGCTTCTGGATCTCCTCGTAAACTAAGCTACACTTCTCCTTCACTGAACTTTTCACTAAATTCACCACTAAACTCGTCACTGTCTTCTATTAAACTTCTCTTCCAACTCTTTCGTATCGCACTTGTCGCTTCGCTGTCTAGGTCCTAACTACTCGGTAGGCGCGCCTTACGCTGCTTATATACCTAGAAGAATCTTCTGGATCCCATAATTTCGAACTTCTTTTCGTTATTCTTTTATTTACTATCTATCCCTTTCTAAACATCTATCTATCGCTGTCTTTTCATTCCAGGATCTTCTACCTTCTTCTAAAAGTCTTGAGACCGGCTTACGTTAGCAAAAATTTCTACCCTCGGTCGCCACAATACATATCCTCTTTTTACGCAAGCGAAGTCGCAGGTAAGTAAGTTATAAGTATATCTTAATATATATAAATTACATGCCACGTTGTTTGTCCGCGATGGACTTCTAAACTACTTAACCGATTTTAATCAAATTTGCACACCGTGTGCAGTTTGATCCCACTTGAAAGATAGGATAGGTTTCATTTTAATTAATAATATTTTTTTTATTTTACTGAGCCACAGCAACGCGTGGCCGGGTCAGCTAGTTATATATAAGTATCAAAGCTTGGAACCGGTTTAAATTTAACCGATTATAACCGGTTGTAGTTAACTATTTCGTGCGGAGTGTAAAAGTAACGAGAGAAAGAGAGAGTGTTATACAAACCTGGATTAACCGTGTTATTCTGCGAGAAGAGGAAGTACCTATCATCTCTCTCAATATGTTTGTATAACTGACTGAAAACTTGCTATACCACTTGGCTGCGCTTTGGCGGTGTGCGGCAAAAACCGTTCAAAATTGTTCGAAACTGGTTTATTCAAGAGAACCTATGTAACGCAGTTTTGTTCCCGAAAATCTTTTTTAAAATTTATTTATTGTTACAAAAACTCATACATAATTTTTATATATCTACATTTTAAAACCCGAAAGGGTTTGACGAAGATGCTAAGTCTGCGCTTTAAGTACAATTAATAAATTTAAGGTAGTTTGAATATTACATGTACCGTGTCTCTATTTCTAGTACCAAGTGAGAGGGGGATAGCAAACATTAACACGTGACACTGTACTCTATTTTTATACAGGTGAGTATGTACTGTGTTATTTTTTAGTGAATAAATTAATTTAGGATAAATAATAGAGACATACCTATACATACATCCACACACACACACACACACACACACACACACACACACACACACACACACACACACACACACACACACACACACATACATTCACCACATCGTTTGCATTCCAATTCGGGGATTTTTTTGTCACAACTTTATTACAACTTACACTTTCCCATATTAGTGGGTAGTTCGAACTTTATTTGCAGTTTATTGTGTACAACATCCTTACGATACTATGGTTAGGCGAGACTGATATATATATATATATATATATATATATATATATATATATATATATATATATATATATATATATATGTATATATACTCAATTAAATATATAAGTATTAGATAGTTTGGCCATAAATACTGTTACAATTAAAAATAAACAAAATTGTTGCAGTCGCATTCTTGTAAAACCTATTTTGCTCATAGAATAGCGTTTTTGAATGTGATTTTTATTTTTAATGTCAATTTATTTTGTTTGTTTTTTGTCGAGTGAAAAATATTGACGGAAATACAGGGATTAATTTTTAGTTGTGTTTATTAGCGTAAATAACACAAAACCAGAGTATTTATTTATTGAAACCACTGTATTTATCCTCACCGACCACAATAGAATGGCGACCGTGAGCAATTTAAAAAAAAAAGAACCGTAAGTCGCAGGCTATTTTCTTTAAGTTATAACTCTTGTATAGACAAGCTTAGCAAGGAGAAATACACGAGGTTCGTGCGATTCTCACCACCTTAAACGATAGAGCTAGGCAAATGTTTGAGATAGAGGAAAAGTTTAAATATTCAGTTCTTGATTTGGACCTCTCAGAGGAGGAAACATTTAGAGAACTAGACTTAGAAGGCTTCTATCAAAGAGAGACTGATTATACCCTTTTGAAGACGCGTTGTGAAAAGTTATTACGCACAGAGTCGGATGAGGTCAGTGAATTTGGTAACGTTAACACACTATTAAATAATAAAAGTTCAGATAAACCCCAGACTACACAAAGGAAATTTCAGTTGCCTACATTAGAGCTCAAACAGTTTGACGGAGACATTACAAACTGGTTGGGTTTTTGGGGGCAATTTAAGAAAATAGATTCAGATGATTCTATAGACGATGACGACAAATTTCAATATCTATTAAAAGCTACAGAACCAGGTTCGTCAGCTAGAGAACTAGTTGAAAGCTTTCCACCAAGTGGTCCCAATTATCATAAGGCGCTAGAACAGATGAAAGCAAGGTTTGCCAAGGACGAACTTCTCATTCAATGTTACGTCCGTAAGCTCTTAGACATCGTATTGTCCCAAGGCAATTGCAGCGATTTTTCAGATTTAAGGACTCTGTACGATAAGTTGAATACCCAGCTAAGGGCCTTAGAAACATTAGGTGTAACGAGCGAGAGATATGCAGCAATGCTTTATCCACTCGTTGAATCTGCAATTCCTGAAAGTACTTTAAGGGTTTGGCAACGTACACCAAAAAATTCCGATACAGATCAATTGCAACAGTTGCTAGAATTTTTAAAACTGGAAGTGGATTGTGAAGAAAGAGTACTGATAGCAAAAATTCGTTTACTGAAACTAAAAGAGAAAAACAGCCGACAGCTTCCTGTATAGTAGCTTTTAACAATAAAAAGAAATCGTATTTTAGCGGCAAAAATGAAAAACAATGTATATGGTGCGACAAAACTTCTCATTTTAGCTCGGAGTGCATCAGTAGCACAGAAATGTCACTAGAGGAGAGAAAAAACTTTTTAAAGTCTAAGAAAGCTTGCCTTATTTGTTTGAAGATCGGACATTTCGCAAACAATTGTAGCAGATATCCAAAATGCTTATATTGCACTAAACGGCATTATTTCATAATGTGTCCAGAGATTAAAAATTTTCCCATTGATAACCAACCATCGACGTCAAATGCGGCTAATGCCAAAATGCCAAAAACGTCATACATTAATACGGCAAATATGGTAGATGGTGATACTTCCGATACGACAAGAAGGTCTAAAGACAAAACGCCGTGGTTACCAGATGTCAATATATCGAAAAGAGATTATGAAAAGGAAGATAATGATTTAGCCGAGGACGAGGGAGTTTATTTATGCCATAAAAACTCAACGACTTTGTTACAAACAGTTTTAGTGAACTTAGTTCATAATGGTAAGGTTGTTAAAGTGCGAGCATTTTTCGATAGCGGAGCTCAGCGATCTTATGTTTCTAAGCGGACCATTAAAGAATTAGGCTTAAGCGCTATTAGGCGTGAGTGTATGACACACTGTCTTTTTGGTGGAGTTAATACTACTATTCAAAACTATAACGTATATAATTTAAATGTTCAGAATATAGAAGGCAATTTTGAATTTATTTTATCCGCTTTAGATAAAGATAGATTATGTGGCTATTTACCACGACTTAGTGATCCAGAGATTTATCGACGCTTAAACAAGCAAAAAATATTTTTAAATGACAATGACTTTGACTGTACAGAAGTAGGTCTTTTAATAGGGGCAGATTATTCAGGTTTTCTTTTTACAGGTGACGTGATTCAAGTAACAGATACATTGACAGCTATAAAAACAAAGCTAGGCTGGGTTATCCAAGGTGTTACCGGTGCTGCTTATTCCTTGAGCCAAACAGCAAACTTCAATTGTTTGGCTCAGATATGGGAGCTGGAAACAATTGGTATCAAAGACCCGGCTCAAAAGAAAAAAACAGAGGTTATGGAAAGGGAAATAATGAATTTTTTTGAAGATACAGTGGCAATTAATAAAGAAGGTCGGTATGAAGTCAATTTACCTTGGCGGGAAGATGTTAACTTATTAAATAATAGAACATTAGCTTTGAAACGTCTTCACTCTACAACCAAACGTTTAGTTTCTACCGGCAATTATAGTGAGTATGACAATGCCTTGAAGGAATGGCTACATAGTGGTATTATTGAACAGGTACAAGGTGATGATGATGGGCACTTCTTGGCTCATCATCCCGTTATTAAAGAATCAAGCCTAACAACAAGAGTAAGACCAGTTTTTGACGCATCAGCAAAAGATGAACATGGCAGGTCTCTTAATTCTTGTTTGGAGCCTGGTATTAATTTATTGGAATTGATACCAAAACTTTTACTTTACTTTCGTATGTGCGAGTATGGTGTCACAGCCGATATTAAAAAGGCATTTTTACAGATAAGCTTGGCAGAGGCGGATCGTAAATATCTTCAATTTCTATGGTGGGCGGATGAAGATAGACATCAGTTGATTACTTATCGTCACTGCAGAGTTGTGTTTGGAGTAACTTGCAGCCCATTTTTATTAAATGCCACCATAAGGCATCACCTCGAAAGTGAGTACATACCCTTACATTTAAAAACTACTGCAGATAAATTAAAACAGTCATTCTATGTTGATAATTGCCTTACCAGTTGTTCTTCGGTAGAAAGTTTACAAGAATTTATAAATAATTCGAAAGAACTTATGCTTCTATCTAAGATGGATTTAAGAGCTTGGGTCTCAGGGCCATCCAATGAAGAAACCATTCTTTCGGTTTTGGGGTTATTGTGGAATACAAAACAGATAATTTAAAGATAAACACAAAGTCTTTGAAATACAATGGAGAGCGTATAACTACACGTTTTATGTTATCTTTAGCTCACAGAGTATATGACCCGATAGGCTTTACGTCTCCTGTCTCACTTAAGGCCAAATTATTATTGAAACAAGTTCATCAGAAAAAGTTGGTTGGGATGATCAAGTACCAGCGGATATAGCCAAAGCTTTTCTCAAATGGGTATCAAAGCTAGCTTCTTTAGAAGATGTTGCAGTTCCTCGACGTATAACATTAAATAGTATAGATGGTTCCAAATTATCAGTTCATATTTTTTGTGACGCTAGTAAAGATGCATATGCCGCTGCCTTGTTTATTCGCAGCGAGAGTGAAGGCATAGTATCAGTACAATTGATAGCCGCAAAGTCACGAGTATCACCTTCAAAGGATAGTAAAGATATATCGATACCACGGTTGGAACTATTAGCAGCCGTTATAGGGGTCCGTCTATTCGTGCAATTTAAAAATGTTTTTTCTTTGGAACATTATTGCTGTTTTTGGACTGATTCAATTGTTGTCCTAACGTGGATACAGAAAAATGAAAGTTTGGACGTTTTTGTAAAAAATCGGGTGAAAGAGATTCATAGTTATACCAATATAAAGGATTGGCATCATTTACCAGGGAATCTGAACCCCGCCGACTTACCTTCAAGAAGCTGTGAAGCAGATGTTCTAAAGGAATCATTGTGGTGGAATGGACCGGAGTGGTTAAAATTAGACCCCAAAGAGTGGCCTATTTCAAGCATGAGCACACATTTAATTAAAGAATCTATTGAAGAGAATCAGCAATACATGATTAATAGTGCTATTTCAGATATTTTTTCGGAAAGACTTTTATATTTTTCTAAATATACGTTAATTGTTAGAATGATTGCATGGATATATCGCTTTTATTCGAACTGCAAGATTAAGAAATCAGAGCGATTACAAAGAGTTCTTAGTTCAGAAGAAATTACAAACGCCGAAAATAATATGTTCAAACTTATCCAAACGGAAACCTATGGAAAATTGAAAACTTATAAAGATTTATGTACCTTTGTGGATACCGATGATTTAATCAAGGTTAAGACGAAATTGTTCTCTGCAAATATACCTCTTTGTTATAGATACCCTATACTATTGCCAAGTAAACATGTCATTGTAGAGAGGTTAGTTGTACACAAACACAAAGCGTTGATGCATGCTGGTACATTGACTGTCATAGCAAATTTGCGGCAAACCTTGTGGATAACTGGAATACGTCTGCTAGTAAAAAAGATTTCAAGAAGGTGTGTTACCTGTAGAAAACAGAAGGAAAGCCATTTTCTACGCCATTGGTTGCGTTGCCAGAAGATAGGACACAGGCGGGCAAGCCGTTCCAAGTCACTGGCATTGACTTAGCCGGGCCATTATTTTTACGAAGTGGTGAGAAGATATGGCTAGTTTTATATACTTGCGCCGTATATAGAGCAATTCACCTCGAAGTAGTAGCTTCACTATCTACAGACGAATTTTTATTATCTTTTAGGAGATTCGTAGCCAGGAGAGGCAGGCCTCAAACGGTGTACTCGGATAATGGCACTAATTTTGTCGGAGCTATAAATTTATTTAAAAGGATTAATTGGAACGAAGTAGTTTCCCAGTCAGCTATTCAGAAAATTGATTGGATTCTAATTCCCCCTGGCTCACCGTGGTGGGGAGGATGGTGGGAACGATTGATTCGTATGATAAAGGAAATTTTGCGAAGAGTGCTTGGAAAAGCAGCATTAAATTTGTTAGAATTGCAAACATGTATTACAGAGAGCGAAGCAGTGATCAATTCCCGACCGTTGTCATATATTACTGATGAGATAGATGTTTTGTCACAACCCTTGACCCCGGCAATATTCTTACAGCCGCTGCCATGCACCAATGTTTCCGATTTGGATTATCTAGATGGCAAGAGCTTAAACGTGCGTGTCAGATATCTTGAAAAACTTAGAAGTGACCTCAAGATGCGTTTCTGCAACGAATATCTTTCATTACTTGTTTTGAAAGGGAAAGATAATTTACACGTACCAAGAATTGGAGAAGTTGTATTAGTAATGACACCTGACAAACGGTCACTTTGGCCCTTGGGAGTAGTCCAGGACCTTTATAAGGGCAAAGACGGCGTGTGTAGGGTTGCTAAAGTGAAAACACAGCATGGCGAATACAAACGTTCCGTTAGATGTTTGTATCCGCTAGAAGGTGTTTAATGTAATATTAGGTTAGTTACTCTTGTTTATTTTAAAGGAATTTCTATTCTTATATAAGGTGAAAGTATAAACTTATATTTGATTCGGCTATTACGTTTTTTTTTTTTGTTTGCAATCGAAAATGCTCGTATTTTGCCAACGAATACATAGTGTACTGTTATCAATAATTTTTGCCCTGTGGAGGATGTTGCAGTCGCATTCTTGTAAAACCTATTTTGCTCATAGAATAGCGTTTTTGAATGTGATTTTTATTTTTAATGTCAATTTATTTTGTTTGTTTTTTGTCGAGTGAAAAATATTGACGGAAATACAGGGATTAATTTTTAGTTGTGTTTATTAGCGTAAATAACACAAAACCAGAGTATTTATTTATTGAAACCACTGTATTTATCCTCACCGACCACAATAAAAATATTACATTTGAATTTGGGATCTGTTATTTTTATGTGATTGATTTTGCGATATTAAAATGGAGTGGGGCGATGAAGAGAACCGAATCGCTGTGATTGCATTACACAAAGTAGGTATGGAGCCAAATGCAATTTTTAACTCTCCATACGCTTGGTATTAGTCAAATCTTTGTGTACCGGCCTATTAATAGGTACAATGAGACCTCATCTGTTTGTGGCAGAAAAAGATCTGGCCGTCCACGTAGTGTTCGTACGAATAAGGTGGTCAAAGCAGTAAGGGAAAGAATTCGAAGAAATCCTGTCCGAAAGTAAAAGATTTTTTCTCGGGAGATGAAGATATCACCTGGAACCATGTCGCGTATTTTAAAAGATGTCTTAGGACTTGCAGCCTATAAAAGACGCACTGGTCATTTCTTAACTAATAATTTAAAAAGGATAGGGTGGTAAAATCGAAACAACTACTGAAGCGGTACGCAAAGGGAGGTCACAGAAAAATTTTGTTTACGGATGAGAAAATTTTTACAATTGAGCAACATTTTAACAAACAAAATGACCGTATTTATGCTCAAAGCTCTAAGGAAGCTTCTCAATTAGTCGACAGAGTGCAACGTGGGCATTATCCGTCTTCAGTGATGGTTTGATGGGGTGTTAGCTATGAAAGAGTGACTGAGCCATATTTTTGTGATAAAGGTATCAAAACATCAGCACAAATGTATCAAGATACCATTCTCGAGAAGGTAGTTAAGCCCCATAACAACACCATGTTCAATAGCCAAGAGTGGTCCTTCCAGCAAGACTCGGCGCCGGGTCATAAAACTCGGTCCACGCAGTCTTGGTTGGAAACGAACGTTTCGGACTTCATCAGAGCTGAAGACTGGCCGTCGTCTAGTCCCGATCTTAATCCGCTGGATTATGATTTATAGTGAGTTTTAGAGAGTACGGCTTGCTCTAAACGCCATGATAATTTGGAGTCCCTAAAACAATCCATATGATTGGCAGTGAAGAATTTTCCCATCGAAAGAGTGCGTTCTTCTATTGATAACTGGCCTCAACGTTTAAACGACTGTATTGCAGCCAATGCAGCCCACTTCGAATAAGCTTTTTATATTTTAAATTGTTTTATATTTATGTATTAAAGTAACACACTATAAAACTTATAAAGGTTATGTGCAATAGAAAAAAAAAATTCTTTGTACAATATTTATGGCGAGACTAGGTATATGTATATATTGTTACGAGCTACAAGACTCGAATTAAAAATGCCGTTGGAACTACTATTGGATTTATTAGAACTGTATAAACACATATAAAACAAATACAAATAAAACTGGATGCAACCAGTTCACACTGCACGATTCAATGCAACTCGACACGCGCAAAGTCTATATCGCTAATCGAGAGTACTACAAACGTCTTACTCGTCTCGTAGTCGACGCTTGACTGCCCCACCCCTCCATTCGGGCATTGTCTTATACTAACTATAAGGTACAAAAAATATCGGTCGTGCGCATTGAGTTCCCCGAAATAGTAATTTGCACACCTGGTTATCTATTCCTGCGAACGGCCAACAAAGTCGAAAACAATAACAATAAGCTATTGTCTAATAGCAAATACGAAGTAATATAAAGAACTCCGAATGCGGGAGGGGCAATAAACAACATGCGCAGCATTTCTTTGTCGGTATTTGACAATAGGTATGCAGGTGGTCCAACTTGTAACAATATATTTAATTGAGCTTAAAGTGAGAACAAAACCGAAAAGTTCCTATGTACTTAAGATGTAACCGGTTCCAATTTCTTACCGGTTTCAAGCCGTGTTAAGTATATGTATGGAAAAAGTACATAATTGAAAAATTCTGAGCGCAAGACGTTACCATGTCATCGAGCAGGTTTTGAGCTTCTCGCGGCAATAAAAACGCCTCATGTGACACGTTTTTCGATATCAGACTTCACAAGAGGTGGTATAACTCATTCATTGCATGTCAAATTGTCCCATATCTCACACAACTGACGGCCTGCTTCCGACAGGTCGCACTGGAGTGTATCATAAAAACTTTGAGTTATCGGATGCGGCATATAATCTCAGCTCATATGTTTATAGAGAAAAGAAGAGACGAATGCTAATATTTTTTAAAAATTATGCATAAAAATACATTACATCAATAAAAAAACATTATACGCACTACCATGTATTTGACACACACACGCATATATATTCTTTTGTTTATTGTTCAAGTCAAATTAACAGTGTAGCCTCGGCGAAATCTATGATTATAGAAGTTTAGTCTTTGAGAACAAATTATTATGGTCGAATTTCGAGCAAGGGCGACCACTAATATACATAATTATTTGACCTCACCGACCGATTGACTGACTGTATCAATGTACAAATTCAAATTCAAAGTTTTTTATTCAAAATAAGTTCCACTGGAGAACACTTTTTGAAGTTCATATAAATATATAAGTTAAAATTTAATTTTTCTTCCTATTCTATGCATACCGCTTCACAACGTGTTATTGCTGTTAAGGAGAAGAAGCGGCAAGAAACTCCCCAGCAACACGTCTAGCTAAATAATGTTTTTCTTTAAGTTTCTTATTCTATTTATATCTCAAGTTGTTTTTTTTTTTTAATAAGTTTTATATAGAAGTATGTTACAGAATTACTTTTTGAAGAATTAATGGAGTTGTAGCAAACAGTGCATACTCAATAAGACCAAGACACAATAAGAGGAAACAAAAATATTATGAAAGTTATAATAATGATATGACGTACTAAAATGTTATGCTGCAATATATCTCCATAAATCCCTTACAAGCTTGGCAAGATAACATTAAACAAAATATAGTATAAGATGTTAGAGTGAGCTGCTATGTAAATGAATTTTTGTCATTTAAGTATTCTTCAATAGTGTAGTATCCTTTTTTAGCAAGATACTTTTTAATTTGGTTTTGAATTTAGTGAAAGGCAGATCTAACATTTCACTCGGAATCTTATTGAAGAAGCGTATACCAACCCCCAAGAAAGAGGAGAGTACTTTTTGTAATCTAAAAGATGGCAATATCAGTCTATTACAATGCCTGGTGTTGAAATTGTGAATATCCTTATACTGCTTGTAGGCACTCAAATTATTACGAATATAAATTATATTATTAAAGATATATTGGCAGGCGACCGTCATAATATTGATTTCCTTGAAGCATTCTCTAAGAGAATCCCGAGGGCCGAGGTTGTAAATTGATCTTACGGCTCTTTTTTGTAAAACAAATATGGTTACAGTCTAAACTACTAAAGCTAGGAACCTAAAGTTTGCATAAGTGTACTTTCCATATATTGCGCACTAAGAAAGGGGATGAAATTTGTATAAAATCCTTCATTCTCAAAGTAAGAACCCCGAAAATTTATATAATTGTTTTTGGTTAAAAATAAATGCACATGTATATCGGTGTTTTTAGAAACTCTACCCTTAAGGTGGTAAAAATGGACTACCTTTTAATTTTTTCACTACACAAACTACGACTGTTTTTAATATGTGCGAGTGAAGACGAAGATAATAGCGAGTATCTATATAAAAGCTCAAAAGTGAAGGTATTTTGTTAATGTATGTATTTTAAATGTACAAATTGTTTTAAGTATATATAATATTTAAATTGATCTGTACTATCTCATTTTATACTCAACCTACATTGCCACAGTACTTGAAATTTTTTTTCAAGTATGCTGCGCTAGAAGTTTATTTTTTTTTTTTGCCAAGCAAGTATTCTAAGTGTGCAGTTTTGTTAATGATTTATTTTGTGATCAATAAGGTTTTATCTACCTATGTGACTGCTAGCTAGGCTTGGATTTTTTTTAGGGGAAAATGGATAATATACATCATACTTGGCTAAGGCGGATTTTCGGGTTATAAAATTGTTATCTTGATGTGCAATTTCATGACATTGCTTCACTTAACGTCAGCATGTGGTAATTATAACACTATTCTGTATGCACATTAACACAAGAATATTTTTAAGTGATGCATGTTTCACGAGGATACAAACCCACCTCGTTTGAAATGTGAGTTTGAGACGTGAATGCTTTAGCCACTAAGCTACTACGGCATTTTTTATCAAGTTCGTAGCTAGTAGAAATCTATTGGAAACATGTCTAAAAGTATGCACATATTTTTCTTGATGAGATCATTTTGGTACAACACACCCGATTTTTGCAATCATTACACTATTTAAGAAGTATAAATATCTTAGTCTACTTAAGAAACATCTAATGTTAGATATTAAAGTAGAAAATCATTTATATTAACCGATTTAACTTAAAGTTTATTCAATAATTTATCTCGTAAGAATAAACAGGTTATATATGCATTCATCTCCAAATACCGCATCCATTTATGTCGATCAACTGATTATAGTGCCATGTATGTTATGTAGGCGAATGAAAATCAATTTCACGAAGCTTTTAAATTGAAATCCTTTCAGTTCACACACGTGTGAAGAGAATTCACACAAACATCTCATACACGACACATAATTAAAATTGATCGCCAATCTCACAGAGATTAAGGAACACTTAAATAGCAATTCAACAGTTAACTACCGAAACCTAAATATATATTTATCAATTTTTTCCATTAGCTACAAGAAACCTTTAATATTATATATTATGTACAAATACAAATAATACGAATATAAAATGAATTTAAAAACAACTGCACTCGGAGGAACGAAACGTATTCATTTTGAAAAATATTCTATAATATTATAAAGTTGTACACATGTCGTGCGTGTCCATATTTAAAAAAAAAACAGTGGATAGACTATATAAACGATGGATTATATAATGCATTTTTTTTAGATTTCTTCTTTGTTTGTTTGTCAGTTTATCTGTTTGTTCGAGATTCACGTAAAAACTACTGGACCGATTTCGATGCGGCTGTCACTGATTGACAGCAAATTCTTAGATTACTTTATATAAAACATACGTGCGCGACGACAGCGTCTGAATAAGGGCCATTACAAGACCTTCTAATTTCAAAACATGATCAGATCTTCAGATCTTATTTCATTGCATTAAAGTTCAAAATTGTATAATAAAAATTATGTTAAAGGTCGCCTGGAAGGGTATAACGTTTTTTCTTTCGGTGACGATCTCTGCCAGTTCACTTGTGTAAGCCGCATACAAGAACTTTGTTATTTATATTTGTGAACATAATGTGTTTATATTTCCGTGTTTGAATAGATACGGTGACAACAAATCAGCCAGTGAAGCCAAGGGCCGCTTGCACAACGATCGCCTTTAAATAAAAATTAGTAAATCATATTAAACTGCCTAAATAGGTTTTACACAAAACGTATAGACCGTTCTTTAAACATATTTAGCGGCAAATTTCGCCTTTTGCAAGACGCTAATTGTATTTAAGGGTGTTAAATGCGTTTTGTGTTTCTTAAATAAATTTAACCAACCTTATGCAAGCGGCCCTAAGACACCAATGAATTCTGTCTTCGAATTATAGTTGGCGTTAAATTCCGTTTAAAAAAGTTAAAAAACGAGCGGTGTATGAACTTACCCCAATGACGAACTTCGCCACCTAATCGCCATTTGACTCTATATTAATTAAACTAAGAAAGATCTAACTATTACAAGAATAAAATAAAATTTGAAAATCGAGTTGTGCGCAATTTTATCTTCCCTAAAGAACCATTTACATGGAGAGAGTTTCTTGCCTCCAAGATACGATTGTAGAAAGCAAGAAAAATAAATACTGAACCCTTTTTTTAACGAGGGGAAATCCGTTTAACGACAAACCGCCGCGGGGGAAACCCGGTAAGAGCTTGTGGGATTCGCCGCGTTGGAGAGGCACTAGGTTCCTATAGAGTACTACTGCTAACCGAGTCGAGTATAGCCATTAAAATTCCACGGTGTTCCGTTCTTTGCGCTATTGCCAGGGCCACAGGTACATGGCCTAGCAACTTCGCGAGGTGGCCCAGCGGCCTCATCCTTTGTTGAGGAAATCGCGTCCCCAGCGTGATTTAACTCTCTGCGCGTGGGGTGGTTTGTAACGTGCTCCACCACGCTGGGGTGGCAATAGCATCGCAGGCAACAAATGCTATTGCCATCCGTATTAGGTATCTCAATGAAACCCAGCGGTGTTCCTTCCTTCACCTTATTCTAGGGCTAGGATAAACTGGAATCTTGATCAACGCTGTGTGCTCTGGCAAGCGGGGGCCCTAAAGGGCCACATCCACTGCCGGCGGGAAGCATAGTCCTCGGCGTCGTTCTTCTCTGTCCAGCGTGGAGCGGCTAAGTGTCTCACCCCATGGGAAGAGAGACAAGCGCGCGGAGTACGGCGCGCTGACCTCTCGACGGCATTATTGGCAGGTTTAAAAAGTTTTTATTCAAAATAAATTCCACTGGAGAACACTTTTTGAAGGTCATACATATAATTTAAAATTTAATTTTACTTCCTAGTCTATACACCGCTTCGCAAAATGTTATAGCTGTTAAGGAGATGAAGCGGCATGAAAAACTCCCTAGCAACACGTCTAGCTAAAAATTGATTAACTCAAACTTTTTTTCTAATAATTTTTATACAGAAATTACTTTTCGAAGAATTAATGGAGTTATAGCAAACAGTGCATACTCAGTAAGATAAAGACACAATACTACATTTCACCAAGAGAGCTCACGGTTGAATCCAGCGCCGACGCTTCTTTTGACATTGTATTACCCAAGATAAGCCAGTTGTGCTTGTGTTATGAGAAATATTCAAAGGACCAGACTGATTCCAGACACCCAGACCATACTAAATAACGGGAAGCTCGTTTACTAAATTTACCATGGTAGGAATTTAACTGGAATTATATATTTTCTCCGCGTCCCAAACTCGAAGGGCTCGGGTTTTAATTCTGGCCGAAAAGCATGCACCATTTAGGTAGTTTTGTGATCTAATGTGTATACTGTTATTTACCAAGCCCTTGGGCGTGTTGACAAATTCGATATATTGGGCCGGCAAGCGAGCTTTCCGAAGTCGTTTATAATAAAATAATTTGTTACTTCCAGATTCGCTAAGTAACCGAATAAAAGTACTATAATTATATTTCTGCGGAGATGGTGGCTGGCAAGAAAAACAACACTTTACGAGTTTCTGATTATCAGCGATGCGCGTGCGTTTATTTTAGTAATGTTTTCATTTGACATTTATATCAACACCGTAGGTACAATATTTTAAATAAAACTCAGAGCGTTTTAATACGTCGTGCGTACGTCGTCTATTCTCTTCTTTCACTCTTCATCTCTTTCACACTATGGGCTCGTTCAGAAATATTGTGTTACATTCATTACATCATGCGTTCAAGATACATCATTCCCACATTTCTTATAATATTATACTAGGTTGGGGAAAAAGTCTTTTCGCATATAGTATGTATGAACTTGTAATAAGATCTCTTTGGCTATACCATTTGTATCTGGCTGGTTTTGGTATCATTAAAAAGTTTTAATTTTAAAGAAGACAATTCCAAATTCAAATTAGGAAAATGTGTAATTTTCATTTGTTTTTCTTATTGTTAAAATGAGTGAAACTAATGAAGAAATTCGATAAATTTTAAAATTTTACTACAAAAAAGGTAAAAATGCAACACAAGCCGCGAAAAAAAATTGTGATGTTTATGGACCTAATGCAGTATATGTGAGAGTAGCGCAAATTTGGTTTAAGCGTTTTAATTCGGCAATTTTGATATCAAAGATGCACGTCGCTCTGGTTGCCCTGTTACGGACAAAATTGATGCCATTTTTGAAAAAATGGAGCAAGATCGGCATATTAATAGTTACGATGTAGCTGGAGAACTGGAAATTGACCACAAAACGGTTTGGCGCATTTGAATAAAGCCGGGTACACAAAAAAGCTCGATATTTGGGTGCCTCATGAGCTCACTGAAAGAAACCTAATGAACCGTGTACTAATTTGTGATTCTTTATTACGACGTAATGAAACCGAACCATTTTTGAAGAAGCTGATAACTGGTGATGAAAAGTGGATCACGTACGACAAGAACGTGCAAAAAAGATCGTGGTCAAAGGCCGGTCAAAACAAGTTGTGCCTGCATCTTCATTCGTGAGAGACTTGATCAAATAGCACTTTTATATACACGGTAGATTGCAGGAATAATTGTAAATATTTTATATTAATAACATCTTAATCCTACAAGATATTGAAATGACACGATTTTGGACTATTATTTTTGTATTTTTTCTTCTCTCGCTTTCAAATTTTTCTTTAGAAACCGTTACAAAGATTAGAGTTGTCATGTTACATATTCGTTGGCTCAATATTTCAACATTTGCAACATTTTGATATACTCCGTTTTTGCCGTTTCACTGGTTGCGCGGATTACTAGGTATGACGTCACTAGGTCGGATATCCGTATGACATAAACCGGTTCACTGCACTCATCCGGTTGAAAAATTCATCATTATATATTTTTGGGCATCGGGCTGGAATTTAATATTTTAACTTTATTGATTTTATAACGTAGATTTCTAGCTACCTTACCTATAGATGACGATTATCTATGCTCAGTATCGTAAGTAGATAGATAGATAACACTTTAATGTACACCATTACAGAAACCTTAAAACAAAGGACGGTCTTGTCGCTAAAAAGCGATTTCTTCCAGACAACCTGTGGCACGAATAATGCTGATTAGGAGTGGCAATTGTATACATAATTATTGTACGATTACTTATATTTTAATAATAAATATATAACTATACTATATATACATATATAAGCTCTCTCTCTTTTCTTTCACCATATCCCAATTATTTGGGGTCGGCACAATATGTCATTTCCTTCCACACTCCTCTACTCTGACACTTCTACATCTTCTGTCTCACCACATATCATCCTTCACACAATCCGTCCATCTTTTTTTTGGTCTACCTTTACATTTGTACCCATCTATCTTGAAGTTTAACATTCTTTTTGTCACGTGACTTTCATCAGCTCATGATGGCTTTATTCATCAGAATTCAACGTGGCATGGCATGATGTATGTCGGTATCTTTTTTGGTCTTTACCAAAATAATGTTTCTATTGCTTAAATAACAATCATCTCTCTTGATATTAACACTGATTACGTTATAATTCACTTTGATTAAGGAAATGGATTGCGGTTCGTCGAATACTTGGTGCGCTGGCGACCATTCTCTAGAAGAGGTTATATATTCTTCCTTCTTACGGCCACCTCGCTTCCTTAGCCACGACACTCCGCGAGAGTGACATTGACGACATATCACTCTTGAGAGTGTGACAGTGACGTTTCAGTGAACCTTATATATACATATAATAAAATTGTAGAGGTGGAATTTTTGTACAATGAAAAAAAATGCTAAAAACAAGTCAGAGGGATGTAAGAAGTGAAATAGAACTAATTTAATTTGTTTCAAATTTTTTGTCTCTCTGTTTGTCTGTCTATTTGTACCGGCTAATCTCCGAAACGACTGGACCGATTTAAATGACATTTTGTATGGTGGTAGCTTATATCCCTGGTAAACATATAGGATACTTTTGATCCCGAAAAATTAAAGAGTTCCCGTGGGATAGTTAAAAAAACTTGAATTACTTAAACAGCTTATTCTACAACTTATGCACCTAATTAAGTATTGATATTGCCGGTATCATCATCTTACAATATCATACAATAAAATAATAAAACAATTTATATATTAAAATACAATTAGGCTATATATCATCACACTAAGACCAATAGGAATAGAGCACCAATGAAGAATGTTTTAAAATCAGGAGGGATTATGTGTATGTATAATTTTTAGAGATTATAGCTTGCTACCTATATTGTATTCTTACAATATAACTATCATACAGTTATTAGGATTAGTCAAGGGTAATTGTAGTTTGGACTATGCGTTCATATGTCAGTCAGTCAGCCAGTGAGAGAAAGTAATTATAACACTATGTATAGATAATGTGATGGAACCAAAATTAATTAATTAATTTATATCATCTTTTGTCTAATAATAATATACTGGCCACTCTATTTTCTTTTAATTATAATAACGCAAAATCAAGTGGCCAGTATTATAACATATAAATAACATATAAATAACATATAAATAAATAAGTATTAATTCCACAACAGATAATATAAAACAACTTGAAAATTCAACACAATATTATTTTCATACTTATCTCATTTTCATGAAATAAATATAAATTCATATCCCAACACAACAGGAGCTTAACTTAAACCTACTTAAGTTGGCATTAAGTAAAATACGACGGAGTAAAGACACCGGAACGGGCCGGATAACTTGAAAATTAAAAGATCGTAAAGTTAAACGGCTGGCTTGTTTTGCTAGTCATAGTTTGGGTTAAATTATAAGCAACTGGCTTTTGATTGAAATATAAGGTAATAAATATTTTTTCCGAAGCTGGTAACATTATTGATTTAATTACTGTACGTTGTGCAGGAATATGTCTACCTTGGATAGAGGTACACAAGTAGGGAGGCACAACTTCGATGGGGGAAGCCAATGGAAGGTTTCAGTTGGGCTGGGCAGCATTCGGTAAGCTTCGTCAAGTCTTTTCGTCGACCATCCCGCAATGACTGAAGACGAAAGTCTTCGAGCAGTGCGTCCTCCCCGTCCTAATCTACGGGGCCTAGACATGGACACTGACGGCAAGATTGGTCCACGAGTTCCAAGTTGCTCAACGGGCTATGGAGCGAGCTTTGTTGGGTGTTTCTCTTATGGATAGAATTAGAAATTAGGATATCCGAAAAAAAACCAAGGTAGGTAACATAGCTCGCAAAATCAGCAAGTTGAAGTGGCAGTGGGGCGATCACATATGTCGCAGGACCGATGACCGATTGGAGCAGACGAGTCCTGGAGTGGAGACCATGTTTCGGTAAACGTAGTGTCGGACGCCCTCCAGCCCGATAGACTGACGACCTGCGGAAGGTCACCGTTGGACACTGCATGAGGGAGGCAAAGGACCGTGATGAGTGGCGCCGACTTCCAGCAGTTGACTGTGATTGGCTGACGACAAAGCTGGTAAATCAGCAGATGGCCCATAGCAAGTGGTTGCCGTCGCCTATAGACGTTTGCAACAACAGGAGCGAAGACAACGCGTTGCCAGCATTTAGGATGGGATAAACGGATTAAACAGGAGGATTGGGATAGAGGGAATGGGATAGGGGGATGGAATAGGAGGAGGGGGAAGTGGGCTATCAGAACTCTCACTCATCGTACGAAACACAATTAGCCTTTAGACTAACCGTTTCATGTCGATATTCTGTGAGATCGTGATATCACACCGATCGACCTGGAGGTAAGAGCTGTACTCAAGACTGATTCCAGCTTGGCTGTACCGCGTCAAAATATACAGGGAAGTGTGTATCGTAGAGTTTTTATTTTGTTGCAAATTTACAGCAGACAGGCTGATGTTCCACCTGATGGAAAGTGGTTACTGTTTATGGACATTTGTGACACAAGAGTTATCACTAATGCGCTGCCGACCTTGAAGAAATTTTGTGACACCTTTTTTGAAAAACTCCATATCGCTCCGTAAAAATATCGTAGCGCTGTGGGAAAACAAAAAAAATGGGTAATGTGACCAGAAGGCTGGTTAAACTACCTCGCTGAAAGATAAATTTGTTAATTTTTATGGTCAAAGGAGAAAAAAAGAAAGGAAGAAAAAGAAAGGATAATAAAATATTTTTATAGACTTATATGTGTATTTTCTATATATACTTATGTATTTTAATTCTGTATTTATTGATATGTTTATATTATATTTACATACTTAAATCATAAAAATATTTTAGTGTATATAACCCTTTTTTTCAAGGGGAAATCCGTTTGCGGGTCACCTTGCCGCTCGTCGGCCAGATAGACTGCCAGAATATTGACTAAAACTCCTTGGTGTCCTCCTGTTGGCATATGTCCGGGCCTCAGGACGTGCACGAACTTTTCTGACTGGTGTGGACCCGCCCCTAGATGTACGCCTCTCCTACTTCAGTCCATGATTGAGAGGGGCGCGTGCGAGACAAAGACGCGACACGGCCACTACTTAGCGGCTTGGATGCAGGTGACGGTTTAATGTCTTCAAGAACAGTCACCCGCTGCTGCACTCTTACGGTGGTCGGAGGTTATAAGCCGTCTGGTGCCGAGTCATATTGTTATAATAATAATAATAATCGGCAGACAAACACACACTTTGTATATCCCCGAGTTAAGAAAGTTACGCTTGTGTTATAGGTAATATACAACGGACCCTTTTAGGACGGATTCTAAACACCCAAACCATAGTAAATAACAGAAAAATCGTTTCCGAAATTTACGATGCCAGGAATCGAACACGAAGTCCCTGTGTTCGATTAAGTAAGTTCGACCAGTTAAGACTTAGCCCGCTCAACCGCAGAGCCCGCCCGTTGCGGCGGGAGACGAGCGCGACTGCTTGCTTGCTCCCTCTCCCGCTCCACCGCTTCCATTACGGATATAACAGCCTCGCAAAAGGAGGCAACGGCATCCCAGCTGGCTTGACCCACTTGGCGCTGGGTTTTGCGAGTCGTGTCACCTACTTCACTCCTCCTCCTCCTTCTTGGCCTCGATTTTGCTTAGGGTTAAGCTCGCCGTTGTACATGAGCATTATTTTAAAGTTCTGTATCTTAATTTAAGTGTACAAAAAAATCTGTATTGTTTTACCCGCGACACGCTTATGCTTTCCACCACATCCCAAAGAGGAAAGTCGCCAAGAAATAGCACAAACACTTATGAATATAGTTGTGTCATTTCTAAGAATATTCTTCAAAAACTCTAAATAATATTTCTAAAACCAATTTTTATATTTTGTGTAAGTTACTCGGAATTGTTTTGTGTTGTGTGAAGGCTAAAAGGTTATCTCAAGTTTTCAAATTAGTTTTATTTGTAAATTGAAGTTTTCTCATTTTGCTAAATCTCCTGGGTTCTTTATCGTGATGGTTCTTTCAAGTTCAATTTGATTATCTCGCTTTGTGTACATTTCTAAGGTGCCTTAGGTATATGTAGTAACAAGTATATAGCTAATAGATGGCGCTATAAAAACGTGTAGACTGGCGCTAACAATTAATTATACCATCGTATACATTGTTTTTCTTTAGAAGATCATATTCGTACATTACACACAGGATTTTTGTAATGAATTACACTACTTAGATAGATAGATAACACTTTAATGTACACCATCACAGAAAACTTACGAACTAGTATTATTCTAATTGTCTACAAAGGGCGGTCTTATCGCTAAAAAGCGATCTCTTCCAGACAACCCGTGGCAGGAATATTGCTGATTAGGAATGGGGATGGTGGTATACATAATTATCGTACGATTACTTATATTTTAATAATAAATATATAACTATATACTATATATACAAATACACATAAGTTATATATATACACAAGATATAGTGATGAAAAATGCAACTATTTAAACATAATAAACATATAGCTATATGCAATATAATACTAATTATACAAAATTACATATTATTATATTGCAGATAGTAATTCTTCTGACCATGTTCTTAAATATTCAGCAGTTCAGCAACAGGCAATGTATTCCAAAGTTAGACAGCCTTAACCGTGAAAGAATTATTGAAAACCGTTGTATTATGAATAGGACTAATAAGTCTATGTTGATGAAGGGCGTAAATTGTGAAAGCAAGAAATAAATTTGAAGCGTTCTTTAAGATACTGTGGAGTAATAGGGATGAATAAAATACTATAAAGCAATGAAAGAATGTGAGTATTCCGGCGAAAACGAATTTGCAACCACTTGAGTTTTTTACGAAATTCAGAAACGTGGTCATACTTGCGTAACACAAATATGAACCTTATAGAAAAGTTTTGGAGGCGCTCAAGTTTATTAAGTTGTTCTTGAGTTAAATCTAGATAGCTGGCGTCGGCATAATCAAGTATGGGTAAAAATAGCGACTTTACTTTATTTACTAATTTTTAAATGTCTTACGAAACTTAAGCCACATCTGAAGTTACAGTTCAATTTAACTAAAATTTCATGCAAAAATTTTCTTATAAAAAAAAACAAGGTAGGCATTGTATACAACAACAGTCAGCGCCAGCCCTAGCGTTTTTGCCGCCGTAGGCAAACTCGAATAATGTCGCCTAATAATATATAATTGAGTTACGACATTAATATTAACACAAATTTTATTAATGAAAAATTGTTTTATTGAAGAACAAATTTAAATTTCATATTTTTCGTCTTTAGTATTTCAAGCGTTTTGCATATATTTTTGCCACCCTTGAAACTTGCCCCTGTAGGCGGTTGCCTACTGTCTCGAGCGCCCCTGGAATTGTAGGCCGGACGGGGGACGGGTACGATTACCTAACTAGAAAAAGAAGAAAAAATGTGTTTGCTTTTTTCTCAATATTTTTGACCAATTTAAACAATTCTCAACAAACTTCAAAACAAAAGGGAAAATAAATATTGTATGTATGTTCAGGTGTAATTTTTTGTTTCTGAAACGATTTTGACAATTCTATTTGCGTAGAATTCACTGAGCTTCAAAATGGTCCCATATAAATTGTAATACTATTGGACTCTGGGTTCAGAAAATATAGTAGAAAGGTCAATAAATTCAGGCAGATAATGTATAGTTTTTGTGGTTTTTCAGCCAAAACTTTTTTGTTTATGAATCGATTTCGATCATTATTTTTTGCGTTTGATTCGATACAGCTTCAGAATAACTTCGTATAAATTTATATTTTATTGGATATTGTATAAGTAACTTAGTGAAAAATAAATATTTTATAAACCATTTTAAAGGCGGTGCTACGTAAAATAAAAAAGTTGTGTGTGTGCAGTTTACATGCAGTAGAAGTGAAACTTCAGAGAATATACTCACAGATAATTCTTCACGAACTTTTATTAATCTATACTAATTGGTAAATATTTTCGTTATGTAATATGTGAGGGCAAGGAAGGAAAAGGGACTTACCCGGCCTTTGATCCTCGCACCTGGACCCCGCACAGTTGATAATTTTAAATATTTTTCGGTTTTTGTTTGCACGTAAGTGTCGGTTGAGAGCGAGAGAATTTTTGTTGACAGTCTTGACGTTTTTCAATCGACCGCGTATACAGATGGCGCCATCTCTTGACATCTTCAGGGTTTACCTTTCTGGTTTTTTTTTTGCCGAGTTTATGGAAAGGGAAGGGTTTAAAAGGACAAAAGGAGTTAGGTTTATTTAGATCGACACATGTCCCCCCTCTAGAAATTCCTTAAGGGATTTCTAATAATAATATGAAATTGGCATTACGACAGATGTGATACCATTTAAATGGATATCACTGAAAATTCTACCAAAAAATAATAATGACAGACACAAAAATTAAAATATATTAATTAGAACTGGGAATATCTATCTATCTAGTGCTTAAAGAAAAATTGGTAATGTTTATACTATACTTTTGAACTAAACTTATTAAGTAAACAAATTTTTTTTTTTTAATCGGATAGAGGCAGGGGACATACTTTTACAACCGGTCGTTTGAAAACGCCCTTTTCAGTGCGTAGTGTAACAACACGTACTATACCGTCCGAACCAGGATGAATAGCAACTATTTTTCCTAGTCGCCATTCAAGCGGAGAAATATTTTGATCTACAATCGCTACTACATCTCCAATTTTTAAATTTGCCTGATCATGGAACCATTTTAATCTTTGCTGGAGGGTATGAAGGTAATCCCGTTGCCAAATACGCCAAAAACATTGAGTAATTTTTTGTACCATTTGCCATCGTTCACGAGCAGATATATGTCTATTTTGCAATCGAGGTTCAGGTAGAGCCACTAACGGACCTCCAGTCAGAAAATGACCAGGTGTCAGAACATCAACTTCATTAGGATCCGAAGATATCACACAAAGTGGACGCGAATTTAGGACAGCTTCAATTTTTGTAACTACTGTACTCAATTCTTCGAAGGTAAGTATCTGTAAACCTACTACACGTTTTAAGTGATATTTCATTGATTTTACACCGCTTTCAAATATTCCACCAAAGTGACTCCCCGTGGGAGAATTAAAATTCCAAGTTATTTGACGTTTTGCCAAATTTTCACGGATTTCTTCTTGCGAATTTACAAAAAAATGATTAACTTCACTCAAGTACCGTCGAGCTCCTACAAAGTTCGTACCACAATCTGACACGATCTGATTGCAGAGGCCACGACGAGACACGAATCGATCTAAAGCTGCGATGAAGGCAGGTGTCGACAAATCCGAAGCGACCTCTATGTGGATGGCCTTAACTGCCAAACATACTATCACACAGAGATATGCCTTGTTAATACGAGCGTTTCGTCTACGACTTTCCTTAATATGAAATGGTCCTGCAAAATCGAGTCCGACATTTTGAAAGCATCTTGAAGGTTGAACTCTAGAAGGTGGTAAGTCACCCATCAAAGGATGATTAATTTTTGGGTTCACCTTGAAACATGTTATACATTTCGACAAACGCGAGCGAATCAAATTACGAATACCCAATATCGAAAATTTCCTCAATATTAAGGATTGTAATGTACGCGGTCCACAATGTAAATAAAGTCGATGGAAATAGTCAATCAACAATAAAGACAGACGAGACGATTTTGGTAATAGCAAAGGATTATTTGCAGTTTGTGGTAAACAAGAGTTTTTAAGTCGCCCACCTACTCGTAGAAGACCCATTTCATCAATATAGGGATTAAGTTTCTGTATAGCACGACTACAGTTTTCCTGCCTCTTGATGTAATTAATTTCTTCAGAAAATCCTTTGGTTTGTTCTGTTTTTACTAGTATTCGAAGTGCCACTTCTAATTCATCAGTAGTCAATCCAGAAGTAAGGCGTGCTAACTTATTGCCTTTTGCGTTGTTAATAAAGCGTAAACACCAAGCTACAGCACGTTGTGTACGTGAAAAAGATGAACGTCTGTCTAGCATATTGGAAATTAAGTTACTTTCTTCAGAATTGACAAGGAGAAGCGATGAATTAGATGATTTCTTGAGTTCTGGTATGTTATCCATTGATATATGTTGTTTTTGAACTGGCCAACATTCAACATCATCAATTAGCCATTTCGGCCCATTCCACCAGGTTGAAGACGATATGGTTTCTGAGCAGCTCGAACCTCGGCTACACAAATCCGCAGGATTGTCATGCGAAGAAACATGTTGCCAGTTTTCTATTCCTATATAGTCAGTAATCTTAATGACACGATGCGAAACAAACGTCTTCAGCTTATATGGAGGAATATGTAGCCAACTTAACACAGTACTGCTGTCTGTGAACGCGGTTACTTTAGAAATTGCAATTAGTGGGTGAAGCAACTGAAACATATGTTTCAAGACACGAGCTAACAATACTGCGCCAAGAAGTTCCAAGCGGTTAACGGTTAATAACTTCAAAGGTGCGACTCTGGACTTGGCGATAAGCAAGTGAGAGCACGTTCGGATGTAATCTGATGATCGCAAATAAATACAGCACCCATAAGCCTTCATGGAGCCATCGCTAAAGCCAACAAGTTCAAAGCTGGCTGTAGTGGAAGTAATAATTCTACGAGGGATCTGAACTTTATGCAGATTTTGTAATTCAGAACAAAAGTTTAGCCATTGTAGTTGAATTTCATTAGGAACAGGCTCATCCCAGTTCAACTGAAGTCGCCAAAGTTGTTGCATTAACAGCTTTGCTATAAGTACCACTGGTGTCAACCAACCAAGAGGGTCATAAATACGAGCGATGTTGGACAACATTATGCGCTTCGTACAATTTTGGTCGAATTCTGACATTGTATAAGTAAACCTATCTTGGGAGGGTTCCCACTGGATGCCGAGTATTTTAAGAGTATGCTGATTGCTTTCATCACAAAAGGGTTTCGGTATTTGGCAGTGGTCTATTGGTAATTCAGATAAAAATTCTAGTGAATTACTACTCCATTTTCTCAGTTCAAACTTTCCACAATCTAGTAAGTCAACCAGTTCTGTTTTTAATTTAACAGCTTCTTCCAAAGAAGGTGCTCCAGCAGTAATATCATCCATGAATGTATCGTGTTTAAGAATGGCAGCCGCCTGAGGCCATTGCGCTCCATGGTCATCCGCTAGTTGATGTAAAGTGCGAATGGCTAAATAAGGCAAACTACTCACGCCATATGTAACCGTGGCAAGTTCGAATTCACTAACAGGATCAATTGAGGAATCACGCCATAGGATATGCTGATAAATTCGATCTTCAGGTCTTAGTTGAATGTTTCGGTACATTTTTGAAATATCTGCTGTAAACACAATCTTTGGAATTCTAAATTTTGTGACTATATCCACTATGTCATTTTGGAGTTTTGGGCCAATATAAACAAGATCATTTAGTGCCTTTCCATTGGAAGTCTTCGCGCTACCATCAAATACAACTCTGAGCTTTGTAGTGGAACTGTCTGGTCTCAAGACACAATGATGAGGTATGATGTTTGAGGTACGCATGGATCGCGCGACGAGTTTCATGTGGTCTAAATTAGAATATTCTCGCATAAAGTTAATACAATTTTCTTTTAACTCACTATTATGAACGAACCGTCTCTCAAGATTGAAGAGACGTTTTAAGGCTGAACTATACGAGTTTCCTAAGACGTCAATAGGCTCCTTAAGCAATATAGGAACTACGTATCTACCATCTGGATTCCGAGTCACTAACTTAGAATACAACTGTTCACATTTTTCATCGTCCGGGTTTTTAATTTTTACCACCGGTGGTTCTTCAATTTCCCAAAATCGCTTTATTGTCTGGTCTAGGGCAAGTGTGGTTAAAAGCGAAGAGGTTGTATTATGTGGAGGTCGATGACTTGACTCCAATTTACCAGTAATCACCCAACCAAACACACTATGCAATGCAACTGGGAGACCAGGACCCAATTCCAGACGACGCCCATCGTAGAATTCGTGAAATAATTCCGCACCCAGAAGCAGATCGATATCGTTCGGTTTATCAAACTCTTCGTCAGCAAATACTAAATGCCCACACGATTTTCGAACATCAGGAGTTATTTCTATAGACGGCATCTTATTAGTTATTGTATCCATAATTATTGGGTTAATATCAAAACTTGGATTATCAACATCTTCTGGCTGTACTGAACATGATGTTATACCCTGGATTTTATGCACAGCGTTTTGACCTAAGCCTGCCACGGTAATATTACATCGTCGAATGGGTAAACCGAGACGCCTTGCGCAAGCGGTTGTCATAAAGCAGTCTTGCGCCCCGCTATCAATAAGGGCACGAATTTTTATAGTACCCCCCGGACCACGCACGCGTACTTTACATGTACCGAGAATTACCATTGCCAGACTATCGCCGACGTATGCGCTAGTGCTCATGGAGTTAATAGTAACCGCGGAGTTTAATGACAGCGTAGAGGGTTCTAATTCACTACTGGACTTATTAGTTGCGCCTATCACTGGATGAGACTCATGCAACAAAGAATGGTGGCGTGCATTACACTTAGTACAATTAGATTTTGACTGGCACTTATCAACACTATGGTTTGGACGTAGACAGTTAGTGCAAAGTTGTTTTGCGTCAACAAGTTTTTTCCGACCCATCAAATTGTAAGCATAAAATAACGGACATTTATAAATACCATGATGAGAGAAACCACAACAAACACAGTCAGGAAATTTATTGATATTGTATGAAACTGCAGCTGAGTACGTCCCCGTGGGTGGGTGCTCACATGTCAAATTATAATTTGGGTTTGCTTCTTGGTATAGTTCGAAATCAGAGTGCGGCCCTGCATTGTTACATAACATAGAGTCGAAGTACGGCCCTGAATTGGTATATGACATGGAATCCAAGTATGGCCCTGTGTTTTCAGGTGTCATACAATCCAAATACGGCCCTGGGTATGTATGCGATTCCACATTAATTGTGTTCGAATCTGAGTATGTATCTGTATTAACTGGCAAAGACACAGAACATTTTTCTTGATTGTAAGTCCTGGTACGAGTGTCTGCATTTCTATAGTTTAGGTGTTCGCTGCTGAATCCTTTGCGCATTGATCATGTGATGTGTTCGTGTAACACTAGGTTCACTTGCCTCCAATATCTTGACATAGCTTTGTAAAAAATTTAGTAAACTCTCAAAAGTGGGAAGTTGTTCATTGCTTTGAGATTCAAAACGTTTACGGGTATCATTATCCAGGTTGCATGAAGCTAAATAAAATAAAATAAATTCACCCAAGTCTGGGATACCAATAGCCTTGAGAGCATTAGCTGATTCATATAGTACACTAGTCATGTTTCTCAAATCATTTAAGTTACAAAATTTCATTGTTGGATAATTACAAATTTTATTTAAATAATTAGTTGCCAATATACGTTTATTTTGAAAACGGTTGACAAGAGCATCAAAACTATACTATAATTGTTTGCTGTTACTGGCACCCCCTTAGCCACCGACAAGGCTGATCCTGAAAGGCTAGACAATAGGTAATGGAATTTTTCAATAGCAGACAAGTTTAGGTTATCATGTATAAGTGATAAGAATGTATCATAAAAGGTTTGCCATAATTCTATGTTTCCATCAAATTTGGGCAATTCAATTTTTGGTAGCCTTGCTTGAGCGCTAGGTTTTAACGTTGCGTCTGTTACCGCGCTGGCGGAGGCTGGCGCGCCGGTGCCGCCACCTCGATCCATGGGCGACGCAGACGGCAATAATTCCTGCGCTGCGGCATGAACGGCATAGTACAATGTATCGAAAGATTCTACACATTTGTAGTCAATTGTTTGTTCTGGATCCATTTTTAGGATTAATTTATTAATTTCGTTCACTACCTCTATGTATTCTAAACGAATAGATTCAATACGTTTGTATCTACTTTGAAATGTTCCTATACCAGTTTTATTTTTTATTAAAATATCATTCGACAAATCGTATAATATTTGTATTTCGCGAAATATGTATTCTTTTCGCGTAGTAAGAAGTAATAATTGCGAGTTCTCGTTTGGAGCCATTGTATTATAATATAAAATGATTAGTACTAAAGTTTAAGTAGGTAGATATGAAATTTTTCTTTAAGTATAGATTGATGCAAGTAATTTACACCTGGAAAAAGTTAAACTATGATTGAATATTGATTTTAGAGAATGTTTGCAATGAAATGAAACTGTATATTGGAGTTTTCTTATGAAATTGAACCCAAAAAACCCACAAGACATTCGCGCTCGAAGTAACCACAAAATATGGTAAATATTTTCGTTATGTAATATGTGAGGGCAAGGAAGGAAAAGGGACTTACCCGGCCTTTGATCCTCGCACCTGGACCCCGCACAGTTGATAATTTTAAATATTTTTCGGTTTTTGTTTGCACGTAATCGGTTGAGAGCGAGAGAATTTTTGTTGACAGTCTTGACGTTTTTCAATCGACCGCGTATACAGATGGCGCCATCTCTTGACATCTTCAGGGTTTACCTTTCTGGTTTTTTTTTTTTTTTTGCCGAGTTTATGGAAAGGGAAGGGTTTAAAAGGACAAAAGGAGTTAGGTATATTTAGGTCGACACACTAATATTATAAAGAGGTAAAGTTTGTGAGTTTGCGACGTTGTAGGGGGTAATCTCCGAAACTACTGAACCGATTTAAAAAATTCTTTAACTGTTGGCAAGCTACACTATCCCCGGATGACATAGGCTGTATTATATTTTCAAAAAAAAATTGGGATCCTTACTAACTAAAACTGCAATAGTGTAACCTAAGGTGTAAAAAAATTACCTAAAATCGCGTGCGCTGCGAAAACTATTGATGATAGAATAAAATAATGTACTACGACTTTACAGAACACATAATTATTTATAAAAAGTGTCGCGACAGTATATGTCTAACTATTATAGTTATGCCACAATAAGTGTTCTTTTATTTTAAAAATTTAATTATAATGCCACCGTTAGAAAAAGCTCTTTATTTGTATCATGGTATTCATCCTTATCAAAATAAATTACTTCTTATTTGAGATTGCTTCAATACCTTTATATAACTTTTTGAATTATTCAATTCGGACATTCCATTCGAAAGATATCACGAGTTTAAAAATGTAAGTATCAGAAAAAAGTTGCGTGGTCGCCGCGCATCCTAATCTGCTATATAGGCTTATGCGATGTAGGCGTCACTGGGGTACGGGCAGTACGGAAGGGGAAATATTTTGAATTCGCTTAGTAAGTAATTAAACTCAACAAACTATACTAATAATGGGGTAATCTCTGGATCTACTAAATTGATATTGATTTTTTTTCTGTTGCCCAGCGAAGTGGGCACGGGTCAGCTAGTATAAATATAATTCCTTTAGCGTACATCCGTCAACATATTATAATTCAATAAATTCAATCTAAATTAGACTTTAATACACTACGATAAAGTTCAAAGCTCAATGCACTGTTCCGCATAATTTACTTTGCTCCACGTATAAAACAATATAGAGTGAAAAGAATATAATGAGCTAAAATTCATTTGAAATCTTTTAAGTTTTATTTAAGTTGAAAATTAATACTAAAGGGAAATATGTTTTATTTCGAATTAAATAAGGTTGAATTTTATGTGTTTGTCTCTTTTTAGAGTCATATTTTCGTTTCATCGATTTTCAATTCACATCGATTCTATAATCAATAAAGAATTTTCACTTCAAAAAAATTGCACAATAGTAATTTTTATGTTTAACTTCGCACCTACTTCAAATTGTGGTAGATATATAATTTTTTGCTATTTTGTTAAAAATACAAATTTTTGCTTTCTATTTAAAGTCGGTTGCGTTTTTGCTAGAATTTTTTATTCTAGAAATTATATAGACTGTTATTCTTATATGTAAACTATAAAGTTTCATCAAAATCCGTTCAGTGGTTTTTGAATGAAAGATTAACAAGCATTTGTCATCACCAACTCTCGTTTACAATATAATAGGATGTGAATATAAAAATAATGTATGCATGTTCCATATTCTAATTAAATTTATATAAACGAGACCCGAACATGATTTCGGGTCCAATAAATTTGGGATAACCCAAAACTTATCAAAACATCTCAATGAGTCACAGTTAACAAAGCGAACATTCTTGCTAACACATTCAGTTTAATGGAATAGGCCGACCCTATACGTTAAAATGGCAGGGATTCGCTTTAGGTCAGCCTTTTCATCTGTCAAGGACATAGGACCAATTTGGTCCGCGAGGAGAATATAACCAACTGTGATGTCAGCTGACATAGAGCTTACCAGCATCTTACAACGAAGATGTTTTTGGTATTGTATTAATTCAAACAACTTATTGTTTTTTAATAATTAAGAAAAAATATACTGATTCTACAAATTCTCTACTATCAGTAAAGTTTTATCTATGGCTGACACTGATTCTACAATCTCTCTATAGATACTCGGTAGACAAATATGACGTGTCTTATATTATCTGCAAAGCCCGATACAATACCGATTACGTTTATTTTATAACGAATTTTTAATACTTATTTTTAAATGCAAATTATTTTACTATTATATTTTTACGAGTTTGCAGAAATCGAATTAAAATGCCGTTAGAATTATTATAGAGTTTATTAGAACTATACAAACACGTATAACACAGGCACAAATATAACCAAACACAAGAAATCCAAACGTAATGCAGAAGGTCGTAATTAAAAAAAACGCGCAAAGTCCGTCAATATTAGATTCTCGAATGTACACACGTCACGCCTTCTTTCTCACTCAACTGACTGCCTTTATCAATCAGACCATCGTTTTATATTTCCCAAATGCAAATGTGCCCGCCCGGCAACGTCGACCTAATTTTCTAGAATTAACTTGTATTTATAATCTGTAACACCTGGCCAATGATGCAGCCTGCAAGCGGCCGTAAACGAGTACAATAGAACAATAGACTGTTCTCCACAATACTAGAAACGTATGTCAATAAATAAGTAAACAAAGGAAGACGATCATAAAAGGATTACAATTAGTTCAAATGCCGACAGATAATAAAATGTGTTTTTACAGACTGTACGTAGAATTTGTCTTTGTCGAAACCTAAGTTGTAACAATATATAATATATCGTATCCCTCCGTATTTAAAAGAACATTTTGATTTCCTACATCTTACCCGTTCTCTTTATTTGTGCTCTAGTAATCATCTCTCCTTAATGACACCTGTACACACTTCTTCCTTCGTTGATAACTCTTTCACGGTCCAGGCTGTCCGTTTATCGAACTCATTGCCACTCAACATCATACAAGCTAAATCCATATTGTCTTTTAAACTGATGGTTACTAAATATCTTTGGTCCTCGCAATTCTAAAACGTGCTGCTGATTCTATATGTAGTATGATATATCTTATTTTTGTACAGTATATAAAGTACATTATTATTTATTTTTTACTTATTCTTGGAATGTTTCTTATTGTTTATTGTCTTCAGCGCCACTGTTGTCTTAATATTTTCCTTAGTTTAGGGGGTTGCCTGGAAGAGATCGCTTTAAGCGATAAACCCTTTGTTCAATATTTACTGTACTTAGTTTTAAAAAGGTAGTTTAAATTTTTGGTGAACAATAAAGTTGTACCGAAATATAATTATGAAACCAGCCAAATCTTATATGAATAGATGGCTTCTCTCTATTTTTAACGTTTTATTATTTAAACAACAACAACAATACTCTTTGTTGTACACCAACATAAACATATTAACATATTTTCTTGTTTTAAGATTAGAAGATTACTAAGTAGTAGTTATAATAAACTTACTTGATTAGACTAAGATAATTAAAAATTTAAATAAAGAACTTACTAAGGGCCGCTTGCATAATGTTGCTGAAATTTATTTAAGAAACAAAACGCATTTAACGCCCTTAAATACAATTAGCGTCTTGCACAACGCGAAATTTGCCGTAAAATATGTTCAAAGAATTGTCAATCCGTTTTGTGTAAAACGTATTTAGACAGTTTAATATGATTAACTAATTTTTAATTAAGGCGATCGTTATGCAAGCGGTCCTAAGATTTTCAGCCCAAAGTCCTATATACTTAGTCTTGCCATAAATATTGTAACAAAGATTTTTTTTTCTATTGCAAATAACATTTATAAGTTTTACAGTGTGTTCCTTTAATACATAAATATAAAACAATTTAAAATATAAAAAGCTTATTCGAATTGGTCTCCATTGGCTGCAATATAGTCCTTTAAACGTTGAGGCCAGTTATCAATAGAAGCACGCACTCTTTCCATGGGAAAATTCATGTTGTACAATGTATTGGCGCCAAAACGAGAAAACACAATGAACAATCATATAAAAATGACAGATTCCAAATTCAAATGTAATATTTTGTTTCTTTTTAATTGTAACAGTACCTATTTATGGCCAGACTAAGTATATAGCAGTCTACAAATAATATAGAAATAATGACATTATAATTATTGCATTCTATAACTTAAGTCAAAGTAATAAAATTTATAATTCAAACGTGAAAAACTATTTAAATTCTATATTCTCATCAGTCTCGAAGAATAGAACGGAACAGAATAAAAAGGGACAGAAAGGAACCAAACAGAACAGAACCATAGACAATAAAATATTCTATGTTACACGCAAGAATGTAGCTTACTTCAATATTAATAATATTTTAACAAACGATTCTTTAAAAGCGGCTACTTTGGGATTCCAGTAGTTATATTGCTTATAGCGAATTCTTTTAGAGTGTTGGAGATAATGTTTGGATTATAAAAGTTGTTCAATATATTTTCTGTTAAACACTTCTTTACTTTATAATTTGTTGTGGACTGTAATTATTTTAATTGTAAAAGAAAACTGCACGTGCGGAATAAAATGGTGATTTTAATAATAATGGAGGGAAAAACAGATAAAAAAAACAAAAGAACATCTATGTTCTAAATTCAAAAATTTAGTATATTTGGTGGCCAGTATACAGCCACACTAAATAAATAAAAACTGTTTGTTGGAGATTCTAAAATGCTAGGGCCTTGGCAAATATAAAGTCATCGATGGTAACATTAATTAAATATTATCGTAAACAAATATTACCTTTATTTTGCAAAGCTATAAATGGAACATGGAAAGATGTAGGCACCTATTATGTCAAAATAACCAATATTTAAGTTCAACACAATTAAAATTTACAAATAAAGTCAACTTCTGAACTAATATTACAATCGTTATTTATAAATAATGTAAAATAAAATTCGTTAAAAATACAATATCGCAAAAATATCGCAACGTATCGAGACAAAAGATGAGAAGAGACACGTTTTAAATGTTAAAATGAACACCCGTTTACAATTTTGTCTTTGTGAAATGAAGTATATAACGATAATACATAAACAGAGAACTTATTAAGCAAAATCTATTGAAATTATTGTTGGATTAATTGCACTCTATTGGTCTAAGCAACCGGGTGATACAACTTTAAAGATTGCTGTAATGGGATATTACACCAATAATATATCCGAACTGACTGTACAATACATTTGATAATTGTACCTGATTATTGCCATCAGCGTCGCACATACTCCGAGACAAATCAATTTTTGCTAGCAAAATATTAGCATGGTTTTCAGTAGACCTTTGTAACGCCTGAAAGAATACGTCGACTCCTAATAGTAAATTAATTTCAGACATAATATTATATTCTGGATCTGGCAATGTTATGCCTGAGGGAATACTAATTAAATCAATATTGTTTTGTGGTAATGGGCATGTAATTTTGTCGACCACATTGCATATAATATCTACTTTGAATTCAGAAGTCAATGAGTGAACTTCTATTGGAATTGCATAATTGACTTAATTATTATGATTACTAACTCCTATAATAGACAGATAGATAGATAACACTTTATTATTCACCAAAAGTCTTTAAGTTCATACAAAAATATAATAATACTAAAATTATATCTAGTTGTGTACAAAGGCGGTCTTATCGCTAAAAAGCGATCTCTTCCAGACAACCCCAGGAATGAATTGAGATGATAATGGCGATGGTTGTATACGTAACATATAGTACGAACTACTTACATTTTAATAATAAATACATAAATTATATATATACATATATATATATATATATATATATATATACATATATACATATCTACAGAATATATAAATATTTATAAATGCATTTAAGTATCATATTCCAACGACAGGTAGTATTTTTTGATAGTAGTTTTAAATATCTCTAGCGATTTTGCTTGACTGATAGTAACAGGAAGCTTATTCCAAAGCTGTATAGCCTTAGCAGTAAAAGAATTGTTGTAAAAAGTTGAGTTATGCGCAGGAGTGTTTAATTTAAGTTTAGTAGAAGGCCGTCAATTATGAGAGAACGAAAGAAATTCAAAACGTTGTTAAGGTAATCAGGAGTACTTGAGACAAATAATATACTATGGAGAAAAGAAAGGATGTGAGTATTCCGGCGAAATCGAATTGGCAACTACTTGAGTTTTTTTCGGAATTCAGAGACATGGTCATACTTGCGTAGGTCAAATATGAACCTTATGCAAACATTTTGGACGCGCTCAAGTTTATTAAGTTGTTCTTGGGTTAAATTTAGATAGCTGGCGTCAGCACAATTAAGGATAGGAAGTAATAAGTAACAATATTAGAATTAATTCGGATAGGAGTGAGCCCTAAAACCTGCACAGCTTTCTTTGTTATCAAATTGACCTGAGAAGCAGAGTCCAGTATGGCTTTGACAAGTACTTCCAGGTTATTTCGTCCATACATCTTCACTTGGGCTGTTGTAATTATAGTTTGACAGGCATTATTTCTAGAAATTAAAGTAACGGGTGTGTTGTTGTCATCATAATGAACAAGAGGATTATGCATTTTCTTACAAGTGGCGCATCTAAAATGGGACCTACATTTACCTAAATGTGAATTAAGACAAATGGTGCACAGCTTTTAAGTTTGTACAAAATGATATCTCTCTTGCGACTTTAACGATTTAAATTTATGGCAAGAAAAGAGCTTATCGTCAGAACACTTACAAAATTGACATGGTTTTTTAATTGCCACCATACTACCAGCTGGCTTAGTGGACCTTGCTACCTTGTTTGGAACAGGCTCCACGTTTTCTATGGCAAGCGCTTGCTTCTCTACAAACCGGAAGAACTATATATATATATATATATATATATATATATATATATATATATATATATATATATATATATATATATATATTATAATATATTATCCTTTCTCGCAAGCAACTCCGATGTCGACATATTTGAAGATTGATTTGCGGCATTTTGCACACGTGTTATCGCGGCCTTGCAAAATTCTCGTTCCTTCTTTAGCTTGCTTAAATCCTCCATTGGGTAATGCTTTGTCGCGTCCAAAGAAAAAATATTTCCGACACAGACTTTGTCGGTTTTAAGAACCAAAAGGAAAAAGAATAACAATAAACGGCATTTAAGGACCAAAAAGAATATGTTAAACACTTCTTTAAATTATAATTTGTTGTGGATTCTAATTATTTTAATTGTAAATGAAAACTGCACGTGCGGAATATAATGGCGATTATAATTATTTTTTTCTTTTTTTATGTTTATGTCTTGGCAACTAGGCCTTTAAGCCAGGCGCAGTTGTATTGTAGGCTACAATCGACGCCATCCAACGGAATTCTTGTCAAAACTCGAAAGGCCACATTTGGCAATAATACAGTTCACATTTCTCACAAAACACATAATTACTACTCAAAAACTATCAATATCCTACAAAACTATTGTTCATTTTAGAGTAATTTTACACATTTTTAGAAAATAAAACTGCACAGCAAAACCCCCAAATCAGTTTCCACCAAAAACTCGATTTTAATAATAATGGAGGGTAAAAACAGATAAAAAACAAAAGAACATCTATGTTCTAAATTCAAAAATCAAGTATATGGCCAGTATTATGCCACATCAAATAAATAAAAACTGTTTGTTGGAGATTTCAACATTTTCTGTAATATAGTTTAAAACATAACAAAATATACTAATATATACGGCAAACATCGTCATGTAAACGACTTTTTAAAGTTAAACCTTGCACTGTAAGTGTACACTGGTATACAGTGAGCCACTGCAGCGGGGTAGACATGATTTTTTGCTTTCTAATTCGTCGTGTAAATGACTGGCACCTCCTTTAAGCTATAGCTCATGTTACTCCAAGCCCGTATCATAAGGTCTGTCGATTTAATTATAGGAGCAAAATATTAGGGAATCTTAAGGGATTGATCCTGCAAGTTCCGAAGTTGTGGTCCGGAGGTTTCGGCGGAAGGCATATTAGGTGGTATGGATGTAACTGAACTGCGTGTTTTGAAAACGATGTCAATACAGATAGTCGTGGGATCAACAAAGGCAGCGGGTTCGAATTCTGGCCGGAACCCATGCACCACTTAGACAGTTTTCTGACCTAATGTGCATATTGTTACAATTACCATGCGCTAACAACGGTGAAGGAAAACATCGTGATGAAATCTGCACATCGAGATAATCGATGTGTCAAACTTGCCAAGACGCCTTGGACAAGCGTGGCGGGTATACTGTCCGTCCCCCTATAGGGGGAGGCCCAAGTCCAGCAGTGGAACGTTCATAGGCTGTTATTATATTGTTGCAAGCCGATACTAATCCTTTGCAAATCTCTTATTACCCCTTTAAATTTGAGTGATCTATTTATTATTCGCGCTAATCTCTTTGTTCACACCGCCGTAAGACATCATAAACCCTTCTTTCGTGTATTGGTATCTCATCTTGGAAGCCATTACGCTGACCATTTAACTAACGATTTCAAAAACCAGTGGGCGGCAAGTTGCTAGGAGTCCATGTCTAATTTACAAATGTATGAGGCGACCCTCATACATTTGTAAATTAGACATCAGTCGGGAAATGCAATGTTCTGACTGTGAACGAGGCGTTACCTAGTGCACTTTCGCAGCGAGTATCTTATAACAACAAACTTTGTGCGATTTATGTGATAAACGATTTTCTGCCCTGCGGTTTGGTTTTGTTGTATTCGGCTATACTTGTAAGAACTGTGAATTATGTGTGTGTACTTCTAATAATATTTGTGATAATTCCAACGGCATTTTCGAATTTACATCCTACAAATCCCCTGCAAATTCGTAACAATATCAATAGATGTAGTTTAGAAATATGTAAGTGATTTTTATCGGTGTGCTAAGTTTTATAAGGGTGGTTATACACCAGATGTATTAGTGTGTAATAAAATTGTATGAGTGCAATCTTTACAGGTTCTTCTTTTGTTATGTAATTGAGGTATTGAGGAAGTAGGGGCCTCGAGGTTTTATCTTCTTGTCCCGGCTGAAACTTGGCGGCAACTATCCACCTGTAACTAGGTCTGCAACCGCTAAAGCTTTCGTCGTATGGCGATAGCATCAACAGCTCTCCTTCTTTAGCCCTTTTACTCCTACGCGGGCTTTTTGTTGGATACTTCTAAGGGCTAAGTTGGCCATTCATTAGCGTTTGGTGGCCTTACAGGCCACACGACAAGGCCCATAAGTGCGTGTCGTATGTAAATTAAAAGGTCCTTAGAAGAAGAATGTCCGTCAATTGGCAACACTAAATTTTTTTAACAACTAATTTTATTCTAACTTATTGTTTTATATTGTATTTTCTAAGTTGTACCGTATTGAATAATAATAAATAAAATTAAAATTTTGGTTGGAGTATAGCAAACAAATTGACAACCTACATAGTGCAAAATGGCTCTTCGTCGCCTATGGATATTTGCAACATCCAGGTATGTAATTTTGCTTTCACAATCATAAATAACACTATATATAAAATAGGTGAGCCTCTCAAGCATAAAATATCAAACATTCGTTACCTACCCCGATAGATGATATCTCAATCGGTATTATATTCCGATAAATAAATGCCACTAGGTGGCGTTTCAATCGATAGTTCTATAAATTCCACCAGATGGTACTTTTGACTTATTCTAAATTGGAATAAAAAGAGAGACAGAATAAAATTATAGTTTAAAAAACTAATATAGACACATGATAATTTAAAACAAAAGTTAAAAAGATACCCAGATTGGCTAATTTCAGACATAGATAATCTTGACATGCAGGTTTTTATACACTGTCACTAGTCATTGGCAGTAGCAGTGCATGCTTCCCGACGAGGAATAGCACCTACGTCCTTGGAGTAAAACACGAGTGTCATATCCACCAAGCTACTACGGTATACGGTATTTTATAGAAAAATAAAAAGGACCTAACCTAAGTAAATATTTCCACAGCCTACACAAGCTTATACAACACAAATGAAACCATACCCCTGAAACAAAAAAAATATACAATATTAATCATCGACATGAATGAAAAGAAAACATTATTTAAATTTTTAATTTTAAATGTACCCGCTTTTTATGCAAGCTATCAAACAAAAAAGCGTAAAGCGTGAAAAGTAAATATTTTTTATGGTTCCGTAAATAAATTTGTTCTAAATATTGTTTTTAATTATTATAAAAAAAAACAATTAGATTTTCTTTAACGACATTTGTAAGCAAGTTTTTGACACTACCCGTAATCAGAAGACTGGCTAATATTTAGCTATAAAAATACAATGTTTGTTTGAGGATTACTTTTAACTTGAATATTTGACACTGGTTAGATAAACAATCAGCGTACTTAAAGTATTTCTTTTAAAAAACAAGGATTATTTTAAGATATAAAACTGTTATAATGGTTGCTTCCAGGCCAATCCACGTCGTTGAAATAAGAAGCGTATGCATTAGCCACTAAGCTACCAAGATCTATCCAATACGCTTACAATCGTTTAAAGGTATGTAATTAATTCAAAAGTTGAATTTTATGACATAAAGTAAAGAAGAAAGAACATTAAAAAAACTTGAGTACGCCCGCGGCGACAACGTTCGAATGCGGCCGAATAAGAGCGGTTACAAGAAAAACTTACAGAGAGATAACTAAACACAAAATACACAACATATACATTAAACACAAACTGACACACACACAAACTGACAAACACACACCGCCAGAAATATAATAACAGTTTCGCGTAAACTCATCTCGATAAGCAATCTAATATAGGAGAGATGAACATTAATAAAAACGGCTGACTGATTTGAATATTTTTTTATTTGCTTTGCTCTAATACCCCTGTATTATATTATTATATAAACTACCCCTGTACTTTAAATAAGAAGTAACGCCTTTGAGTTAACGCTTGTATTATTTCACTCCTTATAAAATTTTCATTTAAATGAAAATTGATTCTTAAAGAGTAAACTCTAAAAAAAATATTTTAAGGAAAAAATCTATAATTATTTTTTAAACGACGTATCCCTAAAAATCCTGACGTATTTTTCAGTACAACAAAAAGAACGATTTCCCGCTTGGTATGTTAAAACCGTTGCCTTTTTAATATCATCCCGCATGACAAATGGGGTAGGCACAGTGAGAAATCGGTACACTTGTAACATCGATGCTTTCATCAATTTCCGACATACGATTTCCCCTCTGGTACTTTGGTGAGGAAACATTTTTTGTAGGTCAGGAGCCAAATGCCTTTTTACACGACTGTACAATCTGTAACAATAAACATTTTTTTATTTATAGTCTTAAGGGTGCCCATTCACTACCCTGCATGGCAGTCCGCGTAGCAGTCTTAAAAAATACTAATAAATAAAGAAAAAGAATACTAATTGTCGGCGGCCTGACAGCCTGTCATAAGAAGCGCCTAAACAAAGCCAGCCAGGTGGTAGAGCACTTCCCGACTGGATGGCTACCACTTCTGTTCACGAGTATGCCGCCATAAAAACTTTGAGTTGTGTTCCGGCATCAGTGACCAGTTTCCAGTTTTTCCTTCAAGGCCGGCAACACATTGGCAACACGTCTGGTATTGCTAATGTCCATAGCGACGGTAACCACTTTCCATCACAATTGATCTGTCACAGTTTGCCGTGTAATGCAGGGCTACGAATGTTTTCGCAGTCTACCTTGCGTCGGGTAGTACAGAGCAGGATGCTTCTTGAGTCCTACAAGCTCCACCCGGACTGCCATGCTGGATGTGAATGGGCCTCTTAAAGGATTGTATTAGCTGTGGTGCGACGTACATTCGTAGTAAAATTACATCTTGATACCTCAACGAGTGGTGTCTCTATTATTTTTAATTTTATATTGACCAACCCATTATCCATGATTTTTCGGTGGGTAGATTTGAAATAAGTAACACGTTTGTAAAAGAGCTGTGCAATTATTTTTAAGTTTATAATAAATTTAAGGAGTTTTAGTGAACATTGACTACATGGTTACTTACAGTTTGTAACTGTAATATCTGCCAAGTGTTAATTCTATATTTCCACTACATTACACAACTAAATTTTTTCGCCACTTTTTTAAGTACTTATATTTTCTTCATGGATGCCATACAAGAGGCTATGAATGAGCTTTCAGCAACATTTGCTCAGCGTATGGATGTTCTTGAGAATGAGCTTCATAAGGGTGCCACCTCAAACACTACTACATCTGCGTTGTCTACTGATTTCTACAATTTCAAGACATTTATATTACAATCTCTCCGAGCCCTCCAGGAGCAAATTTATCTAATTCAGCAATCAGTTGACCAAATAGAAATGAGGTCGAGAAGAAAGATACTTTTACTTCATGGAGTTCCCGAGCATAAGCAGGAGGACACTGTGACTGCTGTTGCTGACATAATTGTTGAAAAACTCAAGCTGGTTGGCTTCAAAAAAACTGACATTCGTCGTTCTCATAGAATGGGTAAGCCACCAGTTTCGGCCGAGCGTCCCAGGCCAATTTTGTTCAAACTTTGTGATACAGCTGACCGTAATAAGATTTGGTTTGCTAAAACGCATCTTAAAGGCACTGGCATAACTGTGTCGGAGTTTTTAACAAAAAGGCGGCATATTCTCTTCAGTCAAGCTAGGCAGCGTTTGGGCGTAAAACGATGTTGGACGCGAGATGGCACAATATATGCACTGGCTCGCGACGGTAGTCGTCATCGCATCGACAACCAAACAGATTTAGACAGCTTCTCTACTTCGTCTTATATGGAAGAGGAAACGATTCAACCAGTGGCAAAAGAGCATGTGCCTGTGCCTCCTCCTAAGACTCGTCGGCCTGCGACAGGAGCCAAGAGATATTAATTTTACTTCTCACTTTTTCCAATCATTTTATCCTTTTACTAAAATATTTGTTTATTTTATACGTCGTCGACGTTTTCATTTATTCTCTTTATGTTTGTAAACTATGAATTACTATAACTTTCTTTTCATTTTTCTGAGATGTTGTTTTGTTTATGTTTTATTGTTTTTTCTATCTCTAAAGTTACATATAACTGTTATTGTCAATATTGCATACTTTTAGATGCGTTTTGTTATTGCTTTGTTTTGTTACCAGTTCTCTAGTTTTTAATTTTCTCAGCCATCTCATCCACACACTTGGCAGATAAATTGTGATTTAATTTACAGATAATACACATATTTATTGTAGTATATTTATATATATATATATATATATTTTTTTTTAATATATATTATTTATATATATATATATATATTTTTTTTTATTGTGACATATACATATATAAACTATCTAATGGATCATTATGATAGTGTTAGCGACTCCGGTACAGATTTTCAATCTTGTCCGTCTTTGTCTAGCAATACATGCGACAGTTTTTCCAGTATACTCCCACTTCAAGATGTCATTGAAAGTCATTTTTCACATTTTTCTAGTCATTTCAATGCAGTACACATAAATGCTCAGAGTATTCCAGCTCACTTCCCAGATATGTTGGCGTCATTTAATCAAAATTCCTTGCACGCTATATTAATTTCAGAAACTTGGTTGAAGCCTTGCCTGTCCACTACTTCATATAGCTTACCAGGTTTTCATCTTATACGTAATGACCGTATTGGCAGTGGTGGTGGAGGTGTTGCCATTTACCTCCGCTCCCACTTGGCTTACAAAATCTTAAGCGCGTCCTCACAGCCACCGCCACCGGATAATGGTGAACATCTGTTTCTAGAAGTGGAGCTAGCGCACACCAAAATTTTACTTGGAGTTTTTTACGCCTCTTCCCTTCGCGTTAATTACTTCAATTCTTTCGAAACTATTTTAGAAAAACTCTCTCCTTTATTCACACATACTATTATCATGGGTGATTTTAATACCTGCCTCTTGAAATATGACCAACGTTCTTCTTCTTTAGAAACATTAATACGATCTCTTAACTTACATATTCTTCCACTGAGTGCAACGCATCACTTTCCTAACTCAAACCCTTCTCTTCTTGATCTAATATTGATTTCATCGCTTTCTCATGTTTCTAATCATGGTCAGTGCCCGGCGGATGCATTTTCATATCACGATTTGATTTTCCTCTCTTATAATCTGCATCCGCCGAAAGCCAAGCCCAAAGTCATACTTCAGCGCAACTTTGGTGGTATGGACCTGGACGCTCTTCTTAAGGATGCCCAGGAAGTCGACTGGTCAGGGGTCCTCAATGTATCAGCCATTGATGAGAAGGTGCATGCGTTTCATGCAGCTCTGATAAAGCTGTACGATACTCATGCGCCTCTACGCCGTATCAAGGTCAAGCATCTGCCAGCACCGTGGCTCACAGCCGATATTAGATTACTAATGTATAAGAAGTCTAAGGCTAAAACTAGGTATAAAATGAAACCAACAGAGGAAAACAAAACGGCCTTTGTCATGATTCGTAATCGCTGCAATAGGATGTGTAGGGACGCTCAACGCCGTTACATCCATGAATCAGTTGAAAACGATAATCCAGCCAAAGTTTGGAAATTTCTTCGTACTTTGGGAGTTGGCAAACAAGCAGACTGTCTAATTTCTAAAATATTCAACATCGATGATTTAAATCGACATTTCACTGCCACTTCTGACTTTGACATAGTAACTAAGTCTCACACTTTAAACAAAATCACTTCTATGCCAACACCCAAACATTCTCCTTTTCTTCTTAGTCGATTCACTGATAGTGATGTTGAAAAAGCAGCAAAATCCATTACATCTAATGCTGTCGGCAGCGATGGCATCAGTCGCAATATGGTCTTACCCATACTGGATGTCATTAATCCTATCCTTACTCATATCCTTAATGCTTCTATTACCTCTGGTGTTTTTCCTACTGCCTGGAAGGAAGCCCAGGTCATTCCTCTTCCAAAAAAACCAAATCCTACCTTAATTTCTCATTTCCGTCCTATTTCTATACTCCCCTTCCTTTCTAAAGTCCTTGAACGTCTAGTTCATCAACAGTTAAGTTTCTTCCTGAACCGCAATTCCCTCTTAAATCCTTATCAATCCGGATTCCGTCCTGGCCATAGTACAACCACAGCCCTCGTCCAAATCACTGATGACATCCGGCATGGCATGGATAACGGTCTGCTGACTGTTTTATCGCTGCTTGATTTCAGCAGTGCCTTCAACAATGTAAATTTTGAATTGTTGCTTAAGGTTCTTAGCTCTATTAACATATCTCCTACAGTAATCGACTGGTTTCATAGTTACCTGTACGGTCGCCGGCAGCGGATTCGAGTCGATGACGACTATTCGTCATGGCTTGATCTCTCTGCTGGCGTTCCTCAGGGCGGCGTTTTATCTCCTTACTATTCACGATTTTTATAAATTCAATCTCTAATCAACTTACTTCTTCCTATCATCTCTATGCAGACGATTTACAAATCTATACACAATCACCTGTTGCGACGTTACAAGATGCAGTCTTGACAATAAACTCCGACTTCGATCACATAACGCAATGGAGTAAATCATATGGACTACAAGTAAATCCCGAGAAAACTCAGCTAATTATCATAGGTAGTTCGCGGATGCTGTGTAGAATTGACTGGACCTGCTTACCAAATTTCATATTTAATGGTACACATATCCTGGTTAGTGAGAAAATAAAAATCTAGGAGTCATATTTGATAAGGAGCTATCTTGGCGACTCTCACATAACCGAATTGAGTCGACGTCTCTTCCTCTCTTCGAAATCCCTCGGGAGGTTGAAAAACTTCCTGTCCATAGCCACCAAAGTTAAGCTTGCAGAGTCCTTACTACTCCCCATTCTTGATTATGCTGACGCCAGCTATATTGATTTGACTCAAGAGCAACTTAATAAACTTGAGCGCCTCCAAAATTTTTGTATAAGGTTCATATTTGGGTTACGCAAATATGACCACGTCTCTGAGTTTCGTAAAAACTCAAGTGGTTGCCAATTCGTTTTCGCCGGAATACTCATATTCTTTCACTCCTTTACAGTGTGTTGTTTATCCCCACAACCCCGTGCTATCTCAAAGAACGCTTTGAATTCATCTCTTCATCTCACAATTTACGACCTTCTACGAATCTTAGACTTAATACTCCCAAACATTATTCATCTTTTACAATAATTCTTTTTTACTGTACAGGCTATTCAACTCTGGAATGAGCTACCTGTTACTGTTAGACAAGCTAAATCACTAACAATATTTAAGAACATGACAAAAAGCACTACCTGCAACATAGTGATGTTTGATATTTTTACGTATATTTCTGTATATATATATATATATATATATATATATATATATATATATATATGTATATATATTTATGCATGTGATATCAGTAGGTATAATTATATATGTTATTATATGTATATAATTATATTATTATATTAAGTATAATTTTACTCATATAATATTTTACATACTTATATGTTTATAAATGAACAAAATATATGTAAGTAACTGCTTATTTTCTAATATTTATGTATACCACCTTTGACCAATATAATCTGTTTTATTCCTGCCACGGGTTGTCTGGAAGAGATCGCTTAATAGCGATAAGACCGCCCATTGTGCACATTTAGAATATTTTTAGGCTATAAGGTTTTCTGTAATGGTGTACAATAAAGTGTTATCTATCTTATCTATCTATCTATTTTTTCACAATATTTTTCATGATATCTTTAAACCTAATTCTGCAGGTCACTATTCACTGACAGATACTATGATATGAATCGACCTTTTAGCACGTTGATTTCAATATAACAATGTACAAATATAATTACAAATGATATTGACTTTTACATATTGTTACGACCTATACGCCGACAAAAGCAGATTCACACCTGCATACCATAAAAGCACACTTTATTATCTTTCTGCATTTGGACTTCTGTTGTTTACTTTGTGTTTAAAATTTGTTATTCGAAAACAGCCCATTGTGTATTGTAATAATTGCCATTTTATGGCTGTTACTAGCCAGGTGCATCGAACTGAATCTAAAAAATTCAGTCTACGCGGTCGGGCAGCTATATTGTATCGGTGCAGTATAAAGCAATGGCCCAACGGAGAGATCAGTTAGTCGAGCGATAACCACAAGCGAAGCAAGACTTGTGTACTCTATCTATTAATAAGTAATATATTTAGTGACGGACTTTGCGCGTGTTATTGAATAAATTAAAGTCAAGATAATTATCAAAATGATATTGAAAACAGCTATTTAAACATACATAATTATATATGATCGTTATTACCTGTCAGTTTCTCTGACAGTTTGTCTAGTATAAATTTCGAAACGACGCTACTGATTTTAATGAAAAGTTTAGGGATTTGAATTTTATCTATTTTCTTTAAATTTTCGCTACCTTGTGAGTTCAGAAGATATATAAAATCCATTACTTATATGTATGGATAGTAAAATATACTAACCAGTTATGGTTCATTACCTCTCAGCCTAAGTTTTTTCCTCAAATATAGCAGTAATAAATGGCGGCCATTCGCAAGAAGCCCCAAACTAAGTGGATTCATATCAAACAAAGAAATGCTATTAGCGCATAACTTAGCCATTTATGTATGTGTATGGACTGTTCATTGGTTTTATTACGAAAGAAGGAGATTGCGGTGCACGCCAAATAAATTGGCACCAATGAAAATATATAAATGTAATAGAAATCTATCAATAATATAATAAAACAGTACAAATTTTAAAAAGTGGAGTACATCCGGGGTTTAATCCAGAGAAGCAGATTAGAATTTTTGTCTGTTTGTCAGAGCACCACGTGAAAACTATTGAAAGGATTTGAATGAACTGGACACAGAACATATATCTCGGGTGGTGATAGCATAAATTCAACATTTAAGCGGGGGTTTCAATCATACATTCTATAAGGGGTTGTTATAGAATGTATGATTAGGTGTTGTTGATTCAAAATTCTGGAATAGAGGGGACTCGCCGTTTTGTTGCTTGGTCCTCTTGTTTCTTGATTCATTAGCAACAGGTCTTACCCGTGGTATTTAAATTATTAGTAATTCTTTTAACGATTGCCTTAATTGTTCACTGTTACTTGTTTGCGCTATTTTGTATTGATATGTTATTTTTTATTTTTATTGCAGGAGTTCAGCAGACAGGCTGACTGCCCACTTGATGGAAAGCGGTTACCATCGGCTATGGATATTTGCAACACCAAAGGTGCTACAAATGCGCTGCTGCTCTCTTAAGGGAGACTGGAACCTGATCACTAATGCTGGAACACAACTCAAGGTTGTTATGGCGACATACTTTAGACCACGGGTGGTAGCCATCCAGTCGGCTGTGCGTTGTTTTGTCGCCTCTTACGACAGACCGCCCGGCCGCAGGAAATTGTATTCTTTCTCCGTTCCTGCATGGATAAAATGTGTAATATCTAACCATTTATTGTCAATCACTAATCCCTTTGTTCCCGCCGCTCAGTTCAAAATCATGTCCTTTTACATTATTTACATAACTACCTGCTTTCCTAACCGAGTTGTCCAATCACTTTTCCTAGCCGCCATCTTCCGTTCCATATGACTATCCTTGTCGTACTCACCGCTATGCTGATGATATTGCTCGTCTTTACGTGTCAGCCTGCTGTCGACCCTTGTACGACTACCCGCACATCTTTCCGCCACCAATTGCCTATAAGTGCAGTTATACCGCGCTGCGAGTGTATATATACTATTGAAGGCCGCAAGAAGGACACAAGCCAGAAGATTTGCTGTAAGGCTCACGACTTGGTGATCAGCACGTATAGTTAGTGTAGCCCAGAGGCACGCAGGTTAGTCTCCCTTCTACCCATACCAGCAATCCTACCACTACCATTTGGATACACGTTCAGTTTTTAACACTGGGCTGTCGTATTGACAGTGTTTATGGCCGGCCTCCGCGTAAGATATCATAAGCCGATTTTATTGTTCAAATTTCGCTGCAGCTTCTTAGAAACCATGTTATTTTGGATTAAGCTTACAAGTGTGATGATTCCAATGAATTATTTGTGCATGGTTAATGGGGATCCATTTCTATTATGCCAATATATAAGGCTGGTCCTTTGAGATAGAGTTAGTTGAGTTTCAATTGCAATCGAGGTGTTACTAAGTGTATATTCGGAACGGGAATCTCATAGCAACAGACTTTGCGCGTTTTATGTTAATTCGATCTTCTACCTTACAGTTTGGAGTTGTTGTATTTAGTTGTGTTTGTGAGAACTGTAAATTATGTGTGTGTACTTCTAAAAAAGTTTGTGACCTTCCGAGATGATATTTTAATTCATATCCCGCCAACATGTAACAATACTGTTTATCCTTATTCTAAAGTAAAAACAGTACTCGACACACGATATACAAAAAGTAGCGTTAAATAATATTGGCAAATACATTTGTTCGGAGGTGTGTACTCTTTATCGAAGCAAAAGTATTGCCTTATATTGGAATACCGAGGTGTCAGATTGTCACGAGGAATGTTCGTACAAAAGCCGGATATTCTTTGATAAGATAAGGTCGAGTGTTTGGAACAAATATAATTGGATTCAGAAGAATGATAGGTGAAAGATTTAGACGTTAAACAGTTGGTAGCCATGGAGACAGACGTCGCGGAGTGTTGGTATTCGGGAAAATATGTGTATAAGTGAAGAACGATATTGTTCTACTTTCTGAGGTGTATCCATACCGATAGCCGACAGTCTTCAGCTTCTTGGCATCTCCTTAACACAATCTCTAAATTTTGGCTCCTATATAGAGTCTGTTGCTCAGCTGTCTGGCAAAAAGATAGAGGTTATATCAAAGATGAGGCAGTACTTCACACCACTTCAGTTGCTGAATCTTTACCAAGCACAAGAACGGTCTTGCATGGAATACTGCTCTCATCTTTGGGATGGCTCAGCTAAATACCAGCTCGAGACACTCGAGTCAATAGAGAAAAGAGCTAGGAAACTGATAGGCAACAACCGACTATTCGACGAGAGGCTTCAGAGCCTAAATCATCGACGTCAAGTCGCTAGTTTCTCGGTATTCAATAGTATACATGGTATCATACCATCCGACATAAGAGCAGAAATCAAGATAGGGATTCCAAGACGACTATGTCATATAATAAGAAGTCTCAAATACTATTCAACGTTTGAAGAAAACGTACTCGCATCTTTATCACGTTTATTTGATGCGAGTTTTCGTAGTAAAGCTTCTGTCTGGTATAACATTTATTTTGGTAGCGTATCGAATTAAAAGCTTTTAAGTCAAGAGTTTAGTATTAATCAATTCTCTTTATTAGTCATATTTATAAATAGGAATATTGAATATCACTGTTTGAACAGAAGTTTACTCTCATTGAAGCAATCTCAAAATCATTCAGTTATCATCGTTAAATCCCTGATGCGTCCGGATTGTCTATGGGAGCCTGAGGTCCAATCGTCATTTTAGAAAATGTTTCTTAATTTAGCTACATACAGTCATATATATATATAATTCTTGTGTACGTGTGTTGACAGTGAACTCCTCCTAAGCGGCTAGACCGATTTTGATGATATTTGTTTTGTGTGTTGGAATGGGTCCCAGGGTGGTTTAGATTCACATTTGGAACCGGTAGGTGGCGGTGAGATCGGGTTCTAGAATCCTCCTCATCACCTGGAGCGATTTTGTTTTTGTGTTTGGTTCCCGGATGGTTTAGATTCACAATTAGAACCGGTAGGTGGCGCTGAGATCGGGTTCTAGGTTTTTATGTCATGAAACAAAGTCTTTTAGGAATTTAGAAAATATGGTGGTACGAAGTTCGCCAGGTTAGCTAGTATATATATATATATATATATATATATATATATATATATATATATATATATATATATATATATATATATTATATAGTCATATTTACGAATGGAATATTGGATATGACTGTTTGAACAGAAGTTTACTCTCATTAAAGCAATCTCAAAGTTATTCAGTTATCATCGTTAAATCCCTGTTGCGTCCGGATTGTCTATCGGAGCCTGGGGTCCAATCGTCAGTCTTAAAAACACAGAGATTTCGAAAACATCAATGATACATTTAGAGATAGTGGTGCCATCTTGGAATTATTATTTTAATTACAGCTCTTAGGGCCAGCTCGATCGGACGCTCTCACAGGATATCGGCATGAAACGGTTAGCCTTGAGCTAATTGTGTTTCGTACGGTTTCCAGTTTCCTTGGCCCACTTTCCTATCCCACCTTTCCTATTCCACCCTCTCCTTATCCCACCTCTACTGTTCCACACTATCCATTCAACACCCCCTATCTCATCCCCGTATCCCACTCCTTCTATAACATCCCCTCTATCCCATGCTAAGGCATCGAAATAACTACAAATATTAACAAGTCGTACAGCTAGTACAACATATAGCACAATGTGTGAGCGGGGTGGATGATGTGTTAGTGAGATAGAGCAACTATTAATATGTGCGCTCTAGCGTTGCTCTAGCCAGTCAGTAGTTCGTTGTCCACTGGGATGACTAGACGTATGCAGCTCCTATAGGTTCATAGGCAAACATAGACATACCCATTTTCCGTCAGATGAGCTCTTTGTTCGATGGCTCACTTGGAGTATAAAAAAGATACACAAAGATATTTATTTTTCAATTCTCATATTCTCAAAGGACGCTTGGAGTTGATCACAGAGATAAAAACAGTAGATAATTTTCGTCCCTGGAAAACCAATTTTCCTGCTGTAATATTTTTTAAAAACTATGCCAAGTGCGACTCATGTCCCAAAATTATTTACAGCCACTGTTAAATCGCGGCACAAATTATAATAAAAAAATATCAACAATTTTGTAACATCATTTTATATATTTATAAATTACTTTTCACTAAATTATTATTTAATTTACATAAATTTGAGCTATATTTTCTATCATCAATGATAAAAAAATACTGGCTGGTAGAATGCCACAGACAAAGAAATTTACTTGACGGATATTTTTATAAAGAAAGTACACCAGATTTAGACATCGATTCAATGTCTGATTTCATTAGAGAAGTAGATGTTTGTTTAACTAATAAGGTTTTTTATTTACATTCCTCATATTCAAAATGAAAAGCAGAGTGTTTACCTCGGGTGCATTTGAACTATTAGCGCCCGCCCTCGCTACGCTTGTGTACCAAACCATGTCGTGCCTAAATAAGTCACTTTCACCTCTCGTGTGACAATCATGTAAGCATCTATCATTATCTATAATGAGACGGTATTCAGAGAGTAATTCGACCTATTCACTAGTCATGTCTAAGGTTTAATTAACCGAGTTCCCATTTAACTTGTTTTTGTACAATTTTGTATTCATTGCAGCTTCTGAGAAAAGATTATATTTGTACTCGTTAAGTAAAATAGGCAAAATAATTGAAAGAACATCTCATTTTCCTCCTACACATAATAAAGGCATACTCAACACGTTTCTACTTAAAAATAACGTGGTACGAGCTTTGTTGTTGTTAATTTTAAACGCTTAAAGCACCATCAATCCTTTTTATGATCGGATATGCTATAATTAATTTAGGGTGGCCATTGTTTATATTCAAAACAAGCTGACCCGGCAAACTGCGTACCGCCTCAGAATCTTTTTTTTATATATATTTACTCACCTTCTAAACCTTCTCTGGACTTCCACAAATAATTCAAAACCAAAATTAGCCAAATCAGTCCAGCCGTTCTCGAATTTTAGCGAGACTAACGAACAGCAATTGATTTTTATATATAAGAAGATAAAATAGCGCGATCTAACTATAGGTCGTTCGCGTTAAGAATGCAGTGAGTCATCAGTGCAACTGCAGGGTAAAGGTGTATTCACAGTGGTGTTAAAATTTCAAACATATTATATTTTTAAAGATTAAGTTTAATGAATTTAAAAATACACTTATAAGTTAAAAATCAAAATTAAGTCATTAATATTTTAATTACTATCACCTAGTATCCTCGTTAGTATTTATAATAAAAGAATTTTCTGCAGCGAGTTCCATGACGTCATTAAATATTTTTTCACGTCAGTCATCTTAAAAGTTGTACTGTTGGCAGCAATATAATTTTTTATTTGGGTCCACACCAACTCAATGGGATTCCGTTTGCAGTGGTACGGAGGTAAACGAAGAATTTTCTCTCCACTATGAATTACCGAACCACTTTTATTTTTACGAATTGGTGAGGTATTCATTTTTTTAAATCTAAATCAGTTAACACAATTACAGAGCACAACCGTCGCGTTCGAAGCTATGCTTTCAACTGATCACTGTGAACTTGACCTTGTAATTTGAAAAGATTTGATTGGTTAGGGGGCGGGGCTAGGCCGGCGAACAATGATGACTCACTGCATTCTTAACGCGAACGAACTATACGATACAATGCAAACGATATATAAAATGTAAGTAATTTTATATATCGGGTCCTGAGGACATGAGCCTCTACCAAAATTTATCAAAATGGCTTATTGTCTCTTCAGATGATCAGAAGGCTGATGCCTACTTTGGGCCACGGATCAGTATGGCGATCCAGCGAGGGAATGTAACCAGCCTTCTGGGCACTTTACCCATAGAAGACGGTGACCTAGGCTCAGTATTTGACTTATAGTCTTGAGGGACTATTGGTAGAGTACAATATAACTAAGTGTTCTGTTATTATATTAGTTTATAAAGTTATTATAATAAAATTATATTAGTTAAAAAAAAATTATTTCAATAATCTGTATTAATATTATAAAGAGGTAAATTTTGTAAGTTTGTGACGTTGTAGGGGGTAATCTCCGAAACTACTGAACCGATTTAAAAAATTCTTTCACCAGTGGAAAGTACATTATTCCTAAGTGACATAGGGTATATTATGATTCATAGTAAGTATTTTTTTGTTTTCTGATGCCCAGCGAAGTGGGTACGGGTCAGCTAGTAATAAATGTATAGCTTTACTATATACAATAACTTGTAATATATTTTTAATATTTGAAATGAATTTATAAACTTATACAATAAAAGGAAACTTAGTTATATTGTTTTCTACCAATGGTCCCTCAGAACTATAAGGGGAACACTCAGCCTAGGTCGCCGTCTTCTACTGTACACATAAACATACGAATAGGTTATATATTTGTTGTAGGGTTAAGGGGTGCTCTCTATCCACAACAGGTTATATCTACCTATAAAGTATATATGTGAATATAATGCAACTATTTGAACATAATAAACATAATATAATCAATACATTACATAATTATTAATTATGTATAATAATCAAGATCCTAGTTATTTGTAAATAGAAAATAATATTAAACAAAATAATGACATTTTAAAGAAAGTTATCAAAGATGTTAAACATTTTCAACTCGGCGCACTTCACTCTGTTTGTAACTGCTGTTAAATTATTTCTGTTTGTTACGCTAGCGCTATTTCGGTGTCTTCGAACAATAAATTGCTGTTTACAGGTGAAAACTTTTTCAACTTGTCCTTCATACAAGACGGTTCTCCTTATGTCTACCCTCCATACCCGAAGTGCAGAATAATACATTTTTACCTGTCAAGCGTACAAAATATTGCTGACCTAAAAATAGGGAAATAACGTGGCTACCCTACAAAATTTTTAGCTGCATCCTCGCTTGGTAATTTGCAAGACTATATCTCCTGGGCGAAATGCCCGCTTTATTGATTTAAATTACACACTTACACGCGTACGCGCTCGTTAGTGCTACCAGCGGCGGGCGAACTACCCTCAATTTATCACATAATTTGTTTAAATTGGTTTCATAAAGAGAAAATAAGTTTTGGGATATGAAATTATATAAAGCAGTCACGCAATTGTTTTAGTTAATGTATGCATGTTTTAAAATGTATTAAAATATAATAATAATATATAATATCAGCACTTAATATTCCAAAGGCTGGAATTCTGTTTTCTCCATTTTAGGGGAATGCATAGATTACCTGCTATTCTTGCTCAAGTCAGTTTGATGGATTTTACACATCGGTTATCTTTATGTTTAAGTTTACGACATTTTTATACATTAGATCATAAAATCTGCTTAAGGGGTACGTTGTTAAGGGTCAGAATTCAAACCTACATCCTAGAAGGCGAAACCCAGGTGCGTTAGTTACTTAGCTACTATAACTTTAAGCTTTTTTGTACTATAACTTGTAGCGCACCTGCTGGAAAGCGATTTCCGTCGCCTTTGGACATTTGTACTACCAAAGGTGCTAACGATGTGCTGCCGCTCTCTAAAGGGAGATTGGAACTTGGCCACTAATGCCGGAAGACAACTAAAGGTTGTTATCGCGGCATACTCTAGACCAGGGGTGGTAGCCATCCAATCAGGCAAATACTCTACCACCTGGCTGTGGCTTGTTTTGGCGCCTCTTACGACAGGTCGCCCCGGCGCAGGTAATTCTATTTATTCTTATTCCATTCCTGCACAGATAGTACACACATTGAAAGCGAGACGCAGGTGCTTTAGTTACTTAGCTACTATAACTTGTAGCTTAGTAGAATGTAGCCATTTCCTTAATAATCTATCTATATCTATAATCTATAGATAGATAGATAGATTGATAGATAACACTTTATTGCTCACCAAATAAAGAAACAAAATGCAAATTACAAAACTTCTTGGCAAAACAATAGGCGGCCTTATCGCTAAAATCGATCTCTTCCAGGCAACCTAGCTTAAAATAAATTCTTAACTAATCTGGCGATGTAGGTGGAGCAGAAAAAAGATAGGACTGTACAATTTAAACATAGATATAATAATTTATAAATTGAATACATACATCAATATAATACTAATATATTTAAGTATATGCAAAAAAATCTAAATATATTTACTATTTTTAACATTAGTTAATATTATATGTGACAAGCATTTTATATTAACATATATTACAATAGATAAATAAGTAAATGTTTAATATATTACACATATTTATTTAAAGACAAATATTACTTTCTAAGGGAGTTCCGAAATGTAGGTAATGTTTTGGCCTCTCTGACAGTAAAAGGCAACGCATTCCATAGTTTGACAGCCTGCACTGTAAAAGAGTTATCATAAAAGGATGAAGTGTGTGCAGGTGTCAGGAGTCTACGATAGTATCTGAGCGCAAATTGTGAGAAGTGGAGAGGCGAAGGAATTCAGAACGTTCCTTAAGCTAAGGAGGACTATTAAGATTAAATAGTATATTATAAAGGAGAGATTAGAAGGTGAGTATTTCGGCGAAAACGAATAGGAAGTCACTTGAGCTTCATACGAAATTCAAAAACATGGTCATATTTTCGCAAAGTAAATTTGAACCTGATACAGAAATTCTGAAGTATATCTAATCTCTAATCTATCTATCTATAAAATATTGCTACAACTTAGGCTCCGACAAAAACAAATTCCACTTGAAGTCTGTAAAAGCACATTTTATTACCTGTCGGCATTTAAACTAATTGTAATTCTTTTATGATCGTCTTCTTTTGTATACTTATTTATTTGGATACGTTTCTAGTTATTGTGGAGAGCAGCCTATTGTTCTATTTTACTCGTTTACGGCCGCTTGCAGTCTGCATCATTAGCCAGGTGTTGCGGATTATAAGCACAATTTAATTCTAGGAAATTATGTCGACGTTGCCGGGCGGGCACATTTGCAGTATAAAACGATGGCCTGATCGAGAGAGGGGGTCAGTTGAGCGACAACTACGATCTAGGCGTGATGTGTGTACATTCGGGAATCTAATATTGACGGACTTTGCGCGTTTTATGGAATTACGACCTTCTGCATTACGTTTGGATTTGTTGTGTTCGGTTATATTTGTACCTGTGTTATACGTGTTTGTATAGTTCTATTAAACTCTATAATAATTCTAACGGCATTTTAATTCGAGTCCCGCATACGCGTAACAATATATAATAAATTTGCAGGTGGTATCGAGTTTGTATAATGAATTTAAAAATGAGACAAACATACATATATATTATCACGCCTGTTTCCTACTAGGTTAGCTACTACAATCCTGACAAACACTTCGTTTCATCATTTTTTATAAATCTCTTCATACATGCACGGTTATTTTGAGTGATTTTTACTTGACTTTTCTTCAAAATATTTTTCAATTTGATCATGTGTACGTCGCGGTCTACCAACACCGACTCTACCAACACCGACTCTACCAATTGCATTGCTGTCACATACTTGTTTTGTGATTCTGCTTTCATTCATGTTATTCATTCAAAAACCATGGTAGCTAAATCGGAACTGCAGATTTCGTAGATGGATTTTTGATTTTTTGTCTATCTGACTGTCTGTTAGATGATCTGTGAAAACTACTGAACAGATTTAAATGAAACTGGACACAGCGCTAGCTCATATTCCGGGTCCACACTTGGATACTTCATATCCGATAAATTAGGTCGTTTGCATCGGATAGACAAATATAGCCAAAAAGATGGACGGACGTGTTTTAGTCATGTTAATTATTTAACAAACACGTCGTCATGGCTACACCAACGAAACTTCTCTGTCAACAACTACATAGTGTGTCAATATATGCGTTTGATTATTCCTAATATTTAAAAGCCCCTGCCTACTACACCGTATCATACCATGAACGTATTAGGCACGGCTATACGACACGGTTTATTTACTATGCCCGCTAAAATGTATCAAGAGCGTATCATACCCGTAGCATCCGGGCAGCATCCGCGTGTCATGTCAGTATTTATAAATTAAATAATAATATAGTAAGTAGTAATTTATAAGTATATAATGTTGTTACGAAACTGTTGATATTTTTTTATTACAATTTACGCCGCGATTTAACACTGGCTGTAAAAAAGTTACGACATGATTTGCACACATTATCTATAGTCCGCCTAATTTTTAAATTTTTTTGACAGCAGGGAAAATCGTTTCCCAAGGACGAAAAGTACTGTTTTCAACTTACCAAACGTACTTTCCGAATATGAGCAATGTAAATAATATTTTTTGCCGGATACGTTTCTAGCACGGTCATGGCATGATACGGTGTAGTGGGCAGAGAGCTTAAAAGTTCGAAATATACACGAACGATGTCAGGCGAAAAGGTCTCTAGTCTTTAATACGCTTTATTGTATTTTACCCCATTGATATTTTTTGACCCCGAAGAAGCCGTACATAGTTTATTTTGTTTATTCCCCATTGTTTGTGTTGTTTTAATATAAATTCAAACAAACTTTTATGTTTAAAACAATCGCTGTGAAGGGAAGTCCCGTATAGCGTAAAAATGTATTGTTGGAAAAATTTTGGTGTCAAGGTACATTGGAGATTTCAGTAGATCAAATACTAATTTACTTTACATGATTGATGTTTTCATTTTGTTGGGGTTTATTTTTGTGTGTGTCGATGATGTTACCCCGTTGGATAGTGATGCACCACTGGCGAGAGCCCATGGCTCAATCGCCATAATATCTTCCCATGTTTCCATCGTAGGGGTCCGCGCATTGTGGGGATGCGACGGGTCCAGCCTCTGTTGGTGAAACGGGTCACTCTGCATTCCGGGGTGACCTAAGCTTGTTGCGCGGTTGAACAATGGGTGTAGCTTCACTCGTCATCTCATGTTCTTCCACACAAGCGCCGGGTATGGGACGCAGGTTTAGGTTTAGCGGAGTAGTTTTTCCGCCCAGAGTCTTCGCACACGCTGCGCGGCGCTTATCGCCGCGGTCCGGTCCCACCCCCGCAGTCGAGAGGCACTCAGTATGGTACGAAATGTATTCCCCTGCGCAACAAAAAAATAAATTCTCAATCGCCATGCGGGAGCAAGGCTCAACCGCTGGAGGGGAGTACAAAATAATACGATGATGTGTTGTACTGTTATTATTGCTTAATTAATTTAACATTAAACTTGGTTGGTAAAAATTAATTATGTAAAACCCTAAACATGTTCGTAGATGCATCTCCGAAGGTTTTCTGTTAATTAACACATAATATTACAAGACTGTCAGAATTTTCGACCAATGGCGTTGCAATGATTCCTTTTTCACATAAAAGCAAACATTATGACGCCAGTGTTAATCATTCTGATACTATTGTAATAGCAGAATTGGGCCTTATTCATTTTCCACGACGGCCTCTGTGGTTAAGTGGGAAAAGCCTTCGTTGGCCTACTACATTGCAACGCAGAGATTCCGGGTTCGGTTGCTGGCATGACAAATTTCGTAAACGAACTTTCCTTTATTTACTATGGTCTGGGTGTCTGAGATTGGCCCCAGAGTGGACTATTGTATATTATGTATTACCCATAATAGAAGCGTGACGCACTCAACTTAAGGATATACAAAGCATGTTTGTCTGCCATTTATATTTAAAAAATATATAATACAGTTCAGCTGTGCATATGCAAAACCTAGCAACTGACATTTGCCTATGTATTGATTTGCTAAATATGTGTAATAAAATATAGTATTGCTTCCAATGAGTTTAATAAAACCTTTTGAAATGGCATGTTATTTTCGTTCATGGCCATTTTAATTTGTACTCTGTTGTAAAATATTTTTGTAAGCAGTTAGTAAGTTTTTAAATAGCGCAGCTGAGTTTATTATTTAAACTTGCTAAATTATCGCAAGAACCACACTCCGACAACCTATAACTACCAGAGAGCCCCACAATTAGTTCTATTTGTACATGGCAACTTATTTTCGCGAACGAATGCTGTACTGTTATAATAAAAAATATTGTACTAAAAAAGTAATTCTTTTTAAGTAGTTTTTTAGTACAAAAAATCTTTTGAAAAATATAAAAGTTTTTTTAACCCTTTGGAAGAAGTTGCGAAGTAAAACAAAAATTACTATATTTCACAAGTTTTTTCTGTTTTATTTATGTTTTACTTGCCAGCGACTTTAAAATATTATAGAAAATGTATATTTTCGCTTTCCAGTTACCCTTGAAGCTTTTTTGTTAGAATTTTTAGTTATCTTTTATGTTACATATATGACATTTAATAACAATGAGATTTATATTCTGAAGCTGAACATACATAAAAACACGACGAATTGAGAACCACCTCCTGTTTTTCAAGTAGGTTAAAAAGGCTACAAGTTACCTTACTGTTCTTTACCTTACCATACCATGTACCCAGCTGAGCTGTGTGAATAGTTAAAATACAATTACAAAGCAGCGTTCATTAAAATGTAAATCGCCACTTGCGACCCCACTTCTCACTTCGCTCTCAAACGAATGTTTCTTCGCGGAAATTTCTCATGTGAGCTTAGTCTTCTCTTTTCTGCTTCTTTAAATATGGCTTTGCAAGGTTCGAGTATTTACATTGCTCGAGTACAGCAGACAGGCTGAAGATCCACCAAGGGTCCAATGCTGCTGTTACTGTCTCGTCAAAATCGCCGGACACTATCGTCTTAATCGTAAGTTTGCCTGATTTCGGTATTCTGTTAAATCCAATGGCGTGCCCGTGGCATGTCACTCTATCTTTTAAATATTTATAAGCGAAAATTCGCAAAATAAATGTTTAAAATTTTGATATCTTTTCTATATTCATTGCCGCTACCGCCATTTCGCTACCGCTAATTTATTTGGGAAACATACAAAAATTATAATTCTTATAATATAAAACACATAAATATATCAGCTAAGTTTCCACTAAAAAATAATTCATGTTACGTATTTGGCTCATACAACTCTAAAAATTATAATATATTTCATACAATATTGAAAAATTAGACTTAAAAAAAACAGGAATTAAATAATACAAGACCACAAAAAAAACTATACTATATGTCTATTTATCTATATCATTCTAGTCATAATTATCATGTCATAAAAAATCGCGATACATGTTAAATATAAAAGTCACTATATATAAAAAAAAAACAAAATAATAATATAAATAAAATCAAAGTTAAATTAATGAAAATAAAGTATACGAGTAGAACGTCATTTTTTTTTCTTTTTCATTAATGGTAATGGTAATAAAAAATTTTCTACTATTATTCCGCCGCGACGATGTCGAGAAGAAACTGTGGGTTTAGCAGAATACGAATTTTTGACACTATCGTAATGGAATCGTTCTTTGAATATCTTCGTCACGTCAAGATATTGAAATAGCAGAATTAGGCCCCTGATGAAAGGCGGTTGTTGTTGCCTATGGATATTTGCACCACCAAAGGTGTTACCAATGTCCTGCTGGTCTCGAATGCGAGCTGAAACCTGGCCACTCACGCCGGAACCTAATTCAAGGTTGTTATGGTGGCATACTCCACTTTTTGTTGCTGTTATAATAACAACACATAAAGGTCCCACTGCTGGGCTCGGGCCTCCCATTATCGGGTAACGGACAGTATACCCGCCACACTTGTCCAAGGCGGCAGGTTTGACACATCGGTTATCTCGATATGCAGATTGCATCACGATGATTTCCTTCACCGTTATCAGCACGTGGTTATTGTAACAATATGCACATTAGGTCATAAAACTGCCTAAGTGGTGCATAGGTTCCGGCTAGGATCGAACCCGCGCCCTTTGAGTATGGGACGCGTCCGCTAGCCGTTACACTACCACGACTTTTTTGTCGCTGAAAACAGTTGAATTGAGGTTAAAATTAAAGCAAACCCGAAAGGCTTCTATGGTTCTAATTATATCCGCTTTCTAAGCCCTGTTTAAAATGTTTATCGCTTAAGAAACGGTATAAACATACCAATTATTATAGAGTGAATCAATTTACTCGAAACTCCACAAAAAATACACTCAAACTACCACAATGTAATAATAATAAAGAGGGATTTCTAAAAGTGAAAACAATTCGCGAAGAAAGGGTTAAAGAACTTCTAAAGAGATGTAAGTAAACGTAAAAAGTTTCCAACAAAGAAAACCTTTTTAAAATAAAACCGAAGTAAGACCCCGGAAGTGTTTTTCGATAAATAGATAAAAGAAGTAAAACAATTTAAATAAATAAAATTAGTACATGAATTATTTACACAGGAAAAGAGACAAGCTTATGTACGAGTAGTAGCACCTTCTTCACTTATTATATCCTGGGGTGCACGCTACGGTTTGCCAACCGTACTGTAATAATAATAATACTGTAATATAGTATCGTACTATATTTTAGCTAATTGTACTGTATATTATAGAAAAACTATATAGCACGAAATACTATATTGTTACGAGTTGCAGGACTCGAATTAAAATGCCGTTGGAATTATTATAGAGTTTATTAGAACTATACAAAGAAGATCGTAATTCAATAACACGCGCAAAGTTCGTCACTAAATAAATTACCGAATGTACACAAGTCTTGCTTCGCTCGTGGTTATCGCTCGACTGCCCTTCCTCAATCGGACCATTGCTTTATATCGCACAAATGCAACATGTCCGCCCGGCAACGTGGATCGAATTTCCTAGAATCGTAATCCGCACACCGGGGTAATTATACCTGCAAACGGCCATAAACGAGTACAATAGGCTGTTACCACAATAACCAATAAATAAGTAAACAAAAGAAGACAACCATAAGAAAATTACAATTAGTTCAAATGCCGACAGGTAATAAAATATGTTTTTTTATAGATATGTAGGTGGGTTTTGTTTTGTCGGAACTTAAGTTGTAACAATATTTTCATCGACAATTTAATTGAATGATTATTTTAAAAATAATAGATCTTTTCGGCCAAAGAAAAAATTAAGTAATAAATACTCGTGGAAAATGGAATAATGAAATAAATAAAATGTATATTAAATATTGAAAAATAAATGTGTACTATTTTTTTCACCTAAATTTGTCAAAAGACCATATTTTCTTCAAAAAAGGTGGCAAGCCTAATTATAAGGTACATTCTAAACTTGTCGTGTCTGTACATTGAAGCTATTAAAAAAAAAACCACTGGAATAGACTATATAAACGACGGAGAACACGATGCAATATTTTTTAGATTTCTTGTCTGTTTGTCGGTTTGTCTGTATGTTCGCGATTCACGTAACAACTACTGGACCAATTCCGATGTGATTTATGTGTCCCCATCAGTGTTGCCAACCACAAGAAAGTTAAAAACAACAACTCACCAATAAAAAAACAGGAGAAAACAGTACGTAAAGTAAAAAAGGCAGATTTCATACTTTTCTAATTAATAACATTATTAAAATAAATATCATAGGTTTGCAATTTCGTTTTATTTTTTATTCAATTACAACTGTTTGAAGAAAAAAAAAAATACATAAACTACAATAAATATAAACTTACAAATAAACTACAAACTATACTATATAAAAACTAAAACTAAATTAAAAAGGGAAAAATATCTAAAGTTAAGTTATTGGTTTCAAACCACTGTCACTTATCAGTAACGTCCCCAAAAGGCTGGCAGCGTTGCCAAGTTGTATAGCAACACTTAATCTTTGAGCAAAATAGACGCCAGCCTTCTGGTCGCGTGTGACGTTTACTAAACGTTTGGCATACGATACAGTATGCCTTTAGCGTTAGGACCTCACGAAGAGTTTTCATCCCAAATGCCGCAAACGTGTAACCATTTCCAATGGTGGCATTTTTGCGGCGCTACTGTTCGGCGCAGCAGAACCGGCGGTAGTGCACGTACTTGAAAGATGGGACGCCGCCAGAGTGTCAACGCAAGTAGCATCCCAAATTAAGGAGGAGCCCGTCTTCCAGGGAATCATAAGTAATAATAATAATAATCATAATAACGTAAGTAGCCAGGATAATGAGCTTATGAGGAGGGCTTTGGAGGAAGCGATTGAAGACTATAAGATGATGCCTATATTAAGTAGACCACGTCAACCACGGTTACCCACCCACAAACATAACTTGTTGCTCATAGGGGTCTTTGATTCCTTACTAGCTCCATATTTTAAAGCTAGTAAAGATCTTGCCGAAACATATTCGATTCTATACTGTGGCGCTGTTGCTGTATGTCGTATCTCTGGTATCAAACTTCCAAATTTGGAACAAAGATCACGACGTAGTGATGGACAGCCTGCCTGGCAGAAAAGATTCGAATGTCGTATTGGTAAGGCCAGGACCCTCATAGCCAAATTAGTTTGTTTTAGGGCCGGAAACACCAGGCCAAAAGTCACGCGTTTTGTAAATCGGGCTTTCACTGGGACTGACATTAATCCCAGTGACTATTTAGCTCGAGCTACAGAACGGATTGACTTTTATAAACAAAAAATTTGTTCGTGGGCTAATCGATTACGTCGATATAAAAAACGTGCAGATCGTTATAACTTGAATTGCTTCTTTCAATGAGATCGAAAACGAGTGTATAGAGGATGGGAGCGTCCATGTGTCTTTGTGGGTGATCGTTACTGGCCAGATATCGATTCTATGACAGCGTTCTGGAGTAATATCTGGTCGGTGCCTGTTACCCACAGAGAAGGCGACTGGACTAGGATGATCGAGCAGGCTTGTGAAACGATTCCAGAAATGGAACCGTTGGCTCTTGAACCAGTTGACATTGGTCGTGCAATTCGTATGGCTCAAAACTAGAAAAGTCTAGGACCAGATGGATTGCACAACTTCTGGATTAAATGGTTCAGGAGTTCGCATGCCTGCTTGGCCGTCCAATTTCAGGAGGCTATAAACATGGGTTCGCTTCCTTCCTTTATGACTACTGCAGTCACTCATCTGCTCCATAAATCAGGTAGTACCACGGAAGCAAAAAACTATAGACCCATCACTTGTTTACCAATTATATACAAGTTACTTACATCTGTTTTGAGATATAAATTAATGGAACATCTGACAAACAATAACATTTTGGCCAATACTCAAAACGGATGTAAGGATGGGTCCCGTGGTACTAAGGAGCTCCTCCTCATCGATATGACCATTAGTCATCAGGTACGGCAAAGCAGAAAGAATCTATCTGTAGCCTGGATTGACTACAAAAAAGCCTATGATTCGGTGCCCCATACATGGCTGTAGAAGGTCCTGGAGCTGTATAAAGTAAATGCAACTCTTCGTGCTTTCCTCAGTTCATGTATGGAGCAGTGGACCACAATGCTTAGGCATCCAGGGGACAGAGGGAGTCTTTCTGTTCTGCACGACCCAATAAGGATCAAACGGGGCACTTTCCAGGGTGACAGTTTGAGTCCACTGTGGTTCTGTCTAGCTTTGAATCCACTAAGTACTCTACTTAGGGAGTCAAAGTTAGGCTTTCAACTTCGGAGAGGGGGTGAGATTATATCACACCTTATGTACATGGATGACGTGAAACTATTTGCATCAATAAAGCCAGATCTTTTGCAGTTGCTAAAGATTACTGAAAGCTTTAGTAACTCCATTAGTATGGAATTCGGTATAGATAAGTGTGCCGTCATGCATGTATAATGTAAATTTTCTGAATTTACAACTCTCTGAGAATATATCCCTCAAGATCCTCTCTGAAGGTGAGACCTACAAATATCTCAGTATGTCAGAGTCGTTGGGTATTCCTGATGCTGATGTGAAGCAGGCGATGAAGGATCGTTTCTTTTCCCGCCTGAGAAAGGTCTTAACGAGCCTTCTCTCAGGTGGAAATAAGGTTCGAGCCTTCAACGCTTGGGTCATGCCTGCATTAGCATACTCCTTTGGTATACTAAGATGGACTCAAACTGAATTAGACATCCTGGATAGACGGGTTCGTTGTTTACTGACAACGTATCGGATGCACCACCCACGTTCGTCTGTAATGAGACTACATCCCACGGAAGTGTGGAGGTAGAGCGTTTTTAAATACCAAAGACTTCCACAACCGTGAGGTGTACAATCTCAGACAATATTTTCTCAAAGTCAACGAGACAACAGGTATGCATCACAATATAGTGTCAGTAGATAAAGGGTTCACTCCGCTATCCTTAGCAAAACAGAACTGGCAGAGACCGTTGGTAATGAGTGCCTCTGATCGTATGGACGTATGGAAGAGCAAGGAGCTGCATGGCAGGTTCTATCAGGCTTTAACAGGGCCTGATGTGGACCTACCAGTGTCGGTGAACTGGCTACGTTTCGGTGACCTATTTGGGGAAACCGAAGGGTTTTTCTGTGCAATTATGGACGAGGTTGTCAAGACGAACAACTATCGGAAGTACATTCTGAAGGACGGCACGCCTGACATATGTCGGGCGTGTCACCGCCCCGGTGAGTCTCTCAGACATGTCACTTCCGGTTGTTCTCGTCTTGCTAACAGCGAGTACTTGCACAGGCACAACCTAGTAGCCAGGATCATCCACCAGCAACTCGCTCTTAAATACGGACTTGTCTCGTTGGAGGTACCTTATTACCAATACAAGCCCGAACCAGTTCTTGACAATGGTCAATATCTGCTTTAACTGAGATCGATCAATTATCACAGACAGGACTATTGTCGCCAATAAGCCTGATATTGTGATAGTTGATCGGTCTGCGAGACGTGCTATAATTGTAGATGTCGCGATTCCCCATGATGGTAACCTCGTGAAAGCCGAGAAAGAAAAACAAATAAAGTATATTGATCTCGCTCACGAGGTTTCTGCCATGTGGAACTTGGACTCTACAATTATAGTACCGATAGTGGTGTCAGCGAATGGACTAATAGCGAAGAGCCTTGACCGACACCTTGAAAGGTTCTCGCTTGGTGTCTGGGTGAAGGGTCGGATGCAGAAGGCAGCCCTGCTGGACACAGCCCGTATCGTGAGGAGGTTCCTGTCGCTGGAGCCTTAACCACCGACAGCCTGGACCCTAGGCCTTGCTTCCGGCGGATATCGAATTTTTACATTTTTTTTAATTTGTTTTTTTTTTATATAGTATATATTTAAAGAAAAATGTAAAAAAATCTGAAGTTAAATAAATATGTGAAATAATAATTATAAGTTATTTTGACAAAATGCGTATGTCGTAAATAAAGCAACTTGATACTTGTACGATATTTGACGTTAAGTCCGCTCTACAGAAGAACTCCCGCGGAAAATAAAGGAATTAAAAGTGGCTGCTCCGCTATTTGTTTTGCTAAAATATTGTTGGTAGTGTCCCGCAAATAAATTTACAGCTTTAATAATGGAATGCTTTGTATTTATTTTTCAATACATTACATTGATTTACGGATTAATAAAGTATGACTAATTTTCTGACAGGATTAAGTACGGCGATTGCAGCGCCGCATCTGTGGGACTCCTTTCGTGGCGCGGGTTCTAATACTAAAATTAACTACTGTAATGTAGTTAAGATTATTTATTCAACGCACACGCGCGGACGCCGGAGCTGGGATGCGCGTGCGTCTTATATTGTCTCATAAGCACGAATATTAATGCGAAATCAGTGTTGCCAGATGACCATGTCAATTTATTCCCAAACTTTTTTCGATAATCCCCAAAAATAAGTTCTTTGAAAGAAAAAACCTCCAAAACGAAAGGCGAAATTACGCGTTATTAGTGGCGAAAGGTCACTAATAACGTTATCATTTTCGCTCACGCAGCGCTCACTACGACCCGTGTCAATAGGTGGGTCGAATAACCGTTCCACTTGAGTTTATGATTGCGACGCCGGCAGACAAGTGGAACGGGAAAAATCGCGGTGGTGAATGTGGTCGTTGTGTGTCTCTAATGGAACGTAGCCTATAGGATACGACGTATACGGGTAGAGATGGCATAATAAACAAATAACATAAATAACGAACGAACGAATGAATTGAATTATTAAAATGAACGATTGTATTGAATTACGATTCACTAGTAGAATATAACTTTAAGGTAAACTCCTACTACTATATTATATCTATGATATAATAATTGTAGTGATGAGAACTGTGTTTGTGGATGGATTAATAGTACTTAAAAAAACTCCAAAATTTCTCTCGACTTAATTTTCAACCCGAAAATTCCCCAAAGAATCTTTACCCCCGAATCTCCCTCCCAAAGTCGAACAAATTCTCGAATTTGCAGGGAATCCCGCCCATCTGGCAACACTGTGCGAACTGCGATGCTAATCACTTTTGGGGAGCGCGGCAGCGCGGGCGGCCGCTGCGCTCTAGGCAGGAACGGCAAGAGACGCGGAGGGGGCGAGTCGAGCGACCATTCCTGGATATGCTGAAGCTTGTCGAAATATTGTTACGTTACACTAGTGAGTATCAAAATTATTCTTAGTACCTATAATATTGGAGTTGCTAGAGTTTAGACAAATTTACATAAGTGGCACTTCTATTATTTTAATACTTATTTGGCCAAGTTATCAGTTGAATTCAAGAGTGAAATCATTCAACTGTTTCATTCATGCAACTGATATTTTTAATTTTTACAGGTTTTACTTCATTATATTATTGTTACAAGTTGGGCCAAATACAAGGGATGCATATCTACCTACCATAAAACCTGGTTTATTGCCCTTCCTCTATTCGGAGTTCTTTTGTTTAGACAATAGCCTATTGTTATTGTGCTTGTTTATGGCCGTTCGCAGACATAGTCCTGCAGGTGTACAGAATTATGTTTACTGGGAATAGCGTCAATGGTGGCGCAGGTGTAATTCGTGGAAATCATTGTTTACACGGTCCTAAGCTGAGTATAAAGGGGTGTCCGAGCGGAGAGATGGGCAGTCAAGCGACGACTACGATACAAGTAAGACGTTTGTAGTACTCTTGATTAGCGATATAGACGACGGACTTTGCGCGTGTCAAATTTCATTGAATCGTGCAGTGTGAACTGGTTGCATCCAGTTTTATTTGTATTTGTTTTATACGTGTTTGTACAGTTCTAATAAACTCTATAGTAATTCCAACGGCATTTATTTTAATTCGAGTCCTGTAGCTCGTAACATTATGAATAACTTTTCTCTGGTGATTGAAAAATCGGCCCTAAAACGATTTACTAAGGAATAACAATGTATAGTCATTCTTAACACTCCTTTTCTGATATTAAGGATGGAGTTTCTTAAATAAAATTTGTATAATAGCCTCTAATTAATATCCATTTAAAAGTTTATTGTTTCGGAACAAATTATAAACTTGGTAGAAAATAAATTACGAAGTTTAAGCCAAAATGGCTCAAGTCTCTTTTGTGTCATGGTTTTGTGAATTTAATTAATTATCTTCATTTAAATAAACAAAAATATTTAATATGATAATTTAATTATTGTGTAATCATGGAAATAGAATAGTAAGCAATTTGAAGTCATCTAGTGAAAAACTTAACTCTAAATTGTTTCTAAAACCCGTATGTATAGAACATAAAATATATTTCAATAAATATGTTATACTAGTAGACACTAGTCTGTGGATTCGCTCGCGTTGATGTTATCCCCACGGGAACATTTTTTCCGGAATAAAAAGAAGCGTATGTGCTATGCCAGACTATGATCTATCTCTGTGCCAAGTTTCATTCAAATTAGTTCAGCCGTTCTAACGTGATTGAGTAACAAACATCAGTCCAGTTCCTAAAGGCTTTGCTCCTGGTGTTTTGGTCTACAGGCGACGAGAAATAATGCAAGTTTGATTCAAAATAAGCCATTTATTTTTGTTTAGCGGCTATACATAAATGTATGTGCGCTCCCGTTGCGTTAGCCAGTAGTGCCCAGTAGTTTGTTGTCCGCTGCGATGACTAGACGTATGCAGCTCCCATATAGTTATGGAACTGCTGTTTTAATTTTGTAATTTCTTGATGTAAAATTTCTTGCAAACAACACAACAAACAAGAAAGAGTCTCACGAATGTTACTAGCTGTGACAAGAACGGGGGAGGAGTCAAAAAAATCATGAAACTCGTTTGTCATAATTTGTGTATGACCCCTTATTATTAATTTTTATTTATTATTTTAAATTAGTACCGGTCTAGATACACGTCTAAATTTAGGGCCACTAAAGTAAAAAATCAATAATGTCCCACTCAGCAGAGAATGTTGAAGCGGATGTGTGGTGTTATAAGAATGGATAAGATGGGAAATGAGTACATAAGGGGGTCTCTGAAAAATGCGTCACAGACTGAAAAATTGACAGGAGGAAGAGTAAGGTGGTGTGGGTCCCTGCCCAATGGAGTGAGGAGGACGAAAGTCACGTCATAAAAAGTATTAACATGCTTTTTCGGTTTATCATTTGGAAGATTGATAAATACATCAATCAGTGTGAAGGTGTTTCATTTTTTATCACGTATAGCTACACCAAAAAAAGAGATGCACGGATTGTATGAAGGATGATATGATGCTTTGTGGTGTGACTAGGGACGTATATTAGAATTGACGATTATGAAAGAAAAAGCTGTGATGGATGTACGTATAGCACGGCCACATCGTTTTAGGGGTGACAAAGTTTTCGGGACGCCAAAATTTTAAAGCCGAAAAATGTAAAGACATTTTAAGATCTGACGAAGGGTAACCCACGTGTCTATATTACTCTATATAGGTTGAAAACAAAATTCAACCCTTTTACATGAATAGCAGTCATCCTTAATTTGTAGCGCTAAATATCTTCGAGTAGTTTCCGAGAAAAATGTCTGTGACACACAGACGAACAGCTGGAGATACATGTCTATGGAACCCTATGAAGCTAAGTAAGTCTTCAATGAAGCACGTTTTGTTTAAATATTGCGTATATTTTGATATTTAACTAATTTACAATAAAATAAAAAAATCGGCAGACAAGCACACATAATGTGTATCCCCAAATTAAGCAAGTTACGCTTGTGTGATATATGGGTGATATACAATGGACTACTCTGGGGCCGATCCCAAACACCCAGACTATAGTAAATAATGGAGGCGCCTGAAGCCTCTACCAAAATTTATCAAAACGACTCATTGACTCCTCAGGTGATCAGAAGGCTGGTGCTTACCTCGGGCAACGGATCAGTATGGCGATCCAGTGAGGAAATGTTGCCAGCCTTATGGGCACCTTACTCATAGAAGTGACGGTGATCTAGGCTCAGTATTCTACTTATAGTCTTGATAGACTATGGGTAGAATACAATACAAATGAGTTAAGTTTTCTGTTATTGTATTCGATTATTAATAAGAAAAAATAATGGATAAAATTCGTTTTGCGAAATTTACAATGCCGGTAATTGAACCCGGACCCTCTGCATTGCAGCGAGGTAGGATGGCAAAGGCTTAGCCCGCTCAACCACAGAGCCATCAAAACAATAAAAACTTGTTAACTACGAGAGATTGTCGTAGGCAATTTTTTATATTGCGCGTACACATCGGCACGAGCGTACTGTTTTCACGTACGGTTCGACCAGTGTGCAGCTCCGTTGGTCAATCGTGCACCAACACCTTAAAAAGAGCGGCATTTCAAATAGGGTCTAGGGCGGTAGCCAACCTGAATCCGCAACTGAGAGAATATAGAATATAATAGAATAGAAACACTTTATTGTTCACTACATACACATAAAATAAACAATTTACACTAGTCACATTAACAGTAAAAGTAGGAGCAATGGGCGGCCTTATCGCTTTAGAGCGATCTCTTCCTGACAACTTGGCCTATGGATTTTATGAACGGGTGATTTGCAAGTTATGACGGTGGTGTGCAAATTAAATACATATATAATATATAAATAGGATATATAAATATCACACAATACCTATACCTATGCCTAAAATAAATAAAAATAAAATATAAAATAAACAATAACACATATTAATATTATATATATACTAATATATACATCATTAATATGTGTATAGCAACAGCAATATATTGTCCTGATCCTAACAGATTGGAAGAAGGCAAAACGTAAAAAAAAGAAAGGTCTTGCCATAAAACAAGGGTGGTCCAGTTATTTTAAAATAAAAAATAATACTGAATAATATTGTTACAAGTTGGGCCAAATACAAGGGATGCACATCGGCCTGCTATAAAAGCTGGTTTAGTGCCCTTCGTCTATTCGGAGTTCTTTTGTTTAGACAATAGCCTATTGTTATTGTATTTGTTTATGGCCGTTTGCAGACATAATCCTGCAGGTGTGCAGAATTATGTTTTCTGGGAATAGCGTCGATGGTGGCGCAGGTGTGATTCGTGGAAATCATAGTTTACACGGTCCTAAGCTGAGTATAAAGGGGTGTCCGAACGGAGAGATGGGCAGTCAAGTGACGACTACGATATGAGTAAGACGTTTATAGTACTCTCGATTAGCGATATAAACGACGGACTTTGCGCGTGTCAAATTGCATTGAATCGTGCATTGTGAATTGGTTGCATCCAGTTTTATTTGTATTTGTTTTATACTTGTTTGTACAGTTCTAATAAACTCTATAGTAATTCCAACGGTATTTATTTTAATTCGAGTCCTGTAGCTCGGAACAATATATTACACTACATTTCCGAAATTGCATACATCATAAGATCCATTTCTATAAATAACTGCCGAGGATATTCACAAAAACAAACTAACATAACCTGATCTGTACTTACATCTCTACTTTCCTCAAAATCATCGCCATTAAATCAAACTGCGGGAGGAGGTAAAGGTCAGCGGACGCTGGTCTCTTGACAATATACAGACACTCGATTTGTCAGTGTCAGCTCGTGATGAAACTTAATGTATAGAGAATATAGACTGATGTATGCGATGTCTCGGGATTGGGAGTGGCGTGAAATATATTGCAGTACATTTGGATAGTTTTCAGGATTCCGTCCATCCTCATAATGAATAAGGACTTACGAGATCCTTGACCTGTCTGTTTGTCTGTATTTCATCAATTTTTACTTCAAGTGTCAAAGCTCTATAGTAAATACTGTTACGAGTTGCAGGACTCGAATTAAAATGCCGTTGGAATTATTACAGGTTTATTTTATTAGAACTATCTATACAAACACGTAAAACACAGGTTCAAACATAACTGAACACAACCAGTCCAAACCCAATGCGCGAGATCGTAATTCCATAAAACGCGCAAAGTCCGTCACTAAATAGATTACCGCATGGGGTACACGAGTCTTGCTTCGCTCGTGGTTATCGCTAGACTGCTCATCTCTCCATTGGGCCATTGCCTTATACTGCAATGATTCAAAATGGCTGCCTGACCGCGTACACCGTATTTTTTAGAATCAGTTCGACACACCTGGCTAATGACTGCCATAAAAAATTACTATACTCAATGGGCTGTTGTCTAATTACAAATTTTAAACACAAAACACAAAGTAAACAAAAGAAGTCCAAATGCGTAAAGGTAATAAGTGTGCTTTTATGGTATGCAGGTGTGAATCTACTTTTATCAGCGTGTAGGTCGTAACAATACTTTAAGGTATCCCTCTACTGGAATCAGTCTTATACTGTTCAAAATTAAATCTAGACGATTAATGAGGGTATATTTGTAATAGAACAATTTATCGCTCATAGTGATCTCTTCCAGATACACCAGTGTCCAAAGGGACTAAAAGAAAATTTGAGCAATATTTGGTGGTGAACTAAAATAAAACCAATAAAATAACGTAATCAAATAGTAATAAAAAACAAAAACAAAACTTTTTTTATTGCTGAAGCACAGCAGACAGGCTGACGGCCCAACTGTAATGGAAAGTGTACGTCGCCTATGCACATTAGCAATACCAGAGGTGCTGCCGGCCTTTAAGCAGAAACTGGAACCTGGCCGCTGATGCCGGAACACAATTCAAAGTTGTTATGGCAGCATACTCTAGACCAGGGGTGGTAGCCATCCAGTCGGGCAAATACCCTACCACCTGGCCAAATTCTGCTATAGATAAGCATATAGTTTTTATTTTATTTTATGAATATTTTATTTTATTTTTTATTGCATGAGTTCAGCAGACAGCCTGACGGCCCACTTGATGGAAAGCGGTTACCATCGCCTATAGGCATTTGCAACATCAAAAGTACTAGAAATGCGCTATTGCTCTCCTAAGGGGCATTAAAGATTTATTTACATATTGAAATTTCCAATTAAAATTTACATGTTTATTTTATACAGAGTGAATTTTTCAATTGGGCCTTCAGGGCCAAATCCTAAACTATACGTAATAGCGAAAATTACTCAAAGGAGTCTCGAGGCCGATTTCGGTGAGAACTAAAATGGTATCATTAGATTTTTCAAAAATCAATTGCCCTTGTCAGGAACCGAATAGGTTGATTTTATCTGTAGTGTTACAACTTATCCAAAATTCCACGAAGCACGCCGATAAAAGTGAATGCACACCTGCCGGCCACAAAGCACAGTTTTATTACCTGCCCGCATTTGGACTTGTTTTATTAACTTTGTTTTTAAAATTTGTAATTAGAAAAGCCGCCTATTGTGTATTGTAATCCTTTATGATGGTCGTTAGCCAGGCGTAGTTCTTAGAAGATCCAGTCCACGCGGTCGATTGTTGTATCGTATAGTTAGTATAAAACAATGCCCGAACGGAGGGGTGAGGCAGTCAAGCAACGATTACGATACGGGCAAGACGTGTGTACATTCGATAATCTATATAGTGACGGACTTAGCGCGTGTAATTGAATCGTGCAGTTTGTACTGGTTGCGTCCAGTTATATTTGTACCTGTGTTATACGTATTTGTATAGTTCTGATAATTCTAATAAATAGTTCTTGCCAGGTGGTAGGGTATTTGCTCGACTGGATGGCGAACATCCCTGGTCTAGAGTATGCCGCCATAATAACCTTGTGTTGTGTTCCGGCATCAGTGCCAGGTTTCAGTCTCCTTTAAGAGAGCAACAGCGCAATTGTAGCACCTTTGGTGTTGCAAATGTTCATAGGCGACGGTAACCACTTTCCACCAAGTGGGCCGTCGGCCTGTCTGCTGAATACCTGCAATAAAAAAAATTATAAAAAATTCTATAGTAGTTCTAAACGGCATTTTAATTCGAGCTCCCTAACTCGTAACAGTATTATTATACCAAATCATAGTATAGCTTGTATAGATTAATTTCTGTGATGGAATATCAAACTTAAAACCAAGAGAAAGGGTTTGGTTGCGCCGAGGGACACCTCCTTATAAATTCTTCCTCCCCATCCTCGCCATCAAGAGAAGAATAAACTTTCAAATGAAGAACGCGCAATACAAGACATTCAACTCAATGTCAGAGCTGTCACCGCAATATGAAAAGAGTGAAATTTTTGGAGTGAAATAGAAAATAAACTATTATAATCTAATTTAATGCTCATAAGCAAATCTTAGTGAATATTTGAACCCCCGGGGGACGATTGCAGTGTGGCCGTGGACTAGTGGCGAGGTAAGTTACTCTTACCTTCTTGCCTCTTACCTTGCTTCTTTTTCCAAGTCCCATTGCCTTCTCCCGGCCATGACATCGCGGCCGTAGGGTTGTTTTTTTTAACAAAATCTTCTACTTGCCGTACATTCATTATACCTCACGTCACTTAATGCAATATGGAAATTATGAAAATTATTCTATTTTTAATAGGTGTCTATAAATTAATATTCGAAACGCACGTTATTATACCGCAATCAATTAAATCAGTCAATGCATAAACATTGATGGCGTTCAAATGAGGTGCGGTCAAATGACCGGTGCAATTTCATGTTTAATTAATGTATGGAAAATAGAACATTTTATTCAAAAACAACCCTTTCCTTTGGTTTGCCATTTGGCATCCCTTCACAGAAATTGATCCTTAAAAACTGCACTATGATTTAGCAGAATAATACAGAATGTGTTTATTTTTTCCAAATCAGCCGATTCGATTGCTGACAGGGATAATTGATTTTTCAAAAATCTAGTGATACCACTTTTGTTTTAGTCAAAATCGGCCTCAAGACTCCTTTGAGTGTTCTTCGCTATTTCGTATAGTTTAGGAGTTATAAGGGAAAGCTCACTTGAAAAATTCAGCCTGTATATATTGGATACATATTTTTGTAATGCAAATTCCATCCGTGCAGGAACGGAGAAAGAATACAATTTCCTGCGGCGACAAAATGCGTAAGAGGCGACAAAACAACCCACAGCTAGGTGGTAGGCTATTTGCCCGTCTGGATGGCTACCACCCCTGGTCTTCTTATAGAATGCCGCCATAACAACCCTGAGTTGTATTCTGGCATTAGTTGCCAGGTTCCAGTCTCCCTATAGAGAGCGGCAACACATTGGTAGTACCTTTGGTGTTACAAGTATCCATAGGCGATGGTAACCGCTTTCCATCAGGTGGGCCGTCTGCCTGTCTGCTGAACTCATGCAATAAAAAACAAATTTGGCTTTTGGTGTTGAAACTCTGGGGTGAAAGTGTTACGTTACGTTTCATCCACCAATTTATTGGTCTATAATTTAGTACAATTGAAGACTATGGTCAATACATGAACGTGATGCTATATAAATACAGATAGATGATATCGCTCTTAGAGCTGCCGATAAGATTGGGCATTTGTCATGTAAATATAATATTTAATGTTGATTAGAATACTATTGTGCACATGACGTAAATGATAAGGTTTCTGTATATATAGTCGAAGTTAAATTAGGAACAAAGAAGAAATTAATATACTGCAAGAGTACAACAACTCGTTGTCTTATTTTGTACTCCCCTCACGGCAATTGCGCCATGGGCTCTCGCCAGTGGTACGTCACCCCATACAACGGGTTAACCATCATCGACCCACCACACAACTTTCTTTTTTGAGGCAAGGGGAATTACATTTAGTACACTATCACGTCCTTTACTGGGATTAGACCAAAGCAATGAGAGTTATCCACTGAAGATGGCGCAGCTAACCGAATCAATTGCCGGCTTGGGTGGAGACTCAGCAAGGTACCCCTATTAAAGAGGTAACCCATGGGCTAATTACTCCACTAAAACCCCCTTCCTGCCATGTGCCCCGCGCTCATGGTAGGAATAGTGTGCGACTTAGAACGTTACGCCCACACTAATTCTGCGCATCAGTGCTTGAGAATGTCCCGGGAGAGGCAAACTCACTTCGTCAACAAGGGTTCGATTCTCCGCTCCCCAGATGCTGGAGGAACCCCTACGCATCACACAACTTATTTAAACTCGTACAGAAAATATAGGATTCGAAGTCACATTTCTGACATGAAATATGGATGGATAGCTTGCTTAATCATTGAACTACTACAACTGTAAGGGCCATAGAGTAATGAAGTACAACTTTATCCCATCGCGGTCATATTCATCTAAATAACACGTGCGCATAATTACTTTCCACCCTCAAGAGAGTTATCACGACGTACTGTACTATTAATTAACAGACCTATTTAGGTTCAAAGGAGTCCGCACATTATACTGTTATGAACGAAACCGTGTCCAAAAAATATTCTTTGACAAATTAATAATTTTGAAATATATATTTGCTTGGTCTCACTCACTGACAGGCTGACATATCCCTAGCCCAGTCCAAAGTTCGGGGGCTAGGATTGTGAAAATTTCCATGCGAGTTCTTTTCATACTGTAGGTGCGCACTAAGAAAGGATTTTTTTTATTCAACCCATAAGAGGGTGAAAAGGGGGATGAAATTTGATCAAACTGTGACTGTTTTTAATCTATGCGGGCGAAGCCGCGAGCAACAGCTAGTTTAAAATATACACTCTTCTGTCACCTACTAACACCGTAGCGTACCATTACTAAACAGACATCGAATTCATGACGAGTATATTTAGCAGGCGTATCCGATGTTCTATGTATGTATGGCACGTGACGTTGTCTAATGGCCGATATCTTACTATTCATTCGCTTGCCTTACCATCGGTTGAATTTTGACATAACTTGTAAGATTTTGACCGATAGTAAATGAACGCACGGGAAGATATAGGAACCGGCCATAACTCAGCACAACTCCCTAGGTTAAAGGGCTACCCAAATGGAATTTACTACCTCGCTCACGCATTGCCAGTTTTTTGAAAAAATAAATTAACACAATTAACATGTCTATTTACTTAGTGGGCATAATGGTTTATTTACACCGTTCCATAATATACATTCATATCGGTTCAAACTAATTTGTACAATACTCACATGAACTTCAAAAAATGTCATACGAGTACTAGTTTAGACCAGTCGAGAAATCGTAGGCAAATTTCAATTTGTGTCGTAGTTCAAACAAAACTCTAGGTGATAATTAATTACCTTACGATTATCGTATGACATACTCGTAGGCGAGTTTTTGTTTTTCGTTTGAATGTAAACATGTCAATGTTATTATTGTCTAAAGAGTATCTATCACCTGCGAAAACAGTATACAATTTTCGCCCCAAAACGTGCGATAAACTGTCTCCATGTAAATGGCAATTCATGTATAAAATTGCGCATTGATATTTATAAGATTGCGCACTCCATTCATAATTACACACATCGCACATAAAAGCCAAAGAGCCATTGTAGGCTGAACAATCTTCGCCACGGCGTCCATTTATCTGTCTTTTATGTGTGTCCTTCAGTTATTTATAGCCGGTTCCTATTTGTTACTATTCATTCACTTGCCTTACCATTAGTAGAAATTTGACATGACTTGTATAGCATAGCTTATGCCAAATTTTACCTGATAGTAAGACAAATGAACGGTTGGTGAGCTATAAGAACCGGCCATCACTTGCATTACCATTAGTAGAAATTTGACATTACTTGTATATAGCTTATTCCAAATTTTAATCGATAGAAAGGCTAATGAACGGTCCGCAAGATATAAGAAACGGTTTTCAATAGTGTTACCTTACATTAGTTAATTTACTATATACTTCAATATTATTCTTCCATGATCTAATTTAGTGAGAAACATACCTTTGTAATATTTTAAGCTTATTTCTTTAATTTCCTTTAAAAGTCTTATCGTGATATTTGTAACTAATTAACATCTTATAGCTCTACTATTCAAGTGCTCGAGCTAGTTCACTAAAACAAAGTGCAATTTAAGCTATATTTGAAGAAAATTTCCACTCATACTGAAACGTAGGCGACTTCCATTTTGAAGTTAGACACCGTTTACACTTGTTAGTAATCGGGACCTAGAAAATGTCGGATATGTTAATAGAAAAAGATTATTAGAAACTAAGTTTATAATAATTGTACATGATCTTAACCGATACGGCCAAGTGCATGCTATCTATGCACTTTAACGTAACGGTCAAGTCCGTCTTATCCGTCCGGTTAGCGGACGATTATTATTCGTCCGGTTTCCGGACGAGTAGACACTTCGTAGAAAAATAGATTGTGTTGAGTAGTTATAGTATCATATAAATTCGTGACACTAATTTCAATTTTATTCATATATAAATAATATGACTTCGCATAGTTGACGAATCTAACCAGTGTCAAATAATAATCAATACTCACGTTTAAGAAAATCGTTTAACAAATAATCAAAAGGTAAGTCAAGAATATATGTTTATATATTCCTGATTTTCATATTCTACTAGCTGGACTCCTCCAGCCAGTCTGTCATCTGTCTCTCAAATTGTATACTTTTGATTGATGCTACACGAAACAGATATTGTAGCAGCTTGAAACCTTATAACTCATCAAACATTTCAAGTTTGCTTAAACATAATCAATACACTTATCTATTTATTATTTTACTCAGATTTATATAGTACAGCTTTATAGTCTCTCCAGAATATCTGAAGCACACTCAGCAAAAGATCACCCTTCTAATTCCCTCCAGAAACTCTGAACTCTCTCTTATTACAAATTTATCATTCAAAGACAGAATAACATAATTGTTCAAATTTAATAGATCCAGTTTTGATCTCCTATAGCTCACTAACTTACTGAACCTTAATCTAATTATAGCTTGTCATTGATTGGATTAACTCAATCACAACCACCTACCTGTTAATCACTAATTTAGGTCACAACCATAGATTAGTGTGGTCTGCGTAAACCGCTCACAGTAGCATATTATATAACCAATGTCCCAGCTCTAGTTACTATTACTACTACTAACATTCGATCAGTGTGAAAAAAGGTGTAAACATTCGATTAAAAACGGATCAATACAGCCGACGCGTCTGAACGGGCTCTTAGAACAGTTTGAATATTGAGGTAGTATTCCAAATCGAGCGATGCTATCTTGAAGAAAGAGGTTTTTGTTAGGAATGAAGTAACTCATCATCAGCTGATTCCTTTGATAATTCGATTAAACATGTCTTTAAAATACTTAGACATATGAAAAGAGGATTCTATAACACAGTACTAGGCATCACAAACACTTACTAAGAATGTAACTATAAGGGGTGATTTTCACCAAACAGCTTGCATCGCATCGGATCGGATTTCTCGTTTGACTGTCGCACCCCTCCGTTCGGGCATTGTTTTATAGTAAACTGTACAATACACAATCGATTGCGTAGGCTGGGTTCTTCCAAGAAAATGTAATTTGCACACCTGCGAACGGCCAACAAAGTCGAAAACAATAACAATAATAAGGATTAGTTCGACACTAATGATGGTCATAAAACAAGTAGAAAAACAATAGTATGTTTTTCTTAATTACATACAAATTCTAAACACAAATAAACAAAATAATTCCTAAATCCGGGAAGACAATAAACTGCGCTTTACGACAGGCAGCTGTGCGTTTATCTTTAACGGCATGAGTCCGTCACTAAATAGATTACCGAATGTACACAAGTCTTGCTTCGCTTGTGGTTATCGCTCGACTGACTCATCTCTCAATTGATGCCCCAATTGCTTTATACTGTACAAATACAATATGTCTGCTCGGCCGCGTCGACGCAATTTCTTAGAAGTCGTAACCCGCACACCTGGCTAATGACTGCCATAAAATATTACAATACACAATGGGATATTTTCTAATCACCAATTTGAAACACAAAGTAAACAAAAGAAGTCCAAATGCCAAAAAGGTAATAAAATGTGTTTCTACAGGGCTGCAGGTGTGAATGTCTTTGTCGGCACTAGGTCGTAACAATATATTTGCTTTTTCACTTCAAAAATTTATATATAGAATCACTGAGGCCTATCAGAGAGTAACTCGTAACTTTGAGCTGCGAGTTACTGACTAATAAGCAATTCTTATGTTATTAAGCAATTCAATATTCTTAGTTTATTTTGTTAGCATATAATATACAAACGTTTTTTCCCTAGTAACCTACAAAAAATATGAGCTGGCGAATAATATATAGCATCTATATTTTGCTACAATACGTACCTAACGAAATAATTTTGAAATGCAGAATGTCTGAAGATTTGAGTGTAAGCCCAGTTTACATTTTAGTTCCTGGTTACGTAGCTATGCGACGGTGCATATACGTCCCGGAATTAAGCCGTAACTCGCCCGAAATTAATCCGGGCTTTCATACGGACTTAATGCAGGAATTCAAATGTGACTTTGTATATTGAACTTGTTGTGTCTTGATTTAAATTTGGATTATGCGAAACTACCCGCAACTACCCTCAGAACAGCATCCTGTAGAATAAATACTGTTCGGTTTACAACTGCACAAATCCCGCAAGTCAGCATGTATGTAATGATTACATTATTTCAGTCATATATTATAAGTTCAGTTTGCAAATGCACTTCAACGTGGATATCAACTCAATAAACTATTTTCATCAGACTTGCGTGTTTGCATAAATCTTGCTTAACACGTTCACTGCGAACGGGGTCTAAGGGGCCCCGGACGTGTCTCCTTTGCGATGCGACTATGAAAAACATAGACTGTGTTGCGGAGAGCGCAAATTCACTTTGGTTCAGTGGGAAAAAAAGATCAATATGTATCTGTAGCGGTTTTCTTACATAGGATGTTAGTTATTGAAGTTGCTAGATGTAAATTTTGTTAAACTATGGTAATGAAATTATTGTGCTTATGATCAGTGGCTCTTTTGCGACTGACTGAGTACGGTGCTAAACGAGTACTAATGCGAATGGTATTTTAAAATGCAAGCCTCAGCGTAAACCGTTGACACGACAATGTACGACTGCTGTGGTACGGTTACAGAATCTAAGATGTGCTATTAAACTACAGTGCGCGTGGTATACCATCTTAGTACGGGGTTACCTTGCAGTAGTATCGCACGGCATAGAACAAACATCCAAAAACGATTTTATATCTAATAATCCAAATACGATTTAAGTATTTAAAACGTTACCCAGCTCAATAGGACTCGTGATGTCACAATGGTAGTTTGAGTACAAGGTCTATAACGCCCCGTACCGCAGGAATGGAGAACAGTTCGGGTTCACCAAAGGTCGATCCACTACCGATGCAGGTGTTGAGCTCCTAAAACACATTTATGATGCTTGGGAAGGATCACAGAATGCCATTGGTGTATTCTGTGACCTGTCCAGGGCATTTGATTGCGTTGAACACGTGACCCTCCTAAAAAAGCTCAATTATTACGGTATTCATGGCGATTCTCTCAACCTATTATCGTCTTACTTAAATAACAGATCCCAAAGCGTTGAAATTAACAATGTCAAATCTTGTGAGACTGGCATATCTATGGGTGTGCCCCAGGGCTCTATTCTAGGTCCCTTCTTATTTTTGATATATATTAATGATTTGCCATATTTTATTAATGATATGTGTGAGGTAGTGTTGTTTGCTGATGACACATCACTTATATTTAAAGTTGATAGAAATAAACTGAACTTTGACGACGTAAACAACGCCTTATCCCAAATATCTAAGTGGTTTACTGTAAATAACTTATTACTCAATCCGAGCAAAACTAAATGTGTTAAGTTTGTTATGCCCAATGTAAAAGAATACGATATTAATATCTCTCTTAACGACACTAGACTTAATCTAGTAGATTCAACTGTATTCTTAGGCATTAACCTTGATCAGAAGCTCCACTGGGGCGCTCATGTATCTAGTCTCTCAGGAAAACTTAGTTCTGCTGCATATGCGGTCAGAAGAGTTAGGCAGTTCACTGACGAAGAGACTGCTAAACTAGTTTATTTTAGTTATTTTCATAGTGTCATGTCCTATGGTATCTTACTTTGGGGCAACGCTGTTGACTTAGAGACCATATTTGTTTTACAAAAAGAGCCGTAAGATCAATTTACAACCTCGGCCCTCGGGAGTCTCTTAGAGAATGCTTCAAGGAAATCAATATTATGACGGTCGCCTGCCAATATATCTTTAATAATATAATTTATATTCGTAATAATTTGAGTGCCTACAAGCAGTATAAGGATATTCACAATTTCAACACCAGGCATTGTAATAGACTGATATTGCCATCTTTTAGATTACAAAAAGTACTGTCCTCTTTCTTGGGGGTTGGTATACGCTTCTTCAATAAGATTCCGAGTGAAATGTTAGATCTGCCTTTCACTAAATTCAAAACCAAATTAAAAAGTATCTTGCTAAAAAGGATACTACACTATTGAAGAATACTTAAATGACAAAATTCATTTACATAGCAGCTCACTCTAACATCTTATACTATATTTTGTTTAATGTTATCTTGCCAAGCTTGTAAGGGATTTATGGAGATATATTGCAGCATAACATTTTAGTACGTCATATCATTATTATAACTTTCATAATATTTTTGTTTCCTCTTATTGTGTCTTGGTCTTATTGAGTATGCACTGTTTGCTACAACTCCATTAATTCTTCAAAAGTAATTCTGTAACATACTTCTGTATAAAACTTATTAAAAAAACAACTTGAGATATAAATAGAATAAGAAACTTAAAGAAAAACATTATTTAGCTAGACGTGTTGCTGGGGAGTTTCTTGCCGCTTCTTCTCCTTAACAGCAATAACACGTTGTGAAGCGGTATACATAGAATAGGAAGAAAAATTAAATTTTAACTTATATATTTATATGACCTTCAAAAAGTGTTCTCCAGTGGAACTTATTTTGAATAAAAAACTTTGAATTTGAATTTGAGAGTACAAATAAGTCAGTGGCGCTGTGAACATGTTAAAAACGATAAATATCCTCCTACTACCTATTATTCGTTTTAAACTGTATACATAAACGTTAAGTGAAAATAAAAGGACATGCAAAAAACCTTAAGTTCTCTTTAAAAATTCCACTTGAAATGTGAATTTATTTTCAATGTACTGGAGCGCGCTAAATTGTTCCTTTTTTAAATAAATTCGTTTCTTGCTTTGGAACTCTGTGGTAAACTGTATTTTTTTCTATTTAACATTACGAGTAAGAGTTGACAAGCAATTAACTTTAAATAAAAAGAAACTAAAGATTCGTTTTAACATGTTCTGTTGTGTTACGAACGTTCGATACTTTATTTTAAAAAAAAAAATCTTTTAACGTGCAGCTTCATCTGCGATAATGTTTCACGCAGATATGGCGATGGGCTTAATGCATTATTTAAGATGCGACATTCTTAACGACGTTAAATATTTACAGATAACGCATGTATATATGTTACGGGCAATTTGATAAATCCGATCACTATGAATAATGACATCCTTATCTTGGGCAATACAATAAAATACAGATGGATATACTTTTTTGTTTATTATAGCGATAGTCTTCTAACCTATATTTAATAAATTCGGATCTGTTCATAATAAATAAAAGTGCCATATAACTATGGCCCCACCCTAAAATGAATTAAACTTAACATAATTTTTATGAAAATGTAACCAAATTTATCACGTTGTCCGGCAGTCCGCCTAGAAGTAGGGGAGTATTCATACTACCCGGTGCAAGTCATTAATCCATCACTTGGACCGGGCAGTTGAAGTTATCTCAAATTATGATTTTTTAAATGGACTACGGGCTCTGTGCATTATTAATACAGGGCGACCAAATTAATAAATTTATCAATTTGACCGATGCTCTTGGTCATTATTCATTATGATCGGGCCATATTAATGCTGCCCGATTAATCAAATTGCCCGTAACATATTACACCAATGTGGCTATGCGCTAGCGGGGTTATTTTTTAACGGTATAAATAAGACGCGTTCGGCCACAGTTCAAATCTTTTAGGGACAGTCTAAATGGGGTCCAAACAAAATAACTTTTCGTTGGTAATTTACCTATCTATAATTTAACAAAAAACAAAATAAATCTTTACAATATGAGACGTAACATAGTCTTTTACTATTTCAATTTTTATCAAAACAGGATAAATATATATATATATATATATATATATATATACATAATGCATCTGAAAAACGACCGCGTCTATGGAATTTTAGTTATCTCCCGAAAACTCCTCAAGGGCATTGGCATTGCTACAAGCCTTAACACTAACACTGGGGATGCCGTGGAACTAACCTTTGTTGACGAAGTGAGTTTGCTCTGCTTCCCGTGGCACTCTCAGCAGCGGCGTAGCGTGGGTGACGGTCGCCCGGGACGGAAGACAATTTTGCCGCCCTTTTATTTAGGTAGTTCAATTTAATGCATACTATATCTATACTATTATGATAGAGGTAAAGTTTGTGTGTTTGTGACTTTGTAATCTCTAATAATTTCTAATCTGTAAAGGGGTAATCTCTGGATCTACTGAACCGATTTCGAAAATTCTTTTTGTGTTGGAAAGCCCATTTATTGAGGAATGTTATAGGCTATATAAAGTCACGCTGGGACCAATAAGAGCGGAGTGGCAATGAAAAATCTGCCCGTGTTGGGCCGGGCGAGTAAGTAATGAAAAATTCCATGCTCTTCTCAATCGGTCCGAATTTACAGTTGCGATAAATATATGAAATGGTTCTAATATTTATATTATTTATTGTGAAATGTTACCACCCCCTAAAAAAAGCCCCCACTACGCTACGCCACTGACTCTCAGGCCTTAAAGCGCGGATGAGCATGGGCGTAACTACGTTCTAAGTCTCATGCTCTTCCAAGCGCGGGCAGATGGGATGCAGGAAGGTTTAGTGGAGTAGTAGCATTGGGAACGACTTTAACGGCTGAATCTCCACACATGCCGGCGGCGCTTTTGTTACACCACTTTCCAGTCGTGTGGTCTGACTTTCGCCGCTTTTTTTTTTGAGGCAGGGGGAAGTACATTTCGTACACTACCGGGTCCTTTACTGGTATTAGACCAAAGCAATGAGAGTTATCCACTGAAGACGGCGCAGATAACAGAGTCAATTGCCGGTTTGTGTGGAGACTCAGCAAGGTACCCTTATTAAAGAGATAACCCATGGGCTAATATTCCACTAAAACCTCTTTCCTCCCATGTGCCCCGCGCTTATGGTAGGAAAAGCGTGAGATTTAGAACGTAGTTACGCCCCGGGAGAGGCAAACTCACTTCGTCAACAGGGGTTTAGTCCTCCGCTCCCCAGATGCTGGAGGACTCCAATACTTTCGCCGCTTTGGTCTAACCCCCACAAAGGGCCCTGTAGTGTACGTAACGTATTGCTTCAACAAAGAAAAGCCTTAATACTAAAGTAGGTGCGATCGCAGGCTGCATTACAGGTGTAAATGTAAACTCGACATAGGCCTGTGTTGACTGTGAAGTGTAAGTAATTAAAATAAACTAGGGACGCCACGAATATTCGGCCGTGGCAGGCGGGATCCAATTGCAAATTATGAACCGAAAGAAAATTAATGGGTCGCTTGCTATTAAACTTAATGCGGGTGTTTAACTTAGGCTTTCAGCTCATAATATAGTCTGTTAAGCTGAAGTAGAGTTTACTTTATTTCTAGTTTATTTTAATCTTGTTTTCTATTCTCAATCTTGGTTCGGTCTTTTTAGTCCACTACTTTTAAAGTGTCCTTTTTGCAGTCGGGTTTTTGATTTTTTTAATTATTTATTTTAACTATTCCGTATTTAGCCGATTACTGTGTAGTATTCTGGTGAAAACTGAATAGTAGTAGTAGTAGAATACAATATAAATAAGTGTACAATACATATTGTTACAACTTAGGCTTCGACAAAGACAAATTCCACGTACAGTCTGTAAAAGCACATTTTATTACCTGTCGGCATTTAAACTAATTGTAAGCCTTTTATGATTGTTTATTTATTGGCATACGTTTCTAGTATTGTGGAGAATAGCCTATTGTTCTATTGTACTCGTTTACAGCTGCTTGCAGACATCATTAGCCAGGTGTTACGGATTAAGTACAAGCTGATTTTTTTACATTTGTACAAAATAAAACGATGGCCTGATTGGGAGAGGAGGTCAAATGAGCGAGAACCACGATCAAGGCGTGACATTCGGGAATCTAATATTGACGGACTTTGCGCGTTTTATTGAATTACGACCTTCTACATTACGTTTGGATTTGTTGTGTTCGGTTATATTTGTGCTTGTGTTATATATACGTGTTTGTATAGTTCTAATAAACTCTATAATAATTCCAACGGCATTTTAATTCGAGTCCCACAACTCGTAACAAAATGTTGATACATTTAAAAACATCGATATATAGATAGGTTAAGTATGTTTGATTATTGTTATTTTTTCCTTATATTTTCTTTTTTTATTCTTTAATTAATATTTTAGAATATGTAAATCATCCAAATTTAACTTTTCATTTGACATCTTATAATATATGACATAATGCATGATGTGATCAATCACCTATAAGTGTTACGACCGACAAAGACAAATTCACACCTGCATACCTGTTTTGCGCATTTTATTACTTTTCGGCATTTGGACTTCTTTTGTTTATACTTTGTGTTTAAAAATTGTGATTAGAAAAACAGCCCATTGTGTATTGTAATCTTATATGGTAGCTATTAGCCAGGTGTGATTCTAAGAAATTCGGTCCGTGCGGTCAGGTAGACATATTGCATTTGTGCAGCAAAAAAGCAATGCCTCAATGGAGAGATCGTCAGTCAAGCGATAACCACAAGCGAAGCAAGACTTGTGTACATTTGATAATTTATTTAGTGACGGACTTTGTGTCTGATCTGAATCTGAGCATTGTTTAGATTAAGACGGATGTATATGATGTATCTCCTGTTGATGGTCCATAATAAATGAATAAACGAATAAGTTAAGTTTACAATAAAATATATTGTATTAGTTTTTAGAGTCAATGTAAATACAGCAAAAACCAAACAAGATATAAGACTGAATCGAATGACATAGGTCATTTCTCATTGTGCCCCCCTAAGTACAGTTTTTCATTGAAATCCAATTTGCTGGTGACAACACGTCCGTCAAGTGCCTCGATCCATCAATGTGTCTTCTACGCCAATAGACGGCAGTAATTGCAACTTTCCTTTTTGGCTTGTTCTGATCAGTCTTTTATTATGTTTTCGTCATTATACGAATTCAGAATTGATTAAAGGGTAGCAATAAAATCAACTAATATTATAAATGCGAGTTTGAGTTTGTTTTTGACTTTTCACGCGTTTTGATGACGAAATATAACATTGTGTGACAAGGGGTGGATCATAAATTTCACATTATAAAATTTTATTTTTAAGCTTCAAAACACGAAATTTGATCTGTTAATGAAAAACTTCAAAATATTTCCAACTCTAACTATATAAGTGTTTAAATTATAAAAAAAATAACTTAAATGTTAATACACTAATTACATACAAGTATAATTGCAAAATATGTGATGTCACACTAGGGAGAGAGGAGTCTCAAGAATGTGACCAGCTGTGACAAGGACGGAGGAGGAGTCAACAAATCATGAAATTCGTGTGACGTAATTTGTGGATGGGCTCTAATGAATATATATACGTTAAGTATTTATACGCGTAGCAACGTAGAAAGAATACAAATTGAAAATACAAATACAAATTCCTGCGTTGGGGCGGCCTGTCGTAAGAGGCGACAAAACAACCCACAGCCAGGTGGAAGGGCATTTGCCTGTCTGAATGGCTACCAGCCGTAGTCTAGAGCAGTGTTCTGCAAACTTTTTGTGTTCAAGGTACATCTAGGAAAACTAAAATTTTTTGAGGTACACCACAAATAAAAATCATTTTATGTGTAACTAAGTATTTTTCCTTACCCTTACATTATTTACTAAAAATAAGTTTATAACATAACTCCGAGGCACACCAATTAATGACCACGGTACACCAGTGTGCCGCGGTACATACTTTGCGGAACACTGGTCTAGAGCATGCTGCCATAACAACTTTGAGTTGTGTTCCGGCATTAGTGGCCAGGTTCCAGCCCCATCTACGAGGCCGGCAGCAAATCGAGTCGGTAACGCAGTAGAACATTACTTATCCGTCATCGAACTGTCAAAAGTACAATAAAGGCTTGGTAAGGGTATAGGATGGGATAGAAGGAAGGCAATGTCTAGTCATACTGCCTACACCGAGTCCCGATCGTAGGAGCAGGCCCAAGAAATGCTGGCTTGACATTGTAAAGGATGACATGTACCAATGGTCTCAAAATGAGAGATGCTGAAGACAACGCGAAGTGGAGAAGAAAAGTAGGAAAGGGGACCCTGGGCGTCGGAGCGAACGCAACCGGGATTTAACGCTCGGATGATGATGATGATGATGATGATGAGAGGAAGGAAATTCACTCATCGTTCTGATCGCATCGTACATATCGCACTCATCGTACAGAACACGATTAGCTCAAAGAGTATGGTATCACACCGATCGAGCCGGCCGTGTAACTGTATAAAGGCAATGAATCCAGCATAGTCTTAGAACGATAATGAAATATGGAAACCCGCCAATTATCTGGTGTGTTAATCAATTTATTTCTGGTCGCCTGGTCCGTTAATTAATTATTTTAATGTACAAATTTAAAATTTATTCAGTAAACGTGAAAAACGTTTTAATTAATTTTATTTAATTATGAGAAACTTACTGTTCACTTAATATTTCACAAGGACCGAATAAATTAGGAAAGAGTTTCATCAAACACTAATCTAAGCAAAATTACTTTTCGTTAATTATTTTAGCTTGTCTTTAAGTTTGTTCATTTAATTTTATGGTGTACTGGTTGTTGCCCGCGATTTCGTCGACGTGGATTTTTATTTCGCGGAACCCTAATTTTAGAAGTAGCCTAAGTTACTCCCTATAACAATAGCTATCTGCCAGCGAAAGTCCTGTCAAAATCGGTCCAGCCGTTTCAGAGATTAGCCCGAACAAACAGGCAGATTTTTTTTTTAAAGATTGTTTTTTTTAATATAAGTACTGTTTATACTTTCATATTTGCAAACAGAAACTTCAATTTTATTTATTTGTATAGATGAAATAATTTTACAATATTTATTTACGTAATTCTCGTTTTCGTCTTATTTGTCCGTCAGTCTGTTTTTCAGGAAGGTGTAAGAAAGAAAGAAAAAGATTTATTTTCAACTACAATAAATCTCACTTAAATTATTTAAATAAAAACAATAACAATACCAAAATAAAAGCTAAGACCAATTTAGGACTACATTTACTATGTAGTCCTAAATTGGTCACAGCTTTTTTTTTTTAATTCGGCAGACAAACATACATTTTGTAAATCCCCAAATTAAGCAAGTTACGCTTGTGTTATGGGTAATATACAACGTACTACTCTGGGGCCGATCCCAGACACCCAGACCATAGTAATAACGGAGAAAATACGTTTCCGAAATTTACTATACCAGGAATCGAATCCGGAGCATCTGCCTTGCAGTGAGATAGGCCGGCAATGGCTTAGCCCGCTCAACCACAGAGGCCGTCAGCCTTTGTTTTTATTGTAGGAGTTCAGCAGACAGGCAGACGGCCCACTTGATGGAAAGCAGTTACCATCGCCTATGGACATTTGCAACACCAAAGGTGTTACAAATGCGCTGCTGCTCTCTTGAGGGAGACTGGAACCTGAAATAGTATTCCTTCTCCGTTCCTGCACGGTAGCTCAGCAAAATTGCCGGTTAAGATAACCAGTGCTGATCTTCCCCTAGGGCCATTAGTGACATACACGGACACAGGCAAATGAGAAAAAGATATGAAGTGAACATACAACAATTAAAATAGAAATAGAAAGAAAAAATACCGTAACAACATTGACTAAATATTGAAAAACTAAATACGTATTACTTATATATAATATTATAAATTGACATTATTACCTATTATCCATAAAATTGTATAATGTTGTGTATTATAATGGCAAAACACTACGGTGAAGTAAAACTGCAAAATAACTGAAAATTCGGAGTGGTTGTCATGTAACTAACTGAAGGTAAATAGATAGATAACACTTTATTATACACCAATACAAAAATGAACTTAAAGACTAAAATTATATCTAGTTGTGTACAAAGCGCGGTCTTATCGCTAAAAAGCGATCTCTTCCAGACAGCCCCAGGAATGAATTGAGATGATAATGGCGATGGTGGTATACGTAACATAGATAGATAGATAGATAAAACTTTATTCTACGCCATTACAGAAAACTTACGAACTAGTATTCTGATTGTGTACAAAGGGCGGTCTTATCGCTAAAAAGCGATCTCTTCCAGGCAACTCCAGGAGTGAATTTAGATGATAATGGCGATGGTGGTATACGTAACATAGATAGATAGATAGATAACACTTTATTGTACACCATTACAGAAAACTTACGAACTAGTATTATTCTAATTGTATACAAAGGGCGGTCTTATCGGTAAAAAGCGATCTCTTCCAGGCAACCCCAGGATTGAATTTAGATGAGAATGGCGATGGTGGTATACGTAACATAGATAGATGGATAGATAACACTTTATTGTACACCATTACAGAAAACTTACGAACTAGTATTATTCTAATTGTATACAAAAGGCGGTCTTATCGCTAAAAAGCGATCTCTTCCAGGCAACCCCAGGAGTGAATTTAGATGATAGTGGCGATGGTGGTATACGAAACATAGATAGATAGATAGATAACACTTTATGGTACACCATCACAGAAAACTTACGAACTAGTATTATTCTAATTGTATACAAAGGGCGGTCTTATCGCTAAAAAGCGATCTCTTCCAGGCAACCCCAGGAGTGAATTTAGATGATAATGGCGATGGCGGTATACGTAACATAGATAGATAGATAGATAACACTTTATTGTACACCATTACAGAAAACTTACGAACTAGTATTATTATAATTGTATACAAAGAGCGGTCTTATCGCTAAAAAGCGATCTCTTCCAGACAACCCGTGGCAGGAATAGGAATGGCGATGGTGGTATATGTATACCAATTATTGTACGATTACTTACATTTTAATAATTATCGTATATCGTACATATAGTACGAACTACTTACATTTTTATTAGATTTTTCTTTTCAATATTAATAACCTTTGAATCTTTTCAAGAACTTGCTTTTTTATGACACTGATACGGTCATTTCTAACAAAGATACAGCCATTTAAACAATCGCAATTTTTTTTTGATTCCTTGATTTTTTCACTAGTTTATCAATTCGTCTACGTAGTGGATATATGCGTAGTACGTACGCACGATATATACGTAGTAAGTACGTACGGTATACGTACATAGTTGACTGATGCAAACTTAGCTTATTAGTTTACTAGACACGTAACATTTCTAGTCGTCTCCTTCCACAGTAACGTTTGCTTTACATTTATTTCTGTCGACAAGTAAAGCTTTAGTCGTATTAACTTCCAATATTGCTATTACTGTGTCGTCAAAATCAACGGACACTCTCGTCTCAATTGTATGTTTAACTGATTTCGGTATTCTGTGAATTCCAATGGCGTGTTCGTAGCACGCTTCTTTATAAATATTTATAAGCGAAAATTCATGAAATACTGTATATAATTTGTTTGTTTTGTAAGAAACTCTTTGATACCACCCGTGATCAGAAGGCTGGTTCGTATTTCGCACTGTGAATCAGCATTTCCATACAGCGTGGCAATGCAGCCAGCCTTCTGGGCACGCTTCCCTGTAGCAGCGATTTGTTACATACCTACTTTATGTTAATTTATTTTTTAAGTATTTAGTTAACTAGTGGTCCCCTGTGGTCGAAATTCGACCATAATAATTTGTTGTCAAAGACTATACTTCTATAATCACAGATTTCGCCAAGGCTATATTGTTAATTTGACTTGAACAATAAACAAAAGAGTATATTATATGCGTGTATGCGTCAAATACGTCAAATAGTACGTGTAATGTTTTTTTTATTGATTTGATGTATTTTTATGCATAATTAAAAAAAATATTAGCATTCGTCGTTTCTTCTCTATATAGACTATAAGTGTGCGAAATTTCATACTCCCCCGTATGCGCAATTTTCGTAAAAAGGATTACAAAGTTTTTGCTTCAGGTATTAATATATAGATTTATAATATAGTTTCATTTTCCTTCATAATAATACCTAAATGTATAGAATTTTAGTAGTTTCTCAATATTCATTTCAGCTAAAGCCATTGCTGCTAAAGGAAATACAACATGTTTCTATTATTAATCCGCCGCGACGATATCGAAATGATATTGCGAATTTAGTAGAATACGAATTTTCGACACTCGCAATGGAGTCGTACTTTTTTATCTTCGCAACGCCAAGGTAAAAAAGTTAAGTAAAGTCACGAATAACTAAGCCATGTGTTCAAAGCGCGACTTGCAGAATGTTCAAATATTTTATTGGGCGTATATGAAATTGCCAAATATCTATGCTGGCCGTATGTTACACTAATGCGTAATGATAAAAATATTTTATATTCAATTTTAACTTTACAATTTAACAATTAAAATTTCGACCTAAAATATTTAAACATATTGTTACGAGTTGCAGGACTCGAATTAAAATGCCGTTGGAATTGTTATAGAATTTATTAGAACTATACAAACACGTATAACACAGGTACAAATATAACTGAATACAACCAGTCCAAACGTAATGCAGGATTCAATAACACGCGCAAAGTCCGTCACTAAATAGATTACCGAATGTACACAAATCTTGCTTCGCTTGTGGTTATCGCTCGACTGTCTCAGCTCTCAATTAGGGCATTGCTTTATACTGTACAAATACGATATGTCTGCTCGGCCACGTGAGCTGAATTTCCTAGAATCACACCTGGCTAATGACTACCATAAAAGATTACAATATACAATGGGCTGTTTTTCTAATCTCAAATTTTAAACACAAAGTAAACAAAAGAAGTCCAAATGCCGAAAAGGTAATAAAATGTCTACATGTATGCAGGTGTGAATTTGTCTTTTGTCGGCGGTCAGGTTGTAACAATATAAAACATATTTTTACGTGGCATTGCAATACTGGGTGTAGCTAGTAGTAAATAACAGAAAGGTCCTTTAAAAACATTTCTATGCCTACAACCGAAATGTGATAACTGCATCCCAGTAAGCTAGGCGGGTTAGTTTTATGGGTGGTTCCTATATCTTACTATCCATTAACTTGCTTTACCATCGGTTGGATTTTATTACATTACTTTAAATTACTTGCATGGATTGAAGAATCAATCTCGATACAGAAGTATCGATCGTGTACTACTTATAATAAATTAATTCGCAGCTGTGATTTGGATATAACAGTTACCTCGGTGTCTAGTTTTAGAAATAAAATCAATGATCTATATTTTTAATTTTAGTGTATAAACTTATCTTATTAACTTTTATGTTTAAGTTATTTATTTTTGTTCTCTGTTTTTTAGTTCTCTAATTAGATATCTTAATCTAGTGATATCTGTAGGTGACTTGTAGCTTAATATCACTAATGTGTTATTATTATAACGTGAATAGTCATCCAAAAGTTGTAAAATAAATTAATAAAAATGGAACTTATGTCAAATTTTTACCTATAGTCAAATTTTAATGCAAATGAATGGTTGGTAAGATATATGAACATGCCAAATTAGAAAGTCGACCACAGCGCTCAAGAGCTATTCATTTAAAGTAATAAATTCTGTTGACTTGCCCATTTATAATTATTAGTAACAGTTGTAGTTTGATATCAAAATACTGGCCATGTAAATATGTGCGTAAATAATTAATAATGCGAAAATTAAATAAATTAAATCTTTTCTATTTCTTTTCCAGCTTCTAAGGACAATCGGGAATAAAAATAAGTTGTTTTATTTGCTAATGTTAACGTTAATAACGGTGTGATAGGAGGCCGTATCAAATACGAGAACGCGAAGCACGACCGAATTATTGTCAATTTTCCTTGTTTTATGACGCATATTAATACGACACGCCTATAAAGCTCCTTACATTTTTACCGCCAAAGTCAAAACTTTTACTTTATCCCAAAGTCATTTGGGATAGTGTAAAAGTTATTGACTATGGGCAAATTCGTGTTATTTATAAATTTAAAGTTATTAACAATAAAATATCGCATCACAAATAACACATTCCACCAATCGCCACATCTGCACGAAACGGTCTATAGCTGTAAATTTATCCCAGATGAAGCCCCTCCTTCAGAGGTGTATTTTAGGATATTAAGTAACGTCAGCCTATCCATGTCGTGCAATGTGGGTTCGGCTGTGCATTTTATGGAAACAGGCGGTATCCTCGGCATGCGTATGCAAGGTTGATTGGTGGGTTTCACACAAATAAGTTTGGAATGGATAGTAAATAGATATTCGTTATAAATGGTGCAGTGGAACTGCTGTGTCTTCGCAGATAAAAAATCCCTCGGATATTCCGTACACACGAAGCCGCTGAAAATAATAGTATTGTGGCGACCGAGGTTCGAACTTTCTGGCGTCGTAAGCCGGTCTCAAGACTTTTAGAAAAAGGTAGAAGATTCTGGAAGGAAGAGACACGGACAGATACATTTTAGAAAGGGATTGGTGAAGATCGAAATTTTAGAATAGAAGGTTCTGGAAGGAAAAGACACAGATACATAGATGTTTAGAAAGGGATAGACAGTAAATAAAATAATAAGGAAAAGAAGATCGAAATTATGGTTTTCAGAAGATTCTTCCGGTATATAAGCAGCGTAAAGCGCGCCTACCGGGGAGTTCAGTTCAAGACAACAAAGCGACAAGTGCGACACGAGAAAGTTAGAAGAAGAGTTAAGTAGAAGACAGTGACGAGTTTAGTGAAAAGTTTAGTGGGCAGTTCAGTGAAGGAGTTTAGCGTAGTTTAAGAGGAGATCAAGAAGCGAGCTACACGCGGTAAATTCGGAGGTGAGCACTACAGTAGCAGGAGGTAGTCTACGCAATATCGGCGACGGTATTGTGAGTGAGACATCTTATCGTCGGGACAGTGCGTGTAGGGGCAACCTTGCGGAAGGAATCACGTACGGCTGTGTAAGTTAATAAAAGCGTTTAGTTAAATAACTGGTGTTTCCTTCCAATCCTAAATGCGTAGCCCCGCCACCTAACTATCAATACGAAGTAATTTTAATAAAAAATACACCCGGCTGATTTCGCGGCTGTAGATGTTGTCTAGCAATAAATATCATTCTCTTTCTACCATCCCAAAGCAACTTTTGGATAATTGTAGTGGTCTCATCATCGTCGTAATAACTGAAATCCACTGTATTTTCTACCCGGGTTTTTGGGGATTTATCTCTATAAATCACATCTACCTCTTAAGCTAAGAGCTCATCTATACACCAATAAATTGCGCGTCTCACCAATAGCGACATTGACATTCAAACGACCTTTAAAAACGCGTAAACAAAATAAGCTAGAAAAATAACATGCATACTACAAAAACTCGAAATTAATATGAGTGAATAAGAACTTGGGACGTTGATTGAAAAATATGACCCAGATATATAATGAAGGAGGATCCTTTTATAAAATATAAAATACAATTTCAAAACATTTAAGCTATGATTAAATTGATTTTAATGAGGCAGAGTTTTTACCTATGCTTCCACCTAAACATTTGTGCACCTCGATGGGGCAAAACATACTGTACTTTATTCATCTCAATGTAGTCATGTAGGTCGCTGTGTTTTATTAAACGACTTTCAAAAGAAGGAGGTTCTCAATTTGTCTATATTTTTTTGGATATTTGTTACGCATTTTTTCTGCGTCAATTGTGGAACGATTTTTTTATTGAATGGGTATAGTTCCAAATTGGTCGCATAGTCATCATGTCAGGATCTGATGAGCGGATAGCAAGAAAATCGAGGGCAAACCTTCTTGAAGACCATCTACAACGAAGAATGAGATGGCGAACTGGTATACGCGTGCCAGTCATACAGTTTCTACAGGCGCTTAATATATTATTTATAAAACCATTCAAGTATTTGTGCTAAAAAGCAAAAATATTTATTTTATGTTTTAATTGGCACTGACTTGAAGATTTTATAGAAAGAAGTCGGTTACATTTTTTTTGCTTTTTAGTTCGAAGTTGGTTTTACTTTTGTTAACAAAAAATATTTAACGTATAAAGTTATTTGAATTGGAATAAAATTAATTGAAATTGTTAATTTCTAGGAACAGTGTTATTTTTCAATTCTAGCTTGTTGAAATTAAAACATATTTTTTATTTGTTTATTTTATTCATTTTTTGTGAGCCGGCCTCAATTTCAAAAAGGAAGAAAAAATACTTTTATGTACGCTGGTACATAAAAGTACAAAAAGGGCTACACGTTGTGACTCTGTAATATTAAAATAATTTTTATTCTACACAAAGATTTCCTTGGATGTGATATTTAATTTTTCATTCGAGTCTAAGTAAAGATGACTTTGATTAATTTCAAAGTTAGATGTTATTTATTAACGAACTACCAAAATAACATAATTTATATTAAGTAAATTTAATGTACATTTAGATATAAGAACGTATTTACCTATCCATATAAACTTTAATGTACACAACCTTGCCTTTTGGTTTCCCACTCTCGCTAGACCCATAGGTTTGCTGGAAGAAAACTCTTTTTAGGGTTAAGCTCGCCTTGTACATCATCACTATTTCGTGGTTTTATTTGTAAATGTTTTGTGTACACAATAAAGTATAAATAGTAATAAAAGCTAAAAATAAAATGAAACTACAAATATAAAATTGGGTACTTGTTTTTTGGATTAAACGCTTGTTTTTTATATTCACTTAGAAGTCACCATTTTCTCACTTTGTATTCGATCTATTATTTAAAACAAGTGGTAGCACTTATTGTTGGTAACTTAGGTGTCAATGCCCTCTTTGCTTTAAGTAGACTATCACTCATGTCGCCTCGACGCCGCGATCCATTTTCATTCGTAGAAGCTTGTAAAAATCGCAAGTCAGTAATCACTAGCTTACTTAAGATGAATAATAAAAATCGGCTAAGTATTTTATGAACGACATACACTAAAGGTTCTGTACAGTTCTTAAACACCCACTGTTTTAGGCCATGGAACTATAAACAAGCATTAAACTGTTATTTAAGAGCTAACTTAAAAAAATACAATTAAAAATAAACTAAGTTATAAATCTACACATATAAATAAATGAAATTGAAGTGTCTGTTTGTAATGTCAAAATACTTCTACCTAAGTTTGTTACTAACTGCATGAAAGTATATACGGTAGTTGTATCAAAAAATCATTTTAATTTTTTTTTTGTGTGTCTATTTTTTCCGGTTAATCTCTGAAACGGCTGGACCGATTTTGATTGGACTTTCACTGGCAGATAGCTTAGGCTACTTTTGTTTTAGAAAAAAATGAAAAACAAACGCGCAAGCAGCCCCGTCGCCGCACCGGGAGGCAAATTAAATTAAATTAATATAAACTATTTAACAAACCGCTGCCAGAGGGAAGCGTGTCCAGAAGGCTGGCTGCATTGCCACTGCTGTATGGCAATGCTGACTGTGATTTGAGCCTTCTGATTACGAGTGGCATCAATGAGTTTCCTAGTTTGAAGAACCCCGTTGACGATGCAAGCATTTAATTAAATATACATTTTTTTAGATTACAATCTAGTGCAAAACGGTGTACAGTTTTACGCAACTAATAATTCCTCCCAATGTACCGGCGCGGTAGACCAATTTTAGTAGAGCGGGAAAGTGTACGAATCGTGTAAGCGGATTAGAGCTAAGAAGGCATAGCAAGCAACACTTTACCATTTCCGCTTGCGAATAAAGTTCAATGTAGCTTATTTATTTATATGGCGGAAACCGGTCTGCACTTTTCTGTGGAAACGATAATTGCCGATCGGAATTATAAATTGTGTAAAACTGTTTAAGGGGCAGTTTTATTACTTTAAAGCAGTCTCTTTTAGGTAAGCTTTGGATGGACAATATCTCATTTAAAAACTGGAATATCGGCGAGACACCCGTCCGTGTCGTGAACTTTTTAGCTACCTTCATATCGTGTGCCCACTTTTGGGCAATGGTAAAATCCCATCTTTAGCCACTGGTTACGTTTCCTGCGAAATATCATGAAGAATTTAACTGAAAAGATTTTTTCGCACACTCCCGGGGGAAAGCGCGTCGACGTCTATGTAAGTAACAATCATTTTTTCCAAAAACTACCGGGTCCATGTGGATGAAAATTGGCTTGATATATACATAATATTATTGTTGTATTAGAAATGCGATAAATGTACTAATTAAGCTATGTTCCGCTTACACGATCGTGCGATAGTGTACGAATCGTGTAAGCGTTACTAAAATTTGTTTACTTACTGCGCAGGTGCATCGGGAGGAATTATTAGTTGTGTAAAACTGAACTACCATATAGTATTTTAGAATTATACTGTATTGTACTGTACAGTATTGTATTAGAAAACAAGTGAACATGATGATAGTATAAGGGGTTATTTTGCCAATGAAAAAAGTGATTACAAAAGAAATATTACACAAATAGCTATTGGCCTAATGTTTTATTGCTAAAAGGTTAAATTGCAGCAAAAGCCGTAATTCCCCGATACCCAGTGGGCTTTTATAAATAACAATGATAGCCTTATCTTATCTAGCTATGATATTAGCCCCCAGAGAATAACCTCTGCGGTTGCTGGATATATATTCTGAATTGGGAATATTCTGGCTCCGCGTATATTTTTGTTGTTTTTAGGACTTCGCACCTATTTTGGTAATGAATGTAACAAGTATGGGAGGATAGTTCACGCGCAATGAACTGTTCTACGTTAATATCCCGCGAGATTTATATACGTATATACGCGAATATAATTATACGTAGGTATAATTGAAGATTTTAATTAAGAAAATTTACTAGTGAATGGCTGACGTCAAAGAGGCTTGGTTCAGACTAGGGTTCCCAACCGTACTATAATATATACATATATGTATATATATATATATATATGTATATATTTTGTTACGAGTTGCAGGACTCGAATTAAAATGCCGTTACTATAGATTTTTATTAGAACTATACAAACACGTATAACACAGGTACAAATATAACTGAACTCAATCAGTCCAAACGTAATGCGCGATTCAATAACACGCGCAAAGTCCGTCACTATATAGATTATCGAATTTACACACCTCTTGTCTCGCTAGTGGTTATCGCTTGACTGACGAACTCTCCATTGGGGCATTGCTTTCTACTGCATAAATGCAATATGTCTACCTGGCCGCACGGGTCTAATTTCTTAGAATCACACCTGACTATGACTGCCATGCCTATATAATTGAATAATGACTGCCATGAAGGCGTACAATAGGCTGCTCTCCACAATAACCAATAAATAAGTAAACAAAAGAAGTCCATGCGGAAAGATAATAAAGTGTGCTTTTATGGTATGCAGGTGTGAATCTACTTTTGTCGGCAATAGGTCGTAACAATATATATATATATATATATATATATATATATATATATATATATATATATATATATATATATATATATATATATATATATATATATTAGGTGTGAAAAATGTTAGTTTTTGATGTTTTAAGAACTCAAAGGACAGCTCAAAAAAAATTTTAAGCGCTTTTATAAGCGGTTTTTTTTAAATTTTAGAGCTACCTTTTAATGATCATATTAATATTCCATATGTTTTTTCTTTTCTTTAGTCATATAATCGATAAAAAAAAACACCACGAGATGAATTAAAAATCAAACACCAATATAAAAAATACATTTTATAAAATTTATAGTGCATTATTCACTCGAAAAAATCTAAAATAATGCACTAGTAAATTAAAAAAAAATTATGAGCGACCTTTTCAAATTCAAATTTTGAACTGATACTTTCAGAAACGTATTATTTTTTGGTGTATCAAATTATACCGTAACGTGAAAAAAACTTTGAATAAAAATCGAGTTTTAGCAATTTTTGAAATCTGAAAAAATTTGGAGCGACCTCTTAATTTTTTTTTTGAGCTGTCCTTTGGAGGGGAGTTCTTAAAACAACAAAAACTAAAAAAAAATCACACGAGACTCAAAAAATAAATCGGCTTTTGCGCCACCCTAATATATATATTTCATTCTATATTATTTTTCTATAATTTATACTACAGTTAACCAGACTGACTCCACTGTCTGTACTTGTGACCAGACCCATTTATTCTTATATATTTCGGTGCGCTAAATCCGAATCTGGGGTCAATTTGGTCCATACACCCTCAGCATTTTGTGTATAATAATAGCATACTATAAATATGTTATAAATTAGCATTAATGTCCAGTGTATTGGTAGCCTGTATGGGTATCAGCGATGTTTGTAAAAATAAATAAATAATTTATAGTGAGAAGAGTCCGCATCCTCACTAAGCGTAGTGGCAGCGTTAGACAAATTCCGGTATGAAATAAAAAATATTTATATTTATAAACTCACATTTATTATTATTCCGAAAAGGTAAAAATGTACAATTAATCACAAACAAAAGAATTAGCTTACAGTAAAAATTATAGACAATTTTGTACAAAGGTTTTAAATAATATACAGTCATGCGTAAAAGTGTTTCGATAGAACATTTTGATATAAATGTTTGTTAACTTTCAAATCGAAGTCATTTTAAATCAATGGAATTAAATTGTCTCTACTGTTTAATTTAACATGCTAAAATGGAGGATACAGAATTTAATATGCAGAATAATATTTAGAAATAAACATAAAGGAAAATGTTTGAAAAACCTTATGGAAACACTTTCATTTCGGTTTTAAAAAATATTTTTCCAATGACATAAAATGCAGATTTAAAGAAAAAGGAACTTTGCCGGTTGTTAAAAATATATGCTATATATAGATTATAAACTAAAAATAAACTAAGTTATAAATAGTACAAGCTTATTATTATAGAGTGTGTAACAAATCCCTGCAAGATCGGAGCGTGCCCAGAAGGCTGGCTCTGCATTGCCGCGCTGTATGACGATGCTTATTTGTTGGGCGAAATATGAACCAGCCTTCTTATCACGGGTGGCATCAAAGAGTTTCTTGCAAATCTCTTTGAGGAAACTCTTTGCCGATGGACTCTTTTTGTTTTTATTTCTTTTACACACGACTGCATAGAACCTACTTTGCATACAAAATCTAGACTCATGGTATTATTATATTAATAATCATTCAAAAAAGAACAAATTTCTATATCTATAAAACTCTGTAGTAATATTTTGGTAGGCTAATTTCAAAAAGTATTGCTTAAAACCAAAACAAATTATTGGTATTATAAATAGAAAGTCACGTAAAAAGAGTACAAGAGAGTAACTAAAGGAAACAAAAAAAATATTATAAATAACATGCTCAGCACTTGATGAGAGAACCTAACCCGTCAGGTGACCTTTTAGGTAACAGTTGATTTGGATAACACAGTTCAGTACACAGTATGATGATCGAAGGTCTTAATAATAATAATCGTCATCTTTCTGACCATGTTACCTATAGAACAGAAAAACACGGCTTATTATTCTACTAGTAGTCTTTAAGTTATAAAGGAATTATAGAACTTAATTTATTGTTAAAAATATTTAAATATTAAACTATAAATATATTACAGGTATGAATGAGATGATAATTTCTTAACTTTTATTAATATAAAGAAATTAATTAAAATTAAAGTAATTCATAGGCCTATTAATTTTTTCGTGCACCCAAAACGCTATTAAATTAAAATAATACTATATTATCACAATATCATAATAAGTACCGAATTTAGATTTTTTTTAAAGTATGTTAAATGAAAATCAACTAGAGAAAAATTTATTTGTTACTTTCATTATAATAATATGTAATATAGTCAGCATAACAAAAAGTTACGACAGGTTAAGATCGTAAAATTTATTCTCGACTTAAATAATTTTTAAATAAATGAAAAAGAAAACACAAATTCACATTCTTTTAAAATAATATTTGTTTTTATAAACATAACGCTTTATATCTTTATTTTCCTTTCACTTTTCAAAGTGCAAACCCATTACAGGTATTTTTAAATTAAATTACATTTTTACAACAGAAAAGCTCGTTTCGTTTTATAATTTTATCATAAATTTAATCTTACATTAAAATGTATTATTAACATGGCAACTTTTCATATAACATACATACTTACATTAGTATAATTTTATAAGTATTTGTACATATTTACAATGAGAACATTTCAATATATATATTATAACTACTGTCTTTTAGCATGATTACAACCTCAAGTAGACAACCAAAATATTTTCACATTTAAAAATTCTCTATCGTATTGTGTATTCAGTGATTTGATTTGTGATATTTAAGTGATTTTATATTAGGTGTATATAATCCATCGTAATCTTTAATACTTGAAGTTGATGTATTTCTTTGAAGAGATTCATGTAAGTAGATGAGTTTCCTTCATTACTTTTTTAGAAACTGGGTGATAGTAATACGTGTGATAATAGTAATAATCATAATAAGTCTTAACAGTACATTTGTTTAAATATTATTATTTTTATTTCAGGACATTATTAATACTCACAAAAGTATAATACACAGCATATTGTATGTAGATAGTTATGATTTCAATGTGTGTATAACGAAATAAATAAATTTTAACTCTGAATTCTGTGTACCATAAGTCTATTTCTCTTTTTTGTCAATTTTTAATGGATTATTACTTTAAAATATGAAGATTTTTAGCATCTAAAAAAATGTGTGTATGTGCAGTTCACACGCAGTAGAGACTTCAGAGAATATACTCACAGATAATTCTTCTTTAACTTTTATTAATATAAATATAATTCCTTTAGCCTACATCCGTCAACATATTATAATTCAAAATAAACTTCTTAAGTATCACTTTCAATTTTTCACTGTATTAGACTAAACAATATTATTTTCAGTTTTATTTTATTCCTAATTGGATCTATGTTTAATCATCGGTTTCATTGACTCTGATCAGTGCTGCACAATGTAAAACTCGTATCTCATTCTCTCGCAGGCTTAGTCCTATATATTTATCTCTTTTTAGTGTCGCTTTTTCGTTTCATCGAGTTTCAAACCACAACGATTTTAAAGAAGTTTCATTTCGTTAAAGATTTTTTTGTAAATTTGCTGTGTTACATTTGTCTACTTCAAAACCGGCTGTCAGTTTAAACGATAAAGGAAGTATTAATAAGATTTCAATTTCATATACTGATATTAACTATGCTTACGGTTATTAGCCAATCTATTATTAAACCCGAATCCTCAAGTTGAACATTTTGAAATAGAATTTAACTGTTGTTTATAACATGTTGCCTGATTAGGAAGTTTGAGGTCAGTGTTATCTCATTCCCCGAGTTGACGAGCTTGATAATTAGTTCAGTACTGTAGTTTAATATTATGTTAGTAGGTAAAGCGCCGTAAACCAGAAACCTTGCGGTTTCTCTTCCGACATGTTGCAATTTGTATTGAAATTTGTACAGAACTAGGTGGTGTGTTAGTATTAAATGATATATTACATGAAAAAATCATTTAAATTTAGAAGAAAATAATAAAATATTAAAAACAAAAAAGATTGCTGTCAAGAACACATATGGGCTATTTTATTCTGCTGTCTGTACTGTGATTGTAATCAGACCAAAGACATAAACCACAATTTGTTTATCTACTCAATGTGTAACTATAAGATTTTTCAGTCTTATACATCTCGTGGAAGATGTCTTTATTTTTTTAAACTTAATTATGTACCGTAGACAAAAAAGTGATCTACAAATCTTCCGAGAAGCTCTTTGAAATTTTTACTTTTTTCATAACAGACTTCGATTTTTTTACAAGTTTTAATCATATTTTGTGCTATTTGAATACAAGTGGTTTTTAAAGTAAATGTAGTAAGGACATTTCCATGAGGATCACTTTTTTGGCAACTGTACCACCATTACCTATTAAATTGACATTTATGACAGAATCTTGAAACGTCATTTAAAATATTCCTATAAAAATGTATGTTTGTGCTTTTGGAAATACCACTGACTTACCATGAATACCAATAATTTTTTAGCATAATGAAAATAGCTAACAATAAAATCAGATACAAAGAAGTTAAATACATGTCTTCTTGAGTTAAAATCGTAACATTTATTTACGATCTTGTTTGTTTCTGAAAACCATGTTTCAATATTTCACTAATTTCAGTGAATATAATATTTAATATATTAATGTAATAATGCCATTCTTGCAAGATAAAAATGTAGGTGAAATAATAAACAAATAGGTTCTTAATACTCGTATTTACAATATGAGTTTAATAGTCATCAATCATAACTTTCTTGAAAGTTTGATGAAACAAAGAAATTTATGGCAAAAAAGTAGCAAGGAATCAAGGAATGGTTTAATAATGTACATTTAAAAGGCAATCTTAACCTAGCGATAAAATGAGTAAATTATAAAGAAGGAATTAAAGTTCTATTTTCTTTGTTTAATCTTAAAACTTCTACTAATATATAAAATTATACTTAATTGTCGCATATGTATTTGTATATATGTACAATTAAACATGAGATAATTAAGTATAAAGAAATTTTGAAGTCGGTACAACTACCTGAAATTGAAACTCAAATCCAAAGTCTCTAAAAACTCAATTGCCTTTCAAACACTAGGCAAAGAACATAGTATTTTCGGACGGGACATTTGAGACCCAATTTTGTATTTTTGTTACAATTATGACAAATACGTTTTCTGAATCAATCATATAACTATAATATAATATTCATTATACAATAATATGTAACAACTGTGTGGTAAAATGTACTGTGCTTTCAAATTGTATAACATCTGTATGGGAACATATGACAAATAAATGTATTGAATTGAATTTTAATATTTTTTCCTGACAGTACAAATATATTACATAACACATGTATACAACGCAGTAGAAGTAAAAAAAAATATTCAAAATAAAATAGTTTCACGTTGTAATTTAATCCTGTAGAAAATTTCTTAACGAATATACTAATCTTTCCATCGAACATCTGTTACCTATTAACATAGGTTTATTCCGAGAACACATTGTAACAGAGCAATTTCGAACTCAGATAATTCGTACTGTCGGAAACAGAATTGTTACGCTACACGCATTAGGTAGACGGTACACGGAAGCGGAAGTCAATCAAATTTCTAGAGCAATTAGCGATTCAAAAATGTATATATACCCCTATCTAGACGCTTTCTTTTCTACCGAACATACAGAATACAAATATTGTAATAATAATTGAAGAGATGAGTAGATAAAGGAGTTATGTAACGTAGTAGACTTTAAAGCTATTTGAAATTCGTTTTAAAAATAACAAGTGATGAAGGAGTTATTTACGACAGCAAAACGGTAAACCGGCTTATCGGCTATTTACCTTTGTTTACCAATTGTAATATGCTCCTCTCATCCACTCATATTTTCAACTATAACTATGTACTAGTTGTATCGTTTATCAGTGATCAATAAAAATATCTATATGCTAAATTATATAATCTTCGGTATACATCAACTTCATGAGAAGGGAACATACAAAGACATAGACATACAAACGAACACAAAGTGAAGGTTTTTCCAAACCAGCATGATATGGAAAAATTAAATTGTATTCTATATGTGTCTTAAAATTATTGATAGTCTTTCTTTTATACATCAGCATTAATACTGAATTTTTTATGGCATCTAAAATCGAATTACCGAATATGACACTGAACGAACTGAAACTTTAACTTTTAAATGTATTTTACGGCACTTGATGCATGTGCTGTTACTTTTACTCTACCTAACCATTCATTTTAGTTTTGACGTTTACGCCTACCAAATTGGGCATTATTTAACAATAAATTTCATATGCTACAAATGTCACAATTGTCATGTTATATATTAGGTTGGGGAAAAACTTTCTTCGCATTTTATATAAAAATTCAAACGATTTTTTTATAAAGTTTATTTACATTTGACTAAGGTATGTAGGCGCCATTTTGTTGGATAACTTTTTACCATCTTGTAGGTAGGGACGTGATCCCATTGCTATAAAAATTTTGGGGCTTCTGATCAAAAAACTGCGACAAGTGGTTTTGGCAGTCCTCTCGTGATGTTAACCTGACACTGCCTAAGGAATTTTGCAGAGACCGAAACAGGTGAAAGTCTGAAGGTGCAAGGTCAACACCTCCCAGCCAAACTCTCGTAATTTTTGTGATGTGTGAGGTCTAGCGTTATCATGGTGAAAAACCACACCCCTTCTGTTGGTTAATTCCGGCCGCTTTCTCTCAACTTTTTGCTTTAATATCATCAGTTGTTCGCAGTAAAGTTCAGAATCGATGGTCCTGCCTGGCGGTAACAGCTCATAATGAATAATGCCCTTCCAATCCCACCATACACACAGCATCACCTTGTTGCGAGTTAACCCGGGTTTCGCCACAGTCTGTGAAGCCTGACCGGCCTTTGACCACGATCTTTTTCGCACGTTCTTGTCGTACGTGATCCACTTTTCATCACCAGTTATCAGCTTCTTCAAAAATGGTTCGGTTTCATTGCGTCGTAATAAAGAATCACAAATGAGTACACGGTTCATTAGGTTTCTTTCAGTGAACTCATGAGGCACCCAAATATCGAGCTTTTTTGTGTACCCAGCTTTTTTCAAATGCGCCAAAACCGTTTTGTGGTCAATTCCCAGTTCTCCAGCTACATCGTAACTACTAATATGCCGATTTTGCTCCACTATTTCAAAAATGGCATCAATTTTGTCCGTAACAGGGCGACCAGAGCGACTTGCATCTTTGATATCAAAATTTCCGGATCGAAAACGCTTAAACCAAATTTGCGCTACTCTCACAGATACTGCATTAGGTCCATAAACATCACAATTTTTTTTCGCGGCTTGTGTTGCATTTTTACCTTTTTTGTAGTAAAATTTTAAAATGTATTCAATTTCTTCATTAGATTCACTCATTTTAACAATAAGAAAAACAAATGAAAATCACACATTTTCCTAATTTGAAGTTGGAATTGTCTTCTTTAAAATTAAAACTTTTTAATGATACCAAAACCAGCCAAATACAAATTGTATAGCCAAAGAGATCTTATTACAAGTTCATACATACTATATGCGAAAAGACTTTTTCCCCAACCTATTAATACTACATTTTTTTATTTTATGGCTTGGTTTCTAGACCTTTAAGCTAAGTCTGTTTTGGATATTCGGCACTTCACAGGTTTTTCAAATGTAGTTGCTTCATTTTCTTAAGCCTATGTGTAGCACAGCTGAACTGTAGGTTATCAGCTGGTGCCATTAAACGGAGTTCTCGTGACAACTTAAAAGGCCACATTTAACTATACAGTTCACATTTCTCACAAAACACATAATTCATACTCAAGAACTATCAATATCCTACAACTATTGTTCATTTTAGAGTAATTTTACATATTTTTAGAAAATAAAACTGCACAGCACAGCTTCTTCTTTCAGTTCCCATCAAAAACTCATAATACTACATTGTTCAAGAATACAAAATAGTGACGTTCTGTGAGTGATACATAGACTAAAAACTATTATTATTATACCTACATTTAATCTTAATTCGTTTTAAAATAAGGTAAAAGAGCCGTAAGTTGCTTTTTTTGCTTATTTATTATGCACAATACAGTATTTTTAGCGAATGATATAGATGTACTAAATTCATTTATTCACAAAGATACGATTTTTCAATAGTATTTACTCGATTTTAACATAAAATCAAATCGGTAACGCTTTAAGACATTACTAATTGATTAAGCATCGAACTGTCAAGAGTAAAATAAACGGCTGGACAAAGTATATTCGGTAGAATTTTATAATATATGTAAAAAGTTAACTCAGAAACCATATCCTTTTATGTTCAACGTCAATTTCGAATCAGAAAACGTATTTAATTTAACCAACAAAGCCTTTTAACGTATATGTACAATCTTCTCAATAATAATTAATGAACAATTTTCTATTGAATGTAATTTTAGGTTATGTTTAATTATTCATATTCCTTACTCGGAACGTTGTGTTCGGGATTAGTTTCCGTGGATTTCGTCGTAACACTTTTGGGCTCGCATACAACGTTTGAAATGTTTTGTTGCGGGAATGTACCTGAAACGTTGAAATTTTTTTAATTTTATTGTACATACTTTTGTGGTCTCTCGATGGTTTTAATTCGTTTTTAATCATATATATTTTATAATTCTATAGATATGTAGCAGCTAGAGATAGAGGTTGAATGATGCTTCAGATGGTAGAAAGTAGTCGAATGCTGATGTGAAAACTGAAGTGAACTAATTTATTTTGGAACCGGTAATATATATATAACATCTTTAGTTCTGCCTAGAGGAGCTAGTGCCACCCCGACCAGGCGAACCCCACACACGGGTCGCGATTTATCCCCGTTCTCGTGGCTTATGGTCCTCAATCGTATTTCCCCTTGCTAAAAAAAGGAGAGATGAGATAGGGAGAATGGGATAGGGGATTAGATAGGAGGTGTACGATTTAGAAGGTTTAAATGAATGTATTTATTTGAAAAACGAATCTTAAAATTTACTTATTTAAAGACACGAGCCTGCTTCCGATTCCAAAGCAATTGAAGTTAGTGTTAAAGGAGAAAATCAAAAAAGAAGAGATAGGATATGGGAGATAAGAAATGGGCTAACTGAACTCATTTCAAGCCAATGTTCTATCATCATACTTACTATTTAATCTATTCTTCAAATGAGGTAACGTATTGGTGCTCCGATCCAGGACACCTTTGCTGAAGTATACACTGTCCTTATTGAACCTTACTGGAGGTGAATTGGAACAGCTTCTCGAGTCCTGATTTAATAGCCTAGGTTCTATGTGGTATCTAGGCTCTAATTCTGGCATTTGGGTTAGGTTTAAAGGATTCCTCGGGTTGCTGTAAATGCCTGGTGGGTTGGCGTACAGTTCTGGTGGCATGAGTTGTTCCGCTGGAAGCTGTAACGAAGAAATGTTATGAACTTAAAGGAAATGAGACGGTATTATAAATATATTGCCTCTGGTATTTCAACTGTCCGTAAGCGACAATTAATATTCTCTTTTATTGCAAAGCAGGCAAACAGATAAACGGCCCACTTGACGGAAAGTGGTTGCCAGACTTTAGGATGGGATAAAAAGGATTGGGTAGAAGGGATGGGAGAAAGGGTTTGAGGTATGTGTCGAGATAGACAGTTCAGACAGGAGGAATGGTTTAGAGGGGATGGAATAGAGGAATGGAAAAGATGGAATAAGTAGACGGGGAAGTAGGTCATAGGAACTCTCACTTATCCTATGAACAGCCCAGCTTGCTGCAGTCAAGATAATGATTCCAGCATGGATCCAGATTTTAACATCAAAGAAAGAATATGTGGGGCCATACAATCTTTGCAAGGTTTCGGCAGAGGAAAAAGACCCGAGAAACGCTGATATGACATCGTGATCTTGTGTACAATGACATGCGTGCAATAGTTTCACTATTAAGGAGTTGGAAAGTGTTCAAACAGAACACAAGTTATTGATGTGTGCAGAAGTGGTTTAAAAATGTTCGTCAGTTTTCAAATTGATTCATTTAACGTTCCGCGAACATATCTTACATTTTCAAACTAAGTCACAGAACAGACTGTTCCACAGAAACTTATTTTTCACTCATTGACAATAAAGTTTTAAATTACTTAGATTTTCTGTCTTGTCTAGGAAGATTGTTTAGACATGGAAAACATTTTTATTGGTTTTAATATTTATGTTTAGCGTAGTGATTATATCCTCTTTGTTTCCTATTGTTAACTTAGCGTTTGTCATTGTCAACATTGCAATTTTATTTTTCACGTTTCTTTATTTTACAAAAGTAAAATTTATTAAAATGTTGGCAGTATTGTTTCTTATACTCGTGTGACGAACATTTTCGTTCCATGACTGTACATAAAAAGTAAGAGAGTTGATCCCGGTTATACTCCGGGCAAACGTTATCCTCAGCATTTGGCGTATGCAGACTGTTCATCCGCTCCAAACTTTTTATTTTCAGCTCATGATTCGGTATGTGGTATTTGGATATTTGATCTAAATTAGGCCCGTGCAATTTTATATAGTCTTACATGTAATCTTATATCACTATCATAGATAAAATATTAAAGCACTTACCAAACCACTTGTATTTAACGGCAAAGCATTTTTGTACTTCAACCAATCTTCGTAAACTTTATCGTATGGTCTGTGGCAATCGTTTGCTACAACATTTGGCATATGCAGGCTGCTCATTGGCCCCAAGCTCTGTATACTTGGCCCAAGATTTGGCATTTGGATATTCGGACCAATGTTTTGACCCAAATTGGGACCATACGGTCGTCTATAGTCTATCGATCTTACATGCTGGATATATTGGGCGCATGGATCTATATTATGGTCGTAGAATCGATCTGTTTGATTTATATCATACTTGTCAGGAGTTTTAGATATTAGGGGTCTAATTGAGCTGTAATCAGTTGTTGATGATTTGTTTGAGCAACTGTCACTTATTTTACCGTCTAAGGGTATGATGTCTGGATTTTTATCTGAAACAAAAAAAAACATTTAATAATAATTTATTTGTCCCACACCACTGTCAGTGTGGAGATAAGGTGGAGCGCCTCGGTCACCATGGTTTATCTTGTACCAGAAGTGCCGGCAGAATTCCGCGTCATGCAGCACTTAATGACATAATCCGTCGGGCTCTTGTCACCGCCGGGGTACCTGCAGTTCTAGAACCGAACGGCTTGTGCCGCGACAATGGCAAGAGACCCGATGGTATGTCATTGGTGCCCTGGAGAATGGGTCACCCTTTAGTATGGGATGCGTTTTGCGTCGATACTTTGGTGGCGTCCCATCTTTCAGCCACTAGAATTTCTGCTGGTACAACTGTTGCACAACAGAAGGCCCTAAAATGTCGCAAATATTCCGCCTTCGAAAATGATTACATATTTGCGGCTTTTGGGGTCGAGACCCTGGGACCATGGGGGCCTGAGGCGCACAAACTTTATCGAGACATAGCAAACACCTGGTAGACGTCTCATGTGACCAAAAGACTGGTCTGTACCTCGGACAACGCATTAGCGTTGCGATACAGCGAGGTAATGTGGCCAGTCTTTTGGGCACGTTTCCAATTGACAGCGGTCTGGCACTAGATTTTATAATTTAATTTTATTTTGTATATATACTTATTCATATTTTAATTTAGTTATTTAATTGTTAATAGTTTCATATAATTTGTATATCCTTAAATTTAACAAATACCAAATGACAAACAATTTAAAATTAGATATGTTTCTAATTTATTTAATATAATAAATAATATCAGCCCATAAATGAGCCATTACTGGGCTTGGGCTTCCCTATATTTAAGAGAACGGGGAGTATGCTTGTCGGACGAAGAGTAGAGCCCACGAGACAGTGAGGTATGAACCTTGTGATCATTTACTGGTTCAATATAATGGATGGTATGGGAGAGATATGACCAAGATCCTTGCACTAGAAAAGTAGAAGCTCCTTGAGATCCACCTTCTCCTGGCTTGGTTCACACAGGAACAGCATACGGCACCAAATTCCATGATAGAGCTAACACTTCATACAAAGTCTTAAGTAATATGAAGTTCTTTTTCTTATTGCAGGAGTTCAGCAGATAGGCAGACGGCCCACTTGATGGAAAGTGGTTACCATCGCCTATGGACATTTGCAACACTAAAGTGCTACAAATGCGCTGCTACTCTCTTAAGGGACACTGAAACCTCGTCACTAATGCCGGAACACAACTCAAGGTTGTTATGGCGACATACTTTAGACCAGGGGTGGTAGCCATCCAGTCGGGCAAATGTCCTACCACCTGGAACACCCAGTAATCACAACAAGTTGAAATATATTAGGATAGTCGATAGTTGACTCGGAAAGTGTCCAAAAATGGCTGCTTTTAACCCTGTTGTGCATTAGCCGTCGCCTCACACAGAAAGAGGGTAGAGAACAAAGTTAATGGAGCTATAATATACCTACTTTACTTTAGACAAGAACCAAACAATACGCGCCACGCTTGTTCAAGGTGGATTTGTGGATTACGCATATCGGTTACTACAGTGCAAGTTTTATTATGATGTTGTCCTTTACGATCAATACAATACATATTAGGCTATGCCCGCGACTTCGTCTACGCTTGTCTTGAATGAAAAAAATGTAAGCTATCGTTTTAGTGAAAATTGTCTTGGAATAAGCTAATTTTTATGCACCCAATCATCTATAAATCGCTTCCGGATAAAATCCCAGGATAAAAAATCACCATTTTATTAATAAAATTTGCTATCGTTCAGTGAAAAAATCACATCGGATTTCGAAACATTAATTTTAATCTAGCCATTTTAAATCATTCTCAGAAAAAATCGCGCGGGATTCACTACATAAAAGTGACGCAGATTTTAAGTCTAAGAATTTGCTATCGATCAGTGAAAAGCGCATCAAAATCAGCCCAGTAGTTTTTACGTGAATCCCGAACAGACAAATAATTTAAAAAAAAATTACATGGTGTTTTCCGTCGTTTATATCGTCTATTCCAGTTGTCTTTTAATAGCTTTAATAAGCAGACACGGCATGATTATATCAGAATTTTATAATATTACAAACTTAAGAATATGTAAGTACATTAGGTCAGAAAAGTATCAAGTGCTACCTGCATGTTTTCCGGTCAGGATTTGAATCCGCGTCATTTGAGATACTAGTTTGAGACGTGTGTATATTGTTACGACCGACAAAAACAAATTCACACCTGCATACCTCTTTGCGCATTTTATTACTTTCGGTCTTTGGACTTCTTTTGTTTACTTTGTGTTTAAAATTTGCGATTAGAAAAACAGCCCATTGTATATTGTAATCTTTTATGGTAGTCATTAGCCAGGTGTGATTCTAAGAAATTCGGTCCGTGCGGCCAGGTAGACATATTGTGCAGCATAAAGGAAGGCCCCAATGGAGAGATCGTCAGTCTAGCGATAACCACGAGCGAAGCAAGACGTGTGTACCACATTCGGTATTCTATTTAGTGACGGACTTTGCGCTTTTTATGGAATTACGATCTCGCGCATTACATTTGGACTGGTTGTGTTCAGTTATATTTGTACCTGTGTTATACGTGTTTGTATAGTTCTAATAAACTCGATAATAATTCCAACGGATTTTAATTCGAGTCCTGCAACTCGTAACAATATTAAACACTAGCCAACTAATACGATTCCTGAACCAAATTAATAGTGACCGAACATTTTCTTCAGTCGGTAAAATAGTTTATAGGCATAATAATACACCTATAGTTATTCTGTCAGACATATCACAAAGCTATAATAATGGAAAACCCCTGTCAGATGCAATCCTAACTTTCCAGGAATATTTAAGGAGTTACACATTTCACAGCTTTGATAAGCAATAATTTGTATAATATTTTCTTAAGTTTTCGCGACTTGTATACATAATAAAACTACGTTTTAAGCGCGGTAATTTATTTGATTTTTGTTATTCCGACGTTTCGGCCACTTTTCAGTGGCCGTGATCACGGAAGACAAAGATGTTAAGTGTCAACGAGTATAGTTAAAGTTTTATTTAGCCTACCGCCAACTTGTTCATTCTAATTATTTAGTTTTAATTTTGTTTATGGTTATTATTTACTCTATGGGAGCTTAATCTAATTTACCACCGCTTCGCAACATGTTATGGCTTTGAAGAGAAGAAGCGGCGCAAGAAACTCTTCAGCAAACATGCCTAGCTCTAATAATTTCTTTCTTCGACTCGGTCTCCAGTCCAAGACTAGTCTGCTCACTCGGCCATCGGTCCTGCGGCAGACGTGATCGGCCCACTGCCACTTCAACTTGCTAATTTTCTGAGCTATTTCGGTTACCTTGATTCTCTTATGGATATCCTCATTTCTAACTCTATCCATAAAAGAAACACCTAACATAGCTCGCTCCATAGCCCGTTGAGCGACTTGAAATTTGTGGACCAGTCCCACCGTCAGTGTCCACGTCTCGACCCCGTAAGTCAGGACGGGGACGACACACTGCTCGAAAACTTTCGTCTTCAGGAATTGCATACTGACGACCTGCGCAAGGTCGCCGGTAGTCGCTGGACGAGGAAGGCAGAGGGCCGTGATGGGTGGCGCCAACTTGGGGAGACCTACGTCCAGCAGTGGATGGTTATTGACTGACAACGAATCTAGTTACCTTGAGTGCAACAGTACACACTAAAATATGTTTTTTAATTCTTTTTACATGTTCCTCAATTACTAATTATTAAAATAAACTCTTATATGAATCATTAAATGTCGCCCGGGTTAGTATTTTTAGGAACTTAAATATCTAGTATATTGTAATAATATTTTTTTAAATTTAATAGCGTCTATTTTAGGACTAAAAAATATAGATTTTAAGAATTTAGTTTTGGTCATTCGTCTACTAACTTCACAAAACAAACGTACGAATGTACAGATTCCCAACACTTCTTGACGAAAGTACATCTTAACACAGGACACGTCTAAATTACTAAACTGGCATCTGTAAGCTCTAACTTACCCTTGAAGGGCGTAACTTAAGATGTTTACCCTTTATGGTACTTGATAGTTTATTTGACCCTAATATCTAATACAAATCGTTGGTTCAATTGGTTGAGATAGTTTAGAATTACATTCCTGAATGGTAAGTATTCATGTAATCTTAATATGTAAGTCAAATGTTTTTATTTGACACCTTTATTATTGTAATTTTTTATGACTAGATTACAATAGACAGGATTTAAATAGACCACGAGATCTATTAAAGTTATTATTTTAACGTCGTTTCAAAGAGGTATGTGTTTTGACTTAAAAATCAAAAGAATGCCAGTTCGATAGAACACGAGGTTATGAAAAAAAACAGTTTTAATTTTCTTTTGACACTGTTCCACCACTATAAAAAAAAAAAATTCAAGAGTAGAAAGGATTGTAAAACACATATTCGGAAAAAAATTGGTGATAGATAATTTTCAAAAACTCGAGATAAAAATATTTTAATTTTATGTTATTTTTAAAACATCAGCTTTCCGTCCGGGAATTGCAACAAAAATATTGTTTTATGCCTTTTGCTCCCAATTATTGTTAAAAATTCGCTATGACTTCATTTGTAATTTTCCTATTGAAGAAAAAATTAAAACGAAAAAATAGCTTTTTGAAAACTTGAAAAGTACTTAAGATAAAATCTGAAAATGTGGGTGAATTATTTTTATTTGATAACAAAACGATACCCATAGTAAAAGTAGAAAATGCTGCGGGCCAGTTTTTACTTAGAAACCTTTTATATAACTTAAATAATAATTTGATGAAAAGTAATTTATAAGTATAAAATAATGTCAAAACATTTTTGATATTTTTATTACAACTTATGCCGCAATTTAACGGTGGCTGTAAAAAAAGGTTGGGATATGAGTCGCATGTATTATCTATGGTTCACATAGTTTTCTAAAATTTTTGACAGCAGCGAGAATCGCTTCGCAGGGACGAAAAGTGCGTTTTTCATCCCTGTGATTAGGCAACTCCAAGCGTACTTTCAGAATATGAGAAAGGTAAAATATATTTTCTTACCCAAGCTATCAACACTTTCAGATTCCTTGGTGCCAGTTAACGGTATATTAGAGGTTTCATCCTGTTGTCGTTTATCTTTTTCATTTTTATCTGGGAACAAAAATATTATGCTTAATAAGATCTCATACGCCCTATATTGTTATCCCCAGTCCGGTCCAGTCGCTCGGTTGCTTAGTATGTGGATGAATTTGCGGCTAGCCGGACAGTCAGCCGCAATCTCAACCGGTAACGCGCGGTTGACAAATTGGCCGCATACTGAGGCCCTACTCTCAAACGTCTTTCGTCGTTCGTTTCCGTCCGATCAGCACGAAAGAGTCCATGAAATTTTATATAGAAGAAAGAAAGAGCAAAGATTTCTTTAACACTACAATAATTAGTTCAAAAAGATTTTCTACTGAATCCCTGTATGCAATTTCTAAGCTTCTCCCCGTCAGGAAACTCTATATCTTACACATGACACTTAGATACCACAAAGGGTTACCCTTCGACCGTGCCAAACTTAGGAATAGACGTTATGACATAGTTGCCCCTGCATATTCCGCTCGTTCAGTCTTTGCTAGTCGGCAAAATGTAGCACAAGCCCCCCGTGTTTATAATAAAATTAATCGTGTTCTTAACATTTACCCCATGCAACTATATGAGTGTAAGAAAAATCTGACTTAATGGCTCCTTACCCTTAATTATGATGAAGTGGAAGACATCTTGGTTACATTAGTTTGAATCTGATACATGCTTAATGTATTCAATAAGACTCGAAACAAATCAGTAGGGATTTGTGTTCCATTCAAACTACCACCCGCACATACACACGCACACACGCACCTCACACTTGTTTGCTACTTGCCCACTACGGACACAACTACTCGAAACCCATCTATTTATCTCTTTCTTTATTTTCTTTAAATATTTGTAAAAGTACTCTCTGTAATTCAGCGAGTTTTATTATTAATTGATAGTCTTAAAATTTATGCAACATAGGAAGAGCGAGGTTTCCCAACACAAGTATCATCTGATTACTTTCTCAGAAGCCCCGGCAACTTACATGTATGGACTTATTGAAATAAATACATTATTATTTTAAAAAAAAACGAAAATAAACGACGAAAGAGGTTTAAGAGTAACTCTCTAGAACCGCGTAGTGCCTATACTATAATAACCGTGCGGCTGATTGGCCGAACTGATTCGAGTGAGCGGATTTGTTTACGGACAGCCATAGCGTGCACAGCAAAGGTTTTGAAGAACGGTTTTCCTGAGCTCATTAGACATTTGGAGTAAGGTTTTTTCATTGCTAGAGCAGATGAGTTTTGAAGCGGAGACCTCGTTTCAGCAAACGTAGTTAATTATTGTTTTATTACCTTAAAAATAACTACTGGTCGCCCGTGGCCGAAATTCGACCATAATAATTTGTAGTCAAAGACTATACTTCTATAATCACAGATTTCGCCAAGGCTATATTGTTAATTTGACTTGAACAATAAACAAAAGAGTATATGTGCGTGTGTGTGTCAAATACATGGTAGTGTATTTAATATTTTTTTTTTTTGCATAATTTAAAAAAATATTAACATTCGTCGCTTCTTCTCTATATAAACTATAAGTGTGCGAAATTACATACTCCTACCTGTGCCCAATTTTCGTAAAAAGGGGTACAAAGTTTTTGCCGTGTTTTTGCTTCACGTATTAATATATAGATAACTGGCAGACAAACACACATTGTATATCCCCAAATTAAGCAAGTTAACGCTTGTGTTACCGGTAATATACAACGGACTACTCCGGGGCCGATCCCAGCCACCCAGACCGTAATAAATAACGCAGAAAATTCGTTTCCAAAATTTATCATATCAAGAATAGAGCTCGGAGCCTCTGATTTGCATCGAGCAAGCCCACTCAACCACAGAGGCCGTCATGTATGCCACCGTAGTGTAGGACGCCCTCCAGCCCGATGGACCGATGATCTGCGGAAGATCTGGGTAGGATGAGAACAACGGGCGAGCGGTATAGATGGCGCCAATTTGGGGAGAACTACGTCCAGAAATGGACAACGGCTGGTTGACGACGACGATTGCTGGAGTACAGCAGAGAAGCTAACGGCCCACTTGATAGAAAGGGGTTACCATCACCTATGGACATTTACAACACCAAGAAAATTGGAACGTCGCTACTAATGCCAGAATACAACTCACACCTGTTATGGTGGTATAATCTACACCCGCGGTCAGCAACAGGCGGACCGCGGAAGGTCGAACCTCGGAACGCCAAATATAGTTAAACACATATTGCCCACCTTGGAGACACACTTTGCATCTGCTGTTCTACTCTTAAACCATGAAAACTAGCTCAAAACTGTCGTCGATGTAATTTCTCGCATTTGTCTCTTATATTTTATACTAGGAAATGCCCGCGACTTCGTCCACGCTTGATTTGAAGTTCACAAATAGTAACCCAGCATTTGTCAAAGAATATAAGCTATCGTTTTCGTGAAAGCTGTGTCGAAATAAGGTAATTTTTATACACCCGAATAATTACAATCCGCTCCCGGGAAAAATTCTCTCGGGATTCCCGGGATAAAAAATATCACACATTTTATTACACAAAATTTGCTATCGATCAGTGAAAAAATCGGATTGGAATTCGATTTTTTTTAATTTGACCATTTCAAATAATTCCCAGAGAAATTCCCTCGGGATTCCCAGGATGAAAAGTAACAACAAAGATTTTAAGTATAAGAATTTTCAGTCGATCAGCGAAAACCGCATCGAAATCGGCCGAGTAGTTTTTCGCGCCAGAGGTACGCCATAAACATGTCTTTCTTTATAAACATTTATAAGCAAAAACTCGTGAAATGAATGTTTAAAATTGTAATAGCTTTTTAATATTCATTTCGTCTAACGCCGTTTCTACCGACAGTAATACGACTACTATCATTCCACCACGACAATATCGAGAAGACTTGTGAATCTAGTAGAATACGCAACACAAATATATTGAAAGTCGTCGATTTCATTTAAAGTTCATTACAGAAAGTATTTAATAAAAATAATTTAATCGAGGAACAATAGAATGACCCCACGTATCACTTATTAAAGTGTTGAACTTGCTGTGGAAATTTTCTAAAAATAATTCAACGCCCTTTTTCCACAATATATATGTGTTTTTTTTTCAAACCACTATGTTTTCCATATATCTTGCAAGTCTTTTTTAATTTCAATATTTTTTTTATAATATTAATATACAATCGACTCTCGATAATTTGAAACTTAAGGGACCAGAGATAAATTTCAAATTGTCAAGAATTCAAAATAACAAGCGTTTACTTAAGGAATTTATGGAAAGACATTTGTTCTTTCTTGGATTAATTTTAATAGCACAAATCAAACATTAACATGACTCATTAACGTTTGAAAGAAGACTGGAATGCGAACTTACTCATATCTCATTTATTTAAACAATTGACAGGTCTGTACATGTATGTAAACAAACTGCAGGTATGTGCATGATAAACGCTTCAAATTATAGAGAGTAGGAAAGCCCGGACTTCAAATTATCGAATGTTTGCGAGCAAGACAATATTCTATCAACTTCAAATTACCGAAGGGACCAATTAACATTGATTTTATTCAATTTATCGAGTGTTTTTCAAGGGACCGGGAAAAAAATTCAAATTATCAAGAGATTCAAATTAACGAGTGTCAAATTATCGAGAGTAGACTGTATTTGTTTTTCTAATATAATTACAGTATGTATACATATGTATTTGTGTATATGCTGTATGTGTTTATGTGTACACGTACTTATATTATACAATATGTATAGAGATGTGAGTTGTAGGGTCAAGTGTATAGAGGGTGGCGGTTGGTTGAAAATCAGATGCAGCACAATGGTGAGTTGCCAACCTCGTTGACTAAAAATCTCGACGTACAAACCTTTACTTATTTATTATATATGTTTTTGTGTATCAGGTTTTTTCAATAAATCTTTTCCTCCTCCTCCTCCACTCCAAACGTCCTTTTGCCTCGAACCATAAATACGAAAATAGGGAATGCAATACTCACTGTTTCTCCTACCACAGTATCTGCAACAAAACACCGCAGCCGAGACAGCTGTCATGGTGGCGATGACACCAATCGCTCCAATTATTATTATTAAGACTGTTGTCAACTCGACTTTGACTGGGACTTGAGCTAAAAGAAACAGGACAAGTTTACGTATTCAATTCAATAGAATATCCGCATAATAATAATAATAGGGCATAATTATTATGCGTGTAATTCTATGCAACCACTTTATTTTAATTTTAAACTAGGATATGCCCGCGAATTCATCTACGCTTGACTTGAAGTTCCCGCGGGATTCCCGAGACACAAAGTACCGCAGCATTTAAAAAAGAATGTAAGCTATCGTTTTAGTGAAAACTGCCGGAATAATCTAATTTTTATGTATACGAACAACTTTAAACCGCTCCCGGAAAATTTTTCCCGCGGGATTCCTGCGATAAAAAATATCACACATTTTATTACATAAAATTTGCTATCGATCAGTAAAACAATAGCATTGTAATTCGAACATTTTTTTCAATATGGCCATTTGAAATTATTCTCAGAAAAATTCCCGCGAGAATCCCAAGATAAAAAGTAGTGCAGATTTTAAGTTTCAGAGTTCACTGTCGATCAACGAAAACCGCACCGAAATCGGTCCAGTAGTTTTTACGTGGATTCCGAACAAACAGACAAGAAATGTCAAAAAAATTGCATCGTGTTCTCCGTCGTTTATAGTATAGTCTATTTGAATTGTTTTTTAATAGCTTCAGTGTACCGACACGGCATGTTTAGAATTTTATAATACTATAGATGTTTAAAATAACAGCTCATTAAAGTCTCACTGCTGGGCTCGGGCCTCCCACTATTGAGGAACGGACAGTATACCCGCTACGTTTGTCCACGGTGGCTTGGCAGGTTTGATACATCGGTTATCTACATGTGCAAGTTTCATCACGACTTTTTTGTTCAGCGTTGTTAGCACGTGGTAATTGTCACAATATGCACATTAGGTCAGAAAACTGCCTTAGTGGTGAATGCGTTCCGGACAGGATTTGAATCCGCGCCCTTTCAGTTTGGGACGCGTGCGCTAGCCATTACGCTACCACGACTTATACACGCTATAGATGTTTATTAGCATGTAATTAGAATTTACTTAGTTCTTACTATATACTTATAAGAGACTGATGAACGGTTCCTATATCTAATATATAAAATTCTCGTGTCGCGGTGTTTGTTACCAAAGTACTCCGAAACGGCTGAATTTGTATGAAATTTTGTGTGCATATCGGGTAGGTCTGAGAATCGGCCAACATCTATTTTTCATGCCCCTAAATGATAAGGGTGATCCACCTCTAAATTAAAAAAAAATATATATTTATTTATTTATTATTTATATTTTATTATGATTCAGCATTGAAAAATAGATACAATTTCAAATTTTCACCTTTCTACGATCAACCCCTATTTTTTAATGGCGATATTAGTACTTTAATAAATTAACTTACTTAAAATTACTAGAAATAATTTAAATGGCAAAACAACGTTTGCCGGGTCAGCTAGTTTTACTATTCATTCATTTGCCCCACCACCGGTTGTATATTGACATTACTTGTATGGAGCTTACGTCAGTTTTAACTGATAGTAAAGCAAATGAACAGTCGGTAAGGTATATGAACCGGCCATTAGTGTAATGACACACCCGCCGAAGGTACGGTGCCGACACTTCGGGGACTGGATTATCGATCTTAATATTCGGTTGGCATGACACACCGAACGCGCCGAACAGTTGGAATTACGCGGCGTGCGTTAGGCGATGGTAAATATTACGGCTATGGCAATCGACGCCATCATGCGCCTGAGAAGCCTGGCGGAGGACGCAGTCTCCCGGGGCGAGGTTCTGTTGGCGGTGTCCTTAGACATCGCCAACGCCTTCAATTCTCTGCCCTGGGCATGCACTATGGAGGCACTCCGTTACTTCGGGGTGCCGACCTACCTCCGCCGTATAGTCGGGGCATATTTAAATAGAAGAGCCGTCATCTACCCGGTCTACGAGGGTTGGAATCGGCGAGCCATGGTGTGCGGTGTTCCACAGGGGTCGGTTCTAGGTCCCCTCCTGTGGAACATCGCATACGACTACTCTGAGGTGTCGGGTCCCCGGGCGTCAGTGTTATCTGTTACGCTGATGATACACTGGTCGCCGCGCGCGGGGACCCATCGGCGCAGGCGTGCCTGTTAGGCACGGCTGGGGTGTCGACAATAGTAGGCAGGATCCGGCGTCTTGGTCTGGAGGTGGCGTTACAGAAGACCGAGGCCGTGATGTTTCACGGCCCTCGCAAACGTCCACCTCCGGACAGTAGCATCATAGTAGGAGGCATCCGCATCGGCATCGGGGACACCATGAAGTACATCGGATTGGTCCTCGATGGCCGGTGGGATTTTTCGGCACACTTTCGGCAGTTGCTCTCCAGACTCAAGGGGGCAGCTGGTGCGCTGTCACGCTTGCTCCCCAACGTCGGGGGGCCCAATGCCACGTGCCGGAAACTCTTCGAAGGCATCGTACGTTCGATGGCCCTTTATGGGGCCCCAGTCTGGTAAGACCGCCTGACGGCTAAAAATGCGGCTCTACTGCGTCAAGCGCAACGCATACTGGCCGTCAGGGCAATAAGAGGATACCGTACGGTGTCTTTCGAAGTGGCCTCGCTACTCGCCGGATCCACCCCATGGGACCTGGAAGCCAGGGTCCTAGCGTCACTGTATACGTGGCGCAAAGAGGCCCTGGCCAGAGGCTCCAGACCCGCGCCTCGAGAGACCGAGGCGTGCCGGTCGGAGCTCCGCCAGGTAGCCGTGGGGGTCTGGGAAGAACGCCTAAGACGCCCAGCGCGGGCCCCGCCACCATCGAGGCGGTGAGGCCCGTTCTGCAAGAATGGATTGGACGAAGTCACGGCACCCTGACGTTCAGGCTGACACAGGTCCTCACGGGGCATGGTTGCTTCGGGAGGTACCTGTGTCGCCTCGGCCGCGAGGCCACGTCAGGGTGCCATCACTGTGACACGGGCGACGAGGACACGGCGCTGCACACACTTCAGGAGTGTTCAGCCTGGACAGAGCAGCGCCGGGAGCTCGTCGCCCATACCGGATCTGACACCTCGCTCCCGGCCGTGGTACGTACCATGGTCGGGAGCTCCGCCGGATGGGACGCCGTCTCCTCCTTTTGCGAGCAAGTCATGTTTGCGAAGGAGGAGGCGGAGCGCACGCGGAGTTTTGTCCCAGCCCTGGCATAAGGTGCAGGACGGAACACCCAGGGGTTTTAGTGGGTATCCCTGGGAGTGGCATTGGCACCAGTTCTGACCGGGCACGCTACCACCCCGATCTGGCGAGTCCCACACTCACATCGGGTCGCGAACATCCCCAGGCTTCTGTGCCTGTCGCGGCTTATCCTCAAACGGATTTCCTGGTTATCAGTATTGGCATTATTTAAACCTACCTATTTTTTTAAAGTATTAATTTTATCAGTATTGGCAATATGAAGAGGTGAAATTATGTACTTTTAAATCCGTAAAAGTATCCGAGTATGCATATATAAAATGGTCCAACTACGTTTGCCGAACTTTCGGTTGCTTAACGCGTCGTATGACGTGTTGTTTCCTATTAACAATACATTGAATTATGATGTATTTATATGTTTATAAGATACTGATTCATCAGCATACTTCTGTTCTTATCAAACTTCTTGTCCATCCAAAGGTTGTATTGTAAAATTTTATTTCTGTTAACTATATATTTTAATACAATAAAGCATATTCATTCATTCATTGAAAGCGTTCTGACGGAAACAGGCATAAGCAGAAAGAACATCATTACGCCAAACGCTACGTAATTTCGGCTGATGGGTTACTAAAAAGACACTGCGAGCGTATTTAGCCGAAGTTCCAGCGCCGTACTTTCAGCACGTGTGTCGCTAGCCTAATTCGAACAACATACGGGAGATGAATTTTCATACATAAAGACTAGCGGTTCTGGCAGACGTTGTCCTGCACTGAAAAGAATCTAGAACACGATTCCAGTGTCACCTACCGGGTCTAATTGTGAATCTAGACCATCCCCGGATCCATTCAAATACTAACTTTTTGACACCTTGGGTTACATAAATTTTAGTTGGGATCCCTAATTTTTTCTAGTAATAAATATAGCCTATATTAATCTGGAATAATGTAGCATTCTAATGGTGAAAGAATTTTTGAAATCGGTCTAGCATTTTTTGAGTTTATTCGTTACAAACGTACAAAAATACTAATGTTTTCTCTTTATAATAATAGAATAGATATATACTCGAATATTTATTAAAATATTAACCAGTATGCCTCTGTGGATATTTCAGCAAACTTGACGTAAGTGTCAAAGGTTCACTTGGTCCCTTCTTATTGAACGCTCTGATGGAAACTGCTAAGGAGTTGCTTGCTGATAACCCGGACACTTCAAACTCTGGCTCCTCGCTGCTCATGTTCCTCAGGAGCAGCCCCGACGCCATGTCGAAGACCTGGAAAAGATATTGCTTAAACCGGAAAGTCTTTAAGATTGTTTGTTAGACATACCTAATTGAGCAGATGACACATCTTCTTTACATAGTGTAAAACAAAGTCTGTCTGTTTGTATATCCGCTAACTCCTCTTAAACTACGCAACGGATTTTAAGCGATTTAATTAAGTAACGTCTGAGATGCTGTTTGGTCGTTTAAGACACATATTTTTTATCCCTTTTGTATAATGTACTCTTTAGCCCAAAAACGCCCTCCTATTTGAAGGAACGCTTTGAGTTCTTTCAAGAAAGTAGTACAAGGCTCTTGAGATCATCAGTATATCTGGAATTAATGACACCAATACATTCTACGCAATTTTGACAGAAATTTTTTAACTGTGCAGGCTGTAAAGTTGTGGAATTCATTACCAATGAGCGTCAGAAGTGCAGTCTGTAGTATAATTACATCTTTTAATAAATTCCTCAAAGATCACTATCTAAATTTGTTAACAGTAATTTATGTATGTGTATGTAACTTTATGTACATAAATATGTATTTTTATTTACTATTAATATAATATATATATAATATGTACATAATATTTGAACTGTGGCACAGAAACTTCATGGGTTTATTCGTGCCGCAGGGAGTCGTGTACACAATTTTGCTATATCAAAAATGTATAGTTATCATCATTCTAGTATATGGTTCTCATTTTAGTCCCAGGTCTGCACATGTGAGCATGATGGTCCGCTTTGGGAATCAATATAGAATCTCTTCAGATTATATTTGATTGATTTGTGGTTATTTTTGTACTTGGATTGCAGGTTCATCATCATCATCATCAGCATCATTTATAATATTTGGTATCATATATTCCTCGCGCCTTGTCCCATACACATTATTTAGAAATAATACATTTACATGAATCAGATCTCGGTCGCATGTAGTTAGGTCTAGTCTTCTTAACTAATAGTTCTGGTTTATTACATTCAGTTAGTATTGAAAATTTAACCTTGTCAAATATACTCATAATTTTACAATATTTGAATAATTCTTTATAATTATCTTTATGTTTAGATTTAATGTTCTTGGGTACTATTGTTTTTGATAAACGTAACTGAAGTTTGTATATGTCCAGTAAATATGTTTTATATGTTCTACCATAACTACTTAGACCGTAATTAACAACCGAATTTGCTAGGGCTAGGTAAATATAAACATAAATATGATTGTATATATTTTATAATATGGGCACTGAATACCGACCCATTACTAGAAATATGAAATCATCTATTAGCCACACTTGTAATCATCATCACAATTACACACTTACCTACACCCCCACGCACGCACGCAGGGACGCACACACATACACACACATCTCTTTATTTTTCTTTGATTGTAGTGCTCTTTGGTGGCGGTTATTATAGAAATAATGCTTAATGAGGAGGCGAGGGCCAGGATTACCATCATACAGGGTTACCTAGTTTGGGCTCTTGTCTTTTCCGTTTTATTAAGTTTCTCAAATTTTTGTACTCTATTCATTTTGTTTTCTTTTTATTGGGAAGTAAATAAATTAATTATTATTGTTATTATCTCCAGAAGGTTGTCTGGAAGAAATCGCTGTTAGCGATAAGACCGCCGATTGTACTAGTTAAATGATTGTTAACTCATGTGTATTATTTTCTTGTGTGCAATAGAGAATATTCTATTCTAAAACTTTGCTCTTTGAATGTCATCAAATTTTAAGGCTAGTTAAGACTTTCCCTGCTAGAATAATCAAAGGCGGTTTAGTTTCCAATACATACCTGCAAGAGGAACGCCTGGCGGATACCGCCGTCATGTCCCGGGGTGCAATTAAGGCTTAACGAATCGTACGTCACGTTAGTTATCTCGCACGCTTTCACTGCCGACGGTTTGTCTACACGTTGACAAAGAGTAAAAACATTTTATCGGCTGTTGGAAAAATTATAGATTTTAGGTTTTAACTTTTGTGTATGTAAGTGATGTCTTTTTGCTGGGAAATTTCGAAGTTTCGCAGATACGAAGCGGTGTAGTTTCTTTTTTCTTTATTTATTTCTTTAGCCAATTAAAATCCCACTGCTGGGCTCGGGCCTCCCACTATTAAGGAACGGAGAGTATACCCGCCACGCTTGTTATATCTATCTGCAGGTTTCGTCACTGTTGTTAGCACGTGGTAATTGTAACAATATGCATATTAGGTCAGAAAACTGCCTAAGTGGTGAATGCTTTCCGGCCAGGGTTCGAACCCGCGCCCTTTGAGTTCGGGACGCGTGCATAGCCATTATGCTAACGTGACTTTTCTTTCTTTCTATTGAGTAAGTGTTCCTTTAATGCCAAAATGAACGGAACTCTAAAATACTAACCAGCGGGCAATATATGAAAGAGACAGGGTTTAACTTGTCTCCCAACTGAGTTCGAACCAGCGCATTGCACCCATCCGTAATCAGCTGAAGTGTTCACCATATAAAAGTATGTACCTGAAATAGAAATCAAAAATGTGTTTATTTTTTAATTTACAATATTATAAACTAATACATTTATAGATTTACTCTATTTCTACTATTTCACATACCAGGCATATTCTGTGCTGTGGTCATTGATGACGTCACCAACTCGTGTTTGCTATGCGCAGAACTGTTAAACCACCAGTGGTAGGTCAATGGATCCTATTGAAGAAACAAATTTTTTGCTAAGAAAACAGTTAATTGCAAATTTCAAATTGGGTAGTTGAATCAATTTCTTTTGTAATGTATGGAAAGATTTATAACAGACTGTTTTTATTCTGTGGTAATTTCTTCTAACAACTCATCATAGCTTCATCAGTTGTGTGCTACGAAGCTACGATGAGTTATTATGAGAAATTAACATAGTGACGTCATATGAGCGCTTGGGTTTGTTCGGAATTGTCGGCGTGTTTTTAGTACTTAGGTACTTCGGGTTCAAAAATTTATTTATAATTTGATCTAACTTTTTAAATATGGCGCAAAGAACAAAAACAGTTTATTATAAAATTAATACACGATTTATTAAAAAAACATGATTCAACAACCAATTCGATTAATTTAAAAAAATATCATAGAAATGTTTACTCTATTCTTTGTCTAATAAGTAGATGCCTATCCAAATGACGATGAGAGGTTAGTGCCCGTTTGTTTGTTGCCTAAATCAGGTGAAACGAGTAGACGGCCCTTTCGATGGAAGATGGTTAACGGGGCCTATGGAACTTTCCAACATCGGGTGTGGCCAATGAGTGGCTGGCTTCTAAGAAATCTTATAATGCCCTTCTTAAACAATGACATATCGTAGCGCAGAGGGAACCAGATCATTGTCATGCGCAGATCAAATAATGTAGAGAACCGTTGCGTAGTTGAGTTAGGAAGCTCAAGGAAATGGGGGTGAACATAATCAGACTATATAAGTCATGTGCAGAAGGGTTGCCGATGATATTTTTTTGATTGATTTTTTTATTGCAGCAGACAGGGCTATTTGATGGAAAGCGGTTACCATCGCCTATGGACATTTGCAACACCAAAGGCTACAAATGGTCCCTAATGCCTAATGCCGGAATACAACTCAAGGTTGCTATGACGGCTTACTCTAGACCAGGGGTGGTAGCCATCCAGTCGGGCAAATGTCCTACCACCTGGCTGTGGGTTGTATTGATGCCTCTTACGACGGGCCGCCCGGCCACAGGAAATTGTATTTAGTCTTTTTCCGTACGTATACGGATAATACACTCATTTGAGTGTGTATGAACCAAACTGACCCCAGATTCACTCTTTCGATCCATACATCTTCAAAATTCGGATTCAGCGCATCGAAATACATAGGCATAGATAGGTCTGGTCAAAAGCACAGACAATTTTAACACCATTTATTTGTCTTACAAAGATAAATAAATTGCTATACTGTGTACATTAATTGCAGTCCAATCGCAATGATTCCGGGCCAGTGAGTACGTTTCATTAATGTCGGAAATACATCGTCCGTTTGTTTCACACTGACGGACGGAAAGACGCGCCCGGTTATTGTGTTTCTGATTATTTCACTTTCAGACGTAGTGATGTGGCTGTTGTGACTCTTATAACAACACGAGTCACTTATTGTTTCATTGAGTGAATTTTTACGACTCTTATAACAAACAGCACGAGGATTTATTCGAGTGATTTTTTGTGACTCGTATAACAACAGCATGAGCTGTCATGATGAGTCTATTTTGATTTAGTCCGAGTGTTTTTTTATGACTCTTATTGTTCGGTCCGTGCCTAGTACGAAGTAGGTAGAAAATCGCTACATCAATTTCGCTGTCTACCCTCTTTCTGTGCTAGGCGACGGCCAATGGAGAGCCGCGTAAGGGCAATCAATTTAGACACTGTGTCAACGTTTTAACGAGAACCACACAGCGCCGTGCGCTCATACTTTTTCTAAAACTTATCAACTTGTTGTGATTACTGGCCGTGCAAAGAACATTTACTATACTTAAAACTTTGTATGAAGTTTTAGCTCAATAGTGGAATTCAGTGCCTTGTGTTGTTCCTGTGTGCAACCTGAACCGAGCCAGGAGAGAGCGGATCTCAAGGTTGGTGGAGCTTCTACTTGCTAGTGCAAGGATCTAGGTCATATCTCTCCTATACGCTCCACAATTACTGAACCAGCATATCACCCGTGGGCTATAGCGCCCCACACTTATAACAAACAGTACGAGTCACTTAAAATTTAGTCGACTGATTTTTTCTGAATCTTATAAAAGGACAAGTCACTTGTAATTTAGTTAAGTGAATGTTTGTGAGTCTTATAACAGCACGAGTCACTTATGAGTTAGTCGAGTGAATTTTGTGACTCTTATAAGGTCAAAAAAACACGCACACATTAATGTCCTATTTTTCAAATTCAGAAAATTTTATTTCTCTTGTTATCGAATAAGGGAGGTAACAGTCAAATCAACTGAGATACTTTTAATAAACTTATAGAATGTCGTAGCTTCATAGATTCTGTACGAGCGTATCTACTTATGACGTCATAAGTAGGTACAAATAAAAGTATATAGTCATATAGCGCACTAAGTATTGATTGAAAAGTAATTAAAATTATTTCTATCGTGATATTTTAAAAGTTAAATAATAAAAAGTTATTTTAACGCCCGTTCTTTTATAAGTATTTAAGTAAATTTGTAATTTATTGTAACATATATCTTCATTCCTATTTAGTCAGCAACAGTTTAATAGAATACTAAAAGTAACAGTCACACGTAAAAGGGCGATTTTAGAAAACTACTAAATTCTACATAACTCGATTGTACTACAAATAATTCCTTGAAACGTTTGTTTAAATTTACAAATGATATTCTTGGTATATTGAGAAAAACCTCGAGATCCTTACATAAGTAAAATAAAAACATAATGACTCGTCTTACTCGCAACGTGAAATCGCAATTATCAAGTCACATCACTAGAGTGAAGTGACTGCTTTTAAAAGCTCTCTCATCCGCTCTCTGTAATGACATTTCCGTACACATAATTGAGTATTGAATGCATTACCCAAAATGTATTCCGTTTAAATATGAAGGATTATATTTTAATACTAGGATGTGCCCGCTACTTCGTCCACGCTCGACTTAAAATTCCCGCGGGATCCCCTGGATAAAAAATATCACACATTTTATTACATAAAACTTGCTATCGATCAGTGAAAAAATCACATTGGAATTCGATTTCTTTTAATCTGGCTATTTTAAGTCATCCAAATAAAAAGTAGCGCAGATTTTAAGTCAAATAATTTGCTGTCGATCATCGAAATCGGCCCAGTAATTTTTACGTGAATACCGAACAAACAGGCAAATCGACAAACAAAAACAAGAAATCCAAAAAAAATTACATCGTGTTCTCCGTCGTTTATATAGTTTCCAGTTGTTTTTTTTTTTCAAATAGCTTCGATGTGTACATTGAAGGTACACGACACGGCTGGTTTAGAGTTTTATAATATTATAGATAGATGGAATATTATATTAAAACTAACTGACCCGGCAAACGTTGTTTAGCCATTTAAATTATTTCTAGTAATTTTAAGTTAAATTATTAAAGTACTAATATAAAAAATAGGGGTTGATCGTAGAAGGGTGAAAATTTGAAATTGTATGTATTATTTAATGTTAAATCATAATAAAATATAAATAAGAAATTTTGTCAAAAAAATAAAGAAGCATACTTAGGGGTGGGTCACCCTTATCATTTAGGGGTATGAAAAATAGATGCTGGCCGATTCTCAGACCTACTCGATATGCACACAAAATTTCATACAAATCGGTTCAGCCGTTTCGGAGGAGTTTGGTAACAAACACCGCGACACGAGAATTTTATATATTAGATGTGGAAAATAAATAAATAATCGGGCGACTCACACCTTGTATATCCCCAAATGAAGCAAATAACGCTTGTGTTATGGGTAACATACAACGAACTACTCTGGGGCCGATCCCAGACACGCAGACTATAGTATATAGCGGCGAAAATTCGTTTCCGAAATTTACCATGCCAGGAATCACGCCCGGAGTCTCTGCGTTGCAGTGAGGTAGGCCGGCAAAGGCTTAGCCCGCTCAAGCACAGAGGCCGTCAATTATATAATACTTATAACTATTTGTGCTCGCGACTTGATTCGCGTTGTGCAGACAAATTCAAATGGACAGTCAAGTCAACTGAAATCTATATTATTATTATAAAGAACTAGCTGCGCCCCGCGTTCTCATCCGCGTGGTGATGGAAAATCGTTATATTTTGGATAATTCACACTATATCTTTATATATTATGTGTTATTCTGATGTGTAAACTTATATTGTAAAGTTTCATCAAAATCCATCCAGTAGTTTTTGCGTGAAAGAGTAACAAACATACATTCATACATCCATAAATCTGTACATCTATACTTGCAAACTTTCGCGTTTATAATATTAGTAGGACTAAAGTTTCTGAGTTTGGATGTTCGGGGTAATTAATCTCTGATGCTATTGAATCGATTTTGAAAACTATTACATACCTTATTTCCGAGTGACATAGTATATATATATTTGATTGTGATTAATGTAGAATGTCTTTACAATAATTTCCAATAGATGTAAGAAACTTATTAGAACTTAAAAGTCGTATATTGCTATATGCAATAGCGGAAAGAAAGGGTTAGAATTCCATACTGTCCGTGAAAGAAAGAATTTTTGTTCCTTTCAATCAATTTCCTTAACCCGCAAGTTTACTTCCGGCTCGACGGGTCTCAGGGCAAATCTTTTCCCCATAAAACGACGGTGTGCACTGTGAGATAAACTCACGTATGGATATATTACGATATTCATGGGTAACATGTGTCTTTTGGGATACAGAAAAAGGACGTGGGTCATGAAAAGAAGCGGTAGGGTTGGCACGTTTTAAAGATTGAAAGTAACGTTTTATTTAAGATAATTAAAACAATATAAGGCTTACAATTGGATCCAGACTCAATGCTGATCACTAAGACTAGCGCTGTTTTTCTGCCTCGGACCAGCAGATTGGTTATAGAGGACAATATTACGTTACGAGTTACGGGACTCGAATTAAAATTGGAATTATTATAGAGTCTATTAGAACTATATAAACACGTATAATACAAATACAAATATAACCGAACACAACAAATCCAAACATAATGTAGAGGGTCGTAATTCAACAAAACGCGCAAAGTCCGTCAATATTAGATTCCCGATTGTAGTACACACGTTTCGCTTTGATCGTGGTTCTCGCTCGACTGCCCCCCTCCCTCGATCAGGCCATCGTTTTATCCTGCACAAGTGCAATGTGCCCGCCCGGCCATGTGGACCGATTTCCTAGAATCAGCTTGTACTTTGAAATCCGCAACACCTGGCTAATGATTACAATAGGTTGTTCTCTAGAAACGTATGCTAATAAATAAGTAAACAAAAGAAGACGATCATAAAAGAATTACAAAAGTTTCAATGTTATTAATTATTAGTTCAAATGCCGACGAGTAATAAATGTGCTTCTACAAATTTGTACGTGTAATTTGTCTTTGTTGGCGCTTAGGTTGTAACAATATAATGTAAATGATATGTAAAATATCTTTAGTTAGTGGTCTTTCGTCATACGGCTACTGAACAGTGGCCGAAACGTCGAAATAAAAATAAAAAACTTGTGTGTCAACTACGACGCACGACTGGAGTTTACTACATTAAAAAACATGTGCACATGCGGAACGACAGCGGCCGAATACGGCCGAATAAGTACAGTTAGAAGAAAAGAAAAGAAAACCATACAGATAGACAGATAAGTATTTAGCCAGTAGAAAATACATATGTATATACAATAAACTCACAAAAATAGTAATTAATGATTAAAATCATATAAGTAATATCAGAGCGCCTGTAAGAAAAATTATAGTAATTTTGTTAAAACTTATCTTGGACAGTAAGCTTAATGTAATGTAGAGTAGTAGAGCTGAACATTAACATGATATACAGATTAACACTTAAATTACTTTAATTAACAAAAATGGCTTGAAAGATATGAATATTATTTTTGATTAGTATTTTATTTTTATTCGCTCAACTCCAGCATGTAAAAGATATACGCTACATTAGTATAAGTTTAGTATTAAAATTAGAAAAATTTATATAATAAGTTATTCATAAGATACACCACAACACAAATGTCATTGAATAAATGTCACACACAATAACAAAAATAGCCTATAAGCATGTATAAATTCTAAAAACTTTCATCTAAATTCAGTTGTTAAAAAGGGTACGGAACTCGATCTGTAGAGTTGTTAAAAAACCCCACAATGAGTAAACTCCAAAAAATAAATAAAGTGCCGCGCTTAAAACAGTCAATAGTAACAGCCCATAAACTTCCCATTGCAGGACTCGGGCCTCCCACTATATACCACGTAGGTAACAGGGTAACGGATGTGTCACGAGGTAACGGATGTGTCAGACGAACGGACAATATGCCACGCTTATCTGACACATCCGGTACCTCGATGTGCAGGTTTTATCACGATGCTTTCCTTCAGCGTTGTTAGCATGTGATAATTGTAACAATATGCATATTAGGTCAGAAAAACATGCATTCCGGTGAGGATTCGAACCGCGCCCTTTGAGTTTGGAACGCGTGCGCTAGCCATTACGCTACCAGGACTTTTTATGCTACGACACACGAAATACCTTAATACGCGGTTTTAATGAAATAGTCCTTACCGTTGGATTGGCGTCCAAATCACACTCGATCTCAACAATCTCGCCCCTCGCCGCCCTCATTACGAACGGCTGGGACGATTTACATGTTGGAGTAACTGTGGATTCAATCATCATTATTAACCGACTTCAACATAAGGAGGAGGTTCATATGTGAACATGTACGAACTGATGTCGAAAAAACACTTAGACGACTTCATAAAATATTGTACAGAAATTGTAAATATAGTAATAATAAATAAGAAGCCATATATGTGTATAAAAGTAGTATAACAAATATTAGAAATAATTAAAAACAAGTAAATAAGTAATAAGTACATAGAGATAAGTATAATAGTAGAAAATGTAAGAAACAAAAAACTAGCCGATAACAAAGTAGGATAAGAGTAGAATATAATTTAGACAATAATATTTTAAACACTAGTAGATAGAATGTAAGAAAAGAATAGATGTCATCATAAGAAAAAACTGTAATAGATATAAGCTGTAAATAAAGAAAGAGTATAAAAGAATAAAGAAAAAGAAAGAAGTAAAAAGATAAAAAAGCAAATAAAACCCTGACAACTCTAATTTTTCAGGAAAGAGGAGAAAAAAAAGAAGGAGTTTCTCAATTCGTCTTGTAAATATATATTGTTACAAGTCACGAGACTCGAATTAAAATGCCGTTAGAATTACTATAGAGTTTATTAGAACTATACAAACATGTATAACACAGGTACAAATATAATCGAACACAACAAGTCTAAACGTAATGCAGAAGGTCGTAGCTCAATCAAACGCGCAAAGTCCGTCACTTATTAGATTCCCGACTGTAGTACACACGTGTTGCTTCGATCGTGGTTCTCGCTCGACTGACTGCTCCCTCAGTCGGGCTATTGCTTTTTACTGCACAAATGCAATATGTCCGCCCGGCAGCGTGGACCGAATTTCCTAGAATCGTAATCCGCACACCTGCAATTATGTCTGCAAGCGGCGATAAACGAGTAAAATAGGCTGTTCTCCACAATAACCAATAAATAAGTGAACAAAATCAGACAATCATAAAAGGATTACAATTAGTTCAAATGCCGACGGGTAATAAAATGTGTTTTATATAGATATGCAGGTAGATTTTGTTTTCTTCGTAACTTAAGTTGTAACAATATTTTTTGTTTGTTTAATAGTAACTTTTTTCTGTTACTAAACCGATTTTGATGATTCTTTTTGCGTTCGATTTAGTAGTTTCGAAATGGTCCCATATAATTTTTATTGCTATTGAATACTGAATTCCTAATATATAGCAGAAAATTCCTTGAAATGAGGTAAAATGTAGATTTTGAGGTATTTATCCATAACTTTTTTGTTTCAGAGGCCTTTACTCTCAAACGCCTTTCGTCGTTCGTTTTCGTCTGATCAGACTGAAATATAATAATAACAGCCCTTTAATGCCCCACTGCTGGGCTCGGGCGTTCCATTATAAGGGGGAACAGACAGTATACCTGCCACGCTTGTGCAAGGCGGTTTGGCAGGTTTGACACAACGGTTATCTCGATGTGCAGGTTGCATCACGATGTTTTCCTTCACCGTTTTTAGCACGTGGTAATTGTAACAATATGCACATTAGGTCAGCCATTAAGCTACCACGACATAAAGAGTCAGTCAGACTGAAAGAGTCAATGAAATTTTAGATAGAAGAAAGACAAAACAAAGAATTGTTTAAAATTATAATAGTCTAGTTCTAACTATAAATTAAATTCTACATATTCTATATACACTGTTTCGTAACGTATTGAAGTGTTAAGAAAATTTCCCACCAAACGTTTACCTAAAAATACTTTTACTTCAGTATTTTGTCTATTTCGGAGTATATTTATTAAAGTTGTACATAAGTATCTTATACAAGTATTTATTGAAGATTTAATGAAGTTGTAGAAAACAGTACACCACAACAGAAAAAATATCACTGTCGTAATAATGATAAATGAGACGTTAAAAATTCCCAATGCAACATATCTCCATAAATTCCTAACATGTTTGCCAAAATGAAAGGTAACATAAAAGATAGTCTAGTAAAATACACAAAGAAATATCAAAAACCATCACACGACATCGCGAGATGTATTTAATTGATCAAACGACACAGACACTCGACATCGCGTTATAGAATAATTACGTATTTACTTCCATAAATATAAATTTACTTACACTTAACATCCAAGGCCAAGGGGTCACTGGAACCATCCCCTAAGCTGTTTCTAGCTGAACATACGTAAGCACCAGCTGCTTTTCTAGACACCTTTTGGAGTACAAGGCTTTGATTGGCTAAGAGAACTCCTGGGCCTGATTTAACTGCTGCACCCTGGACATAACATATATTGCAAAAGGTTTTTTTTAAGAACTACCTGAGCCCGTGACTTCGTTATGTCCCTGCTCCATCTGGGATTATGTTAGTGTTAGTGGCTGTGGCCAAATGTGTCTTGTTTAAGGCTTTAAGAATAACGCCCATAATGAATAGCTACATAAGTGTATTTACGTACTTTATCTGCCAATGTTTAACGCCATTAACAATTAATAACAATGTCGTATCACAAATAACGCATTAAAATCTACATCTGCACTTAACACTAAAATTATCCCAGTTTTTGCAGAGGCATTAGAAATATAAAATAAAGAAAATAATGAAAATATTTGTTTTGTCATAAACTCATAACACTTTATCACAAGGATATAAATTCAGTTATATATAGACACTAATATATTATATAGGGTCATGTATCAGGTTTATACATGCTTTAGAAGCAGTTTCAGCGACCTGTGAAGCAGATTTTCACCGGCTTGAGAAACAGTGTTTCACCGACCTGACAAACCCAGTTTCACCGGCTTGAGAAACAGAGTTTCATCGACCTTACAAGCACAGTTTCACCGGCTTGAGAAACAAAGTTTCACCTACCCGAGAAACGGTTTCATCAGCTTGAGAAACAGTTTCAACGGCTTGAGAAACAGTGTTTCACCGACCTGACAAACCCAGTTTCACCGGCTTGAGAAACAGAGTTTCATCGACCTTACAAGCACAGTTTCACCGGCTTGAGAAACAGTTTCAACGGCTTGAGAAACAGTGTTTCACCGACCTGACAAACCCAGTTTCACCGGCTTGAGAAACAGAGTTTCATCGACCTTACAAGCACAGTTTCACCGGCTTGATAAACAAAGTTTCACCTACCCGAGAAACAGTTTCATCAGCTTGAGAAACAGTTTCACCGGCTTGAGAAACAGAGTTTCATCGACCTTACAAGCACAGTTTCACCGGCTTGAGAAACAAAGTTTCACCTACCCGAGAAACAGTTTCATCAGCTTGAGAAACAGTTTCAACGGCTTGAGAAACAGTGTTTCACCGACCTGACAAACCCAGTTTCACCGGCTTGAGAAACAGAGTTTCATCGACCTTACAAGCACAGTTTCACCGGCTTGAGAAACAAAGTTTCACCTACCCGAGAAACAGTTTCATCAGCTTGAGAAACAGTTTCACCGGCTTGAGAAACAGAGTTTCATCGACCTTACAAGCACAGTTTCACCGGCTTGAGAAACAAAGTTTCACCTACCCGAGTAACAGTTTCATCAGCTTGAGAAACAGTTTCAACGGCTTGAGAAACAGTGTTTCACCGACCTGACAAACCCAGTTTCACCGGCTTGAGAAACAGAGTTTTATCGACCTTACAAGCACAGTTTCACCGGCTTGAGAAACAAAGTTTCACCTACCCGAGAAACAGTTTCATCAGCTTGAGAAACAGTTTCAACGGCTTGAGAAACAGTGTTTCACCGACCTGACAAACCCAGTTTCACCGGCTTGAGAAACAGAGTTTCATCGACCTTACAAGCACAGTTTCACCGGCTTGAGAAACAAAGTTTCACCTACCCGAGAAACAGTTTCATCAGCTTGAGAAACAGTTTCACCGACTTGAGAAATAGAGTTTTGCCGGCGTAAATTAGAGTTTTGGCAGGCTGAGAAACAGAGTATAATGTAAAATATATACTTACATTATGCGTAAAATATACATGAGTGTGCCAAGGGTTTGCCTTCACTCTGCAATCGAGGTACACGTCAGAACCTTCGACGACTTTACCAGCGTCCAAATTCGCACCAAGCTCTAACTTAACGACTGGCCGATCTAAAAACAATTTTCATGGTTATATGTTTCTTCCGAGACCTAACAAATGTGATCATAAAAATCTTAATAAATACATTACAAGTGTAGGTAATTATACGCTTCCTCAGAGATCATATTCTAACATTTATATATATATGTTGTAACAAAAATATATCAACGGTTTTGTAAGGTCATTTTATATACTTATAAATTACTTTTCACTTAATTAGTTAATTCACATTTTGAGCTAAATATTTGCTACCATCAGTGGCAAAAAAATACTGGCTGGTAGAACGCCACAGACAAAGAAATTTACTTGACGTTTCATATGTGCCGTATTAAATGAGTTCATCAGATTTAGATATGGATTTAACGCCCGATTTCATTAGAGAAGTAGTTGTTTTTTTAACTAATTAGTTCTTATTTTTTTTTTTTTTTTTTTTTAAATCTTTATTTATTATAGAGGGTTTAATCAATTAGATTATGTCACCCTCGAACATAGACTTACACAAACTAATTTTTATCTATTTTTAAGTGCTATTTTAACTATTCTTAATAGCACATTGGCTTCTCTTGCTAGAGGGAACGCCAATATGCTATTACAGAGACCTATATCTAATTTATTTAGACTATAACGCTCCATATAGATACTTCTTTCCACTTCGTTCCGGGTACATTCCATTAGAATATGATAAACGTCTTCAACCACTCCACACTCTGAACAATTTGATGAGGTTGTTTTACCCATGAGGTGAGTAAATTTATTTAATGGAATGTGTCCGGACCGAAGCCTTAACATAGTGACTACATCTGATCTGGCCATATTCAATCCTTCAAACCAAGGTGTTCTACTCAAACAAGGTTGTATTGTTTTGTACCAAATCCCCTTACTCAATGATCTCTCGTCAAAATGCTCTTTCCAAAGTTCTATACATTTAACTTTCACTAGGGTCAGGAGATCAGCGTGATATGGTAGCGAATGCATAGTTATACCATCTGTAATGGCTTCTTTCGCAAGTTTGTCAGCCAATTCATTGCCGGACAGGCCTACATGTGAAGGTACCCACTGTAAAGTAACATTTTTATTGGGTGGCATTTTATCAAGTAACCCTAAAATACGATATGCTATTGGTGTTCCGCGATAATTCTTTGTACACTTGATAATATGTTGTAGGGCACTTCTCGAGTCCGTTAATATAACATAATCACCTCCTTGGAGAGAGCTAACATACGCAATAGCTTCTTCAATAGCTATTAGTTCTACGTTCATGATAGCGGTTTTTACCTCCAGTCTTATTTTAACGGATGTATTGGTTTGAGGATCAAATATAGCCAAACCGACTTCTTCGTTGTCTATAGAGCCATCTGTGTAGATTTTATAATAATTTAAATATTTTTCTGCCAAATACATTTCACATAACTTTCTTATATAAATATGATTATAATTACGTTTAGATTGCTTAAGAACTTCAATATCAGGTTTTATTTTTGACGTATCCACACTGTTAGTCCATTTATCTAATGAAAACATTTCATTTTTACAACTAGAATATATAGGTGTCTCTTTAAGTTGCTCGTGAACTTTGACTAATACCGGTTTGGATCTGTTTCCCCATGATATATTTTGACCTTGTACACTAAGTTCATTAATTGTATCTATTATATTGATTTCATAGTATGACTTTCTTCGTAACCAATATTTACCCGCAAGATAGTATCGACGAATGCTTAGAGGTGGAAGCTGAAGCTCAGATTCCATAACATGAATAGCGGTTGATCGTATAAATCCTCCTATTACACGCATACATTGATTTTGTAGTCGATCTAATTTAGATAAGTGTGTTTTGCAGCTATTACCATAAAGAAAACACGCGTAGTCCACTTTACTCCTAATACAGGCTATGTATAATTTTCTCAAATTACGAGGATGTACTCCCCAACTTGACCCAGCTAAAATTTTAAATATATTTATTAATTTAGATATTTTTTCTTTTGTATCATTGATATGCTTTGCCCAACGCAGTGAACGATCCAACCAGACACCTAAATACTTAAAGTTATCTACTATTTCAAGTGTGTTATTTTTAATATTAATATTGACGAATTCTCTTAAATAACTTTTTCTAAAGATACATATTTTGCTTTTCATCGGGGCTATAGTCAAACCAATATTTGAAAGAATAAGTTCCAATTTGTTTAACGCTAACTGTAATTCTTGGGAACCTTCTTGCACTACCTTACATGTAATGTACAGTACAAAATCATCTGCATATTGTGAGATATTCACATTCTTGATATCTTTACAAGCATGAAGTGTTGCAATATTAAAGAGAAGTGGTGAAAAGGGATCTCCCTGTGCTAATCCTTGTTGCGTATTACGGCAAAGCGAAGACTTCTCTAATTGAATTTTGAGTTTCCTTTCTTTTAAGAAGGACCATAAATATTGGCACATCTGTTTACCAACCCCTATATTATCTAAAATATATAATAAATATGTGATATTTACATTGTTATACGCGTTATCAACATCGATGAAACACGCTATGGTAATTTCTCTTTTTAAAAATCCCAATTGAATATGTGAGACCAAGCAAGCTAAATTATCCAAAGTCGATAGCCCCTTCCTAAAGCCAATAGTATTAGAGGCTAAAATATTATTTTTCTCGACAAACCACTCTAATCTTTTGACTAGGATGCTGTGAAAAATTTTACAGAGACAGGAGATCATAGAAATTGGTCGAAAACTCGTGCTAGTATGACTGTCGCGTCCAGGTTTTGGGATTGGCACAATGGAAATATCACGCCATTGCGTGGGCACAAAACTAGATTTATAAAATGCATTATAAAGGGCTGTTAATAAATTTTTTCCGTCCTCAGGAAGATTTCTTATCATGGAATAGGATACCTGATCATTTCCTGAGAAGTATCTTTTGTCGCAAACAGTTATCTAACTCTTGTCTCAAAATAACAGTTTCTAGTTGGTTGTTGTTATAAGATAAAAATTTTGGGACTTTTGAACATGCATAATCCGGAGTTAAATTTCGAAGCATTTGGTTAGCATTGTCCTCGTTTATGCAAGGTCTTGGAACTTTAATACCTTTAAACCATTTTAATCTACGCCATAATTCACTTTGGGATATACTACTATCAACTGATGAGCAATATTCTTGCCAAGCTTTGTCTCGTTCATAGCGTATTATACGTTGTGCTGTACTGACTTTATTTTGAAGTATCACTAAGTTAGATGGTGTGGGATTACGTCGAAATTTAGAAAGAGCTAATCTACGTTCGGCTACAACTTTAGATAGATTTGTATTCCAATAAGGTTTTGGTAAAAATTTCGAGTCTGGGTTTGAATTTATCTTAATAGGAGGGATATGAATATCTGCAGCTGCGTTAATATAACAAAGAAAACTATCATACGAAGATTGAAGATCTTCTGTAATAGAAAAGTTTTTGAAGTCTGCTTTGAGCTTGTCTGAATATTTTCCCCAATCCGCTTTTTTGTAGTTTCTTTTTAATGACACATTCAAATATGTGTTCACGTTAAATGTAATTTTAATAATAAGGTGATCGCTTCCCAATGTCTCATTATAAGTAGTCCAATTAAAATTTAGAGCAATGTCAGATGTTACGCAAGTAATATCTGGTGATGACTGTTGTAAAACGTTATTTACCAATTTTATTCGTGTTGACTCACCATTATTTAAAACAATAAATGTATTATCCATGATTGTATCAAAAATTTGTGATCCTCTCTGATTGGAATTACTTGACCAAGTTGAATGGTGTGCGTTAAAGTCGCCTAAAATAATAGCTTTTTTGTTAAACATCGAAAATAAGAGATCCCAATCGCGTTGATTAGTATGAACTGATGGCGGACAATACAGTGACACTACGTGCTCTATTGAATTACAGTTATGTATCTTTAGACCTACTATTTCTATGCCAGAGTGGACATTACTAAATCTTATCTCACTTGCTTTAATAGATTTGTGAACTAAAAGAGCTACACCACCATAACCATCGTATCTATCATTGCGGAAAATATTGTAGCCGTTTACCTTCGTTTGCGTTTCCGATATTAACCAAGTTTCACTGAGCGCCGCAATGTGAATTTTTTCTTGGCTTAAAAACTGTTCTAATACAATTAACTTAGGTTTCAAACTCTGTGCGTTCCATTGAATAATATTTAACTTAAGTACGCTTTTTTTAGTGTTATCCATTGTTGCATATAAAATCCATAATATTCTGTAAAATAGGCCAATCAGGAATGTAGTCTACCACCAAAATAACCATCCACTCTATACAGTATTTAATCACCATCTTTATTTTAGTATGTATTGTTGCTCCTCTCAAAAATATAGCTTCCTTCAATTTCTTCAAAAGTTCTTTAAAATTTATGTTTCTCCGTCCATTTTCTTCGTGTGGTTCTTCTTCCTGCTTTGGGTCTGCTGGGCTACTCGTAATGTCCATATATGATCTTTCATCACCTGCATAGGGTGAATTTGGCCTTTGTCTTATTTTTTTCTTCTTATGGACAATATCCGGCTTAATTTTAACGACTTCTGCAAACGTTGGTTCATTATTTAATTCAGACGTGTTGGGTGGATTGAAGTCATCAAAGGACGTTATAAAGTTAGATTTATATTTAGTATCCTTAGTCTCACTTGACTCTGCACAAGGCGGGGGGACATATATAGTTAACGCTCTCCTGTAGGTGCAGTTAAACTCTGCCATGATCTCTCGCAGCTTTTTTTCTTTTAAAAAGACTAAGCATGACGACTTAGCTAATGCCATATGGTTACCATTACAGTTAACACATTTAAATTGTCTGGTTTCACAATTGGTATGTTCACCAGCACATTTTGGACATACTGGTTTATTTTTGGGGCACTTTTTAGTAGAATGGCCTAGTTTCCAGCACTTCCCGCATTGTGATACTCGAAAGACATAAGGTTCAACTTTAACGTTCGTTCCATGAATTGAAACAAAAGCAGGAAGATATGAACCTTTAAAACAAAGACGAACCGCTTCACTTTTTACCCATCCATCTTCCTCTTTATTGCGTTGATTAAGACGATAAGCGGACAATACTTCGGCATTACTTGGGCAACCTATGTTTTCTATAATTTCTTTTTCTTCCACATTCATCTCCACATTTCTTATTACACCAAATGATAGGTTTGTCTCCATAGCCCGACTAATTCTCCATCCTCTGTCTATTAATTCTTGGCTCGATTCTATTTTCTGGGCACTGGTTTCACTGTCGACATCGATCCGAATTTTATAAGGATTCATAAATTTTATTCTGTCAACACCTATTACCCCAATTAATTTGAAGATCTTCGCCATTGCAAAAAGTTTGGGCAAAACCTCGTTAGACGTCACGTACATCTCAATTATAGCTTTAATCTTCTTGTCTTTCTTTCTCACCACCGTCCAATCTTGTTGTTCGTCGTCTTCTTCATCGCTCTCTCTGTCCCTTTTGGGTGTTTGACTCCGTGACATGTAGTCGTGCATTACTCCGTCCGTGTTTTCTTGTTCTCCGTTATCCGTCATCTTATTTGTTGCCGTAAAACAAATCAGCGCATAATAACCGACACCCGGCCGCGATAGCCAGGCGGCGGTGCACGAGAGTGCGAGCTAATAGTAGAACCGGTTTGTTCAACGAATATAGACAAATAATTAGACGCGGTCACCTCGTACGAATGTCGCGACGAGACTGTGTAGTTCTTATTTACTTTCCTCATATTCGAAATGAAAAGCGGAGTGTTAACCTCGGGCGAAAGACCTATGTAGGCACTCAAACTATTAGCGCCCTCACTACCCATCTCGTGCCTAAATTGGTCACTTTCACCTCTCGCATAATTTAATATTACATTTCTAAGAATGATAACACGTTCACTTCATAACAAGATACCTTGCGCCGGCCTCAAAAGAGGGACTGGCACCTGGCCTCTAATGCCGGAATATAAGTCAAGATTTTGATGGCGACATACTCTATACCGGGGTGGTGTCCATTCAGACGAGCAAAAGGTCTACCATTTATGTATAGATGGCTATGAAACCCCAATAAACTTATGTTAGAGAAAGCAACTTACGTTGTATTTCCATTTTCCATCCGTCTTCATGAGTAGAATGCGGTATAGAAGCTTGAACCGCCCGGCATGAGAGCACCCGCCCAGCGTCTTCGATCGAGGGCATAAAGCTCACGATGCTGCTGGTCACATTGCCGTCTGCCGAGGTCTGTTAGCGAAAGAAGTTTGGAATTTAAATTTAAATATTTAAAAGAACTTTTTAGTTTTCTCTATCGATCTCATTCCTGTAATTTGCGCTCAAATGAAAATCTTTTGTTAGCAATACCTGCACACACTTCTTCCTTCGTAGGAAATTCTTTTACAGTACAGGGTGTTCGACTGTGGAACTCCCTCCCCTTACCAATCAGAGAAGCTAAATCAATGACTACATCAAAACGTATGGTCACTGACCATTATTGGTCTATGAAATAAAATTGTTGCATTACATGACTGTATCTATTGTTCGAGTGTATATATATCTATAAGTAATTTATAATATCATCGTATATCTAATTATATATAGTAGTTTATTTATGTTTTATTTTATTTTTACTAGTATTTGATTGTGATTTTATTGCTTTTATTTTAATTTAGAATACCACCAAAAATCGTTTATTGAAATTTTCTTTAGTCTCCTTAGACACTGGGTTGCCTGGAAGAGATCGCTATAAGCGACAAGGCCGCCCATTGTTCTAATGCAAATTTATCCATATCAATTGTCTAGATTTAAGTTTATGATCAACAATAAAGAGTTTTCATTCAGTCATTCATATTTATGACAATCTTAATTTTTTTTCGTCTGTCTACCCCCGATGTTCTTCAAGACCTATATTATGTATCCAATTCGCGAAAACTTCAGAAAATATTAATTTATAGCATTTAAACGGTGTGTGAGGCGAAGCAGACAGAGTTGTTCTACCATACGCCTGGCGCTGCGCTCTTCAGTAAACTGAGTTATCTGTAATATTTGTATGTAAATATCCTTGTGTGACTTCATATTTGTGTATAATGTTGAGGTGATATAAAGACTTTGAAATAGTGAGTTGTTGAAGTTGTGAGGAACGAGGTGACTGTAAGGGGAGGTTAAAGGTCACCGGGCCAGTTTGAATCTTTATGTCATTTTGGGCTCAACCTGGCCCTGATAATATATCTAAATGTGTTGCTATTAAAATATTGAATAGTTTCTATTGTTTCTGTGGTTACAATATATAATATATGTTTATTGATTTTATTATGCGAATTTTCGATGAAGCTTACACTGTTGTACTGTTTTCTCGACACACACGTGTGGTTGTTGGTTTTTACAAACTCGTGACTGTGGTAAGGCCCGCGACTTCATCTCTCAGGCTTACATTCGTCTACTCCTTTGTAAAAACCAACGTACCGCACTAGTATCATAAATAACTATTACACGTCTGTGACTCGCGTATCATAAATCTATTGACGCTCATTTGACCGGAAACCAAATGTGAATTCCAAAACCGGAAGTGGTTTCCAGCCAATTGATACGAACAAACATTTGATTACTGCAATTACGCGTATGTTAATTGAATTTTCACTTAATAATATGTAATTATTATGAATGAATGAGTAATAATGACAAACACATTACTAAGACTCGCATGGAAATTGGATTCGGGTCATTTAAATTTAATTGCGCAATAATTGTTAACTGTTCGGCACAATTCATGATTGTATTTCAAAAATCTTCCTTATCCATTGACTTCGATAAGCTAAGCTCAGTATTCTAGTATAGCCTTTGTGGGGCGCTCTGACTAACGGGTATCCCAGTAAAACATGAAAATATGCAAGATCTGATGGCCAAAAGACACTATAACACTTCATAGCATTTTGCGTCAAAGTAGTAAGTAACAATAGTTACAAATAGAAACGAAGATAAATAAAAAAAAGAATTTTGTACCTATATATGTTACGAGGTACATGACTCGAATTAAAAAATGCCATTGGAACTACTATAGAATTTATTAGAACTGTACAAACACGTATAAAACCAAATACAAATAAAACTGGATGCAACCAGTTCACACTGCACGATTCAATGCAATAAAATCCGTCGTCTATATCGCTAATCGAGACTACAAACGTCTTACTCGTCTCGTAGTCGTCGCTTGACTGCCCGCCCCTCCATTCGGGCATCGTCTTATACTAACTATACAGTACAAAAAAAAAAGATTGACCGCGCGCACTGAGTTTCCGAGAAATAGTAATTTGCACACCTGCGAACGGCTAACAAAGTCGAAAACAATAACAATAAGGATTAGTTCGACGCTAATGATGGTTATAAAACAACTAGAAAGACAATAGGATGTTTTTCTTAATTAAAAATTCAAAACACAAAAGAATAAGTAAATCCAGGAAGACAATAGACTGCGCTTACAATAGGCAGCTGTGCGCTTATCTTTGACGCCATGTAACATTATGTACTAACTGGCCCGGCGAACGTTGTCCGTCCGACCTTCAAGAAATTTAGTACCTGATTGCAGTGCAACCTACCAATTCCAATTGTGAATTTAAATCATTTCGAATCCACTTGAACAACGATTAACATAACAACAGTTACCATGGCAATGGTTACCATAGCAACGATCATTTGTGATAGTAGATAAATATTTTATTTTGGATAGGATACGCTGCTAAAGGAGTACCTATACAAAATTTGAAGTTAATCGGACGTATGGTTTCGGAGATCTCGTGATGAGTCAGTGAGTGAGTGGTATTTCGCTTATATATGTATAGAAGATATATACACACACATACACAACACACACAACACACAATTGATGTACATAGACTACGAAGTAAAATTAAATTTTAACTTATATGTATGACCTTCAAAAAATGTTCTTCAGTGGAACTTATTTTGAATAAAAACTTTTGATACAAAAGTTTCAAATAATTTCGGATAGGGGCGGAGTCTAAATGAGATACGTTATGACCTAAAAAATAAAGCCCAATCATTATCTCTATTTGTATTTTACTTTTACAATTACTTAACGTAAATGAAACTATCCGAAATTATTTCACATCACTAACCGTATCTGAAACCGAAAGTTCATAATTCAAATTCAAAGTTTTTTATTCAAAATAAGTTCCACTGGAGAACACTTTTTGAAGGTCATATAAATATATAAGTTAAAATTTAATTTCTCTTCCTATTCTATGTATACCGCTTCACAACGTGTTATTGCTGTTAAGGAGAAGAAGCGGCAAGAAACTCCCCAGCAACACGTCTAGCTAAATAATGTTTTTCTTTAAGTTTCTTATTCTATTTATATCTCAAGTTGTTTTTTTTTTAATAAGTTTTATACAGAAGTATGTTACAGAATTACTTTTTGAAGAATTAATGGAGTTGTAGCAAACAGTGCATACTCAATAAGACCAAGACACAATAAGATATAGAAATAGACATATCCATAATATCCCTGCGTTTAACGACTGCTAAGTCAAATGAACGGTTAATAAGATATAGAAACGGGCCATCAACGTGATATAAATTAACCTTCCCCTATACAATTTAGACTAATCAACTAATTTAATTTAACGAGACTTGTTCAAACTGCATCGTAGTACCAGATGGCTGCCAGATAATAAAATATGCTCACTGTGAATATAAACAATGCAACACCTGGTTTCAGTTAACTTTTAATAGTTTAAAGTGCGGCAAAACTTTACTGTTTTCGGCGTCAAACTATTTGCATCTTTCAGTTACTTACAATTGTATTTAGAGACTTTAAGTGGGATTATCTGAATGAACTATCAAAAGTAGTTGTAATAAAACTAATAATTAGTTTTGAAATAAAATCATACTTAAAACTGCGTTTTATCGGTTTTAAGCGCGGCATTTTATTAGCTTATTACTTTTATTTTAACGTTTCGGCTAACGTTTCTTCTGTTCAAGACACAATATGTTGCGAAGCGTTTATAAATCAAGGTTATAAACTAATAACTTAATAATAACTTTAACATTGACAATTGACATCTTTGTCTTCCGTGATCACGGCTACTGAGAAGTGGCCGAAACGTCAAATAAAATGCCGTGCTGAAAACCGTTAAAACGTAATTTTAATTATGTGTAGTAATCGTGTAAACTTAAGATAATAGATACTTAGCAAAAATTCACTTACAGTTTCTCTAACGGTCTTTAGTCTCGTTCCTCCTTTCCACCAGGATATGGTTGGCTTGGGTCTGGCCCCAACTGCTTGGCAGACCAGCTCTGTGCTCTGATTAGCCACCAGAGGCCGCTTGCCGCCTTGTAACCTCACCCATAATGGACGGACTGGGGGCAATGGATTACAATCATAAGGCTGTGGTCAGCTTGACCGCGAATATTATAAGCGTATCTTATTTTATATTATTATCAATAAAAAGTAATATAACTAGGATATAGAAAAGAAAGAAAAAATGTGTGTGTGAAGCTCACACAGTAGAAGTGAATCTTCAGAGAATATATCCACAGATAATTCTTTGCCAACTTTTATTAATATAAATATAATTTTTTCGGCGGTATTTTCCTGTGCTGAAACATGATTAGGTCAAGGCCAAAAATTTCACACCAATTTGAAATCAAATCAACCCAACAAATTTGATCCCAGCATGGTTTTACCACGTAACACCAACGGTGCGCGGATCCGAAGTTAAAAAAAACCCCGGATATTCTGTGCACACAAAACCGCTGAAGATAATAATATGGTGTAGCACTTACAAGAACTCAGAAGGTTTTAGGGCAAGAAAAGAACAGCAACTGGTTGTTGTAGCCTTAATCAGTGAACCTTACGGCTCAAATACAATTATCACACTGGGCACATTTTTAAACACATTTTCCACTAAAATTCTATCACACTTTCCCGCTAACAATTTTACAGATCAGGAAACCTAAGTACTCTCTTTGTGATTGGCTAACCGACAGTAGATTGAAGTCATTGATATTGATTGATATTTGAATAAAAAAAAATATAAGTGACAAGGAATATGTTACATTACTGTTTGGGAAATTTAGATAATATTTTATATAAGATATTATATAAAATACTATATTTAAATTATTTATGTTTATAAATAAATCGAACACAGTAAAAAATCTAGCGGTTCTGCCTACAGGAAACTAAAATGTAGTAAGTTCTCTATGGTCATAATTGTCTACAGTCAATTATGAGACCTTGAGTTATAATCTACACAATTATTACATCATATTTGAAATAATTACTGTTACATATAATTATGATAAATTATAGAAAATTACTCCATACAAAATTGACGTTAAAAACTGAATAAATAAAATATACCAAAATTACTATTCAATTAAGGAACTAGCTTTTTACATCGTTCAGAAATAAATGTTTGAAAATATATCTATACCGTTCAGAAATAAAGAAAGTACCAACAAAAATAATTATTAACATTAAAAAAACACTACTACGCAAAGTAATTATTTTGAAGGTAATAATAATTTTGTTGCCTTCAGTTTTTGTGTAAATGTTTGTTGAATTATAATAGATAAATACAATAGAATCTATATAATAATATAGACTCACCCAAAATCCCGTCGACTAACAACCTTGGCTTCATAAGCATATATCTTGCACATACCTTGAAACCAGGTCAATCAATCATTCAACAAAAATAAAAAATCACTTTTGAGGGCGGCAGCCTTTTAGTTTGTTTCAACAACTCACTGAACTTGCCAAAAATCGTATTATTTCTTACATGTTGGTCTATTTAACACCGCAAACGAATCCGACGACACAATGGCAGCATCTTCGTAAAATCAGTCATAATTTTGGGGCTCAGAGATAGATATACACACATACCAGTATACAAAACAGAAGGAAATATGCATGCACCAAGAATGTGTACTAAAGTATGTACAAGAGATAGGGTTACCATGACTCAAAAATCATTGTCAGCATAAATAATAAACAATCACTATTCCAAATATAAAACACATTTACCGTAGAAAATTATTGCGCCCGCCATTTTCTGCACAGTTTACCGATCTGACCTTTTCTTTGTTATCTCAGTTAATGAATTCAAGTAATTTGAATTATATTAATATAGGCCTATTTCCAGTAAGTCTAGCATTAATAAACTCAAGCTTAACTATCTCCGTTGGCTTAGCTACCCAAAGCGACTCTTGGCCTCCGAAACAAGACCACGTCACTTTGTGTCTTGCTAGTTGTAGGCTTGAAGTCCGGTCAAGTCACTTTCTATCTTCCCAGCGTTACTTAAGACGGCCAGCCGGTCGCCCACTGACTGGTACTTCTCACACTCCCTCATCCATTCTACGTGCCCGAACCAGTGGAGACGGTGAGCTTTCATCTCTAATTATGTTGGGCTCTGCCTCGAAATTATCTATTTCGGGAAAACGCAAGCTTGGTTAAATTTTATTGTGATATTCAAATGAAATTCAAATTCACAAGTTTTTATTCAAAATAAGTTCCACTGGAGAACACTTTTTGAAGGTCATACAAATAAGTTAAAATGTAATTTTACTTCCCAGTCTATGTACACCGCTTCGCAACGTGTTATTGCTGTTAAGGAGAAGAAGCGGCAAGAAATTCCCCAGCAACACGTCTAGCTCAAAATTGTTTTTCTTTACATTTCTTATTCTATTTATATCTTAAGTTCTTTTTTTTAAAGTTTACATAGATAGTTATTGCTCTATTATGTATGTATAGTAAAGTATACTTGTACTGATTTATTTGTTTAAATCTCTGTTTGTCTGTTAGAGCACCATGTAAAATATACTGAACGGATTTAAATGAAACTCGATACAGAGCTAGATTATATTATTTTAATATTTACAATATGTTTTATCCCGATAAATTACGTCTTTTTTTGGGAGTGGATGAATATAGACAAAAAGGTGGCGGTATGGAAGCGATTTTTGTTTCCACCGTCCAATTTACCAATAGACAAGGCAGCGCTAACGAAGTTTCGCTGGCACTACCAGTTAACAATATATTTTCCGCCTGTAAGAGATTATTACGGGCACCCCGCTACATCCCATGCCGCATACTAACCACAGCCTTAGCCCAAATTATCCCACATTGACATATCCATATCCGTAGCCAAATTGAATTTTAATGAGTTTTTTTATCAAAAGCGACCCATTCAATTTACGGTACGACACAAAGTCCATTAAGTTAAATTAAAAACACGTCCCGATTTACATACGCATGTCAAAAGTAATCCATCAATAATTAAATTTGAAATGTGAGTAGAATAAAAAAATACATTATTTATGTATGTAATATATATGAAGGATAGCAAAATATTGTTACGACCGACAAAGACCAATGCACACCTGCAGTTTATTACCTTTTCGGCATTTGGACTTCTTTTGTTTATCTTATGTTTAAAATTTGTAATTAGAAAACAGCCTATTGTGTATTGTAGTCGTTTATGACCGTTCGCAGGCATAATTAGGCAGGTGTGCGAATTACGATTTCTGGGAAATTGCGTCGACGCGCTTGCCAGGTAGACATATTGCATCTTTGCATTATGGAACAATGTCTCAACGGAGAGATCAGCATCCTAGCGATGGTCACAAGCGAGACAAGACGCGTGTACATTCGATAAGCTATATAGTGACGGACTTTGCGCGTGTTATTGAATCGAGTATTACGTTTGTACTGGTTGTGTCCAGTTATATTTGTACCTGTGCTATACGTGTTTGTATAGTACTAATAAATTCTATAGTAATTCCAAACGGCATTTTAATTCGAGTCCCGTAAGTCGTAACAATATTAAAAATGTTTTTAGTGCTGGTGTTGTCTGTTGTACGATCTTCGCCAGGTGGTAGGGTATTTGCCCGTCTGGCTGGCTACCACACGTGGTCTAGAGTATGCCGCCAGAACAACCTCGAGTTAAGTTCCGGCGATGGTAACCACTTCCTGTCAGGTGGGCCGTCTGCCTGTTTGCTGAACTCATGCATTAAATGAAACTGACAGCCCTTTTTTAGTAACGCATTTGCAGACCTATAATTACGTTTCCCTAAAGGATATAGACTACGTGACGAAAACCTAAGCCCCTCCAACTGTGACCAAGAGTATTATTTTGGAAACCTGTACGGGTCACGTAGTGTGAGTTCATTCCCATAGCATTGGACTAAACGTGTTTCGTGCGATGAGTGAGAGAACCCATGGCCCGTCCAGGGGCGCCGATTCCGCGGGTACTCCGGGGCTCAAGCATTGTCATTAATTACTGTTTAAAATATTCCTCCAGGGTTTATTACTTTTTATAGCTAAAGTAAAGTTTTAAAGTAAATATAGTAATTAATTGTATTTCTTGCTCCTGCTGATAAAAGATATGTTACACACTAATATCACAATGGCTTAATTTTTACATTTTTGTTAAACTTAATACGATATTTACACACACTTACGTATTAAAATAAAGTACCTACCGAAGTGTACCTAAATGCACCGAAAGAAAAGAAATACTACATTACAATACAGTCTATAACGACACTGAAGGGACTGTGCATTTTATGGCGCTATAGAGAGTTGTCGTTAAATGGAGAGAAGTCTGTTATTTTTGTCTGACGTCTTTTGCTGCACCAGTAATTTTGGTGTATATTTTCACTTACTTTATTCATGTCTTGCGATATTGAGGCATCTTGGTGGTAAAGGAAGTATTTAGAAATTTCGATATTTCGGAATATTTTAGAAATTTCGGTATGCATGATGCCGACAGTCGAGTTTATTACGGGCTAGGATAAATAATAAAGCAATAAAAGAACGTACACAGCTGCGCAGCTTTTACTAATTTTGACAACTTAAAAGGTACTTTTTATTACTTAATTGTTGTCGTTATTGAGAGTGGTTGTACTGCTATATAGAGTGTATCATTGTATGGAAGACGAGCTAAACCAACTAAAGCCAAGTGATTTCGACGCTTAAGGGAGTTTGTCGTTAAATCGAGTGACGTTACATGGAGTTTACACTGCATATGTATAGGTATGTAGGCATAGGCATCTAAAGATCAGGAGCACCCAGGAGGTTTTCTAAAAGCCAGCGCCCCTGATTCCATCACCTTTTTTTTTTTTTTTATACAGGGGATATCCGTTTGAGGACCGTGAGCCGCGCGAGGGGGAAAGGTCGCGGCCCGTGTGTGGGATTCGCCAGGTCGGGGTGGCACTAGCACCCCACTTCGGTGTGAGCTGCTATTGCCACACCGCGGTTAGGGACACCCACTAAAACCCCTGTCCGATCCCGAGTGTCCTTTGTCCGGGCTGTGGGCTCGCTCGCGCATTCACCACCAGCCCGGACGGACGACGGCCAGCCCCTTTGCGGGCTGGCCTCACCATTTAATAGCCGGAGATCTGGGTCTCTCCGGCTCCTCTACCTCACCCCGAGGTGAGAGGGGGCGCGAGGATCGGGGCGCGTCCCTCCTCTCCGGCCTTTAAGGTGCGGGCGGGTCCGGTTTCCCCGCCGGTCGCCCGCACGGCCGTAGCCTACCTACGGTGGCTGGAGGTCGTCTTGAACGACCCTCCGTCGTCGCCGTCGGCTCTGGCGGGAGGGGAGCGTGGCGGTCTGCTCCCTCTCCCGCTCCGCCGCCTCGTTCGCGGACATGACGGTCTCGCAGAAGGAAGCAACAGCATCCCAGCCAGGTTTGCCCCGACCATAGCTACTGGGCCGGCTGCCTGATTGCCAGCTTCGCAATAAAAAATATATAGAAAGAAAGAAAGAAAGAAAATATTTTTCAGAACTACAAACACACCAAAACGTACTTATAAATAAAACAATACAAATGAAATGAAGTTCTGAATCGGTCCTAACTCAGCATGATGCTGGTTGGCTCAACCAGCGCTGCTCTTCCGTTAGGACCGTTCAAATGACTTACGGATAGACAAAACGAAACAAATACAAAACAAAAAAGATATATGACGAGTACTATTGCAAACAAATATAAAATTTTATATATAATATAAAAAAATATATAAAAATTAATGCTACAAAGCGAACTTATAAAGAAGAACATAATGGAATAAGGACATAAAGCTGAAATACTAAAAAAAAAACCATAATAATATCAATTTTATATTTTGTCTGTCAGTCTGATGGTTTGTGTCAAATATGCTGCAAATAGCAAATAGGGAATATAATATATACGTCTCAATAACCTCTTAAAACTTCTGGAGGACCAGAAAAGCATTCTTAGCTGCCGCACACTTTAAATCACACCTTTTAAAAATACCTTATCACCATTTTTAACGAACCACATCAAACGATTCCGAATAATATAATCTGTAGGAAGTGAAAAAGACCCTTGAAAAAAGTAAAAACCAACTTTATTTGATCACTTCAGAACGCTTTCTTAAACAAATTCGAGCTTTATGTTTACGTGATTAAGTTCATAGAGCATTTTATCAAAGGAATCATAGAGTTGTATATTCAGAAAATGGGGTTAAACTTTTTTTTAATAACCTTTTGTGTTAAAAACAATAACCCACTTGATATCAACAATGGTTGCTTTTCAAAGGGTTCCGGATTTTTTTAGACCACTTAAGACAATTAAGCCGCAGTTTTTTTTTGTTAACGGCAACCCCATATAGGGTTATGTGGGGTAATTTATTTGATTTAATAATTTTATAAGTTTACCAGGAACTTGAATTACGTTGTCTTTCTGGTAGGCTTTTCCTTCTTTTTCTGTGCTGGTTTATTTCAAAAAAATAAAAACAATAGTTTTAGGATATTTAATATTTTGAAAGCAAAAATTGTGCTTATGTTGAAAATCTATACTGTTTAGTGAAACGCAATTTTTTAGTATGTCAACAACAATCACTAGTTTAGCGTCAATCAAATGCTTGAAGACGAGTCTAAAACTATTCATAAGCACTTATTTCGATCTGCCACAAAGAATCACTAGTTTGGCGTAAGTGGAATGCAAAAAAATTAATTAAAGCTTCCATAACATATGTTTGGGCGTCTCCTGGTTCTTTCTTGAAGCTTATTCTAAAAACTTGACAATTTGTCATCACTTGATACTGACTAAATGTGCAAATCGTGCAAAGCCATCACAACGAAGAAAACAATTGACAAGCTTTGAAGAATAAACATTTTAGTCAAAATTCTTACTCATCCTTAAAAACCATTTTTTTAATAAAAAATATGCAGAACCACCAGTTGCGAAATTTATTTATTATACACTTTTACTGGAAAACATTGAAATATAAAATTTATTCGAATGTTGGCCTTATTTCTGTGTAAATAAAGTCGAAATTGCATAAATAACATTAAATTAAACTGTAAGCACGTTACATATACGATTTTAGAACTTATATCGAAGGAATAAAGTTTAAATTAATTCAAAAGGGTTAAGCGATGAAATCTAGATTTTAATTCTAGGCCCATTATTAATTACTAAGTGTGAGAACTTGTTAAGTGAAGTGCGAACAACGCTCTTCGAGTAATTTATTTGCCCTCTTTCATATTAGACGGTTCATTTCTGTCATTCAATTCGGATGAAACAACCAAAATGATCCGTGCAAACATTTCCATATAAACATCACCCCTTCCAGGACTCCACAACATTGGTGGCACCTTCAATGCTGCAAATGTCCATAGACGACGGCAGCAGATTTTCACCAGGTGGGATTTCTGCCTATCTGTTGTATCTACTCTTGTGATAATAATAATTATGCAAGTTTGTAAGTGAAATATAGATAGGTAATAATTAAGAACTAAGAGCTTCTTGGTTAAAAAATTGTTCAATCTTGATTAGTATAACTTTTTAGACTATTTGTTTTTTTTTTGTTGACGCAGGGGAATGTCTTGTTATATTTATTTAGTTGCATAGTTGTTCTTGTCATATTTCTTTTTAAGGTTAATAATTAATTTTGTTATGATATGATATATATAGATGATATGATAAGAGAACTTGAGATATAAATAGAATAAGAAATATAAAGAAAAATATTTTTAGCTAGACGTGTTGCTGGGGAGTTTCTTTTCGCTTCTTCTCCTTAACAGCAATAACACGTTGCGAAGCGGTGTACATAGACTGGGAAGTAAAATTACATTTTAACCTATAGACCTTCGAAAAGTGTTCTCCAGTGGAACTTATTTTGAATAAAAACTTTTGAATTTGAATTTGAGTCATGTACCCTCTTATCTCTAAACGATACAATCGGCCATTTCCTTAATTGAATAATAATGTTAAATTTTTTTTATTCTGTGATTAACGCCTGTTTTGCATAGAGTAAGTAGTTGTCTATAATTTGCCATAATTTTATGTAAGAATATTCATCTCTCATAATATGATATGGTAATTGTGTAGATTATAATTCAAAACCTCTCGATTGTATATAGACGGTATTCACTACATTTTATATTCATGTCGGCAGACGCGATTTATTTTATTACATGTAAAACTTTAAATATTGTCTAAAATTTCCAAACAATAATGTAATAAATTCTTTTAATTGATGTCCTATTTAATTAAAATGGTACATCAATTATTTCGATCCGCTATCGGTTGTGCCAATTTGCTAAGTTTCTTATACTGTAAAATTATTGGAGGGATGGCGAGGTGTTTTAAAAATATTTATCAATGTGTAGAGTCAGTAGATGAAATGTATTTAAGCCGTGAAGTTCTCTGATTATAAGTATAGCGACCAGTTGCTGTTCTTTTTATACCATAAACCCTTTTAAGTTGTTGCAAGTATTACAGTGTTTTCTCGCGACACCATCTTCGGCCCGGGGGCTTTAAACCGAGGGCTGTGTAGGACTCTTAAACAGCGGTATTGCCCGGGCCTCCAAGTGGAGGACAGGCGGATGTCGATTGAACCTAAGGCCCTATATGTCAGAAGGCTTAACGTTTTCCTTCTTACGTTTTTTTAGCTGACCCGTACCCAGTTCGCTGGGTGTCATTAAAAATATACACGCAGGCACGCACACACGCCCGCCCACACGTACGTACGTAATAGGTAATATGAAGGTATTTAATAAATGAAATTATGTATTTATCGTGCTAAGACACACTGTGACTTTGAATTGAAGGTAGTAATTATGTTTTTCTTAAAAAACCTGCACTTGATTTATTGAGTAAGTATTGTTTTAGCTTAAGAAAACTAGGTTGTATTTAATGGTAAGATTTATATTGTCAGGTACTTGATAAATCTTTTTTAGGATTTTGAATAACCTTTGTAACAAGTTTTAGATTATAAGATTGCTGAAATGTGAACACGGTGTTGTAGATTCGAAAATTTAAAAGGAGATGAAATCGCCTAATACTTCTACATTCTATGTTCGGCTGTCGAACAGCGCGGTAGTTATTGTGACTGCTGGTACTGTATGATGGTGCGAAGGTTATGTATATAAGATTCTTGTTATGTTATTTTTAGCGTGGAAAGTTTTTATGTTCTATGAAATAAATAATGTGGCGACGACCATTGGTTTAACTTCCTTTTAATAGAAATATCTAACCTAAAGTACAATATCTATGAAATATCTTTCAATGTTGTGAAATCCATAAAATGCTTTGCCAATATATGTATTAAACATTAAATATGTGTGTATATTTATCTATACTACCCAATCAAAAATCTAACACGCAAATCAAGGTTTAATTAAGCTTTGTAATCTTTAATTAATTCACAGTTCCTGGGGTTGTCTGGAAGAGATCGTTTTTTAGCGATAAGACCGCTCTTTGTACATAATTAGATATAATTTTAGTCTTTAAGTTCATTTTTGTATTGGAGTATAATAAAGTGTTATCTATGTATCTCTCACAAACTCGGAAAAGCACTCGCAGTGCCTCGTACGAGGATGTGCGCAATTCTTGCGTGGAACGTTATTGCTGTTAAAAGGGCCAGATTAAAAAAAAAAAGAATTTTAATGTGATTTTTTTACTGGTCGATAGCAAATTTAATGTAATGTTACGAGCTACAGGACTCGAATTAAAAATGCCGTTGGAACTATCATAAAATTTATTAGAACTGTACAAACACGTATAAAACAAATACAAATAAAACTGGATGCAACCAGTTCGCATTGCACGATTCAATGCAATTCGACACGCGCAAAGGCCGTCGTCTATATCGCTAATCGAGAGTATTACAAACGTTTTACTCGTCTCATAGTCGTCGCTTGACCCCCCTCCATTCGGGCATTGTCTTGTATCAACTACACAGTACAAAAAAATTGGCTGAGTTTCCGAGAAACAGTAACTTGCACACCTGCGAACGACTAACGAAGTCGAAAACAACAACAATAAGGATTAGTTCGACGCTAATGATGGTTATAAAACAAGTAGAAAAACAATAGCATGTTTTTCTTAATTACATATTCAAAACAAAAGAGACTTCCTAAATCCGGGAAGACAGTAAGCTGCGCTTACGACAGACAGTTGTGCGCTTATCTTTGACGGCATGTAACAGTAATAAAATGTGTGTTTTTTATCCCGGTAATCCCTCGGGAATTTTCCCGGGAGCGGTTTGTAGTTACACGAGTGCGTAAGAGTTAGCTTATTCCGATACAGTTTTCACTAAAACGATAGCTTACATTATTTTTTAAATACTGCGGTATTTTGTGTCCCGGGATTCCTGTGGGAATTCCAATTCAAGCGTAGACGAAGTCGCGGGCATATCCTAGTATGTAATATATTCTGATTCTTCTTACCTGTCCAGTGAAAGAAAATATCAGAAATAACACTTGAAAGTCCCCGTTTAAACACCAGTTACGATTGTTTAAGTGTCACATTAATAATCTGTTCACATATTCAACAATACTTACGAGCTGATAAAAAGGTTTGGTCTCATTATAAGCGGTCAATTACTTTTTTCGCTTCTTCGCCGCTAGAGGCGCTGGTATGCGGCTTCCAATCAGCATGCATTATTTGAGCGTTAGATTGTTTTGTATTCATGTAAAATACAAAATTATATTGAATATCTGGGCAAGGCATTTAAGGAAGTTTTCATTAGAAAAATATTAATACCTAGTATTAGAAATGAGCCTTTCTGAAATCACAAAACGTTGAGAACGCTTTTGCGCATTATCCCCGAGCTCGGAGAAAGATCACGGGAGTATGGACTATGTAGTAGCCGGTTGCGATAAACCCACCGCCAGATTACCCAGTTAAATCTAACCAGTGTTCCTTTATTGCGCTTTAACCAGCCGCCACGGATACCAGGTTTATAGACACTTGAGCGTGACGCCTCTACGCACCAATTCTTAGGGTGCCCTCGACGGACAGGACATTCTCTTCAATATAGGATTTTTTGGACAATAATAATAGATAAATATAATAATTACAGATATATCGATATATTAATGTAAAATAAATGTGTAGGACAACAATAACGACATGCGTATAATAATTTGAAATTTGACATTCGGACATTCAAATTTTCTTCTTATAGTCTATGATAGTATGGCGAGTGATGCTGGAACGATCTAATTGGTTTAAGGAGTTTCAGAAAAATGTAGAAGATTCTCGAAGAAAAAACAAAAACACATACATTTTCGAAAGGGTTAGATGATGAATAAAAGAATAACGAAATGAAGATCGGAATTATAGAATAGAAGGTTCAGGAAGGAAAAGACAGAGATAGATAGATGTTTAGAAAGGGATAGACAGTAAATAAAAGAATAACGAAAATAATATCGAAATTATGGGTTCCAGAAGATTCTTCCCGGTATATAAGCAGCGTAAGGCGCGCCTACTGAGGAGTTCAGTTGAAGACAGCAAACCGACAAGTGCGATACAAGAAGGTTGGAAGAAGAGTTAAATAGAAGACAGTGACGAGTTTAGTGGTGCGTTTACTGAAAAGTTTAGTGGGCTGTTTAGTGAAGGAGGAGTTCAGCGTAGTTTAAAAGGAGATTCAGAAGCGAGCTACACGCGTTAAATTCGGAGGTGAGCACTGCAGTAGCAGGAGGTGGTCTAAGCAATATCGGCGACGGTATCGTGAGTGAGACATCTTATCGTCGGGACAGTGCGTCGTTAGTTGTGCGTGTAGGGGCAACCCTGCGGAGAAGAATCACGTACGGCTGTATAAGTCAATAAAAGCATTTAGTTGAAAAAGACCGGTGTTTCCTTCCAATCCTAAGTGCGTACCCCGGCTCGCACGTATCAATAGTTTTAATAATTGTGTAGGTGGTCCGGAAGATATCGCATCGCATATTGTATAATATATTTGATTTCATATGTATACGCAATAAAGAACATTCATTCGGTATCTCACAGAATATCGCCATGAAACGGTAGCCTTAAGCTAATCATGTTTTGTACGAGTCTGAGATCCAATGGCTCATTTCCTCCTCCCCTGTCACATTCAACCAGTCTGATCCTTCTATTCCATGCAGTATACTCCATTCCTTTTTATACGTGCAGGAACGGAGAAAGTATACAATTATCTGCGGCCGAGCAGTCTGTCGTAGGAGGAGACAAAGAACTCACAGCCAGGTGGTAGCTCGTCTAGATGGCTACCACTCCTGGTATAGAGTATGCCGCCATAACAACCTTGAGCTGTGTTCCGGCATTAGTGCCCAGGTTCCAGTCTACATTAAGAGAACAACAGTGCATTTGTAACGCCTTTAGAGTGAGATCAGATCAGATGGGTCTGGCTGTCTGCTGCACTCATGTAATAAAGAAAATCCCCTTGTCTGATTCCTCTATCCGATTCTAAAAGCTGGCAATGCGTTGACTTCGCTCCTGGTGTTGCAAACATCTATAGGCAACGATAATAAAAAAAATAGGGAAATCAAAGATGAGTCAACTTTGCTTAAGCAGGTGCGGCTCGAGACGGTAGGCATTGTTAACTGATTAATCAATGTTAGTTGGTTAGGTTATTATATTATTGAGTTATTACTTTATGTATGCGTTTACTATGGTACTCTCTTTTATGTACCACCCTCAATTTGCGTGTTCACCTACCGGGACAGTATATGGAATGAAATTCGTTGGAAAAAATAAAATTATGTAATCAGTCACATATTCACGCTTATGAATGGGGCGGCGAACACGGGCGCGTACTTATAATGCCACGAGCGAACTAGTTCGAATTGCGTCACCACCGACCGCCAAGTGTGTCCCTACAGCATGGTAGGTAACTGCCTATGGCGGCAAAAGCGCTTGCAAAAATGTCTGCGAATAAGCATGAACTACTAAAGCCCAAAAAAAGCAAGCAACATCCAAAAATATATTTAATTTTCGATTCGTTCAGTCGAATCTAGAAAATATATGATTAGTGAAATTAACAAGTACATACAACACGAATAGATAGGGTCCTGGACGAAGAAAGCTAGATAGAAGACTTCTTTTAGTTTTCTTAAGCTTCGGTGGGGCGGCATTTTCGAGTTTGCCTACGGCGGCAAAAAATCTAGGCCCGGCCCTGGTTTAAGTTACAACTTGCACACGCAGACCTGTGGAATGCGCTACCAGAGTCCGCGTTTACCGAAAAGTAAAATCCGGGAGTCTTCAAGTCTCGTATGAATAGGTATTTTCTAGGGAAGCGAGCCCCATCTTCGACCGCATAATTGTCTAATATTAGGCATGATCGTGATCAAACGCGAACCTACATATTTATTATTAAAAAAGTATGGAATAAATATATTCCAAAACATAGGTACAATGATTCAAACAAAAGGCACAGAGACTTCTCAATCTAATAACGGAATTAATCGCACACATAAATCTAAAGAGGACATGCCGAAATACGTGATACAATCTACCGATGCGCAGCAGACCGAGATGATAATCTGTGGAAGGCCTAATTGACAGCTTGATATACTTTTGTAGACGATTGTACCGACGGCCGGATGTGGTGTGGTCACAGTTGCAGCGGTAAATAGTTAATATTTTTATACGAAACTAGCGATCTCGGCAGACGCTGCCCTGCCCTTAAAAACTAAAAATCTAGAATCGGGTCTAATTGTGCATATAAACCACCTCAGGACCCACTCAAAAACACATAAAATTTCATGAAAATCGTAGAACTTGATTCCAGCGCCAAGTATTTTGTTTAGATTGATGGGCTATATTATTGAAGTTTTAGTGGGAACACTATTTTTATATAGCCTATATTAATCAGGGATAAAGCAGCATTCTAATGGTGAAAGAATTTTTAAAATCGGTCTAGTAGTTTTTGATTTTATTCGTTACGAACATATTATGTTTTATATATCGCGAGCGAAACCACGGGCATTATGTATATGTAGAAACCTTCCTTGAAAAATTATGTAACTGATGGTGAAAAGCTTATAAATCTGTTGCGTGGTTTAGGATGAGTTAGCTGGACAGACGTGGAAAGCAACTTTGTTTTATACGATATAATAAAAATAAAGGTAAAGGTTGAACTTCCGTATGTTTCTAGCCGCAAAACTTGAAAATAGTTGATTTTTTGAGATGAAATTATTACATATCATTACTTTATAGAGGAGCGCCCCAAATAATTGGGATAAGATGAAAGAAAAGAGAGACTTTTATAGAGGAGCTTTTTTATATACTGTATATTCCGAATAACACACGGGAACGAGACATTCCAGCAGTTTTGTTAAGACAAAATTAATTTGAAAAGGCACGAAGCTGAGCCAACAGCCTAACGAGGCCATGTTTTAGCTTTTATCAATACTAATATTATAAAGAGGAAAGATTTGAATGTTTGTTTGCTTTGAATAGGCTCCGAAACTACTGAACCGATTTGAAAATTTATTTCACTGTTAGGAAGTTACACTATTCCCGGTTGGCATAAGTTATAATATATTTTCAAAAAAATTAGGGATTCTTACTAAAACTCCTATAATGTAAACCAAGGTGTAAAAATTACCTAAAATTGCATGCGCTGCGAAAACTATTGATCATAGAATAACATAATGTACCAAGATTTTGCAGAACACATCATTATTTGCAAAAAGTGTCGCGGCAGCATATGTCTAACTATTATATTTATGCCACAACAAGGGTTCTTTTATTTTAAAATTTTAATTGAAGTGCCGCCGCTAGAAAAGGCTCTTTATTTGTATTTTGGTATTCATCCTTATCAAAATAAATTACTTCGTATTCGAGACTGATTCAATACCTTTATACAACTTTTTGAATTATTCACTTCGGACATTCCATTCGAAAGATATCACGAGTTTAAACTTATGCAATGCAGGTGTCACTGGGGTACGGGATCGGGAGTCAATGTCAAGAAATGAGGTGCGGTCGGCTCCCTACGCAACGGACGTGTACGGAATCGAATAATTTTGGCTTCAAAATATTTTGAATTCGCTTAGTAGGTAATTAAACTCAAGAAAAAAGTTCTTTTTAGATATCCACGCGAAACCGGGGCGGGCCGCTAGTATAAGAATAAAATTTAAATTGTGCAGTTTTATTTTCTAAAAGGTGGAAAAAAAATTAGTTTAAAATATACAATTTATATATAGTCATACAATTTATTGAATTCAAACTTGATATTTAAATTCAATAAATACTAAAGAACTAACTTTAATCTATTACATATAATCGAATACAATGCAAGAAAACATAACTTATTTGTGTTATACAATTTATATATGACTATATATAAATTGTAATTTTAGAATTTAGAGTAATTTTTTAACAAATTTTTAGAAAATAAAACTGCACAATTTAATAAATCTATACTATAATAAATCAGTAAATGATTCTAGTTTGTACAATTCGTTTAAAAATGTGAAACAAATCAAGGGTCTAATTCCGACCAAGAAATTACGAAAATACAATTTTTAGAATTTTAGGATTTGAATGAAACTCGACATAGAGCTAGCTTATAATCCGAGTTAATACTTAGGATATATTTTATACCGATAAATTACGCCATTTCCATGGAATAAACGGATTAGGAAAATAGATGGCGCTGCAATCGCGTTTTTCCAATTCGCTAACAAATACCTACGTTGTCATAAGCAACATCTCGTTCATGGTATTACTTCAAATTAGGTTAGCTGCGAATCGTCGCTATGTTACGCTGCGCAGTTTCTAGACTACATGGACTTAGTTTCTTTGTTATGGTAGTGAATTTAGTAGGTAACAAGAAACAGTAAAGTTTCAGGTAAAAACACCTTATTTGTGTACATATTATTATGTAACATAGAGCTTACCAGCTAGGGTTTTTCACGCGTGTAAACTGTGTATAAATGGGTATATGAGTTTATTTGCTTGTTTCGTTTTCACGCCTTAACTGTCGCCACAACGGATCGTCATGAAATTTTGTATATACGTTTTCAAATTGCGTGCTTTCCGTGTAAATTAACAAATTAATAAAATGTTTAGATTTTTTCAATTGAAAATTCCTTAGAGTCGTTGTGTTTGTAAACTCGACGAAATGAAAAAAGCGTCGCTAAAAAGAGATGAATACATAAAATTCAACTTTATTTAATTCGAAATAAAACACGTTTCTCTTTATTCGTTAGTATTAATTTTCATTTTAAATAAAACTTAAAAGATTTCAAATGAATTTTCAGCTCATCTGTATATACTTAAGGCAGGTATTCTTTTATACGTAGATCAAAGGAAATTGTGCGTAACAGTGCCTTGAGTTTTGAACTTAATGCTAGTGATTTAAAGTGTAATAAGGGTCAAAATACTTAAGAATAAAGACGTCTATAATAGAATAGAAATGCGAAAATTCTCCCAATAAATAGGTTAGCGAAACGTGCTAGTTTCACTTCTACTGCGTATGAACTGCATGCACCCACACATTTTTTTACTTTTTTATATTGCTGAACCACGCACACAGCCTTACGGACAAACTATGATGGAGAGCGGTTACCGTCGCCTATGGACACCAGCAACAACAGAGGTGCTGCCAATGTACTGCTACCCTCGAAGGAGAGACTGGAACCTGGCTACCGATGCCGGAACACAACTCAAGGTTGTTATGGCGGCATACTCTAAACCAAGCCATCCAGTCGGCCAAATGCACTACCACCTGGCTATGAGTTGTTTTGTCGCTTCTTAAGACAGGCCGCCCGGCCGCAAGAATTAGTATAAAAGGTTAAAATAGGTTAGGTTAATAAAATATTCCATTACATTGACATGCAGGTTAAACTAATAAAAGCGTTAAAACGAAGATGATTATGTCCTAGGTTTCAACCCGGAAAATACGAGAAAAACAACATAAGGAACTTTTAAGTTTAAAAATAGTACCCATGAAATTCGTTTCCGAAAATAGAAAATTACAATAAAATAAGCCCGGTTAATTAACTGTATCAGTCAAAACAAACTTAAACCCGATCCCTTAACCAAGTTAAAGTTAGCCCTGACCGGCGGTGATTGCCCGAGTTAACTTAAAACCAACTTAGTTAAGTTATTCCCTGTACACTTGTAGAGCTTAATTAAGCTTCTATTTGCTTTTCAGTTACACAAGTCTAGTCTTTTCATGCTGGAACGTTAGTTAATTTTAAGTTAATAAATAAGCTGTACGTCGTGGTAGCGTAATGGCTATCGCACGCGTCTCAAACTCAAAGAGCACGGGTTCGAATCCTGGCCGGAACGCATGCACCATTTAAGCAGTTTTCTGACCTAATGTGCATATTGTTACAACTACCACGTGCTAACAACGGTGAAGGATAACACCGTGGTGAAACTTGCGCATATTACGTCAGAGAAACTTGCGCATATTACGTCAGAGAAACTTGCGCATATTACGTCAGAGTACCCCTAGTTACTTAAGTTGTATATGATTCACCTAGTATTAATCAATGTCAGTTAGTAAGTAGAGAAAGTAGATAATGTACAAATTAGTCATAAATAAATTAGTTGTACACTAACTAAATTATGAATAATAAATATTGTGTTTCTTTAGCATAAGTTACTTTCATTCCGACCTTATTTATAGGTAGTAAGACGTAAATTTATGAATTAATAAATATATTTGAATTTTACTTAAGAAAAACATAGTTTCACTCGCCATTTCCTATCACGCATCGAGATTACCGATGCGTCAAACCTGCCAAGCCGTCTTAGACAAGCGTGGCGAGCCCAGGAATGGGATGTTTATGGGCTGTTATTATTTAAATATGCTGTTTGCATGTGACAATGTCTATAGAACGAGCGTATAAATACATATAATAAAACTGTAGAGGTCGAATTTCTGTACAATGAAAAAAAATGCTAAAAACCGAGTCAGGGGGATGTAAGAAGTGAAATAGAACTAATTTAGTTCTTTTTCATTTTTTTTGTTTCTCTGTTGGTCTATCTGTTTGTACCGGCTAATCTCCGAAACGACTGGACGGATTTAAATGAAATTTTGTATGGTGGAAGCTTATATCCCTGGTCAACATATAGGATACTTTTGATCCCGAAAAATTAATGAGTTCCCGTGGGATAGTTAAAAAAACTTTGCACGCGGACGAAGTCGCGGGCAGAATATAAAATTCTAATGTTAGTACGTATGTCACTAAACTCCTCCTAAAAGCCTGGACCGATCTTGTTAATTTTTTTGTGTGTGTATGAGTGGGTCCTGAATGAAAAAGAAAATTAACTAATTAATTTCAAAATGTAATCTTACAGATTACTTGTTAAAAGGCATGAGTCTGCCATCGCTTTCTGGGCTGGTATTTTTTTCTGGTAAATCAATTAGTTTCCAAAGTAATTAGTAATATAACACTCTAACTTTCGTGCTGAGGTGGAAAATTCTGAATGAATTTTTAATTTGAAAACTTAAAAACTTTCAAAGACTATTAAATTAGCGGTTTTCGAAGATGGGATTTTTTCTGTGAAACACTTTTATTATGGTTTCGTAATCACATAATGAAAAGTGTGGACATTTGACATCTCTACAAAACCTTTATTATCGGTGCACTACTATGCACTTATCCGATTGATTCGTTTTTATTTTAATTTTCCTTAATATTTATGAGTGCGGAAATAGTTTAAATCATTTTAAAGTCACAATTACACGCAAGTACACTTAGCGGCAACAAAAATGACCCAAACTCTTCATATTCACATTCCACAGCCAGGTGGTAGGGTATATTACCCTCTGGATGGCTACCACCTCTGTTCTAGAGAATGCCGCCGTAGCAACCTTGAGTTGATTTGTGTTCCGGCATTAGTGGCCAGGGAGCTCAATTCTCAATATCTTAACGTTGCGAATATATTCAAAGTAGGATTTCATTGCGATAGTATCAAAAATTCGTATTCTATTAAATTTACAATGTCTTCTCGATATCGCAAATGGAGTTAACCGAAATGAATATTGAAAAGCTACCAAAAATTGTAACATTTATTTCGCTTATAAAAATATTCATAAACCTAGAGTGACGTACCACGGGCTGGCTATTGGAATTAACAGAATACCGAAATCAGATAAAACAATGATTCTCATAGTGTCCGACGATTTTGCCGAGACAGTAATAGCAGAATTGGGCCCCAGGTTCCAGTCTCGCTTTAGAAAGTGGCAAAATATTAGTAGCACCTTTTGTGTTACAAATGCCTATAGGCGATGGTAACCGCTTTCCATCAGGCGGTTAGTTTTATTGCACGAATCTAGCAGATGGGCAGACTGTTTGTTGAAGTCATGTATTAAAAAAATACATATCCTGTCAATTAGGCGGACTTAAAAAAGTCCGGTAAGTGGATTAATATGTTCATACAAAATCATTTATACGATCTCATTACTTACAAAAATAATATAAAACTTATCTTAGACTTAATATGCATTTAATAGAAAAGGACGGGAAAAACAATAAATAATGTGCGAGAAAGAGATATCAAACACAATACTCGGTTGGCAAGTCATGCTTAAACATTATTTTGTTTGTAATGATCCGTCAATCAGGGTTTAAGAAGATGAGATAATGTTATTAGGATGTACGTATGTTAGAATGCGGGTTTGCTTGTGTTCTAATTAATATAAATTTTGATAGGGACTTTAAAAATTGTAACGTTGTGTCACTGTTATTAATGAATTAATTTTGAAAAGTTAAAGAATATAAAAAAAAATTAAACTTATTTTAGCAATATCATTAAGCCGATGTTAGATTATTAATTTCTGTTTAATAATTCAATGTTATTGAATATCGTCGTGTCCTTTAAACCAAGTTAATTCTATTTCGTTTATCCGTCTTAAATTACATAATATTAAATTGAACACACTTACAGACTAAGTCATATTTTCTGTCATTTTTTTAATATAAACTATGCTTATCAATTTCAGCAAAATACCAGTATCTATTTCGCTAAATTTCGTATACAATCAGTGTATATTCAAAACTGAAGAAACAAACAAACTTGTGTTCACAATATATTATTGTAGTATGAACTTATAATGTGTTCTTACAATAAAGATAAAAACATTATACTTACGATTGACATCTATTGATAAAGTTTCTGATACAGGTGGGATGAGTGGATCGGTTACTGCCTGTTAACAAAGAAAAAACGTTACAAGCCTTATTACACTACTCTAATTTAGGGACCAGGTTAGAGTGGTAGGAGTAGTCTATCTAAAGATTCCGACTCTTTTTTATTATCGCATCACCTCAACTTCAGCCAATCAATGTCCACTGTAGTGTGTAGGCCTCCCCAAGTCTCCGCCACATATCCCAGTCTCTCAGTTTTTCATCTAGCCCCCCCTGCCAGCGAACTTACGCGGGTCGTAGGTCCACCGGTTGGAGGGTGTCTAATACTGTTTACCGAGACGCGGTCTCCAGCCTAGGACACGTCTGCTTCATCGACGGTCGATCCTGCGACAGACGTGACCGGCCTACTGTCACTTCAAATTGCTAATATTATTTATTAGTTTATGGAAACCTACAGCTAAATACATTTGAATAGATAACTACAATTAACAAAAGAAAACCAATGACAGGTTTTCACAAACAAGCTATTGATTATAAGTAACACGCAGACGTCAAAAAGGCACTGAGATATTTAGTCACTGTAGAAATATTTAAGGCTCAAACACCGCTTGCCTCCTTTCATAAGCGGATCGATATCATCGTATTTACTTACATTATTTAAATAATTACTTGCTCGCGCTAGAAGCTAGCTAGCTAGCTAGCTATATCGGTTATCTTGGTTGTCTTACAGATATTCTCCTTTCTGATTTTATACATAAGAGAAAGACAGTAATTTAGAGAAATGGTTAGAAAATCAGCGTAGTAAAATAACTAATAGACTGCGCCCGTTTTTTATAGCCAAATGTGTACACTGTGAAAGGTTATTAAATAATCATAAATATTTAAACTAATAGTAAATCATCAACGTTTGTTATTAATCTAACGGTAAGTCCCAGTTGTATCTAAATTTCGCTTCTGAGTCCGAAGCCCATATTCTACATTTTCTCCACTTCACACGATTTTAATTTATTGTAGGACTAATTACTGTAATCTCAATTGTCGTATAGTTCTTTCAATTGCAATTGTCCTAAATTCACGAAGGCAAGCGGGTTTTATTTGTGGTAAACGCGTATCTGATTGTATGCGTGAGCCCAAAAACGGGTGTTCAGTCCTTTTAGTATTAAGTATGTAGAACTTCGCTTCATCAATTATGCTGTCTACCCTCTTTCTGTGTGACGACCAATGAATGCACAGCATTGTAAGGGCAGCCATCTCGGACTATTCCGAGTCAACGTTTGACAAAGGACACACCGCAGCGTACGCTCATCTTTTCCTATCAACTCTTCTTAACTTCAACTTATTATTGGATGTGCCAAGAACTTTTACTATACTTGGACTTTGTTAAAAGTGTTAGCTCTAAGGTGGAATTTCGTGCCGTGTGCTGTTCCTGTGTGCAATATTTGGTGTTGCAAATGTCCATAGGCGACGGTCACCGCTTTCTATCAAGTGGGCCGTCTGTCTGACTGCTGAACTCATCCAATAAAAAGAAACCTGAACCGAGCCAGGAGAGGGACGATCTCATTGGTGGAGCTTCTACTTTTATAATGCAAGGATCTAGGTCTAATTAATTAATCTCGCTCATACAGGCCATCACAAATTGAAACAGCATATTATCCGTGGGCTATAGCGCCCCTACAGCGGGTATGATTGGACGGCACGCTCGCAACAGATCGTTCCGTCAGGCATGCACACTATCCAAAGTGCATGTTTCCATTTCACGTCGATGTTCTGTGAGAACGTGGTATTTCACCAATTCAGCCAAACTGCATTCAAAATATCGAAAAACGGTCAAAGGAGTCTCGATCAATTTTGACAAAAAACAAGGTGGTATTACTAGATTTTTGAAATATCAATTAATCTTGTCAAGAGTTGAATTGGCTGATTTTGAAAAAAAATACATACTGTATTATAAATACCAAATCATACTGTAGCTTGTCATGATCGATTGCTGTTAAGGAACGTCAAACCGTAACATACATAAACATATCCGTCCAGGAACGGAGAAAGAATACAATTTCTGCAGCCGGGAGGCCTATCGTAAAAGGCTACAAAACAACCCACAGCCAGATGATAGGGTATTTGTCCGTCTGGATGGCTACCCTGGTCTAGAGTATGCCACCATAACAACCTTGAGTTTTGTTCCGGCATTAGTGACCAGGTTCTTTCCTCCCTTTAGAGAGCGGCAGAACATTTGTAACACCTTTGGTGCTACATATGTCTATTGGTGATGGTAACCGCTTCCCATCAGGTGGACTGTCTGCCTGTCTGCTGAATTCATGCAAGAAAAAAAGGCAAACTAAGGTGTATGCCTGATTAATGCGGTAGAGTTAAAATTTCTGTCTCCAACTTACCTGACAAGTAATATCCGTTCCGTAGTCTAATCTCTGAAGCCTGAAGGAGACTGTGGCTCTTGCTTCAGAATTGGCCAGTAGAGCGTGTGATTTCCACCAGGACACACGCGCCGTGGGGCGACCTGGAATAATAATCTATGGTAATAAACTAAAAATCATATGTTTACTGCGAAGCTTGCAAACAAGGAGACGGCCAACCTGATGGAAACTAAGGGCGCCGCCTACAGATGTTTGCCGATATACAATTCAGTTCGTGTAAAGCAGGGATGACGAACCAATGGCACGCGTGTCATTGAGGATATAACCTAACCACAATGTCTAGATCGAGAACTACTTCTTTACCTTCTGGCAACATTCTATTTTATCTGTAGTCTCAAGTCAGTGAATCATAAACAAAGCGAAATTATCCATGTTATTTTAATTATACGTTGCTCCGACTCCAAATTCGCTAAAAATAACTAAATACGCATATAACAATACTAAGTTTCACGTGAGCAGTGATTTTTAAAGTTTAGCAAAGATGTCTAGTGGAATCTGAAGCAAAAATCTTTTCGTTATACTTCGACGATATTTAAAGAACTTCAATATATATATATATACATATAATAAAACTATAGAGGTCGAATTTCTGTACAACGAAAAAAAATGCTAAAAACCGAGTCAGGGGGATGTAAGAAGTGAAATAAAACTAATTTAGATTTTTTCAAATTTCTTGTTTCTCTGTTTGTTTGTACCGGCTAATCTCCGAAACGACTGGACTGATTTAAATGAAATTTTGTATCGTGGAAGCTTATATCCTGGTCAACATACGAGTATAGGATACTTTTGATCCTGAAAAATTAAAGAGTTCCCGTGGAATAGTTAAAAAAACTTTCCACGCGGACGAAGTCGCGGGCAGAAGCTAGCATACATATAATAGTACTACAAAGAACATAGGTTTGTAATGGTTAATTTAGCTTCTTTTAATCAAATAATTGTTCTATTAACTTTTTTATTTTTTATTACATGAGTTCAGCAGACAGGCAGACGGCCCACTTGATGGAAAGTGGTTACCGTCGTCTATGGACATCTGCAACACCGAAGGTGCTACAAATGCGCTGCTGCTCTCTTAAAGGAGTCTGGAACCTGGTCACTGATGCCGGAACACAACACAAGGTTGTTATGGCGGCATACTCTAGACCAGGGGTAGTCACCATCCAGTCGAGCAAATGCCCCACCACCTGGCTTTGGGTTGTTTAGTCGCCTCTTACGACAGGCCGCCCGGCCGCAGGAAATTGTATTCTTTCTCCGTTCCTGCACGGATAGTTACTATCACAAGGTGTTGAAGCTCTGGCTTACAAAATTATAGTCATTATTATTAAAGTAAACATCACAGGCTACGTTGACAAAACGCGTACGTCGTACCTAAAGCAACTTGATACTTGCACGATGTTTGATGTCGTACTAAAAATCACTAGTAGGTATTGAAATTACTCTTGACCTAATATTGGAGTTGCTAGAGTTTAGACAAAGCGAAAGTTGCGCCCCTATTATTTTCTACTTTATTTTGCCACTCTGTACGCGATATAATATTTTGGGCATGGCACCGGTCACAAATTTCACTATGAAATATTATACTATGAACGAACGCCAAAGACACCGTTTGAAAGATTACTTCAGTTCAGAATGGCATTTTGCTAAAAATAACATGTTACAATCGTAATATAAACTATTTGTCATCTAGTCTGCAACTACAGAAGTCACACTAATGTTACTTTAATTTGAATTACACGTATAAATGAGATATTTATTAATATACATTGGTTACAAAATATATTTGACGACATTGTTTAAATATGTCTATTTAAGCTCTACCGAATAATCTGCACCACCTACATAGCCAGACTAGGTTAAATTGTTCCTTAAGTTAGGTTGAATGGAAGAGATTGCTTTAAGCGATAAGGCCGCCTATTGTTTCTACCATGACAATATTGTAATTGTATATTTGAAGGGCAGTAAAGTGTTACCTATTGTCTATTCTATATTTTGAAGTGATAACTTCTTATGGGAGGGTGAACCTCTTTCTCTCACGCATACGGCAGCGGTAGGCAGGCTCCTCCTCTCTCACTCTAACCCACGCGCTATATACATACAATTTAAAATATAACCTAAGCTTTCCTCAAGTTAAACAATTTCAATATTAAATAGTTCAACTTAGATTAGTTTAAGTTATCACTTCTGTCAGGCGTCCCGAGACGCAGACGTCTTTTTTTTGTAGTAAATAGTTTTAAGTTGATAGTATTATAATATATAATATATATTATAATTATGATTATAATATATAATATATATTATAATCATGAAGTTAATGTGATTTGACGACACGTCTATGGCCTCATTAAATATTTTTTTAGAAAAAATGGCACGTTGAGGTTCGCGACCCCTGGAGTCAAGCAAACTAATAAATCACATTTAACAACTCAGTTGCCCAATAACTCAATAACAAGGAAACAGACAAAATAATCCGAAACAATAACATGTCAAAGTTGTAACATATCCAATTTACATTGTTTCCCTGTTTGCCCAGAGTTGGGACTCGATGAATATCTTTTAATTATCCAAACAGACACCTCGTACTACCCCCATCAGACGGCATCAGTCCCTTATTTGAAGTGTTTTAGCAAAAATGTCCGGTCCACGCACTTCTCTGTGATTTTCGATTAGCGTAAAGTAAAAACGCTATCGCTTATGGCGGAGTTCTTAAAGTTCCGTCGATACATTTCGCGCAGCTGGGTGAATGCGACAAAATTAAATGAAAGAAGGTTCTGACTCCGCTACACGATTTGAGGCCGGTTCCTATATCTTACTGATAGTGCATTTGACTTGCTATCGGTTAAAATTTGACATGAGCCCCATACAAGTAATATCAAGATTCAACCAATTGTAAGGAAAGTAAAGAAATAATAAGATATAGGAACTGGCCATAAATACAGAAAGCTCCGAGTGTTGGCAACACTAACTTATTATATATTTCTAACGCTAACAGTGTTTGATTTCTGTAACTTCCACGCGTGCTGTACAAAGAGTCCAGTATAGAGCAACAACCCGCGCTAAGCCGTGTCGATTGCTAGTGAATAAACTTATGTATCTGTCCAAACGATTCTGTATAACTGCAGATGGATAAGCGCGGATTGATTTATTTACCACAATTTTCGGACGAGTAGGCCATTACTTCAAATAGTAAAAAATATTTACACGACGAGTTAAGAACCTCCTCCTTTTTTTGAAGTCGTCTTCTTAAATGGAATTCATACAATTCGTTTTGTGCATCTGTCTGTCTATAGATTCTGTCAAAGTATTTCTCAAAGACTTAACTTTCGTCGTCAGTCAATCATAGTCCCACTGCTGAACGTAGGTCTCCCCAAGTCGGCGCTACTTACCCCGGTCCTCCGCCTTCCTCATCCAGCGCATACCCGCGACCTTGCGCAGGTCGTCAGTCCATCGGGCTGGGGGGCGTCCGACACTACGTTTACCAAGACGCGGTCTCCACTCCAGGACTCGTCTTCTCCATCGGCCATCGGTCCTGCGACAGACGTGACCGGCCCACTGCCACTTCAACTTGCTAATTTTTCGAACTATGTCAGTTATCTTGGTTTTTTTACGGACATTCTCATTTCTAATACTATCCATAAGAGAAACACCCAACATAGCTCGCTCTATAGCCCTTTAAGCGAATTGGAATTTGTGGACCAGTCCTGCCGTCAGTGTCCACGACTCGGCCCCGTAGGTTAGCACGGGGACTTAGCTTTATATGAACAAATTGTCAAAATAAAAAAAAACATAAATGACACTACATGATACTAATCATTGTATGTGACATACAACCATGTAATTTAAACAATAAAAAATATATTGAATAAATGCTTGGGCAGTCTGCACACAATACGGGGTTCCGTAAAAGTGAAAAAGTCTATTATTTTCTCGAAAAACAGCGGACGCGAAGTTTTTATAAGAGTTCCATTTTTGCCAAGATTACGGAAGTCAAGTTACAGAACGTTAAAATTTTTTTTTAACCGACAAAATCGCTCTCGCATCTTTCTTGGACCAACAGTTATATCATTGACAAGGGTCGGACAGTACCCGAATGTTTTACACTTTTTCCCCCATATTTTGTTTCGATCGCGTGTTGCTATTCTTGTTTTTGGTTTATATTTATGTTCATCTGTTTTCGACACTTTCCTTGATATTCACGTTTGTTGACATACTTTACTGAATTTCTAAATAGACAAGAATACATTTATAGCCAAGCGTGACCACGCTGTGATCTCGTCACAGGATCTTACGATGTGACTTCGCTTTTTGTAGAAATTATTAATACTTTTCATTTTTACCTATCACGTTTAGCAACTAATTGTACGCATATCTTTAGAATACTGTAGACGAATGCGACCACGCTGCAGCGTTGTTCTTGATACGGCAATTGCCGTAATATACGGCATTCAGGCATCTTAGGCATCATAAATACGGTATACGGCAGCTCTTTCGTTACCGTATAAAAATATACGGTAATTGACTAAAGTTAATAAAATAAAAAATATTTCGTATAATGGAACGCACAAACCACAAACTTGTAAACCATAGATAAAGTAGAAGCGACACGAAGACTAGAGAAACGTCAACAGAGTTCAACCAAATGCAACCTTATTTTCGAGACATTAATGTCTAAAATCTTTAGTTTCTCATTCTGGTAGGTTCTAGGATGTGTGGGAAACCTCAGAATAATTGTTATTGTACTGTACGGGACTGTACCTATTGTGGGTCTCTCTCTCTCATTACTTCTTTGTTTTGCTGTGTGTTACGGTCTATCAGTGAAAGTTCTATTTTATGAAGATTTCTTTAAGTTATTGTTAAAAATGAGTGTGACAATGACGACGGGCCAACTACTCCAAAAAATGGTAAAATTAAACACATAAAACAAAAGTACAGAAAGCAGTGGAAAAGTGATGAAATGTTTAAGAATTGGATTACCCCTGTCAATGATGTCAATACAAGGCAAAATGTACAATGTGCGATGTCAAACATTTTTGCGAAATTTCAACTTTACAACGTCATGTTTCAAATACCCAACACGTAAGAAAATAATCAGCGAGCTCTTCATCTTCTACAAGAGACGTTAGTACATATTTTCAGAATAGTAAAGTAGTACAGTAGTAAAAGTGGTACAGTCAGCAACAGAGATGTGTATATAGCCCAGCGTACATTTTCGTTCGCTGCGCTGCGCTCTATACATAACTCTGTTACAGACTGTACACGCATAGTACATATCCATCACTTGTATTTTTTTATTTTAACCTTCAAAATAAATATTTTGTACAATGCGGCAGTTTTCTTAGATTTCCCTAAAAATCCGGCAATTTTAGAATTATTATACGGCAACCCTAAATTTGTCAGGAACAACACTGGAAGAAGCTATCTATAGCTATGGATAGATAGCATTTATCCTTGATTGTCAAATGTAAACACGGGATAGATTTACTTTTACTAATGGTTTGGGGATAGCGATCTATCTGTAATCTTAGATAAGTTATTGAAAACGGCCGTAAGCGTAATAGATAAAGATTGAAAGTAATAATAACTTCTATGGGAGGCGAAGTCATATCGTGAGATTCTGTGGTAAGATCACATCGTGGCTAGCTTCGTCTATCAGAGAGTAACTTGAAACTTATATTGAAACGCAAGTAAGCGTGAAATGTATGACTGTTCCTATCTCTAGTAAGCTATACGTCCTCCGCTCGGTAGATAGCTGGTTTCGATAGGAAATGCTATCCGTGGATAGGTTATTGAAAAGCTAATAAGGACAAAAGGATAGATTTGTTTGTTAACGGATAGATAGCTTATTGAAAACGACCGTTAGCAGCTCATTTTACACGTAATACTAAACTTCTGTGGTCAAGCGCGATCACGCTGTAATGTCATCCCAGTATCTCACAATGTGACTTCGCCTCCCATAGAAGATATTATTACATTTATTTTTATCTATTACTTTTAGCAGGTAATTTTACATATTATTAGAATATTACTATATCATTCTCAAAGAATTAAAGAAGTTATCATGAAGACTGGATGCATCTAGTTTTCTAAATCATCAAGACAGAACTTCAAGAGCTCTAAAAGGAAAGGTCTTTGAAAAATTCTATATTATAAAAATAAAATGCTGTTTTTTGGTAACCTCATTACTTAGAACGTTTGGACCAATTTTTTCAAGTTAGTAATAGTCCCAGTAACGTTTGAATGGAAAGAAAAATTAAAAAAAGTACTGCCTTCTATAGAGAACCAGATTCTATAGACACCAGTCCTTGTAATTGATCAAAAATCTAAATACATGTACATTCCTAACGGGTTAAGCGCTTATACAGACGGCATCGCCGCCATCACGCGGCCACCGCGCTGCTATTCTATGTATGTTTTTTTGGTGCAGGGTCCAGCTGAATAGCCGCAGATGGCTGTTCTAGCGATACCGGGCTTGGTGGGCTTTCCGACTCCGTGGGAGCGGAGGCGTTCAGTCCGGAAGCAGCGCGCTCGAAGAGGCATCTCCTGTGAGGTTCGACCGCTGGGATAACTCTATTAGATTAAATGTGAACGTTATCCGCTGCCATGTCACTGACGCCTGCTTGACAGCGAAAATGCGATAGCTGCCCAGTCTTGTCTAGTTACACAATTTGGTAACGCGGTAGCAACAATGTCTTGTAAACGTGTGTTAATTTACTTGATAACTGTGACTTTACCTCCAACAGCAACGCATGTTAGGTTGACTTCCGTACCCTCGTCATACGGTCCGAGAATACCTCCTCTAACTTCGTTGCCCTCATGATTCAGGATAATCAGGCGTTCTGGTGGTACTGTAAAATAAAAAACAAATTAGCACCACACATTTCTTTTATCTGCTAACTATTTTAACCATATTGCTACAACTGACGTATTCTGAGAAGCTGAAATCCTTACATTAACCATAACCGACCAGGTGTTTTATTTATTACCTTTGGGAATTTGAATTACTTGTAATTCTTTTAATGGTTGTCTTAATTGTTCGTTGTCATTTGTTTGCGCTAATTTTCTAAGTATTAAAGACGAGTACGAAGAGTAAGACGTCATAAACCGTTATTAAGAGTACATTCCGAACGAGAATATCATCATCCACAGTATGTTATTTCGATCTTCTGCCTAAGTATTTGGATTTGCTGTATAGTTATGTCTGTAAGAACTGTGAATGAGGTACGTTCGGGTTCTTCTAATAAAGTTTGTGATTATTCCAACGGCATTTTAAACTCGAATCCCGCAATTCGTAACAAATAATTATTGGTGCTAGTTGCTTCTTTTAAAAATGAAACTCGATATAGACTGGTCTGTGTGATTGTTATTAAACTATTGACATACTTTTAATTATACATAAAGAAGTACTTATTGGAATGACACAGTAATTGTGCGAGAGAGTCGAGTGAGAGTGGTTTAAGAGTGGTAAGTAGTCAATGTGTTAATGCCTTTCCGGCCTCCAAGGCCGCTCCTATATCCCGCGTTCCATCCGACGCCTAGCTGCTAGTTGTGCGAGCTATTGGCGTCGGCGGTATACGGGGCGCGGAGAGTTGGTGTACTCCAGCGGGTGGGTCAGGGGGGTGCTCTCTGTCCACAACAATTATACTAGCAGTTGCCTGACTTATTGACAATTGAGTCGCTAGATTCCCCAAAAGGCTTAACGGGTTTTGGTAAAATATTGATCAATAAATACCAAAGTAAAGATGTTTCGTTTCCATCCCACTTTTGACCTTTTGCGCCAACAGGGGCCTTAAGAACTCGGGGGCTTATTCAAGCCATTTTGTTGGTCGGAATCTTCCGGGAACAACATCTTAGACACAGATTAAATTAACAATAGCATATTTAAAGTAGGAGCTTACTGAGTACTGTCAAATTAAGCCTTGTGTTCTTGGTGGGGGACTTGAAGAAGTCCACTCTACACCTGTACTGGCCGCTGTCCTCTGGCCTGAAAGAAGATTGGCAAATTATAGACCCGAACAAAGACAGAAGAATAAAACAACTATTATTCAGTTATTAAGTTATGGCCGGTAACCATAACTATTCATTCACTTGCTTTACCAACGGTTGAATTTTGATATTACTTGTTTGGTGCTTATGTCAAATTTTAACCGATAGTAACGGTTGGTAAGATATAGGAACCGACCATTAATATATTAGTTAGTAAAGAAAAGGCATTCACCCGATAATAATAATAATAATAATAATCGGCAGACAAACACACATATTGTATATCCCCAAATTAAGCAAGTAACGCTTGTGTTGTGGGTAATATACAACGTACTACTCTGGGACCGATCCCAGACACCCAGACCATAGTAAATAACGGAGAAAATGCGTTTCCGAAATTTACTATACCGGGAATCGAACCCGGAGCCTCTGCATTGCAGTGAGATAGGCCGGCAATGGCTTAGCCCGCTCAACCACAGAGGCCGTCCGTTAATAATATATTACCACTTAAATATTGTTATAATGAAACAAAATATTTGGTATTTATTTTTACTAATTTCAAAATGCGTTGAAAATGAATTAAGAAAATACATTCATCATCTTTTAAGATTAAAAAATATAATAATATTGCCGTGGGTTGAATTGATCGAAAATAAAAATCATGGGATGTGACGTAATAGCAGAATATGTTTGCAAGCAAATTTTTCTTTTTTATAGGTGACATTGGTGGCCAGGTTCCAGTCTCCCTTAAGAGATCAATCAACAGCGCATTTGTAACGCCTTTGGTGTTGCAAATGTTTATAGGCGATGGTAACCGCTTTCCATCAGGTGGGCCGTTTGCCTGTCTGCTGAACTCATGCAATAAATTTAATTTAATTTTTATTATTAGGCTAATAAGTAATCATACTTTACCTGAGCTTAGTAAGTATTAGCACAGCTGGTCTGGTATCGCTCTTAAAGGTGGCCCTCACCCCAAGGGTTGATGTGTCAGACCAATGTGTTGTGACACCTTCTCTTGTGTCCAATCTGAAGAAAGAACATTGTTTTTAATGGTTAATGGAATCATAATTAAGATTTATTCAAATGATGACGTGGATTCTAAGGGCATCTTTCCACCAGAGATGTGGTATGTAGCAATGCTGCGAAAATGTAAAAGCTAAGCTACGAAACTATGTGACCATTTCCACTGATGCTAAGCTATGTAGCGGAGCGAGTAAGATGTGCTACAAAAATGCGCCGGCGCAAGGTAGCTGTGCAAGGAAGATGCACAGCTCGACCTATGCGACGTATCGACAATAGGGGGAATGCACGCATCCATAGCACGCACTCTTCCATATAAAAAACGTGGCTTAGTTGATTCAGTTTCCACCAGTGCTGTGCTGTGTGGATCAATGAATACGATTGGTGGATATCAAATGCATCCATAGGAACGTTGCATAGCACATCTCTGGTGGAAAAGCACCCTAATGCTGGTAGTTCTTTTTGCCAATATGCCTACGGAGCACTAAATTAGGTTTACTGATAACAACAATATCTATACACGGAGAGATCCTTTGGGGTTGTCTGGAAGAAATCGCTTCAAACAATAAGGCCGCCCTTTATTTAAGCAAAATTGTATCTGTTTTGTAAAAATCTAAATTGTAATTGATGGTAAACAATATATATATATATTTGTTTACTATATATATATATATATATATATATATATATATATATATATATATATATATATATATATATATATATATATTTTAACTAAAACAAAACCGTCTTCACAATAAAAACCAAAAAATAAATAAAGATGTTGTAGAAAGAAGTCGGTTAAATATTTATGTTTGGTTTTTAGTGTGAAGTCGGATTTGTTAATGTTAAAAAAAATGCTTTTTAGTTGCGCAAATACTTCAATAGCTTTCAAAATAATATACTAAGCACCTGTAGAAATTGTAAAACTGGCACGTGTATACAAATTTGCCATCACACTCTTTGAAGAGCATATACAACATATATGTTCTTCAACAAGGGTTGCTGTCCATTTCCTTGCGATCCACAAATCAGATCCTCAAGGGTAATTCCCGATTTCTCTGGCATCCAATCATCAGATCCTGACTTGGTGAACATGGGACCGCTTCGAGAGGATACATACTTACGTATAAAGAAAAAAAATTCAAAATCGATCCAAAATTGACGAAGAAATCGCGTGACATGCATATAAAGAATTAAGCGCCTGTAGAAAATGTAATACGCGTATACAAGATTTTTCAAAGAATTTAGGCGCACGGCGTTCTTTAATAAGGGTTATGCTCGATAGACTTAGGATGAGATCCACTTATCAGATCCTGACTTGGTGACCATGGGACTAGCTCGGGAGTATATAGTTACGAGTAAAGAAAACAATTTTAAAATCAGTTTACAATTGACGGAGATATCGTGTTACGAAGAAGTTCATTAACAATTTTCGCGAGGTCCTCTAATTCCTTGGAATCCACTAATCGGATACTCCCGAATTGGTCCCATTATCACTATGCCTGACATAGTGATAATGGGACCTAACCTTTTGATAAGGAGGGAGGGAATTGATGAAGGGAGTATAACCTTTTGATCAAGAGAAAATTTTTGAACATCGGTTCATAATTGATGGAGAGATCAAGTAACGAACATATAAAAAAAACATACAGAATTAAGAAACTCCTCCTTTTTTGAAGTCGGTTAAAATTGTTTCATTCGTTCATTTTTTCATCCATTCCACCCTTGGAATCCTTTAATGACCGGTTTCTATATATTACCATGGAAGAAGAATACTTGCCCTATTATAAGTTGAATTTTGATATAAGATGTATATAGAGCTTAAGTCAACTTTAATCGATAATAAGGCAAATGAGCGAGCCATAAGCCAGACGATTCTATCTTACAAATAACAGTTGAAACAATACCGTTGTTTTAATCATCTTACTTTGTCGTGATTATGAGATTTGTATAACGTTTTATCATGCCGCTAGGAAGCTGTATGTACATGTCAAATTGAACTTTAAAATAAACTAGCTATGTTTGTAACTTCACCCGAAATTTGACAAATAGTAGGTTAAGGATCTTCATGTTGATCATAATACCTATTAGATTGCCTTTTTACTAGAAATAGGGCATGATTTTTATATCTAGCCAGTGTCAAGTGTCTAAGAATATTCACGATTTAGAAGAAAAAGCCTTAACCAAATCGTAGGTATTTGACTAATGCCAAAAGAAGTTCTAATAACTCAAAAGTAAAGAATTCAGATTGTTAATACAACACTACAACTTCGTTAGAAAGAATGATTCTCTTATAACTTATAAGACATTTAAATACTGGGTATTTCTTTTCACTGGCGGCATTATATCAACAAAATAATATTTTCGTGGATAGATAAACAAATACAGCGAGACAAAAACAATTAAATTGCGTTAGGCGCGTGAGTGAAGCAGCGAGTGCCGTACGCACGCCGCATCCCGCTAACGCGTAGCGAGCGCCGAGTGCGAACCAGCCGATTGTATTACAGCTGAGTGTATGCGAGGCGGACGTGTCGGCGGCATAATACAAGACGCCTAACACGTATAACTACCGAAATAAGCACTGTCAATGAAATAGTACCAAAATATGCAATAACGTTATCAAAATAGATTTATATGCATTGGCATATGCAAACATGCAAATGCATATAATCCGATGTCTACTTATAAATATTTACTACCTGTAGTAAACGGTATTCAATCAATCAGTAACTGTTTATTGTACACTAATACAAAAATGAATTAACAGACTAAAACTATGTGTAATTATGCACAAAGGGCGGTCTTATTGCTTAAAAGCGATCTCTTCCAGACAACCCCAGTAATGAATTGAGATTATAATGGCGATTGTGGTATACATAATACATAGTACGATTACTTACACTAGAAATATATAAATGCAGTATATACAGATGTTTTATATATTAAATAGATATATACTTAATATACATAACATACAAATACATATTTACAAAATTATATTGTTACGAGTTACAGCACTCGAATTAAAATGCCGTTGGAATTATTATAGAATTTATTAGAACTATAAAAACACGTATAACACAGGTACAAATATAACTGAACACAATCAGTCTAAACGTACTGCGAGGCAATACAAAAGGATTACCGCGAACAATAGATCACTTAAATTCGAAGGGGTAATAAAACACCTGTAAAGGATTACTTTTGGTTCGCAACAATACAATGAATGCGTTTTCACTGAAATAGCCGCTAGACGAAAAGATGATATGTCATAGAATCAAATTACGTCAAAAATACTATAAGCGTGTTTAGCCAAACTTTTAGCACCGTACTTTCGGCAGGCATATCGCTAGCCTTAGTGTTACAGATGTCCATAGGTGATGATAATCACTTACTATCAAGTATACCGTTTGCCTGATACAATATTAAAAACTCTCTCTCTTTCTTTCTTAGAAAATAAAGTAGTATATACGGAACAATACACGAAGAACCTAACTTAAATCGAATAGACTACAAAGATAACTACGTTAATACAACTACAATAAGAATAAAAAACAACTTTATACGATATCATAAAATGTGAAACTTTTTTACTAAAATAAACGAAACAAATTGAAAAGTTCAACTTGTAACAAACAGTAAAAATAAAAAACTTTCAGAACAAAACAGGCTACAAGAAGATAACAGCAGTTTTTATTGGTTTGTATTTAAATAATTTATCAGTTTCCACCATATTGGTTAAGTTAGGGGGTTTGGTTGTTGATCCCATAGACTTTCGCCCTGTTTTGAAGAGGGTACCCTTCCCAGGGGGTGCCTGGAGTGAGAATCAAGCGTAGGGGTGCCGCGGATGTGATGTACCTATGGTTTATTTCCTGTGGCACCCCGTAAAAGCGCATAGCAAAGGGGTGCGCCGGTTAGGTTTAGTGGGTAATTTCCCAAAGAGCGCAGGTGCGTCAATACTACCTTGTAACTAAATTTTTTGGAGACGTTATGTTTTTCGACAAAATTGTGATGTTTACCTAGGTAAGTGTAATATATAACAATTTTGACGAAAAATTTGATGTCATCACAAAATACAAGTAGTTACAAGTGCCTACTGCGCACTGACGCCGACGATATGTACAGTCGCTGTATGAAAAGAGTCGCCATATTCAATTTGATTCATTTGACTTTCCGCGATCATATGTTACCTTGTCAAACTAAATCACAGAACACACTATTCCACAAAAAATATGTTTAATTATTTGAGAATAAATTTTAAAGTGATTAAGATCATAATTGTTAGATTCTCTATTTTGTCTAAGAAGATTGTTTAGAGATGTAAAACCTTTTTATTGGTTTGAATATTTATGAGAAGCGTAGTGTAGTGATTATATCCTCTTTGCTTCTTATGATTACCAAACACTATTGTTAATCTCAATATCTGTCATTGTCAACATTACAATTTTCTTTTTTACGTTTCTATATTTTATATATGTAACATTTATTAAAATGTTTGCAGTAGGTACTGTTTCTTGTACTTGTGCAACCAAAAGTTGACTTTAAGTTGATGTACCTTTTCGTACCGCAACTGTACATAACCGTACCGAAGCCGTGGTAACTTAGCGGTTAGCGGACGTGTCCCAAACTCAAAGGGCGCGGGTTCAAAACCTTGTCGGAAAGGATGCACCACCCAGGCAGTTTTCCGGCCTAATTTGCATATTGATATAATGATGAAGGAAAACATCGTGATGAAACCTGCACCTCGAGATAATCCATGCGTTAAATCCGCCAAATCGCCTTCTTATTATTATTGTCAAGCGTAGACCGCCTTCGGTTCCTGCATCTGACGATGACACGTGTTATTCACCTCACCCTATGCCCAACCAACAACGCTGTCAGGTACCACAACAAGGCTTATAGGAGGCGGCGTTTTAAAGAACACCCGCCTGCTAAATTTCATCCATACATAATTTTATTGTATGTCAGAATCAAGTTCGGCTCTCATAAAACAGATAAGGCTTAAGGAGGCCATTGGTATTTGATACCACCTGCTGTATAATCCGGTTATAGATTTTTGTTTTAATTTTATTAACTGTACAAAAAGGTTATGTTATGTTTAAAGAACAGGTCGTGGGTAAACGTGTACTTAGTCGGTCGACGTGGTCGAGCCAAACTGAAAGAAAGAAAGAAAAACGTACTTACAATTCATAGTAAAAAGAAAGAAACAAGTTTTGAGAACACGTACTCCGCATTTTCAACAAATGAGGTTTGCACTCAGCTTATTGCTGTGCCGGAGTTCTGTCCGATACAACGCTGATTGATTTTCAGTGCAAACCTCTCCCTTCTACCGCGATGTCAAAAACGACCCAACTATAAAATAGTTAAGTAATATTTTACTCTAATGACAACATATTATATAATAAATATTATGATAATTTGATAAATACAATGACTAAGCTACAGTAATCGTGAGAAAATGTTATAGTACTACCCGTGCGCCGAAGGTTTGTCTCATGATGTCACGTGTCGATGGTCAGTAGGGTTGACAAAAAAGATTACATAAATAGTTGTTGCAATAAATTTATTATTGTATATACTTTACATAACTATATACAATAATAGTAAGTAATACAATACAATAATAGTAAGTAGTCATTGGCAACTCTTTTGCGCGCCTTATACTCAATAAATTCCTGCAATTTCCTGGGGCTGGACTAGATGACGTAGGCGACAAAACAACTCACAGCCAGGTGGTAGGGTATTTGCCCGTCTGGATGGCTAATGCCCTTGGTCTAGAGTATGTCGCCATAACAACCTTGCGTTGTGCTTCGGCATTAGTTGCAAAGTACCAATCTCCCTTTAAAGAGCGGCAGCCCATTGGTAGCACCTTTGGTGTTACAAATGTCCATACGCGATGGTAACCACTTTCTATCAGGTGGGCCGTCTGCCTGTCTGCTGAACTCATGCAATAAAAAAAATATACTTACGAGTATATTGGTGATTCGTGACCCTGCTTGTACCAGATGACTAGACCCATCCTGTCATCGGGTAGGGCTGGTGTGACGTCACAGGGCAGTTCTACTTCGCCCCCTGTTGGTGCATGGAAGGATTCTATCATTGCTGAAACAAGGAAAAATATACCATAAATATCGACATAACAAGTGGTCACGTGCAAATCATATTTGGTAATGTCAGGTTCCTTTATAAAAATATGGACGAGAGGTCTTATACGAGTATAATCGAAATTTGGAAATCTTATCAAAATTAAATACGAAAAAGTTTAATATTTTCTTAAGTTTTCGCGACTAGTATACATAATAAAACCACGTTATAACGGTTTTTAAGCGGGGTAATTTGTTTGATTTTTATTATTCCGACGTTTCGAATCTGACAACGACGACCACCCATTTTATTATTATATAAAATTATTACCATAGAGCTAGGTATGTTTGTTGAAGAGTTTCTTGCGCCGTTTCTTCCCTTCAAGCCACAACATGTTGCGAAGCGGTCGTAAATTAGATTAGGCTATCATAGAGTAAATAATAACCATAAACAAAATTAAAACTAAATAATTAAAATGAACAAGTTGGCAGTAGGCTAAATAAAAACTTTAACAATACTCATTGACACTTGACATCTGTCTTCCGTGATCACGGCGGCTACTGGATTGCGGCCGAAACGTCGGAATAATAAAAATCAAGTAAATTACCGCACTTAAAAACCGTTAAAGTGTAGTTTTATTACGAAAATGTCTATTTATTTTTCACGTAAAAACTATTGAATGTCATGAGACGGATTCTCATGATTTTTTTAGTAATATAGTATGTATATCAGAATAATACATATACGATATAATTTATTTGGCCAAACTAGAACGATATGCGTCAATATTGCGTGAACGATGTCGCGGACATAACGTTAGTGTTATGACATTTTATAACGTTAACCTTAAGGTGCACTCCTTAAGGTTAATAATTATATTATATATTATATATAATTATTAACCTTAAGGTGCTCTTACACGAGCAACTAAAACTGCTCAATCCCGGTCAATTCTCGTCAACTATGATGTCACGACTACATCAAGCAATTCAGGGCGATGGCAATATGTAGCAAGCTGTTGCTGAGATACGGCCACGCAATACCGTGCAATATGGAGCAACGTAAAAAACCTAGGCACGCCTACCCCCGCCGCTGGCCTGTTCTTCTTGCGAAAACGAGACATAGTTATACGTACAAACGAGATAGAAAGCAAAATGAATAAAAAATTCCAAACCGATTGGATATTCGGCAACTCATATGGCGACGTTGAGTAATGTGGAATATATAAAGCAATTAGAAGCAATATTCCCGAAACAATTGCAGCATTTTATCGCAACTGCTCCACTTAATTGCCCCAAATTGATCCATTATTGTTGCCAAGCAGTAATTGCTTAAAAATTACCCTTGTAAGAGCACCTTTCGAAGTGACAGGCATCCACTGTTATATACATAACATACTGACCATTGCATAAAGATATCGTTTTTATCCTGTGTATATCTTAGGACGAATTGTTCAAGTAGGCTTTCAGGATCTAATCTTTAACTTTATGAAATAGTGAAAAATACTCAAAGAACTTTCGAGATGGTTTTGATGAACAGTAAAGTGGTATCATTAGATTTTAGAAAAATCTTTTACCCCACTCAGGAATCGAAGCGGCTGACTTTGAAAACAATTCCTGTATTATTATTACGCCAGTAGATAGAGTAGCTTGTAAGCATCAATTTCTATGAAAGTATGTCAAACCGCATTCTTTTCTTTCTTTTTTTATTGCATGAGTTCAGCAGATAGACAGACGGCCCACTTGATGGAAAGCGGTTACCATCGCCTATGACCATTTGCAACACCAAAGGATACAAATGCGCTGCTGCTCTCTTAAGGGAGACTGGAATTTGGTCACTATTGCCGGAACACAACTCAAGGTTGTTATGGCGGTATACTCTAGACCAGAGGTGGTAGCCATCGAGTCGGGCAAGCACTCTACCACCTGGCAAAATACTAATATAATACCATACTAAGGGAAAGGGTTGAATTTTTAGTTAATCGATGCATATTTCTACTTATACATAGGCTATGAATACGTAAAAAAATGAATCAACTAGCTGTGCCCGCGACTTCGTCCGCGTGGAATAGATAAAAAAAGCCCCCGATTTTGAAACATTCTTCATTGGTGCTCCGCTTCTATTGGTCTTAGCGTGATGATATATAGCTTATGGCCTTCCTCGATAAATGGGTTATCTAACACTGAAATAATTTTTCAAATGAGATTAGTAGTTCCTGAGATTAGCGCGTTCAATCAAACAAACAAAAAACTCTTCAGCTTTATATATTAGTATAAGTTTAATTAAAAATTCAAATGTAATTAAACTTTCACTAAAAATTAAACTATTCCCGAGGCTATGATTAATTTAATTTTCACCAAAATCGGCCTCGAGGTTCCTTTGAATATTATTTACAATTCTTTTATTGCTGTACTCATTACAGCAGATGGCCCACCTGATGGAAAGCGGTTACCATCGCCTATGGACATTTGAAATACCAAAGGTGCTACCAATGTGCTGCGCTCTCTAAAGGGAGACTGAAACCTGGTCACTACTGCCGAAACACAACTCAAGGTTATGGCGGTATACTCTAGAGACTCTAGACCGAGGTGGTAACCATCCAGACGGGCAAATACCCTACCACCTGGTTGTGGGCCATGTTGTCGCCTCTTACAACAGGCCGTCTGGCCGGAAAAATTGTATTATTTCTCCGTTCCTGCATGGATAAGCCAAGTAGATACTATTGCGTATTGCGTAGGAATTGGCACTGAAGGTATACTTGACAAATTCACCTGTATATCTCCTTTTTTAAGTGGGTTAATAAGGGCAATCCGTAAAGAGAACCCTATTTGAAACTAGGCAGGCCTTAACTGCGAGTAAGCTACCATTTCCTACATCATAATTCTAATAAAAAGTAACAAAATTGAAAACGACCATAATTCTGCCCTGAGGCAGGCGAGGATAAACAGCACTGTAGACAGGCCATAAGCATCCGTTTTAAGATATATTATGGTGAAATTATAGGTACGTTTATAGTTAGCCAGCGAATACCGAAATTAACCGAGAAAAATGATAGTAGAAATCCTGGTAGCTTATGGCCAGTATCTATATCTTGTCGACTGTTGATTTGCCTTACTATCGGTTAAAATTTGATTTAAGCTCCGTACAAGTATATGTCAAAATTCATACGATGGTAAGGCAAGTGAATGAATAGTATTGTTACGAGTTGCAGGACTCGAATTAAAATGCCGTTGGAATTATTATAGAGTTCATTAGAACTATACAAACTCGCATAACACAGGTACCAATATAATCGAACGTAATAAGTCCAAACGCAATGCAGAAGATCGTAATTCAAATACACGCGCAAAGTCCGTCACTAAATAGATTACCGAATGTACACAAGTCTTTCTTTGCTCGTGGTTATCGGTCGACTGACTCTCCATTGGGGCATTGCTTTATACTGCAGATGTAATATGTCTGCCAGACCGCGTAGACCGAATTTCTTAGAATCAGTTTGTACTTTTAAATCCGAGACACCTGGCAGTGATCACAATACAACAATAGGCCGTAATGGTAATAAAATGTGTTTCTACAGGTATGCAGGTGTGATTTTGTCTTTGTCGGCGTCTGGGTCGTAACAGTATGATATAGGAAGCGGCCATTGGTGACCAACGCAATGACTAATTTAATGATGAAAATAACTAATACACATAAATAAACAACATTTATAATTTTTATCAGATAGACAATTGAACACTCCTGCGCATAACTCAACTTTCTACAACAATTCTTTTAATGTTAAGGCTGTACAGCTTTAGAAAGCACTGCCTGTTGCTATTAGACAAGCAAAATCGACACAAATATTTAAAACTATAACCAAAAAATACTAATTGTCGTTGGAATATGATATTTAAATTCATCTATAGACATTTATATATTTTGTGGATATGTATATTAAGTATATATCTATTTAATATATAACATTTCTGCATATATATACATTTATGTATTTATTATTAAAAAGTAAGTAGTTCGTACTATATGTTACGCATTGGCCACCATCGCCATTATCATTTCAATTCATTCCTGGGGTTGTCTGGAAGAGATTGCTTTTCTATACTTACTATATAATATTATAAAGAGGTAAAGTTTGTGAGTTTGTGACGTTGTAGGGGTTAATCTCCAAAACTACTGAACCGATTTAAAAAAATATTTCACTCTTGGCAAACTTTTTTTTTTAAGGCGTGGGAAATGCATTTCGCACACTACCGGGTTCCTTTGTAGGGATTAGACCAAAGCGATGAAAGGTAAAGCCACGAATAGCCACCAGATTCAATCGCCGGCTTGTGTGGAGACTCGACTACTCAATACTCCACTAAAACCAACCCTCCTCCCATGTGCTCCGCACTCATGGTAGGAAAAGCATGAGACTTAGAACGTAGTTACGCCCACGCTGATCCTAGCGCATCAGTGCTTGAGAATGCCCCGGGAAAGGCAAGCTCACTTCGTCAACAGGGGGATGACTCCTCCGCTCCCTAGATGCTGGAGCCCCCCCCCCCCCCCCCCCCCCCTCCTGCAGCGGTATTACGGGAGGAGATCTTGCGCATATCTGCGCCTCCGGGACCCCGACTGACGTCGATACCCGCGAGGCGCATGCGCACCTCTCTCCCTTTCTCGTTCTGCGGCCTCCTTTTGTGACATGACAGTCTCGCAGAAATTGGCCGCACCCACCCAGTAATCGTCGCTGTGCAGCATGGCTTGCAGGAAACTGCCCAGCGAATTAATCGGACCTACGGTCTCGAGTTCAAATCTCTGCGGTGCCCGTACTGTGCACTCCACTAGCGTATGAAACGCCGTGTATCGTGCGCCACACTGGCGACACTAAGGGGAAGGTAGGCAGCCAACGATATGATTCAGATACCTATCGAAGCACCCATGCCCGGTAAGTATCTGTGTCATCCTGAAGGTCAGCGTCCCGCGTTTCCGCGAGAGCCATCGCAACAGGTGCGGGCGCACCGCGACTGTTGGCAGGCTTTTTTTTGAGGCGGGAGAAATGCATTTCGTACACTACCGGGTCCTTTAATTATCCCCGGTTGACATAAGCTATATTATATTTTCAAAAAAATTAGGGATCCTTATTAAAACTCCAATAGTGTAACCCAAGGTGTAAAAAAATTACCTAAAATCGCGTGCGCTGCGAAGACTGTTGATGATAGAATAAAATAATGTACTACGACTTTGCAGAACACATCATTATTTACAAAAAGTGTCGCAACAGCATATGTTTAACTATTATAGTTATACCACAATAAGTGTTCTTTTATTTTATTTTTTTTGTTAAAACGCCGCCGCTAGAAAAGGCTCTTTATTTGTATCTTGGTATTCATTATTATCAAAATAAATTACTTCATATTCAAGACTGATTTAATACCTTTATATAATTTTTTGAATTTTTCAATTCAGACATTCCATTAAAGAAAGATATCACGAGTTTAAAAATGTAAGTATTAGAAAAAAGTTGCGTGGTCGCCGCGTACCCTAATCAGCTAGATAGGCTTATGCGATGTAGGCGTCACTGGGGTACGGGCAGTACGGGAGGGAAAATATTTTGAATTCGCTTAATACGTAATTAAACTCAACAAAAAATAAAGAGGTAAAGTTTGTAAGTTTGTGACGTTGTAGGGGGTAATCTCTGGATCTACTAAGCCGATTTTGAAAATTCTTTCATCAGTGGAAAGCTACATTATTCCTGAGTGACATAGGGGGTATATTTGATTGTGGTTAATAACAAGTAGTTTTTAATTTTTTTCCGATGTCCAGCGAAGTGTACATAAATAGATATAATTTTAGTCTTTAAGTTCATTTTTGTATTGGTGTATAATAAGGTGTTATCTGTCTATATATTATTTATTATATTTGTCTGTGTCGCATTTGGCAAATTAACGAATTCTTTCTTTCTTTCTATAAATATGAGCGAAATTGGGGATGACGAGTAGGCGCACTCTCCTTGTTGGACACCGCTTGGCCCCCCGCTTGAAATACTGATCCCAAATAGGTCAACGTTTTGCTGTTTACATAAATTACTTAAATTATTGCTCGCTCGTACTAGGAATCTATTTTTGCCCATTGTTGGTAGAACTAAAGGGGACTTTTATCGCACCGCCGCCGCATCGCTATCGTCTCTCTCCGCCAAATTTTCGCTGTAAAACGGACAACATTCGTACATACATAGAAAATCACAGAATAGCAGCGCGGCGGCGGCGCGGTGTAGGCGTGGTGATGGTTATTGACGGTGTTGTTTACACAAACGCAAATGCAAATTCAAAGCTTGTACAAATTACCTTTCTCAATCACTTGGGCGGAATTTTATCGTTGATATTTATGCAAATTGTCTGTCCGTGCGTATTGATGGGTTTTACGATTATTGCCGCCACAGTGCCATCTTGTGGCACATCTGACTTTTATATGCTCAAACCTTTTTGTTATTTGTTGATTTATTTTGTTGTGTCATACAAACTACTCAGTAGGGTTTATGGTAAAATAAAAGAACAGCAACTAGTAACTATATTTTTAATCAGAGAACCTTCTGGCTCTTTTAAATATTTTCAATGTACAGACACGGCATGTTTAGAATTTTATATTATAATAATATTGTTCCAACCTAAGCGCCGACAAAGACAAATTCCCGTACATATTTGTAGAAGCACATTTATTACCCGTCGGTATTTGTACTAATAACTAATAACATTGAAACTATTGTAATTCTTTATGATCGTCTTCTTTTGTTTGCTTATTTATTGGTATACGTTTCTAGAGCCTATTGTCCTATTATATAATCATTAGCCAGGTGTTACGGGTTTTAAACGTACAAGCTGATTCTAGGAAATTCGGTCCACGTGGACGGGCGGCCACATTGCATTTGTGCAGGATAAAATGATGGCCTGATGGAGGGAGGAAGGTAGTCGAGCGATAATCACGAGCGAAGCAAGACGTGTGTACTACAATCGGGAATATAATAAGTGACGGACTTTGCGCGTCTTATTGAATTACGACCTTCTGCATTACGTTTGGACTTATTGTGTTCGGTTATATTTGTACCTGTGTTATACGTGTTTGTATAGTTCAAATAAACTCTATAGTAATTCTAACGGCATTTTAATTCGAGTCCCGCTACTCGTAATAATATTATAGATACAAGTATATTTACATAATTTACAATTATAAAATTACATATAATCGAATACAATAAAAGAAAACTTATTTTTATTGTATTCTACCCATAGTCCCTCAAGACTATAAGTAAAATATTAAGTCTAGATCACCATCTTCTATGGGTAAGATGCCCAGAACGCTGGCTACGTTTCCTCGCTGGATCGCCATACTGATCCGTTGCCCGAGATTATTGTATATTATAGATTATATTTACATATTATAAAATAAATCGCACACAGTAAAAATCTATCGGTTCTGCCAACATGAAAATAAAATGTATTGAATACGTCTGTATTCAATTAAGAGATTATAAATTATAATCTACATAATTACCACATCATATTTGAAATAATAATTGTTAGATATAGATATGGTAAATTATACAAAATTACTCTTTATACAAAACAAGGGCGTTAATAAATGAATCAATAAAAATATGCCAAAATTATTATTCGATTAAGGAAATTGATTGATGAATTGATTAAGGAAAAGGCCGATTATATCGTTCAGAAAACCTTAAGAAGAAATATTATTACACAATTGATTGACTTCATTCAATTAAGCTTCTCAATTAATGCTTTTTTCAATTAAATAAAAACAATAACGTGTCATATTTTTCATTAATTTTTAGTGTTTTTTTTAATATTTTGAGATCCAATTATGAAACTAAAAGGCCATTACAAACCAAATGTAAAATGTAGTGGTTTATTTTCATATACCCGTTTAACCTTGAAAAATAACATTCATAGTAATACATACCCCACGGTTTCTCAAATATTCAAAGACCCATAATATGTTATGAACTATATACAGGCTTTCCACTGTAATTTTAGATTTTTACATCAGGGATAAAAGTGACTTATTTAGGCATGAGATGGTTTGGCACACGAGCGTAGCGAGCTAAATAGGAATTTCACCCGCGGTTAACAAACTTCTCTAATGGAATCGGGCGTTAAATACATATCTAAATCTGATGAACTCATTTAATACTTACACATTTAAGTGGCATTAGTGTATTCTTCGTCACTGATGATACATAGTAAATATTTAGCCCTTTATACATATGTAAATTAGATAATGTAGCGCGCGGACCTGTTAAACTACCGCGACGACCGTCGTGCGCATTCGTAAAGCGTCGGCTCGGCTCGGCCGTGTCGTCCTTGCCGCTGACATTCGACTCGCTCCGCCCGCGTTCGGGGGGGCTCGCGATAACACACGTTTTGCATCCCAATGGAGTATATACACTGTCAATAATATCACGCGATACTCGTTTTATCACGATAATACTGATGCAATATTGATGGTATCGTAGTATCATGATAATATCGCAGGTTATCCGAAAATTTGTTCACTCGATTAGAGTTCGTCCGATAGCCCGCTCTTAAAATAATCATAATTTAGTGAAAAGTAATTTATAATTATAAAATCCTGTTACAATGTTTTTTATTTATTTATTACATATCCAACAGCTTACAATATTTATAACATAGACATTAAACTCTGTTTACTATGATTTTCGCCAATTACTGGATACTTTACGCTTTACAATGTTTTTGTACAAAAGCAAGACCGCTATAAAGAGTTCATGATAAGCCGTAATTTATTTATTAACATAAAGCCTGCTGAAGTGTCACCTATATGGTATACTAGAGTTGACCCCGCGGCTGCGCCACGCGTCAACCTCTAGTGCGTGCCTCTTGTTTAAAGAACTTACAACACGGGTTACATTGTATTAAATTTTTATGTTACTGCTATTTGACCCGGAAGATTCACTTCATTTTATATATTTATATCGCAAATTATCCTATCTCCTGGATGAAAAGTATCTATGCCAATTTTCGGTATTAAAACTATATATTACGATCACATCGACCACATCGACCACATCGACCACATCGACCACACCGACCACATCGACCAAGTCGACCAAACCGACCACACCGGCCACATCGGCCACATCGACCAAATAGACTAAGATGACGAAAATGGCACATCACAAAATAACAACCTATCCTATATATATTTTGTGTATTATACATACACAAAAACTATAGAGGCGTTTCAAAGGCGTGGATATTTATGGTGAAAGTGGTTACCGCCTATGGACATTTGAAACACCAAAGGTGCTACAAATGCGCTGCTGCTCTCTTAAAGGAGACTGGAACCTGGTCACTGATGCCGGAACACAACACAAGGTTGTTATGGCGGCATACTCTAGACCAGGGGTGGTCGTCATCCAGTCGAGTAAATACCCTACCACCTGGCCGTGGGTTGTTTAGTCGCCTCTTACGACAGGCCGCCCGGCCGCAGGAAATTGTATTCTTTTGTGTTTTGAGATTTCGCACTCCCAAGGATACAGGTGAGATGAGAGTAGGACAGTCTAGGCGAGAATTTAGGATATCGTAAAGGAAAGACATGTCAAAGACATATCTTCTCTTTGTTGATATTGTTACGAGCTACAGGACTCGAATTAAAATAAACGCCGTTGGAATTACTATAGAGTTTATTAGATCTGTACAAACACGTATAAAACAAATACAAATAAAACTGGATGCGACCAGTTCACACTGCACGATTCAATGCAATTTGACACGCGCAAAGTCCGTCGTCTATACTGCTAATCGAGAGTACTACAAACGTTTTACTCGTATCGTAGTTGTCGCTTGACTGCCCATCTCTCCGTTCGGACACCCCTTTATACTCAGCTTAGGACCCAGTAAACAATGATTTCCACGAATCGCACCTGCACCACCATCGGCGCTATTCCCAGAAAATATAATTCTGCACACCTGCAGGATTATGTCTGCGAACGGCCATAAACAACTACAATAACAATAGGCTATTGTCTAAACAAAAGAACTCCGAATAGAGGAAGGGCAATAAACCAGGTTTTATGGCAGGCATATGTGCATCCCTTGTATTTGGCCCAACTTGTAACAATATCTTTTAGTTACAATTTTAAGCCGTGATTTATAATAACAGTGACTGTATAAAAAGCTCGGACATGGCTCGCATAGTTTTTAAATTTTTTGACAGTAGGGAAAATCGTTTCCCAGGGACGAAAAGTACTGCTTTAAACCGACTTCAAAAAGGAGGCGGTTCTCAATTTGATTGGTATGAGTTTTTTATGTATGTACACCGATTACGCTGAGATTTATGATCCAATTTACGTGATTCTTCTTCAGTTTGATGCGGAATAGTTGCCATTTGGTCCCTTAAAAATTTAGCATAGTTTGGCCCGTAGTTTTTATTTCTGAACATTTTTTTATGAAACAATTTTCCGTTTCCGTATTTTTTAAGGCGCGCGGCACCTTTCGAAGTCCTACTCATAGCTAGACACTAAAAAGTAACAAATAAAAAAAACTTTGTTTAAAAAAACCGACTTTAAAAGTTAAAAAGTATAAAATAACTTATTTCTAAAGCTATTTTTAATTATAATATCTTATTTTTAATATATATTATCTAAAACATCTTGAAGTCGGTGCGAAGTAATATATAAAAATTACTATATTTTGAAAATTACTAAGCACTGACTTTTAAGATGTTTTAGATAATATATATTAAAAATAAGATATTATAATTAAAAATAGCTTTACAAATAAGTTATTTTATACTTTTTAGTTTTTGAAGTGGGTTTTTTTAAACGAAGTTTTTTTTCATCACTGTTGTCAAGTAACTTCAAGCGTACTTTCAGAGTATGGGAAATGAAAAAGTATTTTATATCGCTATCGAGGATGTGTTCAGGCATAACATACTCCAATATAACTGAAATCAGAAACTTGAACCTATTTTACCCGGACGGTTTTAGGTGAAATGCCCCATAAGCAAAGTATATAAGAATCACATCACTAAAAAGATTATATCCAATGATGATTGGACAATAGACCTCATTTCATAAAGATATACGTATAGGCGTTCTTGGATCATTTTTCTTTTCATTTTATGATCATCTTGATCTACTTAATATAATTAAACTAGAATTCAACAGATGTCTACTTAAGCACCACTCAGAATGTGATATTAAGAGTGATTATGCAAATGCAATTATAAAATAGATTCCAACACGAATATTCAATTTAATGCTTGAATTAATTAGGAGATCCATTGTGGTTAACTTTAATTTGGTAGCTTAGTATACAAGATTATTATTATGGATACAATGTTCATTTAATAGTACGAAGGAGAATAAAACGAGGGTTTTTACCGACTATAAAAAAGGTGATTCTAATTATAATAATTAATTAAAATATCCGTGCAGGAACGGAGAAAGAATACAATTTCCTTCGACCGGGCGGCCTGTCTTAAGAGGAGACAACACAATCCACAGCTAGGTGGTAAAATATTTGCCCGTCTGGATGGCTACCACCCCGATCTAGAGCATGCCGCCATAACAACTTTGAGTTGTGTTCCGGAATGAGTGGCCAGCTTCCAGTCTCCCTTTAGAGAGCGACAGCACATTGGTAGCACCTTCTGTGTTACAAATGTCCATAGGCGATGGTAACCGCTGTCCATCAGGTGGGTCTTCTGCTTGTGCTGAGCTCATGTAATAAAAAAATTGTCCTGTATATTTTTTATCTGTTATGTATGTTCAGCCTCTGTGGTTGGGCGGGCTAAGCCTTTGCCGGGTTATCTCACTGCAACACAGAGGTTCCGAGTTCGATCCCTCGATAAATTTCAGAAACGAATTTTCTCCGTCATTTGCTATGGTCTGGGTGTCTGGGATCGGCCCCAGAGTAATACATTGTGTATTACCCATAACACAAACGTAATTTGCTTAATTTAGGGATATACAGTATGTGTGTTTGTCTGCCGATTTGAAGAAAAGTTTTTTGTATTTGAATCGATTTTGATCATTCTTTTTGCGTTGAATTCAGTATAGCTTTATGATAGTTTCGTATAAATTTCATTGTTATTAGATACAATATACCTAACTTAAAATTGAAAAATAACAATCAGTGCCAAGTAAAACATAAAAAAACAACAAATTTACAAAATGCACTGACTTCAAGATGTTCTAGAAAATATTTATTTTATGCTTTTTATTTACTCTTGAAGTCGGTTTCTTTTTTGCTAGAAAACTAAACAACAAAATAAAATATAGTAAATAATTTTTATGTTTTACTTTGCATCGACTTCAAAATGTATAAAATATTTATTTACTAGAGTTTTTCAAGCGGCGTTGCCGCGAGGAATACCCTAAGCTAGTAAGCTCTATGTTACATAAAAACTTAATTCGGTTTTTACATATAATATAATTACAAATAATATTAACAAAGAAGCTAAGTTCATATAGTCTACACAACTGCCTAGTAAAATATAGAGGCGAATCGCAGCCAATGTGATTTGATACAATTAAATATTTAAAGTAAAAATGAATTACATGTTGTTTATGACAACGTAGGTATTTGTTAGTGAACTGAAAAACGCGATTGCAAAGCGATCTATTTTCTAATCCGTCTATTTCATGGAAACGACGTAATTTATCGGGATAAATGTTTATTCGGGTTATAAGCTAGCACCATGTCGATCGCGTCCCCCGAGAAGTTCTGTGGTGGGTCCTCAGAGCGAAAGGTGTGCAAGAGAAGTAAGTAACACTGATAGAAAGCATGTACGAGAATGTTAGTACACAAGTCCGCTCTGCAGTAGGAACCACGAACAAGTTCCCTGTGCGGGTAGGTTTGCACTAGGGATCCGCCTTACCTGTTTCTGCTGGTCATGGATGCACTGTCTGCAGAGGTACAGGATGAGGCCCCCTGGTGCATACTCTTCGCAGATGATATTGTCCTGGTGGATGAAGATGGGGTGACACTTCAAAACAAACTGGACAGGTGGCGGCTAGCGCTAGAGGGCGTTGGATTAAAAATCAGCAGAACCAAAACCGAATACCTGTTTTGTGATTTCGGCGGGACCTCTAGTGCTGTGCCTCTTAAACTACAATCAGCCACACTACCATTTAACCCCGAATTCAGATACCTCGGTTCACTACTGCAGAGTAATTGTGATATAGAGAGGGGTGTAAGGAGAAGAATAAATGTAGCATTGTCAAAGTGGAGACAAGTAACCGGTGTGACGTGCAACAAACTAATGCCACTGAAACTAAAAGGTCAAATATATAAATCTGTCATACGACCAGTCATGCTATACGGTTCGGAATGTTGGACCACTAAAGTGATAAACCACGAACGTCTCCAGTCAGCTGAGATGAGAATGTTGAGATGGATGTGTGGTCTTACAAGAATGGATAACGTGAGAAATGAGTACATAAGGGGATCTTTGAAAGTTGCATCCGTGACTGAAAAATTGAGAGGAAGAAGATTAAGTTGGTATGGGCATATAATGAGGAGGGATGAAAGTCACGTGAAAAAAAGAATGTTAAAATACAAGATGGATGGGTACAAATGTAAAGGTAGACCAAAAAAAAGATGGATGGATTGTGTGAAGGATGATATTATGATATGTGGTGTGACAGAAGATGTTTGTCAGAATAGAGGAGTGTGGAAGGAAAAGACATATTGTGCCGACCCCAAATAATTGGGATATGGTGAAAGAAAAAAGAAGCTAGCACCATGTCTAGTTTCGTTTATATACGTTCAGTGCTTTACAAAAAAGATGCGATCGCAGCGCCATCTTGTTCGCTATTGTTGTCTAACCCACTTAAAGGACGTCATTTATCGGGATAAAAAGTATCCTAAGTTGCGTCCCGGGATATAAGCTAGCCGAGTATCATTTAAATCTATTCAGTAGTTTTCGCGTGATGCTCTAACAAGCAGATAGACGAAAATTCAAAATTTTGTATTTTCGGAATCTGTTGGTCTGAATTAGCTCCCCTCCCCCCCCCCCCCTAAATTTTTTCACATTTTTAGACGTATCGTACAAACTCGAACCATTTACAGATTTATTATAGTATTATAGAAGAGAAGAGATAAAGATTTCTATATAAAGGTTGGGGATAAAGTTTCTTCGCATTTTATATAAAAATTCAAAAGGTTTTTTTTATATAGTTTATTTACATTTGACTAAAGTATGTAGGTGCCATTTTGTTGGATAACTTTTTGCCATCTTGTAAGTAGGTACGTTATCCCATTGCTATAAAAAATTTGGGGCTTCTGATCAAAAAACTGCGACAAGGGGTTTTGGCAATCCTCTCGTGGTGTTAACCTGACACTGCCTAAGAAATTCTGCAGAGACTGAAACAGGTAAAAATCTGAAGGTGCAAGGTCAGGACTATACGGCGGATGCATTAACACCTCCCAGCCAAACTCTCGTAATTTTTGCTGAGTGGCGAAAGATCTGTGAGGTCTAGCGTTATCCTGGTGAAAAACCACACCCCTTCTGTTAATTAATTCCGGCCGCTATCTCTGAACTTTTTGCTTTAATCTCATCAGTTGTTCGCAGTACAGTTCAGAATTGATGGTCCTGCCTGGCGGTAACAGCTCATAATGAATAATGCCCTTCCAATCCCACCATACACACAGCATCACCTTGTTGCGAGTTAACCCGGGTGGTCGCCACAGTCTGTGAAGCCTGACCGGCCTTTGACCACGATCTTTTTCGCACGATCTTGTCGTATGTGATCCACTTTTCATCACCAGTTATTAGCTTCTTCAAAAATGGTTCGGTTTCATTACGTCGTAATAAAGAATCACAAATGAGTACACGGTTCATTAGGTTTCTTTCAGTGAGCTCATGAAGCACCCAAATATCGAGCTTTTTTGTGTACCCAGCTTTTTTCAAATGCGCCAAAACCGCTTTGTGGTCAATTCCTAGTTCTCCAGCTACATTGTAACTACTTATATGCCGATCTTACTCCACTTTTTCAAAAATGGCATCACTATTTGTCCGTAACAGGGCGACCAGAGCGACGTGCATCTTTGATATCAAAATTTCCGGATTGAAAACGCTTAAACCAAATTTACGCTACTCTTACAGATAGCCTATTAGGTCCATAAACATCACAAGTTTTTTCGCGGCTTGTGTTGCATTTTTACCTTGTTTGTAGTAAAATTTTAAAATGTATCGAATTTCTTCATTAGATTCACTCATATTAACAATAAGAAAAACAAATGAAAATCACACATTTTCCTAATTTGAATTTGGAATTGTCTTCTTTAAAATTAAAACTTTTTAATGATACCAAAACCAGCCAGATACAAATGGTATAGTCAAAGAGATCTTATTACAAGTTCATACATACTATATGCGAAAAGACTTTTTCCCCAACGTATTACTTTGAAAGACAGAAATGAACCTGTCTAATTTCGACTTAACGAAAATAGTATTATATTGTGAAATCCTATTTATTTTTAGTCTTTAGTATACCTAACGGATATATTGCGTTATCAAATTTCTCAACTAAGTAACAAGTGAGTTTTGCGTTATTTACGACATAGCCCGTGATCCCTTGGCTCATATAAAAAGCTATTTTGAGACCCATAAAAAGGATCTTACCCATCCCAGCCTTTAGGGATATCTTTAGTCCATTGACTCTTAAGTTATTATTACATTGGGCCAGAGACATTTTTCTTTAAATTTGCCTACATTTCTTTGGTAAAATGACTTTATTTTTTTTATTTCTAGAATAAAGTTTTCCCTTGGAGAAATCCTACCACGTGACCTTTGTTTATCTGTGGCTGGTCCCTATATCTTACTGACTGTTCATTTGCCATAATGTCGGTTAAAATTTGACATGAGCTCCATACAAGTAATGTCAAATTTTAACCGATGGTAAGGTAAGTGAATGAATAGTAAGATATAGGAACCGTCCATCAGCCAGGAAGCTTTCACACAGGTTACGTCGCATTGATTTTTTTATCTAGGCTCTATATGCTCCCGGAAGATTTACTTACTTGTATATCGCAAACTATCGTATTTAACACTCTATCGAATTGTATTCCATTAGATTTTAATTTTAAAGTAACAAAGTATTTTATTGTTGGTTTTATTGAAATTTATTTATTAGTTTTGTTAATTACTATTATTTTTTTTATTCCAGGAGTTTAGCAGACAGGCAAACGGCCCACTTGATGGAAAGCGGTTACCATCAGCTATGGACATTTGCAACACCAAAGGTGTTACAAATGCGCTGCTGCTCTCTTAAGGGACTGGAATCTGGTCACTAATGCCGGAACACAACTCAAGGTTGTTATGGCGGCATACTCTAGACCAGGGGTGGTAGCCATCCAGTCGGGCAAATGCCCTACCACCTGGCTAAATTATTATTTATTTAAATTATTATTAAACAAAATTGGGTCGTTATGGTCTTACGCCAAAAGGATGTTTGGACTGAAAATCAGTGTTGTGTCGGATATAATTCCGGCACAGCAATATGCGGCGTACAAATTCACAAAATATACTCTTTATATAATAAAGGAAAGTAATTACGTCGCTATTTCTTCAAATGAAGTCTCTCTTTCTTTCTTTCATATTTTCCGGGATATAAAGTACCTAACCTTTGTTAAGTATCTCTTTAGCTTTAACCTACGTAAGCTATGTAAATTTATTTTTCTCAGAAAAAAATTCAACCCTCTGTTACACATATATGTCGACAACCCTTAATTTTTAGTTGCTTTTTGGTTTTACTACACAAATGCATCATATAGACTGCAACTTCCTGTCAAACTTCATCTATCTATATAAACCCGGTATTTTTATACAAACAGACTAACGGACGGACATGCCGAAAACATAAGGGCCACGTTTATGCCAAAATGGCTATAGAAAGCTGAAAACGAAAACCTTATAGCATCACTCGAGTACTTGTCTATTTATAAATCCATCTATCTATCTGGCAGTCTAGTGTTTCTCTATTCGTAGATCGGCCTTTTCATATGTCCATCTGTCTATCTGGAGTCTAGTGTCATTGTCATTGTTTTGTTAGGGTATATTATTGTGTAATTCTTATATATGTATATATTTTATTCATGCAATAGTTTAAGGTTACCCACATATTTGGCGTCTTTAGGACATATGAGATTTTGGATGTGGGCACTGAAAACCAGTGTTGTGTCGGAACATGTTTTGGCACAATAAAAGACTGAGTGCTAACCTCATTTCTTAAAATGCAGCATTCATTTTTTGTATGTATATTTTCTTATCAGTTTGCATTGTGTGAGTCGCAATTGAAAATAAATATTTTCTTTCTTTCTTTCTAGTGTCTACCTATTCGTACATCAGCTTGTTCACATGTCCATCTGTCTATCTGGAGTCTAATGTCTATCTATTCGTACATCGGCTTGTTCATATGTCCATCTGTCTATCTGGAGTCTAATGTATATCTATGCGACCATTAGCATGTTCGTATGTCGATTTGTTTGCTATTCAATAAGAACGTTTCCAAAATCATTGATGCTTTGTAAAGCGATATAATATTATGCCTATTTGGTACGTATGTAGGTCTGTGCATTAACCGACGTCAAAGGAATGCTTTTGTAACAAGATTTTACGATCCACTGCTCTATTCACAGTAAGGAAGGGGTGAGGTCAAATATTATCGATGTTAATCAAAATGAGGTCTATGATTTTGTATTTTCAAGTAAATTTATTTGATTTTTATTTCAACGTTTCGGCCACTATATCTGTATAATCCAGTCATCCTGGAAGAGAGGGGATTTTGTATGCGATGTAATGAAATTATAAACATATGGACCTCAAAGAATATTTATTGCATTTTTTTTTTTAAGGCGGGGGAAATGCATTTCGCACATACCGGGTCCTTTGCTAGAGATTAAACTGGGCATGTTGTTGATCGTTCCAAATAATAATCAACCGTTGATCATGGAGGCTTTCCACTGAGGCAATCCAAATAATAATCAACCGGCTTGTGTGGAGACTCGACTAATCAATACCCCACTAAAACCACCCTCCTCCCATGTGCCCCTCGCGGGGACGTGGAGAGATCGTGATTGGCGGCGTCGACGCCGCCGTCTGTGTCTGTCTGTCGGTGCCTGCCAGCCTGCCGTCCTAACCGCGGGCGGGCTGAAGGAATCGTCGACCTTGGCGTCGAGATACAGAACGACGAGGGGATAGTTAGATCGCCGCGAGAGCGACCGATGGAGGGAAGCCCAGATCGCGGTGGATGTCGATGTTACGCATATAGAGGGGAGCACCGACGGCTCTGCGCATGAATTTATTCTGAACGATTTGCAGTTTCTTTAAAGGGCAGGCTTGCCGAATACCACACTCGCGTATGTCATGATCGGGCGGATGCATGTTTTATATAGAGTAAGCTTGTGTCTGAGGGACATTTTGCTTCGTTTATCTATCATGGGTGCTAGACGACCCATCACAAATCGCGCTCTATTCCGGACTATAGTGATATGCTCGTTGAAGCGCAAGTTCTGATCTAGGGTGACACCCAGGTATTTGGTGTACTTTGCCCAGGGATCTCTTTTGTTCGTAGAGCGAGATGGCTTTTAAGCGAAGGCAAGCGCGTTTGGGAGAGCGAAGCGTGCCCGGGGAAAAGAACATTGCTGCGCTTTTCTCCGGGTTTACCTCTATCCTCCATTTGCGAAACCATTCGCCTAGCTCTGTTACAGCTACCTGTAGCCGGACGCAAGCCATTTGTCGGTTGTGATCTGATGTATAGAGTGCGGTGTCATCCGCGAAGAGGGCCAACTCTACATCTGGAGTTTTTGGGATGTCGCTGGTGTACAGCGTGAAGAGTAGTGGAGACAGGGCCGAGCCCTGTGGTACACCGGCTGTGAGTGGGTGAGGGGACGAGCGTGTTCCCTCCACTCGCTAATGACCCGATAGTTAGAGATCTTTGGATCTCTTTCACTCGGTTTCAGGAAGGTCTCCTGCACTAGGTGATTGGTAACCAGACTCCAAGTCGCGCTGGTTTCTGTTGGCGTTATAAGTCGCCAGAGTCAATGAGCGTGGTTTATTTCTACCTACATGCGCCATTTGTTACCGGTAACATTAATTTAACTAGGTTGTTTAGTTATAACGACCTAAGTACCTGGAGGAGGTACGCGTGATCCATTTCGATCACGAGTTGATCCCGGAGGGAGGGTTGATCAGACTCTGCAACTTGTCTCAGTTTTCGAGCCAAGAGTTGGACCTCTGCTAGGTCGAAAGGCAAGTTCTTGGCGAATTTAGTCGCCAAGGCTAAGTCCTCCGCTAAAGAGTGGTGGGGTGACGGCCCAGAAGGTGCTTTTAAAATGGGGGCGGGGGCGAGGGAACGCTTCCGTCGTGGGAAGACCCGTCCAGTGATTTACCACTGGAGGGGCGGCTGCCACGAATGCGGGTTTGTTCGGCACTTTTCTAGTGCCTTTTTGGGCGTTGCCCTTTCCGAACTTACGTTTGGTTCGGGGCGGCAGGACAGCCTCTGTAGTTAGCGGGTGACCCGCTTGGCCGCAGAGAATGCAGCTCGGTGGCTCCGGGGAGTCCCGGGTGCGTGTGCACTCCGAGGTCCCGTGGTCGCCCAGGCACTTGACGCACCTGGGACGGGATTGACAATGTAGGGCAGAGTGCCCATAAAGTTGGCAACGATGACACTGCCGCAGTGTATGTTTTTCGTGTGGGCGTTCCACACGAAGGCCAGAAGGCCACAGACCTTCTCAAGTTCGAAGATCTTTTCCCCTCTGGGGAGAGGTCGAGGACAACCAATACTAGGTTTAGAGGAGACTGTTATGAAACCGTCATCGTCCTCGCGGTTTAAGGGGATGTTCGCGGAGGCACGACATCCATGGGGGTGATTTCATCGGCCGGTGGAAGAGGGGCATCCCTGAGGTATTGCGGACCGTCAGGAGATAATTCGATTTCTCGACGAGAATCGATTACGCGGTGTATGGGCGATCGCGAACGCGATGTCGTCGAACTCGCGGAGCTCGATCGCGGTTGTCCCGACGCGGAACCGCGAGAAAACGAGGCGCGTGATTTTGGTGCCACACGGTGGGCATCGTTGAGCGGGGGTGCGGGCGGCGGGCGCACCGGTAACACGGCGGGTACGGGATGCGGGGGCGCGGGCGCTAAGGCAGAGCGCAGGTGGTCAGCGATAAGCGCGGTGGCGGGGGTCGCGGGGGTGCGGTGGTCGCGGCAGATGCGGGTGCGGGGGCCCTTGCACGTGTGGGTTTCTCGGAATTAAGTTCCGAGATAACGGACGCCATTGATTGGGACTCCGGAGTCCTCGGCGCCGCTTGAGGGAATTGCTGTCGAAAAACGACAGCAAACCCTCAACTGGACCACGCCGTCTCCCTCCGATTTGGTGGAAAATTTTTCACTGCACTGTGCAGAAAAACACAGATCGACCGGGTGAACGAACGAACACAACGAACACGAATAACGGACAGCCGAGGCGGAGCGGGATACACGACAACGGGCGAATGAACAACAATAATACAACAATGTACACCCGCTTCATGTACACATGTACACAATGCACAACATAGCGCGATGTAATTTTGCAGTGGCGCTATCTAGTTTAGATAACATATTCTACAAACAGTATCCGCGTGGGATTGCGCGGCATAGAATATGATGCTTGACGAGTGATTCGGTGATCGGCTTGCAGTGACATATCCAATTTGTTACTAACGGATTTATTCCGACTAATTTCAGGGTTTAAAATGATAGTTAAAAGAATACTTGCTAATTTGATTATTTGATACAGGTAGTGAATGTATATGGCGTTTATTGGTCATCGATGTCTCCTACGTCAGCGCCGGTAACATTCCGAACGAAAAAGAAATTGATTTGTTTTAGCGAACTGTTTCTACGGAATAACATTTTAGTGACATCTAGTTATTAGTCAGCGGTTGAGCTGAGGTGGAACTGTGGTGACTTCTCGAGAGGGCTGCCTCAGGCCTGAACGCCTCCGTTACACCAGAGCCGAGTAGCCCACAAAGGCCGATATAGCTGACTCAGCCATCTGCTGTAATTCAGCTGGATCTAGTTAGAAAAAAACAATAATACTCGAACTTCCTTCGCTACCTTCCATTTGCTACCGTGGAAGCGGGCATAATTTAAACAAGTTGTATATACTGGTCTTTACTTTTTAGTTTATTTATTACTTTATAAAGCGAAATGATTGAAATAATTTATAAAACGGTGCCATTGAAACCTAAAACAGAAGACAAATTTCTCTGTTTTTCCAAGCATTAAGGGTATTTATGAATTTGATATCTACATAGAGATAAATACACTCGCTAAAGTAACTCGGTAACAATATTTTTGTTTGTTACAACTCCATTAAATATTTGAAAAGTAATTGTAATACAACTTCTATGTGTAGGTACTATAAAAAAGGGCCTAAAATAGATAAATAATTATGATAAAAAAAATATCAGCTAGACGTGTTACTGGGGAGTTTCTTGCCGCTTCTTCTCCTTTAAACAGTGATAACACGTTGCGAGACCTCCAAAATTGTTCTCTAATGGAAGTTATTTTGAATAAAAACTTTTGAATTTGAAAGAAGACGCATGATATTTACATCAGTAAACACGAGGGTTAAAATAAATATCGATAAAGCGTCTCCCCCATCCCTACGAATAAAAGTGTTCGCGCCAGGTGTTCCCATTTATCCAGAATGAGTGAACAAAACCCTCCTTTCTGGATACCGTCAGATAATCGACCGGGAACCATACAATTATTCATGTAACGTTTTATCGATTCTACGGATTTTTTATGGTTTCCGTATTCGGTTTGTTTCTCAGTGTTCCTATATCTTAATATAGTGAGACCCGATTATCCGGATCTCAAATCAAATCAAATCAAATAATTTATTGCATAAAAACATGGTAATGCAAATAGGTCTTGTTATTTTATACTGATCACATACATGTTTCTTGCCGATTGGACGTATAGTTTTTTAAACTTATATTGTTAAGTACAGACTTATATTTCAATATTATAATTAATTATGTATATTCCTTGTATATACATAATTAATATATATGTCGAGACGCTTGTACCGTGGGGTCCTGAGGCCATGAGCCTCTATCAAAAATCAAAACGACTCATTGACTCTTCAGGTGATCGGAGGGCTGGTGATTACCTCGGGCAACGGATCAGTATGGCGATCCAGCGAGGAAACGTAGCCAGCCTTCTGGGCACCTTACCCATAGAAGACGGTGATCTAGGTTTAGTATTCTACTTATAGTCTTGAGGGACTATGGGTAGAATACGATACAAATCAGTTTTCTTTTATTGTATTCGATTATATGTAATTTTATAATTGTAAGTTATGCAAATATACTACTAAGATTTGTTTAATGATAAAAAAAAATGTATAACAACCTTAAATTTAAAAAAATACTAAAAGATACACAACTTAAATTTAGACATGTTTCTAATGATAGTAATATGGTACAATTATTATAAGTATATTAAATATATAAAACACTTAACATTCTATCTTATCACCTATATTTAAAACTTCTCATTAAGGAACTCCGTTACACTGTAGTAGATATTTCTTATTAGTAGTTTTTTTAACTCTGATTTGAATAATTTAGCTCTTCTCAGTTTCAAAATCAAAACTTTGTAGTTCAATCCATTCGTCCATCGATATATCGCTTGTCGAAGTACATTCGTACTTACGAAAATGTGTGACTAATCTCTTAATAAACATAGATATTGGTTGATAAGTTTTGTTTTGTTATTTTGAACTAGGATTCGCCTTTAGGATTAGATCACATTTTTTAACCAGGCCACTTTAAACCGCTCCCAAGATGACTTCCAAGAGATTCCCAGGGTATAAAGTATAGCAAATTTTTGAGTCCGGGATTTTGCTATCGATCAGCAAAACAGCTTCTAGATTGGCCCAGTAGTTTTTACGTGAATCCCGAAAAAGCAAACAAAAAATCTCTGAGAAACAAAAGACTACACTTTTACAATTTTAAAATATTATACATAAAGACGTTTATGTGCATGGCCTAAGTTATCTTTCTAGAGTAAACAAAATTTTACAATTCCAATAAATAAATTACAATAATAATTCACCGCCCATTTCCTTGAACTCGCACGCCCTATTACACAACGGTTCTCTAGAACATTTACAACAATGATATGGAGGGAACTTCCCGCCGCGGTTTTCACTTTGCGCTAAGACATGGGGTTCTTTAAGAAGGGCGTTATAAAATTTCTTAGAGGTCGGCAACGCGTTGGCGACCTCCCTGGTGTTGCAAGCGTCCATAGGCGATGGTAACCACTTTCCATCAGGTGGGCCGTCTGCCTGTTTGCCTGTGTCAGGCAATAAAAAAATCTCAATAAAAAATTATAATAGAAATTACTATCACATTATATTTTATTTTTACAATATAAAATTTTACTTATTTAGTGTATAGTAACTTTTATAAGTCAAAATTGTGTTTAGGGATTTTTTCAATGGTAGCAGGGCTGTGTTCCTAGCATATCAGGAATTTTTAAATTCTTTGATTATAAGCACATAACCAAAGATTAAATATTTGAGATACAATGCAGTTAATGGTTTTATTTCAAAAATGGCTGTCTTTGATGATTTAATACTTTGTCAATAAAGTTATGAAAAAGAAGTCATGTATCACTCAATTGAGGGCTGGTTCCCATATCGTACTATTCATTCACTTGCCTTGTCATTCGGTTGAATTTTGACATTACTTGTAATGACATTCTATCCGTGCAGGAATGGAGAAACAATACAATTTCCTGCGGCCAGGCGGTCTGTGTCCTAAGAGGTGACAAAACAACCTAGAGTATGGCGCCATAACAACCTTGAGTTGTGTTCAGGCATTAGTCGCCGGGTTCCAGTCTCCCTTTAGAGAGCGGCAGACATTCGTAGTGCGTCTGGTGTTACAGATGTCCATAGGCGATGGTAGCCGCTTTCCATAAGGTGGGCCGTCTGCCTGTTTGCTGAACTCACGCAGTTTAAAAAATAAAAATAAAATGGAGCTTATGTCAAATTTCAACCGATGGAAGGCAAATGAACGGTCAATGAGATGTAGGAACTGACAATCAGTAATATTTCTGAATACATATTGCACAGAATTAAGTAACAAAAGCCCCTCAGAACTCCAGGTAGCGTTTGGTTCTATACGTTCTAACAAAAGCAACTTTATCCAAATGCCGTTCTGAGAACCCAGAGATAATCGTCAAAATCTCAACAATCATTATTGTGTGGAATAATAATGAGGTGTCCATTGACGCCTGCCGCGTTGCGGTCCTGATTATTGAGTGATGTACAAAGTTTTATCGATAAATGTTATTCGGGTTCCGCACTATTGTAAATTCGATCGCGCTACGTTGTTACTTTCATGTGTGACTTACTTGATTCTTTTGTACACGTACCAGTGTTTATATCTACATAGGTATATATAGTTATTTCTTTTTAACCGAGTTCAAAAAAGGAGGTTCTCAATTCGTCGTGTAATTTTTATTTAAGTATGTTCAACCATATATCTGAACCGATTTTGACGAATCTTTCAACGTTTGATTCAGAAAAGCTTCAAAATGGCCCTATATACATTTTATTGCTATTGACTTTGGGTGCCGAAGATATAGCAGAAAATTCTTTACAATCACAGAGAAAATGTGTAATTTTAGCGGTTTTGCGGCCACAACTTTTTTGTTTCTTATCTGATTTTGTTCGTTCCTTTTGCTTTAGATTTAATACAGCTTCAGCATAGTTTCATATAAATTCCATTGCTAGTGGACACCATATAAAGTAAATTAAATATGTAAAATAAAATGATTCTAGCAAAAAATAAACCTATGTTTAGTTAAGTATACGCATCTTTTTACATCTTAATTTAAATAATAACACAAACAATAAAATTTTACGTCTTAAAACATTATGCATAAACAAAGTCAAATAAATTGAAAACAAATTTAATATAATTCCAATCAGCACTTTTACCACTAAGTCAAATTTTAAATTAAAGTAACGAGCCCAGCAGACGTTGTCCTTTTTTATATATTATAACTAGGGGAAATCCGTTTGAGGACTAAGCCGCGACAAGGGCGGGGGATAGTTCGCGACCTGTGTGGGTTTCGCCAGATCGGGGATGGCACTAACATGCCCAGTCAGAACTGGTGCCATGCTATTACCACTCCCCAGTCAGGGATACCCAATAAAATCCCTGGGTGTTCCATCCTTCGCCTTATGCCAGGGCTACGGGTATATGACCTAGCCTCTCCGCAGCCCTGGCAGGCGTGGGCCTCACGAGGCTTCTTCCACTGCCGGGGGACTACTTTTACCTACGGCATCTTCAAGCTCTCTAGGCGTGGGTCGGTCTGTAACTCGCCCACAGGAGGAGAGGTGAGCGCGCGCGGAACACGCCGCGCCCCCATCTCGACAACAGACGTTGTCCTACCCTAAGTGCCTAAATTCATAACTTATTTATGTATTTATTAATGGAAAACCTACAGCTAAATACATTTGAATGGATAACTACAATTAACAAAAGAAAGCTAATGACAGGTTTTTACGAATAAGCTATTGATTATAAGTGACACGCAGATGTAAAATTGGCACCGAAATACTTATAATAATAATATACACTTTATTTCAGACCGGGGTCCATATTTAGTTAGTGTGTTCGTTACAATTATCTTATAAGTTAATGTTAGTGGTGTTAGTAATATTATATTTAACACAAATTCTTAAACCTATAGCCACTTATTTTAAGCCGATGACTACCCCTATCCAATGTTCTCGGAAGGGACAGTCAAATCTAACCGCAATAGCCTTCAGAAGGCTGCTGGTGTTGCCGCGCAAGCGTTGCATCAGCGAAGCAGATTTTTCCCAGACGCACTACAGTGCCGCGGCAACCCCAACAGCATTCTGAAAACACTATTATATTGTACTTGTAATGCGTTCATGGCTCGTTGCGTATAGTCCACCTACAGGCCGCTCGAGTAAAATGACTAGCAATAAGATTTGAAACTTTGTCTTAGTCTGAACTTAGTCACTGTTGAAAAATGTAAGGCTTAGACACCGCTTAGCTCCTGAAATACTAATCACAAACGGTTCGATGTTATCATATTTACTTGCTCGCACTAGAAATGAATTTTGTCTATAATTGGTAAAACTTAAAGGTACAGTGGCGGAATAAAAAAGTTCGCCAGTTTTCAAATTGATACATTTAATTATTTTTTTAAATTTATTGCAGTAGACCAGCAGATAGGCCGACGGCCCACTTGGTGGAAAGTGGTTACCGTCGCCTATGGACATTTGCAACACCAAAGGTGCTACAAATACACTGCTGCTCTCTTAAAGGAGACTGGTCACTGATGCCGGAACACAACTGAATATATAATATAATATTTACCTTTTCAAATTAAGTCACAGAAAAGACTATTTCACTAAAAATGATGTTTAACTGTTTGACAATAAAGTTTAAAATTATTTAGATCAAAGTTGTTTGATTTTCTATCTTGTCTAAGAAGGCTGCTTAGGGATGTGAAATCTTTTTATTAGTTTTATTGTTTATGATAAGCGTAGTGATTATATATTCTTTGGTTCTTATTGTTAATCTCAGTGACCGCCATTGCAAAATTCTGACGTATACATTTGGTTTTCTTTTTTACACGATTCTATCTATACATACAAATTCAGATTCCGTGGTGGTTGTGTTAGCAAAACTCGAAATAAAAACTCAAAGATTAAGCATCGCTATACAACGTGGCAACGCCGCCAGCCTCCTGGGAACGTTCCCGGTAAGTGACAGTGGTTTGGGACCAATAACTTATCTTTAGATATTTCCCCTTTTTTATTTAATTTTACTTTTTATATAGTATAGTTTGTAGCTGTACATATTATTAGTTTAATATAGTTTATAAAAGGAACTAAAAATTAATTACATATAAATAAATAAAATTAAGTGTCAATTTATAATATCAGAGTAACAGCTTCTTACTAAATGCATATGAAATTATATATGGTACTTATATCAAAAAACCTATTTTAAATATTTTATCTGTCTGGATATTCCGGCTAATCTTTGAAACGGGTGGACCGATTTTGACTGGACTGTCACTGGCAGATAGCTGATCTTATAAGTAATAACTTACTCTACCTTTATTTTAGGATTTCAAGAAAAAATCCAAGTAGCGGGCTCACCTAGTATTTTATAAACTTAACATTTATTAAAATGTTGACAGTACTGTTTCTTGTACTTGTGCAAGCAAAAGTCGACTTTAAGGTGACGAACATTAAGTAAATGAATTTTTGTCATTTAAGTATTCTTCAATAGTGTAGTTATTCCATTTTTAGCAAGATACTTTTTAATTTGGTTTTAAATTTAGTGAAAGGCAGATCATTTCACTCGAAATCTTATTGAAGAAGCGTATACCAACCCCCAAGAAAGAGGACAGTACTTTTTGTAATCTAAAAGATGGCAATATCTGTCTATTACAATGCCTGGTGTTGAAATTGTGAACATCCTTATACTGCTTGTAGGCACTCAAATTATTACGAATATAAATTATATTATTAAAAATATATTTGCAGGCGACCGTCATAATACCGATTTCCTTAAAGCGTTCCCTAAGAGACTCCCAAGGGCCGAGGTTGTAAATTGATCTTACGGCTCTTTTTTGTAAAACAAATATGGTCTCTAAGCGTTGCCCCAAAGTAAAATACCTAAGGACATAACACTATGAAAATAACTAAAATAAACTAGTCTAGCAGTCTCTTCGTCAGTGAACTGCCTAACTCTTCAGACCGCATATGCAGCAGAACTAAGTTTTCCTGAGAGACTAGATATATGAGCGCCCCACTGGAGCTTCTGATCTAGGTTAATGCCTAAGAATACAGTTGAATCTACTAGATTAAGTCTAGTGTCGTTAAGACATATTACATATAAGTACAAAAATAATATAAATATATATACATATATATACACACACGTATATATACATATGACAATACAAACATACATATATTTGTATAATAGTTTAAGTACCTAGCAAATTGTAACAAATAACAGGGCTCGTCTTACCAGTTATTTGCCCAACAGTACCCAAAAACGTTAAATTGACGGCCCTTTGAAATATTTTATGCGATTCGACAGAATATTACAAATTCGTCCTAAATATTTCTGAAAAGAATTCGTTCGGATTGTGTTCGAGGTATTAAAATGTGTCTATTAAAGTCACGGTGGTAGCTCGGAATGTGCCAAGGGCTATTTTAATGGGCCCTTCTTGACAGTTATTTACTTCTATTAGGAAGATATTAAGTCTGTTTCTGTGAACAAAGGAAGGTTTGTGAATGTGCTCTGTGAAATTTTAGTATGTCATTGGTAATTTTTTTATTGTGAAAGTTGGAAGCGGGCAGCTGACCCAGCTCATGGAAACTGGTTATCGCCTCCTATACACGTTTTCAACACTAATGACGGAGGAAACGCGTTGCCACTCTTTAGATTAAAGAGGAGAGGATAGAAGGTTTATATAGAGAGATCAGACAGGAGGAATGGGATAGAGGGGGGGAAATATTAGAACGGGGGAGGGGGAAGTGGACCATCGAAACTCGCAATCATCGCGCGAAAGACAATTAGCTCAAGACTAACCGTTTCACGCCGATATTCTGTAAAAGCGTATCACACTGATCCACGCGGCCGAACAAGCTGTGATCGGGATAATGATTCCAGCATGGCTCAACGACGTCAACATAATATTTTTCTTTCCTTTTATTGTGTCTTTGTCTTACTGAGTATTCACTGTTTGCTACCACTCCATTAATTCTTTGAATAAGTACTTCTGTAACATACTTTGGTATAAAGCTTATAAAAAAAAGAGCTTGAGATATAAAGATAGATAGATAACACTTTATTGCTCACCAAATATACAATTTCAAAAATACACATTTACAATATTGTCATGGTAGAAACAATAGGCGGCCTTATCGCTTAAAGCAATTTTTTACAAGCAACCTAACTTAAGGAATGTATAACCTAATCTGGCGATGTAGGTGGTGCAAATTTGTTAATATTACGGTAGATCTTTATTACATTTTTCATAGCCATTACAACATTATTGTGTTACAATAATAAAAAGTACAAAAAAAAAAACAGAATTTTCAAAACATATTTAGCTGGACGTGTTGCTGGGGAGTTTTTTGCCGCTTCTTCTCCGTAACAGTAATAATACGTTGAGAAGCGGTGTACATAGAATAGGAAGTAAATTTAAACTTATATGTATGACCTTCAAAAAGTTTTCACCAGTAGAACTTATTTCGAATTAAAACTTTTGAATTTGAGTATGTAATTAACTTCGAAATTATTTTTTACTATAGTTTTATACTATATTGTGTATAGTACACAAATCAGTTACATATAAAACTACAACATAGTGATGATGTAGTTACAAAGGTGAGCTTAACTCTAAAAAGAGATTTCCTCCAGCAGACCTATGCATCTAGCGAGAGGAGGAACACTAAAGAAAGGGCTGTGTACACTAAAGTTTATGTGTATAAATATATAAGTAATTATACGTACATGTCAATGTAAATGTCAATACAAGTCGTGGTAGCGTAATGGCTAGCGCACGTGTTCCAAACTCAAAGGGCGCGGGTTCGATCCTGGCCGGAACGCATGCACCACTTAGGCAGTTTTCTGACTTAATGTGCATATTGTTACAATTACCAAGTGCTAATAACGGTGAAGGAAAAAATCGTGATGCAACCTGCACATCGAGATAGCTGATGTGTCAAACCTGCACAGCCGCCTTGGACAAGCGTGGCAGATATACTGTCCGTTCCCCCTATAATAGGAGATCCGAGCCCAGCAGTGGGACATTTATGGGCTGTTAATATTATTACTTTACCTACATGCTGATTTACATAATATCTAGAATAATATTATAAAATTCTAAGCATGCCGTGTCTGTACATTGAAGCTATTAAAAAAACAACTGGAATAGACTATATAAACGATGGAGACCACGATGACGTTTTTAGATTTCCTGTCGGTTTATCTGTTTGTTCGGGATTCACGTAAAAACTACGAGACCGATTTCGATGCGGTTTTTGCTAATCGATAGCAAATTCTTAGATTTAAAATCTGTGATACTTTTTATCCCGGGAATCCCGCGGGAAATTTTCTGGGAATGATTTAAAAGGGCTAGATAGAAAAAAAAATAGATTTCCAATGCAATTTTTTCACTCATCGATAGCAAATTTAAGGTGATAAAATGTGTAATATTTTTTATCGCGGGTATCCCATGGGAATATTCCCAGGAGCGGTTTGAAGTTGTTCGGGTGCATAAAAATTAGCTTATTGCGACACTGTCTTCACTAAAACTATAGCTGCGTTGCTTTGTGTCCCCGGAATCGCTGCGGGAATTTCAACTCAAGCGTGGACGAAGTCGCGGGCATATCCTAGTATAATATAAATAAGGTACTAAAATTGTTATTATAGTTGGCGAAGGCGAAGTACAATTTTACTAAAAGAAATAAAAAAAAATTACACGTCGTGGGTGTTTCGAAAAAGGTTATAAAGGACTTATATTATACGGTTATTATTCAAAGCGTTGAAAATTTATTTTTGCAAGCAGCCATTGTTGTAGGTGTGCAGGTAAAAATATTTAAAAACACAATGTATTTTCATACGTTATGGTCGACCGAGTTTAAAAATATAATAAGATTATGTTTGACTTATTAACAATAAGTTTAGTTCCAAATATATAATAAAATTAGGTACAATCGTTTTTTGGATTTTTGCTTAATTTTTGTATATACTTGTATACCTTGATTTTATACTGTAATATTAATATCCAACTTTAGATGTGGCTTAAGTAGTCTAAGACATTTATACACCTTTAAATAGCAAATGACATTTTAAGGAAAAATAATGTATACGTTCGTTCGAATTGTTAAGATCAGATATTTAGAAACGGTCCAAACAGATAGACTAACAGAATAATTTATGTGGGGATAGCGGCTGGCAAGTGAAACAACGTATTACGAGTTGCAGCCATGCGCGTGCGTTTAACTTGTATTGTAATTATTATGAGTATTAAAACCGTACAATATTGTTACAACCTAAGCGCCGACAAAGACTAATTCCACGTACAGATTTGTAGAAGCACATTTATTACCCGTCGGCATTTGAACTAATAACATTGAAACTATTGTAATTATTTTATGATAGTCTTCTTTTGTTTACTTATTTATTGGCATACGTTTCTAGAGAACAGCCTATTGTTGTATTGTAATCATGAGCCAGGTGTTATGGATTTTAAAGTACAAGCTGATTCTAGGAAATTCGGTCCACGTGGCCGGGCGGGCACATTGCACTTGTGCAGGATAAAACTATAGCCTGATTGAGGGAGGAAGGCAGTCGAGCGAGAACCACGATACAAGCGAGACGAGTGTACTACAACCGGGAATTTAACAGTGACGGACTTGACTTGGCACGTTTTATTGAATTACGACTTTCTGCATTACGTTTGGACTTGTTGTGTTCGGTTATATTTGTACCTGTGTTATACGTGTTTGTATAGTTCTACTAAACTCTATAATAATTCCAATGGCATTTTAATTCGAGTCTCGCACTCGTAATAATATTAATAAATAATAAAAAAATTGTGCAGGATCCAGCTGAATAGCCGCAGATGGCTGTTTCAGCGATACTGGGCTTGGCAGGCTTGCCGACTCCGTGTGAGCGGAGGCGTTCAGTCCGGAGCAACGCGCCCGGGCAGGTTTAAAGAATTAAGCCATGAAAGACTAGATGAGCTAAGCCAACGGGCTGAAGCGATCCTAGTCTATCTTTACTACCGCTTCGCAAAGTGTTATAGCTGGTAGAGAAGAAGCGGCGGAAGAAACTCCAGCAACACGCCTAAGCTACTGTTGTGTGGCGTATTAATAAAATAAAACTTAGTCTTTATATTGCGTTGTGCATACGTCGTCTGTTCTCTTCTTTCATTCGTCATATCTTTCACAGTATGGGCTCGTTTAGAAATATAATCTTACATTCATTACATCATGCGTTCAAGATACATCCATTCCCACATGTATATATTCTTTATATCGTAGTCTTTTTTAATGTACATATTTCGAACAAATACTAAGTTTAACAAAGTAATTTGTATGAATAATTATAGAAAGATCTTGGTAGCGATCGCAAAACCTTCAAGACTTAGTTAATACCATACTTGATTAAAGATAATATTAAACACAACGAACGTACAGAATGATAAGATGCTGTCTGTACATTTCCGGCCTTAGGGCTGACTCCATTTGTATACAAATTAGGATAATCCATGCTATTCTAAATAGATTATGTTGTTAAAGCTCGGGGCATAATGGGGACAATGTAATTTATAATAAAACATTTCCAACATTCTAACATTAAGCTGAATTTTAAAATAGGATTACATAATTACGGTTTTATTCATAGAGAGTTGTGTGATCAAAAATGATGACGTCATTAGTGACGTTTTCGCCACGACCATAACGACCGTGGTCGCCATGTCGAAAGTCTGATGGAGCATTTTGGGCTTTGTGAGCTACTAACGGAACGCGTCCTAATATTAGATTACTATAAATTTTAAACTAGTAAAATATAGGAAACTTAACTTATATTATATTCTGCCTATAGTCCTTTAAGATTATAAGTAGAATACTGAGCCTAGGCAAAGTCAATAAGTTAATGTTGCTAGAAGGCTAGCTACGTTACCGCGCTGGATCGCCATTAGGGTTGCCACTTTTTTTTAAAGAAAATATAGTATTTTTGTTTGTTAACCGTAACAATACGCATGCATGGGAAAATTAAGGGAAAAAATAATACACATTTATTATTCATTAATTATTTTATTTATTTGATTATTGAATTTTCCATATGTATTTATTACTACTTTTTGCTTTGGCCAGCAAAGTTCTATTATTTTTAATATAATCATAAGAATCTGAATAAAAAGTGCGACAATTGAATTAGTGATGAAAACTCAACTTTCCAACTCAATTATTCACTTATAGAAACTACTAGAAACTTTCGAAATAAAACTAGTAATTTATGTAATTCTCTCATAAACAAAACTAGATCAAATTCAAGGCCATTCTTTTGGCATTTGGCTTTTGACGTTAGACAAGTGCTACGTTAAGAAAAACATAGCAACAACATCTTTTGATCTATGATATGTTTATTATTCATATCTAATCATAATTTCTAATCATAAAATAAATTAAATATATAACTTATCCACTTTAAATTCCGTATTTGTTTATTTAAATTTAATTTGTCAAATCTAAATTATCTACTTTTGTTATCGTTAATCAATGCCTATATAGCTGTGTTAGCCAGGACATAACGATACGACTAACCAATGAGAGTCGTGTATAAAACTCGCTGCCATTGGTTGAAATTCAAAACGTAAAAAAGACACGGGTTTTTGAATTACGTTACGAGAGACTCTTTGTACGACTGAAAGATACTTTATTAGAGTTAAAATAAAAGCCAGTTTTAAGATCAAAGTTATATTTATTCAATTTCATTATTCAATACCCTCTCATCGCCCCGTATACCGCCGACGCCCATAGCTCGCACAATTAGCAGCTAGGCGTCGGACGGCACGCGGGATATAGGAGCGGCCTTGGAGGTAAAAATTGTTAATTCTTCAAATATAATTCTTATTGACCTTACTTTTACCACTCTCTGTCTCTCTCGACTCTCTCGCATAATTTTTAATACGTACTTCTTTATGTATATTCTAATTTATGTAAATAGTTCCGTAATAATAATCATACAGTCCATTATATCGAGTTTAATTTTCAGAAAAGAAGCGACTGCCACCAACACTTACATCACGTCCAGTATCATAGCACTCTCTTCGTGTTGCATAATTGGCTAAAATATAGTACGAGATAGGAAGGAGCTAGCCCCCTGATCACCTAAGTAATTTAAGTATAAGCCAATGAGTAATTTTGAAAGATCTTTGTAGAGGCTCATGGCAACAGGACCTCACGGTCCCAGCGTTTCAACAGCAAACGGCACAAACATACAACTCTCACCGAAGTTTGCATATTTTCGCCACTTAAGTGATTCAGCTGTTTCCGCCGCCGAAACGGCTGATCTAGACGTGTTTGGTAAATAGGATGCTGATAACTTGTCCACGAATATTGCACCCATATCAGAAATTAAATACATTGTATACAAAACTTTCTGAACGCGATTACGTCGAGCCTTTACCGCCATTTTATCTTAAGCGACATTTGGACCTTAAGCATTTTTTTTGTAGCAAAGGGTATTTTAAACTATTATTTTGTTTCAAGATGTTCAGTTTTAGTTAGATTAGATCCTACTGAACCAAAAACTGCAAGTCTTAAAACAAAATAATAGTTTAAAATACCTTTTGCATTTACTTAGTTCAAATGTCGCTTACGACAACATGGCGGTAAAGGCTCGACATATTGTATATAGGTTTTTTAATGTTATTGGGGATTTATGCTCAGACGAATACAATAGGTAGACCGAGCCATGAGCTCTCAGAGTGAAGCTGGCTATAAGAAGCCGATCTCACCGCAGTGCTTTACAATTTATTTTTAATTTTTATTTTTGTGACATGAGTTCAGTAGACAGGCAGACGGCGGCCCACCTAATGGAAAGCGGTTACCTTAGCTTATGGATGTCTGTAACAACAAAGATGCTACTAGTGTGCTGCTGCTCTCTTAAGGGAGACTGAAAGCTGGCCACTAATGCCGGAACACCGCTCAAGGTGGTTACGGCGGCATACTCTAAACATCCAGAAGGACAGCCATCCAGAAATTAGTATTAAATAATCGTATTATTACAGTTAAAGGTGGAGTAGTTTTCAATGGAGACATTACTATTATCCACACACATAAAAACCACGTGCATACTACATAAGTTTATGCACACAAGTTTGTAAAAATGTTTTATTTCATTTAGAAAGAAGAAAGAAAGAAATAAAATCATTTTTTTAGGACAAATTATATTAAACTAATTGTTACACAAAAAATTAAATTAAAAATAAACAAACTTGTCCTACAAGGGGCTTTAGTCTCAGCACAATGCTGGTCTATTAAAACCAGCGCTGATATTTCGCTGAGCCTTTAAGGAATCAACACGGCAAACATTACACCATTGCGAAGAATATAAACTAGAATTGAAATCAATAATGTTATAAGTAACGGTATATATAAGATAAATATAGATAGAAAAACTAATAAACATAAATAATAAGTGTATACATATAATGTGTGTGTATAATAAATACAAACATTTATAAAATAAAACGAAAAAAATCTATTATCACATCAAATACCACTTGTATCGTGTCTTAAGATGCGTTGTGAGTTTTATTTGACGCTTTTGTTCACGTAGGTTCTGCTCCGAAATGGGATAAAAGGATCAGATTGGAGGAATGGCATAGAAGGGATGGAATAGGACAATGGGGTAGATAAGACATGATAAGGGAAGGAGGGAAGCGGGCCATCGGAACTGAACTGATATTCTGTAATAGCGTGGTATCACACGAATTGAACAGGCCTTAAGAGGACGGCCTAAAGCGCTCACTCTGGAGAATCGCTTAGTGAAATTGTACACGTGTCTAGATATATTGTTAGTTGTAAGACATAGTATAAAGTACTACTTTATGTCAATAATTGTCATGTTCATCATATGAATCTGCCAAAACTATCTCTTTACGCCTTCTGAATTCAGGGTAATATTTGCAACATGGCTCAACCACTTACAAAACATTTCATATACCTATTATAACCCCACCACACATCTGAGTAAACGCAACAAAGAATACATTAAACCCGCAACGATTTAATAACACACATTCAAATTTCCCATATTTCCGTAATAAATCATAATAACAACCTTATGTTATTTGCATACATCCGTGTAACGATCTTTATGTGTACCCATTAAAGGAATATTTCGCCTAAACTTCCCCTTAATGAAATACCGCGTATGCTCGCAGCTTTATGACATCATAGCCCTTTTAATGGCGAATGCTGATTTGACCGAGTTTGAAAGAATGATATTGTGATTTTAGATGATCATCTTCTATATACTTTTTACTATTTATTTATATGGTGGAAATTAATATTGAACTGGTCAGACACATTCATCCTACAACATGCAACACGTGCGAGTCAAGATACATTCGACTGACGATGGTCAAATATTCGTAGTCTCTAAAAATAATTTAATTTGGTCTCGGTCAAACCACGATTGATTCAATATTGAGCCGAGATAGTTTAGAAACTACAAACCGATAAGGTAAAGGTGAAGCGTCTCAAGCCGATATTCTGAGAGAGCATGGTATCACACCAATCGAGCTGGTCACTTGAATTTCATGTCATTTTTAATTTTTTTGTAACTTTATAAAACTATCAGTTATAATTTCACACTATCCATGTCCATAAATTACAGATATTTTGGTGTATTTTATTTAGACTTTAAATAATAACTATATATGCACTAAAATAAAACTAAATTATAAACTGAACTACTTTAAAAAATAAACTACACTATAAAAAAAATATATAAAATAAAATAAAATAATAGAACTAAATAAAAAAGAGGGTATAATTATAGATAAAATTATATTACAAATTACAGATATGAAGTCTACATAAAAAATTTAATAACTAATATGCTCATTGTCAAAATTCTATTAATAATACTGTTACAACTTAGGCTTCGACAAAGACAAATTCTACGTACAGTCTGTAAAAGCACATTTTAATACCTGTGGGCATTTGAACTAATTGTAATCCTTTTATGATCGTCTTCTTTTGTTTACTTATTTATTGGCATACGTTTCTAGTATTCTGACGAACAGCCTATTGTTCTCGTTTACGGCCGCTTGCAGGCCATTAGGCAGGTGTTACGGATTATAAAGTACAAGCTGATTCTAGGAAATTTGGTCCACGCTCCCTGGCGGGCATATTTGCATTTGTGCAGTATAAAACGATGGCCTGATGGAGAGACGGGGCAGTTGGGCTACGACTACGATACGGGCGTGACGTGTGTACATTCGGAAATCTAATAGTGACGGACTTTGCACTTTTTACTGAATTACGATCTTCTGCATTATGTTTGGATTTGTTGTGTTCGGTTATATTTGTACCTGTGTTATACGTGTTTGTATAGTTCTAATAGACTCTATAATAATTCCAACGGCATTTTAATTCGAGTCACGCAACTCGTAACAATATTAACTTAACTAGAGGTGGGCACTGAAAATCAGTGCTGTGTCGGTCTACATTTCGGCACAGTAAAATGCTGAGTGCCAACCTCATTTCCAAATTGCGTCATAGTGTTTTTGTATATTTTATATTATTAGTGGTCACCCGTGCTCGAAATTGAACCATAGTAATTAATGTCAAAGACTATAACTTCTATAATCACAGATTTCGCCAAGGCAACAATAAACAAAAGAGTATATATGCGTGTTTGTATGTCAAATACATGGTAGTGTGTAATGTTTTTTTTATTGATTTAATGTTTTTTATGCATAATTAAAAAAATATAGTAATTGTCGCTTCTTCTCTATATAAACTATAAGTGTGCGAAATTTCATACTCCTCCGTCCGTGCAATTTTCATAAAAAATGGTACAAAGTTTTTGCTTCACGTATTAATATATAGATATCTTGTAATGTTTACTATTTCTCTTGTGTGTATGGCTTGTAGATACATTTTTTTTTAATTTTAGGTCAAATCACAGAATCTGAACTTGAAAATAATATTCAGTTTCTTATATTCTTGTAACTTGCAATATACTCTTAATTCAAGGATCAGTTGTTGAAGAGAGGACTGATCATGTGTACAGTTACATGTCTGAATTTCAATACGTATTCCTGGAGTAAAGTGCCACTTAATCAAATAACTTAGCTAATAGCAATATACCCGAATGGTACAACCACAGTCTATATAATTTAATTGTTATACAGTTGAATAACGCCCATGATATCGGAACACACCGACGTATCTACAGATTGTAACAGAATAACGCAATACCTGACAGTGGTTGGTTTAAAATTGGCTTTTGTACTAGTCATCATTTTTTTTGGAAAACTGTTTTTATATAACATAAATTAGAACCACTGTATCATAAGGAGTAAATAAATCCTTTTAAGGAAATTTCAACCTTATCCTAAGGTAATCAAGTTTACCACAATGAACGGCCGAATTTGTAGTACCCTTACAACTATTCTTACAAAGACACGTAAATAATGACAATACATTTTTACATTTGAGTTAGTGCGTGTAAAAAAATAAATGTAAATATACGTATTTAAATTGTCATACGCGAGACTTAACTTTTATAATATCTTTATTAAACGAGTAAGGATGCTTTCGGTATGTGTATGGACGACTGAAGGTTCATACCTATGTCAAGCAAAGCGACGAGCATACGTACTTCACTCGGCATAGGAATGACATCAAACATTGTACAATAGGCCCGATTGACGCATGTCATGGGATCGTTGATATACAATAAGCTATCCAAAAGAATAACAGACGCATCATCAGTCGATTCATTTAAAATACGGCTCAGGAAATGGTTATTCGCACAACTATTATAGTCACAAAGAGTTTAAGATCTATTCTATGACTATAATCTTAGTTGAGACCATAATTATATTATAAAAATCGACGTTTAACATTGTTATGAATAAAAGATTTCTGATTTTTCGATTGGCCGGAGCAGCAGTCGTGTAGAATCTGCATGCTTGATACATGTGATGCTGAAAGCTTACTGAGTGCCTAAATTTCTATGAGCATTTTATAATTCGCTCGATATATGTGCGGAAACAGCATATACTGAGCGAGTCCATACACGCTCAAGAGGCTTGTAAGGCCGGAAAAAGTATCTACTGACTGTCAACTATCCTATTGTACATAGAATAGTTTAAAAAAATTTAATAGTATGACGATCTCACTTCGGTTTTTGTCGTCTTACACAGCGGAATATAAGTAGCTGTTACAATTGAAGGCTATATGAAATATTATACAGTCATAAGATGAAAGACATACTGTTATAAAAAGTCATGCAATATTTGTTTTGCTTACTGAACAGAATATTTTACCTATTTCTATTATAGCAATGTAGTCCTTGGTTTAATTTTTTCGTCACGCTTTGATTTTGAATTTGAATACTTACATATATCCTAAATTAAGTAATAATACTAGTAATATCTGGTTTGTAATTGCAATACTTCCCTCCTTCATTTGTATAAGTGTTAGTTATCATTCTGCTGTATAAGTTTAAACTGTGGCACTTAGTCAGTGTGGGAAATGTCATTTAATTAAAGCAAGGCACTTTGACGCCACTGTTAATTATATGAAGTCAAATTAAGTGCTTTAAATAAAGACCTATGACTGCATTTACATACAGAGCATAAACTATATTTTATAGACGCACTCAGAGATCGATGAGGGGCTGTTAATGAGACTGTTTAATTTATCGCTTTATATTTAAAATTTTCAAGGTTCTATGTGGGGAAGAAAAGAACACGTCAAAATCGTTACGCTCATCTGTTAGTCACTCTATTTGTGTTACAGTAATTTTCTTAACCAATTTCAAAAAAGGCGGTTTTCAATTTGTCGTGTAATTTCTTGTGTATGTTCAGCTATCTTATTTAATTTCAGAACCGATTTCAATCGTTCTTTTTGCTTTGGATACAGCATAGGTTCAAAGTGACTTCATATAAATTTTATTACAATTCGATCTTAGAATCCGAAAATATAGCAGAAAATCCTCAAAATTGAACAGAAAATGTGTAGTGAAATTTTGTTTCAGCCATAACTTTTTTTGCTTCAGACCAATTCGAATATTTTTTTTAGTGTTGGATTCAGTATACATTCAAGATAGTTTCATATAAATTTCATTGATATTGGGTCCCTGAGACATAGTAGAAAATTTCTTAAAATCAGATAGAATATGTATAATGTTTAAGGTAATTAAGCCCAATTTTTTGTGTTTGAACCGGTTTTAATCATTATTTTTCATTCGGTTCAGTATAAATACAATGTTGTTCCATGCAAAGTTCAGTGGTATTTAATTTTTCGTTCCAAAAATATAGCAGCGAATTCCTCAAATTCAATTAAATAAATGTGTAGTGACTAAGGTATTGTTAGGTTTATGACAATCGCAAAACAAATGTGATTTATAATAAAGATAGATAAATAAACAAAATTTATTCGTGCAGGAACGGAGAAAGAATACAATTTCCTGCAGCCGGGCGGCCTGTCGTAAAGGGCGACAAAACAACCCATAGCCAGATGGTAGGGTATTTGTCCGACTGGATGACTACCACCCCTGGTCTAGAGTATATCGCCATAACAACCTTGATTTGTGTTCCAGCATTAGTGACCAGGTTCCAGTTTCCCTTAAGAGACCAGCAGCGCATTTGTAGCACCTTTAGTGTTGCAGATGTCCATAGGCGATAGTAACCGCTTTCCATCAAGTGGGCCGTCTGCCTGTCTGCGGAACATATGCAATAAATTTTATTTTTAAAAGATACAGTCGAGTTCATTAGTATTGTTACGAGTGCGTGACTCGAATTAAAATGCCGTTAGAATTACTATAGAGTTTATTTAGAACTATACAAAAACAAATACAGGTACAAATATAACTGAACACAACCAGTACAAACGTAATGCACGATTCAATAACACGCGCAAAGTCCGTCACTATATAGATTATCGAATGTACACACGTCTTGCCACGCTTGTGGTTATCGCTTGACTGCCGATCTCTCCATTGGGCCATTGCTTTATAATGCACCGATACAATATGGCTATCTGGCAAGCGTCGATACAATTTCCCAGACATTGTAATCTGCACTGACGGAACTGTTATTATGCCTGCGAACGGCCATAAACGGGTACAATAGGCTGCTCTCCACAACAACCAATAAATAAGTAAATAAAAGAAGACGGTCATAAAAGCGCTTCAATGTTATTAGCACAAACACCGACGGCGGTTAATAAATGGGCTTTGTTTACAAATATGCAGGTGGCCCAATTGTAACACTATATAAAAATTGTAAAGGATTCAAAATATTGTAAGCATTAGAATGTTACAAAATACCTTTACAATCTGTAGATCATTAAAATACCATAACGAAATTAGTTCAATAATTTATACCTGGACACTTTATGACCAGCTATATAAGCAAATATAACTCGAGACCATAGGATCCAAAAATATCTGCCTAGACAAATATTCGTATTATTCTATACTTGTGGGAATGTCATTCAAATAGTATTTGTCGTAAAATATTCATGACAAAGCAGTTTAAACGTAAATCTTAGTAAACAAAATATTTATGAATCCATCACTGGTCATATAATTATGACCGTAATACATACATATTGTTACAATCTAGGCCCCGACAAAAACAAATTCCTCGTACAAATCTGTAAAAGCACATTTTATTACCTGTCGGCATTTGAACTAATTATAATCCTTTTATGATCGTCTTCTTGTGTTCACTTATTTATTGGCATATGTTTCTAGTTATTGTGGAGAACAGCCTATTGTACTCGTTTATGGCCGCTTGCAGGCATCATTAGCCAGGGATGCGGATTACGATTACTAGGAAATTGGGTGGACGTTGCCAGGCGTATTTGCATTTGTGAAGTGTAAAACTACGGCCTGATTGAGAGAGGAGTCAGTTGAGCGAGAATCACGATCAAGGCGTGACGTATGTACATTCGGGAATCTAATATTGATGGACTGCGCGTTTTATTGAATTACTACCTTCTGCATTACGTTTGGAGTTGTTGTGTTCGGTTATATTTGTGCCTGTCTTATACGTGTTTGTATAGTTCTAATAAACTCTATAATAATTCTAACGGCATTTTAATTCGAGTCCCGCTACTCGTAACAATATTATTGACTGGAATCTGTCTTATCTACATATTAATCTAAAACTTGTGTTGATACTCTGGCGGCGTTCCATCATTCAAGTACGTGCACTACCGCCGGTTCTGCTGCAGCCGAACAAGAGGCCCTCAAATATGCCGCCATTGGAAATGGATACACATTTGCGGCATTTGGGATGGAAACTCTGGGTCCGTGGGGTCCCAACGCTCTAAAGGTCTATCGTGATGTCGCCAAACGTTCAGTAGAGGTCACACGCGACTAGAAGGCTGGCGTCTACTTTGCTCAAAGATTAAGCGTTGCTATACAACGCGGAAACGCCGCCAGCCTGGGAATGTTCCCGGTAAGTGACAGTGGTTTGGGACCAATATTTTATCTTTAGATATTTTTCCCTTTTTTATTTAGTTTCAGTTTTGATATAGTATAGTTTGTAGTTTATTTTTAAATCTAAACCTTAACCACAGAGTATTGATGTGTTTGATTGTAAGGATATTTTGTAACATTCCAATGCTTACAATATTTTGATACTTTTTTTTTATTTATAAAATTTTATTTCAGGAAAACATGTCCTATAATACTGTGGCGACCGAGGGTAGAACTTTCTGGCAACGTAAGCTGGTGTCAAGACTTTCAGAAAAAGGTAGAAGATTCTGGAAGGAAAAGACAAGGACAGATACATTTTAGAAAGGGATAGACGATGAACGAATGTTCTAGAATAGAAAGTTCGGGAAGGAAAAGACAGAGATAGACAGATATTAGAAAGGGATAGATGATAAACGATAGTTCTGGAATAGAAGGAAGGTTCGGGAAAGAAAAGACAGAGATAAATAGATGTTTAGAAAGGCACAGATAGTAAATAAAAGAATAACGAAAAGAAGATCGAAATTATGGGTTCCAGAAGATTCTTCTGGGTATATAAGCAGCGTAAGGCGCGCCTACCGGGCAGTATAGAGTTGAGTTCAGTTCAAGACAGTGAAGCGACGAGTGCGATACGAAAGAGTTGGAAGAAGCGTTTAATAGAAGACATTGACGAGTTTAGTGTTGAATTTAGTGAAAAGTTTAGTGAAGGAGGAGTTTCGCGTAGTTTAAAAGGAGGCCCGGAAGCGAGGTATGCGCGGTAAATTCTGAGGTGAACACTGCAGCAGCAGCAGGTGTGTCTACGCAATATCGGCGACGGTATTGTGAGTACGACATCTTATCGTCGGTGCAGTGCGTCGTTCGTTGTGTGTGTAGGGGCGACCCTGCAGAGAGGACTCACCCACGGCTGTGTAAGTCAATAAAAGCGTTTAGTTAAAAACTAGTGTTTTCTTCCAATGCTAAGTGCGTACCCCCGCTCGCACGTAACAATACATATTACATTATACAGAATTATATAACTATATACAATTTAAAAAAATACACGTACATACATATTCACATTCACACTTATTCACATACTTTCATTATACATAGCGCAGCAGTGCCTAACTTTTTTTTTTTTATTGGACTTGACTTTATGTTGTTGGTCCGAAGACCTCACAACTTTACCGGGGTTTTCGGGGCGAGTGCCTTTGCGAAGCGAAGGCGCTCGAGCCCGGGAGGCAACTTGCTCGAGGGGGCTCCTTAGGGAGTTTCACCTCGGCTGGACTGTTGCCATGAGAGGGGGATGAATCTAATGATGCCCACCATAAGGCGACACAATGCACTAATTGAGAGCGAGCGACGGGTAATATAAAGCCCGAGAGGAAGGATCCCGGCGGACCGGGATCGGCGGTACGTAGGTAAAGTCTACCCTATAAGCAATCATCGGACGTCGTTGGTGCTGGGCCGCACCCGGCGCACTAGGGATGCGCACCGCTGTATAGTTGACATGTTTCTGCAAATAATTCAATTATGAACTGTTCAGAACTTAGATCTGAAACATGGATAACTCGGTAATCTGTTTCGATTACAAGTTTTCAATATTAATTGAAGGTGTAATAGTATTGGAGATTTGCATAAATATTAATAAGCAATATGAACACAAATAATTTAATTGAAATAATTTTTTAACTGATTAATGTCAGTTCGTATTTTAATTAAAGTAACAAATGCGTTTCATTCAAAATTTTCGCTTAAAAAAGAAAACTTTTCTTCAATACACGTATGAGATACATTGAGCTTCTCTGCAATATCACGTGTTGTGTTATGACGATATCAATTGATAAGGGTCTTCATATAGGTCTCATCGACTTCAACTGGACGGCCAGATCGTTGAGCATTTATTGCCAACCAAACCAATTTTGACACTGCTCTTCTTTCAAGGCTTCATTGCCATATACGGCACATAATTTCTAGTGTGATTGCCTTTTCTAAAATAATATAATACAACAAAAACAAAACCAACTTCGCAAAATATAGTAATTTTTATATTTTATTTGGCACCGACTTCAAGATGTTGTAGAAAGTCGGTTAAATATTTATTTTTGCTTTTTAGTTTGAAGTCGGTTTTGTTTTTGTTATTTGCGTTATTTAATTTTTAGTTACGCAAATAGTTGAATAGCTTTAGAAAAATATATTAAGCGCCTGTAGAAATCGTATTACTGGCACGCGTATACGAGGTTGTTAACTCACTCTTCGGTGTAGGCGCTCATTACTTAGGGTTGCTTTTTTTGCATGAGTTCAGCAGACAGGCAGACGGCCCACTTGCTCTCGATTTCCCTGCGATCTACTCATCAGATCCTGACATAATGACTATGGGACCAATTCGATTAAAAGAAATATTTTGAAAATCGGTTTACAATTGACGGAGAAATCGAGTAACAAACATTAAAAAACATACAGACGAATTGAGAACCTCTTCCTTTTTCAAGTCCGTTAATAATATGTCTGAAGGGCACGTCTTGTTGCACCGTTTTTAAATTGTGATAAAACAAAACTAAAAAACGAATCGATATATTTTTGAAGTGAAACTTCTTTCGAATCGTTATGTTTTGAAACTCAATGAAACGAAAATGCGACCCTGAAAAGAGATAAACATATAAATCTTTAGAACTAAACCTGCGAGTGACTGAGTTAGAAAACATTATATTTAATCATTTAAACACTATGCTTATACAGATAGAGTTGGAAATGTTTTAAAGTTTTTCGTGAATACTTCAAATTTCGTGTCTTAAAGCTTAAATATATTATAACGATATAATATATGAAATGTGACGTCACGTAATTTAGATTCCCTCCCGCCACCCCTTCTCACACTTTGTTTTACTTCTACTGCGCGTGAACTGCACACACACATTTTTTTACTAAATGAAGGGTCAATCTAAACAATAAGAAACAAAATTTATGTTTGGTACTTAGAAACAGGACTTGAAATACCGGTAAAAATGTGGTATAGTTATTAATGCTAATTTCAAATAACGGTAAAAAATAAATATCGTTATAAAACTTACCATCTAGTCATTTTACCGGTAAAAATATAACGTTAATACTATTTTTATCTATATTAGTTATAACTGTTTTGTTACCATCGTCGCTCTCTTTCACTCGCAAAGATTGTCAAAGAGCACTGTGTTAAGAGCGGCGCGTAATATTTAGAGTTGTGTTAATCGAATATTTCGGTAAGATGCAGTCATAATAAAGCCAATTCTTAAAAATGGCAACGTCGTTTGAAATAACTTAAAAATTACCGATACGTATAACGTTAAAATCATAAAAGTTACCAACTAACGGTAAAAGATATACCGGTATGGCAGTATCTTTTTCGAAAATACCGGTAATTACCTATATTTTTAAAGGTAATTGATAACGTTTTCAAGCCCTGCTTTGAACACGTTAAAAAAGCAAAAGCAAGTAAAATCTATCTGTCAAAATCCGCAATCACTTATGTAGTTGCCAACCCAATAAATATATCACAGGTACAATATGTCTTTTCCTTCTATACTCTTCTATTCTAGCATACGTCCTCTGTGACACCACTAATCATCATGTCATCCTTCAGAAGATATGGATGTAAATCGAAATAATAAAGTCGCTGATACATTATTAATAATATCTAAGAAAAATAATGTTTTAGATTCTGCAGAGAACACTCAACAGCAGCAAGTAGAGCTGTTTACCTTCAAAGTAAACAAAGTTACTACTTAAGTCCTTGTAAATAACTTCAAGTAACACGATAACGACCCGTCTTGCAACTGGTTGTTTGATCTGTTCATTGGCCTTGTTTATGGTGATTGGCGTGAAGTGAGTACTGGTAGCAAATGAATAAGCATAGAAATTAGAGTCACATATTTGTTATACATAATTATAATGCATTTATTTTCCATTTATTTTTTAGTGGAGTACAGGGAAACAGACGGACGATCTCCCTGATGGAAATCGGTTATCGTTGTTACTATAAGGATCTTTGAAAGTTTCACCCATAACTGAAAAATTGAGAGGCAGAAGACTAGGGTGGTATGGGCATGTAATGAGGAGGGATGAAAGCCACGTGACAAAAAGAATGTTAAACTTATTGATAGAAGATTGATAGGTACAAATGTAAAGATAGACCAAAAAAGTGACAGAGGGCGTATCTCAGAATAGAGGAATGTGTAAGGAAATGAAATATTGTGCCGACCCCAAATTATTGGGAGAAGGTAAAGGAAAAAAGAGTTACTATGCCGACCTCAAATGATTAGATAAAAGTAAAGAAAGTAGATACATGACAATTTAAACTCGTTTAGCTCATATTTCACAAACGTAAACAATATTCGTTTCTATTGTCTCTAATTATTGAATTTTCTCCAATAGAGAACATTAATTCTACTTATATTTTTATTTATAAGTAATAATAATGATTTGATTCAATAAGTAATTTTATGAGATACATAAGACTATTTTCATATATTTCTGTTGCATGTGAGAGTAAATAGTGCGCTCACTTTCATTTTGTTTGAAATTTTTATTTGTTCGCTTGACATACGCAGTCTTGTGTTAAAGGGCGGCTTTAATTCAGCAACCAATGATTTGCGGCGAGTGTAAGCGAATGATGACGAACGAAAACTGAACGTCTTCAAAAATGATGGCGAAACACACACTATTATGCCGCGGTTTAGAGTAACTCCTCTATTTGGATGCGTTGTCATGAGGGTTGAGATAAGAATGGGATATTAAAAGGAAAAGGAATGCAATTTAGTACAAATATGATTACCACTCGTAATTATGCCCAATTTATATTTAAAATAAAAAACTAAAAATATCTCGAACATTTTTGCCGACCGTACTTAAATGTAAATGGCTTCTATATTCATTTGAAACCAATAAAAGTTACGCCGAGGGTTTTTGGTGTAAAATAATTTGATCTTTGATTAACTGCTACGGAATTAATTATTTTGCCGACTGTACATCTAATAATTAATCGAAATGAATTGTAATGAATCTTTATTGTTCATGTTTATTGACCAGATTAAGTATGTGCGAATTTGTTTAAATGTTTATTTCCATGAAGTAGAAGTTTATTTGGCTATAAGAGGCTGGTGTCTCCTTTCGACATTGAAAGAAAGAAAACAATATTTAGTGTAACACAATAAATAAGGATTATAACATAAAGAAGTTAATAAAAAAACCCAGGTATAATCACTTAGGGAACGTACCCATACTACGTGACCCGTTAGGTTAGGGGCTTAGGTTTTCGTTACGTTGGTATTATCTTCTAGGTATGTCTCGCAATTTTCAGGCTATATTTAAATATGGCGCGTAGCGTTTAGCGCTTCTCGAACGGCTAATGAGACAATTATTTTTTCAACTTTCTGTTTATAAGAAATTATTTTAAACTATATGAAGCACTACGTGAAAACCAGAGGGCGAGGGTCTTGGCATATACTACAGTTGATTACTGAGGGAAAGGGGGGTAAATATTGTAAAAAAATGGATCACGTATAGGCTTGCCATCGAGTATCCAAATAGAGAATATGTCCTCCTTTTCGTCAAATTATCCAGACGTCCTCCCTCATCCTGGAATATCCTCCTTTTTCAAATTCAAATTATGCGCCTAGATCTCTTGAACTTTGACCCACACTCGCACGCACTTAACTCAACGCATATTGCATGCGTTGACCGCGTTTTTATAACTATATACTAAGAAATCATGATAATTTGTCTAAAATAGGTACTGCAGATATGTAAGTATATAAATAAAACATAAAAAAATATTCGCAGTATCATTTATTTATGTATGTCCTTCTTTTTCATTTTTCTATCTGACAACCCCAGTCACGTAGTATGGGTACATTCCCTTAACTCCAAACAGGCTTTAAACTCAGCAAATGTGGTTTTTTATAGCTGGAGTACAGCAGACAGGCAGACGGCTCACCGTATGTATATAAATAAAACATAAAAAAATATTCGTAGTATCATTTATTTATATATGTGCTTCTTTTTCATTTTTCTATCTGACAACCCTAGTCACGTAGTATGGGTACATTCCCTTAATTCTAAACAGGCTTTAAATTCAGTAAATGAAGTTTTTTTTATAGCTGGAGTGACCGCTTTCCATCAGGTGGGCACCTGATGGAAAGCGGTCACCGTCGCCTATGAACGTTTGCAACACCAGAGATGTAACAAACGCGCTGTCGGCCTCAAAGAAATTTTATGACACGCTTTTTAAAGAACCCCATATTATAGCGCTGTGGGAAAACCACGGCTGGGAGCTCATTCCAAATACCCACGCTGCGCAAGAGAAACGTTCTAGAGAACCGTTGCGTATAAGAGCGAAGCGACTCTAGGAAGTGGGGATGACCGCCCAGCCGATGGCGTGCAGTGCGGTTCAAAGAAAAACGAAGGCACCAATCTTAACGGTTTATCGTCGGTAGAATACATAAATATAGCATAGAGACGCGAAATCTCTTCGAAGGCCAAGCGTTTCTAAACGGTCTGTAAGTATGGGATCGTCGACAATGCGAACGGCTCGACTTTGAATACTGTCCAGGGGATTTAGCTGGTAGGCGGGTGCCCCGGCCCACAAGTGTCAGCAGTACTCCATATGCGGGCTCACTTGGGCTTTGTGAAGCAAAAGGCGTTGCCGCGGAATGAAATACTGCTTGGACCAGTTTAGCACTCCCAGCTTCTTGGAAGCAAGCTTTGCCTTGCCTTCAAGCTGGCCCGTGAACTGTACATCGTTTGCAATGTCGACACCAAGGATCCCAATAATCTTAGAGGTGGTAGGGGATTTTCTTTGGAACTGAAGCGCAAGCGCATGTGTAGTAATAGCATTTAGTAATAAATCATTGGTTTCTTTTTTTAAACACTAGTTGACAACAACTAGAGCTGCTCTTCCATTAGCTCCTAGGAGTAACGTTACGTACACAGAAAAAAACTAACAAATATTTATATCTAAGGTTCATTTCATGCAAGAGACTAACAGTTTTTTTATTTCGAAGCTGGAAAACAGGTAGAGGGACCATCTGATGGAAAGTGACTACCGTCGCCTATAAACTTTTGCAACACCAGGAGCGAAGCCAACGCGTTATCAGTCTTTAGGATGGGATAGGAGGGATGGAATAAAAATGGAATAAGGGGAGCAGAAAGCCGGTCTTCTGAACTCTCACTCATCGCACGAAATACGAATAGACATAGACAACACTTTATTAGATATAGAACACTTTATTGTTCCCCAAAACTAAAATGCTCAAGACAATAGTTACTTGGTAAAACAAAAGGCGGCCTTATCGCTAAAAGCAATCTCTTCCAGGCAACCTGACTCAAAGAAAATTCTTAAATTAATTATTATGCAAGAAAGTAAAAGGTAAAAAAATGATATAGATTAGCTCATGGTTTAACGTTCCACATCGATATCTTATGAGAGCGTGGTATCATACCGATCGAGCCGGTCCTAAGAGCTGTAATCAAGATAATGATTCCAGCAGCAAAAAAAGCATGGCTCTAACACGTCAAAATCTTTCGTACACACATAATTATATGTAGGTACACAATCCATTTGATTTTCTCCATAATCCTCAAGATCCGAACAAAAGCACATTATTATGACAAATTTCGTATCATATCAACTGTAACACCCGCCATCTTGCAATAAATGACACGAAGTACGTTGACCATATGTTTCAGGGGGAATGGGACAAATCGCCTTAGTTAAGGGTACGGTATTTAATTATTGCTCCCCCATAGAGTTATTGCTGCGGGGCTTGTTCCATTTCCCCCAATTTGTTATTATTATGAGTTATATTGATATATTGACCGTAATTGGATGACAGCATCTATTTTGGTTATGATTGCTTTTATTAATAGGTTAAGAAAGTATTTTAGTACTAAAGCAGTTACCACTGCCTATGGATGTTTGTAACACCAAAGAGGCTACCAATATGCTCCCGCTCTCTAAAGGGAGACTGGAACTTGGCCACTAATGCCGGAACACAACTCAAAGTTGTTAGGCCAGCATATTCTAGACAAGGGATGGTAGCCATCTAGATGGGCAAATACCCTATCGCCACAGCCCGGCAGCAGGAAATTGTATTCTTTTTCTGTTCCTGCACGGAGTCTGGAAGGCTTTGCTAGCAATTAATTGAGAGGTCTCTGTGGTGTATTCTAAACGACGAGTCCTGGTAAACTAAGCAAGCAGTAGTTCACTAGAACTTAGATGTGACAGTATTGATTCCCAGCAGAGTAAGTTTCAAAAACTATCTCTCCTTTATTTACGCTATTCTGGGTGCGACCATAGACATTTCGATATATATACCTACAATGTGGTAGCTGGTCCATCAATTTGCTAGAAATTAAAAAAAGAACTACTTAAGTTCGCTAAGATTACAATTCTGGGGATAAGACTTATTTGTCTCCGAAAATTTTAGGGATATATGTCATATGAATCATTTCAGTTATTAAACTGTAAGCCTATATTAAATCGAATATATATGAAGAAGTCGCGTTAATAGCGAATGAAATGCGACACCTACTTAACAATCTCAATTAATTCACATGAAATAATTTCCAAGATCAAAAACATGTGGGTCAAATAAATTTACGCCCACATCAAATCAAACACCGACGTACGTTGTTTGCCTTAACGAAGGTATTATTACATCTGAATTTGAAATTCAGATATTTTCAAAACAGAAGGGTTCCAAGGAAAAATATTTTTAGGGATATAGATACATTTCTTTGTAAGAACGAGGGTAGTCTATCGGTGACATTCGAAGTGCGTGATTGGAGTACTAGTGGCGCGCTCACTAAAAAGGGGTGCGGTAAAGGTACCGTACTTTCACTTTTTGCTTGACGCCCGAACGGGTCGTACATCTGTTAGGCTTATTGTACAAATAGCCGAATAATAATAATTTTCAATTACATAATAATGGATGCTTAGTAGATAATATTTACGTTGTTATTTTATGTACTGTGTTCTTTATTATAAAGACGGTTTGTCCAACTATCCTGATTGTTTTCTATTGAAAACAATCAGGGAGTTTAAGTTTAAGTAACAAGATGAAGAAAGAAATTACATACTTTTCTCGAGATAAGAATTTAAAAGAATCTGATTATTTTGAAATTTTTATCGTCAACAATTAAGATATTTCTTCTGACTTATCAGAGTAGTCAAAGTAGTATAATAATCAACACAATAGTTTTGCTTGATATCAATTCATTTTTGTTCATCCTTAAATCTCGAAATAAATTCATAAAAAATCAAATCAAAGTATATATGTACGCAATCCACGCCACGTGGAATTGTTTAGTTTTAAAAAATTAAAACAGTAATTAGTAATACTTTATGATAGAACATTACAATCATTGTAGACTCTGTCTCGCGGATTAAGTCTCCGAGGCGTGGCGACACTGTCACGCGACGGTATGTTAAAAAGATAATTTTTTTGTTAATGAACTTCAAAAAATACTATTTTAGAAAGATTCCGATTTAATAGTATTAGTAAATAAAATAGTAATATAAAATTTATCATTTACATTAAAACACTCGATAAAAACAACATAACAATGTGGCTGGGCTCATCTGTGCGATTAATTCCATTTTTGCCGCGGAATTTTAACGTGAGCATTCTAAATCGCAAGCGTGGACGCCATCTTAATAACGGCCATATTGAAAATGGTCCTTCGAGCCGAGATTATCATGAGCTCATAACTATAGACCCTAATTTATTATTCCGAGTATTAAACTGACACGTGGCTTAATATAGTTCCAGTAAAATTTATTGCAGATAATTGAGTTATTCGACAGTCATTATTAACATTCGCTTATAGGTAATTTGTCAATAGGATTATATCTGCTCAAATTTCAAGGCATTTAATACGGAGACGAATGGTTCTTGAAATGAAATGTCTAATAATTCTGTTCGATTATTACTGTAGTTCTGAATTGATTTCATCCTAAGTATCAAGTCTTGGTAATTAAATCTAAATTTGTACTTACATGAGCTTCGTTTATGTAATAATAATATAATCTTATATATAAAAATTTAGCTTCCGTATGCTTATGTTCGCAAAACTCGAAAGTTTATAGATTGACTACTTTAATAAATCGCTTTTGGTATTTTTTCCTCTTTAGCCATTAGAGGCAGTGAAGAAGGAGGTTGTATTATAATGGGAGCTGAAGAAAATCTCTTTGCCTCGGTTTCAAGTCGGCGGGCGACTACCCATCGGCGATGGTAATAACAGTGGTCTCTCAACGGCTCTCGTGGACTAGTTTGCGCATACCGATGGCCTTTGCGCTTTTATAAATTATTAATTATAGAGTACTTATATATAAAAAGCATTATAATTATGTAAAATTGATATAAATTTATTGTTGAAATTTTATTACTGACACAATATTTTAGTGAACTGAATTATGATTTTTGTTTTGCATATTTGACAGTTTTGTAGTAATAATTATGAATATAAATGAAAAAGAACTATGGTCCAATTTAGCTAATATCGAAATTTATTCGTAATGACAATATTTGACCGATTCCAAATCCTACGTATATCAACACAACACCAGCATGTAACAGATACACTCTGCATTAGTATAAGTTTAGTATTAAAATTAAAATTAGAATAAATTAATATAATAAATTATTCGTAAGGTACACCACAATACACATATGATTGAACAAATGTCACACACAAAAACAAAAATTACCAAGAAGCGTGTTTATATACTTTAAAACTGTCTTCAAAATTAAGTTATGAAAAAGAGTACGGAACTAGAGTCCGTAGAATTGTTAAAAAAAATCCTACTAATATAATAAACACGAAAGTTTGTAAGAATGCATGGATGTATGTTTGTTACTCTTTCACGCAAAAACTACTGAATGGATTGTGATGAAAATTTACAATAATATAGCTTACACGTCAGAATAACACATAGGCTATAATTTATAAAGATATAGTGTGAATTATCCAAAATATAACGATTTTCCATCACCACGCGGGTGAAAACGCGGAGCGCAGCTAGTATCTAACAAAACAACAGAGCAGTATTGCGATCCAGCGACGAAACGTAGCCAGCCTTTTGGGCACCTTACCTATAGAAGACGCTGACCAGCCCTCTAGAATATTAATTCGGAAAACGAATGTAATTAGTTCAGTTATCAATACTGCTCTCATGTTTGGGATGGCTCAGCCAAATTCCAGCACGAGACACTCGAGTCAATGAGAAAAGAGCTGGGAAGCTGATAGGCAATAACCGACTATTCGACGAGAGGCTTCAGAACCTAGAGTATTAGAACTATATATAGCTTTTCCTTCCTGCAGTAACCGAACTATTACCATCGATGGAAAAGCTGGTATTATGGTGAGCTGAATGCATGACAAGGTTTGTTGGGACTCTCTCCAACTTCGTGATGTGAGCGTCTCTTCTTTTGTCTTCTTCGTCTGAGTAAGTTATGTTTTGGCAGTGGACGCATTTTTTCTAAATTTCAGAATATAAAGTGATAGTTTCAAATTGCGTTAGAAGACATTCTCAAATTACTTGTAAATGGATATGTGTTAAAATACCTTGCTAACATCTCTTTAGGTATAGATCATCGACGCAGAGTTGCTAGTTTGTCGGTATTCTATATACATTTCTCTTAGCCTTAGAGGTTTATACGAGCAAATCTTACAGGTGTATAACTGGACCTAGGAGAACAAGCTCAGTGTTAAAACCAACTAAATGTGTTGTATGCGAAATTTTATCTCAATCATTTGAGGATAACTGCTTTAAAATTCAATTGTAAGATATGATATGATGAAATTTATAAAAATGTGCCACGGCATTGCACGAATTAATTCCTCCCTCATCTTTTTACCACCGGACAAGCAGACAAACGAGCTCACGCCACCGATATATGGTGGGAATATCAACAAAGCGGACGAAACGCTATACTTCCACTTTTATCATAAGTACCGCTGAAGAGTGGAACTCTTTAACGTCGTCTGTTTTTTCTGAAATATACAATCTAGGTGTCTTCAAGTCTTGCGTGAAAAAGTATCTTCTAGGCGTGCTCCACCTTAGGCTGCATTTCTGCCTGACATCAGGCGCAATGTCGGTCACACGCGAACCTATTCAATATAAAAAAAATTAGAAAGTAATATTTTTGAATAAAATGTAAAATATTATTTAAAAAAAAAATATGAATATAAATAAATGTAAAACCTTATTATCCCAAAAAAGTAAGAAATAAAAAAGAAACAAAAATGTAAATAAGATCTCTGCCCCGAACAGAGTCGGAGGCTAATGAGAAATAAAAAAAAAATACAATTGGGATACTTTCTATTTCTAACAGCCTTAGAAGTGGTATAAATTTATTAGATATAGGCTGGTGCAACAGCATTTTAGCAGAGCCCTCATCAGAATCAACAAAAAATAAACAATATCTTGCACACGCCACTTAATTTAAATATATTGTTACAACTTAAGTTCCGACAAAAACAAAACCCACCTGCATATCTATAAAAAAACATATCTTATTACCTGTCGGCATTTGAACTAATTGTAATTCTTTTATGATTGTCTTCTTTTGTTTACTTATTTATTGGTTATTGTGGAGAACAGCCTATTGTACTTGTTTATGGCCTTTTGCAGGCATAATTACCCAGGTGTGCGGATTACGATTCTAGGAAATTCGGTCCACGCTGCCGGGCGGACATGTTGCATTTGTACGATATAAAGCAATGGTTCGATTGAGGAAGCGCAGTCGAGCGATAACCATAAGCAAAGCAGGACTTATACTAATCTATTTAGTGACGGACTTTGCGCGTGTATTTGAATTATAATCTCCTGCATTACGTTTGGACTTATTGCTTTCGGTTATATTTGTATTTTAGTTATACGTGTTTGTATGTTTCTAATAAACTCTATAATAATTTCAACGGCATTTTAATTCGAGTCCTGCAACTCGTAACAATATGTTGATCGTTAATTATTAAGGCGACATGCCAAGTTGTGACTAAGCCTTTGGGAAGATTAAAAAAATATATACTTTCTATTTTATTCCACAAGGATTCTATTTTAAACAAAATGTCACGAGACCCAAATACAAGAAAATAATTCCAATAATTATCTCGACAACATTCATTGAACAGTGAACAGGGGGATCGAGTTATCCCAACGGAAACCGATAAGTCGGGACAAGTTATAATTTGCTCCGCGGTCAGTCGTCCCTCATATTTTTCTACAACGAATGAGTTTTGCCGAATGTTTCTTTTTATTATATTCCAGGGACGTGTTCTGTGTTGTCACGTATGTCCAGGGATTGTCACTTCAATAAACACCATATATAAGCATTCATAATTAGTATATAACAAGTTGTATGTAATATAATAATAATAACAACCCATAAACGTTCCACTGCTGGGCTCGGGCCTCCCACTATTGGGAAACGGACAGTATATCCGCCACGTTTGTCCAAGGCGGCTTAGCAGGTTTGACACATCGTTTATATTGATGTGCAGGTTTCATCACGATGTTTTCCTTCACCGCTGTTAGCAAGTGGTAATCGTAACAATACGCACATTAGGTCAGAAAACTGACAAAATGGTGCATGCGTACCGGTCAGTAAGGTATCTATCCCTGAACCCATTGAAACACACAAAAAATTTCATCAAAATTGGTTTAGCGGCTGAGGAGGAGTTCAGCGACATACACACGTACACAATATAGTAATAAAATTAATAAGTGCGTATTCACCAACCCTGTGCCATAAAGGGTTTGTATTGAATTCTATATTTTAAGTAGACTAGACTTTTCTTAGAAGAAAATGTTATTTATTTTCTAGACTTATTAATAAAGAGCTAAAGGGATTTTTAATTTTATTCAAAATCCCTTTAGTACTTTGAAGTACTAAAATAGTTCAACTGAAGGGATTTTGAATAAAATGAAAATATATTTTTTCATCTGCAAACATACTAATAGGTTTGATTTCTCAAGGTAATCAAGCTACGCTTGTGTTATTAGGCAGTAAAAATCTATGGGGCTGATCTGAAAAACCCAGACGAGAGAAAATATTTAATTTAGAGTTTACTCCTTAAGAATCGATTTTCATATATCGTGACATACTGACAAACGGCTGAACAAATATGATTAAATTATAAAGATACCGATACGAAGAATTTGTTCAAAAGAACACATTAGACATGTCAAGACATTTGATCAAACTTTCAGAATAAGCGAAAAACGTGGAAAATTCTGAAAACGCCTACTCGCATTTGTCAAAATTACGCGAGCCTCATTAAGGTGACACATATAATTATGGACGAGGGGCCCCACAGCTCGCTGATAGCGGGAATCTAATATTTTAATACGTCAAGAGATATCGTTGTATCCCTTTTAAGCATATTGTGCGTATGAAGGAGTATATGTTTTGGCATAGTTAAAAGTTACGTAAAGGAGAACAGCAGGAAGCTAATATTTTTTATGTGTGTATATCAAATTAAATATATTTATTAGTATATCAAATTAAATTGGTAACGTAGTGGTTAACGCTTTCACGTCTCAAAAAGAATATAAACAACAAAACACAAATTAATTTTTAATTTAACACCAACATTACACACCATTGTATTGTTACGTGAGAACTCTCCACTCGCACTTAGGATTGGAAGGAAACACCAGTTCTCTTAATTAAACGCTTTTATTGACTTACACAGCTGTACGTGAGTGTTCTCCGCAGGACTGCCCCTACACGCACAACTACCGACGCACTGTCCCGACGATAAGATGTCTCAATCACAATACTGTCGCCGATATTGCGTAGACCACCTCCTGCCGCTACGGTGTTCATCTCCAAATATACCACGCGTAGCTGGCTTCTGGACCTCCTTTTAAACTTTGCTAAACTCCTCCTTCATTAAACTGCCCACTAAACTTTTCCTAAATTCATCACTAAAGTCTCCACTGTCTTCTGTGAGGAGACTTAAACTTCTCTTCCAACTTTTTCGTATCGCACTTGTCGCTTCGCTGTCTAGAACTGAACTCTCGGTAGGCGCGCTTTACGCTGCTTATATACCCGAAAGAATCTTCTGTAACCCATAATTTCGATCTTACTTTCGTTAATCTTTTATTTACTATCTATCCCTTTCTAAACATGTATCTATCTCTGTCTTTTCCTTCCAGAATCTTCTACCCTTTTCTAAAACTTCTTAAACCCACTACATTGTTCCACCATCACTCGCCAAAGTATGTACAACTATTGAATTTTTCTAATTAAAAATAATAATAATAATAAATAAATCGGCTGATAAGCACACATACTGTATATCCCCAAATTAAGCAAGTTACGTTTGTGTTATGGGTAATATACAACGGACCATTCTGGGGCCGATCCCAGACACCCAGACCATAGTAAATAACGGAGAAAATACGTTTCCGAAACTTACTATACCAGGAATCGAACCCGGAGCCTCTGCGTTGCAGTGAGGTAAGCCGGCAAAGGCTTAGCCCGCTCAACCAGAGAGGCCGTCAAAATTAGGAGGAAACAATCGATTTATTTACGTTTTGGTGCGGACAATAGTCATGTTCCCTCTTATTTACAAAAAAAAATTTATGACGACTGAATTTCAATCGACGGTTGAAAGTTGGTTTTGATAAATAAAGTATGTTTAGAATATCGGCAGATAAATGTCCTACTTCTGGGCTCGGGCCTTCCACTGTAGGGGGAACTAAAAGTATTTTTATTGCATACTATTGTTACAATTGGGCCACCTGTAGTATTTATAAACAAAGCACATTTATTACCCGCCGTCAGTGTTTGAGATAATAACAGTGAAGTGCTTTTATGACCATCTCCTTTTGTTTACTTTGTGTTTAAAATTTGTGATTGGAAAAATAGCCCATTGTGTATTGTAATCGTTTAGGGCCTATTGTTGTATTGTGATCACTGTCAGGTGTGATTCTTGGAAATTCAGTCCAAGCGGTCGAGTATTGTATCGAGACATATTATATTTGACAGTATAAATTAATGCCGCCACGGAGGGGTGCGGCAGTCTAGCGATGGTCACCAGCGAGAAAAGACGTGTGTACATTCCATAAGTTATATAGTGACGAACTTTGTACGAGTTATTGAATCGTGTATTACGTTTGTATTGGTTGTGTCCAGTTATATTTGTACTTGTGTTATACGTGTTTGTATAGTTCTAATAAATTTTATAGTAATTCCAACGGCATTTTAATTCGAGTCCCGCAGTCGTAACACTATATTATACTATTTGTAATTCTTCAAATAATTATTATAGCAGTCTCCGCAACAGCCTGTTCCTGTCGCCCACATAATTACCTCTAGTCGTTAACGCGTGTGTGTGACACCACCGTCACTCCGCCAAACTCTCTTAACTATGTGTCGACTGTTTCGATGTCGAGTGATGGAAAATCATACAAGTGCAACGCAGTGGCGGCGTGGTGGTAGCGTATTGGCGGTGTCGTCTACACAAGCACATATGAGTATTATTATTTTTTTAATAGCGTCTAACATACTTCTTTTGACCAACCGCTTCTCTCCTAAAATGGGACAGAACCCTTACAACGGCGTAAGGAAGACATCTTTTGCTCGTGTTAAAATTTAATTTTGCTCAATTACACGCTACCTGCGATGTATGTGTTTGAGCTGCTGCGATCGTATTTTGTTATATTAGCAAAAACATAAATATACTAGAGTTTGCCTCGCGGCTGCGCCACGTGTCAAACCCTAGGCAGTAACGTTTTACTTACACAAAACATTAATTCGGGATTTTACATATAATAAGAACAAAGAAACTAAGTTCCTAGATTACAGTTTACACAAGTGCACAGCAAAACATAAACGTGAGTCGAAACCAACCTGATTTAAAGTAATACAATGAATGACGTATGGTTTATAACAACGTGGGTATTTGTTAGTGAATTGAAAAAACACGATTGTAGCGCCATCTATTTTACTAATCCGTCTATTCTAAGGAAACGACTTCTGGAATGATATGAATGGCTACTTAGCCGGAGTAAACCCTGATTCTCTGTCAGACCTGATGCCGCCTCGCAAATCCTAGTGAACTAAGTAGAAAAAAATGAACTTACCGTCACTGGAATCGTGTAAGGAATGTTGCAGGATTTCGGCCGGATTCGCGCGTACTGGTATTGCACAAACACTACACCAAATGTCCGGGGCACAGTTGGCACTTCAGGGAACGGTTTTAGGGGACAATACAATACAGTAGTATTCCGACGTCTTTTGGACTATTAATCGGCGAGCGTGGTGTTGCGTCGATATTTAGGCAGCCATTAAAGGATTGGCCCGGCCAATGAGACGCGTGCGTGTGCGCTGCACCCCATACTTAGGACCGGCCGAATAAAGGTATGGAAGAGGAAAATTTGCCAGAAAAGGGATGCTTTCCGGGAATGTGACGGGATGTCGTAACAACTTCATTTATCGGGATATAAAGTATTCTAAGTTTAACTCGAGTTATAAGCCAGCACTATGTAGTTTAATTTAAATCCGTTTAGTACTTTTCACGTGATACTCTAACAGACAGACAGACAGACAGAAAGACAGACAGAGAAAAATCCAAAAATTGCATTTTCAGAATCACCTGGTCCGAATTACATCCCTGATTATTTCACATTTTTAAACGCATTGTGCAAACTCGAACCATTTAAAGATTTATTATAATATAAATATAGATAGGTATAAGGTCTTATTCATAGAGAGTTTTGGTGTAAGTTTGAACGCTTCTTTATAATTCTTAAAGAAGCGTTGAAACGTCTAAATCTCTATGAATAAGACCGTTAGAAGATTTATTTCTATCGAAAATATCACAATCTATAAAAAAACGGGTTAATAAATACTTATATTTGGAGCATTACTTTTTATGGATCTGAAGCATGGACGATGACAAAAAGAGATCGATAAACACTAGAAGTGGAAAGGTGGTGTTGGAGGCGTATGGAAAGAATAAGCTACAAGGAGAAAAGGACCAATGACACACGCGCTCACGCACGCAAGCACACACACACACACACTCACACGAGCGCGCGCTCATTCATATATAACTTAACTACTCGCATATTTGATATATGTTCAGGCGAGGGCTTAGGTGTGCCATAATGACAGGATTTTTTTCCTAGTTTGAGCACTCCTCGGCTTTTCCATCTATAGTTAAGATAAATAAATAAATGAAGAGGTGTTGACTATAGTCAAAGATTCAGTAAAGGAGAGGAAAAATGTTTGGACATTTACTACGACACGACACCCTTCTCTGTAAGATAATAGAAGGCAAAGTGGAAGGTAGAAGAGGAAAGGAAAGACCCAGGAGGGCGTTTATCAGTCAAACAAAGGATAGGATAGGTGTCGTGTCGTACAAAGAAAAAAAAATATGATGATGATGAACTTTTCCGAATTGGGAAGACATACGTCCAGCAGTGGACAACAGTTGGCTGACGAAGACGATCTAATAAAGACGGTGGTATCTTTTTTGGATGATTCCATTAAATATAAAAGTGTATACAATATTCCACGGAACTTAAATATTCAATAAGGTCCTCAAAATCTGGCCACCTTAAATATCATCCAGGGTTATCCCAACAATTCCCAGAGAGTATACACTCACTTGAGCATTCAGTTCACGCAATAAATAAAACCGAAACCGTAATAACGTATCAATGTATTGGTATAGGACATTGATCAACATGGAATGAATTCACTTTAATTTATTTTAACTTTTTGACCGAAATATAAGACCATACTACAAACATAGAGATTAAAGAGATGGGAGAGCATAAAACTAATAATAAAAGCAAAGAGACCAAGGAAAAAATGAAAGGGTTGAAGGATCAGGTAAAAATACATGAAAATTTTGACTGAACAAGTTTGCGAGTTCGTGTTTTTGAGAATAAATAATTATTTATTTTAAAATATACAAGTATTAAAATATATAAGTAAACCTACATGTTACTCAGGAAGATTGATATTTTTGCCTTTAATTTTTACACCAATTAAGCCTTTAAATATTAACTTTAAACCTACGTGTGCTACTTCTAAAGTAATAGTGCTGAATTAATCTTAGTATATTGATTTCAATATAACAATACTGTATACAATGTCAAAATTGCTGATTACAACTTACTAAAGTATACATGTTTTGAAAATATTCTGAATCTATCATTTTAGTACAACGTTATAATGTTTAACCTAAAATAAGAATTGAAAACAGGGAAAAATACATGTGTAATGTATATTTTGTTGATATGATTTTTTCTATAAGTTCTATTTAAACATATAGTTTGTTAGAAGCATTTGGTGACTCCTATGTACATTCTCTAATGGAAAAGGGCAACCAGATATTGTTATTATTGCCCATACCCTTATGGCTTTACAACGCAATAATTTAGGGCTATTATGGGACACGCCAATGCTGTGTATTGTCTTTTACAGTGCAAATATTTTCGCGAACATTTGGAGATTTGATTTGCAAATAAATGTGAATACTTCTGTAGGCTACAGAAAATTTTGGTTTTTCCGATTTGATTGAAAGTCTTTTCTGATATAGTTTAAATAAATCAGTCAATATTTTTTATTTCCATCAATTACAACAATTAATATAAGCCGGTACCTGCCGTTCTAGAAGCGAACGGCTTATGCCGCGACGATAGCAAGAGACCCGATGGAATGTCATTAGTGCCCTGCAAGATGGGTCGCCCTTTAGTATGGGACACCTTTTACGTCGACACTCTGGTGGCGTCCCATCTTCCAGCCACTAGCATGTCTGCCGGCACAGCTGCTGCACAACAGGTGGCCCTAAAATGCCGGAAATATTCCGCCGTCGGAAATGGCTACATATTTGCGGCCTTTGGGTTCGAGGCCCTGGGGCCTTGGGGGCCTGAGGCGCACAAACTTTATCGAAACATAGCGAAACCCCTGGTAGACGTTTCACGTGACCAAAAGGCTGGCCTAGACCTCGGACAACGCATTTACGTTGCCATTCAGCGAGCTAATATAGCCAGTCTTTTGGGAACGTTTCCAAGTGATAGCGGACTGGCACTAGATTTTATAGTTTAATTTTAATTTGTATATAGTTTTATTTAGTTTCATTTATAGAAATTACCCAGTCTATACATATAATAAAACTGTAGAGGTCGAATTTCTGTACAATGAAAAAAAAAGCTAAAAACCGAGGATGTAAGAAGTGAAATAGAACTAATTTAGATTTTATTTTAAATTTTGTTTCTCTGTTTGTCTGTCTGTTTGTACCGGCTAATCTCGGAAACGACTGGACCGATTTAAATGAAATTTTGTATGGTGGTAACTTATATACCTGGTCAATGTATATAGGATACTATTGATCCCGAAAAATTAAAGAGTTCCCGTGGGATAGTTAAAAAACCGCACCACGCGGACGAAGTCGCGGGCATCAGCTAGTCTTGCCATAAATACTGTAACAAAGATTTTTTTTCTATTGCAAATAACATTTATACGTTTTACAGTGTGTTAGTTTAATACATAAATATAAAACAATTTAAAATATAAAATGCTTATTCGAAGTGGTCTCCATTGGCTGCAATACAGTCCTTCAAACGCTGAGGCCAGTTATCAATAGAAGCACGCACTCTTTCCATGGGAAAATTCTTCACTGCCAATCTTATGGATTGTTTTAGGGACTCCAAATTATCATGGCGTTTAGATCAAGCCGTACTCTCTAAAACTGACCATAAATCATAATCCAGCGGATTAAGATCGGGACTAGACGACGGCCAGTCTTCAGCTCTGATGAAGTCCGAAACGTTCGTTTCCAACCAAGACTGCGTGGACTGAGCTTTATGACCCGGCGCCGAGTTTTGCTGGAAGGACCATTCTTGGTTATTGAACATGGTGGAACAACAATTGGAACAACAATTTTTTGTGACCTCCCTTTGCGTACCGCTTCAGTAGTTGTTTCGATTTTACCACCACCCTATTCTTTATTAAATTATGAGTTAAGAAATGACCAGTGCGTCTCTTATAGGCTGCAAGTCCTAAGTCATATTTTAAAATATGCGACATGGTTCTAGGTGATATCTTCATCACCCGAGATAAAATCTTTTGCTTTCCGACAGAATTTCTTTGAATTCTTTCCCTTACTGATTTGCCCACCTTTTTCGTACGAACACTACGTGGACGGCCAGATCTTTTTTGTCACAAACAGAGGAGGTTTCATTGTACCTATTAATAGCCCGGTACACAAACATTTGACTAATACCAAGCGTATGGAGAGTTTTAAAAATTGCATTTGGCTCCATACCTACTTTGTGTAATGCAGTCACAGCGATTCGGTTCTCTTTATCGCCCCCCTCCATTTGAATATCGCAAAATGTTGTACAATGTATTGGCGCCAAAATAAGAAAACACAATGAACAATCATATAAAAATAACAGATTCCAAATTCAAATGTAATATATTGTTTCTTTTTAATTGTAACAGTATTTATGGCCAGTATATAAAGTAATATAGTACAGAATACTAAAATATATATACAGCTTAAAATAAAAAATATAATAATTAAAATTACACACAATATATGGGTCCCAATAATTTACAAGAAACTTACATAAACTTTCAATTGTTGACGATCTAAAATAAATTTGTTTTATAGAATAAAATGTTAAAAACAAGGGAAGAGCGACTAGTAGCGCCTAGTCATGTAGGATTTAAGAGTTTTCATAGTTATATTTTTTTACTGAGTGCTTGCGACTACTAGTATTTTTTGTAATTTTATCTAAGATACAGACCATGGACATAATTCAAACTTTCAAAATCGTATACAAAGGCTTTTAAATACAAGCACAACATTCAAAACTTTATAATTACAACAATAGGTTAAAGTAATAAATAATAACAACATGGTGTCGTGAACCAAACAACAGCGAGCTTATAAATTTTAAAAGTAATTAAATTATCGTACGGACAGCAATATTGCTCATATTTATTGCTGTTTTATTGTCATTTAGGCCATAATTTCTAACGTTTGTTATCAGTATTTTTAGTACAGTGTTGAAATAAATATATAATCCATATTATAATATTACCTGTTGTTCGCGGCTTAGCTAGCGTAGAATAAAATAAATAATCATAGTTTTACCAAACCTTTTGTTGAACGTGCATAGAACCTTAAAGTCGCCATTGCTGGCAAGATAAAGCAAAAGAAAATAATATTTAAATTTTGATATCTATGATTTGAAGGATGTGAAAAATTGTTCTCTATGTAAACTCTGTAAGCTGTAAAATTATCTAAAATATATGGTCAAATTGTTTGTTACGACATCCCGTCACATTTTCGGAAAGCATCTCTTTCCCGGCAACATTATCTCTTAAATATTTTTATACGGCCGGTCCTAAATAGGGGCGCTGCCCACACTCACGTGTCTTATTGGCCAGACCGAATCTACAATGGCTGCCCAAATATAGTCGAGACACCATCCACTTCGATAAATTGTCTAAAAACGTCAGAAACCTGCTGAATTGTGCTTCAAAACCGTTCCTCGGAGTACCAACAGTGTTCCGGTCAACTAGTGTAGTGGTTATGCAAAGCAAAGACGCGCGAATCGGGCCGACATTCCTCGAAGGTTCCCAACCGTACTGTAATATATAATATAGTATTATATTTTACCCAATTATACTATATATTATACAAAAATAATATAATCATAAAATCAATTATTGCACTTTTTATTCACATTCTTATGCTTATTTTAAAAATAATAGAACTATTCTAGCCAAAGCAAAAAGTACTCATAAATACATATGAAAAATTAAATAATGAAATAAATAAAATAATTTATGAAAAAAAAATGTGTGCTGTTTTCCCCTAATTTTCCCAAAAGTACATATTATTACAGTTAAAAAACAGTAATACTATATTTTCTTTAAAAAAGGTTGCAACCCTATTCCCTAAACAGGTCCAGCAACGGTAAGCGTTCATTTACTTCTACTTGGTTCATTAGGATTTGCGAGGTGGCATCAGGTCTAACAGAGAATCAAGGTTTGCTCTGGCTAAGTAGCCTTTCATCATCATCATCAGCCAACCGTTGTCCACTGCTGGACGTAGGCTTCCCCAAGTTTGCGCCATCTATCCTCTATAGCCTTTCATATCCGAGCATTGTTGAAATCTGAAGTTTCCTTGTATATTAAAAAGACAATAGACCGGCACCCGGCATACCTAGATTGTTACATGTTTTTAACAAAAAGCGTTATATAGAGGTTTAAAAATGAATTCGTAATGGAAAAGTATATTTTGTACTAGGATATGCCCGCGACTTCGTCTACGCTTGAATTGAAATTCCCACGGGATTCCCGTGACACAAACAACCGCAGTATTTGAAAAAGAATGTACACTATCGTTTTAGTGAAAACCGTGTCGGAATAAGCAAATTTTTTACGCATCCGAACAACTATAAACTGCTCCCGGGAAATTCCAACGGGATTCCCGGGATAAAAAATATCACACATTTTATTACATTGAATTTGCTATCGATCAGTAAAAAAGTCACATTGGAATTCGAATTTCCGTTAATCTAATTAATTTTAAATCATTCCTGAAATATTCCCCCAGTATTCCCAGGATAAAAAGTAGCGCAGAGTTTAAGTCTAAGAATTAGCTATCGATCAGTGAAAACCGCATCGAAATCAGCCCCATAGAATGCCGAACAAACAGACAAGAAATCTAAAAAACTTGCATCGTGTTTTCCATCGTTTATAAAATATAGTTTAATCCAGTCGTTTTTTTAAATAGCTTTAATGTACACTATATGTTTAGAATTTTATAATATTGTAACGACCTAGCGCCGACAAAGAGAAATTCACACCTGCTTACCTGTAGAAACACATTTTATTACCTTTCGGCATTTGGACTTCTTTTGTTTACTTTGTGTTTAAAATTTGTCATTATAAAACAGCCCATTGTGTATTGTAATCTTTTATGGCAGTCATTAGCCAGGTGTGCGGATTACGATTTCTAGGAAATTGCGTCGACGCTTTCCGGGCAGACATAAGCAATGGCCCGATTGTGGAAGAGGCAGTCGAGCGATAACCACGAGCGAAGCAAGACTTGTGTACATTCGGTAATCTATTTAGTGACAGACTTTGCGCGTGTTATTGAATTACAAACTTCTGTATTACGTATGGACTTGTGGTATTCGGTTATATTTGTACCTATGTTATACGTGTTTATATAGTTCTAATAAACTCTATAATAATTCCAACGGCATTTTAATTCAAGTCCCGCACTCGTAACAATATTATAGATATAGATTGACACTTACGGCCGGTTCTAGGGTATGTCTAAGAATTTGTTAAAACATTAAAATCGCTACATCAAAGTTCGTTATATTGAGGTTCGCTGTAATAAGATTTCCCTATATAGAGAAATTAATATTCATCTGTAAACACAATCCAGTTCCTTGTAGCTCCTTTTCTAAGCATATTAAAACCTTCGTATATTTTTAATAAACAGCATTAATCAAACCACCCTCAGCTCTTCAGATGAGAAGCCAAACTCGTTTAATTAACGTCAAAGGGGATGTCGCTGTTTTAAGAGCAAAAACAAGTTAATTTGAAGTTCAATACGAATCAAGAAAGTGGGGCTGGCTGTATAAATACTTGGGGCTTCGTGTTGATTGTATTCAAAATCCTTTGCATTTTAATCATTATTAAGGGACAAGTCAGGAGGAGGTTTGATTTTCAAACAAACATACAAATCAAATTAAAAGTTAAAAAAGTAGGTAGAAAGAAAACTCTTTATTGTACATCATTAAACCTCGGACTGTCCGATATTTTTTTGTAAAAATAGGTAATTAATCCCTATTAATATTATAAATGCGAAAGTAACTCTGTCTGTCTGTCTGTCCGTCTGTCCATCTGTCTGTTTCGTTTTCACAGAAAAACTACTGGACCGATTTGGTTTAAACTCAGTATATAAGTATATATATATATTTTCGATGCCGAGGATGAACATGCATACTTTTTATCCCGAAAAATGGGATAGTTTCTGGGACAAAATTTTTGATCATTTTGATCAATCATATAGTTTACAGATACATAGACGGGGGATAGATAAATAAAACTAGAACGGGTTGAAATAGAGGTTGAAAGATTATATGGGAGACCAATCATTTCTCAAGTTTATAGATATAAAAATTTATCATCTATGAAAAAATGCGATAGTAATTCGATCTGTTTGTCTGTCTTCACGGAAAAACTACTAGGAATGCTGGATCGTTTTTGCTATAATTTTGTTTAAATGTAGTATTAATACAGAACATGGACATAAATATTTTTCATCCCGGGAGATGGGATAGTTTGCGATATAAAATGAAGTAAATCTTCCAGGGGCAAATAGAACTAACATAAAAATTTAATACCATGTAACCGGTATTAACGCCTGCTCTTTAAACAAGAGGCACGCACTAGAGTTTGACCTGCGGCGTAGCCGCGAGGTAAACTCTACTAAAAAATATATTTTATAAAAAAAACACTTGTCAGATTAATTCCTCATTCAATTTCACACGAGACATAACCGATGGCTATATTCGGGATTTTACCATGGCACGACAGTTGATTTATAGTTTGTAAAGAAATTTTTGAAAAAAGGTGGTTAACACCGACGTTCGTTCATATAGCAACACAGACAGTAAAATATAAATTATATACGTGCAGGAATGGAGAAAGAATACAATTTCCTGCGTCCGGGCGACCTGTTGTAAGAGGCGACAAAACAACCCATAGCGAGGTGGTAGGGATGGCTTGGGAGCCATCCAGACGGAAAAATACCCTACCTACCCTGGTCTAGAGCATGCCGCTATAAAAACATAGAGTTGTGTTCCAGCATTAATGGCTCGGTTCCAGTCTTCCTTTAGAGAGCGGCAGCACATTGGTAACACCTTTGATATTACAATAAATGTCCATAAGCGATGGTTACCGGTTTCCATCAGTTTGCCTGTCTGCTCAAGTCATGTAATACAAAAAAAAAAAAATTAAGTAATGAAATTGAATAAATTGGGGGTAGGCTAAACGATACTCATTGACACTCGAAATTTTGGCTTCCGTGATCACATTCGGCCACTATAAATAAGTGGCCGAAACGTCGAAATAAAAATAAAAAAAATACCGCGCTTCCAACCGTTACAACGTAGTTTTATTAGGTGTACTAGACGCAAGAACTTAGAAAATACAATACACATACATATATAATAACAGCCCATTCGGGCCTCCTACTATAGGGGAACGGATACTATTCCCGCCACGCTTGTCTAAGGCGGCTTAGCAGATTGTACGAGTATGTATTGTATTTTTTGTATTGTATTAGAAAATACAAAGTACAATACATACTCGTACATAATTCTAACTTAATATTACAAATGTGAGTTTGTTTTTTGTAACGTCCTTACGCCGTAACTACGCAACAGATCGTTGTGGAATTTTCCATAAACGTTGTCAGGGGTAAAATCGGTTCAGCGATAAAAAAAGTTTCACATTTTTTGTCCGATTTTAATGAATTTTCTGCTATATCTTCGGAACCCTAAGTACAATTTATATGGGACCATTTTGAAGCTGTACTGAATCCAGCGCAAAAAGAATTGTCAAAATTGGTTTAGAAACAAAATAGTTATCGGTGAACATACATTAAAAAAAAAATAACACGACGAATTGAGAACATCCTCATTTTCTTTAAGTCGGTTAAAAGTTTCGTGTTTCTTACTTTGAAAATGACGGATATTCATACAAACTTTCATTCACTTTTTCACTCCCTTAGGGGTTGAATTTCCAAATACGCCCATACCTGTGTACGGTCAACAAAGTTCCTCCTTGATCACTTCTGTAACATATTGCTTTGAACGGCTCATAAAGTTTCGAGATGCACGCGCACATTCTCAAATTTTATATACACCAATCAGGACGTTCCTGAAATTTTTGAACTAAAGGAAACAATTACTCGTGTTTATTGATTTTATTGCCTCCTCATTAAGCCCAAAACAGGTAACAATAAGACCCCGCCCCTTAGAAATGATGTTTTATTTGTGCTCGTGTCATTGTGCTGTTAGCGAAAGTTTTTTCCAGGCGATTTTAGCCTTATGGGTGTTGCACTGCCGCTTTGGTTGATTGTACATTTATTTCTAACAAAAAGTAGGTATACTAAATCTCGTACTTCTTACTTTGAAAATGACAGATTTTCATACAAAATTTAATCCACTTTCTCATCCCCTTAGGGGTTAAATTTTCAAAAATCCTTTCTTGGTTCGCATCTACAGTATGGAAAGAACTCGCATGCAAATTTTCACGGTCCTAGCCCCAGTAGTTTGGGCTGTGCCTTGCTATGTATGTCAGTCAGTCAGTCAGTCAGCCAGTCAGGTCAAGTAATAATATATGTATAGATTTATGTTAGTAAGTAAATACCAGTGAAAAATAATTTGCTATAATTGTTAAAATTGAAACGTATATACTTTCATATGCGTTTAGTAAAAGGTGTTATTTTGACATTACAAACTGGCACTTCAATCTAATTTATTTATTTAGGATAATAAACAGATACACACTAAAGTTACATAATAAAAATTCATCAATGCTTATCCAACTACATAATCCACGAACTAAAAGATGGTAGTGTACAATACTTTAAAAAAATACGGGACATATACAAAAACTCATGCGCACGCACACACTCACACAAACACACACACACACACACACACACACACACACGCGCACGTGCCACCAAACACACGCATCAACATACTTATATACATATTATATATGTGAGGGATAAAGATAACAGACACAAAAAAAAGAAAACTGACAGAAAATTAAAGTGCCTGATCCTTAATAGCGTTAATAACATATTTTTTAAAGCACCCAAGGGAAATGCAAAGATGTCGATGTTTTCAAAATATATATTGTAGTTGTTGACGAGTTGGTACATTGGGGCATGAAGTCCTGCGTTAGTACGACAGGAAGTCGTAGAAAAAAGCCGCCCAACTTTTACCGCGCGTCTAAGCACTGTCCTTGGAACGCAGTAACATATAGTGTTAGTAAGAGGCAAGCAGTCTATATAATTGTGACACAGTTTATAAAGCAACATAGCACCCAGTAAAATACGACTATTAGAGATTGACATTAGGTTATATTTAAGTAATAATTGAGAGTATGGGAGATGGCCGCTACTACACCTATAGTACATTATACGTAGAAATCTTTTTTCTGTATATAATATTTGTTATAAAAAGGATTCCATACTTGGGTGGCATATTCGACTTGAGGTCGGATAATCGTGTTATAGAGATAGAAATATGTTCGTGGCCTATTAAAGAATTTGCTTGTTCTACTAACAAAGCCCATCATTTTGGTAGCCTTACGAATAATCTGTTGTGTGTGAAGATCTAAATGTAGTTTACTATCCAATACCACCCCAAGGTCCCTAACGTCTTCAGTTTGAGAAGGGGAACTGTTCATAAGCTTGTAAATATAATTGATTTCATTAACTTTTTGTGAAAATTATCGAGTTGCATTTATTTATACTTAAATGTATATGATTGTTCAGACAATTATATTATAGTTAAATATGCTTAAAGTTACTTACTTTAAATCTATATTATTTGTATAGATTTAAAGGAACTTTAAGCACTCGTGTAAACAACAACGTCGGTGCTGATACGGCGCCGTACGCCGCTACTGCGCCGCCATTCTGTGAACTACTGTGTACAGGTTGGCCAAATAGAGTAGATAATAATAGCCCTACTTTAGCACATTTGTCTGAACTCGAGCAACCCCAATATACGAAAGTCATTTTGGTACTTACTAGTAACTTTTAGTATTATGTCGCATATAGTGGAGGTATCAAGTTGGTTTATTTACGACTAGCGGTTCCAGCAGTAGACTTTGTCCTACACTGATAAAATAAAAATCTAGAACACAATTCTAGCGCCACCTACCGAATCTAATTGTGAATCTAAACCATCCCCGGACCCAATCAAACACTAAGTTTTTTACACCTTCGATTACGTTATTGAAGTTTTAGTGGGGATCCTTAATTTTCTCTAGTAATAAATATAACCTATATTGATCTGAGATAATGTAGCATTTTGATGGTGAAAGAATTTGTAAAATGGGTCAAATAGTTTTTGAGTTTATTCGTTACAAACATAACAATACAAATCTTTCCTAATATTAATTTACGATATACGCATTTCGACAACATAATTTTGTAAGCCAGAGTTTTATAATACGTCGTAACTGATTATGTAACAGGATTATCTGAATACTCGTGCAGGAACGAAGAAAGAATATAATTTCGTTTGTTTGTATGATATATATGGTGGGACCCATAACATGCGTCAGCGTGTTCGATTTCGAGTTTATGAATTAGCCATTCAGACGGGTAAATATCCTACCACCTGGCTGTGGGTTGTTTTGTCGCCTCTTATGACAGGCCGCCCGGTCGCAGAAGATTATATTCTTTCTTCGTTCCTGAACGGATAAAAGCCGTCCAGCCCGATGGATCGACGTTCTGCGCAAGGTCGCCGGTGGGGGCTCGACGCGAACAGTAATGGAACGGGATAGATGGTGCTAACTTGGGGAGATCTACGTCCACCACTGGACAACTGTTGGCTGATGACGTGGTAATATTAATGTCGAAATAATCAGATTATTAAATGTAATAGTTACAAAGCTTTCTCATTTTTATTACGATGGGAAATCCTATCCTTTAATCGCTGACGGTGTGTAGAATTCACCAGGTTGAGATGGCACTAGTACCTCTCGCAAGAAGGCTACACCACGGCCCGTGGCCACATCACGGTCAGGGATACTCACTAAAACCCCATAGTGTTCTTTCCTTCGCCTTAAAGCCAGGGCCACGGATACATAGTGTCACCACTCCGGCGGGGAAACAAAGCATTCACAGAACCAATCCGAAGCTAATTGCCAGTCTTTCAAATAGTATCAGAGCTCGTTATGAGTTCATTAATACAGGTGCCAATAAATGGCAACAAAGCCTGCTATACACAGCATGTTGACAATAGTCTGGTGCACTGGCACGGTGCGTTATTGCCATTTGCCAATGAATGCCGCAGTGGCTGTTATATAGGAGCGTTATTATGCCAATTCGCACCGTCAGCAAAAAAGATGGTATTATTAAAATATTATGTTTTACTGATTGTTTCAAGATTATTGAAACACGTTATATTAGGTATCTGTTCATTGAGGTTCAACCAGATAGGTCTGTGAAGTTGGGGCAGGCATTAAACCACATCTTCGGTAAGTATCTGTACCAAATTTGTTACGAAGGTAACGCGCCTATAGACACGGCGCTCCACACACTGGAGGAGTGGCCAGCTTGAGGACCTCAGAGGCACGCGTTGACGGCCGCTATAAGGCGGGACCTCTCGCCGTGTAATGTCGTGGGCGAGATGCTCCTTAGTATAGGAGGATGGCTGGCGGTCGCCTCCTTCTGCGAGAACGTTATGTTCCAGAAGAGGTGGCCGAATGATAGCGGGAGGAGGACCAGCTAGCGGACTCCTCTCGGAACGGGGCGTCGCTACCAACACCTACTCTCCGCGACGTAGTGGGGCCGAGTCGAGGTCGGGTAACTCCACGGCTGCCCACACCTAGGACGCCGGTTGACCTTGCTCCAGGAGCACCTTTTTGAGGGTATGCATCGAGGTGTCATGGGGCAGTGCCTATGGTATATTCTATGGCGCCTGACAAGGACGCGGCGGGACGGTGGAAGGTTTATTGGGTGGTCCAACGGCCGACATCTCGCAGCCCCTTCCTCAAGGAAGGTGTGAGCAAAGCTGGCCGTTGGGAGTCCCACATACCCCTTGGCCTATCTCCCCCCTGTGGACCCGAGGAAAGGCGCAAAAACATTTACCATCGTTGTAAAAAAAAGGCTTTAAGCCACATCGTTGGAACCATGAAAATGAAAACTTAGTCACTATGACGAGGCGTTATGGTGTTACGGTGTAATACTGTACTGCAAAGTTTATGGCGCCTACCTAAGATATCGACGGTATTGTTCGTTTTTTAATGGGTAGGCTGGGATTGGTAACTGCATTATTAAGAATGGACTTGAAAAAGTGAATGTGGTAGAGCTGTGTTATATCATTACCTCGATTACAGCTCTCTATCGGTGTGATACCACACCACAAGATATCGGCGTTAAGCGGTTAGGTTTAAGAAATTCTGTTCATCCATGAATGAGAATTCCGGTGGCTCACTGTCCCATTTCTCTATCTCATCACCTGTATCCTATGCTAGAGCCTGGCAATGCGTTGTCATTATATCTGGTGTTGCAAACGTCCATAAATAAACAGTAAGCTCTTCCCATTAAGTGGGCCGTCTTTCTGTTTGCCCGATTAAAGCAATAAAGCAAAGCAGTGACATGGCTTTGAATTCTCGCCTGAGCGCATGCATTACTGAGGTAGTTTCTTGACTATATGTGCTTGATGCAATTACCACGTGCTGGCGATGAAGAAAATCAGTCATCGACGTGGTATCGCATAATATAATTCTCTTTTTCGATTTATTCTTACTGTATTGAAAATAGATCTCTAATAAAGTTCTACCTCGATATAATAACTTTGATATTATATACTTACTCTGAAACTTGAGGAAAATATCGACCTTTTGAACTCGGAAAGAATCAAGTTACGTTTCTCGATGATCCCACTCAATACACTGAAACTGAATAAAACAATTCTTTTCTAATAATCACCTTAAGAATTACAGCTTACAAACTAAAAATGGCGAAAAGTTTGTTTGTGAATGGAAAAATAATAAGTAGAACTCATATCAATTTCAATATTTTCTTTTATTTGTGGAGATACTCGTAAGATGCTGATAAGTTAACTGATGGAAAGTGGTACGGAGTACTATCGACATTTGTAACAGCAAACGTGATGCTGGCCTCGTAGGAATTATGAAACACCTTTATAAAAAATAATGTACATCGTAGTTCTCTGGCAAAACTTTGTTGAGAGATCATTCCAAATCTCTAAAATTCATAAGATAAAAACGTAACAGTTACAGACTGTCCACTTAGGGTGAAACGCGGTGGGGGCGGGTATGAATCGACACGTTGGGGTGGGAATAGCATTTCCGAAGAAATACTAAGCCCACCCGAATCAGGGATACCTTCTAAAACCCCTAGGTGTTTTTCTCTTCGCCTTATACGGTCCTAGCATGGGTAAAACGGCTTAACCGCTCTGCGGAACCTGGCAGGCCCTCTTCCACTGCCGGATGGTACCAAGCACTCAGCGATATCCTCTCTACTTGGGACAGCTTATAACTTGCCCTACGGGTGGAGACATGAGTGCTTACGAAACACCAGCGCGCCTTCATCTTTTATTCCTAGTGTTAAAAAATTTGTAGCAATGTTGGCGCGTAAAATGTTTGGCCGTGCCGACAATGGCGCCCGCCTACACGCGCGACCACCGGACCATCAAACCACTTGGCTACCGATGCCCCGCGATCCCATACGCTCGCCTGATCAGAGTGATGTTACGATGACATGAAGACCACAAAGTCACTGACAGGCCAGCAGAAGGCACAGATGGCTACCTAAAGCCCGAGATGTCCACCGAACGCCAACGAATGGCCAATTAAGCTGCCGAAGAAGCCAACGAAAAGCTCGCGAAGGCCATCGGATGCCGCAGAGCCGTTAAGAGACCACCATTAGGAAGGCTCCAATGGCTCCAAACCCCGCCACCGACAGGTAGTTTCTCGTCGAGGAGAAGCCGGGGCAAAGAGGTTTTCCTCGAAGCCCCAACCTCCTCGCCGCCTCTCGCCACTTTATCTCAACGGCACTAGTGGCAGGTGGAACCCCTTCCTCAGGAGGGTTCACGGCGAGGGATATACAGTTACAAACTACACAAACCAATTTGCGGGTAAACATTAGCTCATAACAAAACAAAGGAATCTAGGAAGTTGTATAATCAATGAGTATTATTTACAAAACAATGCTTCTTAAGCAACCTAATGGGGAAACCCACATCAGAACCTTTTGGCGATAACAAAGGAGAACTTTTGATTATTATTTACGTTTGAATAGGAAACGAATTAACGGAAAAGCGTTTTTAATTTCTTTTCTTTTAAATCGCAGTATAAAACTGCGCAATACGGGGTACGTCTAAAATTTATCCGTATACTATACTAACTTCTCGCAGGCAGAAGTTAGTATACGGATATGCTATGCTCACGTTAATATAAATTTAGTGCACAGAGTTGACGACTTGCCGTTAGGCCTGGAGATAGTGCGTAAAATCATTTCCACAACGTTATAAATCAATAAAATATGTATGTCATGAATATGTATGTTATAATTCTCAAAAATGTTAAACTTCATTTTTTATTCAAAATATCTACTGATAATACCCGTGACGTCGTCTAGCGAAAGTGTAACCATGAGAGCAATACATTAAAACTGTCATTGTCGTTGCAATGACAATGTATTTGTTAGTGCGTTGCAACAGTGGAGCCATTTAGTCTATAGTGTGAAAATAATAATTTAGTCAAATGTGACTATTCAAGTCGCAACGAGAAATCCAATGCTTGGCATTAGTCCAAGACCGACAATTTTGCTGATGCTAGGTTTCAATAAGTTATGAAATGAATGAATTAAACAATACTTAGCTTACATATAGGTAATTGTTGCAGTGCCACGTTTTTAAAGGTATATTTATAATATACTAGAAGAATTATAACAATTTTCTTTACAAATTAAAATTTGTCTAAATTAAAATATGAAATATTTTGGACATTATTTTTATCTTTATTATTGAAAATTTGAAAAAACTATTTATGCGGACCACAGAGTAGAAAATCTTTCCACCTCCGCCAGGCGAACCCTAAGGTCCCACAGGGGCGCAGCGACAGACGCGCGACGATTTTCTTAGCTCTGTTATGCGGACGTTACTTTCTGCAATGCTCTTATACAACTGATGAATGTAATTTGTACTCGATTGATACTAATATATCGATTTAAGTATTCTACGAGATTCATATTATTGTACTAGGATATACCCGCGACTGCGTCCACGCTTAACTTGAAATTTCCGTGGGATTCCCGGGGCACAGAGTACGGCAATAGTTTTAGTGAAAACTGTGTCGGAATAAGCTAATTTTTCACCCGCTGCCGGAAATCTTCCGCAGGATTCCCGAGATAAAAAATATCATACATTTTATTACATAAAATTCGTTTACCGATCAGTGAAAAAATTGCATTTAAAATCGAATTTTAATTTCAACCTGGCCCTTTTAAATTATTTCCAGAAAAATTCCCGCGGAATTCCCAGGATAAAAAGTAGCGCAGATTTTAACTCTAGGAATTTGCTGTCGATCAGTGAAAACCGCATCGAAATCGGCCCAGTAGTTGTTTTTACGTGAATCCCGAACAAATAGACAAGAAATAAAAAAAATGCACAGCGTTCTCCATCGTTTATATAGTCTATTGAATTTGGTTTTTTTTAATAGCTTCAATGTACAGACACGGTATGCTTAGAATTTTATAATATTATTACAACCTGAACGCCGACAAAAGACAAATTCACACCTACATACCTGTAGACATTTTATTACCTTTTTGGCATTTGGATTTCTTTTGTTTAATTGTGTTTATAATTTGTGATTAGAAAACAGTCCATTGTGTATTGTAATGTTTTATGGTAGTCATTAGCCAGGTGTGCTTCCAGGAAATTCAGTCCACGAGCAGACATATTGTATTTGTACAGTATAAAGCAATGCCCCAATGGAGGGATCGTCAGTCTAGCGATGGTCACCAGCGAGACAAGATGTGTGTACATTCGATAAGCTATACAGTGACGGACTTTGCGCGTGTTATTGAATCGTGTATTACGTTTATACTGGTTGTGTCCAGTTATATTTGTACCTGTGTTATACGTGTTTGTATAGTTTGACGACCTCTGTGGTTGAGCGGGCTAAGCCTTTGCCGAATTACCTCACTGCAATGTAGAGGCTCAGGGTTCGATTTCTCCGTTATTTACTATGGTCTGGGTGTCTGGGATCGGCCCCAGAGTGGTCCGTTGTATATTACCCATAACACAAGCGTAATTTGATTAATTTGGGGATATATTGCGCGCTGGCAACGCTGGCGCGATGCAACAGCAGCGCCACCTGTCGACTTCGACTTCTTCTCTTTTCTACATGGACAAAATTGTACAGTGCTTTCACGCAAATAAATCATATATATTATCAAAAACCTAGTGTGTGTCATTGGAAGCTCTCACAACAAATCTCTACAAAGTGTGTGTGTTTGTCTGCCGATTTAAAAAAAAGAAAGTTCTAATATATTCTATAGTTTCGAACGGCATTTTAATTCGAGTCCCGTAACTCGTAACAGTATAATATGTATGTATACCACTTTCGACAAATTGAATCTGTTCTATTCCTGCCACGGGTTGTCGGGAAGAGATCGCTTCTTAGAGGTAAGACCGCCCATTGTGCGCATTTAGAATATTTTTAGGCTATAAGGTTTTCTGTGTTTTCTGAAATGGTGTACAAATAAAGTGTTATCTCTCTCATATGTCATATTCTTTTTCTCAAAAACTGTTTAAGGCGCTAATTCATTATCATAGAGCGCGTCTGTCGCCACGGCCCCAACGCATGGAACGAGGAGATTCTTGGGTCTGTGGTCGCAATTATCTTGACTGTCAATTTCTTTCATGTACTAACATGAAACAACATGAACCCAAATAACGAGGATGTATGGTCTAAAGATCTTTGCCTGTTCTTCAAATAATGAAGAAAAAAAATACTACTACTACTACTTTTTTATTGCATGAGTTCTGCAGACAAGCAGACGGCCCACCTGATGGAAAGCAGTTACCAACCCCTATAGACACTTGCAACACCAAAGGTGCTACAAATGCGTTGCTACTCTCTAAAGGGAGACTGGAAACTGGCCACTAATGCCGGAACACAACTCAAGTTTGTTATGGCGGTATACTCTACACCAGGGGTGGTAGCCATCCAGACGGGCAAATACCACCTGGCCTGTGGGTTGTTTTGTCGCCTCTTACGACAGGCCGCCTGGCAGCAAGATATTGTGTTCTTTCTCCGTTCTTTCACGGATATTTCACTGTAAATTACCCTATTACCTACTCAGGCGGTTTCCTTAATCACATTTATTAGCCTTCAAAAACTTGACACAAACTATTCGCGGACCCTAACTTTGGGGTATTCACTGTTGACCGTAAACATAGTTCCGTGGTCAGTTTAAGCAAACAACTTTAAAATGTTTACGAAGTTTGTAAGAGATATTTGGTCAGTTGTGTTTGGCACTGGGTTCAAAAATTTATTTTTAATTTTATATAACTACTAGAAGTTCCGGTGGACGTTGTTCTGCCCTGAAAACAAAAACCTGTAAACCCGATCCCAACGTCACCTACCGATTTCATTCCATTGTGAATTTAAATCATCCGGGGACCCATTCACACACACAATAAGAAACATCAAAATCGGTTCACGAGATTAGAAGGATCCTAGAATCCGTTCTCAGCGCCACCTACGGGTTGCAACTGTGAAAATAATCCGGGGACCTACTCAAATACACGGAAAAAATTTCATCAAAAGCAGTAAAGTCGTTCTCAAGTTATGCGCGTACATACATTTCTACAATTCATTTTTATATATAATATAGATTTAATAATAGTGAAAAATACGATGTGCTATAATTTATTTAAAAAAAAATTGATTTATAAACCCAATTATTCGGAGTCCGCAAAATATGCCCTTTTCTTCCATACTCCTCTATTCTGACATACGCCCTCTGTCACTTCTCAAATCATCTTATCATCCTTCACACAATCCATCCATCTCTTTTTTGATCTACCTTTACTATGTACCCATCAATTTGGAAGTTTAACATTCTTTTTGTCACGTGGCTTTCATCCCTCCTCATTACACGCCCATACCACCTTGTCTTCTTCTTCTCAATTTTCCAGTCACGGGTGTAACTTTCAAAGGTCACCTTATGTACTCATTTCTCACCTTATCGATTCTGTTAACACCACACATCCATCTCAACATTCTCATTTTAACTGACTGATCAGATTTAAATGAATAATACTAGGTCAAGCAAATTGTTGAAATACTTTTAACAAAAATCTTTGGTACCACTAATGACCCTGAGGGCTGGTTTATACTTCGTACATTGAATTACCATTGCCATCCAGCGTGGCAATGCAGCCAACCTTCTGAGCACGCTTCCCTTTTGCAACGATGTGGACTTTTAGACGATAGTTTTTAATCCACTTGTAGTTTTATTTTTGCATGTTTTGTGAGTTAGCTTTCTATAAACGTTGTTTAATGTAAAAATAATTTTGAATAAAAAAATTAGTGATTTTTGGTATCATTTTTAACACACCTGCAGTTTATTATCTTTTTGTCAGCCATTTCCTTTGTTTTCCTTATGTTTAAAATTTGTATTTAGAAAATAGCCTATTGTGTATTGTACTTGTTTATGGCCGTTTGCAGGCATAATTAGGCAGGTGTGCAGATTACGAATTCTAAGAAAATCAATGTACGCGGGCGGGCTGCCATACTGTATCGGTGCAGCATTAGATGGCAGTCTAGCGATGGTCACAAGCGAGACAAGACGTGTGTACATTCGATAAGCTATATAGCGACGGACTTTGCGCGTGTTATTGAATCGTGTATTATACGTTGTACTAGTTGTATTCAGTTATATTCGTACCTGTGCTATACGTATCTGTATAGTTCTAATTAATTCTATAGTGATTCCAACGGCATTTTAATTCGAGTCCCATAACTCGTAACAATATATATAATATTATATATATATATATATATAGTTCCGTTACATATAGCACCCACACTAGAAAATAAAATTCTGTGTCATGGGATAAGTGCATATATATACATAATAAAGATATAATTAATAATTAATTAATTAATAATACATAATATATGCCTTAGTCAGACGGCACGGAGTGGAGATCGCTAGAGCTAAGATTTAAGCTTCAGAGGTGGAAGTGATAAATGGCATAACGTCGGAAGTAGCTTCCGTGAACCTGCAGCACACCTCATTACACCCCTTAGCCACTCACACCCATGTCTTCTATGGCGTTTTTGGGGGCCCATGTAGGGAGTGGCAAGTCACCGTCTACCCATTTTTCCATGTTCCCCGAACATTGCGAGGGGCAGACGCCATAGTCCCCATATTCTCAGACCCCTAGTACCACTAGCAGTTCACCCCAATAATCCGGTACTTTTTGTTCTCATTTTCCACAATAGTCCTACACTGGCCGGGGCTTGTCCTTGGGTGCATTTTTATATAGTGTAGACGGGGATAATCGCCGGTCAGTGTCACGTCACATTTATATTATATTTGTCAAAGGGCCTCTACGTGTTGGCCTTCCCATGACCCCACGCAAGTCCTCCAAAAGTCATGACCATTTTTATGGCCCGTGATCTTCAAAGACATAATGTTAATTAAAAACACATGATATAAGGATAAGTATTAGAACATAACATTTCTAACATGTACAATGTATATACATAAAGTGCGGCCTCTGTGGTTGAGCGGGCTAAGTCATAGCAGGCCGAACTCGTTGAACGCAGAGGCTTCGGGTTCGCGTCCCGGCATGGTAAATTTCAGGAACAAACCTTCTGTTATTTACTATGGTCTGGGTGTCTGGGATCGGCCCCAGAGTGGTCCGTTGTATATCACCTATAACACAAGCGTAACCTGCTTAGCTTGGGGTTATACAATGTGTGTTTGTCTGCCGATTATTAAAAAAAGTGGTTAAAATAATTTGTATGTATATATGATATATACATTACACATATACGCACACACACACACACACACACACATATATATATATAAATATAATATAGGTACATATATTATATAAAAATAATACATTTGCCCTAGAAGCCCACTTGAAAAATAAAAATTCAGCCCAATAATCCAAATGGGATCACTTCATTAGCATATTCTTTCCAATAAAGAAAAAAAAGAAGTTTTTTATTTTACTTTGCACCGTGAAATCGTTGCAAAGTAAAATAAAAAACTTATTTTTTTCTTTGATGCTGATGTTAAAGAAAATGTTTTATTTTACGCTTTTTAATTTGAAGCCGGTGTGTTTTATTAAAGAAGAAAATATTTTAGTTGCCCAAATACTTGAATAGCTTTAGAAATAATATATTAAGCGCCTTTAGAAATGGTACTAATGGCACGCGTATACAAGTTTGCCTTTCGATGAGTATAGTAGGTGCTCTTCAACAAAGGTCGCTCTCGATTTCTCTGCGATCCACTCAACAGAGCCTGACTTGGTAACAATGGGACCACTTCAGGAGTATACTTTTTCGAATAAAGAAAAAAAATGAAAATCGGTCCACAATTAACGGAGAAATGGCGTAACAAACATAAAACAACAACATACACAACACAAAAAATTTGTGTGTGTGTGCAGTTCACACGCAGTAGAAGTGAAACAAAGGGTGACAAGGGGTGGGAGGGATTCTAAACTTCGTGACGTCACATTTCGTCATACATCATACGTCATATATTATATCGTTATAATATATTTTGTACGTAAACTTCTTCGTAATATATTTAAGCTTTAAATAAAACAAGGAATTTGAAGTAATAATGAAAAACTTCAAAACATTTCCAAGTCTCTCTGTATGAGCAGTGTGTAAATTGTTCAATATTGTTAAGAATTTTTAGGGGATTTGTAGGATTTAAATTCGAAAATGCCATTGGAATGCCGCAATTCCCAGTTCTTACAAGTATAGCCGAATACACAAAACCAAATCGTAGGGCAGAAAATCTTTATCACATAAATCGCGCTAAGTTAAGTAAGTGTACTAGGTAATGCCTCGTTCGCAGTCAGAACACAACTGGTGCATTTCCCAACTGACCAACCCTCATCCATTTGTAAATTAGACATGGCCTCCTACCGCCCACTGGTTATTGTAGACATAGCCTCTTAGCAACAGGCCGCCTACTGATTCTTGAAATCGTTAAATAGTCAGCTTAATGGCTTCTAAGAATTCGCATGAAATACCAACACTGGAAAGAAGGTTTTATGACGTCTTATGGCTGCTTGAACAAAGAGATTAGCGCGAACAATAGACACTCAAATTCAAAGGGGTAATGAGACACCCGCAAGGGATCTAGAGTAGCTTTTTCGTTACATCGAGTTTCAAATCACCACGATTCTAAAGAAGTTTCACTTCAAAAATATCGTCGAATTGAGAACCTCCTCCTTTTGGAACTCGGTTAAAAACAGTCGACTTTCATTAATTCTGAGCTCGTGGACTCTACACTTGGATGGTTTTATTATAAGTTGGATAAATCTTCAATCTGTTGAATCCGTTTCCTGTAGATATCTTAATAACTAGGTCAAGGATTTAATTTCCTATCGCGTACTAAGTTGAGGGGAAAATTAGGACTGTACGTGCCGATGGGAGTTAGATTTATGTAATTTGACATCATAAGAACTTTTAGTTCCTACTCAGGGTTCTCTAGCCACTTTGGGAGAAACGGAATCCTTATAAATTCATCATATTGTTACAACTCAAATCCCCGCAAACACAAAATCCACCTGCATATCTGAAACAAATCACATTTATTACCGGTCGGCATTTGAACTAATAAAATTGGAATTCTTTTATGATCGTCTTCTTTTGTTTACTCATTAGCATACGGCTTATTGTTGTATTGTAATCATTAGCCAGGTGTTACGGATTTAAAGTACAAGCTGATTCTAGGAAATTCGGTCGACGCGGCCGTGTGGACATATTGCATCTATGCAGTATAAAGCAATGGCCCGATTTAGGGAGGAGTTAGTCGAGCGAGAACCACCAGCGAAGCGAGACGTGTGTACTACAATCGGGAATCTAATAAGTGACAGACTTTGCGCGTTTTATTAAATTACGACCCTCTGCATTACGTTTGGACTTGTTGTGTTCGGTTATATTTGTACCTGTGTTTGTATAGTTCTAATAAACGCTATAGTAATTCTAACGGCATTTTAATTCAAGTCTCGCGACTCGTAACAACATCTTTTGAAGTGAAGCTTCTTTAGAATAGTTGTGATTTAAAACTCGATGAAACGAAAAAGCGACACTAAAAAGAGATAAACACATAAATGTATAGGATTATGCCTGCAAGAGAATGGATTTCTGACCTAATGTGCATATTGTTATAAATGTCATATATAAACGGTGAAGGAAAACATTGAGAAGAATCCTTCACGTCGGTATAACCAATGTGTCAGACCTGCCAATCTGCCTTGGGAAAAGTGTGGAGGGTATACTGTCTGCTGCTCCCCTATAAAAATGAGATGCCAAAACCCAGCAGTGGCCATTTATGGGTGGTTATTATTATGCCTTTTGATTTCACAGATGTAAGGGAAACTGCTGCAACGAAGGCCACATAAGTTTTTCATGTTGGCTTAAGCCCTTAAGCAGTGCAAGAAGGCTATGCTAAGAAAAATATTGGAAATGTCAAATAAAAAAATAAATAGATCTTGTGTTTTTTTAAATTAAAATCGTATACCTAAAAATTTCAAGGAGTTTAATTTGTTTAACAGTGCTTCTAATATGTGCCAAGTAACAGAAGCAGTATATAGTAGAAAAATTACAGATATCAGCCTATTTTTTATGAACTCATAAGTCAATAAAACCTCAGCAAAACTTCAACCTCATGGCGGCCGCGATGATGTCTGATGACTGTCATTACTTGGAGCTTTACAAGGATTCCACCGCATCGGTATCCACCTGCAGTTCACAAGGGCCTAATGAGGTCATTTTAGCAGATTCATGTGATGAACATGACAAGTATCAACATAAAGTGGAACTTTATGCTATGTCTTACAACTACCAGTATATCTAGACACGTGTCAATTTCACTAAGCGATTCTCCAAAGTCGACTGCTTTAGGGCCTCGGATCATACTATTACTATTACTTTGCATATATTTGTCTTTAACGGATTTAAACGAGCTCTCTACGTCTTTACCCGTCTTCTTGTCGCAGCAAAAGTATTTAGCTTTTCATTGTCATGTATAAAATCGTGGAGATTACCGAATTACATGTTAAAAACACTTTTACAAAACTAATAGGATATGTCCGTGACTTCGTCCACGCTTGACTTGAAATCCTCGCGGGCTTCCCGGGACACAAAGTATCATAGCATTTAAAAAAATAATGTATGCTATTGTTTTGGTGAAAACTGTGTCGGAATAAATTAATATTTATGCACCACATGATATATGATATGATATATGGTGGAAAGAAAGCGGACGAAACGCTATGCTTCCACTTTTATCATACGCAGCGCTGAAGAGTGGAACTCTTTACCGTCGTCTGTTTTTCCTCAAGAATACAATCTAGGTGTCTTCAAGTCTCGCGTAAACAGGTTCTAGGTACGAGTGCTCCACCTTAGACTGCATTTCCACCTGACATCAGGTCCAATGTCACTCAAACGCGAAACTATTCATTATAAAAAAATCACTATCCCTATCATTCCCGGGATAAAAATATCACACATATGATTTCATAAAATTTGCTATCGATTAGTGAAAAAATCGCATTGGAATTCGAATTTCTTTTTCAATCTGGCCATTTTAAACTAATCCCAGAAAAAAATCCCGCGGAATTCCCAGGATGAAAAGCAGCGCAGATTTTAAGTTTATGAATTTGCTGTCAACCAGCGAAAACCGCATCGATATCGGCCCAGTGGTTTTTACATGAATCCCGAACAAACAGACTAACCGACAAACAGACAAGAAATCTAAAAATATTGCATCGTGTTCTCCATCGTTTATATAGCCTATTCCAGTTGCTTTTTTAAATAGCTTCAATGTACAGATACGGCATGTTCAGAATTTTATAATATTATATATATTATGCTTACTTCCACGGCATTATATTATGTACCTCGCTTTACAACATGTTGTGTTATTACTGTGCAGAGGTAGTCAATATGACATTTCTATTTTTAAATTTGAGTGTCAGCTTTAAAACTGTTACTTTTAATTCCCCACAATTTATTTTATACAGGCCGTTCCAATTTTAATTTTTATTGTGTCCATAATTCAATGTAATGTCGTGAAGAAAACTTAAACTAGAATGTAGAAAATCAATGTCTAATATAATATATATATACATATATACAGTGTAGACTCTATATAACGACACTGAAGGGACTGTGCATTTTATGGCGTTATAGAGGGTGGTCGTTAAATGGACAGAACTCTGTTATTTTTGTGCGACGTCTTTAGCTGCACCAGTAATTTTGTTGTATTTTTTATTCATATCTTGCGATTATGAGGCACCTTTATGATAAAGGAAATACTTAGAAATTTCGGCATGCACAATGCCGACAGTCGAGTTTATTACGGGCTGGGATAGTAAAACGATAAAAAAACGTACACGGTTGCGCAGCTCGTACTAATGTGGGCAACTTAAAAGGTACTTTTTATTACTTAATTGTTGTCGTTATTGAGACTGGATGTAATGCTATATAGAGTGTATCATTCATTGTATGGAAGACAAGTTAAACTAACCAAAGCCAAGTGATTTCGACGCTTAAGGGAGTTTGTTGTTAAATCAAGTGACGTTACATGGAGTTTACACTGTATATATATATATACAAATCAATATTACATAATTATAATATATTGTTACTTATTTACAATCACAATATAATTAGTTTCTTTTACTTTATCCCAAATCATTTAGGTGGCCCAAGGTTTTCTCCTTTTATACTCCACTATTCCGGAATATATCGCTGTCACAACACAAACATAACACACAACCAAAATATTCATAAAAATAAATAGTCGAGTATTTTGGGATTTTTTTTCGGAATGTAATACAATAAATACATCACTCTTTATTGTACAGCAACATTACAGAGAAAAATTACATAATAAGCTGAAATACTATAAGGTAAAAAGTACAACGGGCGGCCTTATTGCTTAAAGCAATCACTTCCAGGCATCTTTTGGATGGACAAGTTCTAATTGCAAAGATTGTAACGGAACGTTCCAAATATATTACATTTTATAAATAATTATCACTATTTATTAATTTAGAAACGTATGAACGTATAAAAAATTCATTTGACAATAGTGAATGCATCCAACTCATTTTGTTCTTGCCGTGTGCGCCGATATCCAATGAGCGATCGACGGCCATCTTGTGGTTAACTGAGTCGGTTGTGTTACTTTTACTGCGCTCGTATTAATATTTTGATACATACCCAATTCGTATTGTTTCATTTACTCAGTCTAGCATTTATAAATAGCAAATCAGAAATAACGATTGCAATTTATTTTCCCAATTCAGGTAAGTTGTGCACAAATTAATGTTAGAGTTGACTTCTTGTTACGACTAGCTAAACCGTTGTATCAATCAATATGATTGATGTTGTTAATATTATTTTCAATCAGGAAGAAATATTATCATAATTATAATTAATGAGTGTTTAAAAATATCTTTCGTTAATAGTTTTTGTAATTTCGTTTAATTATATCAGTTTCCAGTATTAGGTAATATACTGATATTACCTAATATAGTATATCGATACCGAATACTTGGTATATGTACTAGTACTGTTATTTGATATCTTAGTAGCTTTATATTTGTAAGCATTTCTGCTCTTTTCTGCCGCCACCTTGATTCTGCCTGCCTTACAAATGCTAATTTGTATACTTCTGATTTGCCTCATGAAGTTAGCCTTTTCCTTGTGTTTAGCTTATGCAGTGCTCTAATACGCCTCGCATGATTGCGTTTCAGGAACTACCCTTGGGATTTTTTTAACAAGTCTTGTCAGAAGACAAAAGAAGATTCCTGAGCCGGCTACCAACCTAACCGGAACGCTGCCTTGTCTGCCTAGAGGAAATCGCCTAGGGGAGTGCGGTATATCATATCCTTTTGTTTTTATATATACAATATTCGTTTCTTTTCATAATTCTTTTTAAATATGTTACAGTAAATTCATTATAAATAATTATTCCTTTTTTTTGTTCACATCTAAAGCGTGACAAGATAGCTTTGAGATTTAGTACTTCGGGAATAAGCCTTAATTAATAGCCATTATTGTAGTTATATTGTATTTAACCTGTTTTCCTTTAGGACTTCAAATAGAATACTGAACCTAGGTAGGTTCTTAAGGTAGCTTTCTTATGGGTGAGGTGCCAAGAAGGCTGGCTATGTTATTTTATTGGATTGCTATACTAATCCGTTGCCTGTTTATTTATGTTTTGGTAACATAGTTCTTTTTTCAGTTTCCCATCATCATTTATTTATTTCTATAAATTTGTTTTATAATTATGAGTTTTTTATTTATTTTGGGTAATGAACTATTATAAAATTAGTTTTTAGTATTCCAGTAATCTTTCGAAAATGACTCGTTAAGACACTTTCTACTTCAGGTAGCATCTATCCTATATTGAACTCAAAATCGAGTTGCAGCGAAAATATTATTTGAGGTTGAATATTCGGGAGCCAGTCGCCTGGGGCTCGCTAGCGTCGAACTAAATTGGGAACACGATCCCATTTCGTCTACCTTTGCAGTTTTCGCTTTATAGGACGTTATTCGCATTTTGATATTTCAAAATTTTAACAATTACCATTTTGAAGCGGAATAACTCAGATTAATAACAGCAATAGAAACCGTATTCGAATTACAATAAAATATACGGGTGAATTTTTCAAATGATTCTTATAAGGCCAAAGCGTAAATTATACGACAAAGCGAAAAATACTCAAAAAGTCTCGGGGCCGATCTCGATGACAAATAAAGCGATACCTTTAGAATTTTGAAATATCAATTGTCATAGTAAGGAATCGAATCAGCTGATTTTTGAAAAATTAAACCCATTTAAAACTTGTCCTGTTCCAAACTATAGAAAGTACGGCGCTTTTTCTCTTTCGTTTGCTCTTTGTATACTAATATTATTTGAATAAAATAGAAGATGAATAAAGAAGTCCTTAACTAGAGTTACTAGACCAAAAAATCAAAAAGTTCTGGAGCAAATTCTGGTTTTTTGAACCAAATTCCGGACTTTCTTACAAATAGATAGAGATCCTAGTCACCCCAAACTTACGTTATTTTAGGAAAAATGAAATTTTTAATGGATGGAATGGATACTCGCTTTCGCTAAGCTGAAAGCGGGTCCGTTTTTCAGGTAGCAGCTATCAAAGGTGGAAAATAACCATGGGAAGATGTTTGACCCGTCACATTTGTCTGGCTCATTGGAAAATATTTTAAAATATTATACTTGATAATATATATAAAATTCAGCCTTCCTAAAATGACAAAAGTTATGGCCCACAGGAAGTGTCTGACAACTGTATATCTTCGTTCATAACAATATCATATATGACATATGTAAAAACTAGCCTTGCTACTTCGACGTAAGTTAGCATGGTTATTTTCCACCTTTGATACCTGCTACCTGAAAAACGGCCCCGCTTTCAGCTTAGCGAGTATCCATTTCTTTCTAAGTTTATGTTAAATTACCGATACTGAAAATTTCATCTTTCTTAAAATCACGTAAGTCTGGGGTGACTGGGATCTCAATCTAAAATGTAATGTTAATATAATGCCTCTAAAAACGTATTTCCTGTTTACTCGACGAGTGTCAACAGTTCTTGTCAACTTTTTGAAAACTAATTGTGCGAATCTTATTTACTTTCCGTTCAATCCTTGATGGCCATATTCCAGTCTAAGATTTGGGATTTGAGAGGAAAAACAATTCCATTATGAATGTAAATTGTGGAAATTCCAGAATCCGGACGTATGACCATTCTACACTGAAGCAGCTTTTATTTTGGCATGTTTTCTATAGCATTATCTAGTTATTGTTCTTGGTTTCAATTTGCTGAACTACTTCTAATCGTTCCATCCATTTCAACGGGAATCACTAATTATCACGACGCCATTGTTCGTTAGTACGAGTCGCTTCACTACCCATTTATAACGAAAACGGACACATACATCAATTAATACAAATATTAATATAGATGACGTCAAACGGTGCAAATATGAAGCCTGAGGAAAAGGATACATATTTGTGCCGTTTGGAGTTAAAACATTGGGCGCGTGGGGTCCGTCGGCAAAGAGTTTCTTTAAAGACATTTCTAAGAAACTCTTAGACACTACCCGTGATCAGAAGATTGGCTTATATTTTGCTCTGAGAATTAATATTGCTATACAGTGTGGCAATGCAGCGAGCCTTCTAGGTACGCTTCCCGCTGGTAATCATCTGGTACATTAACAGACAGAGTTACTTTCGCATTTATAATATTAATAGGGATAAAATATCCCTATTCCTACTAATTTTATAAAAAAGCAAAGTTTGTGAGTTTGTTTGTAGGAAGTAATCTCTTGAACTAACTAAACTGATTTTGAAAATTCTTTCATCAGGAAAAAGCTACATTATTCCTGAGTGACATAAGCTATATTGGATTGCGATTAATTAATAATATTTTTTAATGCGCCACAAGAGAAGTGGCCACAGTTGAACTAGTAATAAATATAACACAAATTGAAAAACAAAACAACACGACAAAAATATATCAAACATTTTCTTATACCTATATATATTATAACATCTTTTAATATAAGCATTTCACGCGCGACTGTACACAATACCGCGTGGGGGCCATAAAATGAGCGATGGCACAGTAAACCGCTGTTGATGTATTACTCTTGGCCCGATTTCGGAGTTACACGCGCAATAAAAACACACACGATATTACCCGGGTACAGATAATAAAAAGCAATTTGTACCGGACTATTCTTTTTTTAAATTCCAATTGTGACAGTTCCTTTTGTCAACATTTCAATTTGATATTTTTATTCTTCGTCCATGAAGATCAAGCAAAGATCAAGAGAAGAGACCATACAGCGCAATAAAAACACATGCGATATTCCCGGGCAGAGATAATAAAAAGTAAATTGTAACGGAATGTTCTTTTTCAAATTCCGAATTGTGGCAATATTTCTATTAATGGTTTAAGGCGTGTATATACTATTAGTCGCGGCTGAGGGGCGTTGCTTACAACGTATCTGGATAAGGAAAGTCCATTGAAGTGTGCACATTATAAGTCGTAAGTCGCGAACGTGAACCTTGAGCGTGCGAATGACCCAAAGGAGTCTGGAGAGTGTGGTTACGGGTCTAGTATGCACATTGTTCGGATGCGTCCCGTAAAGTGAGGGGCACCTTTATAGAGTTTTCTTTCTTCGTACATGAAAAACCAGCCAATATCATCATAGATCCTACAGCTCAATAAAAACATACGCCAATAGTCTCGGGCACAGATAATAAAAGCAATATGTACTAGACTGTTCTTTTTTTAAATTCGCAATTACGACAGTTTGTTATTCCAATATTTCAATTTGGTAGTAGTAGTGCTTCATAAATTACAGTTTAAAAATACACTTTAAAGAGTTTACTTTAATGGTCTTTTCTTGTATTCGTTTTATTACCTTTTACACCAAGTAAATTACATCTTTAACAACCAAATAAAGGGCGTTATAATGACATTCGCTCAGCGGTTCTAAATAAACCAACGAAGGAACACTCACTGACTTAGCATCGGATTTATTGTATTAATAGAGCATTGTGATCTTTCTCAGTCGCGGGAAGCCTAAGCTAGTTAGGATAAAGAAGACTGTCTACGACCAAACAAAGGATGGTTAAGCCAAGGTCTGCATGAGTAGAATTTTGATCAAAAAGGTATAAACTAAAAGATAACTAAATTTGACTGATCCAAAGAGGGCGACCTTCACCAGCTATGTTGGTGCTGTTGGACGGTCTGAAGGTAGCAGGCGGTGAGGGCGTATGGTGTGCAACGAATGATGGATACGGTCTCCAAGTGCAGGGCTTAGAGCGTAGAACTTAGCCAATTTTTCTGTTAATAATATTATAAAATACCTTATATTTCGTGAACAATAAAGAATTGTTTACCTACCATCAAAAGTGACGTATAAAGTTATTGTCATTTTTGTTCTTAACCGCAATAACAAAACTTTAGGCCTTTACAATCAACATTACGGAACCCTAAACTATATGTAGACTGATACAAACTTAGCTAATTTCCCTTTTAACAATTAAATAATGTATTTTGTCGAGGTCAATAAAGAATTGTTTATATACTGTCAAAAGTGACTTTTGAAGTTAGTGTTTTTTTTAAATAAGGCTTGTTACTGCCTTTATAATCAACATTACGGAACCGTCTACTATGCGTAGACGGAAATGTTAGGCCAATTTTTCTTTAAAAAATATAACTTTTATTTCGTGAACAATAAAGAGTTGTTTATCTACCCATTAATCAACAATAACGAACGCACCCGCAGGCAAAAGCTACTACCATAAATACTCTCTGTAATAAAGTAATAAAAAGTTAACAAATCGAAATAAATCATTTCAAAATAAAACAAAATTAATTATTCGAACGCAATCCGAGCGGACAAAGTGAGTCCAATAAAAGCAAATATCTGATTTTATCGGTCTTTAATCTGGGAAACTAGCGAGACCCCAAAACGATAACCGAATGTCCTGCCTGGTTTATGGTGAAATTGTAACATAAAGTCAAATAGTAGTCGTTCATTAGTACTAATAGTTCTCGAATTAATTTCGATAATTTCTATATAAGATTTAAAATCCGAACTTAAAAATCAGAGCTTAAAAGTAATCATGCAAATATTTACACTGTTTAGCGTTGTGCAAGACGAACAAAATATGATAGACCGATCCCCGAGCTCGTTGAGCGAAACCGATCGCTTTGGAGTGCGTTACGAGAACTTAGTATGAAATAATCGAATTAGAAATGATAAAAGTGGAATAGTTTTCATACAATTTCCTGCGGCCGGGCGGCCTGTCGTAAGAGGCGACTAAACAACCCACAGCCAGGTGGTAGGGTATTTGCTCGACTGGATGGCGACCACTCCTGGTCTAGAGTATGCCGCCATAACAACCTTGTGTTGTGTTCCGGCAGCAGTGACCAGGTTCCAGTCTCCTTTAAGAGAGCAGCAGCGCATTTGTAGCACTTTGGTGTTGCAAATGTCCATAGGCGACGGTAACCACTTTCCATCAAGTGAGCCGTCTGCCTGTCTGCTGAACTCCTTCAATAATAAAAAAAAAGAAGTTAAGCCGCGTGTTACTACATAAATATATGAACCAAAGTTAAAAAAATGCATACATTTATTTTATAAGTCTTTCTTCACGTAGGCTCCATCTATACAATTAGTCGTTCGCCTGAGAGCGAAGCTATTAGAGACATTCAGTTATGATAACTTATACTAATATATAAAGCTGAAGAGTTTGTTTGTTTGATTGAACGCGCTAATCTCAGGAACTACTGGTCTGATTTGAAAAATTCTCTCAGTGTTAGATAGCCCATTTATTGAGGAAGGCTATAGGCTATATTTCATCACGCTAAGACCAATAGGAGCGGAGCACCAATGAAGAATGTTTCAAAATCGGGGGGTTTTGAAAACAAATTTCACGCGGACGACGTCGCGGGCACAGTTAGTAGTACTATATATTTAAATAGTAAGTTAAGTTGAAATTGTATTTTACTGGGCCTAGAAGTCTCTTGTTATAACATGATCAAATTATAAAAACCGAACTTTTCTCTCAGTTTCACAAGATGAAATCTCTATTTGATTCGTTTAAATAAACAAAACGAAGTCTTTACCTTTTTATTTGAACCCACTTTGAGTCTTTAAAATCTCGTAGTATCATGCATGATATTGGTAAAGCTGGGTAGACACCTCTTTTATATTAACAAATATTTAGGTAGATTCAAAAAGTTGCCTTGACTAAATAAGTTTTGGAAAAAATAGATGTTTTGACTCATAAACGTAGTAGTAGCGTGGTAGTGCCATGCTGAAGTTATAATCTTGATTACAGCTCCTAAGACCTGCTCGATTGCTGTGATACCACGCTCTCACAGAACATCGGTATAAAAATTGTTAGCCTTGAACTTCACGTGTTTTATCTGATAAATGAGAGTTCCGATGGCCCCCTTCTTCCTCCCCTATTCAAATACCCTTTATTCCATCTTTCGTATCCTACCTTTCCTACCCCATCCCCTCTCTCCCATCTTAAAGGCTGACAACACACAGGCTTAGCCCCTGGTGTTGCAAACGTCTATATACTTGCCTGTTTGCTAGCTTCACAATAAAAAAAAAAATAAAGTTTAAACATACTCAAAATAAAATTTAGTCCTTGTTTAGGCTATGTAAGAATTTTAAGTTTAGTTTTTCGGTAGTTTCAAACGTCTAATCTAAAATAAAATTGACGAAATGGCAACAGCGAAAATCAGTCACGGGTATCCCCGAGATGTAATCATCTCTAATCGAATTTCAAATCGAATAGAATTTCAATAGTAGCCCCAATAGTTACAAGCGTCCATTAAATTACGACGGGGATTTACGAGCGGCATATCCAACCCTTATTTATTTAAATTAGAATATCTCATTCACATGCCCCTACCTGCCGATAATCGAATCTTGTTATATATGGGTCAAAATGAGTACAAAAAATTGGATCAATTTTGGGACAGTCCAATCTTTGAAGAAGAGTACCAAAAAATGACAATCTACTTTGATGTTAATTTGATGATTAGATCAACTTTATACGCTAGATGTCATTACTATCGATTCTAAGCGGTTTATTCAAATTCAAAAGTTTTATTCAAAATAAGAACACTTTTTGAAGGTTATATATACATTTTACTTCGTAGTCTATGTACACCGCTTCGCTACCTGTTATTGCTGTTAAGGAGAAGAAGCGGCAAGAAACTCCCCAGCAACACGTTTAGCTAAAAATTATTCAATTCAAACTTTTTTTTCAAATAAATTTTATACAGAAATAGGTTATACAATTACTTTTCGAAGAATTAATGGAGTTGTAGCAAACAGTGCATACTCAGTAAGACAAACACACAATAAAAGGAAAGAAAAATATTATTATAGTTATAATAATGACATGACGTACTAAAATTTTATACTGCAACATATCTCAATAAATCCTTACATGCTTGGTAAGATGAAAACGTTATACAAAATATTATACTATATATGAGGCTGGAGCGAGCTACCATCTAAATGAAGTTTTGTCATTTAGGTATTCTTCAATAGTGTATATATACTATTGAAGTAGTGTATATATAGTATTGAATAGTGTATATATATATATACTACACTTCCCTTCTTTAGGAAGATGTTTTTTAATTTGCTTTAAATTTAGTGAAAGGCAGATCTAATATTTCATTCGAAATCTTATTGAAGAAGCGTATACCAATCCCCAAGAAAGATAACAATACTTTTTGCAATCTAAAAGATGGCAATATCAGTCTATTACTATGCCTGGTGTTGAAATTGTGAATATCCTTATATTGTTTATAGGCACTCAAATTATTACGAATATAAATTATATTGTTACAGCTTAAGTTCCGGCAAAAACAAATTAACACCTGCATACCTGATTTGCAGGTTTTATTACTTTACGGCATTCGGACTTCTTTTGTTTATTTTGTGTTTAAAATTTGTGATTAGAAAAACAGCCTACTGTGTTTTGTAATATTTTATGGTAGTCATTAGCCAGGTGTGATTCTGAGAAGTTCGGTCCACGCTGTCAGTTAGACACTTGTGCAGCATAAAGCAATACCCCAATGAAGAGATCGTCAGTCTATCTTATATATAGCGTATCACATAGATGATACACTATATATGTGTATCAAAGAGGTAAAGTTTGTGAGTTGTTGGGATGTTCGGGGTAATCTCTGGTACTACTGATACAATTTTGATAACTCTATCATCAGTACAAAGCTAAATTATTCCCGAGTAACATAGTCTATGTTTGATTGTGATGAATAAATCAAAAAAGTAAAAATGTTTTACGACCTGCAAAGTGGGCACTAGAACGCTTGTCAAATATGTTACAGCAATAACGTTCCACGCAAGAATTGCGCACATCCTCCTACAAGGTACTGCGAGTGCTCTCTGGGTTTATGAATTATCAAAAGTTTACAAAGCTTAATTAAATCTTCATATCCGTGCGTGTGTGCGTGGTTGCATGTGTATTTTTTAAAGAAGCTCAACGAAGTCGGCACGGGTCAGCTAGCTATTTATAAATCTAAACATCCTTTAACGTTGACTTGGGTAAATAGGATAATTATTACAAAATCCCTTTATTTATTTAGGCAGTGCGAAATTTAACCTACTTTGCATTTTAAAAGGAGTCTTTGGAACCATTAGAATTTGACGAAAACCCAATTAAATCTAAATATTACGCCCTTCTGATGTTAAAAGTCAATGTAAAGCTTGGTTCATACTAATAGGATAATGGACATATGTCATTATGAATTCTAAATTTATTTAAGTGCAAATGCACAAGTAAAAGGGTAAGTGCGGGATAGTTTATGCACAATGAAGTATTACGTAATAGTGATAAACGTCCATTATTTCCGTCATTTTTTATGTGTGTTCAGCGTTAACTTTTGGTTTATGAACCGATTTTGATAATTTTCCTTGCTCTGGATTTAATATAAGGTTTCAGAACAGTTTCATATAAATTCATTGTTATTGGATTTCATACACGAAGTTAATTGTGAAAAATTAAAAAAATGTGCAAAAAAGAAACCGACTTCAAGAGCAACTAAAAAACATAAATGAAAAAATTTGGAGTATCTTTTAAAGAGAATGAAACACCCGGTATGATATAACTCGTATATTAATTAGACTGGCGCAGCCAGTCACAAAACTAGCAAGTATCGTAACACCCTCTATTCTTTGCATTTAATTAATACACACAACAATTTTCTACATCTTAATGTTGGTGTATTTTGCAATTTTTCGAAGTGAAACTTCTTTAGATTCGTTGTGATTTGGAACTCGACGAAACGAAAAAAGGCGACACTAAAAAGAGATATTTAATCATTTAAACTTAGATTAAATGATTAAATATCTCTAGATAGAATTGGAAATATTTTGAAGTTTTGAAGTTCATAAATCCAATTTCAAACTAGAGCATTTGTTTCCTATTTTAGTTGTTATAAGCCTTTCATGTTATTTGTTCAAAGTAAAAACATAAAATCTGAATAATATGTTTTATATTTTTTTGCAATAGTATATTTACATAATTTATAATTATAATATTACATATAATCGAATACAATAAAAGAAGACTTATTTTTATTGTATTCTACCCATAGTCCCCTAAGACTATAAGTAGATGTTTTATAATATATCTTAAATATGTAATATTTTGCATTAAAATATAAAATAATTTTTGAGCTATTTGTTTATATTATAAATAAATAAATCTACATTTACTATTTAGATACTCTACATTTGTCTCACTCTCTCGTAGGCTACTTTTCTGAAGTTTCACTGCCAGGTGGTAGGGTATTTGCTCGACTGGATGGCGACCACCCCTGGTCTAGAGTATGCCGCCATAATAACCTTGTGTTGTGTTCCGGCATCAGTGACCTGGTTCCAGTCTCCTTTAAGAGAGCAGCAGTGCATTTGTAGCACCTTTAGTGTTGCAAATGTCCATAGGCGACGGTAACCACTTTCCATCAAGTGGGCCGTCTGCCTGTCTGCTGAACTTCTGCAATAAATTAAAAAAAAACTTCTGCCGTGTGTGAATTAAACGCACACATATATTTTTTTTGTTTTTATGTTGTTTTATCACCAACTTGAAGGTGTTGTAGAAAATATTTAATATATGCCTTTTAGTACTATTGAAGTCAGTTTCTTATTTGCGAAATTTCTTTATTTTTCCCTTTTAAGCAGGGCTTGAAAACGTTATCAATTACCGATATTTTCGAAAGAGATACTGCCGTACCGGTATATTTTTTTACCATTACTTGGTAACTTTTATGATTTTAACGTTATAATATAACGGTAAAAATCGGAATAATGCATAACTTTAGACGTATCGGTAATTTTTACGGTATTTCAAGCGACCTTGCCATTTTTAATAATTGATTTTATTACGACTGCATGTTACCCCGACAATTGACAAACACAACTGTTTACGCGCGCTATTAGCACAATTCTGTTTGACAATCTTTGCGAGTGAAAGAGAGCAAGGATGGTAACAAAACATAGTTATAACGGTAAAATTACCGATAAAAATAGTATTAAAGTTATATTTTTTTACCGATTAAATGGCTAGAAATAACGGTAAGTTTTATAACGATAACACATTTTTACCGGTATTTCAAGCCCTGCTTTTAAGTTACGCGTATGAAATCCAATAATTCAAATTAACATGAAACTATTCTGAAACTTTTATTAAACCCAGAGCTAAACGAATGATCAAAATCGGTTCATAAACCAAAAGTTAACGTTGAACGTGAACACACAAAAAATATTTACACTACGAATTGAGAACCTCCTTTTTATGAAGTCGGTTAAAAACGTAGTTTGTAACACACTTTGTATTCACAGTTAGCACCACTAATTCGTTCCTGTTTTCATAGAAAATCTCAATTAAAAGCTTAAATCGTTACGTCTTTACATTAAAAACACAACTAAATCAATTTAATCTTTTTATTTTCAATTTCATGACATTTTCGAAACGGGAAACACACTTTTTACGACTAGAAAAGAATGGAGTATTCTTAGCCCGGGATAATTCCGTAGTCAAATAAAAAATATTAAACATTGGCTAACCTTACAGAATTCTTCGATGTAGTCAACACGGACTTGGCTGATAATTTTCTTTTATTGCATTAGTTCAGCAGACGCACACGGCCCACCTGGTAGAAAGCAGTTTCCATCGCGTATGGACATTTGTAACTCCAAAGGTGCTGCTACCAATGTGCTGCAGCTCTCTAAAGGGAAACTGGAACCTGGCCACTAATGCCTGAACACAACTCAAATTTATTTACAGTTAGTAGTAACCTATAAACAGCAATAAAATGTTACGATAGTGAAGACACTTCTTAATATTATCTTTTAAAAGTGTTGAGATTTATTTTCAAAATTTACTCCGTAAAAGCTTTGATTAGATATTCAATATTAATAATTGCTTTTTATTAACGATGAATGAATATTCAATGTTGATTTATATTTTATCTTCAACTATAATCAATGTCACCTGTCATATTTTTTATGACTTGTGTCTATAAAGCTAATACGGGTTGGTACAATAGGTTCTGCTATTATGTTTTTTTTTCTGAATCAAATATCTCACCAGGGCTTGGAAACCATTAAAAAAGTCGAACCTGTTACAGCGTCAGTACAGTCGCGGAATGAAAATGTTCGTCATCTTATAGTCGACTTTTGCTTGCACAAGTACAAGAAACAATACTGCCAACATGATAATTAATGTTACGGTTATAAAATATAGAAACTTGAAAAAAGGAAATTGCAATGTTGACAATGACGGACGCTGAGATTTACAATAAGAAGCAAAGAGGATATAATCACTACGCTTAATATAAATATTAAAACCTATAAAACGGTTTTACATGTCTGAACAATCTTTTTCGACAAGATAGAAAATCAAACAACTTTGATCTAAGTAATTTTAAACTTTATTGTCGCCGCCGAGAGACTACATTTTTCCAAAAACTGGTATAGGCATTGTGGACCGATTTTCAAATTGTTTCTTTTAACTCCCGAGATAGTCCTATGGTCACCAAGTCAGGATCTGATTTGTGAGTTGCAAGGAAATCGAGTGCAACCCTTGTTGAAGAGCATATACACCGAAAAGTAAAATGGCAAAATTGTATACGCATGCCAGTTGTACGATTTCTACAGGTGCTTAATATAATATATCTAAAGCTATTGAAGTATTTGCGCAACTAAAAATTATTTTTTTTGTTGTTAAAAAACCGACTTCACATTAAACACCAAAACATAAATTTAAACGACTTCTTAGACAACATATTTGAAGTCGGTATCAAGTAAGACATAAAAATTATTATATTTTGTAAATTTGTTGTTGTTCTTTTATGTTTTACTTGGCACCCACTTCAAGATGTTGTAGAAAGAAGTCGGTTAAATATTTATTTTTTCGTTTTTAGTGTGAAGTCGGTTTTGATTTTGTAAAAAAAAATCCATACATCAATTAAACCTCACCTCATTTTATTCAATACGAAAATTATGAAAATTATTTTATATTTAATAGGCATCTATAAATAAACACTCGAAACGCACGTTATTTTACCCCAATCCATCAAATCAGTGAATGGGAAAACATTGATTGCAATCAAATGAGATGCGGTCCAATGATCGGCGCAATTTTGTGTTTAATTAATATATATATACATCTGCTCGACACAACTGGAGACCGGTAGGCTGGAGCTTACATCGCTCATAGGATTAGCCTCTGTATACAGCGAGGTAATGCTGCCAGCCTTCTAGGTACAATGCCCAGCGACAGTGGTCTGGTGGGGCTTTTATTTCAGTTTTTTACTATTGTATAGATATTTTTAAGTTAGGTTTATTTATAGGATATTTTAGTTTTTTATTTTATAATTAGAATTGAATTGAATCATGATACATTTGTATCCTAAATATATTTTTTTTGTCAAAACGATACTTGTACAATATATAGCTATATATGGAATATATATAATTTTGTTAAAAACAACTTTTTTTTCTTGGTTTGCCTTTGACATTCCTTACCAGAAATTGTTTCTTACAAGCTACACTACAATTTGGTATAATACAGGTGTGTTTATTTCTTCAAAATCAACTGATTCGATTCCTAATCGATTTTCAAAAATCTGATGAAGCAGTATTAGTTTTCGTCAAACTCAGTCACGAGACTCCTTTGAGTGTGTTTCTCTGGCGATTATTATTTATCTATAATACTACAGTCTTATACTAAACAGAAATAGGAAACAGTTATTTGTTTTCAAATTAAAACCACGAATTCGTCATATTGTACATCCCTATGTGAATTTGAACTAGTTTCCCATCACGGTTGGCAGATCACAAATAACGCTTTAATAAAATCCTTTGACGTGTATGTTAAATCTCGGATTTATTTGAATACGAAAGTCTGGGAAATTAATAACAAAGTTCTCTTTGATTGAATTCGGTAAATGGTATATTTTAATTATCGTATATAATAATATTAAAATTCAAAAATGCAAAGCTCTTTTTCATTGTACATTAGTTTTTTATGTTTTTTAGTATGACTTCAGCAGACAGGCAGACGGTCCATTAATGGATGGACATTTTTAGAACCAAAGGTGCTAACAATGTGCTGCCGCTCTCAAAAGGGTAACTGGAACCTGGCCACTAGTGCTGGAACACAACTCAAGGTTGTTACGGCGGCATACTCTAGACCAGAGGTGGTAGCCATCTAAACTGACTTTTTTCTTCGGCTACGCCGCAAACTGAAGATCGAACCGAAAACATAGCAGCTCTAAAAAAAGACTTTAAGTGAGTTTTTTTTATATATATAAACCTTGAATGAAAAATCATTTAAGTGATGAAAAACATTTAAAATGCATTGCGTGGTTTAGACGGAGTTAACGGATGTACAGACAGATGCGGAAAGCGACTTTGTTTTATACTTATAAAGAAGATAAGTTTACATTTATATAATTATGTACAGTCATATCATGAAAATGTTCGCCGGTTTCTAAAATGAATCATTTAACGTTCCGCGAGCACATGTTACCTTTTCAAACAAAGTTACAGAACAGAATGTTCCACAGAAAATTATTTTTAACTATTTGACAATAAAGTTTAAAATTACTTAGATCAAAGGTGTTTGATTTTCTATCTTGTTTAAGACGATTTTTATTGGTTTCAATATTTAGGTTAAGCGTAGTGAGTATATCCTCTTTGTTTCTTATTGTTAATCTCAGCGTCTGTCAACATTGTTATTTTCTTTTTGTGTGAAATATATGTGTAAACTATAATATTGTGAATTTCTATAAATGCCGTATTATAGACACGGCATTTTTAGAATTTCATTGAAGGTATTTAAAAGAACCAACTGGAAAATTATAAACTATACTATATTAAAATATGTTGTTACGAATTACGGGACTCGAATTAAAATAATGCCTTTGGAATTATTATAGTGTTTATTAGAACTATACAAAGACGTATAACACAGGTTCAAATATAACCGAACACAACAAGTCGAAACGTAATGTAGAAGATCGAAATTCAATAAAACGCGCAAAGTCCCTCACTATTAGATTCCCGATTGTAGTGCACACGTCTCGCTTTGATCGTGGTTCTCGCTCGACTGCCCCTCTTCTTCAACCAGGCCATCGTTTTATCGTGCACAAGTGCAATGTGCCCGCCCGGCCACGTGGACCGAATTTCCTAGAATCAGCTTGTACTTTAAAATCCGTAACACCTGGCTAATGATTACAATACAACAATAGGTTGTTTTCTAGAAACGTATGCCAATAAATAAGCAAACAAAAGAAGACGATCATAAAAGAATAACAATAGTTTCAATGTTATTAGTTCAAATGCCGCCGGGTAATAAATGTGCTTCTACAAATCTGTACGTGGAATTTGTCTTTGTCGGCGCTTAGGTTGTAACAATATAATAAGTAAAATGACGAAAATGACCAAAGTGATCAAAATGACCGAAATGATCAAAATAACCAAAATGACGAAAATGGCCAACGTGATCAAAATGGCAAATCACAAAAAAAAACAAAACCTATCCTACTTTCCGGGATGAGCTAAAGCTCATTGAGAGATTTATGTAAACATAAATCTCTCCCATTATCCAGGATGAAAAGTATCCCTGGTCCACCCTCAGTATTAAAATTAAATATATACCGAACTTCAGCCAAATTGGACAAATATATTTTATCCCGAAAAAAGGGATAGTTTTCAGGATAAACCTAGGACGACCTCGGCATTGAATATATATATATATCTATATATATATACATATACTGAGTTTCAGTCAAATCGGTCCAGTAGTTTTACCGTGAAAGCATAACAGACAGACAGAGTTAATTTCGCATTTATAATATTAATAGGGATTAAACGCCGAAGCCTACTAGATTTCGGTACGAGCGTTGCAAATTATGACGTCATTTCTTTAACCAGTCAAATAGCGTGTTAATTATAGTTTAAACAGTAATTATAATTATTTTTTATCATAATACAGTGGACTACAATGGGTGGACTGATTACAAGTGGGTTATACGACAACGAAGGGACCACTATACTTCCGTCGCTATATGATGTAATCGTCGCTATATACATAGGTAAAAAGACAAAATTGTGCAACAAATTGTAATAATCTTAAACAACTATTAAATAAAAATATATGATGTCTATAAACCATATTAGTTTTTAAGAAAATTTGTATGCCAGTGAATGGCGAAACATGTTCCCACCATATAATAAGACCTAGTTATCCATGTTTCATACAAATAAAGATTTCAAAGATTTCAAAAATATATCATACTAGCTGTGCCCGCGACGTCGTCCGCGTGGAATGGGTTTTCGAAACCCCCCGATTTTGAAAGATTTTTCATTGGTGCTCCGCTCCTATTGGTCTTAGCGTGATGATATATTCTAGCCTATAGCCTTCCTCGATAAATGGGCTATCTAACACAGAAAGAATTTTTTAAATCAGACCAGAGTAGTTCCTGAGATTAGCGCGTTCAAGCAAACAAACAAACTCTTCAGCTTTATATTGTTACAAGTTACAGGACTCGAATTAAAATGCCGTTAGAATTATTATAGAATTTATTAGAACTATACAAACACGTAAAACATAGGTACAAATATAACTGAACACAACCAGTCCAAACGTAATGCACGATTCAATAACACGCGCAAAGTCCGTCACCATATAGATTACCGAATGTACACACGTCTTGCCTCACTTGTGGTTATCGCTTGACTGCCTCACCCCTCTTTTGGGGCATTCCTTTATACTGTACAAATACAATATGTCTACTCGACCGTGTGGACTGAATTTCTAAGAATCACACCTGGCTAATGACAACCATAAAGATTACAATACACAATGGGCTGTTTTTCCAATCACAAATTTTAAAAACAAAGTAAACATTAGAAGACGGTCATAAATGTTATTAGCTCAAACGCCGACGGGTAATAAATGTGCTTTGGTTACAGATATCCAGGTGGCCTAAATTGTAACAATATATTAGTATAAGATTTTAATACTACGTCAACATTAAGGCGGACTTAATTTAATTTGGGACTAGGCTCATGGACTTGTACTCCCTTCAAACGAAAGCTTAGATGCTCATAACCCGCAAAATTTCAACTACCCTCGTCTGAATTTTCATGGGCATATCATAAATTCAAACTGACCCATATGTTTAAACAACTTTTACGCGAAAACCGGGCTTTATTTATTTTACGGGTAACTTAGTTGACCGTTAACGGTGTTGCAAATTATAAACTTTTCCCTATTTAACTTAGAAGGACGATACCCTTATTCTGTGAAATTTGAAATGTAACGCGGATGCGTAATTCTTACGACACTGGTACACGCTAAGAAATTTCACCGTGTCTGCGGCAGATAGGAGCAATCTATCATGTACACGACTAGAATTTAGTCTGATCTATACCCTCTTTTTTAACAACTCGACGGTCTTTAGTTCCATACCCTTTTTTACAACTTATAGAAAAAGTTTTTAAAATTTATACACCCCGCTTATTTGTTATTTTTGTTATTGTGTGTGACATTTATTGAAAGTATTTTTGTGTTGTGATGTACCTTACGAATAACTAATTATATTAATTTATTCTAATTTTAATACTAAACTTATACTAATGTAGAATGTATCTGTTACATGCTGGTATTGTGAGGAAGTGCATGTGCAGTGTGTGCCTTATGTCTATACCTATATATATTAACCTAACTATTGTCATGTGTGTTGTTTTTTCGTTTCTGGATCTATAACCCTTTCCAAGCATTAATTTAACTTTTGACAGCTCGATGATGGATCAATTAGTAATGTCCTAATGCGTTACCGACTCGATTTCTTATAAAAATCGACATCATTTATAATTAAATTTTAAGCAATTTAACAAGGCTTTGGTGTGGGATGCGACTTGCTAAGATACATTGGCCGCATCCCATTTACCAAACACGTCTAGATCAGCCGGTTCGGCGGCGGAAACAGCATTCAAGCGGCGCAAATATGCAACCCTCAGTGGAGTTATATAGTTTTACCGTTAGCTGTTGATATGCTTGGACCGTGGGGTCCTGAGCCTCTATTAAAATTTATCAAAACTACTCATTGACTCTTCAGGTGATCAGAATCATCAGATCAAATAATTATGTCATTTGTTTCTCACCTACTCCAGCCCTCACTTCTCCCCTTGGATCCCCGGATGGCTTACATTCATAATTGGAACTGATAGTTGGCACTGGGATCGGGTTTTAGGATCCGCCTAATCTTCTGGAACAATTTTGATGATTTTGTTTTTGTGTCTTTGAGTGGGTGGGTGGGTGGTTTATAGTCTAAAATCATACTCAACCTTTGTCATATAAGGGCCACATGGACGTATTAGATAAGATGCTGCGGGCCACAAAATTAATTCATTTCGCTGTTTTTTATTGTTAGAGTACAGCAAAGAGATTTGCGGCGCACCTGATGGAAAGTGGTTACCGTCATCTATGAACTTTTGCAACACTGGAGGCGTTACCAATGTCATTGTACAACTACTAGTATGGCAGACGGGCCACTTACAAAAGCTCGGGTTGAGTATCGATCAATACAGACACATAATTGGAACCGGTAGGTGGTGCTGGAATCGCATCCTAGATTTTATTTTGTCAAGGCAGGATAATGTCTGCCGTGACCGTTAGTTATATAAATATATGACTTACACTTACGTCAACGAAGTTTCGCTGGTAAGTACTATTAATAAAGAATAAGGGTGCAAAGCATTCCGGTTCCGAACCGTGTGTAATAAGGTCTAATTGGGACCCAAATGTAAATTAAAGTGTACCCTGTATCATTCCGTACTAGAAGTTTTACGAGGATACACTTTGTGCGATATTTTCTCATGGAATTATTACAATTTGCTACGATACGTTTCTACATAATAGAGTCAAGCTGGAATCATTATTTTGATTACAACTGGTGCTGAACATCTGGAGTTTCTGCTTTTTTAATGCAAGGATCTAGGTCACATCTCTCCCATATGGTCCGCAATATTGAACCAGCATATTACCCGTCGGCTGTAGCGCCCTACACCCCCACTGCGATTCAGGCAGACTTCAAACGGATTTTCCTTCTTAAAAAAAGTGATTGAATCTAGTGACCAACACCTGCCAGGAATGCGGCGCTAAACTGCAGAAACGGCCCACATGGATCCCAGAGGCATGGCCTGGCTGCGTAGTGGCTAAGATGCTGTACAATGATAGAGGATAACTAGCGGAGGCTGCCGAAAGACAGGGAAGAGGATAAGCTTGCGAACCCCCGTTGCAGACAACTACCAATAGGGGATCGGCGGCATCACTACGCTCACTTTCCAATAATGACGTGATGATTTTTAAGGTACTGATTGATATTCATAATAAAGCATGCTGAAAACTAACATGCTTCACAGCCGTTCACGTTTTCTAGTAATAAGAATGCTAGTTTTAAACATACTCTTGAATAATAAGCCTCATACTGATGAGCAAACCTGTTCAGTCGCGCTTGAGGCACGTCCCAACCCCCCACGCCCAGGTAGCATGCTCGAAAATCAAACGACTGCGGCTTTTTCAGCATGCTCGAAATAAAAATGTTCATTACTAGCGATGCTTTGACATACATGCCAGTAAGCAGCATTTGTTTAATAATAGCATCCTTTCGTGCTGGTAATGAGCATGTGTATCAATTTCGTCGTCAGCTAATCACAATCCACTGCTGGACGTAGGACTCCTCAAGTTGGCGCCAGCGCCTACTGGCGACCTTGCCCAGGTCGTCAGTCTATAGTGTTGGAGTGCGAGCGACACTACGTTTGCCAAGATGCGGTCTCCACTCCAGGACCCGTATGCTCCATTGGCCATTAGTCGTGCGACAGAAGGGATCGGCCCACTGCCACTTCAATTTGCTAATTTTATGAGCTATGTCGGCTACCTTGGTGTTCTTATCGATATCCTCATTTCTGACTCTATCCATAAGAGACACAACATAGCTTCATAGCCCGTTGAGCGACTTGGAATTAGTGAACCAGTGCTGCCGTCAGCATTCACGTCTCAGCCCCGTAGTTCAGGATAGGGAGGACGCACTGCTCGAAGACGTCTTAAAGCATTGCGGTTGTTTGTGTATGAGTACCTTTAAGCAATTTGATAAGAGCAGTTCTTACTAGAAACATTGTCATTTCAGTCCTTCTTTCATGTTGCATAGGACCAGGAAACTAATGAAACAATGTTCGTAAATTCCAAATGTGTAAGTTAATACACACTGTAATAAGCTTTTAGATCGCAACTATGTTATTTTATGCTACTTTTCAACGTGTTACCGTAAATACTTCATCCCACATCCCTCGTCTACACTGTTTAATACCATAAAATGTGTGCAAAGTAGTGTGGAAGTTTTACTAGCTTGTATAGAAAATTTTTTGATACTTTGTTACTATGATTCATATTTATCTTAAATCTCCATGTAAATATATAATTTTAAAGTTTGGAGTTGAAACATTAGGTTGGTGGGCTCTATCAGCAAAGTTTTTTCAAAGAAGTTTGCAAGAAACTCTTCGATGCCACTCGTGATCAGAACTGGCTCATATTTCGCCCAGCGAATAAGCATCGCCAAACAGCGCGGCAATGCAGCCAGCCTTCTGGGCACGCTCCCATCTGGCAGCGATTTGTTACACAGTCTATAGTCACTTGTACTATTTATAACGTAGTTTATGTTTGGTTTTTAATTGTATTATTTAAGTTAGTTTTAGTTTCCTACCCATTATATTATCTATATAAATAAATACCATTGAAGTGTCTGTTTGTAACGTTAAAATAAAAAATTGAAAAAAATGGGGAGGGGGTTTGATAATAGTTCGGACCAGGAGATTTCGAAAACGCAATTTTTAGAATTTTTGTCTGTCTGTCTGAATGTTCCGGCTAATCTCTGGACCGATTTCGACAGGAATTTCACAGGCAGATAGCTGATGTTATAAGGAGTAACTTACGCCATATTTCTTAGGATTCCGCGAAAAAATATTCCACGCGATCAAAGTCACGAACACAACTTTATATAAATTCGAACATTTACCAATTCGTGTTGGTTAATCCTAGGATTTACCGTAGTTCGGGCTTTTACAGTTACATAAAGCATAGATGTTGTTGCAAGTAATAATTGCATGACTACAAAGTCTAAACCAAATTGTATATATTATATATTCGTCCCATTCCGCATAATGCGTTTCATCCATTGAATTCTAATGGTCATTACACTGCAACACATTAAAATGGAAGCGATGTCAATTTTCCAATATCAACACATTTCACACGTTCGCAGACATTACTGCATATTGTATAGTGATGTGACACGCCGATGATTTCGGTTTAAAGCCGAAAGAAAATAATTCAAGAGTTACCTCAATATAGTTCGCTATCTCGCTGGCGCCTTAGCACAACTTTCTTCTCTTTTATTGAGAAGCTGGCAAAGAGGCAGACGGCGCAGATGGAAAGTGGTTACCTTCGCCTATAGGTGTTTGCAACACCAGTGGCGAAGTAAACGCAGTGAAAGTATTTAGATGGGATAGGGGGGATGAGATAAAATTGAACAAAATTGGGTCGTTTTGATCTTACGCCAAAAGGAAGGTTTGCATTGAAACTCAGCGTTGTGTCGGATATAATTCCGGTACAGCAATATGCTGAGTGCAAACCTTGTTTGTTGAAAATGCGGCGTACAAATTCTAATGTATAAGGAATAATTACGTCGCTATTTATTCAAATAAAGTCTTATAATAAAAAAATAAAATAACAGTTTGACGCCAATATTCTGTGAGAACGTGGTGTCACACAGACCGAGCCGACACAGAACTGTAATCAAAATAATGATTCCAGCATGGCTACGATAAGTTTGTATTCTACGAATCTCACAAATAATATTACGAATGTTTTCGTCTTCTTCTAAGTCGTTCTCTCACTGCTGAGGATGGTGACTTTGATATAATAATAATAATAACAATAACAGCCCATAAATGGCCCACTGCTGGGCTTGGGCCTCCCACTATAGGGGAACGGACAGTATACCCGCCACGCTTGTCCAAGGCGGCTTGGCAGCTTTGATACATCGGTTATCTCGATGTGCAGGTTGCATCACGATGTTTTCCTTCACCGTTATTAGCACGTGGTAATTGTAACAATATGCACATTAGGTCAGAAAACTGCCTAAGTGGTGCATGCGTTCCGGCCAGGATCGAACCCGCGCCCTTTGAGTTTGGGACTCGTGCGCTAGCCATTACGCTACCACGACTTTGATGGTAGTGCATAATTGAGGGACGATGCTACTCACGTCCATAGGATTTATTCTCATCATCCTACAGGTGTCCCCGGGCAGTGCAAAACGAGTAGTAATGCTGAGTTAGGCGGCAATAAAATAACCTGTATCCACAGGGAGTGGCCACGGGAGCTTTGTCGACTAAATACTCTCAAAACAATCTGATATAGAAGGCAATAGGAAACCACTATATCTTCCTAAGACAACTTTGATAAAAGGTACGAATGTTTTACTAGTCATTTTGATTCAGACAAGGTAAACAGTAGTAAGGTAAATAAATGGACAGCAATTATTACAAATAAATAGAGTTACTTTGGGACTTATTTATTTTGACTATGTATTAAAATACGAATCTGGAGTTATTATAAACTTACCAATTAATTCTCAAACTCTGAGTACTACGTCAAGCGTATTATTTTGTATCATCTAAGTTGAGTAATTTACTGCTTGAGACTTACCTGAAACAAAAAGATAATAATATTAAAAATTGACTATTTGACACATTATACAATAAATATGACCATGTCACCGAATTTCGTGATAAGATTAAATGGTTATCTATTCGCTTTCGCCGGAATGTTCATTTACTCTCACTTTTGCACAATATCCTTTACAATCCCTGTACTCCTCCATATTTATAAGAACTTTTTAGTTTTCTCTATCGATCTCATTCCTGTAATTTGCGCTGAAATGAAAATCTTTTGTTAGCAATACCTGCACACACTTCTTCCTTCGTAGGAAATTCTTTTACAGTACAGGGTGTTCGACTGTGGAACTCCCTCCCCTTACCAATCAGAGAAGCTAAATCAATGACTACATCAAAACGTATGGTCACTGACCATTATTGGTCTATGAAATAAAATTGTTGCATTACATGACTGTATCTATTGTTCGAGTGTATATATATCTATAAGTAATTTATAATATCATCGTATATCTAATTATATACAGTAGTTTATTTATGTTTTATTTTATTTTACTAGTATTTCATTGTGATTTTATTGCTTTTATTTTAATTTAGAATACCACCAATAATCGTTTATTGAAATTTTCTTTAGTCTCCTTAGACACTGGGTTGCCTGGAAGAGATCGCTATAAGCGACAAGGCCGCCCATTGTTATAATGCAAATGTATCCATATCAATTGTCTAGATTTAATTTTATGGTAAAAAAGAAAGAGTTTTCATTCATGAATTCATTCTAAAGCATTGTACAAAAAGGAGTGTACGTTTTAATATCTCGCAATCAATGCATTTTACAAATATCGTGTTATGAATAACTATAATTGCAGTTTAAACAATATAATTAACAAGCTATTTGACTCGCTAGAACAGTGACGTCACAGCGCAGACATCCATACGAAATCATCATCGACAGACAAACACACACATTGTATATCGCCAAACTAAGCAAGTTACGCTTGTGTTATGGGTAATAAACAACGGCCAGTCTGGGGCCGATCCCAGACACCCAGACCATAGTAAATAACAGAAAGATCGTTTCCGAAATTTACCATGCCAGGAATCGAACCCGGAGCCTCTGCCTTCCAACGAGTTCGGCCGGATAAGACTTAGCCCGTTAAACCACAGAGGCCGTCAAGGATGAAGGAGGCTCTAATAGTTTTTACCATGATAACAAGTGTCACAGTTTATTAGGCTGTCTAATTGTTTCTATTCTATCTAGTCTAGACTAATATAGTAGAAAGACTAGAAGAATAGAATAGAAAACTCTTACACATATTAATATTGTATAGCAGCAGCAATAGCTATACAATATTAATAATAACAATAACACATTATATATTAATACTAGCTGACCCGGCGAACTTCGTACCGCCATATTTTCTGAATTCCTAAAAGACTGTTTCATGACATAAAAATAAAATCACCAAAATCGGTCTAGGTGATTAGGAGAATTCTAGAACCCGATCTGAGCGCCATCTACCGGTTCTAATTGTGAATCTAAACCATCTGGGAACCCAGTCAAACACAAAAACAAAATCGCTGGAGGTGATTAAGAGGATTCTAGAACCCGATCTCAGCACCACCTACCGGTTCCAATTGTGAATCTAAACCATCCGGGGTCCCATTCAAACACACAAAACAAATATCATCAAAATCGGTCCAGCCGTTTAGCAGGAGTTCACTGTCAACACACGTACAGAAGAATTATATAAAATGGTGTTTGGTCTTAGTATTTTTGAGAAACTAGACTATCAATAAATAGGTGGTGATTGTAACAATTAAAAATTAGGTCGGAAAGCTGACTAACCTGTGTATGCTTACCATCCAAGAATCGAACCCGCAACACTTACATATAACAAGATAACATAAATAATATGTATTTAAAACGTAGTTTGAATTATAACCTATGTTATCACGTCATATATAGTCGCGAAAACATAAGAAAATATTATAAATAAGTCTTCTTAAAGGAGTATAATAGTTAATCTTTCGTAATTGGGAGTTTTCTTTATAAGAAACTAGAGGTCCCGACAGACGTTGTCCTGCCCAAAAAAAATGAAAATTTAGGACCCGATCCCAGCGCCACCTACTGGTTCCAATTGAAAATCTAAGCCATCCGGGGACCCACTCAAACACACAAAAAGTCATTAGAATCGGTAAAGTCGTTCTCAAGTTATGCGGGTACATACATTTCTATGATTCATTTTTAGTTATATAAATAGATTAATCACAGCAGCAACTAGAGTAATTTTTTAGGATTCTTTCAATCAGGTAAGATGAATAGGAATATTACATCGAATTTTCGGTATTCGGTGCGCGGTAACCGAATTTTCAAAACACTTTCACCGCTATATAACGGTTAACACGTTTCGACTTTATAACGCTTTTACCCGCGGGATTAGCACATCGGTTTTATGTATGCAATATTATGCAAATATCCTACCTACAGTCTACGTCGATACATGAATGGATTTAAACATTTTTTATACATATTTTTAACTTAAGACTGGTATATTTGTAGATACGCGTGTATTGTAGATACCTAGCTATTTCGTCATAATATCTTATTTCTATGTATAAGTATATGGAAGAAAAGATGTATACATAATCGCTTTCCGTATAAAATATTTTTCATAGTTAATTTTTTTCTAATTTTTATTTTATTGCATGAGTTCAGCAGACAGACAGACGGCCCACTTGATGGAAGGCGGTTACCATCGCCTATGATGGACATTTGCAACACCAAAGGTGCTACAAATGCGCTGCTGCTCTCTTAAGGAAGACTGGAACCTGGCCACTAATGCCGGAACACAACTCAAGGTTGTTATTGCGGCATACTCTAGACCAGGGGTGGTAGCCATCCAGTCGGGCAAATGCCATACCTAAAAAATATTATTTTTTTTTTTAATGTATATATAAAAAATAAAGATAAATATTTTATGAGGCTAATTAGGGCTCATATGTACTTTTTTATTGCTAAAGCTCAGCAGACAGGCTGACGGCCCAACCGTGATGGAAAGTGGTTACCGTCGCCTATGGACATTAGCAATACCAGTGGTGCTGATAATGCGCCGCCGGCCTTGACGGAGAAGAAACTGGAACCTGACCACTGATGCCGGAACACAACTCAAAGTTGTTATGACGGCATACTCTAGACCAGGGGTGGTAGCCATCCAGTGGGGCAAATACCCTACCACCTGCAAATGTGAGGATATACGTGGCACTGTCACTGTCGAAAACTGCCTGCACTGCGGACTGGGACACCGTATATCAACCTAAGACAGCAAGCGAATAAACTAACCAAATGAGCTTTCACGAACTTTATTTAGTATCAAAATAATAATTTCAATATATTTCAACAAAACACAATAAAACTCAATACAACTGTGAAATAAGACGTTATTATCAATTCGGAATGTCAATTTCACAGCAGAAAACAATGTTAAAGCCGACCAAGCGGATACCTGGTGAGGTCGCGCCGCTGGGAGCCTGCACTTCGGAATATAAGGCTGAATTCATTCATGAGCGCGAGCGGGAGCGATTTATTATATACTCCTTTAGCGTACGACGTGGTGGTGATATACGTGGCTCGGGGTGTTATCGGGGTGAGAAAATGTACACGGAAAATGACTATGTTGTAATGTCGTTTAATTGCTACTAAAGGTATGGGGCACGCGGGCCTAGCCACGCGTATACAATAACTGCATTTGGTAACATGTAATAAACTGTGTCCCTAAATTCCATTATGGCCGATTTCTGTATTATCTGATATACTTATACAAATTAATTTTTTGATGTAAGACTTGAAAATTATAAATGATTTATAATAATAGTGACAGCCTATAAACCTGTCACTGCCGGGCTTGAGCCTCCCATTTATTGGGGAACTGACTATATACCCCCCACATTTGATCGGTTATTTTGATGTGCAGTTATCATTACGAGATAATGGTGAAGGAAAACCCATCACAATTATCTGGTGGTAATTGTAAGATTATGCATATTGGGTCAGAAAAGTACCTATATATTAAAACCTGCGCCCTTTGAGTCTGGAACGCGAGTGCGCTAACCGCTAAGCTACTACGAATGGAACTGATTTGATATTGACAAATATGTAAGCCGTACAAAGCCATATCTACCTATATCAATATAAATAAATTGTCTGTCTGTTATTAAAAAAAAATTAAATATATATACGATACTTATTCATAAATAATTGCTTTTAATTTTTTTGTTTTGTTTCGACCAGACTCGCGGGCACAGATAGTGTATAATAAAAATGAAAAGATATGTATATGTTGCAATGCAGTCAAAAAGTAAAAAATATTGTTTTATCACGGAAAATGGTATATAGTTAAGAGGAAAAATTGTCATCAAAAAAATTCTTAAGACCATCAGAATCTTTCTATCCCATTCTTTCAGTCTAATTCTCTATCTCATCAAGTTTGTCCCAGCCCTTCTATCCCAGCTCCTATATGCTATCCTAAATTCGTAATAAAAAAAACTGCGTGTAAATGTCTTCTCCCGCTATTTCTTACTTACTAGTCGCGGCCTTATATAAGCTTACTTGGATTTACATCAGGATATCACTTAGCCTGTTTTAAATAATGATTTTATACACAAAGGTAACGTTTTACTGATTTTATGGTGGCAACATCTCGTAAAGCCGGTACGGAGATGACCGCCTATAGATATAAGGGTGGGCATAAACTTACGATTAGTCGAGACGTATATGAAATTTTTTTTTGTTTAAATTTCGCAAAAACGTTTGGAAATTTTCATCTTTATTTAAATAAGGGTTTGTATTATTTGTGTATCTAGCTAATGTCTAGACAATAATATTCATAAAAAGGATTATATAAATGGTGGACCTATATGACTAGGGTCACCACCGCACACTAGTTATAGGCCCCAGGCAAATTATATGTTCTAACTTACACCAGGCTTCGAAGTTCTTATAGTGACTAGAAAGTTCATATTATTTTACTAAAAAACTGAAATTTTCGACCCAGACACAGAATTTTTGTATGAAATCCTGCAAATATTTAAGGTAAAATATATTTTGAAGATAAAATGAGACATCACAACATTAATTTTCAAGTTCAAGGCAAGAACTCGGAATTGTTGAAAAAGGTAATAAGTAGTAAAAAAAGGTCCTTTTGTGTCCTGTAAACGTTTTGCACAATTTGACTTTTAATACATTTAGGAAGAGTTCTATGCGATTAGTGGCTCGTGTGTGATAAGCCTTATATTGTCTTAATGTAAATAAGTTGGATTCTACTGAGTATAAAGGTGGACTTAAACTTTGTATTGACTCATTAGTGACTAAAAGAAATTTTATCTATTTCAATACAGCTTAAGGAAATGAGGTCTCTTACGTTAGCCACAGTGTAGGTAAAAAAGTATAAAATGTATCATGACAAGAAGAGCCTCTTATTTACCAGAAGTGTATTAATCAGCTTTTAGTAACTTCTCCTTCCAGGCCAGCAGCACATTGGCAGCACCTCTGATTTTACTAATGTACTTAGGCGACGGTAACCACTTTCTATCATAGTTGGGCCGTCAGCCTGTATGCAGTACTTCAGCACAGCCATAAATTTTTTTTTTTTTAACAAAACCAAATTACCATCAGTAGTTTTAATAATTAGTAATCTATAGAATTAAATACACGTAAAAAGCAGTTTATTAGTAATTTTTTATTGTTTTAATCATGCGTTTGACAGTTTCTTACTGGATGACGATGTAGGCAGGTATGATGCAATCATCATACACTTGGAGAGGGAATTAATTATTGAAATAAATAAAATTTTCCCATTAGTGTATAATTATGAACGACGATTGACCTTTTATATATTTAGAATATTTTCAGTAACAAAACCATCTGCAGTCTTTCACCACTAAAAAAATTAAAACACTGTGGCCAAATCTATAAGCGTTTTCCATTAGTTTGTTTTGTTTACTTCAGATCCAAATACATAATGAACTTATTTATTACAATTTTATGTTTATTGATTAACGTTATTTGTTTTGTAAGTAAGTTATTCGGGAGTTATTGCACCATTAAATCCCTGTTACATAATATTAAAAGTTATTTAAATTTAAGTGTCTATTTATGGGACGTTTCAATTAAAATACGCGTAAAAACCGTTGTTACGTAAATTGGAATTTTAATGCAATACAGTTGTAATTTACTGTATTTAAGATACTTTTAAAGCTTGGAAACTTTTCTTTTCGGTTTTATTCTAATTTTAATCTCAATCAAACAGTTTTTGGTAACAAAAGTTCGTTAAATAGGTTTTGTTGAATAAATCGGTTTCGACAAATTTCGAACAGGTTTTGCCTTCAAAGCGCAGTCATCTGATAAAGTGAGTTTTCAGTAAAACACAAACACATGTTGAGTAAGATAAATAGATACTTCATCTTCTCGCGGAATAAACCGGTTTAATTCAGGTGTATATAACGCTCTTTACAAGGTTTCCACTCCGGATGAAATATTTAATCAAAACCGGTTATAACTGATTATATCCGGTTAATTTTAAACCGGTTCCAAGCCTTGGATACTTTTTCTTTTTTGGATTTGGCTCTGTACACTATTTGTGTTTGGTTTGCATTTTTTGAAACTTGAAATTCGTTTAAGACCGTTATATCCGCATTATATTTATATGTAAATGAATCTGTTTATGCGATCCCTACTCTCATATGGCCATTTGTTTAGCATATCGCACGCTTAATCTAATACTGACGTTATCCAAAAAAGTGAACTTAACACGAGAGCCAAAAACGTTTTTTAAGTATGAATTTATTAAATTACATGCATTAGTACAATGTTTTCCTAGTGGATATTTCTGTTACTTTGAAATCAGGATTAGCGGTATAACACGTATTTACGATTGACGATAGATGGCATTAAAGTTGATTTCTCTAATTTTTGGATAGTGTCAGTTAATTATTGCTACTACAGACAGACTAAAGTATACTGAGAAGCTAAAACCCTTATAATCCGTAACCGAGGAGACAAGGTGTTTTACCTTTGGTGTTTAAGTTATCTGTAATTGTTTTAATATTTGTCTCAATTTTATTAGTATTGAAATGTAACCATTCATTGTCAATTACTAATTTTGTGTTTATGGCCAGCCTTCGAGTAAAGACATAATAAACCATTTTATTATTCAAATTTCGATACGAGTTCTTAAAAGGCATGTTCTTTTGGATTAAGCTTGCGAGTTTGAGAATTCTAATGAATGGCCTGTGCATGTTTATGGGGGTAGTCCATGTCTATTTTGTGAATATAAAAGGTCAGCCCGTCGAGACAGGTTTCACATCGACAGACTGCACGTTTTATGTTACAACGATCTTCTGAATTACTATTTGGACCTACTATAATTGGTTGTGTTTGTATGAACTATGAATTTCGTATGTGTACTTATAATAGAGTTTGTGAACTTTCAATCAACATTTAATTCGAATCACGCAAATTCGTAGCCATATCAATATCTAATAAAATTACGTTTTTGCAGTTAAAGCGCGATATATAATTTGATTTTTAATCCGATTAAATTAAATTAGGCTCCCATAGAGTAAATAATAACCATACAAAAAATTTAAACTAAATAATTAAAATGAACAACTTGTTCAACTTTAACATTACTCATTGACACTGGACATCTTTGTCTTCCGTGATAGCGACTACTGAAAAGTGGCCGAAACGTAGGAATAAAAATCAAATAAAATACCGCGCTTGAAACCGTTAAAACGTAGTTTAATTATATAATACAAGTCGCGAAAACTTAATAAAATACAATATCAATATCTCCTAGCTCAATATATCAACATTTTTTATACGTAGTCGTCATAAAAAACTTATTTCATTGATATAAGTGCAAATATAGGCGAAACAAGTTTTTAAACTTTTATGGGAAACTTTTCTCTTATGTGAGATAGAATATGTCTTTATTTTGTAATCCTCAATGTCATTCTCAATTTAAAGGGGTCCTCTTTGGAGCATACTTGACCTTCAGACTGACAGACAAAATATAAAACAATTATATTGTTATAGTTTTTATGCTTATTATTTTCTTGTTTATAAACTCGCTTCGTAGCATTAATTTTCTCATAAGTATTTGGTTTTCTAATAGTTCTAGTCGTATTTTCTTTGTTTTTTGTGTTTGTTTTGTCTGTCCGTGAGTCACTGTCACGGCCCTAGCGGAAGAACAGCGCTGGTTGAGTCAACCAGCATCATACTGAGTTAGGACCGATTTAGAACTTCATTTCCTAATTGTATTTTATTATTTATAAGTATAGTTCGGTTTGTATGTAGTTCTGAATAAATATTCTTTCTTTCTTTCTTTCTAATTTATTGTGGGTAATTAGTAAAAGAGCAGTTCTAGGTTTGCAAACCTGTAAAAACAAGTTGTTCCAGTTGCAGCGCCTAAATACCTAGGAACTTTACTTTTCTGTTTTGTTCTTACTTTGAGTTCAATCAATCAGTTTTTGGTAACAAAAGTTCATTAAATAGATTTTTTTTTAATAAACCGAACGCGAACGATTTCTACCGGTTTTAGCCACACACCCTCAAAATGCAGACACGAAGTACAGCAAATTTTCAATCGCTCATAAACACATGTTGAGAGAGATAGAATGATACCTCCACTTCTCGCGGAATAAACCAGGTAATCATAAATCAGATTTATATAACACTCTCTAAGGTTTACGCTCCGAGTGAAGTACTTGCCTAAAACCGGTTATAAACAATTAATTTTAAACCGGTTGCAAGCAATGGTTACCATCACCTATGCACATTTGTAACACTAGAAGTACTACCAATGTGCTGCCACTCTCTAAAGGGAGACCAGAACCTGGCCATTAATGCCGGAACACAACTCAAGGTTGTTATGGCGGCATGCTCTAGATATATACACCATGGGTGGTAGCCATCCAGACGGGCAAATACCCTACCACCTGGCTGTGGGTTGTATTCTGTGTTCTTTCTCCGTTCCTACACGGATAAATCCTGGCTTGGAGCAGTTGCTTAAAAAAATACAGCAAAATGTTTTGCTAGTCGTCTTCTATATACGGAAAAAGCGCATTGCGCTTCTGTATATACGCTTTGAATGAATATTGAAAAAGTATTAATGGTAATATAAACTCGCAAATGACAAGGAAAAACCTCGATAAAACGGAATCGTGTCTAATTTTACTTTTTCACACATGTGTATATTCGTAACATTGAAGTACCAGTTCTTCTGTATGTTTGTTTGTTGTAATTAATATAGATTATTTAACATTTCTTTTTGCTTGTGCTACTTGATCTTTATTTACAACATATTATTACCGTTATCATTATATAAATACGTGACGCAAAAACTTTGAGCCGTTTTTACGAAAATTGCGCGGGCGGAGGAGTATGAAATTTCGAACAATTATAGTGTATATGGAGATGAAGCGATGAATGCTAATATTTTTTTTTTAAATTATGGATAAAAATACATTAAATCAATAAAAAAAACATTACACACACTACCATGTTTTTGACACACACACGCATGTATACTCTTTGATTTATTGTGTATTATGTCAAATTAACAGTGTAGCCTTAGCGAAATCATCGAAAGCGAAAGATCCAAAGCCGATTCAGTCCTTCCATGAATATATTCGCAAATTGTGTATTGGAAATTATAAAAACCTGCAGATATATCTAGGATAAACATTATTTTTTTTTAATTTTTAAACCGGTGTTATTATAATTGTTACTTCTCAAAGCTGTCTTCTTAACTATGTTCATCTTACTTGCATGCTTCTTCTGTCAAAATCCCTAAAAAAATATGACAATATTTTAAAAGCCCCAGGCAAAGTTACGGGCATTTCCTTGTTGTACTGATAACATGCGTATTCTCTTACTGTATAGCTAATATACCCTAATTTCCCTTCCCTATACGTTATTATTGGATTTGGCACACACATGCTCCCACTGCATGCGGAAGTCTTGTTTGGCGTAAGTCAATTTGCTCCGTTATTAACTTAAACAGTATAAGCCCCCGACTTCGTTCACGCATCACGTTACCATGGTAACTTAGCAGCTAGTTAAACTATCGGATACGTTGCATCATAACCGTCCCTTGTAATAAACCACACAATAAAAAAAATTAAGTCGTCGAAGCGCAATGGCTAGCGCACGCGTTCCAAGCTCAAAGGGCGCGGGTTCGACCCTGGCCGAATCGTAGGCGCCACTTAGGCAGTTTTCTGACCTAATGTGCATATTGTTTTACAATTACCTACCACGTGCTATCAACGGTGAAGGAAAACATCGTGATGCAACCTGCACATCGAGCACAACCTGCCAAACCGCCTCGGACAAGCGTGGCGGGTATACTGTCCATTCCCCTATAACGGGACGCCTGAGCCCAGTAGTGGGTCATTAATAGGCTGTTATTATTATAATAAAAAAGCTGCTATAGTGTAATGGAGTTCCTCATTGATAAGTTATAAATATAGACGTCTAGCTGACCCGGCAAACTTCGTACCACCTCAGAATCATTTTTTTTTCATATTTACTCACCTTTTAAACCTTCCCTGGACTTCCACAAATAACACAAAACCAAAATTAGCCAAATCAGTCCAGCCGTTCTCGAGATTTAGCGAGACCAACGAACAACAATTGATTTTTATATATAATAAGATAAGTTGGAATAAGTTTATTATTATTATATTAGTTTATAAAGTAAAAAAAAACTTATTGTTAAGTTAGAATATAAGTTTTTAAATATCTTTATAACATTTGTACCATGTAATATATATTATAAACAATTTTAATTTTTTTATTTTAGTTAGTATTTTGTTAAATTTAAGGTCAATCGAGGTTAATTAATCATAAGACTGCCTCTGTAGAGGATCCGGGTTCGATTTCTGGTATGGTAAATTTCGTAAACGAATTTTCCGTTATTTACTTATAGTCTTGGTGCATGCGGTCGGCTCCAGAGTGGTCCGTTGTATATTACTCATAACAAAAGCGTAACTTGCTCAGCTTGAGGATATACAATGTGTGTATTGTCTGCAGAATAATTTAAAAAATATTATTACATTGAAATATTAGCATAGTAATAATTAAAATTGTAATTAAATATAACGATATACGATTAGTATGTACCTATAAAATTTAAGTCAGCTACTTAAATTGTACGCCGAACCGGCATAAAACATGTGATCCTTATAAAAATGACAACATTTATGTTTCTTTTGCACGAGTTCAGCAGATAGGCAGACGGCCCACCTGATGGAAAGCGGTTACCATCGCCTATGGTAACATTGTAACACCAAAGGTTCTACCAATGTGCTGACGATCTCTAAAGGGAAACTGGAAGCTGACTACTAATATCGGAAACTAAATCATTTTTTTTTTTAATTGCCATACCAGGAATCGAACATGGAATCTCTGTGTTGCAGTGAGCTAGTCTGGCAAAGGCTTAGCTTTAGACTTGAAAAAGTATTTTCCAAAGTTGGAGTGACTTTGGACAATTAGAGCCGTGATTGTGAAATCAACACTCCATTTCGGTGCAGTTGGTTAAAGTTAACCGGAGCAAGCTTTTAGCGCTCCGGGTCACGGGGCTTTGAATTTAATGGCCGCCCCGCAACCGACTTTGAAAACGGATGGTTCTGATTTAATGGTTCAAAGCATAGAGATATGATTAAATAGAGAAGTAATTCGCGGATAACCGATAAAGACGAATAATATTACGAATTACATGCTGGAATTATTGTCTTGATTACAGCTTTTAGGGTCAGCTCGGTCGGTGTTATACCACACTCTCACTGAATAATAATAATAGCAGCCTACAAACGTCCCACTGCTGGGCTCGGACCTTTCAATATATAGGAACGGACAGTATACCCGCCACGCTTGTCCAAGGCGGCTTTACAGGTTTGATATATCCGTTATCTCGATGTGCAGGTTTAACACGATGTTTTCCTTCACCGTTGTTAGCACGTGGTAATTGTAACATTTGCACATTAGGTCAGAAAACTACCTAAGTGGTGCATGCGTTCTGGCCAGGATTTGAGCCCGCACCCTTTGAGCTCGGGACGCGTCGCTAGCGATTACGCTACCACGACTTGGTATACACGGCTCTCACTGAATACTAGTGTGAAGCGGTTAGCCTTAAGCCAGTCGACTTCCGATGATCGAACCCCATTCCACTATACCAATCCCATATCCCATTCCACATGCCTGATCCCACAATCTCACCCTTCCACGATCCTCTTTATTGGGCAACACGTTGGCTTCGCCCCTGGTGTTGCGGACGTCTACAGGCGACGGTAACCACTTTCCATGAGCTCGGCCGTCTGCCTGTTTGCCAGCTTCGCTACCTATACCAGTAAAAAGATTGATGTGTCTTTTTGTAATGAAAAATAACAGCTTTTACTGACTGCATAATATATAAGTATATACGGTACTTATATAAAAAATCAAATTTAAAGATCTTTGTCTATCTAGATTCTAGACGGTCCGGCTAATATATGATACGGATGGACGGATTTTGACGGGACTTTCACTGGCAGATAGCCGATATTATAAGGAGTAAATTAGGCTACTTTTTAGGGTTCCGCGAAAATAAATTCCACGCGGACGAAGTCGCGGGTACAGCTAGTAATAAAATATGGTTTAAAGCATAGAAAGATAATCAAACAGAGAAGTAGTTCGCGTATTTCCGATGGTTGGTGAATAATACACTTTATTACGTTTATTACAGCACTTATGGCCTGTTCCTATATCTTACCAACCGTTTTTTGCCATACTATCGGTTAAAATGTGACATAAGCTCCCTGCAAGTGATGTCACAATTTAGCTGATGGTAATTGAATTAATAGTAAAATATAGGAACCAGCCACTTGAGATCGTTTATTTAAGTTTTAAAATTAACCGACACTTCAACAATTCACAACAATTGTTAACTTTAATCAAATCTTGAAAATAAAATTAAATAGCAAAACACTCTTCAAGATTTAAAAACTCGAAACTGTTTTCAAAAATAATTAATTAATCATTTAAATAACTCTAAATCGACCGCTAATCAATCATAGATTGTAAACAAAATATATCTTTTTTTAAATCGGTAAATTGATTAATGTTTACTTCTCGTGCTCAGAACAACTCAGACCATACTTATACAAAAAAAGTAAATGAAAAATACATGCACTAGTAAAGTGTATTACGACATGAGAATTATGGGTTCTGCAGGATACTTTAACTGCAATAGAAAACCTATGTTTTCTATATTATACTCCATGCAAGCGCATTTTTTTTTAATAATCGGCCGACAAACGCGCATATTGTATTGTTACAACTTAGGCTTCGACAAAGACAAATTCCACGTACAGTCTATAAAAGCACATTTTATTACCTTTCGGCATTTGAACTAATAGTAATCCTTTTATGATCGTCTTATTTTGTTTACTTATTGCGGAGCACAGCTTATTGTCATTAGCCAGGCGTTACGGATTACGAGTATTGATTCTAAGAAATTCAGTCCACGTTGCCGGGCGGGCACAGTGCATTGTTGAAGTATAAAACGACGGCCTGATTAAGAGAGGAGGCAGTCAAGCTACGACTGCGATACGGGCGTGACGTCTATACGTTCGGGAATCTAATAGTGACGGACTTTGCGCGTTTTATTGAATTACGACCTTTTGCATTACGTTCGTATTTTTGTGTTCGGTTATATTTGTACCTGTGTTGTACGTGTTTGTATAGTTCTAATAAACTCTATAATAATTCCAACGGCATTTTAATTCGAGTCCCGCTAACTCGTAACAGTATATCCGCAAATTCAGAAAGTTACGCTTGTTACGGGTAATATACAACGGACTACTCTGGCGGCGATCCCAGACGCCCAGACCATAGTAAATAATAGAGGAAATTCATTTCCGAAATTTACCGTAATAGTAATCGAACCCGGAGTCTCTGCGTTGCAGTGAGGTAGGCCAGCAAGGCTTAGCCGCTCAATCACAGAGGCCGTATATTTATCTGATCTAATTTTGGAGGGGATAGAGATATGGCGGAAAGGGAAGTGAACCATCAGAACTTAATTTTTTTCTTTATTACTCTATGATCATTTAGGAGTTGATATACAGATATATTTTAAAGACGTGTTTTTTAGTCTTTACGTTGTTTAGGCGGAATCTATATGTAATATTAATACGTGAAGCAAAAACTTTGTACCCCTTTTTACGAAAACTGCGCGGACGGAGGAGTATAAAATTTCGCACACTTATAGTTAAAAAAATATTAACGTTTGAAAATAAAAATACATTAATTTGACATACACACGCATATATACTCTTTTGAATGTTATATGTTTTATTATGGTCTTTCGATTAGTCTATATAAATATACATAGTCACCCGTTGTTTTCTATTGGAAACATAACGCATTTTAAAAACACGGATCACTAAAAAGCGCCCAAAAATAAAAATGAGTCCCAGTGGGGTCTTAATAGGTACACAATTCTTTCCCGCAACAATCTGATATCAAATATATTACCATAACAAAAGAAAATGATTGTTACATTACGTAACAAATTGTTGTACGCGAGCGCATTTCTTAAATTGGTCGGGTTATGCGTCATCAACGTGAAGGAAATTGGGTTAAGCTCGCTTTTTAAAAGATCTTTTATGATATTCTACGCGGCCAGGACGATAATCCACCCGAATACTGAAGAAGGATGGAAAATAATCAAGAGGGTCTTGTAATTTTTAGGGTTCCATAGGCATTTTAACTGACTTCAAAAAAAAGTTCAGAATAGGGAAGCGGACATTTAAATCAACTGATTTTTATAAACTTACAGAACGTTGCAGCCTCATAGATTTTGTACGAGAGTGCCTGCTTATGACGTCATAAGTAGGTACACGTAACAGGAGTCAAATAGCGCATTGATGATTGTATTTATTTTGGATATTTTAAAAGTTACACGATAAGATGTTATTGTAACGCCATATATATATATATATATATATATATATATATAACAAACTGACCCGTGCCCATTTCGCTGGGAGTCATTAAAAAATATACATACACCCACGCACACACACACGCATATGAAGATTTAATTAAGCTTTACAACTTTTAATTAGTTCATAAACGCAGATGTGCGCAATTCCTACGTGGAACGGTATTGCTGTGACATATTAGACAGGCGTTCCCGTACCCACTTCGCTGGGCATAAAACGTTTTTACTTTATTAATTTATTAATCTGATATAACCTATGTCACTAGAGAATAATGTAACTTTCTACTGGTGAAAGAATTTTCAAAATCGGATCATTATTACCGGAGATTACCCCGAACATCCAAACTAACAAACTTTACCTCTTTATAATACCATATTATATTGTTACAAGTTAGGCCACCTGCATACCTATTGTCACATACCGACAAAGAAATGTTGCGCATCTTGTTTATTGCCCCTCCCGCATTCGGAGTTCTTTTTTATTACTTCGTATATAAAATTTGCAATTAGACAATAGCCTATTGTTATTGTTCTCGACTTTGTTGGCCGCCGTCCGTATTTCTCGGAAACTCAGTGCGCGCAGCCGATTTTTTTTGTACTGTATAGTTAGTATAAAACAATGCCCGAATGGAGGGGTGAGGCAGTCAAGCGACGACTACGATACGAGTAAGACGTTTGTAGTACTCTCGATTAGCGATATAGACGACGGACTTTGCGCGTGTCGAATTGCATTGAATCGTGCAGTGTGAACGGGTTGCATCCAGTTTTATTTGTGTTTGTTTTATACGTGTTTGTACAGTTTTAATAAATTCTATAGTAGTTCCAACGGCATTTTTAGTTCGAGTCCTGTAGCTCGTAACAATATAGTATTGTTACGACCGACAGAGACAAATTCACACCTGCATAGCTGTTTTGCACATTTTATTACCTTTCGGCATTTGGACTTCTTTTGTTTACTTTGTGTTTAAAATTTGTGATTAGAAAAACAGCCCATTGTGTATTGTAATCTTTTATGGCAGTCATTAGCCAGGTGTGATTTTAGGAAATTCGGTCCACGCGGCCGAGCAGACGTATTGTATTTGTATAGTATAAAGCAATACCCCAATAAGCCCCAATAAGGTAGTCGAGTGATAACCACAAGCGAAGCAAGACGTGTAAATTCGATAAGCTATATAGTGACGGACTTTGCCCGTGTTATTTAATCGTGAAGTTTGTACTGGTTGTGTCCAGTTATATTTGTGCCTGTATATACGTGTTTGTATAGTTCTAATAAATTCTATAGCAATTCCAAACGGCATTTTAATTCGAGTCCCGTAACTCGTAACAATATAATATAAATTTTCTAGCAAGAAAAAAACCGACTTAAAGAGTAACTAAAAGCAAAAAATAAATATTGTCTACATCTTGAAGTCGGTGCGAAGTGAAACATAAAAATGACTATATTTTTCAAATTTGTTGTTGTTTCTCTATGTTTTAGTTGGCACCGTCTTCAACATAATATATAAATTTTTCAACAGTGACTAAGTATTATCTTACACTAATATATAAAGCCGAAGAGTTTGTTTGTTTGTTTTTTTGATCGAACGCGCTAATCTCAGGAACTACTGGTCTGATTTGAAAAAATATTTCAGTGTTAGATAGCCCATTTATCGAGGAAGGCTATATAGGCTATATATCATCACGCTAGGACCAATAGGAGCGGAGCACCAATGAAGAATGTTTAAAAATCAGGGGGTTTTGAAAACAAATTCCACGCGGACGACGTCACGGGCACAGCTAGTAATTAAGTAATTTCTTACGTCTACATGTCATTTGTAATCAATAGCCTGTTCGTGAAAACCTGTCGTTGGCTTTCTTTTGTTAATTATAGTCATCTAAATAATATACTCATTTTTTTGGTTTTAGTTATTCTTGAAGTCTAATTCTTTTTTGGTAGACAATGTTATTTTTCACTTTTAAGTTATTATATGGTATCCAAATTATGTCGGTTAAAAACAATATAAAGATTGTCATTTATATAATACTAAGATATGCCCGCGACTTGGTCCACGCTCGACTTGAAATTCCCGCGGGACTCCCGGGACACAAAGTATCGCAGCTATCGTTTTAGTAAAAAACACTGTGTCGGAATAAGTAATTTTTTATGTACCCGAACATCTACAAACCGCTCCCGAGAAATTTCCCGTGGGGTTCCCGGGATAAAAAAATCACACATTTTATTACATAAAATTTGTTATTTATCTGTGCAGTGAAAAGTTATTTATCACGTTTAATTTCTTTTTTTAATCTAGCCAATTTAATGCGTTCTCAGAAAAATTCCCGCAGGATTTCGAGGATAAAAATTAGCGCAGATTTTAAATCTAAGACTTTGCTGTCGATCAGTGAAAACCGAATCGAAATCGGCCCTGTAGTTTTTACGTGAATCCCGAACAAACAGAAGAAATCTAAAAAAAATGCATCGTGTTCTTCGTCGTTTATAGTGTATTCCATTTCCATTATTTTACTCGTAATAGCTTCAATTTACAGACACGGCATTTTTAGTATTTTATAATATTACAGACGACTATGTCGTCATGTTTTCCTGAAATAAAATATAATTATTGTTATTAACACAAGCAGCAGTATTACTATATATAATAACATGTTATACATAGATACTACAGAATAAAGTTCACCATTGATAAGCCACTCGAGTTTCAAACTAAAACAGATTATCTGTGGAACCCGTCGAGCATAAAATTAGGGTTCTTCCGGACCGCAAGATTAACTGACGCCAGATGGCAGATAAAACTATCAATATTCTGAGTTATGGGTTGGGCTTCACCTCATATAACCTAAGAGGTATTTAAAAAGATCAATAACTTTTCAATTAAGCTATGGTTTTTTTAAAAATCCATTGCAGAGTGTAAAATTTTAGTTCACACATATGATTGAAAGTAAAGTAAATACCCATTATGCGTCCAATATCCCTACCGCAGCTAAAAAAGAGCTGGTGACATTGGAACGGCTGAATCGATTTTGATAAAACAGTCTAAGAACAATCGCTATAAAACCTGCTTTCAACTATAAAAAAACGCATCCAAATTGGTTCACCCGTTATAGAGCTACGGTGCCACAGACAAAGACAAAAACACAGACACATAGCGGTCAAACATACAACACCCCTCTTTTTACGTCGGGGGTTAAAAATAGAATTGATTTAAAAGTTAATAATATGTAAATATGTGTTTTGTGAAACAGTAATGTTTCAAATTAATTATATTTATTATAATAATATTTTATTCGTGCGGGAACGGAAATAATATAATTTCCTGCGACCAGGTGGCCTGTCGTAAAAGGTGACAAAACTACCCACAGCTAGGTGGGAGAGTATTTGTCCGTCTGATGGCTACCACCCCTGGTCGAGAGCATGCCGCCATAACAACCTTGAGTTATAATAGAACTACGTTTTAACGGTTTTAAGCGCAGTAGCAGTTTTTATTTATTTGGTTTACCAACAATTACTTACACTAACCCTAAGGATGTATATACATCTATAAAAAGAACCATGACAAAGGCAGTAATCACTTATAGGTAAACACTATATGCAATTTGATATTTTGTAGTATGAAAAATTATAAATTAGTTAATTAAAAAAAAAATTAAGGCTTTAATAGCTATTAAGTTTCAAACATCTTATCTTATACTAATATACTAAAGCTGAATAGTTTGTTTGTTTGAACGCGCTAATCTCAGGAACTAAGAGTCTAATTTGAAAATTTATTTCAGTGTTAGATAGCCCATTTATCGAGGAAGGCTATAGGCTATATATCATCACGCTAATACCAATAGGAACGGAGCACCAATGAAGAATGTTTCAAAATCGGGGGTTTTGAAAACAAATTCCAAGCGGACGACGTCGCGGGCACAGCTAGTATATAATATAAAGAAATAAAAAAAAGTTAATTAGTTATGTGACATGCAGTAATTCCACGAAATACGTAATATGAATTTGCATGTAGATCAGTAATATCACTATAATTTATTGTTTTACATAGTCTAGGTATGGGAGATTCAGATCCCTAAATACTATCCTCAAACATTTATCAACAACTTTACTAAGTAATCGAACAGAGTTATTTGTTGGAACATTAGTTAGTTCAACAAGCAACTTGTAACACTTGTAATCCTACATCGTATCTATGCGGATTTAATGGAAGTACGATAAAAGTTTGCAGTACGCTCCTATGTAACTTTTGGTGTTAAAATTGATCGTTAGTATGATGTGTGGTGCCAATTAGAGTGATATTTATCTATATTTACAAAAAAACTAGTGGGCCAGGCAGACGCTGTTCTGCTTTGAAAATAAAAAACCTGGAATCAAATCGCAAAGAGAAAGAGATAAATAAATAATCAGTAGATAGAGATATACTCAAAGCTAAGCAAGTTACACTTCTACACTATTACTATAATAATATTATAATGAGGAACGATTTGTTTCCAAGCTCATAAAACAATATGTCCTAGGAGTCAAACAACTCTGCTAAGTTGTAGCGTGTTGTGTATGGCTCCTAGGCTCTATAGTCATCATTGACATTCAAAACACTAATAATTTTAAATATAGATTAGACATTTCTGATTGACAAATCATATTACAGTGTTAATGATTATTATAAAGAATGACTTAATTTAAATATTATTGTTATTATATTATTATTCTGAATTAATGTAATTTTTTTTTATATTGATGTAATATTAATACTAAATCTATAAGAATTATTAATTGTAATAAGCACAATATTTTGCACGCCCTAGAGGCAGAAACATGTGAAGCTATGGAATAATCCTACCATCTTTTTTATGTATCATGTTTTATGCAATAAATGATGATTTGATTTGTATTTTTGTACGTTTGTAACGAATAACCTCAAAAACTGCTGAAACGATTTCAAAAATTCTTACACCATTAGAATGCTACATTATCCCTAAGTATCACAGGCTATAGTTATTACTAGAAAAATTAGGGATCCTTGTTAAAACCCAAGGTGTAAAAAATTGCCATAAACTACCTATGCGACGCCGGGACGGGTCGTTAGTGTTTTATATAGATGATATACAAGGGACAATTATTCTGAGGTCGATACACTGAGATCGTAACAAGGAAAACCTCGTTTGCGGAGTTTATTATGTCAGAAATCGAACCTAAAATCTCTGCATTACAGTATACAACGTTTTTCAATAAAAAAAATTAAACCATAATCAAAGGTTGTGACATAAGTCACTTTGCCTTAATTATCTTGAATTTGGAGATACAAGATTAAGTAACATGACATTTACTGAGACACGTATATTGACAGTAAAAATGAAAATGGCAGGAAGCGAAAGACATTTAGGTATGGCATATAGACAACACAAAAATAAATATAGCATAGATAGCGAAATGGTGCACTATTCACTGTCTATCAAATAAACAGATACTACAATTTTATTAATAATGGAATTTATAGCCAGGCCACGCTTATCCTATTATATATGTAGCTTTCTCTGCACACCGTATGGTATAATACGGTTTTTTAAAATAATTTTCTTATTGTCACAGTGACTCGCATATTTACCATAGCATGTTTTTTGATTGTTAAATTCTTTTCCTATATCTTTATTATGTATTATATGTATATCTATGGACGTAATTAATATTATTTACATATCTAAATAAATAACTGCGATATCCGTCCGTCCAGGGTGCAGTTGAAAATCAGCGTCAGGCATCCATTGGCTGGCATTTGCTAAACTGCATCTATTTGGTACGCGAGATATATTGTATTGCTATATATACTTAGTGTAATACCCATTTTTTTATGTGTCACGCTATGTGTTGTACAAAATAATAAAATTTCTACCTTATTTCTTTTTAATTGCTTATTACATTTTATATCTATTTTTATTTCCTGGAGTAGTACGGTTTTAAAACATGTGTACATAAAACCCGCTACTAGCTACAAGTGAGACCATAAACAAATACTAGCTAAGCTGCAGCCCGCATAACTCGCTTCCGGTTCTCGTTAAGCAGTTATTCGTTATTGAAACATAAAGAGTTGCAGTTTGTGATTTGCAGCTTTGTTTATTTCGTGTTTCAACTTCATTAATTAAAAGTTCATGACCCTAAATTGTGAGATAAATTAGAAAATTGTAAATAACAAAAAGGGCGTGTGGAACTCCACGCGTCAGAAGTGAACTTTTTAGGTTAAATATCAGGATATTTTTAATTAAATAAATTAAATTAGATTTTTATACGGGATTCAACGCATGAAAATAGCTATTCATTAAATTCAATTTGTCTTCATTTTATTAATTATTCAAGTTACGTTAACTAAAATAGGAAACAAATGTTCTAGTTTCAATTTGACTTATGAACTTTAAAACTTCGAAATATTTCCAAGTCTATCTTTATGAGCACAGAGTTTAAATAATTAAATTCACGACGTCACCTGTTTCGTGCCCATCCAAAGAATTTACCATCGTGGCTAACAAAGTTTCACTTCAAAAATCTCACCTTATATATATTACTAGGATATGCCAGCGACTTCGTCTACGCTTGTCTTGAACCGCGGTGTTGCGGGGACACAAATAACGCAGAATTAAAAAAAAGAATGTAAGCTATCGTTTTAATGGAAACTGTGTCGGAATAAGCTCATTTTTATACATCCAAAAAACCTCAAACAACTTCTGGGAAAATTCCCACGGGATTCCCGGGATAAAAATATCACACATTCTATTACATAAAATTTGCTATCAGTCAGTGAAAAATCACATTGAAATTGGATTTTTTTAATCTGGCCATTTTAAATCATTCCCAGACAAAATCCCGCGGGACTACCAGGATAAAAACTAGCGCAGATTTAAAGTCTAGGAATTTGCTTCGATCAGCGAAAACTACATCCAAATCGGCCCAATAGTTTTTACGTGAATCCCGATCAAACAAACAGAAAATGTATAAAAAATTGTATCGTTATCTCCATCGTTTATATAGTCTATTCCATTTTTTTAAATAGATTCGTGTACTGATACGGCATGCTTAAAATTTTATAATGTTATAGATTTGTGATTTTTTATTAGGAAATTGTGCCTAATTTAACCTTTACTTATCTTAATAAAGTTTTTATAAATCTGTACCATCTCAACTTTTAAAGAATCCTCCGATGTATTGGCTTTTTATTGTCGGAAGCGGGCGAACAGACAGACGAGTCGATAAGTGGTTAGCCTTTAGAGGGGTTTGAGAGGGTATGGAATACAAGGAATGAGATAATGGGCGTGGGATAAAGGTTCTGGGATAGAGGTATGAGTTAGAGGGTAATAGAATAGGAGATTAAGGGTATTAGATAGAGAGAGAGATAACACTTTATTGCACACCAAAATATACAATTACAAAAACAAACAATGTTTACAATATTTTCTAGGCAATACAAAAGGCGGCCTTATCGCTCAAAGCGATCTCTTCAAGGCAACTTAAATTAAAGAAATTTGTTAGCTAATCTGGCGACGTAGGTGGTGCAGGAAAAGGCAACAAATACATACATATAACTGATAATACTTAAACTAATTTAAGGATTAAATATTTATATTTTTACGACTGACAAAGACCAATGCACACCTGCAGTTTATTACCTTTTCGGCATTTTGACATCTTTTGTATACTTATTTATTGGTTATTGTTGAGAGCAGCCCATTGTACTCGTTTATGGCCGTTTGCAGGTATAATTAGGTAGATGTGCAGATTACGAATTCTAAGAAATTCGATCTACGCGGACGGGCAGCCATATTGTACCGGTGCCCTATATAGCAATAGCCCAATGGGGGGATCGTCAGTCTAGCGATGGTCACAAGCGCGACAAGACGTGTGTACATTCGATAAGCTATTAAGTGACGGATTTTGCGCGTGTTATTGAATCGTGTATTACGTTTGTGCTGGTTGTGTCCAGTTATATTTGTACCTGTGTTATACGTGTTTATATAGTTCTAATAAATCCTATAGTAATTCCAACGGTATTTTAATTCGAGTCCCGTAAATCGTAACAATATATTTACGACGTGGCCGGGGGCAGGATGCATAACTATCTATGTATTTATATACATAGCTATGCATCATGCCCCACAGGCCGCGTCGTCTTCGTGCGAACATAAATGCTGACACTGCCCATTCCCGGTCAAACGGATGATTTGTCTAAAGCCTACAGCACGACCAAAATAGTAAGCAGTGTACATCAGTCAGGCCTACATAGACTCATAATTAATAAGCGTATATTATCATTAGTTTTAATTTGGGCTTCCGATAATTAAAATTTAATAATAAACTTCATAAGTTAATTATTAATATCGCTCCCTCGATCTTTACTACATAGTCAATACAATACAATAGATAGAGGTTACGGAATGGAGGAAATCGGGGTATAATACAAGGAATGGGATTGGGAGATGCTATGAGGGGATGAGTAGGCCACCGTAACTCTTACACACCATACGAAACACTATTAGCACTTAGTACAATGCTAATCGTTTCGCGTCGATGTTCTGTGAGAGCGTAATATCACACCGATGGAGCCGACCTAAGAACTGTAATGAAGACAATGATCCTAGCATGGCTCTACCACCTCAATTTTGTTTTTTAATTTGACGCATCGACTTTGCGTCGGTGTGGCTTGACCCTATTGTGTTGCGGCTATATGCTATCACAATATATGCAAATAACGTCGTGGGCACAAATATATTTTTAATACTAATCTTATACATTTACAACTATCTTATCTCAAATCAGAAAACTAATGTGCTCGGATAAGAAACTGACTATATACATCGAGATGTGTGGAAATGTACAAGTATATGTACTCGTATAATGTCCCTACTACATCTGGGATAATGTTAGTATTCTATGTCACGCAAATGCAGCTAACGGTTCAATGCGTTATTTTAGATGCGGCATGGTAACTGTACCTTGTTTTTTCTCACAATAAAAAAAATGTTGAATATGGTATTGGTTAAATTCTGTATTTGAATGGTTAATTTAAAACAGTTTTTACTTTAATTACATAATCACATTACATACATATGCACAAACACACACACACGCATACACACGCACCACAGACACACACACATAAACACGTATACTTCTAAATAATCAGCATAACTGTAAACCATAATTTAACGAATGGAATTGGGGGTGGAGGGATTGCTGGGGAGGTTTCCCCAACAAAATAAAACGACAAAAATATGCATAAAATTACACTAATATTTATGTTTCAAAAATCCACCGCCCTGTTACGAAGCAGTGAGTGCACTATTTAGATAGTTAACGTTCAGCCGGGTAACTCCCTTCCAAGAGGGAGGGGGTTGAACTCCCGAAATCCCCCCTCTGGTAAGGCCTCGGTCCCAAGATACAGGTGAACCTAGTTTCGGGACCATTGGACCAATGACCAATGAATGTAAATTATGATTTATCCAATAAATTATTTTATTATTATTAATACTTAATACGTAACTTCAGATGTTCTTTAACTTGAATAAGACATTTACACATAATTAAATATAGTAAGTAATTGCAAAATTTGTGTGTATTGTACACTCAAGGAATCAAAATGTTCGTCACTTTAAAGTCGACTTTTGCTTACAAGAATACAAGAAACAGTACTGTCAGTATTTTAATTAATGTTAAGTTTATAAAATACTAGTTGTGCCCGCGGCTTCGTCTGTGTAGAATTTGAAGAGAAACTTCTTTAGAATCGTTGTAATTTGAAACTCGATGAAACGAAAAAAGCGATACTAAAAAGATAAACACATAAATCTACAGGAGTAAGCCTGCGAGAGAATGAGATAGAATACATTATATTTAATCATTTAGACACTATGCTAATACAGATATAGTTGGAAATGATTTGAAGTTCGTCATTAATACTTCAAATTTCGTGTTTTAAAACTTAAACATATTATAACTATATAATATATGAAATGTGGCGTCATGACATTTAGAATCCCTCCCAACCCTGTCACACTTTGTTTCACCTCTACTGCGTGTGAACTGCAAACACACATTTTTTTTCTTGGCTTCTTAAAAAAAAGGTAGCCTTTTGTTTACGAGTTCGTGACTCGAATTAAAATGCCGTTAGAATTACTATAGAGTTTATTAGAACTATACAAACACGCATAACACAGGTACAAATATAACCGAACACAACAAGTCCAAACGTAGTGCAGAAGGTCGTAATTCAGTAAAACGCGCAAAGTCGATCACTATTCGATTCCCGATTGTAGTACACACGTCTCGCTTTGATCGTAGTTCTCGCTCGACTGCCTTCCTCCCTCAATCAGGCCATCGTTTTATTCTGTACAAGTGCAATGTGCCGGCCCGGCCACGTGGACCGAATTTCCTAGGATCAGCTTGTACTTTAAAATCCGTAACACCAGGCTAATGATTACAATACAACAATAGGCTGTCTAAAGAAGTAAAATAAGTAAACAAAAGAAGACGATCATCAAAGAATTACAATAGTTTAAATGTTAATAGCTATTGTATTATATATATAATACAAATGTGCTTCTACAAATCTGTAGGTGGGATTTGTCTTTGTCGGCGTTTAGGTTGTAACACTATGTTACTAATTATAACATGAGCTATCTGCCACTGAAAGTCCCGTCAAAAGCGTTTGGGATAAACAAACAAACACTTAATTTTATTTATTGGTATGTATAGATAGAAACGTGAAAAAAGAACTTTACGATGTTCGCAATGATAGAAGTTGAGATTAACAATAAGAAACAAAGAGGATATAATCATTACGCTTATCGTAAATATTAAAACCAATAATAAGGTTTTACATCTCTAAACAATCTTCTTAGACAAGACAGAAAATCAAATAACTTTGATCTAAGTAATTTTAAACTTTATTGTCAAATAGTTAAACATAATTTTCTGTGGAACAGTCTGTTCTGTGACTTGTTTGAAAAGGTAACACGTGTTCGCGGTACGTTAAATGAATCAATTTGAAGACTGGCGAACTTTTTTATTCCGTCACTGTACAAAAATGATCTTCTAAGAAAATACAATATATATACTGTTACGAGTTACAGGACTCGAATTAAAATGCCGTTGGAATTACTATAGAATTTATTAGAACTATACAAACACGTATAACACACGTACAAATATAACCGGTCGCAATAAGTCCAATTATAATGCACAATTAAATAACACGCGCAAAGTCCGTCACTATATAACTCCTCGAATGTACATACGTCTTGCTGGTATCGTAGTCGTCGCTTGACTGACCCTCCCCCCCGTTCGGTCATTGTTTTATACTAAACTGTACAATACAACAATCGACCGCGTGGACTGAAGTTTTCCAAGAACCACACCTGGCTAACGACCATCATAAAGGATTACCATACACAATAGGTAATCTGCGTTAGTGTACTAACATTAACGCAGGTGTTGCAGGGTCATTAGGATTACTTGTAGTATATAATCGCATTGTAACTTCATAATTAATCAAAGTCTGTTTGTAAGTCTTTGACTGAAGTCAAACAAGGAGGTTCTTATGGCAGATCAATAAGTTATTACTACTCCTAGTCCGGTATTAGGTACTGGTCCTTATTCTAAAAAGGTATTAATACTACTACTACTCTGTGCAAGAATGACAATTTCCGTTCCTGCATGGAGTAGTAGTAAGATTGTTTGATCCTTATTCCTTCTAGAACACAAATTCCTGCGACCGGACGACCTGTCGTAAGAGGCGACAAAACAACCCACAGCCAGGTGGTAGGGTATTTGCCCGACTGAATGGCTACCACCCCTGGTCTAGAGTATACCGCCAAACAACTTTCAGTTGTGTTCCGGCACCAGTGCCCAAGTTTCAGTTTCTCCTTCAAGGCCAGCAGCACATTGGCAGCACCTCTGGTATTGCTAATGTCTATAGGCGACGGTGCCAACTTTCCATCACAGCTAGGCACTCAGCGTGTCTGCTGTAATTCTACAATAAAAACAAAATAAGAAAAAGTATATTTTACCATGCAATTGCTTGAAAACCGGTTAAAAAGTTGAACCGGTTACAGCTTAAGTACCTATATAGGAACTATTCTTTTCGGTCTTATTCTAACTTTAACCTCAATCAAACGGTTTTTGATAACAAAAGTTCGCTGAATACGTTTTGTTCAATAAACCGGTTAAAATCGCTTTCTTTTCTGCCGCACACCTTCATAGCGCAGCCATGTGGTACAGCAAGATTTCAGTCACACAGAAACACAAGCGAATAATTCGAAATAATAGTGAAAATAATTCGCGCAGAATAGACCGGCTAATGCAGGTTTACATAACACTTGTTCAAAGGGCACTGAAAAGGTGACGACACCACTTTCACTGCGAATTAAATAGGTGACAAAACCGGTTATAACCAAAATAAAGCGGCTAATTTTAAACCGGATCCAAGCCTTGGTTACGAGTTAAGGCTTTTATCAGACGATATTCCTGAGGATTTCATGATGTTACAAAACTTTCTACGTAAAAACTACTCATTATCCAACAATAATTTTTCAATGTTTTAGCAATATTGAATATAATAAAACATAAAACTGAATAGTAAAGTATCAAAAAATATACCTCCAAAAAACGTTTCACAACAAAAAAACGCTCTTAAAATATTAACCCTTACCACAAACGATAGTTACCGTCGGTACATAAATTAACATTAAACCTACCTTCATTTTCCAACAATTCCTGCGGTCGAGAAATTATTGCTTTTTACCATAAATGTGGCCTGAACACAAATAAATGTTGTTTTACATGTTTATATTTTATTTAAGGGTCACATGGAATAATTTAAAGTTTACAGGCCATTTGTGAGTTTCTGACTCATGTTTTATTCGACTTGATTGATTTATTCTTGCGCTCTGCAAAGCGCGAAACAGACTACATATTGAGTACTCACATACAAGCGCGGGCACCCGCTTACCAGGGTCATTGCGAAGATGTTCAAAGTACAATTTCAATGCGATAGTGACAAAAATTCGTAATCTACTAAATTCACAATATCTTCTCGATATCGTCGCGATGGAATAATAGTAGAAATATTTTGGTATTATCATTAGCAGAAATGGCATTGGCCGAAATTAATATTGAAAAGTTACTAAAATTTTAAAAATTTATTTCGCGTTCGCTTATAAATATTTATAAAGATAGAATGGCTTGCCACGGGCACGCCATTGGTATTAACAGAATATTGAAATCAGGCAAACCTACGATTGAGACGAGTGTTTTTTATTTTATTTTTTATTACCCGAGTTCAACAGACAGGCAGACGGCCCACTTTATGGAAAGCGGTTACCATCGCCTATGGACATTTGCAACACCAAAGGCTACAGATGCGCTGTTGCTCTCTTAAAGGGGACTGGAACCTGGTCACTAAAGCCGGAACACAACTTCAAGGTTGTTATGGCGGCATACTCTAGACCAGCGGTGGTAGCTATCCAGTCGGGCAAATACCCTACCACCTGGCAGTGTCCGGCAATTTTGACGAAATCGTAATAGCAGAATTGGGTCCCAGACTGATTCCCTAGACTCCATTCAGTGTCTATCCATATTAAGCATACATATAATAAATTTAACGATATATACACAACAGATTATTTGATAAATATAGTAAATAAATAAAAAAACAGCCTTAAAACAATACCATAAATATATTATGCTGGTGTCGTGTGTTTGGCCAGCCTGTGATTTTTGGTGGTCACCAAGAAACTTCTCTAATCTAGCTGTAATTCGAAGAAAACCAACCACGATCGACGTTTGACAGTAGGCACTTGGACTCCAATCGATTTCATGGTTCAGTAAAGCTTCATTGTATTACTGTGTCTCTGTATGTATGTAAATGTATTCTCTTTTTGATTCATCAAAATGACTCCTTCTAATGTCAGACACGCTGCATACGTTCTATATTAAAGACTTCGGATTTGGATTAAAACGTAAATAATTTAGGTTGCCTACATTTAAGCAATCGGGCTCAGGTGGTCCCTTGGCTTAACACGGTCGAATCTTATTCGGCTTAAATCAATAAGTCTAATCTGATTGGTTTAATAATCTACATTTAGATTAGTCTTAGGCTGCCAGTCCACTGAAGCAGAGCGAGGCTGCGGAGCGAAGAAACGGACAAATATTAACCAATAGGATTGCATAAAAATGCGTCAATGGACCGGCAGTCAATCCTATTGGTTAATATTTCTCCGTTAGTCCGCCCCGCAGCCTCGCTCCGTTTCAATGGACAGGCAGACTTATAATTGTTGTGTCTTGTTTATAACTAAAGATTTACAAAATAGAATCTCTGAACGGAAGTCCAGGGCCGTGTTTACATTGTCGTGCAAGGGGTGCGTGGCACTCGGGCACTCGGGCACAGGGGCCTAAGGAGTGCAAGCCGATGTCAATAAAAAGTTGTTAAAGAAGATACTGATTTTACATGACTGTGTAGCGCCATATGGACTACATGCTCCTGACAAATTTCATTTATACTAGTGGTCGCCAGTGTTCGAAATTCGACCATAACAATTAATTTCAAAGACTACTTACTTCTGTAATTTCAGATTACGCCAAGGCCAGAATAAACTGCCTTATTATTGCCTTGGCGATAAATACATGGTAGTAATTTTTTTTTAATTGATTTAATGTATTTTTTATGAATAATTTTAAAAAATATAGCATTCGTCACTTCTTCTCTATATAAACTACTAGTTGTGCCCGCGACGTTGTCCGCGTGGAATATGTTTTCAAAACCCCCCGATTTTGAAACATTCTTAATTGGTGCTCCACTCGTATTGGTCTGTCTTATAGTCCTATAGCCTATAACCTTCCTCGATAAATGGGATATCTAACACTGAAAGAATTTTTCAAATCCTTTCAATGAGGAGTCCATATGCTAGGAACTTAGAATATTTTTATCCTCTAGTAAGTTTAGTGAGTGTATAACGAGTACAAAGTTATTTTTATTATTTATATACTACTTATATACTTTTTGAATTAATATAAAATTTGAACATGAGTTTATGAATAAGATACTGTGTAACTTGTGTTACGTGTACCAACTTGTTATAAGAATGACTATATATAAGAATGGCTGTTATGACTATGAGGGTCTGAGGTATCAGTTCATTTTGGAAAAGGGGTCTGTTGCTCAAAATAGTTTGGGAATCTCTGATATAAACCCAGTATTCTGAGAAAAATGACTTTGAAATACAAAGACAGACGGACGGACTGACCTGCAGCATGCCATATAGCTAGTGATCCTTAAAAATTAAATATCTATCTATATATATCTATATCTTATACTAATATAAAAAGCTGAAGAGTTTGTTTGTTTGTTTGATTGCACGCGCTAATCTCAGGAACTAGTTGTCTGATTTGAAAAATTCTTTCAGTGTTACATAGCCCATTTATCGAGGAAGGATATGGACTATATGATCACGCTAAGACCAATAGGAGCGGAGCACCAATGAACAATGTTTCAAAATCGGGGGTTACTTTTTTTAACTATTCCACGCGGACGAAGTCGCGGGCAGAAGCTAGTAATATTATAAAATTGTTAAAATGTAGTCTTTTGTTTCTTAGTTTTTTGTGTTTGTCTGTTTGTTCGCGATTCACATAAAAACTATTGGACTTTACGACGTATTGGAATGATTTAAAATGGCCAGATTAAAAAAAAAAACCAATGTGATTTTTTTTACTGATCCATAGCAAATTAATTTGTGATATTTTTTATCCCAGAAATCAAGCGAGAATTTTCCTGGGAGCGGTTTGAAGTCTCCACTAAAACGATAGCTTACATTATTTTTTAAAATGCTACGATACTTGGTGTCCCGGGAATCGCGCAGAAACTTTAAGTCAAGCATGTACGAAGTCATGGGAATATCCTAGTATACCATATAATCATACGGTCTAATTCATAGTTAGAGTAAGTTTGAACGCTACTTTAAGAACAATAAAGAAGCGTTCAAGCTAATGTGTAGTGACAAAAACACCCATAAGGCTTTTTAAGTACTACAGTTACGTAACTGTATCGTATGGGTGTGTGTTACACTTTGACTAAGACCCATAAGACCGATATAAAGTATAACTCGATTTTTGTGTGTCGTGCTGTGGGGCGCTGTAACCCACGGGTAATATGCTGGTTCGGTAATTATGGACTGTATGGGAGAGATATGACCTAGATCCTAGCACTAGAAGCCCCACCAACCTTGAGATTCGCCTTCTCCTGGCTCGGTTCAGGTTGCACGCAGTAACAGCATACGGCACTAAATTCCACCTTAGAGCTAACACTTCATCCTTCGTACAAAGTTTTAAAGATATTAAATGTTCTTGATACGGCCAGTAATCACAACAAATGGATTAGTTTTAGAAAAGGTATTTTATTAAATTTTATTATTCTCCTTTTGGCCCAGGCGAACTTGATTGCCCGAGTCTCATTACAATATTACTTATAGCTATCTTACTACTAAGTTAATAATGCCTGTGAGTGTTGATACTAAGGTTATTGTGTATGTACATCTTTGGATTTATTGGTATTTGGAAAATGTTGGTTATGGTTGGAAGTTGTTGGTTGGTGTTGGGGTTGGTTGGGAGTTGTTTTAGATAGATAGATAACACTTTATTGTACACCATTACAGAAAACCTTATAGCCTAAAAATATTCTAAATGTGCACAATGGGCGGTCTTGTCGCTAAGAAGCGATCTCTTCCAGACAACTTTTAGGGAGAGAGGTACAAGTGCGCATGCGTCTCGCGGGCGCAGACGTCAGTCGGGAGCCCGGAGGCGCAGGTATGCGCATGATCTCCCTCCCTGAAATACCGCTGCAGGGGCCCTCTAGCATCTAGGGAACAGAGGAGTCTTCACGCCTGTTGACGAAGTGAGTTTGCTCTGATTCCCGGGGCACTCTCAGGCACTTTTGCGCTAGGATCGGCGTGGGCGTAACTACGTTCTAAGTCTCAGGCCTTTCCTACCATAAGCGCGGGGCACATGGGAGGAGGGTGGTTTTAATGGGGTATTAGCCCTTGGGCATTTGTCCATTGGTTCGAGTCTCCACACAAGCCGGTCGGTTACTGTTTGGATTGCCCTCAGTGGAATGCCTCCATGATCGACAACGGTCTAATCCCTAGCAAAGGACCCGGTATGTGCGAAATGCATTAAAAAAAAATGGTTGGGAGTTGTTTGGATGTGTTGCATGTGTTATATATCTACTTATATATATTTATACCATATTTATATTAAATACATACATATATTTATTTAATATTCATATACTAATATATAATATTTATATACATACATGCCCGCGTTGCCTTCACCACCCGCACGGTTTGCGTTTGTGATGGTTGTGATGGCCTAGGGATAGAAAAGGTATTAGCGCACGGCGCGGTGTGGTTCTCGTCAATGCCTTGACTCAAGTGTCCAAAATGGCTGCCCATACACTGCTGTGCATTGGCCGTCACTTCAGACAGAAAGAGGGTAGACGGCAAAATTCATGGAGCGATGTTCTACCTACTTCACTAGGAAAGGACCAAACACGTACTTTGACTTGGCGTAGTTTATATACCTGCTAATCTGTAAATATATGGACCATGTCTTTAAGTATTGGATATTGGAACAATAAAGTTATGAACTCATAATTTTCAATGAAAATATATGATGTTCGGCCCAAAACGCGTAACATAACAATGTACACGTGGTGTGTTTGTTATAAATCAACGCCTACACCGCAAACAAAGGGCTCTAAAGGGCATGGGTCTCGACAAAAAACTCATTGTTCTATATTCGTATGCGTTTTCGAGATAAATCCGGCACATTAGCGGTGGAAATGGAGACCTCCCTTGAAGTTTTTTAAGCTCAAGTCGACGATTGTTTGTGATATTCGAGATCTTTAAGCCCGCTTTTTAAATTGCGAGTAATTGTGATATAGAGAAGGATGTTGAGAAGAATAAGAGCATGGCTAAAGTGGAGACAAGTAACCGGTGTGAAAGACACAGAAGCCTGGGAGGATAATTCGCGACCCGTGTGTGGGATTCGCCAGGTCGGGGGTGGCACTAGTGCGCCCAGTTAGAATTGGTACCATGCTATTGCTACTCCCCGGTTAGGGATACCCACTAAAACCCCGGGGTGTTCCGTCCTTCGCCTTATGCCAAGGCTACTGGTATATGACCTAGCCTCTCCGCAGCCCTGGCAGGCGTGGATCTCGCGAGGCCTCTTCCATTGCCGGGGGATTACTTTTATCCTCCGGAATCTTCAATCTCTCTAGGTGTGGGGCGGTCTGTCACTCGCCGCACGGGTGGAGAGGTGAACGCACGCGGAACACTCGCGTCCCCATTTCCGCGGCATGTGCAAGTGAGTGAACCGGTGTGACATGCGACAACTAATGCCACGCAAACTAAAAGGTCAGATGTATTAATCAAATATATCATACGATCGGAAATGTTTACACGGGTCCGAATGTTGGGCCACTAAAGTGAGACTAACAAACGTCTCCACCCAGCTAAGATGAGAATGTTGAGATGGATGTGTGGTGGTTCTTATAACTTTGAAAGTTGCACCCGTGATTGAAAAACTGAGATGAAGTTTTTTTATTGCACGAATTAAGCAGACAGGCAGACCTCCCACCTGATGGAAAGCGCTTACCATCGCCTGTAGACATTTGCAACACCAATGGTGCTATAAATTCGCTGCTGCTCTCTTAAGGGAGTCTGGAACCTGGTCACTAATGCCGAAACACAACTCAAGTTGTTATGGCGGCATACTCTAGACCAGGGATGGTAACCATCCAGACGGGTAAATACCCTACCTGGCTGTGGGTTGTTTTGTCGCCTCTTACGGCAGGCCGCAGGAAATTATATTCTTTCTCCCTTCTTGCACGGATAAAATATCGTACAATATTAATCGCAATTTTCTCTTATATATTGGTATTTATTGAGACATTACCATTTCCTTGAGCTCCCACGTTCAACTACGCAACGATTCTGTAGAATATTATCCCTCGTACAATTATGATCAGGAGGGAACTTCCCGCCGCGGTTTGTTATAAACCTTATTAGAAGCCGACAACGCGTTAGCGACACTCCTGCTGTTTCAAAGGTCCATGGGCGACGGTAACAGCTTTCCATCAGGTGTGCCTTTAGCCTGTTTGCCTGCTTCGGCAATATAAAAAAATATATATATCACAAACGGACGCCTGAATGTTGTTGTATGATAAGATAAGGATAAAACTAACTAACCGATTAAAATCATTAAAGTAACAAAAAAAAACACTTCTCAAACGCAAAAAATACATCAACCTAGAAATTCCATTACAAACGAATAGAACACGGATTTGAATTGGACCAATTAAAATAACGCTTTCAAAAATAGAACAGATGGTAACCATAGACGATTTTTTGTTTTCTTTTTTTCATCGACAATGAAGACCCTTTACAGTATTAAGCCGTGTCTATGATCACATTGATAAATCGATAATTCGAATAGGCATGGGAACGATTTGATGAGTATTTTTATGGTGTATGGTGGTATAACGAATATCTTGGATCAAATATATCTAATGATTATGTATGTGTATATCTACTATATTATATATCTACTTGTGTATTAGACGGCCTCTGTGGTTGAGCGGGCTAAGCCTTTGCCGGCTTACCTCATTGCAATGCAGAGACTCCGGGTTCGATTCCTGGTATAGTAAATTTCGGAAATGAATTTTCTCCGTTATTTACTATGGTCTGGGTGTCTGGGATCGGCCCCAGAATGGTCCGTTATATATTACCCATAACACAAGCCTAACTTGGTTAATTTGGGGATATACAGTGCGTGTATTTGTCTGCCGACTTATTATTACTATTATTTATATTTATTTACTACAATATGCCGGCGACTTCGTCCACGCTTGACTTGATATTCCTGGGACACAAAGAACCACAGCATTAAAAAAATGTAAGTTATCGTTTTAGTGAACACTGTTTCGGAATAAGCTAATTTTTATGCACCCGAATAACTACAAACGGTTCCCGGGATAAAAAAAATCGCACATTTTATTACATAAACTTTGCAATCGATCAGTGAAAAAAACATTGAAATTGGATTTTCTGTATCTGGCCATTTTAAATCATTCCTAGAAAAATTCCCGCGGGATTCTTAAGATCAAAAGTAGCGTACATTTTAATTTGCTGTCTATCGTCTCGTCTCTCGTCTGGATGACTACCACCCCTGATTATGCCGCCATTTTGATGTGTGTTTTGGCATTAGTGACTAGGTTCCAGTCCCCCTTTGGTGTTACAAATGTCCATAGGATATGGTAACTGCTTTCCATCAGATGAGCTGTTTTGGCTGTCTACTGCACTTATGCAATAAAAAATAAAAAACGACGATTAACCATAAATTATACTTCTTTTGAATTATTTTTAGTCTGATTCAAAGTTGGTTTCGAATAAGTATTCAAATGGCTTCAATAGATTACAATAAAGATTTTAGGCATTAATGTAGGATGTTTATTTTAAATTAATTAATGACACCTGTACACACTTCTTCCTTCGTTGACAACTCCTTCAGGGTACAGGCTGTCCGTTTATGGAACTCACTGCCACTCAACATCAGATGAGCTAAGTCAGTATCCTCTTTTAAAATCATGGTTTTTAATTATTTTTGGTCCTCTCAGGTATAATAGTGCTGCTTATTCTGTATGTATTATGATATGTACTGTGTTTATATAGTACATAATAAAGAATTTTATTTATTTATTTAATATGTTTTGAATGTTTTATATTATTTATTGTCTACACCGCCACTGTCATGTTTTAAGATCGCTTTAAGCGACAAGGCCGCCCTTTGTTCAACATTTATTGTATCTAGTAGTAGTTTTAATTTTGTTGAACAATAAAGTATTTTCATTCATTCATTCACATATATTATATTAAAGGCAGATTTTACAATCCAAAGTTAGACCATTCCGACACATTGTAATAGCAGACTTGGAACCCGGGCTTGTACATTTCTTTTGGTTTTTATATTTTAAATATCATCGTATTTCCCCAGACTCGCTGGCCCCGATGCTAATCTCCTGAAGAGCCCGACGTAGGAAGCCGCATTTTTGGTTAAGGTTCCCTAAGAGTAAGAACGAAAACTCTGAAAAGTTTTTGGCGTTAACTTGGAGCGATAAGGCAAGATATGAATAAATTGATGTTTTGCTGTATATGAATGAATGAATAAGTGAAAATACTTTATTTTTCACCAAAAATTAAAACTGCGTTCTTAAAAACTAGGTACAATAATTGTTGAACAAAGGGCGGCCTTATTGCTTATAGCGTTCTCTTCATTCGAAACATTCAAAACATATAAATAAATAACAGATTTTATATAATATAATATTATACAAACATTTTTTTCTATAAACTTTATAAAGACTTCATGTCTGAATATTGTTACGACCGACAAAGACAAACTGACACCTGCATACCTGTTTTGCACATTGTATTACTTTTCGGCATTTGGACTTCTTTGTTTACTTTATGTTTAAAATTTATGATTAGAAAAACAGCACATTGTTTATTGTAATCTTTTATGGTAGCCATTAGCCAGGTGTGATTCTCAGAAATTCGGTTCGCGCGGTCAGGTAGACATATTTATTTGGGCAGCATAAAGCAATGCCCCAATGGAGAGATCGTCAGTCTAGCGATAACCACGAGCGAAGCAAGACGTGTGTACCCCATGCGGTAATCTATTTAGTGACGGACTTTGCGCGTTTTATGGAATTACGATCTCGTGCATTACGTTTGGACTGGTTGTGTTCAATTATATTTGTACCTGTGTTATATGTGTTTGTATAGTTCTAATAAAATAAACTCTATAATAATTACAACGGCATTCTTATTCAAGTCCTGCAACTTGTAATAATATATTTATTTAAATCACATGACAGATTAATAATAACAATATAATAATAATTCTTTATTTACTCTCACATTAACAATAATTAAATTAGTAACAATTTTTCTTATAAACTGAAATGGTGAGAGTCTGGTGTCAGTAAAAGGAATAATCTGTGTGACTGATCACCAGCCTATTTCTCCCCGGAAAAAACAGCTAAACCAATTGTGATAAATAATGTGTATTGAGTGTAATTATGTGTTATGTATAATAGATGTAAAATAGTAATACGTGATTATAAAATAAGAATTACATATAAGTTAGATCTGTCTACGATAATTAAATACGACTAAATTTTAAATATAATGAAGTATATATAATATAATTATTGCAGATTTAAATGTAATAAATAAATGACAAATAAGTAGTAATATTAGGAAACTATATTTAGGTAACTAAAACTAACAATGCTTCAGTGGACTCATAATCGAGTTTTAAAACATATATTCAAAATAAGCCGCACTATTTAGAGCTGAGAGGATCAAAAATAATTAGTAACCATGACTTTAAAAGACGAGACTGATTTAACTTTTCTGATGTTGAGTGGCAGTGAGTTCCATAAACCGACAGCCTGTACCGTGATAGAGTTATCAATGAAGAAAGAAGTGTGTACAGATATCTTAAGGAGAGATTATTACTAGAGAGCAAATAATGAGAAAGATGTAAAAAAATCAAAACGTTCCTGTGTGTAGTTTTAGTAGAAACTAACGATATGCCCGCGACTTCATCCACGCTTGACTTAAAATTCCCACGGGGTTTCCGGGACACAAAGTAGCACAGTATTTAAAAAGAATGTAAGCTATCATTTTAGTGCAAACTACACAATCTTAGTCGCCACACAATCGGAATAAGCTAATTTTTGTACAACCCGATCAACTATAAACCGCTCCTAGGAAAATTCCCGCGGGATTTCTGGGATAAAAAATATCACACATTTTATTAAATAAAATTTACTATCGATTGGTGAAAAAATCACATTGAAATACTTACGTTTTTATAAATATGGCCATTTATATAATACTCGAAAAATTCCCGCGGGATTGTCAAGACAAAAAGTAGTGCAGATTTCAGATTGTCGATTAGTGAAAACCGCTTCAAAATCGGTCCAGTAGTTTTTACGTGAATCCCGAACAAACAGACAAGAAATCCTAAAAAAATGCACCGTGTTCTCCGTCATTTGCATAATGTATCCCCGTTGTTGTTATTTTAAATAATTGAATGTAAATACTCGGCATGTTTACAATTTTATAATATTGTTACGAATTTGTAGGATGTAAATTCGAAAATGCCGTTGGAATTATCACAAAGTTTATTAGAAGTATACACGCGTAATTCACAGTTCTTACATGTATAGCCGAATACAACAGAACCAAACCGTAGGGCAGAAAATCGTTATCACATAAATTGAGTAAAGTTCGTCGGTATATGATACCCAAAGCGCACTAGGTAACGCTTCGTTCGCAGTCAGAACACGACTGGCGCATCTCCCGACTGAACGGCTCTCATCCATTTGTAAATTAGGCAGAGCCTCCTAGCAACATGCCGCCCAGTGGTTCTTGAAATCGTTAAATGATCGGCTTAATGGCTTCTCAGATTTCGCATGAAATACCAACAAAGGAAAAAGGTTTTATGACGTCTTACGGGGGCGAAAAGGTGAAGGTGATTGAAGTTGAAGGTCATTTCTATATAATACGTAACTTCAAATATAAATTTACTGCCTATTCTATGTACACCGCTTCACGTGCTATTGTTGTTAAGGAAAAGAGGCGACAAGAAACTCCCTAGCAACACGTCTAGCTAAAAATTGTTATTCTTCTTATTTATGTAGCTTAAGCTCTTTTTTAAAATAAATTTTATACAGAAGATGTTACACAATTACTTTACGAAGAATCAATGGAGTTGTAGCAAACATTGCATACTCAGTAAGACAAAGAAATAATAAAGGAAAGAAAAATATTATCGTTATAGTAATGACAAGATTATAAATGTATACTGCAACATATGTCTATAAATTCCTTATATGTTTAGCAAGATAAAAACGTTATACAAAAGATATATAAGAAGCTGGAGCGAGCTGCTATGTGAATGAAGTTTTGTCATTTAAATATTTTTCAAGAGTGTAGTATCCTTTTTTACGTGCGACGACCGCGTAACGTCCGCACGGACAGGGTCGACGTTATTACAAAACCGCTGGCCCGGCTCAGCCCGCCCGCGGTTAGGACGGCAGGCTGGCAGGCACCGACAGACAGATACAGACGGTGGCGTCTCAGACGCCGCCAATCACTATCTCTCCACGTCCACGCGAGGGACGCCAGGAGACATAGCCCCCGCATAGGATAGACTAGGCGTGTTGCTGGAAAGATATTTTCGCCGTTTCTTCTCTCTCAGCCATTACACGTTGCGAAACGGCAGTAAGATAGCGTAGGCCCCCACGAACCACAGATCCCGGTCCGCCGGGATCCTTCCCCTCGGGCCTTATATTACCCGTCGCCGGTTATCAATTACTGCATTGTATCGCCCTATGGTGGGCATCATTAAATTCATCCTCCTCTCATGGAAACAGTCCAGCCGAGGTAAAACTCCCTAGGGAGCTCTCTCGAGCAATTTAGTAACAGGGAGATCAAATATTTAATTCGGAAGCTTATTGCAAATACGTATACCAACTTGAGAGGACAATACTTAGTATATTCTGGACAGAGTAGGACGATATTCTGTAAACGCGTAATATCAGTAACAGTAATTAAGATAACCATCTCCAGTAGTATCGGGATCCTTGGCGTTGATATAACGAACAACGTGCAGTTTCGGGGTCATCTGGAAGGCAAGGCTAAACTTTCCTCCAAAAAGCTTGGTGTGCTAAACCGGTCTAAGCAGTATTTCACCCCGCGGTAGACTTGTGCTTTACACAGCGCAAATTAGGCCGCATATGGAATACTGCTCACACTTATGGGCTGGGGCACCCGCTTACCAGACTGACCCTCTAGACTCAATCCAGCGTCGCGCCGTTCGTATGTATAGTCGACAATACCATACTTAACAGGCGGTTTAGAATCGCTTAATCGTATTCTATCGCCTGTACAACGGAGAATGTTCCGAGGAACTGTTTGATTTGGTCCTAACGCCTCATTTTTACAGCCGCACCGCTCGCCATCGTCGGGATGTTCACCCCCATTTCCTGGAGCTCTCACGCTCAACTGCGCAACGGTTCTCTGGAACGTTTATTCCGCGTACAACAATGACCTGGAGGGAACTTCCCATCGAGGTTTTCCCTCTGCGATACGACATGGGGTCGTTAAAGAAGGGCGTTATAAAATTTCTTAGAGACCGGCAATGCGTTGGCAACGCCCCTAGTGTTACAAACGTCCATAGGCGACGGTAACCACCTTGCATCAAGTGGGCCGTCCGCCTGTTTGCCAGCTTCAGGCAATTAAAAAAAATATTCCTGCATAACTCTAATACGTAACAAATTAAATAAGTAAATACAAAATAATAATTTTATTATACGAACCCAGCCACCCTCTCCGGACATTCACGCCCTCTTGGTCGCGTTTGTGCGCTCTCAAAAATACCTTGGTCTGTCAACGGGATCTCAAGTTACTTAAATGTGAAAAAGTTGCCAAGATTAGTCTCTACGAGTGGATACTTATTCGTTGGTTTTTAATTTATCTTATTTTAAAGTTAAATGAGAATTTTCGGTTCAATCTTGGAGAGCGTATCCAAACTTGTATAAGCGTAAACGTAAACAAGGTAAAGTTAGGACTTGGATGTTTTTTGATTATTTTTGTTTTATATCGTTCGTTTGGTTGAACAGGGTATTAAAATATACTGTACGGATCCAACAGTCCTCTTCGAACATTCACGCCTTATTGACCGCGTTTTTGCCCTCTCGCAAAAATACCTTGGTCTGTCAACGGGATCTCGAGTTACTTAAATGTGAAAAAGTTGCCAAGATTAGTCTCTACGAGTGGATACTTATTCGTTGGTTTTTAATTTATCTTATTTTAAAGTTAAATGAGAATTTTCGGTTCAATCTTGGAGAGCGTATCCAAACTTGTATAAGCGTAAACGTAAACAAGGTAAAGTTAGGACTTGGATGTTTTTTGATTATTTTTGTTTTATATCGTTCGTTTGGTTGAACAGGGTATTAAAATATACTGTACGGATCCAACAGTCCTCTTCGAACATTCACGCCTTATTGACCGCGTTTTTGCCCTCTCGCAAAAATACCTTGGTCTGTCAACGGGATCTCGAGTTACTTAAATATGAAAAAGTTGCCAAGATTAGTCTCTACGAGTGGATACTTATTCGTTGGTTTTTAATTTATCTTATTTTAAAGTTAAATGAGAATTTTCGGTTCAATCTTGTAGAGCGTATCCAAACTTGTATAAACGTAAACAAGGTAAAGTTAGGACTTGGATGTTTTTTGATTATTTTTGTTTTATATCGTTCGTTTGGTTGAACAGGATATTAAAATATACTGTACGGATCCAACAGTCCTCTTCGAACATTCACGCCTTATTGACCGCGTTTTTGCCCTCTCGCAAAAATACCTTGGTCTGTCAACGGGATCTCGAGTTACTTAAATGTGAAAAAGTTGCCAGGATTAGTCTCTACGAGTGGATACTTATGCGTTAGTTTTAAATTAATCTTATTTTAAAGTTAAATGGGAATTTTTAACTCAATCTTAGAGAGCGTATCCAAACTTGTATAAGCGTAAACGTAAACAAGGTAATGTTTGTACTTGGATGTTTTTAAATTATTTTTGTTATACATACATATATTATCATGCTTATTTTCCACAGAGGTAAGCAGATAGAATGGATCTTAACTTGCTACAATACCAGCATACATGTTTTGCCCCATCCACTAACGCCTCCTATATACATTTTTGTTTTATTTTATATATATTATTTATAGTACAAATCGGCCGAATATGTGTCATTCCATGTACATACAATTAAGTTCCGTAGACATGCTAAATTGTTTTATTATTTATATATTGAACCTGACAAAAATACAATGTATTTCACTTATAACGACCTAGATTGTAACGACTTTTTGGCTATAATGACTTCGGATGTAATGGCGATTTCGGGTGTAGTGACTAGTAGTGAGTATACCAGAAATATTATATAAACCAATTGTATCAAGTTCCTGGAAATCCCCTTTCAGATATTGCGACCGAGTTTACACACATGGACCGAGTCAATAAACAAATACACAAAGGCTCACTTATAGAATCATTAAGTTCTTATCTTTCGTTTACATCCCCTAATATAATCAGGTCAGGGGTCAGGTCAGCAGTTATAATAATAAACTTTTGAAGTGAAATTACTTCAGAATCGTTGTGATTTGAATCTTAAAAATCTTCGATAAACACAAATACATAGGACTAAGCCTGCGAGAGAATGAGATAGAATACATTATATTTAATAATTTAAACACTATGATCATACAGATAGAGTTGGCAATGTTTTGAAGATTTTCGTTAATACTTCAAGTTTCCTGTTTTCAAGCTTAAATATTATATATTAGCTGACCCGGCAAACTTCGTACCGCGTCAGAATCATTTTTTTTCATATTTACTCACTTTTTAAACCTACCCTGGACTTCCACAAATAATTCAAAACCAAAATTAGCCAAATCAGTCCAGCCGTTCTCGAGTTTTAGCGAGACTAACCAACAGCAATTGATTTTTATATACGAGATTATAACGATATAATATATAAAATATGACGTCACGAAATTTGGAATCCCTCCCACCCCTTGTCACACTATGTTTCACTTCTACTGTGTGTGAACTGCACACACATACATTTTTTTTATAAGTGTTCACATAGATAAAGTTAAATCTATGAATCAGTATTAAATATGTATAAGTTTAATTGTGTATGTATGTCTAGATATGTATGCGCATTTCGCGATTGTATTGTCTAGCAAAAAATATAGTTCTATTTCTACCATTGCATAATACGAGTTCCGGGTATAGCGACGAAATTAACGTTTAAATACGTACTTCGTCGCTGCCCGCTGTGGCACCATCCACATTTAGTAAATAATTTAGATAATATTATTTAGCAATCAGTCTCATCACTATTCAACACCCCTTTTGGTGATCGCTCGTGGGCCCAGGCCACCCTGCCTATAAGGTTCGGCGGCCTGGGAATATGGAAAATTTCAGACATAGCGTTACCCGCCTTCTTGGCCTCAGTATATATAGCATCGTGGACCTCATCGGTAAAATATTAAATCCATCACTTAGTGATTTTGAGGTCCCGTGTTTGGCTGAGGCTAAAAATGCGTGTTCGCTGGCCTGCCCGAATCAAAATTTACCTGTGAACCTAAAACGCCGGAAGCTTTGGAAGAATATTACACGTTCATGTCTTTTTTTGCAACACCAAAGTGTTACAAATGCGCTGCTGCTCTCTTAAAGGAGACTGGAACCTGGTCACTGATGCCGGAACACAACACAAGATAATGTTAATAGTTAATATTGCATTTTATTGTATGTCATTGTAGACCACGGACCATAAAAATGTCCCGGAATTTTGGAGAGCTTGTGTAGGGCCATGGTAAGACCAACACGTAGAGTCCCCTTGATAAATTTAATGTAAATGTGGCGTGACACTGACCGACGATTCTCCCTGGCTACACCACATCAAAATGCACCCAAGGACAAGCCCCGGCCAGTGTAGGACTATTGTAGAAAATGAGAACAAAAGATACCGGGCTATTGGGGTGAACTAGTGGATCTGGGGATATGAGACTATGGGGACTATTATAGCGTCTGCCTGTCGCAATGTTCAAGGATCATGGAAAAAATGGACAGACGGTGGCTTGCTACTCATTGTATGGGCCCCTAAAAATGCCAAGATTGGCGAGGGGCAACATGGGTGTGAGTGGCTAAGGGGTGTGGAGAGGTGGGCTGCAGGTTCACCGAAGCGACTTCCGACATTTTATTATTATTATAAATTTAAATTATTTCTTGGAAGATGGGACGGCCGCTTGTTTGGGACGCGACATGTGTAGACACTCTAGCGCCGTCTGAGTTAGAGGCTGGCAACGCTGCTTCAAAAGCTGAAGCTCTCAAACGGCGCAAATATGGAACCTCAGGAAGGGGTTACATATTTGTGCCGTTTGGAGTTGAATCATTAGGTCCGTGGGATCCATCGGCAAAGAGATTTGTAAGAAACTCTTTGATGCCACTTGTGATCAGAAGGCTGGCTCATATTTCGCCCAACAAATAAGCATCGCCATACAGCGCTGCAATGCAGCCAGCCTTTTGGGCACGCTCTGACCTTGCAGGGATTTGTTATACAGTCTATAATAGCTTGTACTATTTATAACTTAGTTTATTTTTAGTTTTTAATTTAAATTATTACTCATACATACATCTACTATATTATTATTATTATTATCATCAAGCCTGTTTGCCATAGGGGTAGGCACAGAAGATCGTATTTCACTTGGTACGATCTCGACATACATCCTTTGATTCATCTACTTTCATTATTTTCGTCAGAGATACATACACGTTTATTATAGCTGTTTTTATACGTGGTCATTCATTAAAACATCTGCAATTTGATCATGCTGTGTACGTCGCCGTCTACCGGCACCAACTCTTCACAATGCTGTCATACACTTCATTTGTCAATCTGCTTTCATCCATCCTCTCTACATGCCCAAGCCACCATAACATTTCTTTTTAACTTTTGTTATTACGTCTTCTTTCAATCATGAATTTCACAGGAAAATAAACCAATTATATCCATAATGCCCTGACTAAGCGAAAATGGCGACAACGTTGGCTAAGTAACGCAATTTCTTAGAAACGCCTTAAGGTCAGAGAAAATTCCCTTTTTTGCGCCAAAAAACATTGTCATTCCGCGCCGTAATTAATGCTGTTATTAAAAAAAAATGGCAAAATTAGATTTCGCCTACCTTTGTCTACGACCTCATCTTGAGGTAATTTGAAGATGATTTTCAAAATAAAATTCCGTTAAGTGCGTCTCGGACTACTTATGTTGAAGGGTTTCGTAGACGTGACTATATCTAGGTTTCTTTTATTGAGTAGCTGGTAAACAGACAGACGGCCCACCTGATGCAAAGCGGTTACCATCGCCTACGGACATTTGCAACACCAAACGCGTTACCAATGTGCTGCTGCTCTCTTAAGGGAGACTGGAACCTGGCCACTAATGCCGGAACACAACTCAAGATTGTTATGGCGGCGTACTTAAGTCCAGGGTTGGTAGCCATCTAGTCGGGCAAAAATACCCTGCCATTCTGGCTGTGGGTTGTTCTGTCGCCTCTTACGACAGGTCACCTGGCCGCAGGAAATTATATCCTTTCTCCGTTCCTGCACGGATAATGATGGAGAGTGGTTACCGTCGTCTACAGACGTTTCAACACAAGTGGCGAAGTCAACGCGTTGCCAGCTTTTAGGATAGGGTATAGGGGATGGGATAGGAGAACGAAAAGAGGGGATAAGATACAAAGATCAGTCAGGAGGAATGGAATAGAGAGGATCAGATAGAGGAACGGAATAGCGTTGGCTGTGGGACGCTATAGCCCACGGGTAATATGCTGGTTCGGTAATTGTGAACTGTATGAGAAATATATTAATGTTGGGTGTTTCTCTTATAGATAGAATTAGAAATGAGGGTATCCATAAGAGAACCAAGGTAACCGACATCTCGCCAAATTAGCAAATTGAAGTTGCAGTGGGCCGGTCACGTCTGTCGCAAGACCGATGGCCGATGGAGCAGACGAGTCCTGGAGTAGAGACCGCGTCTTGGTAAACTTGATCGATGACCTGCGCAAGGTCGCTGGTAGGCGCTAGATAAGGAAGGCGGAGGACCGGGATGAGTGGCGCCGACTTAGGGAGGCTTACGTCCAGCAGTGGACTGTGATTGGCTGACGATGATGAGAGAGACATGACCTGGATCCTTATATTAGAAAAGCAGCAGCTACACCAATCTTGAGATCCGCTCTCTCCTGGCTTGGTTCAGGTTGCACACAGAATCAGCACACGGCACTGAATTCCACTATAGAGCTGGCACCTCGTACAAAGTTTTAGGTACGATAAAAGTCGTTGGTATAGACAGTAATAACAATAAGTTGATGAATGTAACGAAAAAAAAGAATTAGCGCACGGCGCGGTGTGGTCTCGTTAAAACGTAGGCAATAAGCATTGTCCGAAATGGCTGCCCTTACCCTGTTCTGCATTGGCCGTCGCCTCACATAGAAAGAGGGTAGACAGCACAATTAATGGAGCGATGTTCTACTTACTTTATACTAGGCAAGGACTGAACAGTGGCGCTGTGATCGGTTCCAGGGTTTTGATGAAATCTTTATGTTTGTTTCAGTGGGTCTGGGGATGGTTTAGATTCATAATTGAATCCGGTAGGTGGCGTTGGAGTCGGGTAGGTTTTCATTTGTCCCGAGCAAGACAAATCTGCCGCGTCCGTTAGTTCCTCACAGGCACAGCCCGAACTACTGGGGCTAGGACCATGAACATTTGTAAGCGGGTTCTTTCTATATTGTAGATGCGTATTAAGAAATTATATATTATATTTTGGAAATTCAACCCCTAAGGGGGGAAAGAGAGGGTAAAACTTTGTATGATATAAAGGGAAATCTATAAAAACCACTAGGGGTAATACTTCATTGGCTAATCATCAATATAAAATGCATTCCATACATATTGTTACAACCTGAACGCCGACAAAAGACAAATTCACACCTGCATACCTGTAGACATTTTATTACCTTTTCGGCATTTGGACTTCTTTTGTTTACTTTGTGTTTAAAATTTGTAATTAGAAAAACAGCCCATTGTGTATTTTATGGTAGTCATTAGCCAGGTGTATTCTAGGAAATTCAGTCCACGCGGCCGAGCAGACATATTGTATTTGTACAGTATGAAACAACGCCCCAATAGAGAGATGAAACAGTCGAGTGATAACTACAAGCGAAGCAAGACTTGTGTACATTCGGTAATCTATTTAGTGACGGACTTTGCGCGTGTTATTGAATTGTGCATTACATTTGGACTGGTTGTGTTCAGTTATATTTGTACCTGTGTTATACGTGTTTGTATAGTTCTAATAAACTGTATAATAATTCCAACGGCATTTTAATTCAAGTCCCGAATCTCGTAACAAAATATATTTAATCAAATTAATAAAGTATCACTTTAGTAATATAAAACATTATGACTGTAAGAAAATTGTTATAAAGTGGTTATTATTGAAAACATACAAAGAATATAAAGAATTTTTAGTGTATACATATACAGACACATACACATATTACATAGTATTCATAGTTTGTAGACATAAAAACACTTAATTTCATACATCTACACACACACACACTAGACATAAACACATTCATACACACAGATATAGGTACACAACATATAAAAAATATTTGTGTAACTATTATTGTAATAACAGTTATCTTATATACCATGTTTAAGATAATGGAGAGCGGGTCCTTCTGACACAAGTACCAGGCCACTCAGAAAATATTGCGAAAAAAGTTTTTACGTATGAGAGACTGGCCAGTTATAATCTATTTTGAAAATATGATTATTTATAACTAAAAATAGGTACGTTCCTATTTCAAAATTTCCCTCCATATTGTTTACGAGCTAATTTCAATTATCGTTTCTCATTGAAGAATGGATGTTAATACTTAATAGAAGGTCCCAACCCCAAAATTTTTGTGTGTACTTTTGGAACAAAAATAATAATTTATTTATTTATGATACACTTATGACGCCTGCACACACTTCATCCTATAATGATAATTCTTTTACAGTGCAGGCTGTCAAACTTTGGAATATGCTGCCTCTTACTGCTAGAGAGGCCAAATCCTTACCAACATCTAGAAATTTGCTCAGAAAACACTATTTGTCCACAAATAGCTATGTCTGATTAACACAATATAATCATGCTAATACATTTATTATAACAACTTATGTATCTTGAAATGTATTATTTATATTGTTATATATGACTATGTATATATGTATGTATTTGTATATTTATTTCTTTAATTAGTTTGAGTATTTATGTATCTATTGCCTTTTTCCTGCACCACCTATATCGCCTGATTCAAATCTCTTTCATTTAGGTTGCCTGGAAGAGATCGCTCCAAGCGATGAGGCCACCTATTGTATTGTTTAGAAAATATTGTAAACATGGTCTGCTTTTGTAATTGTATATTTTGGTGTGCAATATAGTGATATCTCTCTCTCTCTTCATTTTCAAAGTAGTATATAAAATTACGCGTGTAGTTACACACGTAATTTTATATACCTTCTTCTGGTCAGAAATAAATGTACACTTGTATCAGCGTTTTTAGTAATTCAATCCCTCAGGAGAATGTTTGCTCAAATTATGGCTGTTTTTAATCTACGCCAGCGAAGTCGCGAACAACAGCTAGTATTGCTATAATTCGAATAACTGCTCAGCGTATTTATGTAACTTGGCAACAAAGCCAGTCGATTGTCTTATATAAATGACAATGCGAATATTCTGTATTGTCTTTGGAATAGAAAGGTCGTTGCATGTGATTTGTATAGACCATAAACTTACGCATGGATGGTTTGGCGTACGAATATAGTTCCTAAAAGAGAAGGTTGTCATTTCTAGAAATTATGAAAGGCAATCTGTAGAAAAGGTAACGATGAAAATTTCCTAAATCATAGACTATTCCTTCTTGAGTCATGTTCCTCGTTTCTGAGGGCGGGGCTAATGGTGGTGGTGCTTCCCCGCGGCGATGCGTGAAAAACTCTAGATAGTAACTCTGTGTTACTAACATAAAAACGAAACTAAGTTTTTTATAAATATTGGACCTAAAACTTTTCTCTTTCTTGTTCAATTCACTATAATAACAAAGAAACTAAGTCCATATAGTCTAAACACCTGCCCAGCAAAACATAGAGATGAGTCGAAGCCAACCTGATTTGAAGTAATACATTGAATGACTTATTTTTATGACAACGTATTTGTTAAGTAGTGAATTGAAAAACGCGACTGCAGCGTCATCTATTTAGAAAATCTGTCTATTTTATGAAAACGACATCATTTATCGGGATAAAGAGTATCCTAAGTTACATCCCGGGATATAAGCTAGCTCTATGTCGAGTTTCATTTAAATGCGTTCAGTAGTTTTCACGTGATGCTCTAACAGACAGACTGACAGAAATTCTAGAATTTGCATTTTCGGTATCTCCCGGTCCGAATTATCCCCCCTTATTTTTTCAACATTTTTAAACGCAGTGTACAAACTTGACCCATTTACAGATTTATTATAGTATAGATAGCAAGATACACTGCAAATGTAAATTGTAAAATTTTGAAAGCGACGTGTAAAAAGTTAAACATTGGTAAATTGAATAGCCTATTAGTTCCTTTTCAATTTGATGAAATTTTCGAAATCTTCTACAAGACGGTAACGAATTTCGGTATCACGCTTTTTTGAATTTCCAAAGCCACAGCAAAAATAGTGTTTCACTACCTCGCCATTATGGAACCCTTCACTATGCGTGGATCAACACGCACTTGGCAGAATATAATCAAAACTAAAGGTTAAGAACCCCGAAACACAAGTAGTAAAAACTTCACACCCGTAAAGGCGCGTCCTGTAAATCGGGCCTCACACTTGACAGTTTTCGAGATATCCTTACTATAGCTATCTCTGTTTAACATTATAGTGTGTGAGCGAGAGCTAGAATGTTTTGAGTTCGCTCCTCCCGGGCGATATTGCGGGTCTATATTTCGTAACTCGATATCCGTGTGTGGCTAACAATGCGTGGTTAATGTGGGAAGTTTTTATTATCGACTGTCGATAATAAAGTATTTAACAATAATTATTAAGACATTTATCATCTGTCAGTGGTAATTTATGACGTCATCATTTTGATTATTAATAAATTATATAAACAGTAAGTACAATTTTATCTTGATTTTATGCTAGAAAGGTAACGAACGATGGCTCCTTTGTAATGTATGGTATTAGAAAATTTATATTGAAAATAAAACTAAATTATAAATAAATTAATATAAAGTATTTAGTAAATCGCTGCCAGAGGGAAGCGTGCCCAGAAGGCTGGCTGCATTGCCACGCTGTATGGCAATGCTCATTCGGTGCGCAAAATATGAACCAGCATTTTGAGTTTATATTAAAAGCAGCTTTTTGCCCGTCGCTAGGCTCGCGTTAATATAAGTTTTGTACACTGGCCGTTGGGAGTCCCACATTCGCTAAATTGTGTACGGGTATTTGGAATTAAAAAATAAGTTTGAAACTTCTAAGGAGAGTTTCTTAGAAATGACAAACTTAATTTTTAATTCAAAATATCCGAACGCCATCTAGTGAAGGTGGAACCAACCATGAAAGCAACACATTAAAATTGCGTTGTCACGGTCGTGGCTATGGCGATGTGTTTATTAACTTAATTGCAACGGTGCCACCAATAAAACACGATTAGATTGCCATCTTTTGGCTATATTCGTCTATCCCTAGGGAACAGTATTTTTTCTGGTTAAAAGGTACCCTATATCCTTTTCCATATCCATGACAACGTATATGCAAAATTGCATGACGGTCTGTTGTGCAGTTAAGGTGTGAAACGTCACAAAGAAACAAACATATTCGTATATATAATATTAAGTAGTTAGGATACGAGGATATGAAATACCCTATCGCTATGTATGTTAATAAGATTATTTATATCCATATTAACAGGTTCACAATCCGGCTTTTAGTGTATAAAGTATCTCTTAAGTCCAGTAGATGTAAGTTTTGATCAAATTGAGTAAAGAAATAAACATGACGGCCTCTGTGGTTGAGCGGGCTAAGCCTTTGCCAGTCAATCTCACTACAACGCAGAGGCTCCGGGTTCAATTCTCGGCATGGTAAATTTCGCAAAACGAACTTTCTGTTATTTACGGGGTGTCTTTATCTGGGTGTTTGGGATCGGCCCCAGAGTGGTCCGTTGTATATTACCCATACCACTAGCGTAATTAGCTTAGCTTGGGTGGGTATACACAATGTGTGTGTTTGTCTGCTGATTTAACAAAAAAATATTTAGATACTTCTCCATGGCTTTTTTGTATCTTAGAATCTATCCTACCGAGTTCATCCTTAAAATAAGACATTCCCTCCGAGTCCAGTTTAATACACTTCTTTGAAGTCGTTTAGGCGGACAGCCAGACTTGAGACGCTATCGGCCTGCAGCAATATATGGGCTGCGGACTGTAAACCTGTTAAATTACATTTATGAAAGTGAATATATGTTATATATATATATATATATATATATATATATATATATATATATATATATATATATATATATATATATAAAATAAAACTATACAAATGATTATTCATTCAGTCAATTTATAATACATCTACTTATACCTACGTACACAAGGATTTTTAAGTTTTAACAAACAGTTTCTATTATTATAAACATAATGTCAATGAATATATAAACATACGAAGATAGAACACTAATAAACGGCATAATAAAATACAGGAAACATTTGCAACTTAATTAGAAATTTGTCCGGTCCAGTATTAAGCATAAATTAACAACTGTTATTTATTTAAGTAAAAATACAAATGTCATTAAATATTGTATAATAAACTAGATTTATTGAACCGCAGCAGAGACAGAGACCGGTTTTAAAACTTACAAGCTTATTTGTCAAAGTGTAATTCCCATAAAACTTGATTTAAAAATTAATAAGTGCCTACTAGTGAGTTAATGATAATTCTATTTACAACATTCGAAGTGATTAAAAAACGATCCTGTTCTAGTTTGGTGTGTGTTTACTTGAAAATTATTCTAAAAGTTATACATTCGATCATTTTATTTAATATTGACGCAATTGATTTGCCAGCAGGCTGAGTAGTTTGGTAGCGTAGTGTAGTCGTGTATGCGATAGTTGGTGGTAGTCCCAACATAAAGAGTGGGGTTTGAATCCTTGTTGGAACGCATGCACCACTTAGGCAGGTTTTCTATTTACTGTGCATAGTCAAAGTCAAAGTCACAGTAATTTATTTTGTGTATACAGGTTTTATTATGATGTCCATAATTATAACAATTTAGGTATCACTGTATCCTGCCACATATGTAGCTTACAAAATAATTGAATTTAAAACTACTAATATTTAAATAATATTCATATTGTTACAATTACCATGTGCTAACAATGGTGAAGGATAACATCGTAATGAAACCTGCGCATCGAGATAAACGATTTGTCAAACCTGCCAAGCCGCCATAGAAAAGCGTGGCGGGTATACTGCAGTGAGCCCAGCAGTAGAACATTTTGGGCTGTTATTATTATGAGTAGTTTGGAGCCCAGGGCAGAAGATTTTAAGAATGTCAAATTTGGGATCTCTAATGATATCTTACTCAAATAAAAAGATTCATATTTATTATATACCTAAAATTAACGTTTTTTTGCGGATTTAGTCCACGAAAAACAATTCAACATGTAGTATACTTCATCACTTCGATAAATTATTCACAGGAAACTGGCTGTATAACTAAGACGACAATGCACGAACCACAAAATTACAATTAAAAAAAAAAATAATATGATTGTAAACTTGGGTATCAAATTGTGAAGATTGAACTCCCTAAATATCAGCGTCTCAACTGTTGAGACGTGAATTTTTTAACTACCCGCACGTCGAGTGCACTACGGTTGTGTAATGGTGAAATTCCGAATTTTGTTAATTGTGTTTCGTTTGAAACTTATTTACTTATTTATTTTTTATACACATTATTTTTTGTTGTATACCTCATTTTGCGAAAAATGTCCGGCGTTCCAGAGGGTAGGGACGGTAAAATTTGACTTTAACCTACTAGAGGCAAATATAGGAATTATAAGAAAACATTTTAAATATATATAAACGTTACTTTATTTACATGGTTGTGGTATGTGGACTTTGCTCGTAGTTCTTGTAGGTTTTAAGTATTGAAAGTACGTTGTTCTGACGTGATATCTTTATTCTGCGTGTGTTTTACAAGAATTAAAGCCTAATATACTATATTTGAGCTAAGTGAGCCGGTCCCTAATTATCGTGCGCTGGCCCCCTTTCAAGGACAAATACAAGATATGCATTACTTACATATTAAATTATCGATAACTTGACAACACTAGTTCGTCAACGTCAAAGCCGGGCATGATCCCGTTAATACGCAACAACGTTTCACGTCTCAATCTAACAAATACCCAGTGTATATGACACTTGTTTATTTGGATGACAGCGGTATAGGAATCAACGGCTGAGCTCATGTGAAATTGATATTGAATTAATAATACTATTAACTAGTATTGCTAGCGATTTGGTTCTTGGTTGGTTGTTATGGTGACATACTTTAGACCAGGGGTGGCAGCCATCCAGTCGGGCAAATGCCCTACCACCTGGCTGTGGGTTGTTTTGTCACCTCTTACGACATGCCGCCCGGCCGCAGGAAGTTGTATTCTTTCTCCGTTCCTGCACGGATAAAAGGTGTTACAACAAGTAGTTAGTACATCTATATTCTGCCGGTACCGGTGTGCAATATTTTATGTAGCATGCTCGGTTACGAAGTATGCTCTCGGTATCCGCTTCACAATTGACGCAAGAATCACGTTACAAACATACAGTCAAATTGAGAAAAACTTGCTTTTGTAAGTCGATTATAAAAAAAAATATGTGTGCAGTTCACAAGCAGTAGAAGTGAAACAAAGTGTGACAAGGGGTGAGAGGGATTCTAAATTTCGTGACGTCTCATTTCATATATTATATCTTTATAATATACTAGCTTCTGCCCGCGACTTCAACCGCGTGGAATAGTTAAAAAATAACCCCCGATTTTGAAACATTTTTCATCGGTGCTCCGTTCCTATTGGTCTTAGCGTGATGTTATATAGCCTATAGCCTTCCTCGATAAATGCGCTATCTAACATTGAAAGAATTTTTCAAATCAGACCAGTAGTTCCTGAGATTAGCGCGTTCAATCAAACAAACAAACTCTCCAGCTTTATATATTTAGTATAAGATTAAAGCTTTAAAACACGAAATTTGAAGTATTAACGAAAAACTTCAAAACATTTCCAACTCTATCTGTATGAGCATAGTTTTTAAATTATTAAATATAATATATTCTATCTCATTCTCTCGCAAGCTTAGTCCTATACAGTTATGTGGTTATCTCTTTTTAGTGTAGCTTTTTTGTTTCATCGAGGTTCACTTCAATATAGAAATCCATATAAACCTGACACTGTTACATCGGACAACATAACATTTATTTAATTCATAAGTTCCAATTTACACAACCAAGTGTGTATTATATATTGGTCACGTAGGTCGAAAGCATAGGGTTGGGCATCCACGTCAAGTTCCTTTTATATCACAGTAATTTTCACCGGTTTTTTTATTGCTGGAGTACAGCAGACAGGCTGACGGGCCAAATGTGGTGAAAAGTGGTTACCGTCGCCTATGAACATTAGTCACACTAAAGATGATACCTATGTGCTGCCGCTCTCTAAAGGGAAACTGGAACGCGGCCACTAATACTGGAACACAACTCACGGTTGTTATGGCGGCATACTCTAGACCAGCGGTGGTAGCCATCCAGATGGGCAAATACCCTGCCACCTGGCTGTGGGTTGTTTTGTCGCCTATTACGACAAGCCGCCCGGACGCAGGGATTAATAATAATAAAACCGGAACTACTGCGTCAAAATAGTTGATGAAATTTGAAAGGAAGTTGTAGTTATTGATGGTACACAATGGCGTAGGAAAGCCGCGAAACAACTAAAGCTTAACAGTAGCCGCTATTCCTGTAAATTGCATAGATATAGGTCCTGGCACGTATCTCGAGCGGTCGGCGGAATAGTAGAAATCGCTTTACCCATTGAGCGTAACCAATGTGATGCTAAAATGAAAATATTTGTTTCATAATGGAATCTCACAGATTACTTATTGGAAGTCATGAGTCTACCACCGCTTCCAAAGCAATTTTAGTTACTGTTAAAGGAGAAGAAGCCGCGCGACGAACTCCCCAGCAACATATCTTTATTTCATAATTATTATTGTTCGTCTCTTTAATTTTATTTTAATTGTAACTGTAACCGTTGCACATTACTGTAACCAATAATCATAGTGTGTACGTGGCTCGTGATGATGAAGATGATGATTTCCTTGACGTGTCCGTCGATGGCGACCTCTGCTATGATGTTCCGGCATGGGCACGAGAATAGCTAGCAAAACCGAATTTGTTCCTGAAAACCCGGCTGCAAGAGAAGCAAAGTGTTATACGTGTTGAAGTAAAAACAGTTTTTAGTTAAACGTGTTGCTGGGGAGTTTCTTGCGGCTTCTCCTTAACAGCAATAACAGGTTGTGAAGCGGTGTACATAGAATAGTAAGTAAATTTAAATTCTAATTTATATTATACGTGTTGAAGTAAAAACAGTTTTTAGTTAAACGTGTTGCTGGGGAGTTTCTTGCGGCTTCTCCATAACAGCAATAACAGGTTGTGAGGCGGTGTACATAGAATAGTAAGTAAATTTAAATTCTAACTTATATTATACGTGTTGAAGTAAAAACAGTTTTTAGTTAAACGTGTTGCTGGGGAGTTTCTTGCGGCTTCTCCTTAATAGCAATAACAGGTTGTGAAGCGGTGTACATAGAATAGTAAGTAAATTTAAATTCTAACTTATATTATACGTGTTGAAGTAAAAACAGTTTTTAGTTAAACGTGTTGCTGGGGAGTTTCTTGCGGCTTCTCCTTAACAGCAATAACAGGTTGTGAAGCGGTGTACATAGAATAGCAAGTAAATTTAAATTCTAACTTATATGTATGACCTTCAAAAAGTGTTCTCCATGGAAACTTATTTTGAATACAACTTTGCGGATCTGGTTTCTAGCGTCGAGGTTTTCGGTACGAATTGTTTCATATTCTTTGTTACCACTGTCTACTGTAGATCGCTATCGGTCTTTGAAGCGCAAGTTTCCTTCCACTTGTCACTAGGGAATATAATAGGGGAGCTGGGATAGGGGAAGTAAATTATCGGAAGGCTTACTCATCGTACGAAATACAATTATTTCAAGACTAACTCATTCTGTGAGAGCGTAGTATCACACCGGTCAAACCGGCCCAAAGAGTTGTAATTAAAAATATAGATCCAGCATGGCTTTACCAAGTAGTGCATGTAATTAGGAGTCATGAAAATCATGTGACAAAAATAAAATGTTTTTGCTTAATAGCTGATTGTTTGTGGCTGTAAAAGTGTAGTAAAGCCTATAACGAGTTGGACGGTATAATACAACTTTAAAGGAAAGAGAGAGGGATAGAAAGAGAGCGAGTGAGGGAAGAGAAATTGAAATGCCAACCCTGTTGGTAACTAGATACGATTTAATAGTTTCGGTACATTAGTAGACCGAAAAGGGTCGCGGATTAAATGCCTAAATAAATGGTAACGCGATATGCTGTGTTGTTTGTCGATGCTTTTGTACTTAATGTTGTTCAAATGTTTGATTGAATCGAAACAAAGGCAAGTTGTCCGTTTGTAATGCTAAGGCATTCATGTGACTTCGCTTACCTAACTCACTGCTGTGGTTCAACGACCCAAAATGAGTCCTGGCCTCTGAAACGAGAATACTGCACTCCTTTCTGTTCAGCGTTGTCTCCTGCTAGTCGTAGGCTAGATGAGCCTCCACTACGTCACTCCAGCGATATCCGGGGCGATCAATTAGTCGTCGTCCCATTGGTCGGTCGGCCCAGACGAGTATATTACATGAGATTCAATTTTTAATACTAACTGAATGTAATAAACAAGAACTATTAGTTAAGAAGGCTAGACCCAACAACATGAGGCCGAGATCTGGCGCATGTAAATATATTATTCCTAAATAAATAATAACGTGTATGGGACAAGGCGTGAGGAATATATGACACCAATCATTGTAAATGATCTCTCAGAGGACCTGCAATCAATGTACAAAAATAACCACAAATCGACCAAATATAATCCGATAAGATTCTATATTGATTCCCAAATACATGTGCAGACCTGGGACTAAATCAGAACCATATACTAGAATGATGATAACAATTCTTCGCCTCTGTTCCTGTTTTTGATTTAACATTAATATTGTGAAATTCATTTTTAAAATGTCATTATTTATAGCCTAGTCATAGCCTAATGTTTCTACACGACTCTATGCAGCACGAACAAACCCATGAGGTATCTGTGCCACAGTCGAATATGTTTTTATATATAAGTATGTAATATATAAAATAATAATAACTGCCCATAAAAGTCCCACTGTTGGGCTCGGGTCTCCCACTAAAGGGGAAAGGGACAGTATACCCGCCACGCTTGTCCAAGGCGGCATGGCAGGTTTGACACATCGGATATCTCGATATGCAGGTTGCATCACAATGTTTTCCTTCACCGTTATTAGCACGTGGTAATTGTAACAATATGCACATTGGGTCAGAAAAATGCTTAAGTGGTGCATGCGTTCCGATCAGGATCGAACCCGCGTCCTTTGAGTTTGGGACGCGTGCGCTAGCCATTACGCTACCACGACTTTAAGTATGTAAGCATATTGGAAAAAAGATAGGTTCCTTTCACCGCGCGATCCTCCCTCATTCTATGTAGGTGGCCAAGCCAGCGCAAGCGATGTGCCTTGGTCTCGCCTATGATATTGGGCTCGTCCACCAGCTCTTCGATTTCAGCATGGCGAAGGATCCGCCAATTGCCTTCACTTCGCTTAAATGATTATCATATTTTTACAAGTACTTTCCATGCGGTTTCGTTCTTGCGTTGAAAGTGAAACCGCTAAATACGCTCGCAATGTATTTATAAGTAACCTATGACACATCAGCCGAAATTACGTAGCGTTCGGCGTAATGCCGCGAACCTTGCGTTTAGCAGCTGTTTTTCGGATATCAACATATAATGCGACGCGTTATACGAACGAAAATTCGGCTAACGTAGTTGAACTATTTTATGTACAAGCTACGATACTTTTACGGATCTAAAAGCACATTATTTCACCTCTTCATTTTGCCAGCACTGATAAAATTAATACTTTTCAAGAATAGGTAGCTTTATATAACACAATTAGATGTTTGGGGAGATGTTTTGTACCGTACTACTTTCCACGTAACGCGCTGAACTACACGCAATGCATTTCCGACTCTTCAACGCGTTTGCATAATTCAGCCCCCGAAGTGTCGGCAACGTATCTTCGGTAGGTTTGTCGTTAGGCCGTTACACTAAAAATACAGAATTGTACAAAGCTTTTTTTAATACAAAAATGGTGAACAGGCAGAGAACCCATTTAATGGAAAGTGGTTAACAGCACCTACAGACATTACGCAACACCAGGGGGAACGTACTAACGACCAAGGCAACTACAACAGCTGAACTACCCATCAAGTTCCATAACATGAAAATACCTCATTTTTTAATGGTCTTCCTGATTGTACCATCTTGTCATAAGTATTTTTGTTTTGATACTCGTACTTCTATTTGTGTATATATCTTGTTCCTTTTTATCTCGTTTTAGAAAACATTTATTAATTATATTGTAATATTTACTATATTGATGTACGGATGTGAAGCTAGGACCATAAGACTTAAGGAGGAGAACAAGCTGTTGGTGGCTGAAAGAAAGATCCTGGGTCCGATACAGGGAAACGATGGCAACTGACGGATTCGAAAAAATGCCGAAATCGAAGAGCTGGTGGATGAGCCCAATATTCGGCGAGAGCAAGGCACATCACTAGCGCTGGCTTGGCCGCCAACATTAAATGGGGGAGGATCGCGCGGTGAAAAGAGCCTATCTGGGCAGACCAACGTGACGGCCCAGAAATCGCTAGAGTGACTTGGTGGTGGTTGATCTGCATGGGCTTCAAGCATATGACTGGCAGGAGACAGCGCTGAACAGAAAGGAGTGGAGTATTCTCATTTCGGAGGCCAGGACTCATTTCGGGCCGTTGAGCCGCAGCAATTAGTTAGTTGGTTTAGTTACTTTTCAATATGCAGAGTGTCTAGTAGAATAGAATATACTTTATTGCACACAATATTACAAAATAAATCGTAATGATAAGTAGAATGGGTGGTCTTTTCTCTGAGAGCAATTTCTTCGAGACAACCTTTGGATGGACAGAAACTTAGTATGGATGGGGGTAGGTATGCAATAGATATAATATACTAATATATATGTAAATATAAAGGAAAATAATAATTTTAATAGTAATTTACACTTAAATTTAAATAAATTACAATATAAACATACATAATATTTGCCTAAATGTATTTATGTTCTGTGTCGTCAAACAACACTATCCCAAGCTTATTACAACTAAATAACATTATTATTCAGTTGCACATTTGAAAGTGTTGTTTCTCGTACATAGCGAGTTCCAAAGCCTTATAGCTTGCGTAGTTCTAGTAATGTTATAAGACTGTCTACCTCCCAAAGTTTGAGTTTCCTCAAAATTTCCAACAAACGAATGCCACTAGAAAAAAATCAAGTTCCCACAGAGCAAAAGAATTTATCTTAAAATCTCAAACTTTGATACGTTCTTCAATAGCATTCCATTGTAAAAGCTTTTACATGCAAAATACACAACAGAGTCCTGACAATATTATAAAGGAAGTTACGAAAATAACACTCTTGCTTATTCCAACTGCATAGAGTGCAATTTATTATGTTGCAGATGTTCGTGGGCCGCAATGTGTTTGTAACATGCTCGATTTTATGCCTACTCTAAAAGTACTTTGTTAAATTTGAATTTGGAACTAAAGTTTTGAACAATGCGACGATTTTGACGTATTTTCAATTCATGTGTCACGTTTTTAGATATTCTCGACGATGGTTTTCGGGTTTTAAATATAAAAACTTTTTTAAGATTAATCTATAATATTATAAAACTCTAAACATGCCGTGTCTGTACATTGAAGCTATTTAAAAAAACAACTGAAATAGACTACATAAACGATAGAGAACAAGTTGCAATTTTTTTAGATTTCTTGTCTGTTTGTTCGGGATTCACGTAAAAACTACTGGGCCAATTTTGATGCGGTTTTCACTAATCGACAGCAAATTCTTAGACTTAATCTTAAATGTGCTACTTTTTATCCTGGGAATCCCGCAGGAATTTTCCCGGGAGCGGTTTGAAGGTGTTCGGGTGCATCAAAATTAGCTTACTCCGACAGTTTCCACCAAAACGATACCTTACATTCTTTTTAAATGCAGAGATTTTCTGTGTCCCGAGAATCCCACGGGAATTTCAAGTCAAGCGTGGACGAAGTCGCGGACATATCCTAGTATAATATATAACTTAAACATCACTATTAAATTATATTGCTTTTTTTAATACTAAGATGGCAAATAGGCAGACGACTCATCTAATAGATACTGGTTACCATCGCCTATGTATAAAACTTATTTATAAAAATAAGTTTTTAGCTAGATAAATAAGAATAAAATCAATTTTTAGCCAGACGTGTTGCTGATGGGAAGTTTCTTCCGCTTCTTCTCCTTAATAGCAATAACACGTTGCGAAACGGTGTACACAGACTAGACAAAAAGTCTTCTCTAGTGGAACTTATTTTGAATAAAAAATTTTGAATTTGAATATTGTTACGACCGCCAAAGATAAATTCACACCTGCAGACCTGTTTTGCACATTTTATTACCTTTCGGCATTTGGTCTTCTTTTGTTTACTTTGTGATTAAAAAAACAGCCTATTGTGTATTATAATCTTTTATGTCAGTCATTAGACAGGTGTGCGGGTTACGATTTCTAAGAAATTGCATCGACGCTTGCCGGGCAGACATATTTGTATTTGTGCAATATAAAGCAATGGCCCGATTGAGGAAGAGCAGTCGATCGATAACCACAAGCGATGCAAGACTTGTGTACATTCGGTAATCTATTTAGTGACACATAGCCAGGTGGTAGGGTATTTACCCGTCTGGATGTCTACCACCCCTTGTCTAGGGTTTGCCGCAACAACCTTGAGATGTGTTTCGGCATTCGTGGTCAGGTTACAGTCCCCGTTTAGAGAGCAGTAGCACATTGGTAGCGCCTTTGGTGTTGCAAATGTCCATAGGCGAGTAACCGTTTGAGTTGATGAGTTCAGCAGACGGCCTACCTCATGCAATAAAAAAAAATAAGTCAAGTTTCTTTATTATACTGCTTTTTAACATATATGTGTAACCTTCAAAAAACATCCTCCAGCCTTAATTAGTTAGGCTCAGTACTACAGTCTAAACTTATATAAAAAAAATAATGTCCAAACGATCTTGGTAGCTAACCATCGTTATGGGTCTAGGAAGAAAATTAAACGACCATCCAAAATACTCCCCTACAGTAACAAAAATATTATTCCACCATCGAACTATGTGACGTAGCCCACCGTCACATTTTCGAAGAAATCCAAAGGTATCCAGTCAAAGGGCAGGAAAGGGTTACATTGCGATGTAATATTGATTTAGGACAAAGGGCCGAGCGCCCACGGCCGCTAAGGGTGTCCCTTTATGAAATCTACATAATATTTAACATTACTTTTGCTACAAGATTACTTTTCCATGTTACCTGAACATTGCGACGGGCAGACTCCTTAGTTTCAGATCCCTAGCTCCACTAAGAGTTCATCCCAAAAGCCCGGTAGATAGATATAACACTACATTGATCACCAATACAGAAATTGCAATAAGCACAACAAGACAATACTTACATACTTGGTAAAAGAAAAGGCGGCCTTATCGCTAAAAGCGATCTCTTGCAGGCAAACTGTGAGTCAGTCACTAGAAGAAAATTCTTCACCTGAAGAATGAAGAAAGAAAAAAAATGGAAAATGAAATATTAATGACATACATGGAAAGCAGATACAAATTTAAGGTAGAGTAAACTAGCAGATACATTATTGCGTAAGGTTTACACAATAATAATAATAATAAATCGGCAGACAAGCACACACTCTGTATATCCCCAAATTAAGCAAGTTACGCTTGTGTTATGGGTAATATACAACGGACCATTCTGGGGCCGATCCCAGACACCCAGACCATAGTAACTAAGGCAGAAAATACATTTCCGAAATTTACTATACCAGGAATCGAACCCGAAGCCTCTGCGTTGCAGTGAGGTAGGCCGGCAAAGGCTTAGCCCGCTCAACCACAGAGGCCGTCGAATTAGGATGGATTAAAGTGGAATAGTTTCCAGTGGACACATTTCTATTACTCGTACCATGGAAAAAAGTATTCTTCTTCCATGCCCACACCGATATTAGCGACACAAATCACGTCTATTTATACAGATAAATAAAATTGAAGAGACAGAGAGAGAGAGAGAGAGAGATAACACTTTATTGTACACCGTTACAGAAAACACAGCCGGCAAAGGCTTAGCCCGCTCAACCACAGAGGCCGATGATAATGATTCCTGAGTGAATTTTTATATGTGGTAAAAGATTTAGCTTTTATGACGTCTATGGGCAAAGAGTTTCAGAGAAAAACAACCTGTGTGGCGACATGGCGACAGCCCGGTCCCTTTTGTTCTCATTTCCCATACAGTCCTACACTGACCGGGGCTTGTCCTTGGGTGCATTTTTATATGGTGTAGACAAAGATAACCGCAGGTCAGTATTACGCCACATTTATATAGCTAATTACGTGTATTACGTACAACACTAAGAATTTATGATGACTGGGGAACTCCCTTAACGGTCGCAACTGTCAATTATTTAAACTGCGCCTTCCGTTTCGTTCAATAATTTTGCGGTATACTTATAACTATAATAATTAATATAAAAAAATATATTGTAATGTATGTCGCAAACACATACATTATAATTATAATCACTTATTTGGAATCGTAAAATCCAATTCATATGTTGATTGATAAATTACTTACGTAAACTGTATTAGTATAACCTATTCTAAAGTTTTGTTACAATTGTTGTGCTAGCATTACATTTGCTAGCAACAACAATTTAGTTCTGGTACGTCAAAACTGTCAGCCAGGACTTTGAGACTGGTCAAAATCGCCGGACACTTTCGTCTCAATCGTAGGTTTGGCTAATTTCGGTAGTGTATCAATTCCACTGGCATACCACGGGTACGCCGCTCTTTGAATATATTCAAGGTGGCAAAGTCCGTCAGTGGGGGAATTCCATACACTTTTGATTATTTCTGTGTTTGAATAGTTACGACGACAAAAAATCATTCAGTGAAGCTAACACACCATTGAATTCTGTCTTCGAATTGTAGTTGGCGTTAAATTCCATTTAAAAACGAGCGGTGTATGAAACTCACGAAATAAATATTTAAAATTGTTATAATAGCTTTTCAATGTTCATTTCGGCTCAGGCCATTTTTGCTAATGGTAATACCAATTTTTTCGACTATTATTCCGTCGCGACAACATCGAGAAGATATTGTGGATTTAGTAGAAAAAGAATTTTTAACACTATCGCAATGGAATCGTATTGTTACGAGTTTGCGGGACTCGAATTAAAATGCCGTTAGATTTATTATAGAGTATATTAAAACTATACAAACACGTATAACACAGGTACAAATATAACCGAACGCAACAAATCCAAACGTAATGCAGAAGGTCGTAATTCAATAAAACGCGCAAAGTCCGTCAATATTAGATTCCCAATGTACACACGTCACGCCTAGGTCGTAGTTGTAGCTCAACTGACCCCCTCTCTCAATCAGGCCATCGTTTTATACTTCACAAATGCAAATGTGTCGACGTAATTTCCTAGAATTAGCTTGTACTTATAATCCGCAACACGTGGCTAATGATGCTCCTGAGCGGCCGTAAACGAGTACAATAAGACAATAGGCTGTTCTCCACAATAACTAGAAACGTATGCCAATAAATGAGTGAACAAAGAAGATGATCATAAAAGGATTAAAATTAGTTCAAATGCCGACAGGTAATAAAATGTGCTTTTACAGATCTGTACGTGGAATTTATGTTTGTCGGAGCCTAAGTTGTAACAGTATTTTGAGTATCTTCGCAACGACAAGATATTGAAACAGCAGAATTGGGAACCTGGTAGATGTCACTCGTGACCAAACGGCTGTTCTTTATATTGCATAGCTATCTAACGAGGTAATGCTGGTAGGGTTTTGAGAACTTTCCCATTAAGTTACAGTAGTTTGGCACCAATTTTTTAACTATGGTTTTATTTATAAATTTTTTTAATTCTTCTATTATTTATAAAGAGATTCCCAAATATTTTGAACACGAGCCCCTTTTCCAAAACGAACTGATACCTCAGACCCCCATAGCCAAATTACTTTAAAGATCCTGTCTCTAGTTTTTTTTTGTATAGCGCTTGTCGACTTGTTGAGTTTTTTTAAAATACAACAATAATACTTCCTACTAAAATATTAATCATTCTTATAACAAGTTGGTACACGTAACACAGCTTATACAGTATCTTGAAAGTTTCAAATAAGAACTTTTGTTAATTAATAGGGGTCGATTTGTAGAACTCGTCGACCCCCAAAACAGACTTCGTTTATGACGACCCTGGGAAACCGATTCGACCCCAGGGGTCGAAATAGACCAATTTGGGAATCTCTGATTTATATTATACGCATTATTTAGACAAAAACTTTATAAAGAAATAGAAAACCCAAAATACTCTATATTTCAAGCAAGGAGGCAATGGAATTAAATTAATATGACTTATTCGCACAAATTAATAACTTTATTGAACTCTAAAGCAATCCGATATATCAACGGTTCTAAGCATAAATTATAATTCAAGTTAGAACTTGAAGTTCCCTCAACATCTAAGTCTGTTATATGATTTAATAAAGTTTAAGTAGGTTCACGTCAGATTAGTGCTAAGTTATATGTTAGGCGTAAACTAAGTGATACTAAGTATTAAGTTTTAATTAAGTTTGTGTTAAGTTAATAGATTAAATATACATTTAAATTAATGTCAGTCTAGAAGGTTAAATATTAATTATTTATAATATTATACTCTATTGGAAAAAAGTTAAATACAGGATTTTTTTTCTAAAATTTTAGACATATATTTATTTAATTTATTTGGGAAACATACAATACTTATTATTCTTAAATATATCCCATAAAATTAATACATATATCAATCAGGTTTCCACTATAAAATAATTTATGTAATAAAAATAAAAATTTGCTCAAACAGTCAATTACAACAAAAAAATATATACGACGCAATATGTCTACCTGACAAGCGTCGACGCAATTTCCCAGAAATCATCATCCGCACACCTGCCTAATTATGCCTGCGAACGGCCATAAACGAGTACAATACACAATAGGCTGTTTTCTAATTACAAATTTTAAACATAAGGTAAGTAAAAGACGTCCAAATGCCGAAAAGGTAATAAACTGCAGGTGTGCATTGGTCTTTGTCGATCGTAACAATATTATAAAAGTGTGCAGTCTTTTGTTTCTTAGATTTTTTGTTTTTATATGTTTGTTCGGGATTCACGTAAAAACTACTAGGACGATTTCGATGCGGTTTTCGGTGATCGATAGCAAATTCCCGGACCTAAAATCTGCCATACTTTGTTTCCCGGGAATCCCACGGGATTTCTTTCCCGTAGCGGTTCCAATTTTCAGTGCTCATGCCTTTAGTAAAATTACTTATGCGCGTTTTTACTGTAATCTTTAGGATTCATGTATTTTTAATTTTTATACTAAAAAATCCGTTACACTACTGGAAATACCGTTTGATTTTAAATATTGGCAAAATAACTAATCTTTGTTACATGTCCGACGTGGATGAAACCCGGGCAAATGTTAGTAATCCATATTGAAGTTTATTCGCAAGCAGAAATGGCAGAGTATTGCTATACTTGTGCATTCTTAGCTATGTCCCGCTTACACGATTCTACACTGTTGCGCGCTACTAAAATTGGTCTACTGCACCGATACGGGAGGAATTATTAGTTCTATAAAACTATACCTGCTTGCTCTCAAATCCTAGTCATGAATAACTGTCTGAACTATTATATTAATACTTCAGTATTCGTTTAGAATTCCCAAACGATTGTAACTCAGGTGAATTGTACAGGTGTCTGTATTTAGACAAAGGGGTCTCTCTGAAATGCTTCAACCCTTTGTGATGATTCAGCGGGATGTTACACCTACAGATGATATTCCTTGTGTCATCTGACACACAGTTAAGTCGGTTGGTTAACATATTTTGGACACAGAAACGCTTTATTAGAGCAATTGAAAATCTTGAACCTAAGATAAGCTGTAAACCTAATTTTGTTAATTTAAAACTTTTGACTGCCTAGTTTGTACACTTTTTAATCTTAATTTTTGTTACTTGTAACATAACTCTATTTAATAAAACGACACATAAACGTCACAATCATAAAATATGTTGCATTGTAAATAATAAATGCTCTTCTAGTAAATTGTGTTTTTTGCGTAGCTCCGCGACTTAACAACCAGCTTCCAAAAACTATACAAAATACCAGGCTTGACTGCATTTAAAAATTGTTTAAAAACATTTTTATTAAAAAGTGCTTATTATATTCATTTAAAATTTAGACATAGAAAAAAAGAAAAGAAAAATATTTATTTCTAATAGCGACACACAACACAAGATAGTACTAACATAACAAAGTATAGATAAAATTATACAGAAATTGTTTGCCGCAATTTGGAAATGAGGTTGGTACTCAGCATTATGCTGTGCCGAAACGTAGTCCGACACGGCACTGATTTTCAGTGCCCACCTCCTAAATCACATATCGCAACCCGTGTTAAATATTTAAAAAAAACACAATTATAAAAAACATGTAAGTACGAAGATATAAAATATAAAGCACAAGAAACAGAAAAATGTAGGATGGAATAATAAAAATGAAATAATGAGTATAATGAAATACAATACCTATCCTAAGAAAAAAAATATAATCACACTCAATATTTACAAGTTATTCAAATTCAAATTCAAAGTTTTTTATTCAAAATAAGTTCCACTGGAGAACACTTTTTGAAGGTCATATAAATATATAAGTTAAAATTTAATTTTTCTTCCTATTCTATGTATACCGCTTCACAACGTGTTATTGCTGTTAAGGAGAAGAAGCGGCAAGAAACTCCCCAGCAACACGTCTAGCTAAATAATGTTTTTCTTTAAGTTTCTTATTCTATTTATATCTCAAGTTGTTTTTTTTTTTTAATAAGTTTTATACAGAAGTATGTTACAGAATTACTTTTTGAAGAATTAATGGAGTTGTAGCAAACAGTTATTTAAATGTATTACCGATATAATATTTATAACATAAGTTTAAATTTGAAATACTATATGTTATTATTAATTTAACGTTGATATATATCATCAGTATTATTTTTCTATATATTATTATGATGTAGTTTTCTACGTGATTTAATATTATGACACATTATCTTTTGGTTGAATTTTGTACTTTAATTGAAATGTTTTAAACTAGATTAAATTGTCCCTATATTAGATTAAAGTATAAAATTTTGCACATCGGCAGAATATAGATGTACGACTTATTGTAATGCCTTTATTGAATGTATCGAGCTTGTTTATTATGTTTATTATTACATTAAAAAGTCGTGTTAACGGACTTGCATCCAGAACTCAAAAAACGCAGGTACGATTCCTGGCTGCAAAAGCAATTCCTCGCTTAAAGTGCATTACTACGTGTTGACGGTAAAGGTAATGGTAGTTTAATAACCGATTTGCCAAAACCGCGAAACCACCTTGGATAAGCGTGACGGGTATACGGTTCGTTCTCCTTAGGAATTAGTATGCCTGAGCCCAGGAGTTGGACAATTATGGACTCTTATTATTTTCTATTGATGGATTACAGACAGACTCATTAACAGTACAGACACAGGATATAAATAAATTTCGTTTTGAAAAGTTAAAAATATGTAATCAATCACACATTCACACTTAAAAAAGGGGCGATGGACACGGACGCACATTTAGAATGCCGGGAGCCAACTAACTCAAATCGCGTCACCACTTACCGCTAAGTGTGTCCTTACAATCCTATAATACACTACTATTTAGACTTATGTCAACGCAGCGGCCCAGTATTAAGAACTGAACGCGTATCGGTAATGGTGGGTAGGATTGCTGGTAGAAGTAGAAGGGAGACTAACTATCCTGCGTGCCTTGGGCTGCATTGACTATGTGTACGGATCACCAAGTCGTCTTCCAGCAAATCTTCGGGCTTGTCTCCATCTTGTGGCTTTAGATATGACATGTATATACACGGCGCGGTATAACTGTATTTAAAAAAAAATATTCAACACTCGTAATGCCAGGCGAACACGATATGTCCGGGCATACATACACATTGGTTACTTATAGATAAGTCTATACATACCAATTAAAAAAAGGAAAATATATACTTATATATACTAACCAATATACATATATGTATATATATATACATATACATTATACTTGTCTAGGTATAATTGTACTTATAGATTGTAGGCAATTGGTTGCAGGAGAGATAAGTATGCAGGTCATTGGCATGTGTATCCCTAAAGACAAGCAGTGTCAGGATAGTCGAAATGGAAGATGGAGGCTAAGAAAGGTGACTGGACAACGGGTATAGTAACGGAATTAATTTGACAGGATAGGATTTGAAACTAAGTGGCGCGAACAATTTACATTGCAAAATTTGGTAAATTACTATTTAATATTTAATTAATGGACTTCAAATAACATAATATGTAGATAAATTTAATATTATAATTCATATCCAATTTGGATCATTAAAGTAATAATTCACATAAATAATTGTAATGTTTGTAATGTAACACAGTTTGCCATCCTATCCACCTGTATGTACAATAGTTTGAAATTAATTTGTACAAGGCCAACCCAATTACTACTTAACCGAATGGTTAACATATTATATGTATTATATATTTATCCTAACTAATATTATAAACGCAATGGTGAGTTTGTTTGTTACGCTTTCACGCCTCAACTACATGACATATCGTCTCGAAATTTTGCATACACATTCTGAGGAGTATAGAATAGGACATGGGGAATTTATAATCCAGAAAAAAGTACTGTGTGCTTAGAGCGAGTTTTTGAAGTGAATCTTCTTTAGAATCGTTGATATTTGAAACTCGATGAAACGAAATAAAAGCGACACTAAAAAGAGATAGTTAATAATTTAAACACTATGCTCATAAAAATAGAATTGAAAATATTTTGAAGTTTTTAAGTTCATAAATCAAATTGAAACTAGAGCATTTGTTTCCTATTTTAGTTGTCATAAGTAATAATATCGTGTCATTTGTTCAAAGTGAAAACATGGAATCTGAATAATATGTGTTCTAATATATCTTAAATATGTATTATAATATATAAAATGTAATATATTGCATTAAAATATAAAATAATTTTTGAGCGTGGTAAAAATATTTTTCTGAACTTTCACTTCCACCGTGTGTGATGTTTTCTAACTACTCGATCACGTTCAAGTTAACGCAATTTTGAATAGGAAAGAGTTAGCGCCATCTCATGAGCGCGAAGGGAAACATAAATTATGCTATACAAAATTGTGTTAATATGAACATGATCGAGCAGTTAAAAAAACTGGCACTAAGCACCCTGTTCCTGAGTGATAGACAAATATAGCATAATAATGTGCGCTTCCGTCGCGTTTTATTAGTTTAGGGATTGCCGCATGGGTGAAGGAGCGAGATGGAATACTCCTCCTCAAAAGGAAGATCTTCCTCCGAGATTATTGCTGTACCTCGCAGGTCTAGGCCAAACTACTATTGTTGGAAATTTGTATATATTCTTTGTACGTGTCGGGAATAGTTTGCGTCTTTAATTATCGCACAGCGCCATCTATTTGCTTGTAAATGTTACACTACATTGGCATCATCGTTGCAATTGATTAACAAATACATCGTCATGGCAACAGGAGTAACAAATATAACCGATAATATGGCGCCCTGATTATGTATTATTGCCGCGACCGATGCAATCCAGTAACAAATATATCGTCATGGCACCGACAATGACAGCGACAATTTTAATTTGTTGCTCTCATGGTTAGTTCCACTTCTCTACATGGCGTTACGAGTATTATTAAGAGGTATTTCAAATTGATAATGAAGTGTAACATTTTTAAGAACTATATATAACATGCCCCCTTTGTGACGTACATATTTTTTTATAACGCTAGGAGAATGAGTTTGCGCACTGTGCCTGGGCCCGAGGTGAGGTCATTGGAGAGAATGTGTCACGCGAGTGAAGTCGCGATTAAAAGCTATTATTACATATGTATATTATAATTTTACAAATGTTACAGTTTGAGTTATTAAGTTCGTCATATAACTTTAATGGGTTCAAATGTGATGATAGAGTAATTAGACAACTTGAATATTCAATGTTCGTATTAATTCTCGGTGTAATTAATTACATACATACATATTATCATGCCTGTTTCCCGTGGGGGTAGGCAAAGACGATGGATCTTCACTTGCGACGATTCTAACAAACAACTTTCGCTTCATGTACATTCATTAATCTCTTCATACATGTACGTTCATTTTAGGTTCTTCTTACATGACCTATCTTTAACACTTCTGCTATTTGATCATGGTGTGTATGTCGTGCTCTACCGGCACCAACTCAATCATTTACAATGCTGTCATACACTTGTTTTGTGATTCTACTTTCTTACACCCATTCTTGCACCAAGCCACATTAACATTCCTTTTTCAACTCTTATTGTTACATCTTTTTTTATTGCATGAGTTCAGGAGACAGTCCGACGGCCCACCTGATGGAAAGCGGTTACCGTCGCCTATAGACATTTCTAACACCAAAGGTGCTACCAATGTGCTTTCTGTTTCTAATGAGACTGGAACTTGGCCACTAAAGCCAGAACACAATTCAAGGGGTGCTAGCCATCAAGTCGGGCAAATACCCTACCACCTGGCTGTGGGTTGTTTTGCCGCAGGAAATTGTATTCTTTCTCCGTTCTCGCACGGAGACATCTCATTTCAACCCTCAGCGTCCCCTTATCACGCTGTTGCTCATCGAATCATTCAAACTAACCTCACATATACTCCCCAAAGCTCTCGTTTCAGCCTCATAATTATTGTTAAAATATTAATCTATCTATACATACATAATTACTTGGCCTCACTGACTATGTACCCTACACGGCGGGATCAGTAACCCGATGGCACAAACCCACAAGGTAATTTTTGGTACTTAGGTACTAGGTACTGTAACGACTAACCTCCTTAGGCGTTATGATATATTAAGCAACATAATTTATTTAAATTTAACGGAAGAATGCCTCCCAAAACAAGAGAAGACAGTATTGGGCCTAAAAGTGTCTCGATTGCAAATATAAATTTATATCCTAAACCAGTCACTTATTGAAGGTCCCGGTCAGCTCTGAAACCGCTGGTGGTTACAGAACTTACGTGGTACTTCAGCCGGCGGTGGTGGGAATAGGAACAAGGGGGAACACTAATCCGTCAATATCATAAGGGAGGGGCGCCCTTTGAGAGGAAATATATAAAATATCGTACTAAACTACTACTACAAGGGAAACATTACGGGGGATGGATAAAATGTCTGCCCAAATGCACCCGCGCCTCGTCCTTTTCCAATACAACCATTTATTCACTGAGTATATTAAGTTCTCTTCACTATTATAATGTTCCACTCACTGGCAGATATGTCAAATTCTCAATAAATAAGCAAATACTAAATTATATCACGCAAGAGCAATTAATCCGTGCGTTTTTAATGCAATTCCGCGGCATACCGTCTTTCGACGCGATAAAAATGTGCCCTCGTATGAATCGCGTAACTATCGAAAACGGGCGTATGTACTTTTTATTTATTTATTTTTTTGCATGAGTTCAGCAGACAGGTAGCCCACTTGATGGAAAGCGGTTACCATCGCCTATGGACATTTGTAACATTTGCAAGGTGTTACAAATGTGCTGCTGCTCTCTTAAGGGAGGGAGACTGGAACCTGGTCACTAATCGTCGTAATCACTAACCGGAACACAAATCAAGGTTGTTATGGCGGCATACCATAGACCAGGGGTGGTAGCCATCCAGTCGGGAAAATACCCTAGCACCTGGCTGTGGGTTGTTTTGTCGCCTCTTCGACAGGCCGCCCGGCCGCAGAAAATTGTATTCTTTCTCCGTTCCTGCACGGATAAAATTCTAATTCGATGTCATTATTTTGTATTTCGATCAGACTAACTGACTAGCATATCAACGCACAGCCCAAACTACTGGGGCTAGGATCGTGAAAATTCCCATGCAGGTTCTTTTCTATACTGTAGGTGGGCACTAAGAATCTAATTAAGAATTGTGTAGTTGTCGGGGGGGTCTATTTATCCCCCGGCCCAAGGAGAGGCCCGCCTACAAACAAGGGTGGGCCCACGCCAGCCAGGGTCGCGGCGTCGGCACTGCCTCGATCCGTGACCCTGACTTTTGGTGAGACGGAGAACACAGAGGTGTTAAAAAAAAGATGCGCACTATGAAAGGATTTTTGAAAATTCAATCCCTGAGGTGAAAAAGGTGAGATGAAAGGTTGTATGCAAATCCGTCATTTTCAAAGTAAGAAGCACGAAATTTTATTTACCTGCTTCTGGTTAGAAATAATTGTACACGTATATTGATTGATTGATTGGCGTTTTTGGAAATTCTATCCCTAAGGGGTTAAAAAAGGGGGTGAAAGTTTGTACGAATATTACTAATTTTCCACGTTAGAAGTACGAAATTTTAAATACGTGCTTTTGGTTAGAAACAAATGTATGCGTGTATCGGCGTTTTTGGTAATTTGAGACCTAAGGGAGTGAAAAAGGGATAAAAATTGTATGAAAATCCGTCATCTATAGGTACATATAATAAAACTGTAGATGTCGAATTTCTGTACAATGAAAAAAAAAATGCTAAAACCGAGTCAGGGGGATGTAAGAAGTGAAATAGAACTAATTTAGATTTTTAAAATTTTATGTTTCTCTGTTTGTCGGTCTGTTTGTACGGGCTAATCTCCGAAACGACTATACCGATTTAAATGAAATTTTGTATGGTGGTAGCTTATATCCCCGGTCAACATATAGGATACTTTTGATCCCGAAAAATTAAAGAGTTCCCGTGCGATAGTTAAAAAACCGCACCACGAGGACGAAGTCGCGGGCATCAGCTAGTTTTGAAATAAAAAGCACGACATTTTATATAGCTGCTTCTGGTTAGTTATAATTGTACACGTGTATTTAGCGTTTTTGGAAATTCAATGCCTAAGGGGGTAAAAAAGGGGATGAAATCTTGCTTAAAATATGACTATTTTTAATTCATGCGGGCGATACCGCGAACAACAGCGAGTATTGTATAAACGGATTTCAGGTACAGACACCACTTAGTGTGTGTTCACATCGGAATGACACTTATCGTCATATTTTGGTACATTTAACTATAAAATTTCACTAAAAACCGTTCAGCAATTCTTGTGTGAAAGAGTATCAAACATTAATTATCACCAAATTTCTCGATTATAGTTTAATAGCCGAACATAGATCGGCATTACTATTATTAGAGAAAATTAAAGGGGTAGTTGCTAATTAACTGTATTTACTCCGAGCGTGTCACTTCAACGGCGATCGTAATGAAAATGCCGAACTAATTACTTAAATACAATTAATTATATGTTAGTTATGATTCTCACACAATAATACTTAGTACATGTAACATGTAACTCAATGGGTGCGCCATTGAGTTACATGTACACGTACTAGAGAAACAATTTAAAACAATAAAGTTCGAACTTTCGAATGGTCGAGGATGTCGTGGACTGACTCATGGATATGCTGCAGCGCTAAAACACTAGTTATGCCGTCTAACCAAACTATTAAAACGTGCAGCGCTAGATCGCTTATTGAGATTCTTGAGTGGTTTGAACGGTAGCTTAGAACAGTGTTCCGCAAACTTTTTGTGTTGAAGGTACATCTAGGAAAACGAAAATTTTTGGAGGTACACCATAAATAAAATTCATTTTTTAAGTAAGCCAAATGAAACAAAACGCCTCGCTCGTGCGCTCGCGTGATTTACCTACATATTTTATGTGTAACTAAGTATCTTTCTTACCCTTACATTATTTACTAAAAACAAGTGTATGACATAACCTTATTTTCCCGAGGCACACCAATTAATGACCACGGTACACCAGTGTGCCGCGGAACACTGGCTTAGAACATATGAAGGTATTTTTTAATAATTAATTTTCACTCAAACACGTAAAGTATCCACAACAGCCCAGCGTAGACTAGCGAGTTCTTGACCATGAACCATATGATAACAATCCATAAATGTCCCACTGCTGGGCTCGGGCCTCCCACTGCAAAGGGGAACGGCCAATGTACCCGCTACGCTAGTTCAAGGCGGCTTGACAGGTTTGACACGTCGGTTATCTCGATGTGCAGATTTCATCACAATGTTTTCCTTCATCGTTGCTAGCACGTGGTATTTGTAACAATATGCACATTAGGTCAAAAAACTACCGAGTGGTGCATGCGTTCCAGCCAGGAGTCTGCGACGTTTGCGCTAGCCATTACGCTACCACGGCCATGGACCATAACGAATGTTGAAATATACTAGTTACTGACGCGATCTCTAGTACGTAGTACATACACTAAACCTCATTGGTCGCATTAAAGTCAAAGAACTGTTGCCACGAGCGGGGTTGAATCTATTATGCCAGCTAAAGGGCGAAAACAATGGATTGATTAATGACGGGAGTGATGCGAAGTCCGAGTGACAAAGTCAGGAGGGCTGATTCCGAAAATGCATAATTGTCTGTCTGTTAGAGCATCACGTGAAAACTACTGAACGGATTTAAATGAACCTCGACATAGAGCTTATATCCCGAGTCAGAATTGAGGATACTTTTTATCCCGATAAATGACGTCTTATCTGTGGGATAGACGAATGTAGGGAAAGAGGTGCCGCTGCGGTTGCGGTTTCTTCGTGTCAGCAATGGAAGTCACTCACAAATACAAAATTTCGCTGGCACATGTTAGTCTATTCTAATATTATAAAGAGGAAAGATTTGTATTTTTGTATCGGTGGCTTCTGTGGTTAAGCGGGCTAAGCTTTTGTCGGCCTAACTAACTGCAACGCAGAGGCGCCGGGTTCGATTTCTGGTATGGTAAATTTCGGAAACTAATTTTCTCCGTTATTTACTATGGTCTGGGCGTCTGGGATCAGCCCCAGAGTAGTCCATTGTGTATTACCCATAACACAAGCGTAACTTGCTTAATTTGGGGACATACGATGTGTGTGTTTGTTTAAAAAAATACTCAAAAATTACTTGACCGATTTTAAAAATTCTTTCACCATTCAAATGCTACATTATCCGTGATTAATATAGGCTATATAAAATTAGGGATCCCTACTAAAACTTCAATAATGTAACCCATCAATCTAAACAAAATACTTGGCGCTGGAATCGGGTTCTACGATTTTGGTGAAATTTCATGTGTCTTTGAATGGGTCCTAGGGTAGTTTCTAATACTCGATGCACATATTTAAAAATCAAACACACACTCACTCACACACATACATACACACACACACACACACACACAAACACACACACTCACACAATGCGCAAACATATATATATTTCCATGTAATAGATTTCCTTGTAATAGTTATATAAATTTCTGATAGCAGTTGCTTGTCATAACGTGAAGAGTGCAAACTTCTGATACAGGTATTTCATACTTACAAGAGGATTCCCACCACCAATGTATCTAAAGTTAAGGCAGAAACTTCAATAAAGAATTATGAATTTGGATTCACAATAGGACCCGGTAGGTGGCGCTGGAATCGGGTTCTAGATTTTTATTTTTTCAGGGCAGGACAACGTCTGCCGAGACCAATAGTCTAACATAGTAGGAATAGGATTCTACTGACAACAACAAAAGGTTCATCCAAATTTCACGAACAATTGTTACTGTCGTACGCAAGATTGACTTCGTAGTGAAGCAATCTTTAAAAAGTTACTCGTGTGAACTGGCGCTTAAATAAACTTTCTGTGTTCACTTCTTCATATTTTAAGAGAAATGTTAATAATATTTATTATTCTTGCTGAGTTTTGGATGTTTTTACATTTTGTTTTGATGTTTAAGACAACTCGCAACTACAATGAAGATCTTGGTTGGGTATTTGTTTTTCAGCGATTATCGATTTGGTAAATACTACGTCTGATAAACTATAATAGCTTTTGTCCGGGGCTTTGCTCACGTTATAATATAATAATATCAGCCCATAAATGTCCCACTCCTGGGCTCGGGCCTCCCACTATAGGGGAACGGGCAGTATATCCGCCACGCTTGTTCAAGGCGGCTTGGCAGGTTTGACATCGGTTATCTCAATGTGCAGATTGCATCACGATGTTTTCCTTCACTGTTATTAGCGCGGGTAATTGTAACAATATGCACATTAGGTCTGAAAACTGCCTAAGTGGTGCATACGTTCCGGCCAGGATCGAACCCGCGCCCTTTGAGTTAGGACGCGTGCGCTAGCCATTACGCTACCACGACTTACGCTCACGCTAATGTAGATTTTTTCTATCTCTATTGGTGTAGTAGGGTAACCCTCTCAGAGGCACCCTTTTTTATGTAATTTTTTATTGCATGAGTTCAGCAGACAGGCGGACGACCCACCTGATGGGAAGCGGTTACCATCGCCTATTGATATTTGTAACACTCTGCTACCAATGTGCTGCCGCTCTCTAAAGGGAGCCTGGAACTTGGCTACTTATATCGGAACATAACTCAAGGTTGTTATGGCGACATACTTCAGATCAGGGATGGTAGCCATTCAGACGAGCAATTACTCTACCACCTGGCTTTGGGGTTCGTTTTTAAACGATGGAGTATGCGTTTGTGCATCCCCTCGGATTTTGGCGGAGGTAACGCCGATGGAGTTCCGACGGCCGGCTTAGCACACTCCCTCTGCGAGGAAGGAGGTATGGGATGCTGGCTACCGGACTACTCACTAAACCTTCCACCGTCCCGCTGCGTTTTTGTGAGGCGCCATGGGATACACTTTAAGCACTACCCCATGACGCCTCGATGCCGTCCAGGGACCAGGGCCCAGCGTCCAAGGTGAGGGTCACCGAGGCTATCTACTTGGTTTCACTACGTCACGAGGAGGAGGAGGAGGTGAACATATTAATGTCTCCAACGCCCCAGTTGCCGTCTACGATGGGGGTCCACTAGCTCATGCTCCTCCCGTTATCTTTCAGCCACCTCCTTCTGGGACAGAACATCCTCGCAGAAGGAGGCAGCCGCCAGCCATCCACCCTCTCTACGCAATGACTCGCTCCCTCACGCACCCCTGAGCCGTGCCTAGAGCCGCCAACTGTGGTTACGGTGTATTGTTTTTTACTGGGCCATTGAAATTCTTTAGGTAGTCTTTTTTCCATGCCTGTATAAAATTATGATTAATAAACATTATTTTATAAACTCACGTTTCTTATATATCTCTTACTAGCTCATGCCCGCGATATCAATAGCTTTAATGTCAACTTTGTAGACAGAATGGAGAACCGCCCTTTGGGACCATCCCTCGCAGTCCCTCTTTAGAAATTTTAAATTGAACCTCTACTTCAAAATGCACGTGATGCCATCTAGCGAAGGTGGAACTAACCACGAGAGCAACACATTAAAATTAGAACGGTGGTGCCAATAAAATGCTGTCGGAGCGTCATCTTTTCAGTTACATTCGTCTATTCCTCGATGACAGTGATTTTCATATCTGAAAGACAACCTACCTTCCTTTTCTGTACTCTTTTTTTATACAGGAGAAATCCGATTGAGGACCATAGGCCATAGTCCGTGTATGGGATTGACCAAGTCGGGGTGGCATTAGCACCTCATGTATGAAGTGCCATTCCTACACCGCAGTTAGGGATACCCAGTAAAGCCCTTGGTCGATCCTCAAACGTCCCTTGTCCGGGCTGCGGGCTCGCTTCCGCATTCACCTCCGGCCCGGACGGACGTCGGCCGGCCCTTTACGGGCTAGCCCCCCTATTTGTTAGGCAACCTCGGGTCTCATCACGAGGTGAGAGGGGGCGAGTGAATCAGCGCCTCCCTCCTTTCCGGCCTTCACATGCGGGCGACCGTCGGGTCGGTAAAGGACTATAGAAACCTATCCCCCTTACAAAGTTAGTTAAGGGCGTGAAAGCGTCACAAACAATCAAATCCACATTCGCATTCATTTTCTTTCCTCCCTTTCGTTCTCTTATAGTTTTTTTTAAACGAACTCTAAGGACTCTGTGTTTCGTACCTTTTTATTAGAAATTTAAAATATGTTGAGATTTATGCGCTCTATTGTTATTTGTCATGTGTGACAATTTATTGGGTGTTTGTTATGTGTAGAAGTGTATCTTAAAATTAAATTATACAATATTTTTATTGCTAACTTCTATTTCTATAATACTTATTCCAGTGTGTAGTGTTACTGTTACAGTAGTGTGGTGAGAATGGTATATGTGGATTGTGTTGCTTAGTTGTCTATTGTATATGCTTAAAATATATATGTACATATTTTATCAATTATATATTAAATATTACGTATAACATATACCTAATTACTTATTATAACTTAAGCAATGCCGTTGTGTCTGTCTTATTACCTTTTTGTGTCCGGGTTCTTGACATTACCTAATAGACTTTGTGTGTTGTTTTTTTTTATTATGCTTTGTGTGTAGAGGGTAAGTATGGTGTTGCGGGTTGAAATGTAATCTTTGTGTGTTATGGGTTGTTTGTTTTATGTGTTTTCTCTTCTAAACCGTTTCCAAGCACTTATTTTACTTGTCCCAGCTCGATGATGGACCAATTAGTAACGTCCTAATGCGTTACCGATGTTATAAAACTCAACTTCATTTATAAATAAATTTTAATCAATTTAACCTATCTATATTTTGGCTACAAATACTATGCCGTGTAATAAATATACCCACATTTCAATGAACATATTTTACATATATATTAAATAAGCCTTTTTAGTAATAAAGTAAAAATAACATAATAAAGTAGAACATTTTTTATTTTCAAATCGATTACCTTAGATTTATTTATGTATCGATGGTTTCATAGTCTGCGCGTCACAAGACTCATAGAACATCACTATTACGTCAGCCACAACAATAAAGTACGACAATTATGTCATTTTTGTTTCGTGTGGGCTTTACTGTCAAGAAATATGTAACTTGATAGACGTGCAAATATCAAAAGTAAAATAAGCGCTTGGAAACAGTATAATTAGGATTTCGTAGTTACGAGCACTGTAAGCTTATTATTTATAAATTGTGGCCAAAATATTTATAGAAATATAAACCTTATCACATAATTTTTAAGGTTTGTTTTCCAATAACTAAAACGGTAACAAATTTTGAATTACCATTAGCCACTGAAATCTAAGTATAATGTTTTTAGTCTTGTAAATCTTTTAAAATTAGGTTTCTTTGTGAAACCTGCTGATCAAAGTATCTTGTTTTCTTTAAAAATTAGATTTAAAATGAAATTAAGGTCGGGTTTATCCAATAATTTTCTTAAATGAGTTTTTAGCTTAGCCTATACAAAACTAATTTCATATTCAAAACAAATTGGATTAGAGGGCAAATTATACTGATTTCTTCTATTCGCTTAACATTAATGATATACAATGGACTCAGAGGTAAGTCACGCATCTCTAGTGGATAAAAATACGGTTATATGGTTATCATAACTTGAACATTGTTGCGAATCAATGCTAATCCTTGACAGGTTTTAATGCTCCTTTAAATTTGAGTGAGCGCTAATCTATTTGCATGCCTCCCAGTAAGACGTCCTAAATCCTTCTTTATTTTGTTTGTAATCGCTGCACATTCTTAGAAGACATAAAGTTTACAAGTTAAGAATTTAAAGGATTAGTATAGGATTAGTATTAGAGAGGGCATTTTGCTAGGGCTCTAGGGCTATTTTGACAAATATATACGCTCGGTCAGTCGGAACTCTGGGCTAGTTGTGTCTCAACTGTAATCGAGACGTTACCTAGAGTACTTTCCGAGTGGGTATCTTGTAACGATGTACTTTGCTCTGTCTATATTACTACGATTTTATACTTTACGGGTTGCTTTTGTTTTATTCGGTTGTATTTGTAAGAACTGTGAATTACTTGTGTGTACTTCTAATAAACTTTGTAATAATTCCAACAGCATTTTAATTCACATCCCACAAATTCGTAACAATAATATAAATGCGAATGCAATTTGGTTGTTTGTTTGTTTTTGAAACTACTGAATCCAATGCAAAAAGAACAATCAAAAGCGATTCAGAAACAAAAAAGTTGTGACTGAACATATATAAAAGTTTAAAAAAAATATTTACGCGACGAATTGAAGAAGAAGGAAAAGAACCTCCTCCTTTATTCAAGTCGATTAAAAAGATCGACGATTGCTTATGACAATTACATACGGTTCTGTTTCTGCTAAAATGTTTAGCCAGCCTGAATCCGTCACTGATAATGTTACAAAAATATGGAATTAATATAATGAATCGCTGGGAATGATTTAATTTATAAACCGGTCGTATTGTTCGTTTGCGACGGTCGGCCGTCACAGCAATCTGACGATATCCTAACCAACTTCGTCATTCTGCAGATTAATTACGCAGTTTTGCCGCCCGAAGCTTTCTTATGGGGTTGCCAGGACACCGAATTCTATAAAGACAAAAGACAACAATAATTTATTTTATGGCATTCTTTTTTTATATAAACTATACTTGCCTATTATATAATGATTATTAATAAAATGAAGTGTAAATTTTCAATTATACATTTAGGTTTTTGGGGTTGAACGCTAATCAAAGCGTGGCGGGAACTTCAAGAAATAAGTATTGCTGAAATGTCCCTTTTTTTTAATGACGCAGGGGAAATGTCTTTCTTGGGACACCATCATCGGGCCTGGGGGGAAGGCTTTACACCGAGGGATGTGTGGGACTCCTGATCGGTGGGATGCCCATCGTGGCCTCCGATCAGAGGGACGGTATAGTCGGCCGTCAAACTACCCACTAAATCGAACCTGCGCCCCTCTCCTATGCGTTTTTATGGGGTGCCATAGGAACTGGCAGATAGATATTACATCTGTGGCACCCCTACGCTTAACTCTCACTTAGGGCACCCCCGGGGAAGGATATCTTCTTCACCAACAGCCCCCCTGGTCCGCGTGGCCCCTTGTGATAGTTTACGAGAGGAGTTGCGCGTATCGGCGCCTACGTACCCTAGGCCGCTTTCTGCCGATGGGGACCGCGTAAGCGCTCTCCTCCCTCTCACGTTCTCCGCTTCCTTCTGGGCCATTACTTGCTGGCAGAAGGAGGCCACGGCTAGCCACCATTGTTTGCTTCGGAGCATGGCCTCAAGCAAGCTTCGGAGCGAGTTCACCTGGCCGACAACATTCTCTAATTCAGGCGTCGGAGGCCCTCAAGCGACGCACTCGATTAGCGTATCGCTGAAATGTCCTGTTCCATCTGCGTTAGGTATTAAGTATTAAGACTGTGACCAAATGCGACTTACTTAAAAAATACGCGTTAACGGTTAGCTACATTAACAACGTCGCATTTCAAATACACTTATTGAATAATATATGATGTATGTACACACACACCGGCACACGCCCACCCGCACGAACAGGTACACGCACATACAACAACACACGAGTATGTGTATAATATGGGTCGCAAATTATTGTCTGTTAGGCACATTCCTAAAATACTTGCCCTGTTACTTTGATTGCAATTAAAAATTCTAATTTAATAAGCAGTTTTTAATCACTGGCAACCCAATGAAAGACAGATTAGGAACATCCTCCAACAGCTGACAGTCTTCAGAACAACCTTTGATATTTCAAAAGTTACAGGATTAAGTTTACTTCGGTTTCATGTCTTAATTCAAAGGAAATTAACATGTAAAATGAATTCGACGGATAAAATTTCTTTTCTTTTCCTATATTAATAACCATTACTTGTTTAAATTACCACTGAATTGACTTTTTACTTATATAATGTTACTTCATTTGTAAACAAAAAGGTCACCTTGTTGCCTAAATATACATGTGTGCGCTCCAATGGGGTAAAACATGCTGTACTTTGACATCAACCATTTTCGCCACCTATGTTATCATTTTTTGTGCAAATAAAGAATTCGAGTTTGAAAAACTTGGTGAAAGTTATTCTATTGTTACGAGTTGCGGGACTCGAATTAAAATGCCGTTGGAATTATTATAGTTTATTAGAACTATACAAACACGTATAACATAGGTACAAATATAACCAAACACAACAAATACAAACATAATGCCCGCCCGGCAACGTGCACCAAATTTCCTAGAATCAGCTTGTAGTTTATAATCCGTAACACCTGGATAATGGCCTGCAAGCGGCCGTAAACGAGAACAATAGGCTGTTCTTCACAATACTAGAAACGTATGCCAATAAATAAGTAAACAAAAGAAGACGATCATAAAAGGATTACAATCAGTTCAAATGCCGACAGATAATAAAATGTGCTTTTACAGACTGTACGTGGAATTTGTCTTTGTCGAAGCCTAAGCTGTAACACTATTGTCCCTGCTCCATCTGGGATAACAGTACTGTTAGTAATGGTGTCACGTAGATGTAATTAAGGGTTTAATGCGACATTGTTATCAATTAATGACGATATTTTTTAAGTAATACTTCTTTAGGATCGTTGTGATTTGAAACTCGATGAAACTAAAAAGCGAAATGAAAATAGCAACGCTAAAAAGAGATAAACACATAAAATTCAACCTTATTCAATTCGAAATAAAACACATTTCTCTTTATCCGGTGTATTAATTTTCACTTTAAATAATACTTTTAAAGATTTCAAATGAATTTGAACTGTCTCTGTATATAACTAAGGTAGATATTCTTTTATACGTAGACCAAAGGTAAGGCAAGTTTTGCGTAATAGTGCATTGAATTTTGAACTTTATTGTAGTGGTTTAAAGTGTAATTTAGATTGAATGATTACGAATAAGCGTCAAAATACCTAAGAGTAAAGACATGTATAATAGAATAGAAATGCGAAAATTCTTCCAACTATAAAGAGATAAACATATAAACCTATAAGACTAACCCTGCGAGAGATTGAGATACGAGTATTACATTGTGCAGCACAGATTAGAGAGTCAATAAGAATGATTAAACTTAGGTCCAATTTGGACCGAAATAAAACTGATAATAAAATTTTTGTAAACTGAAAAATTGAAAGTGATACTTAAGGAGTTTATTTTGAATTATAATATGTTGACAGATGTAGGCTAAAGGAATTATATTTATATCAATAAAAGTTAGAGAAGAATTATCTGTGAGTATATTCTCTGAAGTTTCACTTCTACCGCGTGTGAACTATACACAATAATTTTTTATGTTGCGGAACTTGTAAACAGACACACGGCCCAGCTCATGGAAAGTGGTTACCGTCGCCTATAGAAGCGTTGGTAACACCAATGGCAAAGCCAACGCGTTGCCATCCTTTAGGAGTTGCCACCCTTGGATACGGCACTCCATACCCTTACGGAGTGCGCCGAATGGGACCACGGAGGTCCCAAATGGAAAACGTTGCGAGTCCGGTGAGGTGTCTGGAGGGCATGGTGAAAGCCATGCTCACCGCCGCATCCGTACGTGTCCTTTCCGATACGATGCGATGCGGGCCGTTTGGTGGAAATCATCCTTTAGTCCAGTAAGTATATGTCATATATCTAATATGTAACAAATTTGACGAAAAAATAATGTCACCAAAAAATGTAGTTACAAGGTCCTGCACATACGCCGTAGATATGGATTGACACGCACTTGGTCCAATTTACTTTATTTAATCTTATACTAATAATATAAAGCTGAAGTTTGTTTGTTTGTTTGCTTGAAGGCGCTAATCTCAAGAGCTACTGGTCCGATTTGAAAAATTATTTCAGTGTTAGATAGCCCATTTATCGAGGAAGGCTATAGCCTTGGCTTTATATCATCACGCTAAGACCAATAGGAGCGGAGCACCAATGAAAAATGTTTCAAAATCGGGGGTTTTTTTAACTATGCCACGCGGACGAAGTCGCGGGCAGAAGCTAGTACAAGTATAAAAGTAAAGGTAAAAAACACGCCATGAAAAGCATAAAGAAACACAAGATTCCCAATTATAAATTCGGCATAAATGTACTGAATCCAAAGATTAACTTGCGGTGGTTTTTGGACTCTAATCTGTCTACAAACCAGTATAACTTGATACCGTCTTTGATCAACCGTAGTTGATCCCTAATTACTTTTACCTTCATAAATTTCATTTCATTTTATCCATAAAGTTAATCATGAACACGTGGTGAAAGTGTTGTCAGTTCTTTATTTTAATTTTCAAGTAACAAAGTATTTTTTTGTTGGTTTTTATTTAAATTAATTTATTTTGTTTATTAATTAAATATATCATAGGTAAGTATAATTAGTTTAACAAAATTAAGTAGTTTGGGTATCAGGCCAAAAGGAAGGTTTCCACTGAAAATCAGCGTTGTGTCGGATATAATTCCGTCATAGCATTCTGAGTGCAAACCGCGAAAGATGTATATAATAATGTGTAAGGCCTGTAAGGAATGTAATTACATCGCAATTTTTTCAACTAATGTCTTTTTCTTTCTTTCCTTCTCTCTTATCACTTTAAAAATCTTCAGTATATGTCGTCGTTAACAACCAAGCTTCGAGATCGTCTTCAGTTTAAAAAAAGAGGTCTTTTTTTTAAGTTAAACGATTATTGAAAAGAAAGACAATAATGATGCAGAAAATGTATTAAAAGCTAAAAAAACAATTAGGTGAGTCCTAGGTATCAGTGATCATATCATCATAGATCATCAATCTAGGACATTGATCAGACTTAAAAATAAAATCCTGGGGCTCGTGAAATCTCTGACCGCTTAAACCGCTTATATAATTGTAAATGCTATTTACATATTTATTCAGGTTAAGCTACACCGAGACGAGAGTTTGTTAATCACAATTTTTTTATTTTTATTGCATGAGTTCAGCAGACAAACGGACGGTCGATGGAAAGCGCCACCATCGCCTTTAGACATTTGTAACTCTAAAGGTAGATGTGCACTCTCTAAAAAGAGACTGGAACCAGGCCACTAATGCCGGGTAAACAACACAAGGTTGTTATGGCGGCATAATGTAGACCAGAGGTTGTAGTCATCATTACCCTACCAACTAGCTGTGGGTTGTTTTTTATTTAAATATGTCGAAACATTAGGACGTATGCTCACTTACACTTTGGCGACCTTATTGATCAAATGGCATAGGCGTTGTCGTGTTCATTTCATTGAAACGCAAATGTGTCGACTTCGATTTCTGACAGGATACATTTGGACATAATCAGATCGTATAAGTACTTAGAGTCTCTATCGTAGTCTGGGTGTTTGGGATTGGATCCAGTCTTTTATTCCAAGCAACCTAGAAATATAATGATTGTAATCACAATGCACTAGAAAATCTACAAGTTTTACCTCATGTCTAGACCCTGGCAACACCGCTATATTTATATTAATTCAAAATAAACTTTAATGACCTCTACCTAACCCTCAAGGGATTGGTCATAAGGATAAATTACTTTTAACGACTCCTTTAAAGTGAGCAGTTAGTTTTTTACCGGTCTTATACAGTATCATAATTACTGTACTATTACTGTATTTTAGAGATGTGCATAATTCGGGATGATATTGTCGACATTAATACAACAACATAAAGTGATGATTTGGTGTCAAGACCTTGGGTCTATCTATGGAGCCCTAAAGCACACAAGTTTTATCGAGAAATAGCCAAAGGTCTGATAAATGTCTCACACGACTAAAAGGCTGGTTTATACTCGGATTATTCGGGTAATATTTTAGCGTTATTACCTATCGAGGTAACGCTTTCAGCCTTTGGCGAAATTTTCTTCCTGACACTGTTCAGGGATTCATTTTCCTATTTTAACATTAATTTAATTTATATACAGTTCTAGTTATTTTTAGACACTAATCGTAATTGTTAAGACTGTGATAATAAAATCGTAACAAAATTGTTGATAGAATGTAAGATATGCAATACTGTATTGATAAAGTACCTTTTGAAAAAAATACTTTCTACTTCTTTAATTTTAAAAATACAATCTAAAATCTATAACGTTCTTAAAGTCTAAAAAAACCATTATAATTTTATTCCAAATAAAAAGGATTAAAGTATTATATAGATAAGAATAACGCAATAATTATCGGAACTGAATTTTTAAAGATAATTTCAAAATCGTTCTCCAGGAAAAATATAATACTTAATACCTTGTTTGTTTAGACTAGACCATCGATATAATAAAGTGAATATTTTTATTTTGTCATGTAATTGTATTAAAGAACATGATAGCTGTAATAAATAAATTGTCTGCAAAAACCTGCAACAACACACTGGGCGTAAACAATAAACTGAAATTGATCTCAAACACTGTGACTATAACGTGTGTGTGTTATAAAAAATATAGTAAAGACTGTGTTACATAAATCTTTATTTCAATGCCTTTGCACATATATAAAAATATTACTCACATGATTCCTCGATTAGTATCTCCTGCTGACTTTCCACGCAGTACTGGAGCAGCAAGCTCAACAGTACCTTGATCAAGGATCGCGACATTGTCGATACACTACACTACCGGATCAAATATTTTAATTCGGCATCGATAGCATAGAACGATCTGATATTGCACATCACTAGCACTTGTTCACAATTCACTTTTGAACATCTGGAACAAAGAAATGAAATGTAACATAATGATTCATTTTTTACAATATCTTAATAAAATAAGCATGTTATATTTGGAGTATGAAGCTTATAGTTATTTTACTTCTGGGAACTGGACTTCACTACATTAGCGGCACGATAAGATGGCCGTTTTCACGTTCGCCCGCTTATGAAGTTTCGTATAAATTAATTACTACGCTTTAAGGAGCAAATGTCTGTTCTTTGTGGTCAATAGTGATGTGTAATAAAATTTATCGAATGTATAATAGTCCGTTTCGCAATTCATTATATTTTTTTTCTAATGACGTGTCAAAACGGCCATCATGGCGTGCCGCTAGAAGAGTTTGGAAAATTTTCATACACAATCTCGATAAACAATACACAGGATTTCTTAGGGCTCATTCACACATTGACGAATCGTTATTATTAATTGCGGATCGTCAAAATTAGCATTTGTTTATATTTTCAAAATTACATACATATGACTGCCTATGGTCGTAACAAAACATCGTAGTCATAAAACATTGAAACAACATAGATTTTGTACCACCGCCACTTATAATGTCATACCTCTGTGCAAGTAAAATGAGTCCAATAGCGCATCAATTTTATTGTTTAAATGTAATAAAAGTATTTATATCATGATATTTTAAAAGTTAGATAATAAAATGTTATTTTAACACCTGTTCTTTTATATGTATTATAATAATGGTAGAATTTATTGTAACAGATCATATGGTTAATAAAAATATGTATTTAAGTCAAAATGTAATATTTTAGAGATTTTCTAATAAAACGAGTGTTTATTGCATCAAGATATTCCAGTATTCGGCAGTGGCGCATTTATTATGAAATTGAGTACCTATATAATACACGATTTTAATTTTATTAATAGGAATAGGGATTTAAATCTTTTTTTTGTAATAAATGGAAATATCAATTATTTAGGTTTTATAACAAACTGTTTTTTTTCGCCATGATTTAAAAGTTATATACAATCAAAGTAAATATAAATTTTTGAACCTGTACTGAAACCACGCCGAGGACGCGTGTGACATCACTATGATAATTTCTCATAATAAGTAACTCATCGTAGTTTCGTAGGACATTATGCTACTATGTTGTCATATATTAAAAAAAAGATTCTAAAACCCAATAGACTAATAAACACGGGTGGGTTATATTAGAATTTCTAAACAATTAAATTTTGACACATCTTTTTTATTCAATGTGCGATGTGCCCGCATCCTTACTGATGTTTTTACACAGTCGATGACAAAGAATGAATTATGCTGTCAATTCATAATTGACGATGGTGTATTTGAAGCAATTCGGTGACTGGTAGAACCTCGCGAGTGTGGGAATTAAAGTTGAGTTGTAAGTCAGTACCACCTGGTGGTAATAATTTACAATTTTCAATGTATATTTTTCAGCATGAATGATAAAATATCCTGAACTATGAACTTTTTTTTGATTTTTGTAGGTAATAAAAAATAATTGACATTTTCATCTCATTGACACCAAATACCATGGCTACGTTCCATTAGAGACATACAACGACCAAGTTCACGATCGCGATTTCTCCCATTCCACTTGCTTGCCGGCGTTACAATCGAAAACCCAAGTGGAACGGTTATTCGACTCGCCTTTTGACATGGATCGTTGTGAGCGTTGTGTGATCGAAAATGATGACGTCGTTAGTGATGTTTTTGCCACGATCACAACGACCGCGGTCGCCTTGTGGAACGGCTAACGGAGCATTTTGGGCGTTGTGAGCTACTAATGGAACGCGCTGCATGTGTACCGTGAAAAGAACACGTTTAGTAACTCTTTAAAATAAAACACATGGACATGTAGATAACATGTGCCAATCTTAAAACGCCGTTGAAAGGCTCACATCTGATTATAGCTTCTGGTTAATGACAGATCAAGACGAAACAATAACTATAAAAAAAAACAAAGTTTTGTATGAAAAGTATATATGAAAGAAAGAAATGTTTAAATCAGGACAAAAACAATACAGCAGACTATCGAACAGTAAAACAATAGAAGCAGAGGAAGTTCTAAAATTGTACTTAGTTTCAACTTATGCAGGCCAATTAAGACCAGCGCTGTTTTTCCCCCTGGGACCAACTAGTGAAGTCACGAAGGCGATACAACACTAATAATAATATATAATTCCTTGAACATTGCGACGGGCAGACGCTATAGTCCCCGATCAGTAGTTCCATTAGCAGTTCATCCCGATAGTCCGGTACTTTTTGTTCTCATTCCCTACAATAGTCCTACACTGAGCGGGGCTTGTCCTTGGGTGCATTTTTATATGGTGTTGACAGGGACAATCGCCGGTCAGCGGCGCGCCACATTTATATTAAATTTGTCTAAGGCTCACGTATTGGCCTTCCTATGGCCCCACGCAAGCCCTCCAAAAGTCCGGGCCATGTTTATGGCTCGTGGTCTGCAGAGACATACATAATATACTATGCAGTCTAATTATAATAATGAATAAAAAGACAACATAATACTATAAAAAAATAAGATAAATAATAAAACTACGTTTTAACGGTTTTAAGCGCGGTAGTTTATTTGATTTTTTTATTCCGACGTTTCTAATAAAAATCAAATAAATTACCTCGCTTAAAACCGTTTAAACGTATTTTATTATGTACACTAGTAGCGAAAACTTAAGTAAATATAAAATAATGTAATTTAAAAAATTCATATTAACACGCAAAACAAGTAAGTATTGCCATACAGCGAGGCAATGCAGCCAGCCTTCTGGGCACGCTCCCCGTTGGCAGTGATCTGCTACATAGAGTATTTTAGTCTTAATTTCTTTTCAAATTATTTTTTTATTTAAAAATATACGTAATAATTAATAATAAAATAAAGATATAATCATTGTACAGACCATGGACACAGCAAAACAAAGTATATGTTGAGTACGCTACACGCTGCTGTCCATATACATTAAGTATTTTTTGGGAAACACCCCTGTGACATACGAATAAACTATTGCTAGAACACAACTCAAGGTTATTAGTTATGGTGGCGTGATCTAGACCAGGGGTGGTAGCCATCCAGACGGGCAAATATCCTACCACCAGGCTAAGGTTTGTTTTGGCGCCTTTTATGATATTCTTTCTCCGTTCCTGCACTAAAAGCAATAAACAGAATAGAGTTGTAAAATGGTGTACTATTAATCTTCAACATTCTTTAACAATAAGAAATTTTCACATTAAGTCACGGCTTCGCGCCTTAAAGCCTTTCGTATCCATCAGATGCCACAATGGCGAGCCATTTTGATATATTTGCCTTTAGAAAATATTACAAAAGAATCCATCATGGGTTTTGTTGGGGCCTTTTGAATTGTCATAGTGATTTGTTATTTAAGGTTATGGTGATAATTGGAGGTGAATGAATGAGACTACTTTATTGGTTATAAATTAGAACTATATATACTTCGCGACTAATCGATATGACAATCTTCTATTGATGTAACCTCACATATCATGTATAGTCCTCGTGGCCGGCGTAAGCTCAGTTTTACATTTGTGTGACTGCACACAGATGGTGTAGCGTGAGATATAGCTTGTGGCACAGCGAGTCCTGCGCATGGTATGGGACCAGTTTATACTGATTTTTGAAACGCGGTCTGAGGTGCAGAGCGTCCTCCACGCGTCATCTTCCTGCTGCGAACTTTTTTACCTTTGGTACCGCTAGCAGCTGGCAATGACTCACATAAATTCAAACCTGATCGTCGCCGCGAGGACTTGTATTTGACTAAGAAAGTCATCGGTCTTTCTGCCGTCGTACTGCCGGAAGATGGTCAAGGCACGCCACCTTGAACGACGTCTTACAGAGGGCGCTTGCCATAGCATTAGAGTCGAACGATATTGCACGGGACGATGGTCGGCGGCTTGACAATGTGGCAAGTAACTGCTATGGGATGTGACATGCGTAGATACGTTGATCGCATCCCATTTACCAAATACAACTAGACCAGCCGGTTCGGTAGCGGAAAGAGGTGAATCATTCGGACAACGCAAATATAAAATCCTCAGTGAGAGTTGTATGTTTGTACTGTTTGCTGTTGAAACGTTTGGACCGTGGGGTTCTGAGGCTATGAGCCTCTATAAAGACCTATTAAAACGAGTCATTAACTCCTCGGGTGAACAGAAGGCTGGTTTCTACCTCGGACAACGGATCAGTATGGCAATCTAGCGAGGTAACGTAGCCAACCTTCTGGGAAACCTTACTCATTGATTTCGATGACTTAAGATGAATATTAATATTCCTCTTATAGTCTTAAGGGATTATAGGTAGAATACTGTTACGAGTCGCGAGACTCGAAATAAAATGCCGTTAGAATTACTATAGAGTTTATTAGAACTATATAAACACATATAACACAGGTACAAATATAACCGAATACAAAAAGATCAAACGTAATGCAGAAGGTCGTAACTCGCATAAAACGCGCAAAGTCCGTCACTTATTAGATTCCTGATTGTAGTACATGCGTCTTGCTTTGCTCGTGGTTCTCGCTCGACTAACCCTTCCTCAATCGGGCCATTGCTATATACTGCAAAAAAGCAAATATCTCTGCCCAGCAAGCGTCGACGCAATTTCCTAGAAATCGTAATCCGCACATCTGGCCAATTATGCCTGCAAACGGCCATAAACGAGTACAATAGGCTGTACAATGTACACTAGATTGACCATCGGCAAACCTTCTACGCACGACTTATAATACTCTATGGAATAAATGAACTCTCTCTGCTGCGTTGAATCTCGTACTAAGTTGCTTCATTCTCATCGAATCGAGGATTAATTATAATCCTTAAACAGAAAATCATCGTGATTTTTCAAGGTCTGACTTTTAGTCGTCTAGCCTACTCATGTAGAAAGTAGAAGTTGTTCAATTTTTTTTACTGGGCATTTATCAGTCCTAGTATTTTCCAAGGTAAAGACCCTATTAAAATATAACCTCCTCTGCTAACATAAAAGAGGAACGTAAGAAAATTACTCGAAAAATATTTTTCGGCAGAGTTCACACTATTTTCTTTCTTCGCGCAAATTTTCCTCTCGGATAACTAACATTAACATAATAAGGGTGTTTGTATTGCAAACGTACTTTGTCCCTGACGACACGTCCTAACATGTTAATATAAAATTTATATTATATAAATACCTACCATGTATAGGTAAATGTTTATTACTTCATATCCTCTTTAACATAATTTCGCGCGACTTTTTTGTATTGTCAGAATAAAACAGGCAGGCTGTTTGCCTATCTGATGGAAAACGGTTAAAATCGCCAATGGACATTTATAACACTAGAGGTGTTTGCTACCAATGTACTGCCAGTCTCGAAGGGAGACTGGGGAATATGACTGAGCGCGTCCATTAATTACACGTTTTTGGCGATTTCCAACCCCGCTTCCCCCTGTTGAGATATCTTGAGATTTTTAGAAATTAGTGTTTCTAGTGTAAATTGGATTTGTTCTGAAAAAATTGCTTAATATTTTGATTTAAGATTCATTTGTATTTAAGATTGCTTAGAACGTAGGCTAGAATCTCAATGAGATAATCTAAATATATATAATTGAAATCCACGTATATAGTGACTCATCACATTATCTCACGAACTATAATACCTATAGACTTGAAATTTGGCTTGAAACTTCCTTTCGCCAAGTAGAGGTCAGCTAAGAACGGATTATACGGCACGCGAAGTGGGCGGGTATCAGCTAATTGAATAATAAAATTCATAAAATAATATTTACTGCAGTTGAATCCATGGAGACTATGCAAGGTCTCAACAGTGACTATTAGAACCAACATGAACATGTCATTTTCAGTTAAATCATCTGCTCCTTCAACCTCGCTCTGATTTAGCAACTCTAAGACACTGTACTGTTACTTGCGCACAGAAGCTCAGTAGCTCGTCTTGTGACAATCCGTAAGTAATTAATAAACGCCCCCTAAGAATGGAATAAAATATATATTTGTATATATCATATTATATACAAATAATAGAATAAGGTTAATTTTAATTAGACATATAAGTATGCTATGCTTAAATGTTTATTATATTAAGTGAATTGAACTGAACATCTTTTTTTCAGGGGAAATCCGTTAGAGGACAAACCGCCGCGGGGGGAAAGCGGTGAGGCGTGTGGGATTCACCTCTAGCCCGGACAGACGATCGTCGGCCCGTTCACGGGCTGGCCCCTCCATTGTAAACTGGAGAGTTGGGCTTCTCCGCCTACCTCGGGTCTCACCAGGAGGTGAGAGGGGACGCGCGTCCCTCCTCTCCAGTCGTTATTTACGAGGGATTCGGTTCCCCATAGGTCGCCCGCCCGGCCGCAGCCTTATGGCGGCTGCAGGTCATCATTCATTGAACCTGGCCACTGATGCTGAAACACAGCTCAAAGTTGTTATGGAATTGGTGATCACACATGGTTTATGGTACGTTGTGTATCTACGCAGTGGCAAAGAATTAAAGCAATATTTATTAGAAACATTTGGTTTCTCAGTTATTTTTTTTGGTTTGAATGTAATTTCACTGCAACGATGTGTTTAGCATGTAGAATACTACTTTTTATCCAATTTTATGTATATAAAGTTAGTACTTTGTGATACATATTCTACGTTCTCACGAAACTGTCAAAAGAGCAAGAGAAAATGGTCTTGTTTTAATTAAAAACATATTGGTTTCTTCGTAATTATGTGTATTTATTTTTAAATATACACTTTTTAACAATATTTTCTCATTTTAATTGCATACTCTCTATAAACGGTTTTATGATTAGAGATCTAATGTCACTTGTTTTACTTTTGACGTTCTCATGACAATGACATTTGACATTACATTTTATTAACGTTCCGTTAACACACCACATTCTCGTTTCCCGCGAGAATGTGGAGGTGCCTTGAGAAAATGTCTGTGACTACACTTATATAGACAAACGGATATAATGATTGAGAGTTCTGTTTTTACCAAAATATATACGATACAACACTATAAAGAAGTTATGCTTAAAAAAAGTTAGGAAAGGATGTAGAAAATACGGTGTCTTCTTCTTTTTTACTTCCTTTCTGTTTTAGGTTTATTCTTAGGACGAACATATACACAAGCCAAACAACACAAAAACAAACACGTTTAAAGTAAACAATGTAAGAGAAAAATAACTATAAAATAATAAGAATAAGAAATAATAATAAGTTTTGTTTAAAAGTAAGCTGAGTTGGCCAGTTTGCGAACCAAATAAAAAAATAAAAAATAGATAAGATATATTCATATATAAGTCCTAACAATTGGATCAAGCTTAGCAAAAATATTGATTTGTTAGACCAGCGCTGATCTTTCACTTGAACACAGAGCGAAGTCACGGCAAACTATACATTTTATAAATAAATAATTGTATTATATAGATAATAGTCACATGTAGTTAAATAAATTTACAAAAATTATAACATAAAATGCATATACAACTTCGAAGAATATTAAGTATACATATATGATGGATATAAAAATTACACAACAGATGATTTGATAAAATGTAAATTCAATTACAAAATATCTAACAGCCCCGAAAAATTAGTTTATAAAACAAAATAATTATTAGTTAATCTATTCAATAATTAAAAGTAATAAGAGTGTAAATTTCAGTACAACATTTATATTCTGTTCAACTTACGCAACAAATACGGTAACTTGAAAGCGGTTTATGTTGACAAGAAGTTTTATCACATAGGTGGTACAAGTTATAAGAGATTTGATGGTTCTTATAAAAAAAAAAACACGACTTGGTAGCTTACGTAAAGGGCTTAATTTTTTTAAACATTTTTTACTGCATGAATTCAGCAAATAGACAGACGGCCCACCTGATGGAAAGCGGTTACCGTCGCCTATGGACATTTACAACACCAAAAGTACTACAAATAAGGGATACTGGAACCTGGCCACTAATGGCGGAACATAACTCAAGGTTGTTATGGCGGCATACTCTAGACCAGGGGTGGTAGCCATTCAGGCAGGCAAACGCTCTACCACCTGGTGAGTTGGCGAAGTTAAAGCAGGTTGTACCGTACACGGCGGGATTGGTAACCCGACGGCACAAACCCACAAGGTAATTTTTAGTACTTAGATACTGAACTGGTACTCCAGCCGGGGATGGGAATAGGAACAAGGGGGGAACATATAAATATCCCACTTATCTACTGCAAGGGAAACTACAGGGGATGGAGAAATTGTCCGTCCAAATGCACCCGTGCCTCGTCCTTTTCCGATACAACCACTTGTGATCTACACCTGTTATAATGTTCCCCACACTATAACACTATATTATATCTTAAATATTAATTTTAATCGCGAGAGAGCAGCAATCTGTCTGCGCTCAAAGAAATTCCACGGGATACCGTCATTTCGACGCGAGAACAAAATGCCCTCATATGAATCGCGTAACAGCCGTAACAACCAGCAGCCAGGTGGTACGGTATTTGCTCGCTGGGTGGCTACCCCCCCTGGTCTAGAGTAGGCAGCTACAACAACCTTGAGTTGTGTTCCAGCATTAGTGGCTAAGTTTCAGTCTCCCTTTAGAGAGCGGGCAGCACAATAGTAGCATCTTTGCTGTTACAGACATCCATAGGCGATGATAACCGTTTTCTATCACATGGGCCGTCTGCCTATCTGTTGAAATTATATAATAAAAAAACCCGTAGCATACGCCACGTCCATCAGCAACGACAGAACTTTTGAACCAGCGCTGTCGTTGGCTGGTGGCGGACTGTGAAGTAAGTGCGAAGTTTTTATATTCTCCGGGCATCAGTTTCTAATTGGGCAACAAGGGCTATACATTGAACAAATAACCCCTAAGCCACGGAGGTTGCTTGATTGACGTCTCCTACCCTTGTATTAACCGCTACATCCGCCAACTTAAATTTCTAGAAATAGGTTGATTTGTTAGAAGTACACTCTATGTTTGTTTCCCTAATCACTGAGCAGTATGAATTAATTATAAGCCCACGCCATTCAACTTTTAAGTGTTTCCTACATTAATAAACACACCTTTTCCGGAACCATTGATTTATGTGATATTCAACGCTTTAGGGATTCGTTGTTTATTATATGCTTTATTAATTTTAATGAGGTACTTTTGATTTATTGTCGTTATTGGAGTTTGCTCGCGTTGAATAAAAGACAAAATAAGAACATTTCAGATGTGTAATTTCATAAGGTACAGTAACTAAATGCAGCTTATGCACCATTTTTTTAAGGCCTAGGAGGTGCTGTATTCAAAACTTATAATCTTAAAGCCGGAGCAACATACTAAGATAGATGGGATAAGAAGTAGCATGCGAACAAATACATGATTATCTAGGCCCCGAAGAACAAAGAACAAATAATAATAAAAAAAAACATTTTAAAGCCGGGTTCTCATTTGCAACCTGTAACTATAACCGAACAGATACAGTAACGTGCTTGTGCTCGTAACGTAATGTGTATGCTCAAACTGTTTTTCTTTTCAGTTTGGTTCGCAAACTGGCCAACTCAGCTTACTTACTTTTAAGTACATATAGAACACAGACAATATAGTTGCTGAATGGCCTTCTTGATGCGAAAACAGCATGTATTATAAGTAGATATCGTGTAAATAATAATTTAAGAAAAAATAAATAAATAATGAAGTTACAATAAATAATTACTTAACAAAGAGTGTGAATCTTGATCGGTCTCGCCGTACAACGAGCCGCCTTTGACAACGTACTCATCAGCAAGCTGTAACCATAACCGCGTAGATGCTCTAGTGTGTACGTGTGAAACGATCTTCGTTCTCAGCGTACAACGAGTCGCCTTTGACCACGTACTCATCAGCAAGCTGTAACCATAACCGCGTAGATGCTCTAGTGTGTACGTGTGAAACGATCTTCGCTCTCGGCGTACAACGAGTCGCCTTTGACCACGTACTCATCAGCAAGCTGTAACCATAACCGCGTAGATGCTCTAGTGTGTACGTGTGAAACGATCTTCGTTCTCAGCGTACAACGAGTCGCCTTTGACCACGTACTCATCAGCAAGCTGTAACCATAACCGCGTAGATGCTCTAGTGTGTACGTGTGAAACGATCTTCGCTCTCGGCGTACAACGAGTCGCCTTTGACCACGTACTCATCAGCAAGCTGTAACCATAACCGCGTAGATGCTCTAGTGTGTACGTGTGAAACGATCTTCGTTCTCAGCGTACAACAGGCCGCCTTTGGCCGCGTATTCATTAGCGAGCTACAACCGTAACCAGATAGATGTGTACGTGCGTACTGCAAGCGCCCAAAGCGCAGTATTTTACCTTTGACGGCCGACTCCATGGGCCTTTGATTCGCAGCAAAAGCCGACGATCACATCAAAGGAGGAGAGCATAGCCGGGTGATAGAGCATTTGCCCATCTGGATGGCTGTCATCCCCGGTCTACACCACGCCCGCTATAACAACCTTGTGTTGTCTTCCAGCATCAGTGACTAGGTTCCAGTCCCCCTTTCGAGATCAGCAGCACAGTGGTAATAGGTACCTCTGGTGTTGTAAATGTCCATAGACGACGATAACAACCTTTCATCAGCATGAGCAGTCAGTTTGCCGGCTGTACTACAGTAATAAAAAAAATAAATCGGAATAAGGCTTAGAACGCACCGCGATTAAACGCGAGCGGTTTGAAACGGCAAAAAAATTGACACATACCTATCTATACAAGCACACGCATTAGCGATTTTTTTACAGTGGGTGATTTTAAAAAGTGATTTATTTTTTGCATTTTAAGGGCTGTTTGAAAACACACGGTTTTTTTGGCTCGTATGTTATTATGGGCCGCCATCATATTAATATATGAGACCGCATCCACCGTGGTTAACCGCATTCGGTTTTGATAATCATTATAGACCGGGAGAGCACAGACAACACATGCTGCTTGCCAGAAAACCATTCTGGTAATAAAATAAAATTAGGCACAAACGCCAACCGCTCTGCGTATTCGAACACGTTTTTTGCGTTTTCAGCCATTCTTAAAGCGCTCGCGTATAATCGCGATGAGTTCTAAGCCTAAAAGCATAAAGGCTCCTTTTAGGGAATCCTAAAAACGAAATGTTTATAAATGGGTGTTCACCCAACTTAGTGTTGTAATCGCATATGCCAATTGACATCCCCAACAACCATTTACGGTGTACATTTGACGTAAAATATAAAGAAAATACCAAAAACCTGCGACAGTCAAGAGAAAGGCGAAAAATAAGAATTTCTTGGCAAATCTTTGGCAAACATATTTTACCCTGGTATAGTATTCATAATCCGTGTTTGTCCCGGTTTTTGCGGTTATCCCCTTTATGTTTCAGCAAGCAAATATTTATTCTATTTTACTTGGATACCGAATCGAACAGATTTTATCAAATTTGTTTTTGTAGATATTGTGCAAAGATATTTAAGCGGGTTTTTTGTACCTAAATAATGAAGGTTGGTTTAGTGCAAATCAGATTTATTTATTTAGTAGCAACCGTTCGTGGTTTTAGGCCCTCAGATGTTGTTAACATAGGTTAAAAACATCTGAGGGCCAAAAGCGGTCAGTTTCGGATACGACAAGTCAATTTTACTAAGCGATTCTCCAAAGGCAGCCTCTTTAGGGCTACTCGTCTGTGCGATTTTGTCTGCGTTTGTTAACGATATTTGACCTTATTTTGACCAGGGGAAATCTGCTTAAGGATTGTTATGTGGTCATACGTTGTCGAAGATGTAGGGAACGGGATGGAGATGATGAGATAGGAGGGGTGGGATAGAGGTGACAGGATATAGGAATAGGATAGAGTGGGCGCAGTTGGAAAGGACCTGTCACTGCCGTCCGTAGTACGTAATATGGTTGACAATGAGGAATCATAGAAAGCAATCCAAAACTTCTGCGACGTCGAGTTATTGCGGAAGGAGGCGGCGGAACAGTTCGTACCTTTTCCGCCGCCTCAGACAGACACAGCTTCCTTGGTCACGTTCCGTCACCGAGACTACGGCGCCGAAGACGGAACTATCACCAGTTTCAACATGGGCCATGATATATGTCATGACGGGGATCTCATCGTTCAAATGGCATAGAGATAAAGTTTCGTCGAATTTTCCACACGCACGTCTAATAGGAAGGAATAAAGAGAGACAGTGGCTCTCTTTATGATAGGAGGAGCTCTTTGAGTCAGCGCCGTCAGGACCATCAAACGAGTCTCTGGTTCCCGAGGTCCTGACATACGGCGATGAGGTGGAACACAGGGGTAGTTAGTTGGTAGGTCCGAGCATGCGATCGGGAGTCCAACACTATCCTACTGCTATCATCGACCGGTGGGGTGTCCATGATGGATTACATCTCGAAAAAAAGGGGAATAGGATAGGGGTATGGGATAAGAGAGTAGGGAGAATGGTCCGCCGGAACTCTAATTCACCGTGAGAGCTTCGGATCACACCGATCGAGTTCCAAAAGCTGTAATCAAGATAATGATTCTAGCGCCACGCCGGTGCGGCGCCGCCGCATTCATCCGGCGGGCAACCGTCGCCGCCATTTACGCGCGGCGCGTGCGTTAGTAAAACATTGGTTGAGTTACAAATTATTTCCATACCATTTTTTCTTTAATAATTGCTTGTAGGCAAACTGGCAAATGGCCCACTTGGTGGTAGGTGGCTACCGTCGCCCATGGACATCTGCAACACTAAGGGAGCCGACGTGTTGCCTACCTCGTTGAGACTTTAAGTGTCTCTTTACGCCCTTTTTGAAGAGCCCCATATTGTAGCGCTCTGGGAAAACTGCGGTGGGGTTAATTCCTAAACTTGCACCCATATAGCATGAAAGAGCGTGCGTCACATACAGTGGAAGACTTTCAAGTGGATGAACTCTCAATCGCCGGCGAGTGGTGCGATGATAGAACGGCAACGTAGGCACCAATTCAAATAGCTCATCAGAGCACTCCCTGTTGTATAGTACAGACGGTAAAACACGTTTAGAGCACCGATGTCCCTTCTAAGACTGAGACTCTAAATCGTTTCCAATTTCAAGAAATTGCAGACGGGTTAGTGACTCGGCACTGTAAGGAGTCAAATGAGAGCAGCTGATACTGAGGTGAACTAACCCAAAGATGAGAGCAATACTCCACATGGGGACGGACTTGATTTTTATATAATAAAAGCCTATGACTTGGCGTGAAGTATCGCTTTATTTATTTAATATTTCTAGGCAAGGTAAGTATTAAAAAATGACGGAGCTCTCTAAAACAGTTAGTTAAATTGTTAGCATGTTATGTTAAAACAGATAGATAATAGTCGTGAAATGAACAGACGTAGTGTTCACATCCTTAATTCTGCCTATTCCCGGTTTGCAGCTTACACTTTTAGGCGCAATTTTTTGGAGCAAACATAGATGGATTAGATTTAAATACAGTATCATCAAAAAGACTGAAATTGTCAGTGTGAGGTTTTCAGTTAGTGCTGCTGCCGTCAGTTTTCAACGTGGCGACCAAGTCTGTTCCAGCATGGGTCTACCACGTCCAAAGTCATTTAGCGCGATATGTATTAAAAAGTGGGATGGATAATTCAAGAAACTACATCAGTTTACCATAGAATATCCTATAAATTAGGTGGCCTGGAAGAGATCCCTTTAAGCGATAAGGCCGGCTATTCTACCTTGTGTCTGTTATTTTAGTGAGCAATAAAGTATTATATGTATATCAGACCGTGTTTATATAAGGCTCCTTCTTGAAGTCAAGAGCTGTCGTTGCAAAAATAAAATCTGTTATTTCAACCGAAATTGGATCGTGGTTGGTGACGTTGTATTGGATTGTGGTGTGTGAAATTGTTTTTTTCTTAAAAGATTATCGGTAGCTCACGGGTAATAAAGCTTAGAAATAAATCTAGGTTAACGCAATTTTGGCACGTCGAATCACAAGGATTATTTTTATTGTGAAGCTGGCAAATAGGCAGAGAGCCCACGTAATGGAAATTGGTTACTTTCCTCTATGGACGCTTGCAACTTCATGGGCGAAGACAACGCGTTGCCAGCATATAATATTTTATTTTAATTATTTAGGATAATAACTAGATATACACTAAAGTTACATAAAAGAAAAAAACTGTAAATAGTATAAAATCAGTACTTATCCAATTATATTATTCACGAACTGAAAGAAGGTAGTGTACAGCACATTAAAAGTAATATAGGACATGTACAAAAATTAACACAACCAACACATACACACACATTCAAACGCACTCATAGTGCACAACAAAATACAGTGCCTGATCCTTAATAGCATTAATAACGTATTTTTTAAAAGCACCCAAGGCAAGCGCAAAGATGTCAATATTTTCAAAGTATGTATTGAAGTTGTTTACGAGTTGGTACATTGGGGTACGAAGTCCTGCATTAGTACGACAGGAAGTCGTAGAAAAAAGCCGCTCAACTTTTACCAACGTCTAAGCACTGTCCTTGGGACACGGTAACATATAGTAAGTATTAGTAAGAGGCAAGCAGTCTATATAACTGTGACAAAGTTTATAAAGCAATATAGCACCCAGTAAAAGACGTCTATTAGACAGTGAGTATATGATTTTAGAGGTCTTGAGGTAGAAATAAAATACAGGTTGTTCATTTGAATTGCAGTTGAGGATTGCATGTTTATTCGGCCAAAATTGCCGATATATATTTAATATTCAAGTACACAGTTCGCTGCTAAACAAAATATCAAATTTAATTCATGAACATAAGCACAATCTCATTGGACGTGGTGCGATGAAGTGCGCTTCCCGTTCAGTTGCGAAAGGCGGCCGTGGTGGTCAGACGTCCAATAGGAACTCTCACTCGTCATACGAAACACGATTCAGCTCCAGGCAAACTGTTCCACGCTGAATCTGTGTTAGCGTGGTATTCAAAATAATGATTCTAGCATGGCACGGTATTTGCCCGACTGTATGGCTACCTGGTCTAGAGTATGCCGCCATAATTGTTACAAATGTCCCGCTTTACATTAGGTGGGCCGTCTGCCTGTCTGCTGAACTCGTGCAACAAAAAAACGGCCCTACCAAGTAAAAAATTGTAATAAACATGAATTTATTCCATGTAATAAGAATGCTCAGGAACCACAATCGCCAAGTAAAAGCGTAACTAGTAACACAATATGCAAACACTATTTTCATCACCAGTCCGTACTTGTTTTTATAGAAAATCTCACATAAAACTATCAATTCACGTATTATTATTTAAAACATATGTTTTAACTAAAATCTATACTAATATTATAAAGAGGTAAAGTTTGCGAGTTTGTTTGTTGGAAGTAATCTCATAAACTACAGATATGATTTTGAAAATTTTGTCACTAGAGGAAAGTTATATTATTCCCGAGGGACATAGACTATATTTGATTATGATTAATGTTTTTTTTTTAATGATGCCCAGCGAAGTGGGCACGGCTTAGGTAGTCAGCTATAAATTGAAATTCTTAATTAGTTTCTTTTCAATTATATGACAAAACATCTTAATTAATTTTATAAATGAGTATGTGAGTGTGTTTGTTACGTTCTTTAAAGTTCTTTAAACCTAACTACTAAATTAAAAAAATAAAAGAACCTTAAATGCAGTTTTAGATATGAAACGTAGTAACATATTTGTACAAATTAAATTCACAGATATGAGATCAATAGCCTAATAAATAGCTGTATACAATTAACACGATGCATAAACTATTTATGAGTTTATACCCTGAGATTTTAACGAAGAGAAAACCAAATATTTATAATTGTAATAAATCATACATTGATTTATTTAAAATAACTGTGATAAAGGCAATAAATCATTCTTATTAATCAAATAAAATAGTTCCAAAACGGGTTTTATGTTTACTACTACTATTCGCGGCTTCAAATTAAATTAAAATCTTAATTTATTTTGGTAGAAATAAAAGTGTTTTTTTTTTCTGAAGCGGACAAAGAGGAATGGGGCACCAGAGCTCTCATTCACCATTGATGTAGCAATAATTTGCTACATCAATGTCATTCACCGTACGAAGCACAATTAACTCAAGGTTAACTGTTAACGCCGACCTATTTGATCACAGCCTGTTTTTTTCCTTTTTTCTTTCGCCGCATCTGTCTGTTTGTAATGTGACATAGTCTACGTCCGACCGCTGCTTCCGTGCAAACCTCGTCACGTTTTGTGTGTTGTGCCGCATTTTACACCCGCTTATATCAACTCGCGTGCTGGAAGGTACCCGCTGTACCGTTCTAGCTGGTCCACTCGTCAATTTTTTTATTTTCTTTATTGCAGGAGTTCAGTAAACAGGCAGACGGCCCACTTGATGGAAAGCGGTTACCATCGCCTATGGACATTTGCAGCACTAAGGGAGACTGGAACCTGATCATTAATATCGGAACACAACTCAAGGTTGTTATGGCGACATACTTTAGACCAGGGGTGGTAGCTATCCAGTCGGGCAAATGCCCTACCACCTGGCTGTGGGTTGTTTAGTCGCCTCTTACGACAGGCCGCCCCAACGCAGGAAATTGTATTCTTTCTCCGTTCCTGCACGGATAGTCGTCGAAGGAACGGTGTAACGTTGCACTTGCATCATTAAAAAAACACATAACCAATGACAGTACTAATGTCAAAATATGTCACTATCAAGAGAGTTTCAAAATATTAGCTGTGACGGCGGTTAAGTTTGATCTCACTCGAAATTCAAAAATATCAGCTGTTATATATAATTCTTTTGTAAATATTATTATTTCAGACGATTCAAAACTTCCTTTAACGTTATTAAAGTAAGTACGTGTTCCCGCTGGGGTGAGTTCCTATTCATATATGTAAAATGTAACTGTTCTACTACTTAAAACTAAATATAATTAATTGAGCTGATTTAGTTTTTTAACGGAAGACACTATTACACCTAATACTTATTCTTCGTCATCTAATTCCAAGACCAAGGCTACCTTTACTTGCCTAAGAAAGCCTATACAACCAAGCCAACCTATACCAGACGCGGACAATTACCGATCGAGCATATTGGAGCTGTGGAACAACTTGACTCGAGGAGCTTCCAAGGCTTCGACAGACCAGTGTACCCCTTTTGTGCAAAGAAGTCCACTGGTTGTCACGGAACAGATTAAATATACTACATAATTATCTTGTATAGTTCATTGACCCACCTAAACCTATTCTCTGGCTAAGGAGGAGGAGCTGACTCTTTCCCCCGCGTCACAATCGCAAGACGTGAAGAAAGGATCACGAGGAAGACATGCCTGCCGCTGCAATAGGTAGCGTGTCTGGTGCGGCGACCTATCCTGTAAGTCCCTTCTCTTTTATTCCTGCTCCCACCCGCGCCAACATTAACCATTGGACGCGATATTCTGTAAGAAAATGTTAGTACTCTGGTAGAGTCGGCCTGGATATAATTTACATTGCTACAACAGCAAAACATTGAAAAATATATTTTATTTGGGGGGCTAACAGATATCATTAACAATAACTAGAAATAAGCTAAATTAAGAAAGCTATTAATAAGCCTTCACAGATAACATAAAAAAATAAAAAAAGGAAATTAAACAAAGAAACAATAAAAAATGTGCATAGCTATAGGGTACTTAAACTAATAAATCCGAGTTTGAATAGAACTTGACCAACTAAGCGCTAAACAACGCTACACTATTAGTAAATAGGTCTAAGTCTGTATCTTCCAAGTTACTTAACTTATTAAATTCACTTAATATAGTAATTTTTCTATTTTAATTGCCACCGACTTGAAGATATTGTGGAAAATATTTATTTTTTTGGCTTTTTAGTCACTTTTTATCTGTGCAGGAACGGAGGAAGAATACATATTCCAGCGGCCGGGCGGCCTGTCGTAAGCGACAAAACATAGAGTAAGCCGCCATAACAACCTTGAGTTGTATTCCGGCATAAGTAGCACCTTTGGTGTTACAAATGTCCATATAGGATGGTAAACGCATACAATAAAAAATAAATACTCTTGAAGTCGGTTACTTTTTTGCTATAAATTTTTATCAAATATTTTTTGATTTATTTCACTTGTAAAGTAACGACATCATTTCAATTTAGCTTAAATTATTCTCTTTATTTTTTTGGCCGTAAAGTAAAATCCATTATAAGCTTAAGTGCTGTTGTGAAAGTATCCATTTTTTATGCACAGTGTAAAGGCGATAATAATAGAAAGCGAGAGCATGGAAGACAACTTCTCCGATACAAGGATGTGTTTAAGCGAGAGATGGTTAAACGTGACATCGAGCCCTCCACTGGGAAGAGACGGCGAGAAATCATAATAATTGGCGAAATTTGGTGATAATGCAAGAAAAAAACTTTGAGTCTCAACGTTGCGTTTAAGCTCAGTTGAAAACCAGCGTCAGGCACCTGTTGCCTGGCACATGCTGAACTGCACCTATTTGGTGCCATGTCATAATTCATCGCCATGTCTCTCGCTGTGATGACCAAACAAACGTTTTTCTTTCTTTCTTTCTCAATGAAAAGAAAGAAAGAAAAATATGTGTTATATATTTAAGAAGCACAAAGAGATGAAATCCCGACAATCCACCGGTGGCAATAAATTATAATTTTTACAGTATCGTCCTTACGATTTTAGAAATTGGGTATTTGACAGTCAAATCAACCGAGACACTTTTTATCATCACAAGAAATGTCGTAGCCTTCTTCATTTTGTATGAGAATACTGGCTTATGACGTCACAATTTTAAGGAGTTAAATAGTTTATTGATTGTTTAAACACTAATTAATTTTTTTCTATGATGAACTTTTTCTCCGTGCAGGAACGGAAAAAGAATACTAATTCTTGAATTGGGGCGGCCTGTCGTAAGAGGTAACAAAACAACCTACCGCCAGGTGGTAGGGCAATTGCCCGACTGGATGGCAACCACCCCTGGTTTAGAGTATGCCGCCATAACAACTTTGAGTTATGTCCCGTCATCAGTGGACAGGTTCCAGTTTCTCCTTCAAGGCCGGCAGCACATCAATAGTACCTGTAATATTGCTCATGTGAATAGGCGATGGTAACCACTTTCTAACACAGTTGGGCTGTCAGCCTGTCTGCTGTGCTTCAGGAATAAAAATTGACTTTTAAAGTGAAAGGTAATTTTGACGCCCGCTTTTTTTCTACAAACATTATTTTAGAATTTGTTATAATATGTGTCAAATATACGATTTAGGTTGTATATACATGTAGCCGAATCGGTTGAAGGCTATAAAATAATAATCTATATATTAATACGTGAAGCAAAAACTTTGTACTCCTTTTTACGAAAATTGCGCGGACGGAGGAGTATGAAATTTTGCACACTAGCCTATATAGAGAAGAAGCGACCGATGCTAATATTTTTTTAAATTATACATAAAAAATACATATGTGTAATGTTTTTTATTGATTTAACAATAAAAAAACATTACACACACTACTATGTATTTGACACACACACGCATATATACTCTTTTGTTTATTGTTGCCTTGGCGAAATCTGTGATTATAGAAGTATAGTCTTTGACAACAAGTTATTATGGTCGAATTTCGACTACGGGCGACCACTAGTAACATAAAAATCGGGAACACTATAATAGATATAAGAATTGTAAACATAGTCTTAAGCACTAAAATAACAGGTACAAAAATAAATAAATAAACCATCCCTCACCAATCCTAAATACTTTCAAGTATTAACCCAATTATCAAATAACCAGAACCAAATTATATATATATATATATATATATATATATATATATATATATATATATATATATATTTATAATATAAAATAAAACCTATAAGTATACCAAATACTATAAGTAATAGTATACCGATAGGAAAATATATATGTATGTGTCTGATTATCTTATCTGGGCCAAAACAACCAGCATAAACGCAAATCGTGCGGGCGGGCGGTCTTGGCCCAGAAAGGCAACGCATTTGTATATATAAGTATAAAATATATATTAGTACTAAAACATTTGTATTTAGTTTATGTAAGTACCTATATAATAATTCATCCAACATACCTTTAACCCAAAACTTTCCTTTTCCTTACCAATACAATCCACACAAAATAGGTAGAATACAAACAGTAGTTGACTCGGGCATATCTTGTTCGCCCGGGCCAAAGTAGGAGAATAAAAAAAAAATATTAAATCGGCTAGGTGTGTATCATTCCAAGGACAAGTTAAGTTGGGGGAAATAACTAGTTGCAAATCAAACCTGCATTAAATATACCAACAAACCCATAAAACATTCGGCACCTTCATTCGAACAAAGGAAACTGTCGTAAAGTAATAAAGCAAGCCACCCAGGTAAGAAAAAAAATGTTAAACTTTTCTATTGATAGCTTCAATACTAAAAGTCGGAAATAATCTTATTAAATTTACTATTGGGATAGTTATAATAAATAATAGTCGATAAGTGGGTTCGGGTTATATTTTATGGGGTTCCGTAGCTTTAATTTTCTACCAAATTTACCAAGAACCTGTGAGGACTGAACATTTGTGGATTGATGAAAAATATTCGACTACACGTGCGCCCCACTCGTAAGCTACCACTTTTTGCTCCCCCTTCTTATAAGAAAATCCTCCTTATACCCGCAATTTCTTATTTTTTGATGCACCAATACATGTTGTCTCAACTTTATCAACATAAACATATTTATTGACCTTCTAAACTTTTTCTTAGATTTCTGACATTTAAAGTTGTGTATCGTACATTCCCACTGTTTTAAGCACTTAGCACTTATTGTCATCAAAAAAGTCAGCCCACCCTGTTTTTTCTATAAAACCCTCTAAAGTTCTTTTTGGTGCACGAGTTCTGCAGACAGGTAGACGGTCTACTTGATAGAAAGCAGTTACTATCGCCTATGGACATTGGCAACACCAAAGGTGCAATATATAAGCTGTTTTATATAGTTATTGGTTATTTCTAGTGTTAGTTAAGACGTGTGACAGTTAATTTGCTACAAATTTATTAGCACTTGAAGGTGCTTAAGTTTTTTTTTACTGTAATGGGGTTTGTGTATTTTTGACGATTTGACATTTATTCCTGCGTTGTTCCATGAACAAAATGGACTATTTAAGTAATCTTTCTTTTGGACCGTTTAAAGTGTACCCTATGACTGAAGTTATCAATATCTGTAACTTAAACTTATTGCGACTGGGCTCGAGCCAACGCATTGTGGCGAGAATATATATACCTTGTAATTATAAACTAATTGTACATGGTATGTGTTGCAATGCCACATAAAGTAAAAAAATAGTTTGATGAATATTCCGCTTTTTGGGCGAGAAACCCGCGCGGGTGTTCTCAGTCAGGACTTAGTTACCAAAGTTTCATCACAACCTGGATTTAAAGAACTTTATTCTCAAAAGAACATTACAGTTCACTGATAATCAAACCTGATCTAAACCAACCTAAGCCTGATCAAGAGTTTAAGAATCCAAAATATATATTTTTTTAATTAGCTCAAATAATATTTTAGTTCAAGCTCGAAGGATCTCTAAAACAATATTGTTCGATAGTACATTGTATTAAGACGTTTTTTTGATAATTTATTAGATCAACGTGGGCGCAAAGCAGTTGGCGCCTACGTTTTGAACTTAAGATATAAAAAGAAAGATTATCTTTTCACTAGTATAAGGTGGGATGTAAGATGCCTCAATCAGGTTCGTATAAAGTGACAGCAAATCAATGCGAATGAATTGAAACTTGTACGAAGTGTTAGCTCTAAAGCAGGGCTTGAAATACCGGTAAAAATGTGGTATCGTTATTTATGCTAATTTTAGATAACGGCAAAAAATAAATACCGTTAAAAAATTTATCGTTATTTCTAGTCATTTTACCGGTAAAACCAACGTTAATACTATTTTTATTGGTAATTTTACCGTTATAACTATGTTTTGTTACCATCGTCGCTCTCTTTCACTCGCAAAGATTGTTAAACAGCACTGTGCTAAGAGCGCACGTAATATTTAAAGTTGTGTTTGTCGATTGTTTCGGTAACATGCAGTCATAATAAAACCTATTCCCAAAAATAATAATAATAAATAATAATAGTAACGGCGCTTGAAATAATGTAAAAATTACCGATACGTATAACGTTATATATACGATTTTTATTGTTATATTATAACGTTAAAATCATAAAAGTTACCAAGTAACGGTAAAAAAATATACCGGTATGGCAGTATCTTTTTCGAAAATACCGGTAATTACCTATATTTTTAAAGGTAATTGAAAACGTTTTCAAGTCCTGCTCTAAAGTGAAAACATAGCGCCGTGCGTTGTTTCTGTGGGCAACCTGATCCGAGTGAGAAGAGGGCAGATCTCAACGTTGGTGGAGCTCTGTTTTTCTAGTGAAAAGATCTAGGCTATATCTCTCTGATGCAGTACATATTATTGAACTAACACATTACCTGTGGACCCCAAAAATATGGATGTAATTACTCTCTTTCTACTCTATAATAAAATAGAGTAGAATCAGTGCCGTAAATAGCCTTTTGTGCGCCCTACGCGAGCTTCTATAACTGCGCCCTTTTTCTTTAGATATTGTTACGAGTTATGGGAAACGAATTAAAATGCCTTTGGAATTACTATAGAATTTATTAGAACTATACAAAAACACGTATAACACAGATACAAATACAACTGGACACAACCAGTACAGATGTAATACACGATTCAATAACACGCGCAAAGTTCGTCACTATATAGCTTATCGAATGTACACACGTCTTGTCTCGCTTGTGACCATCGCTAGACTGCCTCACCCCTCAGTTCGGGCATTGTTTTATACTAAACTATACAATATGTCTTGACACAATACTCGACCGCGTAAACAATGATTTCCAAGTATCACACCTGGCTAAAGAGTACCATAAAATATTACAATACAAGATAGGCTGTTTTTCTAATCACAAATTTTAATCACAAAGTAAACAAAAGAATTCCAAATGCCGAAAAGGTAATAAACTGCAGGTGTGAATTGTTCTTTGTCGGTTGTAACAATATTATATATAGATACCCTAGCTAGAGCAATGCTATGTATAGGCCTATAGTTCGTTCGCGTTAAGAATGCAGTGAGTCATCAGTGCAACTGCAGGGTAAGGGTGTATTCACAGTGGTGTTAAAATTCAAACAAATTACATTTTTAAAGATTAAGTTTAATGAATTTAAAAAATACACTTAAAAGTTAAAAATCTAAATTAAGTAATTAATATTTTAATCACTATCACTTAAAAGTTAAAAATCAAAATTAAGTCATTAATATTTTAATCACTATCAAGTGTGGTAAGTTTAAACGTTGGAATATCTTTATCAGCTTCACAAGTTGTCATAATTTTATTTAATGTCGGGTAGTTATTATTTAAATATATTGAGTGTACTTTTCTCCTTATAGCACATTTGTCGAATTCATCGAATTTATCAATCATAGACTTCCTGGCCCTTTTTTTCCACTGGCGATTTCAATATATTATTTTCCTTTTTTTCACTAAGAATACTATAAACTGTTCTCTCGGACACCGCATGCATTTGCCGTTTTTTGTACTATGCTGTTCACAGTCGCATTTAAATCAGACTGTTTAAAATACTTAAAAACATTGTAAATTACTTTTCTCTCTCCACTATGAAGTACCGAACCACTTTTATTTTTACGAATTGGTGAGGTATTCATTTTTTTAAATATAAATCAGTTAACACAATTACAGGACACAACCGACGCGTTCAAAGTTATGCCTTCAACTGGTCACTGTGAAGTTGACCTTGTTATTTGAAAAGATTTGATTGGTTAGGGGGCGGGGCTAGGCCGGCGAACAATGATGACTCACTGCATTCTTAACGCGAACGAACTATACTTTATTTAATTCAGGGTGATAAAATAACGCACAAGGACCTTTGTGTTGGTGGACCAATAATCTAATATTGTGGAAGAAAAATCTATTTTTTTTTAAGAACTAGAACACAAATACTCTCGTGCGCTGCCAAAAAAGAAGCGCGATGTTTTGTCTAATTTAACAGACGTTTTTGATGATACTGGCATGTAGGTACTTATGTGTTGGAATTGAGCACTAAGGACGCAGTGGGAATTTATCAGGAACAAACCGAAAAAATAATAGTCCTACCTGGTCAGGCCATTTTGCGCCCCCCAGAGTCCACGCCCTGTGCCTGGGCGCCGGTGGCACCGCCTTATTTACGGCACTGAATATAATACACTTTATTGTACAATAAAAATAATGAAACAATACATAAAAGAGGCTTAGAAATAGGTACACATGGTGGTCTTATCGCTGACAGTGAGCTCTTCCACACAACCTTGGGATGGAGTGAGAAATATGGCACAGACGCTAGGGGAGGGTTTAGTTGCACAATATAAAAAAAAAAATAACAACTGAGAGTATTTATGCGGTTTCCGTCGCATTAATTGAATGATTTAATCCTTATTAGAATTCTAACCTAAACCGGAATATGTTTTCCTAAACTCCAAACTAAAGTGCTAATATGACTGAATATATCAAAACTATGAAGTTGATGCATAATTCATCCTAATACAATATTAAAACGGTGTTGTCATGGTTAATATTCATTTGAATTGCTGCTTGAACATAGTATAAAGTATTTGTAGCAGTTGTTTCATGGGCTAGTATGGCTACATTAAACCTAAGCCGGTGAACAAACGTCAAGCTATACTGCGTTCGCCTGGTAGGTGGTGAGATCCAAGAGATGCTTATTTTACGTCGTGAAGGATGACATGCATACCGATGGACAACAAGAAGTTCTGAAGACGGCGCAAATTGGAGAAGAATATTTTTTAAAACAAAAACCGACTTCACACTAAATATAAAAATATAAATATTTAACCGACTTCTTTCTACAATATCTTGAAATCGATGTCAAGTAAAAAATAAAAGAACAACAACAAATTTACGAAAAGAGTATTGTTTTTAATTTTTAGTTGCGCAAATACTTCAATAGCTTTGAAGATAATATATTAAGCACCTGTAGAAATTGTACAACTCGCACGCGTACACAAATTTGTCATCTCATTCTTCAGTGTATATGCTCGTCAACAAGAGTTGCTCTCGATTTCCTTGCGATTCACAAATCAGATCCTGACTTGGTGACTATGGGACAATCTCGGGAGGTAAAAAAATTGAAAATCGGTCCACAATTGACGGAGAAATTGCGTAACATGGATACAAAAAAAATAAGCGCTTGTAGAAAATGTAATAGCTAAACGCGTATACAAGCCTTTCTCAAAGAATTTAGGCGCATGGCGTTCTTTAATAAGTAATAGTTACTCTCAATTTGCCTGGAATCCACTCATCAGATCGGAAGTATAGACTTAAGAGTAAAGGAAAAAAATTGAAAATCGGTTCACAATTGACGGAGAAACCGAGTAACGAACATACAAAAAACATACAGACCAATTGAGAACCTCCTTTTTGAAGTAGGATCAAAATTAGAAGAGTGGACTTCTAGCTCTGAATCAAACGCTCTGAACGTAAGCATGATTTAACGCTAGAATAATGGGAGTTATCGCGTTCAAGGTTAAAACATGAGTAAATTAATATTGATATGATACTTTTGTCATTTTATATTTTTTATTAAGGTCGTTTGATGACCTGAAATGCACAACTTGTAGAGTACAAGTACATCACGTGGTGGCGATGCTAATACGACTATGCTAGTATATTGTTTATTGCGTATTTGCGCGTAAATACGCTGTACGAGCAATATTGGCTCGTATTTTTTTCTTTGTTATTATTCCTTTCACATACACGTTGACTATAATTTAATATAATTTTGCTTGCCTTTACCGTGGGTCGCATGACTTTTGTGATTAAGGAGGTGGGCACTGAAAATCAGTGCTGTTTCGGCCTATGTTTCGGCACAGCAAAATACTGAGTGCCAACCTTATTTCGCAAATTGCGGCACACATTTTCATTATTATTGTTATTATTATTAATTATTGTTAAGTGACGCATTTTTAGAAATATATATTTTTTTTCTTTTAAAAACATAAATAAATACTTAATATGGCATATGTTTCTGGTACGGTGCACAATAACTACCTGTAGAAATGTTCCGTTTTTATACATCATAAATAAATGTGAAGACTAAAATATCATTTATACTATGTATTTTGTACAGGCATAAAGCAGTGCATTTCGCTTACATGAGATGCGAACATACGTGAAGCAAATGTGAACCGGAACGCAACGATTTCTAGTTGACGCGACTAGTCGTATTTATTATGTGCATTTTGGAGCATAACTATGATATTGCAAGTAGTCTCTAGGATATTAATTAGTTCAGATATAAAAAAAAGAAAAAAGTTACCGCTATAAAACGCATATATCCTACATGACTAGATGGAAGCAGACGTAATTCTTCACTATATTTTAGGTGTATTATTAATTCAAAGCTATTTTAGACCAGATTTAATCAATTTAAAAAGCTTAGAAAATTACTTTTCAATTTTTGGTTGATTTGCCGTAAAAATATGTTTCAAATAATAAATAGTTATTCGCGATAAACTAAGGCACTTATGTAAGTGTCAAATATTTATTACAATAGGTTCAATTTATTTCTAAGACCATAAAGAAAGAACCAATAACTAAAATCTATTTTCACATTTTCATACATACAATTGCAGATTTAAAGTTTTGGATATTTTCTAAAGACTGACGGGATTGCTAAATCTATCTAAAATTTTATAAATTTTTAAATGGTATCGAGTACTGTCGAGACACCAACAAGACCTAAATCAGGGGTGGGGGCTTGCTTGAACCACTTCGTAATTTTCCTTGATTCAAAGGAAGATGGACAACCGTGCTTCGGTATTGTTCTCATCCCCGCCTCAGACCGCACCTCACTGCTGTTGCCAGCACGCGCTGTTTAAACGCATTATTGCATGCCGTGACGCTTAGTGGCAAGTAAAGGCAACGTGGCTACGAGACAATCGTGAGTACCATTTTGATCTGTTAATTTTTGAATCGTGGAAAATAACGACGTGAATTATCGCCTGTCTGTCTGTTAGAGCATCGCTTTTTTGTGTAGCATCCAGCTGAAAAGTTGCAGATGGCTGTTTCAGCGATGACGGGCTTGGTGGGCTTTCCGACTCCGTGGGAGCGGGGGGGCTTTAGCCCGGAAGCAGCGCGCTCGAGGAGGCAGCTCCTGCGTAGTTCGATCTCGGCTCGAACGCTGCGGGGGAAATAACTCTATCGCTGTAAAAGGCTGAATGAGCTAAGCTCACAGGCTGAAGTGATACCAGTGGGGACGAGTTAGGGACTCCGCATCCGATATCTTTACTACCGCTTCGTAACGTGTTATAGCTGGTAGAGAAAAAGCGGCGGAAGAGACTCTTCAGCAACACGCCTATGCTAGTCTTGTGTGGCTACTTGTGTACAGACAAGGTGAATAGGTGTGATTGGTGGGTTTGACGTTGTGTGGGTGGGGCCGAGGCTCTCCGGCGTCTGTTCAATCTAAGAGCCGATGCGCTTGAAATCTTCTGCACAGATTTAAATAAACTCAACACAGAGCTAGCTTATATCCCGGGAAAATACTTTTTATCCCGAAAAATGACATCGCTTCCGTGAGATAGACGAGTATAGTCAAAAGCGAATGAAATTTCGCTGTTAATGGTATTACCTTTTCAAACTAAGTCATAGAACAAACAGACTGTTCCACAGAAAATTATGTTTAACTATTTTACTTTAAAAACTTACTTTTCTCTTGTTTAAGAAGAACGTTTATATGTATATAACTTTTTTATTGTTTTTAATAATTACTTCAAGCGTAGTGATTATATCTTTTTTGTTTTTTATTGTTAATCTCAGCGTCTGTCATTGTCAACATTGCAATTTTGTTTTTTCACGTTTCTAAATTATATAAACGTCACATTTATTAAAATGTTGGCTGTATTGTTTCTTGTACTCGTGCAAGCAAAAGTCGACTTTAAGGTGACGAACATTTTCATTCCGCGACTGTACAAACTATGTAAAATTTGTATATATTACTCAAAATAACGCGCCACTCTCTTTTCATTCGGTCGGCTCGTGCATAATACAAAACATCGCTGTTTTTAATAATGAAACTATATGAAATTCCTCGATACGTAACTTACTACATTTTCATCGTTTATATTTTGAAGTTAAATTAAAATATTTGTATAATATTTTTAAATTTAAAACGCACAACTTAAACAGAGTGCTTAGTGCGAGTTTTTTACTACTTATCATGTTAAAGATAACGCAATTTTGTAGGGGAATGACTTTGGCGCCAAGTCATTCCCGTACAAAATTGCGTTAACTTGAACGTGATCAAGTAGTAAGAAAAATTCGCACTAAGCACAAAGTTGAAATAATTTTAATATACACATATACAAGGCGACAGTATAATAAAATACCATATTCATCAACTCGGTGTTATGAAGATGTTTAAAAGGTAAGATAAATAGCTGCAATACTCTCTAACGTTTCACGTTTCTTGAGTACTTTCTTAGGGCATATAAGACGAGAGAAGATATTCGGTAAATTGTTCTTTGTATGATGACATCATTATTTATAAGTGACTCAGCGCTTATATGTGACGTGTGTTACATCACTTTCAGGTGGTAACTTTATATATGTAGGATTGTGAATATTTCCGAACGTATGAGTGGTTATTTTGCATAAAGTAGTAAAGTGTTTCCGAACGACGTGTACGATGTGTGAGCGGGAAAGATAGATGATGATGAATGAAAGAAAGATAACAGACGTCGACAGAATGAAAAGACAAGGGAAGATTGAATGATAGCGTGAGTTGAAAAATGGTGCTGGACGAAGGACGATGGTATTATAAAATTAATAAGTAAGACGTGTTATTTGTAGATGTTGATAAGACGTTTATTAGATGTTAAAAGAAGTATGAGACTTGTTCAAGAAATTGAAACAGTTTTACTTATTTGACTTTCACACATCTTGAACAACACACTATACTGTTTCCAAGCGTTTATTTTACTTTTGACATTTGCACGTCTATCAGGTTACACATTTCTTAACAGTAAAGCCCACATTGAACGAATGACATAATTGTCGTACTTTATTGTTGTGGGTGACGTAGTTTTTCCTGAATCGAATCGAGTTAATGAAATGCAACAACTTTTGGTAGCAACACTAAAATTAAAAATAAAACGTAACTGTTTTTGGGATTTCGCCATATATTCATACATTATAGAATTAATAAAAAAAAATTATTTTATTTCATTATTTAGATGAAAATAATAATTGAAATATGTTTTATAACATGACATAATTTTGCCAGGTGGGAGGACATTTGCTCGACTGGATGACGACCACCCCTGGTCTAGAGTATGCCGCCATAACAAACTTGTGTTGTGTTCCGGCATCAGTGACCAGGTTCCAGTCTCCTTTAAGAGAGCAGCAGCGCATTTGTAGCACCTTTGGTGTTGCAAATGTCCATAGGCGACGGTAACCACTTTCCATCAAGTGGGCCGTCTGCCTGTCTGCTGAACTCCTGCAATAAAAAAAAATAATGCACCAGTAAAAACATGTCTATATTATCAACTAAATAAATTAATTGTTATTGGCTTTCAGTTTTTTGAAGTAAAACTTCTACATAGACGGGGGTCTTAGGATTTTTATGTCACGAAAAAGCGTTACGGCCGCGTGGAGGAGTGGCATAAATTTAGACTAGACGTGGTGAGAGGTGGCATAATTTTAGAGTAGACTATGGGCGTATTTTGGTTCCGGATCGAATTCAGTGTTTTTGTTTGATAAAATAAAATATGTTTAAATAGAAAATGAATTCAGTAAAATGTATCTTAACCTAACCAAATCATAATTTGCAGTAAATCTGCGAAAAATCGAAATGTGTGCTGGGACACATAGTAGAAGTGAAACTTCAACGACTACGAGACGAGTAAGACGTTTGTAGTACTCTCGATTAGCGATATAGACGACGGACTTTGCGCGTGTCGAAATGCATTGAATCGTGCAGTGTGAACTGGTTGCATCCAGTTTTATTTGTATTTGTTTTATACGTGTTTGTACAGCTCTAATAAATTCTATAGTAGTTCCAACGGCATTTTTAATTAGAGTCGTGTAGCTCGTAACAATACCATACCATTAGACGGCCTCTGTGTGTCTGTTAGACTGTAGTAGTGGTAGCCGACGGGCAAACACCCTACCACCTGGTTGCAGGTTGTTTTGTCTTTCTCCAGTCCTGCACGGATAAGAATTTCTACAAGATGAAAGAAAAAAGCACCAAACATCTAATTTCAAACATCATTAATCTACATAATAAATGTCTGAAAACTTTTCGTCGCACCCATTAATAACCTCATGAGGCCATTAGGTCTGGCTTCCTCGCGACATCGGCTCGAAGGCGTTCGATAAAGGCCTTTACGAGCACCCTTTGCTGTCGCCCGGACCTTTTTGGTAATGTAATTCGTTTGACAGTTTAAAGTGATGTGCCTTTAAAATGATAATTAAAATTATCGATAAAATTACTGGACCGTTGTACACCAATATCACATATCAGCATTGAGATTAACGCCATAGAAAAACATGAAAATGAGAATTATTGAAGCTAAAATAAAATCAGCAATCTTCCACGATTTCAGGCCAGTTTTTCTCGATACTTACCTCTTTTACTGGAACCTGAGGAAATTGGCATGACTACATATTTGTTCCTCGTATCTCGTATCATACTGATCAGTTTTCGTATAACGTGGTCGTACCAACGTAGGCGACTACTAGTAGTAATACTACTAGACGGCTAGTATAAATGGCCACAGTGAGCTAGAATATTTTAATTACTTTTTTAAGTTATATATATACTTACATAAATATCCATGATTTATATTTGTAAAAAGACACCTATGAGAATGAAACACGTAAAATAAAAGAAAAGATAACCCGTTCTTATTATATCTGCCCCTTAAACAGCAACCTAAATTACGTTGGTAAAGGTCGAATAATCATGACTTTCAATAAATATAATGTATTCAATTATTGTTCGTAGATCAAATACCTTTCATATTTATTTTGATATCAAACTGACTATACAAAAAGTGGAGTAGTAAAATTCAAAAACACTATATTTGTTTTTATTTGGAAAATAATGTTTTTTATTCATTTATTATTCAGATGTCATGATATTCAAAAAATAATAACGTAAAAACCATTCAATGCAATATCTTTATTTGCAAGCATGTAGTTTATTCGGATATTATATTATACCATTATAGAGGCACAATACATTGTACCATACAGTGGAATAGAAAATAAATTATGTACTAAAATTAAATTTTGTATTTAATTTAATTATTACTGAATATATTAATAAAAACCTACTTGTCAAGCATCGTAAAAGTTGATAATTACGTTATATAATTACCGATATTATCGACATTTCCCTTCTCCATCCTTACACACGTTACTCGCGGTATCATAGCGTAACCATAAAGACGTATTTACATACAAATGTTCTGTAGTACAAGTGGGGATGACATAACTTCTGTGGGGGTAAACAAGTGGAAAGTACCCACTATTAACTTCAACGTTTTATGGATACCGCAATCGATGGTACCTTGACTTATAAGGGTTCTCTCTCACACACGAGACATATTTATCATAGAGTAATATTGTTAGCAGAGTGTAGAAAGTTTACCCGTAAATTATCAGTACTGTTGACAAAGTAAAAAACCAGCCGAGTGCGTGTCGGACCGATTTGTTCTACAAAATGAAACATTTTGCAAAAATCAAACGAGATCACTTGTATGCCTTTAAAGAATTCAGCTGTGCAATTTAAAATCCTTTACTTTTTAAATTAAATTTTCTGCATTCATGTTCTTGCTAGGCATTTGCCGATGTATCGTAATTACTAAAACACGTGAAAACTGTATCACAATATGTTACAGCTCCCTATAACTTTAATAAATAGTTTTAAAATAGCATACTGTCGAAGTTCATGACATTTTTTGTGGTGATGTTAATTTTTTTAGGGGAAGCAGTTGCTAAGTTTTCAAATTACACAGCTGTAGTAGTTTTTAGTATTTTTCATTCCATCCATTTCCATTTTTTGCGGTTCCGTAGTAAATTGGAAGAATGGATATTCATCACCTATACTAGGGCTATGACAGGGCTTTCATTGAATTTGTTTGCCCAATTGTTTGATATTGAAGCACAAGTTACTGTTGTAAGTTAATGTTTCATTGTTTACATTTTTTAAATATTTGTTTGATTTTATCAAAACAATTTATGCAAGTAATATGTTTTATTGTTGGCAAGAAAAAATTTGTGGCTCTTTAAAAACTTTGAAATTTTTAAATTGTAATTTTTGACTCATCCGACTCAAAAGGTTGCCGACCCCTGACCTATACGAAACTCAATTCTATGCCTGACTTGACACCCATTTCGCCATTTTACGTTTAGATATAAGAACTCTAAAAAACTATACAAGTACAGGACCAAAATGTATGACGAACATGACGAAGATGATGAAGCCTAGAGTTTTTTCATCTTCATCGTCATTAAATCTCAGTTGCGTTCGGAGTGTTCGCTTCGAAGCTTAGGATCCGTTTTTCTACTTTTTCTTCTCCAGTTCGCGCGATCTTCAGCATCCCTCGAGACCTGGGTAGGTCAGGTCAGATAGAAAGGGTTTTCTACCCGGACCTGGCGAAGGTAGCAGGGGTAGACATTTGTTTCCCATATAACTAGCCGGTCTCGTGGCTGTACTTGGCTGTACCAGCGTAAGGGACTCTCTTGCAATTTTGCTATGTCACGTACATGGAGACTGCTGAGCATACGGGTGTTTCACATCCACCGCAACATATTCATCTCCGTGACATGCAGTTCTTGCTTTTAGCGCTCAAGTACAGACCACCCTTGCACTATTTCTTGTCGTGGTAGAGCCATGCTGGAGTCATTGCCTTGATTGCTCTTAGGTCCGGCTCGATTGGTGTCGAATATCGACGTGAAATTTGCTTTGAGCTAATCGTGTTTCTTGCGATGAGTGAGAAATCAGAAGGCCCATGCTCCTTATCCCCTGTTCCCTATGCCATCTCCTCTATCCCATCCTAAAGGCTGACAACGCGATCGCTTCGTCCCTGATCGTGCAAACGTCCATAGGCGACAGTAACCACGTGTCATTAGGTGGGCATTCTGGCTGGTTGCCAGCTTTGCCATAATAAAATTATCATAATACTGTGTCATTCAAACAGGGACAACACGTTCTGAATAGCACTAAAGCCTCTCCATACCTGCTTCTAAAATATAAAAATCTCTAATTACACTTTTTCCCTTGCAAAGAGACGTTGTGTGACCCCCCGATCTTGAACAGGTCAAGTGACACTTGATCTACTAAGCGCCCAGCACCAACGTACGCTGATCCGTGAAGAAGGCACTTGAGATTTAAAAGCTTAAGGTGAGAATCGGAGCGGGAAGCGATAAATGAAAATAAATCTGACAAGTACTTGGCTGTTCACGAATTATTAAGGGTTTCATAAAGGTGTGTAGCGTTTACTGTTCTCAGCCCGTAAACAAGTGGCATTTGCGCTAAACGAATAGAATGAAAATATATGGAAATAATAAAATTACGTTTAAACGGTTTTCAGTGCGCTCATTTATTTGATCTCAATTATTCTGACGTTTCGGCCACTTTTCAGTAGCCGTGATCACGGGAGACAAAGATCAGATTCTATAAATCATAAATACTCGAAAAAAAAATCGTTTCATATATAGAATGATGCGTGAGGCTAATGAAATCAAAAAACACCCAAATTTCATAAGAGAAGGTGGTTGACAAGTACCACTTGTTTGGGATCTATGAAAACCGTTTAATCGATCTACCCCATATCTCAGAAACTACTCAACATGTTATTTGGGGCCTTCTTTCTTATAAAGTACTAGCTGATGCCCGCGACTTCGTCCGCGTGGTGCGGTTTTTTAACTATCCCACGGGAACTCTTTAATTTTTCGGGATCAAAAGTATCCTATATGTTGACCAGGGATATAAGCTACCACCATACAAAATTTCATTTAAATCGGTACAGTCGTTTTGGAGATTAGCCGGTACAAACAGACAGAGAAACAAAAAATTTGAAAAAGTTCTAAATTAGTTCTATTTCACTTTTTAAATCCCCCTGACTCGGTTTTTAGCATTTTTTTTTCATTGTACAGAAATTTGACCTCTACAATTTTATTATATGTATAGATTGTATCCAGATTTTTTTTTCTTTTGCCAAGAAGTATTGTAATTATGCATTGTTTATTTTGTTGAGCAATAAAGTGTTATCTATCTATCTATCTGTCTAGTTATAATCATTGCCTACTATTAAAAACTAATTACAATTAAGAACTTTGTTTTTCATAACATAATGCACTTAAACAATTAGAACAATAAGTTAAAAATATATTAAGAAAATAACTTTTAATATATTTTTTGAAGTGAAACTTCTTTGGAATCGTTGTGATTTGAAAATCGATGAAACGAAAAGTGACACAAAAGAGATAAACACATAAAAATCAACCTTATTTAATTCAAAATAAAACACATTTTTCTCTTTACCCGTTAATATTAATTTGCAAAATAAATAAATTAACAGATTTCAAATGAATTTTAGCTCTATCTGTGTATACTTAAGGCAGTTATTCTTTTATACGTAGATCAAATAAAATTGTGAAAACATTTTGAACTTTATGTTAGTGATTTAAAGTGTAATTTAGGTTGAAATATAATATTGTTACGAGTTAGTAGGACTCGAATTAAAATGCCGTTGGAATTATTATAGAGTTTATTAGAACTATACAAACACGTATAACACAGGTACAAATATAACCGAACACAACAAATCCAAACGTAATGCAGAAGGTCGTAATTCAATAAAACGCGCATAGTCCATCACTATTAGATTCCCGAATGTACACACGACGCGCCCGTATCGTAGACGTAGCCCAACTGCCTCCACTCTCCATCAGGCTGTCGTTTTATACTTCACCAATGCAACTGTGCTCGCCCGGCAACGTGGACACAATTTCCTAGTAATCGTAATCCACACACCTAGCTAGTGACGCAGCCGCAAGCGGCCGTAAACGAGTACAATAGAAGAATAGCTGTTCTCCGCAATAACTAGAAACGTATGCCAATAAGTAAACAAAAGAAGACGATCATAAAAAGATTACATTAGTTCAAATACCGACAGGTAATAAAATGTGCTTTTACAGATTTGTACGTGGAATTTGTCCTTGTCGGGGCCTAAGTTGTAACAATATTAATAAAAGTTAGAGAAGAATTATCTGTGAGTATATTCTCGTAACTTTCACTTCCACTGCGTGTGAACTGCACGCACTCACAATTGAATTTGTATTTTGTACTTGTTATCATATTTTGTATTGTATTTCGTATTTGTATTATACCTAGTTATGGAGGAAGAGACTGTAATTTACAACGGTAGATGGATGGACAGACAGACATTACAAAAATTAAGGCCTCCGTACATTTTTAAATGTCTACAGAACACTAAAAGAATTCTGCCTTAAAAAATGTACGCTTGCAGTCACTTCCGCTCATTATTCCCGCTCTCAATTGGGCCACGCGCGAAATCTTTCAAATAAAATTCCAAGTGTACGTTATACTTTAAAAGCGCTCATTATTTTCTCGAAATTAATTATTTTCAGTGATCATACCTTCTTATGTACTTCGATAAAGTGGTTTCTTGTCATCTTGTTACGGTATCATAATTAGTGAATACCATATACAGAAGTGGTTTGTGTTTCGGTAGGTTTTTTTAGAACGTTATCTTTTCAAATATTCACGTTATAATAATTTGTTAAGAGTCCACCCTACGCATTGTTCAATTACATGCACTTTGACAATGCAAACTTGTTCATATTCAACTGGGTAGATGACACATCTTCTTATATGTAAAATTCAATTACTGTTCGATAGACTGGCTAAAACTCGAAAACGGCTTGACCAATTTTGATAAAATGTTGCCTGTATGTTTGAGTGGGTACCGGGATGGTTTAGATTTAGATTTACAATTGGAACGGTAGGTGGAGTTGAAATTAGTTTTAAAGAGTTTGTGTAATTTTTGTGGGTGTTTGAGTAGGGTCCATCGATGGTTTAGATTCACAATTGGACCCGGAAGATGGTATTGCAATCACCTTCTACATTCTAATTTTTTCAGGGCATGACAATGTTTGTCGGTCCCACTGGTGTAACAATAATTAATATTAATAATATTGTTATGAGCTACAGGACTCGAATTAAAAATGCCGTTGGAACTACTATAGAATTTATTAGAACTGTACAAACACGTATAAAACAAATACAAATAAAACTGGATGCAACCAGTTCACACTGCACGATTCAATACAATTCGAACGCGCAAAGTCCATCGTTTATATCGCTAATCGAGAGTACTAGAAAACGTCTTACTCGCTTCGTAGTCGTCGCTTGACTGCCTCGCCCCTCCATTTGGGCATCATCTTATACTAACTACACAGTACAAAGGAATTGGAGGCGCACACTGAGTTTCTAAGAAATATTCATTTGCACACCTGCGAACGTCCACAAAGTCGAAAACAATAACAATAGGGATTAGTTCGACGCTAATGATGGTTATAAAACAAGTAAAAAGACAATAGCATGTTTTTCTTAACTACAAATTCAAAAGACAAAAGAGTTCCTTAATCCGGGAGTACAATAAGCTGCGCTTACAATAGGCTGTGCGGCTTATCTTTGACGGCATGTAACAATATTTACATATGTGTTGGCGCCATATACACGTAACCGCGAAAAAAAAAGAAAAAATATTAACATCCTCCCATTGTCCTCTCTCCCTGTCTGTCCTATCCGCCAAAGCACTCGCGCGATCGAGACGCACAATGGGAAGAAACAAAGTCTACGGCGCTGCGCTTCCGTGGCTGTTGAGTGTCATCGAGTCTTGCATCGTTACCGCGGGAAGTAGACTGATGTGTAACGAAAGTACGAATTTCTAAAACGAACTAGTAAGCCCCACAAACACGTGAGTGTTCCATATTATTCCTATTATCCTGTAACGCATCACCAATATGGCTAATAACTCACTACCACTGCACCGCTCGCCATCGGCATGATGTTCACTCTCATTTCTTTGAGCTGCCGCGTTTAACTAATGTGTCAAACCCGCCAAGCCGTCTTGGACATGCGAGGTGGGTATACTGTCCGTGTCGCGTGAGAAACTGGGAATCCCGAGCCCAGTAGTGGGACATTTATAGGCTTTATTGTTATTTTATAGTCAAAAATAGTCGTGAAAAATCCTAAAAAATAATTCACCCTGGAAAATATAGCAAATGCTTGTGGTATAGTATAATGTGGTAAAGTGATATGCTATATATGTATGAGTCAATCTGTTCTTATCTCGCAGAGAGGCAGATAGCAAAATAGGCCGCGTTCACATTGCCAAACAGTAAGTCTGTGACCAGCTGACTCATCCCTTAGACTGGTCTGAGAACATACGGGACAAAAATATGAACTGCTCCGAATACTGAAAGAAAATTTTTTTGTCAAAAATTTTTTTTTCAGAATTTTCCACTTCGTAGTCAAAAAAGTGATGGGACACAATTTTTACTACCTAATTTACAAGTAAAATGGAGCGGCATAAATAAAATTTACTAAAACATCTTAAGATTTTTAATGACTTGTAATGATACCCCACATTCTTATGTATCCTATCAAAATAACTCAATTTAACAACATGAATGACAACTACCCCTAGTTTTGAATTTTGCTCATCTCATTGCAGCACGATATAGCGCAATTTAAACCACACCTTGCCAAACTATATAGAAATAGTTTTTCAGAAATTTATTGCAACTTAGTACATAGTCTGTTTTCACGTCCAGGATTCGCAGTAGAATTGATAGGCGCTAGATTAGTGGAGAATTGGTAATCCAGGTGGTAGGGCATTTGCCCCACTGGATGGCTACCACCCCTAGTCTAAAGTATGTCGCCATAACAACCTTGAGCTATGTTCCGGCATTAGTGACCAGGTTCCAGTCTCCCTTTAGAGAGCAGCAGCGCATTTGTAGCACCTTTGGTGTTGCAAATGTCCATAGGCGATGGTAACCGCTTTCCATCAAGTGGGCCATCTGCCTGTCTCCTGAACTCCTGCAATAAAAAAATATTGGTGTATTACAAAATTGTCTGTTTAAGTCGCTATTTGTATTCGAAGTGTGATGTTCAAACGATGTAATATTTTTCTTGTTGTTATAATTAAAACTACCGTTTTTAATACACTACGATTTTAATACGGTATACGGTTTTAATAGATAATTTAAATGAATCATTGATACTTTCCATGATCAAGGCTACTGAAAAGTGGCCAAAACGTTGAAATAAAAATAAAATAAAATGCCGCGCTTAAGACCGATAAAACATTGTTTGCATTATGTGTACTAGTCGCGAATACTTAGGAAAATACTTGTTGTGTCATGTCAAGCTGGCGTCTGAAGTTGATGGTTGAAGTAAAGTTAAAGTTGTAGGCGCGTTCGCGTCATAGTGCGACGAGTTTTTGGGTTGCGTGTTGGCAGAGTGAAACAAGTTTTATAACGCACAGTGGATATTTAATATCGGGTTTTACAATAATTTTGGAAATAATAATATATACCGTGGACACAGCGAGACAGTGGTCTTGACAACATTGACAGAGACAAACATAGACCGACCATTTTCAGCGCATTCCATTAGTAGCTCACAACGCCTAAAATGCTCCGTTAGTCGTTCCACAAGGCGACCGCGATCGTTGTTGTCGTGGCGAAAACGTCACTAATGACGTCGTCATTTTCGATCACACACGCTCACGACCCATGTCAAGAGGTGGGTCGAATGACCGTTCCACTTGGGTTTACGATTGCACAGCCGGCAAGCAAGTGAAACGGGAAATATCGCGGTCGTGAACGTGGTCGTTGTGAGTCTCTAATGGAACGGCCATTGTTTGATAATAGACATTACTAGTATTCTTTTTTATACTGTCGTAATCTATAAGACATGTTTAGATTGTGTGAAGCATGATATGATGATTTGTGGTGTGACAGAAGACGTATGTCAGAATAGAGGAGTGTGGAAGGAAAAGACATATTGCGCCGAACCCAAATAATTGGTATATGGTCAAAGAAAAGAGACTGTCAAAATACCTAAATTATCGAAAGAGATTCTACAGACATTGTCATTTTACATTTTAAATAATGGCATGGTTACCAGATTTCTTGAATTATATAGTATTATAGTATGAAAATCAGCGTTGAGTTGAATATAATTCCGGCACAGCAATATGCTGAGTGCAAACCTTGTTTGCTGAAAATGCGGCGTCCAAATTCTCAAAATATGCTCTTTGTATAATAAAGTATAAGGAATGTAATTACGTCGCTATTTCTTCAAATAAAGTCTTAATTTCTTATTTATCTAACACGAATGATTGTAGAAAAAAATCAGTTTGGCATAAAATGGCTCCGAACCGCTAATAATAACAATTATTTTTTGAATGGCTAAGAATGTTAGTATAAAAATACTTAAAAACGTAAACACGTAAAACCAGAATTGGGACGAAGCATTTGGCAACGAATTGCCACTTCATTTAACACCCCAACTTAGTACCGGAATAAAAATGTTCTAAATTTTTGTATTACCCTCATCTAGTTGTTAAAATATATTCAAAGCACGTGACTTTATTTCAAGTACGCACTAAGTGTAACATTTATGTATCATGGAAGAATGTTGGGAATGACAATGGCCTGCTAAAGCTCATCGCTCACTAGGACTCTTTATCGTGCAATAATATTATAGCAGAGATGTAAGATTAGGTTATGGAAAGACATTGCATACAATACAATAAATGATCGCATGTAATAAGTGTTTTTATGACTTTGTGCCAAAATCGTGCCCCAGGCTCAATTCATTATTATACAATAATAAAAAATTTATAATATATAAGATTTAAAACAAAATTTATTTAATTTAGTAATTATTTTTCTTTTCTTATGACATTTTTTAGGACATTTGATTTTATTTGTTGTTGTAGATTGTAATTTTTCGATTCCTAATTGGCCAAATATGTGGCATCTTAATTTTTGTACCATCATGAATGTTCTAATATGATAATATATACACTCATATTAAAGAAATAAATTATTGTTACAACTCAGGTCCTAACAAAAACAAAACCCACCTACATATCTGAAACAAAACACATTTTATTACCTGCCGGCATTTAAACTAGTTGTAACTCTTTTATTATCGTCTTCTTTTGTTTACTTTGTGACTAAAATTTGTGATTAGAAAACAGCCCATTTTTATTGTACTCTTTTATGGCAGTTTGCGGCTGAGTTATTAGCCAGGTGTAGCGGATTAAGCCGGCTTAGATACGAGAACATTGCATTTTTGCAGTATAAAACGATGACCTGATAGAGGGGGAGTCAGTCGAGCGATAACCACGAGCGAAGCAAGACGTGTGTACTAAAATCGGGAATGTAACAAGTGACGGACTTTGCGCGTTTTATTGAATTACGACCTTCTTTCTGCATTACGTTTGAACTTCTTGTGTTCGGTTATATTTATCTCTGTGTTATACGTGTTTATATAGTTCTAATAAACTCTATAGTAATTCTAAAGGCATTTTAATTCGAGTCTCGCAACTCGTAACATTATTTTTGTCTTTGTAGTGTGCGCTTGGTTTTAGAGGAAAATTAAAAATAAATCGTGGTGCTTAGCTTAAAAAATACTTTCAAAAAGATCGGTTGAGTAGTTTTTGAGATTTATAACATTTTAAATTCTTAGTTTGATTACATGCGCGTTGGCAGTATTATTTTCAGGATGATGCATCTGCCTCTACTTAGTACATGGTATATGAACCTGACTTCGCACACTACTTAGGACCTTCAATTGGCAGTGATGAAAAGAATTAAACAACAATCTAAAAGTTTTAGTCTTTAAGTGACCGATAATAAAAAAAAATCTTAAACTGTTTCTATGGATAATGAAACTATGTTTTAACCGTTTTAAGCAAGGTAATTTATTTGATTTTTATTATTTCGACGTTTCGGCCACTTTTCAGTAGCCGTGATCACGGTAGACAAATATGTCAGGTGTCAATGAGTATTGTTAGTTTTATTTAGCCTACTGTCAACTTGATCATTTTAATTAGTTAGTTATAATTTTGTTTATGACTACTAAAAAGTGTCCGAAACGTCGGAAACGCGAATTTTAGGAAAATATTGTTTCTGTGGATTTTATTCCATAATAAGGTTGCAAGTGCGTCCTTCTTCTGGCACAGGCTATGTCTGCATATATAAGTCTATTTGATAGAAACATATATTCATAGCCTGAAACTTTTACCAAATATAATGCACCACACTTAATAATAATTTTAGTATTATTCTCAAGTACCTATTAAGTAACTAAATGTCTATATTAAATGATTATTTGAGTCTAGTAGCCAAATGACTAAAAATCACTGCGAACAAAACTCGCTTTAGGTGAATTGACATGCGTTTGACCTTTAAAAAACAATACTTTATCAAACCAATATTAGATGTTCACATAAGAAATATTACTTGGCAACGTATCAAATTTATTGTCAAGGAGTTAGGGAGTGAGTTAAATTGGTTTTGTACGGGAGTAAATTTATTTGAAGATCATATCGTAAAGTTTTATGGCATATAAAATGAAGTGCGATGCCAAAAAAATTCGATGGATATTGTAATTTTAAACTACTTTTACAGTCTTAGGAGTTTGGTTGTAGAAATATAAGTCTGTAATTTGGCGAAGACAACTCATGTTATACGGAGGGTCCGAATGATTGCCGCTTAATTGATTTTCACTGAGCCGCGAGATAAGAGTGTTGAAATGGATGAACGGTTTTACAAGAATGGATAAGATGAATGTGGGGCGCTGCATAGTCCACGAATGCGAGTGCCTATTGGGAATTTATGCTGGTTCAATTAATTATGGAATGTATTGGAGAGATTTGGGGGCCTAAAGCCGCTGGTTAAGCAGATTCGTATTGTGAACATGACATGTATCAAAATAAAATGGTAACTTATTGTTACGACCGACAAAGACCGACTGCACACCTGCAGTTTATTACCTTTTCGGCATTTGGACTTCTTTTGTTTACCTTATGTTTAAAATTTGTAATTAGAAAACAGCCTATTGTGTATTGTACTCGTTTATAGCCGTTTGCAGGCATTATTAGGCAGACGTGCAGATTACGTATTCTAATAAATTCGATCTACGCGCGCGGGCAGCCATATTGTATCAGTGCAGTGTATAGCAAAGGCCCGATGGGGAGATCGGCAGTCTAGCGATGGTCACCAGCGAGACAAGACGTGTGTACATTCGATAAGCTATATAGTGACGGCCTTTGCGCGTGTTTTTGAATCGTGTATTACGTTTGTACTGGTTGTGTCCAGTTATATTTGTACCTGTGTTATACATGTTTGTATAGTTCTAATAAATTTTATAGTAATTGCAACGGCATTTTAATTCGAGTCCCGTAACTTGTAACATTATGTTATATCTTACACCTATCAGTATATCTAGACACGTGTTAATTTCACTAAGCAATTCTCCAAAAACACCCGCTTTAGGCCTCCTGAACCTGATCCATGCTCTCGAATAGCAGAAGCTCCTCTATAACCTTGAGATCCGCTTTGTCCAGGCTCCGATTAGATTGCACCCAGAGCAACAGCGCACTGCGCTAAATTTACTTCACGAATTTAGCTTCCCAAAGTTATAAATCTTCTCACATGTCGGCACGACCAATAATCGATATGTGGCGCGATGTTACGTCAAACTTGACTAGAATTGTGCCCAAACTGGCTGACTTTACCCTGTTGTTTATTAGTTATTTATAAGAAGAAAGGATGAAAATCATATGACAAAAAAAGTGGAAGATAAATTGATATAAGAAAAAATGTGTGTGTGCAGTACACACACAGTAGAAGTGAAACTTCAGAGAATATACAGGCGAACATATATCTAGAACGCATAGTAGACAAGTGTGAACTGCCAAACATTGTAATTTAAAAACTACTTAAAGGTGAACACGGCTTCCACTGTAAAAACTTCTGCTATTATTAGATTAACCACAAATATGTAAGTTGTTAAGTGCTGAAGGCTTAATAAAGCTACAAATAGAAAACGCTAAAGTATAAGAATGTGGAAGTACAAAACATATTACAGCAACAACAAATGGTTGAGAATCAGTAAAAGCATAAAATTCTGATGCAGCTTGTAGATTCAAAGGATATTGAACGCAACGCAGCCGTCCGCAATACAAACCAGTGTGTTTCCACGCAGACAGATGAAATCTCAACGGTATATAAGATGATTTTTATTGAATTTGTGAATGTCTCTTAGCTTACAAGAGCTAAGGAAGTTCTATTTTCAGCGGTTTCTTTTTACCTTATTGACATAACTAGAAAGACAGGTAACTAAAGATTGCCTTTCACGTTATGTATTTCTAATACAGGTAAAGTTTCTGGATATTTTTACACGTATGTTTTCAAGCGTTTCTAGCAATGATGGCAAAAAGAAATGATGTAAAACCTACATATCTGTACGTAGTACAGCTTTTACGTATATGTCACCGTCAAATTATAAATACCGTTAGATTATGATCTAACTCGCGAGATTGTAAACTGTCGAAATATTGTGAACCGTAACAGTAACATACTGCTTACAATTTAAAATATTATTTTTCTGTAGATTATAATCTAACGACGTGAACTCGTCAAATTGTGAAATGGCATGCGATGGAACGTATCTCTATCTCGCGCGCTGATTCGTCGGTCTTACGGTAGGTCGTTCTGTATCCATAGAGTTAGGAATAAAACACAGGTTTCATTCAAATAAAGTAAATGCACTGCATACATGCACAAAATAAATAAATAAAAATCTCTTAGAAATAAAATGTTTCTAGAAAACAGAAAACGACTTCAAGAGTAACTAAAAAGCAAGAAATAAAATTTTCTACAACATCTTGAAGTCGGCGCTTTGCCTCTTAAGTATGGCTAATCGAGCACACCTATTAACTTGAAGGGATTTATAGAATGTAAAGATTGATGACAAATATGTAAACCTGAATACTGTAATAACATTATTTAGATCTAATATAATTAGAATCAGTCCTATTCATAGAGTTAGAGTAAGCTTGAACGTTTCTGTAAGAACCATACAGAAGCGTTCAAAGTTAGTCTAACTCTCTATGAATAAGACCGTATGACTTTAGGTATAGATTGATACAATAAAAGACGACTTAGTTATATTGTATTTTACCCATAGGATTATAAGTAGAATACTGAGCATAGGTTACAGTCTTCTATGTATTAATTAATTGAGAAAACCAACAGCGAATTTCTCCGTCCACGCAGTTAGACTATGGAACGCCCTGCCACATACGACCCGTGATAGTTCATCGGAGAATTGTTTCAAAAAAGAAGTCAAAGAGCACTATCTATCTTAAATTATCCATCCTTACATGTTTATATTTTACATGATATATGTATGCATCTTAAGTGTATCTTGTATATAATTTATTTTTGTTAATCTGTTTATATACTAGCTGTGCCCGCGACTTCGTGCGCGTGGAAATTATTTTCAAAATCCCCTGATTTTGAAACATTCTTCATTGGTGCTCCGCTCCTATTGGTCTTAGCGTGATGATATATAGCCTATAGCCTTCCTCGATAAATCGGCAATCTTAAACTGAAATAATTTTTCAAATCAGACCAGTAGTTCCTGAGATTAGCGCGTTCAATCAAACAAACAAACTCTTCGGCTTTGTGTTGTTACGAGTTGCAGGACTCGAATTAAAATGCCGTTGGAATTACTATAGAATTTATTAGAACTATACAAACACGTATAACACAGGTACAAATATAACTGGACGCAACCAATACATACTTGATGCACGATTTAATAACACACGCAAAGTCCGTCACTATATAGCTCATCGAATGTACACACGTCTTGCTCGTATTGTAATCGTCGATTGAATGCCGGTCTCTCCGTTCGGGCGTTCCTTTATACTCAGCTTACAATATATCACTACCGGGTAAACAGTGGTTTCCAAAAATCACACCTAGTCACTGCCTACCATAAAGCATTACAATACACATTAGGCGGCTTTTCTAATTAAAATATTAAACACAAAGTAAACAAAAGAAGTCCAAATGCGGGCAAGTAATAAACGGTGCTTTATGACCGGCAGGTGTGCATTCACATTTATCGGCGTGCTTCGTGGAATTTTGGCTAAGTTGTAACAATATATTAGTATAAGATTACATAGTTAAATCATAAAAAATTTTAGTGTACACATCCCTGCCTTTTGCTGCACCCCTTCTCGCTAGACTCATAGATTTTTTATTATTGCATAATTTTAGCAGACAAGCAGGCGGCCCACCTGTTTGAAAGCGGTTACCGTCGCCTATAGACATCTATAACACCAAAGATGCTGTAACACCAATGTGCTGCTTCTGTCTAAAGGAAAACTGGAACCTGGCCACTAATGCTGGAACACAACACAAGGCTGTTATGGCAGCATACTTTAGATCAGGGGTGGTCGCCATCCAGTCGGACAAATGACCTACCACCTGGCTGTGAGTTGTTTTGTCGCCTCTTACGATAGGCCGCCCGGCCGCAGGAAATTGTATTCTTTCTCCGTTCTGGCACGGATAAAGTTTGCTGGAAGAAAACTTTTACAAGGTTAAGCTTCCCTTTGTACATCACCACTATTGTATAATTTTGTATGTAACTATTTGTGTACAAGAAAGAATATAAAATCATTTACAACAAAAAGTAAGGCCAATAACAAGTTTTCCTATATAAACTACCACTTTACTATAAATGTTATAAAGCAACAGTTAATTTGAAGTTAAACAAATAAAGTTAGGTTGTTTTATGGAAAATTCTGCAAGCCATTAATAATATTACTTTAAAATTTGTATTTGGGGGACGAAAACAGATCAATTTTACAAAATTATAAGTACAAACCATACGAGAAAACAAAGGATTTTGAGAGTAGTTGGTAGAATGACAAGGAACGTTCAGTAAAGGTGTATGACGAGTACATTATATGCCTTCAGGACAGATCAGCTAAATACCAGCCTGAAGCGCTAGAGTCAATTGAGAGAAGAGCCAAGAGGTTGATTGGTAGCGACCAACTTGTCAATACAAGGCTTCAAAGCCTAGAGCATCGCTAGTCTATCAGTTTTTTATGGGATCCATTTCGGAGAGTGTGCGGTTGAACTGTTTGACCCGATTCCTTCTACACCATTCCATCTTCGAACCACAAGGCGCTCTGGTCTACGCCATCGTTTTACAGTGGAAACACCACCAGTGCAAGCAAAACGTTTCGCCTTCACGTTTCTTCTACGTACGGCTGAATTATGTAATGCACTACCAGAGTCCGTGTTTCCCGAAAAGTACAATCCGGGTATCTTCAAGTCTCGTGTGAATAGGTACTATCTAGGTAAGCATGCTCCATCTTCAACCGCATCATCGTATGACATCGGGCGTGATCGTGGTCAAAGATGAAACTAATTATCACAAAAAAAAATTGGAGACGAACTCAGGACAGTCAGTCAACACAGCTGTGGATTATATCAAAAAGTAATGATATATCTAAAACTGTACGTTTATGATCCAAGGATAGGAGAATATGTGAAATACAGCTGTCTTTATAGGAATTAGGACTAGTTAAAATGATTACAAAAAAATCTTTGTATTCTCTCTAAGCATTCTTTGTAAATGACATATTGTGGAGACCATATGGGACTTGCGTATTCCAAAATACTCCTAAAAAAAGAACAGTAAACAGATTTAATAACTCAAATATCTGAGAAGCAATTACAAAGCGTAATACGAAACCTAAAATTTTGTAAGCTTTGTTTACAATATCTATATGTTTAGACATATTCATTTTCTCATCAAAATAAACGCGTAGTTCTATGAGTAAGGTGCCCAGAAGGCTGGCTACGTTTCCTTGCTGGATCGCCATACTGATCCGTTGTTCGAGTTAGGCATCAGCCCTCTGATCGCGTGAAGACTAAATGAGTCGTTTTGATAATCTTTTGTAGAGACTCATGGCCTCAGAACCCCACAGTTCAAAAGTCTCAACAGCAAACGGCACAAACATGTAACTCTCACTGAGGGTTGCACATTTGTTAATCTAGATATGTTTGGTAAATAGGATGCGGCCAACGTGTCCACACGGGTCGCATCCCATATCAAAGGCTTGCCACGTCGCGCGCCGCCAGGGAACTAGAGTCATTCCGTCAAGACGCCTACTGAATACAGTGGACTTTCGGTAATCCTACATGCCTATCACTGTACACAAAATTTATTTCCACATATGTTTTATCTATATTAATACGTTTTATTAATACGTGAAGCAAAAACCTAGTAAAAACTTTGTACTCCTTTTTACGAAAATTGAGCGGACGGAGTAGTATGAAATTTCGCACGCTTATCCCTATTTAATATCTTATAAATGCGAAAGTAACTCTGTCTGTCTGTTCCGTTTTCACGGAAAAACTACGGGTCCGATTTGGCTGAAACTCAGTATATTATATATATATATATATATATATATATATATATATATATATATTCGATGCCGAGAATGAACATAGGATACTTTTTATCCCGAAAAATGTAATAGTTTCCGGGATAAAAATATGGTTGTCTCTTTGTTTGTTATGCTTTTACGAAGAAACTGCTGGATCGATTTAGCTGAAAATTGGTATATATGTAATTTTAATATCGAGGGTGGACAAGGGATACTTTTTATCCAGGATAATGGGATAGATTTATGTAAAGGTTATCCCAGAAAGTAGGAATGGTTTTTTGTGATTTCCCATTTTGGTTGATTTGGTCATTTTGGTCATTTTGATCATATTGGCCATTTTGATCATTTTGGCGATTTTAGTGATTTTGGCCATTTTCGTAATTTTGGCGATTTTGTTCATCTTTGAGATTTTGGGCACTTTGACACTTTTGACATTTCTGGAATTATGATAATTTTTGGCATATTTGACACTCTTGGCACTTTTAGCACTTTTGTCATTTTTGGCACTCTTGGCACTTTTGTCATTTTTGGCATTATTGGCACTTTTGGTATTTTTGTCATTTTGGCCATTTTTGGCATATTTGGCACTCTTGGCATTCATGGCAATCTTGGCATTTTTGTTATTTTTGGGTATTTTGGCTTTTTTTACCATTTATGTAGTTTGCAGATAGATGGCACGGGAGATAGATAAATAAAACTAGAACGGGTTGAAATAGGGGATGAAAGTTTGTATGGGAACCCAATCATTTTTTAGGTTTAGAACATATAATAATTTATCATCTATAAAATAATGCGATAGTAACTCGATCTTTCTGTCTGTTAAACTTTCACGGAAAAAATACCGGAGTACTGGATCGGTTTTGGTGTAATTTTGTACATATGTAATTTTAATAGCAATAATGGACATAAATACTTTTCATCCTGGGAGATAGATAGTTTGCGATATAAAATGAAGTGAATTTTCAGGGGGCAAATAGTACTGACATAAAAATTAAACACAATGTAATTTGTAGATATTAACGCCTGCTCTTTAAACAAGAGGTACGCATGTACTCAGTTTATATAGAAAAGGAGTCTAGAATGCTAATATGTAAAAAAAATATGCATAAAGAATTAAATCAATAAAAAAAACATTACACACACTACTATGTATTTGACATAGACACGCATATATACTCTTTTGTTTATTGTTAAAGTCAAATTAAGAGTGCAGCCTTATTATTATGGTCGAATTTCGACTACGGGCGACCACTAGTATACATAATTGTATAGCATGATTTCAGATAGAATCTTGTCACTTTGATTTGTAATTTGCCGGATTACAATATACTCTTTAAAAAAATCCGTACTATAGAAGGTCTGTGGCAGCACTCTACAATCCGATAAATTTGGTAGTCCGACACCACCCTGCAAAACGTTTGTCAGATTACCAAAAATTCACTGTAATTGTAAATTACCAAACAATATAACCCTCCCATGTAACATACCTAGGAATAAATAAGTTTATGAAGGCTAGTTAGCATTGCCATCCAGCGTAGCAATGCAGCCAACCTTCTAGGCACGCTTGCCTTTGGCAGCGATGTGGTTTGTAATTAGCTTGTAGTTTTATTGTTGTATAATAATTAAATGTTATACGCTGCACCAACCTCGAGATGTAGATAATATTTATTTCATATTATATAATGTTATTATTGTATAATATTTTTATATTTAATTATTGCTATGAATAAAAAAATCATACTTCTTTTTTGATACGTGTAGGTATATAATATTATTACAATTTAGGCTTCGACAAAGACAAATTCCACGTACAGTCTGTAAAAGCACATTTTATTACCTGCCAGCATTTGAACTAATTGTAATCCTTTTATGATAGTCTTCTTTTTCTTTACTTATTTATTGGCATACATTTCCAGTATTGTGGAGAACCGCCTATTGTTTTATTGTACGGCCGCTGCAAGCTGCATCATTAGCCAGGTGTTACGCATTAAGTACAAGCTGATTCTAGGAAATACGGGCGGGTACATTTGCATTTGTGCAGGGTAAAACGATGGCCTGATTGAGTGAGGAGTTCAGTTGACCTACAGCTACGATACGGGCGTGACTTGTGTACATTCGGGAATCTAATAGTAACGGACTTTGTGCGTTTTATTGAATTACGACCTTCTGCATTACGTTTGGATTTGTTGTGTTCGGTTATATTTGTACCTGTGTTATACGTGTTTGTATAGTTCTAATAAACTGTAATAACTCGTAAGAATATTATTTGTAGATAGAGGTGGGCACTAAAAATCAGTGCTCTGGCGGAGTTTCTTCCGACACAGCAATATACAGATATTGTGCGAATTGCGGCATATAACTGTAAAAATATTTTATGTTATTTATTTATCTGTGTCGCATTTGACAAATAAACTTTTTTTTCGTACAATTTTTTTGCTTTTAAGTTACTTCTGAAGCTGGTTTGTTTTTTTTATAGAAATGTTTTATTAACTTCATTAATTGAAGCGTACAAAGCTGTATGCTTAGCTGTAAGCGTATAAATCAATAAAAAACATTGCACACACTACCATGTATATGACACACACACGCATATATACTCTTTTATTTATTGTTAAAGTCAAATTAACAGTGTAACCTTAGCGAAATCTGTGATTATAGAAGTATATATATAGTCTTTGACAACAGAACCTTGATAATGTTAAAACTTATAATTTAGATTAAATACTATGGTCGAATTTCGACCACGGGCAACCACTAGTTATATACACATGTATAGATAGATGCCTCATACATCCGTTTCTCATTGATACTTATCCCTAAAATCTAAAGCTACATACATACTGCACCCTGTATACAGAACTCGCAGCGTCTTAAAACTTTCCTCAATGTTGTCTCCAATACATACAGAGCGTAACACGCGCCCATAATAAACATAAACTGCCTCCAGACTTTTCCCGTTTTTATATGGATACATGCCAAACTTGGGCACTCAATGCTCGACCTACTAAAGTTGCTCCTTAGTTTTTGTTGGAATATCTCCTAATGACTGTAGGGTTATGTATGGGGGTGAAATAAGAGAATCTTGAGATAAAGTTTGGCACGATGTATGGAGGATGTATGGAATGGTAGTGTATATATTTACCTTGCTTAAAAAGGGATACACTATTGAAGAATGTTTCCATGACAGACAATACATTGAATATTCCCAGGTTTAGCAAGGAAAGTTATCCGTGCAGAAAGGAAGATAAAATACAATTTCCTGCGGCTGGATGGCCTGTCGTAAGATGCGACAACACAACTCACAGCCAGCTGGTAGGGTATTTGCCCGTCTGGATGGCTACCACCCCTGGTCTAGAATATGCCGCCATAACAACCTTGAATTAAGTTCCGGCATTAGTGGCCAGGTTCCAATTGAAGGGTACAGGCAAAGAACAGGAAATATCTTAATAAATAGATTTTGAGAAAAACGCAATTAAAAGTTTAGAAGTATATATTTTTTATTGAGATCGGCGTATGCAGTAAGTTGTACTTAAAACTAATTAAATGTTTATTTAATTAATATAACTGTGTAGTTATGATGGACTTATTAGTTATTAAATTTAACAAAAATTAAATAAAACAATGTTGGAAGAACAGAAAACAAGGAATATGAAATTCAGTCATCAGCATCTTTAGTTTTGGAATCATATTCTAATGATTCGTAAAATACCTGTGCTTCTCTGGTACAAAATGGCATCGGACACATCGAGTCTTTATATTTAAGTTCACTTATGGGCAAATAATTTTATATAAAAGTTAGTGATTGCGAAATAAACTACCATAGACAAAGATTTGCTTTCAACAGAATATAGAAAAAATACATTTTGTGACAATCCCTGTTCTTTGCCTGTACCCTTCAATTTGTCTTTAGAGAGCAGCAGCAGATTGGTAGCATCTTTGGTGTTGCAAATGTCTATAGATATAGGCGATGGTAACCGCCTTTCATCAGGTAGGCTGTCTACCTGTCTGCTGATATACTTTTTTAGTTATTAATTATATACTATATAAGGACACCTCTGAAAGTATTATGTTAATAAATAAATTACATTTATATCAGAGCTTACGATGAACTCTTTAAGCGGTCATGCTTTTGTACAAAAATTTGTAAAAAGAAAAGTATTCAATAATTGGCGAAAATCGTATTAAAGAGTTACTTATTATAAATAAATGAATAAAATTTATTTATGTTTATTATTATGAATCTATTTTCGGTATTGGAGTACAATCAAGATTTTTTTATAAAAAGGTAATGTCAATTTATATGACAGCTGCGAACGGCATCTGTCGTGAAACAATACCATCTCATCAATGTCAAATAATTGTATAGTAAGTTATTGTATCACCAAATTCAATGAAACAAAGTCTAATTAAATATAAATAGAATTCGTCGCAATTTCACTTAGAAGTACGATAATGACCAGCTTAATTTGACACCGTATCCTTCTTCAGTTCGTTACATCTTTATTTAATGGCTATAATCGAGTAAAGGTCTTCTTTACTGGTCGGTCTTAATCTAATTAAGATAATCTTTATTAAGGACATATCGACCCCAGTGGCCTTAAGAAATAGGGATGCTCGATCCAATCCGAAAATATGAATAGTCGATAATCACTATGACATTCGTAGCGTTTATTATGATTACGTGCAGACGTAAGTGAACTGATACGTTTAGTATAATTTGTGTTTGTTGTTATTTCTATATGTAATACAAGTCAGTGTAATATGTCCCAAGGTTTATTGTTTTGTCCTTAGTGTGATACACATACAATTATGTACATGTTTTCTTTCGATATCTAAAATTGCTGTTATTTGAATTTCAATTCACTTCAATGAAAATTATGTTTTATTTCTTTCTCTTTTCTTTATAATTAATTAATATTTTGGTATAAGACTTATGTCATTTTGTAGTCATTGTTTGAGCTAAATATTTATTATTAAAATTATTGTTAGTAGAAACTTGATTGATGTATGAATTAGTTTTAAATATTACATTTAAGAATTATTGTTAGTTTTCCAAATAAATTAAATATGTAAATAAAAACATTATTGATACGAAGATCGACGGCTCAGCGACCCAAAATCAGTACTGGCCATGAGAATACTCCATTCCTTTCTGTTCAGCAATGTCTCCTGCCAGTTATAGGCTTCAAGCCCGCGCAAATCAGCCTCCAGTACGTCACTCCAGCGATGTCTGGGCCGACCAACTTCTCGCTGTCCCGTTGGTAGACCCAGGTAAACTCTTTTAAAAAACAGAAACAGAAATTATGAATATATGTAAAATAATTTTCATAAAACTAATTACATTTTTTTATATAAGTGCCCTTCAGACCCGTCTTCACCCCTAACATAGTCAGGGCCTGTATACATCTATTTTAATATTAGGTGTTCTTTTCCAGTCAGACCTTTCTATAATACATCATACATAATATATTACAAACACACACGCACACATACATTATTATATATTCTCTATTATATATATGACGTCAGAAGTGCCATCTCTCCATCACCTTGTGCTATTGCGCTTCATAACCGCAAGCAAAACCGCTCCAGGTAGGGCCTCGAGTCCTTACCTGCCATCAAATCAAAAATAGTAACTTCTGTGATCATGGTTTTTGTAACGGTCTCGAGATTGCACCTGGGCCGTCGTATACCGGGCACTCTAACAATAAGTGTAAACTAATTACATTATTAATAACAATTTTCCTTATTAAAAGTAACATGTCACATAATAAGGAGTGAAAGCTAAAACTATTACGCAATGCTATGGCTAGTTCAAACTTATAACTGAGTACACAGCAAGTTGACAAAACTAACATGAATATTAGTTTATATCAAAATTTATGGTTTGTTTTAAATAGATAATTAATTCTCAAGTCGAAAACACTGCGATTTTTATTAGTGCATAATTTATTCGTCAATATTTAATTAAAAAAGTATTTCTAAGAAACTCTTTGATGCCACCCGTGTTCAGAAGGCTGGTTCGTATTTGGCACAACTGATCAGCATTGGCCATACATCGTGACAATGCAGCCAGCTTTCTGGGCACGCTTCCCTCAGGCAGCGATTTGTTGTATTTTTAGTATTTAACTATGTTTTTTTTAAGTTAATGTAGTTATTTAATTACATTACTTATGAATGTCCAATTTAATTATATGCATTTTCATGCAAGATGATTACTACTATAAATTATAATAAGCCAGTAAGAAAAAATAACTTAAACTATAGATAACTAGAATTCGCTACAAGTCCGTACACAATCTATTTAAAATTTTGCGAGGTTGTCACACCTAGTGTTCTTTTCTCATGGAATTATCGACATTTATGTGCAACTATTTCCCATCCCTATAGAGCCAAAAAGTGAAAGTAATTATATTACTATCTGGTGTATTTCGAGAAATATACTTTTTTGACTTTTATATAGTTCAATGAACTTGAAGCGATGATCACGTGAAGAAGTTGACGGCTGAAGGAAGTGAAGTGTGAAAGAGACCGCTATACATATAACTCTGTCACGTTTGTATATTCAACGAATCAATACTAACAGATGGATTGACGTTTTCGCGAGAAGTACGGTAACGTTTTGGTATACACTTTTACTTTAAAAAAGTATATTAGTTAAAAACGACCAAGGGCTTGTCGTACCACGTATAATTAAGGTTTTCGTATATGCAACGAAAAAGACGAGGATCCCTTAATTTTAACATTAGGTTACGGAACCCAAATATAGCTATATTTGGGTTCCGTAACCTAATCTAATTATCGAAAATAACCTATATCATTTTATTTAGAAGCTCTACCTTGATATATTATTATAAATTCCCATATCATATATATTATGAAGGTTAATTAATGTAGGGCACAATTTTAGTATCTTCGAAGCGATTACTTCTCTCACCTATTTAAACTGAAGAAAAATTTTATTTATAAAAAAGAAACACTAATATACTATTATTCTATTGATATCCTGATTAACCTTAAAGTATTAAAAATGTTCTGGTAAACGAGAAACCGACTTCACGAACAACTAAAACGCAAAAAAATCTACAATATCATATAGATGATCAAGATGTTGTAAAATACATTTATTTCTTACACGCACACTCATACAAGCACACTCACATGCTCACGTTCACACGCCACGTGCACGCACGCACTCACAGATATAGTTGATCTTGAAGTCTTTCTGGGTAGAAGAATTATAAATCCCCTCATTTTCTCCTACATTATCACCATCTTATAAGGGTCGTACCTTAGTCCGTACAATATCTGCAGAACTCGAAATAAATAGATATAGTATATAAAACCTTACAGAACGTGTATGTATGTACTTTACGTAAAGCAGTTATCAGAAAGCCCTCCTTAGAATAGCGACGGATATAAAAGCAAACGAGCCGTGATAGAACCACACTAGAGTATTTACTTGCTTAAGGGACTTTCTTTATTTGAATGTTTGTTTGTAAAGTACTTTTAGTTTATCAGCAGAGTTACTGCGCAAACAGTTTTCGAGTGATTTAAATACATAAAACTAAAATAAAAACTTTAACATTACTCATAGCCACTTGACATCTGTCTTCCGTGGATCACGGCTACTGAAAAGTGGCCGAAACATCGGGATAAAAATTAAATAATATACCGTGATTAAAACCATTAAATCGTAGTTTTATTAACTTGGATAAATTTTAAGAAATAATAATTAAATAATTATTTTTATGTTAGTAAAAGCAAACGAAGCCGTGTGAGATCAATAGTGTAAAGCAATTAACTTCTTTTATTTTCAGACTGGTATAAAGGACGATATTACACAAATAATAATATCAAAGAAGGGACTTTAAGAGCTATTTACACGTTAGGCAAACACTCTTCAGCACTGTATAAATATTAGACGTATAAAATGTTTCTTAGATCGAAAATATAGGACATAAAAGTATTTTTGGAAATTTTATTTGTTATTATTAGGGATTTAATCAGGGTATTGCATTTTGTTATAACCGTCCGAAAGGAGATAACAAAAAATACAAAATCTGAGAAATTAATTATTACTAATGGCTTCAGATGACGAAACCCGTAATGATGTAGCCATCTCTGATATACATGATTCATACTTTAATCCTTCATACTCATTTATTTTAATATTGTCGCTTTCCTATTTCATAATACTAACATAAGGATTAAAATATATAGAAATTCAATTACATTTTCTGTACCCAGCAAATTCATAAAATACTGAAACAAAATTATGACCTACCCATCTTGGACACGTAGGAATGTCCCGTATGTACAATCGAATTAAAGAAAGATATTATTGAAAGGGCTGAAATCCGATATTGAAAACTACGTAAAGATATGTTTTCAATGCCAAACCAATAAAGCCCTTCGACAAATATATAAAGCACCTAGGCAAATCACATCCACATCCACTGCACCCTTTGAACGTATCAGTATAGATATTGTAGGACAACTACCAGAAACTTAGCAAAACAAATGAAAATATTTACTTATCTTACAAGATGATCTTACAAAATATCTTATTTCCAATACCTCAACTGAAGAATGCTGTGAATGTCGCATCCACTTCATTTCCTTATACGGTATACCCAAAATGATTTTATCCGATGAAGGCACTAACTTCACATCCGATTTATTCAAGAAAACCTGCGAGTTCCTCAAAATAAAACAACTATGGTCCTCACCTTGTCATCCCCAGATACAAGGCGCTCTGAAAAGGAGCTACTCAACCCTTAAATAAATCTCAAATCCTACGTAGACGAAACTCAAACAAATTGGCTTAGATATACCACACCTTATTAGCATATAACACTAACGTCTACACTACTATGAAATTCACACCATATGAATTACTCTTTGGACACAAGTCTTACCTTTTAGATTCTATCTACGAACTCAATCCAACTGGTACTTACCACTAATAAAACTAACTCGCGATAAAGCCCTCGTAAATATAAATAAATCCAAAGAAAGCTCAAAATCTTATTACGATCAAAGAAGTTGCCTGCCTGTTAAGTATTTGGCGACATGGTACATCTTAAAAATCACCTAAGACTCAGAAAAGCACTGTCCTCTGTATGGAAAGGACCAAACAGAGTAGTGAAAATACACGGTAATAATACCCTCTCACTTTTCATCAACCGCCGACATGTGAAACACCACTATGATGAAGTAAAATTAGCTGTAACATCTACTCTTTAATTTAACACATATTTAGTCTCGAATCATATTTATTACAGTCTAGCTGTCTTCCTTACACTTCTTTACAGCGCCCTCTGTAGCATCGACACCACCACTATTCAAAAAATTTCCAGCAATCCTGGTATCCACTTCAATCCCCTGGGCTGTCAGATTAATAAACGATTATCTCCACGTGTTAGTACCTTTTGAAATACAATATGTTAAGCCTCATCTTGACAATATCTATAGTGTGCTCCACTCAGCTCAATATCTTTGTATGAACAATAATGATATTGACATAGAATGTGAAAACATTTATCAACCACTCATTGTAACTCATAACGATATATCAAAAGATTATTATACTATATCACATTTAATTCTCAACAAATCTAAAAGATGCTCCTGGTTTGCAGGCGTTGGCTCAATTCTCAAAATAATTTTCGCAACAATGGATAAAGAAAATGCTATAGGATATAATAACGCCATTCAAAACTTGAAAAGTAACTACGAAAAACTAATCTCTTTAATGAAACCAAATATGTTATTGTCAAAATTGCTATGAATAATCTAACAATTTTAAGCAATAAACTATTATTAAAATCGGCTATGCACGATGTTTTCAGTATACTACAATCTAGCTTAATCATAATTCCAATTCTATATTATTTGCAAAAACTAACAATCTTCATCCATCGATTCTAACATCAAACGACTTGTATTATGAATTAACTATCTGTATAAAAGATTTGTCTAGATAGAACGGATTCAACCGACAAGCAGTTCATCTCCATCTTCCGACTTGATCGGACCGCTGCTTCTTAGACTCAATCTCTGTTCCGATTTCTGTTCATTTTCAATTCCGTGTTTAGTTTTAATTTTCAGTTTTGTCCAAAAGTGTAAATTTTAAATTTATTGAAATAAATAGTGTGTATTCGGAATAGTAATTTTTTAAACGCTCTACGGAGCTTCCGATATAACAGTTCGTAAACTTCTGATACGTATGTTATATGAAACTCGATACAGAGCGGGCTTATATCTCCGGTAAGCGCATAGCATGCTTTTTGGAACAAAGTTCCTTATCGCATTTAAGCAAAAGAAAAAATGCTGACCGCTGTATAGTGTAAGCCTCTTTACGCCATCTGTGTATTCTGCGCGATACTATAGTACTTTGATGTTGGTTGTATATTAATCCCTATTAATATTATAAATGCGAAAGTAACTTTCTTTCTAACTGTGTGTTACGTTTTCAAGGGAAATCTTCAAAAAAACCCACTGGATTCACTGGACCCATTGGACCAATTTGACTCACTGGATCTATTGAGCACACATAATGTAACTTGTGTGAATGCTTACTCTCTAAATAAACAAACAAGAGCCATGCTCTAGAATTTGACTCGCGGATAACTCTAGTTGTAACAATATGCCATTACGTCAAAAAACTGCTTAAGGGACGCATGCTTTCGGCTTAGAACGCATCGCGATTATACGCGAGCGGTTTAGGAATAACTGAAAACGCGTTCGAAAACGTACTGCGGGTTGCGTTTTTGCTTAATTTTATATGAAATAAAAGTAAGCAAAAACCACAATGGATTCCCGGCAAGCAGCATGTGTTGTCTGTGCTCTCCCAATCGATAATGAATATCAAAACCAAACGCTGTTAATAGAGTGAGATCCCGGTCACCCCAGACTTACGTCATTTTAGGAATGATGAAATTTTTAGGATCGGTAGTTTAACATAAACTTAGAAAGGAATGTATACTCGCTACGCTGAAAGCGGGGCCGTTTTTCAGGTAGCAGGTGTCAAAGGTGGAAAAAACCATCCTAACTTACGTCAAAATAGCAAGGCTAGTTTTTACCTATGTCATAGACGATATTGTTATAAACGAAGATATACAGTTGCCCGACATTTCCTGTGGGCCATAACTTTTTATAGACACTTTAAAAAAAATGTGGGAACTTACGTCATTTTAGGAAGGCTGAATTTTATATATATCATCAAGTATAATATTTTAAAATATTTTCCAATGAGCCAGACAAATCTGACGGGCCAAACATCTTCCCAGACTCGTTACGAGTTCCGCTGTGTGAGGAAGCGATTTTAGGAAAAATGAAAATCTTTCCTAAAATTACGTAAATCTGGGGTGACTGGGATCTTGGACCATAAACCGCCGCGCCATGCGTACGCCAGCGTACTAAATATATGAGACACAAAAAAACGCGCGTTTTCAAACACGCCCTCCAAATATAACAAGTTACGTTTTTAAAATCAGCCACTGAAAAAAATCGCTAACGCATGTACGTTTATAGATAGCTATACGTCACACTTTTTGCGGTTGCAATCGGCTCGCGATTAATCGTAGTGCGTAAGCCACTATCTGGCCAGGATTCGAAAATTATTAAAATTCAACGATCTTAACATAAATTAAAACAACCGAATTTTTTGTAGCAAAAAAATATAGGAACCGTTTGTTCAGTTGTTACTTTGGTACCCTTTTTACCTTAATAGCCCCCGGTTTTTACATAATTACAGAACCCGACAGGTTACCGTGGCTTTTAACATTATAATCAGGGCGCCCCTAAAAAGGTTTTACAGGTTGTTATAATTTTAATTCAGTGGCTTGGCGCCTTTGATCGGTGTGTTTACTAGAAAAGTTTTATATTAATTTGGATCTAGTTATAATAAAACTACGTTTTAACGGTTTTAAGCGCGGTAATCAAAAATCAAATAAATTACCGCGCTTAAAACCGTTAAAACGTAGTTTTATTATGTATACAAGTCGCGAAAACTTAAGACAATATTATGTGGATCTAGTTATGCAAAATTAAAGTAACATACAAGATGACAGTTTTGGATATCTTAAGATAGTTTTCTTTTTCAAATAAATAGCGGCCCGCCTCGGCTTCGCACCGGTATCTTAGAAGTTTTTTTTATAGTCTATGTCAACCGGGGATAGTGTGGCTTGCCAGTAGTTTCAATATAATCGGAGCCTATTCAATGCAAAGAAACAATAAAATCTTTCCTTGTTATAATATTAGCATACATAATCGAGTTGTGTAGAAGTGGGAGCTAAAACTTTTTATCCACTACAGGCAGCCTCTACTCTGTCTGAGCGAATGTCTAATGGAGACTCACAATGTCCAAAACAAATGCTAACTTCTATGCTGAACTCTGTTGCTTTATAACTTCTTTTGTTTTCTTTTTTCGTAATTAAGCACTTTTTTAAATAGTGTGAACGACTTAAAGCAGCAGCTACTCGTGCGTCAGGTGCCATTGCAGTTTTGATCTAAGCCGGACCGCGTGGCATCAATTTGATTCGCAACGTGTCTCGAGACGAGACACGTTACCCTCCATGGTCTAACTAATGTTGCCTACAAAGAAATGAAATGAATGAAACTCACTTTTAAAACATATTTTTTAACATCACTAATTTAATTTCATCAAATCAAATAGAGACCAAATTTTCTGGGTGATTATGGGTGCTTGCGGGTGTTTATCGGGTTTTTATCAAAGCACCGGGTTTAAGCCCGGTGGATTGCCCATCTATAGTCTCAACCCTTTGCCTCAAAGTGAGCAGACTCAATCTGCCTCATGTTGAGGCTGCTCGACCCGAAGCTACCTCTAGTGGATACAAAGCTATACTACTGCAATGCAGTATTATACTACAGTACCGATATTTGGCTATAGCTTTTAAATATGTACTTAGTTATAAATTGTGTTTTCCGAATAAACTAAAATAAATAAAACAGCAGTTTTTTTGCGAGACCATATTGTTTTCTGGACATTTATGTTAATGGTTTTTGGATAAATTCTTTAATTCCTTTAATTATTGGGTATTTGAATTTTTTTGTAATAAATGGAAATATCTCATATTTATCATAATAATAGCTATGTTGAGTACAAATTATCATAGTGACGTCACATTCCGAGTTCGGGTTTGTTCGGGACTCGTCGGTTTATTTTCGGTACTGAGTTTAAAAAAATATTTTTAACTAGGATATGCCCGCGACTTAATCTAAGCTTGACTTTCCCATAAACATAATCGAAGTGTTCAAAAAATGCTGTGTGTACAGTTCATACGCAATAGAAGTGAAACAAAGTGTGACAAGGGCTGGGAGGAATTCTAAATTTCGTGACGTCACATTTAATATATTATATCGATATAATATTGTTGCAACTTAGCCAAAATTCCACGAAGCATGCCGACAAATGTGAATGCACACCTGCCGGCCATGAAGCACGGTTTATTACCTGCCCGCATTTGGACTTCTTTATTTATTTTGTGTTTAATATTTGTAATTAGAAAAGTCGCCTATTGTGTATTGTAATCCTTTGTGGTTGGCAGTGGCCAGGTGTGATTATTGGAAACCATTGTTTACCCGGTCGTGACATATTGTAAGCTGAATATAAAGGAATGCCCGAACGGAGAGACCGGCAGTCAAGCGACGATCGCGATACGAGCAAGACGTGTACATTCGATAATCTATATAGTGACGGACTTTGCGCGTGTTATTTAATAGTGCACAGTTTGTACTGGTCGTGTCTAGTTATATTTGTACCTGTCTTATACGTGTTTGTATAGTTCTAATAAATTCTATAGTAATTCCAACGGCATATTTATTTCGAGTCCTGTAACTACTAACAATAAATTTAAGCTTTAAAACACGAAATTTAAAGTATTACCGAAAAACTTCAAAAGATTTCCAACTCTATCTGTATGAGCAGTGTTTAAATTATTAAATATAATGTATTCTATCTCATCCTCTTATTATTTTTTCATCTTTTTTAGTGTCGCTTTTTCATTTCATCGAGTTTCAAACCACGATTCTAAAGAAGTTTCACTTGAAAAGAACGTAAACTATAGTTTTAGTGAAAATTATGTCAAAATAAGCATTATGCACCCGAACAACTACAAACCGCTTCTGGGAAAATTTCCGCGATTACCGAGATTAAAAGTATCACACATTTTAATACAAAAAAATAAATCAATTGATCAGTGAAAAAAAGATTGTTACAATTTGGGCCACCTGAATATTTGTAAACAAAGCACATTTATTACCTGTCAGCGTTTGAGCTAATAACATTGAAACTATTCATGACTGTCTTCTTTTGTTTACCTTGTGTTTAAAAAACAGCCCATTGTGTATTGTAATCTTTCAATTTGTAATGGACTGTATGAGAGAGATATGACCTAGATACTTGCACTGGAAAAATAGAAGCTCCACCAGCCTTGAGATCCGCCCTCTCCTGGCTCGGTTCAGGTTACACACAGGAACGGTACACGGCACTAAATTTCACCTCAGAGCTAACACTTTTAACAAAGTCAAAGTGCATATAGTAAGTTCTTGGCACGGCCAGTAATCACAATAAATATAATGAAGGTTATCCAAAAAATGATGAGCGCACGGCGCGTTGTGGTCTCGTTGAATCGTCAACAGTAAGTGTCCAAAATGGCTGCTCCTACCCTACTGTGCATTGGCCGTCGCCTCACAGAGAAAGAGGGTAGACAGTAAAATTGATGAAGTGATATTCTACCTACCTTATACTAGACAAGGACTGAACAGCAGTCATTTGACAGATGCGTCGAACTGATTCTAAGAAATTCGATCTACGCGGGCGGGCTGTCTTATTGTATTGGTGCAGTATAAAGCAATAGTCCAATGGAGAGATCGGCAGTCAAGCGATAAGCACTAGCGAGACAAGACGTGTGTACATTCGATAATCTATATAGCGACGGACTTTGCGCGTGTTATTGAATCGCGCATAACATTTGGACTGATTGTGTTCAGTTATATTTGTACTGTGTTATACGTGTTTGTATAGTTCTAATAAATTCTATAGTAATTCCAAGGCATTTTAATATTGGAATTCGTTTTTTTTTTAATCTGGCCATAAACTATGTTTTAACGGTTTTAATTGCGGTAATTTATTTAAATTTCAAAACCGTTAAAACGTTGTTTTATTATGTATATTAGTCGCGAAAATAAATCATTCTCAGAAAAATTGTCGCGGGATTCCCAAGACAAAAAGTAGCGCAGATTTTAAGTCTAAGAGTTTCTGTCGATCAGCGAAAACCGCATCGAAATCGGCACAGTAGTTTTTACGTGAAACCCGAACAAGCAAACACAAAAAATTTAAGAAACAAAAGACTACACTTTTAGTATATTTGATATAAATTTTTAATTATTGCGAAAAAAATATGGTTTGTTATGAAACTTAAATATGATCTTTCAGTTTATAAAAAAAATGATTCTAAAACCCAATTCTAGCTTCGCTATAAAAACACTTCAATTTCTTTTAGGTTAGCATACGAAGAAACAAACCACTGTTAAGCATTTCCCCCATTAGACTCCATAACTCACGACTTACGACAAATGTACGCCTATACGACCAATGTAGTTTAATTTAAATTCCCGCTTCTCTCTAATATATCAACCAGATACAGGCCCGCCTTAAACGGGCTAGGGAGATGTGAGAATGCGAGAAATATGTGTCAAATGATAAATCTCGACAAATAAACAAATATAAAACAGAAACCTAAATAATAATAATAATAAGCAGAAGGCAGCTTTGTTGGACACGGCCCGTATTGTGAGGAGATTCCTATGTCTGGAGCCTTAACTACTGGTAGCCTGGACCCTAGGCCCTACTGCCGGCGGAGATCAGTTTTTTATATACACGCTTGGGACCTGCGGGACGTATTCCGCACCCGGCCCCCGCTACCGGTGGTGCAGTGCGCCGCATGAGATGGTCTCAGAAAATGAATGAGAGCGTCATGCGAGCGTACTTCGAGGCGACAAAGATAGGAACCAATCTCACTGCGTATCGTGATCGGATGCTGTCTCTGTTTCAGGTACTTCACCCAGATACCACCGTAACGGCACAACGCTTATCGGATCAAGTGCGGTCTATTCAGCGGTTACACCTGCTGAATGAATCTGTTCTTGATAGTCTTCGCACTGAAATACGAACCAGCCTTAGGGTTACCGAAACTTCGCAATCTCCAGTACCACAAAACGATCATTTAATAACCTTAGCGCGGGTACCAGCGGTAATGTCAGAAACGAATTTGAGTAACCCTTCCGCTGATTACATAAGCAGCCAGGATAGTGAGCAAATGAGGAGGATTTTGGAGGCGGTGATTAAGGATTTTAAGGATGTACCTACATTGAGCAGGCCGCGGCTACCTCGTTTGCCCATCCATAGACGTAGCTTAGCTATTATAGGTAATATGAATTCAGTTTTAATACCATACTTTGAATTAAGTAAAGACCTGGTCGAGACACACTCTATTCTGTATTGCGGGGCTGTCGCTATCTGTCAAGCAGCTGGCGTAAAATTTAATAAAAACCCAGGGCCCGTACAAAATAGACGCGAGAAACCAGCCTGGCAATACAGAATAGAACGTCGCATCAATACAGCTAGAACCTTAATAGCCAAGCTACTCTGCTTTCGGTCGGGTAACACTCGACCTAAAATTATGCGTTTTGTGAACCAAGCATTCGCAGGCACTAATATCAGCCCTAATGATTATAAGCAAAAGGTCACGGAACGCATAGACTTCCTGAAACAGAAAGTCTGTGCATGAGCAAACCGAATTCGTAGGTACAGGAAGCGCACAGAGAGATTTTATCTCAATCACCGCTTCCAAATTGACCAAAAAGGGATTTATAGAGGTTGGGAACAACCCGATGAACAAGGTAATGACAGGCAGCCACCAAATGCTGACGACATAACGGCCTTCTAGCGTGGAATTTGGTCGTTGCCTGTCGGTCACACAGAAGGCAACTGGAAAAGTGCTGTCGAACAGAGATGCCAACGGATACCAGAGATGGACCCTGTAATTATTGAAACATCTGATGTAGGTTATGCAATCGGTTCAGCCCACAACTGGAAAAGCCCTGGGCTGGACGGCTTGCATAATTTCTGGATCAAATGGTTCAAAGTCTCACATCCCTGTTTAGCTACACAATTCCAGGAAGCCTTAAACACATGTAACATCCCAACCTTTATGACCACAGGGGTCACTTACCTTTTATATAAATCTGGTAGTACTACGGAACCCAAAAACTACAGACCTATAACTTATCTTCCCACCATTTACAAGTTGCTTACATCCATTTTGAGATCAAAATTATTAAAACATTTAGTTGACAACAAACTTCTGGCTAATACTCAAAATGGATGTAGGCCTGGGTCCCGTGGTACTAAAGAACTCCTCCTCATAGATATGACCATTAATCAACAAGTCCGCCGACATAGGAAAAACCTCTGCACCGCCTGGGTAGATTATAAAAAAGCATAAGACTCAGTGCCGCATACATGGCTAATGAAGGTACTAGAGCTATATAAAATTGATGTAACTCTACGTGCCTTCCTTGGAGCATGTATGGGGCAGTGGGTCACTAGACTCTGCATGCCCGGCGGTGGTAGCTTACCTATTTCGGATGGACTTATAAAGATAGAGCGAGGGATCTTCCAGGGTGATAGCCTGAGTCCACTGTGGTTTTGTCTGGCCTTGAATCCTTTAAGCTCTTTGCTGGAGGATTCAAAGCTAGGCTTTCATCTTCGTAGAGGGAGTGAAGCCATATCTCACCTGCTGTAAATGGATGACATCAAACTGTTCGCATCGAAAAAACATGACCCACTAGAGCTGCTAAACCTAACTGAAACGTTTAGCAGCTCTATAGGAATGGAATTTGGTGTGGACAAGTGTGCGGTTATGTATGTGCAGCGGGGGAGAGTTATAAATTCTAACGGATTACAGCTCTCCGAGGGTGTGTGCTTCAAAACCCTTTCCGAAGATGAGACCTACAAATACCTTGGTATATCACAGTCATTGGGCATTGTTGACGAGGATATGAAACAGCTGATAAAAGAGCGATTCTTCAGCCGCTTGAAGAAGGTATTAAATTGCCTTCTCTCAGGTGGTAACAAGATTCGTGCTTTTAACAGTTGGGTCATGCCCTCGTTAGCTTACTCCTTTGGTATACTAAGGTGGACTCAAACAGAGCTAGACGCCCTGGACCGTAGGGTCCGTTGTATGCTGACAACATATCGGATGCATCATCCACGATCATCGGTGATGAGATTGTACATCCCACGGAAGTGTGGTGGCCGGGGATTTTAAATGCTAAAGACTTACACAACCGTGAGGTGTATAACCTACGAGAATACTTCCTGAAAACTAACGAAAGTATGCATCGAGATATGGTGTCAGTAGACAAGGGATTCACCCCGCTCTCTCTTGCAAAGAGAACTGGCTCAGACCTACGGTATTGAGTACCTCCGAGCGGATGGACGTATGGAAGAGCAAGGAGCTGCACGGCAGGTTTTACCAGGCGTTATATGGGGCCGACATAGACTTGCCGGCGTCGGTGAACTGGCTACGTTTCGGTGACCTCTTTGGGGAAACCGAAGGGTTTGTCTGTGCAATTATGGACGAGGTTATCAAGACGAACAACTACAGGAAGTACATCCTGAAGGACGGCACGCTCGACGTATGTCGGGCATGTCATCGCCCGGGTGAATCCATCAGGCATGTTACTTCCTGTTGTTCTCGTCTTGCTAACTCCGAGTACTTACACAGGCACAACCTAGTAGCCAGGATTATCCACCAGCAACTTGCTCTTCGATACGGTCTGATAGCGACTGAGGTACCTTATTATAAATATACCCCTGAGCCAGTTCTCGAAAATGGTCATAGCACGCTCTACTGGGATCGATCTATTATCACAGACAGGACTATTGTTGCCAATAAGCCTGACATTGTAATAATAGATCGATCTGCGAGACGAACGATGCTTGTTGATATAAGTATCCCACATGACTGTAATCTCGTAAAAGCTGAAACTGACAAATTAACGAAATACCTTCATCTCGCGCACGAGATTACGGCTAGGTAGCATATGGAGTCAACGATCATCGTACCGATAGTGGTGTCTGTTAACGGTCTAATAGCGAAGAGCCTCGACCGACACCTAGAGAGGCTCTCGCTCGGTAAATGGGTGAAGGGCCAGATACAGAAGGCGGTTCTCCTGAGCACGGCACGCATTGTAAGGAAGTTCCTGTCTCTGGAGCCTTAACTACCGGTAGTTTGGACCCTAGGCCCCGCTGCCGATGGACGTCATCTTTTTATATTTTTTTAATATGTGTTTATTTTATATACATATATATATATATATATATATATATATATATATATATATGTGTGTATTAAAAAAATATAAAAAAGAATATAAATAAATATATATGTGAAATAATAATAAATCGGCAGACAAACGCACAACTGTATATCCCCAAATTAAGCAAGTTACGCTTGTGTTATGGGTAATATACAACGGACCACTCTGGGGCCGATCCCAGACACCCAGACTATAATAAATAACGAAGAAAATACGTTTCCGAAATTTACTATACCAGGAATCGAACCCGGAGCCTCTGCATTGCAGTGAGGTAAGCCGGCAAAGGCTTAGCCCGCTCAAACACAGAGGCCGTTAAAATGGATTCGCTGTCTCACTCCGTGACTCAGTCGATTTTCTCCGTGCAGGAACTGAAAAAGAGTAGGTACTAATTCCTGTTGCCGGGCGGCCTGTCGTAAGAGGCGACAAAACAACCCACAGCCAGGTGGTAGGGCATTTGCCCGACTGAATGGCTACCACCCCTGGTCTAAAGTACGTCACCATAACAACCTTGAGTTGTGCTCCGGCATTAGTGACCAGGTTCCAGTCTCAGCGGCGCATTTGTAACACCTTTAGTTTTGTAAATGTCCATAGGCGATGGTAACCGCTTTTCTGTCTGCTGAACTCCTGCAATAAAAGAAAATTGCCCAACTGGATGGCTACCACCCGTTGTTTAGAGTATGCCGCCATAACAACTTTAAGTTGTGTTCTGGCATCAGAGGTCATGCTGCAGTTTCTTCTACAAGGCCAGCAGCACATTGCCAGCACTTTTGGTATGCCCATAGGTGACGGTAACCACTTTCCATCACATTGGACCGTCAGTATGTTTGCTGTGTTTCAGCAAAAAAAATATTTCACCTTATCACCTTTTGGAAAATCTATAATATAAAATTCTTAACATGCCGTGTCTGTACATTAAAGCTATTAAAAAAAACAACTGGAACACACAATATAAACGATGGAGAACATGATGCAATGGTTTTTAGATTTCTTATCTGTTTGGAATTCATGTAAAAACTACTGGGCCGATTTCGATGCGGTTTACACTGATCGACAGCAAATTCTTAAGACTTCAAATTTGAGCTACTTTTATGCTGGGCATCGCGCGGCAATTTTTCTGGGAATCATTTAAAATGGCCAAATTAAAAATAATAATTCCAATGTGATTTTTTCACTGACTGATAGCAAGTTTTTTGTGTGATATATTTTATCCCGGGAATCCCGAGGACATATTCCTAAGATGGGTTTGTAATTGTTCGGATGTATAAAAATTACTTTATTCCGACACAGTTTTCACTAAAACGATAGTTTACATTCTTTTTTAAATGCTGCGATACTTTGTGTCCCGGGAATCGATCGGAAATTTTCCACGTCAAACGTGGATGAAGTCGCTGGCATATCCTAGTAACATATAAATGGACAGAATTTACTTACGACAAATCTCTATTACACAAAATATAACCAGGCAATATCATCAGGCAACGTCTAGAACATGAACGATTTTTTTGCCTACTGGCAATATTCTATCTTACCTGGAGTCAACATCAGTGAATTATTAACAAACCTAATTCATCCATGTCATTTTAATTTCAGCGTTGATCTAAAAATCCACATAACAATAATATGTTTCACATAAGCAGTGGTTTGGAAGTTAACGAAGGATGTCTACAGAGTTTAAAGCAAATATCTTTTCGACATAAGTAGACGATGATTAGCAAATAATTTCAAACAACAGGTTTGTAATGGTTCGTTTAGCTTCTTTTTAATAAAATAATTGTTTTCTTATTTACTACATAGTGTTAAAGGTCTTGCTTACAAAATTATAGTGCATTTCTGTGCAGACCACGGGTCATAAACATAGCTCGGACTTTTGGTGAGCTTGCGTGGGGTCTTCGAAAGGCGAACTTGTAGAGGCCCCTTGACAAATTTAATATAAACGTGGCGGGTTGCTGACCGGCGATTATCCCTATTAAATATAGTCATTATTATTAATGTAATCAATGTAGGTAATGGTGACAAAATGCATATGATGATGTAAATAAAAAATTTGATACTTGCACGATGTTTTACGTAATACTAAAAATCTGTAGTATAGGTATGTTGTATACGTTATAAGCTCTATATTTAATAGTCAGTAATAAACATGCAGTTTTGCTGTGAACACGTCTTTTAATTAACGCTCCTCGGTCCCATCCGTACAAATTACTAAGTATCTATCAAAGTTACTCATGACATCTATACATATATAATAAAATTGTAGAGGTAAAATTTCTGTACAATGAAAAAAAATGCTAAAACCGAGTCAGGGGAATGTAAGAAGTGAAATAGAACTAATTTAGATTTTTTTCAAATTTTTTGTTTCTCTGTTTGTCTGTTTGTTTGTACCGGCTAATCTCCGAAACGACTGGACCGATTTAAATGAAATACACAGTAAATAAATAAAATTTTGTAAATAAACTCGTTTACAAAATTTACCATGCCAGGAATTGAACCCGGAGCCTCTGCGTTTCACTGAGCTTGGCCAGGTAAGGCTTAGCTTAGCCCGCTCAAACACAGATACCGTCAACATAGACAATAGTAATTAAGTTGAAAATCAACTAATTTACAAAAATAGACTGTAATCCACTCAATCCACAGACATTAATTTCACTTTTTTTTTCTAGAATTATACAGTAACTATAGATAATATGTCAAGTGCAGAGTTATTCCATATAGAATACAATGTAAAAAATGAAATATGAGAATAATAAAGGTTGTCAAAGTATTGTTACACGCCGACAAAAGTGGATGCACACCTGTCTACCATAAAACACACACTTTATTATCCGTAGCGTTTAAGCTAATAATATTGAAACCGTTTTATGACTATCTTCTTTTGTTTACTTATTTATTGGTTGTTATGGAGAGCCTATTGTACTCGTTTATGGCCATTCGCAGGCATAATTACGCAGGTGTGCGGATTACGACTTCTGGGAAATTGCGTCGACGCTTGCCAGGTAGACATATTGCATCGTGCTGGATAAAGCAACGCCCAAATGGAAAGATCGGCAGTCAAGCGCTAACCACTAGCGAGACAAGACGTGTGTACATTCGATATTCTATATACTGACGGACTTTGTGCATGTTATTGAATCGCGCATTACGTTTGGACTGATTGTGTTCAGTTACATTTGTACCTGTGTTATACGTGTTTGGATAGTTCTAATAAATTATACAGTAAATCTAACGCATTTTAATTCGAGTCCCTGCAACTCGTAACAGTATATATTATATATTGTCAAATTTAATTTAGAAAGTCATAACATTTGAGTTGCTAGAATTTAGACAAATTTGCGAAAGTGGCGCCCCTATTATATTTTGCTCTATCTGGCCATACTTTATTATCCTGCTCACCTATCTATATTCTGATTTTTGGTTACCTGGACTAAAATGGCAGCTGCGATCGACATTATTTTTGTGTCGCAAGCTTGGAACAACTCAAAGTGGTGCGCGTTATTAATTCAACTCACTTATGAGTCCAAAAAAGATCGATCGACCGAAGCTGCCATTTTCATCCAGGTAATTAAAAATCAGTATAATCCCATCAAAACTAAATAAATCAATGTTTACTCTTTGATGAACATATATGGTTTTAAATAAACTTTGTCTTTCCTTCAAAACTCATAGATCATTTCTAACACAAACATAGCAATAGATCAGTCGATTTAAAATGGCTCTCATACACGCTTTGTTCTAATAGCCATAGAGCGGTGACACGTCAGCGAATTGCTGAAATGGTAGTCTGTTGTGTGGTCACATAGACAGCGACTAGCGATTTTATTTTTCTGAGTTATTAGCGGGAACTAAAAGGATATGTTTTAAAAACTTTATTTTACATAATTTACTATTAAAATTGCATACACATTCAAAAAAATGTGTGTACAGTTCACATGTAGTAGAAGTGAAACTTTAGAAAATATACAGGCAAACATATTATATCTACAACGCTTAGTAGAAGTGTGAATTGAACACACATTTTCGCATTTATATTCTATTATAGACGTCTTTATTCTTCGGTATTTTGACCCTTATTCGTAATAATACAATCTAAATTACACTTTAAATCACTAGCATAAAGTTCAAAATTCAATGCACTGATATGCACGTATGTGTATCTACGTCTAATATCTGCCTTAAGTATATACAGATCGAGTTAAAATTCCTTTGAAATTTTTTAAGTTTTATTTAAAGTGAAAATTAATACTAACGGGTAAAGAGAAATGTGTTTTATTTCGTATTAAATAAGGTTGAATTTTATGTGTTTCTCATTTTTTAGTGTCGCTTTTTCATTTCGCTTTTTTGTTTCATCGAGTTACAAATCACAACGATTCTAAAGAATTTTCACTTCTAACTTTCAAACTTTAAATTAAAATATAACTAATAACGTATCCTATAGATAAATTTTTAAAAAATACAAAAAATAACCTATTCCCAAATCACCTAAGTTAGGAACATTCTCAAAAGACTGGCCGCGTTACTTACTACGTTGGATGGCAACGTTTATGCGTTGCACAAAAACAGGTTGTCGTTTTTTAATGTTTGCTTATAGGCAAACTGGCAGACGGGTCCACTTGATTGCAAGTGGCCACCGTCGCCCATGGCCATCTGCAACACTACGGGAGCCGATACGTTGCCTACCTCGTTGAGACTTTAAATATCTGTTTACGCCCTTTTTGAAGAGCCCCACATTGTAGCGTTCTAAAACCGGGTGTCTTTTTTACATCACAATAATAACTAGTTATTTTTTGGAGTATTTTGATGCGGAGTTTTATTTTCAAAAACTATATTGCCTGTACTTTATTCCACTCTTCTCTTAGAGCTCTTCAGCGAAATGGTAAAACAGTAAATGTTTATCAGCTAATATGGCACCCTACATATGTATGTGTACATGCGCTTAGCGATTTTTTTGTCATAACTTGAGTATTATATTTTTATAATTGTATGAGTACAGCAAATAGACAGACGGCCTATCTGATGGAACGCGGTAATTTTCGCGTATGGACATTTATAACACCAAAGGTGCTACCAATGCGCTGTCGCTTTCTAAAGGGAGACTGGAACCTGGTCACTAATGCAGGAACACAAGTCAACGATGTTACGGCGCATAATCTAGACCAGGGTGGAAGCCATCCAGGCAGGCAAATACCGTACCACCTGGCAGTACTGTGTTTTTATCGCCTCTATCGACAACAGGATCGACGCGTAAATACGGACTTATACGTAAACTTATCCGCTATAAGTCGGACACTAGCCGTATGTATAATACCGTCGACCCAGCCCGCGGTGTCAGCGGATCGCAGCCGTGATCGACTGGCTCAGTTTTCACGTTTCAATAATACTTTGGATTGTTCCAAACTGGATATGGAATTACAGTGTAATAGATTATTTATTTGAGGAGTTTTTAATACGAGCTTGAAGGATGAAAGTTCAATACACAGAATTCAGTTCGTAGACTCCGACGCAATTGCCTGGTTTTTTTAACCTATATCGTATAACGAAAATAGAATATATAAATGAATCGTAGAAATGTATGTACGCGCTGTTATTTACAATTTTGGGCCGACCCGTCAGGAACTCCGGTCCCCTACGGTCTGGCCACTTCTAAAGTAGGGGCGTAGCCAGCTACTGACACCTCACTGGAAAAGTACCAGTGTACAATTTATTAAGAGGTTTTAACAAGAAGATACTGTTCACCTAAGTCTACGGAATGAGATGTGTTCTAAGTAAAGGTATTCCTGCGAAGCAATATCCATCGTGGACGTAACTAAGGATACCACGGTTTGTAATTGTCTCTTTAGATCATATTTGCAATTAACCAACGTCGTAGTGAGCATCTGATAAAGATTAACAGGCTACAGTGGTTACTTAGTATAAAGTTATATTTAAATTTCCAAGAACCGACCTTTGGTGCAAAGCTCGAGGCTCATAAAACATGATTTGAAACTTGGATTTAGAAAGATTATATAGTAATGCTGGTTTACCAACCTAGGAGGTTAAAAATAGAGGTAGGGTGGTACAGGGCAACCTGTCTGGAGGTCCAGGATCCCGTCGAATCCTTGCTCACGAGCTACTTCCATACTGTAATGGTTATTGGCATTGAATCACTTGATATGAATCACTATAACGCCCTATCAAATAATTTGTGATTACTTACGTGAGAAAAAAAATGAACGATGGCCGAATAACATAGTCTTGTACAGTGGACACGTCTTCGCAACTGGTATGAATAGGGACTCAGCACGTTTTTGAAAACGATCCGATCAGCGGTCTATTTGGTATTTATACTAAGTGGGTCGGTGTGTCATGAAAGAGATTCAAAAACATAGGTTGTCATTTTAACAATCACGGCTATCGAAACAGCTGGGCGCTGGCAACCAAGTCCTTTTGCCCTTACGTGTATGTCGTTTATCGATTTCCTTTGCTTTCATCGGCCTGTGAGACGGCGGCTAGCCTTCGTAGTTTGTCTCTATACAAGCTACGAAGCTCTTTATATGACTAGCCACATTGCTAGTTATTGTATCGGTTAATCAGTACTGGATTTATGCCATTTTCGTATTCTCAGTTGAAACTACTATCTCGCACTAGTATCGCGAGTCGAAAGGTAGTTACTGACGCTTGGACAATAGAGGCGCTGCTTGTCTACACGTTTAAGTTCTTCAATTAATCCAATTCTTCTTTATATAATTTATAAAGAGTTTTCACTTAATTATTTTATTGAATCTAATGATTCCTAATTTTGCTACTGCTAATATTCTATAGACAAAAACTATAAAGTAAATTAATGTCTGTCTAGGTTGCTTTCGCCCGCGTAAACCTAAACGGCGCTAGGCGTTACGAAATCTACGTTACAGCGCATAACTTGAGAACGACCTTACCGATTTTGATGAAATTTCTTGTGTGTCTTTGAGTAGATCCCCGATTGGTTTAGATTCACAATTGGAACCAGCAGGGGGCAAAAGAATCGGGTCCTAGATTTTTTTTTCAGGGCAGCATAACGTCTGCCGCTAGTTTGACATAAAAGAATACTGAATCGATTCTCCAGCACTATACGTATATTATATTAAATTAACGTCTACTCAACGTCACTTCAACACAATTTACTGCTTAGACTTGTGTGCGTCTTAAAGCGCAGCCACATATTGGATTCAACTTTGCATCCAAGCTTGAATCCAATTTCAAACGGCCAATATTTAACCCAACTACTGCATCACACATTGCTCCTTTTTCATTCCCCTCATCTTTGAAATCATTTCAAAAAGCCACTCGTTGCGCATCGGTATTGGATATTGAACGCAATATTCACATTGTGTCCAAAGACTAATGCACACATTGGCGTATTGGCCGCAATACGCTACATTAGTGCAAATATGAGCAATGTGTGGCTGCGGCATTAGATGTCATAGCTAGACTAACTTCAACGCGGCCGCAGCTTCTTTTTATGCCACCACAACCACCCTCTACCACTCCAAGTTGCATATAAACATAGAGAGTGAAACGAGTTCTCCGTTATTTACTATGGTCAGGTGTCTGGGATCGGCCCCAGAGTAAGCCATTGTACTCTATAACACAAACGTAACTTGCTTAATTTAGGGATAAACAATGCGTGTGTTTGTATGCCCATTAAAAAAAATCTCGCCAGACGAAGATTACATCAGACCAACGGACTTCAACATCGTGCCTCAGACAACCTTACGAGACCAGGTCTGACAGAGCTACCAAACCAAGTGTGCGTTTCAATTAAAGGGGGGTCTATGAAAGCTGCATACGTCTAGATATCGCAGTGGACAACGAACTACTGGCTAGCGCAACACGGCAGCGAACATATTAATAGTTGCTCTATCTCGTAACGTAAATAAATAAAAAACCATGTCTTTATACGGAATCTCAGGAACATAATGCACCCATAGAACGTAAAAGCATAAACACGTTTGTAGATCCATGTAAACGACACTTTGGCAACTTTGTTACACCCTAAGGGCGAGATTCAAGAAGTTCAAAACCGAGTTTTACCCCTTTAACAAGTTGAAAGTAGCGAGTGTGGGAAATGAGTAGATGGGATGTTGCGCTTTTCAAGTTTATACGAGTGGATGATCTTTTTGAAGGAGCGGGTCATGTTGTTTACTTATCATACTTATTGTTAAGTTAACATTTCGTACTTAATTTGAAATTTTCAGTAACTTCCTAAGAATAGGGATGCGGACACAAATGTTGAAGTAATTTCTTAATTATACTATTATAAATGCGAAAGTTTGGATGGATGTTTGTTGCTCAATAATGCCAAAACGGCTGAACGGATTTGTATGAAATTTGGCACAGAGATAGATTATAGTTTGCAATAGCACAAAGGCTACTCGCAAAACTGTAAAGATTCCGTGGGATGGATTTGTTTCTATTTTTCACAAAGGGCGTGTGGTATTCCCAGCGGCCGTTCCTCCACTCTGTCTATAAAATTTATGTTAAAGCAAGCGGACCCGCGGGCATTAGCTGGTTTATATGTAAAATAATAGGCGTTATCATAAAGTCTTTCCATCGTACTTTTAAAATACATTACGAAAACAATTTCAATTCCTGTTTAAATAATAATGATTGCGCTATTTATTTGTATATAATACTTGTGACGTCATAAATGTGCGGTTATAACCGTACCGACCGCACAGTCAGGACACACACGAGCACACGATTTTGGCAATCAAACTACTTCAGTTCACGCACCGACAACCGCGGCTCGCGTTCGTGTATTCATATCATCATCTATCATAAGGGGCTACCCACAATTTTGATTTCTGACCCCTACCCCGTCTTTGTCACAGCTGCTAACATTCGTGGGACTCCTCCCTCCCTAGTGTGACATCGCGTATTTCGAAATTTGTGAACAAGAAATTGTTAAATTAAAACAAACAGTTCCGTAATTAGCTTATATATACCAGATTTCGAAATGTGACGTCACGAAATTTATGTATGGCCCGTAACATCCACCTAGTCTTAAGTCTATTATTTAATCTATCCTGGGGTTTACAAACGCCGTACAACATATATTATATTTCCATTGTTCTTTTTCCATCTGTCCCTTCTTACAACTTCGATATTTTTTTAAAGCTGGAGAATAGCAGACAGGCTGACTGCCCATCTGATGGAAAGCGGTTACCATCGCTTATATCCGCTTGCAACAGTAGAGATGTCAAGAACGCGCTGCCGGCCTCGTAGAAATTTTATGACACCCTTTTTAAAAACTCCATATCGTAGCGCTGTGAGAAAACCACAGCTGGGAGCTTATTTCAAATCCCCATATCTTATCCCAAATCAACGTTGCGTATATGAGCGAAGTGGCTCGAGGAAATGCTGATGAAAGCCAGGCCGATGATGAGTGATGCGGTGGTAGAACGAAGTCCAAGGCACTATTCTGAACAGTTCCTCGTAACACTCCCCGTTATACAGTCGGTAGAATACACAGAAAGACGAGAAGTCTCTCCGAAGGCCAAAATAAAATAATAAAACCATTGAAGACACTATACCTAGAAAATACACTGGCATGCAAAAGAATGACGGCGGACGCGGCTTACGATCCAGGAGATACTACTCTAGTCTTACTTTCAATATAAGCATTTGTCAGTGGCGTAAATCATCACATCCTAAGCAGCATACGGCGCTTGTATAGACTACTCCTTACGTCATATTTAAATTCCTAAATGACTTTTTGTTTAAGTCGGTAGATGGTAAAATATTCGCTTCGAAATCTATCTATGTAATAACAGCCCATAAATGTTCCACTGCTGGGCTCGGGCCTCCCATTATCTCTCTATAATATCTAATCTATCTATACTATTATAAAATTCTAAACATGCTGTGTCTGTACATTAAAGCTATTAAAAAAAAACTAGAATCCCTATCCCTATTAATATTATAAATGCGAAAGTAACTCTGTCTGTCTGTCTGTCCGTCTGTCTGTTCCGTTTTCACGGAAAAACTACTGGACCGATTTGGCTGAAAATCTGCTATATATTTTCGATTCCGAGGATGAACATAGGATAGATAGAGGATGAATATAGGACAGTATATATATATATATTTTCGATGCCGAGGATGAATATGTGACTTTTTATCCCGAAAAATAGGATAGTTTCCGGCATAAAATTATATTTGTCTCTGTTTGTTATCCTTTTATGGAAAGACTATTGGACAGATTTAGCTGAAACTCGGTACATATGTAATTTTAATACCGAGGGTGGCCAAGAGATACTTTTCATCCCGGATAATAGGTGGATTTTGAGATAGATTTATGTAAAGTTTATCCCGGAAACTAGGATAGGTTTTGTGATTTTGTCCATTTCGCCCACTCGGTTCACTCGGGGTCCAGTCGGGGTCCACTCGGGGTACACTTGAGGTCCGCTCGGGGTCCACTCAGGATCCACTTGGTCCACTTAGTCCATGTTGTCCATATTGACTATTTTGTCAAGTTTTGTCATTTATGTAGTTTACAGATAGACGGAATATGATATAGTATGCGATATAAAATGAAGTGAATCTTCCCGGGGCAAATACATAAAAATTTAATACAATGTAACCTGTACCGCTTGTTCTTTAAACAAGAGATACGCACTAGAGTTTTACCCGCGGCGCAACCGCGGGGTAAACTCTAGTACACTATATATACGATGGCGAATACGTAATTTTTTTTATTTCTGGATTGTTTGTCAATTTGTGTCTTTGTTCGGGGATCGACAACGATTCTTAGACTTAAAATCTGCGCTACTTTATATCCTGGGAATCACGCGGGAATTTTCCCGGTAGCGGTTTGTAGGTATTCGAGTGCATAAAAATTAGCTTATTCCGACACAGTTGTCACTAAAACGGTAGCTTACATTCTTTTTTATATGCTGCGGTACTTTGTGTCCCGGGAACCTCGCGGGAATTTCAAATCAAGTGTGAGTGAAATCGCGGGCATACCCTAGTTCGTAAATAATTCCAGTAATTTCTGAGAACAATAACTGAGATATACTGTTAATAGCATTTGTTACTAGTAGCACCATCTACTCAGTTCTGTGTTAGTGGCTTCATCTATTATTAAAGATTTAGATTAGTATTTCTTGCTTTATGAACATTTAATAACTTATGTCGACTAACAAATCAGAATAAATTGAAGTTATTTACCTATATATTTTAAAATAATAAAAGTACCTTTGTTTTACAAACACTATATAAATACTGCAAAGCCGCTGTGAAACGGGCATTCTTTGTTCGGAAGTCAAAACAGTTCTCATGGTTCTTTGTGTTTTGGTATATAATAGATCCCGCACTAACAATACATATACAGACGAATGAAGGGACATGACGATTATATATGGGTAGGGTTACCATCTCCAAAATTTGGCAACCAGGACAAAACGCATGAAAACCCCGGATTTTGGAGTCCAGAATCCGGACATGTCAACAGGTTTTTTTTTTAACTTAGTATAATAAAAAACAGTTCTAAACGTCATGAATCAACTTTTTATTTATTTTCAGACATTAAAATTTCATCGTCATTTTAAACTGACGGCCTCTGTGGTTGAGCGGGCTAAGCCTTTGCCGGCCTACCTCACTGCAAAGCAGAGGCTCCGGGTTCGATTCCTGGTATAGTAAATTTCGGAAACGTATTTTCTCCGTTATTTACTATGGTCTGGGTGTCTGGGATCGGCCCAGAGTAGTACGTTGTATATTACCCATAACACAAGCGTAACTTGCTTAATTTGGGGATATACAACATGTGTTTGTCTGAAAAAAAAATATACTTATTGTTTGTTACAAATTGTTTTAATAATCAGTTTTAAGTTTTTAAAACTAAAATAAAACGGACGCCCCCTAGACAAATCTGGGGAAACCCGGAAGGATGGCAACCCTATATATATGGGTTCTTTTTTGTCAAAATATCTAAGGAACCTGTTACCGACGCGAATATCTGGCGCCACCTTAAATTACCCAAAAGTGTATCTGTGCCTTTACTATTATCATATGTCATGTCAAACATTTAAAAAAAAGTAAATTAAAATCCTCTTCCGTTGTAACATTCAATAGCGTCCTTTCATTTCTCATACAAAATCACCTTTTCGCTTCGTAGTGGAGACTTTTAGTCTTTTAGTCATTTACATTACGTAAAAGCACGAACCAGCTACAGAACCCTAAAACAAAAGGCCATAAGAAGCGAGGTTATTGGTGTGTATAACTTTCATTTCGCTTACAATGTACACAAACTTGGTCTCTATGTTAGCACGAAAATACATTACGCCGTATGACAAATAGAAACCTTTATGAACTATGCTAGGTGTCCTATAATGCATATTTAGCTGTGTACATTTTGATAGGCTTGTAAAAAGGGGGTAATATTTGTTCTTAGGGTTACGAAGAAGAATAGTAATACATGACACGTAGAGTTTCTTTGAACCCGTTTGTCTGTCTGTCTAGTACGTCGCAGCCAGGGCTGAATTAGTTTAAAATTAGCCGTTTTTTAGGGGTTTATAATAGGTTTTATTCAAGTACTATTGGTTTCCCCGCGTCTTCGCTGCACGTAAAACCGTTGTGCATAACCCGTATTTGTTTATTAGAGAGCAAGCATTCATCTTAGGGGTAAAATTTCCAAAAATTCCGATATATATGCGAATTTATTTCCAACCAGAAGCAGCTATATAAAATTTTGTGCTTCTTATTTTGAAAATGGCGGTTTTCATACAAACTTACATCAACTTTTTCACCCCTTAGCGATTGAATTTTCAAAGATTCTTTCTTAATGCGCATATAGAGTATAGAAAGAACCTACATATATATTTTCACAATCCTAGCCCCAGTAGTGTGGGCTGTTCGTTGAAATGTTAATCAGTCAGTGAGGTCAAGGGTCCGAATGTTGGGCTTCTAAAGTGATAGCCCACAAATGTCTCCACTCAGCCGAGATAAGAATATTGAGATGGACGTGTGGTGTTACAAGAATGGATAAAGTTAGAAATGAGTACATAGGGGTGTTCAAGTTGCAGTTGCAGAAGATTAAGGTGGTATGGGCATGTAATGAGGAGGGATGAAAGTCACGTGACAAAAAGAATGTTAAACTGCAAGATTGATGACAAATGTAAAGGTAGACCAAAAAAGAGATGGATGGATTGTGTGATGGATGATTGCGGTGTGACAGAAGATGTACGTCAGAATAGAGGAGTGTGGAAGGAAAAGACATATTGTGCCGACCCCAAATAATTGGGATATGGTGAAAGAAAAGGGAGAATGAACCCATAAAATGGTAATCAAAAATACGTTGAAGCGTTTAAGATTCTATTCCATACAATGCTTCAGATAGACAAATAAGTTTAAGTCATTCATTCATGATTCTGACGCTTCGTATAAATATCAATTTTCAGATAATATTTGGCAGTTATTTTGAAATCGTAGAGAGATACTTCAACTTCATTTATTTGTATACTCATATTTCCAATTTTCAAGAACCGTGTTCCAAATATTGCGTTTTCGTGTAAATTTCACTTAGTTAATATATTATAATATTAATTGGTTATTTATTATATAAAGGACATATTGTATCAAACGCAAATAATCGAGAAAAGGTGAAAGAAACGAGAGACGCACTTGGCTTGATTTTGAAAACACAAAAGGGAAATACGTTATGTGGGACGCAGTAGCCCACGGATAAAATGCTGGTTCAATTTGTAATGGACTGTATGAGAAGATATGACCTAGATCCTTGCACTAGAAAAGTAGAAGCTCCACCAACCTTGAGATCCGCCCTCTTCTGGCTCGGTTCAGGTTACACACAGGAACAGTACATACACGGCACTAAATTTCACCTTAGAGCTAACACTTTTAACAGAGTCTAAGTACATATAGTAAGTTCTTGGCATGGCCAGTAATCACAATAAGTATAATGAAGGTTATCCAAAAAATGATGAGCGCACGGCGCGTTGTGGTCTCGTTAAATCGTCAACAGTAAGTGTCCAAAATGGCTGCTCCTACCCTGCTGTGCATTGGCCGTCGCCTCACACAGAAAGAGGGTAGACAGCAAAATTGATGGAGCGATATTCTACCTACCTTATACTAGGCAAGGACCGAACACGTTATGTTTCAATGCTTGGTAAAAAAATCAAAATTATAATCTAAAAGTTAAAAGCAAAGCTTCTCAAACTTTAACATTATCTCTGGGTCACAGGTTAAGAAAATATATCCGACTAACAACTAGGTCAGCAAGTTTGACGTTGATCACGATTTATGATGCCACAAAGCGATATGAGAACAAATGTAATCCGACCAAATGCAACGGTGTTGTAACTGTCAGGGGCCTTACAGCACTTTATGGCATCGTAAATCGGTCGGGTAATATTTGTTACCCTATTCTACATGTTGTTCCGGATCTGTATGTTTTATATCTTCATTTTATACTTTTATGCATATCATATAATGGCGTTTACGTGCCTGCTTGTACTTTGGTGAAATTCCGTGATGTTACATGATTTTTATGTGTTTGTTATTAAGCGATGGAGAACACGATGAATTTTTTTTTAGATTTCTTGTCTGTTTGTCGGTTAGTTCGTGATTCACGTAAAAACTACAGGGCCGATTTCGATGTGGTTTTCGCTGATCGAGAGTAAACTTTTAGAATTACACCCTGTGCTACTTTTTATTCTGGGAATATCGCGGAAATTTTTCTGAGAATGATTTAAAATGGTCGGCTTAAAAAAACGATTTTTTTTCAACCAAAATCCCACAGCCAGGTGGTAGGGCATTTGCCCGTCTGGATAGCTACCACACCTGGCCTAAAGCATGCCGTCATAACAACCTAAAGTTGTGTCCCGGCACTAGAGGCCAGTCTCCCTTTAGATAGCGACAGCACTTTGGTAAAACCTTTGGTGTTACAAATGTCCATAGGCGATGGTAACCGCTTTCCATCAAGTGGGCCGTCTGCCTATCTGTTGAACTCAAGCAACAAAAACGTTTTTCAATAACTCATTCACGGTTAAGGATGTCCAACTTTTTAATATATCGCCTGTTGCTGTCAGACAAGCATAATCTCTATTAATTAATAACATGTTCAGAAAATACTATCGTCTATCTATATATATATATATATATATATATATATATATATATATATATATATATATATATATATATATTGCATATAATTATATATTTCTTATGTTTAAATAGTTGCATTTTTTTACTATATCTTATATATAGGTATATAATTTATGTATCACAAGTATAATAATGTTACAATCTAGTGCCGATAAAAGTAGATTCACACCTGCATACCATAAAAGCACACTTTATTACCTTTCCGCATTTGGACTTCTTTTGTTTACTTTGTGTTTAAAATTTGTGATTAGAAAAACAGCCCATTGTGTATTGTAATCTTTTATGCCAGTCATTAGCCGGGTGTGCGGGTTACGATTTCTAAGAAATTGCGTCGAAGCTTGCCAGGCAGACATATTGCACCTGTGCCGTATAAAGCAATGCCCCAATGGAGAAATGGGCAGTCTAGCAATAACCACGAGCGAAGCAAGACGTGTGTACCCCATGCGGTAATCTATTTAGTGACAGACTTTGCGCGTTTTATGGAATTACGATCTCGCGCATTACGTTTGGACTGGTTGTGTTCAGTTATATTTGTACCTGTGTTATACGTGTTTGTATAGTTTTAATAAACGCTATAGTGATTCTAACGGTATTTTAATTCGAGTCCTGCAACTCGTAACAATAATATAGTAATAATCAGCAGAAAAACACACATTGTATATTCCCAAATTAAGCAAGTTACCCTTGTGTTATGGGTCATTTACCAGACCATAGTAAATGACGGAAAATTCTTTTCTGAAATTTACCATGCCTGTAATCGAAACCGGAGCCTCTGCATTGCAAAGAGGTAGACTAGCAAAGGCTTAGCTCGTTCAACGACAGAGGCCATTATATTGTATATATATATATATTTATTTATTATTAAAATGTAAGTAGTCCTACAATAATTATGCATATCACTATCGCCGCTTCTAATCAGCAACATTCCTGCCACGGGTTAACTGGAAGCGATCGCTTTTTAGCGACACGACCGCCCTTTGCATACAATTAGAATATTACTACATTGTACAGTTAGTTGTGATGGTGTACAATAAAGTGTTATCTGTCTATCTAAAATTGGACATATAAGAGTTGGAAAAGGAATGTAAACGTGGTTTGGGCATGTAGAGATAATGGATGAAAGTAGAAAACAAGTGTATAATAGCATTTTGAGTAGTAGAGCTGGTGCTGGTAGACCACGACGTGCATACACATCATGATTTTGATGTGTTAAAAAAGGTCAGGGAAATAACATCCCAATTACACGTGCGTGTATGAAAATAAATGAAAATAGATGAATCGCAGGTATTTATGTATCAGGATCATTGCAAATGGAGATTTCGTGTCCTGCCTACCCCTATGGGATACAGGCGTGATATGTATACATTTGAGAGCAAATAATATTTGCCACTATAGAAACATTTTAGTTAGACATATTGCAAAAGAATCAAAAGTACTTGTATCCAACATAGACGTAAATAAAACTAGAAAATCTTATATAAATATATTACACTAGTTTCTGCCCGCGACTTCGCCCGCGTGGAATAGTTACTTTGGGCTAACGCAAACTTTAACCCGCGACTTTGTTTACATAGAGATGCCCCACCGCCCTTCCCCCCATGACTGCCCGCCGGCCTTGCACATCATAAATGAGCGCGCATTACTTAATCATTATTTTGCTGCGATGTTATTTTAAACTTGCGATATCTCCTAAGATATTCATTGAAATCGAATAATTTAAATGGTAATTTTGTTTTAAATTACATACTTGTGATGAATAACGTATTTATTTAGATAAGCATAAATATCATGTTTATAAAAACACCTTCGCAAATAATGCATTATTTTAGAACAAATTTGGTTAGCACAAAAAAGGTTATAGGGAGCCAACCTTAAAAGATAGACATATGCTGTCGCGGACTTTTTTTTAGAACTTTTAATGAGGAACAATTCTGTCACACGTGATTTTTGCGAAAATTTAACCGTTTACGCAGCGGAAGCTCTCAATAGGAAAAAAACCCGATTTTGAAACATTTTTCATTGGTGCTCCGCTCCTATTGGTCTTAGCGTGATGATATATTGCCTTTAGCCTTCTTCGATAAATGGGCTATCAAGTTAGACCTATCAAGTAGTTCCTGAGATTAGCCCGTTCAAGCAAACAAACAAACAAACAAACTCTTCTTCTTTATATATTAGTAGAAGATTATAGATATGTTACTATTTATTTAAAAAATAATTAATTTTTACACGTATGTTTCGTAAAGCATCCTGTGGTAAAGCTTGTCGTAGAGGCGACAATGCAATCCTCAGCCAAGTAGGTAGGGCATTTGATCGTCGGCAACCACTTTACGTCAGGCGGACCGTCAGCCTGACTGCTGTCCTCCAGCAAAGTTACTTACCATCAGGTACACCGTTTGCCAGTTTGCTTACCTGCAAACATAAAAAAATAATATTAACAAACTACAAAGAGTTATCAAAACGACTCATCATCTCTTCAGGTCATCAGGGGGCTGGTGGCTACCTCAGACAACGGATCAGTATGACAATCCAGCGAGGAAATGTATGTAGCAAGCTTTCTGAGCATCTTACACATAGAAGACGTTGACCTAGGCTCAGTATTCTACATAATTGGGAGAAGGTGAAAGAACAGAGAGGGGGAGAGAGAAAATCTTGAAGAATTATAGGGATGGATTGTGTAAAGGATGATATGGTGATTTGTGGTGTCACAGAGGACGTATGATTATAGGTAGAATACAATTTAACCGACTTTTTTTTATTGTACTAGATCTTATTATCTTACTTTATTTAATAAAAATGTGTAGAAAAAAATTACACTAACGCAATATCTAGAATATTGTAAAAATGCCGCGTACATTCAAGCTATTAAAAAAAACAACTGTAATACATCGTATAAATGATGGAGGAGAATACGAAGAAATTTTTATAGATTTCTTGATTTTAGATTTATTCACTGATCGACAGCAAATTCTTAGAATTACAATCAGTGCTTCTTTTGTCCTGGGAATCCCACGGAAAATTTTCTGTGAATTATTTAAAATGGCCTGATTAACAAAAAATCGAATTCCAATTTGATTTTTTCATTGATCGACTGCAAATAACATGTAATAAAATGTGTGATATTTTTATCCCGGGAATCCCGCGGGAATTTCAAATCAAACATGGATGAAGTCGCGGGCCCACTCTACGTTTTTTTTTTATAAATTTAGGAAGTTGTGCGAAAGATCGCATTGAGCGAGAATGCCGCTCAGGGATCATGTTTCCTTAAAAGTCCTTAAGGTCGTCCTTTGTTCAGTCTATACTATATCTAGTTGCTGAGTTTTAATAAATGGTGAACAATAAAGTATTTGCATTTATAAATATTTCACAATAGCTGGCGCTTATGTGGTAGACATATGGGATCAACATCATGATTAATAGGGCTTTGCTCTTAGGGTCAGCTCAATCGGTGTGACATACCACACTCTTGCATAACTTTTGCAGGCTCGGTTAGTCTCGAGAGATTCGCGTTTTGTGCGATGAGTGAGTTCCGATGACCCGCTTTCCCCTCCTTCCATCTCATCCTCCTATTCCAATCCCATATCGCATTTATAGAATTTTGTATACATATAAGTATGTATATTTATATCTCCCAGCTCCTGGCAGACAGTTGGCCGGGCCCGGGCTTCCCCGGGTAAGCTATATCACACTCGTGGGTAACGGTCCGCCACGAATTTGACTCCCAGTGGGCCCACCGGCAACGGTCTTCCTCTAAAGTCGTTCGAGTACTAACCGCGCGAAGTGAGCATTGACTCCCAGTGCGCATCGTGGTACGGCTTTCCATTAAAATTAATGTAAATTTTTACACCCATCCAAGTACTGACCGCACCAAGCGACGCTTAACAACCACGATCGACTAGCTAATGCACTACCAACTGTGCCAACTAGCCGATCATACTTATATCTCCCTTTCCAATCCTTCCCAACATAATCAAATTACTCCCAACAACTCCAAATCAAAGCCAACATATCTCAACCATTGTCGCGAAATGCGAAAATGTTAATATTTTTCTGAACGCAAAGGACAGCAGGGGTGAGGGAGCGCGACGAGGAACTTGTTGAGTTCAAAAAAGTTGTTAACAAAAGACTAGATAGCCGAATGTTACAAGATGTCCATCACAGTAGTCATGAGAACCATAGTGTATATTAATATGACATAGACAATCGTCATAGATAATACTTTTAGTCGATTTATCAGACGATTCGATTTATAATTAAATTATCATTTTCTACCTGTTAGTTAATTTTATAAGCCCACTAAATTATTATCTAGATAATTTAGTGCATCAGTAACTAATTATTATAATTGTTTTTATGATCCTGGCAACACTATGATGTAATTGCTATTTTTAGCAATGATGCAATATTATTGTTTTGTAGGGTAGCATTTTTCGTATAAAAGACGTAGTGGCGTGTAGACGGTGTTCATTGCTTACTGTGCTGTGTGAAAATTCACATCAAAGGCTGAACAATAAGGGGAAACCCTGCCCAAATAGTTAATATTTGGTATATTTGGTACTTTCTTACCCAAATCTCTCCTTGCATTTTACATTCAAAAGGACTTATTAATATAAGTCGTAAAAGAAGAATGATTCAAAGATCATTCTTATATTGTGTGCTAAACGATTCCTATGACTAGGGCAGTCGGGTTCCATATTTGATACTAATAAAGGAATGAATTTGTGGATACATCAATAGGAGTTTATATCTTGTGTATGTATTTATTAACATTTCCATACAAAATTACTTTACACTTACACTCTACATAAACTCATTATCATCTCTTACATTTATCTGTATTGAATCTGGGCAATCAAGGATAAATCGTAAGTGCAACCTAAATCACTTTACGACAACCATAGCCATCCTATGCCAAAATGATCCTAATTTAAGTATATATTTTTAAAAGTAGTATTTAAATATAATACAATAGCGCGTAGTATATAACTGAGTAGAAATAAAATGTATTAGAAATAAGTATCTTCTATTATATATATTCCGATAGTATTCTTCTAGACCCATAGTTCCCTCTTTCATGAACCAAGAAAGAGGTTAAATTGTTAATAAATAAATCAATAAAAATCCCATATCGCATCCCCAATATCCCATTTATCCTATCTGTAGGTTTATTCACAAACGTCGGAAAAGTTTCCGTGTAAGAACGGAAAGCTCCCGAACGAATCAAAACGGAAGTCTGTCGAATTCTGTCGGAAGCACATTCTCGAATATGTTCGTTTCACGTTCCGTCAGATTCCAAATTGATTCGTTCGGGAGCTTTCCGTTCTTACACGAAAACGTTGCGTACGTTTGTGAATAACCCTACCGATCCCACTATCTCATCTCTTTATCCTACCCTCTCTATCCGATCCTAAAGGTGGGCAACGCGTTTGTTTCGCCTCTGTTGTTGAAAACTTCTATAAGCGACGGTAAAAAAAGTTTTAAAAGTAGAAGTTTAAATATCTAAAAGTAACCAAGTTGGCATTTTCTTTAGAGTAGCACCATATGCGAAGTTCAAAAGTTCAGTTCATTATAGTCAAACTTGAAGTGAATTTAAAAACTACTGAACGAATTTTGGTAATGTTATTCAGTGTCACCAACTTTAGAGACAAAATGCAAATTTCTACACTACTAAGTGAAGTGATTCTTAAAGTTTCTACTCTATCAGATGTGTTGTGGTCGTAAAGTTTATAGAGACAATGCTTGTCAAACTTTAAAGTGGCTATTTTGCTTTATATTACAACTTAAAGGACGGTCAATGTACAGGACTATTATGACTTGTTTTAATAGGACTTAGGACTTGAATTTGAAGAAAGAAAAAGATTTATTTAGAACTAAAATGTAAAACCATTTAAACTATTTAAATTAAAACAATTAGTAAATGTAGTCGTAAATTGGTTCTAGATCAGCAAAATTACCATACATGGACACAGGCACATAAGACAAATTTTAATATACAAAGTGAACATACAACAATTAAAATAGAAAGAAAAAATAGCATAACAACATTAACTAAATCTTAAAAGACTAAATACATATTACTTATACAAATTGAGATAGTTACCTATTGTTACTACCGACAAAGACAAATACACACCTGCATACCTGTTTTGTGCATTTTATTACTTTTCGGCATTTGGACTTCTTTTGTTTACTTTGTGTTTAAAATTTGTGATTAGAAAAACAGCCCATTGTGTATTTTAATCTTTTATGGTAGTCATTAGCCAGGTGTGATTCTAAGAAATTCGGTCCGTGCGGTCAGGTAGACATATTGCATTTGTGTAGCAAAAAAAACAATGCCCCAATGGAGAGATGGTCAGTCGAGTGGTAATCAGCCGCGAGGCAAGACTTGTGAACATTCGATAATCTATTTAGTTATGGACTTTGCGCGTGTTATTGAATAGTGCATTACGTTTGGACTGATTATCTTCAGTTATATTTGTACCTGTGTTGTACATGTTTGTATAGTTCTAATAAATTCTATAGTAATTCCAACGGCATTTTAATTCGAGTCCTGCAACTCGTAATACTATTATTCTATATATATCTATAAAATTTAAAAAGAGCGATTGAAAAGAACTTACATAAATACAACATTTAAGAGACGATATAACACAGTCAGGCACACCCTCCACCTGCGCACCATCATATAGCACTGGTAACATGAATAAGATCGACCACACACTTGATGCCCATATATGAACTTTTCATAAGTCTAAATTCATGAATACTTTCGTATTTTTTATAGAGGATGGGTTATTGTACCAGTATTTGGAGGCAGCATACCTGAAACTACCCCTAAAAGCTACTGTGCCATGTCGTAGCGGCACAAGCTGCGTAGCACATTGCCTGCGTAGCAATTTGAATTTGGAATTTGAATATAGTTAAAACTATGAATAGATACTTTTTATTTTTACAAATTTACAATTAAAATTTACATCCACATTTAAAATAATATATAAAAATAAATAATACATTTAATATATATCCTACAGATTAAATAAAAAGAAATATATAAATAATAAATAATCCCAAATCACCGTCAGTTGGAAAGGTTCCAACTTTTGACACCTGATCAATATGACGATTCAGCGAGGTAACGTTGCCAGCCTTCTTGGAACCTTATCCTTTCTCCGGTCTTCGATAACCTATGCCTAGTATGCTAATACATATAATCTTAAAGCCACTCTATAATTACCGATTTTTTTTTAAAGGACTCGCTAGGACTATAAAAATGATGTTGATGGCCAATTGCGTGGTGCAAGCATGTCAGATGAATGGGATTGCAAAATTTTTAACTACCCAAAACTTCTTACGCGTTTATCTCGAACTGCATTTTTCAAAAACATAACGTGACAATTTTCAACCGATTGACTTGAAATGATGAATATGTCTTGAAAATACATTTCTATAGAAGCACGTAGGGTTTTCTATATTGCATAGTTTACCGGTCAATCTTTTGGACCGGCCGTGGACCCTAGAAATACGGAGACGTCGTCGGGAAAGACGCTGCACAGCCGCCATTTTGAAATTAATCGCTTCAGAAAAAATATTGTGTACAGTCAGTGATATGCATTATGACTACCTTTTTTGTAATCTCGATTTATTGTGTAGTTTTTCTGAAAAAAATATTCTCATAAATGACTATTTTTTCAGCCTCTAGACTGGCCTAACCCCTTAAGGGATTATGGGTGGAACACAATATAACTAATATCAGTTTATTCGGATTAGTTAAAGTTAATTTTACCTCTTTTTTATAATATAATAATTAAAAAGGTTTCACTTAACAAAGTATTTTTGTCTTTTAGATAATGGGAATTAAACTGCAACTAACCGTAAACTTGCGTCTTTTGTCTTCCATGCCATTCACGTAATAAAGGCTTAAGTCTAATGAACGTGGAGCACTTTGAGAAACGCTGTCTTGTTCTTTGTTCTTTTATGAGTCTGAAGAGCTATTTGCGTTGATTGTTAAATTAAATTCTGGTTCTAAAAATAAATAGACAGACAAAATAAACAATTGGGTATTTGACAGGTATTACAAGAAATTCCAAAATAACATAAAAGAGTGTGCGTTATAATACCTTACTTTCAAAACTTCAACAAAGAAATATTTTTTATTACTGTTTATTTTTACTGTATTAACTTTAAAAAATAAAATAATAAAACCTATTTTTTGAGATTTCACAACCGCTCTCTGTACCATTATATACATATAGAATAGACTTCCATCCCGAATTTTATTCAAATATTAGGATATATATGCCCGCGGTTTCACCCACCCTTGACTTTTAATACCCGCGGGATTCCCGAAACGAATGTAAGTTATCGTTTTAGTGAAAACTGTGTCGGAATAAGTTAATTTTTATGCACCCGAACAACTTCATTCCGCTCCAGGGAAAATTTCCGCGGGATTCCCGGGATAAAAATAATTACACATTTTATTACATAAAATTTCCTATTGATCAGAAAAACACCGCATTGGAATTCGAAAGAAAAATTTCAATCTGGCAATTGTTTCGTTGCGTTGTGTCGGTTATAACTCCGGCACAGCAATATCAATAGCAATATCAGTGCAAACTTTGTTTGCTGAAAATGTGGCGTACAAATTTCTCAAAATATGCTCTGTGTATAATAGTGTATAAGGAATGTAATTACGTCGCTATTTCTTCAAATAAAGTCATTATTTCTTTCCATTTTAAATAATTCCCAGAAAAATTCCCGCGGGTTTCCCGAAATAAATAACGTAGATTTTAAGTCTAAGAATTTGCTGTCGATCAGCGAAAACCGCATCGAAATCGGCCCAGCAGTTTTTACGTGAATCCCGAACAAAAAGACAAGACATGTAAAAAATCCATTGTTTATTAGGGTATTCGAGTTGCTTTTTTTAAATAGCTCCAAAGTACAGACACGGCATGCTTAAAATTTTATAGTATTATAGATAGATTAACCCTAAAAAGGTACTGAATGTTATTAAAATGTCAGTAAAAGCAAATACTAATTACCAAAACATTTATTTACTAAAATTTAACCAACACTAATTATGACATTTACTAGAACTTTCCATTATTAAAATACCTAGAACATAAATAGGTACAAAATTAAAACACTAAAAACATTAAAACGAATGAAAAGTAATTACACATAAAAGATCGCATGCAAAGAACAAATTAGTTACGTTATCTAATAGGCTTAGTATACGACGCACTATATGCACGATAATATTATTCTAAAAGGTAATTTGTATTTTATTTAAAAAAAACGATATAAAATTGTAGAAATTTAATTTTGTAAAGAAATTCGTTGAAGCATAAGAAATGTTGAGTACAAACAAATATTCTTAGCAATTAGCTAGACCCGCAATTTTGTTCGCTTAGCACTTAAATTTTTCCGTATCTTTTGGATCTTGGAAGATATCGAATTGAAACACAGAAAAATATTTATGCAAAAACTAGTGTTTGGATTGAAATTTTTTTAAGTATTGAAATCCATTAGTAAGTGACAGAGCCTATCGTAAATAAATTTTCGCACAAACTGATAGACAAAAATACTAAGAACGAACACTTATTAGATTAGATAGACTAGGTTAAACGTCGTATAAATAATAGTTTTTATATAAATTCTTTTAAATTCATTAAAGTAGATTTAAATCACTTTAAGTCTACATACAAATATGCACATGGGGATTTTTTATTTTATTAATTTATTTACAGGATGCCCCCTGATATTACTCGGGAACCTGTTTCGCCTTTAATTTAAAAAAAAACTATAGTTGGGCCATTCTAAGAAGCCCCATTTTAAGTTTCCTATAAATATTGACGACTTTTGTACAACATCAGAATAATTTATATCAAAATATAACACCATTAGCTTATTTCATTAGTAACGCAACACAACAACATTACGTTTGTCAAATGTTTTTATTTAAATATTAGTGATGTGACCTAGGGTTTTATGTAAAATTTCGACAGTAATTTATGCGATTTTATTTACTACAATTATTTTAATTCGATTTTGATAAAACATGATTTACTTTACATACGAATTGAGTTATGCATATTTTCTACATTTTAAATATAAAAAATTCAACACAAAACATATTTTAAAACAATAAATCGTTTAATTGTAATAGATTCGATAATGTGCGACTTTTTACATTTTAATTTATAATAAAATTTAAACCATTTTTTTATTGTATCGACATCGATAGTTCACATAACTAAAAAATCAGTGTGATACATGGCAAATGTGGCTTTTTAGAATAGCTGAATAATAATTACATTATAGGCAATAAAGGCTTATATATTATCTAGTATCTAATAAAACTCCACTAGTAACTTAAACTAGATTAAAATGTTTGTTTAATGCATTTGGTGACTGTGAACATTCATCAGTGCGAACAAAAATGATCGTAATTTAACGCGCCGTATAATTCTCAAGTCGAAAATACTCGAATCAAATGTACCGTTCCGCCATGATTGATGAACACAGACCTCTGCTTCCGTATCCGTGATGCGTTATCGATAAATACAAATGTTAAAACTTATGAAATTGATGGTTTTTGCCATATGAACTGAACAGAGCTAGCACGAGTCAAAGAATTGATATGGCATAGAATAACAAATTATTTGAGGTACTGTAACGACTAACCTCCTTAGTCGTTATAATAAATTAAGAAGTAAAATATTTTTGAAATTAAAATCGAGGAACGCCTCCCAAAACAACAGAATACATTATTGTAGCGACCCGCGAGGAGAAAACACATCTCATGTAAAAGTGTCTCGATTGCGTATATATACTTTTATCCTAAACCAGTCTCTCATTGAAGATAAAGATCCTGGTCAGCTCTGAAACCGCTGGCCGTCGCAGTCAGTACCTACAATCAAGGCTTGGAACTGGTTTTTAAACGTTATAATCGGTTTTAATCAAATTTTCTAACAAAAAAGAAATCAATTTCAAGAGCAAATAAGAAGTAAAAAATTCAAATTTTCTACACCATTTTGAAGTCGTTGAGAAGTACCTAGTCCTCTATTCTGGCATATATCCTCTGTCACACCACAATACATCCTCCGCACGTCCATCTCTTTTTGTCTTTAAGTTATATCCCGGATCAACAATTGGCATATACGATCCTTGCTCCAGGGCTTGAAATAGCGGTAAAAATGTGGTATCGTTATTTATGCTAATTTCAGATAACGGTAAAAAATAAATATCGTTATAAATCTTACCGTTATTTCTAGCCATTTTACCGGTAAACAATATAACGTTAATGCTATTTTTATCGGTAATTTTACCGTTATAACTATGTTTTTTACCATGGTCGCTCTCCTTCACTCACAAAGATTGTCAAACAGCGCTGTGCTAAGAGCGCGCGTAATATTTAGAGTTGTGTATGTCGATTGTTTCGGTAACATACAGTCGTAATAAAGCCAATTCTTAAAAATGGCAATCTCGCTTAAAGTAACGTAAAAATTATCAATACGTATAACGTTATACATACGTTTTTTAACATTATATTGTAAGGTTAAAATCATAAGTTACCAAGTAACGGTAAAAAAATATACCGGTATGGCAGTATCTTTTTCGAAACTACCGGTAATTACCTATATTTTTAAAGGTAATTGATAACGTTTTAAAGCCCTGCTTTGTTCGTTTTGCCATAACGATGACATGTGACGATGTTAGTGAACAACACCAAAAACGCGCGACTGCAATGACATCTGTTTCTATCCTACAGCAACGACGTCATTTATCGAATATCAAGTATCTCAAATATCGACCCGGAATATGAACTAGCTTTGTGTCGAGTTTCACTTAAATACATGTAATAGTTTTCACGTGATTCTCTAACAGTCAGATAGGTCTAAAATTCTAAAAAATGCATCAACGAAATCTTGTGTTCCGAATAAGGCCCCTTGATTTTATTCTCATTTAAATTCATTGTACAAATTCGACTCCTCTATAGAGATATATTACATTATATAGATAAATTCACAGTAGAAAGATAGTGACAAAAATAGATATTTTTTCCTTCGTCTGAAACAAGGAAAAATGTTTTATAATTCTACTCGCACCTTTTACGGCGCCATTTGAATGACAAATGGACAGGTCGCCGGCAAGAGGACAATTATTTCCACCACAATGGAAACCTACTCAAGCAAGTTGGCTATGAAATTTAGGATTGTTATGTAAAAAACTTTGCAAACATTATATAAACAACTTTCTTATTGTAACTTACATGTCTTCTATTGTTAATAGTACTTACTACTAGTAGCGCCAACTACTTTGTTTTTTTATTAGTGGCTCCATCTACAACAAATTGTAAAGGTGTTATTTATATTTTGAAATAGTGAAGGTTTGCACTTTTTTTATTGTACAAGTTGAGAAGACAGGCAGACGGCCAACCTGATGGAAAGAGGTTATCATCGCCTGTGGACATCTGTAACACCAAAAGTAGGTGACATAGTAAAAACGTACACATACTTGTTATCTTAAATTGCCGCCAATAGGCATACTGTCACCTTATTTGATTTCGACGCTGGGTACACAACGTTCGACGGTGATCAACTCAACCACTGACGCCGTGTACACAACGGTCCTAACCTCATGTTCTCAAGTTTCTAATTATAAGTCGATACAATCTAATATAGTCCATCATACAATCCACACGTCGTTTTATCACGTTATATAGCTTCCATTTAATTCTTGTTTATCATAAAATAACTTAATTTCCAATCCTAATCCCAAATCGAGGTTCTACGCTTTTAGTGCCGTTTCCGGACCTTAGTGCAATATTAAAAATGTATTGTTTTCTTCCCAGTTTCAAGTCACCAAATGTCACGTTATGTTCAAAATCCTTCCTTTAACGTGACTGGTTAAATCGTCAATTTCTTTCAACTGTTTTTTTTTCATCTCCTCCTCCCTCTCTCAGGACGAACATGATTGTGTGGGCTTTTAACTTTTTGTTTCTTTTATATACATATATTTTATATTTATCTTTTTCGTCTTTATTATCGTTTTTTTGTCTGTTTCTTTATTTAAAATTTTTTCTAAGGTTCTTACGTCTAATACAATATCTTACTATTATAGGTAGGTATACAATTTTGTTTATACTATTCTATTTGTTTGCATTATTTCTATGTTTGCTTGTCTTACTTCCTACTTCTTACATTTTATGATTATTTCTTTTAGTTACATGTTTTGCTACTCTTCTACATTTTACATTCTATTTTATGACATATGATGTCTCTTGTTTCTATTTATCATTTGTTATTTGGTTTGGTGCAGTCAGTTGTAGGGTACTGTATTGTTGTTTGGGGCAGCGCTTTTAAATCATATATGATCCAATTAGAAAGGGCTCAAAGATCATTACTAAAAACTTTAACTTTTAATCCCTATCGCTTACCCACAAAATTGTTATATGAGATAAGTAACGTGTTAACCGTTAGGCAGTTATATATACAATATAACCCTAAAGCAACATAAAATTTCAAAACGTGACAATACTAGTGATAAGAAACGTGCTGTAACGAACATATTGCTAACTCCAATGTACCGTACTGGCCTGGCAAGAAGGCATCAATGCTATATGTCTGTGACACTATATAACAAGGTAAATAAACAAATCAATGTACATTAACTCACAAGTCGGGAAGTTAAAATCAAATTAACAAATTGGCTACTTACCCTTGACTATGCGACTACCGAAGCACTGATTTAATATATTTATTTTAATAGAAACTGTACAGTACACATACATAATTACACACACACTCACACACACACACACAAACACTCACACACCCATACACATGAAGAGAGCACGGGCGTGCGCTCACGCACATCCACACGCTTACCCACTACGCATAAAAACACTCTGTTACCTATTTATATTTGTTGTGTGTTTAAAACTATATACTACTGTGAGAGGGCACTGATTCCCGAAACACAAGCTTATGCCTAGCTCGGGAGTCAGGGACTTGCATAAGTTATTGTATCAGAGTTTTTGCAATAAGGATTTATTATTATGTCTCTGCAGACCACGGGCCATAAAATGACCCGGACTTTTGGAGGGCTTGCATGGGGCCATGGGAAGGCCAACACGTAGAGGCCCCTTGACAAATTTAATCTAAATGTAGCGTGACACTGACCGGCAATTGTCCCTGTCTACACCATATAAAAATGCACCCAAGGACAAGCCCCGGCCAGTGTAGAACTATTGTGAGATATGAGAACAAAAAGTACCGGACTATTGAAGTGAAATTATTATTATTATTATTATTATATTAATCTTTCACCTGATTGGTGTTAGACTTGTCCTAGTAAAAGTGCTAAAAGAAAACGGACAAGATGATTCAGCCCTTTTCGCTACCTGGCTATCCAAGGGGAAAGACCTCTCATATCTGTATTCGTCTGGTAATGAGTATCAGCAGATCCTGGCACTTCACCAGACCGCCTGATGACAGATGTGACGTACGTCGTTAACTGACTCCCCGATGAAATCCCCATGGTGGGTGTCTTCAGAGAACAGGACTGTCTTAATTACCCTAATCTTCTGCTGTCCTACGGGACACAAGAGGGAGCTGACTGGTGTCCTAGCGCCGCCAGAGGTGTCGCCTTGGGACCGTACTGGCAGTTAAGGAACCACTTTACTATTGCGTTTAACAAACTCTTTATTGAAATAAAGTTTTTTTAGTCTGGCAACCGAGCTGAGTGTTGGCCGCTTCCCGGCTAATGCATATTTAACAACTCCTTCTACCAAATTAATATTTTTCTTGGACTTATGTGGATTATTTTCTTCGTCTCGTTCGATTTTTTTTGCTTTTTACTTACTTTTAAAGTCGGTTTTGTTTTTTGTTATCTATTTTTTATTTTCTACTTTTTAGTCACACAAAAACTTGAATAGCTTTAGAAAATAAAAATAGTATGAACCACGATGTACTTGATTATAGTATTCGTGGATTGCTATACATAATCCTGGGATCCACTCATCAAAAAATTGAAAATCGGTCTACAATTGACGGAGAAATAACGTAACACACGTACAAAAACAAACACAATCGAATTAAGAACCTCCTCCTTTTTAAAGTCGGTTAAAATAAACTTAACACAGACAAACAGCCGAACATGATGATTACATATCGGTTTCATTTTTTGCCAAAGCAGATACTGGACTCCAAAAATATTATTGCGAAAAACCGCTAAATTCATAATTCTACATTACTAGATGACGCCAGAAATCAACGAGTGACAACCACATAAAACTAGTCAATAAAATTTACAATATTATAAAAGTGTAGTTTCAGGTTTTTTATATTTTTTGTGTTTGTTTGTTTGTTCGGGATTCACGTAAAAACTACGGGGCCGATTTCGATGCGGTTTTCGTTGATCGATAGCAAATTTCCGGACTTAAATTCTGCGGTACTTTATATCTCGGGAATCCCACGGGAATTTTCTTGGGGACGGTTTAAAGTGGCCCGGGTGAAAAGAAGAATCGGATTCCGATGTAATATTTTCGATAGCAAATTCTCTGTCATCAAATATGTGATACTTTTGAAGAGTGTGCTAAGATGATATTGGAAGTGATGTAAGGCTCTTGAATAAATATAACTTCGATCTTAAAACTGGCTTTTATTTTCACTTTAGTAAGTATTTATCAGTAGTACAAAAAGTCTCTCTCTTAACTGAATTCAAAAGCCGTGTCTTTTTTACATTTTTGAATTCCCACCAATGAGAGCAAGTTTTATACACATCTCTCATTTGTTAGTCGTATAACCTTACATCCTGGCTAACAAAACGATATCATTAGGTAATTGACAAATTAAATTTAAATAAGTAAATAAGAAAATTGAAGTGGATAGTAATATATAATTTATTTTATGATTAGAAATTATGATTACATATGAATAATAAACATAGTGTTACACGCCGACAAAAGTGGATGCACACCTGCCTGCCATAAAACAGCCTATTGTGTATTGTACTCGTTTATGGCCGTTTGCAGGCATGATTAGGCAGGTGTGCAGTTTACGAATTTTAAGAAATTCGATCTATGCGGGCGGGCAGCCATATTGTATCCGTGCAGTAATGGCCCAATGAGGAGATCGGCAGTCTAGACATGGTCACCAGCGTGACTAGACGTGTGTACATTCGATAAGCTATATAATGACGGACTTTGCGCGTGTTATTGAATCGTGTATTATGTTTGTACTGGTTGTGTCCAGTTATATTTTTACCTGTGTTATACGTTTTTGTATAGTTCTAATAAATTCTATAGTAATTCCAAACGGCATTTTAACTTGAGTCCTGTAACTCGTAACAATAGCATAAATCAAAAGATGTTGTTGGTATGTTTTTCTTAAGATAACACTTGTTAGACGTCAAAAGCCAAATGCCAAAATTAAATGCTAAACGATACTCTTGTTATGAGAGAATTACGTTTAAATACTAGTTTTATTACGAAAGTTTCTAATAGACATGTATAAACGAATAATTGAGTTGGAAACCGGAAACCAGATCGCGCGGTAACCAGGATCGTGGTATATTAAGCAAAGTAAATAATATGAAAATATCTACAACTATGAACGTGGTATATGTATCCACTACACTTTATATCCCGGGAATCCTGCGGGATTTTTCCTGGGATTAGATTCAAGCTGCTAGGACACGTACAAATTTCCTACTCCGTCCAACGTTGATGAAGTCGCGGGCAAATTCTAGTATATAATACAATATAAGCATAGCAAATAAATAATCTTTTCGTGTACACCTTCTTGGTTTATCTCAATTGGACTTAAAGCCACCTGAAAGCCCTTAAAAATTTTTATGTCACAAACGGGTGAAGGTCGGTGCTTTGTAAATAACACAGGTTAGATCACAGTATTAATTGTTATACAGTATAACTCTTTTTAATGAGATGAAAAAGAAAGCATTTGAAAGGAACGAAGCGGACATAAAATATAGAATCAAAAAACATAGTACAAAAAGATAGACTGAAAACACAAGGTAAATACTGTTACAACCTAGGTTTCGACAAAAACAAATTCCACTCCTAATCTATAAAAACACATTTTATTACCTGCCGGCATTTGAATTAATTGTAATCCTTATATGTTCGTTCGTCTTCTTTTGTTTACTTATTTTTTGGCATATTTTTCTAGTTATTTTGAAGAACAGCCTATTGTTCTATTGTACTCGTCTACGGCCACTTGCAGGCTGCATAATTACCCAGGTGTTACGGATTATAAATACAAGCTAATTCTAGAAAATTATGTCGTCGGGCATATTTGCATGTTTGCAGTATAAAACGATGGCCTGATTGAGAGAAGAGGCAGTTGAGCTGAAACTACGATACGGGCGTGACGTGTGTACATTCGGGAAACTAATAGTGACGGAATTTGCGCGTTTTATTGAATTACGACCTTTTACATTACGTTTGGATTTGTTGTGTTCGGTTATATTTGTACCTGTGTTATACGTGTTTGTATAGTTCTAATAAACTCTATAATAATTCTAACGGCATTTTAATTCGAGTCTCGCATAACTCGTAACAATACTAATGATAAAAATTAGTATTTCATATCAAAGGGAGCGGAAGGTTTGACATGCCTATTCAAAACTCTTCCAAATCGAGGTAAATTACATCATAACCAATCATACGTTCTGTAGTAATAAATAAAAATTGACAATTTAAAATGTTTTTAGCTTTTACCCAGGAGGTTACTAACACACGCGTCCCTCTGCGTATTCTACCGCCTGTATAACGGGGAGTGTTCCGAGGAGTTGTTTGATCTGGTGCCAATGTCTCACTTTTACAACCGCACAGCTCGCCAACAACAGGATGTTCACCCACGATTCCTAAAGCACGCTCAACTACGCAACGGTTCTCTAGAACCTTTATTCCGCATATAACGATGATCTGGAAGGAACTTCCCGCCACGGTTTTCCCCTTGCGCCATGATATGGGGTTTTTTAAAAAGGGCATTCTAAAATTTCTTAGAGGTCGGTAATGCGTTGGCGACGGTAACCACTTTCCATCAGGTGGGCCGTCTGATGGAAATGTAAAAAATGGATGGCCGAATTTGACGTACTAAAGCCTTAAAATGTTTCTATTATGCATTAATGAAATGACGGAATCACAGGTAGTCAGTCAATTTATAGATTAACATTAACTTTGATGTAAAAGAAAGCAGATAATACTTAGGTTATTGGTACTGTCTGTCACATCTGAAGATAAACATAAATTATTGATCTTGGTTTGACCATTTGTTTTAGCGATGTCACAGGAAAAGTGGAGACCCACTTACCCTGGCAGGTGGGGCCCGACCTTGCGTCAATGTGGGGTTTGATACCTATTTGGAACAAAATAATGAATCTTCGAATGACAAGTAATTTGTTTGTGACATGAATATTTTTTTGTTCATTTCTATGTTTATAATACTGTTACAATTTGGGCCACTTGCATATCTGTAAACAAAGTCCCATTTATTACCCGTCGGCGTTTGAGCTAATAACATGTATGACCGTCTCATTTTGTTTACTTATTTATTGGTTGTTGTGGAGAGCAGCCTATTTTACTCGTTTATGGACGTTCTCAGGCATAATTACGCAGGTGTGCGGGTTATGACTTTTGGTAAATTGCGTCGACGCTTGCCAGATAGACATACATATTGGTCTATCTGGCAAGCATCGTACTATATAAAGCGATAACCACAAGCGTGGCGAGACGTATGTACAGTCGATAATCTATATAGTGACGGACTTTGCGCGTGTTATTGAATCGTGCATTACGCTTGTACTGGTTGTGTTTAGTTATATTTGTTGTACCTGTGTTATACGTGATTGTATAGTTCTAATAAATTCTATAATAATTCCAACAGCATTTTAATTCGAGTCCTGCAACTTGTAACAATACTACTAGCTGACCTGGCAAACTTCGTACCGCCTAAAAGTATTCTTTTAAATTTAATTTGATTTCTGAACAACGGAACGATCATCAAACGTTTGACATTCAAAAACAAAAAAATGAAAAAAACCTTCACTTTTTAATTTAATTTGATTTCTGAATGACTTTTACATTTAATTGGTTTCTAAACGACGGGACGAACATCAAATGTTTGACAGGTACGAATTGTTTCTAAGGGAAAGCGAAATTGTTGTTTTTACTATATTCCAAGTATTTTTTTTTATATTTACTCACTTTTTAAACCTTTCACTAGTAACAACAAAGATGCTATAAATGCACTGCTGCTTTGTTAAAGGAGACCGAAACAAAACTCAAGGTTGTTATGGCGGCATACTCCAGACTAGGGGTAGTAGCCACCCAGACAGGCTAATACCCTACCACCTGGCATTAGGTCGTTTTGTCGCCTTTTACGACAGGCCATGCGGCCGCAGGAAATTGTATTATTTCTCTATTCGTGTATAGATAGAATAGACTATTGCGATACAAGATTATTATCAATACACAAGGAGTTGTCTAAAAAAACCTGAATGAAATATCTACCGCAGTGTACTAGCGATTCTGAGATCAAGACAACGTCATGCAACAGCTGCAAGTATTATATACTGTGGATAAATCCATCCCTTTGACTAAAGGAACTTTTTATTTACTATCTTTGCAATTTCTTTTGAAAAACTCTGACTGGCTTTTCAGATACGCTTTTTAGATCTTCCTTTTTTCGAAAGGAAATACTTGGTAAAAAGAATTTTATTTTACATTTACAATTGGTGAATTAGGTTTCTTTGCATGTAGATGCTGATGTTAAATTATATCAACTTCAGTATCTTTTTAAATTTCAGCGCCTAGTATACATAATTAAAAGTACGCTTTAAGGTTTTAACGGTTTCGCCTACTTTTCAGTAGCCCTGATCACAGAAGACCAAGATGTCAAATGTCAATGAGTAAGGTTAAATTTATTATTTAGTTTACCCCCAACTAGTTCATTTAAATAATTTCATCAGTTCAATTCAATAATTATACTTCCTAAAAATAAATTATATACCTATCCTATCCTACTAATATTATTTACGCGAAAGTTTGTAACAATGTATGGATGTATGTTTGTTACACTTTCACGCAAAAAGTACTGAATGGATTTTGATGAAACTTTACAATAATATGGCTTGCACATCAGTATAACATATAAGTTATAATTTATAAAGATATAATGTGAATTATCCTAAATATAACTATTTTCCATCACCTCGCGGGTGAGACCGCGGGGCGCAGCTAGTAAAAAATACAATTGTATCTAGTTTTTAAGACTATAGCTGTTAGCATCCCAAATACATTAAAATAAAACTAACTAATTGTAAATAGAATCCGTTAAATGAACTTTCGTATATTTGCTATGGTCTGAGTGTCTGGGTTCACCCCCAAAGATTTCCGTTATATATTACCTATAGCACAAGCTTGAATTGCTGTGTCTAGTTCAAAAAAGTTATTAAATGAAAACTCCCGTTGTTAGTACCTGAGTATCTATGGCTATATTCTTGAGCTTAATAGCCCACTTCTGGGCAAAACTATTGTCCCCTTATCGCGTAATGGGGTGGAATGGTTATAGCTTATTGCCACAGTATCCGCGTTACATATGTGTCGGGTATTGTGTAGTAACTGTGCTATGCGGTTTTACTTACAACCTATTACAAACTGCCTGAGCCTTTATTGAAAAAGTTTAAGCCTGTTTCCCAGTTGAAACGTTACGGGCTGAAGATATTTTTAGAATGAAAATACTTTTCGAATTACAGATGTTTTAATTTGATTTATTTCTTCTTCTGACGTTTTGATCTCTAAGCAAATAAAATGATTACATGAAATCACAAACAAGTACAATGAAGAAGCGCTGCCTTCGGTAAGCTTCGTCAAGTCTTCTCATCAACCTCCCGCAATGCTTGAAAACGAAAGTCTTCGTCCCCGTCCTGACCTACGGGGCCGAGCCGTGGACACTGACAGCAATATTGGTTCACAAGTTCCAGGTCTATCAACGGTAACCGACATAGCTCGCAAAATTAGCAAGTTGAAGTGGCAGTGGGTCGGTCACGTCTCCCGCAGGACCGATGGCCGATGGAGCAGACGATTCCTGGAGTGGAGACCGCGTCTCGGTAAAAGTAGTGTCGGACGTCCTCCAGCCCGATGAAGCAATGCAAGGTCGCCGGTAGGCGTTGGATGAGGAAGTCAGAGGACAGCAATGAGTGGCGCCGACTTGGGGAGGCCTACGTCCAGCAGTGGACTGCAAATGACTGACGACTTTCATGGTCTGTCATGTTTGAAAAGTGCAGGTAGAAGATCTCGTCATGCCAGCCTCAACGAAATCATCCGCCGAGTTCTTGGCAGTGTCGGCGTACCAGTCGGAATGTTAGTCGCGCCTTGGAAGATGGGGCGACACTGGCCCCGTCAAATCTTCCAACGACCAAGTTACCGAGCGGAAGACGTCGAACGGCACAAAGATGGAGCCCTAGGAAAAGGTTACATATTTGTTCCATTTGGGGTTGAAACATTAGGACCATGGGGCCGTGTGCAAAAAGTTTATTTAAAGTCATTTGTAAGAAACTCTTTGACACTACCTATGATCAGAAGACTGGCTCATATTTCGTCCAGCGAATTAACATTGTCATGTAGTGAAGTATGTAATATTAAGTCTTAAATCTATTTTGCATAATAGTGAACCTATTGCTATTCCAGATACATCAGTTTGTAGAATAAATGTATTAACTTATGAAAAATGTTTTATTTACTGTGACGATTTAATAGTTTTCGGACTAAATAGGGCGAATTCATAACAACAAATTAAAGGACGTATTCGAGCGACTTAGAAAATGAACCTTAAGCTAAATCCAAATAAGTGTGAATTTATGAAAACGCAACTATTGTGCTTAGAGCATATTGTTTCTGTTTTAGGTGTGTTACCTGGCCCCGGTAAATTAGAGTATTGTAAAAATATCTAGTACCAAATAATATGGACGAAGTCATACGTTTTATAGTTTTTTGCAGTTTAAAGCAAACTCATCTACATTGTAGATATTCCAACTATAATCCCGTAAGACTATAAGAAGAATATTGATTCTAAGTCATCGAAGTGGAAATGTCTATAGGCGACGGTAAACACTTCACTTTAACAAGGCCATCTCTCTATTTAAACGCTTCCAGAAATAAAAAATCTCATTGACCTGAAAAATCGCCGAAGCAGTGCATGCCCATCTAGGATTCGATCACACAGCACTTACACTGGAATGCTATGCGTGTGTCTTAGTTATTTAGCTTACATAAAAATTAGTCCATAAATGTCCCACTGCTGGGCTCGGGCCTCCCATTAAAGGAGGAACGGACAGTATACCCGCCACGCTTGTCCAAGGCGGCTTGGCAGGTTTGACACCTTGGTTATCTCGATGTGCAGGTTGCATCACGACGTTTTCCTTCACCGTTGTTAGCATGTGGTAATTGTAACAATATGCACATTAGATCAGAAAAATTGACGAAGTGGTGCATGCGTTCCGGCCAGAATCGAAACCGAACCCTCTGAGTCTGGGACGGGTGCGCTAGCCATTACGCTATCACGACTACTTACTTACTACTACTTAGCTTACATGATTTCATAAAATTGCTATACGATTAAAAATAAATACGATACATAGTTCACGCCTGCTCCTCATGGGGGGTAGGCAGAGACGTTAGATCTCCCCTTTGACGATCTTAACAAACAACTTTGGCTTCATCTACTTTCATCAATCTCTTTATGTATGACCTTTTTACCTGACCTTTCTTTAACACTTCTGCTATTTGGTCATGGTACATTGAGGTCTAAAGGCACCAACTCTACCATTCACACTGTTTTTTAATTATATTTTTATCCATTCTCTCTACGTGCGCGAACTAACTAAACATTCCTTTTCCAACTCTTATTATAATGTAAGTAATAGTACAATAATTATGTATACCACCATCGCCATTCTTAATCAGCAATATTTCTGCCACGGGTTGTCTGGAAGAGATCGCTTTTTAGCGATAAGACCGCCCTTTGTACACAATTAGAATAATACTAGTTCGTAAGTTTTTTTGTAATGGTGTACAATAAAGTGTTATCTATCTATCTATTATAGTTCGGCCGTTCTATAAAGCCACATTTGGCATCTATCAAACTGATCATAGTAGATACGTAAACTGTCGATGATGAAACAGTTGAACATTCTAATCGATATAGCAAATTACATATTACCAAACTGATTAAAATGAAACGATTTATTATATAAAAAAATATATTTTACGTTTCGTTTCGTTTTAAAATTTATGTTTGAATTTATCGATTATACATCAGTCGCTAGATCGCGTTACTAAAATTTAAGAAAAACAAGTGTTGACAAACATAACGTTGTCATGTGTTACGTTTCTAAAGAAATAAGCTGATCATGGTGTTTTCATTTGACATAAAATATTTTGATACTGTTAAAAAATTCAGTATTTATATATATATACATATTTAAATTTTTTTGTCCAATATGCTTACGTTCATATACATTAAAACACATGTGACTATGACACAGAAACTTCATAGATTTATTCGTGCCGCAGAGTCGTGTACACAATATTGTTATATCAAAAACTAGCTGCCCGGCGCGGTTTTACTCGCGCTCTGTCCCGCTCCTGTGGTATATAACGTCATGTTATATAGCCTATGACACTCCCTGTTAACGTAGCTTGCTAACAGTAAAAGAATTTTTAAAATCGATTTAGTATATCCAGAGATTACCTCCTACAACGTCACAAACTCACAAACTTTACCTCTTTATAATATTAGTATAGATAGGAGCAGAGGCGAGAAATATTTATCATCTTTCAAGTATTTAGTTCTGACTTGATAATAAAAGCGGCGTTATCATAATTCTAGTAGGTTCTGATTTAGTTTCAGGTCTGCACATGTGAGCCTGATGGTCCGCTTTGGGAATCAATCTTTTCAGATTATATTTGATCGATTTATGGTTATTTTTGTACATTGATTGCAGATCCTCTGGGAGATCATTTACAATGATTGGTGTCATATATTCCTCGCGCCTTGTCCCATACTCGTTAGTATATTTAGGAATAATATATTTACATGCGCCAGATCTCGGCCTCATGTTGTTGGGGTCTAGTCTTTTTCATTCTTATATAAAAGTTCAAATAGGATTTCTTAGAACGGCTCAACTATAATACACCTTTTTTATAAATATTTTCATACAGACTTATTTCTCTGAAAATATCCCATCTAATAGCTTCTTAGAAAAGAGGAAATAATGTGGCGGTAAACATACTTAAGATGTTTTCACAAGCTTTTCCACGAAAAACATCAATTAACTTTTTCACAAACTGTCTGGTTTCGTTGTATAGTAACTACAAAGGCCGTTAAAATCATGACAGAAATAAGATAATAGCGGTGTTTTAATTATTAGATTACAATTTATTTAAAGTGTTTTTTACAAAACATTGTTTCAAAAAGCGTTTTTTGTAAAACAGAAAAAGGTTTCGTAATTCATTTGAAGTATTTATAATACAGATTAGCACCTTAAGGGTTGTTTTAAAATAATGATGTTCACATATCGAAATTTCCGCGGGGTTCCCGAGACACAAAGTACCATAGGATTTAAAAAAGAATGTAATAAGCTATTGCGTTAGTGAAAACTGTGTCGAAATAAGCTAATTATTATGTACCCAAACAATTTCAAACCGCTCCTACGAAAATTCCCGCTGGACTCCCGGGGTAAAGAGTATCACACATTTTATTACATAAAATTTGCTATCGATCAGTGAAAAAATTGCACTGGAATTGAATTTATTTTTCAACCTGGTCATTTTAAGTTATTTCTAGAAAAATTCCCGCGGGATTCCCAAGATAAACGATAACGCAAATTTTTAGTTCAAAAATTTGCTGTCGATCAGCGTAGGCTAATAGTTATTACGTGAATCCCGAACAAACAGACAAACCAACAAACAGACAAGAAATCTAAAAAAATATCGTTGTTCTCTCTCCATCGTTTGTATAGCGCATTCCAGTTGTTTTTTTTTATAAATAGCTACATTGCACAGACATGGCATGTATACAATTTTATAAAATTATAGATATACTTAATTATTTAATAAAAAATTATCATGAATCTGTAAATATTCATATGAGGGTATAAAAAAACTAATAAGGTGTTTTAGGGACACCTGGTTGGAACAAACTTTCGAAGGCCATCGAAGTCCGTCGAGGGCCATATGAGGCCATCGGAGGCCATCGAAGAAATTGTATAGTAATAAGGACAATTACAAGACCTACAAACTTTGTTTTTTCTTTATATTTTGGAATTTAATTTAGTTCTAAGTTAGTTTATGTTTAATATTTAGTTGTATTTTTTTAAAGTTAGTGTAGTCCATTCATCAGTAAACACTCGAAATTGTAAACAATCGCAAATTGGCACATCTTTTTTGACCTGGCACACGGATTGTATCTATGACACAACCCGATAAAATAGTTTTAATGACCCCAGTACCATTCCGTGACACCATAAACCAATGGGAATTTCAAAGAGCCATTGTAATTTGCTTAAGCGAAATTGCTTCTGAGATATTAATCTTTGCAAGTTTATGCCAACTGTTAAACAGAATGGGATATTACGGTGCCAACTGATTTAGTCGTAAAGGAGTGTCTCCACTGGAAACATTAAAGGCACGTTTAGACAGACCAATACTAAAATAAAATCGGCCAACCGCATGTGAGACCGCGGACGGTGAAATACTTTACATGTGAAGAACGTCAATTTATCATTCGGTTACTGAGGTCTCAAAAAACTATAAAGCATTTATTTAATTGAAAATACCTCAATCATTTTTTTTAACGAGGGGAATCCCCATTGAGGGCCGTCAGCCGCGCATAGGGTGACAATCGTGGCCGTTGTGTGAGGATTCGCCAGGTCGGCGTGGTTGTAGCACTTCTAGGCAGAACTAAAGATGCCAGCCACGGTTAGGGATACCCATTAATATCCCTCGGAATGCCGTCCTTCGCCCTTAATGCCAGGGCCACGGGTTTATGGCATAGCCCCTTGATGTCGCGCCTCGACGGCATAACTGCGGGTGGGAAAGCCATGCAAAAAACACCTTAACCTACTTTAACATGATGGAATCATTATTTTGATTACAGTTCGTAGGGTCGGCCAGTTGCGATACCAAGCTCTCACAGAATATCGGCGTGAAACGGTCAGCATTGAGCTAATAGCGTTTCGTGCGAGGTGTGAGAGTTCTGGTGGCGTACTTCCCCTTCTCCCTATTCTAGTGGCGCGGGGTGGATATTCGACTAGGGTTAGCCGGTGAAAAAAACATATCTTATGATGCAAGCGCTGACTACACCCACTGTTTGTATGTGTTTGTAATTTTTATATTTAATTTTGCAATCTTACCACATATTTTGAAACAAAAGCTGGTGCTCGATCGGGTTATGAGTTGCTATTTCATTCAATTCTTGTAGAAAGCCCCTGAGCGTAAGAGATAGTAATACAGTAATAATATATGCACGAATATAAAACGTAAGCGCCAGTAAATTTATGGCTCTTTCGATCTTTTGATCGCTAGTTAATTTAGAGACACTGGCAATATGTTCGAACAGAACGGATATTTCATCCAATACGTGTGAAAAGCCGGCTGCCCAAAGTAAGAAATAGTAATACAGTAATAATATATCCACGAATAAAGAACGTAAGTGCCAATAAATTCATGGCACTTTCGACCTTTTGGTCGCTAGTTAATTTAGAGACACTGGCAATATGTTTGAACAGAATAGCTATTTCATCCAATAGGTGGGAAAAGCCGCCGAGAGTAAGAGATAGAAATACAGTAGTCCAGTCAGTCCAATTTTAGGACTTATTTTGTTTCCTTTGTTTTATTTTTCTCAATATTGTTAGTGTTTATTTATCCTAAATAAAACGATTTTTCTTTATAATAATATTTGCACAAATAAACACGTAAGCGCCATTAAATGCATGGTGTTTTCGACCTTTTATCGTCGTCATCGTCGTCAGTCATTCGCGGTCCACTGCTGGACGTAGGCCTCCCCAAGACGGCGCCACTCATCCCTGTACTCTGACTTCCTCACTCAGCGCCTACCGGAGACCTTGTACAGGTCGTACATCGGGCTGGAGGGCGTCCGACACTACGTTAACCATGACGCGGTTTCCACTCCAGGACTCATCTGCTCCATAGCCCATCGGTCCTGTGGCAGACGACCGAACTCGACCTTTTGATTGCTAGCTAATTTATAGAAACACTGGTAATATGTTTGAACATAATGCGTAAACGCCAATGAATGCATGGCGCTTTCGCCCTTTTGGTCGCGAGTTTTTTAAAGATAAGCTATGAGGAGTCGAGTTGTATGAAGTCCACGCTACTGCTCTATTTCATATCCCATTCTTCCTGTCGGATCCTCCTATCCCGTTCCCTTCATCGCATCCTAAAGGCTAACAACGCATTGATTCACTTCTAGCGTTGCTTTAACGTTCATACGCGACAGTGACCACTTTCCATTCCATAGGTTCCTGTTTATCAGCTTCGCTAAATGAAAAAACCCAGGTTATTGGCATGAGACGCCTTTGGCACTATACTAAACTAGTGATTAGAATAGTACTGGTGGTAATAATAAAATTACAATATAATCTCATAAATAACAAGACTAATCCAATAAAAATCCAATTTCCACCTGAATATCGAAGGATTCTGAAGAAAAATATTAACTTCACTGGAGCGTAAGTCATACTCGCGTAGCGATTGGTAGCAATGTAGCCGCGTAGCAACTACGCCGGCCGTAGCCCCGAGTTCGTAGTCTAGTTCCAATGTTTCCGTGGAAACTTTACTCTGATTATAAGTTTGTTTTACATTAATGGCCTTATTCATAGAGAGTTAGAGTAAGTTTGAACGCTTCTTTATGGTTCTAAAAGCGTTCAAACTTACTCTATCTCTCTATGAATAAGGCCGTAACTCTATACCAAAAGCATTCCTCACAAAAAGTTTCGGTTTTATTTTGATTATGATTGTGTGTATTATTTGACAACGCAATATTTGTATTCAGGCATAGGGCGACGTGAAAAACACGCGACTTCGTTCGGATACGCGACATGAAAGCGAACATAAACGTCAGGGCAAACGTCGTTGACTATTATGTGTGTATTATAATTTTTCAAGACATGCGTTGTCAAAGCCGAGGGCGGTCACTAGCTTTTTAATTATATACATATATACACATATGCATATATACATATACATAAAGCTTTATTTCACAAATTGATAATGTTACTAGCAGGTGGCAGTAAAACTTCGTTCGCGTTACCGTGTTTGTTATTGAACTGCAACGGCATCCCCAGAAAAGCGACGACTGCGCTTATCACTATATATGTATATTATACGGAAACGTCATTTACATGGAAAAAAGTATTCTAAGTGTCGACGCGGGATATAAGCTAGCTTTTGTCAAATTTCGTTTAAATCCGTTTCGTACTGTTCAAGTGCTACTCTAACACGCAGACAAAAATTCTAAAATATATATTTTCAGAATCTCCTATTCCAAATTATCCCTCCTGTTTTTTTTTACATTTTTAGTCGTCTCATACAAACTAGAACCCTTTACATGTTTATTATATTGAAGATAAAATACAATATTAATAAACAAAAAATCTGAAAGCCTCCACAAAATTTAAAAGTGAAAATAAAGAATAACGCTTTTACTAAACCACTTTAATTAAACGCCCGTCGCTCAAAATTAATAAGGAGTTTGCAAAAAAAAATAATTGACAAGATACTTAAAAAAGAGGGTAAAGCGTAAATAATTTTTGACTTAGGTTCTGTATCAAATTCAAAATAGGGACAAAGGCACATGCATGCTACAATAAATTCTAATATTAATTTATGTACATATATAAGAACATACAAAATGTCATGATAGTGTTACAACTTAAGTTCCGACAAAAACAAAACCCACATGCATATCTATAAAAAAACATATTTTATTACCTGTCGCCATTTGAACTAATTGTAATTCTTTTATGATTGTCTTCTTTTGTTTACTTATTTATTGGTTATTGTGGAGAACAGCCTACTGACTCGTTTATGGCCGTTTGCAGGCATAATTAGCCAGGTGTGCGGATTAAGATTCTAGGAAATTCGGTCCACGCTGCCGGGCGGACATGTTGCATTTGTGAGATATAAAGCAATGGCCCGATTGAGGAAGGGCAGTCGAGCGATAACCACGAGCGAAGCAAGACTTGTGTAAATTCGGTAATCTATTTAGTAACGGACTTTGCGTGTGATTTGTACCTGTGTTATACGTGTTTGTATAGTTCTAATAAACTCTACAATAATTGCAACGGCATTTTAATTCGAGTCCTGCAACTCGTAACAATAGCAATGATTTTAGTTTATTTAAACAATAATGATTTTGCGCTATGTGCCTCTTTTTAACTGTACGCTTGCTTGTGACCGCGGCTTCGTTTGTGCTAACATAAATTTATAGACAAAGTGAAATAACGGCCGCTGGATGTACCACACGGTCACTGTGAAAATCAAAAACAAACATTCCACGGGAACCGTACAATTTCCGGGATAAAAAGTAGCCTCGTGCAATAAAAACAAGTGACGATAACTTTTTGTAAAATTATTTTCATTATTATGGTCAAGAAGTATTTATTGATTTGTTTATGTATATTGTTGCGGACAAAATCACCCCCGACCTATTCCCCGGAAATCCCGTACCCCCACGCCGCGCTTACCGCGAATATGTAACTCGCTCCGTTAGCTGCTAAGTGTCTGCATTTTAATAGTACTTTAGTAAGCACGGTGCGTGCCGCCGGCATGATCGGTCGAATATACACGAATTGGAAAAGTATATATATACACACAAGGAAGACTCTACAGCCAGTGGACTCTCAGTGTGACTACGTGGATCTGTGGACCACCAGTGTATTGTGATTAGTGCCATTCGTATTGATCGGCGTAATCGATACAATTAGTGCTATCTGTGTTCAGTGGAACATCCGGGTTCTAGTGGTAAGTCGTGTTGGTTGACCTTGAACGTGCCGTTTAGTACAGTAGTGCTGATCATACCTGTTGCTTTTGTAGCACCTATAAATAAATACAGTCCATATGCCAAAGGGTGTTTCATTCAGTGCGACCCCTGCGTCGCCACTCCCAACATATATTATATTACAGTTTTTGGTATCACAACAAGACGAAGATTTGCATTGACAATCATTGTTGTAACGGACATAATTCCGATACAGCAATAAGCTAAGTGCAAGCCTTGTTTGCTAAAAATGCGGTATACAAATTTACAAATTTGATATTAATACTATTATCATCATAAATCATGTAAGTAATGTAAGTGCGTCGCTATTTCTTCAAATACAGTTCTTCTTTCTTTCTTTTTTTTCTTACTTTCTTTCAGTTTTCATTACGTGGGCAGTCTGCCTGTTTGCCAAAGAACGTACATGCGGTTTTGATCAAATGTATTTGGAAAATCATTTTATTTTCCACTCTTTGATAATACACATTTATTAAGAACACTCAAAGTGATAAAACCTTTTGAATTAGTGTCATGTATGATACTTTCATAACGTTAACAAAGAATACATGAACAAAGTATCTTCATCTCAATAGAAAGAAAGAATCACTTAAGAAAATCTTATTTCTTAGGTTAGATTATAACTTTAATGTTCTATCTCTAAGATACATCATTTATGAAAAAATATATTCTTTCCAAATATATATCTCTTCTATTTTTTAATAAGAAAAAGAAAAGATAAAAGGTACCCTAAAAATGTAAATATTTAATTTTCCTACGCAAATGAAGGTTAATTTATCAAACTTGAGCTATTACTTACTCTGGGTATTGTTAACATTAATACTACTTCAGTTGGAAATACAACCTTGGGCCGGATTCAGCCGTCATCGAAACCTCTGACATATACCACTTAGAAAACGGAAATATGTTAATTAGTTTAGCACAGCATTTCAAGAAGCGGTCAAATTTGTAATTCATCATAACATACCCTTTTATATGATATCGAATAAAAACAAGATGGACTCTAGATGTGGAATCTATATTATACAATTCTAAAAATGCCGTGTCTGTACATTAAAGTTTAAAAAAAACCAACTGGAATAGACTATATAAACGACGGAGAATACGATGCAATTTTTTTAGATTTCTTGTCTGTTTGTTTGTTTGAGATTCAGGTAAAAACTACTAGGTTTTCGCTGATCGACAGCAAATTCTTAGATTTAAAATCTGCGTTACTTCTTTTCTTATCCCGTAAATCCCGTGGGAAATTTTCTGTGAATGATTTTAAATGACCAGATTTAAATTTTTTTTATTCCATAATGGTTTTTTCACTGATCGATAGCAAATGTTACGTAATAAAATGTGATATTGTTTATCCCGGGAATCCCGCGGGAATTTTCCTGGGAGCGGTTTGAAGTTGTTCGGGTGCATAAAAATTACCTTAATCCGGCACAGTTTTCACATAGCTTACGTTCTTTTTTAAATACTCTGGTACTTTGCGTCCGGGAATCCCGCGGGAATTTCAAGTCAAGTGTGCACGAAGTCTCTGGGATATCCTAGTATATAATGCAAATTCGCAACCATGTTCTAACTTAAATCTATACTAATATTATGAAGAGGAAAGATTTGTATTTTTGTATGTTTGTAACGAATAAAGTCAAAAACTACTGGACCGATTTCGAAAATTCTTTCACCATTAGAATTATACATTATCCCAGATTAAGAGAGAGAGAACAGCAGCACATTGGTAGTACTTCTGGTGTTACAAATGGCGATAGGCGATGATAACCGCTTTCCATCAGGTGGGCCGTCTGTCTTTCGGCTGAACTCAAGCAATAATAAAAAAGATCCACAATTACACCCGGTAGGTGCCGCCGGAATGGGGTTTTAGATTTTTATTTTATCAGGGCATGACAACGTCTGTCAGAACCGCTAGTATACAATAATTACACTAACTTAAAAGAATACAACAAAATATTAAAATTATACTAAATTATAAATAAATTAAAATAATGAAATTTGCAAATAATATACGAGTTCCAAATCGCCGGCAGTGGAGACTGTTGCGAACTTCAGGAGGGCTTGAAACGCCGCAAATATGATACATTAGCAACGAATACATATTTGTGGCTTTCAGTGTCGAACCTCTAGGGCCATGGGGTCTCGAAGCTCAACGACTCTATCGAGACTGAACAAATCGTTTAATAGAAGTCTCACATGACCAAAGAAAGGGCTGGCCTGTTTTGGGGCAGCGTATTAGCGTTGCCATACAGCGAGGAAATGCGGCTAGCGTTTTGGGATCGTTCTCAACTGTCGGCGATTTGGAACTCGTATATTGTTTGTAATTTTCATTATTTTAATTTATTTATATGTTAGAATATGTATAATACAAATAATTACATTACAATGATAAGCTGCGATGAATATACTGCGATGGATGTGTGGAATGACGCGGCAAGACCGTGTCAGGAACTCCCGCATCCGCGGCAGTGTTCATGTCCGTGGCTAATTATGTGGGGAACAAATGTCTAGCCACGCTTCCTCCGCCAGGTCCCGGTCGAAGGGGAAGGTCCAAGAAATGATGGCTTGATGTTGTGAAGGATGACATGCGTACCAATAGTCACAAAACGGGGGATGCTGAAGATACCGCGCGTGGAGTAGAAAAAGTAGGAAAGCGAACACTGGACGTCGGAGTGAATGCAACTGGGATTTAAAGCTCGGATAGTATAGTTGATAGCCTATTGCAATAAAAGAAAATTTAACATAGTAATATTGTATTCTACCCATAGTCCCTCAAGACTATAAGTAGAATACTGAACCTAGGTCACCGTCTTCTATAGGTAAGGTGCTAAGGCTGGCTACGTTTCTTTGCTAGGTTGCCATACTGATCCATTGTCTAAGTTAGGCACCAGCTCTCTGGTCACCTGAAGAGTCAATCTCAATTTGTGTAATTTTTAAATTATATATAATAATTATATTATATAATATTTGAATAATATATATGTAAGCAGTGCACTAGCAAGGGCTTCGCTATTTCGTTGAAGAAAGTCTTTTCATTTTTTATTAAACCACTTTCCATCAGGTGGGTCGTGTGCGGATTGACTACTTGAGGCAATGAAAAATTCTCTTAAAGAATTAGGCTTTATATCCAGCGAATGACAGTGGTCTGGTAAAGTTGTAACGCGTTTCAATTTAGGTGTTTTTTATATGTTGTGTAGCTATAATGGTAAAAGAATTAATGTAGAAAATCAATTATTTTACCGTTAAAGCTTAGGCTATATAGGAACGCGCTGCTTGTTGCTATCAGACAAGTCATTACTGATATTTAAAACTATGACCAAAAATATATGTAATATATTCATCTATAAACATTTATATATTTTTGTAGATATGTATATTACAGGTTAGGTCTAATTATTCCTTAAGTTAGGTTGCCTGGAAGACATTGCCTTAAGCGATAAGGCCGCCTATTGTTTCTACCATGACAATATTGTAATTGTGCATTTTTGAAATTATATATTTGGTGAGCAATAAAGTGTTATCTACCTATATTAAATACTAGCTGTGCCCGCGACGTCATCCGCGTGGAATTTGTTTTCAAAACCTCCCCATTTTGAAACATTCTTCATTGGTGCTCCGCTCCTATTGGTCTTAGCGTAATGATATATAGCCTATAACCTTCCTCGATAAATGTGCTATCTAACACTGAAAGAATTTTTCAAATCAGACCAGTAGTTCCTGAGATTAGCGCGTTCAATCAAACAAACAAACTCTTCAGCTTTATATATTAGTATAAGATATATCTATTTCATCTATAACATTTCTGCATAAATATATATATATATATATATATATATATATATATATATATATATATATATATATATATATATATATTTATTAGCTTGTAAAATCATTTTTGTATTGGTGTAAAATAAAGTATTATCTATCTATTATTTTTTTAAGTTATTTATGTTAATGTTTTATTTAATACATAATTATATTTTTTTAAAAATAATAAATCGCTGTATCTCACATTTTAAACCATAACCAATGTAATTAAGTTTAAAATTTTGTACCGGACACCTCTGCGGCGAGAGTATGGTAATTTTGCATACCCTCAAAGAGATAATGAGCGCCTAGCTAACGGATTACTAGATTATTTTGAACCTTTGTGAATTTATTAATTATTTATAAATACAACATTGAGAAAGGGTCAGTTTTATTTGGACGTTAGTCAAGGGAATTAATTTTATGGTCCACTTTTGAAAACAACAATTTTTAGCTCATATGCGTGGAGTCTACGCACAACGAAGTCTCTCTTATAATTTTTATAATGCTTACACGCTGCTTAATCTTTACTGTGCTCAAGTAAGATCTTGCATGGAGTATTGTTCTCACCTTTGGGCTGGCTTAGCTAAATACCAGGTTGAAGCGCTAGAGTCAATTGATAGAAGAGCCAAGAGGTTGATTGGAAGCAACCGGCTTGTCAATAGAAGGCTTCAATATGGGTATAGAGCATTGACGCCGGGTTGCTAGTATATCGGTTTTTATAGGATTCATTTCGGAGAGTGTGCGTTTGAACTGTTCGACCTGATCTCGGACCACAAGACGCTCTGGTATACGCCATAGTTTCACAGTGGAAACGCTACCAGTGCGTACTAAACGTTTCGCCTTCACGTTCCTTTTACGTACGGCAGAGTTGTGGAATGCACCACCAGAGTCCGTGTTTCCCGAAAAGTACAATCCGGGGTATATTCAAGTCTCGTGTGAATAGGTACTACCTAGGTAAGCTTGCTCCATCTTCGACCGCATCATCGTCCGACATTAGGCGTGATTGTGGTCAAACGCAAACCTATTTATTATTATAAAACAAAACAAAAATGTTTGATCCGAAAAGGTTTTATTGTTTTAATATATTTTTAGTTGTCATGTAGATTTTCATTCGTTTATTAAATTGGTGTAAAATAATATCGTAATTATTTCCGAATACTAGTTTGACAAACGTAGGCTGATTTTTAATCAATTTCCAAAAGGAGGAAGTTCTCAGTTTGAGTGTAGGTTTTTTTGTATGTTTGTTCTGCGGTTACTTCGTCAGTTATGAACCGATTTTCAAATTTTTTTCTTTATCTGAAAGTGTTCGTCAGGCGGTCCCATTGTCACCAAGTCGGTATCTGACGAGTGGATCACAGGGAAATGGAGAGCAACCCTTGTTGAAGAACGCTGAACGCCTATACTCTTCGAAAAACAACTATACGCGTATCAGTAGTACAATTTCTACAGGTGCTTAATATGAATTACTATAGAATTTATTAGAACTATACAAACACGTATAACAAAGGTACAAATATAACTGAACGCAACCAATACAAACTGAACGATTCAATAACACGCGCTAAGTCCGTCACTATATAGCTCATCGAATGTACAGGTCTTGCTCGTATCGTAATCGTCGCTTGACTGCCTCACCCCTCCCTTTTATTTTGTAAAAATACAATATGCCTCGACGCAAAACAATAACAACAAGAATTAGTTCGTCACACCTGCCTAATGACGGCCATATAACAAGTAGAATAGCAATAGAATGTTTTTCTTAATTACTAATTCTAAACGCATAGTAAACAAAAGAAGTGCAAATGCGGGCAGGTAATAAACCGGGTTTATGGCAGGCAGATGTGCATTTACTTTTTATCCGCATGTAACAATATTAATTCTAAAGCTATTCATGTAACTAAAAAGTAGTTTTTTTTTAAACAAGAACAAATGCAACTTCAAACTAAAAAGCAAAAAATACCGACTTCAAGATGTCATAGAAAATATTTATTTTTGCTTCTTATTTTGAAATCGGTTTTGTTTTTGATAAAAAGTTCTACCTCATATTCAAAAGTTAGAGAGAGGGGAGGGGGGTACTCTTGTAAGACACACATTTATTTTACTTTTCTATTGACTGCTAGTGGCTGATGCAGTATGAACTTCTATCTCCAGCCTGTGTAAACAGTAAATGAATGGCCTGGTGATACAACAGAGGTCGCCTTTGTAGCGTCAAACCTGAATCTTTTATCACAGCGTCCCAATTTGAAATTCAAATCACACGACCATTAATCCTGAATGGTCAATCTCTAATAATAAACTCAGTACTACGCGGGGTAGTCAGAGGTTTCGGGAATTACATCTAGTAGTCATATTAGGTATATAGTATAACTAGGATATACCCGCGCCTTCGTCCACGCTAGACTTGAAATACCCACAGGATTTCCAGGATTAAAAGTAGTGCAGATTTTGTCTAAGAATTTGCTCCGATCAGCGAAAACCGCATCCAAATCCGGCCATTAGTTTTTATGCGAATCCCGAAGACAGATAAGAAATCTAAAAAAAATTGCTTCGTTTCATTTATGTAGTCTATTCCAGTTGTTTTCTTTTATAAATAGCTTCAATCTACAGATACGATATGTGTAGAATTTTATAATATTGTTACGAGTTGCAGGACTCGAATTGAAATGCCGTTGGAATTATTATAGAATTTATTAGAACTATATAAACACGCATAACATAGGTACAAATATAACTGAACACAACCAATCCAAACGTAATGCACGATTCAATAACATGCGCAAAGCCCGTCACGAAATAGATTACCGAATGTACACAAGTCTTGCTTCGCTTGTGGTTATCGCTCGACTGCCTCATCTCTCAATTGGGGCCTTTAAATTTAACAATTGGGGTTTTATTCTGTACAAATACAATATTTCTGCTCGGCCGCGTGGACTGAATTTCCTAGAATCACATCTGGCTATAGACTATCATAAAAGATTATAATACACAATGAGCGGTTTTCTTAATCACAAATTTTAAACACAAAGTAAACAAAATAAGTCCAAATGCCGAAAAGGTAATAAAATGTCTAATGGTATACAGGTGTGAATTTGTCTTTTGTCGGCGTTCAGATTATAACAATATTATAGATGTTGCTTGCAATAAAAAACCAAATATAACTTCGTCCACGATTCTTTATTCTATGATATTTATTTATTTGGTTTACCTTACTGTATTTTACTATGATATTACTAAGTATGTAAATTGCTTTTTACAAACATAAACATGACTAATAGAGGGTAAACCGAGGATATTATATTATACATTATTTGCAATTAGATATTTTATAGTATGAAAATTACAATGCATTAAAGTAAATTATGACATTAATAACTATTAAATTTCAACATTTTAAACAGTTTTTAAAAATTAATTACAAGCCAGTAATGAGAAATACAATTTTCTGCGAAATTTATAATTCAAATTTGCATATAGACCAATAATTTTGTTATGATTTTTGGGATGTGAATTGAAAATGCCATTGGACTTATAACAAAGTTTATTAGAAATACCTACACACAAATAATTCACAGTCCAGACAAACAAAACTAAATGCAACAAGTCCAAGCCGTAAAGCAGAAAATCGTAATGACATAAATCGCGCAAAGTCCAGCGTTAAAGATTTGTCCTCGTTTCGAAAAGTACACTTAAAGTGACACCTCGATCGCATTTGAAACTCAACTCACTTAGTCCCAACTGAACGACCTTATATATTTGTAAATTAGACATGGCCTCCTAGCAGCATGCCCACTATTTCCTTGAATTCTTAACTTGTAAAGTTAATTACTTCTAAAAATGTGCAACGCAATGCAAACAAAACAAAGAAGGATTTATGACGTCTTACTAGGAGGCATATAAAAGGATTAACGCAAACAATAGATTTAAATTCGAAGAGGTAATAAAATACCTATGAAGGATTAGTATCGGTTCGCAACAATATTAATGTAATGATTTATCAGCTTACATACTCTAGGTATGGGAGAGTATCACTCGCTGCCCCGCCTGTCAGGGCAGGCGGAGTTGGTCGAGCGCTTTTTTTATTGTGTAAAGCAGGCAAACAGGCAGCCACCTGATGGAAAGAGGTTACCGTCGCCCATGGACGTTTGCAACACTAGCGGCGTCGCCGACGCGTTGCCGACCTCTAAGAAATTTTACATCGCCCATTATTTACAAAACCCCATGTCGTAGCGCAAAGGGAAAGTAGTAGTAGCAGGTAGTTCCGTCCAGATAATTGTTGACTCTGTGGTTGACCGGGCTAAGCCTTTGCCGGCTTACCTTACTCCAAAACAGAGGCTTCGGGTTCGATTCCTGGTATAGTAAATTTCGGAAACGTATTTTCTCCGTTATTTACTATGATCTGGGTGTCTGGGATCGGCCCCAGAATGGTCCGTTGTATATTACCCATAACACAAGCGTAACTTGCTTAATTTGGGGATATACAGTGTGTGTTTGTCTGCCGATTTATTATTATATTATTAAAAATGTTCCAGATAACCGACGGTGAAATGTGATTTCATGAAACTATCGAGACGACTTTTAAAATGTCAAAAATAAAAAATGTAACGACAATAAGCTACGGAGATCTAAAATAAATACAAATACAGCTATTTTTACAATTATTACATTTTGTTTAATTAAAAACAACTTTGTAACGGTCTTAAGCACGGCATTTTATTTGATTTTGATTAGTTGAGAGATTACAGAAGATAAAAAATGTCAAGTGTCAATAATTGTAATGTTAAACTTATTAACTACCCCTCGACGTTGGTAATTTTTGACAGTTATTTATAAGTTATTTTACCGCCTCTTATCCTTAAGAGGAGTATATGGGTAAGATTTTAACTAATCGGCTGCTGAGCAGTTTCTTAAAATTTAATTTAACAAACGATTATACGTAAGGCCAATTATATAGTGGACCCCAACTCGTTTAATTTTAATTGTTGTTTTTGGATAATTATTTGTTTTCAAATAAAATGCCACGTTTAAAAACGTTACAATTTAGTTTTAATTATGTGTATTGGTCGCGAAAACTTAAGAAAATACTATTTGTTTCTTTGCTTTCCTGTTTGAGATATTAATAAAATATACATTCTACATAATTCCATACAACCTAGCTGAAGCTAGGAAGCCATATTAATTCAGCTCGCATACATGGAGTTACACGTAGTCATAACTTAAGTGAAGGTACCTCATCACAAATCCGCACTGACTCAAATTATCAGCAACAAACTTACCTAAACTGCTCGAGTCACGTCATCGACTAAATTTGCGGAACTAGCCCAAATTACGTCTAGGGTTGTCACAAATATAAAGCTGTGGTGTAAATAAACTAAAATAGTGTATAATAATAGTGTAACAAAAAATAAATATATAGATATTTTTTTGGGTAAAATCAACAAATTTCGGCAAAGTATTCTAAATTCATTTTTATCAGATCAACAGTAAACTATTTACACTTGTATACCTAGCATATATCAAATAAACACACACACACACACACACACACACACACACACACACACACACACACACACACACACACACACACACACACACACACACACACACACACACACACACACGAACTCACAAACACACACATTAACATTACAAACGTACTAATGAATTATGGAACAAAAAAAATGTCTTTTTTTCCAGCATAATGTGACAACCTATAATTAAGTTTGCACTTAGACCATATTACCTCAATGTAATAATACAAGCAGATGTATGTACTAGTGTAAGACTTGTTGGTTGTTCTCAATAAATTAAAAAAAAAACAATTTATTGACAAATATTCTATGAAGATACAAGTTAAATTGGTTGCAGCACTAAGGTTAGCCTGTTTCGCGGGAATACAAATATAACATTTCAGAATCAACTTCTTTAGATACAGTAGATTACTTTTATTATATGAAATTTATCGTACTTCTTTTGTTTCTGCACTCTTTATTTTTCCATGATTTTAAACGTAACTTTGTAAAATAAATATTATTATTATAAGTAAAATTCGCGTATTTGCCACATGTTAATGTCTATTTATATACAGTCCACGTGCTCTCCACAAATATAATATACAGATGACATACAAGTTATTTCAATTTATTAAACTTAGGTAGAACGAGATAGTTGGTTATAGGGTTATTTGGATATTTATTCTTTCTTTCTTTGTAGATAGTGGAATCGACATCAAAATTTAAATATAAGTGAGTAAGTTACTTCTAACTCGTAAGAAAACTAGAGTATAATACAAACCTTTTTAAAGCCTGTGTAAAAGGAAGAGACAAAGTAAGATTTATATATTTTTGTATATCTAATACTACTAAAGTAGTAGTAGTAGTAAAGTACTAATAAATAACAGGCTATTGTTTCTAAATAACTTAACACAATAAAAGAAAACTTAACTTATTTGTATTGTATTCTAACCATAGTCTCTCAAGACTATAAGTAGAATACTGAGCCTAGATCACCGTCTTCTATGGGGAAGGTGCCCAGAAGAGTGGCTACGTTTCCTCGCTGGATCGCCATACTGATCCGTTGCCCGAGGTAAACGCCAGCCTTCTGATTACCTGAAGAGTCAATGAGTCGTTTGATAAATTTTGATAGAGGCTCATTATTATTAAGTAAGCTATTTAAAAATAACAGTTTTAAAAATTAATTTATGTTACAAGTAAGTGAGTTGTTTAAACATAACAGTCATTGAAAAATTAAATATTTTACAAGTGAGCGAGTTGTATGAAAAAACAGTCATAGAAATTAAATATTGTTACGAATTTGTAGGGGACATGTAGGATGCAAATTCTAAAATACCGTTGGAATTATTACAAGTACACACACGTAATTTACAGGAAAGAAAACCGTTATCGTCGCGCAAAGTTCGCCGTTATAAGATGCTCGGTCCGAAAGTGCACTAGGTAACGCCTCGTTCGCAGTCAGAACACGTGTGGCACATTTCCCGACTGACCGAATCTCATCCATTTGTAAATTACACATGGCCTCCTACTAACATGCCACCCACTGCTTGTTGATCGTTAAATGGTCAGCTTATTAGTTTCCGAGAATTCGCATGAAATACCAACACAGGAAAGAAGGGTTTACCGTTTTACGGCGGCGTGAACAAAGAGGTTAGACACCTGTAAAGGATTAGTTTCGGCTTGCAACAATATGTTACAAGTGAATAAGTTGTATGAAAATAACAGTCATCGCAATTTAAATAGAAGTGAGTTGTTAGAAAATAACAGCCTTTCTTTAAAAAGATAGTAAAGCAAAGCAATTTATAAAAGTGTCGATATTTCGATTCATAAGATCGTGACAACCCTAACACTATGGAACTTGTGAGGAATTATAATGAAGGTAAACATTTTGGCATAAACACAATTTTAGGTGACAGCCCTCTTTGTCCTCGAAGAGAATTGTTTATTTTATATATCAAGATTTAAATGTAGCCTTTCTATATAATTTAACTTCCAAAATATTCAAGAGGGTTCGTAACAAATATTATGTGACATAATTCTTTTTTATTTCGAAAATATAAGTTCATGATAAGTAAAATGTATGAATCTTTTAATTCATTTATTTCAAAGACACGAAATATATTGACATTGTTGTGTTGTGTTTGTGCCGTACTCATAGACAGATAATGGTGTATTAATTGACTTTTTTTTACTACTATTGACTGAATGTCAAGTAACACAAATGAAACGAAAATTTTATCACCCTTTTAAGGCAGCTGATGAAGACTTCTTTCCCATTTTGGCAAAAATTGAAAATTAAGGTTTAACTTTCACAAATACCCAGATCATAAAATAACGGAAAATGCGTTTACCATGCCATGAATCGAACTTTGATCTCGTTTCAGCGAGCTAGGTAGGTAAAGACTTAGCCCACACAACCACAGCCGTCATTACCAAATTCAACATTACCAAATTCAAAGCAAACAAAACGTTTATAAGTAAATGTGTTCCTACCCGAATTTTTATCGACCGGCGAAGATAAGGAAGCCAATGACCTTTTTAAGATCCCACCACATAGATAGCCACGACTTTTCCCTGATTTAAGCAAAGTAATTTACTGACTTTACGATTATTCTCTTAGAGAAAGCACTTTAGTAAGAGCAGGCGTAGCCATTGGGATAGTAATTGTATTTATAAATTATTTTTGAGGGTATTGAGTCATATCTAAGACCATAAAAAAAGAACCAACAAATATAGAAACACATTAATTTTGAAAAAAATTAGTTAATCATATTCAACTGCCTAAATACGTTTTACACAAAACGTATTGACAGTTCTTTAAACGTATTTAGTGGCAAATTTTGCGTTTTGTCAGACGCTAATTGTATTTAAGGGTGTTAAATGCGTTTTGTGTTTTTTAAATAAATTTAAGCAATCTTATGCAAGCGGCCCTAAGTGTGTGAGCGTGTTTATGAACTATAGAGTTATGTAGATCAAATCATTTTAAATCAAATAATGTATTTACTCAAAAACACGGTAAACAAAAATATTAGATGAGATTATGTTACTTTATGTTTCACATGTTTTTGCCCTTTCAGGCATGCAAATAGTAATTATTTAGGTGAATTATTTTTGTGTGTTCAAATGGGTACCGGGATGCTTTAGATTCAAATTTGAGCCTGGTAGGTGGCGCCGGTAAACTCCTAACCGGTGGGAGCGATTTTGATGAAATTTTTTGTTTGTTCAAGTTGAATCGAGAATAGTTTAGATAACATTTGGTTCCGGTAGATGGCGCTGCAATCGGGTTCCAGATTTTTATTTTTTTAAGAGCACGACAACGTCTGCCGGGTACAGCTAGTTAAAATATAAAAATCTAGTTACGAACCATCAATGTTGACAGCAGAAAAGGAAAATATGTTTGGGTAATTGTAATTTATATGCTGGATTACAAAAAGTTCTATAATTTTACAATAATAACACAATAAAAAGTAACAAATAAAAAAACGTGCTTAGTAATTTTCAAACTATAGTAATTTTTATGTTTTGCTTCGCACCGACTTAAAAATGTTTTAGATAATATATATTAATAACAAAGCGGTCCCGGCAGACGACGTCCTGTCCGGAAAACATTCAAGCCCAATTATGAATCAACTCAGAAACCTTTGGCCCATGCACAACAACTTTGCAGAAAAAGATCATCACATGATCAAATGTATAGTTTACGATTCTATAAAGGACATACAGACAAATTCATTTTTATATATCAAGGTAAGATATCGTAATTAAAAATAGCTTTAGAAATAAGTTATTTTATACTTTTTAGTTTTTCAAATCGGTTTTTTGTTCATTGTTACTTTTTAGTGTCTAGCTATGATGTGTAGACCTACGAAAGGTGCCGCGCGCCTTAACAAATACAAGTCCCAAGAAACGGTAACGGAAAAAAATCATAAAATAATGTTCATAAAACGAAAGCCACTGGGCCAAACTATGTTAAATTTTTAGGGGACCAAATGGCAACTATTCCACATCAAACTAAAGGAGAATCTCGTAAATCTGATCATAAATCTCAGCGTAATCGGTGTACATACGGAACGGAACAGATTTTTTTTTTTTCATAAAAAATGTTCATAGCATGAAAACCACTGGGCCAAACTATGTTAAATTTTTAGGGGACCAAATGGCAACTATTCTAAAAAAGAATCACGTAAATCAGCGTAATCGATGTACATACATTTAAAAAAATACCAATCAAATTGAGAACCTCCTCGTTTTTGAAGTCGGTTAAAAAGTACTATAAGATTTTAGAAAGATATTTGGTTAAGGTTCATTCTATTTCAGGATGGCCCCAAAATGGGCTTTGTCCTTTATGAGGCTACGTCGTTTTGTAAGATGATAAAAATATATCAATTGAGTTGACTGTCCGCTCCCTTATTACTTGATTTAGAAGGCAATATAAGTTCATCAACAATGTCGACAACCAACTCGATAGTTTGTGAACAATTTAGTCAATGATCAGACCAGATAAAGCTCATATTATATCCAACAATCCCAGCCTCTGAATAAGCGTTATAAAGTGACCACTTTATTCGAAACACCTAGACTAACTGGCAGAAAGAAATAGCCTGTCCGAGTTATTTTCATTTATTTTTCCTCATTTTATTTCCTTTCCTTTCGCTTTCCCCTCGTTAGCCGTTGGAAACCTATTTATTTACTGGCTTTTCTATTCTCCTAATTTCATAGAGTAATGCGGCCAATTACAAAAAGCAGGCGGTTTATTTAGAATGAAAAGCCCATCGTACCTTGTTTACAATATACTGTATTTGCCAATGTCATTATTAAAAGACATTTTAAATGTTACACCAAAGATTTTACACGTATTTCTCTTGCAATATTTGTAAACAATGTAATCTGGCTGACCACATTTTTTAATGGTTTTTAAGGGAAAAAATAGTATATTTATTTCATTTAATGTGTACACATGAATAACTTTTAAATACAATATTTATTACGTTTTTGCTTTAATGTTCAGTTTTCATTTAATACACTGGTATTTTATATGCATTATAGATGAACATTTTTTTGAAGATTCTTAAATAGTTTTTTTTTGTATAAAAAGAAGTGTTTATTCTGATATCAAAACTCAAATCAATCAAAGACAACAATATTTTTTTCTATACTTAATATTACTCGTATAAAGAGGTAAAGTTTGTGACTTTGTGACGTTGTAGCGGGTAATCTCTGAAACTACTGAACCGATTAAAAAAATCACTGTTGGCAAGCTACACTATCCCCGGTTGACATAGGCTATATCATATTTTCAAAAAATTTGGGATCCTTACTAAAACTCCAATAGTGTAAGCCAAGGTGCAAAAAAAATACCCAAAATCGCGTGCGCTGCGAAAACTATTGATGATAGAATAAAATAATGTACTACACCTTTGCAGAACACATCATTATTTACAAAAAGGGCCGCGACAGCATATATCTAACTATTACAGTTATGCCACAATAAATGTTCTTTTATTTTAAAAATTTAATTAAAATGCCGCCGCTAGAAAAGGCTCTTTATTTGTATCTTGGTATTCATTCTTATCAAAATAAATTACTTCATATTTAAGACTGCTTCAATACCTTTATATAACTTTTGAATTATTCAAGTCGGATATTCCATTCAAAAGATATCACGAGTTTAAAAATGTAAGTATTAGAAAAAAGTTGCGTGGTCGCCGCGCACCCTAATCTGCTATATAGGCTTATGCGATGTAGCTGTCACTAGGGTACGGGCAGTACGGGAGGGGAAATATTTTGAATTCGTTAAGTAGGTAATTAAACTCAACAAAACTATACTAATAATATATAATACTAAACCGATTTTGAAAATTCTTTCACGAGTGGAAAGCTACATTATTCCCGAGTGACATAGGGTATATTTGATTGGGATTAATAATAAGTATTTTTATTTTTTTCTGATGCCCAGCGAAGTGGGCACGGGTCAGCTAGTTTAATATATATTTGTAACACATATTATTCAGATTCCATGTTTTCACTTTGAACAAATGACACGAGAGGCTTATGATAACTAAAATAGGAAACAAATGCTTTAGTTTCAATTTGATTTATGAATTTAAAAACTTTAAAAGATTTCCAACTCTATTAAATTATTAAATAACGAAAAAACTTCAAAATATTTCCAACTCTATCTTTATGAAAATAGGGTTTAAATGATAAAATATCTCTTTTTAGTGTCGCTTTTATTTCATTTCATCGAGTTTCAAATCTCAACGATTTATTTATTTATTTAATTTGTTTGGGAAACATACAATAATTAATATTCTTAAATATAAAACACAAAAATTAATACATATATCAATCAAGATTCCACTAAAAAATAATTTATATAAAAAAATAAAAATTGGCTCAAATAACTATATACAAAAAAAAAAATACAATTATACGAAAATATTATATAAAATGTCTATTTAATTTACATTAGGTCAGTATTGAACAAAATCGAAAAAAAATGTCACAATAATTACTAATAAAATAGAGACAAAAAAAGGAAAGTATGAAAAAAAAAATTCTAAATTCTAATTCTATAGAAGTTTCACTTCAAAAACTCGCACTAATAATTAATTGTGTAATCTTTATATATAGTCGGGATCTTTTTAAAAAGGGCAAAAAACAGTCATTGTATAAATCAAGACCTATCAAAATTTGCAAGCAGCAATTGGAGCTCCCGAAAGTGTTTCCCAGTGACATTTGGACGGCTAATTATTTATTTTTTGGAAACCAAGGGTTCTTTCAGACACGTGCTGCAAGGGTTGTGATATTGGAACTTCCGTGTTGTTGCGAGCTCTCTTTTTGGGTGATTCTGGCTTGAATTGGAAATTTTTGGGGTTACGTATGTGATGTCTTTTGCTATCAACTATTGTTATGCCAGTTCGAAAATTTACACGTTCAGACTTATACTTGGGAGTACATTTTTTGGGATTTTTAAAGAATTTCGCGAAATAGTTGTATAACAAATTATTCAGAATTTAACGAGGTATGTAAGTCATATGCACATACAAAAAGTACTTAATCATAGAAGATAATTACTACACATACCATCAGGTGTAACCACTTATATTGAGCCCTTTTTAAAGTGAAACTTCTTCGGAATCGTTGTGATTTGAAACTCGATGAAACGAAAAAGCAACACTAAAAAGAGATAAACACATAAAATTCAACCTTATTTAATTCGATATAAAACACATTTCTCTTTGCCCGTTAGTATAACTTTTCACTTTAAAAAAAAAAAAATCAAATGATTTTTAGCTTTACCTGTATTTACTTAAGGCAGATATTCTCTTATACGTAGATCAACAGATACGTAGATACACATACGTGCGTGTAACAGTGCATTGAATTTTGAACTTTATTCTAGTGATTTAAAGCGTAATTTATATTGAATTATTACGAATAAAAGTAGAAAATGTGTGTGTGCAGTTCACACTTGTCCACTAAGCGTTATATATAATAGGTTGGAGAAAAAGTCGTTTCGCATATAGTATGTATGAACTTTTAATAAGATCTCTTTGGCTATACCATTTATATCTGGCTGGTTTTGGTATCATTAAAAAGTTTTAATTTTAAAGAAGACAATTCCAAATTCAAATTAGGAAAATGTGTGATTTTCATTTGTTTTTCTTATTGTTAAAATGAGTGAACCTAATGAAGAAATTCGATACATTTTAAAATTTTACTACAAAAAAGGTAAAAATGAAACACAAGCCGCGAAAAAAATTTGTGACGTTTATGGACCTAATGCAGTATCTGTGAGAGTAGCACAAATTTGGTTTAAGCGTTTTAAATCCGGAAATTTTGATATCAAAGATGCACGTCGCTCTGGTCGCCCTGTTACGGACAAAATTGATGCCATTTTTGAAAAAGTGGAAGATCGGCATATTAGTAGTTACGATGTAGCTGGAGAACTGGGAATTGACCACAAAACGGTTTTGGCGCATTTGAAAAAAGCTGGGTACACAAAAAAGCTCGATATTTGGGTGCCTCAGGAGCTCACTGAAAGAAACCTAATTAACCGTGTACTCATTTGTGATTCTTTATTACGACGTAATGAAACCGAACCATTTTTGAAGAAGCTGATAACTGGTGATGAAAAGTGGATCACGTACGACAAGAACGTGCGAAAAAGATCGTGGTCAAAGGCCGGTCAGACTTCACAGACTGTGGCGAAACCCGGGTTAACTCGCAACAAGGTGATGCTGTGTGTATGGTGGGATTGGAAGGGCATTATTCATTATGAGCTGTTACCGCCAGGGAGGACTATCGATTCTGAACTGTACTGCGAACAACTGATGAGATTAAAGCAAAAAGTTGAGAGAAAGCGGCCGGAATTAATCAACAGAAGGGGTGTGGTTTTTCACCATGATAACGCTAGACCTCACACATCTTTAGCCACTCGGTTATCCAACAAAATGGCACCTACATACTTTAGTCAAATGTAAATAAACTTTATAAAATTTATTGCTCACCAAATATACAATTTCAAAAATACACATTTACAATATTGTCATGGTAGAAACAATTTTTATATAAAATGCGAAGAAACTTTTCCCCCAAAATAATATAATTATGTTGACCTGTATATTCTCTGAAGTTTCATTTCTACAGCGTGTGAACTGCACACACATACATTTTTTTATAGAGGAGATATCGGATTGAAGACCATATGCCTGGGTCCGTGTCCAGATGTAGGTTTGCTTGCACATTCATCTCCAGCCCTCAGGGACGATGGTCAGCCCTTTTCCAGACTGGCCCCACCACTTGTTAGCCGGAGGTTGCTCTCTCTCTCTTCTCTCTCTCTGCTACCTCGGGTACTTATATTGCAACCTGCTTAACTGAATAGAACGGTAGACTCTGTGCTTGAGAGACCGTATTAATATTGAAGATATTTTTTTTTACTATAATTCAGAAGAACAGACTTCTCCAACTACCATTCTAGTCCAAGTCATTTAGGTTTCACATATCGGTAAAATAATATTTCTGGTTTCCTTAAGATGTTTTCCTTGATCTTCCTCATTTGTGTCAATGTGAATTTAAAGTAACAACTTATTTTTTAACTGCATAAGCATTGCTAGTTCTCCGGCCAGGATTTGAACCCACACCGTTCAAATCAGATACGGATACGTTATCCACAACTATTACAACTTTAGCATGTCTGTTATGTTACAAATATGAATGAATGAATGAAAACACTTTATTGTAGGCCAAAAATTAAAACTACGTTCTTAAAAACTCTGGTTGAGCGGACTAAGCCTTTGCTGGCCTACCTCACTGCAACGCAGAAGCTCCGGGTTAGATTCCTGTTATTTACTATGGTCTGGGTTACACACAACCAGCGTAACTCGTTTAATTTGGGGATATACAATATGTGAGTTTGTCTGCCGATGAAAAACTAGGTACAATTATTGTTGAACAAAGGGGGCCTTATCGCAAAGCGATCTCTTCCAGGCAACCCCCTAAACAAAGGAAAATGTTAAAACATAACAGTGGCGGTGAAGACAATAAATAAGTAAAAAAATTCTCTATACATACAAACATACATACTGTTACGCCTGTTGCCCATTAGGGCAGGCAGAGACGATTGATTTCCACCTGACAAACACTTCGCTTCATCAACTTTCATTAATCTTTTCATACACGCTTTTTATCTAACCATTCTTCAAAGTATCTTCAATTTGATCATGGTGAGTACGTCTCGGTCTACCGGCACCTACATACTGTATACTATACAAACATAAACATATCATACTATATATGGAATCAGCAGCATTACTAGACCTGAGAGGACCAAAGATGATTAGTAACCATCAGTTTAAAAGACCATATGGATTTAGCTTGTCTGATATTGAGTGTACTGTGAAGGAGTTTTGTAAGTATTGCAACATAGTATAAAAAAGTATTTGTTTTGACGAGAAAATAAGAATTCACTGCACACAGTACAGTGGTAATAAATCAGAGCAGCACCCGCTCCCTTACAGAGTAATAAATCTGCAGGCTGTGCAACTATGTACTACACCTGACGCCATTCCCACAAATCAATATTTGGTTACAGGAATAGAGGTGTAAAAGCAGAGATCGACTACTGAAATACTTAGTTAGATAACTATTATTCGTCACATAGGTACATCTTCTTTACAGATTATAAAACAAAGTCACTTTCCGCAAAGTGAATAATTTAGTGCATCAGTAACTAATTATTATAATTGTTTTTGTGATCCTGGCAACACTATGATGTAATTGCTATTTTTAGCAATGATGCAATGTTATTGTTTTGTAGAGTCGTATATTGGTATAAAAGGCGTCGTGGCGTGTAGGCGGTGTTCATTGCTTACTGTGCTGTGTGAATAGTCACATCAAAGGCTGAACAATAAGATGAAACCCTGCCCAAATAGTTAATATTTTGTACTTTTTTACCCAAACCTCTGCAAGGCTGTTACAATATACACTAATTTCAAGAGTACGTTACGACGTCCTATAGAGGTCCGTCCCGTTCGGCGGCTCGAGCAATAATGATCGAGTTTTTTTTTATTTTATTGGACTTGACTTTATGTTGTTGGTCCGAAGACCTCACAACTTTACCGGGGTTTTCGGGGCGAGTGCCTTTGCGAAGCGAAGGCGCTCGAGCCCGGGGGGCAACTTGCTCGAGGGGCCTCCCTAGGGAGTTTCACCTCGGCTGGACTGTTGCCATGAGAGGGGGATGAATCTAATGATGCCCACCATAGGGCGACACAATGCACTAATTGAGAGCGGGCAACGGGTAATATAAAGCCCGAGAGGAAGGATCCCGGCGGACCGGGATCGGCGGTTCGCGGTGGCCTATACTATCTTACTGCCGTTTCGCAACGTGTTATAGTTGGGAGAGAAGAAACGGCGAAAGAAACTTCCCAGCAACACGCCTAGTCTACCCTATGGGGGGGCTGTGTCTCCTGGCGTCCCTCGCGGGGACGTGGAGAGATCGTGATTGGCGGCGTCGACGCCGCCGTCTGTGTCTGTCTGTCGGTGCCTGCCAGCCTGCCGTCCTAACCGCGGGCGGGCTGATCCGAGCCAGCCGTTTTGTGATATCGTCGACCTTGTCCGTGAGGATGTTACGCGGTCGTCGTACGAGAGCCTTTCGTCGAGGCTTATAATCGGACGCGGACACGACGAGGGGATTTCGATGGTGCGGCGCTAGAACGAAATACTTACGCGAGAGCGACGTAATGTAGTTTTTGATGGAGGGAAGCTCCAGATCGCGGTGGATGTCGACGTTACGCATATAGAGGGGAGCACCGACGGCTCTGCGCATGAATTTATTCTGAACGATTTGCAGTTTCTTTAAAAGGGAAGGCTTGGCATGGCCGAATACCACACTCGCGTATGTCATAATCGGGCGGTAATGATCGAGTGCCGACAGTGCGGCCGTATTTATAGGGCTCGGTGCACATGTCGGCGCACGTGCTGTGATCACAATTTTTTAGGTTAAGTATTGAAATTACCATAAAATATTGTTGTTTTACGTTAATTTGACATTACAATAAAATCATAGTAATTAAATAAATGATTATTGTTTTTGTAATACGTTAAATGTTGTATTTGCGCCGACATATATATATATATATATATATATATAATAATAATAATAAATGTTTATTTGTTCCTGTGTTATATAAGTCGTGGTAGTGTAATGGCTAGCGTCGCAAGGTCAAACGGCGAGTTCGTTCCTGGGCAAAACGCATGCATCACTTGGGCAGTTATCTGTCCTAATGTACATAACCACGTGCTAACAACGGTGAAAGAAAACATCGTGATGCAACCTGTACATCGAGATAACCGATGTGTCAAAACTGCCAAGTCAAGCCAAGTGTTATTGTATATTGTTGTATACTAGCTGGTGCCCGCGACTTCGGCCGCGTGGTGCGGTTTTTTAACTATCCCACGGGAAGTCTTTAATTTTTCGGGATCAAAGTATCCTATATGTTGACTAGGGATATAAACTACCACCATACAAAATTTCATTTAAATAGGTCTAGTCGTTTCGGAGATTAGCCGGTACAAACAGACAGACAAACAGAGAAACAAAAAAATTGAAAAAATTCTAAATTAGTTCTATTTCACTTCTTACATCTCCCTGACTCCGTTTTTAGCATTTGTTTTCATTGTACAGAAATTCGACCTCTACAATTTTATTGTATGTATAGATAATGTAATACTAGGAGTTTGCAAATCTAGTACAAAATAAATCAGCTGTGAAATTTAAAAACCTAGTAACTGGTATTGTTTTTTAAATGAATATTTCTGCATTTATTGTCTTATTAAACATTTCTTAATGTATTACGCTTTTCAAAACATGTAAAGATTGTATCAGAGTGAGATATAATAAAACTACGTTTTAACGGGTTTAAACGCGGTATCACAGCGACTTTTTAGTAGCCGTGATCGCGGAAGAAAAAGATATCAAGTGTCAATGAGTAATGTTGAAGTTTTTATTTGGCCTACCGTCAACTTGTTCATTTTAAGCGCGATAATTTATTTGAATTTTATTATTCCGACGTTTCCACCACTTTTCAGGAGTCGTGATCAGGGAAGACAAAGATGTCAAGTGTCAATGAGTATTGTTCAAGTTTTATTTAGCCTACTCCCAACCTGTTAATTTAATTATTTAGTTTTAATTTTTGTTTGTGATTATTATTTACTCTATGGGAGCCTAATCTAATTTACCACCCCTTCGCAACATGTTGTGGCTTGAAGAGAAGAAGCGGCGCAAGAAACTCTTCAGCAACATGTCTAGGTCTAATAATTTTATATAATATTAAAATTAAAATAGGTGAGAGGTATAATTAAAAGAGAAATTGTCAATCAAGTTGGTCTGTGTTCCGGCGCACGCAGAAAGAACTCACTGTGTCTTGAGTTCTGACTGTTGGTTATTCCTGGATTTGGGTCTTAATATTTTTGATGATGGGATTCCAAAACATGTGGTATATGCCAACCATCTTCTCTATTCAAATTTGGGTGATTTTTTATTTCAATAACCTCGCGCATCATACTGGGCATGAAACGATTCTCTTTTGCGAGGATTTCTTTATTATCTGTACGAGTCGCTAAAACTTAAGAAAAAAAACTTATCTAAGTTGAACTATTTAATATTGAAATTGTTTAACTTGAGAAAAGCTTTAGTTATTACTTAAATTTTATGTACATAGCGCGTGGGTTAGAGTGAGAGAGGAGGAGCCTCTGCCTACCGCTGCCGTATGCGTGAGAGAAAGGGAAGCCAGACTGGCACCGTAACGTGTTACGTAACGAAACGGTTTACCCTCCATAAGAAGTAATCACTTCAAAAATAAAATACTGATATATCAAAAAATTGATTATAGAATTATTAATTAAATTCATTATTCTATAAGCAACGTTAGTTACTGTTAAAAGAGAAGAACTCTGGACAAATCTGAGTTAAAGCTGTGTTTTACAAGGAATAGTATGTTGAAACTTATCTATCTGCAAGCAGTGCAACCCACAACGTGCCTCGAATCAATATTGGAACACGGGGAAACAGGTGTGAGCAAGTGTCTACCTACAGATGTACAAATATCTAGAAGTGACTAACATTTCATAGATGTAGGTTAATAATTAAAACTACGTATTAATGATTTTAAGCGATAAAACATAAAAAAGAAACAAGTTGGGGCAGGCTAAATAATAACTTTAACATTATTCATTGACACTTGACATCTTTCTCTTCCGTGATCATTCATGGCTACTACTGCAAAATGGCCGAAACTTCGGAAAAGAAATAGAAATCAAATAAATACCGCGCTTAAAACCGTTAAATAATAGTTTTTTATAATAGTTTACTATGTAGGTACATGTAGTTCTTTGTTTAATTTACGTCCAAATATGGGTATCTTCTTTTAATGCCTCATTTAGATTTAGAACTCAGGAATTATTTTTGTTTTATAAAAGAACAGCAACTGGTCACTATACTTATAATCAGAAAACCTTACGGCTTAAATACATTTCATACACTGACTCGACACACTGGATAGATGTGTTTAGAACACCTCGCCATCCCTCCAAGAATATACAGTATAAGAAACTTAAGCAAGCCAATTGGCACAACTGATAACGGGTTGAAGTCATTGATACACTATTTTAATTAAAAAGGTTATCAATTACGAGATGTTTTTACATTATTGTTTGGAAATTTTAGATATTATTTTATATAAGATATTATATTTAAAGTTTTAAATGTAATAAAATAAATCAAACATTATAAAAATCTATCGCTTCTGCCAATATGAAAACAAAATATAGTGAATACCGTCTATAGACAATTGAGATATTTTAAATTATAATCTACACAATTACCACATCATATTAGAGGTACATATTGTTACATATAACTATAGTAAATTGTAGAAAAGTACTATATACAAATCAGACGCTAATCACAGAATAAATAAAAATTATAATTAAATTATTATTCATTTAAGGAAATGGCTGATTGTATCGTTTAAAATTAATGTTTGTAAATAACTTATATCGTTCAGAAATAAGAGGGTATATAATATTAATTATTAACCTTAAAAGGAAATATTATTATCCAAGTAACTAAAAGTAACATATGCCTACTTCCACGATAGTGAGCAGAAGTCGCGAGGGAGGGGGGGAACTTATTCCAAAATTTGATACTCATGATTTCCATTTACCCAGCCATTTAAGTGCTTGCTGCCGTGAATGTGGGCATTGTGTAAATGAAGGATTAGATTTCTGTAAAAGCAACAATAGGACGCGTATAAATCTATATTAATATTATAAAGAGGTAAATAAAAGAGGCGACTTGGGGATTTACATAGGAGGAATGGGATAGGGAGCATGGGATAGGAGGATGAAATAGAAGAAGCGGAGGATAAATTAACCATCGAAACAACAGTATTATAAATGTTTCTTCCTTCCCTCCCAACCCTTTCCAACATAACCAAACAGCTCCCAATCTTTCCCTAAACCAATTCAACCCAATATACTTACATAAAAATAGTAGAATGGGATAAAATGTAATAAATGTATATTAAGACATATTAGACCCAGTATTTTAAGAAACATGTAATAGAAAATAAGTAAATGTTTGTTTTATATAAATGTAGTAGTGATCTAGATCAATAGTATTTCTTAACATAGGAAAGGGGTTATGAGTGCTGAATAATAAAAAAAGAGCTGTAATCAAGATAATGAAGTACGTATGATCATTATATAGAGTAGTTAGTTTTATACCTATAATAAAAAACGATTATGACACATCTAGTAAGACTATATCAAACCTTAGACAATCAGAGCAAGATCACTAAAGTGCTGTACCGAATGGTTTAAATACCTATTTAGAGTTCCACCGGTATAAAGAAAAATTAACTTTATTACAATACAATAGAGTATAAAATAAATATGCAAGAAATTTCGCAAAGAGAATTTATTTCACATGAGTTCCCCTCTAGCGGTTTTCCCAAAGCATTATTATATGGGGGTTTGCAAATATGACGTTAACAGATTTTTAAGATACATAAACCCCTTAATTTGTAACTATGTTACACGTCTAAGTTATATAATGTATTATTTGTAAATTTATTTGTTGAGGTGGTTTGGGCATGCAGAGAGGATGAATGAAAATAGAATCACAAAGCAAGTGTATGATAGTATTGTGAATGGTAGAGTTGTTGTCGGTAGACCACAACGTACACATCATGATCAAGTGTTAAAACAAGCTCAGGTAAAAAGCATATCAAATAAACGTGCAGTCTCTGCCTACCCCCATGGGAAACAAGCTTGATAATATGTATGTATTCGTAAATTTATATGAAATCAAATCATTTATTTGCTTAAAAACATGGTTAGTAAAAACATTAGATGACAATATGTTATTTTATGTTTCACATGTTTTTTTTGCCCTTTCATGCATGCAATAGTAATTAAAAATTGAAAATCAACTAATAAACAAAAACAGACTGTAATCCACTCATTCCCCAAACATTAATTTTACTTTTTTTGTAGAATTATACAGTAATTATAGATATGAAAGTAAGTCAAGTGCAGAGTTATCCCATATAGAATAGAATGTCAAAAATATAAAAATGAAATATTAGAACAATAAAGTTTGTCAAAGTATATATTACTAGTTGACGCGTGCCCACTTCGCTGGGCATCAGAAAAAAATAAAAATACATATTATTAATCACAATCAAATATCGGTTTAATAGATCCAAAGATACCCCCTACAACGTTACAAAGTCACAAACTACTTCTTTTTTTTGTTGAGTTTAATTACCTACTAAGCGAATTCAAAATATTTCTCCTCCCGTACTGCCCGTACCCCAGTGACGCCTACATCGCAGAAGCCTATCTAGCCGATTAGGGTGCGCGGCGACCAGGCAACTTTTTTCTAATACTTACATTTTTAAACTCGTGACATCTTTCGAATGTAATGTCCGAATTGAATAATTCAAAGTTATATAAAGGTATTGAAGCAGTATTGAATATGAAGTAATTTATTTTAATAAGGATGAATACCAAGATACAAATAAAGAGCTTTTCTTGCGGCAGCATATCAATTAAATTTTTAAAATGAAAAATCACTTATTGTGGCATAACTATAATAGTTAGACATATACTGTCGCGACACTTGTTGTAAGTAATGATGTGTTCTGCAAAGTCGTAGTACATTATTTTATTCACGCACGCAATCTTAGGTATTTTTTACACCTTGGCTCACACTATTGGAGTTTTAGTAAGGATCCCTAATTTAAAAAAAATATAATATAGCCTATGTCAACCGGGGATAGTGTCTGCTTACCTTCACCCCAATGCCGCCAGTGTGGCGCGCTAGACACGGCGTTACACACGCTAGTCGAGTGTGAAGCATGGGCACCTCAGAGGTTTGAACTCGAGACAATAGTAGGACCGATCGATTCGCTGGGCGATCTGGTGCAAGCCATGCTGCACAGCGACGATTGGTGGGTGGGTGCGGCCAATTTCTGCGAGACGGTAGTGTCTCAAAAGGATGGAAGTGCGCATGCGTCTCGCGGGCGCCGACGTCAGTCGGGAGCCCGGAGGCGCAGGTATGCGCATGATCTCCCTCCCTGAAATACCGCTGCAGGGGCCCTCTAGCATCTAGGGAGCAGAGGAGTCTTCACCCCTATTGACGAAGTAAGTTTGCGTCTCCCGGGGCATTCTCAAGCACTTGTGCGCTAGGATCGGTGTGGGCGTAACTACGTTCTGTATCTCACGCCTTTCCTACCATAAGCGCGGGGCACATGGGAGGAGGGTGGTTTTAGTGGGGTATTGATTAGTCGAGTCTCCACACAAGCCGGTTGATTATTGTTTGGATTGCCTCAGTGGAAAGCCTCCATGATCAACAACGGTCTAATCCCTAGCAAAGGACCCGGTATGTGCGAAATACATTTCCCCCGCCTGAAAAAAAAAAAGCTTGCCAACAGTGAAAGAATTTTTTAAATCGGTTCAGCAGTTTCGGAGATTACCCCCTACAACGTCACAAACTCACAAACTTTACCTCTTTATAATATTAGTATAGATATAGATGTATTGTCATACATTTAGAATTAGTCGTCAAGAAAAATTTTAACGTTGTAATAGCAATTTCGGATAATATATTTTGTAGCCTCTTTTTAAACAAATCTATGTTAACATCCATAATAGATGTGGGTCCTTTATTAAACATCACTGGCGCCATGCAGAATACACTTTTCCATATTAAAGCGGTTTTACGGACAGGCATACAACGCTTGTTATCGTCGCGTCCATTGAAACTTGCCATGTCGGAAAACTTACTAAACAAATGCGGTTTCGCTTTTACAAACAGTGCTACCTACTCCAAGAATATACAGACAGGGTAAAGTCAATATTTTATGTTTTTTAAAATATGGCAAACAGCTATATGAACTTTTTAAATTAAACATGGCTCTGATAAAACAATTCAGGTGTACATATATGTCATCAACGTTTACAATACACGAATTCCTTCAAGCTATAGAAGATGTGCCCAATTAGCCATTAAGCCGGCATGTAAATACATTTAAACTGCCGGAAAGTTTGATTTTTCCGGCAATTTGTTGTATATAGTCTGTAGTCCAATCTACATACCTACGAGGGAGGCAACGCACCGAATCGCTTGGTGTTGCAGTTGCCCATAGGCGGCGGTAACCACTTACCATCAGGGTGTACCGTTTCCTAGTTGACTTACACGCAAACACAAAAAGTAACAAAATTTTGTACCATTGTGGAAGAATAATAACAATAACTAGCGATGACAATTGACAAATAAAAAGCGTAAGTCTAAAAAGCTTCTAAAACCTTTATGACCAGATGGCGCTACAAATTACTCTTCTCACGCTTTTGAGGCCTCATTATTTAAAACATATTTTTTTAAATCGAAATCCGTCTTAGTTTCTTTTAAAGTTTTATTTGACCAACTTAGTAAATATAAAAATAAGTTTTCAATAATAATATATAATAAGAAATAAATAAACCTATAGAATAATGCACGCGGATTGACGCCCATTTAAAATATGTTTTAACTAATAAGAAATCAATAAATCTATAGAATAATGCATGCGGATTTACGCCCACTTAAAATTATTTTTAAATAATAAGAAATAAATAAATCTATAGAATAAATCTAAATGGGGAAGTCATTAGTTATGCAGATAATACTGCACTGCTATTTCACGGCGATACATGAAACTGAACGCGTAGCAAGCTCTGGATTAAATCTAGTGTCGACATGGCTGAAGCAAAACCTGCTCACTCTCAATGTGAATAAAACCCGTTTTATCAATTTCAGCATTAATGGAAGCTCACAACCGCCTAAATCTCTCTGTCTTAAAATACATGATACAATCTGTAATCAACGCCTATCTTGTGCTTGTGGTGCAATTATGCCGACATCAGATACAAAATATTTAGGAGTCTACCTAGACTAAAGCGGGCTCTAAAGTCAATCATAACATCTTCATCTCTCCCATATTTACGTACCTAATTTTATACATTATTACTATGATTATTTATTTACATATATCAATATATGTATATCTTTGTCTTATACTAGCCACTTCAAAATTTTATATATATATATATATACTTTTTTATTCTAGTTATATTGCAAAACCCACATGTTACACAATTGTTCTCTAATCCATCCTAATGTTGTCTGGAAGAAATTGCTTTTAGTGATAAGACCGCCTATTGTCTTCTGTACTTAAACTTCTTGAATTGTATCCTAATGTTATGCAATAAAGTATATTCTATTCTATTCTAGACAAACATTTAACATGGACGGTGCATATAAAACACCTTGCTAGCAGAACAAGCAAGTCAATCTACGCCTTTAAGAACTACGCCATCTTCTTGATCACGATTCTCTATTTAAAGTATGTACTGCCACTAATTGGGGCTCAGCAGCACCGACTCATCTTATAGTTCTTGAACGTGCCCAAAGAGCGCTATTAAAGTGCATGACTTTCAAGTCTAGATTATTCTCCACAGACTCTCTTTATCATGAATGCAAAGTCCTGAATATCCGCAAACTATTTATACGAGCTATAGTTTTGAAACAACACAATCTTTTAACCAAAAATACTGTGGAAGAATTGGTAACAAAGCGTAGGCAAGATCTGGTCTTCGAACAATCGAACTGTCGTACAAGCTTTGGTGCCAAATCCGTAAAATTTCTAGGTCCAAAATTGTATAATAGTATAAGCAGCAAATTAGTTTTGGTTACCATGACACACTTTCAATTAAGAAAAAGCTTAAATGATTACTTACACTCTCTACCATTTAAAGGTGCTGAAGAACTTTTACGATCTATTTGCTAGTCACCTTCTATTGACCGTCATTTGAAAATAGTTGCTTTGATTACTTACGCCAACACAGACACTACACGTGCACACACACGCTCTCATGCATACTCGAATATAAATAAATACAAACCCCCCACATACACACAAACACATACACAAAAGCATATTGTTATTACTAACATCTTTGAATATTAAATTGTAATTTTTAAATTAACAAAATAAAATATTTTTTATACATATAAATTTTCACTACACAAATTGCACTAATGTATTATAATCAATGATAAGAATTATATGACTGAAGCGAATCTTACTGTGGCCCGCCACACAGGCTCTAGGGAGACCTAGCACGGAAAACAGTTTCCTTTATTCTCTGTATTTTAGTCATTTTATATGTATCCTGTACTACTTACTTATATCCTAATAAATTTCATTTCATTTCAATGCACGCGGACCGACGCCCATTGAAAATAAATTTTAAATAATAACCTTAACTATTTATTATTTTAAATATCAATGTATTAGCATCAATTAATTGGTTTTCACCCACGTCACTCTGGATGACAATATACGCATGTTATAAAGGCACTTGGCCAATTTTATTTTATTTATCAACATAATAAATCAAAATTAAACGGTAAAAATAAGTGTATTTTTCATAGACTTATTTACATACTACAGTTTGTTTAATAGAAAAAAAAACTAAAAATAAACTGAAGATATAAACACTTACAGTGATTTTATTTCGCCGTGTTTTTGTTAGGTCAATAATATACAATACATATTTTCCAAACAAAACAAGCGCTGAAAAAAACCTTGCCAGCAACACGCCGGCGATTTATAATGCCCATTTTTTTGATAAATATCGCGGATATGGCAATAACAGTGTGCATTTATTAGGTATTTCCTGGGTAAATTTTGGTTCCGTATGCTGCTATAATTATTGAATTTTCCGGCATAAAAAGTATCCTTCATTTACATATTTTTCGGTATATAAACCGAGAGCTTATAAAATAAATAAATAATATTAATAATAATCAGCAGATAAACACACACATTGTACTCCCCCAAGCTAAACAAGTTAAGCTTGTGTTATGGATAATTAATATACAACGGACTACTCTGGGCCCGACCCCAGACACCCAGACCATAGTAAAGAGAGGAGCAATTGTTTATGAAAACTGTTACGTCACGTACACAGAATCATTTATTGCCATGAAATCTGTCAATATAGAAACCAGAAAGCCTTCGGAGATGCATCTATCTACAAACATGTTTAGGGTATTACATATTGTTACGAATTACGGGACTCGAATTAAAATGCCGTTGGAATTATTATAGAGTTTATTAGAACTATACAAACACGTATAACACAGGTACAAATTTTGATTTTGTCGGAACTTAAGTTGTAACAATATTTACACGTAGCAGTTAAGATTTCTGTATGTATAGCCTTAAGTTTAATGTTAAATAAATTAAGCAACAATTACGTAGAGAGTACAACAAACGTCGTCTTATTTTGTATTCCCCTCCAGCGGTTGAGCCTAGCTCCAGCGGCGATTCAGCCATGGGTTCTCGCCAGTGGTGGGTCACCCCTCATTCAATGGGGTAACATCATCGACGCACCACATACGTAAAAATAAATCCCCACAAAAAACCATGGCAGGAATCGAACCCAACTGAACAATGAACAACATTTAGAGAGAGACGATAAAGGGGAACCAAAAGTTATAAGTACATTGGAATAAAATTTCTTTCATTTTAATATAAAATATAAGTATATTAATATACCCGTTATGCTTGACCTAGGCGGATTAGCGAGTATCACAAATCGACTATCTCGATGTGCAAATTTCATTATGACATTATTCTACACCACCTCGTACTCTCTCTTTTTTACCTTAATCCCAATAATTTGGGATCAGCATAATATGTCCTTCCATACATTCTATCTCTATTCCATACTCCTACTACTTCTACATACTATAATATTGTATCACTACTTCCATACTTTATTGTGGCACGATTTCTCAGTCATACCAGAAACAATCATGTCTTCCTTCACAGAATCCTTCTTCTCTTTTTTGCTCTACATTTAACATTTGCATCCGTCGATCTTCCAGCTTAACATTCACAGTGAACACATGGTAATTGTGAAACATATGCACATTATATCAGAAAACCTGCCTAAGTTTACCATGTCCGCAATCGAATCCCGGACCTTTGCGTTCCAGTGGGCTAGAGTAAAGAATTAAACCATTCAACCACAGAAGTCATCACACTTTAATAAAATATACAATACATACAACTAATGAAATTAATTTTTATACAAATTGGCTAAATTTTTCTGATTTTAAACATTTCACTGAATTCTTTCTGCAATTTAACGAAGTTTGGTTAAACAGAAGCTAGCTAAATACAAAATCAGCGTTTTTTCTGTTGAAACTCAGTAGTGGTACAGTTTATTTTTATACAGTCGAGCAAAGACTTAATTACATTTTCTTCTACAGATAGTAGAAATATAATTATAGAATCTAAATATTATGTGTACGTAATGCATTTGGCTGGGCGCAAACGGGCCGCCAAACACAACCACCGGTGGCCAGTGTCAAGCAGTTCATACGATTTTTCATACATTTTGTAGGGATTCGCTGCACACGTGTTGTCGGTCACATGGTCGGTTGCTCGTTTGAGCGCAGCCGTTTCATTTTATGAAATGAAATTATTAATTATTACTTTCCTTAAATTTCCTAAAATCACTAGAGCAGTTCTGACTTCATGTTCGTATTACCACGTGTTGACGCTGAAGGAAAATATCGTGATGAAGCCTGCATATCCAGATATCCGATGTATCAAACCTGCCAATAGGCATTGGGCAAGCGCAGCGGATATTCTCTCCGTACGCCCTAAAGACTGAGGAGGTCCAAACCCAGCAGTGAGACGGTATTGCCTTGTAGGATTCAGAATGCGGAATTTGGAAAATGTAAAATGCACAACCACTTACCCTGCTTGATGTGCTGTGGAAATCCTTTAATCATGGGTTATAGCACAAGTCACTGGCACAATTATATTGATTGGCTAGGAGATAAATTAGTTAGTGATTTTAGAACAACACTTGTAGAAAATCACAAAACAACAGTAAGGTCTACGCGGCGCGTGCATTGTAGCCAGTGGCACTGTCTCTCGGCGCGAGGGCAGCATCAGTGGCGATGCTTTTATTTTAAAAGTTACAAATAATGGCAGTTAAGAAATACGCGGGAAAATTGATTATACTAATATTTCGGAACTGGCCTGATATTATTAAGTAATTGAAAAAAACCCTTTAAAACTTGAGTTCAAAAAAACTACAAAAAGCAAACACAAGTTAACTTCTGTATTAGAACTTTAAACAGTCGTTATATAAGTCCAATGGTGTTTATTACTCCCTGCGAAACTTTCTACCTTAACTAACTGTATAACATTTATACTGTGGTAATCAGTATTTTCTTATTTTTAAAACTACGTGCATGAAGTTGGAAATGTGAGTGGTTTATACCTGTTATACCGCAGTTTAGAGATTGCACTGTATGGTAGAAAGTAACATGCTGTTTAATGTTTTCTCTTTAGTTCAGTAGTTAGTAGTAAATAAGTCGTACAAATAAGTTCTATTCTATCAGGACCTTGCATTGAGAGTGCCCGACCGTTCATTTGACATACTATAGATACAATAAAATAAGATGTGACAGAAGCTCCATACAAGTAATGTTAAAATATAACCGATAGTAGTAAAGCAATGATATTTAAAGGAGTGGAAGGTAAAACTAGTGAGGTGTCTTTGGAGCACCTGCTTTTGTTTTGTTTTGAGGTTTGTTCTCCGTCGTTTATATAGCCTATTTTAGTTGTTTTTTTTTTAATAGCTTCAATGTACAGACACGGCGTGTTTAGAATTGTATAATAATTTAGATACACATGTATGTTTATATTGTAATTTTTGTAACATTTTCCTTTATTTACGTATATATTAGTATATTATATCTATTGCATACCTACCCCCATCCATACCGAGTTTCTGTCCATCCAAAGGTTGTCTGGAAGAAATCGCTCCCAGCAATAAGACCGCCCATTGTATTTATGATTACGATTGTATGTATACATTTATTTTGTAACATTGTGTGCAATAAAGTATATTCTAATAATATCAGCATTTTTCATTTCAGTTTTTGTTTTTCGCCTACCTCCCATCCGCCGAGGAACGTGCGATAAGGAACTTCATTCCAATAAACAAAAAAAATATCAATTAAGTTGAGGCGTGTTCTGAGTGCATCGTAATTATCCCAACCCTGGTATCCCATCCTAAAGCCTGGCTATGAGTTGGTATCGCCTCTGGCGTTGCAAACGTCTATAGGCGACTTGACCACTTTCCATTACATGAACAAATTTCGCAATAAAAAGATAAAATTGTGTGTATGTGTGTGCAGTTCACACGCAGTAGAAATGTCACTTCAGAGAATATACTCACGGATAATTCTTCTTTAGCTTTCATTAAAATAAATATAATTCCTTTAGCCTACATCCGTCAACATATTATAATTCAAAATAAACTTCCCAAGTATGTATCTTAACTTAACTTTCAATTTTTTAGTCAAATAAATATTATTATCAGTTTTATTTCGGTCCAAATTGGACCTATGTTTAATCATCAGTCTTATTGGCTCTCTAATTTGTGCTGCAAAACGTAAAACTCGTATCTCATTCTCTCGGAGGCTTAGTCCTATAGATTTATATGTTTATCTCTTTTTAGTGTCGCCTTTTCGCTTCATCGAGTTTCAAATCACAACGATTCTAAAGAAGTTTCACTTCACAAAACGCACGTTACTTTTCTTCAGTTACCTATAGTTTACCAATCTGCTCCATTTATGTTTATCCAAAGATTTTTTATGATCCTAATAAAAACACAAATCCAATATAGCGTTTCATTCGTTTTCATTTTATTCACAGTGAAATAGCATATGCAGAACCAATCTATGTCTGAAATATAGGAATTCATTTATATGTATTGCTAGTTGAAACTCTGTTCGTGTTTACCTTCGATTTTTGTGTTACGATGGCTAAAGTCGTATTGCTGAGGAGATTCTTGCCGCTTCTTCTTTCTCCTTTAAACAGCGATAACACGATGCGAAGCGGTTTACATAGAATAGGAAGTAGATTTAAATTTTGACTTATAATGTATGAACTTCAAAAAGGGTTCTCCAGCGGAACTTATTTTGAATAAAAACTTTTGAATTTGAATGAGATTAAGAAGAAAACTTTATTCGTCTCACTATCGTGTTTCTCTTTTTTTTATTGCAGAAGCAAGCAGATAGGCTGACGGCTCAACTGTGATGGAAAGTAGTTACCGTCGCCTATGGACATTTGCAAGACCAGTGGTGCTGCCAATACACTGTCGGCCTTGAAGGAGAAACTGGAACCTGGCCACTGATGCCGGCACACAACTCATAGTTGTTATGGCGGCATACTCTAGACCAAGGGCAGTAGTCATCCAGTCGGGCAAATGCCCTACCACCTCCACCAAAGTTCTCTCAGTCACAGATATCTTAGGACGTATGAAAAATAAAAATCTAGCAGTACCAATTATAGTGCTACCTACTGGGTCGAATTGTGAATTAAGGGACTCACTCAAATAAACACAAAAAAACCGTCAAAATCCTGGAACCTTGGGTTCAACAATTTCTGTTCAGATTTCATGTACGTGACTCTCACACCGTTAAAAGTCCAGTTTGAAAGTAGTAAAAGGGTTGTCACATAAATTCGCAACAAAGTGGGAAAACGGGTTTTGAAAAATTCACAGTAACATGTGTTACCTCGCATCTAATGGCTTACAAAGTTTGAAATGTTCTTAAGGTTCTTACGGAGCTATCTACCTACCCAGATGGAATACCTAGATGGAATTTACAATCTCGCTCGCGTATTAAAACGTTTTTGGAGATGTAAATTAATAGAACTTACTTATGATAAATATGACAAAAAAATTACAATAGCCAAAAACCCATACACACCAAGCCCAATAAAGTTAAGAGATCATACATTCCAATAAGTAAACAAATGTAGATATCTAGAGAGCCTCATTACATCAGATTCTCGATGCACTGATGACATAATAGCAAGAATAATGGTTGCAAAAAGAGTTTATATTAGTAAAAACTACTTATTTAGGTCTAAAATAGCACAATCCGTCAAGAAAAGTGTAATCAAAATTTATATCTGGAGTTTTGCTTTACATGAGTATGAAGCATGGACAACGATACGAAGGTATCGCAATAGATTAGAAGCAACTGAAATTGGAAACGCATGGAGAGAATAAGTTTGAAAGAAAAGAAGACCAGTGAAGAACTATTGGATATGGTAAAGGAGAAGCACACAATTTTAAAACTCTGGAAGAAAAAAGGGGGAAGATGTTTGGCCATTTACTACGACACGACACCTTCTTAAACACGTTAATCGAAGGTAAAGTGGAAGCAAGGAGAGGGAAGGGAAGGCCAAGGCGAGTATTCATGAATCAAACAAAGGAAAAAGTGGGTGTCGTGTAGTACAAAGAAGTAAAACAACTGACCCTTAATAGAGAAGATTGGAGGAGGCTCTACCGAAAGAACACAGCTCTTAAATGATGATGATAATGAAATTTGTATTAGCCTAGCGACGCACTTGCGGAACGTTCCACGCTGAATGTATTATTTTATGGGTAATATACTACGGACCACTCTGGGGCCGATCCCGGACACCCAGACCACAGTAAATGACGGAAAGTTCGCTTACGAAATTTGCCATTCCCGGAGATTTATTTTATCTGAACACCTTTTGGTAAGCAATAGCCTGTTAAAGTTATAAGTGCAAAAAGATGAGCATTGATTAAGAATTTAAAGATAGTTGAAACGCTCGGACTGTGGGGTCCTGTGGCCATAAACCAGGCCATCTATAAAGATCTATTCAAACGAATCATTGATTCATTGGGTAATCAGAGAGCTGGTTCATACCTTGGACCATGGATCAGTATGGCGATCCAGCGAGGTAACGTAGTCAGCTTTCTAGGAATCTTACCCACTGACATCGATGACCTACTCAATATTCTACAAGGGATTATACTATTAGGTATAATAATACAATATAAGTTAAGTTAACTTTCTTTCATTGTAGATAGATAGCTAACAACAAAAAAAAAAACAACATAAAATTCATAATTACAATACTTATGGCAAAACTACATACAGGTTTACAAGAAATTCTTAACTAATCTGGGAATGTAAGTGAAGCAGAACATTGTACTAATTTATGAGAGCGGTTAAACATTGCTTAACGAGATGTTTATAAGTAAGACCTCCTTAGGTTAGTGTGCATAGATATTTAACCGATGGTTAAAATAATATAATCGCTATAAATATATGCCTATATAGCTTTAGTCTATTATTCAAATGAAAGAAGCACATTTAAAACAAAGAGTTACGTTTAAACTCTCACCTAATTTTCTAGAAAAATCGGAACCATTTTAAAAGCACTACGTGGTAACACCATCTCGCAACTCATATTTTATTTGTGAAACTGATCACACTGAAAGAGTTGAGACCACCCCTCGGGGTTTCACTCACGGTTGGTCCAACGCGATATGAATGGCCCTTTTCACACGGACAGTAAGCACGAATGCCCCGATTTCCTAAAGTGTTTCAAATCTCAGAGAAATATCGGCATTGAACTAATAGGGAATGACGGTTGCTTACTAAAGACTATACATCTGAAACGTACCTACACCGTGGGGGTCATGATATGGGTTTTTAACCGATTTAAAAAATAGGTTAAACATATTTTTATGTTAAATAGTTTCACTGAAAAGGAAGATCCCAATGATGTACATTAGGTTCCTATACCTACCTGGTACCTAGGAAGTAATGTACTAAAAGTTAAAAAATAATTAGGCAGTTCTACTCTCCTCGTCAACCTAGGGCAATGATCAGACTCAAAAAAATAATCTAACTCGAAAATAATAGATATACACCATACATTGCGTGCTGTGAATTGAACAGTCTGCCCTCTTCGCCAGATTCACGCAATAAAAAAATATTATTATTGAATACTAGTTTTCAAGTAGTTTCCGAGTAGTCAAACCGTGGTAGGTATATACATATTTTACATACTTATAGAGAGGAGTTCTTTCGAAATGACTCCGACTTTTCGAGGTGTATCAGTGCAGATAACCATCCGGCTTCAGGTATTAGGTATTTCCTTGACTTCAACACTCAATTTTGGTTTATAGATTGAATCTCTGGCTCAAATAGTAGCGAAAAAGCTGGGTGTAGTTACGAAGGTGAGACAGTACTTTAAGCCAGAACAGGTGTTAACTCTATACCAAGCACAGGTTCGATCATGCATGGAGTACTGTTCTCACCTTTGGGACGGTTCAGCTAAGTACCAATTGGTCGCATTGTAGTTGATTTATAGAAGAGCCAGGGATGATTAGCAATGATACTCTTATATTTGTACCTGTGTTATACGTGTTTGTATAGTTCTAATAAAATCTATAATAATACCAACAGCATTTTAATTCGAGTCCCGTAACTCGTAACAATATAAACCACTGGTCGTCAAGTCACAAGTGAATGGGTATGTAATAGGTAAGCGTGCTCTATCTTAGATCGCATCTCCACTTAACATCAGGTGAGAAAAATTATCAAACGCGAACCTATACGAGGATAAAAAAACTTACATAACTATAAACTACATTAGTTTTTATATATCGCGAGCAAAGCCGTGGGCAAAAGCTAGTAGTAGTAGTAGTATAAACCTTCCTTGAAAAATTACCTAAGTGATGGTGATAACCGCTTAAAAATCCGTTGCGTGGTTTAGGGGGAGTTAGCGGATATACAGACAGACGCGGAAAGTGACTTTGTTTTATACTATTGTTGCAAGCCGATACTAATCCTTTGCAGGTGACTTATTGCCCCTTTGAATTTGAGTGATCTATTGTTTGCGCTAATCTCTTTGTTTACGCCGCCGTAAGACGTCTTAAGCCTTCTTTTCTCTGTTGGTATTTCATACAAATTCTTGGAAGCCACTAAGCTGACCATTTAAAGATTTCAAGAACTAGTGGACTGCATGTTGCTAGGAGGCCATGTCTAATTTATAGGTGGATAAGGGTAGGTCAATCGGGAAATGCGCTAGTCGTGTTTTGAGTGCGAATGAGGCGTGCCTAGTACACTTTTGGAGCGAGTATCTTATAACGACGAAGTTTGCGTGATTTAAATGATAACAATTTTTCTGCCCTATGGTTTAATTTTGTTTTATTCGGCTATATTTGTAAGAATTGTGATTTACGTGTGTGTACTTCTAATAAACTTTGTGATAATTCCAACGGCATTTTCGAATCTACATCCTACAAATTCCCTACAAATTCGTACCACTATGTAAAGATATTTTTCTGTTTTTACTGATTTTGTATATATTTTTTTTTTAATAATAGCAGGCAAGAGAACTAAAGACTTGTGGGAGAGTTTAGTTCTATAATCACACACAGTGTAGATTAGAGGAAATGTAGACCAAAAAAGAGATGGGTGAAATATGTGAAAATGTCATGATGATTAATTTGTGTAATTTTTTTTATAATGAGGCAGATGATGATGATAGATGTGATATACACATGTTGTATATCTCCAAATTAACGCTTGTGTTATGGGTAATATACAACGGACTACTCTGGGGCCGATCTCAGACACTCACACCTCAGAGGCCGTGGAATAGAAGAGTATAGAAGAAAAATACTGTGGCGACCGAGAGTAGAACTTTCTGGCAGCGTGAGCCAATCTTAAGACTTTTTAAAAAAAGGTTAAAGATTCTAGAAGAAAAGTCAAGGACGGATATATTTTAGAAAGGGAAAGACGATGAACAAAAGTTCTAGAATAGAAAATTCGGGAAGGAAAAGACAGAGATAGATATAAATTTTCAGAAAGGGACAGATAGCAAATACAAGAATAAAGAAAAGAAGATCGAAATTATGGGTTCCAGGAGTATGAGTAGCGTAAGGCGCGCCTACCGGGCAGTTCAGAGTTGAGTTCAATTCAAGACAGCGAAGCAACAAGTGTGATATGGAAAAGTTGGAAGAGAAGTTTAATAGGACACAGTGACCAGTTTAGTGGTGAATTTAGTGCAAAGTGTAGTGGACAGTTCAGTGAAGGGAGAGTTTAGCAAAGTTTAAAAGAAGGTTCAGACGCGAAGTACACGCGGCAAAGTCGGAGGTGACCACCGCAGTAGCAGGAGGTGGTCTACGCAATATCGGCGACGGTATTGTGAGTGAGACATCTTATCTTCGGGACGGCGCGTCGTTAGTTGTGTGTGTAGGGGGGCAACGCTGCGGAAAAGAATCACGTACGGCTGTGTAAGTCAATAAAAGCGTTTAGTTAAAAGAAATGGTGTTGCCTTACAATCTTAAGTACGTCCCCCCCCCCCCCCGCGCTTGTACTCTTGTACGTAACAATACATTGTATATATCGTAAATGGTTCGATGATGGAAAATAGAAAAGAGAGAGTTAGATAAAGGAGATATAAAATGGTAGTTAGTAAACATTATTAGAGTACGTCGTAAAAACTTGGTTCGTAGTTGTACTTTGATACCAGCAAAACAGCTAACATGAAACTCTGAAAGCTCATAAATTTATGAAACTGAGAAACGACAGGAGCGTGTTATGATTTAGTAGGTTAGTTCAATGTTGTTGTAAGTTCATACTTAGTAATAATTGCTGTTATAAAAACACAAGAAATATTCGGCAGTTCTGTAATAGCGTCTGTCTGTCAGTAATTCACACGATCAAATTCAAATGTTTTTATTCAAAAATAAGTTTCACTGGAGAAAATTTTTTGAAGGTCATATACATATAAGTCAAAATTTAAATCCTATTCTATGTACACCGCTTCATAATGTGATATCGCTGTTCAAAGGAGAAGAAGTGGCAAGAAACCAACCAACACTTCTAGCGGAAAAATATTTTTTCATCATAATTATTTAAATATTATCTCAAGCTCTTTTTTTTAAATATATACTAAAACGCCTAGAAATGAGAGGCAGCGTATTAACCCATAAAACAATTTAATGTATTAATCTTCCGATTTACACAGAACACTTGCACAGAACTTATCGTTCTCACACTTGACTGTCACAGAATTACACTGAATTACACTGACTTCTGTGCGCCACTCCCGCAAGGTAATTAATAATAATAATATAATAATCGGCAAACAAACGCTTACACTTGTGTTATGGGTAAACCTTTGCTGCTCTAGTTCACTAGAAAGCAGAGGCTCCGGGTTCGATTTCTGGCATGGTAAATTTTGTAAAACGTCTTTCAGTTATTTACCATAGCCTGGGTGTCTGGGATCAGCCCCGAAGTGGTCCGATGCATCCATCAAAATCTTAAAAATGAATATTTGTGCCTGGAATCAATCTAATCCTCTCCAAATTAAGTTTAGTATTATTTACATGCAGTTATTTCAATTAAATACAAAAACATAAAATGTATTATTTACCATTAATACTTGCTTTGAAACAATATAATAGTACTGTGAAAAACTCGAGACCGTCACAGCGAATAGACAACATTACCCGTTGTTTTTAATTCGTTAAATAACTCTTTTAACAAATACATTGTAAATTAAATTAAAAACAACGGAAAAAATATAAGGAGAATATTTTATTCCTACCTAACCTCAAAAACTTCAGCCATGTCTATATTTTATTTTTAATAAATATTTACCACTAATAAAAACATAAATGTAAAAGTAAGATTGAATTTTTTATGTATGTACTCGTATGTTATGACTTAGGCTATGATTTGATATCATGAAATTTAGTATATTATGTGTATGTGTACAATAAGTGGTATTTAATTTAATGTGCAATAATAATTAATATCTTATTTTAAATTATAAGTCAAATAAGTACGTACTTAAATGTATACAGATAAATAAAATTAAGGTGTCTGTTTGTAATGTCAAAATAACAGTCTTTTTAATAAATGCGTATGAAAGTATATATATACGGTAGCTACTTACTACTTATATAAAATTTGAATTTTTAATATTTTTGTATGTCTGTCTGGATGTTCCGGCTTATCTCTGAAACTGCTGCACCGATTTTGACTGGACTTTCAGATAGCTGATGCTATAAGGAGTAGCTTAGGCAACTTTTTTTAGGGTTCTACGAAAAAAAAAATCCACGGGGACGAATTCGCGTGCGCAGCTAGTAAGAAATATAAAATATGTTTTCCTAACGTATAAAGTACTTATTAATCTGCGAAAGAAGATCATTTCTTATGCTAATTTTATTATGGATATAAACTTTCTCGCGACTATTAATTAATAAAACATTTGATAACTTAATTAAGTAAAACAACTATGAAGTTTGTTATTAAACGAGTTATAGGTACAATTAGCTCGTCCAAGTTGTAAACAGTTTTTTAAAGAAAAATGTGTCACCTTGATTTAGCTTATTTATTTAAAGAGGTTCTAATAATTTCAACGTTATCAGCTTGTTTATTCTTAGTGTTGCATAAACTCATTAGTCGAACGATAGTCAATTTTCATGAAGGTGGGTTTATCTGGGATAATGCTAAATGTTTAGGCCGTTTTACGCAGATATGGCGACGGGTTGCCTTAAGGCGTAATTTGAAATATGACATTCTTAATGACGTTAAATATTTACAGATAACGTATGTATAATTTATACGCTATTTTAATGTGGCTATTCGTTAACGGCGTTATTTTTTAACGCTTTAAATAAGACGCTAAATCTTTAACACTAACGCAGATAAAATCCCAGCAATAGGATCGACAACCATCAAATTATTTTCTGTTTAGTCTTGAAGACTTCGAACAATTTTATAAAGGAGTCTCGAGAGGACTCGAATGTTTCACAATACTTCTTATTATATATACGTAGTAAACGAACGAGCTAAATGCAAAATGTAGCGGATGCAAACGTACAAAGCCGTACTTAAACTTTAACACACATACTAACATAAAGGATGGGAAGTAAAATTGTTTGTGCAAAAATAAAATAAAAAAACCTTAAAAAATATTGTTTAAAATTTCCTATTAGGGAGTTAGGTTTCGTTTAGATGTAAAAGGAGACTGATACGCTTTTATATATTCTTGGCCCAGATTGTAAAAAGATGAGAGTGATTTTAAGATTATATTTATTATATTAACTGTAGTGGCTTTAGTTACTTTGAATGAATGAATCGTGTGGTGTGTTTTTTGTTTTTAATTATTATTAATCTTTGCATTAGGTACCATTACATAGTTACTATTAAGTTCTTTCGGCAGCATTTTGGTAACACCTCTCATGTTGCAAAGATTAGGCGACCATAACTACTTTCCACCAAGAGGAGGTTCTACATTCATTACACGACTCTAAAGTACGACTTTAGCACAGATCAAATAAATATTCTAAACGAAAAAGTGTAAAGCAAGATAAAATGAAAAGTAAACAAATAAAGCAAAACAATATCTCAAAGCAATCACAGAGAAATATGCTTAATTAAAAATTCTATGTTTAATTTCTAAACTAATAAGTTTTTTCGTTTTAATCATTTTTCTAATGCGAGTCCACATTTAAAATAGTAATATATATTACATTAAGGGCCGATTTTTCAATCATCCGATAAAAGTTATCAGTCGAATAAATTATAGCCTGGGGTAATACAAAAGTGAAACAGTTCAAGTGCAACTGTCATTTTTAATTTTCCCATGTTTGTTCTATAGAATAACTTTTACTTGGTGATTGAAAAATCGACCCTTATACAAATTAATATGATGCAATAAAAGATGCTCAAAGAGCAATTTAAAAAAAAAGACAAATACTAGTAAAACACTGTATAAACGCGAGCCATCGCCCAAAACCGGTTCGTCACGAGTCGGGCAAACAACATGTACAACCCCAGAGGTTTTCTATGCTATGTATAATTCAATAAATTGTAATCATTTTGTTGTCTTGTTAAATAAATAAAAAAATATTAAAATTATTCAACTGGCTAATAGTATTTATTCCCTTATGATGACACTGAAAATTTACTTGACTGATCCATAAGTATAAGTTTGTATGCGCACACTCACGTGTCCATATGTACGACATGAATACACACAAACATGCACACTCATCTATATATTTCCGCACCGCGTACTCATCTGCGAGCTGTAACTGTTACCAAGCGGATACAGTAACGACGTTCTAGTGCGTATGTGGCTCGTGAGCGTACTGCGAGCACCCTTTTTTGCAGGATTTTACCGCGGTATTTGACGGCGCAGACTGCTGCGGCCTTTGATTCGCGGCAAAAACCGACAAATGTCGACTCGTTGTGGGATGCTCGCGGTGCGCTCGCGAGCCACGTACACACTATGATTTTTAGTTACAATAACTGCAACGGTTACGGCTCGCAGGTGTGTATGCGCCTTTACAAATGCATACCATTAAGACTTGGTGATGAGTAGTATACGTGTGAGCCCGTACATAATACATTTTTACTGATAGGGCTCAAAATATGAAAATGTAAGACTTCAAAATTTTGTCGCGTTACTACTCACGCCTCAAACTTAAGAGGAAGGACAGGAACGAGGCTCATGCTACAACAGTAAAATCACTCCTCTACCGATATGCACATAACAAAGAGGGACAACATAATATGTCATACATAGTACGACTGCGGTAAAATAAAATGAGGTGAGCAAGGCCGATCACATCTGATTCTTAACAAACATTTCCGAAGTAGATGTTTTGAGCGGGACAAATGAGGGAACGACGCCTCACCGCCTCACCGGCCTCATCGCTTCAAATGTACTGCTGCGGTACAAACAGTACAAATATCCTCGCCTCATTTGAAGTGGTATATAGCACTGGTTCAGTACAAAGGACGCGTTCCGTTAGTAGTTTACAACGCCCAAAATGCTCCGTCAGCCGTTCCACATGGCGACCACGATCGTTATGGTCGTGGCGAAAACGTCACTAATGACGCAATCATTTTCGATCACAGCGCTCACCATGTCAAGAGATGGGTCGAAGTGGGCGTTGACCACAGAGGATAATTCTATATCGATTGACATTGAAAAGGCGCGATTTTGAAATCAACTAATGACATTTGTGTATTTCGTCGTTAATGCATCAACGGCCCATAATCCGTTCCACTAGAGTTTATAATTGTAACGCCCACAAGTGGAACGGAAAAAAATGTCATGTTACTCTTACAAACTCATGTTATAACATGTCCTACCCAACGCAACATAATAGTCTTTTAAATGTATAAACTTTAAGATAATTTTCGTTGTTTGAACGTGGAAACTAACAACTTCTACACAGTATTTGTACCACAGCAGTCGTATGCAATACCATATCAACGGCCTCTGGTTAAGCAGGCTAAGCCTTTTCCGCCCTACCTCACCGCAACGCAGACTCCGGATTTCGATTCCTGGCATGGTAAATTTCTGAACCGAATTTTCCGTTATTTTCTATGGTCTGGTTGTTGTAGTCCGTTTTTTACCCATAATACAAGCGTAACTTGCTTAATTTGGGCATATACAGAGTGTATTTGTCTGCGGATTATTATTGTTATATTGTTTTCTGTACACCTATGTTCATGATTTTGAACAGATTCATTAAACTCTTCTTCTTTAAATTAGAAATTAATCTTAGAAAGACATTAATCTCTTGCACGCAAAGGTTCCTATAACATTTCTGTGCACGCGGTAGAACTTTATAATGTTTGAAAGTTGCAACTGTGACTGAAAAATAGAGACGAAGCAGGCTAAGGTGGTATGGGCATGTAATTAGAAGGGATGGAAGGTCACGTGAAAAAAGAATGTTACACTGTGGAAAATTGACGGTTACAAATGTAGACCAAAAAAGAGATTAAACAGATTGTGTGAAGGATGACACGATGATTTGTGTTGTCAATATTTCAGCGTCGAAATAGATTTTGCTGTATACCTACAGACTTGCCAGTAACATTGTGTTTCTGATCCATAACAACTGTATGTCACATATGAGACTTGCAACAACATACAAACGTAACTAGTTTTGATGAAATGTATCTTAACAAACAAGTTTATGAAACGTGTTTATAGAGTTACTATGACGATCTAAACGACTTTAGTTTTAAACTTAACATTTATCAGCTTACTCATAAATATAGGGTACATGTGTGTGTAGGATATATCCGTGCAGGAACGGAGAAAGAATACAATTTTCTGCGGCCGGGCGGCCTTTCGTAAGAAGCGACAAAGGAACCCACAGCCAGGTGGTAGGGCATTTGTCCGACTGGATAGCTACCACACCTGGTCTAAAGTATGTCGCCATAACAACCTCGAGTTGTGTTCCGGCATTAGTGACCAGGTTCCAGTCTCCCTTAAGAGAGCAGCAGCGCATTTGTAGCACCTTTGGTGTTGCAAATGTCCATAGGCGATGGTAATCGTTTTTCATCAAGTGGGCCGTCTGCCTGTCTGCTGAGCTCCTGCAATAAAATAATAATAAAAAAATACAGGTGTCTATATATATATATATACATCTTTTGGTCCTTCGAGCGACCCTGGCCTATCAAGAACATTTTTATCGCAAGGCCTAGTGGTAGAGGTGTATAACAAAAAAAAATGATGTAGGGTGAATCCCTAACATCAAGTAAAACTGAAATGATTTGGTTAAACTGAATGTTTATTTGAGTTCTGAGACATATGCGTGATTGGCGAGAACTGTACTCGCGCCCGCGGATCTGTGTGGTGCACGGTTACTCCATACAATATGAATAAGTATTATCTAGGTAAGCGTGCTGCATCTTCGACCGTATCGTCGTCCGACATTAGGCGTGATCGTGGTCAAACACGAGCCTATTTATCATAAATTACATTTTTAAACTCGTGATATCTTTCGAATGGAATGTCCGAGTTGAATAATTCAAAAAGTTATATAAAGGTATTAAAACAGTCTTGAATATGAAGTAATTTATTTTGATAAGGATGAATAACAAGATACAAATAAGGCGCCATTTCCAGCGGCAGCATTTCAGTTAAATTTTTGAAATAAAATAACACTTATTGTGGCATGACTATAATAGTGTTACGAGTTACGGGACTCGAATTAAAATGCCGTTGGAATTATTATAGTTTATTAGAAATATACAAACACATATAACACAGGTACAAATATAACCGAACACAACAAATCCAAACATAATTCAGAGGGTCGTGATTCAATAAAACGCGCAAAATCCGTCACTATTAGATTCCCGATTGTAGTACACACGTCTCGCTTTGATCGTGGTTCTCGCTCGACTGACTTCCCTCCCTCAATCAGGCCATCGTTTTATCCTGGACAAGTGCAATATGTCCGCCCGGCCACGTGGACCGAATTTCCTAGAATCAGCTTGTACTTTAAAATCCGTAACACCTGGCTAATGATTACAATACAACAATACGCTGTTCTCTAGAAACGTATGCCAGTAAACAAAAGAAGACGATCATAAAAGAATTACAATAATTTCAATGTTATTAGTTCAAATGCCGACGGGTAATAAATGTGCTTCTACAAATCTGTACGTGGAATTTGTCTTTGTCGGCGCTTAGGTTGTAACAATAGTTAGATATTATGCTGTCGCGACAGTTTTTGTGAATAATTATGTGTTCTGTAAAATTGTAGTACATTATTTTATTCTATCATCAATAGTTTTCGCTGCGCACGCGATTTTAGGTATTTTTTTACACCTTGGGTTACATTCTTGGAGTTACAGTAAGGATTCCTAATTTTTTGAAAATATAATATAGCCTATGTCACCCGGGGATAGTATAGCTTGCCAACAGTGAAAACATTGTTCAAATCAGTTCAGTAGTTTCGGCGTCTATTCAATGCAACAAACAAAAAAAAAAAAAATCTTTCCTCTTTATAATATTAGTATAGACAAAACAAAAAAAGAGCGTGGTATTACAACGCCTAGAGCCCGTCTTTTAAGTCCTGTAATCAAGATAATGACTCCAGCAGGTCTCTACCAGGTACATCTACTAATTTTGTACAAAATTTAAATTTTCTCATACAAAAATATTTTTTCCTACAATTAAAAGGAAGAAATGGATTTGTTAGCGTTGACATTTGTGATAAGGCTTGTGACTTAATGCGGTACAAATACGATATTTCAAGAGATCCTTATCTTTGTAATTATATGTTTTAATGAGTTTTTCGTCATTAGAATTGGGTTAGATTTTTATCATTTTAATAATTACTATAACGATTACTTTGGAAATTTATTTTTGGAAGAAATTTATGTCTGCTGTTGGGTAAATTTATTTTGTGTGGTGCGTCTATGTTGGTTACTCCGTTGTATGGGGTGACACACCACTGCAAAAGTCCATGGCTCAATCGCCCGAGTGGGATACAAGATACGGTGGCCTTTGTGGTTGAGCGGGCTAAAACCTTTGCCGGCGTACCTCACTGCAACGCAGACAAGGCTACGGGTTCGATTCCAGAAATGGCAAATTTCAGAAACGAATTGTCTCTGTTATTTACTATGGTATGGCTGTCTGGGATTAGCCCCAGAGTAGTCCGTTGTATATCACCCATAATTCAAGCTAACTAACTAACTCGCTTAACTCGCTTAATTTGGGAATATACTTGCAATGTGTGTGTTTGTCTGCCGATTATTATGATTATTAAAATAAGACGATGAGTATTGTACTCTATAATAATATTTACTTGCTTAATTGTTCTTAATTTAACTTAGACTATATACACAGAAGCCTTATCGTTTACGTGATGTGCACACCAATATTTTAATCATTATTAAATACTATATTTATGTTACGTGTTTATGAGATTGGACATTTTTGATGCCCAACCTTATCGATAGCACTAGCACCGATATCTATTATATGTACTTATGTAGCATCACGTTCATATATTGACCATCTTTTACTGTGCTAAATTATACATCAATAAATTGGTGCATGAAACGTGACGCAACATGTGCCTGTTTTATGTATTACATCTTTGTATGTTTTTCTATTTTTTGTTTGTTTATATTTTGGTGTACCAATAAAGAGTTATCTATCTTTTATTGCGAATGCAGACAGCTCAGAGCATTTGTAACACCAAAGGTGCTATCAATGTGCTGCCGCTATCTGAAGAAAGACTGAAACCTGGCTACTAATGCCGGAACACAACTCAAGGTTGTTATGGCGGCATACTCTAGGCCAGGGGTAGTAGCCATCCAGACGGGCAAATACCCTACTACCTGGCTGTGGGTGACTTTTTTCGCTTCTTGCGACGACTTACGATATTGTGCTCTTTCTCTGTTCCTGCACGGATAAGTCTTGCATGGATACTACTTCGATGCCTCCTCCGCATAATGAGTCTTTTAGATATTTTGATTTCTTGATAGATTTTGTTCTTAGACCTTATTTAGCTTAAATCAGAAAACTTAATCAAAAATTATATCAAAAAAGAAACAGACTTCAAGATTAACTAAAAAGCAAAATATAAATATTTTCTAATCTTTTTTTTTTATCGCACATTGGACAAACAAAGAAAAGCATAAAATTCATTTCAATGTGTTCTTTTACACGGGTAAAACAAACACATTGCTGACATAAAACACGCAAGGTCCACGAAGTTTACAATCAGTAAATACAGGCTGGATAAACCCAATCACTACATCAGATTCGATAAACCACATATCCTCGTAAAAAGAATCGTTTCTATACCTAGAATGATGCGTGAGGCTATTGAAATCATAAAACACCCAAGCAATAGAGAAGATGGTTGGCAAGTACCGCCTGTTTGGGGTCTGATCATCAAAACTATTAAGACCCAAACCCAGCAAAAACCAACTGCCAGATCTTAAGACACTGTGAGCTCTTTCTGTGTGCACCGGAACACAAACCAATTTGACTGACAATTTCTTTATATTTCACATCCCACTCATTTTGGTATTATATTGTTACGAGTTGCAGGACTCGAATTAAAATGCCATTGGAATTATTATAGAGTTTATTAGAACTATACAAACACTTATTCAATAACACAAATAAAGTCCAACCACTAAATAAAATACCGAATAACACACAAGTCTTGTCACTAAATAGAATACCGAATCAACTCTTGATCTCTCTTTTGCGGCATTGCTTCATGCTGATGATCTCTGCAATATGCATTGCTTTATTTAGACCGAATTTCTTAGAATCACACCTGGCTAATTACTATAATAAAAGATTACAATACACAATGGGCTGGTTTATCTAATCACAAATTTTAAACACAAAATAAACAAAAGAAGTTCAAATGCCAAAAAGTAATAAAATGTGCAAAACAAGTCTGCAGGTGTGAATTTGTCTTTGTCGGTCGTAACAATATAAAATTATTAGAGCTAGGCATGTTTCTGAAGAGTTTCTTACACTGCTTCTTCTCTTCAAGCTACAACATGTTGCGAAGCAGTGGTAAATTAGATTAGGCTCCCAGAGAGTCAATAAAAATCATAAACAAAATTAAAACTAAATAATTAAATTAACAGGTTGGGGGTAGGCTAAATAAAACTTGAACAATATTCATTGACATTTAACATCTTTGTCTTCCCTGATCACGACTACTGAAAAGTGGCCGAAACGTTGGAATAATAAAATTCAAATAAATTACCGCGCTTAAAACCGTTAAAACGTAGTTTTATTATGGACACTAGTCGCAAAAACTTAAGAAAATATTCAACGCCGTAATCGTAAAAGAAAACCTTTCGATACCTTATCGTCTTATCTTTGAATATGTAATGGCAAATAGAACTTTAGGTAATATCTCTAAATCACTTCCACTTTATACCTACTTAGGCAAATCACTCCTCTGGGACTTATTGGAACGTTTTACCTTTAAAAACCTATTCTCTCAAATACGGTCCTGCTTTTAGAGTTCCGTATTACTAATACTCTACAAACCTATTAAACCCGTGTAGGAACGAAGAAAGAATACAATTGCCTGCAAACGAGCGGCCTTTCGTTGAGGCGACAAACCAGCCCTCAGCCAGGTGGTAGAGTTTTAGAGTATGCCGCCATAACACCCTTGAGTGGTGGTCTTTCGGCATTAGTGGCCGATACCAGTCTCCCTTTAGAGACCGACAGCACGTTGGTAACACCTTCGGTGATATAAATGTCCATTGGCGTTGGGAACTACTGAACTCATGTAATAAAACAAGGCTTATGGGATTTCGTTCTTCTATAAGATACATTTCGGGGAGTGCTCCCTACAATTGCAAGAGCTGGTTCCCCCATCCCTGTTTTACCATGGGATAACCAGACGCATCGGTTATTCCTACCGTTACATGATGGAAATACTGCCCGTCCGAAAAAAGCACTACGCTTCACTGCCGAAGAATGGAATAATTTACCGGGGTTTGTTTATCCTACACAATCATTCATTGGCGTTCGGGGGCCATCTCGAGATTTAGATGGCTATCTGTGGCTTCTAGTAGGCTGACAGCGGCTTTGTGGGTTTCGCGACCTCATGCTTTCACTCTGGTTTTTTTTAAAAATAATGGACAGGTTTGCGTTTGACTGACATTGCGCCTGATGTCAGGTGGAAATGCAGTTTAAGGTGGAGCACGCTTACCTAGAAGATACCTATTCACGCGAGACTTGAAGGCACCTAGATTGTATTCTTCAGGAAAAACAGACGACGGTAAAGAATTTCGCTCTTCAGCGGTGCGTATGATGAAAGTGGAAGCGAAGAAATACCAACAAAGCGGACGAAACGCTATGCTTCGTCCGCTTTGTTGGTATTTCCACCATATATCGGCGGCGTGAGCGCGTACGTTTGTTTGTCCGGTGGTAAAATGGTGAGGGAGGAACCAATTCATGTAATTCCGTGGCACACTCCCGAAGTGTATCCTATAGAATACTGACAAACTAGCGACTTTACGTCGATGATTTAGGCTCTGAAGCTTCTCGTCGAATAGTCGGTTATTACCTGTCAGTTATCTAGCCCTTTTCCCAATTGACTCGAGTGTCTCCAGCTGGTATTTAGCTGAGCCATCTCAAAGATGATAGCACTATTCAATTTCAAGACCGTATTTGTGCTTGGTAAAGATTCAGCAACTGAAGTGGTGTGAAGTACTGTCTCACCTTTGATAGAACCCCTAGCTTTTTGCCAGCCAGCTGAGCAACACACTCTATATAGGAGTCAAAATTTAGGTTAGGTGAGCGTATAAGATCAGGAGGAGTCAGCAGACAAGTGTGGGACGCTGAACTTCATAAAAATTCAATCCACGATTTCAACATTATTTCACTTTCCACATCTAAACACAATTCCAATCCTTGACTTTACACTTCACTTGGCCTTCACTAGTAAATAGATCGCGAGCGTATAAGCGTTTACAGAAACCACTAGCCGTATTTATATTTTTACGCTAAAAAAGTTTTCGTAAACGGTCCGTATCTCAAGTGGCGCTATCTTTAAACAGGCAATATAACACAAAGTAAAAATCGAAATGTGTGCTGGGACACAGAAGTAAAGTGAAACTTCAACGGACAAGTGGAAAAACGAATGGCAACGGATAAGTGGTAAAACGAAACGCAACAAAATTTTAACTTGAAGTTTTATGGGCAGATTGTTAATGTACTTGTCCCGTTTGAAAACCTGCCCGTAAAACTTGAAGTTTTCGCAGGTTTACTGCAAATTATGATTTGGTTAGGTTAGGTACATTTTAATGAATGCATTTTTTATTTAAACATATTTTATTTTATCAAACAAAAAAACTGAATTCGATCCGGAACCAAAAAACGCATCCATAGTCTACTCTAAAATTATGACGCCTCTCACCAAGTCTAGTCTAAATTTATGGCGCTCCTCCACGCAGCTGTAATAACGCTTTTTTGTGACAGAAAAATCCTAAGACCTCCGTCTATATAGAAGTTTCACTTCAAAAAGAGCAAATTGACAATCAAATTGAAATGTGTTTCGATGCACGCAAAACGAAATAAAATCTACATTTAAATAAATCAAATAAAATACTGCGCTTGAAACCGTTAAAACGTTTGTTAACGTTAATTCAATGAACCCGTGACTGAAAAATTGAGAGGAAGAAGATTAAGGTAGTATGGGCATATAATGAGGAGGGATGAAAGTCACGTGACAAAAATAATGTTAAACTACAAGATGGATGGGTTGTGTGATGGATGATATGATGATTTGTGGTGTGACAGAAGATGTATGCCAGAATAGAGGAGCGTGGAAGGAACATACATATTGTGCCGACCCCAAATAATTGGGATGTGGTGAAAGAAAAGAGAGAATGAACCCCTAAAATGGTAATCAAAAATACGTTGAAGCGTTTTAGATTCTATTCCATACAATCCTACAGACAGACAGATAAGTTTAAGTTATTCATTCATGATTCTGAGGCTTCGTATAAATACCAATTTTCAGATAATATTTGCCAGTTATTTTGAGATCGTAGAGAGATACTTCAACTTCATTTATTTGTATACTCATATTTCCAATTTCCAAGAACCGTGTTCCAAATATTGAGTTTTCATGTAAATTTCACTTACTTAATATTTTATAATATTAAATGGTTTCCACGAAGGTTTGATTACTGGAAAAGTGGGAATCTTTGTATACCTAAATAGTACCTAAACATTGATAATTTAATTTCTCTCTTTGATTTGATGTAAAAGCTCCACCTTCTCTAAATGAACCAATTTTGAATCGTCATGTTCAGGTATTTTCTCTAATTAAAATTTTGTTTGACATTTTTAAGGAAGATCCGTTCTCCCACTCTGTCTTCAAAAACTAGATTAACGAAACGCAGCTGCGGACAAAGGCTAGTTTATATAAAGAAAATATTAAATCATTTATCTTTAAAATGATTTAGAATTTTTGTCAAATATGTTTGTTACTTATAAATCAAAAAATCATTTTTCCAATTTAGCCACATTAAAAACATTTGTATTCTGTATTCGACATAATTTGATCCCCTTAGCAGGAAATAGCTTGAAATAAATATCTTATTGGAAAACAAAAAAGGTACTTTTACGACGAAAAAGAATTTCTCTCTATTTGGAGGAAATCTCATTTGGTATTAAATTGATGGAAGTATTTGATTTTGTGTAAAATATTTTCATCATTGTCAGAAAACAATTCCTGGGACGTGACTTCACTTATACACAGTTCAGTTGCATATAGGTGGAGTGATAGATACAAGAAGACACATAAAGCAAGCATGTATAGCTGAATATTAAATTATAAGATCGATAGATACAAGTATGAAGATGGAACAAAAGAGGAGATTTATGGGCTGTATGAAATGTAGCGTGTATGTTCGATCATAAAAGTCCGCGTACTTATTGCTCAGCGTTTTTATTCGACCACAAAAGACTGCGTACTTATTGCTCGGTGTTATTTCTTCCTCTTCTTCAGCAAGTCCCTGTCCACTGCTGGACGTAGGCCTCCCCAAAGTTTACACCACATGTCCCGGTCTCCCGTTTTCCTCATCCAGCCCCTGCCGGCGACCACGCGGCTAGAGGGCGTCCTACGCTATGTCAGCCCAGACGTGGTCTCCACTCCAGGACATGTTTGCTCCATCAGCCGTCGGTCCTGCGACAGACGTGACCGGCCGACTACCACTTCAACTTGCTAATTTTGCGAGCTATGTCGATTACCCTCGTTCTCTTACAGATATCCTCATTTCTGATTATCTATCCATAAGAGAAACACCTAACATAGCTCGCTCCATAGCCTCGGTGTTATTGTTTGACCATAAAAGTAGCTGTACTTATTGCTCGCCGTTTATGTTCGATCATAAAGAACTGCGTACTAATTGTTCGGCTTTTATGTTCTATTACAGAAGTCGGGATACTTATTGTTCGGCGTTTATTTTCGATCACAAAAGTCCGCGTACTTATTGCTCAGTGCATATTGCAAATTTGTTATGGTTTTTTTATCTTTTACTTGGCACAGACTTTAAGATGTAAATATATAAATTTTTTCCTTTTTAGTATAGTGCGTTTTGTTTTTAATTTAAAAAAATATGCAGGAAAATCTGTCAATTTTCTATGTTTCATCCGTGCAGGAACGGAGAAAGAATACAATTTCCTGCGGCCGGGCGTCCTGTCGTAAGAGGCGACAAAACAACCCACAACCAGGTGGTAGAGCATTTGCTCGACTGGATGGCGACCAACCCTGGTCTTAAGTATGTTGCCATAACAACTTTGAATTGTGTTCCGGAATTAGTGACCACGTTCCAGTCTCCCTTAAGTGAGCAGCAGCGCATTTGGTGTTGCAAGTGACCATAGGCGATGGTAACCGCTTTCCATCAGGTGGGCCTGTCTGCTGAACTGCTGCAATAAAAAAATTATATAAAAAATGTAAATGTTTTTTCGAATCAATTGCTAGGTTTTCATTTTCCACAACAGACGTACATTCAACCACAAAAAAAACACGCTGTAAAATTATACCCGTCTTTTGTTTTAAAACACCATGAAAAACCTCATATTAAAACAAAGTTGAGGTTTCGCTTCACATAATGAACATTACAGCATAATAAAGCACTTAATTGGGTATTCCAAAAAAACCGCTTTAAACGTATTTTAAAACAAAGCAATTAAAAACCGCTGCATCGTTGGAAAACGGCTTTTTCAGTGGGAGTAAGAAAAAAACGATTATTATTTACACGGGTTATCCTGTACAAACAAGCTGTTTTAGAAGTTCAGTTTTTCTTGTTGTTTATTATATGTTTATTATATTTTATAAAAAAAACTAGCTTTTGTGCGCGGCTTTGCTCGTGTTTTATCCCACAGGAACTGTACATTTTCCCGAGATAAAAACTCACCTATGTGCTATTCCAGATTATAATCTATCTCTATGCCAATGCGTTATTGAGCAACAAACATCAATCCAAACTTTCGCATTTATAATATTAGTATAGATAACTATCTACTAGCTGTGGTAACGTAAGGGCTAGTATACGCGTCCCAAACTCAAAGGGCGCGGGTTCGAATGCTGGCCAGAAGGCATGCACCACTTGGCACTTTTCTGTCCTAAAGTGGATATTGTTACAATTACCACGTGCTAACAACGGTGAAGGAACCACATAGTGATGAAACCTGCCAAACCACCTTGAACAAACGTGGCGGGTATACTGTCCGATCCTCTATAGTAGGAGGCTCGAGCCGAGCAGTGGGACGTTATGGGCTAGTATTTGCACTTAGTGCTGATGGTGAAAAGAAACATGAAAAATCCTACCTAATGAGATTATCGATGTGTGCAAATCACCAATCTATTTTGGAATAACTTGGTGAAAATACACTTCGTTCGACCTGTAATAGAAAAACCTGTGGTGAGACAAATCTTTTTCGTCCACTGGCTAGCAGGCCGGATTTTGTAAGATTTGAGAATTACAAAAAGAAATCGTCATGAAAAACATATTTTAATAATAATCTAAGTATCTCATTATTATTAATACTTGCAACAAATAATCCTTATCCTATTAACATTATAAATGCGAAAGTAACTCTGTCTGTCTGTTGCTCTTTCACAGAAAAACTATTAGACCGATTTGGCTGAAATTCGGTATACACGTAATTTTAATACTGAGGGTGGACAAGGGATACTTTTCATCCCGGATGATGGGAAAAGTTTGGAGATAAATTTATGTAAAGATTATCCCAGAAAGTAGGATAGGTTTTTATTTTGTGATTTGCCATTTTCGTCATTTTGGTTGATTTGGTCGATTTTGCCGATTTGGTCAATGAGGTTGATATGGTCGATATGGTCGATGTGGTCGATGTGGTCGATGTGGTCGATGTGGTCGATGTAGTTTTAATACCGAAAATTAACATAGATACTTTACATCCGGGAGATGGGATAGTTTGCGATATAAAATGAAGTGAATCTTCCGGGGTAAATAGTAGTAACATAAAATTTTAATACAATGTAACCTATGTTGTAACCTCTTTAAACAAGAGGCACGCACTAGAGGTTGTCCCGCGGGGGTAAACTCTAGTATGTTATAATATATGGGTTATTTATTTCCTCCTGCAGCAAACGGTCAGACGGAAGTCAGAATATGAAAGCAACTGAACCAAATACTAAATACTTTAGGACTGTGAATATACACACATACACCATTAGAATTAATCTAAAGATCCTAAGCTACATGCTAGTAACAAAATATTCATGTTCTTCAGGCTTGCCTAGAGACAACTTTAATATGTATGCAACCGTAGACCTTAGTATATTGTATGAATACATTTTCATTTCATATTACATAGTGTAGTATTAAGCAATAAAGTACATGAGTACAAAAGTGTACAAAATAACAAATAGCATAAATATAAGGTATGAAAATGTACAGAAAGAAAAACATTAAAGATATCTATGAGGCTAGAAAACTCTACTAAACGTTTGAAACCTAATATTGACACAAAATCAGAAAGACACTGTACAAATATTGAAGAGCATTTTTCATAAATCAACAAGAACCAATTAACAGCAACGGTTTAAACAAAATAACAAAAATATTACCGAAAGTAATAAAGCAAGCGTCAGATTTTAAACCGGTTGCAATAGTGATGCCGACCGGATATTAAAGGGTATTTTCATCCGGGACAACGGATACTTTTCAATTTTATTTGCATTCGTTATATACCGAAAGTTGCTAGTGTTCTAACAAAGGCACGACTAAAAAAATATCAAGCGGGTTTTGAAGACCGACTCTTTTTTGTTTGACTTGAATAGTTAAGTCTACAGTTGCGTAAGCCGAGTTAGTACTTAGGTTAATTAGTATAATAAGGTTTCATTATATAGTCTGTAAGAAAATAATGGAAAGCTCCCCGCGTCACCACCTCGTTAGCTTTACTGAACAAAAAATACTTGACGACATAAATGAACAATATAGTCGTTTTTGTAAAGAATAACTCGAGGTTGGTAGCTATTTTAAAAACCAGCTAATTAGAGATTTTTCACAAAATAGCCACGTCTAAGTTGTCAACCACTTATTTATTATTGCAAGATGTTGCAATTTAAAAATATGGACAATTGGATATAAAAGCTTCCTTAGAAGTGCAAATTCCTATCCATATTTCTAACGTCATTGGATTAAGATGTGTGATGATAAGTGCTTTGGCCACTATTTCGCCACGAATTTATATATTATTGCAACATGTTGCAACTTTAAAATATGCACAATTAGGTCTAAAAGATTCCTCACCGGTGCATACTTTCTATCCATATTTCTAACGTACGTCTTTAAATAGAGACGCAAACACTTTGGCCACTATTTCACCATTAATTTTTGAGAAAGGCATTAGTAATATTCCTAAAATTATAACACTTTTGTAAATTGTTTCATCAAGAAAAAGCAATGACGATGAACGCAAATACATAACCGGTTGAACCTGGCAACACTAGCTACAGAATAAAGATGAGGCATGCTCCTAATAAGAATTTTCATGCTTTAAATGCAAAGGAGATCGTTGTAAGACAGACCAGCGCTACGATATTTTTATGAGCTATGCAAAATATGGATGTGAAGGGATGAAAGAACGTTTGATAGTCACGATATGCAAAGTATTGAGAGTTATTAAAATCTGCAAATGCGTCGTTTTTGTCACATTTTAACTACTTAAATGACGCAAAGAATGAATCTTAACTAATATTATAAATGCGAATGTGAATTTGTTTGCGACGTTTTTACGCCTTCACAACTCTCCGTATAGAAAAAAGTACTATTCCCGAGGAACGGACGTATATAACAGAAAAGATGGCGCCAACAGCGTTTTATTGACGCCACCGTTGCAAATACATCGCTATGGCAACGACAATGATATGACCGCAACAGTTTTAACGTGTTGCCCTCATGGTTAGTTCCCCCTTCAGTTTGCTAGATGGCGTTTAGGAGTATTTATCATTAGGTACTTTGAAGTTAAAATCAAGTTCGACATTTCTAAGAATTATTATAACATGGTCACTTCATGACATACATATTCATTTTCAACGCGAGTGTAGCCGAAGGCAAAAGTTAATATTTAATGCGACACACGTTGTTTTAAATTTTCATATTGTATATATGGACAAGGCTTGGAACCGGTTTAAATCGGTTATAACCGGTTTTAGTAACATATTTCGTTTGGGAGTGTAAACCTTAAAGATTGTGTTATATAAACCAGAATTATACGGTTTATTTTGCGAGAAGAGGAAGTATTATTTTCTCTTTCTCAATATCTGTTTGTGTGCGACTAAAAAGTACAAAAACATGGGTGCGCTTTGAAGATGTGCGGCAAAAAACATTAGAAATCGCTTTAATTAATAAACTTTTATTACCAAAAACCGGTTGATTGAGCTTAAAGTGATAAGAAAACTGAAAAAAAATGTTTCTGTGCTTAGGCTGTAACCGGTTTTATACCGGTTTTCAAGACTTATATGGGGCCAGTTGCTGAGACATATTACTTTTGTAACATATAAAAACAGACGGACACGATGACTCCATAAGGATCCTGATATTGCAAAAATTGTTATAGAACCGATGCAAAAAGGCACGTCGAGTACAAAAGATAACAAAAAATGAAATATAAAAGCTCTCCTAGGGTTTTCCCTTTGTTTACTGCAGATTTAGCTTTTGTCACGTCACAAAGTTTAACCGTATTCATGCAAAATTGAAGGTCCGCTTCGCTGTTTGTTATTTTATCGGTTTGAGGAACATATTCGTACTCGAATTTTTAGCGAATGTTTAATTTTAAAATCAATGTCCATTCATAGTAACAATCTCTTATTTTTAGCATAAATAAAGAAAGAAGAAAGAAAAGGTATTTATTTAGAACTACTAGAATACAAGAATACTAAATAAAAATAATAAAAAACCACGAAGATGAATTGATAAATTGGCTCTAGCTCAGCGAATTGCTAGTTGTTAACCAGCGGTGATCTTCCGCTAGTATCGTATTAGTGACATACAGAGGCAAAATTGAATACTTAAGAACAGAAGTGTACACAAAGAAAAAAAGACATGCAGAGGCAAATATTCAGAAAGCATAGAGAATATTTAAAAAAAGCGGCTGGTTAGGGGTGCACTAGGCCGCGCGAATTGGAGAAGAATAAGGCCGAAAACGGACTCCGGGTTTCAAAGCGGACGCTCTGAACGCAACCGGGATTTAATGCGCGGATGATAATGTGTCACCACCGAATGAATGAATGAATGAAAACACTTTATTGTTCGCCAAAAATTAAAACTACGTTCTTAAAACTAGGTACAGTAAATGTTGAACAAATGGCGGCCTTATCGCTCAAAGCGATTTCTTCCAGGCAGCCCCCTATACTAACGAAAATATGAAGACAACAGTGTCGGTGAAGACAATAAATAATATGAAACATTTTAAGATAAAATAGATGTCACATTTTCTTGTTGATATAATTATTTTTTTTTAATATAACCTATTTAGGAACAAAACTAAACATTTAAGATTCAATCAAAGCTGTAAGGCTAGGAGTTATTGAGAAATAGATTAGTTAATCTTGTACCTCATGGCGATGGAAACTCGTACCTACAGTCATGTACATATATTACCGATTATAACTTTCTTCTGTATGCTCAAAAGAAAGAAACAACGTAATATACTCGAAAGGTACTTAAAGAATATGTCCTTAGCTATAATATAGTTGTATTTCTGTCCTAGCGAGGCTTTGTTACATAATTTATATGAAATGGAGGGTCGCCAGATAGTTAAGTAGGGGGTATAGTCCATAAAAAGATATGTTTCAGGCTGCTATATTTAAAGGTAAAAAAGCGTCCAAGTGTCTATCAGATCACGAATATAGAACGGTACCGAAGAGGCGAAAAGTGTCTAGTGTTATTGTCCTTTGTCTAAAATACTCTAAAGTCTCTAAAGAAGTCTAAGACAAAATATGTTATATCCCAAAAATTATGTAGCAGCGAAAGGTAGAGGTTAAATGATACTTCAGATGGCAGAGAGTAAGTAGTATTCACTGTCGAGTGCTGATGAGAACTAATTTATTTTGGAAACGGTAGGTAGCCTTAAGTACAAATATTAACAAGTTGTACTGCTAGTACAATAGATAGCACATTGTGTGAGCGGGACGGATGATGTTCGAGCGAGATAGTGCAACTATTAATATGTGCGCTCCCGCGTTGCGCTAGTCAGTAGTTTGTTGTCCGCTGCGATGACAAGACGTATGCAGCCCCCATAATTATATATATATATATACACACACACACACACACACATATATATATATATATATATATAAATACATAAAACGCGCAATGACAGTCCATATGAGATTCCCATTCCGAATATACACTTAGTAGCACCTCGATCGCAGTTGAAATTTGACTAAGTAAGTCACAACGGGCCGATCTTATATTTTATATTCGCAAAATAGACAAGGCTCCCAAAAAACACGCCCACTACTTTTCGGAATTCTCAAACTCGTAAGCGTAATAGGCTTCTAAGAATCTGCAACGGAATTTGAACAATAGAAGAAAGGGTTTATCATATCTTACTGGAACACAACACAAAAGGGTTAGCCCTTCATAATTAGATGTTAAATTTCAATAATTAATAGGGTACGTGGGACGGCATAGGGAAGATGGGATAGGGGAAGGAGGAAGTAGAGGAAGATGGAATTTATTGGGATATAGTTCAAAAGTTTTTTATATCTCCGTTTCTCCGATGTAAAGTTATTACCGTCGTCTATAGACATTATTATCCGTGCGGGAACGCAGAAAGAATACAATTTCCTGCAGCCGGGTTGTCTGTCATAAAAGGCGACAAAACAACCCACAGCCAGGTGGTAGAGCATTTGCTCGCCGCCATAGAAACTTGTGTCGTGTTCTGGCATTAGTGGTTTGGTTCCAGTCTCCCTTTAGAGAGCGGCTGCACTTTGGTAGCGCCTCTGGTGTTACACATGTCCATAGGCGACGGTAACCGCTTTCCATCAGGTGGGCCGTCTGCCTGTCTGCTGAGCTCATGCAATACAAAAAAGACATTTACAACATCAGACTTCCTACGCATGTGTTGTAGGAACCGAAAAAAATGTCTTTCTTCGATAATATTGTTACAACTTAGGTTCCGACAAAAACAAGATCCACCTGCATATCTGTAAAAACACATTTTATTACCTGTCGGCACTTGAACTAATTGTAATTCTTTTATGATCCTCTTCTTTTGTTTACTTATTTATTGGTGTACGTTTTTAGAGTCTTATAGAGAGAGATAGTATAGTAGTGAGTCCATTGTTTTATTATACTCGTTTATGGCAGCTTGCGGCCGAATCATTAGCCAGCTCTTGCGGATTACGTTGACTACGATACGGGCACATTTGTGTTCGAGAGGTATAAAACGACGGCCTGATGGGGAGAGGGGCAGTCGAGAGATAACAACGATCTAAGCGTGACGTGTGTACATTCGGGAATCTAATATTGACAGACTTTGCGCGTTTCATTGAATTACGACCCTCTGCATTATGTTTGGATTTGTTGTGTTCGATTATATCTGTACCTGTGTTATACGTGTTTGTATAGTTCTAATAAACTCTATAATAATTCCAACGGCATTTTAATTCGAGTCCCGTAACTCGTAACAATATTAAAAAATATTGTAGCATTAGTATCGCTTGAACTACCCTACAAATATGTCCGTAATACAGCACAATGTAGCACACAACTAAGTTAAGATTAAATCAGATTTCCTCCGAGTTCAGTGAGATTAGTACCAGTCCGAAGCTAATACGTTTTACTTTGTACAAACGGACTAAGCCTAGCAGATTTCTAAGAAAAAATATTTTCACAATCGAGTCTACATTTTTGTAGAGGCAGCAAACTTCTACTTTGGCACCTGGGTCCGATTGACATTGACATTGATAGACTAATGACATTTTGCTGGTACTGCTAGTAAAATATTACTATTTTATTACCTACTTTAATAACCCTTTCCAAGCATTTATTTTACTTCTGACAGCTTAATGACGGATAAATTAGTAATATCCTAATACGTTACCGACTCGATTTCTTATAAAAATCGACTTCATTTATAAATAAGTTCTAATCAATTTATATATTTTTACTAAAAATACTATATCGTGTAATATACCCACATTTCAATGAACATATCTTCTTATATATAAAAATGAATCGTAGAAATGTATGTACGAGCATAACTTGAGAACGACTTTACCGATTTTGATGATATTTGTTTCGTGTATTTGAATGGGTCCCCAGATGGTTTAGATTCCCAATTGGAACCGGTAGGTGGCGGTGAGATCGGGTTCTAGAATCCTCCTTATCACCTGGACCGATTTTGGTGATTTTGTTTTTGTGTCATGAAACAAAGTTTTTAGGTATTCATAAAATATGGCGGTACGAAGTTCACCGGGTCAGCTAGTTTTACATAATACATTGCGGTATTATTTTTCTTTTAAAGTAGATTTTTTTTATTTTCAAATTGATTACTTTCGATTTATTTACGTATATTATCGATGGTTTAATATTCTGTGCGTTACATGACTCACAGAACATCACAATTACGTCACCAATAAAGTACGATAATTATGTAATTTGTTTCATATGAACGTTACTGTCAAGAAATATGTAACTTGATAGACGTGCAAACATCAAAAGTAAAATAATCGCTTGGAAACAGTAAAACAGTACCAGCCAATGCGAATTACATTGCCGCATTGTCGTGACAACGTATTTGTTAGTGAACTGCATCAAAGGCATTAAAGGTCCGCGACAGCAGCGCCGCATTTCTTTGTTATATTCGCCTATCCCACGGAAACGAGGTCATTTATCGGCATAAAAAGTATCCTGAATGTGTTGACCCGAAATATACGCTAGCTTTGTGTTGAGTATCATTGAAATCTGTCCAGTAGTTTTCACGTAATGCTTCAACATACTGTTACGAGTTACGGGACTCTAATTAAAATGCCATTGGAATTATTATAGAGTTTATTAGAACTATACAAACACGTATAACACAGGTACAAATATAACCGAACACAACAAGTCCAAACGTAATGCACAAGGTCGTAATTCAATAAAAAGCTCAAAGTACGTCACTATTACATTCCCGAATGTAGTACACACGTCTGGCTTTGATCGTGGTTCTCGCTCGACTGACCTCCTCCGTCCATCAGGCCATCGTTTTATCCTGCACAAGTGCAATGTGCCCGCCCGGCCACGTGGACCGAATTTCCTAGAACCAGCTTGTACTTTAAAATCCGTAACACCTGGCTAATGATTACAATACAACAATAGGCTGTTCTTTAGAAACGTATGCCAATAAATAAGTAAACAAAAGGAGACGATCATAAAAGAATTACAATAGTTTCAATTTCAGTTTAAATGCCGACAGTAATAAATGTGCTTCTACAAATCTGTACGTGGAATTTGTCTTTGTCGGCGCTTAGGTTGTAACAATACAGACAAAAATTGGTATTTTCGGATTCTACTGGTCCGAATTAGCCCCCTGACGTTTCTAATTTTTAAATTAATCGTATGTAAGGACTCTGAACCCTCTAAAGCTTTTTTTTATAGTAGTATAGATTCGCGTTTGACCATGATCTCGCTTAATGTGTAGCGAAGATATGGTCTAAGATGGAGCACGCTTACCTAGAAGGTACCTATTCACACGGGAGTTGAAAGCACCCAGGTAGTAAGTATCGCGAAAGACAGACTCCGGCAATGAGTCCCACTCCTTTGCGGTGGGCATGATGAAAGTGCGTGCGTGATACAAAGCGCTAAAACAGATTATACGTGAACGACCAAGAAGAAGCCCCGGCCAGTATAGGACTATTGTGAGAAATGAGAACAAAAAGCACCGGACTATTGGGGTGAACTGCTAGTGGTAATAAGGGTCGGGGAATATGGGGACCATGGCGTCTACCCGTCGCAATGTTCGGGGAATATGGAAAAATGGGCAGATTGTGACTCGCAACTCCCTGCATGGGCCCCTAAAAATGCCATATAAGGCAGGGACATCATAGACGTGAGTGGCTAAGGGGTGTCGAGAGGAGGGCTGCAGGTCACTACTTCCTACGTTGGGCCATTTATCACTTCCACCCCTGGAGCTTTAGTCCTAGCTCTAGCGATCTCTACTACTTGCCGGATGGCTAAGGCAAGCAAGGAGGCAGGGGCTTTACCTTGGCCTCCCGGAATTGGGTACGAGGTGTTATTATCATTCACATATTTATTGTATTTTCAGATATTTCACATTTTTCTTATAAATATCTTGTAGATCTATAGTAAACGACTAGTATTAAATGTGGCACCAAAAACAACCCTCTTTACCAGAAACTGCTATAACATGTGCATTCAAATATATAATAAAATTCCAATCCACATAAAAGAGTTTAGGATAAATACATTTAAAATTCAGTTAAAGGAATGGCTCTTAAATAGAATGTTTTTTTTACTCGGTGGACGATTTCCTCAATTGTAAATAAATACCTTCTTTGACTTATAAATGTTATTATTATTACTATTATTTTTTGACATTTATCAGTTTTTTTTTAAATGTTCATTTAACATTATATAATTTAATAGGTAAGACCGAGACGAACACACCATGACCAAATATCAGAAGTGTTAAAGAGAGGTCAGGTAAAAAGCATTTCAAATAAGCGTGCATGTATGAAGAGGTTAATGAAACTAGGTGAAGCGAAAGTTGTTTTTCAGGATCGTCGCAAGTGTAAATCCATAGTCTCTGCCTACCCCCATGGGAAACAGGCGCGATATTATTATGTATGTATATATGTAATTTAATAAAATTTATTATAAATATTCGTATGCTCCAATGTGAGCAAAACATGTGTACACTATAACATATATGCCAACTGTTTAACCATGTTTTGCACAAATAAATTTGTTTTGATTTGATATAAAATATATACATTTATTTATAAAAAATCGATCTCCGCCGGCAGTAGCGCCTAGGGTCCTGGCTACCGATGGAAAAAGCTCCAGAGACAGGAACCTCCTCACAATACGGGCCGTGTACAGCAGGGCTGCCTTCTGCATCAGACCCTTCACCTAGACACCACGCGAGAGCCTTTCGAGGTGACGATTAAGGTTCTTCGCTATTGGTCCATTCATAGACAACACTAACAGTACTATAATTATAGAGTCTAGGTTCTACATGGCGGTAACCACGTGAGCAAGATCAATACACTTTATTTGCTTTTCTTTCTCGACTTTCACGAGGTTACCATCGTAGTGTAGCGAGCGATGGTGAAACGATCTAGTTGGTTTAAGGAGTTTTAGAAAATTGTAGAAGACTCCAGAAGAAAAAGATAAATAAATTTTAGAAAGGAATAGATAATGAACAAAAGAATAACGAAATGAAGATCGAAATTCTAGAATAGAAAGTTCAGGAAGGAAAAGCCAGAGATATAGGTAGATAGATGTTTAGAAAGGGAGAGAGAGTAAATAAAAGAATAACAAAAAGAAGATCGAAATTATGGGTTCCAGAAGATTCTTCCGGGTATATAAGCAGCGTAAGGCGCGCCTACGAGGTAGTTCAGTTAAGGACAGTAAAGCAACAAGTGCGATACGAGAGAGTTGGAAGAGAAGTTAATTAGAAATTAGGGATGAGTTTATAGAGTTGGAGTTTAGTAGAGGACAGTGACGAGTCTAGTGGAAAGTTTAGTGGTGAGTTTAGTAAAAAGTTTAGTGGGCAGTTTAGTGAAGGAGGAATTTAGCGTAATTTAAGAGGAGATCCAGAAGCGAGCTACGCGCGGTAAATTCGGAGCTGAGCAACGCAGTAGCAGGAGGTGGTCTACGCAATATCGGCGACGGGTATTGTGAGTGAGACATCTTATTCGTCGGAATAGTGCGTCGTTAGTTGTGCGTGTAGGGGCAACCCTGCGGACAAGAATCACGTACGGCTGCGTGAGTTAATAAAAGCATTTAGCTAAGAAACTGGTGTCTCCTTCCATCCCAAGTGCGTACCCCCGCTCGCACGTAACAATATTATTATTATTATTATCAATGTATGGCTACAAAATAAATAGTTTACCACACAACGAAAAAAAATCTAAACTCGGGTACATACATCTTATACTAATATATAAAGCTGAAGAGTTTGTTTGTTTGTTTGCTTGAACGCGCTAATCACAGGAACTACTGGCCTGATTTGAAAAATTCTTTCAGTGTTAGATAGCCCATTTACCGAGGAATGCTATAGGCTATATACGCTAAGACCAATAGGAGCGGAGCAAAAATGAAGCATGTTTCAAAATCTGGGGGTATTTTAAATTACTTTTTTTTCAGCACGCGGGTAGAAGCTAATAATAATATATAATGGTCACGTCTGATCTTTATTTATTACCATACCACTACGTCATTGTGTATTTGCATATAAAATAAGCATTCCTCTCAAATTTTATTTATATAAAACTTATCATACAAAGACGCGAACGTACATTACGATTTCTTATAAGTTCCGCTTTGCCAAAGTCGTTACGGAACCCTAAAAAGAACTTATAAATATGCATATCAAAAAAAAGCAAACAATACTCTATCACTTAAAATATCAAATAGAAGATACATAAATATACCGTTGTACGTCATATTTTTCCCAGCTATATTATATCCCGATTTTCTTCAATGTTATCCAGTGCAATATATTATGAAGACCCTTCTCCTCCTTCATCCTTTTATATATTTACGGTTCATATGAACCGGACACTTTCAGGCACTCATGGTATTGTATAGTATTCAAAAAATAAAATAGCCTTTATTCCCGTCGCGTTGGGTTAAGAATACACGGATTTATGTAACTACGTGCTTTGTCTAAAATGATGGTGCAAGCCTTAAGCGGTAGCGATTAAAAGACATGATATTGCACCCATACAAGCTTGCTTGGTTATACTAAAATGGAAATTAGATTGGTCAAAAAAATTATGCAATTCTCTGTGTCGAGTTTCATTTAAAACCATTCGGTAGTTTTCACGTGATGCTTCACAGACAGATAAAATTTATTATTGTTTTTATTTATTAAATTATGTTATATAATATATTACTATTTACTCATTTATAAACTAAATTATAATACGAGTACTGGTTTGGCTCCTAACGAATTTTGTCGTCCTTCTTATAGTCCATCCAAAGGTTGCCTGGAAGAGATCGCTATGAGCGATAAGGCCACCCATTGCTCTAATGCAAATTGATTCATATTAATCGTCTATATGTAAGTTTATGGTGAAAAATAAAGAATATCATTCATTCAATCAAAAATCTAAAAGTTGCAAGAAAGATTAGCCCCTGGTATTTACTCGTGTTTAAGCTCATTGTAAATATTTGACTCCCCCCACAGACTTATCATATAATATACATAGATAAAGCGAAAGTTGTCAGATCGTCGCAAGTGGAGATTCATCGTCTCTGCATACCTTCACGGAAAACAAGCGTGATAATACGTGTAGGCGCCAGCAACATCCGTACATTGCCCCATCAGCGGTTTACGCAGCCACGTGCATTTTGATATACCATTAAAGTCAGTACTCGTCCAGCACCATACTCGATCGGTCGGCAAACAGCCACTGATCGTAACACAATCACAAGCACAACCATTCCGTTTAATTAGCATAAATTTAGCAATAAATAATTTATATTTAGAAACTTCGATCATTAACATCCTATGTAGGAAAACCCTCTACAATATGTGTATAAGCAGTTATAAAGTAATTAGAAACGTAATAAGTTGACATGTTAGAGCCATGCTGAAGCCATTATCTTCTTTATTGCTCTTAGGGCCGACTCGATCGGTGTGATACCACGCTCTCATAGAATATTGAAATGAAACAATTGAGCTATTCGTTTTTCGTGCGATGAGTGAGTTCCTAAGGTCCTGTTAGCGCCATATACACGTAACCGCGAAAAAATAGAAAAACAAAACTTAATATACTCCCATTGTTCTCTCTCCCCGTCTGTCCTATCCGCCAAAACACTCGCGCGAACGAGACGCACAATGGAAAGAAACAAAGTCTGTGGCGCTGCGTTTCTGTGGCTGTCAAGTGTCATTCCAGTCTTGCGGTAAGTAGATTAACTTGTAACGAAATCCAAAAACGAACCAGCAAACCAAACAAGTGAGTGTTTCATATTATTACTATTATCCTATAACGCATCACCAGGTCCCCTTCCCCCTATCTCTCCCTATTCCATCTTCCATATCCCATCTAATTTAATTTCGTCCCTTCTATCCTATCCTAAAAGCTGGCAACGCGTTAACTTCATCTCTGGCGTTGTAAACGTCTATAAGCGACGGTAACCACTTTCCATCAGGTGGGCCGTCTGCCTGCATGCCAGCTTCGCAATCTATTATAATATTATACAATTCTAAAAAAGGCGTGTCTGTACATTAGAAATATTGAAAAAAACTGGACTACACTAAATAAGCGATGCTTTTTTAGATTTCTTTTCTGTTTGGCGGTTTGTTCCGGATTCACGTAAAAGCGACTGGGCCGATTTCGATGCGTTTTTGCTGATCGACAGTAAATTTTATTTAATAAAATGTATGATATCTTTTATCACAGAAATCCCGCGGATATTTTCTCGGGAGCGGTTTGTAGTTGTTGTGGTGGATAAAAATGAGGTTATTCCGATACAGTTTTCACTAAAACAATAACTTATATTCTTTTTCAAATGCTGTGGTACTTTGTTTCCCGGGAATCCCGCGGTAATTTGAAGTCAAGAGTGATCGAAGTTGCGGGCAAGTCCTAGTAAAATAATGTTACGAGTTGCAGGACTCGAATTAAAATGCCTTTGGAATTATTATAGAGTTTATTAGAACCATACAAATATAAGAGTAATAACAGTAATGCAGGAGATCGTAATTCAAATACACACACAAAGTCCGTCACTAAATAGATTACCGAATGTACACAAGTCTTGATTCGCTTGTGGTTAACGCTCCACTGCTGATCTCGCCATTGGAGCATTGCTTTATACGGCACAGATGCAATGTGTCTGCCTGTCCGCATGGACCGAATTTCTTAGAATCACACCTAGGTAATGACTATCATAAAAGATTACACTACACAATGGGATGTTCTTCTACTCACAAATTTTAAACACAAAGTAAACAAAAGAAGTTAAAATGCCGAAAAGGTAATAAAATGTCTACAGGTATGCAGGTGTGAATTTGTCTTTTGTCGGCGTTCAGACCGTAACAATAATGTAAATGTAGATGCTGCTCAGGAGTCGAGCTAACGTCATTCAAATAAAATACATGTGCATAGGTCATAAGGTGCTTACTACTTATTATAGTTAAAATCTTCTGACTTAAGCCAAAGAAAATTCTTAGATAAACCAAACACCTCGGGCAGTTGAGAAAATTGGGTGCAGAAATGTGAAAATGAGCCGAGACTGAATTCCAAATTTTAGTTTGAGCTCAGTATTTATAACTAGCAAAAACTTTTACACAAAAGAAGGGAGGGACTCTAACAAATAATTTGAAATCATTAAACGTTGAGCAGCATTATCGAGTTACGTATCAAATGGATGGACACTTTTACTTGTAAGTAAAGTTTCTTGTTTTTATTGTTACTAGAATATGCCCGCGAGTTCGTCCACGACTGACTTGAATTTCCCGCAGGATTCCCGGGACACAAAGTATCACAGCATTTAAAGAAGAATGTAAGCTATCGTTTTAGTGAAAACTGTCGGAATAAGCTAATTTTTATGCACTCGAACAACTTCAAACCGCTCCCGGGAAAGTTCTTGCGGGATGCCCGGGATAAAAATCACACATTTTATTACATAAACTTTGCTATTGATCAGTTAATAAATCACATTGGCATTAAATTTTTTTACCTGGCCATTTTAAATCATTCCCAGAAAAATTCCCGCGAGATACCCGGGATAAAAAGTAGCGTAGATTTTAAGCCTAAAAACTTACTTTGGATCAGCGAAAACCGCATCGAAATCGGTCCAGTAGTTTTTACGTGAATCCCGAACAAACAGACCAACCGAAAAACAGATAACAAATCTAGAAAAATGCATCGTGTTCTCCATCGTTTATATAGTATATTCCAATTGTTATTTTCTTAAACAGAGTATTATTAGAATATTATAGATATACATAATAAAAATCAAGTAAAAAATACTGAATCAAATCTAGCTAATTCACTTGCTAGTTAATTTGAAAGAAAAATAGATATTAATATACTATCATGGCTGTTTCGCTTGTTGCGCTTGCTTTACATTTGTTAACACAAAAATTAAATGCTGGCATGTCAAACCTGTCAGCCAGGGCTTTCAATATATGGTTGGAGCTCGCCCGAATCCTAAAGAGCAACGAGACTGCTCTTTTTGTAACGATTAAATGAATTAAACATGAATAACTTTATAAACTAATACAAAAAAGAAAACTCAACTTAGTTATATTGTATTCTACCTATAGTCCCTCAAGATTACAAGTAGAATACTGAGCCTAGGTCACCGTCTTCTATGGGTAAGGTGCTCAGAAGGCTGGCTATTCCATGAATTAAATAAAATACCTGCATGTTCTTTATTCATTATAATATTATATACGTCATACACTTGCTTGTTTATAAAATCCATAGCCAGAGTTATCTGGAAGAGATCGCTCTAAAGCGATAAGGCCGCCCATTGTTCCTGCCTTTACTGTTTAGTGTGTACTGTAATTTTTTTTATTGTGTATATGGTAAATTATAAAGAGTGTTCTATTTTCTATCTTATCTGTTTATCTGTATAATATTTTATTATCAATTCGTGTTTTAAACCGGCCATGTCATAACAGTGCCGCTACTTTTGCCACTCTCACTTGTCTGAGCATTGGAGTAGACAGTCTCATATCCACTTGGGGATCTTCTTGTACGATTATGATCCGCCAAGGTTGCAATTATCAGGAGGAGCAGTACCTGAAAGTTTAATTTAATCAAGTCTTTACGACACAATTTTTTATTGCCTGCAGCAGCCAAACGGACAAACCGCCTGATGGAAAGTCATCATCGTCGAATATAGATATTTGCAACACCAGTCTTCATCAACCCCTTGCCAGCCTCGAAGACATTTAATGACGCTCTTCTTAATAAACAATGGGGTTGTTTAAGAAGAGCGTCGAGTCGTAACGTAGAGGAAAAAACCCTCGGAGGAAAGTTCCCTCCAGACCGATGTTACACGCGGAACCAACGTTCCAACGTACCGTTGCCTAGCCACATCTTTGCTTTTATGGACGCCCCACTGTTGGGCTCGGGATACACTCACTGCGAGCGTTTGCCCGTAATGTCACGTTACAGATCCGGGCACTACATTAGTGAAGGAAGAGAACCAAGCATTACAGTGCGCAACCTGCAATGATACAACGTGTAATCTTTTGATATAACTTGTAACACAACGACCGCTTCGTCTCACGTTGTGGAATCAACGTAATGCTTGAAATCGAATTATAAATGTTACTTAACAGGCGAATGCTCGCGGTGAGGGAGCACCTTAAGAGGGCCAATGGAATATTCACTAAGGCGGATTTCATCATTGGTTGTGTCCTTATGCAGTTTAAATAAGGATGTCCTCCGCAGTCAGTATGTGGTGATTGCAAAAATATGTATATTAGATTACAAATATTGATGTACGGATATGAGGCTTGGACCTAACACTTAAGGAAGAGAACAAGCTGTTGGTGGCTGAAAGAAAGATTCTGGGTTCGACACGGGGAAGCGAAAAAATTCCGAAATCGAAGAACTAGTGGATGAGCCCAATATCATATCCGAGAGCAAGGCACACCGCTTGCGCTGGCTTGGCCACCTACATAGAATGGGGGAGGATCGCGCTCTGAAAAGAGCCTATCTGGGCAGACCAACGGAACGGCGACCATTTGGTCGGCCCAGATATCGCTGGAGTGACATAGTGGAGACTGATCTGCGCGGGCTTAAAGCCTATAACTGACAGGAGATAACGCTGAATAGAAAGGAGTGGAGTACTCTCATTTCGAAGGCCAGGACTCATTTTAGGCCGTTAAGCAGCGGTTAGTTAGATTAGAAAAATTGCCACAAATCTGTGCAGGAAAAGAGAAAGAATATTAAATTAATTAAATGGCAACCACCTGGGTCTAGAGTACACAGCCATAATAACCTTGAGTTGTGTTCGGGCATCAGTGGACAGTTCCCCTTGTAACGGTCAGAGGAGGCTTTAAGGCCGTCGCCCGCATCTAAAGCCGCCGAGTCTCAATCTTGAGTACGGAGAGGGCCCACGCCAGCCGGGGTCGCGTAAGAAAAGCTCACGCACATCCCGTGGCCCTGGCACATGGCGTCAGGTGGCACCAAGAGGTGCTAGTGGGTATTCCGGCTTCTCTAACCGGCGAGTCCCACACTCCCAAGCCGAAGTCTCCCAGGCGGGGGGGTCCGCAAATGGATTTGCCCTTGTAAAAAAAAACAGGTACCAGTTCCCCTTACGAGGGCAGCAGTATATTGTTAGCACCTTTGGTGTTGCAAATGTCTATAGCGACAGTAATCACTTACCACCAAAGCCGTCAATCTATCTGCTATATTCCAGCAATAAAAAAATCACTTTTTTACAAATGAAAAAGACCACAAAACAAAGTTTACTCACAAAAATAATTCCACACTTCATTGTTGTATTTTCAGAACTGCAGCGAATACTAATTGGTAAACAGAGATAAAGCCACTTTATATTTCATTTAAAAAACAATAAAGATTATCCGGAACGACCATGACTAAAATATAAAACGGATAAAGATATTTTACGTACTTCAACCTAAATTTAGAAATATTAATTGCTTAAGGTGAAACCTCGCACTTACACGCGTTGAAGAAATCCATCGCAATGTTGAATGTTCAGGCAATTTTTTTTACCAGTCCTGGTAGCTTATTCTCACACTACTTTATAACATATTGTTACGACCGACAAAGACAAATTCACACCTGCATACCTGTTTTGCACATTTTATTACTTTTCGGCATTTGGACTTCTTTTGTTTACTTTGTGTTTAAAATTTGTGATTAGAAAATCAGCCCATTGTGTATTGTAATATTTTATGGTAGTCATTAGCCAGGTGTGATTCTAAGAAATTCGGTCCACGCGGTCAGGTAGACATATTGCATTTGTGCAGCATAAAGCAATGCCCCAATGGAGAGATCGTCAGTCGAGCGATAATCACAAGCGAAGCAAGACTTGTGTACATTCAGTAATTTATTTAGTGACGGACTTTGCGCGTGTTATTGAATCGTGCATTACGTTTAAACTGGTATTCAGTTATATTTGTACCTGTGTTATACGTGTTTGTACAGTTCTAGTAAATTCTAAAATAATTCCAAAGGCATTTTAATTCGAGTCCTGCAACTCGTAACAATATTATTTATTCCTAGTAGACCCACTTACCTTAAGAAACGTTTTGAATTCTTCCCCTTTCTACTTTCCACAATTTGCGCTCTCTTACGTATCGTAAACCCAGACACCTGCACACACTTCATCCTTTTATGATAACTCTTAGAGTGCAGGCTATCAAAATTTGGAATGCGCTGCCTTATACTGTCAGAAAGGCCAAAACATTGCCTACATTTAAGAACGCACTCAGAAAACACTATTTTCTTAAATAATTATGCCTAATTCTTATACTATAGACTAATTAATATATAGCTTCAAATATGTTTGTATGTATTTAATTTATAAAGTAATTTAATGTTACAACTTAGGCTTCGACAAAGACCAATTCCACGTACAGTCTGTAAAAGCAGATTTTATTACCTGTCGGCATTTGAACTAATTGTAATACTTTTATGATCGTTTTCTTTTGTTCACTTATTTATTGGCATACATTTCTGGTTATTGTGGAGAACAGCCTATTGTTCTCGTTTATGGCCGCTTGCAGGCTATTAGACAGGTGTTACGGATTATAAAGTACAAGCTGATTCTAGGAAATTCAGTCCACGTTGTCATATTTGCATTTGTACAGTATGAAACAATGGCCTGATGGAGAGAGGGGTCAATCGAGCGAGAACCACGATCAAGGCGTGACGTGTGTACAATCGGGAATCTAATAGTGACGGACTTTGCGCGTTTTATTGAATTACGACCTTCTGCATTACGTTTTGATTTGTTGTGTTCGGTTATATTTGAACCTGTGTTATACGTGTTTGTATAGTTCTAATGAACTCTATAATAATTCCAACGGCATTTTAATTCGAGTCTCGGACACGTAACATTAAGTATGTCTGTTTAACTTCTTTCTAATAATCTGCACAATCTACATCGCCAGATTTGGTTAAATTATTCCTTATGTTAGGTTGCCTGGAAGAGATTGCTTTAAGCGATAAGGCCGCCTATTGTTTCTACCATTAGCAATAAAGTGCAATTAAAAGCAATAAATATCTTATCTTATAAGCCAATGCGTTGGTTATTAAACTGATTGGTGACCAACCCCACACGATGTCACGTCACCCTGCACAGGGTAATGTTGAGGTCGGAAAATCAGACGCCACGGATGACCATTGGCAAACAAACAGCTGACTACAGCTTACTCTGTAGTACTTTGTTTTTTATACTTGTAGTTGTAACATATTGATGTTGTAATGGCTGTTAATAGACGATTTATTCAAGTCTCATTTAGACACCCTAGAACGCTACTATGACATGTGCATCGGAACAAAGCCGGGGTGAGACTCTGCACTGTTATCGGCTAATGGATACAAACTACCCTCTATTATTATTCAGCCAGCAAATAAACTTCTTAAAATAGTACAATAATCTAACTTGTTATGTTCTGAATGTTTCATATTTATTGTGGGCTTCACCGCCATTGTCATGTTTTCAAATTTTAGTTTTAGGGCTGTCTGGAAGAGATCGCTTTAAGCGATAAGGCCGCCCCTTGTTCAAGAATCATTGTACTTAGTTTTTAATAACGTAGTTTTAATTTTTGATGAACAATAAAGTGCTTTCATTCGTTCATTCATTCAATAGTCATTCAACACATTTTTTCAAGTCGTAGTACAACAGCCTTTAAGAGTAACTAAAAGTTACTCTTAAAGGCTATTTTTTTGTTAGAAGTTTTTATTTAATCAATTAACAATAGTTATTTGTGGCGGATTGGCGGGTTCTACACATGGGTAAAATAAGTAGGTAGCTTAGTAACTATCGCACTAGGTTATAAGATACTACGACTTAAAAAAATATGTTAGACTATTGAATGAATGAATGAATGAAAGAACTTTATTTTTCACCAAAATTTTTATGTTTTACTTCGAGATGTAGGAAACATTTTTTTGTTGTTAAAAAACAACGTTAATCTCAAAGTTGGTGGGAAATAAAACATAAAAATTACTATAATTTTGCAAAATTGTTGGTTGTTTACTTGGCACCGACTTCAAGATGTTTTAGAAACTATTTATTTTTGCGTTTTAGTTACTCTTGAAGTCGGTTTCTTTTTTACTAGATTTTTTTATTATTCACATTTATGTGACGTATGTATATTATGTTATCTAATTACGATGAAATTATTTATTCTGAAGCTATACTAAATCTAACGTAAAAAAATTATCAAAATTGGTTCAGAAACAAAAATTTATGGCTAAAAATACCGTGGAAAAAAATACTATCCTCCATGAACAATGAACATAACAATAAATGAAAATATTTACATGACGAATTGAGTCCTCCTCCTTTTAAAGTCGGTTAAAAAAGGTGGGAGATTCGAGCTTAAAAGTTATGCTCTGATATTATTATTTATATAGAAATTTCGAATATTCATAAGAAGACACGAATATGAAAACTGAAATTTAAAAGTTGGACAAGATAGCCTTTTTTCAAAATCTGAACCTTAATAAAACAATTTCAAATATTGCTCAGATAATGTCTGCGCTATACTTAAGTATAAAGTTTAATTACATTCTTTATCAAGTTCGGTTAATTAGTACAAATTTCTTAATTTCCTGTCTTATATTCGAGAGAATTGTTAACACAAATATGCTACTGGAACGAATTTTATTAAATTTAAAGATTTAGGGTCTCTTAGCTTTTTTTGGCAAAAACAGAAACTTACCCAATTGTCATGTTCTTCCGCCCGTCTGTATCTGTGACATGGTCATTTTTCCTGGAAACTACTGGGTCTACGGGAATTGAATTTATACCTATAGATGAAATTAAGCACGAATATACATTATCCCTCCATCCCATTTCTCCAATCTGACCACTTTATCTCAGCCTCCTATCCCATCTCCGATAGAGGTATCGTATCCCTCCTATCGCTTCTATCCCATCCGAAAACCTGGTAACGCGCTGGTTAGCCCCCTTAATGTTACAGTACGGCCGATAAGTCGTAGCACTTCTGAAGTTAGCGCCAAGTGGTTGCGCAGAACTTACTTTACGAACCAAATCGTCATAACTAGAGATGTACCTAACCTAAACAAAAACAATCACATCACTTATTTGATCAAATTGTATAATCGATTATTTTAAATAGAATTAATCATATTAAATGTAAGTATAAAGGTTATTAACGACATAAATTGATGAAAACAAATTAAACATGTTCGTTGTTCATTGAGTTTTCATCCGTATTTAAAATATAATGACACATAAACTATTAACTATTTAGCTTAAAAACACAAAATTTATATTAAATTTAATACTCTACTTAGAGAAAATTTAAACTTTATTAAAAAACTGAAAATAAATGTATATTTCTTAATTATAATCGATTTTAATAATAATTGATTAGACAAAACGACGTTGCAAATATCTTTTTGCTGCTTCATGCTTATTCGGCAATACTCGGAACGAACCACGAGGTATTCTGTCTTAGTCACACGTCAGCATTGGCCGTGTCACTATCACTCTCTCGAGTACAATCACGAGTGTACATGCGCGAAAGTTCGCAAAGCCTATATTCAGACGGGCCACGACTCATTGGCCGTACTGTAACAAACGTCCACTGGGGACGGTAGCAGCTTTCCATCAAGGGACATCTGCCAGTTTGCCTGCTTCAGACAAATAAAAAATAACTTTTATAATCTCTACGGAACTTTTCATAATGCTTGAACAATACGCACTTGACAGTTTTTCTTTATTAAACATGGCTGGCAACTGACGACTCGGTGCGAGCGACACGAAAAGGGGTTTTAAATTAATCCATAAGTCAACGGTAGCCTCTTTATGTAAATAATGTTTTTCTCTCTCGTTATCTCTTTTACTATTTATACGCTAAACAACCCTTAAAAACAAGTTATACGATGCCGCTACATTATTAACAAGATAAATAGGGCCATAAAATACGCGATATAAGAATAATTTTATCCATGCAGGAACGGAGAAAGAATACAATTTCAACAATCCACCAAATAAGCCACAGCTAGGTGGTAGGGTATTTGCGAGTCCTGATGGCTTACCACTGCTGGTCTAGACTATGCCGCCATAACAACCTTGAGTTGTGTTCCGACATTAGTGTCGAGTTTCCAATCTCCCTTTAGAGAGCGGCAGCACATTGGTAGCACTTTTGGTGTTACAAATGTCCATAGGCGATGGTGGTTACCCTCTGATAGGCCGTCTGGCTGTCAGGTAAACTCATGCAATAAAAAAAAATTGCATCAGGGCCCATTTTCCAATCAAAAAAGTTATTTATAGAATAAAATATAACTTGAAAAAACTAAAAATAACAGTTGTATAATAAAACAGTTGAATGATCCCACTTTTGAATTTAGTTATGTTATAATTTATTCGACAACTTTTATCTGATGATTGAAAACTCGGGTCTAAGTTGTTAGACAATAAGGACGCGGACACATGTTAAAATAAATACTAATATTTTCACAAATACAGAACGGGCGTTAAAACATCTTATAAAAAAAAATAATTAGTGCGTTATTTAACTCTTTTATTTTGTACCTACTTACGACGTCATTAGTAGATACGCTCGTTTAAAATCTATGTGGCTACGACATTCTGTAAAATTAAAAGTACGTCAGTTGATATGGCTATCCGCTTCCCTATTTGTAAAACTGTCGCGTTAAGGCGGCTTTCTGACATGTATATTCAGCAGCGGTGTGGGATCGGCATGCTCAGTATAGGTGGCACCAAAAGCTTACACCTGCTTATAGTCCTATCAACGTTTCCTGATTCACTCCGTACCGATTCCGCGCATTGCCACTACACCGATAAACTAGAAAGCAGTCAAAGAGAGGCAGGCGCTCAGTAAGCTTTCAGTATCATGTATACCGAGTAAAACGATTCCGCACTACTGCTGCATCGAAAAATCAGAAAGTGGCTTAAATTAAATTATGAATTAATGAATGAATGTTCTTTATTGCATACATAAGTTGCACATGCATATATAATAGGAGGTCTTATCGCCGCCGCAATTACTTCCAGGCCACCTTTACAATGATTAAAAATAATTGAAATAAAATATAAAATTAACATAGATTATAAAGAAATAAAAAAAATTATGTCAAAAAAATCTAATATTGATACTCAATTAAATTATATCTTATATTATGAGATAAGTCAATGTAATTCTAATTACTGCGGCACCCTAATATAAATAAAGCTTTTAATATATTATTATAAGAAAGGTGAATATTCCAATTTATGTAATTAGGCTCTAACGATGAGAGATTAAAGTAATATTCGCTCCAGAACTTCGGCGCTAAGTCTTTCGGCAAAAATTCTAATTCAAAAAGCTGTATGAATTAATTGGTCCAGTACAAACTTCAAAGTTATTTTTATACTCGAAGATTTTAATCTGGAAATTGTAAAGGTATTTTTAGAGTTGAGATGGTGCTACTGTGTAACATTTGTTAACTGTATCTTTTAAATATAATAATGCATATTAATTTGTTCAAATATTCATTCATTTATTCAACTATGACAGAATAAAATCTATCTAAATAAAAATGAACCGCAGAAATGTATGGACGAGCATAACTTGAAAACACTTTACCGATTTTGATGAAATTTTTTGTGTGTGTTTGAGTGGGTCCCCGGATAATTTAGATCCACAATTGGAACCGGTAGGTAGCGCTGAGATCGAGTCCTGGATTTTTACATTTACAGGGCATCCTGCCCTAAAACTAAAAATCAATATCTGCCAGGACCCCAAGTAAGAATATAATACAAGTATAAAGGCAGATCAAAAAAGAGATGGATAGATTGTGGCTGCTCCAAAAACACCTACTTAGTAAATTTTCCCTACCCTACTAACCAAGACTTGGAATTCTTTTTCATTTTTTACGTTATACTAATAGACTTTTTTTGTTAACGCTAGAGGAATGCATTTGCTTATCAGTTCAGACCTCGGGGAGAGGTCACCGAAGGGTATGTAGGACTCACGACGGCCGGCGCTACACACAAGCTTCTGATAAATGAAGAAGTTGCAAGCACCGGCCACCACACTATCCACAAAATCTTTCATCGTCCCTCCGTATCGTCATGACGTGCTACGAGTCCGTAATCATAGATATGATTTGCAGTGATGCCTCGATGCAAAGCGGTACTAATAGACCTAGTAGATTCTGAAAATAATTGCTGTGACATAAAAGACGACATAACAACGAGACGAATATGAAGAATTTATAAGGGTTTCGTTTATACTAAAATAGCCACGGAATCCTAAAAATCATAACACCCCAAGTAAGCGATAGAGAATTCTAGTTAAAACATTTTTATGCACCTAAAATTTTTTGAATGCAGATTTTTCTCGAAAGCAATTAAAGTAATATTTCATCTAGTCTCTGAATAATAAAAGAAAGCAGTTTCTTTCAAAGTAAAAGTGAACACTAGACGTGGGAAATTAATTTCTTTTAAAGATTACAAAGTTAATTACAACTAGCAGCTTTCATATTCGAAGAAATTTAATATCAATTTTATAATAGAAGAATTCGAGAAATAAAAATTACTAAAGAAAAATCATATTATGGATATTTTATTACTTACTAGAATTTTCTTCGCAATTTCGCTGCGCGTCAAACCCTGGTAGCCATTGTTTATTTAGAGAGCAAGTATTCGTACAGGTTACATATTGGTTGGGGAAAAAGTTTCTTCGCATTTTATATAAAAATTCAAAAGGTTTTTTTATAATGTTTATTTACATTTGACTAAAGTATGTAGGTGCCATTTTGTTGGATAACTTTTTGCCATCTTGTAGGTAGGGACGCGATCCCATTGCTATAAAAATTTTGGGGCTTCTGATAAAAAAACTGCGACAAGTGGTTTTGGCAGTCCTCTCGTGATGTTAACCTGGCACTGCCTAAGGAATTCTGCAGAGACCGAAACAGGTGAAAATCTGAAGGTGCAAGGTCAGGACTATACGGCGGATGCATTAACACCTCCCAGCCAAACTCTCGTAATTTTTGCTGAGTGGCTAAAGATGTGTGAGGCCTAGCGTTATCGTGGTGAAAAACCTTACCCCTTCTGTTGACGAATTCCGGCCGCTTTCTCTCAACTTTTTGCTTTAATCTCATCAGTTGTTCGCAGTACAGTTCAGAATCGATGATCCTGCCTGGTGGTAACAGCTCATAATGAATAATGTCCTTCCAATCCCACCATACACAAAGCATCACCTTGTTGCGAGTTAACCCGGGTTTCGCCACAGTCTGTGAAGCCTGACCGGCCTTTGACCACGATCGTTTTCGCACGTTCTTGTCGTACGTGATCCACTTTTCATCACCAGTTATTAGCTTCTTCAAAAAATGTTCGGTTTCATTACGTCGTAATAAAGAATCACAAATGAGTATACGATTCATTAGGTTTCTTTCAGTGAGCTCATGAGGCACCCAAATATCGATCTTTTTTGTGTACCCAGCTTTTTTAAAATGCGCCAAAACCGTTTTGTGGTCAATTCCCAGTTCTCCAGCTACACCGTAACTACTAATATGCCGATCTTGCTCTACTTTTTCAAAAATGGCATCAATTTTGTCAGTAACAGGGCGACCAGAGCGACGTGCATCTTTGATATCAAAATTTCCGGATTGAAAACGCTTAAACCAAATTTGAACTACTCTCACAGATACTGCATTAGGTCCATAAACATCACAATTTTTTATCGCGGCTTGTGTTGCATTTTTACCTTTTTTGTAGTAAGATTTTAAAATGTATCGAATTTCTTCATTAGATTCACTCATTTTAACAATAAGAAAAACAGATGCAAATCACACATTTTCCTAATTTGAATTTGGAATTGTCTTCTTTAAAATTAAAACTTTTAATGATACCAAAACCAGCCAAATACAAATGGTATAGCCAAAGAGATCTTATTACAAGTTCATACATACTATATGCGAAAAGACTTTTTCCCCAACCTATTAGTATTAAAATATTTGTCTAGATACTATTCGCTCTCGGAAAATTAATTTATTTCGGGAATTTGATAGTTTTCGGAATAAAATTAAGTAAGTTTTCTGAGATGAAAAGTATCAAAGTCAAAGTCAAAGTAATTTATTTTGTTTATACGGGTTTGAATATGATGTCCATAATTACAACAATTTAGGTATCACTGTATCCTGCCACATATGTAGCTTACAAAATAATTGAATTAAAAACTACTAACGTCTAGAAACAAATTAATATACAATTTATAATAATAAGGCTTAATAATAATTAGGATTCCTCATTTCACAAAATCAGACTCCTGTATCCGTATTTGGGTCAGAAAGATACTCATGTATTGTGAAATGTGCTTTATTTATTAATAATTGTCGTAATTTTATTTTAAAGCTTTTCATGTTGAGTTTCTTAATGTTTACTGGTAGTTTATTGTAAATTTTAGTCGCCATACCTATGTTCATTCTGGGCATTGAAACTACTATACTGCGTTTCAGCCAAATCGGTCCAGTAGTTTTTTCGTGAGAGTGTATCAGACGTTTATAATGTTAATAATATGCAAGAAGTATACAATCGTTTTCCATGATAATAGGGAGGTGTTTAAATGTTTTTTAGGCCAAATCAATCAAAACATGAAAATATCCTAATTAAAATTTTAAATTTTGACTGTTTTGCTATTTATCTTTCTATTTTTATTTCTTAGAGGTTTTATTGGGTCGAGGGTTATTAAAATGTTTAATTTAATACTTATTAAAAAAAAATACTAGTTCTTCGCCATGAAGACTCGATCATCATTTGTCTAACACGTATTCATTAAAACGATTTTTATGAGCCCAAACACGATATATCTACTATAAATTGCTGATGGGTAATGTATACGGGATAGTATGCAATGTCATCTGCATAGGTAAATATTTTCCGTTAGCAAGTGAAGTCATTCAAATATAACAGGAACAGAGTTGGACTAAAAACAGTGCCTTGTGGCACTCTTAATACTGTTGATCCATGCAAATCGCTTGTTTCGTAGCCACAAAACCTAGTGATGGACCATCAATAGTTATTCATTTAGCCGTAAATGATTGATGAAACCGCTATTCGCTTCCAATCACGACAAGCTCGGTTTATAAGGCACCCTGTTTAATGGGCGATAAGGCAGATTTTACGAGCTCGAGCATATGGAGCGTGCTTATTTATAAATAATAGAAGGTCGGCCCAAATTTACGTGTCTCTACGGCGGAAAATTGGTAGTGTTTTTGACAACACTTTCAGGTACACGATAAAGGAGATTTTAGTTAAAATATAAAGATGTTAAGTGCAAGTCAGTTTGCAAACAGCAATGGGTTTCATAGATAGACTGTCTACGCAATCGTAAAAAATCAGTCCTTTGTGACATTCATAGAAGGTGATCGATGAATGAATAAATGAAAGAAAGCACTTTATTATTTACCACAAAAATTAAAACTGCTTTCTTAAAAACTAGGTACCATAAATATTGTGTACTGTATAGGCCACGAGTGGGAGTTTCCTTTAGGGAAATGTTGCTGGTTCGATAATTATGGACTGTATTGGGAGAGATATAAACCTTAAACCTGATCCTTGCACTAGAAAGGCAGAAGCTCCACCAACCACCCTTTCTTGGCTTGGTTTAGTTAGCAGCACACAGAGGAACACTGCACAGCACCAAATTCACTTTGAAGTGATCACTTCTTTAGATTAGTATAACAATATAAATTCTTGGCGCAGCCAGTAATCACAATTAGTATAAAATATGTTTAAATGCTAAACGCTTGGCGCGATATGCTGGTCCAACGTTGACAGGAATAATCGACTCAAAAGGCTGCCTATACCCTGCTGCGTTAGCCGTCGCCTTACACAAGAGGGTAGACAGCAAAATTGATGGAGCCATGTTTTATCTACCTTATACTAGTTAAGGACCGAACAGACGGCCTTATCGCTTAAAGCTGTCTCTTCCAGGCGACCCCATGTTGACAATCCACAAAATATAAAGGTTCCTTAGAGGTCACAAACGTTAATTTTAATAATTTGTCCACGGAACCATAAAAAGGAAATGAATCAAGAAGACCCCATCTCTCAAAAACTAACCAACACACGCATGCATGCGCACACACACACATGCACACACACACGCACCCACACAAATACCCTATCCTCTGATTTCCTCATAAGCGCCTATTGGCGACCTTGCATGGGTCGTCGGTCCATCGGGCTGGAGGGCCGACACTACGTTTACCGAGACGCGGTCTCCACTCCAGGACTCGTTTCCTCCATCGGCCATCGGTCCTGCGGCAGACGTGACAGGCCCACTGCCACTTCAACTTGCTAATTTTGCGAGCTATGTCGGTTACCTTGGTTCTCTTACGGATATCCTCATTTCTAATTTTATCCATAAGAGAAACACCCAACATAGCTCGCTCCATAGCCCGCTGAGCGACTTGGAACTTGCGGACCAATCCTACCGTCAGTGTCCATGTCTCGGCCCCGTAGGTCAGGACGGGGAGGACGCATTGCTCGAAGACTTTTGTCTTTAAGCATTGCGGAATGGTCGACGAGAAGACTTGACGAAGCTTACCGAATGCTGCCCAGCCCAACTGAATCCTCCTATTGGCTTCCCCCTCGAAGTTGTGCCTGCCGACCTGTATTTTTGTCCAAGGTAGACATATTCCTGCACAGTTTCCAGAGGGACGCCATCGACGTTTACCAGTCTCGGCATGACGTGTTCATTGAACATGACTTCCGTCTTGTTGTTTATATAATTAAAATATATACACACTCGTATCTACGTAATGTCTAAATAGTAACGAATTACAACAAATAGTTACATGTTTCGTAACTATATTACAAAACTATTGACGTTTATTATGTATATTTATATAATTGATATATATATAAATATACTTAAAAAATGTATAATTATATTATGTGCAACATAGAGACAGACAAGAGGAGAGAAGACCAGACATTCTTTACGAACTAACAAAATAAGCCGTGAGTTTTTCTCATGTAATCGAATTCATGACTCCAAGGTCAAAAGGCTCTGGAGAGCCTATCGCAATGTGGATCTACCAAACGATGTACACGCGGAGTTATGATTCTCCAGAGAGCTTTGTAGCAGTGCTTTGCTTATTCTTTATGGACGAGAAAATAGGCTGTGGTGTAAGTGATGAGATACAGACGGTTTTTTTTCTTATTGCCCGAGTTCAGCAGACAGGTAGTCGGCCCACCTGATGAAAAGTGGTTACCATCGCCTATGGATATTTGTAACACCAAAGGTGTTGTACAGGCTGGCAACAGCCGTACATTGTCGTGTCAGCGGTTTACGCCGACACGTGTATTTAAACATAGCATTCAACATTCATCCAGCACTCGTTTAGCACCGTACTCGGTCAGTCCGCAAAACAGCCATTGATCTTAGCACAATATTAAGCACCATCATTTCATTAGTATAATTTAAGCAATAAACAATTTACATCTACAAACTTCTATCATTAACGTCCTATGTAGTAAAACCCCCTACAAAAGTGCTACTAGTGTGCTATCGCTCTCTAAAAACTGGAACCTGGCCACGAATGTCGAAACACAACACAAAGTTGTTATGGGGGCATACTCTTGACCAGGAATGGTAGCCATCCAGACAGGCAAATACCCTAGCACCTGGCTGTGGGTTGTTTTGTCGCCTCTTAACAGGCTGCCCGGCCGCAGGAGCTTGTACCTTTCGCCGTTCCTGCATGGATAAAATTATTTTTTTATGAAAGAGGATTGACGTGTGTTTAGTATTACTTATGGCGGTGAATTTTCACCGCGCGAGCTATATTCGGTTGAATTAATGTCATCTAGTCCGCACTGCGAATTACATAGCGCGATTTTTATCACATTTTTATGAAATTCTCGGCTGGGAAGCACGTCTAAAATGGACAACGGAACCAAAATCATAATTTCACCTGCTTACAGCTTTGAGACCTATGATAGATTTTTATTAAAAAAAACAGATATTATTTTTTACTTGATTTACATACCTACCTTTTTGTTTATTTCAATATCAAGTAGTTATTTTCATCATAATTCCGACGTGGTAGAGCCAAGCTTGAATCATTATCTTGATTACAACTCTTAGGGCTGGCTCGATCGGTGTGATACCATGCTCACACAAAATATCAGCGTGAAATAGTTAGCCTTAAGTTAATAGTCTTTCGTACCATCAGTGAGAGTTCCCATCCTATCCCATTTTCCCTCGATCCCATCTCGTCTTTTAATACATTCCTCTATCCGAACCGTTTATTCCGTCTCTTTTATCCCATCCTAAAGGTGGGAAACGCGTTATCTTCTCCTCTGGTGCCGCAAACAGCTATAAGTAGCGGCGACCACTTTGCTTTTGCTGGGTCGTCTGTCTGTTTGGCAGCTTCGCAACAAAAAAGGAATTAAGAAAAAAAATAACAATTCAAGATAAATTTCCTCTCACAATCTTATTTTAGTAATTCTGTCGTAGTACTTAACATCAAATTTGTCTCACAGGAGAGATCTTCTATGCATTATGGTAATTAACATTCCCACATCTAGTTCATATTCTGTGCCTGCGGGTGCGAAACGCGTTATCCTTTCACGAAAATTGAAGCACGACTGAGCGCCGTCCACGTATCCCCGCCCGACTAATCCCTAGCAAAGGACCCGGTATGTGCGAAATGCATATCCCCCGCCTTAAAAAAAAAAAAAATCCCCGCCCGATTTTTTACGCAGTGCGGACTAGCTCATACAACTCCATACTCCACAGAACACTTGCGCGAAATAAATTCGCGCCGCGCCGCGCCGCGTCTATTTCTGTGGCATTCTGTAGAATTTATTTCACACGAGTTTAAATTAGCCTGTGCGGACACCTCCATATGATTACATGTGTTACAGACTGGCTGCGGAAAAAATCGCGCGGTGAAAATTCGCAGCGTGGACTAGTTCCTTTTATTCATTCGCTTCTCTTACCACCGGTAGATATTTCACATTACTTGTATGGAGCTTATGTCAGATCTTAAATTATAGTAAGGCAAATGAACGGTTAGTAAGATCTACATCTTACTATGAACCGGCCATGAGACGAGCATTAAAGATATAAATATGAAATAATTTGTGTTTAAATTTTAAGTTCTTCTTCTTATTCTAGTCGAAATAAACTGAACCACCAAAACAACAAAAACTACCTACCAAAATCAACAAAATGATACGCTAATGGTTAGTGTCGCTTTTTTGTTTCATCGAGTTTGAAATCACAACGATTCTAAAAAAGTTTCACTTGAAAAGATATCTAATTAACATTTGTGTAATTAAGATAGAGTTACTTCCGAGAATTTGACCCGTGGCGTAGTCGCTTAGAAAACTCTAATTTAAATATAATAATAATCACAGAACAAATGAATAACGAATCTATGATAGGTGAACGACTCTACGAATGAATGAATTAGAAAAGAACCGCTTCAGCCCATAACTCGAAACCTGTAAAGCTCAAAGGGCTATTACCAAGCGCACTTCCCTTTCGAATTTGGTTGGTACGTAATAATTCCTCTTGCTTTCATTGCGTGAAAATACTGCACAGGCAATATGGGTTATTTTTATAAAATACTCTTTGAACGAATGGAATAAAGACCGGGATTCGTTTGAAATGAGAACGGCTGTGTACTGGATATTTCTTTTTAGAAGCCCATTAGGAATAACGTGATATGTTACTCTAGGAATTGTTTATTTACTTTTTCTTTTTAAATGTGGCTTTTGCGAGAGTCGTGTAACTGTCAGTGTCAAGTTTTTATGAATATTATAGTGCCTTTTAACACGTCAACCTCTGTAACATAGAATGATAATAAAAAAAGTTGGAAATATACGTACCTATAGATATGAGATTTGTGAACAAATATCAGTGTACAAGTTACAACTTGTCCCTTCAGTGTGGTCAGAAATAAATAAATGGAGGTTCGCTACACGGATAATGGCTGGTTCCTATATCTTACTTTCCATTCACTTGCCCTACGAGCGATTAAATTTTGACATTACTTGTATGGAGCATAACATCGGCACACTGTGTCACGAGTGAAGTCTCGCAGACGGAGCGCTACGGTCGTGCAACGGAATGTTGCCAAACTGTAGGGTTTTTTACTAGTCTTCAAAATTTTATTTCAAAGAATTTCGATTTTATTGGATTAGTAAATAGAACAATAATTTTATAATGTAACATTTACAATTAAACACTTGCCAAAAATAATGTAATAACACGCCTGGGCTGATCTGTTACAATAAGTTTCATTTTATACCGCGGGAATTATTGCGTTTGACTACACATCTCAAGAGTGTACTCTTTCGAATAAACAAAACAATTTGAAAATGGGTGCTCCATTGACAGAGAAATCGCGTAACATGCATACAAAAAAATTAAGCGCCTGTAGAAAGTGTAAAGGCATGAGTAAAAAGCGGTTTTTTTTTCAAGAATTTAGACGAACGGCATTCTTCAATAAGGGTTACTCTCGATTTCCCTGTGTGGTGTCCGTAGCCGTCACATCCTGGGATCTACTCATCAGATTCTGACTTGGTGACGATGGGATCAATTCGGGAGTATACACAAACGAATAAAGAAAAAAAAATGAAAATCGGTTCAAAATTGACGGAGAAATCGAGTAACGAACACACAAAAAAAACATACAGTAGACTTGAGAACTTCCTCCTTTTTGAAATCGATTAAAAATTATCTATCCTTATATCATGCAAGAGGTAAAATTTGTGAACTTATTTGTAGGAAGTAATCGCTTGAAGTTCTAAACCGATTTTGTAAATTCTTTCACCAATAGAAAATTATATTATTCCAGAGTAACACAGTCTATATTTGATTGTTATTAACAATTTATTTTTTATTTTTTAAAATATCCTTGCGAAGTGGGCTCGGGTCAACTAGTATTTGATTAAATGGTCATATTAGTCTATTTTTCGTAAAAGGATAATTCGTCTGTATGTTCTTTTTTTAAATTAAATAGCTGCGCTACTTAAAAAGTATCTCAATTGATGCAAAAGTGAACTACCTACCCTATTACTTGATAAATGTAAAAACACAAAAGTTCTAAATTCAAAATGATTGTCACTTTATTATAGAGAACACGAGACGTTCTCGTCACATGCAAACCTTTCGACGGAAGGAAACCTCTTCAGTCGAAATTGGGAGGGTTAACACTCGCATTGTGAGGGTTGGGTCCTTTCAAGTCGGCCGGGTACCTGAAATGACAAAAAAGGGGTTCAAGACACTCGGCATTTGCAGGGTTATATACAAAAGGTATGTAATAAAAAATATAGAATGAGAAGTAGTTGTCTAAGGAGTCTTAAGCGGTTATTACACTACGCTGTTTTTCGGTCCCATTCTCTGAAGAAAAAGAGAAAGAGGATCTTTAGCAGGGATCTTTTAAAGCTCCATAACCGTAACCGATACTATCACATATCTATCTATAATATTGTTACGAGTTTGCGGGACTCGAATTAAAATGCCGATAGAATTATTATAGAGTTTATTAGAACTATACAAACACGTATAACACAGGTACAAATATAACCGAACACAACAAATCCAAACATAATGCAGAAGGTTGTAATTCAATAAAACGCGCAATGTCTGTCAATATTAGATTCCCGAACGTATACAAGTCACGCCTTGATGGTAGTTATAGCTCAACTGCCTCCCTCTCTGAATCAGGCTCGTTTTATACTTCACAAATGCAAATGTCGCCCGGCAACGTCGACATAATTTCCTAGAATTAGCTTGTATTTATAATCCGCAACACGTGGCTAATGATGCTCTTGAACGGCCATAAACGAGTACAATAGGACAATAGGCTGTTTTTCACAATAACTAGAGACGTATGCCAATAAATAAAGTGAACAAAAGAAGACGATTATAAAAGGATTACAATTAGTTCAAATGCCGACAGGTAATAAAATGTGCTTTTACAGATATGTACATGGAATTTGTGTTTGTTGGAGCCTAAGTTGTAACAATATTATAAAATTTCAAACATGAAGTGTTTGTACATTGAAGCTATTTAAAAAAAACAACTGGAATACACTATATAAACGGTGGTGAACACGACGCAATTTTTTTTAGATTTCTTGTCTGTTTGCTCGGGATTCACTTAAAAACTACTGGGCCGATTTCGATGCGGTTTTCATTGATCGACAGCAAATTTTTAGACTTAAAATCTGCGCTACGTTTTTCCTGAGAGCGGTTCGAAGTTGTTCGGGTGCATAAAAATTAGCTTATTCCGACACAGTTTTCACTAAAACGATAGCTTACATTCTTTTTTAAAATTCTACGATACTTTCTGCCCCGGAAATCCCGCGGGAATTTCAAGTCAACGTGGAAGAAGTCGCGGACATATCCTAGTCCGAAATAAAAATCTATCCAAGAACCATAAATCTGATATAAAAGTTTCACAAAACACAAGAAAATCTCGCGTTAAGCTTTTATCTATTTTACTCGTATATCATCGAAAACTATCTAAGACCATCGAAGAAATTGTGTAATAATATATAACGGTCAGCATTTTTTCTATCGGTTCCACTTTCTTCGTCTAGCTCCTATCCAAGCAACGTGCGATAAAGAACTTAATTCCAAAAATGTTTTTAAAATAATTAATATCAGTGTGTCGATACTGCATTTATAATTATATAATATTGGATTAAGGTCGAAAAGCCGCAAAGGATTACAAGCCCTCATTACAGCTCACTCGGTTACGCCTCACTCGGTTATTTTGTCATTTTTGACAACTTCTAAATGACTATGAACTGGCGACTAAAGTTCGCCTGCGGGCTTAATTATTTTCTCAGAAAAGAAAATAAACATGCTCGGTTGGCTGTACAATTACTGGGTAGTAGTTGATGTTGTGACAGGCGATGATTTTAAGGAATTTTCAACTTTAGATCTTATACGTTAAGGGTGATTGTAGGATTTAAATTCTTTTTAATAATTTTTTATTTTAGGAAGTTGATCACGAACATTCCATAGGACTGTCTTGGATGAAGTAGGAATAAAGTAGTTTTTTATATGAAGTCGTAAAAAATTACAAATAAAAATAGTAACACCCATATGGGTGTCTTTGAACAAAGTCTTCATAAATCATAATAATGTTACTTAGTGATTTTTTAAAATCATTATAATTATTCATAGTGATATTTTTAAATCATAACTAGCTGTTACCCGCGACTTTGTCTGCGTGGAATTCTTTTTCACGGAACCCTAATATTAAAAGTAGCCTAAGTTACTCCTTGTAACATCAGCTATCTGCCAGTAAAAGTCTCGTCAAAATCGGTCTAGCCGTTTAGATTAGCCGGAAGAAAAAGACAGACAAAAAAATTAAAAATTGATTTTTTGATATATGTACCGTATATAGCATTTAGTATAAGCTGTTATTTTGACATTACAAACAGACACTTCAATTTTATTTATTTGTATAGATAATTTTTCTTAGTGATTATTTTTTCTTTTTCTTGAGTACAAGTTTCTTTGTAAAGACCAGCAATAAGCTGCCATCATGTAACGGTCCTATTTACCCTGATACCTTTCCACCATCACTTTTAGGTCCTGGTGAAAGTCTCCCTGTTCCACTTTAAAAAGTTCGTTTTTAGATAATTGTATATAATTTATTTTATGGAACCCTAGGAAGGGGTTATATATTTGTGCCGTTTGGAGTTGAAACTTTAGATCCGTGGGGCCCATCGGCAAAGAGTTTCTTCAAAGAAATTTGTAAGAAACTCTTTGATACCACCCGTGGTAAGAAGGCTGGTTCATATTTCGCGCAACGAATCAGCATAGCCATACAGCGTGGCAATGCAGCCAGCCTTCTGGGCACGCTTCCCTCTGGCAGCGATTTGTTATATACTTTATATTAATTTATTTATAATTTAGTTTATAATATAAGAAAATATTAAACTAAATACTTAAAAAGTATTTAGTTTAATATTTTCTTTCTTTCTTCGTTTTCTTATTAGTTATTCCTTTTAATTTATTATTTGTCACTTAGTTATATTGTATTTTATTCATTTCAAACTTAAATAAGCATAATAAAACCAGGTTGCAATAATTGAAAAACATTGTGAAATGTAATTTTATGTGTAATATATTACGATATTTTATATCTAGATTTAAGTTTTATTTTTAATGTAAATAATTTCTTGTATATATTATAATAAATAAAAATTATTCGCAAATTGTGTATTTGAAAGTATAGAAACCTTCAAAGATAACCAGAGGAAAAAAATGTTGCCTGTATAATTATTAGCATTTTTCTTCATAAAGTAATACAATATTTGTCTACGTATTTAGAAGTTATTCAACATAACATCTAGGTCAAATAACGTCTTTGTTAAAGTGAACGGACTTGTATTAGATTTCATATTGTCTGGACATCAGTATAGAATACTTAATATCTATTTTGCTAACATAAATATAACATAAATTCAATATGTGAAGGTTGAAATCAGAATAATTTGTATCTGTAATATTTTCTTAAGTTTTCGCGACTCGTATACATAACAAAACTACGTGTTTTATTATTCCGACGTTTCGGCCACTTTTCAGTAGTCGTGGTCACGGAAGACAAAGATGTCAAATGTCAATGAGTATTGTTAAAGTTTTATTTAACCTACCGCCAACTTGTTCATTTTAATTATTTCGTTTTAATTTTGTTTATGGTTATTATTTACTCTATGGAAGCCTAATCTAATTTACCACCGCTTCGCAACATGTTGTGTCTTGAAGAGAAGAAGCGGCGCAAGAAACTTCAGCAAACATGCCTAACTCTAATAATTTTATATAATATTAAAATTGCCTCCCACCCATTTTAATATTATATAGTCGGAATAATAAAAATCAAATAAATTAACGCGCATAAAACCTTTAAAACGTAGTTTTAATTTGTATCTGTGTAACCTATTTAGTGCTATGGCCGTTAGGCGCAAGGATTGGAACCGGTTTAAAATGAACCGGTTTTAGTCAACAACTTCGTTCGCAGTGTAAACCTTAAAGATAGTGTTTATATAAACCTGAATTAACCAGTTTATTCTGCGAAACGGGGAAGTATAGTTAGAATAAGTTTTTTCTGTAAATGCGAGGGTGAGATGCATCACACGCAAACCTCATAGGTTTAAGTGGTGCCTTACTTCTATTTTGTAATGTAATTTTTTAATTATAGATAAATAAATTTTAAAAAAACAATCCATCTCTCTCAACATGTGTTTGTGTGCTACTGAAAACGTGTTGTACTACTGTCGCAGATGGCATTAGTTTCATGTGTGTGATGTACCCACATCACTAGTTTATATTTATATTGTCTATGTTTTTGTTCTTCCTCTATGTCTACGAGTATGTGTCATGTCGGTCAGTCGTATTATATTGTCTCTTTTAAAAATTAAAATAAACAGTTTAAAGTCAGTCAGTATATTAATTAATAATTATAATATATCTACCCATAACAACAAATAATAATTAAAACTGTACCACAAAGTGGTGTAACTAGATGGCACTGTTTAATAATCAAACGTGCTATGGTTTGTAATACAGTTCATATTATCCATTTTGGTATGTTTTTGATTGTTAGTTCACTATCCATCAAAAACTACATGCGTCGCTCTCGCGTAAGTATTTCGATCTCGCGCCACACCATCGAAATCTGCTCGTCGTGTCCGCGTCCGATTACAAGCCTCGGCGAAAGGCTCTCGTGCGACGACCGCGTAACGTCCTCACGGACAGGGTCGACGTTATTATAAAACGGCTGACCCGGATCAGCTCGCCTGCGGTTAGGGCGGCAGGCTGGCAGGCACCGACAGACAGACACAGACGCCGCCAATCACGATTTCTCCACGTCCCCGCGAGGGACGCCAGGAGACATAGCCCCATAGAATAGACTAGGCGCGTTGCTGGAAAGTTTTTTTCGCCGTTTCTCCTCTCCCAACCGTAACACGTTGCGAAATAGGCAGTAAGATAGCGTAGGCCGCCGCGAACCGCCGATGCCGGGATCCTCCCCTTCGGGCTTAATATTACCCGTCGCCCGTTTTCAATTAATACAATGTGTCGCCCTCTAGTTAGATTCATCACCTTTTCATAGCAACAGTCCAGCCGAGGTAAAGCCCCTGAGGAGCTCCCTCGAGCAAGTTGCTTCCCGGGCTCAAGCACCTTCGCGAAGGCGCTCGCACCGAAAACCCCGGTAAAGTTGTGAGGTCTTCGGACCAACAACATAAAGTCAAGTCCAATAAAAAAAAGATTGTTAGTTCAATAAACCAGTGCAACAAGTGAGTAAACGTGTTAATAGAGCAACATAGGTCAGCTATGACAACCACACGTCTGGGTTTTGGCTGTATGCCGCAAGAACCGTTCGAAACCGGGTTATTTAATAAGACCTATATAGCGAAATTTTGTTCCCAAAAATCGTTTAATTGAGCTAAAATGAGAACGAAACAGAAAAGTTAAAAAGTCGAACCGGTTACAGCCTAAGTATGTACTTAGACTGTAACCGGTTTGACATTTTACCGCTTTCCAAATCTTGGTTATGAGTAGAAAAATAAATTGGGGGAATTGCTTGGCAGTCCGCTAATGAAAAATGAGTTCCATAAAGATGACAAACGGTTATTTGGCTATGGAAACATAAAAAGCATTTAATCGAATTAATACTTATCACAAATATTATTAACAGATATTTTTCAAAGCCAACTAGTCAGGAAAGTATAGAAAAAAAATGGGAAATCCCGGTTCTGTTGATGATAAATACCGAAATCCGGTTCAAGTCGAATAAAAGTTCTCAAAGTTATACCTGTTTCCCTTTATAAATCTCGCACTAACACAACACTAACCTTTGTTTCCTAAAGTGGAACTTCAGGAATTCCTAATTTCCTAACTGCCGTGGAATTACGTCGAGCCAACACCTCCCGTATACCCGCTATTTTTTGTTAACAAGCATGTTATATATTTAAGAATAGATCATAATGTTATAGCAGTTTTCTTATTTTATTTTCGAAATGTTACATGTAAAATTTCAATTATTGTTACTGAAACAATTAATTTATTAAGATTTCTTAAAATCTTGAATAGATTGATAGGGTGGCAACAATGGTATAGCTATTGTGTTGCCACCCTATCAATCTATTCAAGATTTTAATTAATCTTAATAATATTTTATTTTGTAACCATACAATAGTATTGTTATTATCATCCATATGTGGCTAGAAAATAAAAATATTAAATTTTCTTAATATTTTAAATAAATTAACAGGGTTGTAATAACTGGTAGTGTATACGAGGTCTCAGGGTTGAAAAATATTGTTCCATGTATTATATATTTACGTGAGGTGGGTATAAGACGCGGTAGAGCCATGCTGGAATCACTATCTTGATTACAGTTCGATCAGTGTGATACCACGCTCTCACAGAATGTCGGTGTGAGACGGTTAGCCTTCAACTAAGCGTGTCTCGTGTGAGGAACGAGTTCCGATGGCCCACTTCCCCTCCCCCTACCCAACCTTCTCTATACCATACCCCTATTCCAATCCCTTCTATCCTATTCCTCCTGTCTGATCGTTCTATCTCATCCTTTTTACCCCATTCTAAAGGCTGGCAACGCGATGGCTTCGCCATTAGTGTCGCAAACGTCTACAGGGGACGGTAATCACTTTCCATGAGCTGGGCCGTTTGCCTATTTGCCAGCTTCGCAGTAAAAAAGGGTATCACTAGTCAGAGCTTGAAAAATCATAACATTCTTAACGACACGACGGACATGCTGCACGCGACTGAAATATAATATATTTTTGCCACAATTACTATAGTACAATAAAAATGAAGATTTTAATCGATGCAATTTTATAAAACGGATTAATATATCAGCCATGTAACTTAAGGAATCAGACCAAAATTTGAATATACATTAAACCCTACCCTTGTGGAGTGTAAACGGTGGTAAATAGTGCCTTATATATAATAGGCATATAACATAGACGGAGAGCTAGCGGTCGGTCCAAACGATTTGTTTAGTACATAACGACACAGAGATATAATTTAAGGGTTCAGTAGATTTGGTAAATGTCGACATTTTTTGTCATTTAGCTACTAAGTGCTAAAAAGATTAAACTGAAAATGTTATGTGAACATATATACATGTAAATGTATAGTGTCTAACTGTAGTTCGATTTGATCGACATTTAGAATACACTATTAGCTAAGTTTCATGCATATAAACCCTGTAGTTTCTGAGAAAAATAGTTGTCACATAGTACGTGGATTGATGAATACACAGACAAAATAATAGTAATTTTTCCTCCCACCCATTTTAATATTTTATAAAATATTAGAGCTAGGCATGTTTGCTGAAGAGTTTCTTGCGCCGCTTCTTCTCTTCAAGCCACAACATGTTGCGAAGCGGTGATAAATAAGATTACGCTCCCATGGAGTAAATAATTACCACAAACAAAATTAAAACTAAATAATTAAAATGAACAAGTTGGCGGTAGGCTAAATAAAACTTTAACGATAACATTGGAGTTGCTAGAGTTTAGATAAATTTGCGAAAGTGGTGCTCCTTATTATTTATTACTTTATTTAGCCACCTTGTCAGGCCGGGCGAAGACAGCCCTAACACAATCCCATAATCTAAGTATTTATGCGCTTTGACATAGTAATTTCAATTTATTTCTAGATTTGTTAAGATGGACATCTTAAAAATATTATTTTATACACATACAAAAAATAGAAGATATAGCAATTATTATTTATTAGAATTTTACTGTATTCCTAACGCCATCTAACGAAATTTATAAAAAAAATAAGACGTGTAATATCAACTGAACTATTACTAGGTAGAGAACTTCGCGAGCCCTCCTAAAGCACCGCTTTTTGCTAGTATTCTATATAAAATTCCAAAATAGATTATAGTAACTACTCAGACTACAAAAAACTACCGTTAGCTCTTGGTCTAACATGTCAAACACTATTAATTGAACAGTTCCATTGACTTCCGTTGAGCATTTCCTCCTTTTAATTAATGATGTAAGTGTCTCTTAAACAAGTTCTCGAAAACATACTAATAATAGGTTATTATATTATTTATTAAAGATCTACACGATAAATAACTGGTAGTCGCTTGATATGGTTACTGATTTAAACTGGCTTTCTATGTCTTTCGATCCATTCCTTTTGTAGAAACACCGCTCAATACAATCAAGTTTTATAATCGACTAGCTGTTCCCGCGACTTCGTCCGTATGGATTTTTTTTTACGGGACCCTAATAAAACGTAGCCAAAGTTACTCCTTATAACATCAACTATCTGCCAGTGCAAAGTCCCATCAAAATCAGTCCAGCCTTTTCAGAGATTAGTCGGAACATCCAGACAGACCGACAGACTTTCTAAAACTTGCATTTTCGGAATCTCCTGTTCCGAATTATCCCCCCTGATATTTTTCACATTTTTATTTTGATATTACAAATAGACACTTCATTTTTATTTATCTGTAATATAGTTATTACATACATACATAATGTATTGCTACAAGTTGCAGGACTCGAATTAAAATGCCGTTGGAATTATTATAGACTTTATTAGAACTATACAAACACGTATAACACAGGTACAAATATAACCGTACACAACAAGTCCAAACGTAATGCAGAAGGTCGTAATTCAATAAATCGCGCAAAGTCCGTCACTATTAGATTCCCGAATGTAGTAAACACGTCTCGCTTTGATCCTGGTTCTCGCTCGACTGACCTCCTCCCTCCACCAGGCCATCGTTTTATCCTGCACAAGTGCAATGTGCCCGCCCGTCCACATGGACCGAATTTCCTAGAATCAGCTTGTACTTTTAAAATCCGAAAACCTGGCTAATGATTACAATACAACAAAAGGCTCTAGAAATGAATGCCAATAAATAAGTAAACAAAAGAAGACGATCATAAAAGAATTACAATAGTTTCAATGTTATTAGTTCAAAGGCCGACGGGTAATAAATGTGCTTCTACAAATCTGTACGTGGAATTTGTCTTTGTCGGCGCTTAGGTTGTAACAGTATGTATAGATGTAGATCATTCAGTCATTAACAACTCAAGCTATAAAAAAATACATGATTAGTAAAACACGAAACATAAAAACTATAAAACTGAAAGTGATAATAATTCGAAACAATGTGTTGAAAGCAATCTACAGCCTCCACCGGAACACAAATAACGGTAATCAAGCAAATAAGAGGTCTTCAAATAAATTATGGGTCGGATATTGTGTGGATTGACATGCGAACACCAGCATTGTGAACTTCGGCATTTTTTTAATTAGGAGAAATTGTTTATTTAGAACGTACAATGTAAAAATATGCAATCAATGTAAAAAAAATATGGAGATAAAGTACTAACGATGATGTATGTATACGTCGATGGCGACCTCCGCTTTGATTTTCTGACAGGGGCACGAGAAAGGCTTACAAAATCGAAGTTATTCTTGAAAACTCGGCTGCAAGAGAAGCAATTGTCTCTGGATCAGGAGATTACTGATTTTAGACATTTTAGCCTCGTGGATTTGGCGGCTAAAATTTCGGATGCATATCGTGCCGAAACTATCCAATTTTTTGAAATAAATTCACATATTATGTACCGACTTCAAAATTAATGAATTGATTCCAAGACAAGACAAGGAAGGAATAAACAAAACTTTCTTTCAATTTTATCTTTTAATTTTGATACTATATCCCACAGTAGCATTATAATTAATTATTATAATAAGCTTTTATACTTAACTTTTAGTAGCAAAATTAGATAAAATTTAGTTCAATTATTCAAAGCTATGGACAAAAGGACATTTTATAATTGAACATTTTAAAAAAATATTAATGATTTCAAATTTTGGCTGATTTGTAAACGACAGTTGTTTTTATTGGGCGATAGATTGCAATCTTTCTGTTCACTCTAATACTAAACTCATTTACCCGTAAGAATGTTACACAGGGTTAAAGTATTTTCATTCTAAATTTACTAGTTTATAATCTAAACTAAGAAATTACTATATATAATTAACAGACTCTGAGTGCGGTGTGGATTTAATAGATTATATAATGAACCATTAAAACTTACGATATCTTGTTATCTAAGTTACAAGAAAGTTATTAAGAATAGGAATTAATTAATCTTTATTACATTTTCCTAGAAAGTAATTCGTTAACACAAAATAATGAGTCTAGGAGTATCATAAACTGCTAGTTTTATTTCAATTACTTAGGAAAAGCCGTTCCAGGCTTAATTCTCGTGAAAAACTTTTCGCTTTCACTTGGAACTTTTAATAAGAATAATAGCTACATTTAATTCATTAGAGGAAAGTAGTTTAGTTGTCGACTTGTTGAGTTGTTACTTTCGTTTTGTCACGAGTTGTTTTTACGCACAGTTTTGTTAAGGAGGCCGCACATAGATTATACATCTGTTACAAAACGATCGTGCCAACACTAATTTAACGCATAACCTAAACACAGAAAAAGTATATAAAACGTTTTACAAAAATATAAATAGTTTTATTTTTAGTTCATAGCATCTACTAAGTAGAAATATATCTGATTTTTTTGGTCGGTACACTTCGGATACAAGAGTAAAATGAAGTAAATTATAAAGTGAAAAATAAATAAATCATATTTTTGAAATGTAGTAAAAAGTTTTTTATTCGATACCTTCGATAAAATCAATCAATTCTTTACACTCGTCTTAAGTATCGAAAGTCTCTTTATTAATATTAATCATTTTTCACACTAGGATTTGACTGTAGAAGTGGTACTTATATTAAATTACTCCCTTTTGAGAAATTTATTAGCTAGTCTGGTGTCGGAGCTCGCAAATGTTGTCATAGTATCAGTAAGAGCTTTGTAACGGACATTACAGCATTTGTTGTAACCCTAAAATTAAGTAACATAATACTTTTAAAGTGGGTATTAGTAGCGCTTCTGTTTATATTGTGGTTTTGAAAATTAGAATGTGACGTGTATGTGGCATTTGGCGTTGGTCTGCGGTTAGCTTTACAGAACCAGGCTAATAACACATTCATAGTAATATGGAGATTTTGCGGCATTTATAAAATACTTACATTAGTAAGCACTTGAAATACATAAACACAGAAAAAATCGAAACCACTTTCCACCAGCTACACTGCCAGTATGTGTGCATGGCTTTGGAAATAAAGAAACTGTTATTAAACTGAAAAAAATATACGTTTATTTAAAAAAATATACAGCAAAAAATCACTCTTCGAATTCACATTTAAATAAGCATCAAAAATTCCTGACTGATAATTGTATAGCATACTAATTGACATGTTGTCAAGCAATAACAAAAAAGGCATAAAATAGATAGAAGATAGATTTGGATCGGCCCCAGAGTAGTTCGTTGTATATTACCCATAACACTAGCGTAACTTGCTTAATTTAGGAATATACAATAGGGATGTTTGTCTGCTGATTATAAAAAAAGTGTATGGCGTTGGTGTGCAAATTAAATACATGTAAATAGTATATAAAAATATCACACAATACTTATAACTAGAATAGATATAGACAAAAAATAGTCAATAGCACATTAATATTATACATATACAAATATATACACTATTAATCTGTGTATAGCAATAGCAATAGCTAAATATTAAAATCTGAAAAATGCCGAGGTTGACAGTTTATGTGAGTACACTTTGTCCAATTATTCAAGGATCCCCTGCCAATCATAGTTTGCGTGAAGACACCCTACTTATGCCAGCTCAGGCACATCACACGTTATTTATTGTTAGAGTTCCGTAATCATTTTGATAATAAAAATTATAGTTCAAAAAACTAAAAAGCACACTTTGATAAAACTCGAACTAATTCTTTTTCCTCTTAAGATGTTGTAGAAAATAGGGTGATTTTAGGGTGAAGTGGGTTTTGTTTTTCATTTTTTTTATGTTTTTTGTTTGAATATCTTCAGAAATGATATTTTAAGCGCTTAGAAATTGTACTACTGACACGCGTGTACAAGTTTTGCCTTTCGAAGAGTGTAGGTTCTCGGCGCTGTTCAACAAGGGTTACTCTCGATTTCTCTGGGATCCACTCATCGGATTCTGACTTGGTGACAATGGGACCACCTCAGAAGTATTCCGAACAGAGCAAAAAAAATAAAAATCGGTCCAAAATCGCGTACAAACAAACATATAAAAAAAACCAGTCTAATTGAGAAATTCTTCCTTTTGGAAGTCTGTTAAATAAATGAAAATATTTCCTAGGTATGAAGAGTTTATTCACATTTTTTTTTTTATTGTGTAATGCGTGGGGTGCGTTATAAACATTCTTAGTAGATACTTGATATCAAGAACCCCATATGATGTTATTAGTGATTAGGATCAAAATCTATACATTATAAGATTTTTGTTTTAAAAAGAAAAATCAAAAACACGCCCACAATTATTTCCCTAAAAGAAAAGAAAAAAAAATACATATAAAAATGAACAAAAGAACCTCTGCCTAACACAACGACACAGGAGGCGATAAAAGAAACACCCTATATGAACTTACACGCACTTAACCAATTTTTGTAAACTAATCTCCATTAACAATGTATTTCTACATTCGCTAGAACGCTCGCATAGTTAAAAGCTAAACATTACTACCTATAATACTCAATTTGATTCACCATAAATAACCATAACGTGATGCTATTTCAAGTTTTTGACTCGTTATCAGTTAAATCTAACATTTTATGTTAGCAATTACTATTTACTGAGTTTATAGTAACTTAACTATATTTTAAAGGGTTTCATTAAACAGAAATTTGTACTTAATAAAGTTTTAAAGTTTATGAGTTATTCTTGTATATATTTATGTTATGTTGTAGGTATTTATTTCCACGTAGTAGGGCCGTGCTGGAATCATTATCTTGATCACAGCTCCTAGGGCCGGCTCGATCCTGCCTGGGCCAGCGGAGGGGCTAGGTCATATACCCGCAGCCCTGGCATTAAGTGCGAAGGACGCTGTAGTTGAACATTTACAAGCCAATAGATGGCGCTGTACAATAATTGAGACGCGCGGTTGATGGGCCACAATCGGGTCTCCCCTCATAAAAAAAGGCCCAGCTCGATCGGTGCGATACCAAACTCTAACAGAATATCAACGTGAAACTCTGTTAAAATTGAGCTAATCGTGTTTCGTGTGATGAGTAAGAGTTCCGATGGCACACTTCCTCCTCCTCATATCCCATCCACCTATTCCAATCCCATCTTTCCTGCCTCGACCCGCTATCTCATCGTCCTATCGCACTCTAAGAGTTGGCAATTGGCAATTTGTAACCACAAAGATCCTGCAAATGTGCTACCGCTCTCTAAAGGGAGACTAGAACCTGGCTACTAATGCCGGAACACAACTCAAGGTTGTTATGGCGGCATACTCTAGACCAGCCATCCAGAGGTCAAATACACTACGCTGGTGTGGTGGTGTTTACGACAGGCCGCCTGGTAGCAGGAAATTCTATTCTTTCTCCGTTCCTGCATGGATAAACATTATTATACAAGTACATGAGGAGCGTCGAATGCTAAAAGTTCCGTGGACAGTTCGTCGGACGAATGCCTTCATACTAAAAGAGCTTAATATTGGAGATCACCAGATTTTATCAGCCGTTTGCCGACAACGGATACTGAAGTACTTTGGCTACATAACCCGTAAGATCCCAGATAATATGAAGACTTGTAGTCACTGGGAAAGTTGAAGGCAAGAGACCTCATGGTAGATCTCCAAACAAGTGTATTGACTAAGTGGCTGACTACCTGAACACATCGATAAGTTCGGCCCTCCACAGTGCTCAAAACCGATTTCGGTATAGGAGAACACTTATTCACTGCCATTAATGTCACAATCCTTAGCAGTGGGGGAATGACTTATTAGAGAAGAAGAAGTTCATAAGAAACGTTACGTACATGAATGAAGTAGCGCAAGGAAGTGAGGATGAATGCCAGCCTACAGCAAGCGATGCGGTGGTAGAACGAAGACGAAGGCACCATTCTGAACAGTTCCTCGAAACTCCCCGGTATACAATCCACAGAATATGCAGTGAGACGAGATCATTGACAACGCGAACGGCTCGACATTGAATACAGTACCAGGGGAATAAGCTGGTAGGCGGGTGCTCCAGTCCACAGATGTGAGCAGTACTCCATATACGGTCTCGCCTGTGCTCTAAATAGCAGTGTTCATTAAATTTTTGGTATTCATTTTGAAATCACCAACAGAAACTTCAAATAAGACCTTATAGTTCGGACGATCTATAAAGCCACATTTGGCATGTGTCAAATTTTAGTAGTTACGTGAACTATCGATGAAGTTATAATTACAAAATTTAAATCGATATAAAAAGTCGCACATTACCGAATAGATTAAAATAAAGCGTTTTATTATTTCAAAAAATATAATTTACATTCAAAATATAGAAAATATGCATAACTTAGTTACAATGTATGACTAAACATTTCGATTATACATCGATCTGCAAGCACGTCACATCATTAATATTTAAGAAAAAAAAAGTTGACAAACAACGTTGTCATGTGTTACGTTTCTAAAGAAATAAGCTAATTAAGGTGTTTGAAGTTGATGTGAATTATTTTGATACTGTTACAAAGTTAGCTCGTCAGTATTTATATTGTTAAGAGTGCGGGACTTGAATTAAAATGCCGTTGGAATTACTATAGAATTTATTAGAACTATACAAACACGTATAACACAGGTACAAATATAACTGGACGCAACCAGTACAAACGCGATGCACGATTTAATAACACGCGCAAAGTCCCGTCACTATATTTATCGAATGTACACACGTCTTGCTCGTATCTTAATCGTCGCTTGACTGCCGATCTCTCCGTTCAGGCATTTCTTTATACTCAGCTTACAATATGTCTCGACCGTGTGTGTAAACAATGATTTCCATGAATCACACCTGGCCCCTGCCTACCATAAAGGTTTACAATACACAATAGGCGGCTTTTCTAATTACAAATTTAAAACACAAAGTAAACAAAAAAAGTTTATATGCGGGCAGGTAATAAACTGTTCTTTATGGCAGGCAGGTGTGTATTCACATTTGTCGGTCTGCTTAGTGAAATTTTGACTAAGTTGTAACAATATGAAACTTCTAATGGGGTTTCTTAGAACAGCTTGACTGTAAGTACCTACACTCGAGTGTTTCATAAACGTATCCATAAAGACGAATGTAATTTATCATATAATGACAGCCTCTTTTATGGGTAGGCATAAATGGGGACCAAATCCCATTGGCTTAGAGGATCAGACTAATGATCACTATTTTCCCCGGAGTACCCTAATGACCAGTTTCATCGCATTATTCAAAGAACGGACAGTTTTTCGCCTACTTAAAAACGGGTGAGATTGTCGATTTGTTTTATTTGAAACAGCATGTATTTTGTTGATAAAATCTTTATGTAATACAAATCAAAGTCACTTCCTGCGTCTGACTGTCTGTTTATCTTGTAGCAGCGAGAAGTAGAGGTTAAATAATACTTCAGATGGCAGAGAGTAGTATTCACGATTTTCACCACCAGTTAGATATTTTTTAAGGAAGGTTCATACACATGAGGCCATCCATAAATGACGTCACACGTCGGGGGTCGAGGGGGGTTTCCGACGAAGTGTGGCATTATGTGACAAGAGGTGGGAGGGGTCCTAAATTTCTTGCAGTCACTTTTCAAAATCTAATACATTTTAGGTAATTAAGGAACTGCTGTTTTAATTTAATAACTTCTTAATGAAAAGTTCCAAAGTATGTACACTAGGTAAGGAGGAGTTTCACGAATGTGACCAGCTGGGACAATGAAGGAGGAGGGGTCAAAAGTCATGACATTCGTGTGACGTAATTTGTGGATGGTCCTTATACTAACTTTTGCCCGCGGCTTCGCTCGAGATATATAAATACTTGATAAGAGTTTTATGTAAGTTTATAATAAGTACTTAAGTTACTACCGAAATGGAGTTCACTACTTCATTTGCGTATTACCACAAATTTGAACACATAAATTGAAGGAAATTAGTTACGAAAAATATTATGTATAAATACATACATATTTATACATAATATTTTTTGTAATATTGTTATGGTGATTCATACATACGTATAAATCACCATAATAATATTACGAATGCTAAACAGATATTTATAATAACTAGTGGTCGCCTAGTGGTCGAAATTCAACCATAATTAATTTAAATTATAAGTTTGAACATTATTAAGGTTCTGTTGTCAAAGACTATACTTCTCTAATCACAGATTTCACTTGACTTTAACAATAAACGAAAGATATATGCGTGTGTGTATCAAATACAAATGGTAGGATGTGTAATGTTTTTTTTTTTTATTGATTTAATTATTTTTTATGCATAATTTTTTTTAAATATTAGCATTCTGCACTCCTTCTCTATATAAACTATAAGTGTGTGAAATTTCATACTCCTCCGTCCGCGCAATTTTTGTAAAAAGGGGTACAAAGTTTTTGCTTCACGTATTAATATAATGATGATATAATAGGTTGGGGAAAAAGTCTTTTCACATATAGTATGTATGAACTTGTAATAAGATCTCTTTGGCTATACCATTTGTATCTAGCTGGTTTTGGTATCATTAAAAGTTTTAATTTAAAAGAAGACAATTCCAAATTCAAATTAGGAAAATGTGTGATTTTCATTTGTTTTTCTTATTGTTAAAATGAGTGAATCTAATGAAGAAATTCGATACATTTTAAAATTTTACTACAAAAAAGGTAAAAATGCAACACAAACCGCGAAAAAATTTTTTGATGTTTATGGACCTAATGCAGTATCTGTGAGAGAAGCGCAAATTTGGTTTAAGCGTTTTCAATCCGGAAATTACGATATCAAAGATGCACGTCGCTCTGGTCGCCTTGTTACGGACAAAATTGATGCCATTTTTGAAAAGTAGAGCAAGATCGGCGTATTAATAGTTACGATGTAACTGGAGAACTAGGAATTGACCACAAAATGGTTTTGGCGCATTTGAAAAAAGCTGGGTACACAAAAAAGCTCGATATTTGGGTGCCTCGTGAGCTCACTGAAAGAAACCTAATGAACCGTGTACTCATTTGTGACTCTTTATTACGACATAATGAAACCGAACCATTTTTGAAGAAGCTGATAACTGGTGATGAAAAGTGGATCACGCACGACAAGAACGTGCGAAAAAGATCGTGGTCAAAGGCCGGTCAGGCTTCACAGACTGTGGCGAAACCCGGGTTAACTCGCAACAAAGTGATGCTGTGTGTATGGTGGGATTGGAAAGGCATTATTCATTATGAGCTGTTACCGCCAGGCAGGTCCATCAATTCTGAACTGTACTGCGAACAACTGATGAGATTAAAGCAAAAAGTTGAGAGAAAGCGGCCGGAATTAATCAACAGAAGGGGTGTGGTTTTTCACCATGATAACGCTAGACCTCACACATCTTTAGCCACTCAACAAAAATTACGAGTTTGGCTGGGAGGTGTTAATGCATCCGCCGTATAGTTCTGACCTTACACCTTCAGATTTTCACCTGTTTCGGTCTCTGCAGAATTCCTTAGGCAGTGTCAGGTTAACATCACGAGAGGACTGCCGAAACCACTTGTCGCAGTTTTTTGATCAGAATCCCCAAAATTTTTATAGCAATGGGATCACGTCCTTACCTACAAAATGGCAAAAAGTTATCCAACAAAATGGCACCTACATACTTTAGTCAAGTGTAAATAAACTTTATAAAAACAACCTTTTGAATTTTTATATAAAATGCGAAGAAACTTTTCCCCAACCTAATACATACATTTATATATATAAAAACGAATATTTGTGAAAGAAAGTAGATTATATTTTATTATATTTTACAGTTTTAAACCTTTTTTGGATTAAAACGATTTTTTGCAGACTGTTCGAAACATTTTTCTTAACGTTGATTTCTTTTAGAATTTTCCACTTTATTACTTTAATAGAGAGCTGAGGAGTTTCACCGTAAACTTTATTAAAAGACCGAGATTTGTGACGCAAACTAAGGAAAGCTTCAGTCAAGCAGTGGACAACGGTTGGCTTCTTCAAACATATCCACTTTTTATAGTTGTATAGGATCACGTTTGACCATGATCTCTACCGAAATAAAGCGGAGATATGGTATAAGGTGGAGCACGCTTACTTAGAAAGTACCTATTCACACAGGACTTGAAAACACCCAAGATGGTTTGCCAGGTGGTAGGACATTTGCGCGTTTAGATGGCTACCATATTTGATCTCGAACCTTGAGCTGTGTTTCGGCGTCAGTGGCCAGGTTCCAGTCCTTATTTCAAATCCGGCGGCACATTGGTAGCACCTCGTGTTGCAGTCTGTAAGTGACGATGACCACTTTCCATCACAGTTGAACCCCGTCAGCCGTTTTGCTGTATTCCAGTAATAAAAAAAAATCAAGTTGTAAGTGTCGGGAAAGGCACAGACTGCGGCAACGAGTTCCACTCTTTTCTGGTACGCATGATGAAGAGGTAAATAAACCTATTCCATATTTTTTTTTAAATCATAGACTAAATCTATTTATAGAAATCTTGGTATGACCATTTACAGAGTGAAACGTTGAAACCAACAATAATCAAGTTAATTAAAAACGTCTAGACACGGCATTTAGCTTGTAAAAATACAGTAAATCAACTTTTCAAAGTGAAGTGGTTTAAGAAAGCCTACAATTTAGTAGTCTAGATATTTCTTTAAACGCTGTATGGGTAGGGTTCTATATAAAACAGGAAAAAAAGTGTATGTCGCAATTGGAAATATTTTTTCAAAACACGACCACTGTTTCGTTGTTTCGATGCCCATTTTTATACCCATCTTTGTTGATTAAATCCTCTCTAATACTCGATGCACATATTTAAAAACCAAATACACAGACACGCGGACGCACACATGCACACACGCACACAACATGCAAATATTTTTCCTAATATATAAATTACTGGTAGCTGTGGTTTGTCACAACGTGAAGAGTGGAACCTTCTGACACAGGTATTTCATACTTGCAAGAAGGTTCCTATCACCAATGTCTTCATTCTACAGTTAAGGCAGAAACTTCAATAAAGAATTATTATAACTCTAACTTTTGGAGGGCTTGCGTGGTGCCATGGGAAGGTCAACACGTAGCGGCCTTGGCTTGGCCCTTGATAAATTTAATGTAAATGTGGCGTGACACTGACTGGCGTTTATTCCTGTCTACACCATATAAAAATGCACCCAAGGACAAGCCCCGGTCAGTGTAGGACTATTGTAGGGAATGAGAACAAAAGGTACCAGGCTATTGGGATGAACTGCTAGTGGAACTAGGGATCTGGATTATGGGGACTATGGCGTCTGCCCATCGCAGATTATTATATTATATGATTATTATCTTCCTTATCCCATGCTAAAGACTGCCAACGCTTCACCCTTGTGTTGCAAACGTCTGTATGCGACGGTCAGAAAAATATTAAAATCGGTTCAGAAACAAAAAATATTGACAGAAAAACCGCAAAAATTACAGTTTCTGTCTGATTGTAATTAATTTTCTGCCATATCTTTGGAATCCAAAGTCCAATAGGAATAACATTTATATGGAACCATTTTGAAGCTTTGATAAATCCAACGGAAAAAGAATCATCATAATCTGGTCAGAAACAAAAAAACCATCAAAGACCATCGAGGAAGTAGTATAGTAATAGAGGCAATTACAAAACCTAATTTCAAAACACTGTATATTACACTGATGGATATTATTTTACTTTAGATCTTATTTCATTGAATTAAAGTTCGAAATTGTATAATAATATATAGCGGTCAGCACTTTTCTTTTCGATTACACTTTTTTGCGTCTACCTTCCCATCCACCGAGTAATTTGAGAAAAATTATGGCTGAACACATATAAAAATAGTTATTTACGATACTAGTAAGGTAAGTTGGTTTTTACAAACGAGTACACGAATGTAAGCCCGAGACGAAGTCGAAGGTTTACCATAATCACGAGTTTGTAAAAACCAACAACTGCACGGGTGATGTTACGAGGTCACGAAGATCACAAAGCCGCTGACAGGCCACCAGAAGCCACAGATGGCCACCCAAAGCCCGAGATGCCCACTGTACGCCAACGAATGGCCAACGAAGCCGCAGACGAAGCCAATACAAAGTCCGCGAAGGCCATCGGATGCCGCAGACCGGCCAATGACAGCCGTTGAGAGACCACCGTTAGGAAGGCTCCAATGTCTCCAAACCCCGTCACCGACGGGTAGTTGTCCGTCGAGTAGAAGCCGGGGCAAAGAGGTTTTCCTCGAGACCACAACCTCCTCGCCGTCTTAAGTGGCCAAGAGGAAGAAGACCACCACAGAACAACCGCAAGTGTGTCATACAACGTTTTTCAACACATTTGCGAGAAAACAGAACAATAGGTAATGAAACAAACATAATTATCAGTCTAAAAGTCTAAACAATCATTGACTTCTCTAATATGAAAATGACGCCACGCGCTCATGGTGAAAATTAGAACTACACCTTTCGTCTCTTTTTCTCTATAGTATTAAAGTGAGACAAATGTATCGATCCAAAGCCTACCAAGGGGTACAACTCTATATACTAATAACCTCCTTAGGTTCAATTATTCAGCTTACATATTCTCGTAATGTGAAACTCCTTGGTGGAATTCTTATTTATTTTTCACTACCCATTTTACCACACTTTCCGTTGTATGGTGCATAATTTTTTACTTTCGAACAATGTTTATTATTATTAGGCAAATGTGCTAAAAAATATATTGACAAGACGAATTGAGAATTTCCTTTTTAGTCGGTTAAAAAAGTTTCCGTTGATTTCAGTTGCTAGGTTTTAAAATGGCACAGTGTCCTCTTACATAAGTATCAACTTACTGTCTTGAACACGTCACAGTCAGGCGACCCAGCCTATCTAATTTTCCGAAAATATTGCCGTCTATCCTCCCTTCAGAAGAATGAACGTCATTGCTACTAATTAATTAGTCATTCTTTTGTCGCCCTGGGAGCGAATGTCATTTTACTTAATAGGGTTTGGCTTACTTTCTGAGGTTTCTTAATATTTTTATACTGACTGTATTGTGCTTCTACAAAATATGCTTATTAATAGCGAGCACTGGGACGTGAGTGAAAATTATTCGGAACAGAACTTATTAGTTTAAGATACGCTTACACATGTTTAATACTGAATTGAGTATCGAGTCCGCGACGCAGGCCGAGCGGGCAAGCGCGTGCACTCTGCGAGGGGCATTTGCATTGCGGTCTCATAACTGAATAAATGGACGGGAAGCATATGCGTGCCGAATGACGGGGGTAGAAGCTGCAGTCGGGAGTGGTAGATTCTTGCTCCTTGTACTAACGAACACGGGCTGAGAGTGAGGGGGAACTTGAGGCCCCGCACACGTATGTTTTGCCAAGCTATAATATATATATTTAACAAAAAGGCAAAAAAAATGATAAAATTCAAAAGGTGAGTTGGACTTAAAATATGTATAGGGTAAGATTTTTGCGATTTTCGAAGTTTATGATCAGTATTACAAGCAGGATCGATTAACATAAAAAATATGTAAAATTTGCATACAAAATGTACGGGAAAGATATATTGTAATTTCTGACATTTTTCAATTCAATTCGATTTATTTAATGCGAAAATGGGTATACAAAAGGTGTTAAATTTAACATAGTTCAGTTCTCCAAATTCCGCCTTTCGGCATGCAGGTGTATAAGTATCCTGCTTACAAATTCTAGTAAAATATATTTATCTTATTATTCATTTCATTATTTACCTAATAAAATGTCAACCAATAAATTATAGAATTGTGTATTTAATTATAATTATGTCAATTAAAATAAAAAGTAACTTAGATACATAAGGTACTTAATTCATACAATTTATATTACAATTTTGTCATTTAAATATTCATTGATATTGCAGTATGCTTTATCGGTTAACATCTTTTTTACACGTTTTCTAAAAATAGTGTTTGATTGTATTGATTGAAATTCTTCTGGGAGGTGATTATACAGTTTTGGTGCTATGCTAGTAAAATATATTTATCTTATTATTCATTTAATTATTTACCTAATAAAATGTCAACTGGCAATAAATTATAAAATTGTGTATTTAATTATAATTATGTCAATTAATCAATTAAAATAAAAGTAACTTAGATACATAAGGTATCTTTATTTCATACAATTTATATTACAATTTTGTCATTTAAATATTCATTGATATAGTAGTATGCTTTTCTCATCGGTTAACATCTTTTTCAAACGTTTTCTAAAATTATAGTGTTTGATTGTATTGATTGAAATTCTTCTGGGAGGTGATTATACAGTTTTGGTGCTATGCAAAATATACTTTTATTCAGAAACGCGGTTTTGTTGGGAGGGCAGTATAATTTATTCCTATAACGCATGCTCGTGCAAGTTTCAAATAAGTTCATATTGCACCTAATAATAAACTGTATCACTTCATATATATATAATGAAGGAAAAGTAAGTACATTTAATTTTAAAAATTATGGTTTGCAGCTATCTGTAATTTTTAGTTGAAAAATATACACCTTTTTTTCGATTTAAATATAACTTCTTTATTAGTAGAGTTATCCCAGAACAGAACGCCATACCGCAAAAGAGAAGTAACATTGCCATGATATGCCGTTTTTACTGTAGATATATTAGCAACTTTCAACAACTTATATAATGCGTATGAGTACTGATTTAGTCGTATATTGAGTTTCTCAATATGTACTTTACAATTTAAATTTGGGTCGATATGTAATCCTAAAATGTTGTATTTTGAACCTGTTGTAACTGGTACCCTTGGTAGTTCACCGCAATATCTGTTATTATTACCGCCTTGTTTTTAAAAATCATAAAATTGTTTTTTTTTTTCAAATTTATTTTTAGATTATTATAATTTAGTTTTTAGTTCTCCAACCTGGGTTGGTCCAATAGAAGATCTTGATCAGTATTGATTGACATCATAATTTTTTGCCCACTTTCTTGATTTAACGAAAAACTATGGCTAGTCTTCTAAGACCATATTTGTGTTGCTGCAACGGTCAGATACTTCCTCCCGTATTGCCCCGCTGAAAGTTTCCACCCTGTATATAAAGATCGGTATGTTTACCTAGGGTTGCCACCTTTTTCTGGAGAAAATACAGTATTTTTGTTTTTTTAACCGTAAATTATATATTTCATTATTGAATTAAATGTGTATTTATTACTACTTTCTGCTTTAGACAGCAAAGTTCTATTATTTTTAAAACAATCATAAGAATCTGAATAAAAAGCGCTACTATTGAATTAACAATGAAATATAGTACACTTCGTACTATATTATTTTTCGATAATACTAGCTGACCCGGCGAACTTCGTACAGCCATATTTTCTGAATTCCTAAAAGACTTTGTTTCATGACACAAAAACAAAATCACCAAAATCGGTCCAGGTGATTAGGAGGATTCTAGAACCCGATCTCAGCGCCACCTACCGGTTCTAATTGTGAATCTAAACCATCCGGGAACCCATTCAAACACACAACAAATATCATGAAAAGCGGTAAAGTCGTTCTCAAGTTATGCTCGTACATACCTTTCTACGATTAATTTTTATATATAAGATATAGCACAATTGGCTAAAACATAATACGATACTATACATTGTAGTACGGTTGGGAACCCTATGTCTACCTAAGGGTTAGTTGTTTTTCGTACGATAAATGAGACTTCCGATGACGTACTTGCCCTTCTCCCTATCCCAAACCTCTTGTTTGAATTCTCTATCACATCCCCTTTATTACATCCCTCCATCCGAACACCCTATCACGTCCCTTTTATACCAAACTAAAGGCTGGAAACGCGTTGGCTTCGACACTGGTATTACGAAGGACTACAGGCAACCGTAACAGAAATTCTTATCGTTACTATCGATTAAAATCTGACATAAGCTAGTACGAACACTTACAAGGCAATAGATAGCGCTGTACAATAATTGAGGTCACAAACGATTCCCGAAGCGTACAAAGAATACATACAAATTTCCAACAATAATAGACGGGCCTAAGCTTGCGAGGAACAACGATAGCCTCGCTGGAAGATCTTCCTTTGAGACGGAGGAGCATTCCATCTCGCTCCTCCACCCTATTCGGGACACTCTCTTCAAGTTCAATAAGAATAATGACAAAATTCAACCGATGGTAAGGCAAGTGAATGAGTAGTAATATATAGAAATCGGGCCAAAAGTGAGCCGTCTACCTATTTACCAGCTTCGAAATAAATAAATAATAATAATAAAAATGCTCGTGCGAAAAACTCTGTTTTTAACAAAGTAGCTAACTGGCTAAAGAACAAAACAGAAAGTTAACCGAGTAAATAATCCTTCTCATTACACAAGTATTACAATTAAAAACTGGATAGCATCCTATTATTTAGTGTCCAATAAAGCGAACGGTTCCCAAACTTTTGCTGTCTGCCGTCCCCCGAATTATATTACATGCCAATAATGGAACTTTTTCAATTTATATGATGTCAGCTGCTTAAGTTTTAATTGGCTACGCATAAAGGGGAATGTCAATCTGTTTCATGGTGACACGCTGAACAATCCTCTTTTCTAACTTACTAGTCTAAAAGAAAAAAACAGATACAAAAAAATGTGTGTGTGCAGTTCACACGCAGTAGAAACAACAGAAAATATACTCACAGATAATTCTTCTCTCACTTTTATTAATATAGTGCTTTAGCCTACTTTCTTCAACATATTATAATACAAAAAAGTCAATCTAAATTACACTTTATATCACTATCATAAAGTTCAAAATTCAATGCACTGTAACGCACAATTTTCTTTGATCTACGTATAAAAGAATATATGTCTTAATTATATACAGATAAGAGCTAAAATTCATTGGGAATCTTCTAAGTTTTATTTAAATTGAGAATTAATACTAAAGGATAAAGAGAAATGTATTTTATTTTGAAATAAATATGGTTGAATTTTTTGTGTTTATCTCTTTTTTGTGTCACTTTTTCGTTTCATCGAATTTCAAATCAACGATTCTAAAGAAGTTTCACTTCAATAAAAATATTTTTAGCGAGTAACTTGCTGTGAATGAATGAAAGAAAGAGCGAATGAGTGGTAAATGTACAAATGAATGATGACCTAATGAATGATTTAAACCGCCTTATTGTTCATCATAAATTAAAACTGTGTTCTTACAAAATCGCTTACAATTGGGTTGAACAAAGAATGGCCTCATCGCTTAAAAAGCGATCTCTTCCAGGAATCTCTCTTGATTGAGGAAATTTAATATTCAATATTAAAGCTCGAAAAATAAGCAAGCTGCAGTGGCAGTGGGCCGGCCACATTTGTCACAAAACTGATGGTCGATAGAGCACTCAGGCCTGGAGTAAAGACCGCGTCTCGGCAAACGTAGAGTAGTGTATGTAGTACGCCCTCCGGCCCGATAGACCAACGATCTGCGGAAGGTCGCCGGTGGAGGTTGGATGAGAACAGCGGAGGAGTGGAATAGCTGGCGCAAACTTAGGGAGGTCTACATCAAGCAATGGATAACGGTTGGCTAAAACGACGACGACGAATATAGAAGCAAAATATAAGTATTGTTACAACTCAGGTCCCGATAAACACAAAACCCACCTGCATATGGTGGTGCGTCGGCATTTGAAATTCTTTTATGGTCGTCATCTTTTGTTTACTTATTGGCATACGGTCTATTGTTGTATTGTGATCCTTGACCAGCTGATACGGATTTAAAGTACAAGCTGATTCTAGGAAATTCGGTCCACGCGGCCGGGCGGTTATATTGCATCTGTGCAGTATAAATTAATGGCCCGATTGAGGGAGCAGGCAGTCGAGCGAGAATCACGAGCGAAGCGAGACGTGTGTACTACAATCGGGAATCTAATAAGTGACGGACTTTGCGCGTTTTATTGAGTTACGACCTTCTGCGTTACGTTTGGACTTGGTGTGTTCGGTTATATTTGTACCTGTGTTATTGTATAGTTCTAATAAACTCTAACGGTATTTTAATTTGAGTCTCGCGACTCGTAACAGTATTATAATTAATATATAATGTTAGCGGTTTCGGCAGACGTGTCCTACCCTGAAAAAATAAAACTCGATTCCACCATCTACCGGGTCTAATTGTGAATTTAAAGCACGCCGGGACCCACTCAAACACACATAAAATTTCATCATAATCGTAGAACCCGGTTCCAGCGCCAAGTATTTTGTTTAGATTGATGGGTTACGTTATTGAAGTTTCAGTAGGGATCCCTAATTTTTATACAGCCTATATTAATCAGGGATAATGTAGCATTCGAATAGTGAAAGAGTTTTTATAAATCGGCAGATAAAAATAATAAATCAATAAACACACTTATCGTAATCACAGAAACATGAGTAAGAGTAACTATTCAATCTTTTCATAGCCACACATTCAGATATATCACCAAGATGATATAAAGACGGGCCCAATCTGGCCCGGTGACCTCCAACCTCCTCTTTTAGACATTATTATACGACTAATTACCACAACAGCAGCTTCACAAATCCTATAAATATATATCAGCTGCCATAAATTTAGGTTGCTTACACATACAAAAATTCAAATCTTTCCTCTTTGTAATATTAGTAGAAAATAACAAGGTAATCTTATTTTTTTCCACAAATACGGAACTTCCTAACAAGGCGCGCCACGTTCCGCCAGTTCATTTGGCTAAGTAGGCATTTGAAGTATTTCGCAGGGGTTCCTTTCACCGCTACTTGCCATGAAAAAATACCCAATCGATTTTTAGGGAAAGTCTGTTTCCATTAAACCACGACAACAGATCCAATTAATTAAAATGAAAGTTGTACAACTAAGTTAATGTCCTATGACACGCATTAGAGGTGGGTAGAATCCGAGTACAATTCAGAGCTGCATACCGACATGCTTAGTAAAACCCATCTGGATACGGAAAACTATCGGTGCCGCGAACTATGGAGTATATTGAACCATTAAATCAAATTTATGTAGGTCAGTTTTATTGTGGGCGGATCTGCACTCCGCACTCGAATGCGTGTGAATGAGGGTCTTTTTGTGGTATCTGAATTAGTGTTGGTTGCCCGTCCGTCCGTCCGTCAATAAGGCGACGGATGCAGGTCCGAGAATTTGTATTGTATTGTATATAAGTAACAAAGGCATGTGTAATAACTAATAGTAATGTTACAATTTAGGCTTCGACAAAGACCAATTCCACGTATTCTGTAAAAGCACATTTTATTACCTCTCAGCATTTTAACTAATTGAAAACCTTTTATGATCGTCTTCTTTTGTTTACTTATTTTTTGGCATTTGTGCAGTACAAAACGATAGCCTGATTGAGACAGGAGGTCAGTTGAGCTACAACTACGATACGGGCGTGACGTGTGTGGATGAGGGAATCTAATAGTGACGGACTTTGCGCGCTTTATTTAATTACGACCTTCTTCATTACGTTTGGACTTGTTGTGTTCGGTTATATTTGTACCTGTGTTATACGTGCTTGTATAGTTTTAAAAAACTCTAAAATATTCTAACGGTATTTTAATTGGAGTCCCGCTAACTCGTAACAGTAACATTTGACGGTTTCTGGTTGAGCGGGCTAAACCTTTACCGGCCATGTCACTGCAACGCAGAGGCTCCGGATTCGATTCTTGGCATGATTAATTTCGGAAATGAATTTTTTTCGTTATATACTAATGGTCTGTGGGTTAGGGATCGGCCCCGGAGTAGTCCATTGTATATCACCCATAACACAAGAGTAAGTTACTTAGTTTAGGGATATACAATATGTATGTTTGTCTGCCGATTATTTATTTATTAGTAAGAGATGCCAAAAAACAAACAAAGTCGAGCGGTAAAAGTAGAAAAGCGGATGTTTTGAACGAAACTGGCATTAGCGTTAAGCTTGGATGATAAAGATGGACCGTGAAGAAAGTCCACCTGTGTGGCTCGCGTAGTTGTTCCGCGCGATTGTTTCCCATCCGCCTCCGAGAGGTGCCTTACGCTCTGCGGTAACACTGGGAGAAGCCAAGATGTCGTCCCATGAGGTTTGGTTGGTTGGCTACCATGGCCTAGACGGAGTCAATGATGATCATTTTCCGCAGCCCTTGCTATAACGAAACAACGGAGAGTTTTAGTGGATATTCCAATCAACGGCAATCTTTCTCCACCAGGGTATGACTCAGCCAGCAAATCTCACACATCCTCATCGTGATCTCCACAAGGTGAAAAGTTCGCAAACAGACATCTCTTCCTCAAAAAAATATATGAACTATGTGTGTTGAAATTATGTATACTTTGGATGTCTTCAGGTGGACATGAACAACTGTTGTGTGTTTGAATTGCAGTTCAGGAATTCATATTTATTTGGTAAAAATACCGATTAATATTTTATAATACAGCACATATTTGGCTGCTAAACAAAATATAACATTTAATAATAATAAGCGCACTCGAGCTATTACACGTGCCGCAGTGAGGTGAGGCGAGGTATGCGCGTAGGGAAACACGGGGGCCCCGACTAGCAGCGGCGCGCTTGTCAATCATTGGCGAACGGCTACCGTAGTGATCGGACGTCTGCGGCTACAATACTATACAAATTATCGTATCGCAACAGCCAATGGAAACCAATAACGAAAGCATAAATAACTTTGAAAAGAAAGCGAGCTCAGAGTGAATAGCGAACAGGCGTACTCTTAAACTTGAGCGTTCCAGTGCGAGTGTGGAATTGTGGAATGTGATTCAGCCATTTATTAGATGCATGTGTAGAATATATTTGTAAGAAAACTCACCTATAAAGAGAACTTACAAAGAAATTCATAGATATGTAACATTTTATTGCAAACCAATAAATCTAGTTGTGGTGTTTCTTAGACATGTATTCAGATATTTTTAAATGTTACACTGATATTTATAGGGTAAACCATACAATTGTTAGCATCGAATGATTAATAATTATGCAAGTTACTCTTGTGATATAGGTAGTATGCAACGGACTACTCTGGGGCGTTCCCAGACCCCAGAGCATAGTAAAAATAATTTTCCGAAATTTATCATGGCAGGAATCGAACCCGGAAGCTCTGCGTTGCAGTGAGGTAGGCCGGCAAAGGCCCGCTCAATCACAGAGGCAGTCACAAAATTAAATAATTTATTCAAAATCATACATAAGTGTGAAAAAAGCAATATGGTATCGCTAACAACTGCTGTACTATAAATACTGTGTTGCAATCATTAGCGCCCAAATAACTCAATTATTATACATTAAAAAAAGGAAACAATCTTAATATGTTTATACGTTTAAAAAGTGTGTATGAATGTATGTGGTGTGTGTTGTGTGATTGGCATCCTATTAATTTATGCAAAGGGTAAGAACCAGTAATATATTTTTTGATTGGTAGCCATACAGATACAATATTGATATCATTGTATAGCTATATAAGTATAATGAAAAAATCTTAAGATTTCTTCTTAATAACTGAAATAAATTAGTAGGGTGCTAACAATAGTACAATTTTCCCTATTTTAATGAAACTTTACTAATTACTAAAAGCATTCGTTAAACTTTAAATTATTATTACGCTTTTGTCTATTTTAATTATATAAAATTAATAAATAATATTCTTAAATTAAAAGCATAAAAAATGTATCATAGCGTGATAATGGGACAAACATGTCGTGATGTGTTTGAAAAACAAATTTAAATATTCATACAAAATCAAGATTTAATATGTATTTAAACATGTAAAATACGTTTCATGCCAGTAATTGCTTTACAAATTATCTACTCACTACCTACTTAAATTAATATCTAGTAATTAAAGGTGGGACTGCCCTATAAAAGTATGTTACGGGAAATTGAATGTTATCGGTAAAGCTATATAGTGGTTTTCAAATGTATGGAGATTTAAGCTTCCATCGAGCCAAAGGAAACTAATTACGATTTTCACACTTAAACTACAAGGATGTGTTGTTTGATTATTTGCGGTTCTGGTTATTAAGATAACGTAAAATAATCTGCTTGTTTAAGTGCCTGTTTATTGTTCATCGTAGAGTAAAAGCCTTACGCGCTATGCGGCTAGCTGGAGCCCGTCCGGTCAGCCGTACGGATGGTCAGGCAGCCGAAATCACACAGTTAAGTACCGACCGTACTTGTTAAGTAGGACTCGTATGAAGTTATTACATTTGTCCTGTACAAAACACATATGAAAGATTGCTGATTGATATTCACATGCAGTGGCGGATTTACCAATAGGCTGAGTAGGCTGGAGCCTAGGGCGGCAGAGTTTGGAGTGGCGGCAAATTTTAGGCTAATATTTTTTATGTCTTACACAAATTATCTCTTACTTAAATTCTAAGACACTAAAAAATGAACATTAATATGTTTCAACAATTAGATAAATTTCTCTACAATTTGAGTAGTCGCTTTTGGCTACGGCAGAAACAAACCCATCGCTGTCCTGCTTTACAATCTACTAATAACGGGGAAAAAAGGTTGTGTAATTAAGATTATAGTGCACAAATCATAAAATTACAATTTCATTGACAAAAAATTGTAATAATATGACTCGGAACTAGGGTATCGATTTGTAGAGGTCGGTTGTGGCGGTAAAATCTGAATAGCCTAAAGGCGACAAATTTCTAAATCCTCCCCTTTTCACATGAAAAAGAGGGACAATATGACAAGTGTCACAGTACGAATGCTAGCTTTACAAGTAAAATGAGGTGGCGGAGGTTAATTACATCCGTTTCTTAACGAACATTTCACGAAAAAGTGGACGGGTTCCAAATGCGCACTATACGCCATCTCTCATATACAGGTGAATTTTTCAAGTGGGCTTTCAGGGCCAAATCTTAAACTACACGAAATAGCGAAAAACACTCAGAGGAGTCTCGAGGCCGATGTTGACAAAAAAATGAAGTGGTATCGTTGGATTTAAAAAAAAAATCAATTACTCTTGTCAGCAGTCGTTGCAGTTGCTTTCCAAAATCATAAGAATAACTCCCTCCTGTCTGTCTCTAACTTCCCCCATTTAACTTTTGAACTATTCCTTCCCCTCGGCCCATTTTATTTTAAAATAAAACAGCACAGAGAAAATGACCTCACGTTTCAGTTCAATTAGCTAAAATATTAGCCATATTTGAAAATAGGTTAATAACAATATAATAGGGGCCTTTAACAAACACCAAACCCCTTTGGGCATAAATTTCATATTATAATCAGCAATAGAAGGTATTTTACATGAATATTTCATAATTAAAATGTTCATACAGAGAGCTCCTTTTTGTGTAGGGGTTTGTTCCATACAGTACCATTGTGTTTCTACATTTTTATTTAACTGGGGACAATCCGTTTGAGAACTATATACCGCGGGAGAAACGCGGTCAGGAGTTTGGGATTCGCCAAGTTGAGGTGATACTAGCACCGCAAGCAAGAAATGCTATTGCCACGCCGCGGTCGGGAAAAGACACTAAAATCCATCGATGTTCCATCGTTCGCCTTATGCTAAGGCTACGGAAAAGTGAAACTCGACTCCGCGTGCCCTAGCAGGCGGGGGCCCCCAGGGCCACATCCACAGTCGAGGGGAAGCACGCTCTCTGTCCAGCGTGGAGCAGTTATTATCTCGTCTCATGATAGGAGAGACGAGCGCATGCGGAACACGACGCTCCCTTCTCTCAACAGCATTATTGGCGGTGGGGAACCCTTCCTCAGGAACCCACCTACGCCGCTCGCGCATTGTGGTCGAAGGTCGAAGTCCGCCCTACGGCGCCGGCGAGTCCTCTTTTGGCGGGAGCAGAGCAGGCTGGTGTGCTCACGCTCCTGCAATTGTGTGTCTACCAGCCACAACTTATTTGTTTGTGATAGCGCCAGCAAAACTTCGTTCGCGTTACCATAAAAGCGTGTTGTTGGTGCATTGCTACTGATTTACTATATTAAAGACAAAAGCCTCATCTGAATTAATTTATATATTGGTTAAGTGTAGCAGACAAGTTGACGGCCCACCTGATAGAAAGTGGTTACCATTCCGGTAAGTGATCATTTCGTCATACGAATCTGCGAAAGCAGCCGCTTTAGACCCTAGATTCTATTTTAAACCGAAATCGGTTTAAATATATATATACATCATTATGTATCTAATTTATAATTGTATTTCTATTTTTACTATATAAATTATTTCTATTTTTGTATTAATATCTCATTTTTAAAGTAGTGATAAATTCTGAAAAAAATATTAAGCTAACATTTTCTTCAGACATTGAACTAGATCTGTTAAAAGTTTTTGAAATAAGGGGTACCGGGGGGGTGTTTACCGCAACAATTTTAAATATTTCAGAAACAGTGCTTATAAATAAATAATAAATTAGTAATAAAAGAAAAAATAAAAATGTAATTTTGTCCTTGAAATCTAGAACAACAAATTTTATAAAAATTTATTTGTTGTTCTAGATTACAAATGTTGAACTACATTTTATTCCAAAGATATATTACCATATTATAAGAAGTTCATGTCAAGAAGTTATTCTCAAATATTCCTTTACCAAATCAAAGTTAAAATATAATAATTCCGTGCGAAAGTGCCATTGGCAAATATCCATTGCTCGATTCAACCGGACCGAGGTAGAACAAACCTATTAAGGTTAATATTACATGCAGAGTTAATTTAGATTTTAATACACAAAAGTTACGCCAACTTAATGGAAACTCCTTTTGCTCCTTTCGGGTTATGTTTTTGACGTTATTTGAACCGCGTTTAACTGCGGAACGGTTTAATTCGTGTACAATAACGACTTGGAGGAAAGTTACTTTTCTGTGACGACATGGAGGTTAAAAAGAGCGTTGTAATATTTCTTCGAAGCAACATGTTCGCGTACCGATGTTGCAAACTTTCCATCAGGTGATCTCTGCCAAGGTTTTCTGTCTCTGTATCAATCGGATTGAGGAGGTCGGGGCCTCGAGGCTTAACCTGTTTGCCCCGGCTGCAACTCAGTGGGCAACTACCCACCGGTGGTGGGCTTCTCAGCAATTCACTTTGGCCAATCTGCGGCTACTTCCGTGTCTTAGTTGGCCATTCATTGGCGGGGGCCATCTCGAGCTTTAGGTGGCCATCTGAGGCTTCTGGTAGTCTGTCAGCAGCTTTGTGGGTTTCGCGACCTCACGTCATCAGTCTGGTTACGTGAGCGTATAAGATCAGGAGGATTCAGCAGCCAAGTGTGGGACGCCGAACTTCAGAAAAATACAGTACACGATTTCAACACTTTATTTCATTTTCCACATCTAAACACATCTTCAATCGTCAAATTTATACTTCACTTTAAAATTTACAGGTACACAAATCACGGTCGAAAAAATCGTTTTCAATAAACAGTAGCCGTTTTTATATTTTTGCGATAAAACCCACCGACTTCCGTAAACGGTCGGTTTTTTTTTTCAGTGGGATGAAATGTATTTCGCACATACCGGGTCCTTTGCTAGGGATTAGACCGTTGTTGATCATGGAGGCTTTCCACTGAGGCAATCCAAAATATAATCAACCGGCTTGTGTGGAGACTCGACTAATCAATACTCCACTAAAACCACCCTCCTCCCATGTGTCTCGCGCTTATGAGTAGGAAAGGCATGAGATACAGAACGTAGTTACGCCCACACCGATCCTAGCGCACAAGTGCTTGAGAGTGCCCCGAGATAGGGAAACTCACTTCGTCAACAGGGGTGAAGATTCCCTGCAGCGGTATTTCAGGGGGGGAGATCATGCGCATACCTGCGCCTCCGGGTTCCCAACTGACGTCGGCGCCCGCGAGACGCATGCGCACTTCCATCTCTCTCCCTATCTTGTTCCGCGGCCTCCTTTTGAGACACTAACGTCTCCCAGAAATTGGCCCCACCCACCCACCAATCGTCGCTGTGCAGCATGGCTTGCACCAGATCGCCCAGCGATTCGATCGGTTCTACAAGTGTCTCGAGTTCAAACCTCTGAGGTGTCCATGCTGCGCACTCGACTAGCGTGTGTAACGCCGTGTCCAGCGCGCCACATTGGCGGCATTGGGGTGAAAGCAAGCAGCCTGCAATCTGACACAGATACTTATCGAAACAACCGTGCCCAGTAAGTATCTGTGTCATTCTGAAGGTCAGGGTCCCGCGTTTCCGCGAGAGCCATCGCAACAGCTGCGGTCGAACCGCTTCCACCGTGTCAATGCCAGCAACAGGGTTTTCCAACTCTACTGACCAAGATTGGATCATGGGCGCGGTTTCCCGCGTCCTGATCACCTGGAGTTCGGCCTGGCCATAGACCAGGCCACGGGCGAGGGCATCCTGTCGGGAGCGCCGAACTTTGGCTATCACGTCCGCCTGGAGAGGCCAGGGCGGATCGCCTGCCAAGAGTGTCGACGCCGTCCACGACACTGTACGGTATCCTCGGATGGTCCTCACCGCCAGGAGCCGTTGTGCGCGGCATAACAAAGTCCTATTGTGGCGGTGAAGTGCAGTGGACCATACGGGTGCACCGTACAGGGCCATACTCCTAAGGATGCCCATGTAGAGTTTCTTAGTCGTCGTCCCCGGTCCCCCCACGTTGGGAAGAAGCCGAGAGAGGGGCCTGCGGACCTCACGAGCTTGGGAACTAGCTGCTCAAAGTGCGCTTTAAACAGCCATTTCCCATCGAGAATTAGGCCCAGATATTCCATCTGGGGGCCTACACGAATGTCCACCCCTTGGACTGTAACGGACAAGTCCGCGGGGGGGGGGGGGGGGGTTACGAAACCGCCTATGGGATAAGATGGTGGCCGTTTTCGCGGGGGAGACCTTCAAGCCCAGCGTACCTATTCTTCGGACCACGATCGCCAACCCGGCGTTGGCGAGGTCCACGGATTCCGCGAATGACGCAGCGCGTGCCGTGAGTAGGGTGTCATCCGCAAAGCAGATTAGCCCTATTCCGGGCAGGATTGGAACCCGAAGGATGCAGTCATAACCGACGTTCCAAAGAACCGGCCCGAGGACCGATCCCTGTGGGACGCCGCACGCGACGCGTCGCCGACCTATCGCGTGATTATCAGATTCGCCGCCCTCCCAAAGGATGTACCTGTCCTGGAGGTACGCGCCCAATAGCCTCGTGAGGTACGGGGGAACTCCATGTGCACGGAGCACCTCCCTTATCGACTCGTGAAGGAGGCTGTTAAAGGCGTTCGCTATATCTAGCGATATAGCCACGACAGTATCCTTCGCTTGAACGGCGTCGTCCCTTATAGATCGCAGTGTCTCGAAGGCGTCCAACGTGGAGCGCTTCCGCCGAAACCGAACTGCGTCTGCGCTAGCCCCGGCTCCACAGTATCGAGATGCTTAACGAGATGTTCCGCTAAGATCTTCTCGAAGACCTTGGCGACCTCGTTAAGCAGCACTATGGGCCTGTAGGCGGACGGATCGTTGGGAGGACGGCCTCCCTTGGGAATCAGGCATAATCGGCCCTCCTTCCATTGCGACGGGAACTGACCTGCGCGAATACAGGCATGGAACAGTACCCGCAGCTGGCCGCGTAGATGTTTAGCGGCCAGGAAGAGGAGCCGACCCGCAACCTTGTCGGGTCCCGGAGCCGTCTTCTTGCCCCGGAGCCGGTTCAGGGCGACGTCTAACTCTTCCTCGGTGATGGAGTGAGACTCCACCTCCGAGGTGTCGGGAATGATTGGACCCATATCGGGGGGAGTGAAGATCCCCGGATCCGGAAAGAGCCCATCGATAACCGACCGGAGGACCTCGGGTTCGAGCGTTTCCGTAACCGTGGAGGTGCAAGGCCGCAACGTGTTGCGGGCCGCACGGTACGGACGGCCCCAAGGGTCCCGGTTTAGTGTCTCGAGGAGCTCCTCCCGAGCCCGGGCTTTCGCTCGCAGAATTGCGATTGAAAGGGCGTTTCTGGCCTGTCTGAACTCCCCCACGAGTCCATTCTCCTCAACATAGTCTGGAGGACGACGCGCTCTGCTGCGTTTGAGCCTGTGACTGATTCTGCGGACTGCCCTCCGCAATTCAGCCAGCTCCTCAGTCCACCGTAAACGGTCGGTATCTCAAGTGGCGCCAACTTTAAACATATTTGCGGGAACACGTTTTTCATAACAAATACAACTACTTATTTTCCAACTGTCAAAGTTATAAATTTATTGAATGATGGCATCATTATATGAGTAATAACTATAGTTTAATGGCATCTCCTATAAATAAACATTAGCTGCCATATATTTTAGGATGCCAACACAAGTTATTTAGTGGTCTGGTGGCTTTACATGTAGTGGGCCAATTCCGTGGAGGGACGTGTGGCTGCCGTTGATGGGGCGATTACACATTCACAGCGCTATCATTGCCACAAACTCCTCAAGACTGGGTATGCCCACATCGCGAGCGATAACATCATTCATGTAATAAATCTGTATTGAATTGTAGTATGTATATGTGTTTAAAAGTGTTAGAAAAAATAAAGGGGCTAATTCAATTTATCCGTGCAGGAACGGAGAAAGGATACAATTTCCTGCGGCCGGGCGGCCTGTCGTAAGAGGCGACAAAACAACCCACAGCCAGGTGGTAGGGCATTTGCCCGACTGGACGGCTGCCACCCCTGGTCTAAAGTGTGTCGCCATAGCAACCTTGAGTTGTGTTCCGGCATTAGTGACCAGGTTCCAGTCTTCCCTTAAGAGAGCAGGAGCGCATTTCTAGCACTTCTGGTGTTGCAAATGTCCATAGGCGATGGTAACCGCTTTCCATCCCGACACTTAATAAACAAAAAAACTACAGTTCATCTGTGTTTTATTGTATTACCCAAGACAAGGTGGTCATTATTCATACTGACCAGAGAAAGTGATTAATCATGCAGTTATTATATTTATATTGCCCACTTGACAAGGGCATTATGTATACAGACCGGTCATTACTCATAGTGACCGGATTTATCAAATTGCCCGTAACATATACACGTACATAAGATATATATATATATATATATATATATATATATATATATATATATATATATATATACCTCTATTTTGTCAATCTTTGGCAAAAATGGATACAATAATAAAAAAATATAAAGTTCGGCGTACAAATGTTTCTGTCTTCAGAGCCTCTCTAACACGATACAACATTGTTGTTATGCAATACACAACCAAAATAGAAATTGTTTTGGATATTTTGTTTATATATTTCAGCAGTTAGGCACGTAGAGAGACTTATGGAGATTAAAGCGAGGATTATTCAGGTCGCAGGTCGCCGACCTGTTTCCATCCGACGCGGTGTACATTAAAGTGCAAGTGACTTCGATCCCTATATTTATTTACTACCCACAAAAAAGAAAAGAAATTTGTAAGAAACTCTTTGACACTACCCATGATCAATAGGCTGGCTCATATTTCGCCCAGCGAATTAACATTGTCATACAGCGTGGCAATGCAGCCAGCCTTCTTCTTCTATAACTTTAGAATTAATTTATTTAGGTTATGTTTAAATTTAGTTATTTTTTGTTAGGAGATTTAATTTATAGTTTAGTTTTATAGAATAGAAATAGAATTCAAAAATTGAGAAACTTAAATAAAGTGGGTAAGACAGGAGCCCAAATTAAGTTAAGCTCTGTTTAATGGTGCTCTTGGCCATCGTCTCACTTAGGGTTGCTAGATGTGTTCCAAAAAAACCCCGGACAAGTTATTTTTTATCAATATATAAAACTAAAAACTATTCTTTTAGATACAAAATTTGCATCGAATGCGTGAAATTGAATCGAATGAATTCAATCTACTTTTTTATATACTTAACACTTGATGCCACTAAGACTTGATGCCATAAAGAAACATCACCGGACATCTAGCAACTGTAGTCTCAGTTTTACAATAATAATCACCACTATTCCATCCTACCAGGCCTGGTATAGAGCAGCAGTCGGCAACAAATGGCCCGCCTCCATGCGGCCCGTGACTGTTTTATAAATAAAACTTCTATAGGTACTTACCAAAATAAATTATTATTATAATTATAACGTTATTATTAAGTAGGCGGGTTTAAGTAATCGTGCATTACAGTGAACACGCTAATGCGCGAATTGAAAAGGTTTGATCAGCAGTTAATTACAATTTTTGGTAGTACTTACTTTTTCGAACAAACTTTTTCAATCCTTAATTAACGAAAAAATAAATAGGCTACCCGTCTCACATAAGCATTTAAGAGCCATTTTACGAATTGCAAATACTAACACAACAAATAACCGCTCAAATACAGCCTTAATCGTCACACTGTAGTTTGTAGTTATATATTTTGTTGTGTATGTTTATTATATTGTTATTTTTTGCCCATTTCTTTAAATAAAATACAAATAAAGATAGATGATAGATAACACTTTAATGTACACCATTACAGAAAACTTACGAGCTAATATTATTTTAATTGTGTACCTATAAAGGGCGGTCTTATCGCTAAAAAGCGATCTCTTCCAGACTACCTATATACATATACATACATACGTATACATAATTATGGTACGATTACTTATATTTTAATAATAAATATATAACAAAATAAAATGTTTTTCATTTTTAATATCACAAGTGCGGCCGGCCTTTAATAGATTTTGCCACCTTGTGGCCCTGCCTGCTGAAATGTCGCCGACCGCTGGTACACAGGGATCAGGCAGGAGGAATGTGATAAAGGAAACGGAGTAGGGGAGCGGGAAGTGAACCATCGGAACTGTCACTCATCGTACGGAACATGATTCGCTCTATGCTAATTGCTTAAGGCCGGTATACTGTGTTTGCGTGATATCATACCGATCGAGCCAGCCTTAAGGCTTAGAACGCGATTAAACGCGAGCAGCTTAGGGATGACTGAAAACGCAAAAACTCGTACGAACATACATAGCAGCCAGCGGTTGGGGTTTTGCTTAATTTTGTTACCACAATGGATTTCTGGTCAGTAGTGGCTATCCTCTGCGCTCGGCCGGTCGATAATAAATATGATAAAAAACTAAACGCGGTTAACCGTCGTACGTGCACGACTATACTAATAAGTATAAAAGAGACAAAAAAACGCGCGTTTTCAAACCGCTCTCCAAATGTAACAAATTATGTTTTTAAAAGCAGTCACTGAAAAAAATCACTAAGGCGTGCGCTGGCTTTAATACGTTCCACTCGTCGCTCACAATGTTCAAAATGCTCCTTCACACCTTCCACATAGCGACCGCGGTCGTTATAGTCGCCGCGAAAACGTCACTAATGACGTCATAATCTTCGCTCATACAGCGCATACAAAGACCCATGTCAAGACGTGGATCGAAGTGGGCGTTGTCCACAGAACATTAATTCTCTCTATAGAGACTTTGACAAAGGGGCGATTTTCAAATCAACCATAAATCAAACAATGACACTTGTGTATTATTGACATCAACGCTCCATAATCTATTCCACTAGAGTTTATGATTGTAACGACCGCAAACAAATGGAACGGGAAAAATCACGGTCTTATTTTGTATTTTTTTTTGTAAACTGCAAAACATAAATAGAAAGTACAATAACTACACGTTGTATAACGATTTTTGTCAACCTACAACTTTTGCATAAGTATTCTACCAATTCATCCAACAAGAATTTATGTCTCGACAGGTATATTCGCTTACCGTAAGACAATTCAAGAATTTAAACTTTCATAATAAATCAAAATGCATTCGTCACAATATGTTTTACTTTTAATGAATACAAAGACCGTGAATACAAAACTTAAGCTGTAACTAATAAGAAAAAAAGAAAGAAAGAAAATATTAAACTACATACATAAAAATAAACTAAATTATCAATAAATTAATATAAAGTATGTAACAAATCGTTGCCAGATTACTTTTACATTTTATTTCAAATTTGCCTACCTTATTATCTAATCTCCTTGGTTTTGTTATATCAAGGTTACACCATATCAATATAATGAGTCCAACATAGCCTCTACCACTTTAAATTGCTTACACAACCCTACAAAATATTAAAAATGTTCTGAAATCCAAACACAAAGCGACTAATTAAAAGGAACAAACGCTTGTCAACAACACGTATTTTAATAGCGAAATGTCCGATATTTGCTTGTCAGGTCCGAATTGTTTCCCGTAGAATTGAATTTGATACGTTTTTTTTTAATTTTTGATACAAATTTTATTAACGACCTTGTACCAAGGGATATGGAGTTTTGCTAATTAAATTTACTCTCTATATTGGTTTTTGTTACGACCGGTCATGTTTATGTTAAAGTCGTTTTAGGGTATAGTTGTTGGTAAGCGACCCAAAGTGGATCTGAGCGTCCGAAACGAGAATATGCCATTTTTCCCTATCCTGCGCAGTTTCTTGCCAATCATTGGCTCGAAGCTCAGATAGGTCAGCTTCTACTCTGTCTTTCCAGCGATATTTGGGACGGCCGAACTGCCGCCGATCTATCGGCCGTTCTAAACATGTTTTCCTCACGCAGCGATCCTCTCCCATCCGTTCTACCTGACCCACCCAGCGGATTTCTCCTATTCTTATTCCTTCTTTTATTTCTCCTATTGTGTTGGGCTTGGTTGGTTCGGATCCTGCAGCTACCGGTAAGAACTTACATAAACAGATATACAATCATCTGTTTATGGTAGCTACATAAACATTTTTTATAACAATATCAACATTGCTATAAAAATTTAGCAAAAATATTGACTTGAAGAGTAATTAATAAACAAAAGAATTCGAATTCAAAGTTTTTTATTCAAAATAATTTCCACTGGAGAACACTTTTTGAAGGTCATATATATAAGTTAAAATTTAATTTTTCTTCCTATTCTATGTACACCGCTTCGCAACGTGTTATTGCTGTTAAGGAGAAGAAGCGGCAATAATCTCCCCAACAACACGTCTAGCTAAATATTGTTTTTCTTTAAGTTTCTTATTCTATTTATATCTCAAGTTGTCTTTTTTAATAAGTTTTATACAGAAGTATGACAGAATTACTTTTTGAAGAATTAATGGAGTTGTAGCAAACAGTGCATACTCAATAAGACCAAGACATAATAAAAGGAAAGAAAAATATTACTGAAGTTATAATAATGACATGACGTATTAAAATGTTATGCTGCAATGTATCTCCATAAATCCCTTACAAGCTTGGCAAGATAACGTTATACAAAATATAGTATAAGATGTTAGAGCGAGCTGCTATGTAAATGAATTTTTGTCATTTAAGTATTCTTCAATAGTGTAGTATCCCTTTTTAGCAAGATACTTTTTAAGAAAGAACTGCAAGGGTGGCGCCAATAGAAAGCAGTCGGAAAGCCAACCTTCCGGCTATATTCTTCTGTCCCTCGGGAACAGTACCTACTTTTCGGATAAAAGGTACCCTATGTCTTATTTTATATCCTGACAACATGTATGCAAAATTTCTTGACGATCGAAACCGTGAAAACGACACAAACAATCTCACATGCGCATTTATATTGTTACGAGTTGCAGGACTCGAATTAAAATGCCGTTAGAATTACTATAGAGTTTATAAGATCTATACAAACACGTGTAACACAGGTACAAATATCAATAAAATGCGCAAAGTCCGTCGCGTATTAGATTCCAGATTTTAGTATACACGTCTTGCTTCGCTCGTGGTTATCGCTCGACTCCCCCTTCCTCATTCGGGCCATTGCTTTATACAGCAATAATGCAAATATGTCTGCCCGGCAAGCGTCGACGCAATTTCCCAGAAATCGTAATCCGCAAACCTGGCTAATGACTGCCTTAAAAGATTACAATACACAATGGGCTGTTTTCTAATCACGAATTTTAAACACAAAGTAAACAAAAGAAGTTCAAATGCCGAAAGGTAATAAAATGTGTTTGTACAGGTATGCTGGTGTGAATTTATCTTTGTCGGCGACTAGGTCGTAACAATATTATTACTTAGGATTTCAACATACCACAAGGGTCAAATAAAATACACGCAAACTAAATCCTGTGTACAATTATTAACAATATTTTTACCTTTCCTTTCAGATTAGTCAAAGCTTAACGCAAATCAGTCGTGTACTTAACTGGCGTGTGTCGTGACAGACTACAATAATAGCTTCGCATGCCATTACCTAATGTCGAACTTCGATACGTCTGATAATCCATGTTCCATAAAGAAAAATATTAATCAAAATGAGCATAAGCTTTGGTTCTTTTTGTGTTAGCAACATGTTTTATTTCAACGCAGCGATTGCGTGATTTTTTCCATTCATTTATATTATGTTGACAGTTTTTCTGTTATCTGTACTCTATAATATTTGCGTAGATATTCGCAAATGATAAATATATAGAATAGCAATATAAAATAATAGGGGCGCCACTGTCGCAAATTCGTCTAAACTTTAGCAACTCCAATGTTAGGTCAAGATTAATTTCGATGTTTACTAGTCATTTTTAGTACTACATAAAACATCGTGCAAGTATCAAGTTGCTTTATTTACGACATCAAAAGTATTTTGCCAACATAACCAATAATGTTTACTTTAATAATAATGTTACGAGTTACGGGACTCGAATTAAAATGACGTTAGAATTATTATAGAGTTTATTAGAACTATACAAACACGTATAAAACAAATACAAATAAAACTGGATGCAACCAGTTCACACTGCACGATTCAATGCAATTTGACACGCGCAAAGTCCGTTATCTATATCGCTAATCAAGAGTACTTACTACAAACGTCTCACTCATATCGTAGTCGTCACTTGACTGCCCATCTCTCCGTTCGGACACCCCTTTATACTCAGCTTAGGACCGTGTAAACAATGATTTCCACGAATCACACCTGCGATACCATCAACGCTATTCCCAGAAAACATAATTCTGCACACCTGCAGGATTATATCTGCGAACGGCCATAGACAGGTATAATAACAATAGGCTATTGTCTAAACAAAATAACTCCGAATAGAGGAAGGGCAATAAACCAGGTTTTATGGCAGGCAGATGTGCATCCCTTGTATTTGGCCCAACTTATAACATTATTAAATTAAACCTTAAAAATTTAAATTAATAAATATCCATCAGTCAGTCAGTCAGTCAGTCAGTCATACAAGGTTTAACAAAGTAATTTAAATGAATGATTACTGAAAAAGCTTGGTGGCGATCGCATTATTAGGTATAAAATGCTATTGCGAACGTGGGTACGAAACATACAGCCGAATTGAGAACCGTCCTCTTTTCTAGAAGTCTGTTAAAAACTGGCCTACATCCAACATTAAGGCACAGTACTGTCATTAAAGCAAGGAAACTCAATATATTTGTGTTAAAAACAAAAACTTTTCGTCGTGTAGCAAACTTGGTAAAGAAATACTTGAATAACTTATTTCTTATCGACCTAAAACACAAACATAAATAGACTGGTAATTTTCCAGTACGAGCAATTGATGGGGAGACAATATTTGCTTTTAAGTTCTTTTTCTTTTATATATTTACTTTGATTTGGCCGCGGCTTCGTCTACGCACGACTTGAAATTCCGCGGGATTCCCGGGATGCAAAGTATCGCAGCATTTAAAAAAAGATTATAAGCTATAGTTTTAGTAGAAACTGTGTTAGAATAAGCTAATTTTTATGCATCCGAACAACATCAAACCGCTCCCGGGAAAATTCCTGCGGGATTCCCGGGATAAAAAAGGTCATACGTTTTATTATATTAAATTTTCTATCGATCAGTAAAAAATTCACATTAGAATTCATTTTTTTAAATCTGGTCATATTAAATCACTCCCAGAAAATTTCCTGAGGGATTCCCAGGATGAAAAGTAGCGCAGAATTTAAGTCAAAGAATTATCTGTCGATCAGCGAAAACCGCATCGAAATCGGCCCCGTAGTTTTTACGTGAATCCAGAACAAACAGACAAAACGAATAATTGACAAATATCTAAAAAAAAATGCATCGTGTTCACCATCGTTTATAATAGTCTATTCAGGTTGGTTTTTTTTTAATAGCTTCAATGTGCAGACACAGCATGTTTAGAATGTTATAATATTGTTACGACCTAGTGCCGACAAAAGTAGATTCACACCTGCATACCATAAAAGCACACTTTATTATCTTTCCGCATTTGGACTTCTTTTGTTTACTTTGTGTTTAAAATTTGTGATCTTTTATGGCAGTCATTAATTAGCCAGGTGTGCGGGTTACGATTTCTAAGACATTGCGTCGAAGCTTGCCAGGCAGACATATTGCATCTGTGCCGTATAAAGCAATGCCCCAATGGAGAGATGGGGAGTCAAGCGATAACCACAAGCGAGGCAAGACGTGTGTACTTTCGGTAATCTATATGGTGACGGACTTTGCGCGTGTTATTGAATCGTTCATTACGTTTGAACTGATAGTGTTCAGTTACATTTGTACCTGTGTTATACATGTTTGTATGGTTCTAATAAATTATATAAATAATTCCAACGACATTTTAATTCGAGTCCTGCAACTCGTAACAACATTAAAGATTATTACGACTTTGTACATACGATTTGAGTGTGGCGAGCATCAAATATATAACCGACGCAACTCGCAAAATTGGCACGCTGAAGTAGTAGTGGGCACATTTGACGCAGGACTGATGGCCGATGGACCAGACATGTCTTGGAGTGGAGACCGCGTCCCGGCAAGCGTAGTATAAGACGCTCTTCAGGCCGTTGGAATGACGATCTGCGTAAGGTGGCAAGTGGAGGCTGAATGAAGACAGCAGAGGACAGCGATAGGTGGTGTAATGGAGGTCTACGTTCATAATAAAATTATTTGGCGCAAAGAATCTGCGTTGCCATACATCGTGGCACCGCAGCCAGCCTTCTGGGCACGCTTCCCTGTAGCAGCAATTTGTTACATAGTTTATAAACTTCAAAAATAAAGGGAGCGAAAAAGTATCTACATTTTTGGGTGATTTTCAACAGGCTGTAACTTGAAGAAAAACGGTCATACAGCAAATTTAAAAAAAAAGGAGTATGTTGCTCTATATATCCAGTTTTTGGACGTGAACTTCAAAAAAATTTATTTCGAGTAATTTAGAGAAAAGCAAAAAAAAAATTTTTTTTGGTCTATGGACTTGGAAAAAATCTCGCGACTTCTGTATAGACCAGATAACTTGTTTATTCAGCTTTTTTTGTTTAAGACATCGATACGAGCTTATTTCGCTGAGATATCGGTCTTTGAATGGAAAAGGGTAATTTGGCTTTGATTAAAAAAAATGGGTACGTTTCCTAGAGAGTTATTTTAAAAAAGGAAATAGAACATAATACTGTTCTTATCAACACATAAACGCAATCGCGATTGATTTGTAGTCAAACTTTGAATCAGCATTTATTAATCATATTGAATAATAAGTGTGAATTTATGCTAATCAAATAGCTGGCAACATTGGCAATTTCCGCCCTTCTACACTAACTTATGACAAATGACTATTCATAATTTCACTTCACATTAAATAAATTCTTGTCATTTGATACTAATAAAATTATAAATTAATTAACAAACAGTTTGATTTAAATTGGGTCAAAAGCAACATTTGAAAGTTGGGAAATTTCACAGCCATCTTGTTATGATCTTTACATATTTATGTATGAAAATTTATTTGCATACATAAAAATTCTGTTCGAAGTAACATAATGGAATCGAATTACAATTGATAACTTTTATTGTAACACATCTTTCTAACGGCGAGTACTTGCACAGACATAACCTCGTAGCCAGGATTATCCACCAGCAACTTGCCGTTCGATACAGTCTTGTGGAAACGGAGGTGCCTTATTACCAGTACTCGCCGGAGCCAGTTCTTGAAAACAGTCGTGCCACGCTCTACTGGGATCGATCAGTTATCACGGACAGGATTATTGTAGCCAATAAGCCTGATATCGTGATAATAGATCGATCTGCGCGACGAGCAATACTCGTTGACATCAGTATCCCGCATGACGATAACCTCGTGAAGAAAGAAAAAGAAAAACTAAGTAAATACTTAGATCTTGCTCACGAGGTTACCGCTATGTGGCGTCTGGAGTCAACGAGCATTGTGCCGATAGTTGTCACCGTCAATGGTCTTATAGCGAAAAGCCTCGACCGTCATCTAGAGAGACTTTCGCTGGGAAGCTGGGTGAAAGGCCAGATACAGAAGGCAGCACTCTTGGACACGGCACGAATTGTGAGGAGGTTCCTGTCTCTGGAGCCCTAACCACCGGTAGTTTGGACCCCAGGCCCCGCTGGCGGTGAGCTTATAGCACCAAATATTACAATCATTGACGATACCTCTCTTCGCCTCCTAGAATCACCAGTTAAGGATGAGTTGATTCCGTCGTTTATAAACGATAAAATTCAAAATTTTAATTCTTGTTCGGACCGCTTACTTCAAATTAACAGCCATATGGCATTTTGGATAGTTAAATTTTGTTTATTTGTTCCAAAATTCACACATTTTTTACGATGTTGTCAACTCTGGAAGCATCCAATAATTTTACAGACAGTTGACGATATCGTAAAAAATACACTCATTAACGTTTTGAACATTGACCTACAAGAACGCATCTGGGCCCAAGCTTCGCTACCAGTTAGATTTGGTGGTCTGAGTGTACGCAAAATTTCGAGTGTGGCAATTCCAGCATTTCTGTCTTCAGTACATAGCACCAAAAAAATCGTTCAATACATACTTCGTACATGGAGTCATCACTATCAACTGAAGCCAGGAATGCTTGGCTGGTCGCTTGTCCGGGTAGCAGTCTGCCCACTGTCCCCTCTATACAGGGGTCCTGGGACGGACCGATCAGCGAACTTTCACGTAGTAAAATCTATTGGAAACGTCGACTAGTTCTGTAGATCGAGCCCGTCTTTTAGCTACCTCTGTATGGGAATCAGGACTTTGGTTGTCACTACCGTCACCTTCTATAGGAAAGTTAATGGATGCAGCCACATTCAGGTCAGGAATCTGCCTTCGTCTTGGAGCAAATTGCTGCGAGCCACATAACTATCGCTGCGGCCGGGCCGTCGACCGGCTTGGCCACCAAGGCCTATCGTGTGGCAGAAGCGCAGGCAGAATTCCGCGACATGCCGGCCTCAACGATATAATACATCGGGCTCTTGTCAGAGCCGGCGTGCCAGCCGTTCTCGAACCGAATGGCCTGGTCCGCGACGATGGCAAGAGACCCGACGGCATGACTTTAATTCCCTGGACCTTGGGAAGGCCGCTTGTGTGGGACGTTACCTGTGTCGACACACTAGTGCCTTCTCATCTCCAGGAGTCCAAAGTTGGGGCTGGTCGCACTGCCACTTCTGTCGAAAATCTCAAACGGCTCAAATATGGAAACCTTGGAACAAGTTACATATTTTAGCCGTTTAGGGTGGAGACTTTGGGCCTATGGGGACCAAGTACCCACAAATTATTTAAAAATATTAAAAAACGTCTGGTCCATACAACAAGAGACCGGAAGGCTGGAGCTTACCTCGCTCAAAGGATTAGCCTTTGTATCCAGCGAGGTAATGCTGCCAGCGTTCTAGGTAAAATGCCCAGCGACAGTGGTCTGGTGGGGCTGGACGGGCTTGATATATTAGGTTGGGGAAAAAGTTTCTTCGCATTTTATATAAAAATTCAAAAGGGTTTTTTATAAAGTTTATTTACATTTGACTAAAGTATGTAGGTGCCATTTTGTTGGAAACTTTTTGCCATCTTGTAGGTAGGGACGTGATCCCATTGCTATAAAAATTTTGGGGCTTCTGATCAAAAAACTGCGACAAGTGGCTTTGGCATGCCTCTCGTGATGTTAACCTGACACTGTCTAAGGAATTCTGCAGAGACCGAAACAGGTGAAAATCTGAAGGTGCAAGGTCAGGACTATACGGCAGATGCATTAACACCTCCCAGCCAAACTCTCGTAATTTTTGCTGAGTGGCTAAAGATGTGTGAAGTCTAGCGTTATCATGGTGAAAAACCACACCCCTTCTGTTGATTCATTCCGGCCGCTTTCTCTCAACTTTTTGCTTTAATCTCATCAGTTGTTCGCAGTACAGTTCAGAATCGATGATCCTGCCTGGCGGTAACAGCTCATAATGAATAATGTCCTTCCAATCCCACCATATACACAGCATCACCTTGTTGCGAGTTAACCCGGGTTTCGCCACAGTCTGTGAAGTCTGACCGGCCTTTGACCACGATCTTTTTCGCACGTTCTTGTCGTACGTGATCCACTTTCCATCACCAGTTATCAACTTCTTCAAAAATAGTTCGGTTTCATTACGTCGTAATAAAGAATCACAAATGAGTACACGGTTCATTAGGTTTCTTTCAGTGAGCTCATGAGGCGCCCAAATATCAAGCTTTTTTGTGTACCCAGCTTTTTTCAAATGCGCTAAAACCGTTTTGTGGTCAATTCCCAGTTCTCCAGGTACATCGTAATTACTAATATGCCGAACGTGCTCCACTTTTTCAAAAATGGCATCAATTTTGTCCGTAACAGGGCGACCAGAGCGACGTGCATCTTTGATATCAAAATTTCCGGATTGAAAACGCTTAAACCAAATTTGCGCTACTCTCACAGATACTGCATTAGGTCCATAAACATCACAAATTTTTTTCGCGGCTGGTGTTGCATTTTTACCTTTTTTGTAGTAAAATTTTAAAACGTATCGAATTTTTTCATTAGATTCACTCATTTTAACAATAAGAAAAACAAATGATAATCACACATTTTCCGAATTTGAATTTGGAATTGTCTTCTTTAAAATTAAAACTTTTTAATGATACCAAAACCAGCCAGATACAAATGGTATAGCCAAAGAGATCTTATTACAAGTTCATACATGCTATATGCGAAAAGACTTTTCCCCTACCTATTATGTTTTTTTTTTCTTTCTTTATTTTAAGTTAGGTTTATTTATAGGATCGTCTTACCAGTTATTACTTAGTTTATTTTCGTATTTAATCTTATTTTTAAGTTAGTTTAGCCTTTTTAATTCTATTATTAATTATAATTAATTTATTTTGTACTAGCTGATGCCTGTGACTTCGTCCGCGTGGTGCGGTTTTTTAACTATCCCACGGGAACTCTTTAATTTTTCTGTATCAAAAGTATCCTATATGTTGACCAGGGATATAAACTACCACCATACAAAATTTCATTTAAATCGGTACAGTCGTTTCGGAGATTAGCCGGTACAAACAGACAAACAGAGAAACATAAAATTAGTTCTATTTCACTTCTTACATCCCCCTGACTCGGTTTCTAGCATTTTTATTTATTGTACAGAAATTTGACCTCTACATTTTTATTATATGTATAGATGGAAGAACTTTTTTAAAATTAATTTATCCAAACAGCAACAAAAATACAATCAATTTATACGGGACCCATTAATTTTCTTTCGGTTTATAATTTGAAATTAGGTCCCGCCTGCTACTAAACTTAATGCGGCTCTTTAACTTTGGCTTTCAGCTCATAATACAGTCTATTAAACCGAAGTACAGTTTATTCGTTTTTAGTTTATTTTGATTTTGTTTTCTATTCTCAATATGGTTTCGGTCTTTTTAGTACATTACTTTTAAATTGTCTTTTTTGCAGTCGATTTTTTAATTTTTTTAATTATTTATTTTATTTTAGACTTCATACTGTCCCGACACACTTACATAAGTCGGACCAAATGTAGAGATTATTGATTGCATGCCAAACAAAACAGACAAATGAAAATTACAATATACGTAAGCGTTTCAATTCACCAAGAGAATTTTGATTGTGTGGTTGATGTAGTAACTTTCTAGGATCTAGCGAACATATGATAGCACGAGGTTCGTCACAAACATGGCCAATTTTTACGCTATCAAAAACTTTTTAAACCAATTTATTATTCCTAATTAAATTTGAATATATAACCTATGTATAATTTTGATACCCTACTCGATAATTTTTGTTATTTTTTTTTATTAATGTATTACTATTTCGCGCTAAAAAAAAATTCAAACATCTATCTACCTTAACTGTCGAAATCCATCAAGCCGCTTGGAAGATGAGGGCTAATAAATAAATTTACAAAGATACAAGACACGCGCGAAAAACATAACCCTTCCTTGGCAGTCGGGTAAAAAATATTAACATTGCGCAACTTTTGCGTGTTTCGATTTTGGTTTAGCGTGAAATCTGGCAACTTAACCAATGGTTGCCAATTTTGCCATTATACGTTTTCGTTGGCAATATTGCTATTACCTCTCACAAAATGTCTTTTTGAGTGACATTATATGCTCAAAAAAGTAATTTTGTTAGAGGTAATTGTAATTTTGTTAGAGGTAATTGTAATTTTGTTAAAGGTAACTGTAATCTCGCAAACGAAAGTCGAAGACCTATAATGGCGAAATTGTCAACCGTTGGTTAAGTTGCCATATTTCATGGTATGTTATGTATTCTGAAATTCTAAACTTTTCTCATTTCTACCCGACCGTCTCTGATGTGTAGCCAGCTAAAAGATTCTCATTTTGCAGATTTTATACATATTAATTAGATTTTTATTTGCTTGAATACCTTTAGAAATAACATTGTAAGCACCTGTAGAAATTGTACAACTAGCATGCGTATACATACTTTATTTTTCGTTGAGTGAGGCGCTTGGCGCTCTACAGTCTTCAACAAGGGTTGCTCTCGATTTCCCTGGAATCCACTCATCAGATCCCGACTTGGTGACAAATGAGATCACCTCAGGCGTATACACTCTCGAATAAAGAAAAACGGTCCACAATTAACGGAGTAATCGCGTAACAAACATACAAAAAAAAACATAGACTAATTGAGAACCTCCTTCTTTCGGAAGTCGGTTAAAAAGTGACCTCAGGCCTAGTGTGACTCGTCCTCAGTCGAATCGATTGATCAGCTTAATTACGAAGTTGTAGTCAAATTCATACTACGATTCGATATATTTTTAACGATATTTTTGAATTTGAAAAATCAAAACATTCGACTTCAACATCTCGATAACGCACATCTCTGGCGTGTTTCGATTACTTATTCAGCAGTTCAAAACTTCTTTCGTTTCAACGCGACCATATCCAATGTGCGGCCAGCTAAAAGATTCTCATTTCGTATATTTTGAACATGTTAAAAATATTTGAAACGGTGTGAGGCGTAATCAATTGGGGTGTCAGGCCCTCCCTTGTTGGCATTCCGGCAATGTTTGCCGACGTGACTGCGTATTGTTTCGGGAGCGGGTCCTGTCTGTAATCGGAATTCAATTGCGAGATCACGGGAAAATGCTTTATTAATTCAAAATTGCTCTCTAAAGATTTCATGTTGGACAGTCATGTTGTGATTCTTATTATTTCTTTGTGTAAGGCGCAACAAAATTGTATTTATTCTTAAATTCACTAACAATAGTTATTATTTATGACACTAGTGCAGTAAGTTGGTTTTTAGAAACGAGTAAACGAATGTAAACCCAAGAGGAAATCGAGGGCAAACCATAGTCACGAGTTTGTAAAAACCAACTACTACACGTGTGTCATAGAAAGTTTTTCAACACATTTGCTAGAAAAACAGTACAATTGGTAAAGAAACGAACATAAATATAAGTCGAAAGTCGCAAATAACTTTGAGGTTTCTAATATAAAAATGGCGCGCATTTGCAAATGACGACACGTGCGCCTGATAACAATTAGAACTACATCTTTCGTCTCATTGTCTCTATAGTATTAAAGTAACACAACTGTATTGATCAAAAGCGCTTCCAAAGAGGTTTGACTATTCAGTTTATTTATTCTCGTAATGTGAAACTCTTTAGTGAAATTATTATATATTTTTATCTAAGTACCTACTTTACCGCAAGTTCCGTTGTATGGTGCGTAATTTTTAACTTTCGAACAATGTATCAGGCTTCGTAAATGCATTTTTTGACCAAATGTGTTTAAAAAATACAAAAACATACATTATAAAGTTAAAACTCACAATACTTATTTTATAACATCCAGAATTACCTTTTTTTGTTTTGTTTTATTGCTTGAGTTCAGCAGGCAGGCAGACAGCCTACTCGATGGAAAGCGGTTACCATCGCCTATGGACATTTGCAACATCAAAGGTGCTACAAATGCGCGGTTGCTGTCTTAAGGGAGACTGGAACCTGGTGACTAATGCCGGAACACAATTCAAGGTTGTTATGGCGACATACTCTAAACCAGGGGTGGTAGCCATCCAGTCGGGCAAATACCCTACTACCTGGCTGTGGGTTGCTTTGTCGCCTTTTACGACAGGCCGCCCGGCCGCAGGAAATTGTATTCTTTCTCCGTTCCTGCACGGATGATCTTTATGATGATATCTACACAGATAAATAAAATTGAAGTGTCTGTTTGTAATGACAAAATAATAGCTTTTTACTAAATGCATAAGAAAGTATATACGGTACTTATACCAAAAAATCTTAACTACTAAATAACATAGGCTACTTTTTTTTTAGGGTTCCGCGTAAAAAAATCCACGCGGTCTAACTCGCGAGCACAGCTAGTATCTAATATTAACAACTAGACATATCTTTCTTCTATAAAAGGTTAGCAGAATAACGAAAACAAACTTCATAAACAAGCAGCTACTGACTCATAAATTGTCCTTTCAAAAGGTAATGTTTCATCACACATTTTCCTATGAACAAGTATTTTATTCTACACAAAACCTCTTAAATGAAGCAAATAACTACTTCAATATCTTAATAATAAGAAACTTTTATCTTTCTTATAGTAAAAGACCTAACAATGGGTACCCCTTGTTCACAAAATATATTATATTTTCTACATTAAATAAAAGACCTTCAGCGCGAAAGTTATGCCAACTAAATGGAACTTGTATTTCACGATCCAAAAATATAAAAGCGTACGTGATAAAACTTCAGAAATAAAAATACAGTGTAATTTGAACAAAATACATGTGTCGTGATTTATACTGTTTCCAAGCTTTTAATTTTACTGTTGATGTTTGCATGTCTATCAAGTTACATATTTCATGATAGTAAAGCCACATGAAACAAATGAGATAATTGTCGTACTTTACTGTTGTGGGTGCCGTAATAGTGATGTTCTGTGAGTCATGTAACACACAGACTATTAAACCATCGACACTATACGTAAATAAATTGAAAGTAATAGATTTGAAAATAAAATATGTTCTACTTTATTGCATTTTATAAATTTATGACTTGACTTGACAAAAATGACTTGTTTCATATATGTAAAATATGTTCATTGAAATGTGAGTATATTTATTACACGATATAGTAGTTTTAGTTAAAATAAGTAGATAGGTTAAATTGATTAAAACTTACTTTTAAACAAAGTCGATTTTTATAACAAATCGAGTCAGTAACGCATTAAGGACATTACTAATTGATCCGTCATCGACCTGTCAAAAGTAAAATAAACGCTAGGAAAGGGTGTAGTGCGTGTTAGGCCGAGCAACATTAAAGTATTGCTTAGAGATGAAGCGAGTTTTGCGTTTTTGTCATTGAACTACGAAACGAGTCACGCTGGAATCATCATCTTGATTATAGTTCCTAAAGGCCATCCACGAATTACGTCACACTAATTGTATGGTTTTTGACCCCTACCACGTCCTTGTCACAGCTGGTTACATTTGTGAAACTTCTCCCTCCATATTGTGATGTCACATATTTTGCAATTTTACCTCAAGAAATGAATAAATTAAAACAGTAGTTCCGTAATTAGTTTTGTTTTTATTTAAATTATATTTTAAAGATTTAACCACTATGCCTATACAGATAAAGTTGGAAATATTTTGAAGGTTTTCGTTAATAGTTCAAATTTCGTGTTTCAAAGCATAAATATATTAGATTTTGACAGGTGACGTCACGAAATGTAGGAACCTCCTTGTCATATAATGACACACCTCGTCGACTCCCCAAAATATGTGACGTAATTTATGGATTGCCCTTTAGGACTGGCGCGATCAGTGTAATACCACGGTCTCATACAATATCAGCGTGAAATTATTGGCCTTGGATTCTCGTGTTTCGGACGATGAGTGAGCGTTCGAATAATTTACTTCCCTCTTCCCTTATTCCATCTTCCCTAACGCATCCTCCTATTCCATTCACCTTTCTCGTCCCTCCTAAAGACTAGTAAAGCGTTGGCTTCGCCCCAGCTTTTACAAATGTCTATCGGCAACGGTAACTACTTTCCATTAAGTGGGCCATCTGCCTGTTTGCCAGATTCGCCAAAAAAAACACCATTGTCTTTCATTCACATAAACTCACTGTATTAATTATAGAATACAAATTTAAATTTAGAACTATACTTGTCGCCAGGAAAAAAATCCCGCAGACGCGGCGCTACAATCGCCGTACATAACGCTAGTGGAGTTTAGCGGAGTAGTAGTCTTAAATCCATTAAAGTAATTTCCGAATGTTTTTATATGTATATTGTATAGGTTCACGTTTGACAGACATTGCACCTGATGTCAGTCGAAGATAGAGCACGCTTACCTAGATAGAAGGTACTTGTTCACGCGAAACTTGAATACACCAAAATTGTATGTTTCAGGAAAAAGAGACGACGATAAAGAGTTCTCCACTCTTCAGCGGTACGTGTGATAAAAGTGAAAGTATAGCGCTTTGTCAGCTCATTTGGTATTTGCACCATATATATATATCGGTGGCGTCAGCTCGTACATTTGTTAGTCCGGTGGTAAAAAGGTAATAATAAATATTGATTATTACATTTCCAGCCGTGGTAGCGTAATGGGTAGCACACGCGGTCCAAACTCAAACTTATGCATTTCTCTGACCTAATGTGCATATAGTTACAATTACCACGAACTAACAACAGTGAAGGAAAACATCGTGATGAAACTTGCACATCGAGATAGCCGATGTGTCAAACTTACCAAGCCGCCTTGGACAAGCGTAGCGGGTATATTATCCGTTCCCCTATAATGGAAGGCTCGAGCTAGCAGTGGGACGTTTATGGGCTGTTCTTATTATTTCATTATTTATTCCATTATTAAACCCGTAAAATTATTTTCTGACTGCATTGCAAACAATTTCAAAAAAAGGTAAAGCTACCACATTTATTTCCTTCGTTTTCCGTACGTCTTGTTTCATGGCGCGAACTCAACTTATTTCATAAATTTGTATTTCGGTCTTTGTACCTGACGGTCATATTTAATCGGCTTCGCGATTTTGTAAAAAAGTGTATGAACTATTCAGCTTATTTTCTGTATAGACTTTTAATTGTGTTCTAGAAATAACAGTACCAGGTAAAATTCTAGTACGTATGCCTTTGTAATTGTTACACAACTTAGAAAATTAAATTCACTTTTTGGCATACCATTTCTTTAAAGACTTTACTGGCATTGAAAAGTATGATAATCAGTTTTAAAACTACGGATTTCTAAATAATATAATATATACTTATTTACTTGTCTTCGTGCAAAAACGGAAAAGAATACTATTTCCTGCGGCCGGGCGGCCTGTCGTCAGAGGCGACAAAACCACCCACAGTCAGGTGGTAGGCATTTGCCCTACTGGATGGCTACCACCCCTGGTCTAGTAGGCCGCCATAACAAATTTGAGTTGTGTTCCGGCATCAGTGGCCAGGTTCCAGTTTCTCGTTCAAGGCCGGCTGCACATTAGCATCATCTCTGTTGTTGCTGTTGTCTATAGGCGACGGTAACCACTTTCCATCACAGTTGGGCCGTCAGCCTCTTTGCTGTGCTTCAGCAATAAAAGAATTAGAATTTCTTAGTACTAAAATATAATATAATAATAACAGCTCATAACCGTCCCACTGCTGGGCTTGGGTCTCTTAGTATAGAGTAATGGACAGTATACCCGCCAAGCTTCTCCAAGGCGGCTTGGCAGGTTTGAAACATCGGTTATATCGATGTGCAGGTTTCATCGAGATGTTTTCCTTCACCGTTGTTAGCACGTGATAATTGTAACAATACGCACATAAGCTCGTATAACTGCCCAAGTGGTGCATTCGCTTTGGGTAGAATTCGAACCCGTACTAAATTGGTAAGTTGTGGTGAAAAAATTGAAGATACTTAAAACCTACATGTAGCAGTTAATCTCTTAGTTTTATTTGACTAATAATATAAAAAACGTGAATGTTCATATTGTTACATGCCGTCAAAGATAAGCCGCACAGCTGTCTATTGTAAGCGTAGCTTATTGTCCTCCCGGATTAGGGAATTCTTTGTGTTTTGAATTTGCAATTAAGAAAAACATGCTATTGTTTTTCTACTTGTTTTATAACCATCATTAGCGTCGAACTAATCCCTATTGTTGTTGTTTTCGACTTTGTTAGCCGTTTGCAGGTGTGCAAATTAGTAGTTATTAGTATTTCATAGAAACTCAGTGTGCGCGGCCAATTTCTTTGTACTGTGTAGTTAGTATAAGACGATGCCCGAATGGACGGGCGGGCAGTCTAGCGACAACTACGAAACGAGTAAGACGTTTTCGAGTACTCTCGATTAGCGATATAGACGACGGACTTTCCGCGTGTCGAATTGTATTGAATCGTGCAGTGTGAACTGGTTGCATCCAATTTTATTTGTATTTGTTTTATACGTGTTTGTACAGTTCTAATAAATTCTATAGTAGTTTCAACGGCATTTTTAATTCGAGTCCTGTAGCTCGTAACAATATCGTAAAACAATTTTTAAATGTTAATATGTTAGCGGACTGTAATTTATTTAATTTAAATATTCTAAAAATGAAAACTACACGTATTCAGCCGATTACAAAATTAGCCTATTTTTATAATATACGTAGAGAAAAAAATTGAAGTACAAAATAAAAGAACAGGAATATAATTCTAAATTCAAAAATACACATAGACTACGTTCCATTAGAGACTCACAATGACCACGTTCACGACCGCGGTCGGCTTGTGGAACGGCTAACGCAGTATTTTGGGCGTTATGAGCTACTAATATAACGCGCTGATAGTGGCCAGTATTAAGCATTATCAACAATAGTATTATCTTAAGTTTTTGCGACTACTACACTAGTGATCACGGTTACTGAAAAGTGGCCGAAACATCGGAATAAAAATCAAATAAAATAAATCGTGGTAGTGTAACGGTTAGCGCACGCGTCCCAAATTCATTCAACTTGGCAGTTTTCTGACCTAATGTGCATATTGGTACAATTACCACTTGCTAACAACGGTGAAGGAAAACATCGTGATGCAACCTACACATCGAAATAACCGATGTGTCAAACCTGCCAAGCCGCCTGGTCAAGCGTGGTGGGTAAACTGTCCGTTCCCCCTATAGTGGGAGGCCCGAGCCCAGCAGTGGGACAGTTACGGGCTGTTATTATATAATATAAAATAAATACCGCGCTTAAAACCGTTGTTTTATTAGTCCAACAATTATTAAAAACAGATCTCACATTTTTATTGATAACATATGATAAACAAAACTAGCCAGTACGTTTTATGCTAATTACAGTTGATTTATTATCTGTTCGCGTGATTGTTTGTGTGTGTTCCAATTTCTTGGAATCAAATCAAATGGAAAATCTAAATTCGTGTTTTATTTACATGTCAGTGCGGTTTAATTGCCCCGCTTCTTTTCCGGGAACGTTGATATAAACACAGTTATTTCACAACTAACCTTACTTGCGACTTTGTGTGTGACATACGAATTAAGCAGCTTTTACTACGCTCACACATAATAGATGCATGATTTTATATGCAAATCGATTGCAGCGCCACCTACTGTGTCCAATTGTGGATCTAAAGTAATCTAAGCCATCCAGTGATTCATTCAAACATAAACAATTTTTTTATCAAAATCAGTCTAGATTTAGGAGGCATAAACACGTAAAGAAAATGTAAATATTCTTATATTTGCCAGGTTGTAGGGTATTTGCCCATCAGGATGGCTACCACCCCTGGTCTAGAGTATGCCGCCTTAACGACCTTGAGTTGTGTTTAGTGACCAGGTTCCAGTATCCTTTAAGAGAGCAGCAGCGCATTTTTAGCACCTTGGGTTTGTAGTATATTTTGTTATAAATGTCCATAGGTGATAGTAAACGCTTTCCATCAGGTGGGCCGTCTGCCTGTTTGCTGAACTCATGCAATAAAAAAAATATGCATAAGATTTTGACTACGGATCTGATCACTGATCACTTTTGGTCGGTCTGGTTTAGGTAAAATGTCTACGGAACTATAGTCCCCGGCGCGATTCTTGAGTGGTAACTTTTTCCTACGAATAATGAAATTTCGATCCTTTGTCGAAGTATGACGTATCGTCCCTTTCGAATAAAGAGATAAAAACATAATATTGTCGATATGTTGATAAATCTCATTACATTGGCTACGATCAATGCGCAAAGCGATCCTGATTGTTCCGCTGCTCGCTCAAGATTCTTACCGGGAACTATAACTAAATATCACTGTAACGCTCCTGCTACACCTGGGATAATATAAGTGTTAGTGACTATATCCAAATGTGACCTACATATAGCGTTAATAATAACGACGTTAATGATTAGCTACATTATACAAGAGATATCGATCAATGTTTAATGTTATAACAATGTCGTACTTCAAATAACGCATTAAACCCTTGGCTACATCTGCGTGACACAGTCACTAACGCTATTCCAGGTGTAGTAGAGGCGTAGTAGGAATTTTGTTAACATATCTTATATCTTATACTATTAAATTAATTAAAGCTGAAGAGTTTGTTCGCTTGAACGCGCTAATCTCAGGAACTACTGGTCTGATTTAAAAAAATATTTCAGTGTTAGATAGCGCATTTATCGAGGAAGGCTATAGGCGATATATATCATCACGCTAAGACCAATAAGAGCGAAGCACCAATGAAGAATGTTTCAAATTCGGTGGGTTTTTTTAACTTACTTTCATTAAACTATTCCACGCGGACGAAGTCGCGGGCATAAGCTAGTTTATTATTAACAAATGGCTTAATAACTGTATTTGATAGAAATAACGAAAATTTTCCTTTGACTACAACTTTGATAGTAAGAAGACATGATGAGAATTATTATTGAATTTTATGATTATAATCATTGAGATATAATAAAAGCTTATTCTTTTCCGTTATCAAGACGATGTTTATCTATACATCGATGAATCCTTTGTATAGCAAAAGAGACTAGTTTCTATAGTTGGTCGTAAAGCGGTGATTGGTTATACCAATTTGTTTGTGCCAGGGTTGCTACGTTTGCCAGGGCACGCGAAACTCCACGTGCCCTGGCAGACGCAATTTTGATTTTTTTTTTATTTTGGTTCTAATTTAATGGTTATTGTTTAAATTAGACAATTTTATTTTTAATTATAACTTATTAGTCTCCACTATTTGTGAATTTGTCAGTGACAAGTATTTATAAATATTTGACTCGGAGTAATCTTTAAATATATACACATAAGGCGAACGCCGGACAAATTGTACATCTTTGAATGATGTCAAACGAGTTCTTGTGACAGTTCAAATTCAAATTCAAATTCAAATTCAAAGTTTTTTATTCAAAATAAGTTCCACTGGAGAACACTTTTTGAAGGTCATATAAATATATAAGTTAAAATTTAATTTTTCTTCCTATTCTATGTATTCCGCTTCACAACGTGTTATTGCTGTTAAGGAGAAGAAGCGGCAAGAAACTCCCCAGCAACACGTGTAGCTAAATAATGTTTTTCTTTAAGTTTCTTATTCTATATATATCTCAAGTTGTCTTTTTTTTAATAAGTTTTATACAGAAGTATGTTACAGAATTACTTTTTGAAGAATTAATGGAGTTGTAGCAAACAGTGCATACTCAATAAGACCAAGACACAATAAGAGGAAAGAAAAATATTATGAAAGTTATAATAATTATATGACGTACTAAAATGTTATGCTTCAAAAATGCATATTTCACTAAATAGATGAAGTTTTCGACACAAACATATAATTATAGCTTAAAACAATGAATATCATTTAATTATTAATAAATTCCAAGCACATTTATTTATATATACATTTTATGAAAATAAACACACACACACAAACATTACTTTTTTTCATATATCATCAATGATATTCATTTCACAATTATCCACCATATTTAGTACTGTTTTACCGAGAAATTTGCGCGAGCAGTGCCATCTTAGTGTCTTAGTATCGGCAATCGGACACTGTTTGACCGACGCTCAGAGCGCAGTGCCACTCTAAAAGAATTATCTTGAAAGTGCCAACCCTAAAAAACTATTACATTAAGAGTTTTATTGTCAAAACAATAAGACTGTATGTAATTCCCAATGGCCGCATTTTATTACTGCTTATTGTATCGCATCTTAATTGTGATACAGATACTGTGTTACGATACTATACGATCTTTGAATACATTAACGATATCTGTGATCTTAAGCTCTTAAGATTTGGCCCATCTAGTTCATTGATTTTAAGCTGTAACTCTAAACATGTAGGTAAGGATTATACTAAACTTATATATAGTTAAAGTCACAGATCATGTTGAAACAGATCTTAAACACAACTAAAATATTCTCACATTATGTTTACTATAGACACACATACAAGCAAACAAGCAGGTCCTATACCAACAGCTGCCATCAGTTTCCTGTGCTTATCTTGTTATTCCTTAGATAACATGTCAAAAAGATTTCCTTATAATCTATAAGTCGGTTCATATCAGAATTCCTTGAGGATAACGATGGCTTACAGTGTGGGATATCGTTTCATATAATTTTAAGTTATATGCATTGAAGATATAATATTTTATATACTAATAACTTGAAATGCATGCTTGCAATTTCAATATAAATTCTAATATTTAAGTGAAACTGATGTATGGATGACTAATCATAAGTTATCTTAGAATTGTCGCTAGAAAATATTTCTCGAATAGGCTTAATTTTTTTTATTGCCTGTGGCAGGCAAAGACGCAGACGGCCCACTTGATGGAAGGTGGTTACTATCGCCTACACAAGTTTGCTTGCTAATCTCTAAGAAATTTTATAACGACCTTCTTAAAGAACCCCGTGTCATAACGAAGAGAAAACCTCGCCGAGAAGTTCTCACAGACCATTGAGGCGTTGGCACCAGATCAAACGATTCCTCGGAACACTCTCTGTTGTACAGATGGTAGATTACGCAAAGAGACTCAGTCTCGACAGGCTAAGCGATTTTAAACTGCCTGATAGTACGGGATCGTTGACGATACGAACGGCGCGATGCTGGATGGAGTCCAGGACCAAAATGACCCGTTTGGTAAACGGGTGTGAGCAATACTCCATATAATTAAATTACATTTTGAAAATAATTACGTCATATATGTATGCGTTATAAAGTCGCGATAGCGTAATAATCATAATATATTTAAAAAATAAAAATAAAATAACCATATACCATAGCAACAGACTCCACATGCACTATCCTCATCATACGCGCTGAGGCTGTAAGCCAAAAGCAGGCAACTTTTCGGGCATGGAAGGCAGCTAAACAAGGAACAAACGGGATCCATAAACTCCTGATCTAAAAAGATATACTATGCCGCCACTTGGTCCCTCAAAAAGCAGTTTGAACACTTCGGCAGAATAGGAGAACAGGTGGCTCGCTTTCCTTTTGAAACGCGAGCATTTTGGTCGCTCGCCAAAGTTGTCGAGGTTAATTTCTGTCAACGGCAACGCGTTGGCGACACCCCTGGTGTTGCAAACGTCCATAGGCGACGGTAAACCACTTTCCATCGAGTGGGCCGTCTGCATGTTTGCCTGCTTCAGGCAATAAATAAAAAAAACTAAGCAATATAGCAATAGGAATTAGCAATAAAAAATTGTCATACACAACAACAAATAATAATTACTAGTGGTCGCCCGCGGTCGAAACTCAACCATAATAAATTGTTGTCAAAGACTACACTTCTATAATACAGATTTCGCCAAGGCTACACTGTTTTAATTTGACTTGAACAAAACAATAGAGTATATATTCGTGTGTGTGTCAAATACATGGTAGTGTGTGTAATGTTTTTTTTATTGATTTAATGTATTTTTTATGCATAATTTTTTAAAATATTAGCATCCGTCGCTTCTTCTCCATATAAACTACAAGTGTGCGAAATATCATACACCTCCGTTCGCGCAATTTTCGTAAAAAGGGTACAAAGTTTTTGCTTCACGTATTAATATATAAATTATAGCGAGTAATTTTCAACATATTTCAAATTAAAATTTAAAAAAAAAAGGTACGGAACACACAACCCTAATAGAATTTTATTAAACAATTTATTAAAAATATTAAAAATGGCTAGCGCATACGTCTCAATCTTAAAGGCCGCAGGTTCGAAATTCGAATCCTGGCCAGAACATTAGGTCAGAAACTGCCTAAGTAGTGCAAGACTACTTAGGCAGTTTCTGGCCTAATGTGCATATTGTTACAATTACCACGTGCTAACAACGGTGATGGAAAACATTTTAATTAAATCTGCACGCCGAGAGAACCGACGTGTTAAACCTGTCAAGCCGCCTTGGACAAGCGTGGCGGGTATACTGTCCGTTCGCCTAAGCTGGAAGGCCCAAGCCCAGCAGTGGGAAGTTTATGAGCTGTTATCAAGTAGACGTTATAAAATCGTTATATCTCTCTGGCCGTCTATCAGACCGCCTGTATACATATCAAAGTCATTCTTTTTACGAAAGGAGACGGGGTCTAAGTACGTCATATTTTTCTATTACAAAATGAAAAACATCAGCCCTAAATTGTATTTGAAAGACGAGAAATCTTAAAAATAAGGTCACAAATAAAATAAAGTACCCATTATCATAATCGATTTATGTGAATGAATTTCAACAATTAATAATACTACTGGTCGAAATTCGACCATAATAATTAATATCAAATATATATACTTCTATAATCACAGATTTCGCCAAGGCTACACTGTTAATTTGACTTTAACAATAAACAAAAGAGTATATATGCGTGCGTGTCAAATACATGGTAGTGTGTGTAATGTTTTTTATATTGATTTAATGTATTTTTTATTGCATAATTTAAAAAAAATATTAGCATTCATAGCTTCCTCGCTTCTCCTCTATATAAACTATAAGTGTGCGAAATTATATAACATAACGATTTTTGTAACAAGGGGTACAAAGTTTTTACTTCACCTATTAATTAATATATAGGTGAAAACACTTATAAAAAATATCAGCTTAATAAGAAGAAATCTTAAAATCACTCTCATTTTTTTACATTCTGGGCCCAAGAATGTATGAAAGTGGATCCGTCTCCTTTTGGGTCTATGTCGATAAAAATTAAAAAGTTAGTGGTGACCCTCATATATGTAACTGAAAGATAAAAAAGTCAGTGTATACTGTCGTATCATTAGTAAGGTCAGTTGTAGAATTTCAAAACATAGCAACTGACATTGTTTTTGAAATGAATGTTTGTATGTTCAATGTCTTGCCAGGCATTTGCTTGTGTATTATGTTAGTCAAAATATGTGAAAACTGTATTAAAATATGGCATTTCTCCTACTAAAGTTGTGAAATGGCATGTGGTTGAAGTTCGCGACATTTTTTGCGAGGTGTAGTGAAATTTCTTAGAATGCAGTTGCTAGGTTTTAAAATTATACAGCTGATATGTTGAAACATCATGTCCATGTACTTTAATGCCTCTTTATCTATCTATTATATCATACAATTCTAAACATGCCGTGTCTGTACATTGAAGCTATTAAAAAAAACAATGAGAATAGACTGGAAATTCTGCAGAAATTTTTATGGGAATGATTTAAAATGGAGAGATTAAAAAAATCTAATTCCAATGTGATTTTTTCACTGATCGATAGCAAATTTTATGTAATAATATGTGTGAAATTTTTTGTCCCGGGAATTCCGCGGGTATTTTCTCGCAAGCGGTTTGTAGTTGTTCGGGTGCATAAAAATAAGCTTATTCCGACACACTGGGGATCCCGCGGGAATTTCAAGTCAAGCGTGGAAGAAGTCGCGGGCATATCCTAGTATGTATGTAAAATTCTTCTGTTCGTGTAAATGTCACTGAACTCCTAAACGGTTGGACCGATTTTGATCAATTTAATTTTTGAGTGTTCAAGTGGGTCCCGGGATGGTTTAGATTGACATTTGGACCCGATAGGAGGCGCTGCAACCGGGTTCTAAATTTTATGTTTTAGAGCAGAACAACGTCTTCTGAGCTCACTTGTGTTTTTATGCCAGATGCCCATTTCTTAAGATTATCAAGATAAAGCCTTTATATACATGAAAAACACTAGCTTAATACACAAATCGTATAAAGCCACATTTAAAAAAGAATAAAGCATATTTAATCTATGAACACGTCACATCCCTTGATCCACCGCCAAAATTCTGTTAACACAACCCACCCTTTGTTTATTTTACACCGAGCTTGTATAAACCCACCTGCAGTGCCGCAAACGTGATTGTTATCATCAGATACAGATTAGAATGTGCTTTGTGGAAACAATACGCCTAATAACTAAGACATATAACGTATAGACACGTTTCACCCCGCTCAATTTTGACGACATTAAAACAAGGTATTATATTGTTACGAGTGCGGGACTCGAATTAAAATGCCGTTGGAATTACTATAGAATTTATTAGAACTGAACAAACACGTATAAAACAGGTACAAATATAACTGGATACAACCAGTACAAACTGCACGATTAAATAACACGCGCAAAGTTCGTCACTATATAACTCCTCGAATGTACACACGTCTTGCTCGTATCGTAATCATCGCTTGACTGTTGACCGCACCCCTCCGTTCGGGTATTGTTTTATACCACACGGTGCAATATGTCTACCTCATCGCGTGCACCCAATTTCCCGGAATCACACCCGGCCACTGCCTACCGGAAAAGATTACAATACACAATAGGCGGCTTTTCTAATCACAAATATTAAATACAAAGAAAACAAAAGTAGTGCAAATGCGGGCGGTAATAAACTTGGGGTTTATGACCGCAGGTGTTCATTCGCATTTGTTGTTGTGCTTCGTGGAATCTTGGCTAAGTCGTAACAATATAATAAATATAATATCAGCCCATAAATGTCCCACTGCTGGGCTCGGGCCTCCCATTATGGGGGAACGGACAGTATACCCGCCACGCTTGTCCAAGGCGGCTTGGCAGGTTTGACACATCGGTTGTCTCGATGTGCAGGTTGCATCACGATGTTTTACTTCACCGTTGTTAACACGTGGTAATTGTAACAATATACACATTAAATTAGATATCTGACTATGTGGTACATGCGTTCCGGCCAGGATCGAACCCGCGCCCTTTGAGTTTGTTTGAGTTTGGGACGCGTGCGCTAGCCATTACGCTACCACGACAGTCCGAAATTAAGTTTGTAGTTCTCGTTTGTGTTACCACATTTTTGAAGATATACATAGATGTGTGTAATATAGATTCGAATCCATATTACACACATTTTAACACTTATTTTTATTTCATGAGTTCAGAAGACAGGCAGACGGCCCACCTGATGGAAAGCGGATACCATTGCCTATGGACATTTGTAACACCAAAGGTGCTACTACTCTAAAGTAGTCTAAAGGGAGACTGAAACCTGGCCACTAATGCCGGAACTACTCTAGACGAGGGGTAGCCATCCAGACGGACAAATACCCTGCCACCTGGCTGTGGGTTGTTTTGTCGCCTCTTACCACAGGCAGTCCGACCGCAGGAAATTGTATTTTGAAGTGAAACTTCTATGCAGACGGGAGGTCTTAGGATTTTTCTGTCACGAAAAAGCATTACGGCCGCGTGGAGGAGCGGCATAAATTTAGACTAGACGTGGTGAGAGGCGGCATAATTTTCGAGAGTAGATTATGGATGCGTTTTTTGGTTCCGGATCGAATTTATTTTTTTGTTTGATAAAATAGTTTATTGTTAAATATGTTTAAATAAAAAATGCATTCATTAAAATGTACCTAACCTAACCAAATCATAATTTGCAGTAAACCTGCGAAAAATCGAAAAGTGAAACTTCAAGGGACAAGTGGAGAAACTTCAAGTTAATTAATTTTAACTTGAAGTTTCTCCACTTGTCCATTAAAGTATCACTATGTGTCCCAGCACACATCGATTTTTTCTCCGTTCCTACACGGATAATCAGTGAAAATCACCTTTTACATAATAATATACTGCCATTAATATTTTGATATATTTAAATATCAAATTTTAACAAATCACTGCATATTTTTATGCTCCATTCAAGCCTACATTGGCCTTAAGATTTCCAAGCCAACACAGTAATAGTATTTTGACGATACGACGGTACTATAACAAAAACATTACTATCGGCGCCAAAATCCCAAACTACAGGTCGTAAGGAAAACGGCTCAATCAAATAAATCCTACACAACGACATTAAATCACTGGGAATTTTTGGCAAAAACACAGCTTTTCGTTTTCGACGGCACTGGCCGTTCTCCGGTCTCGCATAGTTTATGAATGTAGAAAAAAAAGAATGTGCTTTATGGTCTTTTCGATCTTTGTTCGATATTCGAAAGTGTCGTGTTGTTTGGTCGGTAGTAGTATTAAATCCAATTCCAAATTCAATATGTAATACTTATTGATACTGGGAAGTATGCGAATGGCGTCTTATAAAATCAAAAAACATTAACAACACTTTTTTATTAATTTATTGATGTTTTAGGCATAAAGACAAACTTTTTCGTTGTGATTGCAGTAGCCTTTCTCTGGACCCGCATATGCACATTCTTTTTTCTAGATCGATAAACATGGATTTGGAAAAAAGTATGAGCTTTATTGCTTTCTCGATTTTTGTTCGATATTCGAATGTGTCGTGTTGTTTAGTTGGTGGCAGTATTTAACCTATTCCAAATTCAAAATACAATATTGATTGATACTGGCAAGAATCCAAATCGCGTAACGTTAAAAGAAAGTAGTTCATTTTGCTTGAAGTATTTTCTTCAAATTAAAAAAAATAATAATAATGCTTGTTAAACATGATCAATAGTTTTAGAATATTGATTAGTTAAGGCAAAAACACAGCCTCATATTTTAGACGGCGTTAGCCTGTTTCCAGTCGCACATAGTTTATGAGTAAAAAAGAATAACTTTTCGATATACGAATGTGTCCTGTTGTTTAACTGGCGGCAGTGTTTAATCCAATTCCAAATTCAAAAACTAATAGGTATTATTTATATCAATAAATACTGGTAAAAGTAAACAAACCGGGTCACGCTTAGTAAACGAAATAAAAGTAATTATTTACCTAACTTTATGAAGGTGTTTCTGCAAGAACGTATTATTTAAAAAAATGTTTATATAACTGGTTAAAAATGAACTTTTAGAACGCGAGGAAGGCTCCAGCGGCTCCAAAGCCTATTATCGGCGAGTAGTTTACCCACCGAGTTGCAGCCGAGGTAAGGAGATAAAGCCACGAGGCCCCAACCACGTCAAAGCCTCAATAGGATACACAGGAAGAAGACCCTAGAGAGCGACTTTTAGAATATTGTTTATTTGAAACAAAATCACAGCTTTTCGTTTTCGACGAGCGCAGGCCGTTCTTCAATCTCGCATAGTTTATGAGTGTTAAAAAATGTGTGCTTTATGGCATTTTCGATCTTGGTTCGATATTCGAATATGTCGTATTGTTGGTTGGTGGAAGTATTGATGCGTTTCCAAATTTAAAATATAATATTTTAAGGGGCCCGTTCACTATCGCAGTCCGTCTAGCAGTCCACCGAGTAATGCAGAAGTGTGAATGTAGTTGCAGCTTGCATTGCGTTCTGTAACACCGAGCAGAATGCCTCTAAGTCTTGCAGGCTTCTCCCTCTGCATGGCTGCACTGCAGGATAGTGAATGAGTCTTTTAACTGACAATGACGGTCATGCAAACTGCTTCAAACTAAAAAAACAAATGAAAATCATTTATTTTAACTTCACTAAGATCAAGAAATTATTTATTAGCGTGAACTTGAAGAATCTTTTGCTGTGCACACAAAAGTTAAAGAACCTATAAATGTTTTTAAAGTGAACAATAATTATAGAAAGCTCTTATCGCTGGTTAGTTTTAAAAATTTAGGCCGTTTTACGCGACGTGTTTAATGCGTTAGTTGAAATGCGACATTGTTAATGACGTTAAAAATTGATAGATACCGTATGTACATACCCTAATAAATTTCTTCATTGTACTAGCTTATAATTAGTATAAAATAGATGCTCTGTGATAATACCAATGTGTATAATAAAAGGCTTTTTATGATATTTACAACGGGAATCCTGCGAATGCTACAGAAAGTCGCAAATAGACAAACGAGAGTCGCTACACCAAAGAGGTACGGAAGCGGGGTCCCACATCCGTTATTATCGGGTCGTAGCCCGAGGAGTGGAAGCCAGGGCAAAAGGCTTGCACTCAAAATCCACCCGGCCTTAATCTAGCAAAAGAAGGCAGGAAGACCCTTGTGTAAATTTGTTGAAATAAAATTTCCGAGCACAGTAGAATTTTATGTGTAATGGCTACGCTGGAAGTGAGCGATTTTTCGGTTAAAGAAAAAGAAAGAAGAAGGAAGGAAATGTTTATTTGCCAAATGCGACAGAATAAAATATAAAAATGACGAAACAAAACATTTTTAAAGTTGTATGCCGCAATTCGACAAATGTATATTTTTTTTGGAGTTTGTAGCTTGGCAACTAAGTCTTTAAGCCAGACAGGGTTATAAAACATAAAGTTGGTCTTGCTGCGTTATTAATTTCAAATATTTTTTTTTAATACAATTTCTATTTAATTATTATTAAGCAAAGTGCGAATTATTATTAAACTAGAATGAGAGAGAATATTACATGGGCTCTCGTGGTCTTTTGTCGGGTGCTCGCCATAATTTCGTGAGGTCCTCATGAAAATGTGGAGAGCTCATTAGGCTTTAACCGCCACGGCCTCTACGATTCCTGCACGCCCTCTACAACTTCTATATGTAATTTTTAAAAAGAGCCTGAAATAAAAAACAATATAGCTAGACTTGTTGCTGAGGAGTTTCTTGCCGCTTCTTCTCTTTTAAACAGCGATAACACCTTGAAAAGTGGTGTACACAGAATAGGAAATAGATTTAAATTTTGTCTTAAATTTTTCTTTCTTTTTTATACTGTTACAACTTAGCCAAAATTCCAGGAAGCACGCCGACAAAAGTGAATGCACACCTGCCGGCCATAAAGTACAGTTTATTACAGTTTTATTACCTGGCCGGATTTGGACTTCTTTTGTTTACTTTGTGTTTAAAATTTGTAATTAGAAGAGCCGCCTATTGTGTATTGTAATCCTTTATGATGGTCGTTAGCCAGATGTAGTTCTTGGAAGATTCAGTCCACGCGGTCGATTGTTGTATCGTATAGTTAGTATAAAACAATTCACGAACGGAGGGGTGAGCAGTCAAACGACGATTACGATTCGAGCAAGACGTGTGTACATTCGATGAGCTATATAGTGACGGACTTAGCGCGTGTTATTGAATCATGCAGTTTGTACTGGTTGAGTCCAGTTATATTTGTACCTGTGTTATACGCGTTTGTATAGTTCTAATAAATTCTATAGTAATTCCAACGGCATTTTTAATTCGAGTCCTGTAACTCGTAACAAAATGTATGACCTTCAAAAAGTGTTATCCAATAGAACTAATTTTTAATAAAAACTTTTGAATTCGAATTTCAATATGATTAAGATAATCCGATATAAGTACACGAATCGTGGGAAGTTGATAAGATATTTTATTATCTATGTTAACATGTTAATCTTATCTTATCGGTACCTAATCAATAAAACAAGCCCTTTAATATATTCTAAGACTTCCGTTGTCGGCAAATTAGAATATTACAACTTACTTGAAAACTTGATTTTATACTTTTGAAGCGTATTTAACTAACCAGATAACGCAGCTTTGCTCGCTTGAACTTCCTTTATTCTTTTTTTATTGTCCACAAAATGGTTACACATAAAACTTGGCCGAACTCACTGCAACACAGAGGCTCCGGGTTCGCTTGCTGGCATGGTAAATTTCATTAACGAACATTCCGTCATTTACTATGGTCTGGGTGTTTGGGTTCGGCTCCAGGACGTTCTCTTGTTTATTACCCATAATACGCGCGTAGTTTGGTGAGCTTGAGGATATACAATCTCTGTATATGTCTGACGATTAATCGATTTTTTTAGATTTCTTGTTATATAATAATGTTACAACTCAGGTCCCGACAAAAACAAAACCCACCTGTATATCTGAAACAAAACACATTTTACTACCTGCCGCCATTTAAACTAATTGTAACTCTTTTAGGAGCGTCTTCTTTTGTTTACACTGTGTTTAAAACTTGTGATTAGAAAACATCTCATTGTTTTATTGTTCTTTTTATGGCAGTTTGCGGCCCAGTCATTAGCCCGGTGTGCCGGATTAAGCCGACTTAGATACGGGGACATTGCATTTGTGCAGTATAAAACGATGATCTGATGGAGGGGGAGACAGTCGAGCGAGAAACACGAGCGAAGCGAGACGTGTGTACTATAATCGGGAATCTAATAAGTGACGGACTTTGCACGTTTTATTGAGTTACGACCTTCTGCATTACGTTTGGACTTCTTGTGTTCGGTTATATTTGTACATGTGTTATACATGTTTGTATAGTTCTAATAAACTCTACACACAATTGTACACACGTCTCGCTTTGATCATGGTTCTCGCTTGACTTACTCCTCTCTTCATCAGGCCATCGTTTTATACTGCACAAATGCAATGTACCCGTATCGTAGTCGACATAATCCAAAACATCTGGCTAATGAGTCAGCCGCAAGTGGTCATAAACGGGTACAATAAACAATGGGCTGTTATCTAGAAACGCATGCCAAAAAATAAGTAAACGAATGAAGACGATCATAAAAGAATTACAATTACTTCAAATGCTGACAGGTAATAAAATGTGTTATTTTACAGATATGCAGGTGGATTTTGTTTTCGTCGGAACTTAAGTTGTAACAATATAATTACTTAAATATATTGGCACTTCCCTTTGTGTCAATATCGAGTCATTTATTCGATTACAATTCGATAGAGTGAATACCGAGTAATTACCACGTCTTGTATGCTACGTCACTGACATAGGCAACAATTAACATTTTACTCATAAAATTGTGCTGCCAAATGTCCTGGCCCAGAAGAAGCATAATGTCAAATACAGAGGCCTAAAATGGTAGCAAATCTAGATCTGGATGCAGAAAGCAGCTTCAATTAAAGATAATGAATGAATCATTGGATGTTACTTTCTGCACTACTTTAAACAAAAAAAATCATTTGCTTATAAAAAAAAATCGATTGCAGATACCAGAACACACAACGAAAAATATATTTCAACAGTAATCCTTTATCACGAATTAAAAACACCACATGGAATATTAAATACGTAAATTATACACAAAGACCAAATTCTTCACAAAGCAGCTATTTAAGGCATAGGCATTCGAGCGCGTTTTCTTTTAAATGTCCCAAAAACAAGGAATCTTTTGTTTATTATAATCATTTGAATAGTTGGAAGTATACACGATATTTGATTATAGTGAACTAGGGTTTACGCGCGGATTTACTTCACAGAAATTGATCCTGAGAAGATACACTGTAGTTTGGTATGATAATACAGGTGTGTTTATTTTTACAAAATCAGCCGATTTGATTCCTGACAAGGGTAGATAGATAACACTTTATTATACACCAATACAAAAATGAACTTAAAGATTAAAATTATTCCTAATTACGTACAAAGGGCGGTCTTATCGCTAAAAAGCGATCTCTTCCAGACAACCCCAGGTATAAATTGAGATGACAATGGCGATGGTGGTATACGTAGCATATAGTATGAACTACTTACTTTTTGATAATAAATACATAAATGATAATAATATATATATATGCAGATCTTTTTTATATTAAATAGATATATACCTAATATACATAACATACAATTACATATATACATATCTACAAAATATATAAATGTTTTTAGATGAATTTAAATATCATATTCCAACGACGGATAGTATTTTTTGGGCATAGTTTTAAATATCGGTAGATAGCGATTTTGCTTGTCTGATGGCAACAGGCAGCACGTTTCAAAGCTGTATAGCCTTAACGGTAAAAGAATTGTTGTAGAAAGTTGAGTTATGCGCAGGAGTGCTCAATTTCAAAGGGTAATTGATTTTTTAAAATCTAACCATATATACCACTTTAGTTTTCGTCAGAATTGGCCTGGAGACTCCTTTTAGTGTTTATCGCTATTGCCTATAGTTTAAGATTTGGCCCTCAAGGTCCATTTAAACAATTCACTCAGTATGTTTCGCAAAAATTAAACCAGTACAAAAAATATAACTTGTCGCCTACATGTAAACTAGTGGCTTAGGTTCAACGGCTCAATAGTCTACTTATATTTTAACGGATTATAAATAGACTATAGCAGGGATTTAGAAGCTCCAAACGGAGCTACAACGAACAAAACAATGAAAATTATAGTAATTTTTGTTTTACTTGACTCCAATTTCAAGGTATAGATTCTTTCTTCTCATTTTCAGTAACGTTTTTTCTTTAAAGGTGTGATATGTTGATTCAGTGTATATTAATAAACCACTAAAGTCCCTATTTCCAAGGGTCCCGAAATTTGATAGATTTGATTCCCTAGGTATCGAAAATAAATTGCAAATTATTTATTAATTCGACAAAATTGTAGTCTTTGCCAAACTTTATCGCCGCTCTTTGTTAGCGACAGATAGACAGCTATACAGATACACTAGATAAGCAAAGGCGGCTGTGTACGTCTCGCAAGAACCTCAAGAGAATGTGGAAGGCCCTTTATTATCCTTCTTCAAGGATTATAGGAATATTATTAGGTTACTAGTACAAGGGTTACATTACTTAATTGGCCAAATTCCATTCTGCTATTTGTATAACATTAATAAAGAGACGTGCCTACCGTCCTACTCAAACCCCTGGGCTAATATATCATCCCTTACATAGACTGTGGAGGATAGATAAAAGTATATTAAGTGCGTTGGCTAAGTTATGTCCTATACGTAACCCGCAGGTTATTAGATAGAAGATAACTAAGAAATATACCTATTGCCTTAAACGTCGTAAAACTGCAAAACTTAAATATTATTTAAAAAATAAAAATATAAAAACTAAATATAAACTAAACTACCTTAAAATTAAACTACACTATACAATAAAAATTTACAGGTAAAAAAAATAAAGTCCAATAAGTATATGCAAAATTATTTCCAGAAGGTTGTCTGGAAGAAATCGCTATTAGCGATAAAACTGCCAATTGTACTAGTTGAAATATTGTTAATTTAGATGTGTACTTCTTTCTTGTTTGCAATAAAGAATATGTATTCAATTCTATTCAAGAGCTGTCGGTGGGGAGCATAAGAGAATTTATTAAATCTGGCAGAACCACGTGTACATGCATAAATGCTGCCACAAAATGGTGTAGAAATTTAAAAAAAATGGAATATATGGTGTTTCGGAGCCAAAAGTACAAAGACAATGCAAGTCCGTCAGCTCAACTAATTTTTAATTTTAGGATTTAAGTCACAGAAGCACCGAGAAGTCATCAGTGATAATATCACTAAAATTGAATAATCTGCACGAGTTTACAAAACATAATTGCGAACAATGATGAATTCGCCCGAAAATGTATGCGAAGTTTAATGTCACTTTTTTCTGTAAGGAATTTCGAGCGCTCTTTTCATGAAACCTACATTAATTTATTCTAGAAAAGAAACATATCTATTCTATATTTAAATTTGATACCGATTGACTTCAGTCGAGTCGTTCTTATTATATTACCAAAGGATATGCCTTGCCTGAAATCAGCGCATATATACTCTTTTATTTATTGTTAAAATCAAATTAACAGTGTAGCCTTGGCGAAATCTCTGATTATAGAAGTATAGTCTGACAACAGAACCTTAATAATATTCCAAGTTATAATTTAAATTAATTATTATGGTCGAATTTCGACCACGGGCGACCACTAGTTATTATAAATAGAAAATGAACTCCCTCCCTCGGTTTTCCCATGCCGCTACAATATGGGGCTCTTCAAAAAGGGCGTGAGCAGATACCTAAAGACTCAACGAGGTAGGCAACGCGTCGGCTCCCTTAGTGTTGCACATGTCCATGGGTGACAGTAGCCACCTATCACCAGGTGGTCCGTTTGCCAGTTTGCCTACAACCAATATTACAAAAAAATTGGTTGTATTATCTGCAACACTATACTACCTCTTATAGAATTTTCGTTCGCATCCCATAACACATTTATCGTGTATCTATGTGAGGTCTGATAATATTTACGTAAATCCACAGGTGACCAACCCATGATGTTTACATGTTTACTCAGATAAGGGTATGAGAAAACATTAACAGTGATATCAGTCATGCATAGCCCTATCTATACGAACTAATGTCTTCTTCTCTTTAAATATGGCTCTGCACGATTTGTGTATCTAGCCAGTGTTAAGTATTCATAATTATTCATGTTTTGAAATAATCTTCAAGTTAAAAGTCTCAGCCAAATTATATAGGTCTTTGACTGATACCAAACAAGGGGGGAGTTCTTATTTCAGCACGGAAACGAAATTTTTTATTGTTAAATAAAAATACCTATTTTTTTACTTTTTAGTAATTAAATAGCTTTAGAAATTATATTTTAAGAGCCATAGAAATCTGTATGTACTACGGGCACGCCTATACAAGTTTTGTTTTTCGAAGAGTGTAGGCGCTCGGCGCTCTTTGACAAGGGTTGCTCTCACGCTACAGGGGTCCTCCAACATCTGGAGAGTGGAGGATCAAACCCCTGTTGACGAACTGAGTTTGCTTCTCCCGGGGCATTCTCAAGCAATTCTCACGCTTTTCCTACCATGAGCGCGGGGCACATGGGAGGAAGGGGGTTTTAGTGGAGTATTAGCCCATGGGTTACTTCTTTAAAAGGGGTACCTTGCCGAGTCTCCACACAAGCCGGCATTTGACTCTGTTATCTGCGCCGTCTTCAGTGTATAACTCTCATTGCGTAGATCTAATCCTAGTAAAGGACCCGGTAGTGTACGAAATGTATTTCGCCCTGCCACAAAAAAAAGGGTTACTCTCAATTTCCCTGGGATCTACTCATCGGGTCCTGACTTGGTGACGATAGGACTAACACAAGAGTATACACTTTGGAAAAAATAATCTTTTCGAAAATGAGTCTACAATTCACGGAGTAATCGCATAACAAACTTACAGTCGAATTGAGAACTTCCTCCTTTTGGAAGCCGGTTAGAAACTGCATCCAAATACAATAGGGGAGCGAATGGTCAAGTCAATGAGATACTTCTTATCATTGTACAAAACAGCGCACAGCGCATAATCGATTTTGTACGAACCAGGGTCGTTATGGATATAAAATTTCGGATCTAGATGTGGATACGGATATATAAATCTATATACAGTCGACTCTCGATAATTTGAAACTCAAGGGACCAGAGATAAATTTCAAATTGTTAAGAGTTCAAAATAACAAGCGTTTACTTATGGAACTTATGGAAAGACATTTCTTCTTTCTTGGATTAATTTTAATAGCACAAATCAAACATTAACACGACTCATTAACGTTTGAAAGAAGACTGGAATGCGAACTTACTCATATCTCATTTATGTTAAAAATTGACAGGTCTGTACATGTATGGAAAGCCCGGACTTCAAATTATCGCATGTTTGCGAGCAAGATAATATTCCTTCAACTTCAAATTACCGAAGGGACCAATTAACATTGATTTTATTCAATTTATCGAGTATTTTTCAAGTGACCGGAAAAAAAATCAAATTATCGAGAGATTCAAATTAACGAGTGTCAAATTATCCAGAGTAGACTGTATATATATAATTGAAATCCACGTATATAGTGATTCATCACGATATCTCAGAAACTATAATACCTGTAGATTTGAAATTTGGCATGGACCTTCCTTTCGCCAAGTAGAGGTCAGCTAAGAATGGATTTTACGGCACGCGAAGCGGTCTTGTATCAATTAGTAATATTATATCGGTTTCGCATATGGTTACGGATATGAAAATATTTCGGATTATCCGTTAGTTTCGGGTAGCTTCACTTACGGATATCAGATTTTAAAATATTGTAAAAGTAAAATAAATACAAATAGATAATGATTGGGCTTTATTTTTAGGTTATCATTTGGTACTCCAATCAGTCATATAAGTAATTATAAGAGCTACTCATTTTAAAGCGTTTACCTATCGACTGCAAAAACAAAATCATAGTAAAGATTATTATGATTTTGTTAAATTATAATGTTAAAACAAAGAACATTCTTTTTCTTTTTTCTATTATATTATTCAATATTTTTATTCCTAACTTACTTCGTTAATAAAACATCAATAACAAAAACCTGTCATAGCGTGGTTTGGTTTCATTTAGTCTCCGGCCCTATCAGAAATTATTTGAAACTTTTACATCATATTTGGTTACGGATAGGATTTTATTTCGGATATTTGATAGTTTCGGTTACGGTAACAGAACTCCATAACATCCCTGGTACGAACGTACATACTCATGACTTCATAAGTATGCACAAGTAAAAGGGGCCAAATAGCGCAATAATTATTATTTACATAGTAATTGGAATTGTTTCTACCATGATATTGTTACAAGTTGGGCCACCTGCACTATTTTCACATACCGACAAAGAAATGCTGCGCTTATTGTTTATTGCCCCTCCCGCATTCGGAGTTCTTTTTATTACTTCGTATTTGCAATTAGACAATAGCCTATTGTTATTGTTTTCGACTTTGTTGGACGTTCGCAGGAACAGTTAACCAGGTGTGCAAATTACTATTTCTCGGAAACTCAGTGCGCGCGGCCGATTTTATTTTTTGTACTGTATAGTTAGTATAAAACAATGCCCGAATGGAGGGGTGGGGCAGTAAAGAGACGACTACGAGACGAGTAAGACGTTTGTAGTACTCTCGATTAGCGATATAGACGACGGACTTTGCGCGTGTCGAATTGCTTTAAATCGTGTAGTGTGAACTGGTTGCATCCAGTTTTATTTGTATTTGTTTTATACGTGTTTATACAGTTCTAATAAATTCTATAGTAGTTCCAACAGCATTTTTAATTCGAGTCCTGTAGCTCGTAACAATATTTTTAAAAGTAATATCTATAATATTATAAATTCTAAATATGCCATGTCTGATAGACTATATAAACGATGGAGAACAAGATGTTTTTTTTTTAGATTTCTTGTCTGTTTATTCGGGATTCACGTAAAAACTACTGGGCCGATTTCGATGCGGTTTTCGCCGATCTACATGAAATTCAAAAAAATCATTTTCGATCACACAACGCTCACAACGACCCATGTCACTAGGTGGGTCGTATAACCGTTCCACTTGGGTTTACGATTGTAACGCCGGCAAGCAATTTAAACGGGAAAAATCGCGGTCGTGAACGTGGTCGTTGCGAGTCCCTAATGGAACGTAGCCCGAGTGATGTGACAACTAGCACTTCGTGTATTGTTTTTCAGTAACGCCACAATGACAGGAAAAGGAACAAAATCCATACAGCCCACATGTAACATGTATACATAATAAGTGATTTATTTTTAGGTATTTATCTCTACTTTTATTTTTTTAGTTATTATGTCATTTTTTTTCTTTGTTATTATTCCTTTCACATATAAGTTCACTATAATTATCGTCTTGTATCATAAGTATTTTTCTCGTAGTATATATAATCTAATCTATTCCTCTCATTTCAAATCACATAAACTCACACACACACACAATCACACACTGCACATCTATTTACACTCAATACATTGTATCTCTGATTATAATCTATTAACTAGTTGTATATATACCTACATTCTCCGGGGAGAGAGAGAGAGACTAGGGATCAGTCACACAGGATTTTCCTTTTACTGACACCAGGCTCTCACCAATTTTTAGTCATTAAGAAACATTTCTAGCAATTACTTATTTTATGTTTTTGTTGTGAGAGCAAATAAATAAAAAATATTATTATTGTATAATTTTGCTTGTTTTTACCGTGGGTCGTGTGCAGAGAATACAATCCCGGGATCCCGACCGTTTTCTGACCCCGAAATTCCCGGGACTGTACTTGGCTAATCTCGGGACTTTCGGGTTTGCCACAAACAGGTCTAGTTTGCACTCCGTTGTCCGTTGCGAGTTGACAATGACCTTGCCTATTATATTAATAGCATTTATTACATATCGGCAAAAAAACAAACCTTTGATACGCGTACGATACGTACTACATAGGTACAGGTCTAATAATATGTTTGTCGTAGAACTTAGAAGGGATTTCCCCGCTCGGGATACTTCAATACAATACTCTTAATAAAATTCCCCAACGGGCCAATAGGGACCAATCACCCGGTCACCTCATATCACAAAATCCCTCCAACCAGTGTAGAACCTGAACGAGCGTTTTCAGCTGCTGCTTATGTTGGCAATAAACTACGAAGCAGGCTTGGAAGTCAAACCTTGGATGCATTGATATTTCTACGACTGTATTTTCGAAATTCTAAATAAGTCTTTTTGTCTCGTTATTTCTTACTTACAAAGTATAGTGACTTTGTTTTGCCTTTTTTATTTTCTTACCATATTGTGATTTGTGTCGTGGACTCGCGGAATAAAATTATAAAACATTTTGCTAGAAATTACTCGTTTTTTTTACATTTGAGTCTAATTAGAAACCACATAGTCTAATCCCGGGATTACGCATCAAGAATCCCGTAATCCCGGGATCGAAAAACATGCTCGGGACTGTATTCTCTAGTCGTATGACTTGTGATTAAAAAAGTGGGCACTGAAAATCAGTGCTGTGTCGGACTATGTTCCGGCAAAGCATAAATTGAGTGCCAACCTCATTTCGCTATTTGCGGCTCACAGTTTCGTTCTTATTGTTACCAGGGGTTGGATTAAAACAATTGCCGCCTGTAGGCTATTAAATTTTTGCCGCCCCTGTTGACTGACCACTACAAATCAATATCCTAATTCACAATCATATTAATTACATTTTTTGTCAATAAAATTGTAATTTTATAATTTGTGCACTATCATCTTAGTTACGCCATCTTTTTCCAGTAATTAGTAGCTTGTGAACTATAGCTAAATGCTACTACTACTACTACTCTAATGATAAAAAAGTCACCTAATAGGTGAAACATATTGATGAATAATTATTTATGTGGAGCCCACGGTTCAACTCTTATTATTAAGATTATTACTTTGCTTTAACTAATTAATAGAAACGAGATCATTTAAGATTTTTTATGTGTTATGTGATTAATCAGAAACATTACGGTATATAAATATTTTTTTCATTTATGTAAGACAAAAAAGACTGCCCTTTGCCGCCCCTCCAAAATTTGCCGCGCTAGGCTCCAGCCTATTCAGCCTATTGGTAAAAAATAATTTCATTTTTTCTTTCTTTTCTATCTGTTGGGCCGAAATATGATAATCGACAGGTAAACATATTGAATATTCACAAGCCAAGTTCGATTGTGTTATGGGTAAATTATACAACGAACCACTGAGGTCGATCCCAGGCACCCAGCCAATAGTAAATAAGGTAAATTTCGTTTACGAACTCTATGATCCTAAGGCCTCAGTGATGCGTGAGGTAGGCCGGTAAAGGCTTAGCACTTAACCATAGAGGCTATCATTTTAAATATAGGTAATGTAATATAGTTTCTATATTCCTGTTACATAAATAAATATCCGTCTTCAGAGTCAAGTATTTACGTAAACCTAAAATTATCCTTCTCTTTACCAAGAATATAAATACCTGTATAAATCCAAAGTAATTTTCAAGGAAACATTTTTTCTTCTTTCAAAAACCACACACTTGTACAGTGCACACAGTTATTGAAAAACAATAGACTAAATAGTAAAACTTTTTATAATCACTTTGAACTGATTCTAACACTTTTGTAACACACTGAAATCCATCCACATTGCGTTTGAAACGCATCTGTTTTGTATCTCACTAATTTACGTTTACGAGAGTAATCGATTGTCGGATTCGACGTATAAGCAACACATCTAACCTACTCGCGTCGCGAAGCTCGACTGGCGTCAGACGCGAACGCGACGAAAGCGCTGGGATTGGAGAACGCGCGGCAAGATCAAAGGCCGTAGCTTTTGAAAAAATACAGCCATGTACGAGTAGCACATGACATTAGCAGGTTCTTTTAATAATATTCGTCAAAAATTTTATTGTAATCAATGAGCAATTAAGTTATTTGGACAAAACTTATTACAATATATTCTAAAATTATTTTAAAAATTAAAGTACCTACACTATAAAAAAGAAACCTAAAATTAAATAATAGAACTAAATAAAAAAGAGGCCATAATTACCTATATAGATAAAATATTGGTCCCACACCACTGTCACTTACCGGAAACGTTCCCAAAAGGCTGGCGGCGCTACCACGTCCAATATCAATGCATACCCACCCTTTGAGCAAAATAGACGCCAGCCTTTTGGTCGCGTGAGAGGTCTACTAATTGTTCGGCAACATCTCAATAAAGTTTTAAAGCGTTAGGACTCCATGGACCCAAAGTTTCCGCCGCAAACGCCGGGAATGTGTAACTAATTTCGATGGCGGCGTACTTGCGGCGCTTGAGGGCCTCCTGTTCGGCTGCAGCAGAACCGGCGGTAGCGAACGTACTTGAAAGGTGGGACGCCGTCAGACTGTCAACGCAAGTAGCATCCCACACTAAGGGGTGGCCCATCTTCCAAGCTAACGTCATCCCATCAGGTCTCCTGGCATCGTCGCGGCAGGAGTTTGGTTCCAGAACGGCAGGTACCCCGGCGGTGACAAGAGCCCGGCGGATAATATCGTTGAATTCGTCAAACCAAATTTCAAAGGTATTACAATAAAGCTCTTTCTTTATAACCCCGGTCATGTATGTACCTACTATTCTGCTCTACTAGCACTTGCAGTAATCGACATTTTTGGGCTTTTCCCTTTTTTGCAGAAATGGTATCCTAAGCCACAATCCACCACAATTCAGCCACAAGCCACAATACATAAAACGCGTTTTTTTAATTATTTTTTAAATACATTAAAAAGTTAATAACATGGACATGTTGTTTAGATATCTAAAAAATATGTTTACCGCGGTTTTCTCGAAACTGCCATTTTGCAAGTATCTACTGCGTTTGCTATAAGGTCAGCATTATTGAATTCTCATTTTTACATAGTTTTTTAATGAAGTACGTGTTATTTTTGCGTGGAAGTATGCTTTTACAAATAAATATTATACAACACTGTTTAATACTTTTATTTATCAATTCATTAAGGTTTATGTATAAGATTTTTATATGATATTTGGACACACCCATATATTTTCGTATATTCAACGACAATACATCTTCTACATTAAGCATTTATAGAATTGACGTTTCATAGTTTTTTCGGTAGTTAATATTGAGGTAGGGCCTCATCTGGGATCATGTTGAAGTTATTGACTGTGGCCAAATGCTTTTTATTTATAGAGTTAAAAATAACGCCCTTAACGAATAGCCACATTAGTGCACAGGGCGACAAAATAATAGAGGCGCCACTTTCGCAAATTTGTCTAAGTCTAGTATTAGGTCAAGATTACTTTCAATACTTACTAGTTCGTAATTTTTAGTACGTTAATCAAACATCTTGCAAGTATCAAGTTGCTTTAGTTACGATGTACGCATTGTGTCAATATAGCCTTTACATGTTTATTTTAATAATGACTATAATTTTGTAAGCAAGAGCATTAACACCTTGTGATAGTTAACAGAACAGTTATTTGATTAAAATAAGCTTTTTTTTAGCCAGGGCAAATCCGATTGAGGACCATAGACCGCGACAAGCGCAGAGGCTTGGGGAAAAAATAGCGGCCCGTGTGTGGGATTCGCCAGGTCGGGGTGGCACTAGCACTTCTAAACAGAACTAAAGATTCTATTGCCACTCCACGGTTAGGGGTATCCACTAAAACCCCTCTGTGTTCCTTCCTTCGCTTTATGCTAGGGTTACGGGTACCTACATGACCTAGCCTCTCCGCTAGCCCTAGCAGGGGGGGCCCAACGGCCTCATCCACTACCAAGGGAATACTTTTATCCCTCGGTATCTTTAAACTCTTAACGCGTGGGGCGGTTTTTAACTCGCCCCATGTAACGGAACGTTACAAATGTATCAAATTTTATAAATAATTATTACTATTTATTCATTTACAAACGTATGAACGTATAAAATATTGATTTGACAATAGTGAATGCATCCAACTCATTTTGTTCTTGCCGTATGTGCCGATATCCAATGTGCGATCGACGGCCATCTTATGGTTAACTGAGTCGGCTGTGTCACTTTTGCTACGCTCATATTAATATTTTGATACATACCCAATTCGTATTGTTTCATTTACTCAGTCTAGCATTTATAAATAGCAAATCAGTAATAACTATTGCAATTTATTTTCCCAATTCCGGAACTACCCTTGGGATTTTTAGCAAGCTTTTTCAGAAGACAAAAGAAGATTCCTGAGAGGGCTACCAACCTAACCGGAACGCTGCCTTCTCTGCCTAGAGGAAATCGCCGAGGAGAGTGCGGTATATCGGACTGACTGAGAGCGGAGTTTAGCCTAGATGAACCTATTGTTTTTATATATACACTATTCGTTTCTTTTCATAATTCTTTTTAAATATATTACAGTAAATTCGTTATAAATTAATATTCCATTTTTTATTTTTGTTCACATCTAAAGCGGACACCCACGGAAGGAGAGTTGAGCGCTCGCGAAACACTTCGCACCCCCATCTCGATGGCATAACGGCGGGTGAGAACCCTTTTCCCCAGGGAAGCTTACGGTGACCGAAGGTTCAAACTGGCTCTCCGGTGCCAACGCGTCCTCCTTTGGCGGGAGCGGGGCAAAGACGTGCACTCACATTCCCGCTCTGCCTCCTCCTCCTGCCCTCTCCAGGCAAGACGCGCCTGAAGGGTGTGACGTATTCTCGTTACTGGCGTTACAATGACGGCACCCTGACGTTGGCTCGCGGCCTAGGCGACACCGATACCTCCCGAAGCAGCCGTGTCCCGAGAGGACCTGGGTCAGCCGAACGTCAGGGTGCCGTGACTTCGTTTCAGTCAAGACCTCAGGACGAGTCTCACCGCCTCTATAAGTGGCGAGACCATGTCAACGTCGTGGAGTTGTGACCGGCACGCCTCGGTTTCCTGAGGGGCCGGTCTCGTGCCCTTCGCCAGGGCCTCTTTACGCCACTGGAATGACGACGCTAGGACTAGCGAGGCCGCTTCGAAGGACACCGTGCGGAATCCCTGTATTGCCTTGACAGCCAGCACTCGCTGCACCTGTCGTAACAGCGCAGCGTTTCGGGCCGTCAAGCGGTGGCCTAAACGGGGACTCTGTACAGATAGGGCCATCGATGATTAGAAAGAAGCTACACTAACCATTGCAAACCTATCATGGCGGCTGTTCTTGATAAAATTATGAATAAATTAATGAATAAGAGCCTATAAATGTCCCGCTACTGGACTTGGGCCTCCCGTCATAGGGGAACAGACAGTATACCCGCCACGCTTGTTCAAGGCGGCTTTGGCAGGTTTTACAGATCGGTTATCTCGATGTGCAGGTTGCATCACGATGTTTTCCTTCACCGTTGTTAGCACGTGGTAATTGTAACAATATGTACATTAGGTCCGAAAACTCTCTAAGTGGTGCATGCGTTCCGGCCAGGATCGAACCCGCACTCTTTGAGTGTGGGAAGCGAGCGCTAGCCATTACGCTACTAAGGCTAAAAAAAACTTTGGTAAAATTAAATAATGTCGAATTATAACGAAAAGAGTTTTGCTTCAAATTCCACTAGACATTTCTCGGTAAACTTTAAAAATCACTGCTCATGTGAAACTTGATATCATTACATGCGTATTTAGTTATTTTTTAGCGGATTTTGGACTCGGTTCAACGTTAAAATTAAAATAACATGGATAAATTAGATTTTTATATGATTCATTGACCTTGATGACTACAGATAAAATTAGCTCTATGGTCAAGTTATATATATGTCACTGACCATACTGTGGAAGGTAAAGGTATGGAGTACTATCCTATATGAGGAGGAAGATAAAAAATGTCCAGCCGTATGCTGAAAATAGAGGTTCAAATACAATAACGTTGGCGTACGAAAAACTACGATATGAATTAAAAATTGTTCAAGTGCCAAAAATGCCACAAAAAAAAATTATACTGTTCTTGTCCGAAGTCATTACGCATCACAAGTTTGGAATCCACAATATAATATATATATAAATAGAATTGAACAAATTCAAAAAAAGTTCCTAAGATATCTAGATTACCGGGCACATCAATCATCCAAATGCTACAACGAGCGCTGCAAAAAATATCATTCTTTACCTTTAAATGTTAGACGCAATATAACCGATATAACTTTTTTGATGAAGTTGGCTAGAGGCGATATTGATTGTCCAGACTTAATTTCAAAAATATATTTACGGGCTAATCAGCTTGGTCTTAGACAGAGAGGTTTGCTTCATACATACACCTTTAGTGACCACTAATTATAGACAAAACGCCTTTATCTTACGAAGCTCAAACTGTTTCAACAAAATAGTAGTAAAATTGAACCTAGACTTATACTGCACCAGCATAAATTCGGTCAAGCGAATACTGGCTCAAGATTTTTTTGGAAAGACAGAAACTTAGTAACTATATTATCAATAGGAATCGTGTATGTATGTATGTGTTGTTACCAATAGGTGGAGGCTTGTTATCAACATTTATATACTACTTTTTTATTTTACTATACTGATATGTATATACTGATAAGTATTAGTCTGTAAGCCTTCCTAAAATTAAATAAATAAAAAAATTAATGAAATGAAATATATAGTATACCAATATACAAATCCTCCACATTTACGTAGTATAAAATAATTTAGTAAATATAACTCTGTGAGAAAACGTGTGAGTGATTTAATTTATATGAGTTTGTAATAATATAAAACAAAGCGGAAATCTCTCGGTCCTTGTTTTTTTTTCATCTCACTCTAAATATTTTTGGCGCTTCTTTTAAAATTTATCCTATACTACCGCCACCCTTATTATCTGCGTTTTGACGGACATTTTTCGTCACGGAAATGGTACTCCTTATCTGTCAATATGTAACGTCATTAACAATTAAAAACAATAATGCATAACATACAACGCACTACACCCATCACCACATTTACCTGTAACGGCCTATAACTATAAACATATTCCAGATGAGGCCTCACTTTTAGACGAATATTGTAACGGTCTTATTCATATTGAGTTAGAGTAAGTTTGAATTCTTCTTTAAGGTTCTTAAAGACGCTTTCAAACTTAGAACAAAGAAAAGACCGTAATAATACAAAATACAAGTATTATAAAATACTAATTTACGATATTATATTCTGCATATAATGTGGTACATGACTTTTATATGTCTCTAGTCTTACTAGTCTACTTTAACTCAGTATGTATAAAACCTTTAGTAGCTACAGAGATACTGAGCTGAAGCAGACAGACAGATATATAGAAAGCCTATAAGAGTTTATTTTTACCTTTAAGTGACAGAACTCTAAAAAAGAATTTGCTTAATTTGGGGATATAGAATATCTGTCGATTATTTATTTATAACAAAAATAAATTAATTAAATAATATATATCTAAAAAATGTTATGATTAAAATTATATATTTTTATGAAGTAAAAGAAATTTATTCGTACTAAAAATAATGTGACGCTGTAATAACTTAGACTAGTGTTTCTCAAAGTGGGATGCACATACCCCTTTTATAAAAGATTTATAATATATCTTCATATTCGTTCTTGATGGTAAGATGACCATTCTCAGAAAATTAATATTGCTTGTATGGAAGTTAAGTTAAATTTTAACAAATAAAATATAAAAATTTGAAGTTGATCGTAGGGGGTGCCTGATAAAATTTATTTAATTGCAGCTCAGCTATACAAGTTCAAATTTTACAACACAACTCAAAAAATGACATAATCTTCAATTATATGACATTTTAAAGCTATTTTACATGATACTATATTTTCATACATAGTTTTTGACAAAAACAATACGTAATGCAAATGCCTAATAAGACAGTGAATGTATATACGTTCATTTAAAAACAATGTCACTGACTAGGTTTTGAAATTGCACAGCTGAGCTGCTTAGCTGCCACGAACGTGTAACACATATAATCATCGCAACACGCAAAATTACTCCTAGAATCGCTACATAAAAGAAATCCGCACACCGCATTAATTAAGAACGCATATTTATTTTTTTATGACAATATTTTTATTAAATTACACAATTTTCATTTATACCACAAACACGATTGTGTCGTTTTAAGTAATAATCGGTCTCTCCAACACATATAAAAAGCTATATAATTATTTTCTTAATTTTTTGCGACTAGGACACATAATAAAACTACTTTTTAACTGTTTTTAGAGCAGTATTTTATTTTATTTTTATTATTCCGACGTTTCGGCGACTTTTCAGTAGCGGTGATCACTGAAGACAAACATGACAACTGTATTATTACAGTTTCATTTCGGCTACCATCAACTTGTACATTTTAATTATTTAGTTTTAATTTTTGTTCATGGTCAAAACGTCGGAATAATAAAAACCGCGCTAAAAACCGTTAAAACGTAGTTTTATTATAATTAATTATTCTTAAGAACCTCTTGTATTTGGTAGTCATGGAGTGGAGCACTGATGACCTGTTATATACATTTTTTTATATAGCCTCAATGCACCGGTCTTATACAATAGGTTTCTACATAAATTTATTGTGATAAAAAGAACCGTAAATAATATTCCGAAGACCAACACATAAACACTGTATATACAACGGACCGTTCCGAGGCTCATCTTAGACGCCCAGACTTCGAATTTACTTTATAGACAAGAAAAAAATAATTAAAAAATGTTCCGCTCCAGTAATCGAACTTTGGGCCTCTGTGTTCCAGTGAGCTGAGTCAACAAAATCCACTCAACAACAGAAGCTGTTAAAAATAAGAGTTTATTATTTTATATTATCAAACTTCTATCCATATCCAGTTTTAAATAGGTTTACCATTGTCTTTAAAGTTTTATAGGGGTATTTACAGCCAAAAGTTTTAGAAACTCCGACCTAACAACTTTTGACTTTCATATTGAGTTATTTAGATGTAGAATCTATAGATTGCAACGTAAAATTGCTTTTAGCTGCAATATATATTGGAATTACGTTAGTAAATTGAACATATTATTTCCATTTGGCCCTCAAGTAATTATAATGTAACTTTTTATTCGATAATAACATTTTGCCACATAGATTATTGAAGTGAAACTTCTTTAGAATCGTTGTGATTTGAAACTCAATGAAACGAAAAAGCGACACTAAAAAGAGATAAACACATATATCTATAATCTGCGAGAGAATGTGAGACGAGTTTTACATTGTGCAGCACAGATAAGAGAGTCAAGACCGATAATTAAACATAGGTCCAATTTGGACCGAAATAAAATATGATAATAATATATTATCCGTGAGTATATTATCTGAAGTTTCACTTTTACTGCCTGTGAACTGCAGACAAACACACATTTTTTATGGAAGAATAAATAAATACGCAATAAAATACGTAACTTTAGTAAACGCTTAAATTCTACATGTAATAATAAAAGGTATAATAATTCAGTAATTATCTTTTATTACTAAAAACCTATTTATAGACAATAAACAAGGCAAAGACAAAAACATATTGGCGCTGTTTTTAGCATATATTTTATTTTAACTATCGGTTAAATGTATATTAAACACTATTTTATTCTCATGACATTGTTTTTTTTCACTATTGTCTATTTATAATATTAGAAAATTCTAAAAATGCCGTCTCTATACATTGAAGCTATTGAAAATAAAACAACAACGGAGAACACGATGCAATGTTTTTAGACTTCTTGTCTGTTTGTTCGGGATTCACGTAAAAACTACTGGACCGATTTCTATGCGGTTTTCGCTGATCGACAGCAAATTTTTAAATTTAAAATCTGCGTTACATTTTATCCCGGGAATCTCAATGGAATTTTTCTGGGGATGATTTAAATGACCAGATTAAAGAATCGAATTTCAATGTAATTTTTAAATTTTATGTAACAAAATATGTGTAATTTTTTATTGGGGAAATCCCAAAGGAATTTTGTAGGAGTGGTTTAAAGTTGTTTAGATGCTTAAAAATTTACTTATTACGACATAGTTTTCACTTAACTTACATTCTTTTTTCATCACTCAGGGAATTTCATGCAAAGCGTCGACGAAGTCGCGGGCATATTCAGGTATAATATGTAATTAATCAAATTGTGTCCCCAAGTTTGGAATTGTTATGATTTTTTTAATTGACGTGTACCCAAACATTTGTATAACCATATGCAGGTCAAATACAATGAAGCTATTTGACTTTGTTACCATCTTACATATTAGTAAAAGTAGAGATTCATTCATTCATTCGTTTAGCCTTAGGTAGTTTTCTGGCCTAATGTGCATATTGTTACAATAACCACGTACTAACGGTGAGGGAAAACATCGTTATGAAACCTGCACATGGAGATAACCGATGTATTATACCCGCCAATCCGCCTTGGACAAGAGTAGCGAGTGCTGGTCGACCCACTATAAATGGAAGGCTCGAGTCCGACAGTGGGAAATTGGCGTTGAGAATACATTCAAAGTAAAATTCTATTGCAATAGTGTCAAAAATTGGTATTCTACTAAATCCACAATGTCTTCTTGATATCGTCGCGGAGGAATAATAGCAGAATTTTTTTTAATTACCATTAGCAAAAATGGTGTTGCCGCAATATCTATTGAGGAACTACCAATATTTACAATTAAAAAAATTGCCAGTTTTCACTCATAAATATGTACAAAGACAGTGTGGCTTGCCAAAACCACAACATTAGAATTAACAGAATACAAATCAGGCAAACTTACGATTGAGACGATAGTGTCTAGCGATTTTGACGAGATTGTAATAGCAGAATTTGACCCTTTTATTAAAAAAAATTGTTATATCGTTGCTTAATTCTATGCATAATAAACCTACCAGTTATAAATCGGCAAACTTTAATTGTTCAGATATTGCCAGTTAGTCGTTAGAATTCGTCGGGTTAATCTAAGCCTCTTTGCAATTTCACTTATTTTAATTAAATTTTCAAGGGAAATCGAATCATACCGCGATAACTTCGCCGTGGCATTGATACATTGCCCTAATAGACGAAGAGCCACCGATTCGTTCGAGTAACTTGCTTAACACAAGATAAGAAATTCGATAGAATGCTTCGGAAAGAAGAAAAAAGAAAGAAACAAGAAAATATATTTATTTAAAGCTGTGTACAGTATGAAATATATTCATAAATAAATAATGCAATTAGGAAATTAATTTTTAAATTTTTACTATATATTTAACTGGTTAAAAATATAAAGATAACAATCTATAATGTTATTATTGTTATGAGATGCTAAGCCGTATAGTCCTTAGATTATGAGTCTACAAAGTTTTATGAAGCCGCTTCATTGACACATCAGGTGATCAAAGGTCTGGTGTCTTCTTGTACGACGGAACTATGGCATCCCAGTGAGGTAACTTAGCCAGCCTTACCCATAGAAAAAGATGACCTAGGATCAGTATTCTGCTTATAGTCCTAAGGGATTTTAGGTAGAACACAATCAAATTAATAATATTAGTAAATTAAGTTTACATAAGATTAAGCTTTCTTTTTTGTATTAGTTTGTAATAATGTACTTCTTACTACTACGTACTATGTAAATAAATTATTGTATTTTTTTAATTTATTTTAAAGTTCGTTCTTTTCACATTGATGCAATAATACAATATATTTTACGATAATTGAAAATGAACTGTCAACCTAATTGACTCTAAATTCGATATATAATTCTCTAATCTATTTTATAACAATTTTACCAGTACTCCTTTTGAATTTTAACATTTAAAACCAGCTTTAGATGAATTGTAAGTCCTTGACTAACGTTACCTATCGAAGTTCTTGTAACAAATATTTCTATTTCACAGACAGTTAAAATTTTCCATACCAACATACATTTTTCGTCAAAATTATATAATATACTGCATCTATTCTTCACACATAACTGACGTTGTAAACTATTTGGGAAAAAGCCTACCCAGTAAAACTCACTCTTCAAAATCCGCCAAAACTCTCAAAAGAGAACGTTATAAAGTTTGCTCCCCGCATCTTCATTTCTCTTGATATGATACAATGTTAAAATATTCATACCTTGTTTGAGATATAGAAACCAATTTGATAAATGTCAAACTTAAATTAAGTAATTAATGCATTTTGACACAATGCTGACATTTGCAAATGTCAATTTAGTCTTTACAATTAAAAAATGTAATATTCTTACTATTTGTAATTTCATTTTAAGTTAATGAAACTAATCGGTAGCTCTTAGTCTATAAGAAGCTAACTAAATTTCTCTGAAAATTTTAGAAGGATCGGTTACATTAGAACTTTGTTTTATGAGTTCTGTAGCCATTTTGACAAAAATATAACCCGTACAAAATCGTCATGTCCTTATGTCTACGCTACATTAAATTTATTTAAATTATTGGTTCTAAATGAATGAAATTTGGTAGAAAGGTGTGATGTATATGCCAATATACAATGATGTAGAGAAAATGCAAAAACTAAGTCGTGGCTGTTGAGAACGTTCCCAAATCACTTGCTGCATTTCTACCCTAGATAGCAACGCTAATTCGTTGGGAATGTTTTCAAATCTATGGCCGTATTTCTAGTATGAATAGCAACGCTAATTAGTTGGGAACGTTCCCAAATCTTTGGCCGTATTTCCAGAATAACAACGCGTATTCGTTGGGAACATTCCTAAATCTCTGACCGTATTTCCAGTATGAATAACAACCCTAATTCGTTGGGAATAATTCCAAATCTTTGGTCGTGTTTCCAGTATGAATAACAACGCTAATTAGTTGGGAACGTTCCCAAATATCTGGCCGTATTTCCAGTATGATTAACAACGTTAATTAGTTGGGAGCGTTCCCAAATCTCTGACCGTATTTCCAGTATGAATAACAACGCTATTTAGTTGGGAACGTTCCCAAATCGCTGGCCACATTCTTATAGGTTTATTAGTTCGTCGTTCATTTTATATTTAAAAATAATGAGCAGATTTAATAAAAACCACTTCGTAAAAACTATATAATAAGAATCAAAAACCTACTTCGTTTAAGAATCTAAGGAATTCATTTAAAATATTTTTCATTCCCTAAACGGACCAGCGGTTTAATTATCTGTCTCATAAATACTCGACTTCGCTCGGCTTCAGGAACAGGGTAATAATTAAAGAGTAAACCCGGAAAGGTCTGTTTGATTCTGTAAGTGATATTAATTATATATTTCATAATTTAATATATTTATTACCCACTAGCTGTGGCCGCTACTTCGTTCGAAAGGGGACTTGGTCTTATAGGTTAATATGTTTATTACCTACTAGCCGTAGCCGCCACTTCGTTCGCGGGGGACTTGGTCTTATAGACTAATGTGTTTATTACCTTCTAGCCGTGGCCGCCACTTCGTTCGCGGGGGACTTGGTCTTATAGATTAATGTGTTTATTACCTACTAGCCGTGGCCGCCACTTCGTTCGCGAGAGACTTAGTCTTATACATACATATGTTTATTACCTACTAGCCGTGGCCGCCACTTCGTTCGCGGGGGACTTGATCTTCCAGACTAATGTGTTTATTACCTTCTAGCCGTGACCGCCACTTCGTTCGCGAGAGACTTAGTCTTATAAATAAATATGTTTATTACCTACTAGCCGTAGCCGCCACTTCGTTCGCAGGGGACTTGATCTTATATTCATATTTTCTTAACCCTGCGAGATATAGATTTTTTCTTATATGCTTAGAATTATGCATATGGTAATTGTAGCAATAATTATAAAACACTCATCACAACACAGTAATGCAAAAAGAAATGAAAAATCCGTACGTCGAGGGATTATTATTTATTATATATCTATAATATTACAAAATTCTAAGCATGCCGAGTCTGTAAATTAAAGCTATTAAAAAAAAACAACTGGACTATACAATATTGGAATATAAACGATGGAGAACAGGATGAATTTTTTTTTTATATTTCTTGTCTGTTTGTGGGTTTATCTGTTTGTTCGGGATTCACGTAAAAAGTACTGGGCCGACTTCGATTCGGTTTTGCTTGTCGACAGCAAATTCTTAGACTTAAAATCTGCGATACTTTTTATCCCGGCAATCCCGCGGAAAGTTTTCACTAAAACAATAGCTTACATTCTTTTTTAAATGCTGCGGTACTCTGTGCCCCGGGAATCCCGCGGGAATTTCAAGTCAAGCTAGGATGAAGTCGTGGGTATATCCTAGTTATTGTATAAATAGACACTAAATAAATAATATTTTCTTAAGTTTTCGCGACTTGTATACATAATAAAATTGATAATAAATAATAATAATAATTAATTAATAATAATTAATGTTATAACCTGAACGCCGACAAAAGACAAATTCGCACCTGCATACCTGTAGACTTTTTATTACCTTTTCGGCATTTTGACTTCTTTTGTTTACTTTAAGTTTAAAATTTGTGATTAGAAAAACAGCCCATTGTGTATTATAATCTTTTTTGGTAGTCATTAGCCAGGTGTGATTCTAGGAAATTCATTCCACGCGGCCGAGCAGACATATTGTATTTGTACAGTAGAAAGCAATGCCCCAATTGAGAGATGAGGCAGCAAAGCCATAACCACGAGTGAAGCAAGCCTTGTGTACATTCGGTAATCTATTTAGTGACGTACTTTGCCCGTGTTATTGAATTACGATCTTCGGCACTATGTTTGGACTTGTTGCGTTCGGTTATATTTGTAACTGTGTTATACGTGTTTGTATAGTTCTAATAAACTCTATAACAATTTCAACGGCATTTTAATTCGAGTCCTGCAACTCGTAACATTAATATTAAATATTTGTATACTGAATAAATAATATTATTTATTAATAATAGATATGTTTGTATCTATTCTGTTTACAAGGTAATTTATGTACTTATGTGTATTTAATTTATAAAATATGTATTTTAAGTAGGTATGTCTATTAAAGTTCTCTCTAATGATCTGCACCACCTGCTACGCGAGATTAGGTTAAATTATTCTTTAAGTTAGGTTGCCTGGAAGAGATTGCTTTAAGCGATAAGGCCGCCTATTGTTTTTACCATGACTATACTCGTATTGTAATAATCGTGATTTTTATATATTTGATGAGAAAAAAGTATAATTTATTTTTATGTACACAGATCAAATCAAGCCAAATAATATTAAATTACGTATATTATATAATATATACACACTAAGATAGATGAGATAAGAAATAGCATGCGAACACATACAAAACTATCTAGGCCCCGAAGAACATCGGGGGTGAACAGGTGACAAATAAAAAAAACCATAACCCTATTTACGCACATTAGATCAGAAACTTGCCTAACTGGTGCATGCTTTCCGGTCAGGATTCGAACCCTTTGAGTTTGGGACGCAGTTACTCTAATCACAATGCTACCAGAGCTTAATTAGTGATTAATATTAAAATGGCATGACACATTAAATAAAACACACTTTGATCTTAACCAATCGTTAAAATTATAACCAAAAAAAGTTATGAAAGTTCAACAGACATAAAAACAAACAAAATTAACATCTGCGCGTCTGTTTGTTTTAAAAATGGCATCCAAACAGGGCGAGAAATTATCAGGAAGTTAATGTGTATCATTACTTTAATATATTTAAGTATTAAACTTTTACGTATGACTGGTTTCTTTCAGTAATTTTATTTTAGTAACGAAGGGTGAAGATATAAAAACGGGAAGTCGAGAAGATTTTTTTTAACAATAACAGAACCGACTGCAAACTAAAATTAAATATTTTCTACAGCATCTTGAAATACGAGTTGACCCGTATAGGGTGGAGTGGGGGAGCGAGATGGAATGCTTCCGTCTCAAAGGAAGATCTTCCAGGGAGGCTAATTTTGTTCCTCGCAGGCCCATCTATTACTGTCGGAAATTTGTATATATTCTTTGTACGTTTCGAGAAACGTTTGCGACCTCAATTATTGCATAGGGCCATCTATTGGCTTGTAAGTGTTCCACTACAATCTTTATGTAGGTTTGCGTTTGACCACCGTCTGTTATTTTTAAAAAGAGAAAATGCGTAATAATAAATGTGGAATGTCTTATCTTTTGGATAAATCAGTTAAGAAACTCTTTGTATCTGTAGTTAAGAATAATTTTATTTTTATTTTAGGATATGCCCGCGACTTCGTCTACGCTTAACTTGAGATTCCCGGGGCACAAAGTAACGTAACATTTAAAAAAGAATATAATCTATCGTGTTAGTGAGAACTGTGTCGGAATAAACTAATATTTATACGCTTGAACCACTTCAAACCGTTCCCGGGAAAATTCCCGCGAAATTCCCGGGATAAAAACATCACACATTTTATTACGTGAAAAAGTTGCATTGGGATTAGATTTTTTTTTCAATCTGGGCATTTTAAACCATTTCCAGAAAATTTCCCGCGGCGTTCCCAGGATAAAAGTAGCAGATATTAAGTCTAAAAATTTGTTGTCAATCAGCGAAAACCATGTCAAAATCGGCCCCGTAGTATTTACGTGAATCCAGAAAAAACGTACAAACCGACAAACACACAAAATCTAAAAAATGCATCGTTTATATAGTCTGTTTCAGCTATTATTTTTTTTAAATTACTTCAATGTACAAACATGGCATGTTTAGAATTTTATAATGTTATAGATGTACGTGTATGTATATGTATACCTATATATACAGGTATATTTAGAAACCCAAACTTGACATACAACCCAGAAACAACTCATATATATCAAAATACAGTTTATCTGTTTGAACATGAAAAACGTTCATGTTATGGCGTTTTTATGGTTTTTCCATGTCATAATGTTGGGTATATCTTTAATCATGTGTTAAAGAGAACCGTAGCTGTTAATTTAATACTGAAAGAAATATGGTTTACACGGGAAACCAATGATTACGAATTAACGCCATACATATAGCATCTATCACCGCGCACGCGCCGGTTTTCTATATGGTATCCATGGTAGTAGATAGATGTGTCACCTACTCGATTAACACGTGCTAGCGTTGAAAGAAAACATCGTGATGAAAGCTGTACATCGAGATAACCGATAATCCGTCAATCTGTGTTAGATAAGCGTGGATACTGCATAGACATCCCTCACCACTTTGCCATTTTTTTTTGTCAGGGGAAATCCGTTTGACGACTAAGCCGCGACAGGCACAGAAGCCTGGGGGGATGTTCGCGAACCGTGTGAGAGTGTGAGATTCGCTTATTCCACGGCTACGGGTAAATGGGATACACAGCTCCGCGTTGCCCTGGCAGGCGGGGGCCTCCCTCACGAGGCCTCTTCCAATGCCGGGGGACTACCCCCCCCGGCGACGTCCGCGTGTTGTCCGTGCGTGGGGCGGTCTGTAACGCGCCCCACGGGACGAGAGATGAGCGCGCGTGGAACACTCGCGCTTTCATCTCGACGGCATATGCGGGTGAGTGAGAACCCCTATACCCCAAGCCACCCGCGCCAACCGCTTACGGTGGCCGAAGGTCGAAATCCGCCCTCCGGCATCAGCGCGTCCTCCTTTGGCGGAAGTGGAGCAAGGAGGTCCGCTCACGCTCCCGCTCCGCCTCCTCCTTCGCAAACATAACGTGCTCGCAGAAGGAGGAGACGGCGTCCCATCCGGTGCTCACCGCTTTGCCACCCCCAACCTCATAGGGGTCGGCGAAGTCGAAGAACTCGCGAGAGCCGCCGGCATGCTCCATGGTTAGTTGGTGAAGTATACAATCAGTTTCCGAATCAAGTTATACACACAACAGAAGACAAGGAATACCTGGAAGTATTCGGAAGACTCTACAGCCATTTGGACTCTCAGCGTGACTTTTGTGGATCTTGTGGATACCAGTGTGATTGATTAGTGCAGTATTGATAGCTGAAATCGATACAATTAGTGCTATCAGAGTTCAGAGGAAGATCCGGGTTCTAGTGCTAACTTGTGTTGATTGACTTGAACGTGCCGTTTAGTACAGTATTGCTAATATATATATTTTTTTTTCAATAAAAGAAAGTTACAAGATCATACAAACAATTACATTGCCAAACTGCAGCGCAGTTTGTCGGCAGCGTTCTCGTGGATCGCATTAAATTATACCTTATAACTTCTGTTTTATATACTGAAGTACACTTTTTTAAATGTAAATTATAATATAAATTAAATGAAGTAATTGGATTAACCAATTTTTCTATTAAGTCTTGCTTTAATTACCACCGTTATCTAAAGTACATATACACCAAATTTCTTGTGAATTCGTTTAAAACGTTTCCATTGATTCCTTGATGATAGTACTATATCTCACCGCGTACATGCACCATCACTTATCATATATATATATATATATATATATATATATATATATATATATATATATATATATATAAATAATAATAATAATAATAAAAAAAAAAAAAAAAAAAAAAAAAAAAAAAAAAAAAAAAAACTGCTGTCAATCACGTAATTGTCTGTTTCATAGATTCTTCAGTAAATAATTAATAAAGTGTTCATAATATATATAATAGCTTTTACAAACGCGCAAAAATAGACGATCCTTCTTTCCAAAATATCTACAAACATATTTTTTTCGATTTATAACTAACATCAAAAGACCTACCATCATGACATACATAATGTCAAACGTGCGAACAAAATGAAAAATTATAAGGAAACGTATATCACGACGAAACAATAATAGGAAAGAATAAAGACGGAAGCAGACAGAAAATATTGCAGCAAGACGAGGATGCGCACGCCCACCACCTGCAGCGCCCGCCTCGCCCGGCTCCACGTCTCGGTCGTCGTCATCCGATGAAGACTTCGTGACGCCGGCGGCCACCGGGGTGTCGAGTAACAGCGAGGAGGGGCCAGCGCCGTCCGCCCCGCCAAGAAGACCTGCGCGAGGCCGAGGACGGCCACCGTCGGCACGCTTGGGACCTGCGGGACGTATCCCGCACCCGGCCCCCGCTACCGGTGGTGCAGTGCGCCGCATGAGATGGTCTCAGCAAATGAATGAGAGCGTCATGCGAGCGTACTTCGAGGCAACAAATATAGGAACTAACCTCACTGCGTATCGTGATCGGATGCTGTCTCTGTTTCAGGTGCTTCACCCAGATACCACTGTAACGGCACAACGCTTATCGGATCAAGTGCGGGCTATCCAGAGGTTGCACTTGCTGGATGAATCTGTTCTTGACCGTCTTCGCACTGAAGTACGAACCAGCCTTAGGATTACCGAAACTTCGCAATCTCCGGTACCGCAGAACTATAACATAATAACTAATACAATGATTAATCTGACTTCAACAACAGCGGTACCGCCAGAGACGGATTTAGGTATTCCTATGGCTGACTACGTAAGTAGCCAGGATAATGAGCATATGAGGAGGAGTTTGGAAGCAGCGATTAAAGATTTTAAGGATATGCCTACATTAAGTAGGCCGCGTCTACCGCGTTTGCCCATTCATAAACGTAGCTTGGCTATTATGGACCACATGAACTCGCTTTTAGCTTCACACCTTACAGAAAGTAAAGATCTAACTGAAACACATGCTATTTTGTATTGCGGAGCTGTAGCTGTGTGTCGCACAGTTGGAGTAAATTTCAATGACAACCCACAACCTGTTCGACACACATGCCAGAAACCAGCTTGGCAATACAGAATAGAACGCCGAATCAATATAGCTAGAACCTTAATAGCCAAGCTACTCTGCTTCCGGTCGGGAAATACTCGACCTAAAATTATGCGTTTCGTGACCCAAGCATTCGCTGGAACTAATATCGGACCTAATGACTATAAAGAAAGGGTCATGGAGCGCATAGACTTCCTAAAGCAGAAGATTTATGCATGGGCAAATCGAATTCGTAGATATAAAAAGCGTACAGAAAGATTTTATCTTAATCACCGCTTCCAAAGGGACCAAAAGAGGGTTTATAGAAGTTGGGAACAACCCGAAGAGCAGGTTATTGACAGGCAGCTCCCAAATGCGGATGCTATTTCGGCTTTTTGGCGTGGGATTTGGTCGGTGCCTGTTAATCACACAGAAGGCGACTGGATGGGTGCTGTTGAACAGAAATGCGGACTGATACCAGAAATGGATTCTATAACTATTGAACCATATGATGTCAGTTATGCAATCCGTTCGGCCCATAATTGGAAAAGCCCTGGGCCAGACGGCTTGCATAACTTCTGGATCAAATGGTTCAAAGTTTCGCATCCCTGTTTGGCTACACAGTTCCAGGACGCCTTAAATTCAAGAAACGTTCCAACCTTTATGACCACGGGTGTTACCCATCTGCTATACAAATCTGGTAGTACCACGGAACCCAAAAACTACAGACCAATAACTTGTCTTCCCACCATTTACAAGTTGCTTACATCCATTTTGAAATCAAAATTAATAAAACATATAGTGGATAATACACTTTTGGCCAAAACTCAAAATGGATGTAGGCCTGGGTCCCGTGGTACTAAAGAACTCCTTCTCATAGATATGACCATTAATCAACAAGTCCGCCGAAATAGGAAAAACCTCTGCACCGCCTGGGTAGATTATAAAAAGGCATATGACTCAGTGCCGCATACGTGGCTAATGAGGGTACTGGAGTTATATAAAATTGATGTAACTCTACGTGCCTTCCTTGGAGCGTGTATGGGGCAGTGGGTCACTAGACTCTGCATGCCCGGCGGTGGTAGCTTACCTATTTCGGACGGACTTATAAAGATAGAGCGAGGGATCTTCCAGGGTGATAGCCTGAGTCCATTGTGGTTTTGCCTGGCCTTGAATCCTTTAAGCTCTTTGTTGGAGGATTCAAAGCTAGGCTTTCATCTTCGTAGAGGGGGTGAAGCCATATCTCACCTGCTGTACATGGATGACCTCAAACTGTTCGCATCGAAAAAACATGACCTACTAGAGCTGCTAAACCTAACTGAAACGTTTAGCAGCTCTATAGGAATGGAATTTGGTGTGGACAAGTGTGCGGTTATGTATGTGCAGCGGGGGAGAGTTGTAAATTCTAACGGATTGCAGCTCTCCGAGGGCATGTGCTTCAAAACCCTTTCCGAAGATGAGACCTACAAATACCTTGGTATATCACAATCATTGGGTATAGTTGACAAGGATGTGAAACAGCTGATAAAAGAACGATTTTTTAGCCGCTTGAGGAAGGTACTAAATTGCCTTCTCTCAGGTGGTAACAAGATTCGTGCTTTTAACAGCTGGGTCATGCCCTCGTTAACTTACTCCTTTGGTATACTAAGATGGACTCAAACAGAGCTAGACGCACTGGACCGAAGGGTCCGTTGTATGCTGACATCATATCGAATGCATCATCCACGATCATCGGTGATGAGATTGTACATCCCACGGAAGTGTGGTGGCCGGGGATTTTTAAATGCTAAAGACTTACACAACCGTGAGGTGTATAACCTACGAGAATATTTTCTGAAAACTAACGAAAGTATGCATCGAGATATGGTGTCAGTAGACAAGGGATTCACCCCGCTCTCTCTTGCAAAAGAGAACTGGCTCAGACCTACGGTATTGAGTACCTCCGAGCGAATGGACGTATGGAAGAGCAAGGAGCTGCACGGCAGGTTTTACCAGGCGTTATATGGGGCCGACATAGACTTGCCGGCGTCGGTGAACTGGCTACGTCACGGTGACCTCTTTGGGGAAACCGAAGGGTTTGTCTGTGCAATTATGGACGAGGTTATCAAGACGAACAACTACAGAAAGTACATCCTGAGGGACGGCACGCTCGACGTATGTCGGGCATGTCATCGCCCGGGTGAATCCATCAGGCATGTTACTTCCTGTTGTTCTCGTCTTGCTAACTCCGAGTACTTACACAGGCACAACCTAGTAGCCAGGATTATCCACCAGCAACTTGCTCTTCGATACGGTCTGATAGCGACTGAGGTACCTTATTATAAATATACCCCTGAGCCAGTTCTCGAAAATGGTCATAGCACGCTCTACTGGGATCGATCTATTATCACAGACAGGACTATTGTTGCCAATAAGCCTGACATTGTGATAATAGATCGATCTGCGAGACGAACGATGCTTGTTGATATAAGTATCCCACATGACTGTAATCTCGTAAAAGCTGAAACTGATAAATTAACGAAATACCTAGACCTCGCGCACGAGATTACTGACATGTGGCATATGGAGTCAACGATCATCGTACCGATAGTGGTGTCTGTTAACGGTCTAATAGCGAAGAGCCTCGACCGACACCTAGAGAGGCTCTCGCTCGGTAAATGGGTGAAGGGCCAGATACAGAAGGCGGTTCTCCTGAGCACGGCACGCATTGTGAGGAAGTTCCTGTCTTTGGAGCCTTAACCACCGGTAGTTTGGACCCTAGGCCCCGCTGCCGACGGACGTCATCTTTTTATATTTTTTTAATATGTGTTTATTTTTTATATATATATGTATTAAAAAAACATAAAAAAGAATATAAATAAATATGTATGTGAAATAATAATAATCGGCAGACAAACACACACATTGTATATCCCCAAGCTAAGCAAGTTACGCTTGTGTTATGGGTAATATACAACGGACTACTCTGGGGCCGATCCCAGACATCCAGACCATAGTAAATAACGGAGAAAATACGTTTCTGAAATTTACCATACCAAGAATCGAACCCGGAGCCTCTGCGTTGCAATGAGGTAGGTCGGCAACGGCTTAGCCCGCTCAACCACAGAGGCCGTCAAAAAAAAAAAAATATATATATACATACAAAACAAGCAATAGTGCATACACGCAATGAGACACGGCACCATCATCAAGGACACAATGCTAAATAATGCTTACGTAATATACATTTTAAACTCTGTTTGGAGATATTTTCCGTTAGCATATCTTTGGGTATCTCATTATATATCTTAGGACCCATCTCCTGGTCCGTAGTCCGTAGTAATTATTTACTTTAGGTAGTTCATATTTAAGTTTATTAGACACTTGTCGGGTTGGATATTTCCGCGATATTAATTTCTTGAATTCAGTATTCTTGTGTTGTTCTAAAATGATATTTAGTTTAAACTTATACTGTATAGGCAGTATTTTACAAATTTTAAATAATTTTTCGTAATCGTTTTTAAAATCTTCCTTTACTTTTCTATCAACTAAATTTTTCACTATTCTTACATGTAAATTTTTAACCTTATTCAAATGAGTCGGAAAAGCAGAACCATATCCACTCAACCCGTAATTAATCCTAGCATCGGCTAATGCGTAATATAGTATAAATAGTAAACTTCTACTAACTGTCCATTTCAGCTTACTTATTTTCCCTAAGATAGATCGTAATTTTTTACAAACTGAGTCGATGTGCATGTCCCAAGAAAAGCGATTATCTATCGTTAAACCTAAATACTTGTAACTACTAACATATTTTATTGAATCGCATTCACAGTTTACCATACTATTATTAAGACACTCGTATGTCATATATATTGCTGTTGTAAGCGGGTATAATAAATACAGTCCATATTTAAGGGGTGTTTCATTGAGTACGCCATCTGCACCGTTATATACGTAGATACATTGTTTAACAATATTAAATATTTTATAGACCCCCTTCACCGCAGTGAAATGTACTTGGCCGCATTTTTGTTGGTGCCGTCATTCGCCTCCGTCAGCATGCCGCCACATGACCTATGGTCCGCCGGATTATCCGGATTATTGTTGTTTACTTCATCCGGACGAAGAGCCTATATGGATATTGTGAGAGGCGTAGACTGATTATTTATTGTGTACATACGACCACGCTAACATTAATTCAACATTTTAACTTTTTTTATGTTTGTATAGGTTCGTGTTTGACCACTGTCTCACCTGATGTTGAGTGACGACCCGGTCTAGAATGGAGCACCTATTCACTCGTGACTCGAAGACTCCTAGTTTGTATTTGTCACTTCGGCAGTGCCCACCAGAAAAGAACTTAAAAAGAAGGATTGTGTAAGTGACATATTTTAAAATAAATTATTAACCAATATTTATTTCAAAGAGTGGGTATTAAACCACGTTGCTATTATAGACATAGATCTAGACATAGACATAGACAACACGTTATTGTTCACCAAAACAAAAATTACAAAAATACACAACAAGACAATAGTTTATTATCTTACTTTTAAAATTCTTCTTTCTTTAAAATAAAATGATATGATTTTTAATGAATAAATATTGTACCTTAAGTTATGTTAATGTTAATTGTGTTAGTTATATTAAGTTTAAAATGTTTCTATGGCTTATAAGGCATTATATATTTTAAACTTAATATAACATGTACCAAGCATTTATTTATAACATCTTTCATCTCCATATTTCTGACAAAATAAATAATTTCATTTCATTTCAAAATCATTTCATTTCGTTTCGTTTTATTGATATGTTAGTAATCTTTTATCTTATTGTGTTTTTTTTATTTTAAATACTAGTGGGCCTCGAAGACATTTTCCTGCCTTGAAAAAATAAAAATATAGAACCCGGTTGCAGAGTTACCTACCGGGGCCAATTGTGTACCTCAACCATCCAGGGCCCCCCACTCAAATACACAAAAATTTTCTTGGATTCCGATTTCAGCGCCACCTACCGGTTCCAATTGTGGATCTAAACCATCTAGAGGCCCACTTAAAGAAATACAAAAAAAAACTTAGATACTGATTTTAGCGGCACCTACCAGGTCCAATTGTGAATGTAAACCATCCAGGGACTCACTTGAACACACATAAAAAATCTTAGATACTGATTTTAACGCCACTTACCAGGTCCAATTGTGAATATAAACCTACTAGGGACCAACATAAACACACACAAAAATTTCTTGGAGACCGATTTTAGCAGCACCAATTGTGAATCTACATCGTCCCGAGACGCACTCAAATACGCACAAAATTCATCAAAATTACCGATTTTGAGTTATAGCGAGATTAACGAACAGCAATTGATTTATATATATAAGAAGAAGATGTACTCTTTGGTAAAATTCCATTAATTCTTCGAAAAGTATAATTTTGTTATGAGTTAGCGAGAATCGAATTAAAATGCCGTTAGAATTATTATAGAGTTTATTAGAACTATACAAACACGTATAACACAGGTACAAATATAACCGAACACAACAAATCCAAACGTTACGCAGAAGGTCGTGATTCAATAAAACGCGCAAAGTCCGTCACTATTAGATTCTCGAATGTACACACGTCACGCCCGTATCGTAGTTCTAGCTCAACTGACTCCTCTCTCAAGCAGGCCGTCGTTTTATACTTCACAAATGCAAATGTGTCCACCCGGCAACATCGACACAATTTCCTAGAATTAGCTTGTAATCGTAATCCGCAACACCTGGCTAATGATATAGCCTGCAGGTGGCCGTAAACAAGTACAATAAAACAATAGGCTGTCCTCCACAATAACTAGAAACGTATGCCAATAATTAAGTGAACAAAAGAAGACGATCAGAAAAGGATTACAATTAGTGCAAATGCCGACAGATAATAAAATGTGCTTTTATAGATTGGGAGTGGCATTTGACTTTGTCAAGGTCTAAGTTGTAACAATATAATAAATAAATAATTCTTTTATTTCATATTTATCAATCTCAGGTTCTTTTTTCAATAAATGCAAAATTATATTATACAATATATAGTTTTGCATTTATTGAAAAAAGAACCTGAGATTGATAAATATGAAATAAAATAATTATTTTTATCTAGAAATATTGCTGGGGCGATATTATAAATCAGTTTGTCTGTCTGTTACGCTTTCACAGAAAATCTACATAGCATTTTTTGCTTTTTGCTGTATAATTATTCTTACGTGCTGTGGGTACATTACATTTTTTGGCCCAAAAATCCCCGTCTCTTCCCTACCGATGGTGTGAGGCAATGAAATAAATAGTTACATTTAGAAACCGGCACCAGGGTTTATTCACCAGGGTTCGACCTGAAGCGAAGCGGCAGAAACAAGCTAGTCATATACAGCGCGTTCCATTGGTAGCTCACAATGACCACGTTCACCACTGCGATTTTTCCCGTTCCTCTTGCTTGCGGGCGTTACAATCATAAACTTTAGTGGGACGGTTATTCGACCCACCTCTTGACATGGGTCGTTGTGAGCGTTGCGTGATCAAAAATTATGCCGTCATTAGTGACGTTTATGCCACGACCATAACGACTGCGGTCGCCATGTGGAACGGCTGACGGAGTATTTTTGGCGTTGTGAGCTACTAAAGGAACGCACTGATAATATGACCTATAAGCGATACAGGCATATGAATGCCACATGAAGACCTTGATGTCGGGTGGTCACAATAGTGTCGCGCTCCACTGCCCGCTGTCCAACAATGGTATGCTACGCTCTATTTAAAATTAACATTTAATGGCCGAACGGCCCAGAGTTCTATGGCCAATTGTGCTAGTTCAAAATCTCGGCGTTGTGAAGATATTCAAAATAAGATTTTATTGCGACAGTATCAAAAATTCGTATTCTACTAAATCCACAATATCTTCTTCATATCGTCGCGGCAGAATAATAGTAGAAAAAATTGGTATTGCCATTAACAGCAATAGCGTTAGCCGAATTGAATATTGAAAAGCTACCAAACAATACCAATTTTAAACATTTATTCATATCGCGAGTCTTCGCTTATTCCAAAGAGAGTGGCGTGCCCGTGGCACGCCATTGCTAATGACAGAAAACCGAAATCAGGCAAACCTATGACTGAAACGATAGTGTCCGACGATTTTGACGATATAGTAATAGCAGAATTGGGTCCATGTAATATAGATGATCTATGATCGCAATCAGAGGACTTTAGAAATAGTGGAAGAACTTCGCGTCTCTCTGCGTACCGACTGTACAATGGGGAGTGTTCCGAGGAACTATATAGAATGGTGCCTTCGTCTTCCTTTTACCACCACACTACACGCCATTGGCTGGGCGTTCATCCCCACTTCCATAAGCCGCTTCGCTCTTGTACGGCAACGGTTCTCTAGAACGTTTCTCTTGCGCACCGTGGGGAATTGGAATGAGCTCTCAGCCGTGGTTTTCCCGCTACAATATGGGGCTCTTTTAAAAAGGTGTCATAAAATTTCTTCTAGGCCGGCAGCGCGGTAGTGACATCTCTGGTGTTGCAAACGTCATAAGGGGGCGGTAACAGCTTTCCATCAGGTGGGCCGTCTGCCTGTCTGCTGAACTCCAGCTATCAAAAAAAGCTACAAAATTACAGTTGAGTTGTACACGACTTACAGTTGAACTTAGATTTTTAGGAATCCGTAGCTAGTAGTAGATATTTTTTGATTTTTATATTATTTATATATTGCAAAACTGCCAAACAGGAAAACGGCTCTTCTGATAGAAAGCGAAGGCAACGCGTGGCTAGCCTTTAAGATGGGACAGGAGGGATGAGATAATGGGGGGAAGGCATGTCATCAGAACTTTCACTCACCGCACAATACACGATTAGCTCACATGGATGGTGTCTGGTGATTCTAGCATGGTTCTTCCACGTCTAATGATAATGGAATCTTTATAAAATTCTTCACGTCTGTCCTACTGTTTGCACGTGTGTCAGTCAATGTTTTATTCAGATTAAGAAACACCTAAGTTACATACTAAAATAGAAAGTTTGAAATTAATCATACAAAAATTATTAACTATTGAAGTTGTGTGCGCAGATCCAAAGTTAAAAGAAACCCCCGGATATTCCGTACCCACAAAACCGCTGAAGATAATAGTATAATTTTGTTGCCTTCAGTTGCTGTGTTGATGTTTGTCCAATAACAAAAATAAATATAGTAGAATATAAAATAATATAGACTCACCCAAAATCTCGTCGACTAAGAAGTCCACCTTGGCTTCATAAGTATAGGTATATATATATATATCTTGCACATATCTTGAAACCAGCTCAATCAATCATTCAAATAATAACAACCACTTTTCAGGGCGGCTGCAATTTAATTTGGTTATATAACTCACTGCACTTGCCAAAAATCTATTATTTCTTACATGTCTGTCTATTTAACACCGCAAATGAATCCGACAACACAATGTACAAAAAGTAAGCCACAATTGGAGGGACAAAGATAGATATGCATATATACCAGTATACAAAAAGATGGGAAATATGTTTGTATCAATAATGTGTACTCAAGTTTGAAGAAGAGATGGGGTTACCATGACTTAAAAACCCTTTGTTCAGCATTAAATAATAAACAAAAGTATATCAGTTATTATTATTTATACTAAAAATAAAACTATAAGCTAATTAAAAATTATGTATCATATCACTGCCAGAGGGAAGCGTGCCCAGAAGGCTGGCTGCATTACCACACTAGAAGTCAATGCCAACCCAATAAACCAGATTTCTAGTCCCGGGTGGCGTCAAAGATTTTCCTACAAACACCTTTGTAGAAACACTTTGCGGATGCTTCTTACGGACCTAGTGTCTCAACTCCATACAACACAAATATATGTCCCTTTTCTAAGGATACATATTTGCGCCCTTTGAGCGTTTCAGCAAGCAGTGTTACCTGCCTCCGACTCAGTAATTGGAGGATGTGACAGAGCCAAAATGTCGACAGCAAATTATTTCAGAAATGACTGAATCTGTATGGGTGAAAATTTACAATTGTCAGTAGATGGAGAAATAGTTATATATGATATTGCATACTTCTTCTTACTTCTTCAGCCGTTAGTAGTCTACTGTTGCATATATGCCTCCGCAAGTTTGCGACACGTCCTGATCCTCCGCTACTTTGAACCAGCCCTGTCTTGATGACTTTCTTGATGACTTTCTTGATGACCTTACGCAGATCATCGCTTAAACATTGAATGAAAGACTTATTTTTTGAAGTGAAACTTCTTTAGAAGCGATGTAATTTGTAACTCGATGAAACGAAAAAGAGATAAAAATATAAATCTATAGGACTAAGCCTGTGAGAGAATGAGATAGAATAAATACATTATATTTAATAATTTAAACACTATGCCCATACAGATAGAGTTGGAAATGTTTTGAAGTTTTTTTTGTTAATACTTCGAATTTCGTGTTTTAAAGCTTACATATATTATAACGTCTAAGCCAAGTTGTGGTAGCGTAATGGCTAGCACACGCGTCCCTAACTCAAAGGGCGCGGGTTCGATCCTGGCCGGAACGCATTCACCACTTAGTCAGTTTTCTGACCTAATGTGCATATTGTTACAATTACCACGTGCTAATAACGGTGAAGGAAAACATCGTGATGCAACCTGCACATCGAGATAACCGATGTGTCAAACCTGTCAAGCCGCCTTGGACAAGCGTGGCGGGTATACTGTCCGTTCCCCTATAGTGGGAGGCCCGAGCCCAGCAATGGGACATTTATGGGCTGCTATTGTTATTATTATATATTATAACAATATACTATATGAAATGTAACGTCACGATATTTAGAATCCTTTGTCATATTTAGTTTCACTTCTACTGCGTGTGAACTGCACACACACATTTTTTTGTTATTTTTATAAATTCCGTTTCAAAAAGTAATAAAATTGTTCAAGTTTTTTTTTAATACGTCGTAATAATATGCGCACAAACCGGACACACATTTAAGCTTCGCGTTAATATGTTAAGCGCGGGAATGTTAATAAAAATGGATGGGAGGCTCGGCCCGCGTGGGCTTAACCCCAAATTACGCGAGACCTGACTACATCAACCCTGTGCATGTATATAATTAAATTTCTACATGTTACCTTAAAAAAATATTATGTTTCATTACACCGATGACTTCGGACTCGCGAGACTTGGCTGAAGGGGGCCCATCCACGGTCCAGCATTGCAGTCCGCTTAGCAGTCTGCCACATAACGCAGGACTGTGAATGTGGTTGCAGCCTGCATTGCGTCCAGCAACACCGAACAAAATTCCCCCTTGTAGAGCACCAAATGTTGAGAATGACATAAACAAGAGACTAAACACCACTCTGCAAAAGCTTTATACGACAGCAGCCCTAAATCTATTATATTATTAAATTCTAAAGATGCCGTGTCTGTACATTGAAGCTATTAAAAAACAACTGCAATACATTATATAAACGATGGAGAACACGTTGCAACTTTTCGCTGTTTTCGCTGATCGACAGCAAATTCTGACTTAAAATCTGCGCTACTTTTTATCGTGGGAATCCCGTGGGAATTTTCCCGGGAGCGGTTAGTAGTTGTTAGGACGCATAAAATTAGCTTATTCCGACACAGGTTTCACTGAAACGATAGCTTACATTTTTTTTAATGCTGCTGTTTTTGTGTATCGGGGAGTCCCGCAGGAATTCCAAGTCAAGTGTGGACTGGTCGCGGGCATATCCTACTTGTTATATATAGTATGTATTTTCTTCAGTTTTCGCGACTAATAACAATAATTAAAACTACATTTTAACGTAGTTATAATAAACATAAACCAAAATTAAATTGAAATTATGAAAATAAACAACTTGAACAGTAAATAATAACTTTAACATTACTTATCGACTCTTGACAACTTTATCTTCTATGATCAAGGCTACTTTTTTTTTTATTGCATGAGTTCAGCGGACAGGCAGACGGCCCACTTGATGGAAAGCGGTTACTATCGCCTATGGACATTTACAACACCAAAGGTGCTACAAAAGCGCTGCCGCTCTCTTAACGGGGATTGGAACATGGCCACTAATGCTGGAAAACAAATCAAGGTTGTTATGGCGGCATACTCTAAACTAGGGGTGGTAGCCATCCAGTCGGACAAATGCCCTACCACCTGGCTGTGGATTGTTTTGTCGCCTCGTACGACAGGCCGCCCGCCCGCAGGAAATTGTATTATTTCTTCGTCCCTGCACGGATAATACTACTTAAAAATAGCCGAAACATCCAAATAAAAATAAAATGAAATACCGCGCTAAAAACTGTTAAAACGTTGTTTGAATTATGTATACTTGTAATTAAAAGTGAAGAAAGTACTAAATTGTATACATGTACAATTAGGAGTTTTCTAAATACATAGGTATATGGGTTTTGTTTGAGATGTGTATAAGTCAGTGTAATTACTAGGCCCCCATTGATTTTGACTTACGATGCATAAACTTGCCCTGGTTCGCTTATTGCAAGTCATGCGGGTTTCGGGATGAAATTTTTACTGTAGTAATATATCGATAGAACAACAAGAATCTTATATATAAAAATGAATCGTAGAAATGTATGTACGAGCATAATTTGAGAACGACTTTACCGATTTTCATGATATTTGTTTTGTATGTTTGAATGGGTTCCTGGCTGGTTTAGATTCACAATTAGAACCGGTAGGTGGCGCTAAAATCAAGTTCTAGAATCATCCTAATCACCTGGACTGATTTTGGTGATTTTGTTTGTGTCATGAAACAGTCTTTCAAGAATTCAGAAAATATGGCGGTACGAAGTTCGCCGGGTCAGCTAGTATAAATATAATAATGCATAAACATACCTCTTAGCAAAGATTATCCACCCGTAACTTTTCCCCCTTCTTGTGGAGACGAAAATGCCTTACTACCAGTATTCGTTAGAGTTAGTTCTCGAAAAATGTCATGACATGCTATACTGGGATCGATCAATTATCACGTACAGGACTATTGTGCTGTGACGATGTTCGTTGACATCAACATACCTCACAATGATAATCTCGTGAAGAAAGTAAAACTAAGTAAATACCTACTTAGATCTAGAAAATCCCAGAAAACGTCCAACAGCTATGCTTTTTTTAAACTTGCTTAAAAAATTAGTAAAGCAACGTTTGTGCGAGAATGCCTATTATACGACGAAAGGTTTTTTAGAAGACCGCACCGTATGGGAATAATGCTCCCACTATCAAGCGCTTTCATTAATAAATAATTCAATACAAATTACTTTGTTAAACCTTGTATTAATTCAAAATACATTTAAAAAAAGATCACGAATGTATATATAGTTACATATTAATTATAAAGTAGTGATATGTTGTTATTGGGGAGTTTGTTGCGTCGCTTTTTCTCTTTTAACAGTAGCTAAAATTGCCTTGGAAGCGGTGGTAGACACACAAATTTCAATAAGTATTTCGAATCTGTAAGATTCCATTTTAAAATAAATACACTCAGTTACATTTCCAAATTTTGCTCACGAGGTTACCACCATCTGGCGTCTGGAGTTAACGGGCATTGTGCCGTGTGCCGACTTGCTGTGCTAAAAAGTCATTATGACACAATTTTTTAATTGTGTCATAATGGCTTTTATTATTGTTACGATATACAGGACTCGAATTAAAATAAATGCCGTTGGAATTACTATAGAGTTTATTAGAACTGTACAAACACGTATAAAACAAATACAAATAAAACTGGATGCAACCAGTTCACACTGCACGATTCAATGCAATTTGACACGCGCAAAGTCCGTCGTCTATATCGCTAATCGAAAGTACTACAAATATCTTACTCGTATCGTAGTCGTCGCTTGACTGCCCATCTCTTCGTTCGGACACCCTTTTATACTCAGCTTAGGACCGTGTAAACAATGATCTTCACGAATCACACCTGCGCCACCATCGACGCTATCCCAGAAAAAATAATTCTGCACACCTGCAGGATTATGTCTGCGAACGGCCATAAACAAGTTCAATAACAATAGGCTATTGTCTAAATAAAAGAACTCTGAATAGAGGAAGGGCAATAAACCAAGTTTTATGGCAGGCAGATGTACATCCCTTGTATTTGGCCCAACTTGTTACAGTATTTTAATACAATAGAAATCGTAATTAGATTTTATCGATAAATCTGTAATAAACTACATAACAACAACACTAGACATAGCAAACTGGATGACCATGCTTCCTTATAAACTGTATATAAATTGTAGGGCTCTTTATTGTCTTCAAACAGACCACTGTTTGCGTATGGCATGTTCGCTCTTTTAGTACCAACCCATATAGTTTATGGCCAATAGAGTTCCGAGTAAAATTGGTTCCGGTAGAACTTTGTTGCTAGTAAAACACTATTGATACTTTCATACCAATTGTAAATAAAATAATACGAGTCCATAAATGTGTAATGACAGTACATTTGCGGGCAGGAACGGAGACCAAATACAATTACCTGCGCTGAGGCGCCCTGTCGTAAGAGGCGACAAATCAACCCACAGCCAGGTGGTAGGGTATTTGCTCGACTGGATGGCTACCACCCCTGGTATAAAGTATATCGCCATAACAACCTTGAGTTGTGTTCCGGCATTAGTGACCAGGTTCCAGTACCCCTTAAGAGAGCAGCAGCGCATTTGTAGCACCTTTGGTGTCGCAAATGTCAGTAGACGACGTTAACCACTTTCTATCAGGTGGGCCGTCTGCCTGTCTATTGAACTCATGGTATTGAAAAAGAGCACCCGCTACGCTGGTCTAAGGTAGGTAGACGGGTTTTACACATATGTAATCAGTAGAAAGTACAAAGGAAAAAGAATACTTGTGAAGACAATCGCCCAGTCAAAAATGTAACAATGAAATGACGGAGCAGAGATCTTACACTCAGACGCCTTTTGTAGTTTTTTTTCGTCCGATCAGCTCGAAAGAGTCAATGAAGCTTTAGATAGAAGAAAGAAAGAACAACACTTCTTTAAAAGTACAATAACATCTATGCAGATAAATAAAATTGAAGTGTCTGTTTGTAATATCAAAATAACAACGTTTTACTAGATGCATATGAAAAGTATATACGGTACTTATATCATGGAAAAAGACTACTATTGTTCTTCCAGGCTTATATAAAAAAATGTTTAAAAATTTTGCCTGCCTGTCTGTTTCGGCTTGTCTCTGATATGGTTGGACCGATTTTGACGGGACTGTTACTGGCAGATAGATGGTGTTATAAGGAGTAACATTTAAAATACTAGGCTAGGAGGGACTTTTAAAATTAGGATTCCGCGAAAAATCCACCCGGACGAAGTCGCATGCACAGCTAGTAGTCTATATAATACAAAAATTAATGAAATATGAAATGGAAAGTGTACTTTAATCTATATTTATTACTTGGTACAATGAAGAAATTTATAAATAATCTAATACAATAAAAGAAAACTTAACTTATTTGTATTGTATTCTACCCATATCCCTGAAGACTATAAGTAGAATACTGAGCCTAGATCACCGTCTTCTATGGGTAAGGTGCCCAGAAGGCTGGCTACGTTTTCTCGCTGGATCGCCACACTGATCCGTTGCCCGAGGCAAGCACCAGCCCTCTGATCACCTGACGAGTCAATGAATCGTTTTGATAAATTTTGGTAGAGGCTCATGGCCTCAGGACCCCACGATCCAAACGTCTTGACAGCAAACGGCATGAACATATAACTCTCACTTAGGGTTGCATATTTGCGCTGCTTGAGTGATTCAGCTGTTTCCGCCGCTGAACCGGCTGATCTAACGTGTTTGGTAAATGGGATGCGGCCAACGTGTCTACGCAGGTCACATCCCACACCAAAGGCTTGCCACGCTGCCAGGGAATCAGAATCATTCCGTCAGGACGCCTGTCATCGTCACGTGCAATACCGTTCGGCTCCAATAAAGCCGGCAAGTTGGCGGTGACAAGAGCCCTCCGTGAGACATCATTCAAGGCGGCGTGGCGTGACCATCTGCCGGCACTGTGGCGGCAAGAAAGGCCGTAGTATCCTGGGTTGATTACCTCTGTTCCACAGTCGCATGTGTGTGGTGCACATATGCGAGAACCCAAGCGCAGGTTTATAGCTCAATAAAAGGAAGTATTATCCATCAATGTACCTATATTTGGAGAGAGGATTAATAGAGGATTAGAGGATAGCTTGGAGCCAAAAACCAGACTCTTTACAAGAAACGGCAAGGATGCGGGCACGTCCTGTAGAGTTAGTTGAATTTAAAAGTTCTGTATTTAATCCTCTACAAATAGGTTCATCTCAGCATCGTTGCGAATTCAGGATCGCGACAATGTCTTCACCAAGACAGGCCGTTTTCCGGGCGTTTAGTGCTTCTGCACTAGTACAGATGAAAGAAAAGCAGGTAGAGCAACGCTAGAGATTTTGCGGATGCCTAATCCTCCAAACCTAATGGGTGGGGAAGCTTGGATCCAACAACTGTCTGAGAGTTCAGAATTTATAATTTTAGTAAGCACATTATTAATCCGGTCCTCTAGTGGTTTTATAAGATTAGAAATTTTTTAAAGCGGGGCGCATGGTAAGACATATGTTAATTTGGTACAAACAGACAATCTCGGATAATGTTATATGCTATTTGAGAGTGAGTATCGAAAAGTTTAGACCATGATAGATCAAATTTGGCTGATTGCTCAGACAGATAATTTGGTATGTTTGCAAGTGCACTTAATAAATATATAAAAACAATTCAAAAAGGTTGTGAAACAAAAACGAACGACGAAAGACGTTTGAGAGAAAGCCCTCTGGGAGTTGTCTCCTCAGGAAACAATTAATACTTCTCTAGTTTTGTTTTGTTCTGCTTGAGATTTCATTACTACCCGTGCGCAGACGGTTTGCCGATAGCCTCATGATGACACGCGTCGATGGTCAGTAGGGTTGACAAAAAAGGTTACATAAATAGTTGTTGCCAAAAATTTATTATTGTATATACTTTACATAAGCATATACAATAATAGTAAGAATCGGCTAAACTTCTGCGTGCGGCTTATAAAATCATATTTTTTCGGACTAAAACAGTTAAAGATTGCTAAGAATTTTTATCGAACTTTCAGTTATCGATTGCTTTATCAAAAAAGCTAGAGATACCACGAATATTGGTTTGGCTAAATACCGAATATTTGGCCATGCTCTCGGTCGAAGCGCCGACCATTCGGCTATCGAATGTTCAACGTAAGATGCATGCAATTCGCGCTTTAGTATTAGAGCAATCATTTGTGAAGTATTTTCTTAGGATCTTGCGAATGATAGGTACACATAAATTATAAACTATGTTTTAACAGCTTTAAGCGCGATTTTAAATGACTTTTATTTGATTGTGACAGTTTAAAAACTGGCCGAAACGTAATATTAAAACACAAAATTAATTCAATTCGCATTTAACTCTCAATTTTTGACGGAAATATATACAATTTTAAAATGCTAGAAAGAGGATACATTTTTATACTGTTTGGAGTTAAGACAGTAAGTAGCTCTGTGGGATCATTCTGCAAAGAATTTCTATAAAGAAATTTGTAGAAAACTTTTTGATGGCACCCATGACCGGAAGGGTGGTTCATTCTTCGCACAGTGAACTAGCATTGCCATCCAGTATGGCAATATGGTTACCCTTCTGGGCACGCTTCTCTCTGGCAGCGTTGTAGTACATAGTTTTTAATTAGTTTAATTTTTTGTGTTTTTTTAGGTCAATACAGATAAATTACCTTCGAGAAGTTTTTGCGTTTGTAGTAGACGGTCAGCCCATAAATAAATAAACTAATAGTTTATATACATTTTTATAGGCAGGTACTTGATATGAAAATAATAATATTAAACAATTTTAAAATAATAAATATTAATATTAAACATAATTTTTACATCCTTATCCTCTCTTTCATCCGATGAATCATTTGTGTTCATTCTAATTCGTTCTGTTATTATATTTAAAGCCTCATCCCTGCACTGAAATTTATTTTCCTCTTCAATAGCATGTAGACAAAAAAAAATTATTCCTCTATAGTTCTGCTATTAATTTTTTCCTTCGGAAGTTACACTGCTCGAATTACTATTGCACTCACTTTCGAAATATTTGTACAAATTATACAAAACTTCTTTAGTTTGGGAAGTCCTAGGCTTCAACATCGGAACTATTTTTAATTACCAACTTTAATATCAAACAAGAATAATTAGCAATAAATAATAACACTGAACAAAAGAAAACAAGAATGAAACAAATAAAATCAATTGATTTATTAATTATCAAACTAAAACCTAGTCGGGCTTCACAATAATTAGCAAAGTAAATAATTATTATTTATTTGACTTTCACCATTGACTTTTGATTGTAAATATATTATCTTCTTCAAAATGTAACGAACCTCTTTTTGCTGATTGTACAAGGAAATTTAAATTTCAAGTTTAGAATTCCTGTAAATATACAAATACTACTACAAACGCAAAAACGTCTCATAGCTAATTTATCTGTATACTATTTTTTTCGAACACAGTCGCTAGCGAACATGATTTTGCGAGGGCCAAAAACTAGTTAATTAATTGCCCTGACACTTAATAAATTTGCTTAAGAGGCTATATAGACCTGATTCAAATCGGTGTTTCAGAAAATCAACCCCGCACGGCCGATATTTACTTCGATGAAACAGCGCGCGTAATAAAAGTTCGAGCGTGGCGAAATATTGCAACTGAACATACCTACGTGCACCATGTCCATACCAACTTGATTCGCTTAATTTCATTCTAAGGCTGACGAGTACGACAGCGAGACAAAATATCCTAAAGTGAGACAGATCGTTTATAAGCTTAGTAGGTATTGAAATTTTGACGTAACTTGCTAACCGTCTTTACCTCAACGGTTCACAAAGCGTAATAGTAACTAGGTAGTATAGGGTTCTAATCCTCCTCAGGCTATATGTCTTTTTTTATTTTTTAATAATTTTTTAGACGAGTAAACTTTATTGAAATGATGTAATTGTATTATGGAACAACAATGAATTCATATATAGGTATATATTATTATAAATGCGAAAGTAACTGTCTGTCTGTCTGTTCCCTTTTCACGGAAAAGTACTGGACCGATTTGACTGAAACTCAGTATATATATATATTTTTTCGATGCCGAGAATAGGATGCATTTTATTTATTATATATTTATTTTATCCCGGAAAATGTGATAGTTTCTGGGATAAAAATATATTTGTCTTTCTGTTTGTTCTGCTTTTACGGAAAAAACTATTAAATCGATTTGGCTGAAATTCGGTATATATGTAATTTAATAATGACGGTGAACAAGGAATACTTTTCATCCCGGATAATGGGATAGATGTATGTAAAGGTTATCTCAAAAAGTATAACAGGTTTTATTTTCAGTCATTTCGGTCATTTCATTTTATCATTTAGGCCCGTTCGGCCACATATATTTTCATCCCGGAAACTATCTCATTTTTCGGGATGAAAAGTATCTCTTGGCCACTCTCGGTATTAAAATTACATATTAGGTTGGGGAAAAAGTCTTTTCGCATATAGTATGTATGAACTTGTAATAAGATCTCTTTGGCTATACCATTTGTATCTAGCTGGTTTTGGTATCATTAAAAAGTTTTAATTTTAAAGAAGACAATTCTAAATTCAAATTTGGAAAATGTGTGATTTTCATTTGTTTTGCTTTAAAACAAGTGAATGTAATGAAGAAATTGGATACATTTTAAAATTTTATTACAAAAAAGGAAAATGCAACACAAGCCGCGAAAAAAAATTGTGATGTTTATGGACCTAATGCAGTATCTGTGAGAGTAGCGCCAATTTGGTTTAAGCGTTTTCAATCCGGAATTTTTGATATAAAAGATGCACGTCGCTCTGGTCGCCCTGTTACGGACAAAATTTATGCCATTTTTGAAAAAGTGGAGCAAGATCGGCATATTAGTTGTTATGATGTAGCTGGAGAACTGGGAATTGACCACAAAACGGTTTTGGCGCATTTGAAAAAAGCTCGATATTTGGGTGCCTCATGAGCTCCCTGAAAGAAACCTAATGAACCGTGTACTCATTTGTGATTCTTTATTACGACGTAATGAAACCGAACCATTTTTGAAGAAGCTGACAACTGGCGATGTATAGTGGATCACGTACGACAAGAACGTGTGAAAAAGATCGTGGTCAAAGGCCGGTCAGGCTTCACAGACTGTGGCGAAACCCGGGTAACTCGTAACAAGGTGATGCTGTGTGTATGGTGGGATTGGAAGGGCATTATTCATTATGAGCTGTTACCGCCAGGCAGGATCATCGATTCTGAATTGTACTGCTACCAACTGATGAGATTAAAGCAAAAAGTTGAGAGAAAGCGGCCGGAATTAATCAACAGAAGGGGCGTGGTTTTGTCACCATGATAACGCTAGACCTCACACATTTTTAGCTACTCAGCAAAAATTACGAGAGTTTGGCTGGGAGGTGTTAATGCATCCGCCGTATAATCCTGACCTGCTTGAACCTTCAGATTTTCACCTGTTTCGGTCTCTGCAGAATTCCTTAGACAGTGTCAGGTTAACATCACGAGAGGACTGCCAAAACCACTTGTCGCAGTTTTTTGATCAGAAACCCAAAATTTTTTATAGCAATGGGATCACGTCCCTACCTACAAGATGGCAAAAAGTTATCCAACAAACTGGCACCTACATACTTTAGTCAAATATAAATAAACTTTCTAAAAAAACCTTTTGAATTTTTATATAAAATGCGAAGAAACTTTTCCCCAACCTAATAGAAAAGTATTTTTATTGCATTTTATAAAATTATTTAAGAAGAGAAAAAGACCATTTTATCAACTTTGATATAAAAATAAAAAATCTACTAGATCAAGTGAAGCTAGTAGGAGTCGAACCCACACAGTATCTGATTTAGACCAGTCCACTACCGTATACGCCAAATAAGTATAGCTCGATCAGCTCGAAATTGTGGTTATTATTACTCCTTCATTTATTTAAAATTTAATTTCGAATAGCACGCTCGAGCAGAGCGACGCGTGTACACAGCACCGAGCCGTCCGGCGTATTGATAAATTCCATACATTGGGACCGGCAAGCGTGATTTTTTAAGTCATTTATAATAAAATAATTAATTACTTGCAAATTCTCTAAGTAACCGAATAATCAAACTATAATAAGTACATTTCTTATATGATATGTTACTGTTATTTATTTTAGCGATGTACGATTAACAGTAATAACATAACACAAGATTGAAGAACACGTTTAGAGGTTACTTTGCAATTATTTTCTATCGAGAAAATTTATCGAAAATGCGTTTTGAGTACATAGTTTACCTCAGAAATATGATCAAGATTGACATATATTTTTTTCACCACAATAAAGTATGTATAATTACTGTAACAAGGGCTGAGAAATCGATCAAAAAAGGCTTTTTGTCTGTTGACTCGCTGTTAAGCTCTAATACATACATTTTCTTATGCTAAATTACGCGTTTTTTGCTACTTAATTATACTTACTTAACTGATGATAATAAATACGATGTTGGGTGTATTTAGTATACTATTATGTTGTTTTAAAATACTTCAAACAATCCATTTACTCCCAAAATAGAAGTAATCTTTATACTTAATGAAGTTAAATTTTAAAAGAAACTTTGTAAAGGCGTTGGACTCGTTGAAGCAGAGTTTCCAAAATTTATTTCAACAACAATTGTTTGACTTTAATTAGTCGTAACGTAGAATTGACACTCGATAATTAAAGTTGGTCTTTCAACTTGGAAGTAACATTATATCAATTTTAAATGAATTTGATTGACAATTGTAATATTATTTATCAAAGGGAGAAAATAAAGGAGTAGGCATTCTTCCGAAGTATATTGTGCTTTACGGCAATGTTATAGTTATTTAGTAGCATAGTTGTTCTTGTCTTGTTTCTTTTTAAAGTTAATAATTAATTTTGTTATGCACTCTCTTATTTCTAAAAGATACAAACGGCTATTTCCTTAATTGAATAATAATGTTATATTTTTATTTATTCGGTGATTAGCGTCTGTTTTGTATAGAGTAAGTAGTTTTCTATAATTTAACGAAATTTTATGCAATAATATTTATCTGTGGTAACTGTTTACAGATTATAATTCAAAATCTCTCAATTGTATTGTGTATAGACGATATTCACTACATTTTATTTTCATGTTGGCAGACGCGATAGATTTATACTGTGTTCGGTTTATTTTATTACATGTAAAACTTTAAGTATAATATTTTATATAATATCTTATATAAAATATTATCTAAAATTTCCACACAATAATGTATTAAGTTCTTGTCATTCATAACTCTTTAATTAAAATAGTTTATCGATGACTTCAATCCGCTATCGGTTGTGCCAATTTTTACTAAGTTTCTTATACTGTAAAATTGTTGAAGGAATGGCGAGGTGTTCTAAAAATGCTTGTCGAGTGTGAAGAGTCAGTGTATGGAATATATGTAAGCCGTAAGGTTCTCTGATTACAAATATAGTGACCAGTTGCTGTACTTTTATTACCAAAAACCCTTCTGAGTTGTTGCAAGTATTACAATACATCCCATTCAGAATGCCATCGTCAGTATTTTATAATATACTTTATAGCTATATAAATGACATAATCCGCCGAGCTCTTGTTAGCGTCGGCGTACCTGTCACATTGAAACCAAATGGCGACGATGGCAAGAGGCCGGATGGTATGTCACTTATTCCTTAGAAGATGGGACGGCCGCTTGTTTGGGACGCGTCATGTGTAGACACTCTAGCGCCGTCACATCTTCCAATGACTGAGTTAGAGGATGGCACCGCTGCTACAAAAGCTGAAGGTCTCAAACGGCGCAAATATGGAACCCTATTATACCGTGGGTTCTATCGACAAAGAGTTTGCTAGAAGAAAACTCTTTTAGGGTTAAGCTCGTCTTTGTACATCACCACTATTGTATAATTTTGTATGTAACTTTTATGTAAAATAAAGGACAAAGAATATTACTTAGAATCACAAACTCAACTAACCATAGAAGACATTAAGTTACTAGCGTTGTTACTCACAGTGCCTTCCCTCCATGATAACGGTATGTCACAAATCGACCTAAGCTTACGAAACAAATCAGGGTCGTGTTTGGCACAATACCAAAGCTCGTTTGTATGTCTTGAGATTTTGATCTGCTGAGAAATATCACCATTGTCATTAGGAATTAGTTGTTTAGATTTAGGAATGATAAATCTGTGACTATGACTACAATGTTTGTCTGAAACCATTTTTTAGTGGCTGAAGCAAATAAACAGTCAGACGGCCTACTTGATAGACTTTGAAGAAATTTTATGACGCCCTTCTTAAATAACTTTAAATAAAAAAAATATATGCTTGAGTTCAGCAGACAGGCAGACCGCCCACCTGATGGAAAGCGGTTACTATCGCTTATGGACATTTTTAACATCAAAGGTGCTACTCATGCGCTGCCGCTCTCTAAAGTGTGACTGGAACCTATAGCAACAAAGAAAGGAAGACAAAGTTTATTTGGAGAAATATTATGACGCTCCCAACTGAGATTTTCCCACAGCATACATCGTAACTCTGTGCAAATGCCTCCGGTAGAACTCATTCCAAAGCACCAACGCGTTTTGTAAGACAGTATAAGCGAGTTCGCTTATAGACACTGACACAATTTTCTTATTTGGAATTCACCGTTCAAACCGCTTAATCCTATATCCATTACGCAGGTTTCATCAGGTTAATTTGTGTACATTTGCAACCAACACAAACGCTTCATTAGTGATGCTGGATTCCAGATTCGGATATATCCGCATTCCATACTAATATATAAATGTTAAACTGATTTTATTTGATTATTCTTATGAGAATTGTTCTTATGGTAATGAGAATTAATCTATATACATAAAATGCAACTGATTACATTTACTAACAGGTTTAACCCTGAACGTGAGATATTCGCGTAATAAGTATTCAAAGTACGTAATAACCAATATGAATTGAGTGATATGTTCGATGTAGTATGTACTTTCAATACCATGATCATGCCTTTTGTCCAGTAAATCGTAATAGTTTTCGAGGTGTTTGTAAGAACATTAACACGGCACTCATTATATAGATTTAAAATTTGATATACTTTTATTGATGTTTGATAACCAAGACATTTTTACCGGAAAATTAGATAATATCCACGGGATACTGGTTGTATGTCTACACGAGTGAATCGCATGAAAAGATCTAATTAATTGTATATTACTTGCAAACTTTATGAAGTTAATTTGATTTCGTTCATGAAATATGCAATGGCGTGGTTTATTGTTGGTATTTTTTTAATTTTGATTCAATAAATAATATTTCCCATGAAGTCATAAATTTACAGTAAATATTCGAATCATAAACCTTTATAGGCCTTCATTTACTACTAATAACGTTAAATTGCATACTTTTAAATTTAATGTTAAGTCATAAAATTACTGACTACGTCAGCACATACAATCATACAAGTTCTGGTGAAAACTCTTATATTAATTACTTAGATAATTTATTTTTTAAAATATATTCCGGCATGGAATTGCGCATATAGTCATATTGAAAATGCAAGGAGTGATTTGGGTAACAAAGTACCAAATATACCAAATATTAACTATTTGGGCAGGGTTTCCCCTTTATTGTTCAGCATTTGATGTGAATATTCACACAGCACAGTAAGCAATAAACTCGTCTACACGCCACTACGCCTTTTATACGAAAATGTTACCCTACAAAACAATAACATTGCATCATTGCTAACAAAGCAATTACATCATAGTGTTGCCAGGATTATAAAAACAATTATAATAATTAGTTACTGATGCACTAAATTATCTAGACGATAATTTAGTGGGCTTATAAAATTAACTAACCGGTAGAAAATGGTAATTTAATTATAAATCGAATCATCTGATAAATCGACTAAAAGTATTATCTATGACGATTGTCTATGTCATATTAATATACACCACTATGGTTCTCATGACTACTGTGGTGGACATCTTGTAACACATACTAGTTATGTTAAATCGTCGATTTTTTACAGAAAGCTACTGAACGATTTTTATATACGCAAAAACTTTTTGGATAATTATGCAAACTAAAACAAACATGCAGGATAACATTTTTTGAGATAACTAAGATGTTTTTTGATAAGTTGTGTCAAGAGCGCTAAGGAAAATGCTTTCTAAGACATGTTTGAATAATAAACAATAAAAAATCAATATAAATATGTCAGATCCTTTTAGCACAAATAAAATACACACACGCGTTTTAAATTGTTACAACCTAGGCCCTGACAAAGACAAATTCCACGTACAAATCTATAAAAGAACATTTTATTACTTGTCGGCATTTGAACTAATTTTAATCCTTTTATGGCCGTCTTCTTTTGTTCACTTAATTATTGGCATACGTTTCTAGTTACTGTAGAGAACAGCCAATTGTTCTATTGTACTCGTTTACGGCCGCTTGCGGCTGCATCATTAGCCAGGTGTGCGGATTACGATTACTAGGAAATTGCGTGGACGTTGCCGGGCGGGCACACTCGCATTTCTGAAGTATAAAACGACGGGCTGATTGAGGGAGGAGTTAGTCGAGCTACGACTACGATACGGGCGTGACGTGTGTACATTCGAGAATCTAATAGTGACGGACTTTGCGCGTTTTATTGAATTACGACCTTCTGCATTATGTTTGGATTTGTGGTGTTTGGTTATATTTGTACCTGTGTTATATAGTGTGTTTGTATAGTTCTAATAAACTCTATAATAATTCCAACGGCATTTTAATTCGTGTCCCGCATAATTCGTAACAATATTATATTGTGGGTGGATTCCGAAAAAACGACCAGCAGTTTGGGACAGTTTTCAACCGACGGCGTTTTGAAATTTATGTTTTATTAGCTTTCGCCCGCGACTTCGTCCATGTTGGACGAACTAAGATAACTCGAAACCGCTCCCTGGAAAAGCCCCGCGGGATTACCGCGATATAAAGGATCACAGATTTTATGACAGAAAATTTCCTATTGATAAGTGAAAATATCATATCGGAATCCCTATTTTTTTTTAACTCAAAGGGACTCAAAGGGAGCGGCTCAAAGTGGGGCCACTTTGAGCCGCTCCCAGGAAAACCCTGTGGGATACCCGTGATATAAAGTAACGTAGATTTGAAGTCTAAAATTTGCTATCGATCCGTTAAAACCGCATCTAAATCCGCTAAGTAATTTTTACTCGAATCCCGAACAAATAGACAAACACAAAAATTTTAAAAAAACAAAAGATTACACTCTTATAATATTATAGATTCATCTTTTTTTACATTAAAGTGATAGTGATTTGGGATCAATATTTATCTACTATTATTCCCTTTTCATTTAGTTCTAGGTTTTACTAGTTTCTAATTTATTTTTAAGCCTATACTTTAATTTCATTTAAAACATAAAAGTAATTTCCACACAAGTTTTGTTTGGACGTATAAGATTTTCCATTCATCGTATTAGGTTGGTGGAGGAAGAGGCGGTTGCTTTACTTCAGTGATCGCAAGAGAACCAGTCAGATAAGTGTTATACAAAAGGAAATAGCAATTTAAACTAAAATGTAATTGAAATCCGCATACGTACGTTCTTCGTGCGGATATTTTTATACGCAGGCCGGCACTAACAAATAAATGGTTCACCATTATGTATATTTTGAAGAGGCTAAAGTCGCCCATGAATCAATGTGCCCTGACTTTGAAGTGAATTATTTAGCGCTTTACATCGCAAAGGAAGTGGGTTTTCGGATAAACTGATATTTTATTAATTGATTCTGGGGTCCTAACGCTCTGAAACTTTATCGAGACGTCGTCAACGCTTGGTAGATGTCTCACGAGATTTAAGAGCTGGCTTTTATTTTGCTTAAACATAATACGTTGCAATATAACGTGGCAACGCTGCCAGCCTTTTGGGGACGTACCCGAAGAGTGACAGTGGCTTGGCACTAATATTTTCTCTGTATTTTTTCCATTTTAGCGTTCCTTAACTACTTGTGCTAATCGTATTTCGTGCGGTGAGTGAGAATTCCGATAGTATATCAGTGTATGTATAATTAAATAGTACAGTCCTATCTTTTTTCTGTTCCACCTACATCGCCAGATCAGTTAAGAATTTCTTTTAAGCTAGGTTGCGTGGAAGAGACCGCTTTTAGCGATAAGGCCGCCTGTTGTTTTGCCAAGAAGTATTGTAATTATGCATTTTGTTTCTATATTAGTTTATTTTGGTGAGCAATAAAGTGTTATCTGTCTATCTATCTATTTAGATCTTGCTCACGAGGTTACCGCAATGAGGCGTCTGTAGTGAACTATCATTGTGCCGATAGTTGTCAACGTCAATGGTCTTATAGCGAAGAGCCTCGACCGTCATCTATAAAGACTCTCGCTAGGAAGCTGAGTGAAGGGCCAGATACAGAAGGCAGCACTCTTGGACACGGCACGTATTGTGAGGAGGTTCCTGTCTCTGGAGCTAGAACCGCCGGCAGTTTGGACCTCAAGCCGATGCACCTGAAGATTTTATATTTTTTTAATGAATATTTTACTTTATGTGCTTTTTTTATAAAAGAATAATTGAATGTATTTTTTATTAAAAATATGTATTTGGGGCATGTTTTTTAAAAAAATGCAAAACCTATAAATAACAATAAATAGACGATAAAATTTTATTTCGGACCGGGGTCCATATTTAGTTAGTCTGTTAGTTATAAATGCCTTACAAATTAAACTTAGTATTCCTAGTCCTATCTTATATTATAAAGAGGAAAGATTTTTATTTTTGTATGTTTGTAAAGACATAATTCAAAAACTACTGGAGCGATTTCAAAAATTCTTTCATCATTAGAATACTAAATTATCTCTGAATAATATAGGTTATATTTATTACTAGAAAAAAATAGAGATCCCTACTAAAACTTCAATAATGTAACCCATCAATCTATACAAAATACTTGGCGCTGGAATCGGTTTCTAGGATTTTGATGAAATTTTATGTGTGATTGAATGGGTCCCGGGGTGGTTTAGATTCACAAGTAAGCCCGGTAGGTGGCGCTGGAATCGGGTTCTAGATTTTTATTTTTTCAGGGCAGGTCAACGTCTGCCGAAACCGCTAGTAGTTTATTACACTGTTTTAAAAAATGTATTGACTTATAGCATCTTATGCCAATGTCCTATTTTATTCCAATGACTAATACTATCCCAAAGGCTGGCAACGCGTTGGCTTCACCCCTGGAATTGCAAAGGAATATAGATGACGGTAGCTGCTTTGCTGTTGAACCCTCTGCCTGTTTGCCAGCTTCGCAATTAAAAATGAAAAGAATACAGATTTGTCGCAAGTAACATCTGTCACTTTATATCTTCGTAAATATGGTAATACGTGAGGGAGACAACGAACTCTATTTAAGTAGCCCCTCAATACTTAATTATAATCCACTTCGTATGACCTTCAACGCCCTTTATTTGCTGACGTCTGACCTAACTTGACTTACCGTCGCCTACAGATATTTTAACACCAAAGGTGCTACCAATGTGTTGCCTGTCTCTAAAGGGAGACCGGAACCTGGCCACTAATGCCGGAACACAACTCAAGGTTGTTATGGCGGCATACTTTAGACCAGGGGTGGTAGTCATCCAGTCGGGCAAATACTCTACCTGGCATATATATGGGTTGTTTTTATCGCCTCTTATGACACTCCGCCCGGCCGCAGGATATTGTATTCTATTTCCAGTCCAGTACGGATACATTGAGTCTCACAACTCCTAATTTAAAATGAACAGTCACCAAAAGCGGTTTGGATATAACTCGTTCAGATGTAATTATGACCAAAATGGGATACTGAAACAATACCACTCATAGACTTATAATATTGTAAAGAGAATAAGGTTGGTACTCTATTAAAGCGTGTTAAAATCATTTAGAAACCCAAGTGTAATTTTTTCACATAATAATAAAAATGCAATGATTAAATAGTAATTAAATTTTTTTTCATATAAACGAGCAAGCCCTAAAATAACATTATTTTACATTTAACAAGTATTTTACATTTTAGGGATATAAAAAGAGTATTATTAGAAGTGACAAATTTTAATAACAAACTCTATTAATAATTGTAAATATTTAAAAAATATTTTTACGTGAATAATATCATAAATCGGCAAGAAATTTCTTGTCGATTTATGATATTATTCTTCACTTTTAAATTCTGACTGATTTGGTCTAAAATATTCATACGGATTTGTGGGACTTAAATTTAAATGCCGTTGGAATTATCACAAACTTTATTAGAAGTAGACACGTAATTCACAGTTTATACAAACACAACCAAATGCAACAAGTACAACATGTAAAACAGAAGATCGTAAAAACATAAAACTCGCAGTTTGTCGATATGAATATTCCTGTTCCGAATATACTCTTATTAATGTCTTGATCACAGTTGAATCTCAATAAGCTCTGTCTCAACGGGCTGACGTTATATATTAGCAAAATAGACATGGACCCACAATAGACATACATTTACTGGAATTTTATTACTCTTAAACTTAAACCGAAATAATGGCTTCTAACAATTTCCAGCGTTTGAATAGCAAAGGTAACACGAAACACCTGGTCAGTTTTCAAATTTTCGGAACACTTCAGCTGTAACAATATGTTATTAATACTAAAACATCCTAAAGTGAGAGTGCAGTTGTAATAGATGTGGCGCCATTTAATCACCTAGGACTTTGGAGCTTTTTACAGTTATGTTTTGTACAAAGTGTGTACAATAGTCAGCATTTTACAAGTAAACAACTGCGACCTAATGCTTAACGACACATATATAGTCATATATTTTGGAAATAAAATCAGTGTCATTACAGCGCTCGTTGGGTTTGGTATTTCTTACATTTTACCCTTCCCTCCTAAACTAAAACTGTATACACACTACATGTTTCTTACTAGGCAATTGTCATTCTTGTTCTGTAGTTTTTCCATCATTTTACAATTATTACGACCGCTTTCACTAACACCCAGCCCTTATCGAGCTCATATGTTAGACAAGCTACTATTATAAGCAAGACTTATTCAAAAACTATGGGACCGCCGGCACAATTGCAAGTACTGTGTTTTCATTGTGTTTAAAAGATTAGAACCAAACCATTTATCGTTATAAGCCGGAATATTGTAGCTCGTTAATGTACTAGGTTTGTGTTATATAGCATAACAGGTGCTATAACGTGGAAAACAAATATGATGGTATCATCCTCACTGATATTATAAATGAGTATATCATTTTGTTTTTTCTTAATTGCATGAGTTCAGCAGACAGGCAGACAGCCCACCTGATGGAAAGCTGTTACCATCGCCTATAGACATTGTAACACCAAAGGTGCTACCAATGTGCTGCCTCTCTCTAAAGGGGGACTGGAACCTGGCCACTAATGCCGGAATACAACTCAAGGTTATTATGATGAAATACTCTACACTTGGGGTGGTAGCCATCCAGACGCATAAATACCCTAACACCTGGCTGTGTATTGTTTTGTCGCCTCTTACCACAGGCCGCCCGGCCATTGAAAATTGCATTCTTTCTCCGTTCCTGCACGGATAAAATTGGTTGTTAGGTTTTTTTGTGGCCTTTTCAGGCCTTAACTTGTTTTTTATTGTGAATCTGGCAAACAGGTTGGAATAGGGGGATAGGATAGGGAAGACGGAGTAGAGAAGAGTGGACTATCGGAACTCTTACTCATCGTAGGAAACATGATTGGCTCAAGCTAACCGTTCTAAGCACACGCAAATACACACATACTCACTCACACATACGCACGCACACACACATAAAACAAATCCTACAACAAAATTTTGCATACATGTCCCATTTTATATCCTTGACAGCGTGTATGTATACCTTTACATAACTGTAATCTAGACAAAAGTAATGTATCGAGGAATATATAAATATAACCGCGGAAAATGGCACTCCAACCGAATTCACTAACAACTAGATCGTCGTAGCACCGAGAGTGACAATTTTATTGTCTTGCATGTTAGTGACAGTGGTAGAACTTATTCGTAAGGGATAAAGTGCTTTAAAAACCAATAATCTACCATGGCTTGAGATTAATATTTTACACTAGCTGTTGTCGGCATCTTTGCTCACGTAGATTAAAAATAGTCATACTTTAAGTAGGCAAAAAAAATTAAAACATATGTAGTTTTATTTCTAATCAGAAGCAGGTTCATAAAAAAATTGTACTTCTTACTTTGAAAATGACACGGATTTTCGTGCAAAATTCCACCCCCCTTCACTACTTTAGGGGTTGAATTTCCAAAAACGCCAATATACGTGTAGATGTATTTCTAACCAGGAACATACAATTTCTTTATTTTGAAAATTACAGATTTTCATTCAAATTTTCAATCCCTTTGGCGTTGAATTTACAGAAATCCTTTCTTAGTGCGCAGCCACAGTGTAGTAAGAACCGACATGTTTGAGTTGTGCGTTTAATTGCCATTCAGTCAGTGAGGTCGAGTAATTATCTTATACTAATATATAAAGCTGAAGACTTTGTTTGTTTGTTTGATTGAACGCGCTAATCTCAGTAACTGCTGGTCCGATTTGAAAAATTCTCTCAGTGTTAGATAACCCATTTATCGAGGAAGGCTATAGGCTATATATCATCACGCTAAGACCAATAGAAGCGGAACACCAATGAAGAATGTTTCAAAATCGGGGGGTTTGAAATCAAATTCCACGCGGACGACGTCGCGGACACAGCTAGTATATGTATATAGATCAATAAATATTCATCGCACTGCAAAGTTAGTACACCAAAAGCCTAACTATAAAATCCGTCGTGAGCACCGCATTTGGCAAAATCCTATTTCCTTACAGAATTTAGATTTTATTGGTGGAGATATGACTCAAATGGCCCATCGAGATGAGCTCGCCTATAATCCTGAATACCTTTATGCCCTTTAAGTGCCTTATTTATTATTTTGTTTGAGTTACGATGTCTGAGAGGTTTATTTGTGATAGATTTTAAAGAGATTGAATCAGAAATCTATTTTAGCGACAAGACCTTTTTTTTATAATACTAGAATTTTCCCCGCGTTTACGCCGCGTGAAAACCCCTAGGTAGTAGCTCTATATTACTTACATAAAAACTTCATTCGTTTTTTACATATAATAATAACAAAGAAACTTAGTCCATACAGTCTACACAACTGCTCAGCAAAACATAAAGGCGAGTTGAAACCCACCTGATTCGAAGTAATACAATGAATGACATGTTGTTTATGATAACGTAGGTATTTGTTAGTGTATTAAAAAACGCGATTGCAGAGCCATCTATTTTGTTAATCCATATATTTTAAGGAAACAATGTCATTTATCGGGATAAAATGTCACCTGAAATACATTTTATGTACTATGTCGAGTTTCATTCATATAAGTGCAGTAGTTTCCAAAAAAGATGCGATTGCAGCACCATCTTCTTCGCTATTTTCGTCCATCCCTCGGAAACGATGTAATTTATCGGGATAAAAAATATCCCAAGTTACAACCCGGGATATTAGCCAACTCCGTTTCGGGTTTCTTTTAAATCCGTTTAGTAGTTTTCACATGATGCTCTGACAGACAGATAGAAAGACAGACAGACAGACAAACAGATAGAAAAAAATCAAAAAATTGTATTTTTGGAATCTGCTGGTTCGAATTAGCCCCCCTGATTTTTTTCCATTTTTAAACGATTCTACAAACTTGAACTATTTACAGATTTATTATAATATATAATTATACATAGATGTATAATATAATCATAACAGCCCATAAACGTTCTTCTGCTGGGCTCTGACCTCCAACTACTGAGGAATGGACAGTATACCCAATTATTGTTTTGCCAAGAAGTGTTGTACAATAAACTAACTTTTTATGTCGGCTTCGCTACCGTTAATGTAAATTTTGTAGACCAGCCGTTGGATGGCCCACACGCCTTTCTTAAAAATGTCAAACTTATTTTTTAATCGAAATACCCGCACCGCCATCTAGTGAAGGAGAAACTAACCATAATAATAACACATTACAATTACGTTGTACATTAAAATAGAGTTAGTTGAGTTTGAACTGCAATTGAGGCGTTGCTAAGTGTTTATGCGGAACGGAAACCTCATATAGACAGGCTTTGCGCGTTTTATGTTATTACGATTTTCTGATTTTCGGTTTGGACTTGTTGTATTTGGCTGTGTTTGTAAGAACTGTGAATTACGTCTGTGTACATATAATAAAGTTTGTGATAATTTCAACGGCATTTTAAATTCAAATCCCGCAAAAATATAACAAGATAAATCATAGGAGAAATTCATCATACACGATCTATATTTTAGAAATATTTTGACTTGTTTATGCCCTACAGTGAGTTATTAAACGACTTTTAATCGAAAGATGGATGGATGGATGGAGCCATTTAACCGACGTTAATTATCTCAATAACTCACAGGCATGTAACATGTTATTATTAGGTAGTGAATTATTTTGTGGTATTTAAATAAAATTACGTAAAGTGTAAATTATATTTTGTCTTCTGGGTTCTGTATCTGAATTATAAATATTTACAGAAAAAAGCTTTATTTTATTACATATAAAGAAATTCAAACTACAACAAGAATATAAAAAAAATATATAAAACTTGATGACCGCCAAGCTGCCGGTGTTTACGGCTCCAGAGTGAAGAACCTCGTCACAATTCGTGCCCTGTCCAGAACTGCTGCCTTCTGTATCTTGCCCTTCACCCAACACCAACGCTATAAAACCGTTTACTGTGACAAGCACAATGATCGTTGACTCCAGACGCCACATGACAGGTACCTGGTGAGCAAGATCTAAGTATTTGCATAGTTTTTCGTTTTCTTTCTTCACAAGCTTATCTTCATGAGAGATACTGATGTTAACGAGCATTGCTCGTCGCGCAGATCATACACTATCACGATATCAGGCTTATTGTCTATGTGGGGGTTGTAATAAGTTGTGTCGTGCATCTACGATGGCTACCGCGTTGAATAGGGGTGACACACCACTAGCAGGACCCCGGGGCTCAATAGCTCGAGAGCTAGGCTCGACCGCTGGAGAAGGAAGTACATAAAGAGACGACGAGTTGTTGTAGTCTAGATATATGTACTTACTTAATTCATTTCACGTTAAACTTAAGACTATATATACAGAAATCTCAACTGCTATATGATAATATGAAATACCTATATCTTGAACAAGTTCGTAAGACGTATCTCCAAAAGTTTTGTATGTTTTCTATATTGACAGATTTTGGCACGTAAATGGCATGGACTATTCAGTTTTAATTATGTGGCAGTAAATTATTCCATGTATGTGACATAACAGACTACAATAAATAGTCCTGTCCGTGATAATAGATCGATCTCAGTAGAGCGTGGTATAGCTGTTTTCGAGAACTGGCTCTGGCGAGTACTGGTGAGACGGCTCCTCCAATTCCACAGGACAATACTGAAGAACAAGTTGCTGGCGGATAATCCCGACTACTAGATTATATATATGCTTTATTATAGTTGACATTTGAAACTTAATGTCGGTGCTTGATTTGACATTATTATAATTGTAATTAATATAAATATCATTGCGGGAACGGAGAAGCAATACAAATTACCTGTAGTAAGAGGCGACAAAACAACTCACAATGGTAGCTATGTAGAAGAGCCTTTACCCGTCTAGATAGCTACCACCCTATAGTCTAAAGTGTGTCGCCAAAACAACTTTTAGTTGTGTTCCGGCATCAAAGACTAGGTCTCAGTCCCCCTTTGAGGCCGCCAGTATATTGTTAGAACTTTTGATGTTGCAAATCTCCATACTGTTACTAGTTGGGCCACCTGCATACCTATTGTCACATACCGACAAAGAAAAGCTGCGCATCTCGTTTATTGCCCCTCCCGCATTCGGAGTTCTTTTTATTACTTCGTATTTAAATTTGCAATTAGACAATAGCCTATTGTTCTTGTTTTCGGCTTTGTTGGCCGTTCGCAGGAATAGATAACCAGGTGTGCAAATTACTATTTCTCGGAAACTCAGTACGCGCGGCCTATTTTTTTGTACTGTGTAGTTGATATAAGACAATGCCCGAATGGAGGGGTGAGCAGTCAAGCGACGACTACGAGACGAGTAAGACGTTTGCATTACTCTCGATTAGTGATATAGACGACGGACTTTGCGCGTGTCGAATTGCATTGAATCGTGCAGTGTGAACTGGTTGCATCCAGTTTTATTTGCATTTGTTTTATACGTGTTTGTACAGTTCTAATAAATTCTATAGTAGTTCCAACTGCATTTTTAATTCGAGTCCTGTAGCTCGTAACAATACGATAGTCACGTTTTACAGCTGGCTCGTTGCCCTGTTTGATGAATTCCAGGAATAAAAAACCTTTGACAATCAAAAGTTTTTCCTTTCACGTCACCCACGGAGGGAACCCTCATTTAAAAAAATTAATAACATGTTTGTCATGTCTGAACAGTAATTTACAATAAATAAGGTGGTAAAATTAATTGAATGTCTTAATAGGAGGATTATGAGACGGCATTTTGAATACAAGCCCTTAGGCAAAGTAACTGATCATTCTTTGAACAAATGATTTATGGCCCTTAATAAACGTTTATTCTTAACTTCCTAAGTGTATATTATAAACATCTCGTGTCACGATGTATGTCCGGATAAGCTCCGAAACTACTAAACCGATCTTGATGAAATTTTGTAACTATGTGTAATTTGGTCCAACTTTAAAGATAGGATAATTTTTATCTCGATTACTGAGCTGCATTATAAAATACTAATGTTAGAATGTATGTCACAGGACTTCTTCTAAACCCCTGCACCGATCTTGATGATTTTTTTTGTGTTTTGTGGGTTCGAGTGGATCCCCGGATGGTTCAGATTGGCGATTGGACTCAGTAGGTGGCGCTGCAATCGGGTTCTGAATTCTTTTCAAGGCAGAACATCTGTCGGGACCGCTAGTAATAGTATAAAAAATTGATTTGCTGGTGTCGAGTTAGTATATGAATTTTGTTATGGTCAGGTAATCGTTGTCCACGGTTGGATGTAGGTTTGTTTCCCCAAGTTAGCGCCACCTGTTCAGGCCCCCTGCTGTTCTCATCCAGCATCCACCGGCGACCTTGCGCACATCATTGGTCCATTGGGCTGGAGACTGCGGTTTCCACTCCAAGACTCGTCTGCTTATTCGGCTATCAGTTCTGCGACAAATTTGGCCGGCCCACTGCCACTTCACCTTGCTAATTTTGCGAGCTATGCCGGTGATCTTGGTTCTTTTACAGATGTCTTCTTTTCTGATTTCAATCCATTAGAGATATATCCAACATAACTAGCTCCATAGCCCGCTAAGCAACCTTCCATTTGTGAACCAAACCCACTGTCATAGATTTTGACATAACTTCCGTACATACAAATAATGTTAGTGTACCAGTAATAATTTTATACTAGACGGATCAACCACACAACACACACACAAGTATTCCTAAAACTAAAATACCAGACATAAACAATATTTTTAACGAGTCTAGATGAGTGGTGGTCAAACGAGCTGCAATTTTTAAAGCTTGCAAAAAACACTCCGTTAATTAAAGACAGGAAACGTGTCGAGTAATGACGGAATAAATTGCAAAAGCTATATTAAAAGCCTATTTAATGCAGTTTCTATAAGATATGTTTTAAAGTTCCGTAATCAAGGCATAATTCAACTCTTTTCTGTATCAAATATACAAGCAAAAATAGAATTTTGCCGTTAAAGCAGTCGTGAATTAATAAGATACGATACCATTATGTGCATGAAAGTAACACACTTGAACGTTGTAGTCCTAGAAAACAAACCTCGGAACATGTACTTTTGTAATTTTTATCATAACAGGCCGTCTTGTTTTTACGGTACGGCTAAAAAATTGTGCATTGATAAATAACACTGTAACATTATGCGATTGGAGGTAACACACGGTAACATTACGCGAATGAAGGTATCATAAGGTATGATACCTTCATTACGCGAATGAAGGTATCATAAGGTATGATACCTTCATTCGCGTAATGTTACCGTGTAAATCGTTGAATTCATGTAATAAAAAAAATCTACAATTACAGTAGTACAATCGTAGAATTGTGCAGCTATAGAAATGCACAATTTCGGCGACTGTATTCAGGTATTCAGTGACAACCGTTTTTATAAAAAAGTAATTGCATTTCTTCTTTTTTTAAAATATGCTTTTGGACGCTTTGAGTGTTTAGCCAAAGTCATGTTTTCATGAATTGAACATTTTAGTTAAGTTTTAAAATAATTTTCAAGCCTTTAGACATCAAGCGAAATACGTGCCCTTTTGACAGAAGCCTCAGTAAATTGTAGGTATTAGACTTCCAAGGGACGTAAGGCAGCAACAGTGGCAGGACGAATGCTGCTTAAACATACTCGCGCTGCTCATTTTCCTTGCAAAAGTGGGCATAATGTAAAAAGAGATTAAATACGCTGTAAGCCAATCATGCATTATAATTTAAAAAAAGAACCATTAAAATTTCTACCTCTTTAATGCACAAAAGGTTACAAACACCACAATCTAAGCAAGCTAAAGTCAACCTTATTACAAATAAATGTAATTAAATAAAAACGAATATTGAATGAATTATTTATTACTATTTGTTTATGAATTCTTGCCGTCATACCTTCGAGACGCCAAGCTGCATGCTATATTTTGAATTCTATAACGTTGTAAGTACAAACTGTACTTAGATTATTTTGAACTTTAACTTGGAAATTATAAAGTTGGCCTTAGCTTGATGATAGTTAAGTTGATTGGGTCTTACACATTTTGAATGCCACCCATTTTGTTGTCAATGGCAAGGCGCCGTCTACCGGTCAAGATTGCGTGAATCCTTGTTGAGAATGCAATACTGCGAATGTTTATAGCGAATTGTTGTGTCATTAATATGTTGTTTTCTTACATTCTTGGAATGAGATTTTTAGTGCTAATACCACAATTAAGAGTTTGTTACTCTCACATGTCAAGATATTTTGAATTGTATTTTTTAACACAAATTTTTCACCTGTTCTTTTGCCCTTTCCTGTCTGACTTAAAGTGTTTTGTAATCGTTTAATATTAAGTTTATTAAATGCCTTTATATCCTTGAAATTGTTATTTTTAAAACATTCAAACACTCAACCGCTGCAGATACCGAAATTCTATAATAAGAATCGATTTGAATGTAAATTCAAACGGTGTGAAATACCTACTTGCGACTAAATTCGTGAACTCTTGATGTGAAAGACAAACTAATTACATTAGTAAACTTATTTTTCTTTCTTTCTTTCTTTTATTTGAATAGATACTGTAACCGCAAATTAAAAAGTAGTTTTTTTACTAGCTCTTCTTTCTCAGCGCTTACTTAAATCGTAATGTTACATTCGCTTTATTGCTTCGCAAAGATTGTTAAGAAGCCTACCGTTTTTTTGGTCGATGTTTTGTCGGCTTATTTCTTGAGCCCTAATGATACCTCGTTTAAAAGTATCACAGCGAGTAAGTCATTGTTTTGTGTTGTGATACTACAAGTTAATTGGATGATGTTTTGTTGGGGGTCTACTACATTCTCCATAAATAATCCACGAGCGATTAAGTGCGTGATAATCTACGAGCTATGAAGGTAACAAACTACTATTTGACTATGAATCTATAATAAAGCATTTAGTCGAAAATATTCCACATATCAAAATACGTCAGTTTTGTTCCGGCATTAGTGGCCAGGCTCCAGACTCCCTTCAGAGAGCGGCAGCACATTAGTAGCACCTTCGATGTGATAAATGCCCATATGCGATGGCAACCACTTTCCATCAGGTGGGCCGTCTGCCTGGCTGCTGAACTCCAACTGTTAAATTGTTATTGCGAAGCTGGTTAACAGGCATACGGCCCACTTATGCCCGGTTCCTATATCTAGCCGACAGTTCATTTGTGTTACTATCTGTTAAAATTTGACATACGCTCCATGCATCTTATGCCAAAATTCAACCGATGGTAAAGCAAGTGAATGCATAGTAAGATATAAGAACCGGCCGCTAATGGAAACGGTTATCGTCGCCTATGGACGTTTGCAACGCCAGAAGCGATATTTTGAAGAAAAGTCGAGTAACAAGCATCTTAAGGCTACTGTTGCCGCAAAAGGTCGAAAGTTGCACCCCGCAAACGAAACAAGTTTTCGTTGGTATTTCATTGATTAATAATTTACCAAAAAAATTATCATAAATTTTCTCGATATAAGACGTAACATGGTTTTGTCGCAGTTTTTCTATGGTTATTTGAAGTTAAGAAAAAAATCACCAAATTATCTCCAAATTATTAAAATTGAAGAAAATATCTACTTCTTTATAAAAGAGATATAATTTTTTTTTTAAATATTCCTTTATCTTGTGTAAGAACTTCTTTAACTATTGATAAACGTCAATTAAACACCTGGTAATTTCGTCTATAATTTACTATTGTTATAATAATAATGATTGTGTGATCTTTATAAATAGCGTAAACAATTTAATTAATGATATACTGATGTGTGCGGTACTTCTGGTCCACCAGTTTTCTTGTCACTTCCGTTGTAAAATCAAATTATGAGAACTGTTTACTAAAATACTGATATGAGGTACATTTCCGGTTAACTACCTTCATAAACTTGTCTTTTTCGATCTTATAGTATAAAACCTGGCGGGAGTGGCGCACACAAGTCAGTGAATTCTGTGACAGTCAAGTGTGAGGACGATAAGTTCTGTATAAATCGGAAGAATAATATGGTTACGAGTTACGGGACTCGAATTAAAATGCCGTTGGAATTCCTATAGAATTTATTCGAACTATACAAACACGTATAACACAGGTCCAATATAACTGGACACAACCAGTACAAACTGCACGATTAAATAACACGCGCAAATTCCGTCACTATATAGCTTATCGAATGTACACGTCTTGCTCGTATCGTAATCGTTGCTTGACTGCGGGTCTCTCCGTTCGGCCATGCTTTTATACTCAGCTTACAATATGTCACGACCGGGTAAACAATGGTTTCCAAGAATCACACCTGTCCACTGCCTACCATAAAGGATTACAATACACAATAGGCGACTTTTCTAATTACAAATATTAAACACAAAGTAAACAAAACTCCAACGCCGCATGCCCTGGCAGGAACCGGCTTAGCCTAACCGACTTTCCACCCCGCGTCACTGGTGAGTACGTTCTTAAGGGACCATCCGTAAAATACGTAGCACGTTAACTGAAGGGGTTGACGATGTGTGACACTGTGTGACAAGGGGTGGAAGTGTCCTAAATTTCGTGACGTCACAATTCAAAATCTAACATTTTAAGCTTTAAAACACGAAAATTAAACTATTAACAAAAAACTACGTTTTAACGGTTTTAAGCGCGGTAATTTATTTGATTTTTATTATTCCGGGGTTTCGGCCAGTTTTCAGTAGCCTTGAAGAAGCTGTTCTCTTCAAGCCAGAACATTTTTCGAAGCGGTGGTAAATAAATTATTTTATTTAGGTTTATGGCTTAGCAGCTACTAGGCCTTTAAGTCAGAGCTTAGATTATAATGTAGTTTCTTCATTTTCTTAAGCCTATGTGTAGCTCCGCTGAACTGTAGGTTATCAGCTGGTGCCATTCAACGGAGTTCTTGTGACAACTCAAAAGGCCACATTCGACTATACAGTTCACATTTCTCACAAAACACACACTACCCAAAAACTATCAATATCCTACAACTATTGTTCATTTTAGAGTAATTTTACACATTTCTAGAAAATAAAACTGCACAGCACAACGTCTCTTTTCAGTTCCCGCCAAAAACTCCGCGGTGGATTAGATTAGGCTCCCATAGAGTAAGTAATAACCATAAACAAAATTAAAACTAAATAATTAAAAAGCACAAGTTGGCGGTAGGCTAAATAAAACTTTTACCATAATGACTGACACTTGGCGTCTTTGTGTTCCGTGATCACGGCTACTGAAAAGTGTCCTAAACGTCGGAACAACAAACATCGAATAAATTACCGCGCTTAAAACCGTTAAAACGTAGTTTTATTATGTATACTAGTCGCGAAAACTTAAGAAAATATTATATTAACGAACAACTTCAATAGAAAAATATGTGATATCACACTAGGAAGTGAGGAGTCTCACGTATGTGACTAGCTGTGACAACGACGAGAGAGGGGTCAAAAATTATGGAAATCGTGTGACGTAATTTATAAATGGTCCCTAACATTTTAAAGCAAATCTTATTATTTCACTTTCTATCTATTTCTAAAATAAATCACACATCCATTATACATTGTTCCAAAGTCAACGTCAAATGTCAATTCCAACCGTACTTTTCGACACAAGAATGAATTACTTGTAAAAGAGTCTGATTTATTCAATAGGTATACTTCACGTTCATCTAAGAAAATTACACAGAGATGGCAAAGGCATGAAATTTTTTTTGCGAAAATAGGATGAAAGTACACATGTTGTCGCTAATTCGATTGAGACGCCTCATATTATTAAGCGGTCGTCCGCATCCAAGCCACTCAATAGACGACGCCTTTTTTTTTCCTTAAGCACGGATTAAGGCAGGAGAGGCCTGCCCTTAGGGGCGGGTCTTCACCAGTTAGGGTCGCGACGAAAAGCTCTGGCACGTCCCAGGTCCCCGACATTTTGTGACAGGATACCAAGGGGCTTAGTGGATATGACGGCAGCCAATCTGGCCATGAATCCCACACTGTCCCACCGTAGTCTCCGTGCAGCGGGGTGTCCACAAACGGATTTCCACTTGAAAAAAAGAGATGCCTTATATATTTAAATTATTTTTCAAATAATCCATACAACATAAAATAATAATTACTGCAGATATATACACTTAGATAAACATGTTTATGTTGGTATATAAGATTCAAAATATCCTACTGATACTTATAATTAATATAGCAATATAATAGACAGTGTAGCAAAGCTTAATCATTTTTAAATAACAACAAATGTATCTCTACTATTATTCCTAAATATTTTATATATGAATACATAAGACATTACTCATATAAAAATAAATAAATAAAAACTAACAAATTACACACTGTCACGTCCATAAAATCTAGATCTTTGTTTATTTTGGTTCGAAAGAACTTTTAAAACTTGCAAGTACAAAAAATAAATCAAAACTACCTGCAATTTTAGTATTTTTGCTTTCTATCTCGTTATAATGTACAAATTATTTTCAATAATTTATAGATGTTCTCATAGTTTAGGTGAATTATAAAACACTTTTATGAGAACTAAAGTTCTTTAACCTGAATTGTTTATTAATGCTCTATTTTTCTTGATTTGATTATAATAGGTTGGGGAAAGTGTTTTCGCATATAGTATGTATGAACTTGTAATAAGATCTTTGGCTATACAATTTGTATCTGGCTGGTTTTGGTATCATTAAAAAGTTTTAATTTTAAAGAAAACAATTCCAAATTCAAATTAGGAACATGTGTGATTTTCATTTGTTTTTCTTATTGTTAAAATGAGTGAATCTAATGAAGAAATTCGATATATTTTAAAATATTACTACAAAAAAGGTAAAAATGCAACACAAGCCGCGAAAAAAAATTGTGATGTTTATGGACCTAAGTAGTATCTGTGAGAGTAGCGCAAATTTGGTTTAAGCGTTTTCAATCCGGAAATTTTGATATCAAAGATGCACGTCGCTCTGGTCGCCCTGTTACGGACAAAATTGAAGCCATTTTTGAAAAAGTAGAGCAAGATCGGCGTATTAGTAGTTACGATGTAGCTGGAGAACTGGGAATTGACCACAAAACGGTTTTGGCGCATTTGAAAAAAGCTGGGTACACAAAAGAGCTCGATATTTGGGTGCCTCATGAGCTCACTGAAAGAAACCTAATGAACCGTGTACTCATTTGTGATTCTGTATTACGACGTAATGAAACCGAACCATTTTTGAAGAAGCTGATAACTAGTAATGAAAAGTGGATCACGTACGACAAGAACGTGCGAAAAAGATCGTGGTCAAAGGCCGGTCAGGCTTCACTGACTGTGGCGAAACCCGGGTTAACTCTCAACAAGGTGATGCTGTGTGTATGGTGGGATTGGAAGGCCATTATTCATTATGAGCTATTACCGCCAGGCAGGACCATTGATTCTGAACTGAACTGCGAACAACTGATGAGGTTAAAGCAAAAAGTTGAGAGAAAGCGGCCGGAATTAATCAACAGAAGGGGTGTGGTTTTTCACCATGATAACGCTACACCTCACATATCTTTTGCCACTCAGCAAAAATTACAAGAGTTTGGCTGGGAGGTGTTAATGCATCCGCCGTATAGTCCTGACCTTGCACCTTCAGATTTTCACCTGTTTTGGTCTCTGCAGAATTCCTTAGGCAGTGTTAGGTTAACATCACGAGAGGACTGCCAAAACCACTTGTCGCAGTTTTTTGATCAGAAGCCCCAAAATTTTTATAGCAATGGGATCACGTCCCTACCTACAAGATGGCAAAAAGTTATCCAACAAAATGGTACCTACATACTTTAGTCAAATGTAAATAAACTTTATAAAAAAAAACCTTTTGAATTTTTATATAAAATGCGAAGAAACTTTTTCCCCAACTTAATATAATAATTAATGCTCTATTTGACTCCTTTTTCTTGTATTTACTTATAACGTCATAAGGAAATACGCTTCTACAAAATCTATGAGGCAGCGACGTTCTGTAATTTTATAAAAAGTATTTCAGTTCATTTGGCAGTCCGTTCATCTATTAATAATTGTTTCTATGACATAATGACATTTCAACTGGAAACAGTACTTTAAATGTTACATTCTTGTTTATATTTTTTTATACAAAATAATTTTATGACAATTAAAAACATTATTCTTGGCCTAAACATATTAATAAAATATTTTTAATAGCGTAAACCGGTTATTATGTATTTCCATAAAGTCATAATTTTAGACATAATTAAAAAAATAACAATTTGTATGTCTCACCAGACAAAACATATACTATGTATCTAATTTTTTAAATCTTGTATCTCCATGTTCCTCGAGTATAAATAAATTTCATGAAATGTATGTAGTATTCTCCTGTTCTTTTCATAGAGAGTTAGAATAAGCTTGAACGCTTCTTTGTGGTTTTTAAAGAAGCATTTAAACTTACTCAAAATTTCTATGAATAAGACCGTCTTTATCATGTACGTGCCCATTGCTTCTCTATATAATTATGTATCTACTCTCGTTGGTTCAATTGAAACACCTACGGCTTTTATTACTTTCTCCTTTGAATAGGGTATCACGTGAATTCATCCAACTTTGATTTGTTGTTATACACAGAGAAGTTAATGGTCGATTAATTTTAAATTATCGATGAACAAAACAAAATATATATCTTATATCATCTGTCAGATTTTAATTATGATGTTATTTCGTGGTTATTAAGGTTTTTTAAAGTCAATAGGTCATTATTCCCTTTCTAAGTCGTAAAATTATGCCCGTCCTTCTCTTATTGACACTACTAGCTGTGCCCACGGTTTCACCCACGTGGTGATGGAAAATCGTTATATTTTTGATAATTCACACTATATCTTTATAAATTATAGCCTATGTGTTATGTGTCATTCTGATGTGTAAGCTATATTATTGGAAAGTCTCATCAAAATCCATTCAGTACTTTTTGCGTGAAAGCGTAACAAACGTACATCCATACATCTATACATCCATAAATCCATACATCCATTCTTACAAACTTTCGCGTTTATAATGTTACGAGTGTGGGACTCGAATTAAAATGCCGTTGGAATTACTATAGAATTTATTAGAAACTGTACAAACACGTATAAAACAGGTACAAATATAACTGGATATAACCAGTACAAACTGCACGATTTAATAACACGCGCAAGTTCAGTCACTATATAACTCCTCGAATGTACACACGTCTTGCTCGTATCGTAGTCGTCGCTTGACTTCCTCACCCCTCCGTTCGGGCATTGTTTTATAATGCACCGATGTCTACCTGGCAAGCGTCGGCGCAATTCCCAGAAAACATAATCTGCACACCTGCTTAATTATTCCTGCGAACGGCCATACACTAGTACAATACACAATAGGCGGCTTTTCTAATTACAAGTTTTAAACACAAAGTAAACAAAAGAAGTCCAAATGCGGGCAGGTAATAAGCTGTGCTTTATGGCCGGCAGGTGTGCATTGACATTTATCGGCGTGCTTCGTGGAATTTTGGTTAAGTTGTAACAATTATATTTATAGAGAAGAGATGCAGCAGCCGTTGTTTGTCAACGACTTTTAAGTCGCAACCCACGAAGAAACCAGAAAGTAAAAAGTTTTGCGACCACTTTATTGCAAAATTCTAATGACAATTTAATTAATAATTTATTTACACTTTTGATTTAAGAAATTTATTGGAAGAAATTAAAATTAATCGCTATATATATTAACTCAAAAATAAACTACGAATTAACCTACATTAAAAACGGTATAATTATAGTTAAAATTAGACTTGATAAGACTTTAAATTTCCGGGATACAAAGTATCGCAGCATTAAAAAAAACCGGAAGCTATCGTTTCAGTGGAAATTGTGTCGGAATAAGCTAATTTTTTGCATCCAAACAACTTCAAACCGCTCCCGGTTGGATAAATTTATTTGTTTTTGGTTTTTAGCGTGAAGTCGATTATGTTTATACCAAAAAAAATTTTTTTTGACTTTATGATCACTTTTCAGAGCCGTGATCACGGATGTAGACGAAACGCCGAAATAAAAGTAAAATAAATAAAATTTCACGTTTAAAACTATATTTATTTTTCTATAATAATAATTTTACATCATAACATAGTAGTAAAGCACCACTTAAACCTATGAGGTTTGCGTGTGATACAGCACACCCTCGCATTTACAGGAAAACTTATTCTATTAAATACAAGATTTATAATCATGCATTCTATCGTGTTCTCCATCGTTTCTATAGTGACGCATACCTATGTCTATATATACACATATATACATATGTCTATACATGTACACTCACATATATACACCTACACACATATACCTAATTAATGAAGGTGTATTCAATTTTTTTTTTCCTTCAGTTTAAATACAATCTCCATTACCTGGTATCTTAGAAAAGCATTTTGCCGATGGCAGAGCGTAAATATTGATTTATATTTTGAGATTTGGGCTATTTTTCAATAAATGACTTTTTAAGGTTTCTGCTGCCAAATATCAAAAATGGAGCAAGTTCTTCATCACTAAGGAAATCACTGTCTGGACTCATTTGACCGATTTCACGAAGATTAGACTCGTTTAGTAAAGGACAACGACTAGATTGACTCAACTTTCCATTCATTCAATGCCATCTCGATTATTCGTTAAGATAACTTCGCCACGATCGAGACGTAATCGAAAAAATAAACACCTGCTCATCGATTTATGTATCTGTACTTTGATTCACAAAATGACCGTAAACCTGTTTCACTGATCTGATTCGAGTTTCAAGGTTGTTTTTGATATTTTTAAAGAGAATATTTCTGGCCTTGTTAACTTTACTCAAGGAGTTTTGATTGTTTTTTACGTGTTCTTATTTAGTTGGTCATGGCTCATCTATACTAATAATATAAAGAGGAAAGATTTTATTGTTTGTTTGTTTGCATTGAATAGGCTCGGAAACTACTGAACCGATTTTAAAAATTCTTTCATTGTTGGCAAGCTACACTATTCCCGGGTGACGTATGCTATATTATATTTGAAAAAAATTAGGAATCCTTACTAAAACTCCAATAATGTAAGCCAAGGTATAAAAAAATTACCTAAAATCGCGTGCGTTGCGAAAACTATTGATGATAGAATAAAATAATGTAGTACGACTTTGCAGAACACATTATTATTTACAAAAAGTGTCACGACAGCACATGTTATTATAGTTATGCCACAATGCGTGTTCTTTTATTTTAAAAATTTAATGAAAATGCAGCCGCTAGAAAAGGCTCTTTATTTGTATCTTGGTATTCATCCTTATCAAAATAAATTACTTCATATTTAAGAATGCTTCATTACCTTTATATAACTTTTTGAGTTATTCAATTCGGACATTCCATTCGAAAGATATTACGAGTTTAAAAATGTAAGTATTAGAAAAAAGTTTTCTGAAAGAAATGTAAAAAAATAGCTAAACTTGACCTCGCTGCGCTGTGACTCATTGTAACATTAATTACTAGTGAAGTCACTTCATCCGACTGTTGTTCAATTTTTGCGGACACAAGCATATGGAAGCTGAATTTTTATTTTTATATATAAAATAAAAAGTATGTATAACCATTTCTATTAAAATGTAAAAAATTTAAAACGATCTATCCATTACTTTCGAGCTTTGTATACATAAACATACGTGAGCTGCATTTCTCTATAAAATATAAAGATTGGAGTCTAGCTTTCAATAATCTCATCTCGCATCTTGTCAAACCAAAAATTAACAATAAAAGGCCATCATACGCTATTTTCAAATTAATGATAATGTTTTCCACACGGCATTGACATAGAAAATAAATGTCGCATATAAAGAATTAGTTACGCACAACTTACCACAATGTTTGTAAACAATGACCCTTGCAAGTCCTTTTCTATGGCTTTAGTGCTCGAACTGAAAAAACAGAAATGCTTTTGTATAATAATACATCTTTGCAATTTTAATTTTTAAAAGGCGTACTGCATGTCTAATTACAACATTTCTAGTTGATATCTGTATTATAGATATTGTCCATGGATAGCGGTAGATAGTTCTTTACTATATAATATATATGGCCGGTTGAATTTTAACATTACTAGTAAGGAGCTTATGTGAAATTTAAACCGATAGTAAGGTCAATGAACGGTCGGTAAGATATAGGAACCGAGCATAAGTGGATCGAATGCTTATGCCGTGTCCTCTTGCCCTTGCCATAACTTTGTGCTTGTTATATAATGTTCCGTTCAGCTTCAGACTCATGTTTTATAGTGTGACTAGGATTTGCCCGTGACTTCGTCCAAGCCTGACTTGAATTTCCCGCGGCATTCTTGAGATACAATCTATCGCAGCATTTAAAAAAGACTGTAAGCTATAGTCTTAGTGGAAACGGTGTCGGAATATTTAATTTTGAATTCGCTTAGTAGGTGATTAAACTTAACAAAAAAGTTCTTTTTAGATACCCGTGCGAAGCCGGGGCGGACCACTAGTCTTTTGTTATAATTAAATACTGATTTTTAGATTGTAATCATTAGACACCTCTCAAATCTAAAAGGAATATATTGTGATGGTTACTTCTGATAAGAAATAATATAGACAGATAACACTTTATTGTACACTAATACGAAAATAAACTTACAATGTGCACAAAGGTAGGTCTTATAAAGAACGACATTATCTGTGCAAGAACGGAGAAAGAATACAATTTCCTGCGGCCAGGCAGTCTGTCGTAAGAGACGACAAAACAACCCACAGCCAGATGTTAGGGTGTTTGCCCGTCTGGATGGCTACCAGCCTTTGGTGTAGAGTATGCCACCATCAAAACTTTGAGTTGTGTTCCAGCATTAGTGGCCAGGTTCCAGTATCCCTTAAGAGAGCAACAGCGCATTTGTCCACCTTTGGTGTTGCAAATGCCCATAGGCGGTGGTAATCACTTTCCATCAGGTAGGCCGACTGTCTGTCTGCTGCACCGATGCAATAAAAAAAAATAACTTCAAGAATATGGTGATGGCAGTATACATAATACATAGTAGGATTACATATATATTAGCAGCTAGATTGCTTATTGAGATTCTAGAGTGGTTTGAACAGTACCTTAGTACACATGGAGGCTTTTTTTTAATAGTTACTTTTCAGTCAAACATGTAAAGCATCGACAACAGCCCGGCGCAGACTAAGCGTGTTAAGTTAATTAATAAGTTAGTTACGGACTCCTTCTCTAACACTTACTACGTAGTACATTAAACCTCGTTGATTTTATTTAGGATTTTTTTTACCAATAGAATACATAGCAGACACGCTGACGCCCACCTAAACGAAAATGGTTACATTGTCTATGAACATTTGCAACATCAGAGATGTTACGAATATAAAACCATTACATTATACAACTACGTAGTATGCCAGGAGAGCCGCTCATAAAAGCTCGGCGGGCCGAAGGTTGAGTATAGGGAATATAGACGTTGTTTACTTTTAAGGATTTTTAAAGGAATTAAGAAGAAATTGAGACAATGATGAAGTGTTGATCAGGTTTAAAGAATAACTAGGTACACCCATTATCAACATTTACTTAACTAGACACGCAAATATAAAATAGATAATTATAATGAGGGAAGATTATGTGTATGGTTGGTAGTCGGTTATCTGTTGAGCGGTGTACGAAGAATAAATGATAACTTCGTATAGTAAGTACACTTTTAATACACACACACTCTATATGTTATTTACAATCAGAAGGGTATTTTTGTTTAGGTGAGGGCAAGCAGCAAACCCGAGAATTGAATTTGTACACGACCACGAATGTCGTCTGCCCGCGTTGAAGGCGTGTGTCGAACTGTCCCGAACTGTCGTCGGTTTTTGATAGATGATGTTTTCGCGCCAAGAGAATAGGCGCGAATGTTGTGAGCCAGCGCTGTCATAAAACGGCGCACTATTTTGCATGCTATACAAACACCGGCTCGAATCCTCTCACACAAAGTTAAGATCCACAAATCGCACCCATTCATTACAGACACAATTAGCCTAGGCGTGTTGCTGGAGAGTTTCTTCCGGCGCTTCTTTTCCTCCAGCTATAACACGGAGTCCATGTAGAGACCCCAATACATTAACACTTTAGCGTGTTAGCTTAACTTGTTTAGCTTTTTACGGCTTAATCCTATACAGTCAATCCCCCTCCAGCGGTCGAGCCGAGGTTGAACCTCACAGGAGGTGCCTCCTCGAGGGCGCTGCTTCCGGGCTGAACGCCTCTGCTCCCACGTAGTCGGGAAGCCCCCAGAGTCCGGTATTAGCTGGATTATTCAGCTGGATCCTGCAAATAAAGCTGCACAGATTAATACGCGCTTGCGTGCTTGCTTATAATGTTGGCATTAATGTCGCCACAATCGCATTAAAAGCAACCATATTAAAATAATCAGTATATTCTACATGTTACAGTCTATTCTTTTAACTTACTATTAATAGGAAATTGAGATTAGTTGTATGGAGTTTCTCTCATAGAACCAGTATTAAACCAAATTAATGAATTGAATGAAATCTGACATTAATTCCATTATATTCCAAGTAATTTACCACAAACATTTTCAAACCGCTCCTAACAATTTATCACTCCGATGTAACAATCATGGAATCAATCATTCAAATCGATTACAAAAACGTCATTGGTTCCGTTTCCGCCGGCCACGGTGACAAAAAAGAGTTAATTGGCGGTGTCCCGCAGTGACTCGTTAAAGCCATTCTCACTCGTTCATTCATTCAGTCACTCACCGGGAGTATTTTAACAAGCAAAAAGTAGGACGACACGCGACCGACGCAACGCAGCCGTTGAATAGGGTTGCAAGTATTTGTATTTAACATGTTTATATAGAATTAATTAAGACTTTAATTAATTAATCGGTCTAAAGAAGTGATTGAATACTTATTTCATGTAGGATTTCTACAAGCTTCACTATGATTTGGTATAATATAATAATAATAATAATAATCCCGCAGGGGGGCTTTGTGGCGAAGCCTTAGGTGAGTAGCGACACCTCGTACCTGACTCCGGGGGCCAAGGCAAGGCCCCCCCCCCCCCCCCGCTTCCGTGCTTGCCTTAGCCAGCCGGCACGGAGTGGAGATCGCCAGAGCTAAGACTCAAGCTCCAGGGGTGGAAGTGATAAATGGCCTAACGTCGGAAGTAGCTTCGGTGAACCTGCAGCCCACCTCTCGACACCCCTTAGCCACTCACACCCATGTTGCCCCTGTCTTCTATGGCATTTTTTGGGGCCCATGCAGGGAGTGGCGAGTCACCGTCTGCCCATTTTTCCATGTTCCCCGAACATTGCGACGGGCAGACGCCATAGTCCCCATATTCCCAGACCCCTAGTACCACTAGCTCTTCACTCCAATAGCCCGGTACTTTTTGTTCTCATATCTCACAATAGTCCTACACTGGCCGGGGCTTGTCCTTGGGTGAATTTTTATATGGTGTAGACAGGGACAATCGCCGGTCAGTGTCACGCTACATTTAGATTAAATTTGTCAAGGGGCCTCTACGTGTTGGCCTTCCCATGGCCCCACGCAAGCCCTCCAAAAGTCCGGGTCATTTTATGGCCCGTGGTCTGCAGAGACATACATGTATATAATAATAACGCCATAGTTCCTATATTCCCAGACCCCTGGTACCACCAGCAGTTCACCCCAATAACCTGGTACTTTTTGTTCTCATTTTCCACAATGGTCCTACACTGGCCGGGGCTTGTCCTTGGGTGCATTAGTATATGGTGTAGACAGGGATAATCGCCGGTCACTGTCACGTCACATTTAGATTAATTAAAAAAAAAAGATTTAATTTGTCAAGTGGCCTCTACGTGTTGGCCTCCCTATTGCCCCACGCAAGCCCTCCAATAGGCCGGGTCATTTTTATGACCCGTGGTCATCAAAGACATACCTTATAATAATAATAATCGGCAGACAAAAATACAACATTGTATATTCCCAAGTCAAGAGCATGTTACGCCTGTGTTATGCGTAATATACAACGGACAACTTTGGGGCCGATCCCAGACACCCAGACCATAGTAAATAACAGAAAGTTCGTTTCCGAAATTTACCATGCCAGGCATCGAACCCGGAGCCTGGCTAAGGCTTAGCCCGCTTAACTACAGAAGCCGTCGTAATAATAATAATGATAATACAATATTTGTTTATTTTTATCAAAATCAATCGGTTCAATTCCTGATCAGGTTAATTGATTTTTCAAAAATCTAATGACACCCTTTTTGGTTTTCATCAAAATTGGCCCCGAATTTTTCACTCCTTTAAGAATTTTTCGCTATATCATATAGTTTCATATTTGGCCACAGAGGCCCACTTGAAAAAATTACCAGTGTGATATTAGTTCACATACTTTCCCATTTTTAAACGGCCTCTGTTTTGCCAAATTTAAGGAGACAGACATATCCACTATTGTGGTCGACGAAGCATTGGCAGATATTAACACGTCATCATCAATCATCGTCCAGCACATAGGTTACCTATTAATTAATTAAAAGTTTTAGTACAAGTCCCTAAACCTTAATATCTACTTCAACAAAAATATACCTTACGTAAACACGAAATTGAGACTTTATATATAATAAACACCAAAATTCGTTCAATACCTCTCAATCAGTATTTTAATAATATTTCAAGTAAATATTATTCTAAACATCAACGCAATATGAAAATTATGTTATACGAGAATTCCATTGAAAACTCTTGGAACCATTAACGAAGGCTTTTGTAAAATTATATTAAGGCAACAATATGAGTTTTAGTGACTTATATGTATATTTATTACAGCTATTCCCAAAGTGTTACATATCTGCCCACCGTACTCATGTTTATCCTACAGGGGTAATCAGTAGATATTATGAAGATGACCATGAAGTTTAATACAGAATGCATGCTAAAGTCATCATTTTCAAATTGTGAGGTCACTTCAGATTAGCTATAAAAAGCATGGGGGCATGACTTTGGAGCTCAAAGGTCTAATTTTATTATATAAGATCTGCCCTTTTTACTGACAACTAACTTGACAAACTAACTAAACTGAACTCGATACAATATCACGCCATCTGCGTTGTCGACGATTCCATATTCACAAATGGTTTGGATACATTTGGCTTTCGGAGGAACTTCGCATTTCTCTGCGTTATCTACCGTCTGTATAATAGGGATGGTTCCGAAGAATTGTTCAGAATAGTGTCTTCGTCTCCTTTCTACTACCGCACTGCTCGTCATCACTACTGTTCTCAAGAACACTTCTTTTACGCACCTTAAAGTTTGCAATGAGCTTTCAGCAGAGATTTCCTTGAGGACTAACATAGAGGTTTTTTTTAAAACGAGTCATTACATTTCTTCGAGGTCGGCAGAATGTTGGCAGTACCTCTGGTATTGTAAATGTCAATAGGCGACAGTAACCACCATCCATCAGATGGGCCGTCAGCCTGTCTGCTGTACTCCAGCAACAAAAGAACTATCGGAGATAGCAAGACATTTTTTAATAATAATCAGCAGATAAACACACAGATAGTATATGCCCAAATTAAGCACGTTACGCTAGTGTTAGGAGTCATACATAATGGAACACTATGAGACCGATCCTAGACACCCAGACCACGGTCTTCTTCTTCTTCTTCTGCGAGCGGGCGGTTTCCGCAACTTGACGACAAAGCGCCCATTTTGCGTGTGAGGGTGGATGAGGGTTAACTCCATCCAGCCCAGCTCCTCCAGGAAGTCCACCAGTTTCTTGACGTTGCTGAAGACTTCTCGGAGGCTACCTGGGGCGTCCAGATACTTCGCCCTGTATTGGGCCAGCTCTCTGCATTCAAGCGGGATATGGGCGGCTGTTTCTTCTGCCTCCAGGCAGGCACAGGGGCCTGTCAGTGACACCTATATTGAAAAGATGACTGTTTAAATCGAACGGACCACAGACAAGAACGGAAAGTTCGTTTATGAAATTTACCATACTAGGAATCGAATCTGAAACCTCTGTGTGTGAGTGAGCTCGGCTGGCAAAGGCTTAGCCCACTCAACCAACAGAGGCCGTTGGATTTGATTGGATCTATTTGTTCTTCACATTATTTGCAGGTATTTTTTCCACATAACAGTTTGTGCGCCTCTATTTGATTATCTGTTATGTCACAGACTTGAATATTGAAGCAGACGCTGAATATCCTTATGCGGTACATCTTTCTGGCGCCATACAATCCTCGTAACGTATTCATCCCTATGTAGTAAATAGTAGTAGCATATCTTCTGCGCTACTTCTGTCAGCCGAGCAAAAATCATGCTTCATTGTCATAGAAAAGGACAGGACTAATAATAAAAGTCTGATCTCCGACCTACGCCGCCCCAGATTATCTTAGAGTCCGAACAGTTTCAGTTGGAACTGCAAAATCGGTTCGAATCGCTGGAAACCACTGACGATGTTGACGATATAACCGACAACATGGTGAAAACAATGCGAGAGCTGGGCCGAAGGCACTTTCCACCTTTGCAAAGAAACAAACGCTCTGAACTTTCTACCGAAACCTTGGATCTCATGAGGATGAGACGTGAGATGTCACCTACTCTTTTTACCTCGCCGGAACATAGGGCCCTCTCCAAACGGATAAGAAAACTTATAAGACGGGACCTGCGGCTTAAACACGCGAGCCATTCAGGCTGCTATAGAGCAGAATAGGGAGGCCAAAGTTTTGTTAAAACCATTGGGGAGAAGCCATCTTGCAATAGTGAAGACAGCAGATGGCAGGGAGCTTACGTCTCATTCTGAGACCCTAGCGGAGGTGGAACGGTTCTACGCGCGATTGTATTCTTCGCAGGCGGAAAGACCTTCAGTTCAATGCGCTAATGATCCACGTGCACCACTCACACGCGCCACTATACGGAAGATATCCCGGAGGTCGACATTGGCGAGATTAGGACGGCACTCGGGCAACTTAAAAATGGCAGAGCTCCGGGGGACGACGGTATTACAACTGAGCTCCTCAAAGTAGCAGGGATCTCAATCCTGAAGGCTTTAGCCGAGTTCTTTAATTCCGCTATCCTCCGGGGCATTGTGCCAAGGGCGTGTACCAAGAGTGTGGTGGTCTTGTTCTTCAAGAAGGGTGATAAGACTCTCTTGAAGAACTATAGGCCCATCTCACTCTTGAGCCACGTCTACAAGTTGTTTTCGAGGGTCGTCACGAATCGTCTCGCCAGAAGACTTGACGAGTTCCAACCACCGGAACTTGGGCTATTCTAGAGTCTCTGCAGAGATGTCGTATCGATTGGCGATACATCGAGGTGTTGAAATGTCTGTATGACGCCGCAACGATGACCGTACAGATCCAGGACCGGAGGGCGAAGCCTATACCTCTACGTCGCGGGGTGCGACAGGGGGATGTCATATCCCCGAAACTGTTCACCAACGCGATGGAGGATGTCTTCAAAACTCTGGAATGGAATGAACGGGGCATTAACATCAACGGCGAGCGCATCTCTCACCTAAGTTTCGCTGACGATATTGTCGTCTTTGCAAAGACGTTGGAGTAACTTGCCGACATGCTGAACAGCCTGAATGATTCCTCCCGACGGATCAGTCTCGGCATGAATTTGGACAAGACAAAAGTCATGTTCAACGAACATGTCATGCCGAGACTGGTAAACGTCGATGGTTCCCCTCTTGAGGTTGTGCAGGAATATGTCTACCTTGGACAAAAGATCCAGGTAGGAAAACACGGCTTCGAGATGGAAGCCAATAGGAGGATTCAGTTAGGCTGGGCAGCATTCGGTAAGCTTCGACAGGTCTTCTCGTCGATCATTCCGCAATGCTTGAAGACGAAAGTCTTCGAGCAGTGCGTCCTACCCATCAAGACATACGGTGCCGGGACATGGACACTGACAGCGGGACTGGTCCACAAATTCAAAGTTTGTCAACGGGCTATGGAGCGAGCTATGTTAGGTGTTTCTCTTATGTATAAAATCAGAAATGAAGACATCCGCAAGAGAACGAAGGTACCCGACATAGCTCGCAAAATTAGCAAATTGAAGTGGCAGTGGGCCGGTCACATCTGTCGCACGGCCGACGGCCGATGGAGCAAAAGAGTCCTGGAGTGGAGACCACGTCTCGGCAAACGTAGCGTAGGACGCCCGCCAGCCCGGTGGACTGACGACCTGTGCAAGATCGCCGGCAGGGGCTGGATAAGGAAGACGTGAAACCGGGATTTGGCGCGTACTTGGGAAGGCCTACGTCCAGCAGTGGACTGAGATTGGATGAAAAAGAAAAAAATAATAATAAAAGTGTACACTTAATCCCAAAGTGGTCATTATCGACCCACAGTCTATCAATCTGTCAATTATTTGCTGAGTTTCTGAATTAAAATAAAGAATGAGTAAATAGGAACGGGAAATCTTCAAAATCTCCCCAACATAATACCTATAGAAAGCTATCTAATATTTGATTTGTACTCGTAAAATACCGTCTAAAAAGTAGGCTTCTGTTAAGAATGCCCATAAAGTCAAGCGTTAACTTTAATAGAGATGATTTATTAAAAAATAAGATAAAATCACACCTAAGAATGTTCATTCAGAAGAAGTATTGGTGTGTAATGTAACAGCTCAGATTCAACGATTCTATACTTAAGTATAGAATCGTCGATTGATCGATCGATATAATCGTCTGATGACAATATAATCTGTGTTCACACCTGTAATGATACTATTTGAAACATTGAATTGTTATATTTAACAATTTTCGGTATATATTGAAGTGAAACTTCTTTAGAATCGCTGTGATTTGAAACTCGATGAAACGAAAAAGCGACACTAAATAAAGATAAGCATATAAAATTCAACCTTATTTAATCCGAAATAAAACACATTTCTCTTTATCCGTTAGTATTAATTTCCAATTTAAATAAAAATTAAAAGATTTCAAATGAATTTTAGCTCATCTATATATAATTAAGTTTATTTTGTATCAAATATATCGTCCTTGATTATACATAAAATGTAAACTAGAACTAGAATGAAGACAATTTTCAACTTTTTTTTACCAGCCTTGACCACAACTTTAACTGATACGTGTTTTTCCATTTTTCGACACTAATTTAGCAATTTAAATGATCGACATATTTAATACAACATAAAATTGCACTACCATATTTTAATGTATTTCATATATCTTATTAGAAGATTTAACAAGGGTTGACAGTAATGAAGTTTCTCGTTGTACATAAAGATATTTCCTGTTTGTCTCATCTTAATAAACTTTGACATCTCTAAGGGCTGACGTCATAACCCTCCTTAGGACTCTTTTTGACATCAGTTGTTTTCTATAAGGTAGGGCATACATTTGTTCGCATGAAGATGTATATATAGTATATAATACATTACTTAATATATAACCATTTTAAATGTGTATTTATTGTAATGCACATTAAATGCTTATCATTTTCACGACAAAAGAAAATCGCATATATCTGTTTAATATTTACGGGCCTTTATAAGCTATACAACTATAGTTATTGAAAACATTAAAAGCTATCAATGAGTATTGCAATAAATAAAACTATTCAAAACAAAAAACTTGACAGTGAAATTAAATATTATAAAATCTATAATATATCCAGAAGGGCAAGTTCACTGCATTGATTTTTTTTATTGCATCATATCAGCAGACAGGCAGTCGGCCCGCTTGATGGAAAACGGTTACCATCGCCTATAGACATTTGTAACACCAAAGGTGCTACCAATTAGATAATAATCCTTTTTTTAAAGAGGAGACACCCGATTGGCGGCTCTCAAATGCGAGGGAAGAGCGGTAGAGACGTATAGGATTCGCCACATTGAGGTGGCACTATCGACCTTATTCTTTGCAGGAGGAATCAACCTCTCTGTGTCTATCTTCTGGCTTTGCTTGGGACGGTATGTGACGCGCCCCACGGAAGAGAACAAGCGCGCGCGATTCACCGTCGTGCTCCTATCTTGACAGCTTTAATAGTAAGTGAAGAGTCTTTCCCCAGAGCCGAAGGTCACATAACGCTTTCCGGCGCCTGAGTGTACTCCTTTGGCTGGAGCGGAGCCGACTGTTGCGCTCACGCTCCCGCTCTACTTCCTTCTTGGCCAGCATGAACTCTCGCAGGAGGAGGAGACGGCGTTTCATCCGCTAATGCTCCATGGATTAAACCACGGCTGTGAGAGAGAGGGATGTAATAATCCTACTATGAGGTAAAAGTTTTTACACATATTTTTTCTCCAATCGGTTTTCAAGCAAATCCAATCAGTATAAGTGTCACGTTCCTTCGCCTCTGTTTCGTCCGCTAGTGATTATGATAAATGACCTCAGTGCTCACTCTAGCGGAGATAAAAAGGGTCTTTTAACTTACTGCTACAATGCCACGAGTGCAAGTATTAGTGGGTCTTTCTTGGGATGACTGACAAAAAAGTTTGGGAAATTATGGAATGGAATCATTCTTTTTTTTATTTTTTTTATTGCACGAGTTCAACAGACAGGCAGACGGCCCACTTGATGGAAAGTGGCTACCGTCGCCTATGGACATTTGCAACACCGAAGGTGCTACAAATGCGCTGCTGCTCTCTTAAAGGAGACTGGAACCTGGTCACTGATGCCGGAACACAACTCAAGGTTGTTATGGCGACATACTTTAGACCAGGTATGGTAGCATCTAGTCGGGCAAATGCCCTACCACCTGGCTGTATGTTGTTTTGTCGCCTCTTACGACAGGCCGCCTGGCCGCAGGAAATTTTATTCTTTCTCCGTTCCTGCACGTACACAACTACATACATTCTACTTACTATATCAAAATGTTTGATGTGCAAGCTGTTTGAATGTGAAACGATTTATCTGAAAATGTAACACAGACAAAATCATTTCACATATTTAAAGATTTCTATTTTTTTCTATATTTTAATGAATATGAACTATGCTGATATAAACTGCGTTCTATTTTACAACAAGTTGGCTCGGTGTGATATCACACTCTCATAGAAAATCGACGTGAAATGGTTAGCTATCAATTATAAGACGGCCTCTGTGGTTGAGCGGGCTAAGTTTGAGCCGACCGAGCTCGATGTAACGCAGAGGCCCCGGGTTCGATTCCTGGCATCGTAAATTTCGCAAACGAACTTTCCGTTATTTATTATGGGTCTGGGTGTCTACGATCGGCGCCAGAGTGGTCCGGTGTATATCACCCATAACACAAGCGTAACTTGCTTACCTTGGGCATATACAATATGTGTGTTTTTCTGCCGATTATTATTAATATATTATATTTATTTATTTACAAACATTTTACTTTTTCTAAATATATAAAGATTTTTTTGTTATTTAAAAAAATATATATATTATGTATGTCTTTAAAGACCACGGCCCATAAAAATGGACCGAACTTTTGGCGGGCTTGCGTGGGGCCATGGGAAGGCCAACAAGTAGAAGCCCCTTGACAAAAATCTAAATTATTCATGTTTCGTATTGTGAGAGTTCCGGCTGCCTACTTTCCTTTCACCCCGATCCTCCTTACTATCCCGTCCCTCTTATCTCACTCCTCTATCCCATCTCTTCTATTCCATCCTAAAGGATGACAACGCGTTGACATTGCCAAGCATGGTGCTACAAACGTCTATGAGCTGTGTGACTGTTTGACAGATAAGCAGTAAACAATATTCTATCCTTTACTTCTTATTTTAAAACTAGCTGATGCCCGCGACTTCGTCCGCGTGGTGCGGTTTTTAACTATCCCACGGGAACTCTTTAATTTTTCGGGATCAAAAGTATCCTATATGTTGACCAGGGATATAAGCTACCATCATACAAAATTTCATTTAAATCGGTCCAGTCGTTTCGGAGATTAGCCGGTAAAAACAGACGGACAAACAGATAAACAGACAAACAGAGAAACAAAAATTCGAAAAAAAAAAAAATTAGTTCTATTTCACTTCTTACATCCCCTTGACTCAGTTGCTAGCATTTTTTTTCATTGTAAAGAAATTCTACCTCTACAGTTTTATTACAAAATAGCGTTACCTAGAGTTAAATAGGTATACATACATATATATTAGGATTATTTTTTTGACTATTTTTTTTACCTCTAATGATTTAAAGTTCAATATATCAGAAAATATTCATCTAAGCAATTCTATTAAATTAATTGGTGAAAGGTCCATGAGACTTTTTTGTAGGGAATTAAATTCCCAATAAATTAGCTATTTCCATTTTTTTGTAAAGTCCATTTCTTCTGAGATAAGAGCAAAAATACTAGAATCTTAGGTGAAAATCAACTTTAGTGACGTGTACCAACTCACCAGTATAAGTTACACTTTCGTCGCAATGTACCCTGTAGATTGTTTAATTCTGAGTAAATCGCGAACAAGCCCGATGTGATAGCATAAAATGCGGATGAGTTATAGAAATTTTAAAAAAATAATCTTGATTTACGTGTATTTTATATGGAAAATGTTTTCACCCTCAGGGAAAATACTTAAAATTAATAAAAAATATAATTTTTTCGCGACATATACACCAAAATTTCGGGTGAGGACCGAGAAAATAAATAGTTGAAAAAAATCACCCTATTATCTAAATATATATAATTGAGATCCACGTTTATAGTGACTCATCACGATATCTCAGGAACTATATATAATACCTATAGACTTGAAATTTGGCATGGACCTGCCTTTCGCCAAGTAGAGGTCAGCTAAGAACGGATTTTACGGCACGCGAAGCTGGTGGGTATCAGAGAGAGATATATATATATATATATATATATATATATATATATATATAAATCGCCAAAGACTTCTTGCATCTTTACAAACTCCCACCCTACGGCGTCTACTGAATGTGGTAAGATTTTAAATGTTTTTAATGCGTATTCATAGAGTTATTATTAGTATAATTTCATGAGTTGACGTGGAATTCCATTTAAATATGATATGTTAATATTCAGTTTCAGACATTTCCTGCTAATTTAGCACATCCGTTCACTACCAAAACTATCCAGCACGTTGAATATCTCCGTATACCTTCTATACACTACATGGATGCTCCTGCCTCCATCAAAACTTATGTTTAACGCGATTCCGCATAATGCCCTACATATATTACAAAGTTTACGCTAACCAAGTTACATCCATCAATTTGTAAAAAGATTGTGATTCCGTGTATTGTTTTTGTATTATTGTATTCATCGTACTAGTCAACCAGCTTCCAGCTGTACCAGCGTTTATACTGTCTCTGGAGCAGTTCTTTCATGGTGAAGCAGGATACAAATGTTTTTTGACACCAAGGTGTATTGGGTAGCTGACCTGGGAACGAGTCACTTTCACTTAAACCAAGGCTTTCACTGGCGATCTTAAACCAAGGGTTACAATTATGTGGTCACAAGCCGCATCAAAAGCTGGAGGCAAGACGGTACTGGTTTTTGATAGAGATGAACAGCATGTTAAATAACAGTAAATGGACAACTTCTAGAACGAGCGAATGAAATTGTATATCTAGACTTTCTATATATATTTTCATGAATGGAAAGTTTGAAAAAAATATTAAGAAATCCTACGAATAATGATATACGAGAAGGATTACAGCCGGCAAAAAGGAGAATGTAAAAATATAAATCCCCGTGAAGGAAAACCAACCCTCGTCTGTTGTTTAGCAGCCCGTCTTAGTGGGGAGCAGCTGTGCATGTATGAAAAGATTGACCACCGTCAGAGCTAAAATTATAAATTTATACAATAAAAGTTTATACTGTTACTAATCTTAGCCAACTTAATCATCTGGGTATGCAGTTCAGACGTTACTTAAGTATTTTGCACAAAAACTTTGATTTTAAGCCAGTCATTTTCAAGCAGATGGGTGGTTGATGAAATTTCGTTACGACTTTCTTTTGTTCTGTCGTCCAAGGTACCAAGGTTCGTTTTTTCCTATTTTTATTTTATTCTTGGTATTTAATACCCGTGATACTTGGATAACGCAATCAAATGTTTTTGACACCAAATCAGAAGTTTCGGTGTCTATTGGGTAGACATGCTAAATATTTGTGACAAAGGTAGCTGACCTAGCCTGGATTACCAAACAAAAATTGATTTGGTATAGAAGGGTTTTATGTCATCCTGAACTTTTGATTAAACAAAACGGGTACTCCACGACCACGTTTGCCTCTAATGACAACTCGCTTAAATTTCTTTACCAGTGAAAATCAACTTTAGTGACGTGTACCAACTCACCAGTATAAGTTACACTTTCAATCTATTTTTAAATGGCGTATTAGCAGATTTTGAGCTTCATTGAACATTCTTACTTGCTTTATTACCGGTGCATTTTTTTTTTATGTTTCCAAAGTAATTTTTTTGAATAAAATCCCAGACAGCCAGTAAGTATAATCAGTAAATTTTGCAATGTACCCTGTAGATTGTTTTACATCTTTCACTGCAATTCTAGATTTGTAGGCGTCGATGGATTTATCAGAAGGAACCATTCTAACAATGGTAAATTATTACAAATGGTTGGAGATTTATCGAAAACCTGGTTCACCTCCTTTAGGTAAATAATTCTGAGTAATGGACAACTTCTTAGATTCGAATATCTAGACTTTCATATATTTTCATGAATGGAAAGTTTGAAAAATATTAAGAAATTGAATAATGATATCGAGATTACAGCCGGCAAAAGGAGAATGTTAAAGAAGGAAAAACTACACCCCGTGCCTACACCAGTAAGGAATTCTGGGCATGCGTAATGATGATACTTAGTAAGATAGTCAAGTAGTATTCCGAAACCGGCGCATTAAAAGATTGATAAATATCGAATGAATTATAAATTTATAAGTCAATAAAAGGTGTCATATAATAATATAGGAATTAGTTTTATGATTTCATTGTTTTACAATTTAGAAAAACTCAATGGAACACAACAAATTTTCATTACAATCTTTAAAAAAATTTACAATCTTTATTAACCAAGCTGTAGTTTAAATTGTCTCAATTATTAATATTGCTTTAATGTTTACATTTATCATTGTTATTTGCTTAGGAAAAAAAAAACAGATTACTAATCTTAGCCAACTTAATCATCAACATCAAATCAGTCTTCAACTTAATCATTGGTATGGATTGAGGAACATAAAATACACATAAATTAAATGGACACGTTTTTTAATCAGACGTTACATATTACTTAATTTTTTCATTTCTTAGACTTAGAGTAAGTATTTTGCACAAAAACTTTGATTTTAAGCCAGTCTTTATTTTCAAGCAGATCTCCGTGTTCTTCTTTTAGTTTTTCACATTCATTTCTTTTCGGTGGTTGATGATTTTTTATGTGAAATTGAAGAATTTCGAACAAGCCCTGGATTACCAAACAAAATTGATTTGGTATGTGATAGCATAAAATGCGGATGAGTTATAGAAATCTCGAAAATTATTAGTACTTTTGGGTTTTCGCCTCTGGATTATTGTTATACTGTCATTTGAATTATCTTTTAAAAACCTCCTTAGGTAAATAATCTTGATTCATCATTAAAATACATACTTTATAGAAATACATAGTTATTTAACAGTATTGTAGTTACTAGACATTCTAAGAAAAATTATATAAGAGGCTAATGTTTATATGTGTGTGTGTACGTGCGTGTGTGTGTGTGTGTGTGTGTGTGTTAGTATAATTATTATACTCACATCTTGTCTCGGTGGAATAATTTGAACATGTTTCAGAAAAAGCTGATATTGAATCAGATGATTCCTTTTATTACAAGGAAAAATTACAAAAAAAATTGACGATGTCTCGTGTCCAGAGGTCAAAAAGTAATGATGATAACTCAACTAACAAGGTGCTTTAAAATAAAAAGAAAACTAAGTATTAATTACCTAAACAGGTCAGTGCAAGATAAAAATAATATAATTTCTAGGACAGGAGTAGAAGAATTGGTGTAAACAGGCAAATTCAGAGACACGGATAGGTAAGTTGGTGTAATCAGGTAAGTTTAAGTAACCAGGTAAGTTCAAGGACACGGATAGGTAACTCAGGTAAGTTAAAAGAGATAGTTAGGTTGATGAACAGGTAAGTTCAGAGACAATAGAAAAGTAGTGAAAACAGGTAGATTGAAAATAGGTAAGTTGGTGTAAACAGGTAAGTTCAGTATAAAGTCGCTATGAGTCTTGTGTTAGAAAAATATGTTTGTAACTTAAATACATGCCTCATTTAATTTTCGAGGCTGGTTTTCTTTATCATGGCAAAGACAAATAAATACATTCTTTAGATTATTTGTTATTTTAATCTCGGTTATCTATAATTATTTATGACTCATCAGGCTAGACATAAAAATTGCATTCATCTCTAGGTAGATTATTCTGTCATGCCTGAAGTTATAAATACTTTCTATAGATGTGTGTGGCTTGAACACTAGATACATGTTAATGTCCGATATAATAACATTCGGATAATGATCATAAATGGCATAATTACAAACATTGCACCAGAAGAATGAAGACTGGACGAGTCTTTTATGTCATCGTATTTCATAGGTAGAATAAAATGTTCTACTACTGTATTAATACTAGTACTCGTGCCACAGTTAAAACATTGATTTTGCAAAATGAAATGCGTCAAATGCCAAGGCCAACGCAATTTAGCTCTATAATTTTTTTAAAATCACTTCTATTAAAAAAATTGTCCACATCAATAAAAACCACCATAATGCAGGTATGCGCGTACACAAGCGCACTAACCGACAAGCTTATTTAAAGTGAGCTTTATTGAACAGACAGTGAGATTAGAACATGAATTTATCAATTTATTTACTTTTAATTTAATTACAAGTAGGAAAGGTACTTACTGGTTGCCAATTTAAGAATCCTCATACTTCTTTTCATTGTACTTTTTTAAATAAATCACTTTCAAAAATCACATACGTACTGAGAATTCACTCCGGTAACTAGATCGCGTCTTGCCGGGCGGAGCGCGTCTGCTTACAAACAAACACAAAACATGCGACCTTTGAACCCCGCTCCGCCTGCACCCCGAAAGGCCCCCGTAAGTATCGCGCTTTCTCCAAATTTGAAATTAAGTACTGGATGCAATATGATCGTCATGGGGAATTGATAAAAACTTTATAATCATTTATTCAGTGAGACGCAATAAAATGTATAAATTAAACGCGAAATATACGTTACAAATTATACACTCCGTGGTGGCGCCCTCCAAATTCCGCGCGGCCGATGGCTGAACTATGAAATACGCTCAAAAGCATTTTAGTGATAAAATTGAGTCCATGCCAATTTTTTGTCCATACATTCTAAATATGAAAAAACACCTTTGGACCAAAAATGAGAGTTGGTTAATCTTACGTCCGTATACCGGACGCATCAAGTCGGTCGGACGCAGTATCATTGGTAAAAATGGCCATGTGGGGCGCCACATGACCGGCAGGATGCATATATATATATATATATATATATATATATATATATATATATATATATATATATATATATATACGTGTTTCTGTAAAAACCCGAACTTCGGTAAATCCTAGGACTTACCGGTAAATCGTAATATTAACCAATACGAGTTGGTAAATGTTGAAGTCTGTGATGAATTAAGCCAACATAAGCTATTCTAATTAGTGGGCCTGGGCCTGGATCATCGACACAAAGTCGCTAGTTTGTCGGTATTCTAAAGGATACACTTCGACGTGTGTGCCACGGAACTGCACGAATTAATTCTTCCCTCACTTTTTACCATCGGACAAGCAAACAAACGAACTCACGCCACCGATATTTGGTGGAAATACCAACAAAGCGGACGAAGCGCTATGCTTCCACTTTTATCATACGTACCGCTGCATAGTAGAACTCTACCGTCGTCTGTTTTTCCTGAAACATACAATCTAGGTGTCCTCAAGTCTCACGTGAACACGTATCTTCTAAGTAAGCATGCTCCACCTGACACCAGGCGCAATGTTGGTCAAACGCGAAGCTATACAATATTTAAAAAAAATAAGGTTTCTATTAACACTCCACAAATTATCACGTTACATACCCTAGTATCAAGCCCAGTGGGCATTAATTAATGTGCCTCAGGGCAGCGCCCGGCCTACGTCTCATTGTTTTTGCAATTAACTAACATGTGCCTTAAATAGAATCGGGCTTGGAATAGCAGAATTAACTTTTCTTACCGTAATTACGGATGAAAAAGATTTGGAATAATAGTTGCCGTAAAATTCTTTCAACAGATTTTGCGTGGTGCACTGACAGACAGAAAATTGCAATAAAATGTATTTTACAAATCTACTTTTTTTATTTTTATTGCCGGAGTTCAGCAGACAAGTAGACGGCCCATTTGATGTGCTACAAATGCGCTGCTGCTCTCTTTAGGGACACTGGAACCTGGTCACTAATGCCGGAACACAACTCAAGGTTGTTATGGCGACATACTTTAGACCAGGGGTGATAGCCATCCAGTCGGGCAAATGCCCTACCACCTGGCTGTGTGTTGTCTTGTCGCCTCTTACGACAGGCCGCCCGGCCGCAGGAAATTGTATTCTTTCTCCGTTCCTGCACGGATAAAACTAAACTAAACTACTTAGTCCGAATTAGCCAAGGAGCTAACTTAAAATGAGAAATAAATTAAGGAATCATTTTTAAGTTCTTTTTTCATTGCGAAGCTAGTGTAAGAACTATTCACTAAGTAGTGCTTTAAATATAGATAAATGTCAATTAAACACTTAATAAATAAGTTAGTGTTGTTACAAATGCAATTGATAATAATAATATTGTATGACTGTGTAAACAATTTAATTAATGCAATACTGAAGTGTGCGGTACTTCTGGTCCACCAGTTTCCTTGTCACTTCTGTTGATAAAATCAAATTATGAGAACTGTTTACCAAAATACTGATGTGAGCGAAATTTCCGGTTAACTACATTCATAAACTTGTCTTTTTCGATCTTATAGTATAAAAGCTAGCGGGAGTGACGCACACAATTCAATTTAATTCTGTGACAGTCAAGTGAGAGGACGATAAGTTCTATGTGAATCGGAAGAATATAACATTAAAGTGATTTATGGATTGATATGCTGTCTCTCATTACAGGGCCTAGGAAGCAGGAAAACGGTCCGCCTAATGTAAAAACGGTAACCGTTGCCTATAGAAGTTTACAACACCAGGAGCGAAGCCGATGTCATGCTAGCCTTTAAGATGGGATAGGAGGGAAAAGAGGATGAAGTAGGAGGAGGAATAGGATAGGAGAATGAAATAGGGAAGAGGGAAGTAGGCCATTGGAACTATCACTCATCGTACGCAACACGATTAGCTCAAAGCTAACCGTTTCTCGCCGATATGCTGTGAAAGCGTGGTATCACAGCGATCGAGCACGGTTCGACCACGTCAACTCGACCCGTCTACAAATCTATTATTTAATAGATATAGATTAAAGTAAGCAGGGGAATGCCGTCCACTTAAGGAAAATCTTTTATATTTATTATATAATACTTTATATTAGAAGTTGGACAAAATAATACAATTGTTCACTTATTCAATAAAAACTACTTTGACACGAATCGAATGAAACTTTACTTAATAATCGGTAACTAAGCACAAGAAAAATAAGGCGTTCTTGGGCGCCATTACCCGACTGTGCGTAATACCGCTCATATAAAAGCATATTGCCTCTAGAAGCTGCTAATATGATTAAAACGAGTGAAATATATACCAAAATGTTAATATATTGTTACTTAATACAACAAATAATTATCTAAATTAATAGTAGTAACACTATAATTAAAACATTGAACTTACCAGTAAAAACGTTCAGCGAAGATGTGGTTAGCGGGACCAAAAAAAAAGCAGACATACTTCTGTTTCTCTTGCTGCTAGCGGATTTGTAAAACTGGTTACTATTTGTTCTCGCTTCAAACACAACCCCCCGCATTTAACCTGTTTCCCGTAGTCCAACGCTCTGAGTTTGCCAAGTTATAGTTGTGAGCGTCATTACCCCAGTTTCCTCTACATAGATATAGACCACATAGATAATTATATAGACACGATTCTTCGTTGGTGAAATTTGACTTACGTAAACCGATTCGCATTTCTTTGGCGATTCCTGCAGATGGCAGTGCGTCATAAAACAATTTTGATCCAATTAAATTTGAATGACCAAATTGAATATATACCGTTTTCCAATGACGCAAACAATTGAAACCATTATTCAGATCACATAAATTTATATTCGTACCAATTGGATGATGTTCGTCCGAAATGATCCAACGTAAAGTAACTAAAATGTTCTTATAAAAGAAAGAAAGAGAACATTAAAAGGGATGTCTTGTTATCCATCATTATAGTAATCATTGTTAAAAAATTGATATTACTTGTATGGAATTTATTTAATAAAGAAAGAATAAAGATTTATTTAGAACTGTAACCACACAAATATATAGACATGGCACCAGCATTAATAAACGTACAATGTAAAATGCATTTAATTAAAACAAATTAATTATTTTTAACAAAAACTAAAGCGGACTTCAAGAATAACTAAAAAATAATAATTCTACGACATCTTGTAGTCTGTGCAAAGTAAAACATAAAGATTATTATATTTGAAATACTGTTTTTATTTTTGTATGTTTTACTTAGCACTGACTTCAAGATGTTGTAGAAACTATTTATTTTTTGCTTTTTTAGTTAATTTTGTGGTCAGTTTTTTTTGCTAGAAAATATATATTTTAGTTACTTACGTAAATATTTAACTAGCTTTAGAAAAAAATTAAACATGTTGGACGTGCCTACAATATTTGAAGGTTACTCTTAATTTTCCTGGGATCCACTCATCATATACTGACTTGGTGACACTGAGACCACCTCAGAACCGCACTATCAAAAAAAAATTGAAAACCGGTCCATAATTTTAGCGGAGAAATCGCGTAACAAATAATAGTCGAATTGAGAACCTCCTCCTTTTGGAAGCCGGTTAAACATGAACAAGTAGGGGGTAGGCTAAATAATAACTTTAACATTACTTGTTGACTCTTAATATCTTTGTCTTCTGTGTTCACGGCTACTGAAATGTAATTGAAACGTTGGAAATAAAAATCCAATAAAATGGCACGCTTAAAACCTTTTAAACGTAGTTTTAATTATGTTTACTAGTCGCGAAAACTTTAATCAATACTCACTAGTAAACAATAACACTCAAGCTATTTTGTTATTGTTTACTTTTATGTGAATATAATATAATATGTATATTTTTAATACATATTATATTATATTCACATAAAATTCACATATTCACATAAATAATTTAAATTTATGTATGTACGTATTTATATACATAATGTGTATTGTAGTAGGTAAATAATTATATATTATTATTTATTGTATCTCTTTAAAGACCACGGGCCACAAAAATGTCCCGGACTTTTGGAGGGCTTGCGTAGGGCCATGGAGAGGCCAACACGTAGAGGCGCCCCTTGACAAATTTAATCTAAATGTGGCGTGACACTGACCGGCGATTGTCCCAGTCTACGCCATATAATAATGCGCCCAAGGACAAGCCCCGGCCGGTGTTGGACTATTGTGGGAAGGTGTGGACTGCTAGTGGTACTCGGAGTCTATGGTGTCTGCCCGTCGCAATGTTCGAGGAAAATGGAAAAATGGGCATTAATAAACTAACTTATTGTTCGGGTGTTGTCCTTCTTATGCTCCATACAAGGGTTGTCTAGAAGAAATCGCCATGGGCGATAAGACCGCCGATTGTACTTGTATATTAATGTTTTCGATTTTATGTAGCATTTTTGTACAATAAAGTATATTGAATTACTGTTCTATTCTATTCTATATTATTGTTACGACTTAGCCAAAATTCCACGAAGCACAACAACAAATGCGAATGAACACCTGCGGTCATAAACCCCAAGTTTATTACCGCCCGCATTTGCACTTCTTTTGTTTTCTTTGTATTTAATATTTGTAATTAGAAAAGCTGCCTATTGTGTATTGTAATCTGTTCCAGTAGGCAGTGGCCAGGTGTGATTCCGGGAAATCGATTGCACGCGATTAGGTAGACATATTGCACCATGCAGGATAAAACAATGCCCGAACGGAGGGATGGGGCAGTCAAGCGACGATTACGATACGAGCAAGACGTGTGTACATTCGATGAGTGATATAGTGACGGACTTTGCGCGCACTATTAAATCGTGCAGTTTGTACTGGTTGTATCCAGTTATATTTGTACCTGTGTTATACGTCTTTGTATAGTTTTAATAAATCCTATAGTAATTCCAAACGGCATTTTAATTCGAGTCCCGTAACTCATAACATTACTTAATGTAAAAATATTAAAATAATTTGCTTTGCTCCCTGTCGCTTTAACACATCCATTTATTTTGTATCATTTAAAACACAATGAGTCAACATTCTTAACAAAGAGTCAATTATAAACTGCATATAAGGGTTATTACACGCTTTCTAAACAGGGAGTATGTTCAATTAAATCTGTTATTGCCTGTGTTGCCATATCTACTAAAAAAAAATCGAAATATGTGCTGGGACACATAGTAGAAGTGAAAGTTCAACGTTTACTGCAAATTATGATTTGGTTAGGTTAAGTACATTTTAATAAATGCATTTTTTATTTAAACATATTTTATTTTATCAAATAAAAAAACTGAATTCGATCCAGAACCAAAAAACGCGTCCATAGTCTATTCTAAAAATTTTCCGCCTCTCACCACGCCTAGTCTAAATTTATGCCGCTCCTCCACGCGTCCGTAACGGTTTTTCGTGACAGAAAATTCCTAAGACCCCCGTCTATATAGAAGTTTCACTTAAATATATCTGGAACTCTTAATATAGTTTTACTCTGAATTAAATTACAAGAAAATTGTAAAACCAAAATACTTACAATGCTAAAACTGTAGATAGGTACAAATTGTAGGGTTCCGTAGGTATTGTGACAAAAACTGGATCTTTGAGACATCTACAGCATCCAAGACTCTTTCTTTTTTCTTTCACCTTCTCCCAATTATTTAGTGTCGGCACAATATGTCTTTTTCTTCCATACTCCTCTATTCTGACATACGTCCTCTGTCACACCATAAATCACCATATCATCCTTCACACAATCCATCCATCTCTTTTTTGGTCTATCCGTGCAGGAACGGAGAAAGAATACAATTTCCTGCGGCCGGGCGGCCTGTCGTAAGAGGCGACTAAACAACCCATAGCCGGGTGGGTGGTAGGGCATTTGCCCGACTGGATGGCTACCACCCCTGGTCTAAAGTATGACGCCATAGTAACCTTGAGTTGTGTTCCGGCATTAGTGACCAGCTTCCAGTCTCCCCTAAGAGGGCAGCAGCGCATTTGTAGCACCTTTGGTGTTACAAATGTCCATAGGCGATGGTAACCGCTTTCCATCGAGTGGGCCATCTGCCTGTCTGCTGAACTCCTGTAATAAAAATAAAAAAATCTTTACATTTGTACCCATCAATTTTGCAGTTTAACATTCTTTAAAATGTCACGTGACTTTCAACTCTCCTCATTACATGCCCATACCACCTCAATTTTCTTCCTCTCCAGGGTGCAACTTTCAAAGATCGCCTTATGTACTCATTCTCTCACCTTATCCATTCTTATAACACCACAGATCATCTCAACATTCTCATCTCAACTGAGCGGAGACGTTTGTGGTTTATCACTTTAGTGCCCCAACATTCGGACCCCATATAACGTGACCAGTCGTATGATAGATTTATAAATCTGACCTTTTGGTTTCAGTGTTTGTCACACCGGTTAAGCACTATACGATATATAATTGATCGATTTGTTTATAATCTTCAATTAAAAATAAATAAATGTATAATTGTGTATATTATATACCGGTTTATTATACTTTACTATCGGTTATGAAATTGAGCTAATGATGGCTTGTTATTGGTTAAATTTTGTAATAACTCTACATAAGTAATGCCAGTTTTCAACCAATAAATTAAGTAAGTTAAAACACTGGATGTAATATACTGTTATAGGATAATCAGATTTGTTTATGTATTTATTTAAATTTTAAATATTATTTACTATATACTAATAATATTTACAGTTTATTTTACAACAAAAAAATATAAATAGTAAATGGGTCCCAAATCACCGTCAATCTAAAACGTTCCCGAAACGCTGGTCGCGTTACCACGATGGATGGCAACGCTTATTCATTGATTAGATTTAAGTTTAAACAATGTCTTATAACCCCCTCTTATGTGTCTTGCCTATATTCGTAGTAATATGATTTTGAATTTACTAATCCAGCATTAAATAGACAGATGGACGGATATGACGATTGTAGAAGGTTTACATTTTTACGAAATGGCTATGGCTAGGCTATTATAATACTAAAGGTTTTCTTTTAGTTTTCATTTGTTTTGTTTTTTAATATGTTGTTAAAAGTTAGCTTGTAATTTTCTTTGACGTTTCACAAAAATAATGGAGACAGGACTGATTTAAAATAAATTACTATTATTGACCCGAACGTCGGTCTAACGAAATCAGAAAGTTACCTAAATTCCCGTAATTAACATATCGAGCAATATAATTTACAATTCCTTTTCACCTGGCAACATTAATGGCAGACCAATTATTTATACAAAGTTCCGGAAATTTCGCAGCCGAATGATTTGTAGCGGGCAAGGTTTAAGTAAAGCAATAAGGATTTAACTTTGAATTGTTTCCGAATAAGTAACATTATTTTGTAATATAACCTCAGACAAGCAAAATAGGTAGATTGAACCCCGAGCTCTCAGAGTGAAGCCGGCTAAAGAAAGCCGATTGTGGAATAGGAAGCCGATCGAGCCGCAGTGCGTTACGAGAACTTAGTGTTAAATAATCGAATTAGCACGAACAAAGGTGAAATGGTTTCCAGTGGATACATTACTATTACCCACAGACCCAAACCATATGTGTACTAGGTATACGTTACGGGCAATTTGACAAATTCGGTCACTATGAATAATGACCAGTCTGTACACATACATAATGCCCGTATCAAGTGGGCAATAAAAATAAAACTGCATGATTAATCACTTTTCCCGATCAGTATAAATAATGACAACCTTATCTTGAGCAATATAATAAAACAGATGAATTGTAGTTTTTTGTTTATTAAATAAGATTAGGGTATAGTTATGTGGTACTTATGTTTATTATTAGAGACATAAAGTGATTTTTGGGTGGTTAAAAGAATAGCCACCAACCTATATTAAAAAAATGCAAACTGCTCATAATAAATAAAGTGCTCAACTATACCCCACCCTTAAATGAATTAAACTTATATAATTCTTATGGAAAGGTAACCGAATTGATCACATTGTCTGGCTAAGAGTAGGGAAGTATTCATACTGTCCGGCCCAAGTGATAAATTCAAGTTATCTCAAACAATATTTTTTTTAATGGACCACGGGCCGCTGTGTATTATTTATTACTGAAGCCCGGCCAAAGTTATAAATTTATCAAATTGACCGACGTTCTTGGTCATTATTCATAATGGGTCCATATTAATACTGCCCGATTAATCAAATTGCCCGTAACATATATAAATTTACGTACACCAGTTATTAAAAACTGTTTCACTTCATTTGACGCTTTTGTTGAAATAGGATCGGCCTATACTTTTATCTATGTAATAATAATATATAATAATAATAAAGAAATTGTAATTTTGCCGCGAGCCTTCTGGGCACGCTTCCTGCTGGCAGTGGTCTAGATAAACTATATCCTTAAGATTTATTTCTACTTAGGTTATACTTTAACAGTTGTGTATTGTAATAGACAAATATGGTCTTATTCGTAGAGAGTTAAAATAATTTTGAAAGATTCTTAAAGAAGAGAAGAAGAAGAGCATTATAAAACTTGTTCGAGGCTGGCAACGCGTTGGCAACACCCCTGGTGTTGCAAACGTCCATAGGCAACGGTGACCATTTTCCTTTAGGTGGGCCGTCTGCCTGTCTGCTAAACTCGTGCCATTAAAAAAATGGAGCTTATGTTAGATTTTAACCGATAGTAAGGCAAATGAACTCGAAATAGTTAAAAAAATTACTTTTCATTTCTCATATTCTGAAAGTACACTTGGAGTTGCCTAATCATAGGGACGAAAACAGCACTTTTCGTCCCTGGGAAACGATTTTTCCTGTTGTAAAAAGAATTAGAAAACCATGCGAACCATAGATAATAATATATGCGACTCATGTCCCAACATTTTTTACAGCCACTATTAAATCGCGGCATAGATAGTAATAAAAATAGCAACAAATTTCTAACATCATTTTATATTTATAAATTACTTTTCACTAAATTATTATTTCATTTACATAAATTTGAGCTAAATATTTACTATCATCAGTGGCAAAAAAATACTGGCTGGTAGAATGCCACAGAAAAAAAATACATGACGTTCCAGAAGTGACGTATGTGATGACGTTTCATCATATTTAGATATGTATTTAACGCCTGATTTTATTAGAGTAGCAGTTGTTTGTTTAACTAATGAGTTTTTATTATATTTTCCTCATATTCGAAATGAAAAGCAGAGTATCAACTTTGGGTGAAAGGACTGTTTAGACACACGAATTATTAGCGCCCTCGCTACGCTAGTGCGCCGAACCATCTCGTGCCTAGATAGGCCAGTTTCATCTCTTGTGTCTACTATTTCATTTTCAGCAAATGGCTTAATACATACTTTACTCTAAGTAGTTAGTTATCTTACGTGTTGTAGATTTAGAAATGTCTACATTTACTTCGCGTCACACCTTTTACACTCTGGCGTTGCTGGCCCATGGAAACGGCCTATTGTCTTATTATCAATATTTATGGTTATAATAAAAAATTATTGTAAGGGGTCGTGATGACTCGCGAACCTATACAATATTTTAAAAAAGATTTTATTTTCTTTCATAAAGTTACTGTTATTGCCCAAATAACTACGGAATCATTTCCCAAATTTAATTTACATAAATCTAATTAACAAAAACAGCTTGTATATCGTAAACAATACATAAGTCGGTTTCAGGCATTTTGCTTCCGCACTGAAGCGTCAACAATAGTAAGAGACATGTCATGTTGTAGGTTTACTAAAACAATGTCTGAATTACTAGTTTGTTGGAAGTTCAATAATGTTTTGGGATTTCTTGACTTTCCAAAGCTTAACAGCAATAATGGGATCACATTTATCACATTCTGGGACATTGGAGATCGAGTTGACATGGGTTGGAATCTGTAGAGATATTGCATTGAGAATATTTTGGAGTTGACAAAATTACAAAAAATATTAATTACGATTTTTCTGCTGGAGTATTAGAAGTCCAGGCAGACGTTGTCTTGCACAGAAAAATAAAGCAGCGCCACCTACTGGATCTAATAATCAATATAAACCAGTCCGGGACTCGCTCAAACATACACAAAAATAAATCATCAAAGTTCTAGATTAGATTAGATAGACCCGATTCCACGGCCACTTACCTAGTTTAATTGTGAATCAACACACCAAAAATTTCATTAAAATTTATCCAACGGTTTAGTAGGAGTTCAGTAAAATACATACGAGCCGAAAAAATATATATGTAGTATAACAAGATATAGCGTACACATAATAGTATACACATACATAGTATACACACATAACAAAATATAATTTCACTCTGTATCGCTATACATGTTGAGCGATGCAGAGTTTAGTTGGAGCATGCTTACCTAAAAGGTACCTACCTATTCACACGGGACTTGAAAACACCCAGGTTGTAAGTATCGGAAAAGATAGACTCCATCAATATGTTACACTCTTGCCACATGATGTCAAGACAAGTGAACGCTATAACTTCGTTCGTGTAGGTGGATATCCACCATATATTGGTGCCGCATGCTGGTACATCTGGTTGTCCGATGATGTAAGGGAGATTGCGGGATCAAATCGAAGAGCTCCGTTGTACACTGTCCAAAGTGTCTAAAGATGGCCATCATTTTTTATTGCATGAGTTCAGCAGACAGGCAGACGGCCCACCTGATGGACAGCGGTTACCATCACCTATGGACATTTACAACACCAAAGGTGCTACAAATGCGCTGCAGCTCTCTTAAAGGAGGTTGGAACCTGGACACTAATGCCAGAATACGACTCAAAGTTGTTATGGCGGCATAGTTTAGACTAGGGGTGGTAGGCATCCAGTCGGGCAAATACCCTACCACCTAGCATCAGGTGCTCATGGTTGAAAAAAAACAATATATATAGGCTTGTTTTTTATTTTTTATTGCGTTAGTTCAGCAAACACCTCACCTGATGGAAAGCGGTTACCATCGCCTATGGACATTTGTAACACCAAAGGTGCTACTAATGTGCTGCCGCTCTCTAAGGGGCGACTGGAACCTGGCCTCTAATGCTGGAACACAACTCAAGGTTGTTATTCCTGCACGGATAAGTAGTTTGTAGGGTATAGTTAGACTTCCGTTCGTCTCTGTATGTAACAGTCACTTTTCTCACAAACTAATGGGTCTACATGGATAAAATTTTACGTAAAGGTGTAGTCTATATAACGCTACAAATTTATGTAGTGTATTTGCGAGCAAAATAAAGATTGGGAGTGATGACTGTACATATAAATGGGGGTTAAAAAAATTGTTATTTTAGTTTCTAATTCAACTTTATTCGAAGTTGTAAAAAGTATATCTTCTTTATTTTATGGATTACCCGATGAAAATTATAAAAAAATGTTAAGTGATATACTTGAACTTAATCAGTACTTTCAAGTAAAAACAAATTTAAATGTTTTGTTGCACATCTGAGATTATGATGTAATATCGATTTATATACCATGTAGTAATCGACCTTTATCAAACTTACTCGCTTGATATATCAATATAGGTGGGTGGCTACCGCAAGACGTGAGGCCACACATGTGGTATCGATAAAATTAAATCTACGAATCGAGTTAATCGATTAGAGTCGACGGCTCGTAGCGTTAGACGATAATCGTTATCGATTTAACAAGGTTCAGTTAAGATGTGAGATTCGATGCAGTACTCGTAAAGATTTCTTAAATTTTATTGAATTAACAAAGATTACACCGGCCAACAAATTTCTTTACTTAGACCAGACCCATCTACTCTTATGTATTTCGAGGCATTGGATCCGTATCTGGGGTCAGTTTGGTCCATAGCTGCTCAAAATTTTAAACCCACAAAAATGTGACCCAGTGTTATTGAACTGAAAATGCAAGCTCATGTAGTAATTATATTAGCGTTCCGTAGCCAATTTAAAAGAAACCTTATTGTGTCCATCTGTCTTTGTTTATCTCAGACACTACTGGGTCTCATCATCATCAAAGATCATAAAAACAAATTGAGGAAAGGAAGACATGTGGAAAAATAGAAATGAGGAAAGAAAGGGATTTGGAAAGGTGAGAATATCACTGTCACGGAACAAGGGGAATATGGCAGTGACCACGTCGAGGACTCCGGGGCTGCATAGTCGTATGTACTATTAAATACCGAACAGATGTCATAAAGAAACATCCTTTATGGGAACAGAAACTACTGCGTATAGACCCAAAGTATTTTTAATAACATGCTATGAAAAGAGCATATTGTGTATAAAAATACACATAGGGTATTTTTAATTTTTAATCATCTGCTTTTTTTCGTAAGCCTGTATAACAAAACCCCCCGTTTGTTTCTCCGAGAGCCCTATGTTATACGTGACCTGCCAAGCAGTTATCTATTTTATTCTTTCTGAAAATAGAATCTTACAGATTACTTATTGAAAGTCATTACCACCGCTTCCAAAACAATTTTAATTGGTGTTAAAGGAGAAGAGCGGCGCAACAAACTCACCACCAACGTATCTTTACTTCATAATTATTATATATATATACATACATTCGTGGTATTTTTTAATGTATTTAGAACCAATACTAAGTTTAACTAAGGAAAAAATTGCATGAATAATAAACTGAAAGAAAGAGCTTGGTACCGATCGCATTATTCCCATTCGGTGCGGTCATATAGAAAATCTTTCGTCGTATAATAAGCCTTCTCGCACGATCTTTGCTTTATTAATTTTGAAATTTGATCACTGAAAACTCATGAACATTTACTGAAAGCATTGATAGCACTTTGAGACGGCACTAACATTACATAGGTAACACTGAGAATAACTAACGTAACTTAACCTTGAAGTGTACTCACCAGAAGAAAATACTTCGTGTAATAACAACAAAAACTAATTTCCCTGTTCGCTTGGTATACGCAATATCATGAGGATATTCCGCTATGCGTATAATGATATGCAAATGTGGACTTTATTCACAGAATACGCGAATATAGTGAGAAAATTAATACACATTTACGGAAAGGAAAGCATACCACCGTTAAGGCTGTTTAGAATGTGCGATTTTAGGATTCCGCAGACATCTTCTATATATTAATACGTGAAGCACAAACAGTAAAAACTTTGTACCCTTTTTTACGAAAATTGCGCTGACGGAGGAGTATGAAATTTCGCACACTTATTGTTTATATAGAAGAGTGCAGAATGCTAATATTAAAAAAATATGCATAAAAAATACATTAAATCAATAAAAAAAACATAACACACACTACCATGTATTTGACACACACACGCATATATACTCTTTTGTTTATTGTTAAAGTCAAATTAACAGTGTAGCCTTGGCGAAATCTATGATTATAGAAGTATAGTCTTTGACAACAATTAATTATGATCGAATTTCGACCAATGGGCGACCACTACTTTTGGTAAAAGTGGAAGTAGAGTGGATATTTCGAAGCGGTGGTAAATTAGGTTCCCATAGAGTAAATAATAATCCTAAACAAAAACTAAATAATCAAAATAAACAGGTTGGGGTAGCCTAAAGAAAACTTTAACAATACTCATTGACGCTTGACATCTTTGTCTTCCGTGATCATGACTACTGAGAAGTGGCTGAAACGTCCGAATAATAAAAATCATTTAAAATTAGTTAAAACATAATTTTATTAAAATTGGAACTGTTTTAATCGTCGTCGTCCAAACGATTTCATAAAATGGAAATAAATTGTTTTTTTAAAATTTTATTATCAAGTTACCGTCGCCTATATGTGTTTGCAATACCAGATGCGAACAAACGCGTTACCTTAGCCTTTTTTTATATTGCTGAAGCACAGAAGGCAGGCTGACGGCCCAACTGTGTTTTAAAGTGGTTACCGTCGCCTATAAACATTAGCAATACCAGAGGTATTCCCAATGTGCTGCCGGCCTTGAAGGAGAAGCTGGAAGTTGGCCACTGATGCCGGAACACAACTCAAAGTCGCTATGGCGGCATACTTTAGATCAGGGGTGGTAGCTAACCAGCTTAGTAAATACCCTACCACCTAGCTGTGTTATTTTAACGCCTCTTACGAAAGGTCACCCTGCCACAGGAAATTGTATTTTTCCTGTGTTCCTGCACGGATAAAAAACGTTCTACAGGTGCAACCGTTTTAATTTGATTAATTTAATTTCTAATTATAGTATGTGTAATATCGCATCGTACAAACTCAGATCGTATCGTATACCCTAAAATCAAAAAGCAAAACAAAATACACATAAAACGTTATCGGAGGGACGTTATGTAAACGGCCCAATATTTTATATGTATGTGTTATTATATAACGTTATAAACAGAAGAGAATTACTTTGTTTTATATGCAAGAGGACCTTTTAGCGATTTTTATTGGCACTTGACATTTTATGGCTTACAGACATGTGGGTTTCGTATACAAGATTTTACCACATCTAACCTCTTTTACATTGTTGTTTAATGTTCGTTGTGCTTGAATAAAACGGTTTAGAATTAATACTGTTACACCGACAAAAGTAGATTCACACCTGCATAGCATAAAATCACACCTTATTACTTTTCCGCATTTGGACTTCTTTTGTTTACTTTGTGTTTGAAATTTGTAATTAGTAAACAGCCCATTGTGTACTGTAATTCTTTATGGCAGTCATTAGCCAGGTGTGATTCTAAGAAATTCGAACCGTGCGGCCAGATAGACATATTGCATTTGTGCATCAGAAAACAATGCCCCAATGGAGAGGTCGTCAGTCGAGCGACAACCAGCCGCGAGGCAAGACTTGTGTACATTCGATAATCTATTTAGTGACGGACTTTGCGCGTGTTATTGAATCGTGCATTACGTTTGGACTGATTGTGTTCAGTTATATTTGTACCCTGTGTTATACGTGTTTGTATAGTTCTAATAAAATAAATTCTATAGTAATTTTAACGGTATTTTAATTCGAGTCCCGCAACTCGTAACAATACCAACAAGCGTTGCGGTATACTGGTAATATAAAGATAAATCTTTATTGTACACCAAAGCATAAACAAACAGAAGTAGAAAAAGGTAAAAGATAGTACAACGGATGGCCATATCATTAAGAAGCGATCGCTTCCAGGCAACGGCAAAAAAAGCAAAAAAGACGGTGGTGCAGTTGATAAATAATGATGAATATTAAATAAACATAGCACATATAAGTACAAAAATACAATAAATACACATATGACAATAAAAACATACATAGACTTATATATAATAAATAGCATTAGGAATTATTATGCACAATAGAAAAGTAATGCTTTTGAACCTGATTTTTGAAGCACGGTAAAGATTTGGATTGTATAATCCGTAATAGTGTTAAGAGTTGCAGAACTCGAATTAAAAATGCCGTTCGAATTATTATAGAGTTTATTAGAACTATACAAACACGTATAACACAGGTACAAATATAACCGAATACAAAAAATCCAAACGTAATGCAGAAGGTCGTAATTCAATAAAACGCGCAAAGTCCGTCAATACTAGATTCCCGATTGTACACACGTCACTCCTTGATCGTGGTTCTCGCTTGACTGCCCTCTCTCTCCATCAGGCCATCGTTTTATACTGCACAAATGCAAATATGCCCGCCTGGAAACGTGGACCGAATTTCCTAGAATCAGCTTGTACTTTATAATCCGTGACATCTAATGATGCAAGCGGCCGTAAACGATAATTCTTTATTGTATGCCAATAAATAAGTAAACAAACGAAGACGATCATGTAATAATTACAATATTATGCTGACAGGTAATAAAATGTGTTTTTACTAATGCATATGCCATGTCTATTATAAAATTCTAAATATGCCATGTCTGTACATTGAAGCTATTAAAAAAAACAACTGAAATACACTATATAATCGCTGGAGAACACGATGCATTTTTTTTAGATTTCTCATCTGTTTGTTTGGGATCCACGTAAAAACTAATGGCCGATTTCGATGCGGTGTTCACTAATCGACAGAAAATTCTTTCTAAAATTCTACAAATTTCCTTTAAGCTAAGTTGCCTTGGTAATTTTTTTGTAATAGTTTATTTTGTGAGTAATATAGTGTTATATACTTACAACTTCTACCTAACTAACAAAACTAGTGGTCGCGCGTGGTTGAAATTCGACTATAATATTTAATTTAAATTATAAGTTTGAACATTATTAAGGTTCTGTTGTCAAAGATTATACTTCTATAATCACAGATTTCGCCAAAGTTACACTGTTAATTTGATTTTAACAATAAACAACAAAGTATAAATGCTTTTTTTTTTTATTATCAATATGCTTATATTCATATACATTACAAACATTTGAACTGTGGCATAGAAACTTATTGGGTTTATTCGTGCCGCAGGGAGTCGTGTACACAATATTGTTATATCAAAAATAGGAGCAGAGGCGAGTAATGGTTAACATCATTCTAGTGTTTAGTTCTGATTTGATAATAAAGTTTCAGTCCCATATGGTTCAGTCCCAGGTCTGCACATGTATGTGAGCATGATGGTCCGCTTTGGGAATCAATATAGAATCTCTTCAGATTATATTTGATTGATTTGTGGTTATTTTTGTACTTGGATTGCAGGTCCTCTGGGAGATCATTTATAATGTTTGGTATCATATATTCCTCGCGCCTTGTCCCATACACATTATTTAGAAATAATACATTTACATGAATCAGATCTCATTCGCATGTAGTTAGGTCTAGTCTTCTTAACTAATAGTTCTGGTTTGTTACATTCAGTTAGTATTGAAAATTTAACCTTGTCAAATATACTCATAAATTTACAATATTTGAATAATTCTTTAAAATTATCTTCATGTTTGGATTTAATATTCTTGAGTACTATTCTTTTTAATAAACGTAATTGAAGTTTGTGTATATCCATTAGATATGTTTTATATGTTCTACCATAGCTACTTAGACCGTGTGTGTGTCAAATACGTGATAGTGTGTGTAATGTTTTTTTTTATTGATTTAATGTATTTTTTATGCATAATTTAAAAAAATATTAGCATTCTGCACTCCTTCTCTATTTAAACTATAAGTGTGCGAAATTTCATACTCCTCCGTTCGTGAAATTTTCGTAAAAAGGGGTACAAAGTTTTTGTTGTGTTTTTGCTTCACGTATTAATATATAGATAAAGTTCAATCAAGTTTGTATTTACTAATGCTATTTCTGTTTCATAATAGGGTCGAACCACTTGGTGACGACTTGTGTCAATAAAGCCCATAACCGCCTACCAAAAAGTAAGCTCATACGAACCTTTCTCTACACAAGTTCAGTTGTATTGAAAAAGTATAGTCAATGAGTATTTTTGTATGAATTTATTCTGGAATATCTTTTTGTCGCTATGAATTATTCAACGAGGCCCTTTGTGAGGAAAACCTTTTGAAATTCGGATCTCTAACTTCTAACTTAACCTTCACTTCACGAACCTTTTAGTTTTAAAATTATCAAGTACTTCGTAAGCGTACTACGTCAGTATCCCCCTTCTTCCTCATACGAACGTAATATTGAATTAATAACAGACATAATAAACCTGCAGGGGGACTTTTTGGCAAAGCCTTAGGTGAGTAGCAACACCTCGAACCTGACTTCGGGGGCCAAGGCGGGGCCTCCGTGCTTGCCTTAGCCAGCCGGCACGGAGTGGAGATCGCTAGAGCTAAGACTCAAGCTCCAGGGGTAGAAATGATAAATGGCCTAATGTCGAAAGAAAGTAGCCTCAGTGAACTTGCAACCTACCTCGATAGACACCCCTTAGCAATTCACTCCCTATGTTGTCCCTCTCCGAACTTCAACAGCGTTTTTTTGGTGTCCATGTAGGGGGGGGGCATTTTATCCATATTCTCCGAACATTGCGATGGGCAGACGCCATAGTCTCACCTTTTTAGTTACACTAGTAGTTCATCCCAGTACTTTTTGTTCTCATTCGTAGTAGTTATAATTGCCGCATCTATGTGGCTAACTTCAAGCGTATTCGTAGGAACTTCGGTCGGAGCCCGTTCGTTACTAGCGTTAATTGCGTTGACATCTCGTGCGGGTGCAATGGCGGTGACAGCGTTGTTGGCTATCATTTTCATTTTAATTCTCGCTTGATGCATTGGTTGCTGCAGAGGTTACTTGCCAGGTCTTAGGCGCAAAACTCATTGATCGTGGTGGTGATTTTTGCAATCTACCGTCAATAGTGATTTTTAACTTTCCAATAATATCACTTTGATAGGAAATGAACTGATTTTGATTATGTAATTTGCACTCGAGCGCGGTGATTTTATTACTGAGCACGTTTATCATATCACTGAGATCACGTACAATGCTTTCGGACGTGTTTAGCGTCATTTTCGATTTATTATATACAGAGAAAGAGGAGCAGCTATTTCACGGCGGGTTCCGCGCGATGATCATGGAAAGAGAGAGAGAGTGGTATCATTTCCTACAATTGTCCTACACTGACCGGGGCTTGTTATTAGGAGCATTTTTATATAGTGTAGACAGGGATAATCATCATTTGTCAAGGGGCGTCTATATGTTGACTTCCTCATGACTTCACGTTAGCCCTCCAAAATTCCGGGCCATTTTTATAGCCTGTGTTGTGTCGTCAACAACATCTATAATTTGATTATAAACTACCACTTAATAATAGAGTTATGGAGAGTTAAATCAACTGGTCATCGCTTTGGTCTCATCCAATAATTGGTAGCAAAGGACCCGGTAGTGTGCGAAATGCATTTTCCCGCCTCAAAAATAGAAAACTAATATAATTTTTATTGAAAAGCTGGCTAGCAATGGTACAATTTTGAGGTTACATAAAATACTCTTTATTGTATACCAATATAATAGATAAAAAGCGCACAATAAGCTTAAATACATTAAGTTAGTACAATGGGCGGCCTTATTGCTTAAAGCAATCTCTTCCAGGCAACCTTTGGATGGACAAGATCTAATTGTAAAGATAGCGTTGATGTGCAGTTGAACTAGGTGCTAATAATAAGACACAACAATTATTACACATATATAGCTATAGAAATATATACGTACATATACATGCAAAACAAATTATAAACACGTTATACAGTTAGATAGTGCTCCTTCACAAGTCTGTTATTGGATAGATTTAGCAGATCCAACATCTGCCCGCAGAACATTCCAGAGATGCACGGCCTGAACAGAGAACGATCTTGCGTAAATCTTCATAGTATGTTACGGTGTCCTGAGCCGCAATCTCTCCGACGGTCTCAAAGGCCGAATCACTGTGAAAAAACTGCAAACGTTCTTTAAGATAAGACGGGGTCTTGGGAGCAAACAGTATAAATGTCTTATGTCTAATTTTAAGCGATAGTAAGGTAAATGAACTGTCGGTAAGATATAGGGATTTTTTATATTATATTGGGGCAATCCGATTGAGAGAGGACCATAGACCACAAGAGGGGAAAGGTCGCGACCAGTGTGTGTCATTCGCCAGGCCGGGGTGGCACCAGCAACTTACGTATAAAGAGCTATTGCCACGCCGCAGTTAGAGTTACCCACTAAAACCCCTGTCCGATCCTCGAGCGTCCTTTTTCCGGGCTGTGGGCTCGCTCGCGCATTCACCTGGACAGATGACGGTCGGCCCTTTAGGGACTAGCCCCACTATCTGTTAGGCTACCTCGGGTCTCACCACGAGGTGAGAGGGTCGCGCCCCTCCTCTCCGGCCTTAAAATACAGGAACCGACTAATAGACATCAACTTACAATAACCTCCCTACTCTCCTTTCTTGTGCGTGTAGAACTAAAAATTATATTAAAATGGCCTTGTAATTTTTCATTCCCATTATTTTGAAAGAATGATATAGACGTGGTGGTGGGCCGAGTGAGATAACGGGCGTGTTGGTGCATAAATAAACAACAGGGACGAAGCGTTATTAGAGGACAAATTATTTGATTAGTATTCACGGAGGTTCGAATAATTAATTAATGCTTTTACAGAAAGTGAGAAAGTAGGCTTGTTTCAACCGAAATATTTCAACATCAAAATGATAAAAAATATCACTGGGAAACTTACTTAATTATTGATCTACAAGTATTATAGTAGGAGAGGCCAAGCGGGGATTTTGGGATTTACTCGAGCGTTGCAGAATAACATAAGGGGAGAAACCTTGCACCTTATTATGTACCCCCACCATATACCATTAACCCTTCATATAGGGTGTGGGTATTTTTTATTCTTTAAATTTTTTTTCGAAACGTCAGATTAAGGAAATTTCTTCACATAATTATTAGATTATGGGTCAGCACGAGAAGGACATCAAGCCGAACCGTCTGTATATTAATCTGACGCGCTCGAGTATTTCAATGTTACGTTTTTTTTGCACTTCCAAAAATCGGCCATGACTTTTAGTCGTGTCCAAATGGTCAGTCTTTTGAATTTTGAATAGGAATTCATTTAGGGTTTACTTAACATCCCTTTTGAATATTTGACGCGCTTGAGTATTTCTGTGCGACTCTTTTTTCTTTAAACCTGTACACGCCCCCGATGTATTCACTGGTGGGGACCAGTGAATACATCGGATACGGGCATACATCAGATAACCTTTTTTCTTTTTAGAATCTAATCTTTACAATCCACAAGGTCCCCGCGACGCTCGAGTAACTCCACATTTAGCATCTGGGGCTCCCCTACTATTAAGAAAGTAAAATGACAGAAAAGACAGACTTTTCGCGACCTCTCAGTGCGTCTGATTGAGGTCTCGCGTGATTACACCCGCGGCCATTTGTTCACGCTACCAGAGGTCATCTAGGCCAACCCGGGGTCATCACCTGCGCGGTGGCGGAGCCTTGGACTCGACGCCTCCTCTTTTGGCTGGGTGGTCATCATCGGGGTAAGCGACGGAGGATTGGCGCCGTTCAACCCGAAGGGAGTCAGGGCCGTCCTCTCGCAGCTTGAGCTGGCTTGCATCTTGAATAACGCATCAGCATTACCATCTAACGTGGCAATGCGACCAGCATTTTTGGAACGCTCCCCGCTGACAGCGATTTGTAGACGGTTTTTTACTTGTAGATTTATGTTATTTTGTAGGTTTTGTTTTATTTATAACTTAATGCGTGTAGAACCACCTTCTTCTGCAAACGAGCGGAAATGTGTAATATTTCTACGCGATAGAATGCTAGAATCATTATCTTGATTACAGTTCTTAGGGCCGGCTCGATCGATGTGATACCACGCTCTCACAGAATATCGCCGTAAAACGATTAACTTTGAGCTGATTGTGTTTCGTACGATAAGTAAGAGTTCCGCTGGCCCAATTCCCCTTCCTCTATCACATCTATTCTATCCCATTTTTCGTATCCTATATACCGTATACCATCCCCCTATTCATATCCCATGACACATCCCCTCTATTCCATTCCTCCTGTCTGATCCCTCTATCTCATCCCACTATCCTATCCTAAAGGCTGGCAACGACTCAGCTTGGCCTCAATTGTTGCAAACGCCTATATTCAAAATCAAAAGTTTTTATTCAAAATAAATTTCACTGGTGAACACTTTTTGAAGGTCATACATCTCTCTCTTTTCTTTCACCTTATCCCAATTATTTGGGATCGGCACATGTCTTTTTCTTCCATACTCCTCTATTCTGTCATACGTCCTCTGTCACACCACAAATCATCATATCGTCCTACACACAATCCATCTATCTCGTCTCATATCAATTAAAATTTAAATTTACTTCCTATTTATTCTATGTACACCGCTTTGCAACGTGTTGTTGCAGTTAAAGAGAAGCGGTAAGAAACTCCCTAGCAACACGTCTAGCTAAAGATTGTTTTTTCTTCTTATTTATCTATCTCAAGCTCTTTTTTTAAATAAATTTTATACAGAAGAATTTTACACAATTACTTTTCGAAGAATCGATGGAGTTGTAGCAAACTGCATACTCAATAAGACAAAGATATAATAAAAGGAAAGAAATATATTATTGTCGTTATTATAACAAGACGTACTAAAAATGTATACTGCAACATATCTCCATAAATTACTTACATGTTTGGCAAGATAAAAACGTTTCAAATTAAAAATATTTTGTAGAAAGTTCGTGTGAAAAGCACTTTAAATAAGTTTGTATATATGAAGAGATTAATGAAAGTTGATGAACCGAAAAGTGTTTGTCAGGATCGTAGCAGGTGGCGATCTATCGTCTCTACCTACCCCAGCGGGAAACAGACGTGACAATATATATGTATATGTAGGAATCGTATGTTATTATAAAGTAACCATATGACGGAAGTAGTCAATAACCGGATATAGTATACTTTAATGTAGTGATCGAACGTTTTATAACCGGATGTCAACGTAGAGGCATTTATTATCAAGCGACGACTATCGGAAATGGAGTAACTGGAAGTAGAAATTAATACGGATAGCGGAAGTTGATTTTATGAAGGAAGTGAAACTGAAGCGGCGACAAAGCATTACCGGATATTGTCACTAGGGCGTGCTACGAGGACCTTAAATACACGGTGTTCGGGCAGGAAGGGGACAGTCTTGAAACGGGTCTACAACCAGAGTCTTCAACAGACTGTCTTCAACGGACAGTCTACAACGAGTTTACACGGGTAGTTTTGGACGAGGAGCGCTTAACTATATTATGATCGATAAATACTGCCTGATAATCGTAGTATTCTTTGAAGGGCGAATTGCTGCTCGACTCCTGATAAGCGTGGATACAACTCTTGGAGTTGTCCTGATATTTCTGTGTATTATTAGCAGCTAAGTATTTAATATTGTAATCATTCTGGTGTAATAAACTTTGATTATAATATTTCAGATTATTATTGTGTTATTCTCGGAGTCGGTGTCATACGCACGCCGTGAGCCCACATATATACATAAGATATTGTTACGAATTTGCGGGATTCGAATTAAAATGCCGTTAAAATTATTATAGAGTTTATTAAAACTATACAAACACGTATAACACAGGTACAAATATACCAGAACACAATAAATCCAAATCTAATGCAGAAGGTTGTAATTTAATAAAACGCGCAAAGTCCGTCAACATTAGATTCCCGAATGTTCACACGTCACGCCTTGATCGTAGTTGTGGCTCAACTGACCCCCTCTCTCAATCAGGCCATCGTTTTATACTTCACAAATGCAAATGTGACCGCCCGGCAACGTCGACATAATTTCCTAGAATTAGCTTGTACTTATTTATAATCCGCAACATTTGGCTAATGATGCAGCCTGCAAGCAGCCGTGGACGAGTATTATAGAACAATAGGCTGTTCTCCACAATAACTAGAAACGTAAGCCACTAAATAAGTAAACAAAAGAAGACGATCATAAAAGGATTACAATTAGTTCAAATGCCGATAGGTAATAAAATGTGCTTTTACAGATCTGTACGTGGAATTTGTCTTTGTCGGAGCCTAAGTTGTAACAATATTATAATAGGCTGGAGCGAGCTGCTATGTAATTATATATTAGTTATGACCACGGTATATAAGTATAGGTTACAGTTTTATAGGCCACAATAACCAGTTTCCATTAGCTGGGCCGTATGCTTGTTGGTCAGTATCGCAATTTTTTGTGTAACATTAGAAAGAAAGAAAGAAAAAGATTTATTGATTTAAAAAAGACGATGAAAAAGGACTATACATAAACACATAATACATTCACAATAGATTTTACACAAAACTGATTCACAAAACACAAAAACATACATAACAAAAAAAAAATAAAGCTTGTACGTCTAGTTTTTTAGTCAACGAGGCTGGCAACTTAGCATCGTGCTGCATAGTAATTTAAAAAAAAAAAACCCTATATAACGCTGATTTTCAGTGCCAACCTCCATACATTTGACCCAATAACATCTCTATACATATCGTATATATGTAAGTACGTGTACACATACAGTATATACACAAATACATATATTCATATCTATACTGTTACATCACAGTATAGATATGTATGTATGCATTATGAAAACCAATTTGACCAAACTGACTTCAAAGTAAAAAGCAAAAAATAAATATTTTCTACAACATTATGAAGTTGAATCAAGAAATAATATTTTAAGCACCTGGTATGACTGGCACGCTTATACAAGTATTGCTTTACGTAGAGTGTAGGCGCTCGGCGTTAAGATGGCTACTGTCGATTTCCCTGGGAGCCACTCATCAGATCTTAACTTGGTGACAATGGGACCACCTCAGGAGTATACACTTTAGAATAAAGAAATAAAAATGAAAATGGGTTCACAATTGATGGAGTAATGGCGTAACAAACATACAAAAAAAGAAACATACATTCGAATTGAAAACCTCCTTTTGGAAGACGGTTAAAAATAAAAAACTTGATTTTTCCAAATTTGCGTTATAATCCCCATCGCCCCTCTTTTTAAATTTACTTCAGGGTCTGGCTATAATCGTGATCATCCCTAACAAAGGTTTGTACAACCCTTTTTTGCCAGTACGAAGACACGTTTAACAACCGGATATGCTCGTAAATTAGACAATCGATCATAGATATGCGTTTATGATCACCAGTGTATATTGAGCTCCGAAGGCTGAGTGGCTTAGACGGAATTTGAAAACTTTAAGAGGTCTTTTTATGCTCGCTACTGCTTGAATAGATTTGTTGACGGTGCACGGGTAAAATTGAGTAAACCTAGAATTAATTAATATTAGCTGATCCGTGCCCACTTCGCTGGGCGTTATTAAAAATACACATGAACCCACGCTCAGACGCACGCACGCATATCAGGGTTCAATCAAATATTGTAAACTTTAATTAATTCATAAATGCAGAAAGCACTCGCAGTGCTTTGTAGGAGAATGTGCGCAATTCTTGCGTCGAACGTTATTGCTGCAACATATTTGACAGGCGTTCCTGTGCCTACTTCGCTGGGCGTAAAACATTTGTACTTTTTTATTATTTATTAATGATTAACCACAATCAAATATATAGCCTATGTTACTCAGGAATAATGTCGCTTTCTACTGGTGAAAGAATTTTAGAAATCGGATCAGTTATACCGGAGTTTACCCAGAACATCTAAACTCACAAACTTTACTTCTTTATAATATTAGTATAGATTAATAATTATAGAAAATTAGTCAAATGCTTGTCGGTCCAAGCACAATTGAGGACTCTATAGAACATTCATTGTTTTCGTTACTTGGCTAAAAACATATTCAAAAATATCCCATTTTTGAAAAACTATTCCACGGATCTTCTTCGAACCAATTTTCTTTGACAGCCTGTTTGTATTTCTACCTAGAGGGGAGAAATAAATCCTTTTTTACCAGTTTGAAGGGTATGTTTTATCCAGACCTGTCTAACAGTACTTTTATTATTATACTAGTTTTTTTATTCTTCATTTATATGTACGATGGCCACCCTTAATTTTTAGTTTTTTTATAAATTTACCCCATTCTTATATAACGACATATAAAATACATCTTCCTATATTTTTTGATATAAAATCTAGTCAGTCTTGATCATTTAAATGGCACGAGCAGACGTAGACAAATAGACAAGCATAACGATTTAAAAAAGCATCGGGATGCCGTAATTAAAATGGCCAAGAAACTTTAAAACTGACACACAGTAAAACAGTCTCGACCAATGATAATTGTGAAAAGACGTTATTAATTTTAAGACGAGAATCCTACTACATTTAAGGCCGGTTCCTATATCTTACTATTCATTCACATTCACCACCGGTTGAAATGTGACATTAGTTGTATGGAACTTTTGTCAAATTTTAACCGATTGCTAAGGCAAATTAAAGGTCAGTAAGATATAGGAACCGGGCCTTAATGCATATCGTAGGCGTTAGCGCAGAACCTTGTAACTACAATTTTTGGTGACATTATTTTTTTCGTCAAAATTGTTACATATTACATGAATAAGTATACCTATATATATAAATTACAAGTCACAAAAAGTCGTAGTAGCGTAATAGCTAACGCACGCGTCCCAGGCTCAAAGGGCGCGGGTGCGATCCTGGCCGGAACGCATACACCACTTAGGCAGTTTCTGACATAATGTTACAATTACCACGTGCTAACGGTGAAGGAAAACATCGTGATGCAACCTGCACATCGATATAACCGATGTGTCAAACCTGCCAAGCCGCCTTGGACAAGAGTGTACAGTCTGTTCCCCTATAATGGAAGGCCCGAGCCCAGCAGTGGGATATTTATGGACTGTTATTATTATACATCACAAGTAGTTACAAGGTCCTGCATTGAGGCTGATGATATGTAGAGACACAGCTTGTCACATCAGCAAAATTGCGTTAAGTGCGCAAGCCCAACGCCGTGATTCGCGAATTTTATTTTGACGTCCCAGCCACGTATTACCAGTCACCACATCATCATACAACATACATAATTATACAGAAATAAAATCCTATACAAGAAAATAGCTTTGTAAAAATGTAGCAGCACTTAACCCCTTCAGTCATTCGACTAACCTCGGTGCGTTCACATCACATCTATTTGTCCGGATGAGTACAGTTTATCACGACATATAACGTTTTATTGGTATTTTAAGTGCCATCCGTAGATATCGGGAAATGGGATTTAAATTTATGGCATTCAAAATTGGGTTAATGTGTTCAATTTGCTCTAATTCGCGTAGACTTGATTGTGACATAAGAAAGTATAAACCATATTTTTGAAGTGAAAACTTCTTTAGCCGCGTTGGGCTCTTTTTGGTAGGGGAAAATCTTATGGGTTCGCGTCACCGACATGCTGATGATTGGCGCATGCGCAGCGGCCGTGTGCTGTGCGCGTTAGACGCTTTTTGAATGTGCGAAATCTCGTGCGTTCGCGTCACCGACATGCTTATAACAGTATATCTGTAACTATACAGCTGATGTATTGTGCAACATTAGTGCTGTGTATATCTTATAAGTGAAATTGAATGGATTTAGTGAAAAGTTCAATGTGTATAAGTATATACTGTGCATTTTTGAAATAGTGTTTTAATTGAAACAGTCTGAAATTTCAAATTTTAGTACTAAAAGTTCTAAGTTTTCACTTCTATCGGCAGTCTCTATAAATGCCATTTTTTTTATTGCGAATTGATAAAGAGACGGACTGCCCAGCTCATGGTAAGTGGTTACCAACGCTTATGGAAATTTGCAACACTAAAGATGCTACCAATGTGTTGCCGTTCTCTAAAGGGAGACGGGAACCTGTCTCTAATGCCGGAACACAATTCAAGGTTGTTATGACGGCGTCTTCTAGACCAAGTGATAGCTGTCCAGACGGGCCAATACCCTACCACCAGGCTGTAGGTTGTTTTGTCACCTTTTACGACAGGCCAGCCGGCCGTGGGCAATTGTATTCTTTCTCGGTTCCTGCACGGATGACCTCTAGACACCTGAGGACGTTTGTAACCCAAGAGACCAAACCAGTCCTTTGCCAGTCTCCAGCATAGAATAGGGGGATGAAATAGAGGCATCACACACGAGGAATTTAACAGTTCCATTTCACGAAACATGATTAGTTAAAGGCTAACCGTTTTACGCCGATATTCTATGAGAGCGTGGTATCGCACCGATCGAGCAGGCCTTTATCATCATTCCTCCTTATCGGTCCCGGAATCTATCGTAAAATTTTACTAGAAATTTAAATGACTAAATTAAAGAAAATTACGGCAGTGACAAGACTGGTTTATTCTACATTATGCAAAATACAAAACTACCCGCAATTCATATACAATATACCATAAGGATGACACAATAAGTAGAGATTTTTAGTAACAACAGAATAAAGGTCAAATGGCGACAAAAGCCGACGTCATATCCGATCCCGAGCCCAAATGCTTACAGCCACTTCCGGTGGCGTGCTGCCGGAAGTTGAATGAAAGCGACTCTACGTGTCTTCCGCAAAAGTCATTCACGACACACTTTAAAAGCCTTCCTATTTTTTAGTAAGTTTAATTATTGTAGGTAAAACACCGCTCCACTAATTTTATAATCTACCTACATTTTTATATGGAGTGACACACAACGCGAAGCGGAGAAAATAGCTCATTCAACATTTGACCAACGACATGTTAGGCCGAGCGTACATCTTTCTATCCTTAGATAATCATATTTTGATTTATTGGATGTGACGTATGTGAAATGTTTAATAGAGTAGTTGCCACATATTACAATTGTTGTTGGCAACCTAAAATTTATGGCAAATAATATATATTTAAAGAAGATTCTATGAAGCTACAGCTGTAGTAATTAATCGTATAATGTCATAATTTAATAGATTACATTAGGTATTACAAAACAATACCTATTTTAAGGCCGATGTTTATTGATCTGTTGCAGTGAATAACAAGGAGTAGTTAGTGAATAAGGTACTGTTACATTTACTAAACGTTTTGGTAACATTCGTAACAGCTATTAACAAGTTGCTGGACATTTTAGATTGTGAACATTTAATTGGCGGTACTTTCAAGAACTGTATAGTATTTAAGCGGTGCGTGAGGCAAACCAGACACTGTTGTCCTACCATTCGCCAGGCACTACGATCTCCAGTAAACTGCGTAAGTCATACATTGTGTATTATTTAAAATGTGTATTTAAATGTATATAACGTTGAGTGATATAAAGACTTTTAAATAATGAAGTTAATAAATGTGAGGAACGGGGTGACTATAAGGGGATTTGGTGGTCACTGGGTCAGGTTGGGCCCATTCTTTATGTCGTCTTGGTAATATATCTTCTTTTTCTTGTTTCTGTGGTTACGATACGTGCATTTATTGATTTATTATGCGAAGTTTCAGTGACGCTTACACAATAAACTCTAAAATAATGCGAATAAGAGAGTAGGTGTTCAAACACCATGTGATCGTCATAAATTAAAATATAATAGAAATAATTTTAATTACTGAATAAAAATAAGCTATTTGACTCCTTATACATATGATGTCGTAATTTGCAACACTCCATTTGCACGTTTAGTGTCGATGGATGTCGCTCGGGCATGTTACTTCGCTACTGTCCACTGTCTGCTACAGTACGGCACGGAACTGTGGGCACGCGCTGCCGACTAGGAACGTGCATTCCGCATGTAAAAAAGGGCCGTAAAAACTGGGTAATTATACTCACTGTATACTTATATACCAAGTTGTGGTGTATGTGCGACTGAACGTTCATACCTATTCCAAGCATAGTGACGTGCAGATGCAGTTCATTCGGCATAGGAATGAAATCAAACATATAAAATACAATCTTGGGAAATTGGGGAGGTTGACTCATGTCATAGGATGGTTAATATACAATAAACTATCGAAAAGGGTAATGGAGTCACCATCCGTAAGTTCATTTAAAAGATTTATGACCTATGTGTCTTAATTTACATTTTATTTGTGACCATAATTATTATAGTAAGGAAATTGACGTGTAACTATGTTATGAATAAAAGATTTCTGATTTCTCCTACATAATCTAGGTTGCTTCGGGGTGTTGTAAGATAATAATAAATATCTGTTCTGTTGATTTCATTGTCAAGTACCCTATTATGATATTAAACTGGTGTCGTGGGCTGTTCTTCTGTGAGATGAAGCCTGACACCGAGGATAAGGACAGTGTCAAGATTAGTGGAGCTTCTACTTTTCCATTGCAAGCATCAAGTTCAGATCTTCTAATACAGCCCACTAATTTGCAACCAGTATTATTTTCCAAAATCGTCTCAAATTTACGTCCCTATTCGAAAATATAGCGTGGGTGCTAACCTGTGTGAGCTTCAAGCCCATAATTGACAAGAAAATGTACAGTAAAATGGGTAGTGTTCTCGATTTCGAGGCAAATTTTGGGTCGCTGGGCCAAGAGTCAGTTATTGTTTTCTCATGATCTTGCCAAACTACTTCCTGACTTAACAGCGCCCTATCGCTGTTCATAAAATATGTCATACATAAAGAATCTCCAAAAGATGTAAGGACCGAACTTCAGCTGGACACAATGAACGTAAGATCAAAAACAATCCCCACCTACCTTTACAAGAGGTGCTTCCTTGGACAATCGTACACAATTAGGACCGCGATGGCCCTCGGGGGCACATGTAATGGAACTCGACGCCCTCGAAACGACCCTTCAAGTGGTAGGCTTGGACGAAAGCCCCTACTATTAGTCCATCGCGCGTTCTAAGTTGTTTCGGTCGTGTTAACTTCGATACTCTCTAAATCAATCTAACCCGCTTGGCTGTAGTTCAAAGGGTTAACTATATCTAGGGCCCCGAGTCTGTAACTCAACTTTAATCGATTTTGGTACTCTGTAAACTATCTCGACTCTATATTGAATTTGATCGAAACTGACTTAATGTGAATTTTAGAGACTACGGATATTTGACTATCTGTCAGTTCAAGGAATCTTGACTAGCAGTGACGAGGTTTTTTTGTGAAAGTTACAGAGTTGGGAGCCTGGTCTGATGTGCGGAAACTTCATAACTGCAGAAACAGAGCAAAAATAGAAATTCTTGCAGTCCTGTGGTCTATCGTAAAAAGCGACAAAGCAACCTATATCCAAGTAAGCCGCAGGGCATTGTATTCTTTTCCTTTCCTGCATGGACGAAAACTGCACGGATGAACTACTCAATTCGTGTATAAAGAGCGGTCTTATCGCTAAAAAAGCGATCTCTTCCAGACAACCCGTTGAAGCATGACGTTTAGCCCAACGAAGCCTTGAAAATTATTATTGTAATACATCTTAATTTATTTCTATCTGTGGTGACTTGTTAATAGCTCACTATCACTAATGTGTTATTATTATAATGTGAACAGCTGATAGTCATCCAAAAATTGTAAAATAAAATAAAAAGCGAATTTAGGTTACCATCTTCTATGTAGATAGATACGGACCTGTGGCACCTCATTACGATGCCGAGGGCACTAGAAGTTTTAGTGGCTAGTCTGGTGGTCGGTGCTTGCAACTTCTATTATTCAGAAGCTTGTATCTCTCAGTAACTTCCCTTGGGGCCCAAGAGGATGCGTAAATACATTCCTCCGCGTTAACAAAAAAGTTTCCATCTTCTATAGTTAAGGTGTCCAGATGTTTGGTGTTGATAGCGCAATGGATTACGCAAAGGGCTATGTTGCGGTGGCGCTGTATGTATTGATAATAATGAACTGTATCAAATTGAGAGAAAAGAAGTATGGGACAATTTAGAAGGGGAATTGATGGATATGGGTGACATGCTGCTCCTCAGTTACTCGCTTCACTTCATTAGTCTCTAGTGTCTACTTGATGTATACTCTATTTTTGTAATGTATTTAATTATTAATTTATTCGGCGAAGCAACAGGGTTTAAATTATTAAAGTATTTATATTATTATTTATTCACATATTACTTATGTAATTGTTTTTACATGGGCTTAAGTGATGCGGCCGGGAGTGGGTTATTATATATATTAGAATTTTATATTACATTCTATTAGAATATAAATTTATATTGTTGGTGGAGCGAATTTATTTCATTTGCGATGACATGACAATCATTAAATTGTGACGTGTGCGAAAAAGGAACACGCCTTAAGTTTTAAATGGAGAATTTAAACAATGAAAGAAAAGTTCGTATTAGCCAAAAGATTTACGTGATGGTAGCAGGCTGCATAAGACGAAAGTCGATGTACAGACCGGTCATTATCATTTATGTATTCGAAAACTAGTGGTAAGCGCTACTTAACTGTGCTACCTAGTGTGTAAGGGTGTGTTCAAACTTGAGTCGAATGCCACTCGACGCGTTTGCTCCAATACCCTTATACCTTCCGAATAGACAGCCTCTTGATAGAAAGCAACAACTATCTGTAAACAAGTAGAAGAGTACAGTATGTAATATGTAGGATTCAATTTTTAAATAAATACATTCATTTTCAAGAAAAATACTAGGAAGTACTGCCGCCTAGTAAAAGGCTGCCTGTCCACTGTTGCGGAGAGGAGAAACGAAGTAATATTAACCAATAAGATTGGTTGCTAGTCCATTGACGCAATTTGTATGCAATCGTACTTGTTAATATTTTTCCGTTTCTCCGCTCCACAACCTCGCTTCGCTTCAATGGACAGGCATTCAAAGACAATTAGACTGGAGAAATGAATAACTAGATGGTGCTAAAGGTAGACGATTTATTATTTGAAATAGGTATATTTTTAGAAATAAACCAGTCAAAAATTAAGCATTAATAAATCTATATATATGTATATATAGGTATTTATATATTTCATTTATTTTTTAATTTCATGTTTTTATTGAAAATGATAAATTAACGTGTTGAGCCATTTGTAATTTGTGCATCAGTCTATTAACAGAAAACGGTTCGCAATCCGGTTGCCACGCTATTGTCTGTATGTGATTTCAAGACAAATTCCAGCATTTAAAAGAAACATAATACTAGAGGCTAATTATAAATGTCCGTTTTTAAAATTTTCGTCTGTCACTTTGTCTACATTTTTTTTTATCTGAAATATATGTATTATATTTCAAATCTATATCTCGCAAGTCTCACGCAAAAGATGTCGCCGACTCACCTAGTTTAGAATTGTGCACAACTAAATATATGTCCAAGAATATAATAATTAACAAAAAAAAATCTGAAATCATAACAGCACGATAAATGTTATCAATATTTTATTGATAACAATAAAATATTGGCAACATTTATCTTACAATGTTGAAATTCGGACAAAGCACGTTTGTTCCTAATCACAACCTGAGACCACAAAAAACTACCACTGTCATAATTCTTTATCGAACGCTGTCAAATAAAGTAAAACAATAAAACATGAGTCTAAATGTTACCGGTAGAAAAGGAAAAGAAGAATTTCTTATATTTACTATGGAAGTAATAATTAGGTAGTAATTTTATTTTAATTCTTTCATTTTAGGTAAGCTTAATAGACTAATAATAAATACATTGTTGGATCAACCTCTTTATTTTTTGACATTGTCGCAATTCTTTTGTTTTTTCTTCTCTTTATATTTGTCCTTGATTGTAAAGGTATCGTTGTAAAATAAATATTAATATAAGAAAATTAACGTATTACTTCATGTTCAATAAGTTAAAGATACAGTTTAAGTGGTTTCCACATACATATCAGTTAAAGTAATGAAAATACGCTACCTATTGGTAACAACATGTCTATACACGATACATTTTAATAATTAGTTATTAATATTCTGTAGTTATAAAAAAATCTTTGCAATAGTGCAATATAAATATAGGTTTAATTTTACTATTATTTTGTTGAAAGAATTTGAGCTTCACAGACGGCCTCTGTGGTTGAGCGGGCTAAGCATTTGCCGGCTTACTTCACTGCAACGCAGAGGCTCCGGGTTCGATTACTGGTACAGTAAATTTCGGAAACGTATTTTCTCCGTTATTTTCTATGGTCTGGGTGTCTGGGATCGGCCCCAGACTGGTCCGTTGTATATTACCCATAACACAAGCGTAACTTGCTTAATGTGGGGATATACAGTGTGTGTGTTTGTCTGCCGATTTATTATTATTATAGCTTCGCAAGATAAAGACGTTTTGTCCATAGTTGGTGGTTACTAAAGGCGTGTGAAACAATCCTCTCTGTGTAAGACTTAACTGATTAGCCCGCAATTAGGTTTATGCAATTAAGTCTGGATTATCAATATCACCTCTATCTAACTTAACAGAAAAGAGATATAATATATATTGCTTCTTATATTTAAGGCAAAAAATTATATTTTTAATGACAATGTTCTTCTAAATCTTACATGACTAGATCAAGCCACTGATCATTCTTCTCTTCCCGTGTGAAGCTTTGAATTAGAACTGATAAAAATCTTAATAAATAAAACAACCGCATATTGAAATATATAGTAGCGAAACATCGTTCGCGTTGTCATGAGGATGACGTGTTTGTTAGTCAATTACAATCGTGGCGCAAAAAACGCGACCGCAGCGCCTATTTCGCTATATTCGTTTTTCCTACGGAAACAATGTTATTTATTAGGGTAAAAAGTAGCCCAAATGTTGACTTAGCGTTTCATTTAAATCCAGGAGTAGTTTCACATTTGATGCTCTTACAGACAGATAAATATTCTAAAAATTGAATTACATAAATCTACTGATCCGAAGTATCCCTCTTTCTTCCAAATTTTATATTCACTGCACAAACTCGCCTCCAACAGGATTATTAAGTATATAGTTATATTATATATATATATATATATATATATATATATATATATATATATATATATATATATATATATAAAACAAAAAACAATTTTGTTGGAATTGAAATAAAAAATATTGAATGTACCTTTTTAACCAAATTTCATCAGCTAATAAAATTATAAAACATATAAAAAAATAATCACTTGCGTATTTCATCTCACCACTTTCATCGAGCTTCGTTCCGATTAAACTGTTATATAAAACCGTACTAAAAATTAACGGGGCGGATTAAAAAATCCCAAAGTGCACACTTTGTCCGTAACACACGGGCAAAAGGACAAGAGGAATAAAGAAAAACCGAAAGTCGCGTCCTGGCAAGTGAAGATAACGTCAATTAGCAAGATGTATGGCCATTTCGTTTACGGGCCGGCGTACTACTTGTTTTTATGTATATGCTTGTGACATGGATATAAGTTTTCACTATTTAGGGCTCTTGAGATATTTTAGCAACTACGAATGCTTCCTAAACCATTGATACCCAATGGTCTACATGGACCTCTGGGGTCAATTAGGGCCACCCAGAGGTCTATATTAGTGAACATAAATATTGAATAGCTATGCGGAACCACGATAATGGATTTCAGTTAAGCCAGTTAAGACTATAGTTTTGGCTTCTCTAAATATACTTCACCCACACACAGACCGATAAAGTACTCTTGGGGGCGTATTCCCTATATATGTATAAATAAATTAAAACATTTCCTATTAAGCAAATTTTTGAAACACTAACACACACAGCAGCAACGCTTACATTAATTTCGGTTGCACATTCTTTGGAAATCGTTCCATATTTTCTGAAATGAAACTGTAATATCTCTTATCATCAAAAGTACACAAACACATATTAAGTACTACAGCAAATTTCACGATTTTACGAAAGTATATTCATTCTGCTTCGCTATATAACTTAATGTTAGGTCACACAAAGGGTCTACAAGTCACACGGTTTGGCAGTCTCTGTCCTAGACTATTGTCTTCATAAAATAATAATAATAAGGCCTCGCTGCCGGCGAACTACAGGATTTTGTATTTTTATAAAAGAACAATGTTTCCTTTTTTTTAAATCAATCTATTTTAAAACAGTTTTTTTTGAAATAAATAAATACTTGTATATTAATAATAATCTTTATTTTCAAAAAGTAAAATGTACAGTATCTATATTACTTACTAGTTCAGGACCAGTGCTAAGCGAAGCGTTGGTTGTCAACGTTGGTATCCAAAATATATTTTGAATACCAACGTTAATTTTTTGCTACTCAAGGGCTGTGTATGACACGCGCATATATGTATGTGTATATATATATATATATATATATATATATATATAGTAGTTTTCAAGACATATTTATGTCTATGTGATGAACATACAGAAATTTTAGGTTTTAGCCTGGCGCCAAACGAGCGAATTATTACAGCAACTCGATTAGACGCACTTCACTTCATAGTTGTGATTTTCAACATAAATGCAAAATAATCAATATTCTTCAATAATGCCAATAAAAAACTGTACAAAAGCATATTAACTTCAAAGTTTCCGCTAAAGAATCCTAAAAATGAATAGTTAATACGTTATCTGACTCTTTTAGTTATGACGTCAAAATGTCAGTAAGCTTCTACAAAATTTAGGAGACTACGACGTAAGATGACAAAAAGTATATACAAAGTTTAACTGTCATCTACCCTATTATATATGTATATTTGTTAAAATTTAGGAACACTTTACCATTCAGATGTCTGACTGAAGTCGTAAAAATGGAAACGTTAAAATTTTAATTACTACTTTATTGTCACTTTGTGACAGTGGACTGCCATAAATAATTTTGTTTCAAAAAATATCAAAAGTGTCTCATAATTTATGGGTCCGTTCGTTGACCTATTTACCTGTATGTATTTTCTATCGGTAATTAAAATTTACGATTTTCTACAAATGCCAAGATGAAAAGAGCCAAAGATAATAAATGTTGAATATTACTTGAAGATTGAATGAAAATGGTCTGTCATTTTATGAACACGATTGCAATAAAATGTTTGAAATCAATGGAAATACCATATCTATAATATTATAAAATTCTAAAAATGCCGTGTCTGTACACTGAAGCTATTTAAAAAAAAACAACTGGTATAGGCGAGGACATCGAGGCATAAACGATGGAGAACACGTTGCAATTTTTTTCTATTTCTTGTCTGTTTGTTCCGGATTCACGTAAAAAGTACTAGGTCAATTTCGATGCGATTTTCATTGGTCGACAGCAAATTTTTAGACTTAAAATCTGTGCTACTTTTTATCCTGGAAATCCTGCGGGAATTTTCCCAGGAGCGGTTTATAGTTGTTCGGATGCATAAAAATTTGCTTATTCCGAAACAGTTTTAACTAACACGACGGATTTCATTGTTTTTTAGTGCTGCGGTACTCTGTGTCCAGGGAGCCCCATAGGAATTCCAAGTTCAGCGTGGACGAAGTCGCAAGCATATCCTAGTATAATAAGGCAGTGTCTGTGTTTATGTCTTTACTAGATATTTTTTTATATATACAAAAATATAAAATTAAAATTTTTGCTTTCCCATAAATCATAAATTAAAGGTTTTAGAAATTTTATCTGTCTACATGGTTGAAATGTTGTCCTATGACCTACGTCATACGCTTAAAGGACACGGGTGCAGGAGATTGGGACCGCCCTAAAGCTGTAAACCAATAGAAGCAAGTGATGGCAAACCAAAGCCCGACATGGCCATCTGACGCCACAACCGCTGACGCAGCCAGGATCTCCAGATTTGGACTTATTTCCCCATTTTTTCTTTTTGGGATCATAAAATTTTCGGAAAGGTAGGAATACGGAGCGTAGGTCATTGAAGTCATAGGGTAAGGTTCCCAGACAGATGGCTACCTTAACTCGTTGGATTGCCGTACTGATCCGTTTTCGAGGTTCGGTAGCAACCGACTTCTGATCGCCCGAAAAGTAAATGAATCTATTTAAAAGATCTTTATAGGGGCAGTCCTACAGTTTAAATGTTTTTTTTTTAAATTGAATGAGCTGATCAGAAAGGCAGATGGCCCACCGGTTACCATCGCCTATGGACATTTGTAACACCAAATGTGCTGCCAGTGTGCTGCCGCTCTCTAAAGAAAGACTTCCTGGCCACTAACGCCGTAATACAACTTTAGGTTACTATGGCGGCATACTCCAGACCAGGGGTGGTAGACATCTGGGTGGACAAAAACGTTAAAAAAGGTACATATTGGTATACATTGTGACGAATGTTTTTTAAAGCGAAGTCACAAGCAAATTCTAGTATATCCATAAACCAGTGAATATAATTTTCTATTCTCCAAACGACCGGAAATGCAATTAATAGCTCCGAAGTAATGAGTCTGGAACTGTGAAAGGACGTCCATAAAATCTATGCGACTAATTTTAACCTCCCGTTTTCAGTATTCATGTGGTCTATATTTGGAGTAGCTCCAAAATCTTCATTAGGCGTTGATCTGTTACGACACATACATGATCCTGCAGTGAGCTTGCAGGACTCAAGAGGCATTCTGTTCGATGTTGCCGGACGCAATGCAGGTTGCAAAAACATTCATGGTCTCGCTTTGCGCGGCGGACTGTTAGGCATACTGCAATGCAGGACTCTGAATGGGCTGTATGTGACTAACGAATACTTATTAGGAAAATGCAGCAAAAGTATAGTGAACTCTCTCAGACACTATACGCCGCACACCTATGCTTTGCGCGGCGTCTAAACATCGTGTACCGCTTGTGCAATAACTCTTGAGCATTGCAACTTAAATGCATCTTATTTTTTACTTTAATTAATTTCTCAAACAATTCTGTCCAAAAACACAGAGAGCAAGGGAAAAACTGACACGCGTTTAGACTTTTCCAGAGTGATAATTCGGTATCGTTTATCGGTAGAGAAAACCACACACTGTATACTCCTAAGCTAACCAAGTTATTCTTGTGTTATTGCTAATATACAATAGACAACTCCAAGGCCGATCCCAGACATCTAGAGCATTGTTTCTCAACGATTTTTAAATCGCGACCCACGAAAACACCAAAAGTTTATGTGAGCTGCATACATCTGACCATCGCAGCGGACAACGAACTACTGGCTTGCGCAACGCGGGAGCGTACATGTTAATAGTTTCTCTATCTCGCTCGCACATCATCCGTCCCGCTAACATACTATGCTATATATATTGAACTAGCTGTAGGTCTTGTTAATATTTGTACTTAAGGTTACCGTTTCCGAAATCAATTAGTCTACTTACTACTATTGAATACTACTCTCTGCCACTTGAAGTATCATTTAACTTCTACCTTTCGCTGCTACAAGTTAAATAATAAGTCGACGACCCCTTCATGATGATAATAATTTAAATGAAAATTATGATAATAATTTAAATCATAGTTTATTTATACGTTTAAATTAATGTTATTATTACATAGTAATCTTTATTTATTTATGGAAAACCTACAGCTAAATACGTAATAGACAATTACAATTAACAACAGAAAGCCAATGACAGGTTTTCACGAATAACCTATTGATTACAAGTCACTTGCAAACGTAAGAAATGCACAGAGATAATAAGTCACTCTTGAAAACTTTTAGACTTAGACATCGCTTGGTTCCTGAAATACTAATTACAAACTGGTCGATATCATCGTAGTTACTTACATTATTTAAATAATTATTAATTTTATAACACTGTACTGTCCATTCCTTGAATAAACTAATTTATTATTTTATTTTATTTTCTAGTCTTTTGTATATGTCTTATTTTATTAACAGACTGCGACCCCTTTTATTATTAAACGCGACCCTCACAAGGGTCGCAACCAGGTTGAGAAACAATGATCTAGAGAATAGTCAATAATGTAATAAAGTTAATCAACAAAATTTAATATGCTAGGAAACCCAATTAGTACTTCTGCGTTCAAGCAAGCTAAAACGGACAGTCCTAAACCATTCAATCATAGACACTAAATAATTCCAAGAATTCGAACGAACGCTCTACCCAATTTCCAGAAAATCACGCAGACAAAAGTCCGTAGAGTACTAATTTCACAATCGAAATTCAAATTAATAAAAAATAATAGTATTACGACCTCATTTCATTGGAACGAGCTTCCATAGACAATTAAAAATAAATTAACGTCTTGAGGCGGGAATGTTGACGTTTCCGATTCAAAATGGCCGCTGCTTTATTATTTTATGACGCTTCTCGTTATTTTGCGGTTTTATTGCTCGCTTGTTTCGAACTTAAGAGAAGGTGGCTTTGTTTTTAATTAAATAAAGTTTTAACTGGATGGATTATTCTAGGAACAACTTGGTAGTTAGGTTTTGGTCAGTATTTATTTGCTTTATATTTAGAGTACCAAGATGGTTCAGGCATGTAGAAAGAATGGATGAAACTAGAATCACATAACAAGTGTATGACAGCATGGTGAATGGTAAAATTGGTGCGGTAGACCGCGACATACACACCATGATCAAATAGTTAGAAGCGTTAAAGAAAGTTCAAGTAAAAAGCATTTCAAATAAACGTCCATGTATCAAGAGCTTAATGAAAGTAGATGAAGGAAAGTTGTTTATTAGTATCTATCGTCGCAAGTGGAGGTCTATGTCCATGAAAAATAAGCGTGATAAATGTAGGTATACATTTAGAAAATGCTTAGGTAAGTGGTTTTGTTGTACTCTTGTAGTAAATGATAGCTTAGTGGTTACGACTTCCAAACTCGCGTTTCAAATTACATAGGTTCGAATTCTGGCCGGGCAGCATGTTCCTCTTAACCAACTTCTTTACAATTACCAAGTTCTGATGGAGAAGAAATACATCGTATTGAATGTACATTGAGATAACGATGTGTATATATATACCAAACATGTCTTCTAAAAATGGGTAAGCTCGAGCCTAGCAGTTGGACGTTGTACGCTGTTATTATATACTCTGTAAGTACTAAATTGAATTGCTTTATTGGCGAAGTGTCCCACCTGAAGAAAGTGTTCACTGTCTCTTATAGCCATTTACTAGATCAAACAAGTCGCCTACGCGACCGACAAAAGTTTGTTATGAAAATGTATTAAAGTGGACGCTCTCAAACGCTTAAAGTACGGTCATGCGTTATGCGCGACGTACATATGTCCTAAGCTGCATCCGCAGTCATGTTGAAAATTCCAGCTTAAAAACCTCGCGCTATTTACGTAAATTAATCAGAAAAGCATATCTCTCCAATCATACAGACTCTAATCATACAATTGTCGCACGTTTCGACGTTTCCAGAATGACCATGAGTTAGTCAGTCTGACGCCGAAAGCGACGTTCAGCGTCGATTGACGGTAGACATTACCTTTTTTTTATCGAGGGAAAATCCGATTGTGGACTATCCACCACGAGGGAAATGCGTTGCGAAGTGTGGCAATTGCCGTGTTAGGGTGGCACTAGCACCGCTAGAAAAAGTGCTATTGCCACGCCGCGGTTCACGATATCCACTTCCTGTCCTTAGCCTTTATGTCAGGGCCACAAGTATATGGCCTAGCCATTTTTTTTTTGTGTTTAAGGCGGGGGAAATGCATTTCGCACATACCGGGTCCTTTGCTAGGGATTAGACCGTTGTTGATCATGGAGGCTTTCCACTGAGGCAATCCAAACAATAATCAACCGGCTTGTGTGGAGACTCGACTAATCAATACCCCACTAAAACCACCCTCCTCCCATGTGCCCCGCGCATATGGTAGGAAAGGCGTGAGATACAGAACGTAGTTACGCCCACACCGATCCTAGCGCATAAGTGCTTGAGAATGCCCCCACCCACCAATCGTCGCTGTGCAGCATGGCTTGCACCAGATCGCCCAGCGATTCGATCGGTCCTACAAGTGTCTCGAGTTCAAACCTCTGAGGTGCCCATGCTGCGCACTCGACTAGCGTGTGTAACGCCGTGTCTAGCACGCCACATTGGCGGCATTGGGGTGAAGGCAGGAAGCACGCAATCTGACACAGATACTTATCGAAGCAACCGTGCCCGGTAAGTATCTGTGTCATTAGTATTTGACCTAGCCATCACGCAAGCCCTGGCGCTTGCCAGGGCTTGCGTGGCTCATAAGGTGGCTCATAAGGTCTCTTACTCTACCGGGGGAGGAGGTAAGCCCCCGGTGACGTCATGCTCTCTGTTCGTGGGGCGGCTTGTAACAGTCCCACGGGGGAAGAGGTAAGCGCTCGCGAAGCACAGGCGCGCTCCCATCTCGGCGGCATTAACTGCGGATGGGAACCCTTTCCTCGAGGGAAGCACACGACTGCTGGAGATTTAAGGACGCCCTCCGGTGCGTCCGCCTTTAGCGGAAGCGGAGAAATGACGTACGCTTATGATCCCGCTCCGCCTCCTCTTTGGCGAGCATTACGCGCTCACAGAAGGACGAGACGGCTTCCCATGTGTGTCGGATATAATTTCGGCACAGCAATAAGCTGAGTGCAAACCTTGTTTGCTGAAAATGCGGTGCACATATTCTCAAGACATGCTTTTTTAAAATTACTTGTAAACAATGTCGTCCCTATTTCTGCAAATAAAGATTTTCTTTCATTTTTGTTTTAGATTTTAGAAACGGCAAATTTGAGACCAATTTTTTTTATGTCTCAAAGAAGTTGAAAGATTCTTAATAAACACGTACCTAATATGTATCACCACTTAGATAAGTTTTTCACAGGAAAAGATGATGATATAATTAGGACAATAGTGCACAAATCATAAAATTACAGTTTCATTGACAATTTTTGAAGTGAAACATCTTTAGAATCGTTGTGATTTGAAACTCGATGAAACGAAAAAAATCGACATTAAAAAGAGATAAACACATAAAATTCAACCTTATATAATTCGAAATAAAGCATATTTCTCTTTACCTGAGAGTATTAATTTTCACTTTGAATAAAACTTAAAAGATTAGAAATGAATTTTAGCTCGATCTGTTATATAGTTAAAGCAGATAATCTTTTATACGTAGATGAACAGATTTTGAACTTTAGGCTTAGGGTAGTGATTTAAAGTGTAATTTAGATTGAATTATTACGAATAAGGGTCAAAATACTTAAGAATAAAGACGTCTATAATAGAATAGAAATGCGAAAAATGTGTGTTTGCATTTCACACTTGTCTATTAACCGTCGTAGATATAATTATGTTCGCCTGTATATTCTCTAAGTTTTACTTCTACTGCGTGTGAACTGCACACACATACAAATTTTGTCTTGGCTTTGGGAACTAAGGTATCGATTTCTAGAGGTCGGTAGAGGCGGTAAACGTTGAATAGCCTGCTGGTGGCAAATGTTTAAATTCGCCACTGAACAATCCACCGTGATTCGCTCTCATAGTGAGGCTTCATTTGCGTTAATATTACAGACCGTTTCGCGCAGATATGGCGCTGGATTTAATGCGTTTTTTGAGATGCGATATTGTTAACGACGTTAAATATTGACAGATAACGTATGTTAGTATACTTCTTCCATGGTATGTATATACAATAATGTAGTTATTCATTAACGACATTATATTTTAACGCTTTAAATAAGACGCATTCGAACACAGCCTAACGCTCATATTCATATTGAGTTAGAGTAAGTTTGAACGCCCCTTTAAGGTTCTTAAAGAAGCGTTTATACTTATTCTAAGTAAATATTGTTACGCGTTGCGAGACTCGAACTAAAATGCCGTTGGAATTATTATAGAGTTTATTAGGACTATACAAACACGTATAACACAGTGAACACAACAAGTCCAAAAGTAATGCAGAAAGTCGTAATTGAATAAAACGCGCAAAGTCCGTCACTATTAGATTCCCGATTGTAGTACACACGTCTCGCTTGTATCGTGATTCTCACTCGACTGCCTTCCTCCCTCAATCAGGCCATCATTTTATCCTGCACAAGTGCAATGTGCCCGCCCGGCCACGTGGACCGAATTTCCTAGAATCAGCTTGTACTTTAAAATCCATAACACCTGGCTAATGATTACAATACAACAATAGGCTGTTCTCTAGAAACGTATGCCAATAAATAAGCAAACAAAAGAAGAAGATCATAAAAGAATTACAATAGTTTCAATGTTATTAGTTCAAATGCCGACGGGTAATAAATGTGCTTCTACAAATCTGTACGTGGAATTTGTCTTTGTCGGCGCTTAAGTTGTAACAATATGAATAAATTTAACACAGGTGAAGACCATTAATCTTTTTCTTCTATGGTTGTTATAAACAAATTAAAACCAAAACTTAGTATTATACATTCACGCCTGAGGCCGAACAAATTTCCATAACAACTTAATACATATAATTCGCACAAGGTTCTTGCAACCGAAATACACTAAGGGATACCTGCCGAATAAATATTAACGGGCATAAATCAAGATTTTTATCTGTTTTTATCAATTATAATACATTGAATACTGCCAATGCTATAATATATTATAATAAACTAGGACATGCCTGCGACTTCGCCGACGCTTGAATTGAAATTCCCACGGGATTCCCGGGACACAAAATATCGATAAATTTAAAAAAGAATGTAAGTATTGTTTTAGTTGAAATTGTGTCGTAATAAACTAATTTTTATGCACCCGAACAACTACACACCACTCCCGGGAAAATTTCCACGGGATTCCCGGGATAAAAATAACATATTTTATTACATTTATCCGTGCAGGAACGGAGAAAGAATACAATTTCCTGCGGCCGGGTAGCTTGTCGTAAGAGGCGACGAAACCACAGCCAGGTGGTAGGGTATTTCCCCGACTGGGTGGCTACCACCCCTGGTCTAGAATATGCCACCATAACAACCTTGAGTTGTGTTCCGGCATTAATGATTAGGTTCCAGTCTCCCTTAAGAGAGCAGCAGCGCATTTGTAGCACCGTTGGTGTTCAAATGTCCATAGGCGATGGTAACCGCTTTCCATCAAGTGGGCCGTCTGCCTGTCGGCTGAACTCGTGCAACAAAAAAATAAAAAAACAAAATTTACTAACGATCAGTGAAAAAATCACATTGGAATTCGATTTCTTTAAATCATTCCCAGAAAAATTCCCGTGAGATTCCCAGAATAAAAAGGAGCGCAAATTTTAAATCTATGAATTTACTGTCGATCAACGAAAACCGCATCGAAAACGGCCCAGTAATTTTTGCGTGAATCCCGAACAAACAGAAAAGAAATAAAAAAAAAATGCATCGTGTTTGTTCTCCATCGTCTATTAGTCGCGGGCATAAATATAAAGTAATAGATTATACAAAGAATAAAGACATTACAATCCCGTATTAATTTTTAAAAAATCTTGTTAACTCGTAATTTATGAAATTACAGTACAAACTAGTTTGTAAGCGCTACGGATGTATCTATATTTATATAATGGGTAGCCTTTTACTTAAGCCCAGCCCTGACCCATCAGAGGTACTAAGGACCATTGAACAAGATTTTGCTATTTAAAATAAACAGGCTCTTAGATAAATATTGTTGTAATTTTTTATATATTATATATTACTTTCGTTGACTATAATATACCTGAGCCTAATTGTTAAAGCAAACACTGAAGTACGAATGAAAAAACGTATACCCACACCAGTCTTCCATGCCTATCTTTCACTTTCTATATTATAGAAAGAGAAAGAGTGTACTTCGTTCTAGAGGTATTTTAGATATGAATCTCGTTCGAAACATATTTTGAAGCTTCACTTACCACTTTGAACATTTTAATAATTTTCTACGTTTTCCAAAATTTACATGAGAAGGCTTTTTATGATTTTCGAACGGAATATTTTAACAATTATCGACTTCAGCTTTCCTTGCCGCCTATACTGAGCACACAACTCCCGCATCGCTGCTGCACCTAAAAATCAGAAAAAGACATTAAATTGAAAGTGTTGTACGTCGTATTTTATCTCATACAGCTATGCTGGAATTGCCTCCAGCACAGCGCTGGTTTTTACTGCCAATATCGCCTTTTTTTTAAAGACGAGTAATCCGTTTGAGGACTATCCACCGCGGGAGACACGTGGGGAGTGTGGGATTCACCACGTGAGGATGGCACTAACACCGCAAGCAAGAAATGCTATTCCCACGCCACGGTTGAGATACCCACTGAAACCACTCGATGTTCCTTCCTGTGCCTTATGCTAGGGCTACGGGAAAAGCGAGGCTTCACCACCACTTCACGTGCCCTAGCAGGCAGGGACACCAAGGCCCACATCGCAAAGGGCATCATCAATCTCAGATCCAGCATGGGGCCGTTTGAAACAACCTCACGTGAGGAGAGATGAGCGCGCAGAGCACAATACGCTCTCCTCTCGACGGCATTACAAGCTGGTGGGTAACTCTTACCCAGGGACCCCTCGCCGCCCCATCCGGCGCCGGCGCGTCCTCCTTTGGCGGAGCGGAGCAGAGACATACGCTCATGCTCCCGCTCTGCCTACTCCATGGCGAGCATTACGCAAAAGGACGCAATCGCAAAAGGAGACTGCGTCCCATCTGGGTTTCTCCCAACCATGGCCGACAGTCTAGCATAACTCATCACGTTGGCAAAAAAGATATAGGTACAGAACACCAATAGCCACTTACCGTCAGATGGTATTTTTGCTAATTGGACGCTATTTTTACTTTAAAATTCAGATGCAAATTAAGTAATAAATCAAAAGTAAACAGGCCATGGCTGTAAAAAGGCTCAGACGTAAATAACACGCGTTTTTTTAGCAATAATATTGGATTTATGTACGGTAGTTTGCTCCTCGGGATATTTCATGTACCGAGGTTATGATTGGGATGATGTAATGCATTAAAGAGACTATATTTATTACAATAAAATGGTTCACATTTTTTTTCGTATAGGTTCGCGTAGATCCACTGCCTCCATAGTGAACCGCGGGAAACGGGGGAGCCCGACGACTTCCCCCCTCTATTGGTGAAGTAGGATGACCTTCCCCGAGATCACCCTACAGTACTACATACGTTGGGGTGTCACAGATGTATTGTCTATGAACTAGTTCCTGTGGCGCCCCGTAAAAACGTGGGAAAGAGGCGCAGGTTAAGTTTAGTGAGTAGTCTGACGGCCAAGTTCTCAGTGGCCTCCGCTCGAAGGTCATGTAGGGATCCGGTCTGGTCAGTCCGGTCCGGGATCAAGACAACGAGGGGAGTCTCACTCTCCCCTCGGTGTCTTTCCCTCAGGCACGAGAATAGTGTCGAAATGCATTCCCCTTGCGTCATTAAAAAAAACGGCGCAAATATGCAACCCTTGGTACAGGTTACATATTTGAGCCGTTTGGAGTGGACACTGAGCCCATGAGGACCAGGTGCCCAATTTTTTTTTTAATATCTAAAAATGTCTGGTCTATACAACAGGAGATCGGAAGGCTGGCGCTTACCTCGCTCAAAGGATTAGACTCTGTATTGTATTCAGCGAGGTAATGCTGCCAGCCTTCTAGGTACAATGCCCAGCGACAGTGGTCTGATGGGGTTGGACGGGTTTTAGTGTAGATTTTTATTTTTTTACTATTATATATATAAAAGTAAGTTTTATTTTTTGTAGTTTAATGTTTTAAATTGAACTTAATCTAAATAAAGAAATGTTTGTTTGTAAAAGATATAAATAAGAATTAAATCCTTCACTTTAGTAAGCTGCTATTTTGACTTTACAACAGACACTTTAATTTTATTTATTTGAATAGATATTGTTACAGCGTATTCGGAGAATCTATAATTCTTTAACCCCTTATAGAACATGTGCTTTATTACCTTTGGTATTTAAATTATTTGTTATTCTTTTAATTATTCTAAAAAATGGTCCACTGCCTCATCCGAAATTGAGTGATAACGCGGTCTAGGATGGAATACGGTTACAGTGTTTTTATTGTTAACGCTGAGGAAATGTATTGGCCCATCTCCTCGGGCCCCGGAGGAGGCCACCAAGGGGTATGTGAGACTCCCGACTGCCAAACTACCTACTAAACCTTCCAGGGTGCCTCCGCATCGTAATGAGATACCACGGATCCGTAATAGTTATGATTTACGTTGACGCCTAGATGCAAGCCGACTAGGAGGGGTGTTTGTGGGAACAACACATCCAGCGGCACTGCGTGGGGCACGCCGGAGGAGCATACTTACTCGTGCCTAGAAGATACTCACTCGTAACCTTAACACTCCTAAATTGTATTTGTCAGGAAAGAAAAACTCAAGAAAATTAGTCCAATCTTCGGATGTCAACACTAGAAAATATAAAATAAAGTACTTTGTACTGACTGGTGATGTTTCCATTATGAAGCGGTGGTGCAAACCAGTGCATCTTGTTGGTAGATGGTAAAACTGGGATGAGAGAACAGGCTTTTGCAGTTCTAAGGAACACTCCCCGAACTGTATCCGATTGATGACCGAATGTCTAGCAACCTTGCATCTATGCTTTAAATTTGAAAGTCGAGTCGAGTCGATTATAAAAGAGTCATTTAAATCCACCGAGATAGCTTTTAGGGTTCCTTAATCGTTTTGGCAACAACAGAAGTGTGTTATGAAATCGTCATGTCAGCTTGTAAGTAGATTATTAGACAGTTTTAATTTAAATGAATCAATCAAACGGGAATCCATATAAACATATACTTGGATCATTCAATATCATTAAATATGATCAAGTCCTTTCAGTTCTTTCAACCAAATTAATTCAATTTAGTTGATATGTCTAATGTCAGCATTACTGTCGACAACAAGAGGTACTGCAACCTTCGTATTACAGAGAGAAGTTACGCATTGTTATGGTTTAAAGTAGAGGTACAATTGCTTTTATTCGTCCGTCTAACTGTTGTACGTAGTGAAAAGCTAGTTAATTTGCTACTTATTAACCAGCTTTGTATCCTATATAATTACAGCACAGCATTAAGCTGAGCGCAAGCCATATTTGCTGATGGTGAAGCGCAATTTTTTTGTATATAGATTAGGTTTGCGTTTGACCGACATTGTGCCTGATGTCAGGAGGAAATGCAGTCTAAAGTGGAGCACGCTTACGTAGAAGATAGCTGTTCACTCAAGATTTGAAGACACTAGATTGTATTTTTCAGAAAAAGTAGACGACGGTAAAGAGTTCCACTCTTCAGCGGTGCGTATGGTAAAAGTGGAAGTGGACAATTTCTTGTAACATGCTACTTTAATCACATATTAAAATAACATGTAAGCAATGTAAGTCGCTATTTCTTCAAATAAACATTTTGTTTCTTCTTTCTTTCTTTACTTTAACAATCAAGCAACGTCGATACAGAATAATAATATTTTTAACGTATTAAATTTGCTGGTATTGCTATGCATAAACCCACCCACATCTCGCCTCCCTAACACGAAAATGATCACCTGTCGATTTACACAAGCCGATATATTCACGGGCGTATTTTACAAACAGTTGCGTTTAAAAAGAAAAGAAACGCCAACATTAGATTTGCATAATGCCGACCAGGTTTTATTGCATATTTGGATAATTTGCATTTTGACTTTTATCCTTTTCTTTTCAATGTTTCAATTATTTATATTAGTAGAATTGAGTATTTATATATGTTATTTTCTTATTCTTCAGTCTTGAAGAAATAAAGAAAGAAAAAGATTTTATTTGAAGAAATAGTGACGTAATTACATTATTGTATACATAGTATTGTCAAGAGTTACGGGACTCGAATTAAAATGGCGCTGGAATGATTATAGAGTTTATTAGAACTATACAAACACGTATAGCACAGGTACAAATATAACCGAACACAACAAGTCCAAACGTAATGCAGAAGGTCGTAATTCAATAAAACGCGCAAATTCCGTCACTATTAGATTCCCGATTGTAGTACGCACGTCTCTCTTCGATCATGGTTCTCGCTCGACTGCCTCCTCTCTCCATCAGGCTATCGTTTTATACTGCACAAATAAAAATATGCCAAATAATATAAGCGTCAACGTAAATCGTAATCCGCACACCCAGCTAATGATGCCTGCAAGCGGCCATAAACGAGCACAATAAGCTGTTCTCCACAATAACCAATAAATAAGTAAACAACAAGAACGCGATCATAAAAGAATTACAATTAGTTGAAATGCCGATGGGTAATAAATGTGCTTCTACAAATCTGTACATGGAATTTGTCTTTGTCAACGCCCAGGCTGTAACAGTATATTTTAACAATTTGTACGCCGCATTTTCAGCAAACAAGTTTTACACTCAGCATATCGCTGTGCCGGAATTATATCCAACACAACGCTGATTTTCAGTGCAAACCTTCCTTTTGGCGTGAGACCAAAACGCCCCAATATTGTTAACCTAATTTTACCTATAAAATATTTAATTAGTAAACTAAATAAATAAATTTATATTATATCTAAAAGTATTTTTTTTATATTTATATTATATATAAAACTTTTATAACTAACTATCATTAACTTTAAAATAATTAATGAGTAAATGGCGATACAGGTGACATTCTCCTCGTGCTTTTTGACGTTTTATTCGAAGCTGCGCCTTATAAGTTTAAGATGCGTGCGCTAACCATTAAGCTACCACGACTCTTTCTAATATATTACGTTGAACATATAATATTATTAACTTACTAAATACGATGTGTTTGTCTGTCGATCCCGTCTTCTGCAATCAATTACTTTCATCACTTAATCCCTCCCAAATTCACAACAAGCAGGTATACACACTCATGCATACACAAACACACACATTAAACCTCATTGTTATTACTAACATTTAAATTAACTTTAAATCGGTATCTACTAATCTATACTAATGTCATAAAGGGAAAAGATTTGTATTTTTGTATGTTTGTAACGAATGAACTCAAAAACTACTGGACCGATTTCAAAAATTCTTTCACCGTTAGAATGCTACATAATCCCAGATTAATATAGGCTATATTTATTACTAGAAAAATTAGGGATACCTACTAAAACTTCAATAATGTAACCCAAGGTGTAACAAAATAGTGTTTGAGTGGGCCCGGGGATGGTTTAGATTCACTATTAGACCCGGTAGGTAGCGCTGGATTCGGGTTATAGATTTTAAATTTTTTCAGGGTAGGACATAGAATATATTGTTATATACATTTTTACCGTACAAGGATATCCCATCTATGTACTATAATTATTATTATGTATTGTTACAACTCAGGTCCCGACAAAAACAAAGCCCACCTGAATAACTGAAACAAAACATATTTTCTTACCTGCCGGCGTTTAAACAAATTGTACCTATTTTATGATCGTCTTCCTTTGTTTACTTTGTGTTTAGAAAACAGCCCATTGTTTTATTGTACTCTCTTATGGCAGTTTGCGGCCGAGTCATTAGCCAGGTGTTGTGGATTAAACCAACTTAGATACGGGGACATTGCATTTGTGCAGTATAAAACGATGACCTGATGGAGGGGAAGGCAGTCGAGCGAGAACCACGAGCGAAGCGAGACGCGTGTACTACAATCGGGAATCTAATAAGTGACGGACTTTGCGCGTTTTATTGAATTACGACCTTCTGCATTACGTTTGGTCTTGTTGTGTTCGGTTATATTTGTACCTGTGTTATACGTGTTTGTGTAGTTCTAATAAACTCTATAGTAATTCTAACGGCATTTTAATTCGAGTCTCGCGACTCGTGACAGTATAATAAGATCCATATGACTGAAGTGAATCCAACTGTGACTCTAAGGAGGCCTAGTGCAGGAACCAGACTTACCTTCGACGTGCCTCTAGTAAGAAGGACGCGTCGGCGCTGAAGGGCCATCTTGGATTTTGGGCCGCCGTGAGCGGACCTCTCTCCACCCGCTTTATGCCAGTCGAGATGGGGGTGAGACGTATTCCGCGCGCGCCCACCTCTTCTCCCGTGTGGCGAGTTACAAGCCGCCCCACGCAATGACAGTAACAAGATGCTGAAGGACAACAGTAGTCCCTAGGCAGTGGAAGAGGCCAATGGGCCACCGTCCGCCAGTCCCAGAGGAGAGGCTAGGCTATTTACCCGTTGCCCTGGTATTTTTAAAAAAAAAAATTATTGCTTGAGTTCAGCAGACAGGCAGACGGCCCACTTGATGGAAAGCAGTTACCATCGCCTATGGACATTTGCAACACCAAAGGTGCTACAAATGCACTGCTGCTCTCTTAAGGGAGACTGGAACCAGGCCACTAATGCCGGAACACAACTCAAGGTTGTTATGGCGGCATACTTTAGACCAGGGGTGGTAGCCACCCAGTCGGGCATATGCCCTACCACCTGGCTGTGGGTTGTTTAGTCGCCTCTTACGACAGGCCGCTCGGCCGCAGGAAATTGTATTCTTTCTCCGTTCCTGCACGGATAAAAGTACGGTATTTAGGGCGAAGGACGGAATACCGAGACGTTTTAGTGGGTAACCCACACACGGGCCGCGATTTGCCCAGTTCCCTGCTGATGGACCTCAATCGGGTCTCGCCTCGTAAAAAAAATATGAGGTGCCTCTTGTAGGTACTAAATCGTCTTTACATTTTAGTAATATTGTGTAAACCCTGCTTAAATATGTCAAAAAAAAAATTCATTGGATCATAAAAACTTAGAAGAAGATAGATAAAAAATTCTATATGGTTCACGACATACACATATAGTAAAACAGTCATTTCATGTACAGGCAGTAACAAAGGGCGGTCTCATCGCTTTAGAGCGATCTGTTCCAAACAACCCGGACTGTGGATTGTGTGAAAATAATCGAAAGTGTGTGACGGTGGTGTGCAAATTAAATATATGTAAATAGGATATATAAATATTACGCAGTCCATATAACTAGAATAAATAAAGAGAGAAAAAAATATCCATAAAATATTTAACTTAACAATAATGTCCCAACTAGATATACATTATTTCTATTTGAATTCTGAAATAGCGCTAAAATATCACAGAATAATTTATAAGCAGTTATCGATGGACGCGATACGCGGCATTTGTTTGGTTTTAAATAACAAAATAAGTGTTCTATTTAAAATTCATTGTATATTCATAAATTCAAACTGAAATAAAATATATTAATAATCGGCCAATTGCATATTGATTCACGCACGAGGAATGTTTCTGTATAGGTGAAAAAGTCCACTGTTGTCGGTAATTGGCTATGGAGCCACAAAATAAATAAATGTAGGGTTTCCACCCATATTATAACATATAGTATTGTTATAAGTTACAGGACTCGAATTAAAAATGCCGTTGGAATTATTGTAGAGTTTATTAGAACTATACAAACACGTATAACACAGGTACAAATACAAGCGGACGTAATAAGTCCAAACGCAGAAGATCGTAATTCAAATACACGCGCAAAGTCCGTCACTAAATAGATTACCGAATGTACACGAGTCTTGCTTCGCTCGTGGTTATCGCTCGACTGCCTCTTCCTGAATCGGGCCATTGCTTTATATCGCACAAATGCAATAATGTCCGCCCGACAGCGCGGACCGAATTTCCTAGAATCGTAATCCGCACACCTGGCTGATTATGCCTGCAAACGGCCATAAAAAAGGTACAATACACAATGGGCTGTTTTCTAATCACAAATTTTAAACACAAAGTATACAAAAGAAGTCCAAACGTCGAAAGGTAATAAAATGTGTTTGTACAGGTATGCAGGTGTGAATTTGTCTTTGTCGGGGCCCGAGTTGTAACAGTATCGTACTATATTTTAGCCAATTGTACTATATGTACCATATTTCAATTATCGCACTTTTTGTTCAAATTCTTATGATTATTTAAAAAAAATAATAGATCTTTGCTGGACAAAACAAAAAGTCGTAATAAATATAAATGTTAAATTCAACAATGACATAAATCTATACTAATATTATAAAAAGGAAAGATTTGTATGTTTGTAACGAATACACACAAAAACTACTAAACCGATTTCAAAAATTCTTTCACCATTATAATGCTACATTATCCCAGATTAATATAGGTTATATTTATTACTAGAAAAGATTAGGGATCCCTATTAAAACTTCAATAATGTAATCCAAGGTGTAAAAAAATTAGTGTTTGAGTGAGTCCCGGTATGGTTTAGATTCCCAATTAGACCCGGTAGATGGCGCTGGAATAGAGTTCTAGATTTTAAATTTTCGGGGCAGGACAACATCTGCCGGAATCGCTAGTAAAATATAAAATAAATAATGAAAAATAAATGTGTAATGTTTATTTCCCAAAAGTTTTATTTATTGCTGAAGCACAGCAGACAGATTGACGTCCCATCTGTGATAGAAAGTAGTTACCATTGCCTATGGACATTAGCAATACCAGAGGTGCTCCAATGTGCTGCCGGCCTTGAAGAAGAAACTGGAACCCGGCCACTGATCGAACACAACTGAAAGTTGTTATGGTGGTAGCCATCCAGTCGGGCAAACGCCCTACCATCAAAAGTACTATATTTTAAAGCTTTAAAACAAAAATACTATATTATCTTTAAAAAAAGTGGTATCCCCTTGCACATACCTCTTTCAAACTAATTTTCTCTTGAAGTAGTTTTAAACTATATCATTTTATTATTTTCTTATGTTTTTTTTTTACTGCAGGAGTTCGGCAGACAGGCAGACGGCCCACTTGATGGAAAGTGGTTACCGTCGCCTATGGACATTTGCAACACCGAAGGTGCTACAAATGCGCTGCTGCTCTCTTGAAGGAGACTGGAACCTAGTCACTGATGCCGGAACACAACACAAGGTTGTTATGGCGACATACTTTAGACCAGGGGTGGTCGCCATCCAGTCGAGCAAATACCCTACCACCTGGCTGTGGGTTGTTTAGTCGCCTCTTACGACAGGCCGCCTGGCCGCAGGAAATTGTATTCTTTCTCCGTTCCTGCACGGATACATGTTTCGAGACCGGTAAACATATTTATAATTACGTTTTAACGCCGCGCTTAAAACCGTTAAAATGTAGTTTCAATCATACCGTCTAATTTTTTTTGAACTTTAGTTTAGTTCTAAAGTAGGTGTGAATCCAACAAGCATTGTGAATTAAATCCATTGCTCCTATAAAGAAAAATCCAAGACAGACCGTAAATAGCAACGATCTTATTCATATCAAGTTAGAGCAAGTTTGTAGGCTTCTTTAACAACCTTAAAGAAGCCTACAAGTTTATTCTAACTCAATATAAATGAGACCCTAAGTATCTATGGGTCTATATTAAGAAGTAAATATACTCTATGTACTTATTTATACTTTGTAAAATATCCAAAAGAACAAAACGTTTTTCCGAAAGATTTTTATTTTACTTTATTGCTGGAGTACAACAGACTGTACTGTGATGGAAAGTGGTCACCTTCGCCTAAGTACATTTGCAATACTAAAGGTACTACCAGTATGGTGCCCAACTCGTAGATAGGGCTGGAACCGGGCTACTAATACCGGAACATAACTCAATGTTGTTATCATTCTCTAGACCAGGGGTGGTAGCCATCCAGATGGACAAATACCCTATCACCTGGTTGTGAGTTGTTTTGTCGCCTTTTACGATAGGCTGTCCGGCCGCAGGAATTAGTATTTTTTATCCGTTCCTCCACGTATACAACACATTTTTTAACGTTTTCCATCAATTTGATCTTAATCTCTGAAGTGAAGCAATTATGTATGTAAATGATATAATAACGTCGCAAATTAAGTTCTCAAAGGCCATTAGGTCCTCTTATACGCATTCTTCACAGAGCAACGCATCCGTTGTATCTATTTGAGGAGTCGCCAGAATATTTTTGATATACATAAGTGTCTAGGTATCAAGTAGACTTTTAACTATGTAGCGGTACCGAGGTTGCAGTGTGGGTTAAATATAAGTTAAAAATGTTTATTTTGTTCTAATGTTTGTTTATTGTTTAATTCTTATAGTTTAAAATGTTAATGTTGAATGCACCCGAGAGTTGTGCTGGTCGGAAGTGCACTGAACGTTCGTTTATTTCCACCGTGTTCGGTTCGATATAGATAGGCACTTGCTACAAGTTATGTAAGATATATAATAAAGACATATCAAACCGAATAAACTATAAAAAAATATCCAATTAATATTTACCAAATCTAGTCTTCCAGACTCGCTTCTTACTTAAATTCCTATGTTAACCATTTATCCCTATATTTTGTAAAAATTGAGAACTATTGCAATATTCGAAAATTTTGGAAAATTAACCTAAGTTAATGTAGTCATTTAAATGGCATAAAAAGGCAAAAAAGAGGATTTTTTAAAATGTTATTGTTCAAAAAAACGGTGTTTCCGCCATGTATTTACACGAATCACACAATCACAGCAATTTGGGATTCTCAAAATGAGTTCATCAAAATCACTTTGAGGAATGACTGTGCGGCAGAGCTCTTTTTTGGAGTATATCCCATGCGTACTCAATTGGGTTGAGATCTGGCGAATGAGCAGGCCACGACAGAACGTTGATACGAGCATCGGCAAGAGTATTGCGTATTACAACTCTAGCTGTGTGTGAACGTGCATTGTCGTGCATTAGTGCTCCAAACTCGAGTACGTTTTGTATCAGGCCTCATACCGAAACGAGATTCATCGGAAAAGCAAACACAACGCCACTCTTCTTCATCCCAATTTTTGTGTACGCAAGCCAATTGTTAACGGGCTCTACAGTTGTGGGGTGATCCACGCAGATCCACTTGACGTAAACGATTTAGGATGGTTTGGTCGCTTATCAGCAAACCTGAAGAGCCGTGGAGCCTCGTAGCCAACATCGTGGCGGTCTGCAAGTGGTGATGCAAGATCATCCTCCATGTCGCTCGGCCACGCTGCCCGAGATACGATAGCGTGTCCAGAGGCGGCTTATGACGCTCTGTGTAGTGCCAATAGCGACAGCAACAATACGTTGCTTGGAACCAGCTTACAACATTTCGACGGCTCATCATCTCTTCTCTAGTCAAATGATGTTGTCGCTCCATATTGGGGGCGCGGGCGGGAGCAGGGATATAAGGAAGGAAAGGACTTACAGGATAAGTCACCGCACCAGACATGCTACGAACGATGCGGGCTTCGCAGCGGCAGGCACTTCTTCCTCATGATTTTTTCCTCGCGTCTTGCGGTTCCTTTGACTAGTGGACCAGCTGGAACGATACAGCGGGTATGCTTCAACATGCGGGTTGATGGAAGCAGATGTAGAATGCGGCACAATACACAAAACGCGGCGAGGTTTGCGCGGTTTCAGCGGTCAGATGTAGACTATGTCACATTACATAGTGACAGATGCGGCGAAAGAAAAAAGGAAACAAAGAGGCGGTGACCAAATAGGTCGGCGTTAACACATATCAATGCAACTTTTTGCAACTCCGATGCAGAAATTTAAAAAAAATCTTTACTCAAATAGTGAAATTCACTAAAAAGAATCAGTAACGATCTAAAAAAGTTGAAATAATAATCCTCAATTGCGGCAATACTCTAAAACGTATTTGATCCCTAGACACTTTTGATGTGTATATAAAAATAACTTTATTTTTATTTGGATTGTTTTAAAAAGAACATCTTGATTTAAACTTACCTTTAGTTTTTTTATACATATTATGGTTAAAATTTCAGTGTTATAAAAAATCCGTATAACTGAATATAAAACATATGAATCTGAATTTATTTGTTAGTATATTATGCATCAATAAACAACATCAGTTCTGTTTTTTTAATTAAAAACTTTATGTAGAAGTTTTTTTGATACTCGACATAAATGTATGTTATTTTTTCCTAAATAAATGCAATAACTCCTACGGGATGTGCGGCTTTAGCTTTGAAAACATTGTTAAAAAATATATATTCAGTACGATAATATTTTACGTTTTATGAAATCAGCCAAGTCTTTTGCACTATTTGCACTATTAATTTATTTTCATTTAATTTCCTCTTAACTTATTTTCAACATTGAAATAAGTTAAGAGGAAAAAAATATATAATACACAAAACACATTGATTTAATGTTTTTTTTTCATTCAATTCGTTGTTTCTTTTGAGACTAAACAGTTACTAATTGTATATACAGTATAAACAACTACTCACCTATCCGAGTCCAGGTGGGAAACGCCAATGTGAGGAAGAGAGATGTATATATGTCTGTATTTTCATGCTCTTGCTTGGGACATGCTTGCTTTATGATTTAAGTCTAAAATTCTAGATGGAAAGGACTTCATTTATTGTCAAGTGACTTCGTAGTGTATGCTGTATTAAATATTACAGATACTTTTGAATTAAATATTTTATTTTTTCTCTGCATAAGTATGGTCTAATAAAACTGACAGAACAGTTTATAAATGGCCACTCTCTTTCTAGTTGTGTAATGACGTTTTACAAGAACTGAAAAACGTTTTAATATTCGCAACGCACAGAACGATTTCATTATTAAATAACATATCTTGTGATATGCGCAGTATCTTATCTTGTAGGCTCATCTGGATGTAAAAGTATCGTGTCACTTGTAAAGTTTAACATCGTAACTTTAGAGGAATTTCGAATTTGAATTTTTTTTATAATTGTATTATTTTATGTAATACCATTTGCCTGCAACTTTGTCTACATTGAACCGGTAACAAAGATTAGAGTTATTTTGTTTAATATAGGTAAAATTCAGTAGGGTATTAGATTTTAAGTATGAAAATATATGAATCCCGGAAATTCCCGTAAAAAATCGGGATAAGTAAGTTACCAAATGCATAGACAACTACAATTATTTTACTAAAATTTTATCGATCAGTGAAAATTTCTCATCGGAATCAATTTTTTTCGACTGGGCCACTTTATACCTCTCGCAATAAAATTCCCTTAAGATTCTCGGGATATAAAGTATCTCAGATTTTAAGTCTGGGAATTTAGTATTAATTGCGTCCAAACGTGAATCCCGAACAAATAGACAAACACAAAAATTTTTAGAAACAAAATACTACACTTAATATTATAGATTAACAATAAAATACACTTATTAATACTTACTTGTACTCAATACACTTATAATGAGCATATGTCACCGTCTTCAATGGGTAGTAGCCCGGAAGGCTGGCTACATTTCCTCGCTAGTTCGCCATACTGATCCGTTGTCCGAGGTAGGCACCAGACCTCTGATCACCTGAAGAGTTGATGAGTCTTTCTGATTGCTTTTTGCAGAGGCTCATCACCTCAGGACCCCACAGTCCAAGAGTCTCAACAGCAAACGGTGCAAACAAACAACTCTCACTGAAGGTTATATTATATATACGTATTGGCGCCACTCTTTTCTATTTAAGTATTGTTTGGGAAAAAAATCGCGTAAGTGTGTGTCAGTCAACGAACATTGAAGGGTTCTGTAGAGGTGACAAAGGTAGTTGATAAATTTTATTTGTTATATAGTTATAGCCATAGTCTTGTGGGGGTATCATCAGAGCCGTCTTTATCCGGGAGTGCAAGGGGTGTGTGGCACTCGGGCGCAGGGTCCTAGGAGGTGCAAGCTAATCACCTTATAGCTACACACCATGCGTAGTCTGCTACCTTTGGAAGTTCCTTTACAATAAAGAAACTTTTATCAAATTATAAAAATACTAGGCAGCAATAAGTATTATTTACAAATGCTTCTTCTTATAATTGCAATATTTGAATTGATCCAAACTACTTTAAGATTACTTTTGAACACATTCGCTCAACAAATACATTTAATAATTCTGTATACATTGTTCGAAAGATAAAAATTGCACACCACACAATGGAAGGTGCGGTAAAATAGGTTATTTTCACAACTGTCAAAGTTATATATGCATCGTATACAATTACTTTCTTAGTTTCATATAATCTATTAAATTAAGGCAATATGAGTAATTACTACGACTATAGTTTCATGACATATAAAAAGACATATTATCTGCCATATATTTCAAAATGCCAACATTAGGCTACCCAATTCATTTGTTATATTTTTGAATATTTGACTATCATAACACATTGACGTTTGTATAATGCAAAACATTTGAAATTCGTACCAATTTTGCATTGAATATTAATTAATAGAATTCGTAAATTATTTACGTTGGGAAATAATTGCTCGGCAAAAATATATTAGTCTAGTTAATTGCTTGCAAACATGATACGCGGTCAATAATAAAACGTATTGATACGTCTGAGCCTAATATACTAATATAGCATATATACTACTTATATATACATAAAGCCTATCGGTATATAGAGTTTCACGTGACCAAAACGCTGACCTGTACTTGGGGCAACGCATAGACGTTGCCATCCAGAACGGGAATGCGGCCAGCGTTATGGGCACGTTGCTCACCGATAGCGATTTGGGACTTATATGTTATTTGTAATTTTTTAAGGGAAATGTATATTATTTATTTTATATGTGTCACAATAATCATATAGATTCTTGTATAAAAATAAAATTGACTTTGTATATTTTTTTGTTTCAATAAGATTTGAGAATAAACGAATTATCATATAACTTGAGATACATATAATATGTGCCTACTTTTCGTAGTATTAAACGTACATAGAATAATTTTCATTTCTTAAATAAAACTGAATTAGTCGACTATTTTAAAATTTAAGAATAAGTTTATTTTTTTCCAAAAGCGATACACGCACAAACAAATAAAATTAAAGAAAAAGTTTATTTGATGAAATAGCAACGTACTTATGTTACTTAAATGTAATTTGAAAAACATAGCGTAATTTGATTTGCACAAGGTTTGCACTCAGCTTATTGCTGTGCCGGAATTATATCTGGCACAACGCTGATTTTGATTCCAAACCTTTCTTTTGGAGTGATATCAAAATGAGGACCAAATTTTTTTTCATCTAACTTTATAACTATTTAGTTAGGAGATGATAGTGTAAAGAAAATAGTAACACATTTCTAAGTTGTATGCCGCAATTTGGCAAATGAGCTTAACACTCAATACATCATGTACTGACTGTTATTCCGACACAGGACTGGTTTTCAGAACTCACCTTAGTCCACACAGATTTCCTTCCAAGTCATAATTCTTCTTTTTAAATATATACGATGTGAGTATCTAGTATCGATAAATATTTAAATTTTAGAATAATGTTCAAACTAAAGCTTTAACTAAATTGTAGGTCTTTGACTAACGCCAAAACTAAGGCCTTCTTACGGTAGCACAAAAAGTGACATTTGTCTAAACACTTAATATTTTAAACACAAACTTTATGTTACGTTAATAATAATTAAAGTCATCCAAGAATTGTTCCCTTTTTAGTCTATATTATACTTGAAAAAAGAACTGCACAGCAAAACAATTGCCCTTTAAATTCTCGACAGAATGCCAAAATTATAGTAGGGGAGGCCAAGCGGGGATTTTGGGATTTACTCGAGCGTGGCAGAATAACATAAGGGGAGAAACCTTGAACCCTATTATGTACCTCCATAATATATTTACCCTTCATATAAGGTGGATGTATTTTTTATCCTTCATTTTTTTCAAACCGTCAGATTAAGGTAATTCCTCCACATAATTGTCAGATTATAGGTCAGCACGACAAGAACATCAAGCTAAACCGTCTGTGTATTAATCTGACGCGCTCGAGTATTTCAATGTTACGTTTTTTATGCATTTTCAATAATCGGCCATGACTTTTGGTTGCGTCCAAATCGTCAATCTTTTGAATAGGAGTTCCTTTAGGGCTTACTTAACATCCCTTTTCAATATCTGACGCGCTTGAGTATTTCTGTGCGGCTCTTTTATTTAAAACCTGTACACGCTCTCCCTGCCAGTGAAAAGGCACACTTCATAAAACCTTTTTTCTTTTTAGCATCTAATCTTCACAATCCAAATCACGACGCTCGAGTAAATCCACATTTAGCATCTTAGGCTCCCCTACTATAATAGGGATTTTTTTTACATATAAATTGTACGTTTCCCCGAACTATTTTAGATAGATAAATAGAAGATGTATAGATAGAAAATTCTTTATTGTTTACCACATACATATATAAATAAACTAGTTTCTGTCCGCGACTTAGTCCGCGTGGAATAGTTAAAAAAAAGTAAGTTACAAAAGCCTCCGATTTTGAAACATTCTTCATTGGTTCTCCGCTCTTATTGGTCTTAGCGTGATGATATATAGCCTATAGCCTTCCTCGATAAATGAGCTATCTAACACTGAAATAATTTTTCAAATCAGACCAGTAGTTCCTGAGATTAGCGCGTTCAAGCAAACAATGTAGTGTGGTAGCGTAATGGCTAGCGCACGCGTCCCAAACTCAGAGCGCGCGGGTTTGATCCTGGCCGGAACGCATGCAGCACTTAGTCAGTTTTCTGATCTAATGTCCGTATTGTTACAATTACCACGTGCTAACAACGGTGAAGGAAAACATCGTGATGCAACCTGCACATCGAGTTAAGCGATGTGTCAAAACTGCCAAGCCGCCTTGGACAAGCGTGGCGGGTATAATGTGGCGGGTATAGTGGGAGGCCCGAGCCCAGCAGTGGGCCATTTCTGGGCTGATATTATATTATAAAGGCAGAAACAAAGGGCGATCTTATCGTTTTAGAGATTTTACAGGTCGATTTAATCATATTAGAAATCCTAGTCAGTATTAGAAATAATTTAGAAAACAATTGTAATTATGCAAAATGCCAAAATCAGATATATGACCAGTAACATACATTAGCCTGGGGCTACGTTTTCCACTAATGAATATTTGCTATACTACTCTATTACGTGGGAACTATGCTAATATTAGCAATATTTATAATTTCATTAAGATACACAATATTTTTTTCTTTTCGTTTGACTATCCATATTTTTTACTAGCTGTTACCCGGGATATCATCTGCGTGGAATTTAATTTGCCTTGCGGGGCGGTAACGGCGGAGGCGAGAGCGTGGCCTTAGATTTTTTTTCTTAAAATAAAAGCAGTTACTCTTTACAATATCAGCTACCTGCCAGTTAAAGTCCCGTCAAAATCGGTTCAGCCGTTTCAGAGATTAGCCGGAACATACAGTCAGAGAGATTTTTTGAAATAAGTACTTTATATACTTTCATATGCATTGAGTAAAAAGCTGTTATTTTTATATTACAAACAGATACTTCAATTTTATTTATTTGTATCGCTATACGTGTTAAGCGGACATTAGATTGTTTTTAAATTTGAATGAATCAATCCAAATAATCCATTTCAACATAAACTTGAATCATTCAATGTCATTGAATTACATTGTCCTTTCACTGCTTCCTTGCCTTTCAACCAAATTCGGTTGATCCGTATATCAGCATTATTCGGTCCTTACCTATTATACAATGAGTAGGTAAAACGTCGCTCTGCTGATTTTGGTGTCTACCCTTTTTCTGTGTGAAGTGACGGCCAATGCACAGCAAGGTAAGGGCAGCTGAATGTGTTGGAAATACTCGTAGGTAATTTGAAATGAAACATGTATTGTGTCGAACGCAGAGAATTTTGAAGACGAAATGGAACTCCTGGAAACTGTAGAAGCTGACAATTTTGAATCGCGCGTTCTATATATACCACATAGTATTCTTGTTGTTTAAGCGTCGCCAACAGTAACCATTTTGAACACTCACTGTTAATTTTAATTGAGAACAACACCACGCCGTGCTCTTAGCTTTTTTTCTATTCACCAAATTATTATAATTGCTGACCGTGCCGAATACTTTTATTAAACAGAATCTGTGTACAAAGTGGTGGCTCTAAGGTAAAACCGTAATGCCCTGCGCTATCCCTGTGTGAAACCTAAACTTAGCCAGGAGAGGGCTGATCTCAAGGTTGCTGGAGTTTCTGCTTTCATAGTACGAGGATCTCTCCTATACAGTCCATTAAATCGAACTAGTATTACCCGTAGTTTAGAGTGCCCCACAAGCGTTATTTTTTATATCTAGTTTTTTTATATATATCTAGACGCTTCGACGCAAACCGAAACGTTTAAATCAGCAAATCGGTATAGCACTCACGCGCACGAGGATCGTGAACACAATATCACGTACCAAAGTGCTGGTGTCAGTGGCAAAAAACATCGGACCGCAGAGAGATTGTAAGGTGAAACTTTATACACAACGTGTATCGGTTTTTCTTTCAAAGAAACTTCGCGCGATGTTTGTTTTGTGACACACTGCCTATTAGTATGGAATTCTTGGACTTTAGTAACGTTATTTTCATGTTTATACGTCATTCTTACTTCATATACTGGTCAAGAATTTAACAACATATTTAATAAAAAAAAGGCAGCATATATATACACACATATATATATATATATATATATATATATATATATATATATATACACATATATGCAGGTTTGAATTGTTTAATGCCACCTGGAGGGAAAGTACTGTAAATAATAGAGATAGCAAATTTTATTTTCCTTTCATTAAATTTACCAAGTATGTAAGAAAGATTTCATCCTTGACCCTAACGATCGATGCAATAAAATTATAGGGTGTATTTTTTACAGATTTTAATCGATTCGATTCCCGAGTGATGCAAGAGAATTTTCGAAAATCTTTGAATGCAGTTTTATTTCTTTTCAAAAATAAAGATGTTTCTTTGGAGTAAAATTTGCTATTTCTATTATTTAGGGTACTTTCCCTCCAGGTGGTATTAAAAAAATATATATATATATATATCAGGTAAGATAATGGTCTAACGCAAACCTCTATGTAGGACAGAAAGGAAAAGTAACACAAATGGCACTAGTTAAGATATATATAAATATAGACATAAGGCACACACTGCACATGCACTTCTTCACAACACCAGTATGTAACAGATACACTCTACATTAGTATAAGTTCAGTATTAAAATAAAAAAATAATATTATAAGTTATTCTTAAGTTACACTACAACACAAAAATCACTAAATTAATGTCACACACAATAGCAAAATAAGCGTATAAACCTAAAAACTTTAATAGTAATTAAGTTGTAAAAAAGGGTACAGAACTCGAATCCGTAGAGTAGTTAATAAAAAAAAACCTCTATGTAGGTAAAAATGCTTTTAATCGTTCATACATTATGTCAATAAAATATAACCTACGGAGGAACAAATCTAGAGTTATCTATATAGCAGATCACTGTAAACGGGAAGCGTCTGCAGGTGGCTGGCTGCTTTGCCACGCTGCATAAATATCACCTACATAAATGAGTAGGTAAATTATTGTAATACCCACTTAAATATTCAATATTTATCCCAGATCTACCCCAGAATGTTTAAATACATTTCAATATCTACCCCAGAATATTTAAGTATATTTATAATATTTGTACCATATAAATATCATAAGAAACATATATAAATTTAAATTGTGTGTCATTTAGTATTTGTTAAATTTAAGGATATACATAATTATAAGATTAAAATATTAGTGATCATAATTAAAACCAAATAAGTGTACCTCTATGATATAAATTAAAAAAATAATAATATTGTACGCCCAACCAGCAAAAAACATATTCTCTGTATAAAATAACAAGACCTATTGTAAAACCATGTTTTTATGCAATAAATGATTTGATTTGATTTTATCCTGTTTTTTTAACACTATGCTAATTTATTTCGCAATATTGGCTTTGGAATATATAAATTGTGCTTTGTTAAGTATATTTATTAATAATGCCTTTACAGAGTAAATTGCAGTCTGGACTTCTACCTCCAAAAATACACATGTCGTGTGTATTTAATGGCCCATTTTTCAAAATTACTTGCATTTTGTAACCTTTCTGGGAGATTCTTTACCTGCCGGAAGAAAATATTTAAAAATACATTAAATTGAAATATTATAATTTAAACTAGGATATGCCCGCGACTCCACCCACGCTTGACTCAAAATTCTCATGGGATTCCCAGGACATAAAGTATCACAGCACTTAAAAAAGAATGTAAGCTATCGTTTTAATAAAATCTGTGCCAGAATAGGCTAATTTTTATACACTTGAACAACTAGAAACCGCTCCCGGGAAAATTACCGTGGGATTCTCGGGATAAAAAATATCACACATTTTATTGCATAAAATTTGCTACCGATCAGTGAAAAAATCACTTTGAAATTGGTTTTTTTTTTATTTGGCCATTTTAAATCATTCGCAGAAAAATTCCCTTGGAATTCCCAGGATAAAAGTAAGGCAGATTTTAAGTCTAACTATTTGCTATCGATCAGCGAAATTCGAAAATGGCCTAGTAGTTTTTACGTGAATCCTGGACAAACAGATATATAGACAAACCAACAAACAGACAAAATCTAAAAAAAATGCGTTATGTTCTCCGTCGTTTATTCCATATTTTTAATAGCTTCAATGTACATACATGGCATGTTGAGAATTTTATAATTTTTATATATTTCAATATTATAGATTTCAAATAATTATAATATGCAGAATTTATATAATTATAGGTAGAATAAAATGTGAGTTAATTTTCCTTCATTATACTATTATTTATGATTTAATGTATAAATGCCAATGATTAAAATGCCCTTAATTAAAAAGTTTAATGTTAAATTAACCAATGTCCTTTTAGTTGGTTAAGCAATATTTAAATACTAGTGTAGATTTAATATTCAACTTTATCTTAGTCATTTAAAAAAAAATCATTAAAAATGTTAAAGCGGTATAAGTAGTAAAATTCTTGTTACGCGAACTTTTCAACCGTGTGTATATTTTTCTCTCACTTGATGTATAAAATATAGGAGATGAAAAATAAATGCTATTTTTACTTATTCTTTGCTTATCTCACTTAAACCTTAGGTGTATGTGTTAAAGTTCAAAATACCATGCCTTTATTACAATAACACTGAGTGTAAGAGATTTTCAAACTTAAAATTCTGAAATTTATTCAGTCTTTAAAACTTTAGACAAAAGAAGGTATTATTAATTGCGTAATATTTGATTTATTATCAGTCAAGTGTAAATTCACTTTGCGTTCTTTTCGATCTCCAATTTTTTTTATTTAGTTTATGGCTTGGCAGCTAGGCCTTTAAGCCAGATCTTAGATTATAATGTAGTTTCTTCATTTTCTTAAGCCTATGTGTAGCACAGCTGAACTGTAGGTTATCAGCTGGTGCCATTCAAAGGAGTTCTTGTAACAACTCAAAAGGCCACATTTGACTATACAGTTCACATTTCTCACAAATTACTACTCAATATCCTACAACTATTGTTAATTTTAGAGTAATTTCACACATATTTAGTAAATAAATTCGCACAGCATAACATCTCCTTTCAGTTCCCGCCAAAAACTCCTCGACCTCCAGTTAGCTTTTTATGGTGCCGTAGCCATTTTAGCAAATAACCATACCCGACCAAAGACATAAATCCACAATATCATGTTAAAAAATAAAATCACTGACGAACAACGAACTCTGAATGGTCAAATTTCAGTCAGCGTTACGATTATCCTAAGTAAACTATTCCCAGACACATTGAATTCAGTTACAGTCAATAAAGTTGACAAAATGTTTGCTTCCATGTTTCCAGGAGATCAACATATCAGATAATCAAGATTTTAGAAAAAGAAAGCACGTGCTTTCGAGGTCATCCTAAACAAGATTAAAAATATTGTCTACTGTCGACCATACACGACAAAATTAATCAATATTGCTCAATAAAATTCAAACTCCTTCAGTCACTTAACAATCTTCAATACAACTATACTGCTATATCGAAAAGCGCACGTGTGAATTTAGAATGAAATTCCTGTAATAAATTTCTTTGCAATGCTTTGACACTATTTACTTACAAACAAGTTTAAACGGCTCTATTGTTAATAAATAATAGAACTACGTTTTAACGGTTTTAAGCGCGGTAATTTATTTGATTTTTGTTTGTTATTCCGACGTTTCGGTTGCTTTTCAGTGGCCGTGATCACGGAAGACAAAGATGTCAAGTGTCAATGAGTATTGTTAAAGTTTTATTTAGCCTACCGCCAAGTTGTTCATTTTAATTTTGTTTATGGTTTTTATTTACTCTATGGGAGCCTAAACTAATTTACCACCGCTTCGCGACATGTTATGGCTTGAAGAGAAGAAGCGACGCAAGAAACTCTTCAGCAAACATGCCTCGTTCTAATAATTTTAAGTAATACTAGCTGATGCCGGCTACTTCATCCGCGTGGTGCGGTTTTTTAACTGTCCCACGGAAACTCTTTAATTTTTTGGGATCAAAAATATCCTATATGTTGACCAGGGATATAAGCTACCACCATACAAAATTTTATTTATATCGTTCCAGTCGTTTCGGAGATTAGCCGGTACAAACAGACAGACAAACCGAAAAACAGACAGAGAAACGTAAAATTTAAAAATAAAACGCAATTAGTTCTGTTTCACTTCTTACATCCCCCTGACTCGGTTTCTAGCATTTTTTTTATCATTGTACAGAAATTCGACCTCTACAGTTTTATTATATGTATAGATTAAAATGGGTGGAAGGAAAAATAAAAGACTTGGCTGATAATGTCTTTTAAAACGTAGTTTTATTATGTATACAAGGCTTTATTGTTGTTGCGTGCAGGTGACATTGGAAGAATTCTCCAGACGAAGAATTGCTGTTTTGTACAGTTTTGCAATGTAAGTGTTTCTATTCGGATATTGTGCTGATCGCTCAAATAGTAAAGCGTTTCGCGTTTGAACAACAAGGCGAAACACTACCTAGTGAAATCAACACGAGTTATCTTATGACCAGTAAGTCCACGTTTAATTATATTAATTGCTAAATTGGAATTAAGAAAGACAGTCTTTGAAGGTCAAAGTTCAATTTCGAGCAGCGCCGTACCGGTCATGAACTTTCCAGACAGCGTAATATTTGGTAAACCTACGTCAGAAAGTTTTACCAACTTTTGATAGATGCGATACATGGAAATAATATTCCGAAACACTTTCGTTCAGTTTCAAAGTTTAGGTTTTATTTTGTTTTATTATATGTTCTTGCAAATTTATATCATATTGCAATGAATCCTTCCCCAAAATGAAAATTAAAAACTGCCCAGTGCATGTCGTTTCATCAGTGAAGAGAAGTTACCAATAATATTACACAAAACATACTTACAAGTGTATAAATTAAAGATTAAAATCGCATAAGTAATATCACAGCGCCTGACAGAAATATAATAGTTGTTTCGCTAAAACTCATTTTGATAAGCAAGCTGGTATAGGAGAATTAACAAATCACTTCCTTTACCAAAAACGGTTTGGCCGATTTGAATAATTTTTGTTTTGTTTTGTTCGCTCTAAAACAGCGGTGGTTTAAAAGAAAAAAAGTAACGCTTTTGAGTTAACGCTCAAAAATTTCACTCATAAAATTTCCATACCTTGAATCTTATTTGAAAATATAATATATATAATATCTCGCTGCCTATTTCCTTATATTATACTTAGTAGTAATAATATCATTTTCTCTAACATTTGACCCAACCGTTTACTAATCGAACACAAGTAAAATCCGTTATTTATATATATTACCTTTAACTATGGTATATAAATTTAATGTTAATAGTCGGTTTGAGATTTCGCTAAGAACAGATAAACCGGCGAATGCCGGGTTTTAATGGTTGAAATAATGATAACGATACTTATTTATCGTCGACTATGGCGGCTGAATGGGGTGTAGGGAAAACACCAGTTAAGGACGTGTTTACATTGCCTACCGTAGATATGAAGCTTTGATTCCTCCAATGGCATTTACTATATTCATCTATAGTTCGCGAAAGTTCGAGATGTTTCTAATGATGTTAAATCACGTATCGGATCGCTATCGATATTTATTGTGCGTAACAAAATGTTTTCTTTTTTATTGCAGGTGTTCATTCGAACTCACAATACCGTCGCCGATAGTGCGTAGACCACCTCCTGCTACTGCAGTGCACGCCTCCGAATTTACCGCGTGTAGCTCGCTTCCAGATCTTCTCTCAAACTACGCTACACTCCTCCTTCACTGAACTGTCCACTAAACTTTTCACTAAATTCACCACTAAACTCGTCACTGTCTTCTTTTAAACTTCTCTTCCAACTCTTTCGTATCGCACTTGTTGCTTCGCTGTCTTGAACTGAACTCCAACGACTCGGTAGGCGCGCCTTACGCTGCTTATATACCCGGAAGAATCTTCTGGAACCCATAATTTCAATCTTCTTTTCGTTATTCTTTTATTTACTATGTGCCCTTCTAAGCATCTATCTATCTCAGTCTTTTCCTTCCTGAATTTTCTATTCTAGAACTTTCGTTCATCGTCTATCCCTTACTAAAATGTATCCGCTCTTGTCTTTTCCTTCCAGAATCTTCTACCTTTTTCTAGAAGTCTTGAGACCGGCTTACGCTGCCAGAAAGTTCTACCCTCGTTCGGCACAATATTTTAAACTATGCGCACTGAATACCGACCCATTATTAGAAATGTGAAATTATCTCCAGAAGGTTGTCTGGAAGAAGTCGCTGTTAGCGATAAGACCGCCGATTGTACTAGTTAAATGATTGTTAACTCATGTGTATTCTATTCTATTCCATTCTACTAATATCGTTAACGTAGATTTAAATATTGTCTAGTATAAAACTCGCGGCCGGTGAAATGAGATGAACATAGTTGTTTTTACCTACCACCAGGCGCTGCGTTCTTCAATAAAGTTAGTAAGTGAATAATTTGTGAGCATTTAACACCAACATCAATGTAAGTATTCTATGTACTTCCATTAATGTTGGTGTTACTTAATACTTGTCGTTTTATTGTGTAATATTTGAGATGACCTTTTAGAATTTAGAAAGTAATTTAACAACTGCGAGGCATGAGATGGCTGTTATCATGGGGAGGTCAGGCCAAGTTGAGCTCAATCTTTTTTTTATTGCACATGTTCAACAGACAGGCAGACAGCCCGCCTGATGGAAAGCGGTTACCATCGTCTATTAACCTTTGCAACACCAAAGGTTCTACAAATGCGCTGCCGCTCTCTTAACGGAGACCGGAACCTGGACAATAATGCCGGAACACAACTCAAGGTTGTTATGGCGGCATACTCTATACTAGTTGGGCGAATTCCCTACCTACCTGGATGTGGGTTGTTTTTTCGCCTTTTACGACAGGCCACGCGGCCGCAGGAAAACGTATTCTTTCCCCGTTTCTGCACTGATAAAATAATTTCAGCAATACAAAATGACAAATTATTGAATAGACTTATTCATTCTTTTACTTCTGATTTTATGAGAGAGATAGAGAGCTAACTAGCTTTTGCCGTGCTATAATATAGATTAAATCTAAATACAGTAAGTATAGTCAAGGTGGAGAAGTCCGACAGTGGGGTAAGTTCGTATACCTCTCATTTGTTACCTTTTTTAACAGAATTTAACGCCAAGTACATTTCGAAAATTCGTAGAGTTAAATAGTGGCTTAGCCTTACTGACCGATTTGTTATCATCCTAGCTATTCAAACACGGAAGTTGTACGGAGTTCCCCCACTGACGGACTTCTCCACCTTAACTATATAGATTTAGTTCGTCGTTAGGTCTTTCAGATTATTTCTGGACGAAAACATCCATCAATTCCCACAAAAATGTTAGTTCTTGAAAACAAAAGTTACCTCGGTACATATTTTCCTTGACTCGATAAATACAAGAACTCCTTAATAGAAGCGAGCCGGGAAATTGTTTTCTGTTACGACCGCCTTTATTAGGCAGTATGAGGAAAATGACTACGTCATGTGGAAAAAGGGAAATGTTTCTTAATTTCAGACGAAATTCCGCTTTAAAGGCGCTTAGGTTTCCGGGTATAAGATAGGTAACACTTTATTGCTCGTCAGAATAAACAATCACAATATGAAAATTAACTAAGCTATATGTAAGTTTATATAAACTATGTCTAGTAGGTATGTATGTATGAAAATCGTGGTAGCATAATGGCTAGCGCACGCGGTGTAAACTCAAAGGGTGCGGGTTCGAATCCTGACTGGAACACATGCACCACTTAGGCAGTATTCTTACCTAATGTGCATGTTATTATTACAATTACCACGTGCTGTTTTTTATAATTTTTATTGCGTGAGTTCAGCAGACAGGCAGACGGCCCACCTGATGTGAAGCGGTTATCATCGCCTATGGACATTTGCAACACCGAAGGTGTTATAAATGCGCTACCGCTCTCTTAAGGGAGACTGGAACTTGGCCACTAATTCCGGAACACAACTCAAGGTTGCTATGGCGACATACTCCATACTCTGGACCACGGGTGGTAGCCATCCAGACAGGCAAATACTCTACCACCTGGCTGTGGGTTGTTTTGTCGCCTCGTACGAAAGCCCGGCCGCAGGAAATTGTATTCTTTCTCCGTTCCTGCACGGATAAAGAATGAAATGAAAACATCGTGATGAAACCTGCCCAGCGACATAACTCATGTGTCAAACCTGACAGACCGCATTGGAAAAATCGGGTGTACTGTCCATTCCCCGATAGTGGGAGGCCCGAGAACCAGCTGTGGGACGTTTATGGGCTATTATTATTATTTTTATGTAACAAATTGCTGCCAGAGGGCAGCGTGCCCAGAAGGCTAGCTGCATTGCCACGCTGTATGGCTAAGCAAGGTACAAAAAATTTTGTATAGCTACTACTGGTTAGAAATAAAGGTACACGTAGGTATATCGATCGAGGTTTTTGAAAATTCAATCCCTAAAAGGGTGAAAATTTATATGAATATCTGTCATTTTCAAAGTAAGAACCTTGACATTTTTTACACCTGTTTCTGGTCAGAAGTAAATATACACGTATATATATCGGCGTTTTTGGAAATTCAAACCCTCTCTCTCTTTTCTTTCAACTTCTCCCAATTATTTGGGGTCGACACAATATGCCTTTTCCTTCCACACTCTTCTATTCTGACATACGTCCTCTGTTACACCACATATCATCATATCATCCTTTACACAATCCATCCATCTTTTTTTTGGTCTACCTTTACATTTGTACCCATCTATCTTGAAGTTTAACATTTTTTTGTCATATGACTTTCATCCCTCCTCATTACATGCCCATAGCACCTTAATCTTCCTGCTCTCTTAGAAATGCAACCCCTAAGGGAGTGAAAAGGGGGATGAAAGTTGCTATTTTAATCTACGCAAGCGAAGCTACAAGCAACAGGTAGTAAAAAACATACAAAAACAGCCCGAGGCCATGAGCCTCTACAAAAATTTATCGAAAAGACTCATTGACTCTTCAGGTGATCAGAAGGCTGGTGCCTACCTGGGACAATGGATCAGTTTGGCGATCCAGCGAGGAAACGTAGTCAGCATTCTGGACACCTTACCCATAGAAGACGGTGATCTACTCTCAGTATTCTACTTATAGTCTTGAGGGAGGGACTATAGATAGAATACAATAGAAATAAGTTATGTTTTATTTTATTGTATTCGATTATTTATAAACTTCTTCATTGTATAATGAATACAATATATTCCAGTTCAGATCTAATAAACATCTTTCATATAAAAAGGTAACTTTTAAAATATGGTTGAACAAGCCCTATGTTGAAGTAGGAGTGTAATCGATAAAATGTAAGAACACGTCCGCAGGCCAATTTGTCATTTCCAACATTTCACTTAAGAAACGACCCTCGGAACTTTTAATTAGCGAATTTTTCATTCTGACTTTGGTGCAAGTTGGGAACTTTGTTCTTGATATTTTATCAGTGCAGGAACGGAGAACGAATATTAATTACTGCTCAGAGCCAAAGGCCCAATTATGCTATTACTATCTCGTCAAAATCTCCGGACACAATCGTCTCAATCGTAGGTTTGGCTGGTTTCGATATTCTGTTAATTGCAATGGCGTTCCCTTGGGACGCCACTCTATCTTTATAAATAAAAGCGAAAGCTCGTGAGATAAGTATCTTAAATTTTGGTAGCTTTTCAACGTTCTGCTAATGGTGTAACTAATTTTTTCTAATATTATACCGCTGCGACGATATCGAGAAGATATTGTGGATTTAGTAGAATACGAACTTTTGACACTATTGCAATGAAATCGTATTTTGAATATTTTCGCAACGGCAAGATATTGATATAGCAGAATTGGGCTCTAGGTGGTAGGCCATTGTCTCGTTTGGATTGCTACTCAACTACTGCGCCACACTTTCACAACCGCACCGCTAGTCACCGACGGGAAGTTCACCCCCATTTTCTTGAGCTCCCACGTTCAACTACGCAACGGTTCTCTAGAACATTTATTCCTTATATACATTATTATAGTACATTACGTTTGGACTGATTGTGTTCAGTTATATTTGTACCTGTGTTATACGTGTTTTTATAGTTCTAATAAACTCTATAATAATTCCAATGGCATTTTAATTCGAGTCCTGCAACTCGTAACAATAATATGTAAATAATAATTCAATAAATACTTAGACCTTACAAAGAAATTATTAGTTTTAGTGATACATTGTAAGAATAATAGACGAGGGAAAGAAAGCATTAAACACATTAATAAACGAGTTACTAAATAAGTGAAGAGGTGTGATCTTTCAGTATAAAAATTACCATTTTTTGAAAAGCTGAAGGTTTTGCATTAAATATATCTAACTTATTGTTCTTTATAGACAGTTCGTTGTAGACACGACACATTATTGTCATCGGATTATAGTATGGTGTGGTTGTTTTTACATATTTCTAAGATGAATGATCTGTTATGTACACGTTTATTACGTTTCGTTGTTATACTTTAAGGTACAAAAAACCCTGTATTTTTTTCTGAATAACAGCAGACGCGCTGACAAGCCACTTGACGGAAAGTAGTTACCATCGCATATGGAAGTTTGCAATACCAGAGATACGGCCAATGTGACTCGAAGGATTCCCCCCTGCGAGTCAGGTCACTGATGTCAGAACGTAAAGTTATTAAAGCGGCACACTCTAGACCAGGGATAGTAGCCATCCAGACGATCAGATACCCTACCACCTGGTTATGGGTTGTTTTGTCACCTCTTACGACAGACCGCATATACAGTACATTTACAATACACTTATATTAATTAATTTATACATATAATTTTTATGATTGAAATACCAAGGCAATATTTTGTTTGTATCTAAATCTTAATTACTATTTAAGTAAATTGTAATTTAAGTTTTCTGACTGGAACACAAAATACGAATAAATTGAATTAATTCACCTATATTAAAATCGCTTTTACTTTTGATTTGCACCAACACTTACTAAGGACCTCCATTCAACTTTTCATAAATTCAAAAAGTTGAAGTATTTTTATTCACTGTTCACGCATTAAGTCCTTGCCTTTTTTAACGGAAAACATTTTTAAGGTTTTTAGCCATTTTTGGAAAAACAATATCTTTATAAAATCATAATGTTTGTCCATCTGTTTCTCTGTCATCATTCGAACATTATATCTCGGTTGCGTACTGTTATACCTGTCCCCAGTACCTAGAATCCGCTCACCTCATCCCTTTTCCGCTACATCAGCATTATTTAGTATATTTAGGTACTCTTTCGTTTCCCATACACAGATCAGTTCCATCCAATCCTTCGTCGCAAGCGGTTCAAGTTCATTTTTAAAAAGACTCCCCAGTGTCTCCAGCTGTTATACGGAGCAGCGTTGTTCGACACCCAGGATCCGTTTTTCTACTTATTCTTCTCCGCTTCGCGCGGTCTTCGGCATCCCTATTTTGAGCCCTGACCGTTTTGTTTTGGTACGCAAAGGACCCCTCCCTTTAAGACCTGGTGGTGTCATGGTTATACATTCGTTCCCCACATAATTAGCCAGTTTCCGTAAAACGTGGCCAAACGAGTCTCTTACAGTTTGTCTGCTACGTCACAGATTTGAAGACTACCGCGGATGCGGGTTTACGTGACGCGATCTTTCCGCGTGACTCCAGGTAACCATCGCAGCATATTCATATTTGTGACACACAGGTCTTGTTTATGTCACTTAAGTATAGGCCGCGCTTCACTATCATACAAAAGGACAGGTCTAATGATGGATTTGTAGACCTGTCCTTTTGACACCTGTCAACTCACGCGATTTGGCCCAAGCCGTTGCGATACGGGCCTTTGGCGTAGTGGTCAATACCCCCGGACACGTTTAGTACAAATCCCAAGTACTAAACTGGTCCATGCGCTGGACTGTATCTTCGCCTATTCATACGTGTTTGCTATCTGTAATGTTGCAAGTCAAGTACTCCGTCTTCATCACATTTTGTAGCTTCCTTCCATGCATTCACACGTTACACCAAATGCCCCCTGTCCGCGTCAGTCAGTGCGATATCATCAGCCTAAACAAGCAACCGTGGAGGTTGCTTATATGGAGCTCGAATGCTATTTGGCATTTTGTCTAATATCACACTGAACAGAAACGGACTAAGGACAACAGAGTCCTGGTGCACTCCCATGGTTATTGGAAAGGGTGTAGTGTGGCCAACAGCGGTCCGGGCCATGGAATCAGAAGCACGGTACATGTCCCGAATAATACCAATACAGATTTCTGGCATAGTCGAAGGCCTTCTGTAGACGCAATGGAAGTTTGTCATCCTTATGTCACCTGTACTCAATTTACGGGGATTATAATAGCAGCTCATGAACGTCTTACTGCTGGGCTTAGGCTTCCTGTTATAGAGGAACGGATCGTATACCCGCCACGCTTGTCCAAGGCGGCTTGGCAAGTTTGAAACATCGGTATCTTGATGTGCAGGTTTCATCGCGATGCTTTCCTTCACCGTTGCATATTAGGTCAGAAAACTACCTAAGTGGTGCATGCATGCCGGCCAGGATTCGAACCCGCACCCGTTGAGTTTGGAACGCGTGTCTAGCCATTAGCCTACCACGACTTACTTGTTTCACAATATACTTGTACTATTGGGTAGTACACGTAAATTCTGAAACAATTAATTATTAAAATGAATTTATTAAAATTAACTTATTTGCTGTAGTTGTAGATTAGAAGCTACTAGTGTTTTAGTTATTTAACTCGTCTATACTAATCTCTATTAATATTATAAATGCAAAATCCTGTTACGCTTGCACGGAAAAACTACTGGACCGATTTGGCTGAAACTCAGTATATATATATATATCGCAGATTACGATTTAATTGTAAAAATTTCGTAAAGTAATATCTGATATGGGAGGTCGGTATGGCCGTGATAAGTAATATAAAGGTATTTAATAGATTGAAACTATGTATTTGCCGTGCTAAGATAATACTGTGACTTTAAATTGAAGGTACTTATGTTCTTCTTAAAGTACCTGCACTTCATTTTATTAAAGTGGTGTTTTAGTTTAATAAAAACTGGGTTGTATTTATATGATGGGCTTTATATTGTTGAGCACTTTATAAATGTTTTTAGGGTTTTTAATAACCTTTGTAATAAGTTTCAGTTTACCAGATTACTAAAGGGTGAACGCTGTGTTGTTGGTTCGACAATATAAAAGGAGGTGAAATCGCCTAAACGGGACATTTGACATTCCACATTCGACATTCTACGTTCACCGGTTGAACAGAGCGAAAGGTCTGTTGGACAAGAGGCGCATATTGTGGTCGATAATTACTGTTTGATAATCGCAGTATTCTTTGAGGACAAATTGCTGCTCGACACCTGACAAACGTGGATGCAACTCTTGGAGTTGTCCTAATATTTCTGTGTATTATTGTGCTGTATTTAATATTGTAATTGTAATAATTCTAGTCTAATAAACTTTGATTATAATATTTCAGATTATTATTGTCTTATGTGTCGCGCTGAGCCGACATATATCTATAGATATATATATAAAATTCTTCTGTACGTGTGTTGACAGTGAACTCCTCCTAAACGGCTGGACCGATTTTGATGATATTTGTTTTGTGTGTTTGAGTGAGTTCCCGGATGGTTTAAATTCACAATTAGAACCGGCAGGTGGCGCTGAGATCGGGTTCTAGAATTCTCCCAATCACCTAGACCGACTTTGGTGATTTTGTTTTTATGTCATGAAACAGTCTTTTAGGAATTCAGAAAATACGACGGTAAGAAGTTCGCCGGGTCAGCTAGTACACACATATATATATATATATATATATATATATATATATATATATATATATATATATATATATATATATATTCGAGACCGAGGAAGGAATACTATATACTAAAAGGATACTTTTTATTCCGAAAAATGGAATAGTTTCCCGGATAAAATATATTTGTCGCTGTTTGTTATGCGTTTACGGAATATATGTAACCTGTATTAATACTTGCTATCTAAACAAGAGCCACGCACTAGGGTTTGACTCTTGGAATTTTTCCTCCGTATACGGGAGGAAAAAATTGTGTTTTTGTTTGTTTGTAACGAATAAATTCAAAAACAACTGAACCGATTTCAAAATTTCTTTCACTATTAAAACTTCAATAATAAAACCCATCAATCTAAACAAAATACTTGGCGCTGGAATCGGGTTCTACGATTTTGATGAAATTTTATGTATGTTTGAGTGGAGCCCGGGGTGGTTCAGACTCAAAATTAGATCCGGTAGGTTGTGCTGGAATCGGGTTCTAGATTTTTATTTTTCCAGGGCAAGACAAGGTCTGCCGAGACAGCTCTAGTATTATATAAAACTTTCATTTTTCTAGTAATTGAACTTTACTTTAACCCTGTTTTAAAATAGAATATTACAGTTTCCTCATCACCACAAGTATTTGTACAGTTCTAATTAGAAACGTAAACATGTAATTCATCGAGTTATTAACTCGAAATTATAAATAAGATTCCGTTTATAGTTCTGTTATGTAAAGTAAACTTTTCTGTCTTACTCCGGTGTCTGTATCATTGGCAACCACCAAGTGTAAACCACTTTGTCAATTTGTTCAAGATAACAAATTTCTTAATATAGTATTTGCCTAGGTATTCGCGCCTTGTACACAATAAATTTAGATTACAACTTCTATTTATTGTGTACTAGGCTTTATTACTAGCTTCGTGCCCGCGACTTCGTCCGCGTGGAATAGTTAAAAAAATTAAGGTAAAAATACCCCCGATTTTGAAACATTCTTGTTTGGTGCTCCGCTCCTATTGGTCTTAGCGTGATGATATATAGCCTATAGCTTTCCCAGATAAATGGGCTATCTAACACTGAAAGAATTTTAGTTTAGATTAAGTATCATTGTAACTACAAGTATCTGTAACATTTTTCAGTTCAATAAAATTTATTATTATTATTATTTTTCAAATCAGGCTCAGTAGTTCCCGAGATTAGCGCGTTCAAGCAAACAAACAAATAGACAAACTCTTCAGCTTTATATATTATTAGTATAAGATTAGGCTTCCATAGAGTAAATAATAACCATAAACAAATTAATTAATTAGAATAAACAAGTTGGCGGTAGGATAAAAACTTTAACACTACTCACTGTCACTTGAAATCATTGTCTTCTGGGATTACGGCTACTGAAAAGTGGCCGAAATAAAATACAGCGCTTAAAACCGTTAAAACGTAGTTTTCTTATGTAAACTTTAATATTGTTACGTATTTTCGGGATACAAACTAAAATGCCGTTGGAATTATCACAAAGTTTATTAGAAGTATACACACGTAATTCACAGTTCTTACAAATATTACAACTCCAAATCGAAAAGAAGAAAATCGTAATGACATAAATCGCACAAAACTTGATAACGGTAACGCCTCGATCGCATTTGAAACTTAACTAACTAACCTATTTAGGTATGGGATGGTTTGGCGCAGGAGCGTAACGAGGGACTAATAGTTGGAGTGCCTTTCATCCGAGGTTATCACTCTGTTTTAATTTCGAATGTTATAGTATGATAGATAATTAAAGTAAATAAAAACTGATTAGTTAAACAAACAACTTCTCCTCTATGGAAATCAATATCAAAATCTGATGAATTCATTTAATACGTCACATACTCGTATGAAACGTTAAGTATTTTTTTTTCTGTGGCATTCTATCAGCTAGTATTATTTTGTCACTGATGATAGTAAATATTTAGCTCAAATTTATGTAAATTAAATAATAATTTAGTGATAAGTAATCTACAAGTATATAATTATGTTACAAAATTGTTGATATTTTTTTATTCTAAAGTTGGGACATGAGTCGCAAGTACTTATCTATGGTTCGCATAGTTTTTAAATTTTTTGATAGCAGGGAAAATTGTTTCCCAGGGGCGGAAAGTACTGTTTTCATCTCTGTGATGAGATAACTTCGGGCGTACTTTCAGGATATGAGAAATGAAAAATGTTTTCTTATTCGCTGAGTCCACAAATATCATTTACATTGTTGTAGAATAATATGAATAACTTTTTCACATTTTTATAAGCATTTGAATTAATAGAATTGAGAACTGTTATGTTGCCGTTTTTAATAATAAAATATAAACAAAGTCGTGTTAGTTACATCATTAGTTACACTCAAGAACGGCTGGACCAATTTTTATGATTTTTGTGTTTTTGTAATTGTCTTCGTCCGGAATAGTGTAATAAGTATTAAAATATAATATCAATAAAAAAATCTTTAAAAAACATCAGTCTAGCCATTCATTTGTTATGATCTTTCCAGGCTGATTTCGGCCATGGTGACTGCATTTAAACTCATTTTCATTTGTATGATTTAGGTGAATTATTTTTTGTGTTTTCAAGTGGGTCCCGGGATGGTTTAGATTCAAATTTGAAACAAGTAGATGGCGCTGCATTCATTTACTTGCCCTACCATTGGTTGAATTTCAACATTAATTCTATGGAGCTTATGAAACCGATAGAAACGCAAAGAACATAGAATAGAATAGTAAGTATGTAGTTAAAGATGATACATGATTCTAATTAATTATTATTTTTCATCTAATCTAATTATTATGACAGCTCCCTGTGCTGAGTATGCCTAGAGGCAGAAGAAACAGCCGCCCACGTCGTGCTTGAATGCAGAGAGGTGACACAATACAGGGCGAAGTATCTGGACGCCCCAGGTAGCCTCCGAGAAGTCTTCAGCAACGTCAAGAAACTGGTAGACTTCCTGGAGGAGCTGGGCTGGATGGAGTAAACCCTCATCGACCCTCGCACGCAAAATAGGCGCTTTGTCCTTAAGTTGCGGAAACCGCCCGCTCTCAGAAGAAGAAGAAGATCTAATTATTATTTTTCAGTTACTTTTCGTATGAATAACTTAATTTAAATCCTACTTAGCTACAATAATTTCATAGCTTACGTTCTCTTGTGTTAGTAACTTGACAATTTATAATGAAACCTGGCTACAAACTCTACCAGGAAATAATTCGTTACATGGCGTGACTGTTCCTAATAATCTGATCTGATCATATTCTCTCTTTTCTTTCACCATATCCCAATTATTTGGGGTCGGCACAATATGTCTTTTCCTTCCACACTCCTCTACTCTGACATATATCTTCTCTCACACCACATATCATCATATTATCCTTCACACAATCCATTCATCCTTTTTTGGTCTACCTTTACATTTGTACCCATCTATCTTGAAGTTTAACATTCTTTTGGTCACGTGACTTTCACCTCTCCTCATTATATGCCGATACCAACTTAATCGTTTTCCTCTCAATTTTTTAGTCACGGGTGCAACTTTCAAAGATCCCCTTATGTATTCATTTCTCACCTTATCCATTCTTGTAACACCACACGTCCATCTCAACATTCTCATCTCAACTGAGTGGAGACGATTGTGGTTTATCACTTTAGTGGCTCAATATTCCGACCCATATAGCATGACTGGTCGTATGACAGATTTATATATTTGACCTTATAGTTTCAGTGGCATTAGTTTATCGCACGTCACGCCTGTTACCTGTCTCCACTTTAGCCATGCTACATTTATTCTTCTCCTTACATCCCTCTCTATATCACAATTACTCTGCAGTAGTGAACCAAGGCATCTGAATTCGGGGTTACATGGTCTGATCTGATCATATTAATGATGTATATATTAGTATATAATATTAATATGTGTTATTGTTTGTTCTCTATTTTTTTTTCATTTTAGGTATATGTATTGTGTGATATTTATATATCCTACTAGTTTCTGCCCGCGTGGAATAGTTACTTAGGGCTAACGCTAACATTAACCCGCGACTTTGTTTACGTAGTAGATGAAAATATTTTTAAATCTTAATGAATTCCCGCCGGCCTTGCACATCATAAATGCGCGCGCAGTACTTGATCATTATTTTGCTGCGATGTTATTTTAAAACTGCGATATCTCCTAAGATATTCATTGAAATCGAATGATGTGAATGGCAATTATTATTTTAAATTAAATACTTGTGATGAATAAAGTTTTTATTTGGATAAGGATTAATATCATGTTTATAAGCACACCTTCGCAAATAATGCATTATTTTAGAACAAATTTGGTTAGCACAAAAAAGGTTATAGTGAGCCAACCTTAAAAGATAGACATATGCTGTCGTGGACTTTTTTTTAGAACTTTTAAAGGGGAACAAACAACACACATGATTTTTGCGAAACTTTAACCGTTTACACAGCGGAAGCTCTGAAAAGGAAAAAAAACCCCGATTTTTAAACATTCTTCATTGGTGCTCCGCTCTATTGGTTAATAACGCTATTAACCAATAGCTAGCTTGTAATCTGCTGTCCATGTATGTCTTTAATTTTTTTCTTTTTCTTTTTTCATTAATTTGTATTAATTAGACAAGTTAAGAATTAACTTTCAGTGCATCAGGTTGCCTGGAAGAGATTGCTTTTAGCGATAAGGCCGCCTTTTGTTTACCAAGTATGTAACTATTGTCTTGTTGTGCATTTTTGTAATTCGTGTTTTGGTGAACAATGAAGTTAGCAAGTTACACTTGTGTTGTAGGTAATATACAACAGACTACTCTGGGGCCGATCCCAGACACCCAGACCATAGTAAGCAACAGAAAATACGTTTTGCGAAGTTTATCATGCCACGAATCGAACCCGGAAGCATTGCGTTGCAGTGAGGTAGGCCGGCAAAGGCTTAGCCCTCAACCACAGAGGCCATCGGTAAGATATAGAAACAGAGTCTTGTGCGATTTTATTAATCGTTTATTCAATAAGGTTTTCATTACAAGAACTATGAACCAAAAATATAGTATATTTCTAGGAAAAAGAGCACTGGAAGTGACTACCGACCTTTGACATATAAAACGTTTCATTTTTACTTTAAGTGTTATGCAACACATTTAATTCAGGACAGGATAGTTTCTACTAAATATAATTCCCATAGCCAGGCAGCCACGTGTAAGTAAGGCTTCTAGTAGGTTGTGAGACAAGTAATAAATTAATCAGGACTACCATTTATGAATGGTACTTAATATCATCTGTAAAGGAAATGCAGGGTTTTGTTATGATAAACAATGGTAAGGAAGATTAATGCGACATCCTTATAATAAAGGTAAAAGTAGTATAATTACAAGGGTTAAAGTTAATACTAGTAAATCAACTCTGCAATCAGAATATACAATCAGAGGGCGAATTTTCCCCAAAAAATTTGTTTTGGGGTTACATAATTTTGGGGTACGTATAAAACTTTGTCTCTGGAAAGCAAAAAGAGTCACTAAAATGCAACTAATAATGACGACAGTCTGGATTTCATGTTAATTCAAGCGTAATAAATTTATAAAATCGGTGAAATTTCCAACACTCAATCTGGACATCCCGTTTCCAATGTTCTTTTTTAGACGCTCTTTATGGTCGAAATATTCGTTCTCCCAGATCAATGGAACGTAAAAGTCCCGGGTTCGATATCCAGTAGGATAAACGTGAACACACGTTCCGTTGTTTAATTTACAGTGGGTGTATGGGATCTGTCCTAGAATGTTAGTTTATATTTACCCATAACACAAACCCAATTTGTTTAGTTTGGGAATGTTCAACTATTTGTGTATGTTTGTTTGCATAATTTTTCACTTTGTACAAATAGAAAAGACGTGTAACATGTGACATGTCTATTGTCCGTCAATCATAGACTAGTACTAGACATACCTACCCTAGTTTGCTCTTCATATCCAGGTGGAAACAATATACATCTTAACCGAAAAAGTACCTAAATGACACGTGTATCGGCTAGGATCTACGAAATCGTAATGAGACGCTGATGACTTACCCATTAAGCTGCCCTAATAAACTATTTAGTATACTAATAATTGTTATAGGAAATAATGCTAATAAGAGCTGGTAAAAAGATAAAATAAATAAACGTAACAAAAATGTAATGATGGGCTTGAAAATACATAACTTAATAAGTAATTAAGGACATGTATATAAATTATGAAGACAACATAGATTATTGACTCTTCGAATATGAAAAGAATGAACAACAAATAAAAGAAAATTGCAATAGGAAACTAGTAAGTCAAATTTTTATTTTTATATTTTGTAATTTTTTAAGGTAGCATAAAAAATCATAACTAATGGTATAATGGTAGCTTCTCTCTGACAATCTAGTTAAAGAAAGTGATTTAAAATTGTTTAGAGTACCTACTGTTTAAGTATTAACTATGTAAATAGGCAAACAAATAGCAGCAGGAGATCTAATTCAATCCGGGCAACCGGGCGGAATGTTTGAATTTCGCAGCGAGGGGCCTCCGACATTATTTACTGTTCATATTATACATTATACATATATACATACATTAATATGGTTCATTCAGCCATATTAGTATATGCGTACTTCATACAAAAAATCGATAAAGAGTGCTTCTGGCCACATACATCATTGACGTCAGCCAATCACAGTCCACTGCTGGACGTAGTCGTGTAGTCGTGACGTCATAGTTGACGAGAATTGACCGGGATTGAGCAATTTTAGCTGCTCCTGTAACAGCACCTTAAGAATGCATAGCTGCTTGCTATGCATTCTTAAGGTGCTGCCATTTTCGCTTGCAAATAAAGTTCAATATTATTTACAAGTCGGAAACCGGTCTGCACTTTTCTGCGCAAAAGTAAATTACCGATCGGAATTATAAGTTGTGTAAAACTGTACATATACTTTTGGCAGCCAGCCTAAATATTTTTGGTTTACAGTTTTACTACAAGATGTGCGAGCGAGATAGAGCAACTATTAATATGTGTGCTCCCGCGTTGCGCTAGCCAGTCGTTCGTTGTCCCTTGAGATGACTAGACGTATGCAGCTTTCATAATATGTATACCTGACTGTTAAATGTAATGTATATAGACCACAGCCGTTGCCAAAAAAATAACTGTGAAATGTGACAAATCTGACGGCCCATTTTCCCCTCCCTCTACCCTATTCCTCTATCCTATCCTGCCCATCCCATCCGTATTCCAATCCCTTATTTCATCCTCTCTAGATTTGCCACTGGTGCTGCAAACGTCTTATAGATAATAATATAATGAAAAGAGGTTAATATGAGGTAATGTAGAATAAATCAGTCTAGTCACCGCCGGCATTTTGTTTAATTTAGTCATTTAAACTTCTAGTATTTTTTTTAGTACTATATAATTTCGATCTTAAAACTGGCTTTTATTTTCACTCTAATAAGTCTCTTTCAGAGTAGTACAAAAAGTCTCTCTCTTAACTGAATTCAAAACCCGTGTCTATTTTTGCATTTTTTAAATTCCCACCAATGAGAACGAGTTTTATACAAAACTCTCATTGGTTAGTCGTATCCTTACGGCCTGGCTAACACAACTATATAGGCATTGATTAACGATAAGAAAAGTAGATCATTAAGTAAAGAATATAAAAACATCTAAAACTGTGGAGTGGTAAGCGTATCCACTACAATACGAAACGTTCCGAGCCCGATAAGGAGGAATAATGAAATAGGCAGGCTCGATCGGTGCGATACCACGCTCTCATAGAATATTGGCGTAAAACGGTTAGTCTTGAACTAATCATGTTTCGTGAAATGAGTGAGACTCCGGATAGCCTACTTCCCCTTCTCCCAATCAAATTCCTCTAGTCTGATCCCTCTATTTCATCCCAACCTATAGAGGCTAGCAAAGCATTGGCTTGGTCTCTTGGGTTACAAACGTCTTCAGGCGTCTAGAAGTCAACAGTGCAGGAACGGAGAAAGAATACAATTTCCTGCGGCCGGGCGGCCTGTCGTAAGACTAAGAGGCGACAAAACAACCCACAGTTAGGTGAGTAGGCTAGATTATTTGCCCGACTGGATGGCTATCACCCCTGGTCTAGAGTACACCGGCATAACAACCTTGAGTTGTGTTCCGGCATTAGATCCCAGATTCCAGTCTCCCCTTAGAGAGCGGCAGCACACTGGTAGCGCCTTTAGTGTTACATATGTTCATTTGTACTTATACGTTGTTCACAATTAATTTCTCTTGTGTTTATCACGAGTCGCATGACATTATGTGATTCAGCGATGTGTTGAACTACGATCCGTCACAGCAAAATGCTTAGTGCCAACCTCATTTCCAAATTGCGGCATACAATTTATTGTATATATGTAATATTTTTGTACTTTTTATGTTACTATTTGTCTTGTGTGAGTCGCTATTAGAAATATTTTTTTTTTTCTATCTTTCATAGACGATGGTAACCGCTTTCCATCAGGTGGGCCGCAATGAAAGACTCAAAGGGCGATTGTACACGGGTACCGTTTACCATTTCTACGGAACCCTAAAAACAAATTTAATTCGAACCAACTCTCAGGAACAAATAACAAGTAAACCCTTTAAGATAACAGGCTCAAATGCTTTTGTCAAACGATAAGAACTTAAGTAGCTTAAATTATTTACTTTCGTCGTGTTTGTAACGTACTCTTCGTATTAATTTATGCTTGAAGTATTTAAGGTTTAATACATTTATTTCTCAAAAGAATTTACAATTCACTTACAGAGAAATAACTATTTATATTAAATTCACATTTACCCCTATTAGCGCATGTGTCCATTTATTATTGTAAAATTTAATTAAAGTTTTGTTTTCGAATGGATTCTGTTAATTATTTGTAATATGTGAGGGTAGTCTTGAGAAAAAAGTCGGAACAATGCAAGTTGTTTATTAAGGCAACGGGCTTATTAAATTATAATTTATATATATATATATATATATATATAAATTATAATTTAATATTTAATATTTAATTAATTTAATTATTAATTTAATATATATATATATATATATATATATATATATATATATATATATATATATATATATATATATATATATATATATTTATTCTGCTTAATAAGATTTCGAGCATACTTGAGAAACCGTTTTCATTTTCAATATTACAATAATTCTAAACATGCCGTGTCTGTACATTGAAGCTATTTAAAAAAATAACCGGAATAGATTTGTATAAACGATGCAATTTTTTTAGGATTGCTTGTCTGTTTGTTCGGGATTCACATAAAAAGTACTGGGCCGATTTTGATGTGGTTTTCGCTGATCGACAGTTAACTCGTAAATTTAAACTCTACGCTACTTTTTATCCTGAGAATCCCACGGGACTTTTTCTGGGAATTAATTAGAATGGCCAGATAAAAAAAGAATAATTCCAATGTGGTTTTCTTGTTGATTGCAAGCAAATTTAATGTAATTAAAAGTGTCATTTTTATCTCGGTAATACCGCGGGATTTTCAAGTCAAGCATGGAAGAAGTCGCGAGCACATCCTAGTATTTTTATACAATTCAAATTAATATTTATTTTGTAGGAAAGTTTATGAGAACGCTATGCTACGAGTTATGTTTTATGGATGTTAAATCTATATATAGAGGGTAGAGATATTTACACAATGACTTTGAAGATGATAATAATATCAGATGGGTTGGGTTGGAACCAAGAGATATCGAAAATACAACTTTTAGAACTATTCTCTATCTGTCTATGAAAGCATCAGATGAAAACTAAATGGATTTAAATGAACTCGACACTGTGCTAGCATATATCCCGGGTCAACACTTATCAACAACACATTCATTGCACAAAAGGAGACAAACAGCAGATATACTGATGCTAATTATTAATTAAAATTGCACAGTCTAAAATAGACTCACCTTATTGATTATCGAAAATATTGTTACGAGTTAAGTGACTCGAATTAAAATGCCGTTGGAATTATTATAGAGTTTATTACAACTATACAAACACGTGCAACACAGGTACAAACATAACCGTACACAACAAGTCCAAACGTAATGCAGAAGGTCTTAATTCAAATACACGCGCAAAGTACGTCACTAAATAGATTACTGAATGTGCACAAGTCTTACTTCGCTCGTGGTTAGCGCTCGACTAACCCCTCCTCAATCGGGCCATTGCTTTATATCGCACAAATGCAATATGTCCACCCAGCAGCGTGGACCGAATTTCCTAGAATCGTAATCCGCACACCTGGCTAATTATGCCTGCAAGCGGCCATAAAGGAGTACAATAGGCTGTTCTCCACAATAACCAATAAATAAGTAAACAAAAGAAGACAATCATAAAAGGACAATTAGTTCAAATGCCGACAGGTAATAAAATATGTTTTTATAGATATGCAGGTGGATTTTGTTTTTGTCGGAACTTAAGTTATAACAATATGTTTAAAAGTGCCAAAAGACTATTTCGGAATCCAATACTATATTTGTTCCATATGTGAATATTTAGTAATTATAGGGTAAATTCTTATTTAAATCGTGTATCATTTAACTATAATTTTTTAACTGTTTCACATGATACAGATTTATTAAATACCAATCTACAAAATGTTAGGACGGCTTGTTAAGGCACTGGTCTGAATATTAGCGGGTTGCGTTTGATAGGTCTCTCTTAAAATAATCAGTTATTTTATCCGTGCAGGAAAGGAGAAAGACTACTTACTCCTGCGGCCGGGCGGCCTGTCGTAAGAGGCGACAAAAAACTCACAGCCAGGTGGTAGGGTATTTGTCCTACTGAATGGCCCCTGCTCTAGTGTAGGCCGCCATGACAACCTTGAGATGTGTTCCGGCATTAGTAACCAGGTTCCAGTCTCCCTTAAGAGGGCAGTAGCGCATTTGTAGCACCTTTGGTGTTGCAAATGTCCGTAGGCAATGGTAGCCGCTTTCCATCAAGTGGGTCGTCTGCTGAAGTCATTCAATAAAAAAATCAATTATTTTTAATTTAATTAATAGATTGTAAAGTATTTACTAGCAAGCATTGTAAATCTGTATGTGGAACAATTAAATGATCATAGATATTTTAATATTAGGTTGGGGAAAAAGTTTCTTCGCATTTTATATAAAAATTCAAAAGGTTTTGTTATAAAGTTTATTTACATTTGACTAAAGTATGTAGGTGGCATTTTGTTGGATAACTTTTTGCCATCTTGTAGGTAGGGACGTGATCCCATTGCTATAAAAATTTTGGGGCTTCTGATCAAAAAACTGCGACAAGTGGTTTTGGCAGTCCTCTCGTGATGTTAACCTGACACTGCCTGAGAAATTCTGCAGAGACTGAAACAGGTGCAAATCTTAAGGTCCAAGGTCAGGACTACACGGCGGATGCATTAACACCTCCCAGCCATACTCTCGTAATTTTTGCTGAGTGGCTAAAGATGTTTGAAGTCTAGCGTTTTCATGGTGAAAAACCACACCCCTTCTGTTGATTAATTCCGGCCGCTTTCTCTCAACTTTTTGCTTTAATCTCATCAGTTGTTCGCAGTACAGTTCAGAATCGATGGTCCTGCCTGGTGGTAACAGCTCATAATGAATAATGCCCTTCCAATCCCACCATACACACAGCATCACCTTGTTGCGAGTTAACTCGGGTTTCGCCACAGCCTGTGAAGCCTGACCGGCCTTTGACCACGATCTTTTTTGCACGTTCTTGTCGTACGTGATCCACTTTTCATCACCAGTTATCAGCTTCCTCAAAAATGGTTCGATTTCATTACGTCGTAATAAAGAATCACAAATGAGTACACCGTTCATTAGGTTTCTTTCAGGGAGCTCATAAGGCACCCAAATATCGAGCTTTATTGTGTACCCAGCTTTTTTCAAATGTTTTGTGGTCAATTCCCAGTTCTCCAGCAAGATCGTAACTACTAATATGCCGATTTTGCTCCACTTTTTAAAAAATGGCATCAATTTTGTCCGTAACAGGCGACCAGAGCGATGTGCATCTTTAATATCAAAATTTCCGGATTGTAAACGCTTAAACCAAATTTGCACTACTCTCACAGATACTGCATTAGGTCCATAAACATCACAAAATTTTTCGCGGCTTGTGTTGCATTTTTACCTTTTTTGTAGTAAAATTTTAAAATGTATCGAATTTCTTCATTACATTCACTCATTTAAACAATAAGAAAAACAAATGAAAATCACACATTTTCCCAATTTGAAGTTGGAATTGTCTTCTTTAAAATTAAAACTTTTAATGATACCAAAACCAGCCAGATACTAATGGTATAGCCAAAGAGATCTTATTACAAGTTCTACATACTATATGCGAAAAGATTTTTTCCCCAACCTATTATTATGTACTTAGCTATAAACTATTTATTTTCCGAATAAAATAAAATAATGTAAACACTTTTTTAACCTACTTCCAAAAGGAAGAGGTCTTAATTCGACTGTATGTTTGTTACGCGATTCCTACGTCAATTGTGGATCGATGTTCAAATTTTTACACTTTATTCGAAAGAATATACTCCTGATGTAGTTCTATTGTCACAAGTCAAGATCTGATGAGTGGATCTTAGGGAAATCGAAGGAAAACTTGTTTTATAGCGCTGAGCGACTACATTCTTGGAAATTTGGAATGGTAAGAATTGTATACGCGTGCCAATAGTGCAATTTTTCTACAGGCACTCAAAGTATTATTTCTAAAGCTATTCAAACAACTAAAGTAGAAATATTATTTAACAAAAACAAAACCGACTCAAACTAAAAAGCAAATATTAAATATTTTTTACCACATCTTGAAGTCGGTGCCAAGAAAAACATGAAAACAACAACAGAATTGCAAAATGCACTGTCCTAAAGATAACCCAAGTTGCACTACTAAATAAAACACTCACTTTTTTTGCATTGATTTATTAAACTAAATAACTAAACTGAACTATGAGTAAAATACAAAAGAGGTTGACAAGATATATATTAGAAACCAGTGTCTTCAATTAGGAGACAGTGCCATCTAGTTTTGCACTGACTGAACTATTGGACTAAATATGGCGCTATCTCCGACATGCACTGTTTTCAAGATGTTGTAGAAAATATTTATTTTTGCTTTTAGTTTGAATTCGGTTTTTATTGTTAAAAAAAGATATATATCCCGATGAAAAGTATCGTTCCTTTGGAACGACGATTGATGAACAGGTTCCGCCAAAAGCTTAAACGACAAAGTCATTCTTGATTTGAAAATAACTATTTAGAAAAAAATACAACAAAAGCTGGTTTTGCCATAGATTATATGTAACAAAACACCGCGAATAAAGGCAAAATAAATTAAAATCAAAACATTGTTAGGATCAGGATTTATTATTATCAAACGTAATGGCGGACTCTAGGCTCGTAAATACAACGGTATTTATGTTCCGGCTAAACCTTTTAGCTTAATTACCCAAACAATGGATAGCTATTGGACGATAGTGTTGCCCTTTTAAATCCTTATTACACCTTTTTGGTGGTTGGTTAAGGAAAATATTAACCTGACCTGACTTGAAAACAATACATTCTTTCAAATTTCATTATAAATGAAACCTACTAAATTTGCAAAAAGAAGAGCCCACATATAATAAAAACTTTATACTCACGAAATAATATATATTACATGCAAATGCATATTAGATCTACAAATATAATATATATTATACAAATTAATAAAGTTATAAATTTATTTATAAAGTTATAAAGAGTATTTGTGATTTATTTACCTGGAATATTGAATGTCAAATTAGAATGAATGCGTATTTCTTGTCACATTGCTGTTATGGATTGTAACTGTTATTTGGCCTGAATTGATTTGTTCATTACACTCTTGTTTAATTGTAAACCTGTGAAGTATAAATATTGTTACAACTTAAGTTCCGACAAAAACAAAATCCACCTGCATATCTATAAAAACACATTTTATTACCCGTCGGCATTTGAACTAATTGTAATCCTTCTTTTATGATTATCTTCTTTTCTTCACTTATTTATTGGTTATTGTGGGGAACAGCCTATTGTACTCGCTTATGGCCGCTTGCAGGCATAATTAACCAGGTGTGCGGATTACGATTCTAGGAAATTCGGTCCACGCTACTGGGTGGACATATTGCATTTGTGCAGTGTAAAGCAATGGCCCGATAACCACGAGCGAAGCAAGACGTGTGTACTACAATCGGAATCTAATAAGTGACGGACTTTGGGCGTTTTATTGAATTACGACCTTCTGCATTACGTTTGGACTTGTTGTGTTGGGTACCTGTACTTGTATTTGTACCTGTGTTATACGTGTTTGTATAGGTCTAATAAACTCTGTAGTAACTCTATCGGCATTTTAATTCGAGTCTCGCGACTCGTAACAACATAATCATTATTACATACTATATGTTAATTATTTTGAATCAGATCTGTACACAAAAATATTCTACTATCTTAATGAATATTGATTATCACTATATTTAGGCAACTATATTTGTTTGTTATATATTATCACTGGTCAGATTGTTTACTTACATTTAGAATAATATATATTGTAACTGGACTGAACTTTAATTTGTAGGTTAGGCTATGGACGTGGCAAACATCGAGTGATGTGGCAACTAGTACCATAGATAAAACATATGTCTGGCACCACGTGTATTGTTTTTCAGTACCGCCACAATGATAGGAAAAGGACCAAATCTATACAGCTTAACCACATGTAACATATGTATATAATAAGTGCTCTATTTAGGTTTATTTATCTTTTAGGTACTTGTCTTTAGTCTTTTTCGGCACAGCAAAAACTAAGTGCAAACCTCATTTCGAAAATTGCGACGCACATTTTCATTGCTAGTGTTATTATTATTGCTAAGTGTCGCATTTTTAGAAATTAATATTTTCTTTCTTTCTTTTTCTTTCCATGTTAAACCTGGGTGAGTGTGGACGTAACATAAAGGCGCAGCCACACATTGGACTCAACTTTGCGCCCAAACTTAACTCCAATTTGAAATGGTCGATATAGAACCAAACTACTGCACCGCACATTAGCTTCAATATCAACTTTGTAACCAAATACTGCAAATAGACAAGGGCATTGGGCCTGTCCCAATTGCGGACGCAGAGCCAAAGACTATGAACGATAACTCATTTGCACTAGCGGCTTACGTATATAGGTTTAGGCACACCTCTTTATTATTTGCATCGTACAAGAAAATAACGACAGAAAAGGCGGTGGTGAATTGATGCTCGCGTGCACTTCCTTTTCAGTCCCGTCGCCTTTGAACTTGTTTCAAAAACCGACCCGTAGCGCGTCAGAATTGGACATTGGAGTATTGGTAGCAATACGTTACGTTGGTGCAAATATGACCAATTTGTGGCCGCAGCATAAAGTAAGGGAGGGAACACAGGTTTTAATGGCAAAAACTCACCGATTTGTAGATATCGTAACCTTACAAGCGTGGGACGCCGAACTTCAGAAAAATACAATCAACGATTTCAGCACTTTATTTCACTTTCCACATCTAAACACAATTTCAATCATCAACTTTATACTTCATTTTAACATTTACAGGTACACAAATCACGGTCGAAAAAATCGTTTTCAATAAACAGTAGCCGTTTTTATATTTTTGCGATAAAACCCACCGACTTCCGTTAACGGTCGGTATCTCAAGTGGCGCCATCTTTAAACAGCGAACGTTTGCGGGAATAAGGTTTTCATAACAATACAACTGCTTATTTTCACAAGTGTCAAAGTGATACATCGTATACAATTACTTACATAGTTTCATATAATCTATTAAACTATGGCTTTATTATATGAGTAATTACTACAACTATAACTTCATGACACTTATAAATACATATCAGCTGCCATATATTTTAGGATGACAACACAAGTTTACTAGAATTTATTACGTTTGCTTGTAGGCGAAATAGCAAACGGGTCCACTTGTGGCTGGTTCCTATATTGTACTATTTATTCAATGCCCTACTACCGGTTGAATTTTAAGATTTCTTCTATGGAGCTTATGTCAAATTCTAACCGATAGTAAGGCAAATGAACGTTCGATAAGATATCGGAAATCGCCATTGATAGCAAGCATTTACTGCTGTACAGCTTTGATTTCAGTAATGACATTTTATAAATAGACGCGTTATAAGTCTCTAGTCCACAACAGGTTGAGATGGCAATTCCAGTGATGTGACGCCACGTACCAGGATCGATATTAAATTATTTTTAAATTACCTCCATTTTTACCAGCTTTTAACCGACTTGAAAAAGGAGGAGGTTCTCAATACGTCTGTATGGTTTTTTTTGTATGTTCGTTACTCGATTTCTCCGTCAATTGTGGACCGATTTTCAAATTGTTTTTTTTTAACTCACGATATGGTCCCGTAGTCATCAACTCAGGATTCTAATTTATGGATCACAAGTAAATCAAGACCAGTCCTCCTTGAAGAGCATATACACCAAAGAGTTAGATGCCAAATTTGTATATGCGTGCCAGTTCTACAATTTAGACAGGTGCTTAATATATTATTTCTAAAACTATTCAAGAATTTGCGCGACTAAAATTTTTTAAATTACAAAATCGACTTCCAACTAAAAACCAAATAATAAATATTTAACGAACTTCTTTCTACAACAGTTTTGAAGTCGGTGTCAAGTAAAACATAAAAATTACTGTATTTTGTAAATTTCTTGTTCGATTAGATCGATCGAAGAAATGAATCGTGTAATATCGGCTTAAGAAACGTAAATATACCCTAAAGCTATTTACATACTGCACCGCGGAGACTGTATATATAATATATTGTTACCATCAAACGCATTTTTAGGCATGAAATGCAGGCATTGAAATATTTTTGGTACAATACAATATGACTTTGGTACACGTTAGAAACATATTTTACCAAAATACAGACAGCATTTTTGTTTATTTTCGGAATATCTCACGTTGCTTTACGTTGTCACGTATGTGCTTTAACAAACATCTATTTAAGCCTTTTTGGGAGTTACAAAAGCATTATGCTTCTAGTAATGTTAACAACTCTGCAGGTTCTAGCAAATTACTCATGTAAGGTAATCTTGTTAAGTCAGTAAAGTAGAATAAGTAAAAGCACAAATACCCGACATTACTGTGCAGTCAAAAGGACAATTTAAACAAAAATAAAAGTTAATTTTTTTATATTGTTTGTCCAATATTTGGGAGAAGGTAAAAGAAAAATAAATCGTTAAAAAACCAATAAGTAGAAAACTCGAAAAATAATATTAGCATGATATTAGATTTTTCTTTTTATTCCAACGTTTCGGCCACTTTTTAGTAGCCGTGATCACGGAAGACAGATGTCAAGTTGGATATAAAAAATACTTTTTATTAAAGTTAGTTTGAACAAAATTTATCAAGAAGTTTCTGAGAAATAGAATATTTTCAATTCATATTGTCAACAACAGAAAGTTACAGTCCGCTTGGTCTTGTAAAGGTGTAGTAAATTTGTGGCGTCGCAATTGAATTAATCAAATAGTAAGGAAAATCCTAGCAGTGCAAGCGTTTTTGCCGACTTCCAAATTGACGTTTCTCCTTAAATATTTTTTTTTATTGCTGGAGTACATACAGCAGACAGGCTTAGGGCCCAACTGTGATGGAAAGTGGTTACCGTCGCCTATAAACATTTGCAACAGGTGCTACTAATGTGCTGCCGGACTCGTAGATGGGGCTGGAACCTGGCCACTAATGCCGGAATACAACTCAACGTTGTCATGGCGGTATGCTCTAGACCAGGGGTGGTAGCTGTGAGTTGTTTTGTCGTCTCTTACGACAGGCCGCCTGGCCGCAGGAATATGTATTCTGTCTCTGTTCCTGCATGGATAAAAATATCCGTAAAGGAGGAACAACAGAATGTTACAGCTATAGGGAAAAGCGCATTCGATTTCCTTATATATCCAATAAACACTACCTTTCTCTCAGATGAAATGTGAAAAGTTGTATTGAGTTCAGAAATAAAAACCAACTGTGAAAATATGGGATATTTCCTTGCGGAGTTCCCGTTTTAAAATGGTGCCAGTTTAAGACTGAATATACTTTTAAACGACTTCAATAACGAGTTTTTTTTTCTTGTTTTGCAATGAAGTTTTTTACGCGACTTACTAGAGTGAATTGACAGAGATCGTCACGCAAGAAAAAGCCTTATACGCCCTCCAGACGACTTTTAGCGTAATTTTTATTATATAATTTGAAACTTTAATGCAACTATATAAGGTGTAGAAAATATTCATCAATGTAACATACAGTGTTTTGAAATTAGAACGTCTTGCAACTAGAAGCAAGTAATTTTCGTAGACTAAACCGGTTAATACAGAGATGTAGTACCTATGGTCCGGTTACTATAACACCCCGTAAAAGCGAGGAGGTTAGGTTTAGTGGGTAGTTTGACTGCAGACATCCCCCGGTCCTCCGCTCGGAGGCCACGGTGGGAATACGGTCGATCAATAGTACCACACATTCCTCGGTTTAAAGTCTTCCCCCCAGGCCTCCTGCGTCATCAAAAAAAAGTTTGCATAACAATCTTTTGAACGTTTAAATGAAGTAGTTGACTAAAACCGGTTATAACCAATTAAAAGCAGTTAATTTTAAACCGGCTCCAAGTCTTGGTTATATTCTAGCCTTAACTTCAACTTAGCAGCAAAGGTTATTTAAATAGATTTTGTAGAATGAACCGGTTTCGAAATGTTATAGCCACTCACCTGCAAAGCGCAACTATTTGAAAATTATATCTCATACAATCACATGTTGTTATTAGAAATAATGGTCATTTAGAGAAAACAATTCTTGCTATACAAACCGATTAATTGAAGTTTCAATAAAATTCTTTAGAACTTTTACAAAAACAACATTTTTATTTCTTACTTTCCACAACAACAAAAGAAATACAATATAAAATTAGAGAAATTCGGTTAAATTAGAATGATAGGAGCACAGACTAGGTTAAACCCTACGTGATGGTACCCCTGGCCATGGCCTACATATTTCTGTAATAACCACCACGATTAAACATTACATTTTGAAAAAAACAGAAGTGTCTATCTATACAAGTCTATACAATCTGTATTGCTATACTATCTATACTTATCTATAATGTAATATTATAAAGAGAAAATAATTATATTTTTGTATCATTGTAACGAATAACTCAAAAACTACTGAACCGATTTCAAAAATTCTTTCACCATTAGAATGCTATATTATCCCTTTTGACGGCTAGTGACAGTTACAATTTAGCAAAAATTGTAATGTATGAATATCAGTGGCAATGTCGTTAGTTGCCCCACGTCACCTTCCGAGTCGAGACAAACGTATTAAATTAAAGACAGCTATATAATTTATAAAAATATTTCACTTTATTTCCATCTGCCCGACACGCTATAATTGGAGTCAGAAAAGGAATCATACTTAACATCACAGCAGTAATTCACTTATATCGTACAGAGTAACCCATATACCATCACAGTGATAACCTACTTCTAACCACATCCCTGAGTAACATAAACTAAATTTAATTGAAATAATCGGGTTCTAAATTTTTTTCCAAGGCAGGACAACGTCGGCCTCCCATTTATAGGGGAACAGACACTATATATACCCAAGTGAGGCGGGCCACACTTGACCAAGGCGTGTTGGCGAATTTGAGATATCGGTTATCTCGCTGTGCAGTTTCACGATGTTTTCGTTCACCGTTAGTACGTGGTAATTATAACAATATGCACATTAGCTCAGAAAACTTCCTAATTGTAGGGCCTGAGTGACAAAGCGTCCGGCGGGGCGGGATGCGGGCAATAGAGCATCCAACTCAGTGGCCTGAGAACACGCTCGGCGTTCATCGTTCACAAACTGGTTTAAACCTGTACGCGACGCCGCTCGACGCACATCTCGGCTGGCACTAGGGACACTCGTGAGCGTTTAGATACATTTAAATTAGTTTATCTACGGTCTCAGTGCACGCCCGAATCGAGCGTGCAGCGTTCCTGTCCACGACGCGTTGCTCAACGCACACATGCCCGCCGGAGCCGCCGCGCCAGCCGGCCGCCACTAGGGACACCCGCTAGGGTTTCTGTGTGTTTAATACGAACGCTGCACGCTCCGCTCCGCTGCATGCTCGAATGGAGCGGGCACTTAGGCCATACGCTAAGCGTTGCATGCTTTATAGCCAGGATTCTAATCTGTGCCCTTTGAGTTTGGGTCGCGTGCGCAGGCCATTAAGCTACAACAACTAACCACACTAAGTGTGTATGTGCGTGTAATTATAATTTAAATATCAGTGTAGTGGTCTAGAGTATGCCGCCATAACAGCCTTGAGTTGTGTTCCGGCATTAGTGGCTAGGTTCCAGACTCCCTCAAGAGAGCAGCAGTGAAATTGTAACGCCTTGGATGTTGCAAATGTTCATAGGCAATGGTAACCGCTTACCATTAGGTGGGCCATCTGCCTGTCTGCTGAACTCATGCAATAGAAAAATGTATATAGTGTGCCTGTAAGTAAAGATTATGGTCATTCCGCAAGTGATATCATATAAGTCGTGCGCAGAAGGTTTTCCGATGGTCGCCCCTCCCGCTTCCTATGACTGGGACCGGGACTTGTCTAAGTAGTACTAAGAATTAGACAACCGCGGGTCGCGGTTGTGGGAGGCAGGAGGACTTGTCATCGGCAAACCTTCTGCGCACTATTTATATTATGATTGAATAAAATCTATTGCAACCGGTTAAAACACAGTTAATTTTAAACCGGTTCAAAACTTTGCGTTACCACCTCGTGAACTTTATAATTGTGTTTTGCGCAACAACTTATAGGCATTTCAAGGACACAATTAAATCTTGTTCGTACACAGTACACGACCACTTGTTTTATATAAATGGTAAAGAAATGGTTGAAATAAAAGCAATAAATCTGAAATGTAGGGTATCTTTGTAATCAGACCTCGCGTGCCAACACCCTACTCAACAAGATATGGATGGGTTATATTAAACCCGGATTTAAGTATATGCGTAGATATTATTTAAGGGAAATTGGCAAAAAGAGAACTTTGGTTTTCCTACATTGACACTTTCATTGTCGTCAGTACTAAATTATAATTTCTGAATAATTTGTATGACTGGCAATGTTATTTTCTTTCGGTAACAGCCGAACAATGGCAGTTGTATTCGTACGAGCTATGGCGCAAATGATATGATGTAATGATCAGAGAATATGGTTATAAATGATTAGCACTTGGGTGGTATAAGTGATAATTAAGACACGAGAACATCTGAATGCAACCTAACAGACAATGACTGAGTAAAGTGCCAATGGACACATTCTTAGGTATAATTTGTTTTGTAGAATATTAGGTTACAATTAAATTACTTATTAGTCTCTATATAATTCTATAATAGGCTAGATCGTAATATATAGTAAAGTAATTGACAAATAATTACTTTTACACATAAAAAAACATGGGTGGCTGTAATGATATATTAACGATAATGAAGCTTTACAAAGCTGATATATTTTTTCTAACCTCTTCCTTGTACAAAAAGAAAATTATAGAGTTGTCATTGGATGTACCTGTTACCCACCACTAACAGATATTGATTAGTTAAGTACTGTAGTGAATTTCACATCTATTGACGACTGTATACCAAATCTTATAAAATTAATTCGTAATTCTCTGGATAGTAACTGACTGACAGACAGACGGATTTATTTCTTACTTTTTTATTATAGTTGTGGGCAACATCGCTGGTTGCGCCACAAGTAATATTTATTTATAGTTTATATTTTTATCTAATTTTCTAAATAAATTTAAAAAAAAATTAAATGATAAATACTAGACATATGAAAAACTATGATAATGATAAATGATTGAGAAATAATATTTTTATCATATAGGAAATAAATGTAATTATTTAACATAATTAAAAAACTAAACTAAAATTAAACTATTCTATAACTATACATGCAAAATAACAACCTATAAGGAAAAAAATAGACTGTAGGTCACTGTCGGCGGGGAGCGTGCCCAAAATGCTGGCCGCATTTCCACGTTGTATGGCAAGGTGCAAGCCAGTCTTTTGTCACGCGAGACCTCAATTAGACGCGTTGAGAGGTCTCGATAGAGGCGATGAGCTCCAGGCCCCCACGGCCCCAGGGTTTCAACCCCGAAAGCCACAAATATGTACCCATTACCAATGGATACATATTTGCGGCGTTTCAGGGCCTCCTGGTGTGCGGCAGCAGCCCCGACTGTCACGGCAGTATCAACACAAATTGCGTCCCATCTTCCATGGCACCAACCACATTCCATCTGGTTGTTGCCATCGTCGCGGCACAGCCCCTTTGGTTCGAGAACAGCTGGTGCCCCGCCGGTGACAAGAGACCGACGGACATATATATATTCCTATATTGGATAACGGGGATGAAAATACTTATATTTACCTATGCAGAAGTTTTATATGTTAAATTTTATTAATAAATAAATAATCGGCAGACAATCACATATATTGTATTGTATTACGGGTAATATACAATGTACTACTTTGGGGTCGATCTCAGACACCCATACCATAGTAAATAACAGAAAAAATTCGTCTCCGATATTTACCATATCAGGTAACGAAGGTAGGTAGGCCGGCAAAAGCTTAGCCCGTTCAACCACAGACGCCGTCGTAATTAAATATTACTTAGTTTAATAAAATTGATATGGGAGAATATATGTGTATGCCATAATATGTTTTAACCGACTTCAAAAGGGTCAACTTGATTGGTATCTTTTTTTATGTACATATGTACACCGATTACGCTGAAATTTATGATCCGATTTACGTGATTCTTCTTTAGTTTGATGCGGAATAGTTGCCATTTGATCCCCTAAAAATTTAACATAGTTTGGTCCAGTAGTTTTCGTTTTATGATTTTTTCCGTTACCGATTCTTAGGAAATAGATTTCGTAGGCCTACCCATAGCTAGACACTAAAAAGTAACAAATAAAAAAAAACTTCTTTTAAAATAACTGACTTCAAAAACTGAAAAGTATAACTTATTTCTAAAGCTATTTCAGTATTTGCGTAATTAAAAGTAGAAAATATAATAAAAAACGAAACCGAATTTAAAATTAACTTAAATGCAAAAATAAATATTTTCTACAACAATTTAAAGCCGGTGCAAAGTAAAAGATAAAAATGACAAAATTTTGCAAATTTGTTGTTATTTTATGTTTTACTGAACACCGACTTCAAATTGTTATAGAAAATATTTATTTTTGCATTTAAGTTTCTTATGAATTCGGTTTTTTATTTTCTACTTTTAATTACGCAAATACTGAAATAGCTTTAGAATTAAGTTATTTTATACTTCCTAGTTTTTGAAGTCGGTTTTTTTAAAGGAAGATTTTTTGTTTTTTTATTTCACTTCAAAAATAATATTCAAACCTTAAAATCCTCAAGTAGAAAATGTGGGATTTGACACACATTTAGGTCTTAAGAATTTGGCTTTCAAGGCATAGCGCGATCCTTATTAGGTAATCCAGGTCAGACAGCCCCGAAATCCAGGATTACAGTGAAACACGCGACATGAATTCTAATACAAAGGGGCAATATTTGGATCGTTTGCCATTTGAATGATTTTCGAAATGGCGTCGACGTGTAAACAATTGGGTAGATGATACGTTTTGGAATAAATTCTGAAACAATTTTTATTTAAAACGGGCAAGCAATATTTTTTTTATTTTATGACTTATGTTTAGCTGATAACTAGATATAATAAAATAATACATCATAAATTATTTTTTCTGTCAAAAAAAGTAGAAGATCACCATAAAAGCCGTTTAAATGGTTTATTGAGGTAATAGCGCATTAATTTACTCGTTAAGATTTGGTGATCATTTATACTATACTAGCGGCCAGGCACGGTTCCACACGCGCTCTGTCCCACGCCCGTAGTATATAGCATCATGTTATAAGTATAGCCTATGACACTCCCTGTTAACGTAGCTTTCCAATAGTAAAAGAATTTTTAAAATCGGTTTATTAAATCCAGAGATTACCCCCTAGAACGTCACAAACTCACAAACTTTACCTCTTTATAACATTAATAAGTATAGACTAGCTGTACCCAGCAGACGTTGTCTTTCCCTTAAAAAATAAAAATCTAGAAACCGATTGCAGCGCCATCAACCGGGACCAATTGTTAATCTAAACCATTCTCGAATCTACTTGAAAAAATACAAAAAAATCATCAACATCGGTCACACCGTTAAAGAGGTGTTCAGCAGCGCCACCTACCAGGTCCAATCGTGAATTTAAACCATCCCGGGATCCACTTGAACACACAAAAGAATAATTTCACCTAAATCCTGGAACCCGATTGCAGCACCATCTACCTGGTTCAAATTTGAATCTAACCCATTTCGGGACCCACTTGAACACACACAGAAATAATCCACCTAAATCAGACAAATGAAAATGAGTTTAAATGCAGTCACCATTGCCGAAATCGGCCGGGAAAGATTATAACAAATGAATGGCTTGACTGATGTTGTGACTGATGGTTTTTAATGATATTTTTTTTTTACTGATGAATATCATATTTGTAGAAATGATAATATAAATTTATTAGAACTATACAAACGAACAGATAGGGTAAAAAGGCTAAACTAACTTAAAAATAGGATTAAATACGAAAATAGATAGTATAAAAGAAAATAATAGACTCATAGGTTTGCTGGAGAAAACTCTTTTAGGGTTAAGCTCGCCTTTGTACATCACCACTATTCTATAATTTCGTATGTAACGTTTTGTGTACAATAAAGAATAAAGAAAGAATACAAAAATAAACTTAGTAATAAATGTATAAATAAACCTAACTTTAAAAAAAGCCCATATCAAAGCCCGTCCAGCCCCACCAGACCACTGTCGCTGGGCATTGTACCTAGAAGACTGGCAGCATTAACTCGCTGGATACAGAGGCTAATCCTTTGAGCGAGGTAAGCTCCAGCCTTCCGGTCTCTTGTTGTATCGACATGTAATATGTATGTAATATTTTTAAATAATTTGTGGGCACTTGGCCCCCATGGGCCCAAAGTCTCCACCCCAAACGGCTCAAATATGTAACCTGTAATAAATATCATATTTTAATATTTATTATCCTATTTCGAACGAAGACACTTCCGAAAACACAAAATCAGAAGAATAGGTCCAGCCGTTCTTCAGTTATAAATGGTGTAACTAACACGACTTTGTTATATATATATATATATATATATATATATATATATATATATATATAGATTTGGACTTTCATTTTAATTTTGAGGTTCAAGACTAAAACGGCTAGAAATTGTTTTTTTTTGTTTTGATTTTTGTTTACTATGTTTTTTTTGGTAAAAGATCTTAGTCACAAAATATTTTTGGTGGTCAGAATATTTGTTGCCATTTTTATTGCGAAGCTGATAAACAGGCACACAGCCCAGCTCATAGAAAGTGGTTACCGTCGCCTACAGCTTTTTGGAACACCAGGGGTGAGTCAACGCGTTGATAGCCTTTAAAATGGGATAGAGGGGATTACATAGGGATAGGAGGAGAGTGATTCTCACCATCATATGAAGCTTAGCTTAAAGCTACCGGTTTTATGCTGATATTATGAAATCGTGGTATCACACCCATCGACCCGGCGCTAAGAGCTATATTCAAGATAAAGATTCCACCAACATAGTCCTACCACGTAAAATTTACTTGCTATGTTCGTATAAAAAGACTTCAGATTTTTGTAAGATGCTAAAAAGTTTCGATATGATTTCATTGTCTAGAAAGAAGCAAAATATTATATTCGAGACAAAACAATACAAAAGATTTCACTATGTATGTGCTAGCCTAATGTATCATTTTAATACTTGAGTATTTGTTGAGGCCTTAGGATACGATATGATTTCATTGTCAAGAAAGAAGAAAGATATTTTATTCGAGACAGAAACAATACAAAAGATTTCATTATAAAATATACTAACCTGATGTATCATTTTAATACTTGGGTTTTTTATGAGGCCTCAGGATACGATATGATTTCATTGTCAAGACAGAAGAAAGATATTTTATTCGAGACAGAAACAATACAAAAGATTTCATTATAAAATATACTAATCTGATGTATCATTTTAATACTTGAGTATTTGTTGAGGCCTTAGGATACGATATGATTTCATTGTCAAGAAAGAAGAAAGATATTTTATTCGAGACAGAAACAATACAAAAGATTTCATTATAAAATATACTAACCTGATGTATCATTTTAATACTTGGGTTTTTGGTGAGGCCTCAGGATACGATATGATTTCATTGTCAAGACAGAAGAAAGATATTTTATTCGAGACAGAAACAATACAAAAGATTTCATTATAAAATATACTAATCTGATGTATCATTTTAATACTTGAGTTTTTGGTGAGGCCTGAAGATTTCACGAAGAAAAATGAAAACTAAGCCTTATTGCACTGGCGAAAAAATCTTCGACTCACAAGTACGTGTACTTATAATTCAACTCCACTTGAGTTGAAAATCTATCAACCGCTTTATAGACAGTCGTGAATAACACATTTTAAATATTCATAAAGAAATTATTGCAATCTTTGCTATTATAAAAGACAGCAGCCGACCTGTGTTTGCTGTCATTAAGCGCTGTAAACACGCCGTGACTCAGCTTGAGCTTTGTCTAATATAGACAGCTTTGTACGTAGAAAAGCAAGAAACTAGAAAACAAGGATATAAAGACACTAAATGGCATAATGTAAACACTGTATGTGTACTAAATGTGTAATAAGTATTGGCTCGGCGCAAATAAGGCGCCGAGCACAATTATCGGTAAAGCCTGTTTCTGGGTTGAAAAAATTAACTAATAATCACGACGATTTGAATGTCTTCATTAAAGGAGATTGGGACTTTTGAGACAAAGAAATGTAATGCGTGGAGGGAGATACATGTCTTTAAAAAAGCATCATATTTTTCTATTACAAAATGGAAAACATCTGCCCTAAATCTCACTGCAAGACGAGAAATCTTAAAAATAAGGTAACAAATAAAATAAGTAACCGATTACCGTAATCAATTTATATGAAGGAATTTCAAAATTTAATAATTTGAAAACACACCACACGATGAATTCATTCATAATAACTAAACCCACTAAAGTTATAAAAAATATCAAAATAATAAAAAGAAATCTTAAAGTATCATCCTTTTACAATCTAAGCCCAAGAATGTATGAAAGCGTATTCTTCTCCTTTGGGTAATTTCCAAAACTCAACTTTGTCACGACACAATTCCTGATTTAAGGACCCGGTATAAAGAGTGGGTATTCTGTATTCATTTATTTTGCCTTATACTATTGGTTGAAAATTGACACCCATCAGATACTGACTTGGTGACAATGGGACCACCCCAGAAGTGTACTCTTTTGAATAAAGAAAAAAATAGAAAATTGGTGTACAACTGATGACGAGATAGCGTAAAAACGCACAAAAGACATAAATTCAAATTCAGAACCTCCCCTTTTTGGAAGTCGGTTAAAATAACTAAAAAATATAAAACGAACCGTTTAGACTAAAAAACAAAACATATTACTTCATTACTTTTAAACGAGGCAAGTTGGTCATGTTTTTCGGGAACGTTCCCTTCTGGGGTTCTCTGGTCTGAGGTTGTAATTTCTCCTTTAATATTATTTATAGCTATACTAGCGAGCCCAGCAGACGTTGTACTGCCTTAAAAAAATTTGGAATTCGATTGCAGCGCCACCTACCGGATCAAATTGTGAAAAACCATCCCGGGACCCACTTGAACACATGCAAAAATTTCATCAAAATCGGTTAAGCCGTTTAGGTGTTCAGTGACATGGACAAGAATGTCAAAAAGTAAATGCACACCTGCCTGCCATAAACCCGGTTCCTTACCTGCCCGCATTTGCACTTCTTTTGTTTACTTTGTGTTTAGAATTAGTAATTAAGAAAAACATTATATTGTTATTGTACTTGTTTTATGGCCGTCATTAGGCAGGTGTGTTATACCTGGGGGTAACCGGCGAATTGCTGAGTAAGTCCACGTGCTCATCGCACGCAATAATAGGCAATCTAGGTAATTGCTGACGATGCAGCACGAGGCCCCCCGGCCCTGGCAGCCGCGACCGCCATTGTTCACTTCGTTCCTCACATCGGACGTAGAAACATATATTTTAGTTAGTTTTAGTTAATTGTAATTATTAATATTATACTAATAAATTCGTATTAAGAATTTGGTTTTTTTTGAGTCCTCCTGCGTCCGTTATCGTATTTGGCGCAGTCGGTAGGATTCTCGGGTCGGTATAGTGAAATCGGGTTGCCAACATCGCGCTCGTCACTGTTTCGATAGACAACCAACGTCGCGCCGGGAATACCTGAAAGAACCACGTGTACGCCGCAGGAGAATCCAGACATAGATACTGCTCAAGAAAAACTATGATATCGTAAGTACACTGACTTTATTTTAGTGATTGCTTACCTTTATTAAAATTCTAAGGCCCTTTCCTTTTCCAAGATTTTTCATTTACGACAATCGAGGATTAGAAGGCAAAGTAGTGTTAGTAATAGGAATAAAAATTTTGACTCGCATATAGATAATTTTACATTAGAAAATCAAATTTCTTTTATTCCTCCAAAAATGGCGGAAGCAAATTTAGATAATATTTTTAAGGCAATGAAACTTCTCCCGGATTTCGACGGGAACCAAAATGTTCTTACGAGATTTATAAGGCTATGTGACCAGTTAATTTCGGAATTAGGACAGGATGACAGCGAACTCGCCAGACTGGCCCTAATGAACGGGATTCTAAATAAAATCACAGGGCCTGCAGCACGTTTCATTAACACAAATGGTATACCAAATGACTGGATAGGTATCCGTAATGCTCTCATAAATAATTTCTCCGACCAGAGGGACGAGACAGCCCTATATAATGACTTGGCTCTACTTACACAAGGCTCAAGTTCGCCGCAAGAATTCTACGAACGGTGTCAGAACCTTTTTAGCACAATAATGACATATGTAACACTGCATGATAATTTAGGATCGACTATTGAAGCTAAACGTAACTTATATAAAAGCTTACACTACAGGCTTACCTCCGCGGTTTAAGGGATCCATTAGGTTACCGTATCCGGTGCATGCGTCCGGAAACTATAGAAAAAGCCCTCGAGTTTGTTCACGAGGAAACTAATACTTTGTACTTACAAGGCCGGAACGATCATTTTCCCGATAAGAAACTACTGAACCGATTTGGAGATTTTAGGAACCCTATTCACTCGCCATATAACATGCATGTACCATTTAAAACAAATAATTTCAATATGCCTGGCACCTCCCAACAACAACCCTTATATCGACCGCCACCGCCTCAACATCAATTTAGACCACCTCCATACCATGTTCGTGGTCCATCACGTACTCAACAAATGTTCAGTGCGCCGTTACCGGGATATAACCCGCGTAGCGCTGTATTTAGGCTACCGCCTAGAGACCAGCCCTCGACGCAAGGGCCTAAGCCGATGAGTGGCGTTAGCCACTTTGCATCGAGGCCGGCAGGACCAAGACCCTGGGATTGGGCAAGGCAAGGTAACCCTCCTCCATCAAATTACTTTAAAGCTCGAGATGTGAATGTTAATGAATGTTTGACTTATGAAAACTATGAATATTACGACCCTTATTATAATGACTATAATGACTACTATTACTGTAATGACTACTCGTATGACGACCCTCCCGAGGTATCTGTCGACTCTAATAACCAAGCTATTGAAGACCAACCTTCCGATAATCAGGATTTTCAGGGAGACCCGAAATCACAAAATTTCGGATAGAACTTAATATCCAGACCCAGAGACAACTTCCTTACATTCGTATTGCTAATCCCCCGTTAAACTTACTCATAGATACAGGCGCAAATCAATCATTTATTAGTCCAGAAGCCGTTAATATTTACTTTCCCAAATTACCACTAAATTACGACCCCTTTGAAGTTACTAATGTGCATGCAACTAGCAGAAATGACTATTCCATAAACTTACCTTCTTTCCCCGAATTTAATGATCCGAATGGTATAAAATTATTCATTTACAGATTTCATAATCATTTTGACGGTTTAATAGGTATGGATTTACTTACAAAATGGGAAGCCAAATTGGACCTTAAAAATCTAAGTTTAATAACTAAATCTGCAGTTAATCCTATTCAAATTTATAACTCTCAAAATCTTAATCTCTACAAAGATATTATACCTGCAGAAAAATCTAAATTAATTAAATTACCAATTAATGCCCCGGATGGTGAAGTTTTAATACCAGAACAGATTATTTGTAATTGTACTATATCCGAATGCTTTACCACAGTTAAAAATAACCGTGGTATTGTAGAAATTTTTAACGCTAGTAAAAATGACATAATCTTTTCTTTAGACCATGCTCCTGAACCGTGTATATTTAACTTCGAGTGTATGCGCACTGGAAAACAAACGCAGCGCGCTCAAGAAGTCATACCGCGTTTACGCACCGATCATCTTAACCCCGAAGAAAGGGCTAATCTAATTGCTCTTTGTTCCAAGTACACCGATGTTTTTTATATTGAAGGTGAAGCACTAACTTTTACTAATAGAATTAAACACAACATTAGAACGACAGACGAAATTCCCACCTACACTAAGAGTTACCGATATCCATTTATTCATCGAAAAGAAGTTAATGATCAAATTACTAAGATGTTGGACCAAGGTATTATAAGACCATCTGAGTCCGCCTGGAGTTCACCTATCTGGGTAGTCCCAAAGAAGGTTGATGCCTCTGGAAAACAAAAGTGGCGTCTGGTCGTAGACTTTAGAAAATTAAATGACAAGACTATCGATGACAAATATCCTATCCCTAATATTAATGACGTCCTTGACAAAGTAGGCAAGTGTCAGTATTTCACTACACTTGATCTTGCTTCCGGCTTTTACCAAGTGGAAATGAACACTAGTGACATTCCCAAGACAGCTTTCAATGTAGAACATGGGCATTTTGAATTTCTAAGGATGCCCATGGGTCTTAAGAACTCTCCATCCACTTTCCAACGTGTGATGGATAATGTCCTTAAGGGACTCCAGAATGTCATCTGTTTAGTCTATCTTGATGACATAATTGTCTTTAGCACCTCTCTACAGGAACACATGATAAACCTGGAAAAGGTTTTCCAAAGACTCCGTGAATCTAATTTCAAAATTCAACTGGATAAGTCAGAGTTCTTAAAACTCGAGACTACATACCTTGGACATGTAATTTCTAGCGACGGTATTAAACCAAATCCTGATAAGATAACCGCTATTCAAAATTATCCCATTCCAAAAACTCCCAAAGAAATTAAACAATTTCTAGGACTTCTCGGTTACTATCGAAAATTTATCCCAGACTTTTCCCGTATCACAAAACCAATGACACAGTGTCTGAAAAAAGGAAAAAAAGTAACTTTTTCCCCCGAATACGTAACTAGTTTCGAAAAATGTAAGACTCTGTTAGCTAATGACCCCATATTGAAATACCCCGATTTTAATAAAGAATTTATCTTAACCACTGATGCCTCAAACTTTGCGATCGGTGCCATTTTGTCCCAAGGCATCATTGGCTCGGACAAGCCGATAGCATACGCTTCACGTACGCTAAATGAGAGTGAAATCAATTACAGCACCACAGAGAAAGAATTTTTAGCCATCGTATGGGCAACCAAATACTTTCGGCCCTACCTTTTTGGACGTAAGTTCAAGGTTCTTTCTGATCACAAACCATTACAGTGGTATATGAATATGAAGGAACCAAACTCGCGACTTACAAGGTGGCGCTTAAAACTAAGCGAATACGATTTTACAGTCATTTACAAGAAAGGCAAGGACAACACTAATGCCGATGCGCTTTCCCGCGTTGAAATCAGCAACGAGGAAGTTAGCTCTATGATTGCGAATGCAACTGACAGACCGCCCTCTCCTTCTAATTCAGACACTCTGACTGCTCACACCTCCAACGAAAATCCCATATGCGAAGTACCTATTTCGGAAGACCCCCTTAATAAATTCCATAGACAGCTATGTTTAACCGTAGTAGGCGACCTGAAAAAACGTGCTACTGTGACAAAACCTTTTGACAGTCATACTCGAACATCCGTCCAGTTGTCTGAGTCTAATCTGGAAGAAGACGTAGTGAATGCTATTAAAGAACACGTTAGTCCAAAAATTAAAACTGCACTTATTATATCTCCGCCCCTCGCTATGTTCCAAATTGTTCCAATAATTCAGGAAAAATTCAGAAGTTCATCTATGAATTTATTTATTGCAAAAAAAGAACTAGAGAATGTTAAAGAATATCTACGGCAACAAGACATTATTCGTCACTACCACGAAGGAAAAACTAATCATCGTGGTATTAACGAAAGTTACCTCGCATTATCCGCGAGATACTTTTGGCCTAAAATGAAAGAACACGTAACTAAATTCATAAATGACTGTACTATTTGTGGTATGGCCAAATATGATAGGAATCCAATTAGACCTAAATTTAACATCGTACCCCCTGCCACTAGGCCTTTTGAAATTATTCATATGGATAGTTTTTCAGCACAAAACGAAAAGTATGTTACGTTCATAGACGCTTTTTCTAAGTATGGTCAAGCTTATCTACTTAGAGATGGCACTGCAATAAGTATAATTCAGGCTTTATTAACTTTTAGCACGCATCATGGCTTACCACTCACCATTATCACACAGACCAGGGCACCGAATTTACTAACCAAATGTTTTCCGAATTCTGCAAAGTTCACAGAATTATTCACCATAAGACTTTGGCTCACTCGCCAAATGCAAACGGTAATGTTGAGCGTTTCCATTCAACAATACTGGAACATCTTCGAATTTTGAAATTAAAACACAAAGATGAACCAATCAGTCATTTAATGCCATACGCAATAATAGCCTACAATAGTTCAATTCACAGCTTTACAAAATGCAAACCCTTTGATCTTATTTTAGGACATACCGATCCACGAGACCCGACTGATATTGACCTGACAGAACATATTTTACAGCAATATACTGAGACTCATAAAGAACGTATGAAACATGTATATGAACTAATTAATGAGACCTCACTGGCAAACAGAACGGCCATTATAGAAAACCGCAACAAAAACCGCGAACCCGAAGTGGAATATCAACCTGACCAACAAATATTTGTTAGTAATCCTAGGGCTAGTAGGTCCAAACTTGCACCTAGGTATACCCAGGACACAGTACTAGCAGATCTACCTATACATATATACACGTCCAAGAAAAAAGGCCCCATAGCCAAGTCTAGATTAAAACGTGTCCCTAAGACCTCAACATTGTTACAGAATACTCCTGACGTTGACCCTCAGCCTGACACAAGCCCAGGAGATAAAACTCGAAGGACTTGACAATGGACCAGGACTTCTACCATTCAAACTAGGAGAGATGAGATTAACTACTCATTATCATACATTTCTACATTACATAGACTTGACCGACATAAATGACAATATTAATTTAATAAGAACTCAAATAACCGAAATTAGAAATAAATTAGATAACCATACTTATTCTCTATACGAATTTCAGATTGGCCATTTAACCGGTAAACTAAATCAGGCTTCATCCCGCTTAACAGGTTTAGAACCCAATCGTTACAAGCGTAGTTTAATAGACGGACTCGGTTCCGTTATTAAAAGTATAACTGGAAACTTAGATTATACCGACGCGATCAAGTATGATAACGCCCTTATTACATTAAAAAATGATCAGAATAAAATTATTGCTCAACAAAATAATCATATTTCCTGAGCAAGGAAATAATGGATGAGCATACTCATATTATTTCACAATTGGTAAATAATCAAATTCAATTAAATAAAACTTTGCATATTCTACTTGACACCGATAAATTTGCGCAATACTCATTATTAAAGTTTGCGAAATTTGCACAAGTTTTAACAATAATTACCGACAACATAAATGGCGTATTTAGCGAAATAAATAGGTTGGAAAATGCTCTAGCATATTGTAGTGCGTCGCGCACTCATCATTCTATGTTAAGTATAGATATTATGAATAAGACTTTGAATAGACTTAGGACATTTTATAGCAGGGTAGAAATTCTAGATATAAATTTTAGAGAATATTATGACGTAATTAAGCCCGCGGCTTACTATAGTAATAATCAGATAGTTTTTGCCTTCAAGTTCCCGATTTTGTCTCCTCTTACCTTTTCACTATACAGACTAGTAATAGTACCCAACAAAATTAACCTAGCTATAATTCCACCCTTTCCCCTTCTTGCAATCACTGGAAAACTCATGTGTACATAGAGGCAGAATGCCCGAAGGTCAGCACACAGTATCTATGTGAAGAAAAATTCAATCATCAGATCCGGACTCACCCTGACTGCATCAGCAAGATCATAGATGAACAGGTAGCAGACTCCTCCTGTAAGAAAACCATTGTCAATCTGACGAAACCAGCTATGGAAAAATTGGATGACCGTCAGTACATCATCACATTCCCGAACTTGACTCAAACTCAACTCAACTGCGAACGGGATGAATCTATATCTCTGTCTGGAAGTTTCCTTGCAACTATCCCACAGAACTGCAAGCTGCAAACAAACGAATTCACCATTATCAATATAAATGACCGAAGCAAAGGAAAACCCATGAAGATAACCAGCATTTCTATAAAATCGTCTGAAGACTTATTATCACCGCCACTACCATCTCTCGAGATTGACACCATAAATCTCAGGAAACTGCATGATCTCCAAGAAAAAATTAATGTACAAGAACCAATCAACACTGAGCCTATGTTGATGCTGTACCATACGACCATACCATTTTATGGTGTCATAGCAGCTAGTATAATTATAATTTGTTCATTTAAAATCTACAGGACACATATCCGCAACAAAAGGGGAGGAGACAGCAACAGCAATTCTGACACACCTCCGACCAAGATGGGAGAATCGCCATCCCAGTCGAAGCCGTCAGCAATATTTCAGTGCAAAACTTTGAAGTAGTTGCTGATCTTAGAGGGGAGGTGTTATACCTGGGGGTAACCGGCGAATTGCTGAGTAAGTCCACGTGCTCATCGCACGCAATAATAGGCAATCTAGGTAATTGCTGACGATGCAGCACGAGGCCCCCCGGCCCTGGCAGCCGCGACCGCCATTGTTCACTTCGTTCCTCGCATCGGACGTAGAAACATATATTTTAGTTAGTTTTAGTTAATTGTAATTATTAATATTATACTAATAAATTCGTATTAAGAATTTGGTTTTTTTTGAGTCCTCCTGCGTCCGTTATCGTATTTGGTGTGTCGAACTAATTCTTGTTGTTATTGTTTTGCGTCGAGGCACATTGTATCTGTACAAAACAAAAGGGATGCCTGAAGGGAGGGGTGAGGCAGTCAAGCGACGATTACGATACGAGCAAGACGTGTGTACATTCGATGAGCTATGTAGTGACGGACTTAGCACGCGTTATTGAATCGTGCATTATATTTGGACTTACTGCGTCCATATTTGTACCTGTGTTATACGTGTTTATATAGTTCAAATAAATTCTATAGTAAATTCAACGGCATTTATAATTCGAGTGCTGTAACTAGTAACAATAGTATAAAAAACAAAGTCGCTTTCCGCGTTTGTCTGTCTGTATATCCGCTAAATCCTAAACCATGCAACGGCTTTTTAAGCGGTTTTAACCATGAGTTAGATTATAAATATATACTAGCTTTTGTCCGCGGCTTCGCTCACGATATATAATAATCAAGTTTTTATGTGTGCAAGTAAAATGAGCTATTTACTAGTGTTTTATCCGCGGCGTTGTCGCGGGGAAACCTGTTTATACTAATGTTATGAAGCGGAAAGATTTATTTTTGTACGTTTGTAACGAATAAACTCAAAAATTACTAGACCGATTTCAAAAATTCTTTCACCATTAGTATGCTACAGTGTCCATGAGTAACATAGGCTATATTTAATTTAAATAGGTATTCGGGTTCTAATTTTGTTCAGGGCAGAACAACGTCTGCCGGGTCCGCTTGTTTTCTATATAAAGATACTTTTTATGTTTAAATACAGTGTGAACTCCATGTAACGTCACTCGATTTAACGACAAACTCCCTTAAGCGTCCAAATCACTCGGCTTTGGTTGGTTTATCTTGTCTTCCATACAATGATACACTCTATTACACCCACTTTCAATAAGGACAACAATTAAGTAATAAAAAGTACCTTTTAAGTTGCTAAAATTAGTAAAAACTGCGTAGCTGTGTACGTTCTTTTATCGCTTTATTATCCTAGCCCGTAATAAACTCGACTGTCGGGATCATGCATACCGAAACATCTAAGAAATTCCGAAATTTCTAAGTACTTCCTTTATCACCAAGATGCCTCAATATCGCAAGATATGAATAAAATAAATAAAAAAATGCAACAAAATTATTGGTGCAGCAAAAGAGGTCAGGCAAAAATAACAGACTTCTCTCCATTTAACGTCAACTCTCTGTAACGCTATAAAATGCACAGTCCCTTCGGTGGCGTTATATGGAGTTTACACTTTATTATATTTACAAAAGAAAATTGCGTTTACTTTATCATTTTTAAAGTTATATTCGACAATTTTAGCTAGCATATTCAGTCTTTCTATATCTTAAACAAACGGTCGTCTGTTGTGTTTGTTCTATTCGTACATACAGAACCGTTTCTAGGGGCTTATTCAAAGTTAGTTCTACAACGAAAACTAAGAGCTTACTTAGACTCACGATAGGGTTCTCAAACTAAACCAAAGGGTGTTTGCAAACAATATATGGAAATAATAATGTGCTTTAAAACAATAACAACCCGATAATAATATTAACCTGACTGAAAAACTGAAATGTCAGAAGTGTTAATGAGAGGTCAGGTAAAAAGCATTTCATTTAAATGTGCATGTATGAAGAGGTTAATGAAAGTAGGTGAAGCGAAAGTTGTTTGTCAGGAACGTCGCAAGTGGAGATCCATAGTCTCTGCCTACCCCCATGGGAAATAGGCGTGATATTATGTATGTATGTATGTATGAAAAACTGAAAAATTGAGAGGAAGAAGATTTAGTTGGTATGGGCATATAATGAGGAGGGATGAAAGTCACGTGACCAAAAGAATGTTAAACTTCAAGATAGATGGGTACAAATGTAAAGGTAGACCAAAAAAAAGATGGATGGATTGTGTGAAGGATGACATGATGATATGTGGTGTGACAGAAGACTTATGTCAGAGTAGAGGAGTGTGGAAGGAAAAGACATATTGTGCCGACCCCAAATAATTAGGATATGGTGAAAGAAAAGAGAGAATAATATTAACCCATAAGCGTTCTACACTACAGCAGGGCTCTGGCCTCACATTTATAGAGCAACGGACAGCATATCCGCCACGCTTGTCAAAGGCAGATTGACGGGCTTCACACATCGGTTATCTCGACGTGCAGGTTTCATCACGATATTATCCTTCAACGTTAACACGTGGTAATTGTAACAATATGCACGTTAGGTCAGAAAACTGCCTAAGAGGTGAATGTATTGTGTGTATGTATTCAGGCTAAGATTCGAACTCGCGCCCTTGGAGTAAGCCTTAAAATCTTTATATATAAAATTCTTCTATGCATGTGCATGTGACTGAACTCCTCCTAAAAAGTTGGACCGATTTCCATGAAATTTTTTGTGTGTGTTCAGGTGGATTCGAGAATGATTTAGATTCACAATTGGACCCGGTAGGTGGCGCTGAATTCGCATTCTAAATTTAATTTGGTCATGCAGCTAGAGTACAATATACAAATTTATGGTCCTTGATAAACACAACTTCCTTAGTCGTTATGATGTATTAAGAAACATAATTTATTTAAATTTAACCGACGAACGCCTCCCGAAACAAGAGAAGACAGAATTGTTTGGAGAAAATTTTTCACACTTTATCGTGATGAAAATTTTCTCGGAGGCCAGCGGGATGTAACGACAAACCCTGTAATGTAAAAGGTAAAAGTGTCTCTTCATTGCTAATATATAAAAAAAACAAATTACTGCTTTACAAAACACTAACTCAGTGATGATCATAATTCCATTTCTATTATCTCCTTGCTCTTCTTTTATTTACTAACTTTCTTTTCCTTAAATATATATTTAATACTCGCTGACCGGACAAACTTCGTACCGCCTCAGAATCATTTTTTTCATATTTAATCACCTTTAAAACCTTCCCTGGACTTCCACAAATAATTCAAAACCAAAATTAGCCAAATCAGTCCAGCCGTTCTCGAGTTAATTAGCGAGACTAACTAACAGCAATTGCTTTTTATATATATCAAATCATTTATTTGCTTAAAAAACATGGTTAGTAAAAAAATTAGATTAAAATAACCCACTCAATGCACAGATATTAATATTACTTTATTTTTCTAGAATTATACAGTAATTATAGATAATATGTCAATTGCAGAGTTATTTCATATAAAATACAATGTCAAAAATGAAATATTAGAATAATAAAAATTGTCAAGGCATATATTGTGTATTGTCAAATTTAATTTAGAATTGGTCATCAAGAATTTTTTTTACGTTGTAATAGCATTTTTCGGATAATATCTTTTGTAGCCTCTTTTTAAACAAATTTATGTTATAATATCATCCCTAATAGATGTGGGTACTTTATTAAACATCACTGGCGCCATGCAGAATAAATACAATTTTCCATATTAAAGCGGTTCTACGATTATTATATAAGATCGCGTCGCGTCTATTATATAAGATTAAGTCTAGCATTTATCAAAATTCTTTTAATAATATATTTATACTTTAACTTGTGGACAGCGCTGTGGGCTGCATTATTACTTAATATTTTAAGTTGTAATTTTGTATTTCATTTTAATAATGTAGCTGTTTATTGATACAATAAAATAAAATATAAACTTATGCTCTGAACTAGTCTCTTATTGAAGATCCCGGTCAGCTCAGAAACCGCTGGCCGTTACGGTATTGTATTGACAATACCGTTTATTTTAATGGTATAGATTCACGTATGATCATGACCTCGTCCGATATAGGGCGGAGATATGGTCTAAGATGCACTCTTATCTAGAAGGTACCTGTTCACATCTTTCTTAACGACACTAGATAATCTAGTAGATTCAAATGTGTTCTTAGGCATTAACCTAGATCAGAAGCTCCAGTGGGGTGCTCATATATCTAGTCTCTCAGGAAATCTTATTTATTTTGCATATGCGGTTAGAAGAGTTAGGCAGTTCACTGATGAAGAGACTGCTAGACTAGTGAATTTTAGTTATTTTCATAGTGTCATGTCCTATGGTGTTTTACTTTGGGGCAACGCTGTTGACTTATAATGCTTTAAGGAAATCGGTATTATGACGGTCGCCTGCCAATATATTATTACATGCCGTCAAAGATAAACGCACAGCTGCTTGTCATAAGCGCAGTTTATTGTCTTCCCGGACTTGGAATTCTTTTTTGTTTTGAATTTGTAATTAAGAAAAATGCTATTGTTTTTCTACTTGTTTTATGACCATCATTAGCGTCAAACCAATCCTTATTGTTATTGTTTTCGACTTTGTGGCCGTTCGCAGGTGTGCAAATTACTATTTCTCGGAAACTCAGTGCGGCCAATTTTTTTGTACTTTGTGGTTAGTATAAGACAATGCCCGAATGGAGGAGTGGGCAGTCAAGCTACGACTACGAAACGAGTAAAACGTTTATAGTACTCTCGATTAACGATATAGACGACGGATTTGCGCGTGTCGAATTGTATTGAATCGTGCAGTGTGAACTGGTTGCATCTAGTTTTATTTGTATTTATTTTATACGTGTTTGTACAGTTCTAATAAATTCTATAGTAGTTCCAACGGCATTTTTAATTCGAGTCTAGTAGCTCGTAACAACATCTTTAATAATATCATTTATATTCGTAATAATTTGAGTGCCTACAAGCAGTACTAAAGATGTTCACAGTTTCAACACCAGGCATCGTAATAGACTGATATTGCCATCTTTTAGATTACAAAAAGTACTGTCCTCTTTCTTGGGGGTTGGTATACGCTTCTTAAATAAGATTCCGAGTGAAATGTTAGATCTGCCTTATACTAAATGTAAAACCAAATTAAAAAGTATCTTGCTAAAAAAAGGGGTACTACACTATTGAAGAATACTTAAATGACAAAAATTCATTTACATAGCAGCTCGCTCCAACCTCTTATAATATATTTTGTATAACGTTTTTATCTTGCCAAGCTTGTAAGGAATTTATGGAGATATATTGCAACATAACATTTTAGTACGTCATGTCATTATTACAACTATAATAATATTTCTCTTTCCTTTTATTATGTCTTGGTCTTATTGAGTATGCACTGTTTGCTACAACTCCATTAATTCTTCAAAAAGTAATTCTGTAACATACTGTTATATAAAAATTGTTATATGTGGGTTATATATATATATATATCAGGGTTGTATATAACAACGCGATCGTATGATTTGAAATTTGTTTTATAACCACGGCTAGCGGGATGGGAATCGGCGGCCGGGAATAGGCTGTCGATTTCCATACAAGGGAAGACACAAATCAAACAACCAGAGCTGAGGCTTCTTCTCTTTAATTTACCTCCTTAGGGAGTCAGGTAACGCACTGAGTTAACATAACATAGGATCTAGATTAAACATTAATCTGTTCTAAAAAATAGGGAAGACTCGCGGGTCTTAATCCCTGGTCACCTGCTCTGAAACCAACGGACTACCGTTCTGGAGGATTATCAAGATTATCAATCAATTATTATCAAACTAAATTAAGGAGTCTCCGACAATTATCGTATGATATTTAGTGACAAATTTAAGAAGGCCGCCTGGTGCGTTTGCGCGCTGGATGGCGCGAAATACAACGTGACAATACTTCTGTATAAAACTTATTAAAAAAAAGAGAACTTGAGATATAAATAGAATAAGAAATATAAAGAAAAACAATATTTAGCTAGACGCTAGCTAGCTTATTCCTTAACAGTAAATACACGTTGCGAAGCAGTGTACATAGAATAGGAAGAAAAAATAAATTTTAACTTATATGTATGACCTTCAAAAATGTTCTCCAGCGGAACTTATTTTGAATAAAAATCTGTGAATTTGAATCTAAGTCTTAAGTATCAGGAACGACAAACTTCGGCAGTGAATACCATTCCTTTGCGCTGCGCATGATGACGTGGTTTCTTTGTAGTCGATTTTTTTATTGCTTGAGTTCAGCAGACAGGCACTCGACCCACCTGATGGAAAGCGGTTACCATCGGCTATAGACATTTCTAACACCAAAGGTGCTACCAATGTGCTGCTGCATTCTAAAGAGAAACTGCAAACTGGCAAATAATGATCGGAACTCAACTCAAGTTTATTATGGCGGCATACTCTAGACTAGGGGTGGTAGCCATCCAGACGGGCAAATACCCTACCACCTGGCTATGGGTTTGTTTTATAGCCTCTTACGACAGGCTGCCCGGCCGCAGGAAATTGTATTATTCTTTATTTGTTCCTGCACAGATAAAATCTTTAGAATACATGTTTGGAGTTATTAGCAATAATTTAAATACATACATTATCTCGCCTATTTCGGGAAGGCAACGGCGATGGGTCTCTACTTGTAACTAATAGGAATAAAATGACGCGAAATTTTTCTTATATATTTCCTAAATTTCCGGAAATCAGTATGCCAGCGGGAAGGGCACAATCACTCATATATTCGAAAAATTATCCTAGTACATTTTGCTAACAACTACTACAACGTTCTACATTCAGGTGCAGTGCGTCTTATTTGACGCGGGTGTCATAACCTCTATGTTACAAATACTTGCTAATATATAATTTATATTTTTTTTAAATATAATATATGGGGAGATAATGACTAGCAAGAAAAACGACACTACGAATTTACGGTTTGCAGCAATGCGCATGCGTTTATTCTTGCAATTTTAATATTAACACCGTACAATATTAATAGAATAATACTCAAAGAGTCATGAGTACGTCGTCCATTCGTCGTCTATCCTCTTCTTTCACTCGTCATCTCTTGCACATTATGGGCTCTTTCAGAAATATCGTCTTACATTCATCACGTCATGCGTTCAAGATACATCATTCCCACATATATTCAGATTCCGTATGTTTTCTTTCTTCCTTTCTTTAAAGGCCGGTTCCTATCTCATCAAGGTCAAGGTCAAGTGAATGAATTGTAAGATCTATTCATTCAATGACCTATCATCGGTTGAAATTTCACATTACTTGCAGCTTATGTCAAATTTTAATCGATAGTGCGGCAAATGAACGGTCTGTAAAATATAGGAACCGGACCTAAATAAATTAATTAATGCATGTCGGTTTTTAAACAAATGCACACCAATCTTTCGAGCAGTGTGTCACGTCTGCAGACGACAATGCGCTTCGGGAACAAACTGCACTTCGGCACACGTGTATACGAGACCCCATTAAATTTTATTCTCGAAAAATCTTCTTGTCGCCTTTGTGGAGCTACACCATTGTTGTTCTTTACGATTTCGCAAAGAAAATCCTTTATTCTGATAAGAATCAACATGTGAATTTCAACATCAACATGTGAAGGTTATTTATGTATAATTAGTTATTTAAAAAAATATTTTTTAATTTATCTTGTTGTATTTTTTAATTTAAGCACACAGTACGGTTGTATTTAATATGTTATATAGGTGGTATATTAATTGTTTAAAAGAGACTGAGAGATATGATACGAAGTTCCTGTAGTTAATCGGGTCTTTGCCCGTAATTGATTGGCGTAGGTAGATGAATGATAAGCAAATAAAAGAAGGTAAATCTGATAGCATGTTTATTTCAAACTCAACACTTCAAAAGCTAGGCGGTCTGCCAATTACACCTGGGTTCAGGTACCAGATCGAGGTCTTCGGCAGAACCCTCCCTAATTAAAACAAGGCTTATAAAAATTATCATACAATCCTATCCCAGTATTTCAAGACAACATTCATCTCGACATTAGCTCAGTAGTCTTAAGGGTGGAAATCCGATTTGAGACCAGTTAACTAAATCCATGACCCGTTCATGTAAAAAATTAGGGTTACCTCTTTGGAGGTGTTCAGGTGCAAATGAAATACTGTTGTGTGTTTGAATTGCAATTCAAGAATGCATATTTATTGGGTAAAAATACCGATTAATATTTTATATTACATCACTCATTTAGCTGCTAAACAAAATATAACATTTAATAATAATAAGCGCATTCGAACGATTACACGTGTCGCGGTGAGCTGAGGTGAGTTATGTGCGGAGGGAAACACGGGGGCCCCGACTAGCAGCAGCGCGCTTGTCGATCATTTGCGAACGGCCACCGTAGTGATCGGACGTCGGCGGCTACACCTCGTATGTTATAATTACTTGGATCGTTGTACGTTGATGATCAACTTTTGAGCGCCACTGGTTGAAAGAAGATAAGGTGGCTTGCAACCAGTCAACCTTAGACGGTATGTAGTCGACGCTGGCACCAGTCGCCTACCAATGGGGAGCTGGAGGTTTTCTACTGGCAGGCCCCAGCAGTCTCCCTTCAAGGGCAGCCCCTGCCAAGCACCCACTGAAATGGTTAAGGTTTCAGTATTAACCTAATGTGGACGGCCTTATTGAAGTCTGCGGCGACGTCAACCTAGCCACACCTCAAGTGAGTAGTTCCTACTTCAAGTGAGTAATATAAAGCAATGGCCCGATTGAGGAAGGGTCAGTCTAGCGATAACCACAATCGAAATAAGATTTGTGTACATTCTATAATCTATTTAATGACGGACTTTGCGCGTGTGATTGAATCATGCATTACGTTTGGACTGGTTGTGTACAGTTATATTTGTACCTGTATTTACGTGTTTGTATAGTTCTAATAAATTCTATAAACAATTCCAACGGCATTTTAACTCCAGTCCTGCAACTCGTAACAGTATGTTTAGAATTATGAGCCTAGATCACCATCTTCTATGGCTAAAGAGTCCAGAAGGCTGCTAGCTAGGTACTTTTCCTGGTTAGATCGCCATGTTGATCCGTTGTTCGAGGTAGGCTCCAGCGCTCTGATTACCTGAAGAGTTAGTTGATGAGTCATTTTGATAGCTTTTTGTAGAGGCTATAAAGGCTCTCAATACAATATATAATAGTGCTAATACATTTATAATAATAACTTGTGTATTTTGAAATATATTATTGTATATATATGACTATGGTTAGTTAGTATGAGTATTACCTATTGACCTACATCGCCTGTTTCGAGTTTCTTTGATTTAGGTTGCCTGGAAGAGATCGCTTTGAGCGATAAGACCACCTGTTGTATGGCCTAGAAAATATTGTAAATATGGTCCGTTTTGTAATTATATAATTTGGTTTGCAATAAATTGTTATCTGTCTCTCTATGTATTATGATATTCTATTTTTATGACCCTGCAAAAGTTAGCTTACAATGAAAAAACTTTAACTAGGTAATGCAACTACGTTAACAAAAGCTAAAAAACATTATTAAAGTTTTCACCAAGTTTATATTTTAACGACGTAAGTTGGGGCCAAGTAGTTAACAAGTATAAGTTACTCAATTTTGTTTCGTATTGAAAATAATATAACTTGAAATGAAACTAAATACACGTCAACATTACATTTCGTCGTTTATATTGCAATACACACGCGAATTGTATTTTCCTAACTTACAGTATGAACAAAAAAATGATTTAAAATTATAAAAATAAAAACCAGTATATTTTTTCACTCAAAACTTAATTTTATGGTTCGGATAATCTGTAATAAAGTGATGACTGAAAAAGGAACTGGTTTTTTTTATAAAATTAAATCATTTTTGGTAATTAAATGTACATGTAATTTTGTTCTCAATAAAATCTTATTATTATTATTATCTTGTTCGTTCTGTAAATTTATAAATATGCATATTCGCGGTATTATAATATAAACGACGATTTGCTTTTCAAGCCGCGACTGTAACCGAGTGGATACAGTAACGTCTTCAATATTCTTCTTCTTCTTCAGCCAATTAAGGTCCATTGCTGGAAGTAAGCAGTAGCGGACTTATCTCCCATCTTTCTCATCCAGCTCCTGCCGGCGACCTTAGGCAGATCGTCGGTCCAGTGGGCTGGAGGGCGTCCTAGGCTACGCCTACCGAGACGCGGTCTCCACTCCAAGACGAGTTTGCTCCATCGCTCGTCGGTCCTGCGACAGACGTGCTCTAATGTGTACGCCAATAATGATCTTCGTACGCGGCGACCAACGAACCGCCATTTACCGCGTACTCATCCACTGATGAGTACGCGGTAAAAGGCGGTTCGTAGAACACTAAGCGGTTACGGTTACAGCTCACTAGCGTGTACGCGTGAAACGATCTTCGCTCACGACGTTCACCGAGCTGCCTTTGGCCGCGTACTCCTTTTTATTTCTATTATTAATATCGTATAGCTATTGTTGTTGCTCTATACACATATTAATAATGTATATATTTGGATTATATAATATTAATATATGTGATTTTCTTTTTATTTTTCTTAATCATATGTATTTTAGAATATCTATGTATCCTATTAATTACATGTTTTTTTTTGCACACCACCGTCATACACTCTTGGTTCCTTTCACACAATCCACAGCCCGGGTTGTCTGGAAGAGATCGCTCTAAAGCGATAAGGCCGCCCTTTGTTCCTGCCTTGACACGAAATTACTGTAAATGATTTACTTTATGTGTATGTGGTGAACAATAAAGTATTTTCTATGTATCTATCTATCCTTAGCGAGAGGTAACTATAACCAGATAGATATGGTAATAAGAATCCAGTATGAACGTGTCTCGCGAGCGTACTACGAGCGCCTTTTTTCGCGGAATTTCGTAGATGCCTTTGACGGCGTCGACTGCCGCGACCTTTGATTCGCGGCAAAAACCGTCAGTCGTACACACTATGATTTTTTGTTACAGTAATTGCTACGGCTGGCAGGTGAGTTTGTACGCGGCTTTACTTGATTCAGAAAGTAAAGAAAACGACGAAGTTGCAGTTAACTGTTAAACTAGGTAGATAGATATACAAAATACACATGAACAAATTGTTACGAGATGTGCATATGAGATCTCCATTTAGAGAGCGCAGTACATTGGTAGCACCTTTCACCCGATCATGACATACGCGAGTGTGGTATTCGGCCATGCCAAGCCTGCCCTTTTAAAGAAACTGCAAATCGTTCAGAATAAATTTATGCGCAGAGCCCTCGGTGCTCCCCTCTATATGCGTAACGTCGACATCCCTCCATCAAAAACTACATTACGTCGCTCTCACGTAAGTATTTCGATCTAGCGCCGCACCATCGAAATCCCCTCGTCGTGTCCGCGTCCGATTATAAGCCTCGACGAAAGGCTCTCGTGCGACGACCGCGTAACATCCTCACGGACAAGGTCGACGATATCACAAAACGACTGGCCTGGATCAGCCCGCCCGCGGTTAGGACGGCAGGCGGGCAGGCACCGACAGACAGACACAGACGGCGGCGTCGACGCCGCCAATCACGATCTCTCCACGTTCCTGCCAGGGACGCCAGGAGACACAGCCGAGGTGAAACTCCCTAGGGTGCCCCCTCGAGCAAGTTGCCCCCCGGGCTCGAGCGTCTTCGCTTCGCAAAGGCACTCGCCCCGAAAACCCCGGTAAAGTTGTGAGGTCTTCGGACCAACAACATAAAGTCAAGTCCAATAAAAAAAAAAAATGGTAGCACCTTTGGTGTTACAAATTTTCATAGGCGACGGTAACATCTTTCCATCACGTGGGCCATCTGCCTGTCTGCTGAACTCATGCAGTAAAAAAATATGAATTTTAATAAATTACCGAAATCAATAAAAGAAATGCCACTGAAACAATGTATAAAAATGAAAAATGGTTACAAACAAAATGAATGACAAAAACCCTAAAAATATAATTAAGATTGTTAATATTTTTTTAAGTGACATTGCACTGTTAATATTAGACTAAAAAATTGATATTTTATATTAAGGACTCATTGACTCTTCAGGTGATCAGAGAGTTGGTGCTTACCTCGGCCAACGGATCAGTATAGCGATCCAGCGAGGAAACGTATCCAGCCTTCTGGGCTAGAAGACGGTGATCTAGGCTCAGTATTCTACTTATAGACTGAGGGACTATGAGTAAAATATAATACGAATAAGTTAGGTTTTCTTGCATTGTATTCGGTTATATATAATAAAGTAATAAAAAAGTAAGCATTTAACTTAACAAAAAGAAAAAAAATTATAATGAAATATTAGGTTGGGAAAAAAGTTTCTTCGCATTTTATATAAAAATTCAAAAAGGTTTTTTATAAAGTTTATTTACATTTTACATTTGACTAAAGTATGTAAGGTGCCATTTTGTTGGATATCTTTTTGCCATCTTGTAGGTAGGGACGTGATCCCATTGCTATAAAAATTTTGTGGCTTCTGATCAAAAAGCTGCGACAAGTGTTTTTAGCAGTCCTCTCGTGATGTTAACCTGACACTGCCTAAGGAATTCTGCAAAGACCGAAACAGGTGAAAATCTGAAGGTTCAGGACTATACGGCGGATCCATTAACACCTCCCAGCCAAACTCTCGTAATTTTTGCTGAGTGGCTAAAAATGTGTGAGCTCTAGCGTTATCATAGTGAAAAACCACACCCCTTCTGTTGATTAATTCCGGCCGCTTTCTCTCAACTTTTTGCTTTAATTTCATCAGTTGTTCGCAGTACAGTTCAGAATCGATGGTCCTGCCTGGCGGTAACAGCTCATAATGAATAATGCCCTTCCAATCCCACCATACACACAGCATCACCTTGTTGCGAGTTAACCCGGGTTTCGCCACAGTCTGTGAAGCCTGACCGGCCTTTGACCACGATCTTTTTCGGACGTTCTTGTCGTACGTGATCCACTTTTCATCACCAGTTATAAGCTTCTTCAAAAATGGTTCAGTTTCATTACGTCGTAATAAAGAATCACAAACGAGGACACGGCTCATTAGATTTCTTTCAGTGAGCTCATAAGGCACCCAAATATCGAGCTTTTTGTGTACCCAGCTTATTTCAAATGCGCCAATACCGTTTTGTGGTCAATTCCCAGTTCTCCAGCTACATCGTAACTACTAATATGCCGATCTAGCTCTACTTTTTCAAAAATGGCATCTATTTTGTCCGTAACAGGGCGACCAGAGCGACGTGCATCTTTGATATCGAAATTTCCGGATTGGAAACGCTTAACCAAATTTGCGCTACTCTCACAGATACTGCATTAGGTCCATAAACATCACAAATTTTTTTCGCGGCTTGTGTTGCATTTTTACCTTTTTTGTAGTAAAATTTTAAAATGTATCGAATTTCTTCATTAGATTCAATAATTTAAACATAAAAAAAACAAATGAAAATCACACATTTTCCTAATTTGAATTTGGAATTGCCTTCTTTAAAATTAAAACTTTCAATGATATCAAAACCAGCCAGATACAAATGGTATAGCCAAAGAAATCTTATTACAAGTTCATACATACTATATGCGAAAAGACTTTTTCCCCAACCTATTATTTTGTAAATATATGATAATGTATGAATAAATTCTAATTAATAATTCATCATAAATGTTAAAAAAAGAACATTGGGTCACAAATATTCACATTTATTATTATTATTATAGTTTTATAATGTCATAGACAAAGTATCATATTGTATAAGTGCGGCTTCGTCTGCGATAGATAGTGTTACCGATATAGACCGTTTCACGCAGATATGGCGATGGGTTTATTGCGTTATTTGAAATGCGACATTGTTAATGACGTTATATATTGACAGATAACGTATGTATATATACAATGTGGCTTTGCGTTAACTGCGTTATTTATTAACGCTTTAAATAAGACGCTTTCGGCCATAGTATAAATCTTTAACACTAACGCAGATGAAACCCTACCATAAATAATAATTTATTACTTTAATAAGAATGTTGAACTGAGAGCACAATCTTTCCTTCAAAAGATTTTCCAACATAATATGGAATCTGTTATGTAAATAAATATTTATTGCAATTTATTTTGATTTCATTTTACAATTATGAAACAATCATTTAAAATTAATATTTAAATTATAATTGAAATGTTTACTTGATAAATATTAACAATGCGCGCAAACTACTGTGAATAGTTTCACTGCACAATGGGTTCATTAGAACCATCATTGAGGCGTTTAACAAACTTGCCATATTTAAAATAATCCTCAAGTTCTTGTAATGTTTTGTTTTTTGTTTCAGGTACATATATCCATATAATTGAAATACAAATAATTGCATTCAAAGTAAAAACTAAAAATGTTCCCCACAAATCTATAGATACAAACATATAAGGAGCAGCTTTCAATAATGATAAATGCAATATACAAGTGTATATAATTAACAATGCTCCACCGATATCTCTATACTTTACAGGCATTAATTCAGAAGCTATATTGAACACTATTGAAGGAATACCTATGCTAAACATTATAATATAAGCAATTAAACCATACATACATAGCAAAGATTTATTTAACACACCAGAACTTTGTAAGTATGTTACTACACAACAGAATGAAGTACATGCTATAGTACCTATTGCGCTGATTAATAGAATCGATTTGTTATTATATCTACGGATTAATATTGCACATATATTATAACTTACAAACATGGCTACATTCATTGTTATTACACCATACGACACAGAAGCAACATCATCGGTCGTTTTCCCTAATAAACCTTTTGGGTATATCATTATCACTTCTATACCGGTCCAATACAGCATGTTAAGTAAAACAAACATTAATATAGCTGGGATATAAAAATCTCTACGAAACAATCGTTCGAGTAAAGTTTCTTTTGTATTTACTTCTTTGTTAGCAGTTAGTAACTGTATTAGTTCATCATTAGCCTCCTCACCATTCCCTCTTAACCATTTGAAGTTTTTCTCACATTCAGCATATCGACCTTTAAAAGCTAACCACGATGGGGATTCTGGCCAAAGAAACAAAACATTCAACAAAGCTATAACCACTGGTACTAACATTATCAAACTGATAGTCTTCCAGTGGATGTATTGTCCCAAAATCTGACAGATGATGCACCTAAACTTTGTAATATAAAATAAGATCCCATTAAAGAGTTTCGATATTTTGGCTCGATGAATTCGCTCATACTGTAAGAGCTGACAATTAACACACTATGACTGCCTAAACCATGAAAACATTCACTCATGATAATAACTGATATAGTTTTTGCTGCATAAGCTAATATCCAGCCGACTGCAACCAACGAGCAGCTAACGAGAAATGCTAGCTTTCTTCCCTTCCACTGCATGAATATAGGCATCAAAATCGATGGAATTCCGGCTAAGCCATCTACCGAACCTGAAAAATAAGTCATTCTCTATTACATGCTGTAAACACTATGAGATAAAATTTTTGTTCGTTCCGTCATTGTTGAAGACTTGGTATAAAACGGACCTACAGGTATGAATGAATCTTTATTTGTAGAGATACAGGTAATAGTTGTAAAAAAATGCTAACAAAGTCAATTGGTTAATTGATATCACTGTATTTGACTTACACGGGGTCATACAAATATTTGAGTACACGTCAATCTAAAAAAATATAACAATTCTAAATTTATAAACACAATTCGATTAATTATATATTAAATACAGAAATAAAAGAATATCAACAAAATAAAATAAATCAGATATTGGAGGTAATAATTTAATTAATAATAAAATCCTTAACTGTCATAAAAACACTTTTCCGCCAGCCATGAATGTAATTTTAATTTTCTTTTTGGCAATTCTCTTATTGATACGGTAATCGAATGAAAGACTTTTATGATCATCACTTAGCAGTTTTATTTTGTCTTAACGTAATGTTGCAGTTAGGTGTATATATATAAAATAAACCCTTATGATCTCAATCCGGTGTCTGTCTGACGATTTGGTCCACTGCATTAGTGCCAACATCAGAGGACTGTCGTGTTTATTGGTTATTACATTCAGGATGCTGTTGCTGCTCCCGCGCACTCTGCTAAGCAGGGAGGCTGTCTTCTTCCGCCAAATGGCGCTAAAGCGTGCAGCCATAAAAATTCCAGACGCACTGCAGAAACGCGGGAGCCGCAACAACGCCTTGCATTATTATACACGTCGGGCACTGTAAGACCGTTGAGCAAACACGAACCACAAACTCGCTGAATACACCGATGTACAGTAGACTTTAAATAATGTATTTTTTAATGCATCCATGCATCCAGCTAATCTGCGAGCTAGCATGTTTGCCCAGACTAACAATGCCCCACACTCTCTCTAAATATGCATCGTCACTAAACGCCCAAGGTATTTAAGTTAGTTCACTCTATTAACCGGTATTATAAAGAATTATCTATTTCACATTTATAAGAGAATCTTTTAAAAGCGAGTTCATTTCGCACACGGCCACAGTCTTACCAACCATATCACTCGTATAGGCTAATAATTCTGTTTAATATTATTACCATGATGTAGTCGTGGTGGCGTAATGGTTAGCGCTCGCGGTCCAAACTCCAAGGGCGCCGCATCGAATTCTGACCGGAACAAATGCACCACTTAAAACAGTTTTCTGGCCTAATGTGATTTTTTTTACAATTACCATGTTTTAACAACGGGGAGTATTCTCATTTCGGAGGCCAGGACTCATTTTGGGTCGTTGAGCCGCGGTAGTTAGTTAGTTAACAACGGTGAAGGAAAACATCCTGATGAAACCTGCACATCGAGATTACCGATGTGTCAAACCTGCCAAGCCGCCTTAGAGAAGCTTAGCGGGTATACTGTCCATTCTCCTATAGTGGGAGGCCCGAGCCCAGAAGTGAGACGTTTGTGGGCTGTTATTATTGTTTTTATAGTGTATGTCTTTTTTTAGGAGGATTTGGAGGGCTTGCGTGGGGCCATGGGAAGGCCACACGTAGAGGCTCTTTGACAAATTTAATCTAAATGTGGTGTGACACTGACCGGCGATTATCCCTGTCTACACCATATAATAATGCACCCAAGGGCACGCTCCGGCCATTATAGGACTATTGTGGGAAATGAGATCAGAAAGTACCGGGCTATTGGGGTGAACTGCTATTGGTACTAGGGGTCTGGGTATATGGGGAACATGGAAAAACGGGTTATTGTTATTATTACCAATCCATGATAACGTGTCCAAATCCAACTCCATAGTATCATTTGAATTCAGCTGATGTATCAAGACGTTTGGATAGCATATTAAGCCACCTACCGATACGGCTGCCAATTGTGAAGATAAGGCTATCAGAAGCTGAAATGTAGATTTCTTTTTATAAATAACAAGCTGTTGTCCACGGCTTCGCATGCGTTAAAAAAGGATATATATGTCATGAAGTGGGCATGTTAAAGTTCTTAATAATGTCGAACTTAATGGTTAATTCAAAGTATCTAATGATAAAAAATGTGTAACAACATCTAGCGAAGGTTAACTACGAAAGCAACACGTTAACATTGTCGCTGTCATTGTCGTTGCCATGAAGATGTATTTGTTAGTGAATTGCAACGGTGGCGCCATGTTGTGTCGCCATAACAACCTTGAGTTGTGTTCCAGCATTAGTGGCCAGGTTCCAGTCTCTCTTTATAGAACGGCAGCACATTGGTAGCGCCTTCAGTGTTACAAATTGTCCATAGGCGATGATAACCGCTTTCCTTCAGGTGGGCCGTCTGCCTGTCTGCTGAACTCACGCAATAAAAGAAAACCTAATATTAAACGATTACAAGACAGACAAAGAAACATGAGAAAAGTGGTGCAAAAAATTATTTAAATACCTTCATAGCTAAAGTGCCAGTGACAAGTTATTATACTTCGTTTTAAGGCTCCTATTGCCTGCTGTTCAATAGACAAAACAATAGGCGGCCTTATTGCTTAGAGCAGCCATACTCAACCTTTTTCTTATACGGGCCACAAAGAGGTATTAGATCAGTATTATAGTATTTTGCTTGGGTATTTTTTACTACTAAAATTCACAGCAGACGGGCTGATGGTCCAACTGACGAAAAACGGTTCTTTTTTTATAATCCTCCCTCCAGACGAACGAGATTGTTCAGGCTTCATGCTTTTTTAGGGGTATTTATAATTTGATTTTTATTTTTAATTCTTTTCTCTTTTTTTGTTTCCATCTGTATTTCTCATTTTTTCCATAAATTTGTTTTACAAAGTTCTTATGTACTAATACATTTTCTTGCTGTTTTAATTCTTTCCAAATGTTTACAAGTCTTATACTAATACAGAATTTTTGTTGTCTGTCTGTTCTTTTACAATATTTTATTACTAAAGGTACTATAATATTTGAATTCTTGTTCTGTGTTTTCGTAAACTTCTTTTACTTATCCTATTTGTTAAACTATGTTAATATCTTTAAATAATACTATTTTGTTACTGCTATTTCTCCTTCTATTAGTTACATAGAATTTATTTTTAGGTGATTTCGTTTTTTTTAAAATATTTTTTGGACTATATGTAAATTTATAAACTATGATGAAAAGCGGTTATATCACCTATGGACATTCGCAACACCAGAGGTGGTACCAATACAAATCGTGTCTTACCATATGACTCGATATTACAATGCACTAAACGTTTAAAGGGCAAAATACTTGTAAACGAAACATTTAAAACAACATTTGCTCAAAAACATGATTGTTTTCTTAGTTGTTTCATATACAATAAAATAAGTACAAAGCTAACTAACGATTTATACAAATTAAAACACTATGAACTCCAAGAGCAAGTCAAATATTTTCTATTAAAAATTGATTATGAAAAAAACACTGACAACTTTATACTACCTATTAAATAATTATCTTCACAGTTCAAGTGATGGGATATCAATAACAATCATACGCGCACAAAAACAGAAACACACATATACCCATATACCCACATCACAGGCACATGCTCATATAATTCATGTATGTATAACTTAAACTACTCGCATATTTTATATACATTAGTGTCGGTTACTATATATTTTAAGTTGGAGGTGAGGGGCTAGGAGTGCCATAATGACAGGATTTTTTTCCTAGTTTGGGATCCTAGCTTTTCCACCTATATTTAAGATTTTTCCCCGCTTTATTGTTATATTTTGTGGAAAGGAAATAAATAAATATATCTAAATCCATTAATCTCGTAAAACTGTATAGTATCACAGGCGGGCCACTCACAAAAGCCTGGAGGACTAATGTGGCCCCCGGGCCGCAGATTGAGTACAGTTTTTATGGCCGATTTAGTCCTACTATTTTTTGAATTTTGACATTACTTGTATGGAGCTTATGTCAAATTTTAACATAGGAATGCAAATGAATGGTCGGCATGATATCGGTACTGGATCTTAACAAACATTTACTACTTTAACTAAGTGTTACTTTAGATATTAAATTGACTAGAACATTTAAACAATATTGAATAGTATAATTGCTTTTAATAATAGCATGTGTGTTGTATCCCGACAAGAAGTTTTGGCCACCTCATGGGCAAAGTTGGTTCTCCCAACTGCCTACTGTGTGGAACTCGTGAGGATGTCCAACATCTGTTAATGGAATGCAGCAAAAATAAAGATGCCAGAGAACAACTGATGGAGCTGGGACTGAATCGTTTTGATGGGGGTATTATTATAGACATTCTGGTAGAGCCAGCCTCAAAGCAGATTAGTTTGTTAGCCAGCTCATTATTCAAAATTTAACATACAAGTTATTGTATGTTTAGGAAATGATGGGGCTGTCATGCCTATGTGGCAAAAGTACCAAATAAATAAAGAGTAAAAAAAAGGGGTGTTGTATCAGTGATCTTCTAACAATGTATAGTTTAAGTTAAATTAAAATTATATATCTATGTAAAAGAGCAGAAATAAATGCTTATTTATTTACTTATTAATCTAGTCATCAGATGGAGTCCAGTTCAGAAAATGGATTTATTGTAGTATTGTTAAGGCTTGTATCAACGCCAACGTCTTTGAGGATGTATCGGTACTAATATTTCGGTCGACAGCGGAGATTCCATATATGCGGTCGTTATTCAGATGCATTATTTTTATTTATTTATCTATAAATATTTATTATCATTACTTATCTTACCTGTCGTATAATTGGTGAAATCATCATACTTTTATATTATAATTGATACTATTATTAATAAACACCAACAACCATTAAATTGTATGGAGTTATATTGTTTATTTTAGTTCATTTATTCTTAAAATCTATACATCTGTTTTGTTTTAAGTAATGAATACAAATAAACATTACGACGGAAAACATTTTAATTGTATGGTACCTATTATATTTTTATTTAATTATGTAAATATATGCTTCTTTCAGATTAAAATGATTTTTGGTACAAGGTAGGTATTAAAATGGAAGAATATTAAAAATATATATAATTGAAATCCACGTATATAGTGAGTCATCACGATATCTCAGGAACCTATAGACTTGAAATTTGGCATGGACCTTCCTTTCGCGAAGTAGAGGTCAGCCAAGAACGGACTTTACGGCACGCGAAGCGGACTGGTATCAGCTAGTTATATATAATAATCTACACTATACTATAAACGACGGAGAACACGATGCATTTTTTTTAGATTTCTTGTCTCTTTGTTCGGGATTCGGTGCGGTTTTCGCTGATCGACACCTAATTCTTAGACTTGAACTCTGCGCTGCTTTTTATCCTGGGAATCCCGCGAGAATGAATAATTTAATGGCCTGATTGAAAAAAATCGAATTCCAATGTGATTTTTTTACTGATCGATAGTATGTTTAATATATATAAAATGTGTGATTTTTTTATTCCAGGATTTTTTCCGGGAGCGGTTAGAAGTTGTCAGGGTGCATAAAAATTGCTTAAAAAGCTTATTCCGACACAGTTTGCACTAATAGGATAGCTTACATGCTTTTTTAAAATTCTGCGGCACTTTGTGACTCGGGAATCCCGCGGGAATAACAAATCAAGCGTTGTCGAAGTCGTGGGCATAGCTGTCTGTTTGTAACATCAAAATATAGCTTTTTATTAAATGCATATGAAAGTATATACGGTACTTACATAAAAAAAAATTTTTTTTTGTCTATCTGTCTGGATGTTTCGGCTAATCTCTAAAACGGCTGGGCCGATTTTGACGGAACTTTTACTGGCAGATAGCTGATGTTATAAGGAGTAACTAGGCTACTTTTATAATAAAGGTTCTGGGGAAAAAACCACGCGGGCGAAGTCGCGGGAAACAGCCAGTAATATTATTAATGCGAATGTTGGGATGGATGTCTGTTGCTCAATCACCCTAGAACGGCTGAACAGATCTGGATGAAATTTAGCACAGGGATAGATTATAGTCGAAAATGGCACATAGGCTACTTTTTATTCCGGAAAAATTTACGATTCAGTTTAAAAATTCAATTAATTAAAAAAAAAAAACTAAAGTCTGGATCAGCAAATTCCGAAAAAGTATTTTTTACAATGTTTGTCTCACTGTCTATGTGATTGTTAGAGCTTCACGTGAAAACTGCTGACCTGATTTAAATGAAATAGGACACAAGAGGTGGCTTATATCCCGAAGCAACACATAGGATATTTTTTATCATAACAAATATAGCGAAAAACGTCAAGCTGTAATAATATTTTTGTTGCAAAATGTATTAAACTTTTATTTTGTTTTAAGACTTTCAGTTTTTCATCCAGTAGACTCTAATCTAATTAAAACCAAAAATCTTTAAAAAAAAATCTTTTGCAACCAAAAATATGCTTATATCTGAATGTCGCTTACGATAAAGTGGCGGTAAAGGCTCGATACCGCCACCACATGTACGCTGGACATCAGCAGCGGGGCGGCGGTTTTATTTATTTATATTAATTCATTAACAAAAATATTTTGTGAAGATAAATACGTACATAAATCTCAAAATAATTATTTTAAAATTTCCATAATTACCATTATATAAAATGTAAAATTTTCGGAGGGTGGACAACTTTTACATGTCTATAAAGTTTACAAAATAACAGCGTAGTGGTGCTGAGACAGCGGCGCGACAGCGAGGTGGTGATATAGCGTCAGCAGTGCCGTCTACATAAGCGCTAACGGAATCAATGTACATTTACCACTTCTACAGAACCCTTCATAGTCCGACAAGCACTTGAGTGTGTTTTAACACTCAGTTTTTTGTGTTCATTAAATTGGTTTTTATAATTTTTCTTCTCATTATTGTATAACGTCTTTTTTTGGTAATTTAAAAATATATTTCATTTACAATGCAAAAACAGGTTACGGTTCGTTTAAACAATTGATTACTGCCGTGTTTCTATATATTACTGCTGCAACTAAAGTGTTATAAGAAGTTAAAATCTCTATAATTTGTAACCGACCTCTCTCATTCTTTCAATGGTCGTCTTAATTGTTCGCTTGTTTATACCCTATACAGTGTTCATCGACACCCGACTACATTGCTTCCTGACTTCATAATTATTAAATGGAAGATTACAGTATTCATTTATTTGCATTCGTCATCATTTATATTATTAAAGTTATCATTATTATCATAGTCATTTATTTATTATTATTACAACAGTAATTTATTTATATTTTACACATGTCACACATTCTACATTACTGCATTTAATTTATATGTATCCTAAATGTTATTGTAAAAAAAATCGTCAATTGAGTAGAAAGTCATCTTTGCCACGTAGTCAAATAAATCAATCGTATAAATTTTAAATGTATTTGTTACATTTGAAATGTAACTATCTATTGTCACTCGTTAGTTCCTTTGTATGTATGGCCGGCCGTCGAGTAAAACATAAACCGAGTGTTTATGTAAGTTTTTAGAAGGTATATTGTTTTAGATTCAGCTTACAAGTTTGATAATCCCAATTTATTGCAGCGGTCCATGTCTATTTTACGGATATACAAGGTCTGATGGGAAGTGGTTATCGCCGCTTATGGACAATTACAGTACCAGAGGTGCTACCATCGTACTGCCGGCCTCACAGATACCTTAGTACTGGCATATAAACCTTCTATCGGCCTGTACTTTTCATTCACTATGTTTAAATTCTCTATTTAAAACTGGAGGCGTGTTCCTTTCTTCACACGCACTCCTTGGCCTGAATTGTCATTTATGTCATGTCAACATAATAAATTAAATCGCTCCGCTATTTCTAAATACATATAATAAAATAAATGAAAATGAAATAAACTACACAAAATGCTATAACTAATATCTGCAACACTAACATATACGTAATACTAATGTGTACATAAATGTATGTGAATAGGTATATGTAAATAATTCCATATAAATATATTATAAGAACATAATAAGTGAAGTGCAGTGAGAAGCCAGAGTGCAGTGCAGTGCGTCGATATTTCATTCTACCATCCATTCATTCCCTCATCTAAATTGTCCCACACTCCTTTTTTTTATAATTTGACATAGTCCGCTTATCATAAAGCCAGCGCCACCGCAACACTTGTCATAGTACTTTAAAAAAAACCCCATTTGATACTATTCATGGAAAACATCTGCTGGAAGCTCATTCCAAATACCTACGGTTCTCAAGGAGTACGTTCCTGAGAACCGTCGCGTACTGGAGGTTATTGGCTTAAGAATATGGGGATTAACGCCCAGCCGATGGCGAGCGATGCGATGGTAAAAAAAAGACGAAGACACAATTCTGGACAGTTCTTCAGAACATTCCCCATTGTACAGGCGGTAGAAATGCATGCGATGCGATGCAAAGAGATTTTTTCATTCCATCCTCAGTATCTTCCTCCTTCATAATATAATAGGGTTGCCAAGGATATTACCTAGTATCTAATATATTAATCCCTAAAAGCCTAATCTCTTTGGGGAGTACATAAAGCCCTAACATACGTGTTAGAGGCATAGACATATTAGGTATTGTTACGACCTACACGCCGACAAAAGTAGATCCACACCTGTATACCATAAAACACACTTTATTACCTTTCCGCATTTGGACTTCTTTTGTTTACTTTGTGTTTAAAATTTGTAATTAGAAAACAGCCCATTGTATATTGTAATCTTTTATGGCAGTCATTAGCCAGGTATGTCGAACTGATTCTAAGAAATTCGGTCTACGCGGTCGGGCAACCATATTGTATCGGTGCAGTATAAACCAATGGCCCAATGGAGAGATCGGAGTCGAGCGATAACCACAAGCGGAGCAAGACTTGTGTACATTCGGTAACCGTTAGTGAGAGACATTGCGCGTGTTATTGAATCGTGCATTACGTTTGGACTGGTTGTGTTCAGTTATATTTGTACCTGTGTTAAACGTGTTTGTATAGTTCTAATAAATTCTATAAATATTTCCAACGGCATTTTAATTCGAGTCCTGCAACTCGTTACAATATGTAGGTAGTAGGCCTAAATATACCTATTACCATAGATGATATACTATATATCCTATTACTATACCTTATGTCCTTTAGGTCGAAGGAAACTTAGTTTGGTATATAAACTAATAACACACAGTTATTTATTACAAAAATATAAAAAACTTATGCTTCATTCAAGCAAAAAAAATGGATTTATAAGAAATCAGTTAAAACATAAATTGACTTTGACATTTTATTGAGCAATCTAATATTTTTTAACATTAATTATACCTTTTAATAATAAATAAAAATAAATAAATTATTTATTAATAAGACAAATATTAAAAAAAAATATGTGTGTGCAGTTTACACGGAGTGATAGTGAAACTTCAGTAAGATTAAAAGTAATAAGATTTTTTATGATTAGTTATAACTCACGAACAATTTATATGTACAGTTAAAAGTTACATAAAGCCTAAACATATGTCTCGCAGGTGTGCTCTACCTCAATAAATCAAAAATAGCGCGACTTACTTTACACCCGTTCACACAATGACACAGATACCATTGACAAGCTTCCTTTAGTCGCATAGTTGGTTGAACTCTATAATAATTCCAACGGCATTTTAATTCGAGTACCATGACTCGTAACAATATATATGCCTCGACGTAGATAAGGCTTTTAGGGTTAATGAAAAAACAGATCTGGTATGCTAAGCTATTATTTACGGACTATATGCGTACTTAATTCATTGTAGCTGACGAGTACAAGTAAAACAACAAGCTTCGACTCGAGCCAGTGAAGTACTTACACTTTCAGTTGTGTAGTGCGTTTTCGCCTGAAAAGTACACAACTGTACATTGAGACGGCTACAGTCGTGCACAATAGTGTCTGCCTGGCACTACACTTGCGGGCGTAACGACGCACCTGTGTTACCCTGACTAATTGCGCGAAGGGGGATGTACAATTGTTACGACATTTTTATCAAAAACTTTTTTGTTTAAACTTTTCGATTATAATAATTATGGTTAAAATATAAAACTTAACACACCAATATAAATTAGGTTTTGGAGTTTACTCCTTAAAATTGATTTTCATATAAGGATCCAAGTATGGAAATTGTATGAGAAATGAAGTTAATACAACCGTTTATTCAAATGTTTTTCTTCGCAACGTACCATGCAGTGCCACTTCGTATCTAATGAGTAAACTCCAGTCGTGTGTCGGAGTTGACACACACTTTTTTATCCTATAATATAATGTATGTACTACATTAGGCTGGGCCAAAAAAATTCGAATATAATTTTTTTCATAGTCATACTGAAAAATGGGTTGCTAGACACCTTTATAGAATTCTCACCAAAAATGAGCTCTTAATTTTAATAGAAATGTCCTCCGCATTACAGTTTTCGAGGTTTTCCTTAATCCAATAGAAAAAAAATCATATCTCCATTAGTAATTAATTTAGCAGCAATGTTCAATGCACTTTTTTGTATAAAATCAAACGCTCTACTAAAAAGGTCTCTTACATTTTCATCGTAAATGTCACCATCTAACAAATATTGAAGATTAAAGTTTGATTATTTTCAGACAAATTCTTTTTTGCTTATGAATTTTGTAACTCGTGAACAAATAAAGTTTATAAAATGGGCCATGTGTATTTTTGTAGATATAAGTCGGGGTAGCGTAATAGCTAGAGCACGCGTCCCAAACTCAGAGGGCGCGGGTTCGATCCTGGCCGGAACGCAAGCAACTCTTAGTCAGTTTTCTGATCTAATGTGCATATTGTTACAATTACCACGTGCTGACAACGGTAAAGGAAAACATCGTGATGCAACCTTCACATCGTGATAACCGATGTGTCAAACCTGCCAAGCCGCCTTATACAAGCGTGGTGGGTATACTGTCCGTTCCCCCTGTAATGGGAGGCCCGAGCCCAGCAGTGGGACATTTATGAGCTGATGTTATATATTATATTAAATATTTTTGTAGGAAATTGAACGCTCTACAAAAATGGTCTCTTATGCTTAGTCGATTAAATTGAGTGTTTCAAAAATATTCATTATCAAACTTTGATAAATACTCATTTTTAAAGTTTTTGATAATTAATTCACAAAATTCCGTTTTATTTTATGGACGGCATGGATACATGGATTTTAAATCCGTTCAGTAGTTGCCTTGATGCTCGAACAGACAGATTCAGAAAATTCCGTTTTGTTTATGAGTTTTAAAAGATTTCATACAAATTCAAGTTTATGGTGTAAAAAAATTATAACTCAAGTTTGTATATTTTTTAAAACTCATAAAATAAAACGGAATTTTCTGAATCTGTCTGTTCGAGCATCATGGCAACTACTGAACGGATTTAAATGAAGCTCAACACAGAGATACCTTTTTATTCTTTTTTATTGCGAATCTGGCAAGCAGGCAGACGGCCCAGCTGACAAAAAGTAGTTGCCGCCCCTAATAGATATTTGCAACACCAGGGCGAACACAACGTTTTTCCAGCCTTTATGGTGGGATAAAGATGATGGAATAGAAAGATCAGACAAGAGGGATGGGATAGAAAGGATGTGATATTTCATTGGAATAGGAGGAGGGAGAAGTGGGCCATTGGAACTCTAGCTTATAATACGGTTCAACAATTAGGACAGTTTTATCTCGATAAACTACATCGTCTCTGTAGAATAGACGAATATAGCCGAAAAATTGGCATTGCAATCGCATTTTTGGCTACCGTCGTCATTGCAAATCATTAATAAGCTCGTGGTCTTGGCAACGCGAGAGAAGTTTCACAGACACTGCTAGTTCTGTATATTTTAAGTAAAGCTCATATCATGCAATGATAAATAAGATCGACCAAAACACGGGTCGTTTAAACGTGTCGACGGTGAGCTACCATATGGAGAACGCCAATGTGCCTTTGAGTAGAAAACAGGTAAAACACACTAGAAAAGCGTCGGAGTGTTCGCGCCTAGTGCACTCACGCGGTCATGTTTACGTCATAGTGTGTCGGCCTTTACATAAGAGATTAAGAGTTAAGTTACAGAAGGTGTGAGGTTCTGCTCTAGGATCTATTCTATTTCACGAGTACATGATTTAAAGTAATTTTACCCTGTATACCGTAAAGGAAGAACGATAAGAAACCAAAATGCATTTTGCACGAACCTAAATAGTCACGGAGTAATTGCTTTTCAAAATATCAGTATTATACACAATTAAAATGGTCAATAAGTAATGGAAGCGTAATGGCTAACGCACACGTCCCACACTCAAAGGGCGCGGCTTCGAATCCTAGCCGAAACGCATGCACCAGTTAAGGCAATTTTCTGACCTAACGTGCATATTGTTACAATTACCACGTGCTAACAACGGTGAAGGAAAACATCGTGATAAAACCTGCACATCGAAATATTCCATGTGTCAAACCTACCAAGCCGCCTTCTTTCTTATGACTTGGACCACATTTCTAACCCTGTCAGACTATAAGGAGTGGTGTGCATGAACTATCCAGGATCCTTGATGTGTAGCTAATGTATTATACACTTTATTTATGTACTGTCTGCATGTACTCAAGGCGACGTTTCTCGAGTGTTTCTATAAAGAAGCCTTTTCGAGAAAACTCCATGCTAAGTGTTCATAATACATGTGCGACTTTGTGCGAGTCGGACTCACATATTAAAATATTATTTAAAAAAACGCAAAATATGGAATATCTTCTTGAATTAAAAATTAAAATTAAAGCTAGAACTACACTTCAGCCATATACAACTTGGCACGTCGGAACCTATCAATTTTTGCAACCAGTTGTTTAGAGGTCCATTGCATTCACGTCATGTGATGTGACGCTTCGTACACGACGCCGATCTAACGATCCCAGTTTTTTACCCAGATGGTGGAAGCGTATGACGACTTGTATATAGTACTAAGATATACTTACCCGCAACTTCGTCCGCGCTTGGATTGAATTTCCCGCGGGATTCCCGGGACACAAAGTACCGCAGCATGTGAAAAGGAATATAAGCTATCGTTTCAGTGAAAACTGCGTCGGTATAATCTAATTTTTATGCAACCGAACAACTACAAAGCGCTCCCGTGATAAAAAATATCTCATATTTTATTACATAAATTTTGCTATTGCCCAATAGTTTTTATGTGAATCCCGAACAAACAGACAACCAGAAAAGAAATCTAAAAAAATGCATCGTGTTCTCCATCGTTTATATAGTCTATTCCAGTTCTTTATTTTTAATAGCTTTAATGTACAGACGTATTTAGAATTTTATAATAGACATACAAGTCATCATACGTAATTAAGTAAATGATTAGGGTATATTTAAATTTTGGCTTCTGACATTTGATTTATTTCATTTTCTTGACATTGTTTTATTTCTGCTAATTATTTAGGTTTATGGCTTGGCAGCTAGGCCTTTAAGCCAGATCTTAGATTAAAATGTAATTTCTTCATTTTCTTAAGCCTATGTGTAGCACAGCTGACAACTCAAAAGGCCACACCTGACTATACAGTTCACATTTCTCACAAAACATAATTACTACTCAAAAACTATCAATATCCTACAACTATTGTCCATTTTAGAGCAATTTTACACATTTTTAGAAAATAAAACTGCACAGCACAACATCTCCTTTCAGTTCCCGCCAAAAACTCTTTTATTTCTGTATTTTATTACAGGACGCGTTCCTTTAGAATCTCACAACGCCCAAAATGCTCCGCCTGCCGTTCCACAAGGCGACCACGGTCTTTATGGTCGTGACGAAAACGTCACTAATAACGTCATCATTTTCAATGACCCAGCGCTCACAACGACCCATCTCAAAAGGTGGGTTGAAGTGGGCGTTGCCCACAGAGCATTAATTATCTGTCTCTTGACATTGAAAAAGGCGCGATTTTCAAATCAACCAATGACATTTGTGTATGTTGTCGTTTATGACATCAACGCACCATAATCCGTTGCACTAGAGTTTATGATTGTAACGTCTGCAAGCACGTGGAACGGAAAAAATCGCGGTCGTGAACGTGGTCGTTGTGAGTCTCTAATGGAACGTAGGCATAATTATAAATTATAATTAATACATCTATAGGAATGTATGTGACTTCTTGGATACTTGTTTGTTCCTTTATGACGACTGGATTAAACCGATTTTCAAATGAATTAATTAAATTATTTAATTAAACATAATTAATTAAATTATGTTTTTAAACTTAGAATTGTTATGATGTATCCTTTTAGGTTGACGTGTACTCAAATATTTATATGATCATGTGTAGGTCAAATACAGTGAGAACATTTGATTTTGTGACCATTTTATGTACCACTATTACCTGTATTTTCGCAAATTAAGATTCATTCATTCATACGTCACAGCCCTATATCTCAGACATACGTGTCGTTACCCGGGTGCATTGATATTGACACCGAAGTTGCATGTCAATATCAATGCACTCGGATATACCAAACAAAACTATACAATGTTGTATGATACAACATTGTATAGTTTTTTGGTATGTCAATGCCCGAGTGTAAACAAATTTAATCGACGACAAGGAGTTTTTGGTGGGAACTGAAAGGAGATGCTGTGCTGTGCAGTTTTATTTTCTAAAAATGTATAAAATTACTCCAAAATGAACAATAGTTGTAGGATATTGATAGTTTTTGAGTATTAATTATGTATTTTGTGAGAAATGTGAACTGTATAGTTAAATGTGGCCTTTTGAGTTGTCACAAGAACTCCGTTTAGTGGCACTAGCTGATAACTTACAGTTCAACTGTGCTACACATAGGCTTAAGAAAATGAAGAAACTACATTTGAAAAACCTGTAAAGTGCCGAATATTCAAAACAGACTTGGCTTAAAGGTCTAGAAACCAAGCCCTAAAATCCAAAAAAAATCGATGACAGGAATTTGCAACAATCAGCGTGAAATGCGCGACACACATCTTATGATCAGTTCCTATACTTTACTATTTATTCACTTGCCCTACCACCGGTTGAATTTTGACATTATTTGTATGGAGCTTATGTCAAATTTTAACCGACTGTGAGGCAAATGAACGGTCGGTAAGATATACGAATCGGCCATTAGACGTGCGTCTATTTGGCTGGTGCGTGCCTCGAGCAATGGATCAGTATGGCGATCCAGCGAGGAAACGTAACCAGTCTTCTGGGCACCTTACCCATAGAAGACAGTGACCTAGGCTCAGTATTTTTCTTATAATCTTGAGGGACTATGGGTAGAATATAAGATAAAGAAGTTAAGTTTTCTTTCGTTGTATTAGACTATTTGTTGTAAATATTTTTTTTTAAATCACCTTAACGAAAGATTTTTATTTATGGAAGTATAGGTTTGCGTTTGACCACTTCTCACCTCATGTTGAGTGATGACGCAGTCTAGGATGGAGCACGCTTACCTAGAAGACAACCATTCACTCGTGACTTCAAGATTGTATTTGTCAGCAAAAAACAGACAGACAGAAATCTTAAAATCACATTTTTACAAACTAAGCCCAAGAATAATCAGCAGACAAACACACACATTGTATATCCCCAAGCTAAGCATGTTACTCTTGTGTTATGGGTGATATGGGTGAACTGACCACTCGGGGGCCAATTTCAGACACCCAGACTGTAGTAAATAACAGAAAGTTTGTTTCCGAAGTTTACCAGGCCAGGAATTGAACCCGGAGGCTCTGCGTCCCAGCAAATGCGGCCGGCTGAGACTTAGCCCGCTCAACCACAGAAGCCGTCAGAATGTATCCGTATCCGCCTCCTTTTCTAGTAACACAGAAATCGACTTCAAAAGTAACTAAAAAGCAAAAAATGAATATTGTTACGAGCTACAGGACTCGAATTAAAAATGCCGTTGGAACTACTATAGAATTTATTAGAACTGTACAAACACGTATAAAACAAATACAAATAAAACTGGATGCAACCAGTTCACACTGCACGATTCAATGCAATTCGACACGCCCAAAGTCCGTCGTCTATATCGCTAATCGAGAGTGCTACAATTGTCTTACTCGCATCGTATTCGTCGCTTGACTGGCATTGTTTTATACTAACTAAACAGTAGAAAAAAATCGGCCACGCGCACTGAGTTTCCGAGAAATAGTAATTTGCACACCTGGTTATCTATTCCTGCGAACGGCCAACAAAGTCGAAAACAATAACAATAGGTTATTGTCTAATTGCAAATTTTAAATACGAAGTAATAAAAAAAAGAACTCCGAATGCGGGAGGGGCAATAAACAAGATGCGCAGCATTTCTTTGTTGGCATGTGACAATAGGTATGGAGGTGGCCCAACTTGTAACAATATTTTTTAAGATATCTTGAAGTCGGCGCGAAGTAAAACATAAAAATTACTACGTTTTTATTATTTATATTATTTTTTATGTTTTACTTGGCACTGACTTCAAGATATTTTAGAAATGAAATTACTTTTTGCCTTTTAGTTACTCTTGAAGACGTTTTCTTTTTGTTAGAAGTTTTTTATGATCTATTCTTCTCATTCACACATCGTTCGGATACACGTTTAACAACTCTATACAATATAATCAATCATGCGTTCGGAAACATTTATAATCCTACATTTTATTTAGAATATTTTGAAACTATGAATGTAATTATTCAAATTTCAAGTGTGTTAAGTTTTGTCCAATAATCATTTGTATATGCATTATTCCACACATGAATTTTCAATATACAAAGTTATAAGCGTCCATTATAGGCATGTTTACCTACCATTCTGCTTAATCTCACACAAACACCCTTCCGATGTATTAACGATTAAGTAGGGTAAAACTGCCAATCGCTGGATGGATACGGCATCCGTCAACTTGAACCCTCGTCACCCGGCCTATGGTAAATCATATTATAATATTATAAGTGTATGATGTATTTTTTAAAAATCAAGTAAATACGTGGCACCCACGAACATGAAGGGTTACGTAGAGATAGATGAAGGACGCGCGTGTACTGTTTAGTTTTTGTCATTTGATTGTAGAAACACCTCGGTCGGTGTGTTACCACGCTCTCACAGAATGTAAGCATCATTATCATCATCATCATCCGAGCGTTAAATCCCGGTTGCGTTCGGAGCGATCACTTCGACGGTCATAATCCGCTTTCCTACTTTTTCTTCTCCACTTCGCGCGATCTTCGGCATCCCTTGTATTAAAACCATTGGTACGCATGTCATCCCTCACAACGTCAAGCCAGCATTTCTCACAGAATGTAAGCATTAAGCGGTTAAGCATTGAGTTACTTGTGATCTGCACTGTCCCAGTGGTCCACTTTTCTCTTCCACGATCCCATCTAAGATTTCAATCTATATAAATAAAAAATAATATTTGTATGTTCGTCTTCTATGCGTTTTTTTTTCATTTATTCATTTTGCTTCTAGGGATAGTTTTCGGTATGCTGCGACAAAATGTTGGAACAATATTCGAACCCCTATTAAAAAATTGCAAAATATACACGAATTGAAGGTAAAATTAAAAAAGTTTATATATAATTATCAAATGATACTAGCGCTATATACCTAATGAGTTTAGTTTCATGTGCATTATCTGCCTGATCTACTTCTACGTTTACTAACTCCCTGACTTATCAATGTTCAATCTCAATTTAGACATTTCCTCTTTGGAGCATATTTAATACAAACCGACAGACTGACAGAAAAATTTCAAAACGGTTACTTATGGGCATGGTTTGAATGGTAGTGTTACGACACGCCGTCACAGTCCTGGAAAGCATCCTTTCCTGGCAACATTTCCTCTTTCTCACATTTATTCGGTCGGTCACCAGTAGAGGGCGCTGCGCACACGCATGCGTCTCATTGGCCGAGCCAATTTTTCAATGGCTGCCTAACTATCGCAACGACGCCACGCTTGTCAATTAGTATTCAAAAATCATTGGAAAACTGCTACCTCAAAACCGTTTCTCGAAGTGCCAACCGTGTCCCGTCAACCAGTGTAGTGTTTGTGCAACGCAAGGAAGCTCGAATCCGCATCTTTCCTTTCGCGGTTCCAGTGACGGTGAGTGTTCATTTTTTTACTTGTTTCGCTAGGATTTGAGAGGCGGCATCAGATGAACAGAGGGTCAGGGTTTGCTCCAGCTGAGTACCCATTCATATTCGTTCAGGTAGTATAAAGCTAAATTTTTGCATTCAATTTGATATTAGCTTATGTTGGTATTGCCAACACACATCGATTTACCACACCGTTATATAATAATATGTAGATGCAAACAAAACTTTCCGACCATATTTTATTTATTGTAGATAAGATCAATAGTTTTCAAGAAAAGTGGCTAAAAACAGACAAACACATACTGGTTTGTAAACTTTCTATTTTTGCCAGAATGGGTCAAAAAAGTAATGTTTCCACGTTATATGGAAACAGATGTTAGATTAAAAATTTCACTATAGAATTAAAACTTTTTAACTTCCCAGACTAGTGTTTCATATAAAACTGTCAGCAATAAATCATATGCCGCCAGTTTTAAACTTAAGCCGCGGGACAATTTTCACGTTTTATTCTCTATGTGAAATAGTGTTGCAAGTTGTTAAAAAATGTTAAATTAAACAAGAATTTTAAATAATAGTTGACAGTCAAGACAGCTTAGTGATACATTAAGGTACCGGCTTCTATTCTATACTTAATAAAACTACGTTTTAACTCTTTCAAGGTCGGTTTATTTTATGTCGACGTTTCCGCCACTTTTCGGTAGCCGTGAGCACGGAAGACCAATACTTTGAAACGTAGTTTTATTGTACGTACTAGTCCCGAAAGCTTGATAAAAAAATATCTATTCCATACTGCTTATTTTATAAACGACTAGTGGTCTCGGCAGACGTTGTCCTGCCCTGAAATAATGAAAATCTATAACCCGATTCCAACGTCAAATATTTTGTTCAGATTGATGGGTTACATTATTAAAGTTTCAGTAGGGACCCCTAATTTTTATATAACCTATATTAATCAGGAATAATGTTGCATATGAATGGTGAAATAATTTTTGAATTCGGACCAATAGTTTTTGAGTTTATTCGTTACAAACATACAAATCTTTCCTCTTTATAATATATATAGATTTTCCTATATTTACTCTTATCTGGGACTGGCCCCAAAAGTTTCGGTGTAAGTATTGTTACGAGCTACAGAACTCGAATTAAAAATGCCGTTGGAACTACTATAGAATTTATTAGAACTGTACAAACACGTATAAAACAAATACAAATAAAACTGGATGCAACCAGTTCACACTGCACGATTGAAAGCAATTCGACACGCGTAAAGTCCGTCGTCTATATCGCTAAACGAGAATACTCGAAAACATCTTACTCGTTTCGTAGTAGTCGCTTGACTGCCTCCTGCCCCTCCATTCGGGCATCTTCTTATACTAACTACACAGTAGAAAGAAATTGGAGGCGCACACTGAGTTTCTAAGAAATATTAATTTGCACACCTGCGAACATCCACAAAGTCGAAAACAATAACAATAGGGAATAGTTCGACGCTAATGATGGTTATAAAACAAATAGAAAAACAATAGCATGCTACAAATTCAAAACACAAAGGATTCCCCAATCCGGGAGGACAATAAGCTGCGCTTACAATAGGCTGTGCGGCTTATCTTTGACGGCATGTAACAGTATGTATAACATAAACGTAAATTGCCTAGTTTGAAAATATAGTTCACTAACTAACACTAAAAGTGCGTTTATCTATGATTTATTATTATTAATTCAAACGTATTTTTAGACAAAATCAGTGGTAAATTGAATGTCTATAGTCTGGCTAATGACAGTAGAGACTGTAAAAGTGCGGGAAACTAAAAACAAAATATCAATATGACAACTCCAAATTATCTTAGAGTATTATTACGTGGTATCTTTTTTTTAATTCAACGTTTTTTCGAATTTGGAAATCATTAAAAAAATAACTTCCGCCCTACACTTTTAATGGTTTTATTAAAATTTGAATCTCGGTAATGGGTGATTCTCCACGTCCAACCATGCACGTCATTCGCCGCAACCAAGTTTTCTTTAACAATATTTCCATATCAACTGCTTTATTGATAACAACAATGAGCGTTTATGAGTTAATTATATTGAAACGTGAATGATTTAGACGCGCGTTGGACAATCGCCCGCCAACATGAGGAATTTCCCAAATGCTAAACCACAATTACACCGATTACAAAAATAACAACATATTTTTGATAAAATGACATTGACACGATTTGTATTATTAGTATCGTCATGTACAAAAATTTGATTAATTCAAATGTCTACTTTCTATAGCCGAACTCTAATTTTATTTTTAGTATATAAAATTAAATATAATACCGCAGAATATGGACGAAACTCTAAAAAAATCTTTTAGTAAGTCCGGTAAAAATAAAACATGGCAACATCAGACCAGAGATTTCACGTTAAAGTTTTGATATTGCAACTTCATAATTTAGGAACGAAGGGAGTTGGTACCCAACGCAATATAAACTTTTTAATTTTTACTAAAAACTTGCTTAGGACTGTAACAATGTTGGCGTCAAAGGAATTATTCGTTATATGATGTGTCATAAATCGTCATAACGTCAGAGAGGCCAAAACATTATCTACTTTTATAACTCACTCAAATTTATAATTTACTTAGTTATTTATTGTAAACTATGAATTTTTATATAAATGATTATTGAATGAATGAATGAACACTTTATTGTTCACCAAAATTAAAACTACGTTCTTAAAAACTAGATTCAATAAATGTTGAACAAAGGGCGGCCTTATCGCTTAAAGCGATCTCTTCCAGGCAACTCCCTAAACTAAGGAAAATATTAAAACATGACAGTGGTCGTATAGACAATAAATAATATAAAACATTCTAAGCATATTAAATATATAAATAAAAGTCTTTATTATATACTATATAAACACAGTACATATTTTAATACAGAATAAGCAGCGCTATTATACCTGAGAGGACCAAATATAATTAAAAACCATGATTTTAAAAGAGGATACTGACTTAGCTCGTCTGTTGAGTGGCAGTGAGTTCCATAAACGGAAGAGCCTGTACTGTGAAGGAGTTATCAACGAAGGAAGAAGTGTGAATAGGTGTCATTAAGGATTATTTTCCTTTACATTTACATATATGTTAGTATATTATATCTATATCGATATGAACTCATCTATACCGAGTTTCTGTCCATCAAAAGGTGGTTTAGAAGAAATCTCTCCCAGTCATAAGACCAAAAAAGACAATTTAAAGGTATAATGCACTACAAAGATCTTAAAATGATTGAAAATAGAAAACAAAATTAAAATACTTGGGTTTTTAAGACGAATATATAATGATACCTTAACTGTTGAAATCCATCGAGCCGTTTGGAAGATACGAGGTAATAAATAAATTTACAAATACAAGATACGCGCGAAAAACATAATCCTTCCTTGGCAGTTGGGTACAAGGAAAATTTAAACTAAAATTATATATTAAAAAGCGGTGCTTTAGGAAGGCTCGCGAAGTTTTCTGCCTGGTAATAATTAATTAATGACTGATTATTTATTTGTGCTTAACCAAAAATTCCGATGTATTTTTAACTAAACAACAATCTGTTTACATGTTTACATCGATATTAGTTCTTTAGTTTTCGAACAAATGGCGTTACTAGTAAGAGTCCAGTTGATATTACACATGTATTTATGGTTTTATAATTTATATAAAATAATATTTTTATCTACAAATATATTGAAATGACTATATCAAAACCCAAATCTGAAAGTGTAATAGTTTCTTAGTCAAGTGCACCACAAAAATGAATAGATTGTACCATAGTATTAGGGTGGTTAGTAAGGCTGGTGGAAAAGTGTTTTTATGACATTAAAGATTTCATTATTTGAAATAAAAAATACATATTGTGTCTTACTTCTATATCTTAGCCATATTGCAAAACCCACGTGTCCCACAAACTTTTCTAATCCATCCTAAGGTCGTCTGGAATAGATTGCTAGCGATAAGACCGCCTACTGTTTTCTGTACTTATGTCTCTTGAAGTGTATCTTTAAGTTGTGGAATAAAATATATTCTTTTCTAATGAAATTCTAAAATGATCACATTTACATTCTGCTTTTGACATCTAGTTTAGTGTATTTTAAAAAAATATTTTAATTTAATTATTTATATATTGCAGGATAATCGATGTTTTTAGTATGGAAATAGATATGGTATATACAATATATAATAAATATATAACACAAAAATCCCGGAAATTTCCGTAAAAACTCGAGATAAGTTACGTAAGTAAAGGCAATACACAGTTACAATTGTTTTACTAAAGATTTTATCGATCGGTGAAAATTTCCCATCGGAATCAGTTTTTTCCGACCTGGCCACTTTAAACCTCTCCCAAGAATTTTCCCGTAGGATTGACCGGATGTAATGTACTGCAGATTTTAATTTTACTACAAAAAGGTGAAAATGCAACACAAGCCGCGAAAAAAATTTGTGATGTTTATGGACCTATCTGTGAGAGTAGCGAAAATTTGGTTTAAGTGTTTTCAATCCGGAAATTTTGATATCAAAGATGCTCGTCTCTCTGGTCGCCCTGTTACGGACAAAATTGATGCCATTTTTGAAAAAGTGGAGCAAGATCGGCATATTAGTTACGATGTAGCTGGAAAACTGGGAATTGACCACAAAACGGTTTTGGCGCATTTGAAAAAAGGGTACACAAAAAAGCTCGATATTTGGGTGCCTTATGAGCTCACTGAAAGAAATCTAATGAACCGTGTCCTCATTTGTGATTCTTTATTACGACGTAATGAAACTGAACCATTTTTGAAGAAGCTTATAACTGGTGATGAAAAGTGGATCACGTACGACAAGAACGTGCGAAAAAGATCGTGGTCAAAGGCCGGTCAGGCTTCACAGACTATGGCGAAACCCGGGTTAACTCGCAACAAGGTGATGTTGTGTGTATGGTGGGATTGGAAGGGCATTATTCATTATGAGCTGTTACCGCCAGGCAGGACCATCGATTCTGAACTGTACTGCGAACAACTGATGAGATTAAAGCAAAAAGTTGAGAGAAAGCGGCCGAAATTAATCAACAGAAGGGGTGTGGTTTTTCACCATGATAACGCTAGATCTCACACATCTTTAGCCACTCAGCAAAAATTACGAGAGTTTGGCTGGGAGGTGTTAATGCATCCGCCGTATAGTCCTGACCTTACACTTTCAGATTTTCACCTGTTTTGGTCTCTGCAGAATTTCTTAGGCAGTGTCAGGGTAACATCACGAGAGGACTGCCAAAACCACTTGCCGCAGTTTTTTGATCAGAAGCCCCAAATTTTTCATAGCAATGGGATCACGTCACTACCTACAAGATGGTAAAAAGTTATCCAACAAAATGGCACCTACATACTTTAGTCAAATGTAAATAAACTTTATAAAAAAACCTTTTAAATTTTTATATAAAATGCGAAGAATCTTTTTCCCCAACCTAATATTTTAAAAAAACCAACTGGAATAGACTATATGAAACGGAGAACACGATGCAATATTTTTTATATTTCCTGTCTGTTTGTTCGGGATTCACATAAAAACCGCTGGGCCGATTTCGTTGCGGTTTTCGCTAATCGACAGAAAATTCTTAGACTTAAAATTTAAAAAAAAATCTATCATAGACGAAAAATCTTTATCCTGGGAATCCCGCGGATATTTTTCCGGGAGCGGTTTAAAGTTGTTCGTGTGCATAAAAATTACCATATTCCGATACAGTTTTCACTAAAACGATACCTTACGTTCTTTTTTTAATGCTGCCATACTTTGTATCCCGGGAATCCTGCCGGAATTCCAACACAAGCGTTGGACGAAGTCACGGGCATGTCCTAGTTATAATATGTAATTCATCAACTTGTATTTACAAATTTAGAATTTGTTATGATTTTTTTAATTGACATGTACTCAAATATTTGTATAACCATGTTATGTATGTCAAATACAGTAAGGCCGTTTGACTTTGTTTACATCTCATGTACAACTATTACCTGTATTTCTACAAGTAAAGATTCATTCATTGATTCAACTCACTGACATTGACTACAGATAAGACAGAATATTGTCAGAAGGCAAAAAAAAATCATGTTCTAGACTATCTAGACATTATAGGTTTTACCTAATCCGCTTAAGTAAAACCATGAGATATAATAATGCTGCATATCCCGTATTTCTTTTACCAGTTCCGCCGTTTTATTGCGGGCTATAAATCAAGATATTTTGTTACACATGTCGCCTAACAAAAAGGCCTATCACCACGAATTACTGGACGACAGTGTATCTTTACGAAATAGGCCACAAAATCCACCGTCTCGCCTTCTTAATAACAACAATTCTTCATTTTGGACCTTATTTCTCTTTACATACATATTTTTTATTGTGTTATAATATATTTTATGTTATAATATATCTTTATATGTTTATATTGTACATTATATTAGGTTGGGGAAAAAGTTTCTTCGCATTTTGAATTTTTGCTTTAATCTCATCAGTTGTTCGCAGTACACTTCAGAATCGATGGTCCTGCCTAACAGTAACAGCTCATAATGAATAATGCCCTTCCAATCCCACCATACACATAGCATCACCTTGTTGCGTGTTAACCCGGGTTTCGCCACAGTCTGTGAAGCCTGACCGGCCTTTGACCACGGTCTTTTTCGCACGTTCTTGTCATACGTGATCCACTTTACATCACCAGTTATCAACTTCTTCAAAAATGGTTCGGTTTCATTACGTCGTAATAAAGAATCACAAATGAGTACACGGTTCATTAGGTTTCTTTCAGTGAGCTCATGAGGCACCCAAATATCGAGCTTTTTTGTGCACCCAGCTTTTTTCAAATGCGCCAAAACCGTTTTGTGGTCAATTCCCAGTTCTCCAGCTACATCGTACCTACTAATATCTTGCTCCACTTTTTAAAAAATGGCATCAATTTTGTCCGTAACAGGGCGACCAAAGCGACGTGCATCTTTGATATCAAACTTTCCGGATTGAAAACGCTTAAACCAAATTTGCGCTATTCTCACAGATACTGCATTAGGTCCATAAACATCACAATTTTTTTTCGCGGCTTGTGTTGTATTTTTACCTTTTTCATAGTAAATTTTAAAATATATCGAATTTCTTCATTAGATTCACTCATTTTAACAATAAGAAAAACAAATGAAAATCACACATTTTCCTAATTTGAATTTGGAATTGTCTTCTTTAAAATTAAAACTTTTTAATGATACCAAACCAGCCAGATATAAATGGTATATATCGCCAAAGAGATCTTATAACAAGTTCATATATACTATATGCGAAAAGACTTTTTCCCCAACCTATGTATGTATGTATCTTATATATATATTTTTTCTATTGTATAGCGGGTAAGACCCGCGACTACGGCCACGTGGTTTTTTTTCGCGGAATCCTAATTTTAAAAGTAGCCTAAGTTACTTCTTGTAACATCAGCTATCTGCCAGTGAAAGTTGCTTCAAAATCGGTCCAGCCGTTTCAGAGATTACCTGGAACAAACAGACAGACAAAAAAAAATTTTGACATTACACACTGACACTTCAATTTTATTTATTTATACAAAGAGTGGAATAATGTGCCGGAGTCTGTTGTTCCTGACAAATATAATCTCAGTCTTCAAGTCACGAGTGAATAGGAATCTGCTAATTGTGCTCCGTCCTAGATTGCGTCATCACTCAACATCAAGTCAGACAGTGGTCAATATAAATCCATAAAAAAACTTTCGATAACGGATATGTCAAGAATTTGTGAGATGTAGGAACCGGCCGTAAAACACATAGGATGTACAAAAGGGAGTATTATTTAAAAAAAAACTTGTATTTTAACGCTTATATTAACAAACTATCTTATATCTACTCGACATTACTCATGTAAGGGGAACCGTTATAGCCCGCTTTTCTTATTACATGTCTCCGCCATTTTATTAAGAGTCACGAATCAGTTGTCGCTGACAGCGACGTGTTGTTACTTGCTACAAATGTTACATCAGCAAAAAGGCTGTTACCTAAAGTACCTACTTACATTGTTTTAATTTTTAAATCGCATAATATATCCATGTTTGAAATTAATAAGTAAATTGGCAAATGTATATGTGTGTGGGCGTGTGCGTGGGCTTGTGCGTTTGCGTGGGTGTGTGTGTGAATACAGGTGATTTTTTGAAATGGGCCTCCAACACCAAATCCGAAACCAAAACTACTCAAACGAGTCAGGGGGCTGATTTTGATGAAAATTAAAGCGGTGTCATTATTTCTTCTAATTATAGTTCTATTAATTTATTCCCTATATTTCTATTATTATTATTATTGCTATTTTTTATAATGTCGGATTTGATCTTGGAGGCCCATTTGAATAATTCATCTGTATATATATATACATATATTATATGTATAACTAAGTATAAAAAGGCTGACAGTTAGTAAGCAAGTCCCAAGTTGAGTGAGCCCCAACTGGTGTAAGTATATGTACAATCTAATCACAATTTATTTGGTAATGGAAAATTTTAACATCATCAAATTAATAAGAAACAATGCAATGCTTTAATAATGCAATTCTTGAATCGAATTTTTTGTACACGTATAAGTCTACAAACGTACTAGGCGGCCAAGTCGCGGCGGTCAGGTCGAAGCGGTTAGCGAGATCTACACTGTTCATTTTTCTGTTCGTATAGGTTCGCGTCTTACCGCTGTGTCTCATCTGATGTTGAGTGATGATGCGGTTTAGTATGGAGCACGTTTACCTAGAAGATATATACTCACTCATGACTTGAAAACTCCTAGATTATATATGTCAGGAAAAACAGACTCCAACAAATTATTCCATTCTTCGCCAATACGCACCAGAAAAATTCATAAAATTCTTTCAAAGTTTTAAGCGCATCCATTTCACTAACGATAAGCGGCCAGCGGCTAGAAGGATTTGACGCGAAACACACGCGATCAGCTTTTTCTTCTTCTGCATAATTAGAAACACAAGTAATGACTATTGTCGCTGATCGTCGTCAAGGGCGAAGAAGTGTTCAAAAAACAATCGTTTTTCAAATTCACAAGTTTTTAATTATAATAAGTTATATGATGTATGGTAAACACCACCTGTACACGATAATAATATGTATAATGTAAATATTAATAGACAATGGTCAAACGCGAATCTATACTGTAATTTAAAAAGGTTCATTTTATTACGGGGGGATTATTTGTTACATCACTTCGGGGTCACCACTTGTTGGAATTTACATAAGTTGTATGGTGCGTCGATGATAGCTACCCGTTGAACAAGGTGACGCATCACCCGTAAGGAGGGGTGCCCTGCGGACTCACCGTCCGCCTACCGGCCCATTGTACTACTGGACGAGGTCGGCAAGCTCTTCGAGCGTATCATCGTAGACCGCCTCGTCCAGCACCTATCGACGACGGGGCCGGACCTGGCGGACAACCAGTTCGGTTTCCGCTCAGGGCGCTCGACGATTGATGCCGTCATGCGCCTGAGAGGCCTGGCGGAGGAAGCAGTTTCCCGGGGCGAGGTATTACTGGCGGTGTCCTTAGACATCGCCAACGCTTTTAATTCCTTGCCTTGGCCATGCATCATGGAGGCACTCCGGTACTTCGGGGTGCCGTCCTACCTCCGCCGTATAGTCGGGGCATACTTGAACAGCAGAGCCGTTATTTACCCGGTCCACGAGGGCTGGAATCGGCGAGCCATGGTGTGCGGTGTTCCACAGGGGTCGATTCTAGGTCCCCTCCTGTGGAACATCGCATACGATTTCAGCCTGAGGTGTCGGGTCCCCCCGGGCGTCAGTGTCATCTGTTACGCTGATGATACACTGATCGCCGCGCGCGGGGGGACCCATCGGCAGGCGTGCCTTCTAGGCACGGCTGGGGTGTCCACTATCGTAGGTAGGATCCGGCGTCTTGGTCTGGAGGTGGCGTTGCAGAAGACCGAGGCCGTGATGTTTCACGGTCCTCGTAACCGTCCACCTCCAGACAGTAACATCGTAGTAGGAGGCATCTGCATCGGCATCGGGAGACCATGAAGTACCTCGGATTGGTCCTCGATAGCCGATGGGATTTTTCGGCACATTTTCGGCAGCTGCTCCCCAGACTCAAGGGGGCGGCGGGCGCACTTTCACGCTTGCTCCCCAACGTCGGGGGGCCCAACGCCACGTGCCGGAAACTTTTTGAAGGCATCGTACGATCGATGGCCCTCTACGGGGCCCCAGTATGGGCAAATCGCCTGGCGACCAAAAATGCTGCGCTACTACGTCAAGCGCAGCGAATATTGGCCGTCAGAGCAGTAAGAGGATACCGTACGGTGTCCTTCGAAGTGGCCACGCTACTCGCGGGATCCCCCCCATGGGACCTGGAAGCCAGGGTCCTAGCGTCGTTGTATACATGGCGCAAAGAAGCCCTGGCCAGGGACTCCAGACCCGCGCCTCGCGAGATCGAGGCGTGCCGGTCGGAGCTCCGCCAGGTTGTCATGGGGGTCTGGGAAGAGCGCCTACGACGCCCCAGCGCGGGCCCCGCCACTATTGAGGCGGTGAGGCCCGTCCTGCAAGAATGGATTGGACGAAGTCACGGCACCCTGACGTTCAGGCTGACACAGGTCCTAACGGGGCACGGTTGCTTCGGGAGGTACCTGTGTCGCCTAGGCCGTGAGGCCACGTCAGGGTGCCACCATTGTGACACGGGCGACGAGGACACGGCGCTGCACACACTCCAGGAGTGTCTAGCCTGGACGGAGCAGCGCCGGGAGCTCGTCGCCCATACCGGATTTGACACCTCGCTCCCGGCCGTGGTACGTACCATGATCGAGAGCTCTACCGGATGGGACGCCGTCTCCTCCTTCTGCGAGCAAGTCATGTTTGCGAAGGAGGAGGCGGAACGGGAGCGTGAGCGTACTTCCCTGCTCCGCTCTCGCCAAAGGAGGACGCGCCGACGCCGGAGGTCGGATGATGACCTTCGGCCGCCGTAAGCGGGCGGCGCGGGTGAGGCCCCTTGGGGTATAGGGGTTCTCACTCACCCGCATATGCCGTCGAGATGAGAGTGCGAGTGTTCCGCGCGCGCTCACCTCTCTTCCCGTGGGGCGCGTTACAGACCGCCCCACGCCTGGAACAGACCTAGTGGTGGCCAGGGGCCTAGTCCCCTGGCAATGGAAGAGGCCCAGTGAGGGGGGCCCACGCCTGCCAGGGCACGCGGAGTTGGGAATCCCGCAGTCCCGTAGCCCTGGCATAAGGCGCAGGACGGAACACCCAGGGGTTTTAGTGGGTATCCTTAACTGGGGAGTGGCAATAGCGTGGCACCGTTCTGACTGGGCACGCTAGTGCCACCCCCGATCTGGCGAATCCCACACACTCACACCGGTCGCGAACATCCCCCCAGGCTTCTGTGCCTGTCGCGGCTTAGTCCTCAAACGGATTTCCCCTGGCCAAAAAAAAAAAAAAAAAGGTGACGCATCACTAGGCGAGAGCCCATGGCTCTATTTGTGGGGGCTTACGTAAGTTGTGTGGTGCGTCGATGATAGTTACCCCATTGGATGGGGTAACGCACTAGTAGGCGAGAGCCTATGGCTCAATCGCCGTGAGGGGAGTACAAAATGAGACGATGAGTGGAGAGTACACTGAGATGTAATTATTGCTTAATTTATTTAACATTAAACTTAAGGCTATATAATATATATAGAAATCTTAAATACTACTGATAATATTTGTAACCTATGTATATATATATATATATATATATATATATATATATATTCTGAACATGGTCCTAAATGCATCTCCGAAGGTTTTGTCTGTTTTCTATATTGACAGATTTTGGCACGTACATGGACTACTTAGTTTAACCTTGCTAAATTATGTAGCAATAACCAATTCGATGTACGTGACGTAAAAGAGAACATTTTTTGAAGGTCATATTCTAAAAAATAAGTTATCTTCCTGTTCTATGTATGTATACCGCTTTGCAACATGTTATTGCTGTTTTAAGAAGAAAAAGCAGCAAAAACTCCCCAGTGTTGCGTAGTGAAAGTCACGGCCCTCATTAATAAGTAACACAACTCAAGGAGAAGGAAATACATAACAACTAACTCCACAGCGTCCATTTAAGTGCAACTGGTATGGTTAAGTCGGAATTCTTGGCTCTGTATATTGCCCGCCAAGAACGACCTCGCCGTCGCGACTTGTTCGCCTAGTGCGTTTGACTAAAGGTGCGAAATATTCAAATATTTGATTGCAGTCTACCTGAACGGCAGTTTGCAAACTTGATGATCATAAAACTTGGGAATGATTACGTCTAGACGGAGTTGTGATTATTCAAGAGGTCGTTGTCGGTCTAATACATATCGTGTAGGTACCTGTTTGGGTCGGTGTTTCTTCATAATAATCTTAGTTGATTTCAAGCCACCTATGCATAGTTAATCCATACGTGCAAACGTCAAAGTAGAATAAATGCTTGGAAACAGTTTTCCAAGCATTTAATTTACTTTTGACGTGTGCACGATTAGCAAGTTACAAGTTTCTTGACAGTTAAGACCGCATGAAAGAAATGACATTACTATTCTACTTTATTGTTGTGGGTGAAGTAATAGTGATGTTCTATGAGTCATATAAGGCACAGACTAACAAATCATAATCAAACTATACGCAAATAAATCGAAAGTAATCGATTTGTAAATAAAAAATGTTCTACTTTTAAGAAAAATAATACCGCAATTATTATAAGTGCTTATAAAATGGCTTATTTAATATATGTAAAGTATGTTCATTGAAATGTGAGTGATTATTTAATACATATTATAGTATTTTTTGCAAAAATATACAGATAAGTTAAATTTATTAAAACTTATAAATGAAGTCGATTTTTATAACAAATCGAGTCTGTAAGGCATTAGGACATTACTAATTGATCCGTTACCGAACTGTTAAATAAATGCTTGGAAAGGGTATACTTTTTGGCTATGTTCCACCAGGGACTCACAACGACCACGTTCACGACCGCGATTTATCCCGTTCCACTTGCTTGCCGGCATTACAATCGTAAGCCCAAGTGGAACGGCTATTCGATCCACCTATTGACATGGGTCGTTGTGAGCATTGTGTGATCGAAAATGATGACGTCATTAGTGACGTTTTCGCCACGATCACAACGACCGCGGTCGCCTTGTGGAACGGCTAACTGAGCCTTTTGGGCGTTGTGAGCTACTAAAGGAACGCCCTGAATGTCTGGTGTACATTCAGGCTGCCGAAACTAAATTCTGTCAAGAGTGAGTCTAATGTCTCTCCTCCTTCTAGAATAATATTAGTGTTACTGGTCGTTTAATGCATCTGTAGCGATGGCTTTAATGCGTTATTTGTGATGCGACACTGTTACTAGGTAATATTCAAATTAATTTATTTGTATAAAACCGCATCGATATCGGCCCAGTAGTTTTTACGTGAGTCCCGAACAAACAGACACGTAATCTAAAAAATTGCATCGTGTTCTCCGTCATTTATATAATATATTCCAGTTGTTTTTTTTTAATTAGCTTCAATGTACAGACGCGGCATGTTTATAATTTTATAATATTATAGCTAGTTTTTAATCTAACTTAATTTGTAATTTATTTTTAACTATATATTGTTACAACTTAAGTTCCGACAAAAACAAAATCCACCTGCATATCTGTAAAAACACTTTTTATTACCTGTCGGCATTTGAACTAATTGTAATTCTTTTGTGATCGTCTCCTGTTGTTTACTTATTTATTGGCATACGTTTCTAGAGAACAGCCCATTGTTTTATTGTACTCGTTTATGGCCGCTTGCAGCCGAGTCATTAGCCACGTGTTTCGGATTACGTCGACTACGATACGGGCACATTTGTGTTCGTGAGGTATAAAACGACGGCCTGATGGAGAGAGGGGGAGTCAAGCGAGAATCACGATCAAGACGTGACGTGTGTATAATCGGGAATCTAGTAGTGACAGACTTTGCGCGTTTTGTTGAATTACGACCTTCTGTATTACGTTTGGATTCGTTGTGTGCGGTTATATTTGTACCTGTGTTATACGTGTTTGTATGGTTCTAATAAACTCTATAATAATTCCAACGGTATTTTAATTCGAGTCCCGTAACTCGTAACAATATTTTATTTTTGTAACGTTTATCTTTAGTATTTAATTGTATCCATCGTTTATTATTTGTAATACAACATAATAAGGCATGTGTTGTTAGTGTGCCATAAACAATGAGGTATAATGTACGTACGTAGTACAAATAACTCAATGACCATAAAGAAAAAAATTAGTTTAGTAAGAAGTTGTAGCGTTTAAATTTTGTGGAATCTTATTGTAAGTTTTTGGTGCCATGCATACGATGCTTTTTGCAACACGGAAGAGAACTGTATAGTAATACTTAATGAAATTAAACATTGACAAATAACGGAGGTATATATACTAATGTAGTTAATCATAACGGCATTATTAATAATACGCATTTGGCTACGATCACAAACTCTAAAATTATTCCAGATGAAGTAGGAACATTAATTAGAGTGTGCTCTTAGAGACACACTAACAGCGTTTATATAATTATTAAAAAGATTGTGAACTATTAAGCCGATAGACGGTTCACTTTTGTATTTCGATTTGATGAAAGAATGAATATGAATGATGAATCAAAGTGATTGATATAACTATAGACTAGCTTCTGCCGGCGACTTCGTCCGCGTGGAATAGTTTAAAAAAAGTAAGTTACAAAACCCCTCCCGATTTTAAAACATTCTTCATTGATGCTCCGCTCCTATTCGTCTTAGCGTGATGATATACAGCCTAATTGTTTTTTAATGTATAAATTGTTTTATTGTATAATGAAGATACCGGCAATATGAATACTCAATTAGCTGCATAAGTTGTATAATAAGCTGTTTAAGTAATTAAAGTTTTTTAACTATCCCACGGGAATTCTTTAATTTTTCGGGACTAAAAGTATCCTATATGTTGACCAGGGATATAAGCTACCGCCATACAAAATTACATTTAAATCGGTCCAGTCGTTTCGGAGATTAGCCGGTACAAACAGACAAAAATAAGAAACAAAAAATTAAATAAAATCTAAATTAGTTCTATTTCACTTCTTACATCCCTCTAACTCGGTTTTTAGCATTTTATTTTCATTGTACAGAATTTTGACCTCTACGATTTTATTATAAGATGTATAGATAGACTTGTATCATTCATCTTATCCGTACAGGAATAGAAAATGAATACTAATAATTCCTGTGGCCGGGAGACATGTCATAAGAAGCGATAAAATCCAACTGTGGGTTGGTCAGGTGGTAGGGTATTTTCCCGACTGAATGGCTACCACCCCTGGTCTAGTATATGCCATATAGCAAGTAAATTTCAGCAGCTCCAAACTCTGACTTATACTGAGTAGAATAGATATATAATAGTAATAAAACAAGAACGAGAATAGATACTTAAATAGATGATAGATATACAGATATAAACAAAAAATTTAAACTGTAGAAAAAATAAAGACAAAACCATAAAATAAAAGTGTAATAATAGTATTAATAATTTTGAAAAAGAAAAGAAAAAAAAAGCAACAAAATAAAAATACCCCTTTTATCCTTGCTTTAAATCCGATAAAATAGAAATAAATATTTAAAAAAACCCTCTTTCATGACACACGAAGGAGGAGGCTGTCGAATTAAAAAAAAAGAGTATGCCATAACAACTTTGAGTTGTGTTCCGCCATTAGTTCCAGGTTCCAGTTCCCCTCAAGGCCGGCAGCACAATGGCAGCACCACTTTCCATTAGACCTGGGCCTAAAGCCTGCCTGCTGTGCTTCAGCAGTAAAAAAAATCAATGTCATTGAATATCATCGTGACCTTTCAGTTCTGTACCATTCAACCAAATAAATTAAATTTCATTAATTCGTCTAATATGAGTATTACAATAAACTGGTATTAGAGGCATCAACCAAATCGAGTAACTGTGATTCAAGGGACCAGATTGAAAGGACATAACGATATTCAATAACACTGAATGTATCAAATTTATGTTTACATGGATCACTTTGGTTGATTGATACAAATTCAAAAACAGAAATTAACCATCTAATATAGGCTTAAAATCGTTCTGTATTTTACCTATATTCACAACAAAATTGTTTTTAATTTGGCATTTATGTACGTATCCCAGAGAACATTTTAAAGGTAAAAAGTAGATTTGAGACTTTTGTACTGTAACTGGGGCTACGTTCAGTTAATTTTCCTTAATGTGCCCTAATTTTCGCGTAATGAGGTTTGAATACGCGTGACATGAATCACAAAATTGTCCAGAACCAAAATAGGACGTTTATTAAAATAATTTACTGTATACAACTGTATTTTCATCTCTGCAGGAATGAAGAACGAACACAAATTCCTCCAGCCGGGCAGCGTGTTATAAAAGGTGACATAACAACTCAGTACCAGGTGGAAGGATATTTGCCCGTATGGAGCAAGTATGGAAGGCTACCACCCCGTGGTCTAGAGTATGTCGCCATAACAACCTTGAGTTATGTTCAGGTTCCAGTCTCCATTTAGAGAGCGGCAGCACATTGGTAGCACCTTTGGTGTTACAAATTTCCATAGGCGTTGTACCCGCTTTCCATCGAGTGGGCCGTCTGTTGAACTTATCCAATAAAAAAAATGTCAATCCAGGCACCCGAATGGATTGGCATTCAAGCGTAAAACAAACAAACTTACATTTGAATTTATAATATTAGTTACCTAACTTTCATGCATTTAGCTGTGCAACATATCGTTACGAAATAGTGGATACACGTTACAATCCTTAATTGAGATTAAAGTAAAAACAAAATCATTGAAAAATCCGTCATGTCGCAGTCCTTTCTGAAGATGGAGGAAGAGGCATACGCGAACCCCGTCCGCAGCAGGCGAACCGGCGGTCATAGGCGCCGCTACGCGCATCTCCTCCTCCGATAGTTACCATCACAGGGGGCTACTGTCACGGGGGCGACAGCGGACTCCCCCCTCCTGCTGTACGAAGTGGGTCACCTGGCTCCTCGGGCTGGCCCAGTTACAAAGCGTAGGTGTGTAACTTTGTACAAAATCCCGTGACACCCCGGAAAAGCGCAATAAATGGGGCGCAGTTTAGGTTTAATGGGTAGTTTGGCGGCCGTTTCTCGCGACAGGTTCGTTTTAGAAGCGAACGTGGAGACCCGGTCCCTGAGAGTCCCACACACCCTCGATGCAGACCTTATGCCTGCATTTCGGCCCTTTCCGCGAAGGACCCAAGGACGGTGTCCAAAGACATTCCCATGCGCTATCAAAAATAAACTGCTTCGAAAGGTACCTGTGTCGCCTAGACCGTGAGCCAACGTGGGGGTACCGTCATTATGGCACAGGCGACGAGGATACGGCGCTGCACAGCTTCTAGGAGTGTCCTGATTGGATAGAGCAGCGCCGAGAACTCGTCGTCTTCACCGGATTTGACTTTTTGCTTCTCTACGGACTCTACCGGATTGGACGCCGTCTTCTCCTTTTAAGCATATCATGCTTGCAAAGGAGGCGGAGTGGGAGCGTGAACGGGGAGGTCCTTGCTCCGCTCCCGCCAAATTAGGACACGCCAGCACCAGCACCGGCGGGCGGCTTTCGACCTTCAGCTGCCGTGAGCAGACGGCATGGGTAGGTTAGGATTACCTTGGGTATTCCCGATTCTCACCCCCCTTAGAGGGGGGCCTCAAAGGTCATGCCAAGGCACGCGGAGTTGGTCAAGCTTCCGCTTTCCCGTAGCCCTGGCATAAAGCCCACGAAGAGGAATACAGAGAGGTTTTAGTGGGTATCATCCGTGACTGTGGCGTGGCAATAGCACTCTTATTTCTGGCTAGGAGTTCTAGTGTCACCCCGACCTGTCGAATCCCACACACCGGCCGCTCCCACTTCGCACGGCTGATGGCCTTCAATCGGGTTTCCCCTCGTAAAAAAGAACAAAACCAAAAAGAGAAGCTCCTTGTATATATACTTAGGCTATAACTAACTCTACTTTTTTTCTGGTTTCCAAGCCCTGGGGTGAACCGCTATGTATTCAACCGATTTAATTTCAAACTTGTGTATTATAGTTTATATGTTGACTTATCCCCTCCTTAAGGTACTTCGTATAACAGGTTACATGTTTCTGATTTTCAATATTACAATAACAGGAAAAGGAAGCATGTACGGCAAACAATTTCTTCGGAAATAATATTATTTTACGTTCAAATCAATCCTAGGGGAACATGATATCTCTCGGGGTAGTTGCTTCGACTTATTAGGGTTGCGTATTAGGCATATTGATGAAAAACCTTTACAAATATCATCATATTTGTCTGTACGCCTGTCATTCTCTCTATATATGTATGTCAGAGATATTTTTCTCATACACTATATAGTCTATATATACGAGTTTGATATAAGGGAATGCCTTCTGACACGTGATCAAAAAAATCGTGTGTCACCTCCGAGGCAGGACTGGAGTTTATTACTCCTCATGTTTGATTGTCTTGAGTGCGACCGAATAAGAGCGGTTATACGGTGTTTTGAAATTAGAAGGTCTTGCCTTCTAATTTCAAAACACCGTATCATACACTGATGGATATTACTTTAGACTAGCTGATGCCCGCGACTTCGTCCGCGTGCTGCGGTTTTTTAACTATCCCATGGGAAGTCTTTAATTTTTCAGGATCAAAAGTATCTTATATGTTGACCAGGGATATAAGCTACCACCATACAAAATTTCATTTAAATCGGTCCAGTCGTTTCGGAGATTAGCCGGTACAAACAGACAGACAAACAGACAATCAAACAAATAGAGAAACAAAATATTTGAAAAAAATGTAAATTAGTTCTATTTCACTTCTTACATCCCCCTGACTCGGTTTTTAGCACTTTTTTCATTGTACAGAAACTCGACTTCTACAGTTTTACTGTATGTATGTTATTTCATTGCATTAAAGTTTGAAATTGTAAAAAATAAAAAATAAAACATACCGCTTTTGAGTTAACGCTTGTATTATTTCACTCCTGATAAAATTTCCATACCGGGGGCTTATATGAAAATCGATTCTTAAAGATTAAACACCAAAAACTCGACTTATTTTGAGCTTGAGAAAGTCGTTCCCTATCTTACGCATTGTTCAGATCTAGCATGGTGATATTTTTCTGCTTTCGAGAATAAAGAAAAATCTAAAAGGAAAGCGTCTTGATGACGAGGAATCTGTAAAAATAGCTTCGCAAATAGTCCGGTCTAGATAGGTCGGAAAATAGGGGTAAGGGTGGGTTTGCAAAACTTCTCATAAAGTTGAAAAGTGATATGAACATTAGGAACATCATTATAAGCAAAATGGGAAAGTTCCTATTGATCCCATGTATGGTTAAGCACCTTGCATTCCTTCCTTTCCCCTCCTGCCCGCACATCCACGCGCTGGATAGAGGCAGGCGGTGCCACCTTTCGGCCAACCAAGATTCGTACGTCACGCGCTGTAGCGCATTTTTAATCTAAAAATCCCGCACCTGTTAGTGGTATGTGGACTCTGTGACCGACGCTTAATCTGAAGACGTGCCGAGGAATCCAAAGGTACGAGGACTGGGGATCCGCAGGTGGGTGCCACTTTAATTGTAACCGCCTCTGGACTTTTCCTCTCCATCACCAACAACATCTACATAAGCTACCCGCACTACCATATGTTAAAAAAATAATCAGGTCAACAAAGTTCACGAATATGGGTTTTTTAGATTCTTCACTTCTTCAAGCAAATGGTAAGTTCCAACATAAAAATACCTGCGGGAGCAGTTTGCCTGTTTGCCAACTTTTGGAATAAAAAATCCTTTTTCAATGTTCTGTAACCAAATGACAAAACAGTAGATGTTGACATCTTTACGGAACCTTTCACTGTTCGTGGGTTGATGCACACTGGCTAGTTTATTCTATTCGATTGCATAAGGGCGGGAATTGTGAACCATTGTACGCAGGGCCGTCTTTACCCAGGAGTGCAAGGGGTGCGAGACACGCGGGCGCACTCCGATTGACTTGATAAAAAAAGTGATTAAAGAACATCATCATGGTTTTTCAAGATCTGACTAACGACACTCCTCTTATGTATATTACCACTGTTAGGTATTACGGCACTGTTATTTGTTGTGAATTACTACTACTACTCTTCTGACTCCAATTAGGCGTGTCGGGCAGATGGAGATAAAATGAAATAAAAGGTTAAATTATATAACTGTCTTTAATTTACTTTGTATGTACGACTCGTCTCGGAAGGTAACGAGGGACGACTAAAGACAGTGCCAGGAATATCACATTACACATTACAATTTTTGCTCCACACACTCCAAACGACTATGGATATAAGTACATTTATTACTTAATTCAATTCTCAATTAAATGTACCTACTACGCTAATATGTAGGAGTAGAGCCAGATAGACTACGTCTTCATATAAATATCATCCATATAAACCCAGTAGTTTATGAGTAAAATGACTGAGACGCACATAATGAAAGGGACGGGCGGCCGTGAATTAATAATGATTTTTGCTAAAATGGCTAGAGAACTTTAAGAGATGAAACATAAAAATTAAATGCTATTTATTAATGTTGATAAGTACGGGGCGCAAGGTAATTTTCGCACCCCGGCGTCCACTATGCTTAAGACGGCCTACACGCCATTTCTATTAAAGAATTAACTTAATAGTGACACCCAGAATCGAATAATGCTTGATTAACTTTACAAATTCGCAACCTAGTCGCTAAGCGTCAAAGCCCTATTGTAGATAAAGAAGAAAAAAGAAAGAAAGAACAACACAAAATAGTACTAAGATAACAAAGTATATATAAAATTATACAGATACAGAAATTGTATGCCGCAATTTGAAAATGAGGTAGGCACTCAGCATTTTGCTGTGCCGAATCGTAGTCCGACACAGTGCTGATTTTCAATGCCCACCTCCTCAATCAGAATGCGACCCGTATTAAACATAAAAAAATGTTTTATAAAAAATATCATAAGAATGAAAAAAAAGTAATATGTAATCACACTAAATATATACAATTTAATTAAACCTAATACCGATCCATATTTATAATTATATGCACATATTAACAAAGCTTTAGAAAGCGGCAAGTTTTTTTTACTCGTTTATTTAACAGAATATTTGAAGATTGCACTCGTTTTTGAAAAATTATGATGTACGGATTATGTGGTCATTGACTTGTTTGTGGAATAGACTAGCATCTGCAAATGCGAAATTAATCAAACTCTACTCATTAATTAGTTTCCCGGTCACAAATTTTTCATGTTATTGTTCTTTTTCACCTTTTTTGTAAAATTAATGTATATTTATTTTTTATATTTCCTCTGTCGTCTGTATAAGAATACAGCTGTAAGCCCCCAATTAAAATATAATAAAATAAAAATTGAGAGGAAAATAATTGAAGTGGTATGGAAATGTAATGAAAAGAGATGAAAATAATACTGTTACGAGCTACAGGACTCGAATTAAAAATGCCGTTGGAACTGCTATACAATTTATTAGAACTGTACAAACACGTATAAAACAAATACAAACAAAACTGGATGCAACCAGTTCACACTGCACGATTCAATTCAATTCGAACGCGCAAAGTCCGTCGTCTATATCGCTAATCGAGAGTACTAGAGAACGTCTTACTCGTTTCGTAGTAGTCGCTTGACTGCCCCCGCCCCTCCATTCGGCATCGTCTTATACTAACTACACAGTACAAAGAAATTGGAGGCGCACACTGAGTTTCTTAGAAATATTAATTTGCACACCTGCGAACGTCCACAAAGTCGAAAACAATAACAACGGGGATTAGTGCGACCCTAATGATGGTTATAAAATAAGTAGAAAAACAATAGCATGTTACAAATTCAAAACAAAGGATTCCCTAATCCGGGAGGACAATAAGCTGCGCTTACAATAGGCTGTGCGGCCTATCTTTGATGGCATGTAACAATACTATAAAAAGTATTATAAACTGGAAAATTGATTGATTCTATCTGTGGTGACTTGTTAAAAGCCCAGTAATGGGCCATAGCTGGGCATTAACTCGTTAATCCATTAATCGTTAATTAACGAAGTTAACACTTCGATTAACGGATTAACTTTGATAAGTTAACTTAAAAATATGTTTACGGACTCGTTAACTTCCGTTAAATTTCCCAAAGTCTTTAAACAAATCTTTAAAGAGCAAAGCTCAAAGTCTCTTCAAGATGTAGCTAGACATAAAGTCGAAAGACTCGTTAAATGATGTGGCATTCCTCGGGGAACGGATATTCGCAAATCTGTTCATGAAATATAATACTGATATACCCTCAAGCGCTGCAGTTGAACGTCTTTTCTCCATGGGCAAGGATATACTACAGCCGAAACGAGCCTCAATTTCAGACGAGAACTTCAACATATTAATGTTCTTAAAGGGGAAATATTCATACTATGCCAGATGACTAAATTGACAGATAAATTGGACGGGTTAGTATCGCTTCGTCTAAGATGTAAATGGTCTATGTAGCAATTCGTCTAATTAGCAATTGGTCATTATATTACTATCAAATCGTCATAAAATTAGTGTTTCGTCCAGAACGCAACTAGTCTATCTTAATAAAATAAATTCTTAACCTTCATCCAAATGAATGAACAAACATTGTTTGTCAACATGCCTATATTAAACACTCTAATTATACCCGTCTCTTTTTTGTTTTTAACCTGTTAACTTTCAGAACCAACAGTTTTTATAAGACGATGCAATTTTTATTACGTATTAACGTTAACTTGCGTTAAATTTTGCTGAAATGTAACTCTTTAACTTAAAGAAGTTATCTTTTTCAGTAATGGATTAGCGATTAACTAAAGTTAACTATTGGATTAACGGTACACAACAAGTGGGTTATTATTATAATGTGAATAGCTGATAGTCATCCAAAAATTGTTAAACAAAATAAAATAAATAAAAATACCTATATTCTGAACATGCTCGTAAGATGCATTTTGGAAGGTTTTGTATGTTTTCTATATTGGCAAATTTTAGCACGTACATGGGTCTCTCAAAGTTTTGGCCTTGCTAATTATGCAAGAATAAATAATTTCATAACGTCAAAGTTAAAGAATAATAAGTTAAATAATACATTCAGACCGATACACGTAATAAAACCGCCACGTTTGGCAGAGCGACGCATATGTGGGATGCAGTTCCGCGTGTCCACATAAAACATGCAGTGTTGCGGTCAAACATTGCACGGGTTTCGCTTCTACGTGAATGTTTTTTATTGCATGGCGCTATTCCTATATTTTTGCAACGGATTTAAACTCTGAAAGCCTTTAATTCGAGTGTCTTATGACCCTGTTTCATCTGCGTTAGTGTTAACGATTAACTACATGAATGTATATGCATGAGTTATCTTATATATAAAAATCAGTTGCTGTTCGTTAGTCTCGCTAAAACTCGAGAACGGCTGGACTGATTTGGCTAATTTTGGTTTTTAATTATTTGTGGAAGTCCAGGGAAGGTTTAAAAGGTAAGTAAATATGAAAAACATGCTTGGAATATAGTAAAAACAATAATTTCGCTTTCCCTTAGAAACTATTACTAGCTGCCAAACATTTGATGTTCGTCCCGTCGTTTAGAAATCGACGTTTTTTAGTTATTGATTCTGAGGCGGTACGAAGTTTGCCGGATCAGCTAGTCTGTCAATATTTATCATTAGTACATTAGTAAAGTTCTACTCCCATCTGGTATTACCGCGCGACATATTATTTCTTACGTATTTAGTGTGTTAAATTTTCTACATAACATCTAATGTGTCTCGCAATGTGTTGTTACCTAATAAATGGCTTTTCTTTCTTACTTTCTTTTTTCCCAGAAGTTATTATAATTTAATGCCTTAATTGCGTTCACGTTTATAATGGGAGTAGAAGTTGCTGCTCTCGTACACCTACTTCACGAGTACCTACTCTCTCTCTTTTCTTTCTCTTCCTTCTCCCATTTGTTTGGGGTCGGCACATAATGTCTTTTCCTTCCATATTCCTCTCTAGGACATACGTCCTCTGTCACACCACATATCATCATATCATCCTTCACACAATCCGTCCCTCTCTATTTTGGTCTACCTTTCCATTTATACCCGTCAATCTTGCTGTTTAACATTCTTTTTGTCACGTGACTTTCATCCCTCCTCATTAGGTATATGCTCATACCACGTTAATCTCCTTCCTCTCAGTTTTTCAGTCGCGTGTGCAACTTTCAAAGATGTCCGCCATCTTTTGATGGAATGCAGCAAAAATAAAGATGGCAGAGAACAACTGATGAGGGAGTTGGGACTGAATCGTTTTGATGTAGGTATTATTAGACATTCTGGCAGAGCCAGCCTCAAAGAAGGCTAGTTTGTTAGCCAGCTCATTATTTAAAATGTAATATATAAGTTATTGTATGGTTAGGAGATGATGGGGCTGACATACCTATGTGACAAGTCCCAAATAATTGCAGAGAAAATAAAAACTTTCAAAGATCCCCTTATGTACTAATTTCTCACCTTATCCATTCTTGTAACACCACACATCCATCTCAACATTCTCATCTCAGTTGAGTGGAGACGTTTGTAGTTCATCACTTTAGTGGTCCAACATTATCGATCGTTTTTTTTTCTTTTTTTTTACAGGGGCTTTGAACCGCTTCCATTATGTCAGCCCCATTGTACCTTTTCTTAATTTATTATAACGTACATTAAACTAACATAAAATTAATTGGAATCCTAAGTGTATGTGAGAATGTTTGTGATCAGCTCCTCGCAGACAAGGAGCTCATCACAAACTTGCACATTGATACGTTACCGATCGTATAGCAGATTTATATATCTGACCTTTTATTTTCAGTGGCATTAGTTTATCGCATGTCACACCAGTTACCTATCTCCACTTTAGCCAAGCTACATTTATTCTTCTCCTTACATCCTACCAATAACACATGCTTAACTTGCTTAGCTATATATATATACACATTATACAATGTGTGTATTTATCTGTCGATTATTATTATTAATTTTACCAATCTAGCAATAAAACGCTATACCGCATACAAACATTTACTAACTTGTTTACGATAGCAATCTTGTGGGGTGCCACACAGTTCTCAAGCATTATAGGCTTACCGCAAGGTATGTACGATTTTCACCCCTTCACATCAAACTCAAAACAGTTCTACACGATCAAATGAAAATGAATGTATTTATTTCAAAATCTTATCAATTACATTTTATGTATATAAGTTTTATCTATGCGATTACTTATTGAAAGTCACGGGTCTACCACCACTACCAAAAAATTTTTGTTACTGTTAAAGGAGAATATATTTATGGTGTTTTGTAATATATGTTGAAGTACTCTATATAATAATACGTGAAGACAAAACTTTGTACCCCTTTTTACGAAAATTGCGCAAACGGAGGAATATAAAATTTCACACACTTATAGTTTATATATAGAAGAAGCGACGAATACAATTTTTTTAAATTATGCATAAGAAATACATTAAATCAATAAAAAAAACATTACACACACTACCATGTATTTGACACACACACGCATATAAACTCTTTTATTTGTTGTTCAAGTCAAATTGACAGTGTAGCCTTGGTGAAATCTGTGATTATTGAAGTATAGTCTTTGACATTAATTATTGTGGTCGAATTTCGAGCACGGCCGACCACTAGTGCCTAATAATACACTACTACAAATGACTTGGTTAAACTAGGTTTAACAAAGTATATTTTATGAATAATAATTACTGAAAAAGCTTGGTAGCGATCGCATTATTCCCATTCGGTGCGGTCGTCTAGAAAATCTCTCGTCGTATAATAAACCTATACCTTGTTTTTATTACAAGATAAATTTTGGATAGTTTTAGTGAAATTGAATACATACTTAAATGATTAAACATTTTCTATTGTAATATCTAACTTTAGATGTGGCTAAGAGGTCTAAAGGCCGATTTTTCAATCAGCAGATAAAAATTATCAGTCGAATAGATTATAACACTGGTCAACAGTGATTTTGTTACCCTGGATATTATAATACTTCGAATAATTTTAACTCAACGATTAAACTGTGAATTTTGGAATATTGGCTTTAGTTTTTTTTTTAATTTCCATTTTTATACAACACTAAAAACCAGTAAGTGTTGTTACGTGCGAGCGGGGTACGCACTTAGGATTGGAAGAAAACACCAGTTTTTAAATAACGCTTTTATTGACTTACACAGCCGTGCGTGAATACACTCTGCGGGGTTGCCCCTACACACAACGAAAAACGCACTGTACCGACAATAAGATGTCTCCCTCACAATACCGTCGCCGATATTGCGTAGATACACCTTCTGCTGCTACAGTGTCCGCCACCGAATTTACCGCGCGTAGCTCGCCTCTGGACCTCCTTTTAAACTACGCGAAACTCCTTCACTCTAAACTGTCAACTACACTTTTCACTAAATTCACTACTAAACTCATCACTGTCGTCTATTAAACTCTTCTTCCAACTTCTTCGTTTCGCACTTGTCGCTTCACTGTCTTGAACTGAACTCAACTCTAAAAACTACCCGGTAGGCGCGCCTTACGCTGCTTGTATACCCGGAAGAATTTTCTGGAACCCATAATTTCGTTATTCTTTTATTTACTATCTGTCCCTTTCTAAGCATCTATCTATCTCTGTCTTTTCCTTCCCGAACCATCTATCCGAGAACTTTCGTTTATACATCTATCCCTTTCTAACATCTATCTCTGTTTTTTCCTTCCCGAACTTTCTGTTCTAGAACTTTCGTCCATCGTCTATCTCTTTCTAAAATATATCCGTCCTTGTCTTTTCCTTCCAGAATTTTCTAGCTTTTCTAAAAGTTCTTAAACTAACTAGACGGTTCCACCATCATTCGCCACAGTATGAAATAAAACATTACAATTATATACATTAATATCTAATATTTATTGAGAAATACTACTGATCGTTATGTTTTATATTTAATTAATGTATATAGATGTAAAAAGAGAGAAAATCTGGTGAAAGCTATCTTTTACTTCAGAGAGACACCTATAAGATTTTCGTCTATACTATTTTTGGGGAAAATTGCCGTTGTACAGACCAAGAGTAATCTGCCGGTATGTAACGGTCACGACTACCCTGTTACCTTTCCACCATCACTATTAAGTGTTGGTAGAAGTGCTCACCCTGTTCCACACTCAAATTCTTAAGATTATCAGGAAATCTAAACCATAACTGAGGAGAAAGTGTAACTTTATACTCATATTCACTCTAAAAATCTTACGAACCATAGCCAATTTCGTACTTCCATGAATATATTCGCAAATTATGTACTGGAAATTATAAAAAAACTGCAGACATACATAGGGCAACAATGATTTTTTAAAATTTTGTTGACCTGTGTAATCTAACTTTTGAATTTGTTTTCAAAACCCCCCGATTTGGAAACATTCTTCATTGGTGCTCCGCTCTAATTGGACTTAGCGCGATGATATATAGCCTATAGCCTTCCTCCATAAATGGGCTATCTAACACTGAAAGAATTTTTCAAATCAGACCAGTAGTTCCTGATATTAGCGCGTTCAATCAAACAAACAAACTCTTCAGCTTTATATATTAGTATGAGATAAGATGAATAACTTTTATCTGGTGATTGAAAAATCGGCCCTAAAACATTTAAACATCGTTAAATAGTGTAATTCATTGCAAAAATCCTATTTGTAATGTACAAAAATGATCTAAGGATAATAAACAGTGTAATTGTAATTTTTGCATAAGGTTCGTATTTGGCCTACGCAAGTATGACCATGTCTCTGAATTCCGAAAAAAACTCAAGTGGTTGCCAATTCGATTTCGCTGGAATACTCACATCCTTTCTTTTCTCTATAGTATTTTATTTGTCCCAAGTACTCCTAATTACCTTAAACATCGTTTTGAATTTCTTTCGTGCTCTCATAATTTACGCCCTTCTACTAAACTTAAATTGAGCACTCCTGCGCATAACCTAACTTTTTACAACAATTCTTTTACTGTTAAGGCTATACAACTTTGGAATAAGCTTCCTGTTACTATCAGACAAGCAAAATCAATAGCGATATTTAAAACCATGATCAAAAAATACTACCTGTCGTTGGAATATGATACTTAAATTCATTTATAAATATTTATATATTCTGTAGATATGTAATATATAAAAATCTACATATATATATATATATATATATATATATATATATATATATATATATATCATTTATGTATTTATTATTAAAATGTAAGTAGTTCGTACTATATGTTACGTATACCACCATCGCCATTATCATCTCAATTCATTCCTGGGGTTGTCTGGAAGAGATCGCTTTTTAGCGGTAAGACCGCCCTTTGTACACAACTAGATATAATTTTAGTCTTTAAGTTCATTTTTGTATTGGTGTATAATAATAAAGTGTTATCTATCTATTTATTACCCGTGCGCAGAAGGTTTGCCGATAGACTCATGATGTCACGCGTCGATGGTCAGTACGTTGACAAAAAAGGTTACATAAATAGTTGTTGCAATAAATTTATTATTGTATATACTTTATATAACTTTCTATATACAATAATAGCAAGTAATACTATAATAGTAAGTAGTCATCGGCAAATCTTCTGCGCGCAGCTTATAACGTGTGTCGCTCATTTCACTCTGATTGTAACAAGTACTTCTCATCGTCAACTTATGCCCGGTCCTTTTATGTAGTGAGGAAATAAAAATCTGTTGAATATTCTCAATAATTTAATAGGCATTAACAATACTATATCCATTTTTTTTTTTAATTTTTAAGCTGTATTCTTCTACGACAACTAACTTAAGTATTCAAGCAATAGATTTAACTGATGGCACTCCAAGTCGCAATCTATCTTTTAGAGTAACCAGTCTCTTAAACATACGCAGTTTGTTACTTGTAAATGATTTACTTGTGTCCTTTTCCTGAAAAAGAAAAGACATAATAATTTAAATTACTAAACTGTACGGATAATGCATAGGACTGAAAACGGCGTTGACTCTATTTACATCTCGCTACTGTTCAAACCCTCAAAGTAAATGAGTTCTCAAGACCACACAACAACTGAAAACTTCATTAAGACGAGTAAATCACGCTCGACAAGTGAGACACTTCTCTCTCGTTCGCTTATGGCCGCTTCCTACACCTTACTATTCATTCACTTACCCATGGGTTGAATTTTGACATAAGATTTATGGAGCTTATTTCAAATTATAACCTATAGAATGGTAAATGAATGGTTGGTAAGATATAGGAAACGGCCATTAGGCGACTCCAGCTGAAGTTACCCGAACGAGCATTATATAGCCGAACATGAAGCATGACTTAGTCTCATTCTATACCCATAAAATAAAGTGCTCAGTGCACCTACAGAAATTTTCACTTCAAAAATACATTGTGGTCTCAGACAAATAAAATAGGTAGAGTGTCAGTTCTCAGAGTGAAGTCAGCTAAAATGCGTTATGTGCCGTAATGCGTTACTAGAACTTATTAAGTAATTTGATTAGTGTGTATTAAGGCGGAATAAGTAGTTTTTAGTGGATAAATTGCTTTTAATTAACCACACAAACACACATCATGTTTATACTAAGTTTTAAAAAAATTGTAAAAAAGCCTCACTTCATTCCATGTTCATGTATGCAGTGTCTATACTTTGATTCGCCTGAGATTGTGATAAGCATTTTATAATTAATAATATTTTGCTATTGGTAATGTGCATGCTGACAGCTTTAATCCCATTTTTAATATGTATGGTTATAATTATACATGAAACATCTTAATGACAACTTTACATTGAGACTATCAATGTATGAAATCAGGCAATTTACCATGTTAATTTAAATCATAATAATGTGCATATATATAAATATATTTAATAGACAACTACATGCAAGATGAATTATAATTATTTTAACATTATTTATATTGATAAAATGTGTGTATGTTCTCGACCTATACATAAAATATAGATTTAAATTACAGAAAACAAATCATTGGATGTCTTCTTATATGACTAAACATCCAAAGCATCTACTTATAGAACAGTTTCTGATCACAGATACAAGGGTCCAGAAGAAAAGATATTGCAAACATATTGTAGGTTTTAAAAACAATGACTTTTAACACTATATATTATACTTAAATAAGTTGGACACAAGTTTTGAAATAATGTAAAGGATAAATATAAAATTAGTTTTAGAGTCATTTTTGCACACCATGAAAATGGTAAAATGTATAGAAAATAGAGATAATGGTTATGATTATGCATGTGTGGTAGATCATAAGAACCAAATTCTAAATTTACTTACATCAGGGAAAAAATCTATTTCCAAAAGTATTATTTTATCATATGTCGATGCAACAATTACAGGTCCTGATTTCCTTTCACATACATCAAGTTGAACAGCAAATTTTCCCTCTGGCAACTCGGCTAGTTTCTCAAAAACAGGTCTGGTCGCCCTTTTTTGACTGGAAAGTCTATATAACAAGATCTCACCGGCCTTTGTCCCAAATAAAACAAAATCAACATAAAAAAACAAAGCTGTAATTGGTGGAAAATCTAAATACAGATGCCTATATTTATCTGTTTCTATTTTGAATAAGTTTCTAGAATAACATACAAAGTTTCTATCATTCACAGGGCATATGTGTTTAATCTGCGCAAGCCACTGCTGTGGACAGTTAAGAGATTTCTCAAATACTGTACCATTTTTATAAATATTCAAAATCTTCCCAGAGTCAGTGAATACATGAATTATGCCATTATCATATTGCATATCTTTGATATCATATTTACATTGGTGCACTAATTTAGATGACAAATTAGTAAAATGTAAATTACATTTGTACACACCTCTATTATGATAAAAAACTATCTCTTCACATTCTAGTACAAAGTTGTCAGCTTCGAAAAAAGCCTCAGTCATGATTTCTGGATTTTCTACATTTCTTTGGACTAGTATCCCAGATTTCAAAAGGATTACTGTGGCAAAATCATTATTAGATATTTTAAAACAATTTATTTCGGGTACTGCAGATGGTATGTATTGTAGAATATTCATATCGTAAAGAACAATTCCTCTGGTATCTTTTATAGGTAAAACTCCATAGTATATACTTAAAGCATATTTGTTTTGATTAAGAGAAAAATTATAAAACTCTCGAACTTTTACTTCGAAATTAGTTACTTCGGACCACATTTGTAAATTTTTATAGACGTTATACCACTTTAGATCACACCCGGATTTGGTTTTAGCAATTTTTGATTGGTATTCGCACTCTTTTAGACATATTTTCTTCCAAATATAGTCCGAATCGTCGATTACTTCTTTCCATTTTTTACAAACTCTACGACATGCTCCAAGGGTTTTTCCGTCTATTTTTATTAATATTTCGACTAAAGCTTCCAATGGTAGGCTGTTGATATCGGTCATTGTAATAAATACTGGAATATTTTATATTTATAATAGACTTACTTGCAATCACATTTTATTTGGCTGTAACCAAAAATAGACGATTCAATAACAATTTAAAATGTGTTCATGTTGTTTCTATAGATTGTATTTAATTTTTGATAAGAGAAAAGTACCTAAATTATATTAATTTTACAGAAAAACTTACATGTTTACATATTTTATTCAACCTTCCCGAATTAGCGAAAAAATCTCTATAAAACTCGTGACTTTGACGTTTTTGTTTAGTGCTGCTATTTTTTGACATACATTCTTCGGTTGGTAAAAAGTACTTTCCAGAATTAAAGTGCTTTATTCAATGTCCCGCGCCGTTAACGTAGTGAATATAATAATTATATTCTTTAATGCGTATAACCATACATTTTATAGAGTAGTTTAGAGTCAAATCAATTGAGTTACTTTTTATCATCTTACAAAACGCCGATACCATTGTATAGTGAGATTTTTAATAATCTGGACTAAAATGAATTGCTAAGCTACAATTGAACTTTTTTTGATGTCGCAAGCTTGGAGCACAGTGTTGTAGTATGGCTTATTAATAAGTGAGTGTCAACAAGGGAAACATACACATATGTCGAAGCTATATGGTCTTTGCATGTTCTTCAAATAATGAAGAACAAAAATACTACTACTAGTCATAAACTTAACAACTTTTTATCATTTAAACTACGCAAATCCCGTTAAGAAACTACATTTATATGTTCCCCTACTAATGTTCGCCCTAGGAAATTACTATAGACCATTTACTCGCACACACTTATCGACGTAATATGTTTCATATCAGAATGGCAAAAGAACTTAATAAATTAGGTAAGATGGATTACTTGCGTACCTGGGTCTGAAAACGGGGGATGCTGAAGACCGCGTGAAGTGGAGTACAAAAAATAGGAAAGAGGACCCTGGACGTCTCAATACAACTCACTGTATAAGTAGAATCAACAACTCACCACTGGCAATGTGAGTGGAATCAACAAATCGCACAACTCAATTAAGAACAATACTACAATGCTCCAGGCTTGCAACTTAAAAAAGGTCGATCGCAGCTATCATTTTAGTCCAGGTAATTAGAAATCAAAGTATACCTAGATTTTATACGAGCGTTGCTAATTACGACATCATTTGTATGTACGAGTCAAGTGGCGTATTAATTATAGTTTAAACAGTAATTAAAATTATTTCTATCGGGACATTTTAAAGTTTTGAAAATGACATGGTATTTTAACGCCCGCTCTGTTATATGAACATAAGAATGATGTGTGAATGTGTCAACTACCCAATTGTGAACTGAAATCGATAAGGCCTTCTCCAAACTTTTGCTCGACCCGTGTTACTTCCAAAAAGTCAACTTACTTAAGTGACTTTGTTTTTAACTTTTGATATTTGATTATTTCTTTTTTGTAGCCTTATTAACATATTAATGTTCTTCGAATAATGGAGACAAATCCAGATAGAATATTTTCATTTGAACTTCGATCCCACATTTCGCAAAATACAGATTCAAAACTTAAAAATGATCCCATTTTCATGAAATTGCTATAATTATATCGTTGACAATGGAGTTAATATTGGATACTTTTGGTCTCTCTGTTATAAGCCACGCAAATTGGTAATGCGCTGGAAGTGCTTGTCAAATTAACGCCCTTGTGACGTTATCAGCAAAGAAAAAGTACAATTAACATTAAATTTAAAAAAATCAATTAAGCAATTTGTTTATTTTTTACTTTGAATAAAAGCTCGAATGATGCGAAACCCACATTTCAAACGAATACACCAGTTATTTTTTTAAATTGCTTGCATTTTTCGCACAGAATTTATTTAATGCTCGCGTCACGAAAGAAGTTCCAAGAAAATAAAGGAATTAAAAGTGGCAGCTCCACTTTTGTTCGTAAAATAGTCGGGAATTAAATTTACAGTTTCAATTATGGAACATTTTGTATTTATTATTTAGTACATTTGCATCGATTTACATATTAGCAAATAATTACTCTGGCATCATTAAGTACGGCGATTACAGCGCCGCGTCTGTGAGACTTTTGGGCGCGCACTCTAACTAACAAATTACACACTATATTTTGTAAACTTTTGTGTCATTAAACGTAATACACTTTTTACAAATACTGCTAAAAGTAATTGTCCTTTGTGTCCGGAGTTATTCATGGGGGTATTAAAAATAAAATAAAATTATAAAAACAACCCAACAATGCAATAATTTAATTAAAGATAAAATTCATTACATTCACCACTTACAAAATTATATAAACAGTTTTGTTCATTGCTCAAATTAACATTCAAAACCTTGAGACTTCTTATTTATAATATCCTTGCTACACCTGGGATAATGTTATTGTTAAAATATTACGCAGATGTAGCCGAGTTTAATGCGTTATTTGAGATGCGACACTGTTAGTGACTCTTTACATGTTAGACATTGTTTTCTTCCATTAATCCATATTATGAGCTCAAACTAGTACCGTGGGATTTTTATTTAAATTAAAACCATGTACGTCTCACTTGAAAAATGTATATGGAACTCTTTCTTTTTAAATCTCATATGGTCTGTAATTACTCTAATGGCCGCTTACTGTATCTTACCTTGCATTCACTTGCCTTACCATTGGTTGAATGGTGACATTTGATGTATGAAGCTTATGTAAAATTTTAACCGATAGTAAGGTAAATGAATGGTCGGTAAGATATAGGAACCGGGCATAAATTATCAATTCACCATAGATAATGAAAAAGAATTAGATAGCATACTCAACAGTGACGTCAATAATTGATAGATAACGTATGTATGTACGTATATATCTAATCATTAATGGCGTTATTTTTTAACGCTATAAACAAGATGCATTTGGCCGCAGTCATTAAAACTAACATTATCCAGGTATAGTAGGAACATTAAGAGTACGTACTTTCTAAAAGCACAAAATTTCTTTGATCTTTTAGGTATGTAAAATCTGTAAATAAATGGTATTTTAAAAAACAAACCGCACACTAATGTCTTATATAAAAGGAATGATCATAAAAATTAAACATATAAATGTATAAAATCAATACCTTAATATAACTACACATTTTAACAACAGATAAATAAAACTAGATGTGCTTCATGGATAAAGTCCGCGCCACAAAATAAGTCCCATAGACGCGGCGCTGCAATCGCCGTACTTAATCCTCCCAGAGTAATTATTTGCTTGTCAGTAGATCAATGTAGATAATTACTGCATAATACAAAATATTTCATAATTTAAACTGAATTCATTTAATATTTTCATAAGTTTTCGCTACTAGTGTACATAATAAAACTACGTTTTAAGCGCGGTAGTTTTTTTTATTTTTATTCTTCCGACGTTTTGGCCACTTTTCAGTAGCCGTGATCACGAAAAATAAACATTTCAAGTATTATATAATATATAATATCAGCCCATAAATGTCCCACTGCAGGGCAAGTGTCAATAAGTATTGTTAAAATTTTATTTAGCCTACAGCCAACTTGTTAATTTTAATTATTTCGTTTTAATTTTGTTTATGGTTATTATTTATTCTATGGGAGCCTAATCTAACTCACCACCACTTCGCAACATTTGTTGTGGCTTGAAGAGAAGAAGCGGCGCAAGAAACTTCAGCAAATATGCCTAGCTCTAATAATTTATATAGTTTTAAAAAGGTTGGGAGGTAGAACAACATTTTTAGCAAATTACTGAAAAGTAGCCTAAACGTGGGAATAATAAAAAATAAATTACCGCGCTTAAAACCGTTAAATCTTAGTTTTATTATGTATATTTATTTTCTGATTACTTTACGCACAAAATTCTATCAAATAGCGGAGCTGCTACTTTCAGTTCCTTACTTTCCTTGGGAGTTCTTTCGTGACGCGAACTCAAACTACATCGCGATGGTAAAATATGGTGACAAAATGGGGTATATATAAAATTTTCATATATATAAGGTAGCGATGGGTAACCCAAACGAAATTTCAAACTATGAGCCATCGCCATTCGGCTAGTTGTGATTGTGTGTGTGTGATTAAATAGCCTATTAAAAAAACCAGCACGTACTCAATTCTGATATTACTATCTAGTCTAAATTGTAGGATTGCCCGATTTCGGTATTCTGATAATTCCTATGGCGTGCATGTGGCGCGCCACTCTATCTTTATAAATATTTGTAAACGAGAACTCGTGAAATAAATGTTTAAAATTTATTATTATTTCTATCTGTTGACTGTAAAATTTGATATTTGTAGTAAAAGTTTTATCTTTAAAATAGTGATATATAGCTAAAATAATTACATCAATTAATATCATTTTAAATAATTATAGGAACTAGATTTACATCTAAACAACCGGAACCATTGAAAAAGCATACAAAGGAATAACAATAATTTGCATCAACACCAAATACCGTAATATTAAAAATCTTGTAAATCCAACATTACTAGATGGCGCTACTTAACCATTATTGAAAACATTTTTCAGACGACATTAGTCAAAAACTCAGTCTGCAGTCTATTTGTCTGAGATGAACTAAAAGTATGTTTAACTAGGTAATGCCCGCGACTTCATCATCCACGCATGAATTGAAATACCCGCGGGATTCCCGGGACACAAACTATCGCAGATTTTAAAAAAGAATGTAAGCTATCGCTTTAGTGGAAACTGTGTCGGAATAAGCTAATTTTTATGCCTCAGAAAAACTTCAAACCGCTCTCGGGAAAAAAAATCACACATTTTATTACATAAAATTTACTATCGATCAGTGAAAAAATCACATTGGAATTCGAATCTTTTCTTAATCTGGTCATTTTAAATAATTCCCAGAAAAATTCCCATGGATAAAAAGTAGCGTAAATTTTAAGTCTAGGAATTTGGTGTCGATCAGCGAAAACCGCATCGAAATCGGCCCAGTAATTTTTAGGTGATCCCCGAACAAACAAGAAATCTAAAAAAAAAATGCATCGTGTTCTCCATCATTTATATACTGTATTTAGTTGTTTTTTTTTCAAATAACTTTAATGTATAGACACGGTATGTTTAGAAGTTTATAATATTATAGATATTAAAATGTCAAAAGTTTGTTGCGCCATCTGGTTACTTAAGATGTGTGTGTGTGTGTGATGTACGAAATTTGATGCGGCCGGGATTGAACCCTGAACGGCATCATAGTATGCATCGAGCCTAAATATTATTTATAATATGATAGAGCAAACATTCGTTCATAAATGTAAAAAAATTAAAGCTTATATATATAATATATAAAACATACACACATGTGACACTTATTCCTATTATAAATAGATTTCAAATTCCCTTATCACCTATCCTTGAGTATATTTGACACGACTAGCATCGCAAAGCTGCTTATGAGGTATATTGTCGCTGGTATTGACGCCAGAAGCTTGTATCTTTCCTCTGTAAAATAAAAAAGTGATATATGAGAAGGGAATCAAGAGATAAATGTGGTACGCAGGCGGTTTTAATGTAAGGCCCAGGTCAGAGTGTTGGCAGATAGCGCAACGCCAAGCGGGTAACACATAGATAGATGTCTATCATTACAGCTCTAATAAAAAACATTGAATTTTATTAAGTAATCTTTTTCGATCAATATTTATTGTTACTTGCTATAGTTTTGGCTGCGTACGATGCGTACAACAAATAATTACATAATAGCATGTGAAGTACCGTGAAATCTGGCAACTTAACCAATGGTTGTCAATTTTGCCATTATACACTTTCGTTTGTAATATTACTATTACCTCAAACAAAATGTCTTTTTGAGGGACATTATATGCTCAAAAAAGTAATTTGGTAGAGGTAATTGTAATTTTATTAAAGGTAATTGTAATCTCGTCAACGAAAGTCGAAGACCTATCATGGCAAAATTGTCAACCATTGGTTAAGTTGCCATATTTCACGGTATCAGAAGTGTTGCCGCTCTCCTCTTCGCTGCCTGCTGCTGCTCTCAACCACGCCTTACGCCGATAGTGGAATTACGTAATATATAATGTTTAAAATTAACAACGCCTAGAAATATCTATTGTTATTTGCACAAAAATCTATCGCACAGCTCTCAGGAAGACGTTTTTCTATTTCTATTTAACGTGCAATATTATGACGTACACTGCGATTATATTTTACGTAATCACGTATGGATTGAGAAATTCAATACTCTTTGTAACGTATATTTCTTTTGTAGACCAATGGGACTCGCCACTGCTACATAAATGGGTGCAACTGCACACCCAGTTAATTGCACGAGTTTGTTTGTTTTTTGCCGCCTCGCGGCCCGATGGCAGAGTCCATACTTGAAGTCATTTTGGTATTACATGTCCCTAGAAACATATATAATAATTATAGTGAGGCGGGTGTATTGCCCTAGTATTTGTGTCATTAATTAATTGTTGAGCCGTGAATTTAAATTAAAATTTTGATAACACTGAAATAATTTTATAATGTAAAACTGTATAAGTAATATGGAAATACTCAATTATCTAAAATAAATGAATTATTATTATTATTTCTTTTGCGAAATAACCTATTATTTTTACGAGTTTGCATTAAATATGCATATATTTTCAGTTTATGATTCATTTTGTTTTTATTTTCTCTTATTGTATACCGTTAGCTACAACTCTATTAACTCTTCGGAAAGTAACTGTGCTAACATGCTTCTGAACTTATAAAAAAAGCCGTAAATACATATTATAAGAAGTAAGATTTTTTAGCTAGACGTGTTGCTGAGGAGTTTCTTGCCGCGTTTGATATCCTTTTACAGAAATGGATCCTTAAAGAGCTACATTATTATTTGGTATAAATAATACTGCTTTTTTGAAGTGATAACTTCTTATGTGAGGGTAAATCGTTACGTAACTGGCTTCCCTTTCTCTCATGCATACGCTAGCGGTAGGCAGGCTCCTCTTCTCTCAGTTTAACCCACGCGCTATATACATAAAATTGAAGTAATAACCTAAGCTTTTCTCAAGTTAAAAAAATTCAATATTAAATAGTTCAACTTAGATTAGTTTAAGTTATCCCTTCTGTTGGGCGTCCCGAGACGCACACGTTTTTTTTATAAGTCAGCCGATTCAATTGATAATTTAGCTTCGTAATTGATTTTTCAACAATCTAAGAATACTACTCTAATTCTCATCGTAATCGGTCACGAGACTCCTTCAAGTGTTTTTCGCTATGTCGTATAGTTTAGGATTTGCCCCTAATGGCCCACTTCGAAAATTCACCTGTATATAGATAGAATAGTCTATGCTCGAGTTGTTGTAGCCAAATGTTTTTACTGTTTAGAGCCCTCAGTAATTGTAGTATACGACGGCCTCCAGCTCGGTGAACTGGGACCCAATTCTACTATTTCAATATCTTGGCGTTGCGAAGATATTCAAAGTGAGATTCAATTGCGATAGTGACAAAAATTCATATTCTACTAAATCCACAATATTTTCTCGATATCGTCGCGGCGGAATAATAGTAGAAAAATGGTATTACCATTAGCAAACATGGTGTTACCCGAAATGGATATTGAAGTTATTAAAATTTTTAAAATTTGCGATTATGGTATAGCGGCTAACAGAATACCTCAATCAGGCAAACCTACAATTGAGACGATAGTGTCTGGCGATTTTGACGAGATAATAATAGCCGGATTGGCCTCCTGACCGCCTGTTATGGTCGCCGATAGTGAATAAAGAAAGCGGAGGACCTGGATGTGTGGCGCAAACTTAGTGAGGCCTTCATCCAGCAGTGGATTGACATTGGTTGACGACGAAAAAGGGCTTTCCACATTATCGCGAGAACTGAGAATATAGAACTGGGGCTCGTGTTCTTGGGAGAATGTGGAGGGCTCATGAAAGTTATGTATGAAGTCTTGTTAACTAAAATCAGAACATTTTAAACTAGCGGTACCGGCAGACGTTGCCCTGCCCTGAAATTTGTTTAATCTAGAACCCGATTCCAGCGCCACCTAGTGGTCTAGTTGTGAATCTAAACCATCCCGGGATCCCCTCGAATTCTTAATTCTTTTACTTCTTGGGTTACATTATTCAAGTTTTAGCAGGAATCCCAAATTTTGTAGTAAAAATATAGCCTATATTAATCTGGGATAATGTAATATTCTAATGGTGAAAGAATTTATAAAATCGGTCCGGTAGTTTTTGAGTTTATTCGTTACAAACATACAAAAATACAAATCTTTCCTCGTTATAATATTAGTATAGATGTAAAAAGTAGACTAAATTCGTTATAGAATAAATTTGTTATTTACTTATCTGTTATAGTAAAATCCTGTCCATTGGCAATATGCAGTATGCGAACCCGTTCTCTGGGTTGCCATTTCTAAACTAACTCGTTAAATTTCTAAAGTAACGAGTAGTAGCATAATCCCTACTAATGGCCGGTTCCTCTCACAATCCATTAATTTAACTTGCAATTGTCAATTTTCTATCAATAGTAAGATAAAAGAATCCATAGTGAAGCATAGAAACCCGGCAAATGACAAAGACGCCAGGCAAGCTATGGTTTGTAAACTTATAGTTATGAAGTTATAACACTGCATTTCCATCATTTCTCTTATTCATTCATTTTTATAAGATATTAGAATATATTTTTAAGAACTTATATGGTGCTATCTTTAACTAGGAAAGCCCAAACGTGCATTATTATGTTGTAAAAAAAATTAGTATTACGAGTCGCTAAATTGTATTATTGTCCTTTTATTAATTGAGGAAAGAGAATTAATATAAAATAAAAGACGTAATAATGTGCTTACTACTTTATTAGTGTCATTTCCTATTATAAACTTAAATCCATTCCAAAACTTAAGACCATTTTCGTTAAAATTATTTTATAAATTCTCGAGCCATTTTGTTTCGTTGTCTCGAGACTTTTCGTTTGATTGAAACTCAGGCAACTTTGGTTGTTAAAAACTGAAGCCTTGTTGGCTGTTTAAATCTCGAGCAGTTTCGATTTGAATTTGAATCGAGATCTGCATCATTTATGAGGCGTTAGTGTACTTAAATATACCAGATTAAATTCAACTAGCGATACTTGTTAATAAATTCGATTCGAGTTCGATTATATTATAATATTCTTTGGTGCAGATATAGTTTTGTATCAAATAATTTGTCATGTCATGCCATGTCAACAATAAACTCATGAAAACTCGAGCAAAATGCTTTATAATCTTTTTTACAACTCGGAAATGTCGAGCAATTTAATTTTGTGAAGTTATATTATTTGTAACAAATAATTTACAGTGATTAAATATTGAATTTAGGCAATCGAGTAATCATATATTGATGAAACGAAGAGCTCATACAACAAAACAAAACTGTCAATAGATTGAAAATGGATTTATAGTCTATAATTGAGTTCAATAAATAAAAAGGGTACCATGCAGGCATGCGAGGACGAAAAATCAAACGCCCGGTTAGAAAAAATAATAATTTATTATTTTTTTATATAATCGAGTTAATACCAGTCTTATTTTAAGTTAGTAGAAAATATACAGTGATTATAGAAAAATATGGCAACACAATTTCTTTTCAGCTACAAAAAAACTAACAACGCATACATTTATATACTAAATAAGCTGCCTATATATGTACATCAAGGCTAAAGTATTTAACAGTATTTATATATAATGAAAATTTGTTAATTATATTTGAAATTATGTATCTACATATATTTGTATTAAAAATAATTTTAATCAGTCATTATTTTCAGTTTATTATAGTATTTATTTATATTCGAGCATTTTTTTGTTAATAATTCTCCCAAAAAATCTAATTAGATGTTATTTCTCCTATAAAATATGTAGGTATAGATGAATTTTTATTCTAAGACAGCATACCTAGATTTCCCGTGATGAAAATGAAGGAAACTTCTAAAAGTTCTAAAAGCTTCTAAAAGTTATCTTTATCTGACAAATTGTTAGATTTGGAGCTATAGGTTGATTTTCTTAATAAAAAAGGTGCTAATACCCATTCATGACTCTTTTCGTGCCGATAATTGTATACGGTTTATTTATCATTCTTAATATAACCCAAAATACAATTCGCTCTAGCAATGTATGTAGTCTTTTAAATCGATTATACACATTATTAATTATAAAAATATAACTATATATAACAGTTTTTACCGGGCTAATCTTGTATATCACGTATTTTAGTTAACGGAAAAACAAAATGTATGCGCTATTAAATTTTCTAACGATTTGCATAACAAGAAATTCCTAAGAAATAAAAACACAAGAACAAAATAATAATACAAACGTATGTACTTATATAATAATACGAAAATAATACAGTACATAACACTATCTAATACATTTACTTAAACTTGATAGCCCTGTCTCAGGCAGAAGGCAAAGAAAAAAGCGAAAAGGTGTATATAGAAGAGGAAGAACTGAAGAAAATAAAAAGAGATACGAATACCTTACATAAATATTACGATATATATCACACACAAGAGACACCATTATAATGACAGCAACAGAATTTTATAGACATTTAAACAGAACAAAGAAATTCGAGGATACAAGAAGTATAATAGATTTACAACTTAATATAGATGAATTAGAACTGAAAATATTAACTGAACAAGCATATTTAGTTGAAACAATAGAGAAGACAGCAGAAAAAAGTGTTCCTAATTAATTCTGAAATACTACATGTTTATAAAATAGCACAATATGTGACTGAATGTTGTTAGAACTGAAGAAATCACCGAAGGATAAACTTATTCTAAACAATATAATAAAGAAGATAATAACCCAAGACTATTATTATAATCGCGAGTAATGTCAAGGAAATATTTCAAAAAGGTTTACCAAACTAAATCAAGAGAAAAGAATGAAAAATAAAAAAAGAAGAAAGAACATATCCTGACGTACCATCAAAACCTAAACCAGATGCTAATTTCAATTCTAACAGTTCTTAAGAATTGTAAAGTAGGCGAATTTTAATATTTATGATATCATCATATTCTAGCAAATGGTGATTTGTTGCTGCATCAAGGCATTTTAGTCATCGACATCGGCTAATGGCAGTCCACTTCTGGACGCCGGACTCCCCAATTTTGCGTCACATATCCATCCCGGTCCTCCGTTTTCCTCATCCAGCCACCATCAGGGAAATTGTTCAAGTTTATGACCTAAAGGCAATGTTACGTTTCCCGAGACACGGTTTTCATTCAGGACCCGTTTACACCATCAGTCATCAGTCCTACGACAGACTGATCCACTACTACTTCAGCTTGCTAATTTTGGGAAATATATCAGTTACCTTGGTACTCTTACGGATATTCTTATTTGGGATTATCCATATGAGAGACTCCAGAGACGACTCAATAACTCGGTCAACGACTTGCAATTCGTGAATCTATCCCGTCGTTACAGTACACGACTCAGCCCCATAGACTACTTCAGCTTGCTAATTTTGGGAAATGTATCAGTTACCTTGGTTCTCTTATGGATATTCTCTTATTTGGGATTATCCATATGAGAGACTTCAGAGACGACTCAATAACTCGGTCAACGACTTGCAATTTGTGCATCTATCCGGTCGTTAGAGTCCACGACTCAGCCCCGTAGACTACTTCAGCTTGCTAATTTTGGGAAATGTATAAGTTACCTTGGTTCTCTTACGGATATTCTTATTTGGGATTATCCATATGAGAGACTCTAGAGACGACTCAATAACTCGGTCAACGACTTGCAATTTGTGAATCTATCCCATCGTCAAAGTCCACGACTCAGCCCCGTAGAGGATTACTGGTAGGACATATTACTCGAAGACTTTCGTCATCAAATACTGCACAGTAGTCGACAAAAAGACATGGTGGCATCATTCAGAACACTGGCTAACCTAACAACAAGCTCCTATTGACTTCCCCCTTTTTGGAATGTTTAGAATTGCATATTTGAAAGTTGCATCCGGCACTGTATGCCGAAAAGAAGGTTGAGGTGATATGAATTATATTGCCTACATCATTGCAACCTTGAGAACGGTTTGAAACTTATTTGATGAATATCGGTAAAGATAAGGCCAAAAGAGATTAATGGATCATGTAGAGAATGACATGGGCGACGTTCCACATGAGACTCACTAAGTTCACGACCGCGATTTTTGCCGTTCCACTTGCTTGTGGGCGTTAAATTCAATTGGAACGGATTATGGAGCGTTGATGTCATTAACGACGAAATACACAAATGCCATTGGTTGATTTGAAAATCGCGCCTTTTTCAGTGTCAATCGACAGGGAGAATTAATGCTCTGTGGTCAACACCCACTTCGACCCACCTCTTGACATGGGTTGTTGTGAGCTCTGTGTGATCGAAAATAATGACGTCATTAATGACGCTTTCGCCACGATCATAACGTCCGTGGTCGCCACGTGGAACGGCGGACGGAGCATTTTGAGTGTTGTGAGATACTAAAGGAACGCGCTCATGGTGATATCTGGTGTGACAGAGCACATATGACAGAACATTATTTTTTAGAGAAATAATGCTGTAGTGACTTGCCTAGTGACATAGCGAGCACGACCACAGCGTGTTATTGGTTATACACTCATTAACATCACGTCGTGAGCCTGCGAGGGGTCAATAGGCAAGTTGCTACATGTTTCTTAGGACATAAGGAATTAGAACAGTAGGGCATGAAGAGTTCTACGTTAATACAAAAAGCAAGCTATACAGCTAATATATCTCTAGTTATAGCAAACGAAGCTAAGCTTCTTTTTATACATGTACAACTTCGTATTTTATACGTAGTCATTTTTAAGTATGAATATCAATATTATTATATATTACAAAAATAATTTTTATACTGTTTTTAAGACATTTTCTAAGTACATGGTATTTGATCTCATAAATCATAAAGTACTTTACATGCCAATTCCTATAATCGAAAAATATAATAGTTCATTTATATACATATAAATAAAACGATTAATAAGTAACTTGATAATAAAAACCAAAATAAAACTAAATATCAACATGATGTCTTTTTAAGTTATTTAAAGGCAAAAACTACTTTCATCTCGCACCGTCGTATGTCTGTTTATGTGTCACGACTAATTATCTCAGGCATTAATGAGGTTAGGGATATCAAATTCGGCATATCAGGGGCTCAATTCTGCTATTCTCGTCAAAATCACCGGACACTATCGTCTCAATCGTAGGATTGCCTGATCCTGGTATTCTGTAGTGTCCAATGGCGTGCCCATGGCACACCACTCTATCTTTCTAGATAACTCCAATAAGCAAAAACTCGCGAAATAAATGCTTAAATTTTTTGGTAGCGTTTCAATATTCATTTCGGCTAACGCTATTTGTGCTAATGGCAATACCAATTTTTTCTACTATTATTCCGCCGCGACGATATCGAGAAGATATTGTGGATTTAGTAGAATACGAATTTTTGACACTATCACAATGCAAGGGTAATTTGCATTTCTTCGCAACGCCAAGGTATTGAAATATCAGAAACGGGCCCCAGGGGTGGTAGCTATCCAGACGGGGAAATACCCTACCATATTCATACTTCCTATTCCGCTCAACGTCAATAGGGTTATCGTTACTATCGAAAATAATCTCCGGATCATTTTCGATCATCTCAATCGACTCCGAATTTCTCGACACATTTACTGGACTTTTAAACACTCGGCCATACTACTCGAACATAGATACATGTAAAGATCTAATTGGTAAAAAAATCAATCAATGAAATGATATGAAACTGATCCTAAATAAGCTTTTCGATAATACGTAACCAAAAGTCAGTGTAATTCCGTAAGATTTACCTCAAAATAGTGTTCATCCTACAAACGTTCTTAAAAATCGCCGCGATTTCGTCAAATGTGTCTTTTTACTTAAACCAACACCATAACTAATAACCATCGGACTAACGACCTGCATTTTAGCTCAACGTAAATAGGGTTGTCGTCACTATCGAAAATAATTTCCAGATCATTTTCAATAATCTTCTCGATCAACTCCCAATTTCTCGACACATTTGCTGGACTTTTACAAGACTCAGTTCCAGTTGGTAAAAATAAATAAATCGAACGAAATAAATCTGATCCCCTAAATAAGTAGTTTTCGATAACTTACAACCAGAAATAATTATTATTCCGTAACATTTACGTCAAATTTGTGTTAGGGAAATTCCTATAGATGTTTCTAAAAATCGCTGGCAATTTCTCCATATGTATCTTCTTACTTAAACCAACACCGTTACTAATAACCGTTGGACTAACGACCTGCCTTTTTGGCTCAACATAAATAGAGTTGTCCTCACTATCGAAAATAATCTCAGGATCATTTTCGATTATCTCCTCGATCGACTCCCAATTTCTCGCTATTTTTACTGAACTTTTACAACTCTCAGTTCTAATTAGTAAAAACCAATAAATCGAATGAAATAAAACTGATCCTAAATAAGTTTTTCGATAACTTGTAACGAAAAACAATTTTTATTACGTAACATTTACGTCAAAGTAGTGTTAGAGAACTTCCTACAGATGTTTCTAAAAATCGCCGGCAATTTCTCCAGATGTATTTTCTTACTTAAGCCAACACCATTACTAATAACCATCGGACTAACGACCTGCCTTTTTGGCTCAACGTATATAGGGTTGTCGTCACAATCGAATATAATCTCTGGATCATTTTCGATAATCTCCTCGATCGACTCCCAATTTCTCGATACTTTCACCGGACTCTTGCAACATTCGCACAAACCGTAATCGCATTCTTTCTTACTCATAAAATAATCTACATCATCTAATATCGTACGTTCGTGTTTTTGTGTTTTTACGGGAATTATAAGAGAAAATTTCCTTGCGGAATATCGAAGTAGGTCTTCGACGTAGTTATTGACGCCCTCGTCGATATCGACACTAGTGTTGTTAATTGTGTTATCGTGGGAATTCTTTCGGCTTATTGGCGGGGAATTCGCTCCTATCAAGCTAGCTTTTCTTTTTGTCTGACCTGTCATTGTGATTGATTTTTTAGTTGTTGCCCAACCGAGGGAACGTTGTACGGCCATCTTCCATTTCGTGTATCTTGCGTCGCGATCTGGAACAAAAGATATTATTGCTCAGTCGTAGTTGTAATAAAAATGAGCCAAATGCGTGTTCAACCATATCTAAGGTTCTGGAGGTCCGCACGGGAACGGGCGACCTGTCAAAATAACCCACAATCAGGTGGTAGAGCATTTGCCTGTATAGATGGCTAGCACCGCTGGTCTAGAGTGTGCTGCCATAAAAGAACAGAACTTGTTCTAAACGAGCATCGGTATCAGCATAATGCCTAGTACTGAGATTCTGTTGAGCCCATAAGGTACCTTCACGGCAGAAATTACACCATTACATAGTATACCAGCGGTTTCGGCAGACATTGTTCTGCCCTGAAAAAATAGAAATCTAGAACCCGATTCCAGCGCCAACTGCCGGATCTAATAAATATATCCTAGGAATGATGTAGTATTCTAATGGTGAAAGAATTTTTGAAAACAGTCTAGTAGTTTTTGAGTTTATTCATTACGAACATACAAAAACACAAATCTTTCCTTGTTATATTTTTTTTAATATTGAGAACAACCAACAAGTCTTACACTAGTATATAAATCTGTTTATATTATTACACTAAGTTCTTAGTCTAAGTACAGACTTAATTACAGTTTGCCACATCATGCTGAAAAAACATACAATTTTTATTGTTTTTTTTTTACAATTATTCATTAGTATGGCTGTGATGTTAACGTATATGAATGTGTGTGTTTGTGTGTGCGCGTGCGCGTGCGCGTGCGCGTGGGCGCGTGCGTGTGCGCGTGCGCGCTCGTCTGTGTCTGTGTCTGTCTCTGTGTGTGTGTCTGTGTGTGTATTTCTGTGTCTCTGTGTCTGTGTGTATGTCTGTATGTGTGTGTGTGTTTGTATGCGAATGGGTGTATACCAGTTTAAATAATTTACTGTTGATGGTCTGATAGAATTGAATTTAGAATAATTTGTCGAAATGTGTTGACTTTACCGGAAAAAATGTCTATATCGTTAGTTTTTGTTTTCAACTGCCCCATCGAACGGTTGCAACTGGCAATATTAGTATAGATAACATTATAACATCTATAATTTTATTAAATTCTAAACATGCCTAGTCTGTACATTGAAGCTGTTTAAAAAAAACAACTGTAACACACTATATAAACGACTGAGCCGGTATATCTCCTCTGTTTATTTAGGATTCACGTAAAAACTACTGAGCCGATTTCGATGCGGGTTTCGCTGATCAACAGCAAATTCTCAGACTTAAAATGCGTGCTATTTGTATCCCGGGAATCCCACAGGAATTTGTCTGGCAATGATTTAAAATGGCCAGATTAAAAATTTCAAATTCCAATGTCATTTTTTTACTGATCGATAGCAAATTTAATGTAATAAATAGTGGGTTTTTTTATCCCGGGAATCCCGCGGGTTTGTAGTTGTTCGGGTGCATTTTAAAATGTTGTAGTATTTTGTGTTCCGGGAATCCCGCGGAAATTTCAAGGGGACGAAGTCGCGAGCATACACTAGTATTCTATATACAAAAAAAGCCTAACCATCATCAGTGGTAGTCGGCAGGAAGGTGTCCGTCGGTGTCGCGTGTCGCTTCCATTTCTCACAACTCCATACGCCCACCGAGTTGCCTGCCACTATGGCCACGCCCAGCGCGGACATATCCCACGAGTGGGCACGCACTGTAATTATAAACATAAGTGATTAAATAATCGACAAACAAACACACATTGCATATCCTCAAATTACGCTTGTGTTATAGGTAATATACAACGGACCACCTGGGCACCATCCCAGACACTCAGACCATAGATAATAACGAAAAATTACCGTTTCAAAAATTTACCATGCCAGGCAACGAACCCGGAACCTCTGTGTTGCAGTAAGGCAGATCGGCAAAGGCATAGCCCGCTCAACCACAGCAAAAAAATAAAGAAAAGCTAACCTTAATATACACATAGCATAATCTATAATATTATAAAATTCTTCACATGCCGTGTCTGTACATTAAAGGTCAAGGTCAAGCATCTGCCGGCACCATGGCTCACAGCCGATATTAGATTACTAATGCATAAGAAGTCCAAGGCTAAAACTAGTTATAAAATGAAACCAACACAGGAAAACAAAACAGCCTTTGTCAAGATTCGTAATCACTGCAATAGGGTGTGTAGGGACGCTCAACGCTGTTACATCCATGAATCAGTTGAAAACGATAATCCAGCCAAAGTTTGGTAATTTCTTCGTACTTTGGGAGTTGGCAAACAAGCAGATTGTCCAATTTCTAAAATATTCAACATCGATGATTTAAATCGACATTTCACAACCACTTCTGACTTTGACATAGTAACTAAGTCTGACACTTTAAACAAAATCACTTCTATGCCAACACCCAAATATTCTCCTTTTCTTCTTAGTCGATTCACTGATAGTGATGTTGAAAAAGCAGCAAAATCCATTACATCTAATGCTGTCGGCAGCGATGGCATCAGTCGCAATATGGTCTTACCCATACTGGATGTCATTAATCCTATCCTTACTCATATCCTTAATGCTTCTATTACTTCTGGTGTTTTTTCCACTGCCTGGAAAGAAGCCCAGGTCATTCTTCTTCCAAAAAAACCAAATCCTACCTTAATTTCTCATTTCCGTCCTATTTCTATACTCCCTTTCCTTTCTAAAGTCCTTGAACGTCTAGTTCATCAACAGTTAAGTTTCTTCCTGAACCGTTGATATTTATGTATACCACCTTTGACCAATATAATCTGTTTTATTTCCTGTCACGGGTTGTCTGGAAGAGATCGCTTCTTAGCGATAAGACCGCCCATTTTGCACGTTTAGAATATTTAAAGGCTATATATTGAAAAAATTTCAACCGTTGGTAAGGTAAGGTGAATGATCCATAAGATATAGGACAGCTATTAATCAACTTAATGAACATCTTAACTTAGATACTAAAGTAGAAAATGTTTTTGAAATTAACACACAAATGCAATAAAATTATATTCGAAAACGTATCTCTAAGAAAAAACAAGGTGATTTGTGTCTATATCAATTATGAGGGTAAGTAATGAACTAAGTTATTAACTCACAGACTGGTATTCCGGTCAAGTCAGCTTGCAATTGCATCAACAAGTCATTGGAAGTCATCTTGCCATCGACGTGAAGTTTCGACAACGGCATGCCGCAATCTTTATTCATCGCTTCCAAAATATCTCTACAAAATATATAATTTACGGTTTTAAATATAAAAGTCTCGCTAAGCAGTACTTAACCACATCTGATGTTTCTAATAAACACCTTTTAAATTTTAGGCAATCGCTTAGCAAGTGATTAGCAAAAGTTTTATACTTATAAATGCCGCTAAGTATGCGGTGGATAAGTAATGCTTAAATATCGGTTATAATTAAACAACGTCGAGACCTAGTTTAAGCAATGACTAAGAGACTACTTAGCCATTAACCATGAAGGGTAGAGATAAGAAGTACCATCTCTGTGTTGTGTGTCCGTCAAAACGCGGATGATAAGGGTAACGCTGTGATAGTACTTAGAGTGCGATTGAAAAATAAACAAGGACCGAAAGATTTCCGCTTTGTTTTTTATAATTAAAAATTCGGAATAATTATGTCACTACACGTTCTTTCACAGCATTATATTTACTCAATTATTTAGGAACTACGTAAATAGTTGAGGTTTTCTATACTGGCACTTTATTTATTTTATGGCACTTAAACAACCTAAATTCATATCGGTTTACCGTTAAGATTTCATTTAGAGTCCGCTCGACAAAAAGAGTCCCACAAGCGCGGCGTTGCAATCGTCGTACTTAATACTGTCATTGTAATTATTTAGCGATCCATAAATCGATGTAGGTAATTATTGAATAATAAGTATAAAATGTTCCATAAATTAAAGGTGTAAAATTATTTCCTGATTATGAACAAAACTCAATCAAATAGCAGAGCTGCCACTTTTAGTTCTTTTATGTTCCGTGGAACTTCTTTTACGCCGCAATGTCTATCTGTACGCCTCTTACATAAGCAACAGCCAATGAATTAATGAAAACTCTTTATTGTTCACCATAAACTTTAGACAATGAATACGGATACATTTACATTAGAACAAGCCAATTCAAGTTTATAAGTGAAAAAAAGATAAGCGTCGCTTAAAAACTTAAGAGCTTCTTAATTAGGAGCTGGTTAAACATACTTTATTTAACAACTCCTCTTGTCTAAGTAGCTCTTAAATTCCTAATGATTGCTTATCTTTTTATCACTTATAAACTTTAGTTAGCTGTTGCTTATCTAAGAGGCGTACATACATATAAACGAAATCTGAATGGTAAACATAGGACTAAGAAAGAAAGAGCAAATGTTGTTATCAAAAAACTTCCAGCACCGATTTGGCTACAGAAAGCTAAACAAAGCTTGTAAACAAAAAAATAGTGCACTTAGGGCATATTCGCAATAGTCTATATGCTAATATTAGGATTTAATTACCTTGTTTGAAAGCATACTGCCTCCAATGCAGCTCGTATAATGTGGTTTTTAGTTGTGAACGCTGTTAGACCGCAAATAATTCTGTAAATAAACCATTTAATTAATATTTATTAACTGCACCATCGTCACGTAAAGCCAAGGGCAGCTTGGAAGAGATCGCTTTTTTTTAGCAATAACGCTGCCAAAAAGTAGGATAGGTTTTTTGTGATTTGTTATTTTCGTCATTTTGGTTATTTTGGTCCTTTTTATCCTTTTTTGTCCTCTTTGTCCTTTTTGTCCTTTTCGTTCTTTTTGTCCTTTTCGTCCTTGTTGTCGTTATTGTCATTTTTGTCATTTGTGTAGTTTTTATAGACAGGGGATAGATAAATAAAACTAGGACGGTTTGAAATAGAGGATGAAAGTTTGGATGAGACTAATCATTTCTCAAGTTTATAGATATAAAAATTCATCGTCTATAAAAAATGCGATAGTAACTCGATATGTCTTTCTGTTAAGCTTTCACGGAAAACTACTAGGAATACTGGATCGGTTTTGCTGTAATTTTGTCTAATTGTAGTTTTAATACCGAAAATTGACATAAACATTTTCTTGTCGGGAGATGGGATAGTTTGCGATATAAAATGAAATTAATCTCCCGGGTGCAAATAGCACTAACATAAAAAAATTGTACAATGTAACCTGCATTAACACCTGCTCTTTAAACGAGAAGCGCGCACGAGAGGGTGACCCGCGGCGCAGCCGTGGGGTAAACTCTAGTAACACATATATTGTACACTAGCTACACTTGTCCGATTACAAGGGCACTCACCCCCTGGCGTCCTTCCTCCAATACGGCGCATACAATCCACTGAACGCCGGCACGAAGTACACGTCGCCAGTAGAAAATACTTGACCCGCAATATGCTCAGTATCCTGAGCCACGTCTTTTATTAATTTCAAATTATCCCGAAGGAACTTCATAGCACCGCCTGCTACTGCTATCGAACCTGTAACAATAGGCATACGTACAAATGTTATAAGATATTCATATTTATATATATTGTTACGAGCTACGGGACTCGAATTAAAATGCCGTTGGAATTACTATAGAATTTATTAGAACTGTACAAGCACGTATAAAACAGGTACAAATATAACTGGATACAACCAGTACAAACTACACGATTAAATAACACGCGCAAAGTCCGTCACTATATCGCTTATCGAATGTACGTCTTGCTCGTATCGTAATCCTCGCTTGACTGCTTCACCCCTCCGTTCGGGCATTGTTTTATACTGCACGGCGCAATATGTCTACCTCATCGCGTGCACCCGATTTCCAGGAATCACACCTGGCCACTGCCTACCGGAACAGATTACAATACACAATAGGCGGCTTTTCTAATTACAAATATTAAATACAAAGAAAACAAAAGAAAGAAGTGCAAATGCGGGCGGTAATAAAACTTGGGGTTTGTGGCCGCAGGTGTTCATTCGCATTTGTTGTTATGCTTCGTGGAATTTTGGCTAAGTCGTAACAATATTAAAGAATAGGCGTTAAAATAACATCTTATTGACGGCCTCTGTGGTTGAGCGGGCTAAGCCTTTGCCGCCTTACCTCACTGCAACGCAGAGGCTCCGGGTTCGATTCCTGGTATAATGGAGAATAAACATAGGATACTTTTTATCCCGAAAAATGGGATAGTTTCCGGGATAAAAATATATTTGTTTTTCTGTTTGTTATGCTTTTACGGAAAAACTACTGGAACGATTTAGTTGAAATTCGGTATACATGTAATTTTAATATCGAGGGTGGCTAAGGGATATTTTTCATCTCGGATAATGGGATAAATTTATGTAAAGGTTATCCCGGAAACTAGGATAGATTTTGTGATTTTTTCCATTTTGCCCACTCGGTCGGCTCCGTGCACTCGGGGTCCATTCAGGGTCGACTTGGGCTCCACTCGGGGTCCACTCGGGCTCCAATCGAGGTTCACTCGGGGTCCATTCGAGGTCCACTCGGGGTACACTCGGGATGCACTCGGGGTCCACTCGGGGTCCACTCGGGGTCCACATTGTCCATGTTGCGTATTTTGTCAAGTTTGGTCATTTATGTAGTTTACACGGGGGATGGTATAGTTTGCGATATAAAATGAAGTGAATCTTCCGGGGGCAAATACATAAAAATTTAATAGAATGTAACCTGTACCGCCTGCACTTTAAACAAGAGATGCGCACCAGAGGTCGAACCGCGGCGCAGGGGTAAACTCTAATAATATATAAAGAATGTAATTACGTCGCTATTTCTTCATTTAAAGTCTTTCTTTCTTTCACTCACTCCTCAAACGTAAAAGGAAAGACGGAACGAGGCTTATGCGTCAACAGTACAATAGGGACAACATGACATGTCACAGTACGACTGCTAGTTTCTACAAGTAAAATGAGGTGATCGATCGATCGATCGGTCGATCACATCCGATTCTTAACGAACATTTCCTAACTAGAAGTTTTGATTGTACCGTGTAGGTATGAATTATAAGGAACGGGACAAATGAGGGAATGACGCTCACTGCCTCGTCGGCCTCTTCGCGTCAAATGTACTGCCGTGATACAAACCGTACGAATCTTCTTGCCTCATTTCAAGTGGTACATTCCACTGGTTCAGTACAAAAGTCATGTTACTCTTACAAACTTATTTTATAACCATTTCATACTGAACACTAGTCAAGTAATTAATTACTTATATGTTTGTATTCATTACAACCTATCTTTTAATTGCTAAATATATTTAACTGCAATTTATTTTTTTATACTAAAAGTTAAAGCTAATGTATCAGATTTCTTTGCTAACACACCCTTTTATTTTTGATGACGCAGTGGAATGTCATTTCTTGGGACACCACCCTTAATCGAAAGTATTCCCACCGTGGCCTCCGAGCGGAGGACCAGGGGATGTCGGCCGTCAAACTACCCACTAAACCTAACCTGTGCCCCTCTGACAGTATTGTAATAGAAATAAGGAATAAACACCATAAAAAGCACAAAAATATAAAGATATAGAAATTAAGTTAATTTAGACACAAAAATTGTATTAGTAATAAGAAAATTGTAATGGAATTAAGTTTAGGCAAAAAAGAAAGAACAAGAAAAAGTAAGGAACCCCCCCCTCCTCTTATTTATCCCTAGAAAGAAAAAATAAGTAATAAAAAATGAAAAGAACATAAAATTCTCCATTTTAACACAAAATGGAGAAGGCGAAAAAATACCTGCGCCTCTTATGCGCTTTTATGGGGTGCCACAGGAAATGGACCATAGGTACTACATCTGTGACACACCATGCTTGAGAAATAAAAACACTGTGACACGCCGACGCCAGGCTATCGCACTTAGAGCAACCCCGGGGGAGGGTAATGTAACGACTACTATCGTTAGTCGTTATAATATATTAAGAAATATATTTTTTAAATTTAATTCGAGGAATGTCTCCCAAAACAACAGAATACATTGTATCGACCCACGAGCGGAACACGTCTCCTGCAAAAGTGACTCGATTGCGAATATAAACTTATATCCTAAACCGATCTCTCATTGAAGACAAAGATCCTGGTTAGCTCTGAAACCGCTGGCTGTCATAGTACCCTCTTCACCAACAGGGGGGAGGGGGGTAGTCCGCAGGATCCTTGCTAACCCACGCTACGTTAACACACACAAGCACGCTTATCAGTACACGACACTACTACAACCGAAGCCAAACGGGCTCCGTGAAATAGAATATGTGTACTTTATTAAGTTTTCGCGACTAGTATGCATGAATAAAACTACGTTTTAACGGTTTCAAGCGCGGAATTTTATTTATTTGATTTTTATTTCAACTTTCGGCCATTTTTTAATAGTCGCAATCACGGACAACAAAGATGTTAAATAGAAAAATATCAAATATAGCAAATAGAAGGTGTCCAAAAGATAAAATTCCGTGATTAAAACGATTAAAATCCTTAAGTACTTAGTATATTTTTTTACCTTCTAGAGCATACACAGGGGGCGCATCAGGGCCCATCTTGTAAGCAACAGTAGTTATAAGGCCATGTGTAGACTGCACACGTCTTGTACCAGTGTTGTATAGCAAGAAACATCCACTCCTATATGTATTTTTCGCTTGGCCTGCGCTCAAGCAGTTCTGGCCAACCAACGCCGATTGTTGATTGCCCAGTATCTGAAACCAAAAAAATCATCATATATATGCCCGTATTTCAGAGAAAACTTGAAATTTTAAAAATAAATTGATTTTAAATAAATTTTTAAAATCACTAACTCACCAATTCACTCACTCATTTACTCACTCAATCACTTATGGTTTCAAAATATGCTTTTTACCTTTCAGACACACGTAAGCAATTTAAGTACATCACTATTTCTTCAAATAAATATTTGTCCTTTCTTTTACTTAACCATTCACTCACTCACTCACTCACTCACTCATTTACACACTTCACTTACTCACTTACTCACTGAGAATATACTTACACCAGATATACTGATCCCATCCAATACCGAGCCATCACTCACTGCACCATATACTTCTGAACTACTGCGTATCTGTGGTAAGGAATCTCTGTGTATACCAAAGAGCCTGAAAAAAACAATGTTTTATATCAGTCGAAAATCACAAACTACTATAATCCATCCAATCATTTATTTAGATTTAAAAAGATGTAGTTTTGCTTTTATTTCAATTTTGAATATAAATATATTCAAAATTGAATGGATTGTTTATTATGCAATACAGTATTTATATATATATATATATATATATATATATATATAGGTTTTTTTTATTGCATGAGATAAACAGACAGGCAGATAACCCACCTAATGGAAAGCGGTTATCATCGCCTATGGACATTTATAACACCAAAGGTGCTACAACTGAACTGGAACATGGCCATTAATGCGGGAACACAACTCAAGGTTCCTATGGCGGCCTACTCTAGACCAGGGGTGGTAGCCATCCAGACGGGCAAACACCCTACCATCTGGCTGTGGGTTATTTTGTGGCCTGTTACTATAGTCCGCAGGAATTAGTATTCTTTGTCCATTCCTGCACGAATAGATGCACTGAATTGTTTAAAATTTATTGACATTAATAATTGATCAATGATCGACATGTCAAAATTAAAACAAATGTTTGGACAGAGTATAAAATTATTTTTTTAATATATTTATATAACGGGTAGGAGGAACACTATGAATTCTAAATCCCACAAGTGTACAATCGAAAATCATCTCGAATATCAAGTCGAGTAGCGATTCGATTCTAATAGCTCGATATACAATTAGGAGTTCATTCATACTATTATTCTAATTAAATCACAGGATTAGTAGTATCAACTAAGTTTTCATTAAATTTAACTCACCTACAAAGCACTGGATCCCAATTGAGTGTTTCCAAATTCATTAATAATGTCCTAGAAGCATTCGTTACGTCAGTTATGTGCAAGCCGCCTTGGGATCCACCGGTTAAATTCTGAAAAAATGCCCGGTTGAGTATGGTCAAAAGCAACATTATAAGTCACATCTTTTTCTATATTGCACAATAGTGTTACAAGTTGGGCCACCTGCATACCTATTGTCACATACTGACAAAGAAATGCTGCGTATCTTGTTTATTGCCCCTCCCGCATTCGGAGTTCTTTTTTATTACTTCGTATTTAAAATTTGCAATTAGACAATAGCCTATTGTAATTGTTTTCGACTTTGTTGGCCGTTCGCAGGAATAGATAACCAGGTGTGCAAATTACTATTTCTCGGAAACTCAGTGCACGCGGCCGATTTTTTTTGTACTCTATAGTTAGTATAAAACAATGCCCGAATAGAGGGGGGGGGGCAGTCAAGCGACGACTACGATACGAGTAAGACATTTGTAGTACTCTCGATTAGCGATATAGACGACGGCCTTTGCGCGTGTCAAATTGCATTGAATCGTGCAGTGTGAACTGGTTGCATCCAGTTTTATTTGTATTTGTTTTATACGTGTTTGTACAGTTCTAATAAACTCTATAGTAATTCCAACGGCATTTATTTGAATTCGATTCCTGTAGCTCGTAACAATATCAATGTATCATTCTGATCCTTTGTGTTCTGAAGAACACCTCTTCTCTAGGTAGGACAAGAAGTATTCTAAATTCAAACACAAGAAATGTAATATAAATTCAAAAAAAGTTTTGATTTAAACAAGGTTTCAGTCGGATTTTTTTTACAAGAATACTTTTTTATTTATAAACCGAATTATTAAAAAAATCAGCACATTCCCTTGGTTTTACGTTTAACATTCCTTCACAGAAATTGATCCTTACTACCTGCATTATTATGATTTGGCATAATAATACAGTAATATTTTATCAAAATCAACCAATTTGATTAGAAACAAGAAGGGTATTTGATTTTTCAAAAATCTACTGACATAGCATTAATTTTCATCAAAATCGGCCCCGAGACTCTTTTGAGTGATTTTTGCAATTTCGTATAATTTAGAATTTGTCCCTGAAAGTCCACTTGAAAAATTCAGCCTGTATAATATGAATTACGGTAAGAAGTTTCCACTGTTCAAAATTAATAAGATATGACGTTATTTAAGACTGATACCTAGGACGACGTCGAGAGTTAGCGCCGGTTATCAACATAAACCGTCACGCGACGTCGCGAGTCTTCTTAATTTTCACTCGACATCGAGTGGTCAAACTTTTTAAGACAATAAACTCACCCAAATAATCCAAGAGTCTACAGTCCCGAATAACAACCTTCGGTCCCGACTCGCTCTCCTCACAGCCTTGATGTTGTCCTTCAGCCAGCGCATCTTCAAAGCGCTGAAGTACGGCGATATTGGTAAACCGCATATGTTCTTCAGGTAGTTCTTATTCCTGTCGGGAACTTTGGCAAGGATCGCGTCCACTGTGCTATCGGTTCTAATATCATTCCAAGCTAGAAAAATTACGAATTACTATAATACTTTACTTACTATACTTTTGAAGGAAGGTCAAGTAAAAAAGCAACTTTTTAATTGTTGGATAATAGAAGACAGCTGACGGTCCACATGATGCAAAATAGTTATGTCGCCTATGGACATTTGGAACACGAAAAGTGCTACCAATGTGCTGCCGATATATACTGTCTGTTCCTCTATAAATGGAAAGCCCGAGCCCAGCAGTGGGGCATTTGTGGTCTGTTATTATTCATTCTTAAGCATGCGCACACTCACTGGCACACTCACTCACTCATGCAAGCATAAACATGCACACATTTCATTTTTACTAATTTTCAATATTTTAAATAAACCAAATAGTACGAGAGGAGGCCAGGAATTCCATAGGACGGGTCTTTTTCTCAGTTTGGACTCTCTCTCTGCTTTATTTCATATAATTTTTTTCTATCGAATAAGAAAAGAAATTATAACATTTTATTTTGCAACCAACACTTGTATTTTTGGGAGAAAATAAAGATTATTATTATTATTATTATAATTATCTTAAATGCTGGAAGATTCGGAGCACCCGGAATACCTGTGCAAAGTCACACGAAAATCTCTAGTTTGTTATCTTAACTAATATTATGAATGCAACAGAACGTCACGAAATTCTGAACACACATTGTCAGGGCTATAGAATAATAGGACATATTCTTTTCAACAGTTCAGCAGATAGGCAGACGGCCCATCTGATGGAAAGCGGTTACCATCGGCTATTGACATTTGTAACACCGAAGGTGCTACGAATGTGCTCCCACAATCTAAAGTGAGACTGAAAACTGGCCACTAATGCCGGCACACAACTCACGGTTGTTATGGCGACATACTCGAGACTAGAGGTGGTAGCTATCCAATCGGGCAAATGCTCTACCACTAGACCGCGGGTTATTATGTCGCCTCCGACGACAGGCCAGTCCTGCCGCAGAAAATTGTATTCTTTCTCCGTGCCTGCTCGGTTTCATGCATAGAGCCGAAATGAAGGCGTCTCTCAGCAGCCTTGTTTAATTGGCGCCACCGTTGCAATCACTAAGAAATACATAGTCATGGCAACGACGATTACAGCGACAATTTTAACGTGTTACTCTCATGGTTAGTTAGTTCTACGGTCGGTAGATGTCTTTACGGGTATTTATGATTAGGTACTTAGAATTAAAAATTAAGGTCAACATTTTAAGAATTACAAAATGCCCACCTCGCGCCTTTTTAACGCGAGTAAAGCCGCGAGCCGCGGACCAAAGCTAGTAACGTAATATTTATGCTACATTCTCAAACATGACATTATCGCCTGCGTCTAAATTACCACACTAAAGGAAATTTCCATCGATATTGCTAATATTGTAGACAAATCAGATATTCTATCATTACAATATAATCAATAATAATTGGACGTTGTTATGCAAACCGAGACCAACTCGCGAGATAACAGTTTTATGATAACTTATTCTTAGACACATTTCTTGGATTCCTATCGACATCTATTTAAAAAACAACCTTCCTGAGACATTAAATGATTTATCAATGAATTTATTCAAAACTAAATTACACATTTGGTTAATTAACAAATGTTATTACACAATTAATAATTTTTTTAATGACAATAATAAAATTAAACACAAGAGACATAAAAAATTATAATTTAATAAATATAATCTAGTCTAACAGTATAACAATATAACTAGTATAACAGTCGCGGTAGCGTAATGGCTAGCGCACGCGTCTCAAACTCAAAGGTAGCTCGATCCTGGCCGGAACGCATGCACCTATCTAATGTGCAATCTTCTGATCTAATGTGCATATTGTTACAATTACCACGTGCTAACAACGGTGAAGGAAAACATCGCGATGCAATCTGCACGTAGAGATAACCGATGTGTCAAACCTGCCACGCCGCCTTGGACAAGCGTGGCGGGTATACTGTCCGTTCCCGCTATAATGGGAGGCCCGAGCCCAGCAGTGGGACATTTATGGGCTGATATTATTATTTTATTATTTATTATAAATATAATGTGATCATCTGTAACATAATATTAATTTTACTATTTTTGAATTTGTACGCCTAATAGGTAAATAATATGTCAAACTGTATATGTCCTAACATCTATAATGTGTACTATATTTTAAACATATAAATAAATTGATTGATTGATTGATAAAAAGCTATGTAGATTTACCAAGGAATCCTGTTATATAAAAATAAATGTTAATTATTAAATATTACAAACTATCATCCCGCCTTCGCGTCCCACACGCCCTCCGTAAATCCTGCCCGGGTCCGGAGACTGCCCAAAGGAATACCCGGTTTAAAAAAAAAGCGCCTGTCAACAGAACAATACAATACTCTTTATTGTACACCAACATTACATAGAAAAAAATACACAATAAACTTACTTAATAAAAGGTAGTACAATGAGCGGCCTTATTAGCAATCTCTTCCAGGCAACCTTTGGATGGACAAGATCTAATTGCATAGATAGCGTTGGCGTGTAGTTGAAATAGATATTAATATAATAATAAAATAATTATAATAGATATATTATAGTTATAAAAATATATACGTACATAGACGTACAAAACAAACAATAAACACGTGATACAGTTAGATAGTGCTCCTTCAGAAGTCTGTTACAGGAATAGATTTAGCAGATCAAACATCTGCCGGCAGAGCATTCCGGATATGCACAGCCTGAACAGTGAACGATCTTACGTAAATCTCCGTAGTATGTATGTATGTATATAGAACAAGTTTTTATAACAAGTCTTTTACGTCCAGGCCATTCAACTCTGGAATGCACTACCACTAAACATCAAGCAGACCCGATCATTGCCTTCTTTTAACAGATTAGTTAAAGATTACTACCTCAAGCTATAGTGTTATTGTTTATTTTTGTATGTATATAATATAATATGTGTATTTATGTACGTATTATCTTATATATTAATATTTATTAATTAATAAACTAAATTATTGTACGAGTGCTGGTTTAGCAACTACCGACTTTTGTTGTCCTTCCTATACTCCATCTAAAGGTTGTCTGGAAGAAATTGCCATGGGCGATAAGACCGCCGATTGTATTTGTATATTAATGTTCTTGATTTTATGTAGCATTTTTGTACACTAAAGTATATTCTATTCTATTCTAAATATGAAACAGAAAATTAAAGACCATTCTGTATACTAAAATCAATTTTATCTAAATCGTGAGCTGGTTCTACTTTGCATAACTACGTCCAACGAATATTTCAAGTGTTAACAATGTTAAATATATTGCGTATATGTTTAAACAAAAAAATTATATTATAACAACCCATAGCTGGATTCAGTACTTTCCATTTTAGGGAAAACTGACAAATCAAGACGGATCGGTGGGTCTTACACATTGATAACACTGACCCACAAAAATAAAACGGGGTCTGTACTTTTGACCAGACCCATCTATTCTTATGTACTTCGATGCGCTGAATCCGAATCTCGGGTCAGTTTGGTCCATATACAGCCTCAAAATTTCGAATCCGAATGAGGTCAGTTTGGTCCATACACCATCACAATTTTGAATCCGTATGTAGGACAGGTTGGTCCATACACCCTCAAAATTATGAATCCGAATTTGGAGTCAGTGTGGTCCATACACCCTCAAAACTTCGAATCCGAATCTGGAGTCAGTTTGGTCCATACACATGCAAAATGTTGAATCCGAATGTGGGGTCAGTTTGGTCCTTACACCCTCAAAACTTTGAATCCGAATCTGGAGTCCGTTTGGTCTATACACCTTAAAAATTTGAGGGTGTATGGACCAAACTGACCCCAGATTCGGATTCAACGCATCGAAATACATAAGAATAGATGGGTCTAGTCAAATGTACAAACCAATTTTTATTTTTTGTGGGCCAGTGTATTTTTTGATATGCAGATTTGGTCATAAATTTCGTACGTGGTGGAGCTATGCTGGAATCATTATCTTCATTACAGCTCTTAAAGCCGGCTCGATCGGTGTGATACTACGCTCTCACAGCACATCGACTTGAAGCGGTTAGCCCTATTCTTCTCGTGTTTCGTGCGACGAGCGAGGGTTCCGATGACCCACTTACCCTCCTCCTATCCTAGTTTCCCTGTCCCATCCCCCTATTTCAATGTCATATCCCATGCTTTCTCTCGCATTCCTCCTGTTTGATCTCTCCGTCGCAAAGGCTGGCAACGTGTTGATTTCGCCCCTGGCGTTGTAAATGTCTATAGGCGGTGAGAACCACTTTCGATGAGCTGAGCTATTTACTTGTTACCAGGGCTAAATAAAGTTGGAGAGCATCTACCCGAGTAGGTAAGGTTACGAGTCGATTAGGCATGTTCTATTCGTTAACGTCGTTATCCTTAACGCTATAAAAAAGACGCATTTGACCACAGATGAAGCCCGAGCATGACTATTTTAAAACTGTTGACGTTTTATATAAATAATACTTTGGGTCAAACGAAATGACAAAATATATTTTCGGTATTTAAAGTCGCGAAATGTGCAAGCTAGGGTTGTCACCTTTTTTTTGAAGGGTATATAGTATTTGTTTCTAAACTGTAAAAATATAGTACTTTTGACACATTTTGGGGAAAAGTATACACGTTGTACACGTTGATTTTTCATTATTTATTTTATTTAGTCATTATTGAATTTTCCATTACTACCTTTTTTTTGGCAGCACAGTTCTATTTTTTCTATCATAAGATCTGAACAAAAAGTTCAGTTAAAGTTAAATTAGTGAAAAATATATAATAGTACATTTCGTGCTATATTATTTTTCTATAATATAGTAAAATTGTCTAAAATATAGTACAATACTATTATAGTACGGTTGGGAACCCTAGTGCAAGCAGCTGTCTGCATTCGTATATGATCTTACCTATCGCAGGATGTAAAGGCTCGCCTGTGAATTTGTCCCATGCTATTGTGGTCTCTCTCTGATTTGTTATTCCCAAAGTTACAACATCTTCCTTAGAGTAGCCTGCAAAATTTATTTTATTTATTTATTAACTTACAAACATCGCTATCATTACAGTTGTCACCAATACGATAGCGTGGTACACATAATACATTATAGATATACATATATACATATTCAGTCGTCATAACATATAATATAATACGCAGTTATTGTGAATTTAGTCACAGTGCAGATAAAAATGTCAATTTCTTGTTCAATGTTGTCGCAAGGCCTGTGTCAGCGGCGCCTTATTAAGTAAGTTGGTCCTGTCGTATGGTACTACTACGACATTGGTGGCTGCCTACGTCTCATCACAAAATTCGCTGGAACGTTCAGTTTGATTTCAGCTAATACTCCTGGGTTAAATAATTTTCCTCGTAACAATTTAAAATAAACAATAACATTGTTTACCAGGGATAGAAAATATCCAATTACCAACAAGGATGCAGTTTCAATCAGTGCTGTGTCGGAACAATTCCGGCACAGCACTGATTTACAGTCCCTTTGCATGGACTGTATACATACATACTCCTATGTGACAGGTAAAAATATTTTTAGATAATTTATTCATGGCAATGGATACTGTGAAGTGAAGGAAAACATCGTGATGCAACCTGTACATAGAGATAACCGATGTGTCAAACCTACTAAGCCGCCTTGGACAAGCGTGTCGGGTATTCTGTTCGTTCTCCTATTGTGGGAGGGCCGAGCCCAGCAATGGGAAAACAACAAATAAAAACAATGAATATTATTAACAAGATTTTTTTATAAAGAAGTAATCTTAGCACGCCCAGTGGCAGAATAAGGGTTCTATTTTTATAATATGGCTAGTTAACCCTAAAAATAATTGCTAACTTTGTAACCGATAACCGTTTTTAAGAGAGGAAATCTGCGGAAATACAACTTCCTGCGGCCGGGCAGCCCGTCGTAAGATGCGACAAAATAACCCACAACCAGGTGGTAGGGCATTTACATTTGCCCGACTGGATGGCTACCATCCCTGGCCTAGAGCATACCGCCATAACAACCTTGAGTTGTGTTCAGGCATTAGTGACCAGGCTCCAGTCTACCTTTAGAGAGCGGCAGCACATTAGTAGTATCTTTGGTGTTACAAATGTCCATAGGCGATGGTAACCGCTTACCATCAGGTGGGCCGTCTGCTGAACTCATGCAATAAAAAAACCCGTTGGTGTTCCATCCTTCGTGGGTCTCCGAGAGGCCCTGGCAGGCGGTGGCCCTACGACCTCATCTATTGCCGAGGGCGTCTCCGTTCGCTCTGTGCGAGGGGCAGCATTGACGGCAGGTGGCAACCCTTCCCCAAGGACCTAAGAAAAATAATCTGCGGAATCTCTACAAACTGACCTAACTCTGTCAACTGTCCCAGTGCGTTCTCAGCGCAGAGTTTGATGTTGTGCATGATTTCCAATGGATCCTGCTCTGACCATCCTTCTTGGGGCTGCACCTCGGTTTTGTCCAGCTGATACGCCGCCAATTCCTCAGAGCGTTCTGCTTCGTATATCTGAAAGTAACTTGCTGTCTATAGGTTTGCAAGTTCGTACTATTTAATTTTAATACAACGTACATCAATAATTTAATATGTATGTACAGTTTTACACAACTATTGATTTCTTGCAATGAACCTGTGCACTAGACCAATTTTAGTAGCGCGCGACATTGTACGAATCGTGTAAACGGGCCAGCGCTAAGAATGTATAGCAAGCAACACTGCCATTTCTGGTAACGTATAAAGTTCAATACAGTTTATTTACACATCGAAAACCAGTCTGCACTTCCCTGCGCAAACGAAAATTAGCAAAATTTGTAAAATTGTATGTATAGTTTCCGGCATGAATCTTGAGCGGTTGGTGGAACAGTAGGGATCTTTTTGTACATTGATCGTAGCCAATGTGCCAATGAGATTTATCGACATATCGACAATATTATGTCTTTCTCTTTTTATGGACAATACTTCACACTTGGAAAAACGATCGAAATTTCACTGTTCGTAGGACAAAATGACCGCTCAAGAATCGTGCCGGGGACTATACAAGGTACGTTTCCCGGACAGTGTAGGCGAAATGACTGTATTAATAATTGAAACAATTTTTTTATGTCATGTACAAATGACTATTTAATTACAGTATAATATGATTAATTTATGCCAATAGTCAAGGTGGTTGGAAGCGGAGAGGGTGGTTAATGGCGAACCTTCTGGGCGTGAATAACTATATTTTACCGGACGATTGTCCATTCTAATCTAAATTTATATAATTGAAATCCACGTATATAGTGACTCATCACGATATCTCAGGAACTATAATACCTATAGACTTGAAATTTGGCATGGACCTTCCTTTCGCCAAGTAGAGATCAGCTAAGAACAGATTTTACGGCACGCGAAGCGGGCGGGTATCAGCTATTGAATTAATATTGTTACGAGCTACAGGACTCGAATTAAAAAATGCCGTTGGAACTACTATAGAATTTATTAGAACTGTACAAACACGTATAAAACAAATACAAATAAAACTGGATGCAACCAGTTCACACTGCACGATTCAATACAATTCGACGCGCGTAAAGTCCGTCGTCTATATCGCTAATCGAGAGTACTCGAAAACGTCTTACTCGTCTCGGAGTCGTCGCTTGACTGCCCACCCCTCCATTCAGTCATCGTCTTATACTAACTACACAGTACAAAGAAATTGGCCGCGCACACTGAGTTTCTGAGAAATAGTAATTTGCCCACCTGCGAACGGCCACAAAGTCGAAAACAATAACAATAAGGATTAGTTCGACGCTAATGATGGTTATAAAACAAGTAGAAAAACAATAGCATGTTTTTCTTAATTACAAATTCAAAACACAGAGAATTCCTTAATCCGGGAGGAAGACAATAGACTGCGCTTACAACAGGCAGCTGTGCGCTTATATTTGACGGCATGTAACAATATATTTAGCCGTAAAAGAAAAACAAATAAAGTATATTGATCTTGCTCAGGAGGTTACCGCCATGTGGAACATGGAATCTACAATCATGGTACCGATAGTGATGTCAATGAATGAACCAATAGCGAAGAGCCTTGATCGTCATCTCGAAAGGCTCTTGCTTGGTATCTGGGTGGAGGCTCGGATGCAGAAGGCAGCTCTGTTGGACACGGCCTGTATTGTGAGGAGACTCCTATCTCTGGAGCCTTAACCCGGACCATAGCCCGGACCATAAGTCCCACTGACGGCGTATATCGGTTTTTTATAAATGAATATACAGTCGTGTTATGAAAATGTTCGCCAGTGTTCAAACTGATTGATTTCATGTTCTGCGAGCACATGTTACCTTTTCAAACTAAGTCACAGAACAGACTGTTCCACAGAAAATTATGTTTAACTATTTGACAATAAAGTTTAAAATTACTTAGATGAAAGTTGTTTGATTTTCTATCTTATCTAAGAAGATTGTTTAGATATGTAAAACCTTTTTATTGGTTTTAATACTTATGTTAAGCGTAGTGATTATATCCCCTTTGTTAATCGCAGCGTCTGTCACTGTCAGCATTGTAATTTTCTTTTTTCACGTTTCTATATTTTATAAACGTAACATTTATTAAAATGTTGGCAGTATTGTTTCTTGCACTCGTGCAAGCACAAGTCGACTTTAATTAAGGTGACGAATATTTTTATTCCGCGACTGTACATGTTTTTTTATAAGATTTACAAGATAAATTAAAAAAAATAAAAACTAATATGTTTATTAGTTTACATTTTTTAGTGTGGATAATAATAAATATATTATATTCATTGAAATATAAGCCTGAACAAAGTTGATTTTTTTAAAGAATGTTTCAATAACACAGTAATTAAAAATGCAATAATTTCTATTATACAATACAATTCCGGAATATTATTGTAATCATCCATTTTGTAATTGTTTATTTTGGTGAACAATTAAGTGTTTTCTATTCTATTATATTCTAATTTAATTAATCACAAATTAATATAACCACCAAAAAAGTCATCTTAAATAAAAAATCAATTATGACATTTGGTCAAACATATTAGTAGTCTAAACAAATAAATAATCAAATACATATACCTAACAAGGTGACATAATTGTGTATATTATACCATATACCGATCTATGAATCACAATCGGGTTTTTTTTTACGACAATCACATCGTAAACGAGTTTAGGTAATTATTAAACGTCATTATTGCCCTATGTGGGTCATTAAAACTTTACACTCACAGCTATAAACATTTTTTATATGATAATATTAATTACTCATACCTATGAACCATGTTTATATGATAATAATTTAATTCGTTTTTTTTTTAATTTACATCTAAATATACATAAATTAAAAACTTGTACAATGGAGAAAACTTAACTTACATTGTATTCTAATCAAGGCTTGAAAACCGGTAAAAAATGTCTAACCGGTTTTAAAACTAAGTACACAGCAACTTTTCTTTTCGAAATCAAACGGTTTTTGGTAACAAAAGTTTGTAGAATAAACCGGTTTTTGTCGCACACCTCCAAAGCGCAGCCATGTGGTACAGCAAGTTTTCAGTCGCACATAAATACATGTTGATAGAGTTAGACTGAGCAAGTCATTCTCGCGGAATAAACCGGTCAATATATGTTTAAATAAAAAATGCATTCATTAAAATGTACCAACCTAAGCAAATCGTAAATCGCAGTAAACCTGCGAAAAATCGAAATGTGTGCTGGGACACATAGTAGAAGTGAAACTTCAACGGACAAGTGGAAAAACGAATGGCAACGGATAAGCGACAAAACGAATCGCAACAAATTTTTTACTTGAAGTTTTACGGGCAAATTGTTAATATACTTGTTCAATTTGAAAACCTGAAGTTTCATTTCTACTATGTGTTCCAGGACATATTTTTTTAATTAAAATTAGCCATAAGCACTTTTGATTGGCAAGCTATCATATTTTGTATACATACCACAAATCTGACAGTCTTGGTGCCGTCATCGATTACACCTACAAGCGACTTCTTAGCACCATCTTTTACCGGCATCTCGTTTGCTGTTGACAAAATAATAAACCTTTAGTAGATGTAATAAAACCAGCTACTATAGCAACAACTCCTTAAATAATCAAACATCTCTGTAATCGAGTGGTCTCCTTTGCCTTTTTATAGAACGCAGATGTCGGGGGCTCGACTGCTGACATGGTAAATCTTCTAGAACCTCCCGTTCTTTCTGGAAACTCCCGTTATTTAATCGGTCCAGGTCTGCGATCCGCTCTAGAATTGATCCTTGCCTCTTACGCATAAGCCCCATAACAAAAGTGTAAGCTTGTGGAATGTGTGTCTGCCGATTAATTCATCTAGGTGATCTAGGTTTTTTTATTTTTTTTACTGCAGGAGTTCAGCAGACAAGCAGACGGCCCACTTGATGGAAAGCGGGTACCATCGCCTATGGACATTTGCAACACCAAAGGTGGACTGGAACCTGGACACCAATGCAGGAACACAGCTCAAGATTGTTATGGCGGCATACTCCAGACCAGGGGTGGTAGCCATCCAGTCGGGCAAATGCCCTACCACCTGGCTGTGGGTTGTTTTGTCGCCTCTTACGACAGGCCACCCGGCCGCAGGAAATTGTATTCTTTCTCCGTTCCTGCACGGATAATTTTATGTACATATAAAGATATTGACAGGGAGGATTGCCCCACACAGACATAAGTCGAATATAACACAAATAAACTGCAGCCATAATAAACTTTACAAGATATTAAAACTATAGAATTTTCCAGTAGATTAACAAGAAATTTTAATAACATAATTACTGATAGCATTCTTATCACTATATCCGTCACAATGTTGTATAATTATAAAGTAATTAAAGATAATCTTATGTAGGGTAATAGAAGAGCAATCGTCTATTATAGCCTGGTATACTCGTATAAAGGTTGTAATGCAAATAATGATTCGTGTGAATGAATTTACTACAGTTCGGTAATCATCTTAGCATAATCGGAACTGATGTAAAACCTTCTTATAATGTCATAAACAAAATATTCTATTGTATAAGACATTAATTTTGAATTCCTTACTTCAATAAAAAAATATTTAAAATAGAAATGTCATGAATAATGTTGGAAAATCTTTTATTGGAAAAGATTGTACCCTTTAACATTTTTATTGAAGTAATGAATTCGAAATTGGTATCCTGTACAATAGGATGTTTTGTCACGCTTATATGAAGATTTTACAACAGGAAGCCTTGTGAAATATTCATATCCGCCCGTTTATCTATGTTAGCTTTACTGTGCGTCCATAATAACTCAACGCCAGGGTCCAGACCAGGGGAACTTTTCCCTAAAAATTTTCGTTTGGGGTCAAAAAAAATGTATAAAATTTTGTCTCTTGGATCTAAGCTTTGAGCAAAGTACTAAGACGTATTTAACAATGACGACGGTCTCGATGTCACATTACTTCTGCCATAATAAATTCATCAAATTAGAAATTTCCAAAACTCAATCTGGAAATTCAGTGACGCGCAAGATTACCAGTGCCAAAAATAGTAGCCCTTGAAGACATATTAATACATAAGACATGCTATAAATGTCGTATTGAGAGCACAATCTTTTATGGTTGCTTTTTAATTAGGTTCGATCTGTTGGAACATCTTTCTCCAACAGTTTCAACCTAATTGAAAGACAGAAATGAACATTCCCATCCTCACAAAGTTTCTCGTTTATAATTTTAATGGCGTCACAGACAGACACTACAATTTTATTTACTGATGTAGGTATAGTTACATCGCAGAATGTGAATACAAAGTTCACAATTACTCAGGCTGCCTCAAACGTGGAAAAACCTTGAAGACCAATTGAAGGAAAATCTTAATTTTCACATTGATACATCAATAGAGCAAATCAGAGTCGCGTGGCGGAAACACGTTGTTCCACATGCAATCATTCAACACTTCTCTATGCGCCAGCACATGTGCAAGGTTAATCAGTTTAATTATTCATAACAAGATGCACTGGTTTCGACTTTTACTAATTTTTTTAAAGTCACAATCCATCGGGAAGTCCAACGGCTTACCTGTCCATTTTTAGGAAGCTCAAAACAGGAATTTTATTTAGACTTCGGTCCACGCTTGACTTGCAATTCCCGAGACAAATTACCACAACTATCGTTTTAGTGAAAATTGTGTCCGAATAAGCTAATTATTAGACACCCGGACAACTACATACCGCTCCTGAGAAAATTCCCGCGGGATTCCCGGGATAAAAAATAGCGCAGATTTTAAGTTTAAGAGTTGGCTATCAATCAGCGAAAACCGCATCGAAATCGGCTCAGTAGTTTTTACGTGAATCCCGAACAAACACAAATCGACTTACAAGAAATTTAAAAAAATGCATCATGCTCTTCATCGTTTATATAGTGTATTCCAGTTGTTTTTTTTTAATAGCTTCAATGTACAGACACGTAATTTTTACGAGTGGAATTACAATGTTATAGATGTACTCTTTGGCCAAAAAGAGGGCACGTGTCTTTGATGCCGCTATTGCAATTAATTTATTTATTAAGGATCACCAACAGTTCTTTTTACATTTGATCAGTTAATAGGCTTATAACTAAGGTTTACAATGCGATGTAAAAACTAATTATAGCTGAACACAGCTTGCAATTTAATTTCTTCACTGTTATTTAATTAAACTATAATAATAAAAACAACAAAAAAGTGTAGGATATTGAAATTAGTCTGTCTGTCTATGTCTAATTATAGTCTTTTAGGGCTAAACGAATCTTTTTCTAAAATTAATTTTAGGAGTCAAAGTAATAATAATAATAATAATAAATCGGCAGACAAGCATACACACTGTATATCCCCAAATTAGCAAGTTACGCTTGTGTTATGGGTAATATACAACGGACCATTATGGGGCCGATCCCAGATACCCAGACCATAGTAAATAACGGAGAAAATACGTTTCCGAAATTTACTATACCAGGAATCGAACCCGGAGCCTCTGCGTTGCAGTGAGGTAAGCCGGCAAAGGCTTAGCCCGCTTAACCACAGAGGCCGTCAAAGTAAATGTCTGTAACATCCATCACTGCTGCTGTTGACAATTCTACACATTCTAGAGGTGGGGGAGTTAGCACCTAGTACTGTTGTTCTTAATGGGGTTATAGGGTGTTGCGGAGGTTTCGAAGGGTCGAAGGGACGTTTCAATTCACTAACAAACGTCGTCATGGCAACGCGAACGAAGAGTCGAAGGTACAGCTAGTAATTTATAAAGCGCACAAACGAAGTGATGGCTACAGAAAGAAAGAAAATATTCATTTCTAAACTATTTATTACAATATTTATTTCTACAGCTAATAATAAAAAAATACACCTATGTCGTTCTGTATATAATTCAAACGACAGCAACTCATAGATAATAAACGTCCGATAACACCTTGGTCAAGTGTCGTGATTCGCGTGGCTTTCATGATTCAATGCAACATTTCAAGGTTGAGTTTGAGATAAAAAATAAACAAAGTTATCTACTATAGTCTATTATCATAAATCGCGATACTTCAGTCGGGTAAGACCTGGTTGAAGGGTCAACGCAAATTCTGGCAAAAAATAGGCTTTGTAATGTGAGACTTTGGTCGTGTACCTTACACGACCAAGACATGATATTGGGAACCGCAAGAATTCAAGACACCATGATATAATACAAGGCATCGCGACATAAGTCAAGGCACCGCGACACAAAACAGGGAAAACGAGAATAACGAAATGTTCATTCACAAAAATAACCATACAAGAAATCGAAGCTGGGGCCTCTGCCACCGATGAGCTAGACGGGCAAAGGCTTCGGCTGTTCAACCACAGAGGTCGTCAATAAACAAGTAAATGGCTTAAACCATTAATGTAAATGGTCTCAGGTAAATAGATGACAGTTGTTGTAAGCACACATTGTGAAGGTCATGGTAGGTATTCAACAAAGGAAAAAACAAAGAAGCAAGTCATGATAGTCATGAATGACTACAATATTTTGAATTATATACACAACTATCCTTAATATATCAACTTTGCATACTACACATTGTCACGGGTATAGAATAGGACATAAGGTATTTTTCATCCAGAAAAAGTACTGTTTCCGAGAGGTAGACGAATATAGTCAAAAAGATGGCGCTTCTTCGCGCCACCGTTGCAATTAGTTTTAATAGGTACATTATCATGGCAATAACAAGGACAACGACAATTTTAATGTGTTGCCTCATCTTTAGTTAGTTACGCCTGCGATAGATGTCGTTACGGGTATTTATGATTAGGTACTTCGCATTAAAAATTAAGGTCGACATTTTAAGAATTATAATATGCCCACGTCATGACATACGTATACCTTTTTAACGGGAACGAACCCACGGGCAAAAGCTAGCCTAGTATAAATGTAAAAAGAATTTAATTTGTCAAGAAGCGACTTATTAGCCGTAACCTTGAAACTTGCGAAAATGATGTTATCATTATGTAAAAAGAATTTAGTAAATTGCCAATTCAAAAGAGATGTATCCAACTATCCAGACAATTTATATTTTTTAAGTTTTTAAATTACCACATGACTCTGGCCGAATGCATAAATCGTGCCAAGCCAAAATTGAACAAAGAAGTTTTAAAATGTTGAAAAGTTGAAACACAAGGAATTTAATCAATTGTATTTCCATTTAAATTATAGTTTAATAATTTAAACATTATTCTCACAGTGATAGAGTTGGAAATATTTTGAAGTTTTTCATTAATAGTTCAAATTTCGAGTTTTAAAGCTTAAATATAGAATAATGAGCAAATAACTCTACACAGGTTCAATATATTTTAAATTTGGAATAAGATGAACTTAATCAGGGACAAAAATCACTGCTATTTTATGTTTTAAGTATAGAGCACAGCTAATTTTACCATAAAAAATAATATTATGGATTAAATTGAATTTTTGTGAGAACTACAAGTACATAATATTTTACTCAAGGTTTTTGCTGTACATTTTATTTTCAATAACGCCTGATTATTGTTCGAAATGAAAATTGTTGAATATTTATTATTTAATAGCAATAATTCTGTGTTTGTGTACAAATCTCTACTTAAAAGTGACAGATGACATTCACAATACTTCAAAATTGACATACAACGAGTAATACTTAAGGCAAGGTAACTCTTTATTTTACACCAAAGCATAGACAAATAGAAGTAGAAAAATGCAGAAGATAGTACAACGGGCGGCCTTATCGCTAAAAAGCGATCTCTTCCAGAGAACCCTTGGCAGGGATTAATAGATTTTTTAAACTGACGGTGGTGCAGTCTGTGGCACCGGCCCCGACGAGATGTGGGCAAGAATAAACTAAAATAGTTTTATTTAATTTTAATTAATTAAATAAGCGCCATTTTTTTTGTTATATTCGTCTATACCTCGGAAACAGTACTTTTTCTGGATGAAAAATAGCTTATGTCCTATTCTATACCCGTGACAATGTGTAGTATGCAAAGTTTATATATTAAGGATAGTTGTGTATATAATTCAAAATATTGCAGTCATTCATGACTATCATGACTTGCTAGTTTTGTTTTTGTTTTCCTTTATTGAATACCTACAATGACCACCACAATCTGTGCCTACAAATACTGTCATGTATTTTTACACTATTTACATTGTAAATATAAAAAAATAAATGTAAATAAATTATAAACATAAAAAAATTAGTAAAAATCGAAACCAGTGCATCTTTTTATAAATAATTCAACTGATTAATCTTGCACATGCACAAACTACAATTAATCGTTGAAAAGCAATGACAATTTCAAGGCGTATTTTTTATTATATTTTCAGAATATAATAAAAAATAAATCAGCTGTGGCCAGCGCCACATCATATTTGTTACAATTAGGCCACCTGCATATTTGTAAACAAAGCACATTTATTACCCGCCGTCGGTGTTTGAGCTAATAACATTGAAGCGCTTTTATGGCCGTCTTCTTTTGTTTACTTATTTATTGGTTGTTGTGGAGAGCAACCTATTGTACTCGTTTATGGCCGTTCGCAGGCATAATTAGGCAGGTGTGCGGATTACAATTTCTGAGAAATTGTGTCGACGCTTGCCAGGTAGACATATTGCATCGTGCATTATAAAGCAATACCACAATGGAGAGATCGGCAGTCAAGCGATAACCATTAGCGAGACAAGACGTGTGTACATTCGATAATTTATATAGTGACGGACTTTGCGCGTGTTATTGAATCGCGCATTGCGTTTGGACTGGTTGTGTTTAGTTATATTTGTACCTGTGTTATACGTGTTTGTATAGTTCTAATAAATTCTATAGCAATTCCAACGGCATTTTAATTCGAGTCCCGCACTCGTAACAATATAAACACAAATATAATTATACAACAGATTAGTAATTACTATACGCAATAGAAAATTAATGCTTCTGACCCTGATTTACCTACCCTTATTACCTACATAGAGTAAAACACTATCAAGCTTTTAGTTTAAGTGATATGAAAACCCATACTTGAGGAAAATAACCAACAAGTAAAAATATACCAAATAAAATTAAAGCAATGTAGCTTAGCCTTGAACGTTAACATTTTGCTTATTTAGAAAGTTACTACGCTTTTAAAGTGATCCAATAAATACACCTGTTTCACATACATCAAACGAGGTGGCGTTCGTGGGCATTTATTACAAAAATATTATTTTGTCGGATTTCTATTATTTCTCTACTAGCTGCGCCCCGCGGTCACACCTGCGTGGTGATGGAAAATCGTTATATTTTGGATCATTCACACTATATCTTTGTAAATTATAGCCTGTGTTATTCTGAATATTATTGTAAAGTTTCATCAAAATCCATTCAGCAGTTTTTGCGTGAAAGAATAGAGAAGAGTAACAAACATACATCCATACATTCTTAAAAACTTTCGCGTTTATAATATTAGTAGGATTAATTCGTTTGCTTTGACAGGTCCATAGAAATAATGTCAATTTTCTACCAGTATTAATAGCACGTTATACGGGTCAGAATGTTGGGCCACTAAAGTGATAGACCATAAACGTCTCCACTGAGCTGAAATGAGAATATTGAGATGGATGTGTGGTATAACAAAAATAAATAAGGTGAGAAATCAATGCACAAGGAGTTATATGGAAGTTGCACCCGTGACTGACTGAAAAACGGGAAGAAAGAAGATTAAGGTGGTAAGGGCATGTAATGAGAAGGGATGAAAATCACGTGACAAAAAGAATATTAAACAGCAAGATTGATGGGTACAAAGGTAAAGGTAGACCAAAAAGAAATGGATGGATTGTGTGAAGGATTATTTGATGATTTGTGTTGTGAATGAGGAAGTCTGTCAGAATAAAAGAGTATGGATAGAAAAGACATATTAAGCTGATCCCAAATAATTGGCAGAAGGTGAAAGAAAAGAGATTAAGACAAAAAAATGACATGACAGAAAAACCGCTGTTAATAATATACCTAAAATAACAGTCCATAAATGTCCCACTGCTGGGCTTGGGCCTCCCTTTATAGGGGGAACGGACAGTATACCCGCCACGCTTGTCCAAGGTGGCTTGGCAGGTTTGACACATCGGTTATGTCGATGTGCAGGTTACATCACGATGTTTTCCTTCACCGTTGTTAGCACGTGGTAATTGTAACAATATGCACATTAGGTCAGAAAACTGACTAAGTGATGCATGCCTTCCGGCCAGGATATAACCCACGCCCTTTGAGTTAGGGACGCGTGCGCTAGCCATTACGCTACCACGCCTTAATGATATACCTAAGTATGCTTTTTAGCCATATTATTGATGGAATTTCCGTTTTGAGTCCGATTGGTACACGACCATTTGATGTATATGCCTTATAACTCAATAAACAAATATTAAATTAGCATATACCTTGCAACACATTTCAATTATCCGTGATACCCTACAAATATAATTAATGATTATTGCAATTTTTTCCCAAAACATGCATTGAAGTGCATGAGTGATATTGCAATATTGCAATACGGTCGAAAAAACAATACCAAAAATTCCGTGCAAGATCAAGCTAAAGCCTGTCTGTTGAGTTATTAAATTTGTATACGTACTTTGTAATGTTTAAGGAGGCAAAAGGAGGTAAATGTGCTCCAACCGTAAAAAACAGTTTTTTTTTAACGCGTCGCCATGTTTTGTACAGTCTATCGAATCCTCGAACGGCAACGCTTTTAAGTATTTCTAAACGGTTCTATGCAATTAAAGCACTAATTAAACTGGCTACAGAAGATTAAAAAAACTAGTTATTATAAGGATACAGGAAAAACCGCAATTTTAGAAATCTCTGAATTCTATCGGTGATCGTGATTATTTTATCGTAATCTAGGCATATTGATATGATCTGAGATAGTTGAAGATTTTAAACTTTAATCTGATAAATTTTATTAACACAATATAATTAATCAGAAATGTAAGTACAAGGTCCTTTTATAATTAGAAAATTTTAGTAATAGGAGAACGTTTATGAACAAAATAAAAAACAGTTCATAAGTTGTTTAGAAAATTAAATTGTAATATTACAATAATAAAAGTTTCTAAATAAATAGGTTATAATATAACAAACCTTCTTCCATTTTATTATGTAAACTTTAAAAATATTAGAATAAAACACTGGTCGAAAATAAAGCTAGGTAATATTTTTTTAAATGCTCGCGAAATTCAAATATAGAACATAAAGACGCGCATTCCCGCGAATACGTGTATTCGTACTGTGGAGGCGCGGCGTATGTATAAAAATAATACCGTCGAGACTCGTGATATCACACACCCACCGCTGTTATCACTTGTTATTCGCTCTGACCACCTCTGACGGAGTGGTTTTCATAAATAAAATTTGAATGCTACTTGTTTATTTAATACAAGTCACTCACTGCGAGTTTAGTAACTTTTAGTGCGAATGTGATTAATGTTATATGGGAAAATGAATGTAACGAAGCGGAAAAGGAGGATATGGTGTTTTATTCAAAATAAATATATTTAATAATACTACGTTCTAATGTTCGGTTTTAAGCCCGATATTTTTTTTTATTCTGACGTTTCGGCCATTTTTCAGTAGCCATAATCACGTTAAAACGTAATTTTATTATGTATATTAATCGCGAAAACTTAGAAAATACTATAAATGTATTTAATAGTATATAAAAACATATTAAGTATATTAAAATAGGTATAGTCCTACCTGTAAAGGATATGCAGTACAAAACATAAAATAAAAACTTAACAGCAATCTAATTTAGTCAAGTAATAAATATTTTATTCTACATTTTTAAAAGTTATAGCCAAATGTTGTCACCATGATTTATTAATTCTAAGATCTTTACATAAAATACTTACAAATAAATAATAAAATGATCAAGATTTTCTATGTCTGTGGAATACATTTAGTACGGGCCTTTTAAAAAATTAAAAAGAAAACTTTAGATTATGGTCAGTTATGGATATTGTTACAACTTAGCTTCGACAAAGACAAATTCCACGTACAGTCTGTCGGCATTTGAACTAATTGTAATCCTTTTATAATCGTCTTCTTTTGTTTACTTTTTGCGGAGCACAGCCTATTGTCATTAGCCAGGTGTTACGGATTACGAGTAATGATTCTAGAAAATTTAGTCCACGTTGCCGGGCAGGCAGAGTGCATTGGCGAAGTATAAAACGACGGCCTGATTGAGAGAGGAGGCAGTCAAGCTACGACTATGATACGGGCATGACGTGTGTACATTTGGGAATCTAATAGTGACGGACTTTGCGCGTTTTATTGAATAACGATCTTCTGCATTACGTTTGGATTTGTTGTGTTCGGTTATATTTGTACCTGTGTTATAAATGTTTGTATAGTTCTAATAAACTCTATAATAATTCCAACGGCATTTTAATTCGAGTCCTGCAAACTCGTAATAATATCATTTTACGAATTTCGCTTACACACCTCGCTCGCCTCGGGGTCCTCATGCTATTGATACAGCAGACAGGCTGACGGCCCAACTGTGATGGAAAGTGGTTACCGTCGCCTGTAAACATTTGCAACACATAGAGGGGACTGGAACCTGGCCACTAATGCCGGAACACAACTCAAGGTTGTTATGGCGGCATACACTAGACTAGGGGCGGTAGCCATCCAGACGGGCAAATGCCCTACCACCTGGTTGTGGGTTGTTTTATGGCCTCTTACGACATGCCACCTGGCCGCAAGAATTAGTATCTTTTCTTCGTCCCTGCACGGATAAAAGGCTATATACAGCATTAAACTACGTCCTTGGCTTAGAATAGCGTGATAGAGCTACGCAGGAATCATTTTATCTCGATTACAGCTTTTAAGGCTTGTTAGATCGGTGTAATACCACGCTCTCATATGATATTGGTGTGAAACAGTAAGCCTTGAGCTAATCTTATTCTTGTTCTTCTATTCCATTCTCTCTGATCTCTCTATCCCATTTCACTAAAGGCAGTTAGTAAACATATTAGCTTCGCTCCTAGAGGTGCCAAGGTCTATAAGGCAACGGTGACCATGACATGGGCTGTATGCCTGTTTACCAGGTTCGCATTAGTAAATAAACTATCTAACCCTTGCCCACTTCGCTGGGCGTCATTAAAAAAAACACACGCACGCTCGCACGCACACAAATCAAGGTTTAATTAAGCAGTGCCTCGAACGAGGATGTGCACAATTCTTGCGTGGAACGTCATTGTTGTCGCATATTTGACAGGCGTTCGCGTGCCCAATTCGCTGGGCATCACTAAAAAAATTAAAATGTTATTAATCACAATCAAATATAGCCTATGTCACTCTAGAATAATGTAGCTTTCCAATGCCGAAAGAATTCTCAAAATCGGTTCAGTAGTTCAAGATATTACTTCCTACAAACAAACTTACAAATTTTACCTCTTTATAATATTAGTATAGTGTTACAGTTATTTAGTAGCATAGTTGTTCTTGTCATGTTTCTTTTTAAAGTTAATAATTAATTTTATTACATTATAGTACTCTCTTATTTCTAAACGACACAATCGTCCATTTCCTTAATTGAATAATAATGTTATATTTTTATTTATTCGGTGATTAGCGTCTGTTTTGTATAGAGTAATTAGTTCTCTATAATTTAACATAATGTTACGAGCTACAGGACTCGTATTAAAAATGCCATTGGAACTACTATAGAATTTATTAGAACTGTACAAACACGTATAGAACAAATACAAACAAAACTGGATGCAACCAGTTCACATTGCACTATTCAATACAATTCAAACGCGCAAAGTCCGTCGTTTATATCGCTTCGTGGTCGTCGCTTGACTGCCCTGCCCTCCATTCGGGCCTCGTCTTCTACTAACTACACAGTACAAAGGAATTGGATGCGCACACAAGGTTTCTAAGAAATTTAATTTGCATACCTGCGAACGTCCACAAAGTCGAATACAATAACAATAGGGATTTTAGTTCGACGCTAATGATGGTTATAAAACAAGTAAAAAGACAATAGCATGTTTTTCTTAACTACAAATTCAAAAGTCAAAGGATTCCTTAATCCGGCTGAAGGACAATAAGCTGCGCTTACAATAGACTGTGCGGCTTATCTTTGACGGCATGTAACAATAATTTTATGTAATAATATTTATCTCTAATATGTGGTAATTGTGTACAGATTATTTTTTTTCAAAATCTCTCAATTGTATATAGACGATATTCACTACATTTTATTTTCATGTTGGCAGACGCGATAGATTTATACTGTGTTCGGTTTATTTCATTACATGTAATACTTTAAGTATAATATTTTATATAATATCTTATATAAAATTTTATCTAAAATTTCCATACAATAATGTATTAAATTCTTGCCATACATAACCCTTTAATTAAAATAGTTTATCAATGACTTAAATCCGCTAGCAGTTGTGCCAATTTGCTAACTTTATTATACTGTAAAATTGTTGGAGGGATGGCGAGGTGTTCTAAAATGCTTGTCGAGTGTGAAGTGTCAGTATATAAATCATGTTAAAACCGTAAGGTTCTCTGATTATAAATGTAGTGACCAGCTGCTGTTCTTTTATTACCTTAAACCCTTCTGAGTTGTTGCAAGTATTACAATAAATTGATTACCATATTACAGCACTATTTTTGCATTCTACCTCTTACATAAATTATATTTATTTAGCATTGAAACATTTCAGAGAGCGCCCATCTTTAAATCTCGTTTTTAAACATTCTGATCTTTCTTAAGAAAATATATAACTATGTCAAGTGATAAGAAACGAACGATGATACGCCACATGTCTGTATTTAAATACGTCATTTAATTAAAATATTAAATTGCGTTATGAATGTTCGGAGATAAAACCTGAGGTCGTCAGAACGGGGTCATCGTTTTTTGGGAAAAACAAGATAGGTGTGTCCGGAATGCTAAATACATGAATATAATTAATACGTGAAGCAAAAACACAGCAAAAACTTTGTACCCGTTTTTACGAAAATTGCGCGGACGGAGGAGTATGAAATTTCGCACACTTATATTATAGTTTATACAGAGGAGTGCAGAATGCATTCTTTTTAAATTATGCATAAAAATACATTAAATCAATTAAAAAACATACTACCATGTATTTGACACGCACACACGCATATAAACTCTTTTGTTTATTGTTAAAGTCAAATTAACAGTGTAGCTTTGACGAAATCTGAGTCTTTGACAACAGAACCTTAATAATGTTCAAACTTATAATTTAAATTAATTATCACCACGGGCGACCACTAGTCCATATTAATACCTACCGTAAATGGTAAATTAATTCAGTCATTTTGTTACCTTTACACGACCAATGCTCGATTTCTATATTTTATCAACCGTTCTTTTGCTATCGGTTCGTTAAAATTTGACACAAACCCCAAGTAATGTCAAAATTTGACCCATGTTAAGGCGAGAGAATGAGTAGTAAGATATAGGAACCGGTCACAAGGGTCTGAACAGGCCTGAAGCGGCTACTTTTGAAGAATCACTTAGTCAAGTTAACACTAGATGCGTGTAAACTAGTGGATGTAAGACAGCATAAATTCCACTTTATTTGGATACTGTCATTTTCGTAACATAAATCTGCGAAAGCGGCAGTTTTAGGTCCACACACCTCAATAATTAGACAAGAAGATACTTTGTATCCCGGAGAAGGACATAGGTTAACTTTTGACTTATAAAACATTCTCGAAAGGAGTACCAAAAGGGATGAGAAAAGTATATAAGCAACCCATAATTTCTACGATAGTTAGTAGGGCTGCAACCTTTTTTTTAATATATAGTATTTTATTTTTTTAACCGTCTAAATAGTGTAAATTAGTAATTTTGAGAAATTTAGGGGAAAAATAGTACACATTTATTTGTCATTAATTATTTTATATTTAATTTGTTTCATTATTGAATTTTCCATGTGTATTTATTACTACTGTTTGCTTTGGCCAGCAAAAGTTTTTATTCAAAATAAGTTCCACTGGAGAATACTTTTTAAAGGTCACAAATATAAGTTAAAATTTAAATTTACTTCCTATTCTATGTACACCGCTTCGCAAGGTGTTATTGCTGTTAAGGAGAAGAAGCGGCAAGAAAATTCTCAGCAACATGTCAAGCTAAGAATTGTTTTTTATATTTGTTATTCGATTTATATCTAAAGCTCTTTTTTTATAAGTTTTAAACAGAAGTATGTTACAGAATTACTTTTCGAAGAATTAATGGAGTTGTAGCAAACAGTAGATGCTCAGTAAGACAGACACAGTAAAAGGAAAGAAGAATATTATTGTTGTTATAATAATGCTGATATGTTACTATATATTATAGTACGGTTGGGAACCCTAGTTATAGAGCACTTTCAATTTAATTGCTTTTTTACGGTTCCTTAGCCAAATAACAAAAACAGTGGAATTTTGTTACTTCTAAGAAATAATTCATTATTCGTGAACTCCATTTATGTGACTTACTGTTTTAGTAATGCTTTATATCGATGTTACAATGAAATCAAATGTTGCAAATTGCACTATTATCAATCTATCAGCAAGTCATTACAATATTAATATGGCATAGCAACATTCGATAATAATAATATTCTCATAACAACACTGTTGGCAAGCAAATATTGGTACCTAATTGGGATTGTCAATTTATTCAAGTGAAACTTCTTTAGAATTGTTGTGATTTGAAACTCGATGAAACGAAAAAGCGACAATAAAAAGAGATAAACACATAAATCTATAGGACTACCCCTGCGAGAGAATAAGATAGAGTACATTATATTTAATAACTAGCTGATGCCCGCGACTTCGTCCGCGTGGTGCGGTTTTTTAACTATCCCATGGGAACTCTTTAATTTTTCGGGATCAAAAGTATCCTATATGTTGACCAGGGATATAAGCTACCACCATACAAAATTTCATTTAAATCGGTCCAGTCGTTTCGAAGATTAGCCGGTACAAACAGACAGAAAAAAAAATTGAAAAAATCTAAATTAGTTCTATTTCACTTCTTACATCCACCTGACTCGGTTTTTAGCATTTTTTTTAATTGTACAGAAATTCGAGCTCTACAGTTTTATTATATGTATTTAATAATTTAAACACTAATACAGATAGAGTTGGAAATGTTTTGAAGTTTTTCGTTAATACTTCAAATTTCGTGTTTTAATACTTAAATACATTATAGCGACATGAAATGTGACGTCATGAAATTTAGAATCCACACTTTGTTTCACTTCTACTATGTGTGAACTGCACATACACTTTTTTGTAACTATAATTGTATAGCTTTATATGTCATTCTCTCCGTGCAGGAACGGAAAAATAATACCAATTCCTGCGTTGGGACGGTCTGTCGTAAGAGGCGACAAAACAACCCACAGCTAGGTGATAGGGCATTTGCCCGACTGGATGGCTACCACCCCTGGTCTAGAGTATGCCGCCATAACAACTTTGTGTTCCGGCATCAGTGGCCAGGTTCCAGTTTCTCCTTCAAGGCCGGCAGCACAATGGCAGGAACTCTGGTATTCCTAATGTCCATAGGCGACGGTAACCACTTTCACAGCCGTCAGCGTGTCTGCTGTGCTTCAGCAATAAAAACAACATGGACAATGTCTTATTGCGCGTATTATTTTTTCTATGTGGACATAGGTTTACGACAATAAATCATTTTTTCTTTCTTTACCTAATAGGGATTGTGTTTACTCTTTTATTGCAAAACTGGCAAACAGGCAGCCTCACCCAGCTCATGTAAAGTGGTTACCGACCGTCGCCTGTTTGCAACACCTTTGCAAAGCCAAAGCGTTGCCAGTCTGTAGGATGAGATAGAGGGGATGTGATATGGAATTGGGAAAAATTGGATCGGGGGAGGGGCAGGAAGTGAAGAAGGAAGATTAGCTCAAGGCTAACCGTTTCACAACGATATTCTGTGAGAGCGTGGTATCACACCGATCGAGCCGGCCCTAACAGCTGTAATCAAGATAATGAATCCAGCATGGCTCTGCTACGTACATTCATTTTAGCAGAAACGAAATCTTTGTTCGAGTTTTTTATTGCATAAGTTCAGTAGACAGGCCCACCTGATGGAAAGTGGTTATCGGCATTGGGAAGCCTCCAGCGGCTCCAAGACCACATCACCGGAGTGAAATATTTGAATCCGGGCCATAAAGTTTTTAACTCGACGCCCTTCTTTTTTACCAGGGGAAATCCGGGGGAATCGCGGTGGGGCGTTTGGGATTCGCTTCGTGGGGGTGGTACTAGCATCCCCGCAGAAGTGCTATTGCCACGCCACGGTTGGGGACACCCACTAAAATCCCTGGCCTATCCTCATTGCGTCCCATGTCCGGGCAGTGGTTTCGCTGCGCATTCACCTCCAGCCCGGACAGACGATGGCTGACCCCTTTACAGGCTGGTTCCTCCGTTTATAAGCCAACGACATGGGTCTCTCCGGCTAAGGCTGGTCTCACCGCGAGGTGAGAAAGGACAGTGGAATGGTGCGCGTCCCTCCTCCCCTGAGTACTTTTCGGTTACTTTCGACTAAACGCCTTTTGATGATTCCGTGGCCAAATAAAACTAAACAGTTAAAATTAAGATTGCGGGAATATCACAAAATGAGTTCGTTAATAAACAAAGAAACAATAGGGACGCGGGCAAATGTTGCCCGCAAATACCATCTTATAATCTTACTTTTAAAATAGCATATTAGAAATAAATTTAATTACTTTTAAAACAATAATGAATGCGGTATTTGACTTATTTGTCTTCATTTCCTACTTATGGCTTCATAAGCAGGTACACTTGTGCAAAATCTATGAGGCTGCAACTTTTGTTAAGTTTATAAAAAGTACCTCAGTTGATTTGATAGTCCGCCTCCCGATTGCAGAATGAGCGCGAGCAAGAAAGAGAACGTGCGGCTATAAGACCAAGCCCTGTAGACTAGTATTATGTCAATCCGCACATTTTCTATTCTATGCGTTTAGCGCTAATGCCACTTATCTACGGGGCCAGAATAATGTACTTGCGGCTAGTAGGCCAGAAAAATCAAGTCAACGCAACTCTTAAGCAGTATTGGAGTAGGCTATTCTACAAAGGTCAGAAGATCACAAAGTCCATTCCTTCTTACAAAAATCATACATAATACAACGGTGCAATATTATCAGTACAAATAAATTAATCAATATTAGATATACGATAGTTTTAACAGTTCTTATCACAATTTCGAGAGGGTTTAATGAATACCATGACATCGATCATATATTAAGGCAACTGATATAATTGTCATAATTATTTATTGCCTCGAAGATAAGTGTAGTTTCGTAAGGTCACATTTGCGTAGGCAACACGAAAACAGAATTTATCAGCATGTTTATAAATTATTCTCTGTAAAATTTCGTCCTACTTTGAAAATAATTAGTATCTTATTTAATTTTAAGACGAAACTATTACGAGTCGGTTTCGACACTTGCCGCCCGACCGCTGTCACTGTATTCGAGGCAACAGTGTGCTGGTATTTATCAAAGCACTTACATTTAAAATTGTAATAGTTACTGCATAAATTCCATAAATTTTCCCATTAAAAAGCAAGTTAAAATGTTGAAAATCGGTATATAGAAATATACGTGAAATTTACTTACTTCGAGCAGTCTAAATATTGATCATAATTTAGTTTCTGTCAAGTTAAAAATAAGCAAAAAAAAATCATTTTGTTTTTGTTCAAAATATAGATCAAGTGGGAATATTCCGTCACTGGTATCGCCTTTAAAATTAGATAAGTAAAGCAATTATTATATTAGTTGTACCGTGCAGGAACGGAGAAAGAATACAGTTTCCTGCGGTTGGGCGGCCTCTCGTAAGAGGCGAAAAAACAACCCACAGCCAGGTGGTAGGGTATTTGCCCGACTGGATGGCCACCACTCCTGGTCTAGAGTATACCGCCATAACAACTTTGAGTTGTGTTCTGGCATTAGTGACCAGGTTCCAGTCTCCCTTAAGAGAGCAGCAGCGCATTTGTAGCACCTTTGGTGTTGAAAATGTCCATAGGCGATGGTAACCACTTTCCATCAAGTGGGCCGTCTGCCTGTCTGCTGAACTCATGCAATAAATAAAAAATAAAAATACCGACGCCTATGCCGCGGGTCAAATGTTAGGAAGTAGCTCTATTTTAATTACATGTAATTAGGTTTTTTATATACGTAAACCTTCAGTGAAAAACTATCTATCTGATGGTGAAAACCATTGAAAAATCCGTTGCGTGTTTTAGGAGTTAGCGAATATACAGACAGAGACTAACGAGGAAAGCGTCTTTTTTTTATACTATAATTAGAACCGGCAAAAGATAAATTCACACCTGCATACCTGTAAACACTTTATTACCTGTCGGCATTTGAACTAATTGTACTTCTTTTATGATTGTCTTCTTTTGTTTACTTATTGTGGAGAGCAGCCTATTATACTCGTTTATGGCCGTTTGCAGGCATAATTAGGCAGGTGTGTGGATTACGATTTCTGGGAAATTGCGTCGACGCTTGGCGGGCAGACATATTTGCATTTGTGCCATATAAAGCAATGGCCTGATTGAGGAAGGCAGTCGAGCGATAACCAGCCGCGAGGCAAGACTTGTGTACATTCGATAATCTATTTTGTGACGGACTTTGCGCGTGTTATTGAATCGTGCATTACGTTTGGACTGATTATGTTCAGTTATATTTGTACCTGTGTTATACGTGTTTGTGTAGTTCTACTAAATTCTATAATAATTCCAACGGCATTTTAATTCGAGTCCTGCAACTGGTCAGTCCTTCGTATGTAAAGACGAATCAATAATTACAATTAATGGAACCAAGAATAAATTATTAATTGTTGTAGTAAACATAATTATAGTCAAGGGGAAGTCCGGCAGTGGGGTTCATACAGCTGTCGTTTTTTATCTTTTTTAACTCCTACTACAATTCGAATATAGAGTTAAATGGTGTCTTAGCTTTACTGACCGAATTGTTATCGTCGTAGCTATTAAAACACGGAAATAACGAGAAGTACAGACTTTCCCACCTTGATATACATAATCACTTTAATGGCGACATAGTCAAAATCATCACAAATAACAAACAATATCAACTCACCATAATCCCATGTCCGTTTCTTCGTGAAATCTATAACATTAATCATTTTGGACACTATGAGTCAATTAATCACTGACCATAATTAAATTCAGACAAATGCGGATGATTTTAATCATACGAGTACGACAGACAACGTTGGTCACGCGACGATCGATGATGTATCTTGTGAAGGTAGATCAGTACCAAAATAGAACACAGGGCTTGTACATTGGCAAAGTACTCATTGTATTTATACCTGACTTCTAAATCTTGCTATACATTCATTTGTCTTACAACTGGTTAGGATTTTTTTATCCAGGGGAAATCCGTTTGAGGACCGTGAGCCGCGCGAGGGGGAAAGGTCGCGGCCCGCGGCCCGTGGGATTCGCCAGGTCGGGGTGGCACTAGCACCCCACTTGTAGTGTGAGATGCTATTGCTACGCCGCGGTTAGGGATACCCACTAAAACCCCTGTCCGATCCCGAGTGTCCTTTGTCCGGGCTGTGGGCTCGCTTGCGCATTCACCACCAGCCCGGACGGACGACGGCCGGCCCCTTTGCGGGCTGGCCTCACCATTTTAGCCGGAGATCTGGGTCTCTCCGGCTCCTCGGTCTCACCACGAGGTGAGAGGGGGGCGCGCGGATCGGGGCGCGTCCCTCCTCTCCGACCTTTATGTGCGGGCTGTCCGGTTTCCCCGCCGGTCGCCCACACGGCGGTAACCTACAGCGGCTGGAGATCGTCGTGGACGACCCTCCGACACCGCCGCCGGCTCTAGCGGGAGGGGAGCGTGGCGGACTGCTCCCTCTCCCGCTCCTCCGCCTCCTTCGCGGACATGACGGTCTCGCAGAAGGAAGGCGGCTGCGTCTCACGCGTCGACGCTCCCGACCATGGCCTTCACCAAGGCCGGGAGGGACAAATCCGCCCCGATGGCCGCGAAGAGATCGCGGCGCTGCTCGTCCCAGGCTGGACACATCTGGAGGGTGTGCAGCGCCGTGTCTTTGTCGCCGCCGACGCAGTGGTGGCACCCTGACGTCTGTTCACGCCACTACTGGTTAGGATTTGACATAAATCCATACAAGTAATGACAACTTTCAACCATAAGTAAGGTACTTAAAAGAAGGCATAGGACAGCATATTCGGAGAACCTACAATCCTTTGTACTTTTCGTAAAAACTAAAAACTAACTGCTGCGGCTCAACGTCCCAAAATGAGTCCTGGACTCCGAAACGAGAATAGTCCACTCGTTTCTGTACAGCGCTGTCTCCTGCCAGTCATAGGCTTGAATCTCGCGCAGATCAGCCTCCACTACGTCACTCGAACAATATCTGGGTCGACCAACTGGTCGCCGCGCCGCGCCGTCCCGTTGGGCGGCTCAGATAGGCTCTTTTCAACGCGCGATCCTCCCCTATCCTATGTAGATGGCCAAGCCAGCTCTTCGATTTCGGCATTTTTACGGATTTACCAGTTGCCATCGCTTTCCCGTGTCGGACTCAGGGAAACCTTTTTTACGTTCTTATTCATAGAGTTAGAGTAAGTTTGAACGCTTCTTTATTAGATTCGAAAATAAATGCCTGAAAGACTTGGATGTGAAACGCCAAACTCGAAGAGAGACCCAAGCTCTCCTATAGCTATACATATGACGCCGCTGGCCAGCTACGTAAGGGTCCACAGACGACGCAATGACGTTTGAGGGGTCGCCGTTACCGAAGTCGGTAAGGAGGACTATATATTAAATGAAAAATTAAAAATTGTTCATCGTGTAAAATCACTTGTAAAACCGCTACTTTCACGTATTTTTCTTTGGGGGCAAAAATATCTTAAACAATGGAACGTTTTACATACGCATTTTGTTAAACTTTGCACGGACTTTAAACAAAGAATTTATAATCGTACATTTACATATTGTACAACAAACCAAAAATTTTAGTTAACGACTTGTATACGCCATTATGATTATGCGTGTATGACCTTCGAAAATGTTCTTCAACAGAAATTGAATAAAAACTTTTGAAATTGAATTTAGTTTTTTTGAGTGTCTCGGTGTAAAAGAAATATTTTAAATAATAAAACATCAAAAACCACATGCTGACGATGAAAGAAAGCATCGTGATGAAACCTAGACATAGAGATAACCGACATGTGAAGATAGCCAATCCGCCTTAGATAAGGGTGAAGTGGTATACCTATCATCCCCTAAAAATTACAAGGCCCATGCCTAGCAGTGAGACGTTCATGAGTTGATATTTATAAATATATAAGGGCCCCGAGTCTGTAACTCAAATTAACAATCGAATCGAATTGTAATTGCAATTTTTGAGTTTTGGTAATCTATAAAACTATAAACCATCTCAACTCAATATTGAAAATTAGACCGACACTGATTCAATGTGAATTTTAGAGAATACGGATATTTGTCCATCTGTCAGTCGAATGGATCTTGACTCGAACTCGCATCGTTTTTTTGTGAAAGTTACTAGTTACTGACCTTGGGACGCTGGTCTAGCAACTACCAACTTTTATTGTCCTTCTTATACTCCACAAAATGGTTTATCTGGCAGTAATCGCCATGGGCTATAATGACGCCGTTTATTTAAATATTTGTTATTGATTTTAGGTAGCATTTTAGCACAATAAAGTATATTCTATTCTACAGGTGTATAGTCTCCTTATTCTCTTGTAATACACGCCCATCCGCCTACGCGTATACTGGCGTACAGTCTGGCTTATTTTGAATCGCAAAATGATTATTTGGCTTACTGACTTCGCAAATAATTAAAGAGTGTCACAAGATCTTTCAGCTCTCGTGAGTTTTAATTGTCACGTTGCCAACAATTATAGCATTTAACATAACACACATTGCAATGTAAAACTGTGTATACAATGATTTTTAGATTTCCGCTTTGTACGTAACACAATACAATATAATACAATACTCTTTATTGTACACCAACATTACAGAGAAAAAATACACAATAAGCTTAAATACTAAAAGGTAGTACAATGGGCGGCCTTACTGCTTAAAGCAATCTCTTCCAGGCAACCTTTGGATGGACAAGATCTAATTGCAAATATAGCGGTGGCGTGCAGTTGAAATAGTTACTAATAATAAGACAAAATAATTATTATACCTATATTATAGCTATAAAAATATATACGTCCATAGACATACAAAACAAACAATAAACACGTTATACAGTTAGATAGTGCTCCTTCACAAGTCTGTTAAGGAATGGATAGATTTAGCAGATCGGGACATCTGCCAGCACAGCATTCCAGAGATGGGCAGCCTGAACATAGACGGTGTCCCGAGTCGCAACCTCTCTGACATTCTCAAAGATCTCGAATCACCATCACCATCACGCCTGATCCCCATAAGGCAAGATAGGGACTATAAGATGAGGCGTGATGGTGATTGTTTATATGCTACGATCCGAACATACAATTTTTATATTCTTCAGCTGTTTTTTTATTGCTGGATAATAGCAGACATGGTGACGGCCCACCGTGGAAAGTGGTTACCGTCTCCCATGGACAGTTGCAACACCAAAGGTGCTACCAACGTGCTGGTGACCTCGAATGGGAGGCTACAACCTGGGGCCCAATTCTGCTATTTCAATATCTAGGCGTTGCAAAGATATTCAAAGTATTTTACTAAATCCACAATATCTTCTCGATATCGTCGCGGCGGAATAACAGTAGAAATAAATCAGCTTTACCATTAGCAGACTTGGCGTATTATCCGTGCAGATACGGAGCAAGAATCCAATTTCCTGCGGCCGGGCGGTCTGTCGTAAGAGGGGGCAAAACAACCCACAGCCAGATGGTAGACTATATGCCCGTCTGAGTGGCTACTTTGAGTTGTGTTCCGGCCAGGTTCCAGTCTCTCTTTAGAGAGCGGTACCACATTGATAACACCTATATCCATAAGCGATGGTAGCCACTTTCCATCGGGTGGGCAGTTTGCCTGTCTACTGAACTCATGCAATAAAATTAAAAAAAAATAGGCGTTAGCCGATACGAATATTGAAAATCTATCAAAATTATAAACATTTATAACGCGAATTTTCGCTTATATAGCGGCCAGCGGTTCCGAGCTGACCGGGAACTCTATCTTCGAATGAAAGACTGGTTTAGAGCATAAGCTTATCGCGGGCCGATACAATAATCATATTATCATTACCATCATATTCATTCAACATCAACACTACTGTCCCAATAAAATCAGTTTGTTCACCTTTTCTGACTTCACATGCGTTTCGATTGCAATCTGAATCGAAATTGATGTGAATATGTTTATTCTTTTTTTTATTTCGTTGTTTTGTTAGTGTATATCATATAATTCTTTTATATATTTTGTTTATTAATGTAATAGTTCCAAGTTACCCACATACTTGGGGTCTTGGGACATATGAGATTTTGGAGGTGGACACTGAAAACCAGTGCTGTGTCGGGACATGTTTCAGCACAGCGAAAGACTGAGTGCTAACCTCATTTCATAAATAGCGGCTTTCGTTTCTTATTATTTTCTTATCAGTTTATATTGTGCGAGTCGCAATTGGAAATAAATATTTTCTTTCTTTCTTCCTCTTTCTTAAGACCTTTCTTTACATTAAGTTTTAACTTTACTTGTTTTGTGATTTGCTGAAATAATAGATGTATAAGAGTGGCGTGCCACGGCCACGACATTGGACTCAACACAATACCGAAATCAGGCAAACCTACGATTAAGACGACAGTTTCAGGCGATTTTGACAAGATAGTAATAGCAGAATTGGGCATTTGATCAATTATCTAAAGATAGTAAGAGGAATCAGCTGTTAGTCCAACCAACGCTTATTGTCTTACACATTAATCAAGAATGTTAGTCGTAAATATTATTCAAAATCACACCCACTCATATATCATTGCAGTCGTCCAATTTCTTTATATACATGCACACCCTGATCTGTCAACATTTGACTCATTGTTTATTATTACTATCATGTCTTGAGAGGGTGATCAACTTAAAAACATGCTAAAAATAAGTTGCGAATGGGGCAAAAACCTAGTATGATGAATAAATAAAAAATTATCGTAAAAATGTATGTAATGTATGTACGCACATAACTTGAGAACGACTTTACCCATGTTGATGAAATTTTTTGTGTGATGTTTGAGTGGATCCCCGGGTGGTTTACATTCACAATTGGAACCGGTAGATGGCGCTGGGATAGGCTTCTAGGATTCTCCTAATCTCCTGAAGCGATTTTGGATTTTTTTTGTGTGTTTAAGTGGGTGTCCCCGGATGGTTTAGAACTTTCGAATCTAAATTTAAACTTTAGATTCACAATTGGAACCGGTAGGTGGCGCTGGGATCGGGTCCTAGATTTTTATTTTTTTAGGCCAGAATGTCTGCCCGGACCTCTATTCAATTATAAATAAGTCTTAAACAGGGAGACAATGGAATATGCCATATTCGGCGTGTTTATATTGCGAAACTGGTGAGCAGGCAGATGGTTCACATAATGAGTAGTGGTTACCATTGCCTAATAGATGTTTACAACACCATGGATGTAGCCAATAATGCCGTCGAGAGGAGAGCATGTCGTATTCCACACGCAGACATCTATCCTCCCATGGGGCAAGACCGTAGCTACCCCACGCCAGATAGAGTTTGACAATACCAGGGGTCATGCTTCCCCCAGGCAGTGGATGTGATCCTTGTGGACCTGACTGCCAAGGCACATAGAGTTGGTCGAGCATCCACATTTCCATAACCCCAGCATGAAGCGAATATATGAACACTGAGAGGTTTTAGTGGGTATTCCCTAACTCAGGTGGTAATAGTACTTCTTCGGTGGTACTAGTGCCACCCCTACATGGCGAATCCCATACTCCCCTGCTGCTTTTTTCCCGCGATAGTTATTCCTATTTGTCAATTGGATTTCTGCTCATTAAAAAAAGAGGGGATGGGATAGGAGGCAATGAATAGCAGGGTGGGATGATGACTGGTTCGAATATCTTACTATTCATTTGCTTGCCTTACCATCGGTTGAATTTTAACATTATTTGTATGTATAGCTTATGTCAAATTGTAACAGATAGTAAGGCAATTGGACAGTCGGTAAGATTCAGGAATGGGCCAATAATGGCATGTCTTATGAAATTATCTCTTTTACATATAGTACATTTTTTTATATTAATCAAATGTTAAATATTATTTATTTAGAGAGATAACATCATATTTACACACAAAGATGATAAAGTATATTAACTTTATGAATGTGTCATAAGGTCAGGGGACAAAGTACAGTCTAGTTAGTTAGACTGTACTTGCAGAGATATAATATTTTACATAAATATTATTTGATTTTATATGCAATATAATCCTAGCATTAATTGGGCTTGTGTTTATCAGAGCCTAGAGATAGGCCGCCTAAAGCCCCAGACATCATTTATTTATTTATGTCAAACATAGAACACATAGAATTAATAGGGTTTTAATGATTCTATTAGCCCCTAAACTAGTTTGCAATGTACTTTGGGAGCTAGTGTCCTCTCCCTTAATGTAAACAAAAACATTCAAAACATCTAATATTAAATTAGAATTTATAATCTATAATATTATAAAATTCTAAACATGGCCGCATCTGTAGATTATAGCTATTTAAAAAAACTGAAATTGGCTATAATTATAAATGACAGAGAACACAATGCAATTTTTTTAGATTTCTTGTCTGTTTGAGATTCACTTAAAAATTACTGCACCGATTTCGATGTGATTTTCACTTGTCAACAGCACATTCCTAGTCTTAAAACCGTCGCTACTTTTTATAACAGGAATCCCACAGGAATCTTTCTGGGAATGATTTAAAATTATAAGATTTAAAAAATACAATTCAAATGCGATTTTTTCACTGACCGATAGAATATTGTATGTAATAAAATGTATGATACTTTTTATCTCAGGAATCCCACTGGAATTTTCCAAGGGGTGGTTCAAAGTTGTTCAGGTTTATATATCAAATCAAATACAGGTTCTAAAAAGTCAGTGTTTGTTTATATATGTGTGTGTGTGTGTATATATATACCTATTTTGAGAAAATTGCCTGATCATCACAATTTAACTCTATAAGCCATTTCAAGATAAAAGGTATAAACTTACTATTTGTTTTCTTTTTCATTGATTTTAGCTTGGGTAATTTATTATACACAAAAGGATATATAAAATTAATATGTCCTTGGGCAAAAGTAATCCTAACTTGTGGTATTGGGTATTTATCAGCATGTTTATGCATAATTTATTAATATTTGGTATAAATAAATGAGGTTATGGTTACAAAAAATTAATATTTCAAGAATTCTGGACCCTCTGTGTTCAAACTTTATCCCATACCCACTCCACCCACCTACTACTTAAAATTCATATACCGGATATCTATCTATCTAGTAGCAAGCAATCCTATTTTGTAAACACAGAATTCAGATTTATCATTGAAAAATGTTTGAAAATTTTTAAAGAACATTGGTTGGCTAGGGAACACCATACATTCAGTCGCAATTTAATACTTTGGAAAAATCTGCAGTACCTAATTATTTCTAGTTCCATCATATCAGGCTTCAATGTAAATTTTCTCTAAAATGAAATAAATCAATATTCAATTTCAAAACTAAGTAATACTGCAATTCTCTCAGCAGTCAATACCAGAAAGAAGTGTCTTTTAGTTAAATTACAGAATTAATTAAAAAAGGTGGAAGGAACATTTAATTTTTAATTAAAAATTATCTTCTAAAACTTGCACGTCTTAGGAAATCAATACTTTTTACGTTACATCTATGTTGAAAATTCATGTTTACATAGTTTAAAGCAGGACTTAAAAATAATTTTATATTAATAATATACTATAAAATGGATTTTTCTACATGAATTATGCAACAATTTGTTGTTTCTAACAGTAAATACGCTGAAAATAGGTTGGTGATTACTTACATTGTAATTTCAGCAGGTTTTGGATGAAAGTAATTTTTTTTCAGAGAATAAGTGCTTCCTTAATGCAATACTGATATTATACTAACATTTTATGTGAATTTATAAGAATTTAACACTGTTTAATTTTACGAGACAGGTTTCTTTATTTTTTACTACTTTTACAAGCCCACAGAACACTAGTACTCTCTAACCAGATACAAGACTGAACACCATAGATAATAAATACACTACCGCAGTCCGCAGGCGACACCAGGGTCTCCAGACTGAATTTATCAAAAGTCCCCAATACTATTAAAAAAACCCTACAATAATACTGTTTAATTAAGCAACTTTAACCCATACATCTTATTTGATGAAAATTTAAAAAACACGTGTTGTACCACGCACATTGAAGGTTTTCGTAGAGTCGATGAACTTTGATTATTTTTAATAATTTGATAAAACGACTATGACATATTAAGTAGACTGATTACGATTTTATAAGGCTACCGTTTTGCTAAAATTACTACAGAACCCTAACGGAACCTATTCAAGGGGTCCTACTTTTTCTGTCTTTATGCTATTTTCAATGCATTGGGTGTTACTGGGGAGTTTCTTGCCGCTTCTTCTCCGTAACAGCAAGAACACGTTGCGAAGCGTTGTACTGTATAGAACAGGAAAAAAAATTAAATCTTAATTTATATATATGACCTCCAGTGGAACTTATTTTGAATAAAAACTTGAATTTGAATTTAAATGTTCTCTTGTCATATTTTAGTCAATTTTTAGAAATCGTTACTTTATAAGAAGATGATGGTGAAGAAAAACATCACGATTATGGGAAGTCTTCTATGTCGTGATGAAACCTACACATCGAGACAACCGATGTGTCAAACCTGCCAATCCACCTTGGACAAGCGTGGCGGGTATACTGTACGTTCCCCTATAAATGAGAGGCCCAAGCCTAGCAGTGGGATCTTTCTGAGCTGTTATATGTTATTATTATGTGATATACAAAACACTCTATTGGGTGATATTATAGTAACTTTAGAAATAGATAAGAGAGCTATTATTATCCAGCTACTTATTCAGCAACAAAACTATAACTATAGCGACATGACTTCTTTTTCTATTTTCATAAGTATATCAATACTAAACGTATCTTTTCCTTATAAGTTTAACTAAATCCATTCTTGCAGAGTAACTTTTTATTGCAAATATTTTATATTACATACTACAGTTTATGAATTGTGTGATAATAATGTAATTATTTTTATTATGTTATTAAAGCTAGCCCTGGTCTTATATATAGTGAGTTAAATAAACCCAGTACGAGTATATTTATTACACCAAAAACGATATGTAATCAGTAATTACCATTACAATTATTGCATTACAGACATATTTGGATTTAACTTTTATTGACAGTTTCATGCTGTGACGAATATTTGATAGCATTTTTAGTAAGGCTAGGGGGACAAAATAATTTCCCAAATAAAACATTATTGATCCCAAAATACCCCAACCGCAAAATATAGCCCAAAATGTCACTATTTTGGGTTATTATTTCCCTCCCCTAATCTGGAGAGTGGAGACCCTGGTGACACCCCGACAGCTCGACATATTGACGTTTGACAATAGTACAGATACAGATAGGTAATGTTAAATCTTAGAAAAAGTCCCAGGAACAGTTTACAGTGGATAATAATACAATGGTTAGGGTGCATAAAAAATAACAGATTTTTACACGATTTTCATGCCATACCTAGGATTCTCATTAATTTTTTAATTCCTTTTCTCTTGTAGCTAAGTGATTTTATGACTTGCTCTCGGGTTTTCACCAGAATTTCCAGTATTGATGTATTTTCATACAAATTAGATTTTATAATTGGCAAAAAAATGATCTTTGCTACCTGACCATCGACAATGTACCTGGCTAACATGTAGCAGGTGAATACTTGTAAATGATATCATTTAAATGAAATCTTAAATGTTTATTCATATTTAAACTTTTCAGTAATGCATAAAACATTGTTTATTTCATTATTACTAAATTTATAGTCAGGAATAATATAACTAGTTTGGTTTGGAATAACAAAACTGGTTTGAGAATTGTGCCTTTTGATATGCTTTTGCAGATAGAACATGGTACCAAATTTACTACTACAAATATTACATTCAAATTTAGAATTTTTATGAGCTCTCTTTATGTGGTCACTTTTTCTTGATGCCGACAAAAACTTGCTGTCACAATAAGGGCACTCATATGGACGTTCCCCTGTATGCCTTCTTGTATGGTATAATAAAGATTCTCTAGTAACAAATTTTCCATCACATAGTTCACAGTTAAAGTTACGTTCCTTTGTATGTTTAACTATATGTGCGTTTAAACGACTTTTGGCCCAGAATTTTTTCCCGCACCATTCACAAACATGAGGTTTATAATTTCCATGCTCATATTGTATATGAACACGTAAAGATACTTTCTGTGTATACTTCTTATTGCAATAATCACAGGTGTATTTAGCATTGCTTGGGCTAGCTCTCACCTTTTGACCGCAAACATTAAGTTCTTTGTGGTTTTTATATGTAGTTTGATTTCTATAGCTTCTACCACAATCGGTGCATACTATCGTAAAATGGTGGCCGAACTCATGTTGTTTTAAAGTGTGTCTGTTGTTGAAATTCTTTCCACATTGACTGCATATTACTTTACAATGACTTTCTGTCTTGTGCACATTGAGAAACGCTTGTGTTGCATAAGCACGGCAACATTGATCACATTTATAATCTTTTGCACTATGAACTCTAATATAATGATAACGTAAATTCTTCAAACTTGTATGCTTTTTACTACATACCTTGCATTTGTATTCACCATTATTCATATCAGCTAAAATATCTACCAATCTGATTGAATGTTTGCCATATAATGATTTAAATTTTCTTAACCTTTTATATTTCTGTTGTAATTTTGGTTTAAGTTTCAAATTATCTAATGCTTGAAACTGTTTTAAGGCATTTTTAGGTGTAGAAACATTACCAATACTATCATAATAAATTTTAGTAGTAAAATCATTCAAATTTAGTGCTACATATAGAGATTTAAAGTTTTTTCTTCACCAGTATATTCAATGATATTTGTAAGTCCATCTAAAGCACTTTTTAAATATTTTACTTTTTCTAAAGAATTTTTTATAAATATGTAAGTGCTAATGGCTGACTTTGTGCAATCAGTGCATAATGTTGTGAATGTAGATATAGAATCAACAATCTGAAATTAAAAAAAATAAGTTTAATAATAATCCAGCAGACAGCTGACAGACACATTGAACACACACAACACACATATTGCATATCCTCAAGCTTAGTAAGTTACACTTCTATTTTTTTTTCAGTCCTTTACAGCTACTACACCATAAAATTAAAAGAATTAAAAGAGACAATAATACTAAAGTTACATGGGTTATGTGTAAAACAATGGAGAATTCTTTGACCTAACCTAAACCATAGTAAACATACCAGAAATTTTACATGAGACCTTTTTGCTTCAGTAGGCAATACAATAATGTACACAAATACCTAAAAAGAGTGCATGTCTTAGATATAGACAAAAAATATAGCTCAAATTAAGAAATGAGGTAAGGAATCAGTTTATAGCTGGAAAACTCGTGTGTTTGATCATTTTATTTTACAATTTAAAATGCATTCTTGATTTCTGTTATATTTAAGATAGAAACATTAAAATTTGTAAATCCTTCATTGTGAAACGGTTGGTATGCTCGTTATCATTTACAAGATCAAACTGGAATTTCATAGTTGCACTCTAGTGCCTGTGCACCTGTGCCACCTTAGACCTGACAAAAATGGTTAGATTTTTTTCTATTTATTACGGAACTCTGAAAAGAACAAGAAGTTATATTGAAGATAAGTTTTTAATACGTACCTCAGTACCCAAAACACATAGTAAAATATTGGATAAAGCTATGTTTTCTACACATTTTAACAGTTCAACGTTTACTTCGTCGTCTACGCTAACTAACGTATGATCTCCAACATTACGATAGCAGAGAAAACAAAAGTTATCGTTAATCAAAATACTATGTAAAGCGTTACTTAAGGACATATCTAGTTTATAACCGTTTTTCAATATCAATTTTACGATTTAAAGTAATTTTTATAATTTCCTACCTGCTAATTGCTAAACTAAATACCTATTCATAATGAAATTATTAAATTATTTCGTCAATTGACAGTTTGACATTGACAATTTGACAAATTCAAGTTCAACAACAATAACGTAAGTGTGAACAGACATATAAATTGAATTTGAAAAAACATTAAATTACCTGTATTTCATTTTTGCCGGCCCACAGATATGATAATTGATATGTCATTTATCTCTTATAGAATTTTATAGATATTTGACATTTCTGACTTACTGTGTGTACCTATTTTGAATTTCGAGCAATCGCTTAACTTTATATTTAGTAAATCGCCGATAATATTTTTGTTTTACAGTTTACCAAAAAGATTGTAATAGTGAGGAAAGATTACAGTAGATCACAATTTTCTAAAATGACGTTTATGGAAGATACCCTCATTGTATTAATATCCCAAGTAAGCAAAATTTCTCAGTACTTCATGATTTAGTAAATTCTAGTTTTATTACAACAGCATGTTTTTTGGCCCAGATAGTATACAATATGATAGAAGGTCGTATCCAGGGATAAATACCATAATTCTTTAGATTATAATAGTTAAATGTACAAAACTTTGAACTTTTTGAACCTACTATGAACTAGAGGTTTATTATTATATATTTGGTAATTATACGGCACATGTTTCATAGATAGATAGATAAAATACTCTTTATTGTTCACCACATACACATGCAATAAACAATTTACAGTAGTCACATTAAACAGTAACTGCAGGAACTATGTGCGGCCTTATTGCTTTAGAGTAGGTTAGAGCAATCTTTTCCAGACAACCTGGGCTATGGATTTTATGATTGGAAGATTTTAATGGAAGTTTAATTTTACCATTGTAAAGCTGTTCATGTGTAAATAACTGTTCACATAGTTTCAATTTTATCATCATCTATCAGTTCCAAAATAATTTATGAATATCCAGTTTTGGCTGATTTTAGAAACAAACAAAATTTATCTAAAACTAATGAATACTGAAATATGTCTTAATGTTGTTTATTATTTTCATATACATATAATAAAACTGTAGAGGTCAAATTTTTGTACAATGAAAAAAAAATGCTAATAACTGAATCAAGGTAATGTAAGAAGTGAAATAGAACTCATTTAGATTTTTTTAAATTTTATGTTTCTCTGTTTGTCTGTCTGTTTGTACCAGCTAATCTCTGAAACGACTGGACTGATTTAAATGAAATTTTGTATGGTGGTAACTTATATCCCTGGTCAACATATAGGAAACTTTTGATTCCGAAAAATTAAAAAGTTCCCGTGGGATAGTTAAAAAACCGCACCACATGGACAAAGTCGCGGGCATCAGCTAGTACATGATAAATAAAGTAAATAGCCTTTATTCTATAATTAGATTACAAATATTAATCATCAACATTTAAGTTATTTCATAATTAAAAAAAACTTTCAATAAAAATATCTATTATTGTTATTATTTAATTAAACATTCTAAAAATTTATAAGCATCACTACTTATAAATTTTTAGAACATAAATTAAAGATTGAGCTACACTGAATCCTTAATTTATAGCAGTTGTCAGAGTGCATAGGCATGTCCTAAGCCAATTATAGAAAAGTACTAACAATTTATTTAACTTGATGAGGTGATTCAACATAGAGTTGATAAAACAACCAATTTGTAAATTTAAATTTTTTATTTTAGAAAATAAAATTTTGGTCTCATCTATTTTCTCTCTTACTTAGAAAAATTAACTCTATTCGGATCATTGGCTATAACATATTGTACAAATATTTTTTTTTTACATATTCCACAGATTATATTTTTTGTAGGCGGTTGGATATTCTTTGTGAAGCAACTTTTCAGAGACTATGAGGTCCATCATTTATTAGTGCAGTTGATATTCTCAGTGACATTTGCACTCAGTTGCACAATGTTTGAGTTGATTATATTTGAAATTATTGGATATTTGGATACAAGGTGAGTTATTTCTATTTATTTGTCCTATTTTTTAGAGTCCCATAGCTGCTCTGGTAAAAAGTGGAATCCTTATAAAAGCATCATGTCCACCTGTCTGTCTGTTAATGTATGTTACAGTAATTTTCTGAAAAACTGCTGGGTTTATAAAAATGAAATTTGATAGATATACTAAACACTAAACATTGATATAGTGCACAAAATAAATAAAAATTAAAGTCTACCAAATATACTTAAGACAAATCAGATTTCTATTTAAAAAACCAGTAACTCTTTGTTTTTATGTATTTGAAGGGAGGTGCCCCGTATAGGGTGGAGGAGCGAGATGGAATGCTCCTCCGTCTTAATGGAAGATCTTCCAGTGAGGCTAGTGTTGTTCCTTGCAGGCCTAGGCCCCTCTGTTATAGTTGAAAATTTGTATATATTCTTTGTATGTTTCGGGAAATGTTTGTGACATCTATTATTGTACAGCGCCATCTATTGGCTTGTAAGTGTTCCACTACACACCCCCTTGCTGAGACTGGAAGTCGATGGTAGATGAATGAAGTCGAGAGTTGTTCACAGCTATCAGTGCTTTTCATAGTATGCCAATTCATTTGTCACTTGGCAGTCCTGTGAGTCAGACTGGATGCAGTTCTAGTGAGTCAGAACTTTGTTGGTTGTCCCAGTGAGTCGGGAGAGCAGGAGCTCGTGTGTTGGTTTCCAATGTGTATGGAAAGACGGTTGGAGTCGGTGATTAGCTTCGCACGGGTCACATGGCTGGACTGTGTTGGCTGTTGAGTGGGTGGCCATCCACAGGAAGCAGCATACACCAGCTGTGATTTGGTTGCGAAAGTCGCCTGAGTGCGTAGCCTTGGTAGTAGGGATGGAGGTACATTGTGCTGCCAATGTCCGATCTAACCTAACAATATAGTGGCTACCAGTGAGGACTGGCAGTGGAGGCTAGCAGGATATACTCAGTGTCTTGAATTATGCAAGGAGTGTGGTATTGATGATGGTGCTTGAAGTTTTTGAGGTTGAATTAATGTTCTGTGGAGTTGGAGGTTTGAGGTTGAAGTGAAATCTTGAAGTTAATTTTTGAGACTTGATTGAAGGTAGTTTGAGATCTTGAAGTTATTGAAAGTTGAAGTTACTTGATTGAAGGTAGAATGAAGTTATTGAAGATTGAAAGTTGTTGAAGTGAAGGTTGCATAATCGTTTTTTTAGTCGAGGGTCACCAGTGAAGGGAGGTGCCCGTATAGGGTGGAGAGGAGCGAGGTGGAATGCTCCTCCGTCTTAAAGGAAGATCTTCCAGCGAGAATATAATGTTCCTCGCATTTGTATATTTCTCTGTTATAGTTGAAAATTTGTATATATCTATTATTTCGTACAACGTTTGATCTATTGGCTTGTAAGTGTTCCACTACATATTTTACACATATTTAAATTTATTCACAAAGTTTTTAAAATGCCAAACCGACTCTTCAAATCATCAGAGGGCTGGTTACTCAGACAATGGATTAGTATGGCAATCCAACAAGGTAATATAGCCAGCCTTCTGATAAATTTACCTATTCAATTCTATAGAGTATATGTATTTAAAAAAAATTAAGCGTAGGCAACCTAGTCTCAGTTTTTTTTTCTTATAGTCTTAAGGTATTTTACATAGAATGCAATATAAAGTAATAAATATATAACCTAACTAGCTGATACCTGCCCGCTTCGCGTGCCGTAAAATCAGTTCTTACCTGACCTCTACTTGGCGAATGGAAGGTCCATGCCAAATTTCAAGTCTATATTATAGTTCCTGAAATCGTGATGAGTCACTAACACTATATACATAGGTTTCATATATATATATATATATATATATATATATATATATATATATATATATATATATATATATATATATATATATAGATAGATAAGAATGAATTAGGTTAAATTTTCTTTTCTTTTCACTTTTAAGTTAAAAAGTTTTAACCATTATCATATGTTGCTTTGAAAATAAAACTCTTCGAGTTCACATTAAAAGCTCTCAAATGTTACTTATATTATAACATATATTTTCAATCTTTATTCTGTGATAATCAACCTTTTTTTTATTTACTTCAATGTATTTTAAGTTTACATGAACATAATATTTTAATTAAACTACCATAAATAAAACTACAAAATCTTCTATCTGCACTTAGGTAACAGTCAATTACATTGCTAAAACTTATATTGATCTAAATTATATTTTTGAATTATGTTTGATTTCAGCTCTAGATACTTCCACTGGAACATGGGGTTATACTCCTTACTTTTCATGGTGATAGCACTAATTCCATTTTATATTGCATATTTTTGTATCAGCAATATTAGATTTGGTAAGATTTTCTTGTTTTTATTAATCTATGAAACATTTATAATTTTACTAGTGGGCAGAGATTGTTCTGCCCTGAAAAAATAAAAATCTAGAACCTGTCTGTAATGCCACCTACCATGTCCAATGTGTGAATCTAAACCATCTTAAGGACCTACTCAAACACATTAAATTTCATCAAAATTGGCCAAGCCATTTTTGGGTTTTAGACAGACTAACGAACAGCAATTTATTTTTAAGTATATAATTATAAGAATAAGTAAAAAAAGAAGATTGTTAAGATTTGTGGTATGTAAAGTCTGTGAATATATCATCAAAAATTTGAATTTGAATATGAATTTTGTATTAAATTTTCATGTATACTGCATTTTAATATCTTATATATTAAAATGTAGTATATTAATAGTATTATTATATCTTAACATAGTTCATACATACATAAAATGTAGTGACATAGGGTATTTTAACATGGCGTTTTTCTGTTGTTTCAGTATCCCAAAATGTCATAAGACCTTTGACAATGTTTGTCTGGTTCATATATTTATATTTCTTTTGGAAAATTGGTGATCCATTTCCTATATTAAGTCCGAAGCAGGTTAGTATTGCTATTATTGGCATCTGGTAGAATTGCAACATAATTTTGACACTTACGAAGATTGGTAATGAACACATATATAGTACGAATGTATTTTATGGACGTCTCCTTCAAGATTCTTGACTGGGAAAATGTAAATGTCTAAATAAAAGTAAAATATTGATTGATAGTCTAGTGTTGTTTTTCTATATGACATGTGGTGCCATCTAGAAAGACATAAATATAATATATTTTGGAAGACTGTCATTCTCAGATATATTATTATAAAATACTTCTCCCATGCGTCAAACTTGTCATGGGTCATAAAACTATTAATTTCTAGGGTATATTCTCGATAGAGCAAGGTGTATCCAGGATTGGCGTGATAGGGGTCACTGTGATGGCTCTCTTATCAGGTTTTGGTGCTGTCAATTACCCTTATACCTCTATGGCAATATTTATAAGGTCAGTGTGTAAATATTTTATTTTTAATTTAAAAAAATGGTAAAATCAACATAATTAATTAATTAATTGAATGTTATCAATTAATTATTAGAATGCGCTAAATTAATTAATATAATTTAATAAATTAATCAATGAAATGTAGTAAAATTAATTACATGAATTAAATAAAATTACCAAAACAGAAAATTACTGGATTTTCTTCTATCATAATATACATTTATATAATCGCATTTTCAGACCAGTAACACATTCCGATATGTTATCAATAGAAAAGAAACTCCTCCAAACAATGGACATGATATTGGTCAAAAAGAAAAGGATAGCATTAGCCGAAGCCAACAATTTGGGAGGGAGACAGCAATACAATATGTTGGACCAATCAAATGTGAAAAGTAGGGGAGGGTTTTGGACAAACATTTTGTCAAGTGTTGGTAGTATCGCCAATCCTTTGAGCCAAGGGACAGAGAGTAAGTAAACTTTACAGTATAAATCTAAACCAAGAGATAAAGTTAGATTGTCTGTCTGTCATCTCAGAATGAATGTCAAAATTTAAGTGAAAACTGCTACTTAAGTGAGACCTAATTATAAATGACCATTTTTAAAGTTATTGTATGTGTTTGTGTCAAAACTGTAAGCTTGTCTCAATTAGGTTCAGAAATAACAACTTCAACTGATTTCAATAGACATTTTAGGGATTTAAAGTAGAATTTCATCTTAAATATTTGAGTATTTTTCGTTTTGAAGATATCTTGCAGAGACTAGAATTTTTCAGATATCTGATTTTGATAAAAACTAAAGTGGATTATATTTAAAAAAAATCAATTACCCAGAGCAGAATTCAAATCCGCTGATTTTGGAATTAAAACATGCTGTATCGCATCATAGTGTAGCTTGTAAGAATCGATTTCTTTGAAAGAATGTCTAAGGAAAGGGTTTGAACAAAATGTTTTATTACTTACCTTAGATTTTTGAAAAATGAATTGTGACCTTTCGAATCAAATCAACGTTATGAAAAAAAAACACTATGTTCTTACACCAACCAACGATAGCTAGATAGACAACACTTTATTATGAACCAAAGTATAAATAAACAGAAATAGAAAAATACTACCAGGCCACTCAGAAAGCATTGTGAAAAAAAGTTTGTATGTATGAGAGACTGGTCAGTTATAATCTATTTTGAAAATATGATTATTTATAACTAAAAATAGGTACGTTCCAATTTGAAAATTTCCCTCCACATTTTTTGCGAACTAATTTAAATTATCGTGTCTCATTGAAAAATGGATCTGCGCTGGGAACATTATCGCGCTATAATTTTTTACGATTTCAAGTGTCGCCTAAAACCGGACGAATCGTACGATATACTTCAAATGGCATTCATGGGTGAAGGCCCCTTCTAAGGCAACCGTGTACCGTTGGTACAACGAATACAAGCGCGGTCGCTAACTTTGGAGGATCAAGAAAGAAGTGGTCGCCCTTTGACGGCTGTTACGGAAGAAAATGTGCTAGCAGTGAAAAATTTAATTGAAGACAATAGACAATAGGCGATTTACGTATCAAGAGATTCAGCACTTACTGCAGATTGGATCGGGAAGCCTTTACGAGATTCTGCACGTGCATCTCCGCGTGAGGAGAATAGTTTCACGCTGGGTGCCGCACAACTTCATCGATGCTCAGGAGCAGGTCCGGGTAAATTGGTTCCGTGAATGGCCGTGATATAATAAAGAAATTTGATTCAGGCTTGTCCTGGCGTGTTTACGACTTCATTACGAATGATGAGTCCTGGATTTATCAATACGATCCAGAAACGAGGCGCCAGTCGACGGTTTGGTGTTTAAAAACGAATCAACGCCTACCAAAGTGAAGCGATCTAGAAGCGGGGGGAAGATTTTTTACAGCCCTGACCTAACACCGTGTGACTTCTTTTTATTCCCGAAAATAAAAAATCAGCCCGAAGGGATACAATTTTCGTCGCCGCAAGATGCGCTGTCAGCGCTCGAGCAAGCTGTAAACGAGGTGTATGCGGCGGACTTAAAAAAGTTTTTCGAAAACTGGTTCAGACTCATGAAACTTTGTATAGAGGCTGGTGGAGAGTACTTTGAAAAGATTTAATAAAGAAAACATTTACCTATAGAACATTTTTTTTCGCAATACTTTCTGAGTATCCCAAGTACAACTGGCGGCCTTATCACTAAAAAGCGATCTCTTCCAGACAACCCTTGGCAAAGATTAATAGATTTTTAATACTGATGGTGGTGCATTTTATAAATAATGATAAATGATAAGTATACACCATACATATAAGTACAAAAACAATACAGATATACATACACATACATAATTTAGTAATAAATTAATCTGGTAGTTACGAAAGCAATCATCTTCTTATTTTTACCAAATATAACATTTAATTTTTACAATTTTCTTATGCATTAAAACAGTTTCTTTAAGACACTAGAAGGGACTAACACAGGCTCGGTCTAGCTTAGGTGTTAGTTAACCAAATAACTTTATCCGTGAAGTAAATAAAAATTTATATTTTGTATGTGTAGGTGAGTTTTATATGTAATTTTGGTGACAATAAATAAAATTATTATTATACACAAACACACACATGCACACACACACACACACACACACACACACACACACACACACACACACACACACACACACACACACACACACACACACACACACACACACACACACACACACAGCAAATATATGACAATACAAATATATATATATATATATATATATAATATATAACAGTAGTAGGGATTTTTATGCACAATGGAGAAGTAATGTTTCTAAACCTGATTTTTAATCGTGTAATGTAAATAATAACAAACGTAAAACATTATTTTTGATAGACATTTTTTAATATCGAGATTGTTCTCCTTACCTGTGTTTTTCAAAATAAATTTGATATTTCATTCATTCACTCATTCGTTCATTCATTCTGACAAAATGTATATATTTCAGACATAACTCAGCTCCGGCAAGAGATAGCTGCTTTAGAAGAGTTGAGCCGACAATTGTTCTTGGAGGCTCACGACGCCAGGACTATGAGAGAAAAGATCGAGTGGTCCAAAACATTCCAAGGGAAATATTTCAACTTTTTAGGATACTTCTTCTCGTTGTACTGCATTTGGAAGATATTCATTGTGAGTTATGTAAATAAATGTTCTTACTTACCTGTAATTGCAACTGCAGTGAGAGAGAAATAATTATTTAGATATTTTTTTTTAAATGGCTGAAGACTATATAGTCCTATTAGCAAAAACGAAATATTTTGAAATAGTCGTTTCCATCTGTGTTTTGTATGTTATAGGATTGTTTTCTCTGAAACTACCGGCTTAATGTCGATGAAATTTATAAGCACAGTACGTAATTTATATGTCGTTACATAATATATTCGCAACGAAAAAAATATTACAGGTAGCCGCCACGCATATAACTGTGGGTTAATTTTTTTAGGGTATATACATGACTAATTTTACAAGTTACCCTCTATGGTCAAAACCGAAACTACAAAAGGTAGCGAAAAATACTCAAAGCAGTCTCTGGGTAGACTTTGATGGAAAATAAAGTGATATCACTAGATTTAAAAAAAATCATTTACCCTAGTTACGAATCGAAGTGGGTGATTTTGCCAAACACAAACAAACTTACTTATATTACGTGTTATACATACATATACAATATTTACGCGTTTTTTTCTGACATTAAAATGTTGCGTTCATTAATTCTGCAATAAATTGAAAATGGTAGAAATAAAAATATTTTTGTAAGAAAATTTATTTCGAAAAGATCCGATCAGTTGTTTTTGAGATATTTGTAGTTTTTGTTTAGGCTTCTTAAGCAAAACATCAGCGCGAGTTTATACTTACTACACCGCCACCGCACCTCAAAACTGTAAACCATGTGCGACCGCGCCGCTAACGCGCCGTGATTTGAACTGTCGAACAATAGAAATTCAGTGTGCGCGGCAGTGGCGGCATATCGGTAGTACCATCTCACGAGCGCCTCTCTATCTTTTGTTCTTGTTGAGCGAAACACTTGTTCGAATGGATGCACTTTAGATATTCGGTGCCTGGTTTTTAAGTAGTGGCGGACGGAGTGGGAAGTGGGGGGGGGAGGGTACTTACTCCTTCTGCAATCCCTTGGGATTTGGATTTTTATTAAATAACCTCACTTATTTTGAACCGACTTGTAACCATCGTTTAAATAGTTATCAATGAATTAATGGTGACCAATTTGTTCTGGCACAAGCCGGCCGTTGTCCCGGCACGTTGGCTTCGCTCACTCGGCTCGTGCGCGGTCTGAAGACTGAATAATGATGTTTCTTATTTCAGTCAACAATAAACATAGTTTTCGATCGGGTTGGTAAAAAAGACCCAGTTACAAAAGGCCTCGAAATAGTCGTGCATTGGCTGGGTCTGAATATAGATGTCGCTTTTTGGTCCCAGCACGTTTCCTTCATTCTCGTCGGATGCATCGTACTTACCAGTATAAGGGGATTACTTCTTACGTTAACTAAGGTAAGGTTTTTGTAAAATTGTGTTAATTAAGTGTAACTGTGTCGTTTTCTGTCACTAAAATAATAGAAGATATAAACGTGACTCAGAGTCAAGTGTTTTATTTTGTAATATAAATACAATAAGTGAAGTATTTTTATTTTGAATTCTTTTTTAAATAAGCATACTAGCTGAGTGGTTTGCACTCGCGTTCCAAACTCAAAGAGCGCGGGTTCGAATCCTGGCCGGAAAGCATGAACTATTTAGGCAGTTTTCTGACTTAATGTGCATATTGTTACAATTAATCACGTGTAACTGTGAACGGAAACATTGTGATAAAACTTGCACATAGAGATAATTTATGTATCAAACCGGCCAATCCTCCTTGGACAAGTTTGCTGAGTATACTGTCCGTTCCCCTGGTGGACGGCTCGAGCCAAGCAGTGGGAAGTTTGCAGGCTGTTATATTTCGTTATTATATAAACACATAATTTATCAATAATAATACAACTGATAAGCCTGGGGCCGATCCCAGTGACACTCGGACTAAAGTAAATAATGGAAAATTCATACTGCATCCTTTTGGATATCTTAATTCAAGATTATCGGCCTATTAAGGCCTGGGTAATATACAATGGACATCTGAAGATCTTAGTGTCACTCAGACTGGAGTAAATAATGGAGATATCAATTCTAATTTTTTGTATTTTAGTGAATCAGGTGGTCCTGATACTCACATAGGGTGTCAATGATTAAATTATGATATTTTTGTTTAATTTTTTACAGTTCTTTTACAAAATATCATCATCAAAGTCATCCAACATCATAGTATTAATACTAGCTCAAATTATGGGCATGTATTTCTGTTCGTCCGTTTTACTGATGCGCATGAATATGCCTCCAGAGTATCGTATAATTATTACACAAGTGTTAGGTGACCTGCAGTTTAATTTCTACCATCGTTGGTTCGATGTGATATTCCTAGTGAGCGCTTTGACGAGTATATTCGCCTTGTATTTAGCCCATAAGCAACCGTCCGTTAGTTAGGTATGATTGGATAAGATTTTTTTGTGTTGTGTAAATTTTTGTAAAATATTGTAAAGCGCTTTAACCTGTATATTTGACTTATATCAAAATAAACAACCTTAGTTAAGTGTGATTGTAAAAGATTTTTGGTTTGTGTAACTTTTTGTAAAATAATTGTAATGTGCTTTGACCAATATAATAAATAAAATAACGAAATTAACTCTTAAGTAATCATCCGTTAGGTGTGCTTAGAATTTTTTATTGGGTTTTGTTTTGTAAAATATAGTAGAGCGTTTTCACAAGTCAACTAGTGCAATTTTCAAACCTAGCAACTGACCTCAGATAAACAGAATAGGTAGACCGAACCCTGAGCTTTAAAAGTGAAACCGACTAAAGGTAGCCGATCGTGCTACAGTGTGTTACGAGAACTTAATATTAAATCATCGAATTAAAAGGTGGAATGGTTTCCAGTGGATGCATTACTATCCATATACATACATATATATACATATATGGATAGATGTAAACAACGTGTACACTACATAAATTTACACACACAAATTTGTAAAAAATGCTTCATTTCATTTGATGCTTTTGTCAATGTAGATAAACTTCGTCTATACTCTTGTTCGTCTGAGCAACTAATATTGTTTTTAAAATGAATATTTATGCATTTATTAGGCATTTAATGATGTGTTTGCCAAAACATGTAAAGATTGTATCAAAATTATGATATCACTCCCTGTAAGCATAATAAATGTTTGTAAAATGGCATATCATTGAAGTAAATAAAAAAAATTTAAAACATTTTTAGAATGCACTCGCTAGGTTTTGAAATTGCAGAGCTGAACATTTTAGCATTATGTTTAGTGTATAAGCAACAAAGTTAGGTATAAATGGCAAAGTTTGTATAGGATATTTAATTTTTTGTTTTAAATCAAATGTTACAAAAAAGTTCCTGATGTTTTAGATGTTTGCACGGATGTGAGGCATGCATATTTTGCGTACAGTCCGCGCCACGAAAGAAGTTAAGGCTCCCAGAGTAATTATTTGCTAATCCATAAATCGATGTACGTAATTACTGAATAATAAACACAAAATATTCCATAATTAAAGCTGTAAAATTATTTTCTGGCTATTTTACGAACAAAATTCTGCTACTTTTAGTTTGTTTATCTTCCGTGGGACTTCGTTTGTGGCGCTGACTCTAGTATAAAAGTGAAAGCTTTGGGTTTTTTTTTGCGGGAATTGAAAGATGTGCTGTGCAGTTTTATTTTCTAAAAATGTGTAAAATTACTCTAAAATGAACAATAGTTGTAGGATATTGATAGTTTTTGAGTAGTAATTATGTGTTTTGTGAGAAATGTGAACTGTATAGTCGAATGTGGCCTTTCGAGTTGTCACAAGAACTTCGTTGAATGGCTTCAGTTGATAGCCTACAGTTCAGCTGAGCATAGGCTTAAGTAAATGAAGAAACTATATTGTAATCTACGGTCTGGCTTAAAGGCCTAGCTGCCAAGCCATAAACCTAAATAAATAAATACGTGAAAGTTTTTTTTAATTTGTGTGAATAGATTTTTTACGTGTAAAATCTTCGCAATAAATTAATTTGTAATGCCCCATTTGCATTGCCAACTTTACTTACGGCAGCATGCAGAAAAGGCGCAAGAGAAATAGACAGTGTGAGTAAGTAATACAATATCAGTGGTGCATGGAATACTCGCGATGTCCACTCCCCTGGAGCTTAATTCTTCTATTATTATCTTGGCGTTGTGAAGATATTCAAAGTACGATTCCATTGCAACAGTGTCAAAAAATCGTTTTCTACTAAATCCACAACATCTCGCTATCGTCGCGGCGGATTAATAGTAGAAAAAATTTAGTATTACCATTAGCTGAAATGACGTTAACCGAAATTAATATTAAAGAGCTACCAACATTTTAAACATTTATTTCGCAAGTATTTACTTATAAATATTTATAAAGTGGCTTGCCACGGGCACGCCATTGGAATTAACAGAATACCAAAATCAGACAAACCTACGATTGAGACGATAGTGTCCGGCGATTTTGGTGAGATAGTAATGGCAGAATTTGGCCCCTGATAATAAACCACTTCCACGGCCATAATGTAACCGAGGGGTAAGTGCAGCTCGAAAATTCTTTTGACTGATAGTTTAAGGAAAAGTTGGAGGTTTTTGTTATAGATAAGATATACAGGGTGCCAAGTCTATAAATTATCAAGAAAAACCATACCAGTGCAAGTCGATCCATTCAACTGACAAATGGTCAAATATCCGTAGTCTTCAAAATTCACATAAAATCAGCCTTGGTCAAATCAAGTTTGATTCAGTATTGTGCCGATTTGGTTTAAAGACTACCAAAACCGTTAAAAGTTACGATTCCAATTCGAGTCTGTTGCCAATTTGAGTTACAGACTCGGGGCCCAGTACGCGCAAAACTTGAACGCCCTTCGAGTGAAGTTAGTAATATAAGTTTGCGCAAGTATAGACAAACCTTAACGTTTATTACACCTTACGGTGTGTTGTGCGAAAGGGATGCGAGTTCGGATAGTGGCCAAGAGAGAGCGCAACATTCCCCACCCAGCTCCGTCTGTAAACCTTATAATTGTGTTCTATGCAATGACGTGTCGAACTTCAGGGACGTATTTAAGTATTGTTCGCACTGTAAGCGACACACTATGCTGATATTTGGACTCTTCCACTAAAACAAGGTGGTGCAAGGAAAAAGAGAAAAATTATTGTAGGTTATGTTATATAGTCAAAGAAAACCAAGTTGTTATTTAAATAAGATTTATTTTAACAATTTTATAATAATTTATCTTATAATAAACTATATATCGAAATAGTTAAAATAGATAAGTTTACACGGAAAGGCCACCTTATATAAACTTACAAGATACTTCTTTTCAATTTAGAAGATTTTTAAATATTTATTTCAATAAATATAGTTTAAAACAAATTTGGTATTAAGTTATAATTTAAAAAATATTATTTGAGAGAGTTTAAAAAAACTTTCTATAATATAAATATTTGATTCCATTAAAAGTATTTACGATGCAAGACTCTTCAGAAACTACAATAATTATAGCTTCCATTTCAAAAGTTGGATTTTAAGTCTTATCCTAATTCATCGAACTATCAAACAAAGGAGAATCGCTTAGGGCCGACTTTCAATCACCCGAAAAGAGTTATTTATAGAATAAAATACAACCAGGGATATTTAACAATGACTGTTGCATGAATAGAACAATTGAATTGTTTGACTTTTAAATTCAGCAGGTTATAATTCATTTCACTTTAACTCTTATGTGATGATTGAAAAATTGGCCCATAGTGAAATAGACACGTGATATATACTGATGGTTGTAAAATCTTATATATAAAAAATAATTGCTGTTCGTTAGTCTCGCTAAAACTCAAGAACGGCTGAAGTGATTTGGCTAACTTTGGTTTTGAATTATTTGTGGAAGTCCAGGGAAGGTGAGTAAATATGAAATAAATGATTCTGAGGCGGTACGAAGTTTGCCGGGTCAGCTTGTAAAGTAAAAAATTCCATATTATTTTGATACTTGATATGTTCGTCATACAATCAAAGTAGCTGCTTTAGGCCCTCGGGGTATTAATAATTGTAAGAAAGTACTAAGAACGAAAAAACCTAGAAAAACAATTTAATCTTAAAAATCGGAATCTTATATGAGTTGATGACGTCATGCGTCTATATTACCTTATTTTTTGACGTTTCATCATTCAAAACACTAGAGCAAAAATTGAAAAAGTTATAATTTCTTTTCAATTCTTGACTGGTGTTACAGTTATTGAGTAGCATAGTTGTTCTTGTCGTGTTTCTTTTTAAAGTTAATAATTAATTTTGTTTATGTACCCTCTTATTTCTAAACGATATGATCGGCAATTTCCGTAATTGACTAGTAATGTTATATTTTTATTTATTCTCTGATTAGCGCCTGTTTTGTATAGAGTAGTTGTCTATAATCTATACATATAATAAAACTGTAGAGGTCGAATTTCTGTACAATGAAAAAAAAATACTAAAAACCAAGTCAGGGAGATGTAAGGAAAATAGAACTAATTTAGATTTTTTGTTTCTCTGTCTGTTTATCTGTATGGACTGGACCGATTTAAACCAAATTTTGTATGGTGGTAGCTTATATCCGTGGTCAACATATAGGATACTTTTGATCCCGAAAAATTGAAGAGTTCCCGTGGGATAGTTAAAAAACCGCACCACGCGGACGAAGTCGCGGGCATCAGCTAGTTTACAATAATTTTGTTACAATATTTATCATTTGTATAATGTGATAATTGTGTGCAGATTATAATTCAAACCTCTCAATTGTATATAGACGGCATTCACTACATTTTATTTTCATAATGGCAGACGCGATAGATTTATACTGTGTTCGGCTTATTTTATTTCATATAAAACTTAAAGTATGATATTTTATACAATATCTTATATAAAATATTATCTGAAATATCCAAACAATAATGTATTAAATCCTTGTCATGCATAACCCTTTAATTAAAATAGTTTATCAATGACTTGAATAGCGGTTGTGCCAATTTGCTAAATTTATTATACTGTAAAATTGTTGGAGGGATGGCGAGGTGTTCTAAAAATGTTTGTCGAGCTTGAATAGCCAGTGTATGTAATGTGTTAAAACTGTAAGGTTATCTGATTATAAATATGTGACCAGTTGCTGTTCTTTTACTGCCATAAACCCTTCTGAGTTGTTGCAAGTATTACACTGGTGTGGTAATATTAATAACGTATATAGAACTCATGTAGGATTTACGAGCTTTTCACAGCTGTATTATTTTTTATATTTTATGTGAGTATCATTTTGTTTCTTTTTTATTCATATTTCACAAATGTTATATTCTAATGTGTTTAGTATTAAAATGTTAAGTCTCGCATCGTAATACAATTATTTCTTATAAGATTTTTAAACTATAAATATTTTGTTTTCATTATATTTTCTTATGTAACTTTTGAGCAATAAAATTGTGAAAATTGCATAGATTTTGCAAGCTGTTTTATTTACTCTTGACTACGGCAAAATAAATATTCAACATATACTACGTAACTGTAAATAAAATAAAAATAATAAAATTATTATAAGAAAAAAATTGGGATTTGTATTAGCAACCCATAAATTAATCTCGATAAGGGATAAGAAAAGTACTTAACGCTGTTGGTAAGAAACAAAGAAATAGTGCTAACAGACCAAGTCGCGGGTAATAGCTACATCCTATCAATATTAATAAACTGTATAGTTTGTTAGGTTAGATATTTATAACGTTCACTCGGAAACTACTAAACGGATTTTGACAAAACTTACACATCAGAATAACACATGGGTTGTAAAAATATGAAGATATTATTTAAAATTCCTCAAAGTAGAGCGTGAATTCCACCGTAGTCAAGTTGATTTTTTATTTATTAATTAACATCTCTAACAAATTTATTCTCCCATCAAATCTTCGTATTGTTTCCTGAAGCAGTCTCCCACTGGGAAGAAGTCCCAACACCTCTGAGTGTACATGTTCCACACGTAGGTTTCTTGACCTGTATTTAACATTATAATAATTATTAAAAAAATGGGACATAAAAAATAGTTTTAAAAGAATTATTAGCTAGACTTTTTGCTGCTTCTTCTCCTTAAAAGAGCAATAACAAATTGTAAAGCGACACCGCACACTGGAGTAAATTTTTGAAGGTCATACAGGTGGTAGAGTATTTGCCCGTCTGGATGGTTGCTATCCCTGGTCTTGAGTATGCCAGTATAACAACCTCGAGATGTGTTTCGGTATTAGGCTCCTTCGAGGCCGGTAGAACATTGGCAGTGGTGTTGCAAATACCTATGGGCGACGGTAACCACTTTCCATCAGGTTAGGACCGGCAACCTGGCTGCTGTACTCCAGCAATATTTTTTTATATTCGGCTTAATAAGCCTTCGCGCACAAACGTTACTGTACTATTTTTTTAAATTAGTTTATCGAAAGCTGTTGAATGTATTTTTAAGATTTTATTGAAGAGCATTATACTCCGCCCCACGAAACTACTGTAAACTTTACCAAAGTAAAACTCACCCGTGTACTCCGTGTCCGGTTTGTTAATAAGATGCATGAGGAAGAACATGTAGTTGGCCAAGTTGTGCTCTCGTTGGACGTGCGTGTCGAACCCGTGCGGAACCTGCAAGGTGACATTTCTTATGTGCAATGTGATTTATTTACTGCAGAACGACAATCTCTGTTGGAAATCGAGTTGATTCGATATTTGTGCTACAATGCACATCACTATTATACGTTGACACCAGTATTTGTGTTGGGCAGAACATGATTTTAAAATGAGTTTGTAAGAGTAACATGACATTTTGTACTGAACCAGTACAATGTACCACTTCAAATGAGGCGAGAGAATTTGTATGGTTTGTACCGCGGCAGTACTTTTGAAGCGATGAGCGTCATTCCTCATGTGTCCCGTTCAAAACTAGTTCGGAAATGTTCGTTAAGAATCGGATGTGCTCGGACCTCGGTCACCTCATTTTACTAACAGTCGCACTATGACATTGTCATGTTGTCCCTCTTTGTCATGTCCATATCCGTAGAGGCGTTATTGTACCATTGTAGCATAAGCCTCGTTCCGTCCTTCCTCTTACTTTTCAGTAGTAGCGCGAAAAAAATTTGAAGTGGTACATTTCAAATTTTGAGCCGTATCAGTACAAATATATTTTGTACGGGACAAATGTACTGGCTCACACGTGTACTGCTCATTGCTAACAGTACTCTCTTATGTAAAAATGGCCTCTAGAAAAACTGTGTTCACGAAAGTATATTAATTAAATCGCTCTTAATTGAAGAAATTCTTTGCTTGATCCATAACGGACCTCAAAGCATATTGATCACATAAGTAAAGACCTATTATAAAGCTACTATTTTTAAGAATAGTAAAGAACATGTCACCTTATCAAAGTAGTCCTTGTTGATGCCGCATATGAAGCAGTTGGACTCCATGTCGTCCTTCACAGACTCCAACTGGTCACGCAGCTCACCGAACGCGTCGATGATCAGACCTAACAAACCACAAAACAGGATAATTTCATGAAATAAATATACTTATATACATGAAAATAGCTTATATTAATTATCTATTCATTCATTTCGTTAATTCATATCATTCAATCCGTTCATTCATTCATTTTGTTTTCAATTAGTATATTTGCAAGTTTCCGCGACTATTGCACATAATTAAAACTGCGTTATAACGGTTTTAACCGAGGCATTTTAATTATTTATTCTTATTTCGACGTTTCGAACACAGTATTAATTAATATTGCACGGTTAACACAAATTGAATCGAGTCAATTTATTATTTTTTATTAACTCGTGTTATTTTACAATAGAATAGTTAAAGTCTTACCCTGCAGGATGGCGAGCAGGATGACGATGATGAAGAAGAAAAAGGAGATGTCGAAGATGATGCGATACACCTCCGAGTCATCACCGTCCGGAGGCTCCAGCTCATCACCGATGCCTCCACCGGCTCGCACGCCTTTGTACAAGTTGAACACGAAGCACTGGAACACCGCAATGAGGATTATTAGTTCCTATCATCATCATACGTATCAGTGGCGCGGGGTGGAATTCGGCCAGGATAATGTAATCGCCGACTATAAAATTCTTGAACAACAAGATAATAAATAAAGAAAAACTATAATAATTCACAAGCACGCACGCCGTAATGGCGAACCACAGCATACTAAATTATTTTTTGTCAGTAAGACTTACATTTATACGTAGAAACGCCTAACTCGCCATGTATTTTCTTATTGAAATTTGTATTTTTAATTTTACAATCTTACCACACACATTTGACACAAAAGCCGGTGCCCGATCGGGTTATGAATTGCTATTACATGCGTGTGAAAAGCCGCAGAGCGTAAGAGATAGTAATACAGTAATAATATATGCACGAATAAAAAACGTAAGCGCCAATAAATTCATGGCGCTTTCGACCTTTAAAGGTAGGCTATGGGGAGTCGAGTTGTATGAAGTCTACGCCACTGATACATACATATTGTCACGCTCGCTTTCCATAGGGGTAGGCAGTGACGATAGATCTCTACATGCTACGATCCTAACAAACGTTTTTCGCTTCATCACCTTTCGTTAGCCTCTTCACATGTACGTTTATTCTTCTTTTACGCTATAGACTCACCGTCAACATGTCATGGCAGTTCCTGTTGACCTCATCGTCCTCCTCTTGGACGTAGAACTTGCGGAAGAAGTTGAAAGCTATCACGGTGTAGATATACACCACTATAGTGAGCAACATCACCGTTAACACCAACTGGAAAGTTATCATATTAGATGCAATCATAAGAATTAACGAAATGCACGACAATACAGGCTGAATTTTTCAAGTGGGCCTTCAGGGTGGAACCCTAACTTTATGAAATAGCGAAAACCACTCAAAGGAGCACTCTTTTGAGTGGTTTTGGCACGTTTTGAATGGTGGCACCAGAGGGCTTACTCTCAACATGGAAATATAATAATAATATAAATAACACACACTTTGTACATTCTCAACCAAAGCAAGTTACGCTTGTGTTATGGGTAATATACGACGAACCACTCTGGGGCCAATCTTAGACACCCAGACCCAGTAAATTGCGTTAAGTTTGTTTACGAAATTTGCCATACTAGGAATCTAATCCGGGACTAATCCGGGACTAATCCGGGAACTCTGCGTTCCAGTGAGACCGGCAAAGTCTTAGTTCACTCAACCGCAGAGAACTGCCTATAGCGACCGAGGGGGCCTAAGCAGCCACTTTTGGGGAACTGATTAGTGTAATCGACATATTTCCAGATATATTACTAGTTGTAAAAACATAGTATAAAATTCCACTTGTCAATTATCTTTTATATATATATACGGGTATCTAAAAATAACTTTTTTATAACCTATGTCAACCGGGGATAGTGTAGCTTGCCAACAGTGAAAGAATTTTTCAAATCGGTTCAGTAGTTTCGAAGCCTATTCAATGCAAACAAACAAATCTTTCTTCTTTATAATAGTAGCATAGATTATAATTTTCCAATATACAACGGACCGCTCTGGGGCCGATCCCAGACACCCAGGCCATAGTAAAAACAGAAAGTTCGTTTCCGAAATTTACCATGCCAGAAATCGAATCCGGAGCCTCTGCATTCCAGCGAGTTTGGCCAGCGACGAATTAACCCGCTCAACCAAAGAGGCCGTCAAACATGTTTAAAAATTATAACAAGTTAAAAAATAATATAAAATTATTAGAAAGATATTCGGTTAAGGTTCCTTCAATATCAGGATGGGCCCAAAATGGGCATTGTCCTTCCGATTTTGAAAATAATTCACCTGTTTTCCATTGTGCGTGACAGACTGCAAGATGGTCCTCAATGTCTTGAATCCAACAGCGACGTCCAGCAAGTGGGCGGCGAAGAAGAAGTTGTTGAAATTGCCCATAACAGAGAAGGAGAAGTACCAGAGCGAGTACAAGAAGGAGTTGTCCGTGAACGTCACTCCCGCTTTCCACACTTGGTAACGCCAGTCGATGTTTATTATGCTGAAAATTTAAAAAAATGAAATAATCGAGTTGTTTATTTAATTAAATACACTTTTCTTAATCTGTGCAGGAACAAACACAGATAAGGTCGACTGCCGTAGGAGGCAACGAAACAACCTACAGTCTGATGGCTACTAGCCGGGGGGCCCATTTCTGCTATTTTATATTGAAATTGCGATAGTGTCAAAAATTCGTATTCTACTAAATCCATTATATCTTCTCGATATCGTCGCGACAGAATAATAGTAGAAAAAATCGGTATTACCATTACCAGCAATGGCGTTAGCCGAAAAGAATATTAAAACGCTACCAAAAATTTTAAACATTTATTTCGCGACTTTTTATTTATAAAGATAGAGTGGCTTGCCACGGGCACGCCATTGAAATTAACAGAATACCGAAATCAAGCAAACTTATGATTTTGACGGGATCGCAATAGCAGAATTGGGGCCCCTGGTCTAGACCATCCTCTAGAGGATGCCGACATAACAACTTTGAGTTGTGTTCTGGCATTAATGGCCAGGCTCCAGGCCCACCTGTGGTGTAACAAATGTCCATAGGCGATGCTAACCGCTTTCCTAGGACGCAAGAATACAATCGTGGTAGCGTAATGGCTAGCGCACGCGTCCCCAACTCAAAGGGCGCGGGTTCGATCCTGGCCGGAACGCATGCACCACTTAGGCAGTTTTCTGACCTAATGTGCATATTGTTACAATTACCACGTGCTAATAACGGTGAAGGAAAACATCGTGATGCAATCTGCACATCGAGATAACCGATGTGTCAAACCATCCAAGCCGCCTTGGACAAGCGTGGCGGGTATACTGTCCGTTCCCCTATAGAGGGAGGGCCCCGAGCCTAACAGTGGAAATTTATGAGCTGCTATTATTATTTATTTATTACAAGAATACAGTGCACGTGTTGTTACTAAGTCTTTAGTGACGTCTAAGCATAGCTGCGTTTAGGGGTTGTTTCAAATTTGCAGAAATTCGTTGCTGGAATGTTCTCCCACCACCTTTCAGGAATATAAAGTCAGCGATTTCATTTAAAGTTTATTACAGAAAGTCTTTAATGGAGGAACAAATGAATGACCCCAAGTAGTGTTGAACTCACTGTGGAATTCTTCTTGAAAATAATGTAACGCCTTTTTTTCCACAATATATATGTAGTTTCTCTTCTTTTCACAGCACTATGTTTTTGATATATATTTAAGTCTTTGTAAGTTCAATATATATATATATATATATATATATATATATATATATATATATATATATATATATATATATATATATATATATATATGTATTGTGATTATATTATTATATAATATATTTGTTTATATATATATACATATATGTATGTATGTTGTATATAAGCTGTATGTGTTTATGTGTACATGTACTTATATATATATATATATATATATATATATATATATATATATATATCAATATGTATAGAGATGTTATTGGGTCAAGTGTATGGAGGTTGGCACTGAAAATCAGCGCTGTATCGGGATTTTTTTCTTTAAATTCCGATGCAGCATAATGCCGATTTGCCAAACTCATTGACTAAAAAACTCGACATGCAAGCCTCATTTATTTATTTATTATATATGTTATTGTGTTTTGTGAATCAGTTTTGTTTAAAATTTATTGTGAATGTATTATGTGTTTTTTTATGTATAGCGTCGACTTTTTTAAGTTAATAACTCTTTTTCTTTCTTTCTTTCCAACAGCTGGGCCGTCTGGCCATCTGCTGTACTCCTACTAAAAAGAAACCTTAATAAATTTCGGATCATATTTAGAAGACTCACTAATTCAGCAGGCCTTTGCTGCCTTCGTCCTCTTGCGCTGAAAAAGACGTCTTCTCCATCCCGAGCATGTTCGATATCGAATCGAAGTCGTAAGTCTCCGAATATTTGGCACGTACTTTCTTCTTCACGAATTTATCCCAGTAGTTCACTGGGAACGATCTGCAATCGGAAAACAAAGTTCGGTACTTAGTAAATGTGACATAAGCCTGTCGTTTCTTATGAGATAAATTTTATAAACGTTTTAACGATTTTTAAAGGCGGCATTTTATTTGATTTTTATTCCGACATTTCGGCCAGTTTTCAGTAGCCGTGATCACGGAATACAGAAGAAGTAAATTAAATTAGACTCCCATAGTTTAAATAATAATCATAAACAAAAATTAAAATGAACCCGCGGTTGTTTCAAAGAGTACACTTTTTAGTGATGAAACCGCCCTCTGTGCATAATTAGACATAATTTTAGTCTGTATGTTCATTTTTGTATTAGTGTACAATAAACAGTTATTGATTGATTGATGAACAAGTTAGGGAACAATGAATAGCTTTAAAATTACTCATTGACACTTGACATCTTTGTCTTCCGTGATCACGTCTACGAAAAAGTTTCCGGAACGCCGGAGAAATCTCAAATGAAATGCCGCGCTTAAAACCGTTACAAAGTTTTAATTATGAATACTAATTGCGAAATCTAAGGAAATCCTTCATTCAAGCGATGCAAATATGCAACCCTCGGTGAGAGTTATATGTTTGTGCCGTTTGCTGTCGAGACGCTTGGACCGTGGGGTCCTGAGGCCATGAGCCTCTACAAAGATTTATCATAACGACTCATTGACTCTTCAGGGTGATCAGAGGGCTGGTTCCTACCTCGAACAAGGGATCGGTATGGCGATCCAGCGAGATAACGTAGCCAGCCTTCTAGGAACCTTACCCATGACTTCCATGACCTAGGCTCAGTATTCTATTTATAGTCTTAAGGGATTATAGGTAGAATACAATATAAGTTGTTTCCTTCACTGTACTAGTTTATACTTACAATGTATAGTGATTTATATACTGGGTTTTATTAATCGTTATTGTCATTAGGGGCCATCTGTAGATTACGAAATAAGATTATACATTATAAAAAACATACATTGCATAAGAAAATAGAAATCCCTCTGTACATGTCACAAGACGGAGGATGAGGGCGATAATAATAATAATAATAAAAACTATAGATTACGTCACATGTTAAGAGGTGAGGGGGATCAACGAAGTGTGACAAGGGGTTGGGAGGGGTCCTAAATTTCGTCGCATTTTAAAATCAAAGTCTCAATCGTAGATTTGCCCAATTTCGGAATTCTGTTAATTCTAATGTCGTGCAAGTAAAGTAAAGCGAAAACTAGCGAAAAAATTAAAAAATGATTACCTTTTCAATATTTATTTCGGCTAACGTTATTTCTACTTATGGTATTATTACCAATTTTTTTCTACTATTATTTCGCCTCGACGACATCGAGAAGATATTCGGTATTTAATAGAATATGGATTTTTGACACTCGCCATTGTGAGTGCCAAAAAATTATAAAATTCGTGTGACGTACTTTGTGCGTAGCCCCTTATACTTAATCGTTATTATAATTATAATTAAATTGATTGAATTGCATAAACGGAACTCACTTGGCAGATATAACGAGTTTGTCCCAATGGCTCTTCAAGTCATCGTCTTCGGGCTGCTCAGCGATGTACAGCCCATCGAACTCCAGCTTTCGCGCTATCTCCTTCTCACGCTTGAAGATCGCCAATGGCACCTGCAGAGCGTTACATACATACTTTAAAAATACATATTACCTAAACACTGACCCTTATTCATAACTGGATTGTGAACAAATTTTTTAAACGAGTCGGTAAAATTCGATCATGTGTGTCGCTAGCTCCCTCCTCAACTAGTACAGTACAGTGGCACTAGTAGAAAAACGTAGGAACGATCCTTTAATTCGCCAACCAACGATCAAATGGCGCCAGTTGGAGCGAATTTATTCTTTACTGGCTGGTAACCGCTACTTCGTTCGTGTGGATTTTTTTTCATGGAACTCTAATTTTAAAATAGCCTAAATTACTCCTTATGGCATCAGCTATCTTCCAGTGAAAGTCCTATCAAAATCGGTCCAGCCCTTTCAGAAGTTATCCGGAACAAACAGACAAATTTAAAAAAATAGATTTCTTGATATTGATGCCATATATACCTACATATGTCAATTTTATTCACTTGTATAGATGATAAGTACTTACGTTTTATAATTTAAAAACCAAACTCATTATTTCTGAGTTATTTCTTTATTCTGTTAAGCGTTACATGTATGCATTTCATGAGAGTTCTAAAGCTGTTGTTAATTTTTGATAAAATGTCCGATTCTTACTTTGAGGTGATAATATCCGATGAGTATGGCGAGCGAGACGATAGAGTGCAGCACGGCGGCGACCTTGATCACGTGCTCCATGTAGAAGAAGTCCTCGTCTATATGAACCACTTCTAGAGCGTCGTCCTCCTCAGACTCCCCACTTCCTGAAATAATTAAATATATAGTATTATAAAATTCTAAACAGGCCACATGTACATTGAAGCTATTTAAAAAAACAACTGGTACACACTATATAATCGAAGTAAAACACGATGCAATTTTTTTAGATTTCTTGTATGTTTGTTCGGGATTCACGTAAAAACTACTGGGCCGTTTTCGATGCGGTTTTCGCTGATCGACAGCAAATTCTTAGACTTAAAATCTGCGCTATTTTTTATCATGGGAATCTCGCGGGAATTATTTAAAATGGCCAGATTAAGAAAAAAAACGAATTCCAAAGTGCATTTTCACTGATAGATTGCAAATGTAATGTAATAAACTATGTAATATTTTTTATCCAGCGAATCCCGTGGCAATACTCCCGGGAGCGGTTTGAAGTTGTTCGAGTACACAAAGGTTGGCTTATTCTGACACAGTTTTCACTAAAAGGATAACTTACATTCTTTTTTACATGCTGTGGTACTTTGTGTCCTAGGAATCCCACGGGAATTTCAAGTAAAGAGTGGACGAAATCGCAGGCATGTCCTTGTTATATATATAAAAGTAAAATTTAGCTTTGTTATATATACTTAGTACTGTAAAAAAATATGATTGAACTTGTACTACAAAATAAGAATACATAATAAGATTTCTTAATATAATAAAACTACGTTTAAACGGTTTCAAGCACGATTTTTGTTTCATTTTTATACCGACGTTTCGGCCACTTTTTACTAGCCGTGATCACGGAAGAAAAAGATGTCAACTGTCAATGAGTAATGTTAAAATTATTAGTCTATCCCCAACTTGTTCATTTTAATTATTAAATTTATATGAGAAACTGACCGTCCCCACTACCAGAGCCCTGCCCTGAACCCGATCCGGCGATGATGTCACCCAGACCGGAACCTTCGCCACCTTCGTTGTCCAACGTTGACACCTGAAATTGTAAACAAATATCGTGTAAAAGTAAACATACTGTATATTAAAAAAAATACAAAACATTTTTTGAATTGCAATTTTGACAATGTTCTGGGCCTCAAGTCTGTTAGTGCGAGTTAAGATTAATTTAACTAACGATGGACAAATATCCCTAGTCTCTAAAATTCATATTAAATTAGTCTCGGTAAAATCAAGATTGATTTCATATTGAGCCGAGATGGTTTACGGACTACCAAAACCCTCAAAGTTATAATTCCAATTCAATTCGATTGCCAACTTGAATTACAGACTCTAGGGCTTGGCCGTGAAATTCAGCCTTAAACATAAGGTATGTTCTAGACTGACGCCAAACAAAAGAATACTTTTAGCAAGCCGAAAACAAAAATTCACTTAACAGTTGAGATTTTTGTTTAAAGACATTTTTTTGTTTAAGTAAATAACATCCACAACTATTATTAGTTTTAAAATAAAACTGTACAGCGAAACCACAGTACAAATTCCTGTAAATACCTCATGTTTGGTTTAAGCTATGATCCCTATTCAAAGAGACTGGTAAATCCATTACGCTAGCTAGATACGACTGTTTACTGTGTTTTACACAACATCTGAAAATCGGAATATTTTTTTATTTCAGGAAAACATAACCCATAGATATCTATATAGATAAATAACATTGAAATATCTGTTTCTAATTTCAAAATAAAAATGTGAAATACTAGGGGGCATAATTCGGACCAGGAAATTCCGGAAATGCATTTTTTATAATTTTTTTCTGTCTGTCTGTCTGTATGTTCCGGCTAACCTCTGAAACGGTTGGACCGATTTTGACGAGACTTTCACTAACAGATAGAAAATGCTCTTTTCTTTCCCATATGCCAATTATTTGGGGTCGGCACAATATGTCTTTTCCTTCCACACTCCTCTACTCTGACATACATTTTCTGTCACACCACATATCATCATATCATCCTTCACACAATCCACCCATTTTTTTTTGGTCTACCTTTACATTTGTACCCATCTATCTTGAAGTTTAACATTCATAACAGATAGAAGATGTTATAAGGAGTAATTTAGACTACTCTCAAAATTAGCGTTCCGCGGAAAAAAATCCACGCGGGCGAAGTCGCGAGCACAGCTAATAATACATAAATTTACATTAAAATGATTACAATTATAAATGGTTAATAGAACAGAATTATAATACATACTCTCATATTCACATCCATACATACACAAGCTATTATTACTCCATAACGCGTTTATGCACTGCGCAGCTATAAAGCATTTCTTATAAATCTTTCCAAGGCTTAAATATTTACCTTATAGAATAGCAGTACGAAGTTGATACAAAAAGCCAATACGAGGGCGACATATTTGAGATTGTAGAAGTTTCTAGCCAGGAAGGAGACGGCACGACGTGTATACTGGGACAAGTCCACCTGGGATAGAGCTGACGGAGCCGGGCCTTGCACTGCCTGGAAGACCAGATATGAACATTCTAAAATAATTTTAATAAGCCTACGATTTTAATAAACAATTTTAACCGCTCCGACATTCCTTTCTAGACTACCCACATATAAATAATAAAACTAAAAATAAATTTAAAAGTAAACTTTTAAACATTACAAAAATAAATCGGACAAATGCGATAAATAGGGTTAAATGTGTTCTTAATGTAACTGCATATTTCTCTGTAAGTGAATTGCAAATTCTTTTGGGAAATGTCTTAAACGAAAAACATATTATTTATTGTATCACCGAAAAAAGTAAATAAATTACTTAATATTTTTAAAGTGTAAAATGTCCTTAAATACTATTTTTAGAGGACGGCAATAGTAGATTGTTACACGAGAGATGAAAGTGACATATTTAGGCACTCGAACCATTAGCACCCTCGCTACGCTCGTGCGCCAAACCATGTCTGCCTTAATAGGCCTTTCACCCAAGGTTAAGACTGCTTTTCATTTCGTATATGAGGAAAGTAAATAAAAATTGATTAGTTAAACAAACAACTACTTCTCTAATAAAATATGGCTTTAAATCGATGTCTAAATCTTATGAACTCATTTAATATGTCACATTATGGAACGTGAGTAAATTGCATTTTCTGTGGCATTCTACCAGCCAGTATTTTTTTGACACTGATGATAGTAAACATTTAGCCCAAATTTATGTAAATTCAATAATAATTTAGGGAAAAGTAATTTATAAACATAAAATGATGTTTCAAAATTATTGATATTTTTTATTATAATTTATTTATTTGACAATGGCTATGGGTCGCATGTACCTAATATCTTTGGTTCGCATAGCTTTTATTTTCTTTTGGCAACAGTGGAAATCGTTTTCCAGGGACGAAAAGTGCTGTTCACCCACGTGAGGCAACTCCAAGCGTACTTTCAGAATATGAGAAATGAAAAAGACATTTTCTCATGTGATATAGAAACATACTAGTTTCTCAACCAATACTCATTTTAGTTATTCATTCATCCAAAGCCTTTCGCACGATGATTAACGGGGTTGTGTTGGTTTACTTCCCCCTATCCCATCCCCTCCATTCTATCCAAAGCGCTGGCAATGCGTTGCCTTCGCCCCTGTTGTTACCAACGTCTGTATGCGACGGTAACCATATGCCATTAGGTGGGCCGTTTTCCCGATTGCCAGTTTCATAATCAACAAAACAAAAGTTTCTCCATAAAACATTTTTTTTTATTGCTGTACACCAGACAGCCTGACGGCCCAACTGTGATGGAGAGTGATTACCGTCGCCTAAGAACATTTGCAACACTAGGTATTACCAATGTGCTGCCGTACTCGTAGATGGGACTGGAACCTGGCCAGTAATGCCGTGTGTGTGTATTTCCTTGCTTAATACAACACAAGTACAAAATAAGACGACGAGGGTTGTACTATAGATGTAATTATTGCTTAATTAAATTAACATTGAACTTAAGACTATATATACAGAAATCTTAACTGCTACATTAAAATATGTAAAACGTAAACATGTAGTGTGTAGTAGATGCATCTTCGAAGGTTTTGTCTGTTTCCTGTATTGACAGATTTTGGCACGTACATGGAATACCTACTCAGCGTTGGCGCGGGCGGGAGCGGGGATAAGAGAGAAGGAAAGGTCGCCGCACCAGACACACTACGAACGATGCCGGCTTCGCAGCGGCAGGCACTTCTTCCTCGTGATCCTTTCTTCGCGTCTTGCGGTTCCTTCGACTAGTGGATCAGCTGGAACGATACAGCGGGTATCCTCCAGCAAGCGAGTGTATAATGCGGCACAACACACAAAGCGCGGCGAGGTTTGCGCGGAAGCAGCGGTGCGTTCAGCGGTCGGACATAGACTATGTCACGTTAGATAGTGACAGATGCGAGGAAAGAAAAAAGAAACAAAGAGGCGGTGACCAAATAGGTTGGCGGTAACACTCAGTTGAAACCTGATTAATTATATAACAATAAACTATTCCATGTAAGTACATGACGTAACATAGCACTTATTAGGCAAATGCTAATATTACATGGTTCACTTTTTTTTCAATTCCGATGAAGCAACCAAACTGATGTATGTAAACATTAAATTGAATCATTCAATGTCGTCGTATCCTTTAGTTTTGCACCTTTAATCATATCGATTCAATTTGGTTGAACCGTGTAATACTAGCTTAACGAACTCACAGCCATAAAACAAAGCTAAACGAGCATTCTAATCTAGACTGCATTTTTAATGAAATGACGACAGGTAAGTGTTACATCTAATCTTGGTTATAATACCTTTCGCATATGATAGCATCTCTTTTTACTTCCTTGCTGCGTTAAACAAAAATAATGCATGAATAACACCGACCCACAAAAAATAAAATGAGGTCTGTACGTTTAACCAGACCCATCTATTCTCATGTATTTCGATGCGCTTAATCCGAATCTAGGGTCAGTTTGGTCCATAAACCCTCAAAATTTTGACGATTGGACCAAATTTGGTCAACAACAATGTCAACCAAATTTGGTCAACAACAATATGGACCAAGTTTGATCAACAACAATATGGACCAAATTTGATCAACCACAATTTGGGTCCATACACTCTCAAAATTTTGAGGATTTATGGACCAGACTGACCCCAGATTCGGATTCAGAACATCGAAATACATGAGAATATGAGTCTGGTCAAAAGTACAGACCACTTTTTATTTACAAAAAATTATTATTACACCTTCAAAATTTTGAGAGTGTATGGAACAAATTCACCTCAGATTCGAATTCAGAAAATCGAAAAATATGACAATATATGGGTCTGGTCAAAAGTACAGACCACTTTTCATTTACAAAAAATGATTAATACACCTTCAAAATTTTGACAGTGTATGGACCAAACTGACCCTAGATTCGGATTCAGCGCATCGAAATACACGAGAATAGATGGGTTTGGTCAAAAGTACAGACCACTTTTTCTTTTTTGTGGGCTGATGTAATTATTCTACTTAAACCTACTTCAAAATATATGGAATTTCCTCAAAAATAAAAAGCACGATTTACAAGCGCTTGCGTTACTTCAAGTGTGTATTAGGCCGATATTAATTATAATATAAATATAATTAATATTCAAGTTTCTAAACAATTTCCAAAGAAATAGGTATCAGGCGAAAGACAGACCTTTGTAACAGAAGCCTCAGCTAAGTTTTAGGTCTTGGACTGACGTCAGACCATGGGTTATGGCAGTTTGAAAATGCATATTTCTCTAAAAAGCCAAGATTTTCAACGTCACCATAAATCTTGCTTAAAAACAACCAATATCCTATTACTATTGTATTTTAGTATTCCGTCAAGTTTTCGCGACAAGTCAAGATAATTATAACTACATTTTAACGGTTTTTAGCACTATATTTTATTTGAAGTTTATTTCACCTACCCTCCCCCATCTAAATAAAATTATCAAAATCAACAAGTTAGGTAGGCTACATAAAACTTTAACATTACTCATTGACACTTGACATTTTTGTCTTTCGTGATCACGGCTACTGAAAAGTGGCCGAAACGTCAAAATAAAATAAAATGCCGCAATTAAAACCGTTAAAACGTAGTTATTGTATTTTAAGCAATGTTATACGTTTTATAAGATCAAAACTGCATAATAAAACATCACTTTTTATATTCCTATCATAAATGTTAGTATGCGTTGGTACAGTATGCGCCAAACTTGAATACGTCTCGACTGAAGTTAGCTGCATGCTAACTGCTCAATTCGTAAGTGTTAAAGATTATTACACCCAACAGTGTTAAGTGCGAGATAGATCGGGTGCGAGAGCGGAATATTCTCTCCACTCAACTCTGTATGTAACATCGCGAGAACCTTATAATTGTGTTTTGCGTAATGACAAGTATGAGCTTCATGAACGCGTTTAAGTTTTGCACGCACTAAGTTTACATTACCTTTTTGCTTTCAGCTTCAATAGCTGTCATCGCTGCCTGTTGCACTGCTTGAGCCTCCATACGCTCTTGAGCTTGCTTTTTCGCTTGTTCGCCACTAGAATCAAAAACTATAATTGCAATTATAATGTACAATATGATGTTTTTATACATAGACATAATCATTTCTAAAATTGAATAGATAAAATGCTAGACATAATCATTTCTAGAATACTTCTAGTTGAAATATTTATAATGATGCTATTTATGTTAATACATTTATGTTTATACATATCCTACTATACGTATTGACATAAATTTAAAAAAATATAAAAAATCGATAGTAATTCGATCTGTCTGTTTGTTAAGCTTTCACGAAAAAACTACTAGGTGTACTGGATCGGTTATGATGTAATTTTGTTTAAATGTAGTTTTAATAAAGAAAATGGATATAAATACCTTCATGCCGAGAGGCGGGATAGTTTGCGATATAAAATGAAGTAAATCTTCCGGGTGCATAAAGCACTAACATAAATATTTAATACAATGTAACCTGTATTAACGCCTGCTATTTAAACAAGAGGCACGAATTAGAGTTTGACCCCCAGCGCAGCCGCGGGTTAAACCCTAGTATATAAACCTAAGTTATAAAAGTGTTAATTATATTCACCCAAGTAAATCGATGAGAGACGGCGGGCGTTGCTCTTCAGAGTGGTCAATACTCTCGTCCAAAGATACTTCCGCCTCTTCACCCGACGACGGTGAAGAAGTACTAGGAGATTCGTGCGGTTTCACTTGTATCCTGTTAAAATGGAGTTAAAAATTAAAACTCTCAGGATAAATGAAGCTATAGAAACCGTATTGGGGTAGCTACAAAATTTACACCCAATACTCCAATACACAATAAAGTCTTCTCGTAAAGTATTTTGTACAAATCAATTTGCAGAAGAGCAGAGATTAATGAAAGTAGACGAAGCGAAAAATGTATGCAAAGATCGTAGGACGATCTATATGTAATGTACTTTTACAAACAAATAGTAAGCAATAGTAACTGAAGGAGTTTTTTTTTCACTCACACATAATTATGTATACTATATATTGTATTAATTTATATCAATACAAGAGCTGTAAATTAGATTTTATTTTAGCACATTTTCTACAGTTTTAATATTTAGTTCTGAGAATTGATCCTAGATTTAATCTAGAAATTGTATATTATCACACAAAAAGATTTATTAAATTCTGTTCACTCACTGTCCGTTGTCTTCTTTAGTGATATCCAGACCGAACGCTGAGACTTGCATCTGTCCAGTATCATCAGCCGGCGGTAAAGCTGGTAAATGCCTCGATGGACCTGATGTATTTGAAATAAGATCAATTAAAAAAAGCTATGCTAAAATCCGTTATATTGTTACTAAATTCTCAAAACCTAATCTTTCTCAACCATTCTGTCATTTATATAGTATCAAAATCTGTATTGCAGCTACCACTGGCAGTAACTTTGTTTCATTCTTTCTACCTGTGATAGATAGTGTTCGACAACAGATAAAAACAAAACAAAATAGACCTGACTTGTCTTTGTTCGGAATTCAGGTAGAAATATAGCTTCACTATTTCTACCAGTTACAAATGTACGATTGTAATTAAAAAATAGGTTTACTACGTCTTTCGAATATGTAGATTTTGAAAGAATATTGAATCGTGTCATAAAAGATTTCAAGTGGGTAGAATCAAGCTTAAGGATGTTCATAGAAACAATTATAATTTGTCCCGTTAACAAATTGTCATAATACATTTGATTACATGACATTTAACCAACGCCAAAAATCAAAAGAATATAGATGAATAGTTGAAAAAAAAAACAACATGGTAGGCATTATTCTACCGCAGTTTTCCATAAAGGTGATGAAAGCTAGTCGACAATAAATTAGCAGTCAAAATTTCAACACATTTCATAATTTACAAAGTTAATATTTATAATACAAATTTTAATTGATAGGTACACATAATATACCTGTTAACCCAAAAGACATTGTTATTACACATATGGTTAAAAAAATACAAATTAAAACCAATTATTATTAATAACATAAATGTCCCATAATAAATGTTAAAAATATTGAATAAATCATTTTTGTTGGTAGAAAAGGTGACAAATATAATACATAACATAGAACATTCCAATTTGGGTTAAACCTGCGTCTGGCGTTAAGTGTGTTTGTTGTTTTGTTGAGTTATTCTATGCGTTTGGTCACTGATTAAATAAAGACATACTATTAATATAAACACAGCGGTCCAATTCGCGGAACAGAAAACAGTTAAGAAAGCGCCGCTTACGTTACTGAATAATATAGGTTGTCTTTAATAATGTTTATGAACTAAGTTACAATTATTGAAGCGGTATTTGTGGAGTCTACGTAACTTTTAACGATAAAACAATCGGATTATGACAAAGAGCTCTTTTTCAGATTTCATTTTAAGACACAATTAGAAAAGTTGAAAGAAAAATAATATGAAAAAAAAAAATCTGTTAGCATTTTTTAAATTCGAGCTAAATAATAAAAATATATAACCAGCTAGTACTTTGAAAAAAAATATTGTTTTAGAATTATCGGGTTTTTTAAATAGCGTTCCGTTAATTTTGCCGGCGTGTGTATTATAAATGGTAACGTATTTGCGGCATTAAGGTGCAAAATTCTGGATACGTGGGATCTAGATGCTCAGAAACTTTATCGAGAAGTCTCCAAACTCTTAGCCAAGAAATGAGCATTACCTCACAGCGCAGCAACACCGTTGGCCGCTTCGAAGCGTTCAAGATGAGCGACAGTGGTTTGAGATCAACATTTTTCCTCTTAGCCTTTTTCTCTAATTTTTATAACTAAAATTCATCATTAACTGAAATAGTTTCATTTTATTTGTTGGTTGTTTATTAAAAATGTTTCTTAGGGAAACATATGCTTGCTGAATTTTTCAAGTGGGCCTTCGTCACTGCCCCTCAAATCATAAACTATACGAAATAGCGAAAAACACTCAAGGAGTTTCGAGGCCGATTTTGACGATAATTGCAATGGTATCATTGGATTTTTGAAAAATCAATTATCTTTGTCAGGAATCGAATATGGCAGATTTTGAAAATGTAAACAATTTATTATATTATTATACCAAATCATAGTGTAGCTTGTAAGGATCAATATCTGTGAAAGGATGTTATACGCCAAACCAAGGGAAAGAGTTGTTTTTGAACAAAATGTTCTATTTTCTATATATTAATGAAACATCACCTCATTTTATTCTATATGGAAATGATGAAAATTATTCTCTTTGTAATAGGCTATCTATAAATTAATATTCGAAACACATGTTTTTTTTACCTCAATCGATGACATCAGTTAATGGATAAACTTTGAATACGTTCAAATGAGGTGCGGTCAGATGACCGGCGCAATTTGATGTCTAATTAATATATGGAAAATAGAATATTTTGTTGAAAAACAACCCTTTACCTTGGTTTACCGTATGTTATTCCTTCACAAAAATTGATCCTTAAAAACTTCACTATGAATCGGTATAATTATACAGGTGTATTAATTTTTTCAAAATCAGCAGATTCGATTCGTGATAAGGGTCATTATAGATTTTTCGAAAATCTTGAATCGATAGGTAAGTCTTATTTATTCCTAGGGTTGTTTTTTTTTGTTGTCGGAGCCTTTATCAGAGGGGACTGCTAGACTGTACAAACTTTTATGTATAATTGTGTAGCAGCGAGAGGTAGATGTTAAATGATACTTCAGATGGCAGAGAGTAATATTCACTGTCGAGTGCTGATGTGAACTGAGGTGAATTGCTTTATTTTGGAAGCGGTAACCTAAGTATAAATATTAACAAGTCGTTCAGCTAGTACAATATATAGTACAGTGTGTGAGCGGGACGGATGATGTGCGAGCGAGATAGAGCAACTATTAATATGTGCGCTCCCGCGTTGCGCTACCCAGTAGTTCGTTGTCCGCTGCGATGACTGGACGTATGCAGCTCCCATAATTGTATATACATAAGTAATTTGTAATTTTCTTTTTCTGTATTTTCTGATGAGGGTGACATACTCCTCCGGAGTAAACCCTATTTAAACAATTGTAACGTTGTATTGCGTACTACGGCGTGTCTTACATTGTATGTAAAACACGCAGTAGAAGTGAAACTTCAAAGAATGTACTCACAGATAATTCTTCTCTAACTTATAATTCAAAAAATCAGTCTAAATTACACTTTAAATCACTAATATAAAGTTCAAACTTCAATGCACTGTTACGCATAATTTCCTTTGATTTACGTATAAAAGAATATGTGCCTTAAGTATATACAGATAGAGCTAAAATTCATTCACCCGTTAGTATTAGTTTTCAAATTGAAAACTAATACTAACGGGTAAAGAGAAATGTGTTTTATTTCGAATTAAAAAAAGGTTGAATTTTGTTTGTATCTCTTATTTCAATGTGTCTTTTTTTTCTTTAATTTTTTTTATTTTATTATTATTTATTTATCTAATTTTAATTTCTTTAGTGTCAATTTTTCATTTCATCGATTTTCAAACTACAACGATTGTAAAGAAGTTTCACTTCAAAAATAAAGAATTAAAAAAATTGCGAGGTCGTAGTTGCGACTCTATATTATTTATCAGTTATATTTCTGCTACTTAGCTATGTAGGTGTCTGAACAAGTCGTGTAATGTTTCCAACGGATGATGCACCACATAGTCGTGTTACAACGAGGGACTGGAACACCATACCGGGATGCAACGTGACCAAACGCTATACGCGTCAAGCGTTCACACGCGACGTGTGTTGTGTGGCTTACTTGATTGGTTGGCGAGTAACCTGTGCCTCAACTGACCGATTTTCTCCTCCTCCGTTGGTTCGGGGGGCAATTCCTCCTGTTGGGGACCTCTCATCAGACCGAGGAGAACGCCAAATATGTACCTGTCGTCAACAGATGTTGTTTAAAACAGAGATAAGATATGTGTAATACAGAAAGGCAGACAGAACAATATTAACACATTCACTGCGTTAGGGGAACTGTTTTCCCGTATTTGACTTTCGGACTGTGCGGCAGTTAGTTATCGTTGTTTTACCACCGATGCGGAAGTGAATTTTTCATTTTCCAAATTATTTCCCAAATTTAGATATGGATTTAACGCCTGATTTCATTAGAGAAGTAGTTATCTGTTTAACTAATCAGTTTTTTATTTACTTTCCTCATATTCGAAAAGAAAATCAGACTGTTAACCTCGAGTAAAAGGCCTATTTAGCACTCGAACTATTAGCGCCCTCGTTATGCTCGCGCTTCAAACTATCTCGTGCCTAATTAGGTCACTTTCGCCTCTCGTGTAACAATCGACTGTTCTAAGTTCTGTGCACATTAAGCAGATATAACTTTATTTCTGATGTTCTTTCTTTAAATATGTTTAACACTGGGACGGCAGCTGTTTATACACAAAGATGTCACCTATTAATTAGTTCTATAAACTTTTATAAGCCATTAGTTGTCATGTATTTCTGGGCCTTTGAAATTTGGACCTGATACGGGAGTATATGACTCGTATCGCGATTTTTGCAAGTCTTGTCTTCGCGCTGCTGCTCCAGTGAATGTGTTAATAGGTGAAATGAAACAAAGTTTGTATAAGAGTAAGAAAAGAGATTAACATACTATAGCACGACAGAAGTTGTATATGTATAAAAATAAGCTAAACAAGTTAAAAAAACAGATAGTCGAAGGTAAGAACAAAAAAAAAATCCTTTCTACATTCCTTCTGGTCAGTCAAGTTTAATAATTTGGTATTAATATACCAACTAGATATTCCCATAGACTGCTTTCTTCTTAGTTTTCTTTAACTAATATTCAGTCTTTAGTAAACTTTACCTTTCTTTATAATTAGTAAATTTTATCAGAAACCTGTTTTTTATTGCAATAAGTACAGCAGAAACATTGCCGGCACATCTGATGGAAAGCTGTTACTGTCGACTATGGTTATTTGCGACACCAGACGTCCCGAAGCGTTACTAATGCGCTGCCGCCTTGAAGAAATAACTCCTTTTTTGAAAAACCCCATATCGCAACGCTGTAGGAAAACCTCAGCTGGGAGCTCCCATAGATATTGTTTGTGAAAGAGTGTTTTTAACAAATATTTATAGGTGAACACGTGGCTTTAGATAAAACTGTGAAATATGCGTTAGCGGGTGAAAATTATACGACAAACACGCTTAACTGGTCATAGATTGCGAAAAAAATTGTAGTCAATAAATACATATTATTACATATATACAATTAAATATTAATAGGACAAAAGAAATCTTTGTGTCTCTTTTTAAGACACATGGAAAAGTGTGATTTGTCAAAATTCAAATTTATATGGAGAAGTCTAAGTGCTATAGTATAGTAAAATTTATACTTGTGTTGCAAATACATTCACTTGAACAAAATGTCCACGTTTATACTGACAATGTCAAGCAAACAATATTCCAGTATATAAAAGTACTCTGTGCAAACAATAGTACGTAAATGTCAAAAACAGTCTATGGTCAAACAATCTTGTAGAGTTTAACGCCGAAGCATTCAAACTTATATCTTTTCCAAGCATTTATTTCACTTTTGACAGCTCGATAACGGATCAATTAGTAATGTCCTAATGCGTTACCGACTCGATTTGTTACAAAAATCGACTTCGTTTATAAATAAGTTTTAATCAATTTTTTTAATATATATATTTTTTAAGTTTTTATTTTCAAATCGAATGTCGATTTATTAATGTAATGGCGATGCAAGAGTCTGCGTTACATGTCTCACAGAACATCACTATTATGTCACCCATAATAATCAAGTAAGACAACTATGTCATTTGTTTCATGTGGCCTCTACTGTCAAGAAATATGTAACCTGATAGACGTGCAAACGTCAAAAGTAAAATGAACGTTTGGAAACAGTATAATAAAATGAATTTGGGGTCAAATTTGGATCTATCATTGGCCGGTACCAGTATAAATAAATGTAGCAATTATAAACGTGTTATAAACTAAGTGATGAATTTACCAATGACTGTGCATCGATGTTGCGTGAAAAATACAACAAACAATTATATTTTTCTTATAGGAATTCGTTTAATAGTCTATTCTAAGACAACTTATTTGTGAATCATTTTTTTTACATCATACTATAAGCTCCAATCACATTGTAGGATGCGGCTAGCTAGTTACCTGGATTATAATAATAGTAGTCGGCAGACAAACACACACATTGTATATCACCCAGCGAAGCAAGGTACGCTTGTGTTATAAGTAATATAATATAATTATAATATCAGCCCATAAATGTTCCACTGCTGGGCTCGGGCCTCCCATTAAAGTACACCCGCCACGCTAGTCCAAAGCGGCTTGGCAGGTTTGACACATCGGTTATCTCGATGTGCTGGATGCATCACGATGTTTTCCTTTACCGTTGTCAGCACGTGGTAATTGTAACAATATGCACATTAGCTCAGAAAACTGACTAAGTGGTGCATGCGTTCCGGGCAAGATCGAACCCGTGCCTTCTGAGTTCGAGACGCGTGCGCTAGCCATTACGCTACTACGACTTAATACACAGCGGTAGAGTAATATACGGCGGACCACAGTAAATGACGTAAAGTTCGTTTACGAAATTTACCATGCCAGGAATCAAACCCGGAGACTCTGCGTTCCAGTGAGCTCGGGCAGCTAAGATATAGTCCGCTCAACCACAGAGGTATATAATGAATATACACTGAACTGTGCAAGCCGTCAGAAGTCGCAGATATAACCTTGGGTCGTCCTTGAGCGTTTGAACGTTCGATAGAATTAAGGAGGTTTTCAGTGTTGCCAATTTTACTACTTGTTTTTGTCGATAACATTCCAATACACGTCGATATTTCAGTGAATAAAATAATATCAATCATTTACTAAGGGGCCATCCATTGATTACGCCACGCGTTAAGGGGGAGAGGTCCTAAATTTCGTGACGTCACTTTTTTAATTCAATAACTTCTTAATGTAAAATTGCAAAATATATAATGTCACAATAGGGAGGGACGAGTCCCACGAATGTGACCAGCTATGACAAGGACGGGGGACGCGTCGTAAAATCATTAAATTCGTGTGACGTGATTTTTGTGGACTAATAATAGATCAATATAGATCGAATGAAATCAGTCTTACCTGACAACAATCAATACTCCGTAGCCAATATAATAGAACAAATAGAAGAACAACTTAAAGAATCCAACTGCGAGCTCCGCTGGCGGCATCTGGTGTAGATCTGAAATCTTCGCCTTAATGTTCGAAGGGGATAAGGACGAGAATGCCATGTAGATGCCGTCCTTGACTGACTGGAGACCGCGGCGGAATGGATCCTTACCGGCCCTGTAAAGTACGACAGCTCTTCTTAACTTTTCTTCTTAAGACTTATTCTTCTATAGGGGTTGTTTACACAATATACATTGTTTTGTTACATTAATCAATAAGTTCTAACTATTTTTCGTGGTATTTTTATTTAATTAAAACCACGTACGTCTCACTCAGAAAATGTATATTTTAACTCTCTTTTAATCTCATGTGGACTGTATTCACACAGCATTTCTATTTCACCACAAATAACAAAAACCATAGAAAATATATTAAACAGGGTTGTTTATTAAAGTTGTGTGGTGCGTATGATCGAGGCCTTGCTCTGCAGCGACGGTCATTGGAAGGCGGTTTCTACCTTTTGCGTGTTAGTAATGACCCAAAAGCAAGCCGTCGAGAGAGAGAGAGAACTGCGCATGCGAAATCCGGCCGCCGTCGTCAGACTGGCATCCGAAGACGTAGATACGCGCAGAATCTTCTCCCGTGAGTCCATCACAGTCGGACCCACTGCAAGTCGGAGAGTGCAGTTGGAGGAACCTCTGTGGCTGAAGTGGTTCATCTTAGCCATTCCGGGGTGAACCAATCTTGCGCATGAGACGGCATAGTGTTGATAGTAACCACGTATGACCCTGTGTCGTCCCAGTCCATGCGTGCTAAAGAGGAGCAGGTTTAGGTTTAGCGAGGTAGTTGGGAACGTCTCTACCAGAGTTCACGTTCAGCACTCTGACATGGTAGATCCTTTCTAAAGAGCTCCCAGAGACGTTCAACCCTCATGAGACCCAGACTCAGTTCGAAAAGAAGTGTGGAGCATCGATGATGGTTACCAACTGTCTCGTTGGAGGGGGTGACGAACCATTGGCGAGAGCCCATGACTCGATAAGTCTAGTGGTATATTACTTTCTTTCTTAAGTGTTCTTAATATAACATACAATATACATACAAAAACCTTATCGTTTACGTGATGTGCACACCAATATTCTAATCATTATTAAATGTTATATTTACACGTTTATAAGAGTGGACATTTTTGATGAAACAGACAGATGCCCAATCTTATCGACAGCTCTAACACCGATATCTATTATCTGTACTTACGTAGCATTACGTTTATGCATTGACCATTAGTCTATAACTGTGCTAAATTATACATCAATAAATTGGTGGATGAAACGTGACGCAAAAACCAACATTTTTATTGCTGAAACACTACTGCAGACGGTTTTTGGCCATAATGAAGCCATGTTGGAATCATTATATTGATTTCAGCTTTTAGGGGACGGCTCGATCAGTGTTATACCACGCTCTCACAGATGATCGGCATCAAATGGTTATGATGACTGAGAATTCCGGTGGTCCACTTTTCCCTTCCCCCCATCTTATCCCCCCTGTCCTATCCCTCCTATCTCGCCAACCCTGTCCCATTCCCTGGATTCTATCCTGGAGGCTGGCAACATGTTAGCAGCCCCTCTGGTGTTGGAATTGTCCATAGGCGACGGAATCTGTCTACTGTTCTCCAGTAATAAAAAAAGACCACAGCCTACCACTACTACAAAAACTTTCCCTCACCTCTCATCATCATCATCTCCCATGTACATATAACTGGCTTCTCTATTCTTCGGGCCGCCGGCGGACTCTTCAGACGCAGCCATCAAGCCCGAAGCGTGAGTCATTTCAAAGATGGCGTCTTCGCAGAAGTTAACGAAGGCTTCCAACTTCTCTTTGTCACCACCTTCTGTTACTATGCTGTAGAAGAACGCTCGCTTCGATTCCTGAAAATGAACAATATTTGCAAATAAATCATGAAAATGGCATCTTCTCTCATCATACATATCAAACTAGCATTTACTCGCAACTTCGTCCGCGTTTATCTTGAAAATTAGCAATACGATCACAACCGTCAACGACGCCATTGTTTTTGTTTGTTGTTTGTAGACACTTTATGATAAATATAATTAACTGTTTTGTATTTGGATTGTATCTCGAGATTGCAGTTATATTGTAAATAATAACCATAAACAATATTAAAACTAAATAATTAAAATGAACAAGTTGGAGGTAGGTTAAATAAAACTTTAACAATACTCGTTGACACATGACATCTTTGTCTTCCGTGATCACTAACGAAGTGAAACTTCGGAATAACAAAAATCAAATAAATTACCGCGCTTAAAACCGTTAAAATGTAGTTTTATTATTTATACAAGTCGCGAAAACTTAAGAAAATATGATATAACCTATATTACAATAAATTCATCAAAACTGTTTATTAGTTTTTGTGTTAAAGAGGAACAAATATCCATCCATCCTTAGCTCTCTTAAGTGACAAGTGAATTACCTTAATCTGTGGCTTCTCCCACTGTTCGATGTTGGACTCCTTGATCTCGAAGTACACACGCTCGATACGCTTGGACCCACCCATGATCTCGATGCGACCCAGGAATGGTTCGAAGTAGTTCAACACTGAACCGGCAGTCTCCAGGAACCTCGCTAACCTGAAGAGTTTAGAAATAAAGTAAATACCACGTTTAGTCACAGATAGTTTCAACGAAGATTCTCGTTTCCCCTTCTTTCATGTTATCATCATTCATGTTACATTCGGTACAGTATAATAGGATCTTCTCCTGCTATACTTCTCTATTCTAAAATACGTCTTCTCAATCAAAATCAAAATAGCATTTATTGCTAATAATAAATGTTTACAATTAAGTTTCTTAAGTATTTACTTTTTTTTAAATAGCATATCTCTTTGACACATGGGTCTCTTCCAGCTCTTTCCATGTATTCCTGTTGTTTGTTTGTTTAATGGGAGGGATCAAAAAATCATGAAATTCGTGTGACGCAATTTGTGGACGGCCCCTTATAATAATAACTAAAATTTGAAAAAGAAGTTATTTGATTTTGTTTACTTCCTGCCAATAACCACTTACCTGGGTTCGTTCGGCATGTGTTCGGAGAGATTCGTAAGCAACACGGCAAGATTGAAACCGATCTCTTTGGCTGGCTCGTGGAACCGGTCGCAGAATCCCACGTAGTCCAGTTTACCATCATGGTTGGTCTCGCAGCAAGCCAAGAGGAATTCGATCTCCTCACTACATAAAAGGTATAGAAGGTATAAAAAGTAGACAAATTGAACCGTAAGTATATATATCCAAGATAATATATCAGCAGTGAAATTTCATAAAACAGTAATTAACATTGTTTTTTAAAATGAATGTTTGAGCATTTTTGTATTGCTGCCTAGCAATTCGCCGATGTATTGTGTTTAAAGACTATCAAAATATGGTATCGTTCCCAATAAGTTGAAGTTCATAACGTTTTTTTTTGTGTTGTGGATTAAAATTTCTTAAAATGCGTTTCCTAGGTTTTGAAATTCACCATTGATATCAACGTGAAAATGGCTATTGCCAACCATGAATGAAGAATATACAAATGTCCACATTTGTATATTCTTTATTCATGGCTCTGGGAATGACTGATGATTGAGAAAATTCTGTTGTTCGAATAACGTATTTTTGAGAGCAAAGATGAATATGTCACTGTCGACAATTAAGTCTGTTGGCTAGATTAAAAGCATAAAGTACTAAAATACTTGCTACTTTGCCAAAGTTCTAACAAGTCCAAAGCAGGATTAAATACAAGTAATTTTATAGCTGAAGTGTTCAGATAGGCTAGCAGCCAATCTACAAAACAATCTTGCACTCACTAGCAAATGAGTGAAAGCGAGTGAATGAAAGTGACTGAGTGACAGTGACTGAATGACGGTGAGTGAGAGGTGAGTAAAAGTAAGTGAGTGACAGTTTAATTTAATAATTTATTTATTTATTTGAGAAAATTACAATTACAATATACAATATATTTATGCTAGGTACATTACTAAAGACTAAAAGTTGTCGGTTTGCCCCCAAACTAGGACAGGCCTGTATTTTGGGGGGCACATTCGGCCATGATATGTTCTCATTTTTTATTTTATTGTATTGGTTGGGTATGAAACAGAGTGTAGAGAGTACAGTGAATGAAAGTGAATGAGTATGAAAACTTTATAAACGAAGTGGGACTTTTATTAAATTAATGTATCTTATCTAGTGAAATATTGCTAAATAAAGAAAACTGATAAAGATATTTGAAATTATTAGAAATAGTTTTATTACGAATAGGTATCTTTCTAACACAAATATGCACTTACGGCGTATAACTCTTCTGTTGTTCCATCTTCTCCTTGAAGTCCTTTGGTAATACCCATCCGTCGTTATTCGCGTCGATCTCTTGGAAACTAGCGCTTGATGTCAAATCCTTCAGTTTTAGGAACATATCGAAGTATTTCAAAATCAATTCGACGTTAGATGCAGACTCTACCAGAGTGTCCACCATCTGTTTACCGATTGTTCCTGAAAAAAATAACCAATTCAATAAATCTAATTCGAGAATGTATACACTATATACGAGGTGGGGAAGTAAATACATACAGATAAAGAGCCAGGTTTCTCTCGTTTTCTACTAATTCTTAAAACAAATAAAAAAAAATAACAAATATTTTACGTTATTCTACCCATTCATATTAAATATTATAAAACTGAGTTATATAATTAATTTAATATGATCATAGAAATAATTGTACAATGAGCTAATTAATCGTTACCAAGAAAAATTCAAGACAAAGTCATGTCGAAGTTAAAATACTTTAGTCGTTTGGAAGATATCATATTTAGCAATGAGATTGTAATTATGTATTTTTGGGACTGTTTATCTACATACAGTTCATACATCTACATTACAGAGCTTATTATTATACTAGATATTCCCACAAATATACTTACCATTAACAACATTTCCTTCAAGCATAGACAACATCATCGTGATCATGTCCTTTTGGAGATTCAATAGTTCCTTCAATAGATCAACTTGAGATGAATGTTTGGAGAGTTTGTCTTGCATATGCGAGAACAAGAATAGGAAACCACCAACTGCATCCCATAATCTGAGAACAAATAAATTACATATTGCACAAATAGAAAAAAATATTTTGTATGTAGTAACGAAGATTTTAAGCAATTTCTTTACAATACCGTCAACATTGAATAATGTCATTAAAATTAAACTTTCAATTCCTGAAAACTAAAGATGCTGCGGTATGTGGAACAGAGAAAGCTCGCGTTGCTGATAACAACCCCCCCTTAAACATTCATCTATACTAATATATAAAGCTGAAGAGTTTGTTTATTTGCTTGTTTGAACGCGCTAACCTCAGGAACTACTGGTCCGATTTGAAAAATTCTTTAAGTGTTAGAGAGCCCATTTATCGAGGAAGGCTATAGGCTATATATCAACACGCTAAGAACAATAGGAGCGGAGCACCAATGAAGAATGTTTCAAAATCGAAGAGTTTTTTTTTTACTTAACGGGCAGAAGCTAGTTTTAGTATAAAAATTTGACAACCAGGAATTAATATAAAAACATATATTGATATAGACCTGGAATGCGCCAAAGCCTGTTGATTCTGCGTACAGGGACCTTGTATGACTTCAGTGAGCGTGTTGAACACTTGCGAAGCGACACCTATCGCCTTGAAGAAGTTCGCCTTACCAGCTGGATCTATCAGTTCCTGTTACAAACATCATTTTACTACTATTATAAAAGCGAAAATTTGGATGGATGTTTGTTGCTCAATCAGAACGGCTGAAAGGTCTGAATGAAATTTGGCACAGAGATAGATATAGTCTAGAATAGCACATAAGCTACTTTTATAGCGATTTTTTTGACGCAACCGAAGCCGCGGGTAATTGCTAGTTATGCATATATTAGAGGTTGCATTGCATTATTTTTTATTTATGCGATATACGTCCCGGGAAAAATTATTAGATTCTATCCCATGAACTGTCTCATTTCCCAAGATAAAAAGTAGACTATGTCCAGTCCTGGAATCAAGACTAAATTTTAACGAAATCGACACTTGTGTAAGAACCATTCACTAAGTAATGCTTTCAATATATATATATAAATGCCAATTAAATACCTAATAAATAAGTTACTGTTGTTACAAATGTAATTGATCGCACAATATTATTATTATAATATTATGGGACCTTTACAAATAGTGTAAACAATTTATTTAATGAAATATTGATGTGTGCGGTACTTCCGGTCCATCAGTTTTCTTGTCAATTCGTTTACTAAAATAATGATGTGAACGACATTTCCGGTTAACTACCACCTACCATTACTTGTTTTAGTCTCGTTCTTAAAGTATAAAACCTGGCGGGAGTGGCGTACACCAGTGTAATTCTGTGACAGTCAAGTGTGAGGACGATAAGTTCTGCGTAAATCGGAAGACTAATACATTAAAGTGATTTATGGATTGGTATTGTTACGAGTTGCAGGACTCGAATTAAAATGCCGTTGGAATTATTTATAGAATTTATTAGAACTATACAAACACGTATAACACAGGTACAAATATCACTATACACAACCAGTCCAAAAGTAATGCACGATTCAGTCACACGCGCAAAGTCCATCACTAACGTCTTGCTTCGCTTGTGGCTATCGCTAGACTGCCGATCTCTCCATTGGGCCATTGTTTTGTACTGCACCGATACAATATGGCTGCCCGACCGCGTAAACCGAATTTCTTAGAATCAATTCGACACACCTGGCTAATGACTGCCATAAAAGATTACAATACATAATGGGCTGTTTCCTAATTACAAATTTTAAACACAAAGTAAACAAAAAGTAACACTTAGGTTATTATTCGTATCCTAATATTTCGTTTGTATTCTCAGTGTTTATGTATTATACCCAAAGAGAATACAAAAGCTCACATGTAAAACGAAAATCTTATTCCCTGTTATTGGGGTATATTTAAAATATCACATACCTTGCTAGAATAATGCCAATAGAAGTCCATAATTGATTCCTGCAACCGCAGCAGGTAATCGACGGTGCAAATGACCACATTGACCGTTGTCGTATTACCAGCCTGCGTACGCAAATAGTTCTGCCATTCTGTGAAAATATGTAAAAATTATATGACTATGGTCCAGAGAAGGACAATAATAAAAATATTGTGTGCGTGACATTCAATGAACTAGGAAGCATTTCAAAAAAATAATATATCTACGGCTACGTTCCATTAGAGTCTCAAAACTACGACGTTCACAAGTGCGATTTTTCCCATTCAGGCGTTACAATCGTAAACCCAAGTGGAACGGCTATTCGACCCACCTCTTGACACGGGTCGCTGTGTGATTGAAAGTGATGACGTCATTAGTGACGTTTTCGCTATGACCACATCGACCGCGGTCGCCCTGTGGAACGGCTAACGGAGCATTTTGGGCGTTGTGAGCTACTAGTGATGCACTGTCTATCTACTATTTTCATTATTCAGATATAAATCTTTAAAAAGGCATTTAAACGAAATAGTCCATACTACTCAATGCATCTTATATTCAAATAATTCTGACGTGGTAAAGCCGTGCTGGAATCATGATCTTGATTTCAGCTCTCAGGGCCAGCTTGATCGGTGTAATACCACGCTCGCACAGGATATTGATTTAAAACAGCCATGAGCTAATCGTATTTCGTGCAAAGAGTGAGATTCCAATGTCGTTCTTCCCACTCCTCCAATCCTATTTTCACTGTCCTGTCCCCCTATTCCATTCATTTATCCCTGGATATACATGAAGATTGTATAATGTTTTTTTTACATATACATACATACCCAAGTTGTGACCCTCGCAAGTGAGCTGTATGAATCTGAATAGAGCACAAGTGAATTCGGCATCGTGCATGTTCTTCTCACCGGCAGCGCCCTCTAGACCCACACCCAAACCTATAGAACCAATCAATAGGTTATTTTGAGTTATTAAAATCTTTTTATATACTAATTACAAGTAGAAACATAATTTAATTTAGAACCTTGCCATAACGTCCCATAGATTATTTTTTTACCTTTTGAAAATATTATATCTTATCTGTAATATCTATATTTTAAAAGTTAGATCAGAGTTTTCGGTAGGAACTGAAAGGAGATGTTGTCCTGTGCAGTTTTATTTTCTAAAAATGTATAAAATTACTCTAAAATGAACAATAGTTGTAGGATATTGATAGTTTTTGAGTAGTAATTATTTGTTTTGTGAGAAATGTGAACTGTATAGCCAAATATGGTTTTTTGAGTTTTCACAAGAACTCCGTTGGATGGCGTCGATTGTAGCCTACAATACAACTGCGCCTGGCTTAAAGGCCTAGTGGTAACTAGGTAATAGCCATAAACATAAAAAAGTTAGATCATGTTATTTTAGCAACTATTCTTTGTTATATAAATATATTTATTTAGATAATTTCGTATATACATACGTATATATTGATATACTATAAATGTGTCTGGATTTATGTATGTATTAAATTTATAAATTAGGGTAATAGTAGGGTAGCCCAAGATACTAAATGTGGACTTACTCGAGCATCGCGGGGACCTTTTGGATTGTGAAGATTAGATGCTAAAAAAAAAGTTATATGATGTATGCCCTTTCACTGGTTTTCAAAAAAAAGTGTCGCACAGAAATATTCAAGCGCGACAGATATTTAAAAGGGATGTTAAGTAAACCCTAAACTCCTATTCAAAAGAGCGGCAATTTGGACGCGACCAAAAGTCATGGTCGATTTTTGAAAATGCAATAAAAAACGTAACATTGAAATACTTGAGCGCGTCAGATTAATATACAGACGGTTCAGCTTAGTGTCCTTGTCATGCTGACCAATAATCTGACAATAATGTGGAGGTATTTCCTTAATCTAACGGCTTGAAAAATATTTGAAGGAAAGTAAAAAATACCCCCACCCTATATGAAGGGTTAATATGTGGTGGGGGTACATAATAGGGTACAAAGTTTCTCCCCTTATGTTATTCTGCCACGCTCGAGTAAATCTCAAAATCCCCGCTTGGCCTCCCCTACTATATCTTTTTTCTGCTCCGCCTATACAGCCAGATTGGTTAATAATTTCTTTTAAGCTAGGTTGCCTGGAAGAGATCGCCTTTAGAGATAAGACTGCCTATTTTTGTTGCTAGAAGTATTGTAACTGTGCATTATGTTTTTGTAATTGTTTATTTTGGGGAGCAATAGTTTTATCTAATATTAGAATATATAATAAGTTGTGCTCACTTCTCTATTATCATTAATAAAATTTGAATAGTCTTGTTATTATTATCGTGAGCCAATCACAGTAGACTGCTGGAGTTAGGCCTCTTCTTTACGCCACATATTCCTGGTCCCCCCTTGGCTTTACTTATCCAGCATCCACCAGCGACATTGTGCAAGTCGTCGGTCCACCAGACTGAAGGGCCACTTCGACTACATTTAGCGAGACTATTGCACTTTGCATAAAAATACCTTCAGCTTTGGTGTTCCTTTCAAAGGCATCTAGATCGAGTACAGAGCAAGAGTTCATGAGGCCAGCTATCGACGTGAAGAAACCAACATCTTTCTTATCTTTCAAGTGGTTCAACATACCCTATAACAGAAAACAAATAATTATGCAAGTTATAATGATGCCCATCATTATTATTTACTTAAGTTTTCGCGATTAGTGTACATAATAAAACTACGTTTTAACGGTTTTAAGCGCAGTAATTTATTTGATTTTTTATTTTTATATTATTCTGACTTTTCGGCCACTTCAGTAACCGTAATCACGGAAGATAAAGATGTCAAGTGTCAATGAATAACGTAAAAGTTTTATTTAACCTACCCCCAACTTGTTTATTTTAGGTGTGATTATCAAGTATTATCACGTCCTGATAATACTTGATACGTGACGTATACGTCCGTGACGAAGCATAACGTCACTGCAATACATTGATATTTTTTCTACGCCCTCCCCAACAAAGTGAAGTCTATATTATTCTTTACGCCACAGGTAGCCTCCGAGAAGTGTTCAGGGACGTCAAGAAACTGGTGAAATTCCTGGAGGAGCTGGGCTGGATGGAGTAACCCCTCACCCACCCTCGCACGCAAAGTAGGCGCAATGTAGTCGAGTTGCGGAAACCGCCCGCTTGCAGTAGAAAAAGAAGAAATTACCGCGTTTAAAACCGTTAAAAGGTAGTTTTATTACACATCATTATTGTTTTAATATTACTGAAATTTACTTTTACTCACCATCTGAATCTCAATATTACCACCTCGCAATATAGAAATGCCCAGTTGCAATGTCTTCATGACCATATCACTGGGCACGCCCTTTGAAGCAGATATATGAAGTAATACCATCTCAGCAACACCACGGTTTGCTAAACGTGCTTGGTGGAACAGAAGTTTCTGTTTTTCCATTTCTTGTTCCTGCAATATACATATAAAGTAATTAAATTGGATAGCTACCCCTGGTATAGAGCATGCTGCAATAACAATCTTGAGATGTGTTCCGGCATAAGTGGCCAAGATCTAGTTTCCCTTTAGAGAGCTCAGCACATTAATAGCGCCTTTGGTGTTACAAATGTCCATAGGCGTTCTATCAGGTGGGCCGTCTGCCTGTCTGCTGAGCTCACGCAATAAAAAAAAAACAAGTTTTTTAGTTAAATAAGTTCCAGCGGAGAACATTTTTTTGAAAGTCACAAGTCATCATCATTTTCAGAGCCCGGGGTCCACTTTTTTTTCTTTTCTACTTCAATTCGTGAGGTATTAACCCTGCTTTGTTGTAAACATTCGGTTGATATGCATGCCATTATTCACGGTGTCAAGCTAGAATTTTAAATCTGTCTCTCTTGCCAGGATCTTGTGATGCATAGCTAGAAATCTGTTCTCCACATAACTATCCCCATAAAATGAATCGATTGAAATTGAAATGAAAATATATAAAAAATGCACTTTGTGTGGGAACAATATAACTGTTTTAAATAGTTAAAACCCAAAAATTTTGTTTGATTTGTCTCACACCTCAAGAACACCTTCTGATAAGCAACCTTCTGATCAGATGTCACCACTGGGAATAAGCACTACAAGAACACAACCCCCACAAAATCATAATGATGTTCGTATTTTTTTTTTACTTGGCAATAGGTGGCGATGTTTAGCTTCTAAAGACTTAAATATTGTGTCCCCTTTCTAATATTTGAACTATGAAATAATATATTCTTACGTGGTTGTCATAGTGGTTTACTATGACAACCACATAAGAATATATTCAGTACAGTAGGTTACGTCTTTCCAATACGTACCATAAACATATCCATCCTTTTCTGCATGAAACATGACATCAATATATCGATAAAAATGATAATTCTAATGTCTTAAAAATACAAGAGTTCACAAGGTACATAGGCAACACGAATAAAAGGATTAAAAACAATTTGAAAATTGCCTATGGTATAGCCAATTTTCAAAATTGTTTAATGTAGTTATAGTTCAAGAAAAACTTAAGTGCGCACTTGAAGTTCGTACACGTCATTACCAAGAACACAGTTATAATGTACAGGATGTGATACGTAGACCTAAGGGGAGAGTATTGAGCTTTCTCTCAGTCGCAATCTCGAATCGCATGCCATCACGTTCACACTAAATACTGTCAGATGTAATAAGCATTAACATTTGACTACACCTAAGCAACTCACGGATCTAACTTCACTCGAAATGCATATAGCTTTTGCGCCCATTGTATACTTCAGTTACGTTCAAAGCTGTTATTATTTCCAGCGTTAATTCGCCTTATAATGTGACAAACTTACATGTATACTAGCACGGCCTTCTTCTTCGCCTTCGGCTTCTCCGCCACCTTCTTCCTCTTCTCCACCGCCTTCCTCTTCTTCTTCGCCACAAGACTTCGCTATAATATGAGCGTAGGACATGTATAGTGGATCCTCCTAAAATTAAATGACGCAGGATTGTAAATGTTATTCCTTTACTATTAAAGTACCTATAACATAATTGCTCTAATAGCGATTTAGGAAACACATGCCTGAACCAGAAAATTATAGAAAACTTTTGATACTATCTGTATATGTATAAAGAGGCATTTGCATTCACCTGTAAAGCTCCAGATCTTTCTGTCATGGCCCCTCTGCAGAATGTGGTGACCAGTTGGGTCAATGGATCAGGCTTCCCTTCTTCTTCTACTACGTCGCTCTTTTTCAGTTCAGCGTCTTCAAAGGATTGCTGTTACGAAACAATTTAAAAATAACAACTTTTATTTTCTATAAGTGGCAACATTAAAATAGGTTTGATTGAATCGAGTTGTGACGGGAACTGGAAGAGTGTTATATAATATTGGTGAAAAATTAAAGAAAGTCGTATCGTTTTAAACAAAAAATTGTGTTTGCGTGGAAAATTTCGATTGTTTAATGTACCTAATATGACTTTTATCGCTGCCATAAAAATAAAACTTCGTCGTTTGGTGTCAGTAATCTTAGGTGAGGTTGGGTTTAACAACTATAACTAAAAAAAAAAGAAATATTGAGAAGATTGATCAAAAAGGCCTTGTAGCCAGACCAATAAAATATTTCTATTTAACTTTGGTCTAATCATTACTGGCAATATTTCCCACAGGTATAACTATTTGCTACTTTTTTAAATTTTGTATTGTGTGTCAATCAAAAGATAGTACCGTCAAATCTTCTATCATAACTTCTTGTCCGATATTTTCTTCTTCCAACCAAAGTTCGTAGTATGTTCTAGCGAATATATTGCAAGCACGATGCCTGTACCAACAAAATGCACGATTAAAAACTACACATGTATTACAAACAATAAAGTAGTCAGCGTGTAACTATCAGTATATTTATATACATAATTAAAAGTCGTGGTAGCTTAATGGTTAAAGTTTCTGCATCTCATTCCATTTACGTTGAGTTCATAGCTGACTATACAGACGGTTTTTCAGCTATAGAGTAATATAATATTATTTCAATTAGTATACGTTGACCATAGAGAAAAACATCGTCAAAAACCTTTCCACGGTAGTCCACCTATGTTGTTACCCCACTAAATCAGCTTCTAAAATCGAGCCCCAATGCCTTTCCATAAAAAGACTAATGAAAAAAAATAATTAAATGCATGTCTAAAGCCGCGTACAGGCAGCCCTATCAAAGGCCGACGTATGGGTCTCTATAACCCTATGTGCCCATTTAGACGAACCGTCAAATGACTCGACTCCTTTGATGTTATATTGCAGATGAACATCAACAGACGATTGTTGAATTTCGTTGGACCTGTGTATACGGGACCTAAGCCGAACTCAAAACAACACACATACCGGCTCAGCTTATAAAGATGCGTAGATCTCAAGCATGCGACTGCGACGCGTTTTCTCGCCGCACATAAAATACGGATCCAAACATCCGAACGTGGTTTTGGTTTGGTGGCCTTTTAGTCCATAGCAGCATGCACGGTTTATTAGGGTTAGTTATGGCTATAAGATAGATAAGCAAATATTCCGAAAAAGTAAGTTTTATTTACTTATCTACTATAGTATGAGCAAAAATTAAATGCGTTCTTGAAGTTCGTACACTTTATTAAGCAGAACACAGTTATAAGGTTTACAGAGAGAGCTAAGACGGAAGAGTGTTGCGCTATCGCCCTACCGCTATCGGAATTCTAATGCCATCTCTTTCGCACTACAAACTGTTAAGTGTAATAAACATTAACACTTGACTGGTCTTCTAATTTCATTCAAAGCGAATTTAAGTTTTGCGCGTACTGTACAATGTTTTAATTGAGATTTTCTATAAAATGAAGACCAGCTTGGTGGAGCCAACTGTAATTGTATGTGTTACGAATTTAGTCTTTAGCTGGGCGATCACCATTTGCAATGCCTTAGTATTCTTCTTGCGTGGTATCAACGGACGTCGATGGCAAAATGACAAAGTGGGCCAGGATGTCAATATTAGGAATTAGCTATTCGGAATCGCGCTGCTTCCAAGGCGCTGTGCACTTGCGGTGAAAATATGGTAATAATTCATTTACATAATGTTAGTAACGTAAAACAGAAACAAATATAAATCGTAAACCAAACAAACAAACAGTACACTATTATTTCAACCTTGGTAGAGAATGTAGTGAAGTTTGCCTGAAGCAAGCGATTACAGCGCGTTTCCTTTGTATCGATACGACAGACCGATACACATTCTTGCTCATTTGTTGCGGGTGGTCGATCTATTTACACAAAATCTTAGATAAATAAAATTCCTGTTTAAATTTACAATTTAATGTGTGTTTAATGATTTTGATTACTTTTTGTCACTGGGTCTCACTAAGTTGAAAGTTTCTTTAATAGAAGACAGGTCTTTGAACCTCGTCCGTGTTTCTCTTAAGCTCTTATAAGATAGAGATAGTGATAAACTTATATAGGCATATAAATGAAACGGCTAGATTAAAATAAGTAACCAATGAATTCATCTTTCCTATTCCACCTTTGCTTATTCTACTCTTTTCTCTTTATAATATAATCGATGATGCATTCAATCTGAACTTAAAGTATAGTCATAACAGTACGATTAATAAAAGGAACCGATGGCAACACCAAAATCTATTTAAAATTGATACAAAATGCTTTGTTTTTTGTTTTCTTCTCTTCAGTCAGTTGTTGTAATAAATGGTCGCGTTGTTTTCACTTTCGCAGAATTTTATTGCCATAATCCAAGATTTTAATTAACGTAAATTACAGTCCCCTATAACCAGGAGTACAGTCCGTGCATTTTTGTACAGTGGCATAAATATGTATAAATAATCCATTTAATGTTCCTATTCTATTTGTCGAATCTTACTTGTTTCTTCTATTATCCTTTCTTCTTTCATCCTAAACTTCTAAACCTATTAAAGTTTCTGGATCCCTTTGTATTCTAAATAATCATTCAAGAGATTAGCTATCTGAAAAATCAATAAATCATTTATCTAGTGGATAAAAATACATACCATATGCAGTCCGAAAAGCACTTTACTCATAGCGACGATCCTTTCAACAGTGTCATCAATGATTTTAGCCTTGTTTTCTGCTGTTTCTATAGTGATATTCGTTTTACTCTTGGACCCTAATTTGCTATACAAATAATGTTGCCAAGACATTTCATCAGCAGGATCGATCTTGTCAGGCAGCGTGAGTTGGGTCTTCGCGTACTCAGCTACGTCTTGTTCTGTCATTTTCTGCGAAGATATAATAATGGCATTCATGATAAAAGTTAATTTTTAATATGTCGTCTATGTATGTATGTATGTATATAATGTAAAAGTGCGTTTAAATACTGATTTACTCTCTCGCGCTTTATTAAACCACACATTTATGGTGCTGACCTTCGAAGTGTAAAGCTTTCAAGAAATTTATTGTGTATTATGTATTCGCAACACTGTTATTGTAAGCGTGTTTCATTTTAGATAGCACCTTTACTTAACACCAAGTGAGATATCCTTGACAAAATCCGTACCTTAAGGAATCGATCTTTGCAATGCTGAACCAGCTCTTGTTCTCTTCCTGCAAAGAGGTTCAACCCAACTGGCAGTAACCTCTTCAAACAAGCAACCATCAACGAAGCCTGCACCTCCTTGTCCTTGTCGCGTTTCTTATCACGATGCTTCTTCTTCTTCTATACATTCAAAAACATATTGTAAATACAACCAAATACTTGAAACTATTTGATTGTTAATTGTTATATTAATAATCACATCAATGAATTACGGTAGTATGACCACAAAATAAAGAGGGATGAAAATCATATGACGTAAAGAATGTTAAACTGGAAGATTAAAGCTGAACACTGGTCTGAATATTTAATTTTATGACATAGGACACCATAAGGATCTTCTAAGGTCATGGGACATAATAATGATGCTAGAATCGAGTACAGAAGAAAATCACATAATTTAAACGATTGGAGGTGGAAAGAGATATATTACTGAATTAGCTTGGCCACGTATTGACTAATATCACTTGAATTAACATTCTATTATGCTACCCATTGTTGAATAGGTGCATACAGGCATAATAATATATATCTATCTATTTAGTATCTGTGGGCAAACGTGTTACATCTAATTGTGTGCAACTTGTAAACTATTACGTAGATGTCGAAAAATTTAAAATGTAACCTTTTATCGTTGCTAACAATATGCTAGTTGCTTATGTAATGTTAATCAATACGTGGTCTGCTTTAATAAATTAAATTAAAGAGCATTTAACAGAGTCCATTTAGAAACTCCGAACTCTTCGTTACCGACTCATTGCTATTAATTGTATTAAACCATTAAATGTTTTAAAATTTATTCTCAAGCAACTTAGATCAGCAATTTAGAAGTCACAATATTAAAAAACCTCTTTATAGGTAAATTATGATAATGCAATCAAATTGCACATGTCAAAGCAGTCAACCATGAAATCAAACTGATAATACAAAAAGCAACTCAAAACCATCTAACTCATAATATCAAATATACGCCATCATTATTTTTATTAGTACAATCGAAGCAATCTTAACTATTCCCAAGATATAAAAAACAATTGAATTATATTTATTATATCTCTTAAGCATATTTTTACAAGCTTAAATAAACTCAAACAAAGCTTCAAATCTCATTCTCAAATGTGAATAATTTGCTTACGAGTTTTCTTTCTACTACACTTTCTACTACGACTCTAACGTACTTTTACCTTGCCTCCGCCTTGTGGTGTACCGTCCATTACTGTTGTGACTCTTCTTGTCGCCGTTGGCATTATGAGCACCTGAAGCAAACAAGAATATATCCGTAAATGAAAAATAAAAAAAATATTATTTCTAAAATGTGTGTGTTTGTCAATGATGTTATTATTATAATAACTTGTTGTGTCTTAAGTTGTTTCGTTTAAATCAGATTGTTTGGTTAACCTGCCTGATATCAACTGCGTTACAGCACTGTTGTCATTTATACTTATTCTCTATCAACTTGCTTTCTCCTTACTATTGATTGATGTATAAAATTACATTACACAAAACACACACACTGCATATTCCCAAGCTAAACAAATTAGGCTTATGTCATGTAGAATATTCAAAGGACCACTTCATGGTCGATTCCAGACACCCAGACCGTAGCAAATAACGTAAAGTACGTTTACCAAATTTACCATCTCAGCATGGGCTACAGTGAGGGAGGTCAGCAAAAACTTCGCAGTTTCATTGGTTTGATATTATGCAGCTATAATAATAGTAATCTATAATATTATAAAATTGTAAAAGTATATTATGTTTCTTACATTTTTTTGTGTTTGCCTGTTTGTTCGGGGGTCACGTAAAAACTGTTGGGTCGATTTCGATGCCTTTTTCTCTGATTGATAGTAAATTCCCGGACTTAAAATCTGCGGTACTTTGTATTCTGAGAATCCTCAGAGAATTTTCTTGGGAGAGGTTTAAAGTGGACAGGTCGAATAAATTGATTACGATACGAAATTTTCACTGATCGATAAAATCTTTAGTAAAACAATTGTAGCTGTGAATGCCATTAGTAACTTTACTTATACCAAGATTTTACGGGAATTTATGTATTTTCACACTAAAAAATATATTAAGTTGCTGAAATTAACCTTTGATTTTATATATAGGAAAATAACTGTAATCTTTGTTAACTGTCCAACGAGGACAAAGTCGCGGGCATATGCTAGTCTATAATAAACCTGCAATTCAATGGAACATCTCTGTTGCACGTTTTTAATACATCCCCTAGCTTCCAGACGATATGCGTTATGGGGATCATTAAAATCATCCCGAAGTTTAATTTCGATTACATTCGGTGCATCCGCTTCGAACACCAAAGAGCCGCTCATTTTGGAGAAATTGGGAGTTAAGTAAAAAAGTAGATATATTTTATTCATGTTTCTTATTTGAATCTTCAGTACTATCCCACTTTTATTATCTACTGCAAGCTAAAACCAAAGCAATAACAACAGCTATATCATATTGCTTAAATTTTGGTGGCAACTTACCATATTGTCAATTTCGTTCGCCGATATGAAGTTCTGCTCCTCTTTCAGGAAGTACTGACTCTTGGACCAAGTGTTGAATATCTCTGCCACGTGGTTATATAGTTCTTCAGCCTCTGTTTATAGACAAAATATCGTTTTTTAGTAAAAGCGTTACTATCAAATTAAACTTAATGTCTGCACACCGTTCGAGGCCTTAAGCTGCACCAAACTGAATACTAAATTTAGAATATAATCGTATAAAAGGAATCTGTGAAACTAATATTATAACTAACTGTTCACATGAAAATTATAATCTAACAGATTTTTTCAATAATACTGGCAAGACCAAGACAGGAGAAAGCACTTGTAACGAATACATAGTTAATGGACTGTGACACGTAGAAATTATTTAAAGCTGTTAAATCCAAAGGCAATATATGAAGTCATTTTGGGGTAAAATCTTAAAATTGTGATATATTTAACTCAAAACTTGCAGTTTTCAAAGTCATACACAGTTAAAAATCGAATTTAGTTCCTGCAATATAACCTCTTTTGCCAAAAAAAAAACAGTATTTTAAGAAGTGTCAAGATATTCATAGGTCATTAGGTCATTCGAAATTTTCGTGCTGAAAATAAATAAGTGTCTCTCACCCGGTACGTTGTTCCTGAGCCAATGGTTCCTCTGAAGATCTACATATTTGATGAGAAGTGGATAGAAGGAATAGATATCTCGCACCAATAATTGCCAATCCTCTTGAATCTGGGATTCCACTTGCGAAGTGTCATCGGTTGATGACTGAAAATATGATATCACTTATTTTCAGTATTTATGCTCTCTTTACGAATATACAATTTATAAAACTAATGTATTTTATAATTCAGATAATCTAATCATTTTGAACAAATTATCATGCTGTACGATTTAGCAAAATTATTTATGGTACGGAGTCAGATGGTTAGCCAGTATAACTTTATTTAAATGTGAAAATGAGTTTCTTTTCCTTAATGAGTTTAATTTGTTCGTGATTTGCTACATTATCATTGATTATCTCTGGGATAGTCTAAATATAATCTATTAACCGGGAATGATAGACCAATACAATTTTAACTAATATTTTAATGTAAATGTAGGTTTGATTACACTTATCTTTTTCACATTTTTGCATATGGATGATATTGATGAAATTCGAGGTAAAGACACTTTGGAGGTCTTCAGGTGGAAATGAAATATTGTTGTGTGTTTGAATTGCAGTTCAGGAATGCATATTTATTTGGTAAAAATAACGATTAATATTTTATAAAATAGCACACATTTAGCTGTTAAACAAAATATAACATTTAATAATAATAAGCGCACTCGAGCGATTGCACGTGCCGAAGGGAGGTGAGGCGAGGTGTGCGCGGAGGGGAACACGGGGGCCTCGACTAGAAGCAGCGCGTTTGCCGATCATTTGCGAACGGCCGCCATGTTGATCGGACGTCTGCGGCCACAACACTATTACTAATACCGCACAGCTGTTTTCTAGCTGCGTTGCTGTCAAGTTGACATTAGAAGTATATAAATATACTCACGTTTGTTTCCACTAGAGTTAGGCATAGATAATATATCCCCGCTTGCTACAATTTTAGTCAAACATTTTATACATGCTTGTTTAAAGCAATATTTAACGGGTCTATGTTCAAAACGTCTGTCATAAGAAGTCCTTACCTTAATAAATCCTCTCAAGCTCTCTTCTTTGTGGAACATAGTGTCAGTCCTCTTCCTCACTCTCTCAGCCAGCGGCAGGAAGGAATCTCTCAACAACTCCTCGGAGCTGTTGATGATGATTTGCTGCGTGTAGGTGGCAATGCGGGTCATCCAAGGGGCGTTCTCGTTGCCAATATTCTTCTTGATCAGTTTCAGAACGTTCTTCAGGACATGGTTCATATGTTCTGCCGTCACCATTGTTACGTGGTTACTGGAAAGACAATAACAGTGTTACATATTTGTTTTAACCAACAGTGGGTCAAACAGATACTCATCCTTCGTCTTCTAAATCTTTTTGTCACATTCGAACAGATGTTAATATAATGTTGAAATTCAAAAGTTTATATTCAAAATAAGTTCCACTGGAGAACACTTTGAAGGTCATACATGTAAGTCGTTTAAATCTACTTCCTATTCTATGTACACTATTTTATTCTATGTGGTGCTTTAGTCATTGACTTACCATTAAGCTATTATTTTATGACCTGAAGCCAACAAACATGATATCTACCATCCTGATTTGTAACACTAGGAGTGTTACTAACGCGACACCAGACTTGAAGAAATTTTATAACGCTATCCTTAGAAAAGCTCATGTCGTATCGTAGAGGGAGAACCTCGGAGGGAAGTTTCCTCGAAGTAGTTCTACACGGAATATGCGTTCTAGAGGACTGTTCAGTAGTCTAGCTTAGTAATTTAAGGAGAAATGGGGGCTGGTGTTCCACACGCACTAAAACCCTTCTCAAGTGAGCACGTTATATACCATCCACGCCAGAAAGAGAGCACAAAGACACTGGGAGCTTTGTTTCTCCGGCAGTAGATGAAGCCGATGGGCTACCGCCCTCCAGGGCACTGCGAAAAGGCTAGGCCATAACCTGTGGATCTAGCATCAAGGCGAAGGACGGAACATAGAGGGGTTTTAGTGGGTTAGTTAGTTATCACCGACTTGGGTGGAAATAGTATTTCTTCGGGGATGCCAGTGCTAATTCCACTCTAACGTGATGCATCCCACAAGGTCCCAGTGCATTTCCCTGCGGTGGTTAGTCCTCAATCGGATTTCCTGTACATTAATTATAACACCCAGTCGATGGTGAGCGGTGTTAATACGGAAAATCCCAAAAAATCTACTCACCCTCCGGTGGGAGTGACGTTGTCAGGCCCCTGCGCCCACCAGAAGGGCAAATACGAGCACAACAGTGGCAGCACCACGTCGATGATGTGCGGCGCCTCGCTGTATGTCTTGTCGGATTCGACGAACTGATCAACTTCGCTTAGTATCGTTTCAAGTGTCGGCATTGATTGTTCCATTTTCGCCATAATATCTAGAAATTTTAAATTACCGATAATAATAAAAAATAAATTATACTGATACAACCCGGTATCCGACTAGTATAGGTTAAATGACGGCCTTTGCCTTAGCAGAGGGTATTATCTAGAGGGCGCTATACAAAGGTGTAGTAAAACCATGAAATAAATTAAGATTAGAGAATGCTGTCAACAACGGTACAACTTAACAGACGGCTGAATTACAGATATTACAAGTCAGATCTTGTAATATATTAGCTTATAAAGTCGTAAAAATAGTATGAATGTCCGTCTAATTATCAAAATAAGAAGTGGAAAATTCTGAAAACAGTTCAAACTTTAAAAATACTTTCAACGAAAATAAGTTTTAACAATGTCCGTAGCGTAGTTTTGTGTTAAATAAATAGATTCGAATTCGTAAACTAATAACTAAAACTGAACTTTCATAACTTGTGGCCAAGTACTTGCTAGAGTTATTTATTGAATGCTTTTTAAGGTTCCATGATCAAATGACAAATAACCAAACAGTTGACTTTTATCACCTCTATTGATTCTTTTACTGTCTGTGTATTGACATTTACTTGCTTACCTTGAGCTTCCAACGAATGATCCGCAATCCTGTTGAGAAGTGAAAATTGATTGTGCTTGTTGAGATGAGGTTCCAAAAATGCCACCGGGAAGGTTGAACTGAACGCACCCAAACATGAACCCTAAGGGCAAAGCATTGTCTAAATTAAACCTCAGTAGAATTCTTTGTGGCTTTTGGGGTTGAGGCTCTGGGGCCGGGGGGTCTCTAGGAGCTTATCACCTCTATCGAGACCTCTCAACGTGTCTAATTTAGGTCTTGCGTGACCTGTAAAAGGATGGCTTGCACCTAGGGCAACGCATCAGCATTGCCATGCAACGCGGCTAGCATTTTAGGTACATTTCCCAACGACAGAAATTTGGGGGCAATTTTTGACTTATAGATTTTAATAGATATATATATATATATATATATATATATATATATATATATATATATATATATATATATATATATATATATATATATATATATATATATATATACTAGTAAAATTGAAGACCTAAATTTAATTAATATTTAATTGAAAATTGCTATTAAAATCGCCTAATCATAAATTGTTTACAATTGTGGTTTCTGAGTTTGTCGCGAATAGAATATCCTAGCAATGGGGAGAATGAGTCCAAGAGAGAAAGATTATACAATAGATATAAAGAAACCTATTCGCAAGCATTTAATTTATAACAATGAAAACAAAATTCTAGACAATGTTGTCAGTTAAGGAAGGATTGATAAAGAATATTTAGCTGCTTTTTTAAATCGATTATTAAATTATAACTTACCAAAGCCGGCTTATTTCTTTCGATCTCCGTCTTCAGATATTTCCTATCGTGTGTGAGTGAAGCGTCTGTACCCAAAGCGTATAGCGATCCCAGCATTTTATAAGAAGCCACTTGGATCTCGTCCACTGAAACGAAACAGTTTATCCATCTAATATATCAATTTATACATAGATTTGTTGATTTGACATACTACTTATGTTTGTCATTCTAGATAGATGGTATCTGTAGCGACGGTAGCCACCTACTACCAGGTAGTCCGTTTGTCTACAAGCAAACATAAAAAAAAAATAGATTGATGTTTTTACTTTTTCACGCAAAAAGTATTAAAAGGATTTGGATGATACTTCACAGTAATATAGATTATATAATAGAGTAAAACGTAGGCTGTTACTTATAAAATCATTGTTTAAATTGGCCAAAATATAACAATAAATGTCAAGTAGAAATGCCACTGCTACGAGTCATGACGCTTTTTTTTTTATTGGACTTGACTTTATGTTGTTGGTCCGAAGACCTCACAACTTTACCGGGGTTTTCGGGGCGAGTGCCTTTGCGAAGCGAAGGCGCTCGAGCCCGGGAGGCAACTTGCTCGAGGGGGCTCCCTAGGGAGTTTCACCTCGGCTGGACTGTTGCCGTGAGAGGGGGATGAATCTAATGATGCCCACCATAAGGCGACACAATGCACTAATTGAGAGCGGGCGACGGGTAATATAAAGCCCGAGAGGAAGGATCCCGGCGGACCGGGATCGGCGGTTCGCGGTGGCCTATACTATCTTACTGCCGTTTCGCAACGTGTTATGGTTGGGAGAGAAGAAACGGCGAAAGAAACTTCCCAGCAACACGCCTAGTCTATCCTATGGGGGGGCTGTGTCTCCTGGCGTCCCTCGCGGGGACGTGGAGAGATCGTGCTTGGCGGCGTCGACGCCGCCGTCTGTGTCTGTCTGTCGGTGCCTGCCAGCCTGCCGTCCTAACCGCGGGCGGGCTGATCCGAGCCAGCCGTTTTGTGATATCGTCGACCTTGTCCATGAGGATGTTACGCGGTCGTCGCACGAGAGCCTTTCGTCGAGGCTTATAATCGGACGCGGACACGACGAGGGGATTTCGATGGTGCGGCGCTAGATCGAAATACTTACGCGAGAGCGACGTAATGTAGTTTTTGATGGAGGGAAGCTCCAGATCGCGGTGGATGTCGATGTTACGCATATAGAGGGGAGCACCGACGGCTCTGCGCATGAATTTATTCTGAACGATTTGCAGTTTCTTTAAAAGGACAGGTTTGGCATGGCCGAATACCACACTCGCGTATGTCATGATCGGGCGGATGCATGTTTTATATAGAGTAAGCTTGTGTCTGAGGGATATTTTGCTTCGTTTATCTATCATGGGTGCTAGACGACCCATCACAAATCGCGCTCTATTCCGGACTATAGTGATATGCTCGTTGAAGCGCAAGTTCTGATCTAGGGTGACACCCAGGTATTTGGTGTACTTTGCCCAGGGGATCTCTTGTTCGTAGAGCGAGATGGCTTTTAAGCGAAGGCTAGCGCGTTTGGGAGAGCGAAGCGTGCCCGGGGAAAAGAACATTGCTGCGCTTTTCTCCGGGTTTACCTCTATCCTCCATTTGCGAAACCATTCGCCTAGCTCTGTTACAGCTACCTGTAGCCGGACGCAAGCCATTTGTCGGTTGTGATCTGATGTATAGAGTGCGGTGTCATCCGCGAAGAGGGCCAACTCTACATCTGGAGTTTTTGGGATGTCGCTGGTGTACAGCGTGAAGAGTAGTGGAGATAGTGCCGAGCCCTGTGGTACACCGGCTGTGAGTGGGTGAGGGGACGAGCGTGTTCCCTCCACTCGAAAACGGAAGCTACGGCCTAGGAGGAAGTCTCGCAAGATGAGCACGAGTCTGTCTGGTACACCGAACTGGTACAGCTTGTAAATCAAACCGTTATGCCAGACCTTGTCGAAGGCCTTAGCTACGTCAAGGAACAGTGCGGCTGTTCCTATAGGGCGACGAGGGCGATGGGCAAAGTGGGATAGTATGTGCTCCGTGATGCGGTGCACCTGTTGGATGCATGAGTGTCTGGCACGGAATCCAAACTGCTCATCGGGTAGTAGATGTTTGCTGATGGCAAAATCTCTTAGTCTAGAGAGGATAACCCTCTCGTAAAGCTTGCTGAGTGTGCTCAGTAGGCTGATTGGGCGGTAGCTGGACGGTTTATTAGCCGGTTTTCCAGGCTTGTGAATACCGATGACGTCTGCTTCCTTCCAGATCGCGGGGAAAGAGCAGTTTGTTATGGCGGCATTGAAGATGACGAGAGATGACGCGGAGCGAGGCTAATAACTCGTCATCGCCGGGTGCGCTACCCAGGGCGAGTAGACGACAACATTTAAACATAATTCAATGACAACATTTCCTTGAGCTTGAAGTCATGTGATATTGTCCTAGGTGCTGATCATGGCTTATGGCAAGTTTTAAGACATCCTTTACGTAATGATGTATGCTGCGTAGTAATCCTAAATATTGCCGGAGATATTCTCGCTTTAAAAGTAGTTAATGTAAATGATGAGGTTTTTTTTAATCCATAGTAAATTTTTCAACTTTATACTGTGGCAATTCCATGAATTGAAGTGTAAATACCATTTTTTTATGGTACTTTCGCCTTTGATACTCATTAAACGTGAAAGAACTCACGAGCGGAGACTTAAAATTTTACGTTTATAATAAATGCAGTTTACATCAAAAATTCAATTTAGATTATACGGTTCTTCTAGTAATAAAATTTAAAACAACGGTAAAATATTTATAGAAATATTTTTAATGCAGTATAAAATCACTAAACTCAATGGAGACTCAAGCTTGGCAACTTAAAGTATTTGTATTAGTTGTGTATTTATTTTTGGTAATTTTTATTTGAATTCTTCGATTTCCTAATTAATTTTAACGGATAACAATTAATTCTTGTTTTTCGTATTATAGACTAAAACAGAAGAAAATATAAAAATAAAACAGAATGACGATAAGTCAGACACAATATTCATTGATGTCATTAAAAACATATCAAGGGTTAATAATATGTTACAAGATCTAATAAATAATTATGAACAGTTAAAAAAGATTTATAATTCACAAGAGAATCTCGATAGTCGTTCTACAGATTTTGAAATTGATGAAGTTTTCAAAGTTATACAAAAGCAAAAACGTAAAAACAGAAGCGATAAAGGAAAAACGACCAAAACAAACGAAGACTCTTTTCCCGCTACAAAAATGATATGGTCAGACGATGATGACAATGAAAACATAGACGACATAGAAAAAGCCACAGAACCAAATATGCAATCTTCAGAAGTCATGCATGAAAAACTACAAGACACTGATAAACTAGTTACTAAAAAGGAAACCAATCAAATAGAATCCCGTCCCAAACTCATATTTATAGAAACCTACAAGAAAAATTTCGATACCAAAATAAATTCAGAAAATAATTTAGTTTTTGGAAAAAAACGTAAACCCGTTCCTATGAAAGTTACTCGTAGCAAATTGCTTATGAAAAACGCCGAAGAAAAATCAAGTCTTGAGAGACTGAATTCTAAAGAATATTTACGTAGTGCTAGCATATCGGATGTTAAAAAAGTTGTTTACGCTGAAGCATTTCCACCAGCCAAAATATGGCATCAGATTACAAATAACAAACCAATAAAATTAGAACCACATGATGAAGTGATTAGATATGACCGGTCTTTGAATGAACCTAGAATCAGCAAACGTAGTAAAAGTGCCTTGGTAATTGTTAGTAATATCAATAATAAGGTAATTTTAACTGAATAATTTAAGAAGTTATAATAGAATTCGAAACATTTTTACATGTAGACTGCAGGATTCACAGTGTATTGAAAAACATTTATAATGTGCTTAAAACAAGTGAATTTTTATTTTACGCCTGGATACAATAAAATCTACCACTTTCTTTTCAAAAAATAATCCAAATTATTAATATTTTTAGCAACTAGCGTCTAATTCTATAGAAACGCATGAGAAATATTCAACGGAATCATTAGAATCAGAATCAACTGACGAAGAAGCAACTTTTACGAAGGATCTGTTAAAACTAAGCATTTTAAGGCAAGCTTACGGCGAAGCTTGCCTGAATATGGTGGTTAGAAAGTGTCATAAAGTGAGTTTATAAGATTATATTTATTTTTAGGAATTAACATCTTGGTAAGATTAGATGTTTCTATAGAGGAAACAGTAGTCACTGAAGTAGTGAATGGAAGTGTATCAACCTAAAAAATAATATAGTTTATTTGAGTTGCAACCATATCCTCCGAATTCGGTTATTATGGGGGACAATGTATAAAAACGTATAAACGTATATATAACGACTCTATTTAGGTTTTTATTTTGAGTACCAATGAAGTTGCTTAAAAGAATTGTATAGCGTAAAGTGGGTTGGCCGTATTAGTATCATATTTATTTGATGCCACGTCTATGAAGTATTAACGTGTGTAATAAACTCTGAACAACGTTCTGATGTTGATCGGATACTATATGCACTAGCCTGAAGACTATGCGAATAGAATATTTTGATATAGCTGTTCCTAGATTAAAACCTCATGAGCTTTCAAGAACATGATAATTGAACTTTGTGACGTACGGTGCGCCAAAGAACTAACTATGAGGGTTAGATCAGTGGATAGTAAAGCAGATCCCAGCAACTGCCAAGGCCAATAAATGCTAGGCAGACATATAAAAAAAATTGTACAATTTCAGGCATGTAAAAAGGTACAGAAAACCGTCTGTCGAAGATTCAAATGTAAAAGTAATTTTAAAGATAAATTCAACGAATACGCTAAATCACGATGTATAGAACAATTTAGCGCATCAGGACGCGATGGTCAAGATATAAACTTCAAAGGAGATGATGACAGTGACAATGATGAGAATACGAACATTAATTACAGGGCGAATAATGGTTCTTATTTCAAAAAAATATTGTATTTAATTTTTTTTATCGGCAGACTAACACACGCACCTTGTATACCCCAAGCTAAGCAAATTACACTTGGTGCTATGGGTAATATACAACGGACCACGCTGGGAGCGATCCCAGGCACCCAGACCATAGTAAATAACGGAAAGTTCGATTACAAAATTTACCATATTAGGAATCGAAACCGGAGCCTCTGCGTTGTAGTGAGGTCAGCTAGCAAAGGTTTAGCCCGCTCAACCACAGAGGCTGCGATATTAAATAACCCAATAATATTATTTAATCGTACATTATATTCTCGCAAACTAGGTTTTACAAGATCTTTGGTTATACTACTAACAAAAACTGATAAATAAGAAGACGCCCCACATGATGGAAAACGGTTACCATCGCCTATGGACATTTGTAACACCAAAGGAGCTACAAATGAGCTGCCGCTCTCAAAACGGAACTGGAATCTGGCAACTAATGCCGGAACTCAACTCAAGGTTGATATGGCGGCATACTCTAGACCAGGGGTGGTAGCCATCCAGACGGGCAAATACCCTAGCACCTGGCTGTGAGTTGTTTTGTCGCCACTTAAGACAGTCTGCCCAGTTGCAGGAAATTGAATTTTTTCTCCGTGCTTGCACGGATAAAACCATACGTATATCACCAAGGTAACAAATTAAGTTTGTGTGATGGGGAACAAAAAACAGTAAATTCTGGGGCTGATCCCAGATACCTAGACCTCGATTAATATCGGGAAGATTCTTTAAAAGGCATAAATTTAATCTCTGTTTGTGATAGTTCCTGCAAGATACGGATAAAAAATTACTCGAGAAAGACTTCATCCGCATAAGACTTAGTTCTCTTAAATTTTTGTTAAGTGCAGTAAAAAGTCGGAAATATGGTTTCTTAGATTTATAAGAAAAATTTTCAGGTTCATTTGTAGACTTAACAAGGAGTGAATATTTGGACATGGCTTGCCTTCCCTACGTCAAGAATAACAAACAATATCAAAAGGTATTTTTAAGTATAAAAGACGTTTTAAAATTGTATGTATGTATATATTACATTAATTATAAAAGACATTTTAAAATTTTATATATTACATTTTTGGTTACAAACTGTATTTCTTTTTGATAAATTTTTAAATATAAACTTAAATAAATTAAATCTAAACTTATAAATTATGTGCCAGTCTCTACCAGCGGGAAGCGTGCAAAGATGGCTGGCTGCATTGCCGCGCTAGATAGCAGTGCTAATTCTCTGGGCAAAATATGGGCCAGCCTTCTGATCACGGGTAGAGTCAAAGACTTTCTTACAAATTTCTTTAATGAAACTTTTTGCCAACGGACCCCGTGGGCCTAATATTTCAGCCCCAAACGGCACAAATATGTAACCTTTTCCTAAGGCTCCATATTTGCGCTGTTTGACGTTTTCAGCTATAGCGGCGGGGCGGCGTTGCCAGCCCCTGACTCGGTCGTTGGAAGATGTGACGGGGCCAGTGTGTCAAAACAAGTCGCATCCCACACGAGTGGGACGAGTGACATTTCGTCCGGTCTCTTGCCATCGTCGCGCACCAAGCCATTCGGTTCTAACATGGCTGGTTCGCAGACGCTGACAAAAGCTCGGTGGATGATGTCTTAAACTATTTACTGTTAAACTGCGTTTTAACGGTTTTAAGTGGGGTAATTTATATGATTTTTATTATTCCGTTTGGGATCCGATCATCAAAACTATTAAGACCCGAACCCAGCAAAAACCAACTGCCAGACCTCAAGACACTGCAAGCTCTTTCTGCGTGCACCGGAACACAAACCAACTTGATTGACAATTTCTTTTTATTTTACCTCCCACCCATTTTATTATTATATAAAATTATAAGAGCTAGGCATGCTGCTGAAGAGTTTTTGCACCGCTTCTTCTCTTCGAGCCACAACATGTTGCGAAGCTGTGGTGAATTAGATTAGGCTCCCATAGAGTAAACAATAACCATAAACAAAATTAAAACTAAATAATTAAAATGAACAAGTTGGCGGTAGGCTAAATAAAACTTTAACAATAATCACTGACACGTGACATCTTTGTCTTCCGTGATCACGGCTACTAAAAAGTGGCCGAAACGTCATATATTATAAAAATCAAATTAATTACCTCTCTTAAAACCGTTAAAACGTAGTTTTATTATGTATACTAGGCGCGAAAACTGAAGAAAATATTATTTGCTATTACTTAGATTACACGATGTACGTTAAAGTATTATTGTTCTATAAAAGGACTTTGACATCTTGACTTTGCATGAGTAAAGAATTCGAATTGCTATTGTAAATTATATCATCAAGTCTGATCCAACACTAAAAAATAAAATTTTCTCGTTGAACTATCACATCAGTTTTTCGACTTTCTTTTATAACTACACTAGCTTTCTACCCGCGACTTCGTCCGCGTGGAATAGTTAAAAAAAAGTGAGTTAAAAACCCCCCGATTTTGAAACATTCTTCATTGGTGCTCCGCTCCTATTGGTCTTAGCGTGATGATATATAGCCTATAGCCTTCCTCGATAAATGGGCTATCTAACACTGAAAGAATTTTTCAAATCAGACCAGTAGTTCCTGAGATTATAGTGCGTTCAAGCAAACAAACAAACAAACTCTTCAGCTTTATATATTAATATAAGATTTTTAATCACAATTTTGCGAATATAGAAATTAAGCTCAACGTAAAGTAAATGAATGAATACTTAGAAATCAGTGCAAAAATATGTACTCATTATTGAATAACAAATTTAATATTAATGTACAATTATTCATGTTTTCAGCATAGACTGCTAAAAAACGAAACACCATTCTCCGTAAACTCAATAAATAAGGGTAAAAAACGAAACAACATTCTGCGAGATAGATACGAGAAAGCATGTAAGAGGCAGTCTGCCAAAAGATGCAACGCTGCTTGTACTATCGCCTACACAACCGCGTGTAATAGTTACTCTTGTGTGAAATCGAGAAAAAAAGCATTTAGAAAAGAATGCAAGAGACAATGCAAAATCATATATCGTGTCAGCTCCAGCAGCAGTTCAACCGATAGTAGCAGTAGTGGATCTGACTCCAGTTCATCATAGACAACGTAAAGAAAACATTTATATTCTTTAATATGATTAAATTTAGAAGGTTATATTATAAATATGTGAATTGGAGAAGAATACTTGTTTCATTTGTCTTAGCAGTAAAATATCATTGGATTTCAGTACATAATAGTATTTTTGTTTGCTCATAGTAGTTGTGTCCCTGTATATTTAGAAGTGTACTCAAATTGGGTCGGCGACGCAAACAATATTGTTACAACCTAGGCCCCGACAAAGACAAATTCCACGTACAAATCTGTAAAAGGGCATTTTATTACCTGTCGGCATTTGAACTAATTGTAATCCTTTTATGATCGTCTTCTTTTGTTCACTTATTAATTGGCATACGTTTGTTCTATTGTACTCGTTTACGGCCGCTTGCGGCTACATCATTAGCCAGGTGTGCGGATTACGATTACTAGGAAATTGTGTGGACGTTGCCGGGCGGGCACATTCGCATTTGTGAAGTATAAAACGACGGGCTGATTGAGAAAGGAGTCAGTTGGGCTACGACTACGGTACGGGCGTGACGTGTGTACATTCGGGAATTTAATAGTGATGGACTTTGCAAGTTTTATTGAATTACGACTTTCTGCATTACGTTTGGATTTGTTGTGTTTGGTTATATTTGTACCTGTGTTACACGTGTTTGTATAGTTCTAAACTCTATAATTCTAACGGCATTTTAATTCGAGTCCCACAACTCGTAACAATATGTATTATTTCCTATCGGTGCTTGTTCACTTTACCCCGGCATGAAGTATGAATACTCGGCTGATATATTGAAAATCTCGTTTTCCCACTTGTCATTTCCGATTTACACTCCTTAACCTTTCGCATACAATTCCTATAAACTCTCCAAGGATGCATAATGTCATTGCAAGATCAAGTGATTTATAAGTAGACGAATCGTTAGTCTTTCTTCCGTTGTGTCATCAATAAAAAGTATTACTTACACAACAAATCCGCTCCGTACTCGCAATTTGCTAAATGGTCAAACATGGCCGTCAATATCGGTAGCAGAACTCCATTGATGTAGCCCAGCGAAGTTGAAGTCTTGAGATGAGTGCCCCTCAGATGAGCGTACTTTCCCTTAAATTGAATGAAAACAATTCTTTTAATGAGATTATATTTCAAGTGTTACAAGTTTCCTTCCAACAAGCAAGTATAATAAGATGTATTCCATCTTCATAAAATAAATAACATGCTAGGCGTGATTTCAATGATAGTTGTGAATTCAATCACACGAGAAAGAGGGAGTTGTCTCTTATGGTCTGTCAAAGAATAAATTATTAGAAAATTCCATTGAATACAATTGCGCTGGTATAGGTTGGAGTTAGATGAAGTTATATCCTGTAGAGAGAGACTTATAAGAAAGGGAAGCTGCTCTGTACCGTTACTAATATTAGAATTTTCACACACATTTTTAAAATAAATTGGGCACTTTTATTGTTTACTCCACGTATTTTTTTTTCAAAATATAACATTAGACGCACACCTCTTGCAAATTCAGTATTGTATGTCCCAAATCATCGGCAACGTTGTTGAAGAAGGTCAACATGGAAGTTCTGATGAACTCAGGACAGTTCTTCACGAGGGACTTGGCGTCGATGCCTTTCACTAAGACTTGAAGACAGCGCACCGTGATCCGAACGTCAGGACCGAAGGCCGCCAATCTAGTGAAGAAAGTTAACTTTAGGAGCTGTTAAGAGAAAGGAATATTATATTGAACTTTGGAGAAGTGCTTAGAAATTCAAATGTCGATATTTTTAAATTAGTAATGGTTTTATATTCTAAAATACCTATTCTACCAATAACATGGTTATGTTAAAAACTAACCAATAATAGTACGCACCTGAAAGTGAAATTAGTCGCAAATAATAAAATATATGCGCCCTCTTTTGACTATAAAACTACTTTTATAGACCTATGTTATGATCTACGTTATCTTGTTTTTATATTATAAAAGTACCTGAAATAAATCTTTAAGTGCCAATTAACAAATTATTAGAATTTGTATAGTCCCAGAAGTTCAGTCAAAACTAGTCTAGTTCAAAATGCTCTTGTTTTATTGTAATCTAGTTTTTTATTAATCTATACATACCTTGATCTTAGTAAACTAGCCAGCTTGCAGAACAAGGCCGCGACCATTTCCTTCTCCTTTAAACTAGCTGCACCAACATTGTTAGTTGCTGTCGCTACAGCTATGAAGTAGTTGCGGTGTGTGGAGAAATATTTCTCCATTAGAGGTAGAACCACCTGTACAGGTAAGATTTAAATTAAAAGGACGAAAAGCCTCGGTATCATCAGTATAAGCATAACAAAGATTATAATAACAGCCCATAAACGTTGCATTTGGACAGTATACTTTAATGTTACTTTTCTTATTGAGTGAGTTCAGCAGACAGGCAGACAAACTACCTAATGGAAAGCGGTTACCATCGCCTATAGATATTTGCAACACTAAAGGTGCTACAAGTGTGCTGCCACTCTCTAAAAGGAGACTGGAACCTGGTCACTAATACTGGAACACAACTGAAGGTTATTATGACGGCATGCTTTAGACCAGGTAGTAGCCATCCAGACGGGCAAATACTCTACCACCTGGCTATAGGTTGTTTTATCACCTCTTATGACAGGCCGGCCCACCGCAGGAAATTGTATTCTTTCTCCGTTCCTGCACGGATAGAATTACTATAGCTTTTTAACTTAATAAGGAAGGAATACATCATGGGAATAGATGTAGGTACTGTATGTAGTAGTATTATTTATTATGCCAATGGACTTCTGAAGCTTGACTTCATAAATGAATGTTTGAATTCGAGGGCACTATCGGAGAGGTGGAATTTATATATCAATAAGCGCATATAAAACTACCCTTATCTGAATTATATACTTTTGCAACGAGAATGACAAATGACGATGCATCTAAACATTTACATGCTAATATTTTTACTGAAATGAGTAACAACATTCTGTATATAATTTCAAAACTCTGCGAGTCCTATCAAGTACTACTTGTTGTTGTTGTATATAATTTACTAATCTTCAAGGAAGCTAATATCCCAAATAACAAAGTACTGCATAGTAGTAGTAGTAGTGTACCTACTAGTTTTGCACTCGAGCTAATCGACGTCACCTTGAAGAAAACTATGAGAGCGAAGATAGTCAACTACCGCGCAGATCAGTTTTGTATATCATATATCAGTATGGAAACGGACAGCGAAGCATAATTTACAGCAGGCACTATAATAACCTCTACTCAGGCATTATGTACCTTTTTAAAATACTTTAATTCCGACTTGTGTTGCTTGTAATAAAATAAGAACAATTCAGTAAAATACAGACAGAAATCATGCTGTTTGTAAAATTATATTTTAGGATAAAGTAATTTTCCAGCCAGCGTTATTAATACGAACACAAACGTTCTGACTTTCTATTACAGACACCATATGAATTATTACTTAGTTCAGATGAAGTCAGAGCAGCTTAATGACTAATGCATTTCCGTCTCATTGAAACGAAGTATGTTTAACTGCTGGCCGTGGAGTATGAAATCAGTTTTATGACGTAATGTCGTTGTCATTTTTAAAATTAACATGTAATGGTATTGGAAAACATTGTAAAGAAACTTGTATATCAAGACAACTGATCTGTGAACTTAACCATTCTTATATAAGCGTGGTGGGTATATATATATATACCCAGCACGCTTATATAAGAATGGCTAAGTTCACTACTAATTATATATTATTACAACTTGTTGGATCATACATAGCATAGAAAACCTCTACGGTTTATATTAGTACTATGGATATCTATATAGCACTAGTTCACCTGAAAAGTGGAGCCCGTGTTACCACGTTTTAAAGATTTTATCTTACTATTTTATATAGATTATTAATTAGGATGTTACAATTTTTTTGACACTAAAACAATAGCTCACCTTGGAAAAGAACTTAATATCCCTCGTACTAGTCTTAAAACTACTCCTCCTACTAAAAGTCGTCGAAGGCTTCAACAGCTTCATATTAATCGTAGCTCTATCTATATACTGGATGAGCTTCTCTAGCAATGAATAAGCGAATCTAAGTTCTATCGCAACACCGGTCGTAGTCTGTTCGGTGTCACTTTGTGTAGCTTTGCTTGGTCTGTGGAGTTTGTAGCCTTGATATTGTAGATATTTGAGGAACTCCTGAGAACGTTCTCGGTCTTTCTTCTTTTCTTTGTCTGTTAGGAGGTCATATGGGACTAGCTGTGGATGGATACCACCTGGAAGAATGTTTCTATTAAAACTACGTATTAATGATAAAGATTTTTAACGCAACTGAGCAGATGCGAGTGTAACTTATTTATAACTCAACTAGCTGACCCGGCGAACTTCGTACCGCCATATTTTCTGAATTCCTAAAAGACTGTTTCATGACACAAAAACAAAATCGGTCCAGATGATTAGGAGGATTCTAGAACGCGATCTCAGCGCCACCTGCCGGTTCTAATTGCAAATCTAAACCATCCGGTAAGCTACTCAAACACCCAAAAACAAAATCGCCAAAATCGCTCCAGGTGATTAGGAGGATTCTAGAACCCGATCTCAGCGCCACCTATCGGTTCCAATTGTGAATCTAAACCACCCAGGGACCCATTCAAATACACAAAACAAATATCATCAAAATCGGTCCAGCCGTTTAGGAGGAGTTCACTGTCAACACACATACAGAAGAATTATATAGATATAGATTATATTTAAAAACATCGATGTGGATGCCAATATTACCTGGAAAGAAGTATCAACCAACTTGCATGTTGCGTTGAAGATTCTTAAAAGTGTATATATGAGGGTTCATTTCTGTCTTTTAAATTGGATGAATCAAGTAAAGTCATATAAACATAAACCCATACAATATAATTATTATTGTCGTTTCCTTTCAGTTGAGTGCTATTCAAACAAATTGACTCATTTTGGTAGATCCGTTTAAAATTAGCTTTACGATTTTGTTTAAAGTCTATTTCATCTTGTAAATGGCACTGATTGAAACTACTATTACCTCCATTAATAACGAGTTCCTCCTTCTTTTTCTTCGCCCATATATCGTGCGCGTTCTCAGCCAGCCGTTCCGCCATATTTTGCATCTCCCTCGAAAGAGTTAGATTGGTCATGTCCACAGGATGCGGATTGTAATTGAAGGGTGTCGCTGAATCAGTCTGCTGAAGTTTTACAAATGAATTGTACACAAATCAATGCCAATTTTTAACACGTGTTCATAATTGTAGTAGAATATAGTGCTATAAAATTACTTAAGCAAATATTTCAAATTAAATCTACATTCTACTTAAAACATTTAGTAAGCATCAATTTAAAAAAAAACGAGTCATTGCTGGCCATTGAACATTAAAATGAGACTGGCCTAGTTAGAAATTCGTTACTGCCCGTTATAGTACGTATTATTTGAAAATCAGTTTCCAAGGGCATATCATAACTTAAATTATAAACAATTTAGGTAGAGCAAGCCGGTCTGACTATAAGAAAAAAATCCAAAGGCGCAAATAATATTTACAAGTCACCCAACAAATTTATATTACAACAATATAAATTAGAATCTAAAACAAAACGAAGAAGCAAATAAATTTGGATCTAAATCATGGCATATAAGAAAACACACACAAACACAAACGGTACTATCACAGAAAGTGTGTATTGTACAAAACTCACCATCATATCAGTGGGACGCTGGATTGAAGCGGGGTGGTGCATGTGAACACAACAAGTTAAAAATTGATATCCGAGTGCGAGGCACGAACATGCGTTATACAAAAAAAAAAATCAAATATGTAAATAGGAATAGTGATTCAGAGATAAATGGCCGAAAACTGAAACGATACACAACATTTACATTAGGCTTATTTAAGGACGTTTTTAAAAAACAAACATTTCCGACGTTCTATGTTAGATGCCGTTCATTGACGCGATGGTATCCTTAACTACCCCATAATTATTAATAATATAATGGTTTAGAATCTTTTAGTAGTCGAAAACCTTTACGTCTCTCCGAATATTCTGTTACCTATACATCAGGAATTGTGCTATAGAACTATTTTATCAGGTTTTTTTTTGCAACGGCTAATGACTCGTCATCGGCAATTTGTTCATTCATATTTTCTTGTGCATACTCAACTGCGCAATAATTCATTACAACATTGCCCCTTATAGAAACATAGATTTGGAGGAAATGATATTTTCTGTCTGCGCTGCGACATAGAGCTATGCATTTAAGAAAGATTTCGTATTTTTGTTGGAAACTTAGATAAGCAATAGGAGACACTCGCCATCAGGCTGTCTGTCATTCTGTTTGTATGTTTCAAAGAATGAAAAAAGCAGAACATATTTAATGAAAGGATGTTTCAATATTTGGCCATTAGTTAAAATAAAAAAATGACTTAGTATTCAAAAAAAATATATACAACATCTGCCAGTGGACAACGTCCCGAGAAGGCTGGCATCGTTATATTGAATGACAATGCTTATTCCGTTCAAGAAAAACGTAGACAAAAGGTCTTTGAAAGAATTTCTTTGACTGACCCAACGACTAAACGCCATAGAACACAAAAGCGAAACTGCTCCCGAGGGGTTAACACTTGCATCACTGGAGGTCATCGGCTGTTGGTACAGGAAGACAAAATGTAATAATAAACTATACTGTCCCCCTTTTAATAATCTTCCAGTGTTAATAATAAATTTTAAAAGTCATATCACTATTCTATCTACATATGTGACAAAAATAAGTGCAGTACAAGACAGGTGATATTTTTACAAATTATAAACACTGTACCAATAATCTTTCCACTTCATCATCCTGTAAGCGTTTATAAAACAAGACAGATAGTAATCTATGTGTATGGTAACAATACTGTTATTAACATTAATTATTCTGTAATCACTACAAATCTTGCTAAGATTCTACGCGATACCATGGAAGAAGAATGCTAGGAGTGACTATCCTACTAATTTAATGAGTTGCCTCGATGGATAGTTCTGCTTTGTTTTCACGATAAATAAATAATCGGCAGATAAACACACATATTGTGTATCCCCAGACTAAGCAAGTCATGCTTTTATTTTGGGTAATATACAACGTACCACTTCTGGGCCGATCTCAGACACCCAGATCCAGTAAATTGCCTAAAATTTGTTTACGAAATTTGCTATACTAGGATTTTAATCCGGGAACTGTGCGTTCCAGTGAGACCGGCAAAATCTTAGCTCAGTCACCACAGAGGACTGCCTAAAGTCACCGAGGGTACCTAAGCACCCGCTTTTGAGGAACTGATTAGTGAAATTGACATATTTCCAGATATAGAGGGTGTTTCAGCAAACAGAACACCTGCTTGAAACCGTTATAGTATACCGGGAGTATATCTTAATTAAGATGCATTATAATTTTATTATTTAATAATAACAAAGATACAGGAAGAAAAATAAATAATTTAGGTCGTGCTTCTCCTTAACATTGTACACTAAGAATAATTGAACTTTGCATAAAACATTTGGTAAGTTCGTTGCCCTTTAATAATTCCGCCAAACACAGACACGCCGACAAAGCAACCGCGCAACCGGCTTACCGATAGTCGGTGTTTTTTATAAAGATCAGCTGACAGTTCGTGACCTCAACGATTTGTAAACATTGTTAAGGGGATCCTATCAAAAGTACGTCGCTGCTGAAGTTAGTTTTCATGCGTTTTTCAATACCGGATGAATAAATTTGAAAAGAAAAAAAATATTCGATTTAAAATCTTTTACTATACGTGTTCCACCTGGTTTTATGCGAAATTATGGTGATAAGAAATGAAAGTTTAAACGGTCATAACTCTACAATTAAACTTTTTAAGATTTTTTTCCTTTTTGTAACTGTAGGCTAGTGTTGTGCCCTTTGACCCATTTAAGTAGTTATTCCGTTTGCTGAAACAACCTGTAAAATTAGTTGTAAAGACATAGCATAAAGTTGCACTTTAATTTGATGGTTGTCATATTCTTAATACGAATCTGCCAAGGCGGTCAGTTGAGGCCCGATGATATCACCACTAGTGACTCATTAGTAATTTTAATGTAATTATAACCTGTGGAAGATCTTTGATTTGTTTCTCATATTGATGTTTTAATATGAAAACAGAACAAAACTTATTTTATATTTTGCCTTTTAATTTTGAATTGATGTGGTCTTTATAGAATAATATTTTAGAATTACAAAATGCTGGTAAAAATACAAATGGTGTTTTTCTATATTAAACAACAAAAGGCATAACTTGTGGCGCCTTATGATTAATACTAGAAATATAATTTTTAATAGAATTCAGTGTTACGTTTTTCAATAAGCGATTGTTATTCCAAGTATTATCCTCCCATGATAATACAAACAATTCAGAAATATTACATCCTGGCAACTTACTTCGAAGTTTTTCGATTATATACTCAGGAGGCTCAAGTAGCACATAATCAGCAATTCACGAGCTATGATATCTGTGCTCGAATGCATCATTTTATTGACAGGGATCACTCGTCAAACCAAAAACTTTTTGCAAAACAAACTAGATTACTTACGCCACCAGACTTGGACTGTCGCCTCATTGAATTGCGATTCGTGCTCGGGATGTCCACTTCGGAATGTTCGACCGACCAACCAATAGCAAGTAAGGCTTTTAGAGATTCCCTCACTGGTTCCTTGTAGCGTTCTTTTTCCTAGTTAACAATATTACAATTTACATAACAGATTTCCAATCAATATTATTAATCGTAAATCGTAAAGGCGTTGAGTAGGAGAGTCTTATAGCGCGTTCCATTATTAGCTCACAACGACCACGTTCACGACCGCGATTTTTGCCGTTCCACTTGCTTGCGGGCGTTACAAACATAAACTCTAGTGGAACGGCTATTCAACCCACCCCTCTTGACATGGGTCGCTGTGAGCGTTGGGTGATCAAAAATTATGACGTCATTAGTGACGCTTTCGCCACGATCATAACGACCGCGGTCGCCCGGTGGAACGGCTGACGGAGCATTTTGGGCGTTGTGAGCTACTAAAGGAACGCGCTGCCAGTGAACTAAACAGTGATGTTTATATTAATATTAGTCCCAGAGACTTCCACAAGTGGAGCTTAGAATTCACACAAAAATGTGCTTGCAAGTTATATGCAAGCAAAACATCTTGCAAAATACTATGTGTAAAATCTCTTTGGATAATTTGGATTTTGATAACATGGAAAAATGTTATAATGTAATGTCAATGGGTGAAAATTATATATAGGTGATTTAATAATTTATTTAGGCATTTTCTTTAATAATATATATCGAAATTCGATATAGTCATCGTCTCTGACTCCACACTATGTCTAATAACGTGTTCATTTGCTGAACGAAGGTTCTCTTCTCTGAAGACTTTGACAATATTCTAGTTACAGATGAGATAAGTGGGTTTTACAGATTTCTTCTAAATTGTACCATTTAGCTACCATAAGAGAAAATGATTCGTGATTGATTACAGCTCTTTGGTGTCAATGTCACGACATCTGTTACTTTAAGATATACTTACATAATCATTGAGCATGTTATATGGCTTCAGACGGGGATGTGTTTTCTGACTGTCCGACCAAGATTCTCCATACACCCAGCTATTTTCAATTTTTCTGTACAAAACAATCATTATATACTAAAAACCATTTTAGGGAGCTCTTACGTCCACTACATCCAAATGTTGTCTTCAAGTGATCCCTTTTAGCAAGTAGTAAGTACTACCACGGTATTATCAAAAAAATGTTGTCTTGGAATCATCCAAAGGCTATAGTGAACACTTTTATGGAAGGTAGTTAATCTTCCATCAAGTGCGCCGTATTGCCACAGGCAATAAAGAGCTTAATAAATAGTGTTCACATCTTTAAATATATGACAGCTAATATATATCTATAATAGATGTCATGAAACAACAGATTATATGAAACTATATGTAAGCAATTGTATACGACAGGGGGTTCCCAAAGTGTGCGTCGCGGCGCCCTGCTGCGCCGTAGAGAGTAAAGAGGGGGCCGTGAGGCGCTCCTTTTTACCATTCTCCGGAAACTAAGCTTAGGCATCGCGGTTACAAAATGTGTGGTGATCACCAAGCTCATTCGTCACATTGGCTAAATTGTATTATATTTTATTTCCTATTTTTCTTAAATAATAAATATTTTCTTGTATATAAATATAAAAACTCAGCTTCACATTGTGAATGTTTCAATCTTTGTGCTTATCTAATTAGTATCATTGTACTCTATTTCAACCAGTTAGGACGCAGAGACAAAATACTAAACTTGTAAGAGCGCCTCGAACTGAAAAAGTTTGGGAACACCTGGTATACGATATATAACTTTGACAGTCGTGAATATAAGTATTTGCATGTTAGGAAAACCTTGTTCCCGCGAACTTTCGCTGTTTAAAGATGGTGTTACTTGAAATACCGACCGTTTACGGAAATCGGTTAGTTTTAGCGCAAAAACGGCATGTTTGTTGGAAACGATTATTTGACCGCGATCTATGTCACTGTATAAAGGTCAAAATTAAATGTATAGTCGATGATTGGAATTGTGTTTAGAGGCGGAAAGCGAAATAAAGTGTATTTTTTCGAAATTCGGCGTCCTAAAATAGTTTTCAAATGGTATATCGTTGTAGTTCATGACATTTATTAATGATCTGGTGAAAAATTATTGTGGAATGTATTTTTTTTTAAATCCTCATATTTTAATAGAGCAATTACTCTATTGCTTGGTTGTGAAGTTGAACAGTCAAATTGATGATTTAAAAGTTATTAAATTATCTCATCTTACCGTGATGCCCAAGCGTCGTGATAATGTTCAGAGAACTTCTGCACAATGGTGTTGAGATCATTGTTCAGCGCCACCGACGATGTGTTGATCGGCTGCGGGTCGTATTGTGGGTTGTCTGAACCAACTAAACATTTCACAGGTTTTTTTTATTATTAATTGTAACTTTAAATTAAACACAAAAGAACAATATTGACTAAACTGACTTAATTTTTTTTTAGACTATTTTAGTAATTTATATACGTTGTCGAAATTACCATATATTTATAATTAAAACAAGAAAGTCTGATGTCATTATTTAAATCACATTTTTGATTGCTATGTACGTCACTAGATGGCGTTGTTCATTTTAAATACACACAATGGTTTAAAGATCGCCACCTCTTTGGACTTCGGATATTTTTCGCAAAGTTGTTCGCTCTTTGTGGCCACGGCGGTGGCAATATAAGTTTTATAACGAGTGTGTGTGTGTGTGCGTGTGCGTTTTATTTGTGTTGTACGTAAGTGAAATCGACATACGTAATTTTCATTCAGATCAGTCTTGCACAGCGGACATTAGCGAATTGTTTCGCTAACACCATGGACAGTACATCATTTCACGTTGGTTGAGGTTGCTTCTAATGCATAAAACCTCCGTGTTACATTATTAAAAATAAATTAACTAATATGAACTATGTAACAAATAGCTGCCAAAGGGAAGCGTACCCAGAAGGCTTGCCGCATTGCCACGCTGTATGGCAATGATGCGCGAAATACAAATTAGCCTTCTGATCACGGATGTCACTAAAGAGTTTCTTACGAATTTCTTTGAAGAAACCCTTTGCCGATGGACTCCACGGACCTAAAGTTTCAACTCCAAACGGCATAAATATGTAACCCCTTCCTAGGGGTCCATATTTGCGCCGCTTGAGAATTTCAGCTGTTTATTATTAAAATTGGAAAACATTTATATGGAATATTCATTATTTTAAACGTTTGTGTGGAATTTAGGGAATTCTTAGGTGGATAGTTAAATTCAAATAGAAGCCCCATAATTGTATTATATCGTACATTGATTGATTCGAAGCAAAGGGGGTTTGTCTTAATTTTTCTCGTCATTATAAAGGCTCTTCATCATTTGCCACGAACATTACTCTGTCTCTTCTTTCTGTCACATTCTCCCCATCATTTGGGGTTGACGTGGTGTATCTTTTCTTTTCATACTCCATTATTGTGGTCTTCTGTCACTTTACAGGTGTTCATATCCATTCATCTTCTACTGGCCTCTTTTTTGGTCTAACTATATTCATATTTGCCTTACAAACATCATTTATCTTGTATGAAAATTAGTTAGTTCCTACAAAGGAAAATTTTGAATTACCACTATTTACTTACCATTTGTTTGTTCTTTGCCATAAAACTCGTCATCATAGTTCTTAGATAGAGAGTAGTCAGGGGGTAGAGCACAACCTACAAAATAGTATTGTGATTTAATTGTTCTAATAATACTCTAACAGACTAGACGAAAACTGCTATACTATAAGTAAAGTTCCTGTAGTTCATGAAGATGACAGGATTTTATTCGTAGTCGAACGTGTACATGCATATTGCGACAGTGCGTTAGTTTGAGGGAAGCTAATAGTAGCATTAGCATTTAAAAACTGTGTCGGAATAAGCTAATTTTTATGCAACAACCACAAATTGCTCCCAGAATAATTCCCGGAATAAAAAGTAACTCGGACTTTAATTCTAAGAATTTGCTGTTGAACAGCAACAACCTCTTCGAAATCGGCCCAGTAGTTTTTACGTGAATCCCGAACAAACAGACAAGAAATCTAAAAAAAATTGTATCGTGTTCTCATCTCATCGTTTATACAGTCTGTTCCAGTTGTTTTTTTAAATAGCTTCAATATACAGACACGACATACTTAGAATTTTATAATATTACAAACTATATTAAGACATCTATCCATGTAGAATATTCACACATACCAATAGCGATAAGACACGGCAAAGCCTTTCCAAACAGCTCTGGTTCATAATCCATCTTGCTCAAGGAGTCGAAGATGTTAGAGAACAGCATCATGGTGAGACGCTTCTCTTCGTCCGAAGACGCTCCGTAGATCCCCTGGCCACCTGTGCTGCCGTAGTATTTCGCACACCTCTCGTAGTGGAGGGTCAGTAGCTGCAAAGAATTCAATTGAATTCAGTTTTAAGAGTAAAAAACAAAAACTCGTTAAAAAAAATCAAGATAAGGATGTAAGGCCTAGTTGGGAATCACTGGAGTCTTATTGGCAATTTAGAAATATTTTATTTAGGACAAAAACAACCCAGAAGGATTACCAAACGGTAAAACAATAGAAAAAAATGTGTGCTGGGACACATAGTAGAAGTGAAACTTCAGATTTTCAAATTGGACAAGTACATTAACAATCTACCCGTAAAACTTCAAGCTAAAATTTTGTTGCGATTCGTTTTGCCACTTGTCCGTTGAAGTTTCATTTCTACTATGTGTCCCAGCACACATACCGATTTTTCGCAAGTTTACTGCAAATTATGATTTGGTTAGGTTAGGTACATTTTAATGAATGCATTTTTTATTTAAACATATTTTATTTTATCAAACAAAAAAGCTTAACTCGATCCGGAAACAGAAAACGCATCCATAGTCTACTCTAAAATTATACCGCCTCTTACCACGTCTAGTATAAATTTATGTCGCTCCTCCACGCGGCCGTAACGCTTTTTCGTGACAGAAAAATCTTAAGACCCCCGTCTATATAGAAGTTTCACTTCAAAAAATGCCTAACATTGGAGCCAGGCTCAGTATAAAATATACTGGCAAATTAAGATCAGCACTGTTCTTCACCGTAATATGTGCAATAGTTGTAATATAGATTATGGCATCTTTAGTTGCAAAACAATGGAGCGGATTATAGTTACTAGTGGTCTAAATTCGACCATAATAATTAATATCAAATACTATACTTCTATAATCACAGATTTCGCCAAGGCTACACTGTTAACTTGATTTTAACAATAAACAAAAGACTATATATGCGTGTGTCAAATACATGGTAGTATGTGAAATATTTTTTTATTGATTTAATGTATTTATATGCATAATATTTAAAAAAAACTTAGCATACGTCGCTTCTTCTCTATATAAACTAAAATTTTGTGCGAAATTTCATACTCCTCCGTTCGCGCAATTTTCGTAAAAAGGGGTACAAAGTTTTTGCTTCACGTATATTAATATATAGATTGATATTGTATATGAAATATTCGTAATTGATGAACATTGGCTTATAAAAAGGTGTATTTTACGAACATGCTCGTGTTCTTGTAGGCACAACATTATGTTACTTATATTTAAATCTGTATTTCGGTGCTTGCATGAGACAAAGTTTCATGTAGCAGTGAGCAGTGAATAGCAGTTTTCATTGATAAATTTTGATTTTATTTATGCGTATAGATTTTTAAAGAATATTCCCAGGTGAATACTCACCCTCAGCGCAACGGTAGTGTATTCAGATAGTTTCGAGACATCTACAGTTAGTTTCCTCAGCAATTTCAATAACATTGATGGCTGCATTGCCGAAGTCAAGGCTACCAGAAAATCTGATACCGCCTCACGCTGCCCTTTGGTTAACATGCGATTTTTCGATAACCTGAAATTGCCAAAGACTTAGAGTCGCTTGCATGACGATCGCCTTTAAATAAAATTAATCATATTAAACTGCCTAAAATACACAATACGTATTGACAGTTCTTTAAACGTATTTAGTGGCAAATTTTGCGTTGTGCAAGGCGCTAATTGTGTTTAAGGGTGTTAAAAGCGTTTTGTGTTTCTTAAATAAATTTAAGCAACCTTATGCAAACAGCCCTAATAACTTCCCATTTGACACTGCATTATTTCAAATATTTCTTATGATTTTATATGACCCATGCAAATATTCCCAAATTTATAACAACTGACTACTATTACTATATTTTTATTTACTACTAGCTTCTACCCGCGACTTCGTCTGCGTGGAAAGATTTTTTTAACTATCCCACGGGAACTCTGTAATTTTTCGGGATCAAAAGTATCCTATATGTTGACCAGGGATATAAGCTTCCACTGTACAAAATTTCATTTAAATCGGTCCAGTCGTTTCGGAGATTAGCCGACAAACAGAGAAACAAAAAATTGAAAAAAATCTAAATTAGTTCTATTTCACTTCTTACATCCCCCTGACTCGGTTTTTAGCATTTTTTTCACTGTACAGAAATTTGACCTCTACAATTTTATTATATGTATGTATAGGTATAGATACGTCTCCACTCAGTTGAGATGAGAATGTTGAGATGGATGTGTGGTGTTACAAGAATGAATAAGGTGAGAAATGAGTACATAAGGAGACCTTTGAAAGTTGCACCCTTGACTGAAAAATTGAGAAGAAGATTAAGTTGGGCATATAATGAGGAGGGATGAAAGTCACGTGACAAAAATAATGTTAAACTACAAGATGGATGGGTACAAATGTAAAGGCAGACCAAAAAATGATGGATAGATTGTGTGAAGGATGATATGATGATTTATGGTGTGACAGAAGATGTATATCAGAATAGAGGAGTGTGGAAGGAAAAGACATATTGTGCCCACCCCAATTAATTCGGATATGATGAAAGAAAAGAAAGAATTTTATTAAAAAAAATTTTTTGATATCATTAGGAATACAGGTGTTCAATCACAATCACACAATTCGAAAAGTCATTAACTTAATTCAAAGCATTTACACAAGAGCCAGAGTTATAACATGTGCAAGTCGCATCCATACCGTTAAGTTGGCCCTTGTTTATAATAAGATTCCCGAACCGATTTCACTTGATAATGTTTATTAGGTCGCAATTGAAGACATGAGTGGATGAAGGTGATAAGTCGCATAATTCCAATTCTGAGTAAATCGAGATAAAAGTTCTACTTTTATTTTTTGAGATAAGTCGCTTCGAAACTGATTTTTGTACTAATGAATCGTGCAAAGTTGTGTAAATAACCTTAATTATTAATGGTATGATAGCAATTAAACACTTGTAATATATTTTATTATGTAATTTGAAAAAAAAACTGAACATAACTCCTTCTTCCATGAACAAAAGTAAACTCTTCTGCACTTTAAGCTATATAAAATGAGGTGTTAAGTAGGAATGTAAGTAAACAATGTCTCATTTTTTTTAAATAATTAAACAATATAAAAGAAAACGTAAACTTATAGCAGTGATCATTTGTGTGTAATGTCTTAACTATAGTAAAAATATTACTCTTGGTTTAAAATCGACTCATAGAAGTAGCGATATTCTGGCTTCACGTACTTAAGTAGGTCTCCGAGATTCTCTTTTTTTTCCACTGACACAGTACCATATTTTCCGTTCATACGTGAAATTTCTACATGAGACGGCACATGAGATCTTTTTTTTAAAACGTCCACCTTTTTGAAGGGTGTCATTTCATCGTATGTTTCTTTGTATAGATAGGAACCATACTCATCCACGCGTATCCATTTAATACCATCTCTAAAACTTACTTTTCCATTGTTGACATCTTTTTTTCTGTTAATCAAATTAAGTTTCTCTTGTAGCTCACCAATTTTTCTAAAATGTTCGGTCATATCAATAACAGTATTATTACGAGAAGATTTGCATATGATGCTCCTGTATTCCATATATATCACCTTCTTCCATGATAGAAAAACAAACTTTTTACTTTATTTTTCTGGAAGGCGGTGATAAGAGTCCATACCTCTTTCATTCAGTGCCATTTTTAAACTGAACTAAACATAACACCTTTTTCAACTTTCTATTTTTTTTAATGTGCCTTATATCAATGTTTAAAGTCTGTAGTCATTTGGTATCGACTTATCACCTTCATATACGCAAATACAAGCAAAAAACCGAATATGCGACATATCACCTTCATCCACTCACGTCTTCAATTGAGACTTAACTACACCTCACGCTTCGAGTTGATTTTATTTATTAGCACAATATCTGAAGAGAAACAATAGATTCTAAAGCTGTAAAGAACAGCAAAGAGAATTCCTCAAATGGCACCTGCAGCGGATGAAGTCTGTTTACACAGCGTGGCGGCATTATAAAGAAATTCCTTAAAACGGTTCGTCAACAATTAATAACGGCTAATACAAATCATATGCTGTAAAACATGTACACGTACGCTTCTCGATATGACAGTATAATATTTGTTTAGTTTACCTGTAAACAGTGTGTAAAGTGGCGTCTAACAAACTGCCGTAATTTTCGGCCTCGTTGTAGAAGTTCGCGTGTTTGATCAGGAGAGGCAGAATCGAGTTGCCGATGTATCGATTCATCGATAGAGCCATGTCCGATTCACAGCCATCGTTCTGGAATCACCAAAACTCTTTTCAGAACTCTAGTATAAAAAGTTGTTTTTATTATTCGAAAAGTTTCTGATGAACTGGTGGTGAGAAGCTTCGAAAATAATATTTCTTCACCTATAGACTTAAATAAAGAAACCACTAAATATCAGATTGTCTACTATAAGTGTTACATGTTTTATTCAGAATGCTACATTCAATAGCAAGAAACACACAGTCATACTAGTTAGGGTAGACTACACCTTTGTTGGTAGCCGCTCCCCCCTAATGATTGGCACCCTTTTAATTTATTCAAGATACTAGTAGCGCTAGCGAAAATTTATTTACGTTTCTCTGACTACGTGCCTGTTACTCTTGTTAGTGAATTGCAATTGCGGTGCCAAGAAGAACGCGACCCCAGCGCCATCTTTTTGGCTATATTCGTCTATTTTACGAAAACAACGACATTTAAAGAGATAAAATAATATCTATCTGTCTCTCAGTAAGTGTTGACCCGGGATTTAAGCTATCTCTGTATAGAGTTTCGGTAAAATAATTCCGTTCAGTAGTTTTCATCTCTGACAGACAGGCAGACAAAAATTCAAAAATTCCGAATTGATGCCCCTGATTATTTCTCATTTTTAAATTGATTGATTCATAAATTCATAGATTTTATCGATGGATTAGAAAATCTTAATTTTTTTAACTTTAAAGGCTATAAAAATTAATAGAGTGCGAATCATTTTGTGCCAACAATGATAGATGCCAATATAGTTAGTTTACCTTATATGTAGTTGAGTGTATTGTTCTTACTTACCCTGTCCAGCATAGTTGCAGCTCTCAGATCAGGTAAGAAAGCTTCCTCGAGTAATTTATAGAAGAGCTCTTGAGTTTCTATACCATAGACTCTTTCCAAAAATAGACCAACGCTTTGCTTGTGACCAGGGATCAGACCAGACGGCATATCTGCAAACGAAAAAACGTGGAACAGATTACAACCCTCTAGTACTTCAATGAATTTAATTGCTAGTTGTTGGTAATATAGATTCATCTAAATTTTATGTCTGTAATGTAACGAGTTGCGGGACTCGAATTAAAATGCCGTTGGAATTATTAAAGTTTATTAGAACTACACAAACACGTATTACACAGGTACAAATATAACTGAACACCACGAATCCAAACGTAATGCAGAAGGTCGTTATTCAATAAAACGCGCAAAGCCCGTCACTATTAGATTCCCGAATGTACACACGTCACGCCCGTATCGTAGTCGTAGCTCAACTGATTCCTCTCTCAGTCAGGGCGTCGTTTTATCCTGCACAAATGCAAGTGTGCCCGCCCGGTAATGTCGACATAATTTCCTAGAATCAGCTTGTACTTAATCCGTAACACCTGGCTAATGGATGCAGCCTGCAAGTGGCCGTAAACGAGTACAACATAACAATAGGCTGTTCTCCACAATACTAGAAACGTATGCCAATAAATAAGTAAACAAAAGAAGACGATCATAAAAGGATTACAATTAGTGCAAATGCTGACAGGTAATAAAATGTCCTTTTACAGACTGTACGTGGAATTTGTTTTTGTCGGAGCCTAAGTTGTAACAGTAATAATTACGCAGAAAACTATAATAATATGCTATTGTAATTCCTTCTTAAAGTAGTTTTTCTATGGTGAAACTATGATTTGTATCGGACAAGGATATTGTGTTAATTCTCTAAGACCCTAAAAATATATTTTTTAAACTCTTACCAGACTTAGGCCTTTCTTCTCCGGCAGCCGGATTGTTGAGTGTAAAGCGAAGACTGAGTACTCCCTGAAGATCTTCTAAAGGCACCAAAGACCGCAGGATGGCACGCGCTCGAAGGGACTCGTTTTTACCCTATACCATTTATATCTTCGTTAGTTTCAATGTACAGGGGTAAATTAACTCCAAAAATACGATTTTTAATCTAAAAATATAATGATGTAGTTCCCGGCATGGAACTTTAGCAGACGGCGCATTAGCAGGGACCGCTTTGCGCATTAAAGTCATGCAATGTGATGCGCAATATCGATCGTACCTTTCAGTCCCTTTCCTCGAAAAGAAAAATACCTCATACTTGGAAAAGGAACCGAAGTTTCACTTGTACTCTGGCCAAGGTCATTAAAGTTATATAATTTTACGCCAAAATAGTAAGCTTGTAATATATATAGATTGTGCAACTAATTGTAGAAATCAAAAGTATATGATTTGAAAACGACACATCGTCTTCCTAGAAATTGATTTTGAATGATTATCCCATTCATCTAGACCAACGATATGAAGTTGCAGATAACAGGCTAACTGGTATCACATTCATATAATGAGAGTCCAGACCTGGGGTAAGTACTATTCAAACAGCCTTATTAAACCTGATGCGTTCCTATATTATCATAATAACCACATGCTGACGGTAAATGAAAACATCGATACAACAAATTGATGTGTAAAACACGACTATCACAAAAATATGATTTCTCTAAGAATAAGGATCGAACCGAGAATGAGATGTTTAAGTGTCATCTCTATTATAAAAATAGTCTATTATGATATTCTTATAGACAAAGCAGTCCGTACCAAAGCAATGACACCAGCATCCGGCGCACATCTTCCGAGAAGGTCAACGAGAGTACAATAGAAGTTGAGGATCGCAGCACCAGTGTCGATGTAGTCCTCATCTTCGTCAGACTCTGGGAGTGGATGGCTGAACTGTAAAACGAAAACCAGATTAGATAATAATATGTAGATACATTTGTGCACCAAAGTAAACAAAAAAAAAACAGTGGAGTCAATAAAGCCATTTTCCCAAACTGATATTACGAATATGGCAAGTATAAAATTTCACTAAGATATTCTCTAAAAGCAGCCGCTTCAAGACCCCAGATCATACAACTGGTGTTATTGTCGCTAAAGAAACAATCTCTTCTAGAAAACCCTAGGTAAAATTGATAGATTTCTAATATGCGGTAGTTCAATTTATAAAAAAACAATTAACTGAAAAAATCTTAAATAACACAACCAGAATGTGGAAAACGATAGAGATTGCATTTACTGCACTTATTCAAGACAGATTGGCGGGTTTTACATATCAGTAATCTGAATAAGTTTATATCTATAATTCGACCTTCCCGCAAAAAAACACATAATTTGGAAAATCATCTCTTACCAGTAACTCGATTCTTTTTAAGAACTTACATTAATATCGCCTTCCTGCTCCAGGTCTCTCAGCTTTCTTCTATCAGCAATCCTCTCACTCATCTTGTTGGCGTCCACAATCGCTTTAAGCAGGCCTTCTCCCTCACCCCTCAAAGCGGGGCCAAGGCATTCTGGACGACGGATCAGCAAACGGATTACAAGATTCGCGTTCTCTTCTACACTTTCGCCGTTTACCTGTGAAATAGAGGGTAGGACAATAATATTAACAACAACGTAAAAATGTCACCACTGGTTGAGATCAGTGATTGCTGAAATGGGAGTTTTTAGGTCATAAAATAAAAAATCTCACCCAAACGCAGAACCGCAAGAAGTCCAAATATCTTTCACCCTCCACCGGGTCCCAGCCGAGGTCCGGGTATCCCTTCTCGATCAGCTCTGAGTTGCTCTGCAGACCGCAGCGAGATAGGTACACGGCTATCTTCTCAAGGTAATGTTCCCTAAAATATTTTGGCGTTCATTTTATTTTAACCTTTAAAATCTTCTGCAACTAATATCCCTGTCTCATAATAAGACCTGGTACTAACTTTAGGGTCCAAAGTCAAAGGACTGAATTATAACGTTTAATCGTATATATACCCAAGAGTATATAACCATTTCATACAAATCCTATAACAGAGTGAGACAACAACAATAAATCGTTTCATTTTAAATTCTACCAAATTTTCTTGCCAAACACGTCGCAGCAACTAACACTGAGGACATATAATGTCCTACAAGTAAACTTGAGTGAAAGTCCTTTTGATTTCACTCTTACTATATTTTAAATTTACCAAGTCATACTTTAATACATGTAAATTAGCTTCGAGACGTTTTGAGTTTCTATTAGTATTTGTACATGTACAGGACTTCTAAATTTGAAATTTAGTATTAAAAGTTGTATGGGACCAACATTTTTTCTTTAGGTACTTTTCCCCTTTTTTTTTATTAAGTTTTAGTTTTTCATATAGTACAGTTTGTGGTTTATTTTAAGTTTATATTTGTTGTAGTTTTATGTATTTTTCATTATTAATTCGAAAATACACAATATAATTTTTTGACATCATAGTTAAGAAATTAATACCAAATAAACATTTTTAAACTCAATCCAATAACTCTATTTGGAAATATTAAAAATCATGTTTAATATTAATATTATCAGTTTCACATAAGTACCTGCCTATAAAAATCTTAGTTTATTTATTTATGTGCTGACAGTACATTATTACAAATGCAAAAACGTCTCGAAACTAATTTACCTGTACTTTGATTGAAGAAACCATATTATGTACGATTTTAAAATCGCATTTCACCCTAATCTATATATAGACTTATTTTTTTTTGCCAAGCTGGCACACAGCAGGCAAACGGCCCACATGGAAATTTGTTACTGTCACCTATACACATTTGCAACTCCACAGGCAAACCTAATGCATTGCTAGCGTTCAGAATGGAATAGAGCGATCAGACAGGAGAAATGAAATAGGGAGTTCATCAATATACGTGAAAATAAAAATAAAAGATTTTTCAGTAACATGTATGGTGTGATGGCCACCCAAAATATTTATTTATTTGCAATATTATTACACCATTGTACAGAAGAATAAAATATAGAATACACGTTTACGCTAAATTTTATATAAATAGATCAAGTACTTTTTGACAAAGAAAAACGCAGTACTATTTATTTATACAGAGATTGTCATAAATGTTTTATGAGGTTTATGTCTTTGTATAATAAAAGTACCAATAGAATTGTAGCGGCGAGAGGTAGAGGTTAAATGATACTTCAGATGGCAGAGAGTAGTATTCACTGTCGAGTGCTGATGTGAACTGAAGTGAACTGATTTACCTTGGAAACGGTAACCTTCAGTAAAAATATTAACAAGTCGTACAGCTAGTACAATATATAGCACAATGTGTGAGCGGGACGGATGATGTGCGAGCGAATTGAGCAACTATTAATATGTGCGCGTTGCGCTAGACAGTAAGTAGTTTGTTGTCCGCTGCGATGACTAGACATATGGAGCGCCCATAGAACTTTAAAACAGAAGATTATCAAGACAATTTAATCATATATACCTCAAAGCCAAAGCCAGCTCAGTGTTCTCCATGAGACTGGAATAAGCGACGTCCAAAGGCGTGGACCCTCGCAGAGAAGGTCTGGCCAGCAAGATATTGGAGTTCTCCAGCAAGAAATCGAAATGGTCAAACATGGCCTTTTGGTTCTGACGACCTGTTCTACAGAAGTAACATAGAAACCGACAGCACGCTACCACCATCTCGTGAGACGTGTCCTGTGGGAATGATTCTATTGTTAATATAAATTTATATCAGAAAACTGCCCAAGTGGAGTATGCGTTCCAGCCAGGATCGAACCCACGCCCTTTGAGATATAGGGACGCGTGCGCTAGCCATTACGCTACCATGACTTATGCATGAAATATTATAAATATTTATTTTATAAATAAAACTAAAAAGCAAATTTTTTTTAAATTTATTTTGAAGTCGTTGCATTTGCAATTTTGTTGATGATTTTTATGTTTTACTTGGCACCCACTTCAAGATTTTGAATAAAATATCTATTTTTTATTATGGACGTTCGTCCAAAAGTTTTTTAAAAACAATATATTTTTTGCTTTTTAGTTTGAAATCAGTGTTGTTTTTGATAAAAAAATATACATTTTCTATTTTTTAGTTGCAGAAATACTTGAATAGCTTTAGAAATAATATATTCAATGCCTGTAGAAATTGTACTTCTGGCACGCGTATACAAGTTTGCCTTTCGAAGAGTGTAGGTGCCCGGTGCTCTTCAACAAGCCTTGCACTCGATTTTTCTGGGATCCACTCATCAGAACTTGACTTGGAGATAATGGGACTTCAGGAGTCCCATTATCTGCTCTTTCGAATAAAAAAATTGAAAATCGGTCCAGAATTGACGGAGAAATCGCGTAACTAACATATTATTATTTTTTTGTCGAATTGAGAACCTTTTTGAAGTCGGTTAAAAAGATCTTCAGTCGATCACAGTCTAATGCGGATTATAGATCTGTCCATGTTTGCGCCATGTATCCCGGTCCTAGGACATGAAATAAATATTTTAATTAAAATAACAGTCAATACCTTCTCTTTTATATCTTCTGCGACAGGCTGCGAAGTGGGCTGTGCGTCGGATTGCGCCTGCGCACGTCTGCCCAAGGTGTTCATCATAACCGCCATAACGTTTTCGTGGATGCGAAGTACTCTGCAATACGTTTTATATTACTTTATCCGTGCAGGAACGGAGAAAAAATACAATTTCCTACGGCCAGGCGGCCTGTCGTAAGAGGCGACTAAACAGCCCACAGCCAGGTGGTAGGGTATTTGCTCGACTGGACAGCGACCACCCCAACCCTGGTCTAGAGTATGCCGCCATAACAACCTTGCGTTGTGTTCCGGCATCAGTGACCAGGTTCCAGTCTCCTTTAAGAGAGCAGCAGCGCATTTGTAGCACCTTTGGTGTTGCAAATGTCCATAGGCGACGGTAACCACTTTCCATCAAGTGGGCCGTCTGCCTGTCTGCTCAATTACTGCAATAAAAAAAAATACTAATTTTCTTATTTCATTATTTGTTAATAGTTCTTACAATTTATCGATGGCGAGCGGGCTTTATTATATAACTAGAGTTTGCCCCGCGTAGCTACGTGTCAAACCTTGGGCAGTAGCTTTATTTTACTTACATAAAAACGTAATTCTGTTTTTTACATTAAAAATTGAAAACATATAATAATAACAATGAAACGAAGTCCATGTAATCTAGACAACTGCCCTGCAAAATACAGAGGTGAGTCGAAGCCAACCTGATTTGAAGTAATAATAACACTCCCGGAAAAATTCTCGCGGGATTTCAGGGACACAAAGTATCGTACCATTAAAAAAGAATGCAAGCTATCGTTTTAGTGAAAGCTGTGTACGAATAAGCAAATTTTTATGCACCCGAACAACTTCAAACCGCCCCCGGGAAAATTCCCGCGGGGTTAAAAAAATATCACACATTTTATTATATAAAATTTTCCATTGATCAGTGAAAAAATCGCATTTAATACGATTTTTTTTAATTTGGTATTTTTATATCATTCTCAGAAAAAATCCCGCGAGATTCCCAGGATAAAAATAGCGCAGATCTTAAGTCTAAGAATTTTCTGTCGATTAGCGAAAACCGTATCGACATCGGCCCAGTAGTTTTTATGTGAATCCCGAACAAACAGACAGACAAGAAATCTAAAAAAAACTCATCGTGTTCTCCATCGTTTATATAGTCTATTCCAGTTGTTTTTTTAAATAGCTTCAATGTACAGACACGGCATGTTTAGAATTTTATAATATTATAGTTAAGGTGCGAATATTTATTTATTTATTTTAGTAAGGCTTATAAACAAGCAGTCATATAAATTAAGTACATAAATAAAAATATTGCTGCCTGGAAATTGGTGTACTATATCATAAAACAAGCATTGGAGAGCAGTTGGAGAAAAATAGAGAGAATTTCAATATTATTTACCTTATCAAGTCTGGATGTTGGAAGAACGTGTGGTTGTTGACGAGTTTCCTATTAACAATAAGTTGACGTTTGATTTCTTACTCATAAAGATAGGAGTTAAGGAAAATTCGTATAATACAAATAAATAAAATTAGCTCATACAATTGCAACTGGTGGCGGTATGAAGCTTACCACAATCTCTTCCTCATCAGAGCTTCCTCCTCCTGACTCATCTGCACGGGCAGCAGGGCGCGTATCTGGCTCAGGCCCACCCACATCTCAGCTACGTCTTGCTTGGTCTTCGCATTGATCACATACGTCTTTTCTAAGGCACGAATCAACTCGCCAATCGCGTCGTATTGACGAACTAATAAACTGGAAGAAGAATTAACCAAAAAATCAAACCTCCGCGGTAATAATAAGTCAAACTCAGGTTTTTGGAGGGAACTTGAAGGGCAATGTTTTGGTGGGTAACATTATTTAAAAATATATTACATAGGTATCAAGCGAAAACTGATTCTGGTTATCAGCCAAATTGTAGATGACAAACTTGATGCTTAAGAAGGCAATTTTTGTAGGAGCTCAAAAATTCACATATCCCTAGATTGACAATTTAAATAGTCACATCACCCTAGATTGACAATTTAAAAAGTCACAATACCCTAAATTGACAATTTAAAAATTCACATTACCCTAGATTGACAATTCAAAAAGTCACATCACCCTAGACTGACAATTTAAAAGTCACATCACCCTAGATTGACAATTTAAAAATTCACATTACCCTAGATTGACAATTTAAAAAGCCACATTGCCCTAGATTGACAATTTAAAAAGTCTCAATACCCTAAATTGACAATTTAAAAATTCACATTACCCTAGATTGACAATTCAAAAAGTCACAATACCCTAGACTGACAATTTAAAAGTCACATCACCCTAGATTGACAATTTAAAAATTCACATTACCCTAGATTGACAATTTAAAAAGCCACTTTACCCTAGATTGACAAATTAAAAAGTTACATCACCCTAGATTGACAATTTAGAAAGTAACATCACCCTAGATTGACAATTTAAAAAGTCACATTACCCTAGAATGAGAATTGAAAAAGTTCACCTGAACATCTCTCGGACTAATTTTGGCGTTTCGATAGGCGCCTCTTCAGCCCAACTCACTATCGTTTGGATCAACACTTTACGGAATTTTTCTTCTGGACTTTTCTTAGGGGGCTCTTCAAGTGCCTGGGTGATAATATAATAATATTTTTTACAGATTGACACATTAAATGAGTTTGTTGTTATAATAAAGTCACTAAATAGTTTTTTCTGGAGTTTTCACGACTTGTATACATAATAAAACTACGTTTTAACGGTTTTAAGCGCTTAAAACCGTTAAACTTTCACACTACACTACACTAAATAGTTGTTCTATGCTACAAAGTTATTTTATTGATTTTTTATGAGTAGATTATTTCAATCTTACCTTTTGTTCTTCTTCCAGTTCTTTGACTGTATTTATGATGTTATATATTTTACCGAATGCGCCAGGCTTAGTTTCAGGCCCAGTTAGCTCCTGAAACATACGGAAACAGGGCAATATCAGTGCTAATGTTTCATATCTCTATTTAAAGTAAGATTGGTATGACTTCACGTAAATTTTAAATATTATTCACCATGGAATTAAGTTTTAATTCACTCCGAACTTCATCAAATACAGAAAAAAAGACGTTGGCAGAGATACTCGAGACTACTGCATGTGTGCTTTTCATATCTTTATCCTTAGTGGTTTCTGAGATAGTCAACTATGAGACATTAACAAACTGACATAACAGCGCGACTATAAGGATTCGTTTGTTATCATACCTCAGGCTCAGGCTCCTGTAAGGCGTTCAGGCAAACATAATTCATAAGATTTCCATGGAATTCCATCATTCTGGCGATTAGGTCTTCGCCACAGGGACAGTTTTCCTTGTCTTCCTCCTCCATGTGTTTGAAACCTAATACAAAGAGCTCACAGTATTTTATTGCCTCAATAATTTAAATTACGACAAACACAGCCTAAATTTATATTTTAGAATAAAGGGAGCAAATTATCTCCTCCAATCTATCTCCTGAAAGTGCTTATGTAGTGCTTATCTGCCGTGATTTGGCTAAAAATTAACACCAGACTGGTTGGTGACCTGTCTTTTCTAGATTCAGCTCTGAATGCACACAATGAGGCGTCACAGGACAATGGCAGGGAAAAACACCATTGCTTAGTGTAGCAATGATGATTTTCCTCTCATTGTCCTTTTCTCTCTTTTCCCGGGTTAGACCCGGCCCAGGGTCCACACAGTAATACGTCACTAAGCATTGGTGCTTTTTTTTAAATAGTCCTTCTCTCTCTGTTTTTCTGGAGTCATCCACAGGACAGACATAGATAATATACATAATAATATTAAGTAAGCAAGTGTGAATTTCGACGCTCTCCAACTATAGATTCATTTTATGTTTACGTTTTAGTATTTTTTTGAAGCCATTATAAACAACCAATTAGTTTCTATAAGCAAACAATGCACAATATGACAAGTACTTACTGAGTATAGCGTTCATCTGTTCACGAGGGGGGCAACGGAATTCCCTAGTTTTCTTAGCGGCTACCGCGCTTGGCAAATCTGACTGCTTGATTTCTGTGTAACGTCTGTGAAGCAAATTCTATGATGTAAATAAATTATATAATAATATATCCAAGGTATTTAACATACTCCTGACATATATTTTTACTCGATAACAAATAAATTATTTATAATATATGGTGGTACCTACAAAGGTAAATTGTTGATGGTGGGAGAAGGAAAAATCCACAGCCGGCTGGAATGTAAGCGGCACTCACCTGCGGATCCCCAATCCTCGTTACTTTGGACTCCTCGGCACGTCTTCAGATTCGTCTGTTCAATTGGTCACAGTCCACATACCACCAACAGGAGCGGGTTTATAGATAAAAAAATGCGTTCTATCGTTGCACTGAACAATACGCGTGCGATGCTCGTGTGACCGTAGACGAACTGGGTCGCCCGCCGGCACGAGTCTTGGTTAGCCGACAGGTGGCACCACCTGTCTCTATCCAGCGTGCGAATTTGCGGAAAGGTAGGAATACAAGGCGCCTAACTAATATTAAGGATAAATACAGTGTAAACTCCATGTAACGTCACTCCATTTAACGACAAACTCTCTTAAGCGTCAAAATCACTTGGCTTTGGTTGGTTTAGCTTGTCTTCCATACAATGATGCACACTATATAGCATTGCCTACCACACTCACTCTCAATAACGACAACAAGTAATAAAAAGTACCTTTTTAAGGCCAAAATTAGTAAAAACTGCGCAGCTGTGTACGTTTTTTATTGCTTTATTATCCTACCCCGTAATAAACTGGACTGTCGGCGTCATGCATACCAAAATTTCTAAGTACTTCCTTTATCACCAAGATGCCTCCATATCGCAAGATATGAATAAAATAAGTAAAAAAAATACAACAAAATTACTGGTGCAGCAAAAGACGTCAAAAATAACAGATTTCACTCCATTTAACGACAACTCGCTATAACGTCATAAAATGCACAGTCCCTTCAGTGTCATTATATAGAGTTTACACTGTAGTTGCATACAGCTTAAGCATAGATGTTTAAGAAAAGGTAGTGCTTCCTGAGTAGGTTCTTAAACGTCATTAATCTTCTGGCCTCACTGACTTGTAAGAAAGAGGCAGCGCATTCCAGATATAGAAAATAGGTACCTAAGCTGATCCGTCTGCAAGTCCCCAACGAAGTCGTGTGCAAACGCTACGATGGACTCCACGCGATGCCTCATTTGTATGTCGTTCAGATGTTGAAGGAGATAACACATTTGCAACTTTGCGCCTTCAGCCATCTTCATGTGTAAGAGACCTTTACGATGTTCGTCTTTGCCCTCTGCAACCATAGAGAACAGATACATAATTCAAAGTATGTTGTCTATTTACTACGGAAACAACTGAAAAAAATAGCCTTTATTGTTGAACGTATGTTCCATAGTTTCACTTAATTTGTTTTATACATTGATTGGTATCCAATTATACGTCCTTCTCAGCTTCCTTAGTATCCTTCGACAAAAGCCTCTCTCAAGCTATTTGAAGCTCATTTCTATGTCTTTACTGGTTCTGGACCACAATATATCTGCTGAGTATTTCAAATCGTCCTCCCATCTCTTGTATTGTCGTCCTCTACATCTTTTTCTATCTCTTGGGTACCATTCTGTTATCTTACGTGTTCATTTATTTTCACTATCCCTCATGACATCTCCGGTCCCATCCCGTTTCAATTGTTATTATCCTTGATGCGTTCTTGAACTTAGTAAATTTATTCGTTGTCTTAAAGTAATTTCATCTTTCAATTGGACACAGCTAATGATTATTAAACTTTATTGTTCGTCAGTAAACTAGATAGATAGATTTAGTTTAATGGTCCTGTATCCCGGAAAATAAAGAAAAAATCTTTTATGCAATCGGGTGATCCCCTTCAGGAACGAAGATCGTTACGTTAACGAAATATATTCCATTATTGAAAAATTAAATATAAAATAGTAAATTATATAAAAAAAACACGTGCACGTGCGCGGCAACAGAATCTGCTCGAATGCGGCCGAATAAGGGCGGTTACGAGACGTTTTCATTTCAAAACACTGTTGGAGCTTTTTCTTTACGTGACGATCTCTTCAAGTTCACTCTATTTTAAGCCACGTAACGGTACTTCGTTCCAAAAACATTAGAGAGTAGTAGTAGCCATTATTGTTGTCGCATTCTTTCTTGGACTTTTTACTCATGTCTTCTAAAATCCGATCTAAATCTAAAAGCCAGGCATGCCCCTAACGACCTGTCTTCACTCCGTCCACAAAATTTACGTTTACGCGAGCGAAACCGTGGACAAAAATTAATGATATAATACACCAATTTTAACTGACATTACACATACCTTTGTTAAAAGTAGGATCCCAAGTCTCTGGGTTTGTCATGATGAGCAGCTTTTCTACGTCTTCATCGCGCATCATGCCGACTAACAGTAGACGGTCCACCAACTTTATGAGAGGTCTGCAAAACAATGTTTAGTATATAATTACGTTTTATAGTAAACAACGCCGAGACCTAGTTTAAGCAATGGCTAACTAGTGTGACTAGATGTAAAATTAAATAATCTGCAAGCTGCTCGGATAGTATCTGCTGAATTCTACTAAATTGTTTTCAAAAAACACTTTTATTATAAGTACATTACTTCATCAAATCAGTTCGCAAACGCACTCCGACGTGCGCTAGTATCTCAGAAATCAATAAACTACATATTCACCAGGCTAGCGTTACCATTCGATTTCGTTTATCTGTGCCTTGCCTCTTAAATAAGCAACAACTAAATCAAATGATAATCTTTGATTAGGGATTTAGATCATCTTAGCTAAGCGGTGGCTAAACATTGCTTAGTGATATTTTTATAAGTAACTCTCTAAATATTCATGTTCTGATTTGCTAATATTAAAATAGCCCTTACAAGAACAAATTTTCGTTGCTTCCACCAACAGGGTCTCTGTTATGAACCTGATTGGTCTCGACTGCTTCGGCGAGCGCTTGCATCACGAACTCACGGACGACCTCAAGGGGGAAGTACGGCGAGTAAAGGTTGCTTATATCTGTTATACTTTCGCTGGAAAAATGAATACATTTTATGCGAGTTGTGTTGCGTAGTGATGATGAATGAATCTTCATTACATCTTGTTGGGCTACGCAATATTAGCGTTCGTGTGTCATGCGGTGAGCGTGAGATCCAGTACCCACTTACTCCTCCCCCATTCCGTCCATCCCATCATCCCGCTATCCCATCCTAAAGACTGGAAACGGCTTGGAATCGCTGGTGTTGCATATTTCCATAGGCTACGTTCCACAAAAGATTCACAACGACCACGTTCACGGTCGCGATTTTTCCCGTTCCACTAGCTTGCCGGCGTCACAATAGTAAACTCAAGTGGAACGGTTATTCGACCCACCTCTTGACATGGGTCGTTGTGAGCGCTGCGTGAGCGAAAATCATGACGTTATTAGTGACGTTTTCACCAGGACCATAACATTTGGGCGCATTTTGGGCGTTGTGAGCTACTAACGGAGCGCGTCCATAGGCTACGGTAACCAATATGTCAGATTAACCATTACGTTACGTTACGTATACATTTTGCCTTCGGGCATAATAACATGTTGATTTTTGTTATATTGTCAATTGCACATGGAACTTAAAAATTTAAACTACAACACTTTTTCTCCCTTCTCTTCCTTCCTTTCCCAAACATCTGGGGTCTTAGTATGTCTTATTCTTTCATCCTTCTCTATACTAGCATACATTTTCTGTCCTCAAATATGAATGTTGTCCTTTAGACGATCTATCAGTTTCCTTTTCTTATGAGCTTACTTTTATTCGTGCATCTATCAAGCTTCCATTTTAACATTATTTTTGGCAAATGATTTTCTTTTCAAAAACTAATATAAATGTCTTGTTACTGGGAAGATTGTAGAGCTACTAGAATCATGACTTTCAATAAGTATTCTGTAAGATTCAATTTTGAAATAGACATATTCATTTTCATTAAATATATCTTATTCAGATCCCTTTTCATTTAAAGTATTTGTAAGCTCTACAACCATGAACTCTACTTATTTCCTTATCTTTGGTTAGGGAATCAACTTAATAATATTAATATCTACTTACGTGATATCAGTCATGTTCATCTGCGGCCTGACGCTTTCCGTCTGCAGTGATCGAAGTGAATGACCCATTCCAGCATCTTCGTAAAGTGATTTCAATTCTGGACCAAGTGGGATCACGAATTCATTCTTGCACGTTTCCCTGGGATGGAAAATAGGAGTGGAGCACGTTTTACGCCAAACGGATTATTCAGCTTTGCGGGAGGCCTAAAGCGGCCGCTTTTGGATAATCGCTCAGTGACATTGACGCGTGTCTAGATACGCCACCGGTTGGTATAAGACGTAGTATAATATTTAACTTTATTTTGATACGGACTTCGTGATATAACGATATAATTATATTGCATACCTGTGTACCTATGACATATACGAATTTATATTTTTTGTATTAATAAACTAATTTACCTATATATGTAATTTTATCTATTCTATCACGAATGTATAGGTATAATATAATATTTTTTTGCTTTTTATATTTGTATTATTGTATTACATATTACGCATTAAATTTTTATGATTAGTTTTTACGCATATCGTGGTCTCCAGTAATTGAAGGAGCACATTAATTAAAAATTTACGTTTATGTATATTTTTACAAATCTGTTATGTGTAGTTTGTTGGAGATTCTAATAATAATAATAAATAAATAAATACATTTGGCAAATGCGATATTTATCACTAAATACGAAATTCATATTTATGCCCAGGAAACCGAGTGCAAAGCACTTTTAGGTTGCATAATTAACAACATAAAGTATAGTATACTATGAAATCTTATTTATATAGTTACTTACATAGTTGTAGCATGTGATTCCAAATGCAAGGCGATGAGTAAGTCGTAGAACCCTTGACGTAATGGACCTGACATGTATTGGGACTTGATGGCGTAGAGGAGTTGCTTCTGATCGACGTGTTGGCACAGCGCGTGGGCAGCTCTGTAAAAAAATATAAATAAATATGACACCATATACCGACGTCAACAGATCAGCGTTATTTTAAATATCGGTCGAGTGTGTCGTAAGAGGTCCTTGATCTAGAGTATGCTGTAACAGGCTCGAGTTGTGGTTCGGTCGGCATCAGTAGCCATGTTCCAGTTCAGTCAAACAGCAACTTCGGTGTTACAAATGTCCATAGGCGTCGGTAAAGACTTTCCATCAGTTTGTGTGCTACACTACGAAAAAGATGAACTCAGCTACTTACAGTTGCGTTTTTTTTTGGCGCCCCATTGCTATTCACCAACAAATACGTCGTCAAGACAACGTGAACAAAGTATAGTACACTTAATAATATATTATACAGTCGACTCTCGTTAATTCAAACCTGCGATAATTCAAAGTTATCATGAGTTCCCCAGAAAATTGTTTTATATTTCGAACTAAATCAATATATTTTTATGCACTTGGTAATTCGAACGAAAAATCATAGCTGCGTAACGAAACGACGCGTTAATTCAAACTCATCGGCGTCAAACACTCGACAATTCGTAAAGGATCAGGTCCTTTTATAAACTAGCCCGAGTAATCCATCGAGTTGAAAATGTGTGCCCGCTGCTGACAAGTTCAAACTTGTGTCATCGTACACGAGCTTTTGTTTTTGTAATGATTATGTAGTTTGACACACACTTCCGCGTGCATTGGTTTGTATAGTTAAGTTTCAGTTACTGTTACTCTTTCGTTGGTTGTATACAGATTAAATAAAATTTCATGTTAGTTATGAGTTCTAAAAAGTATAAATGCTTGACGATTGCTGAAAAGAAGAAGTTAATCGAAAAAATAGAGTGAGGGGAGAAGAAAAGTGATGTTGCAAAAGAATTTAAGATTCCTCTGAGTACTCTCTCAGCAATTATAAAGCACAAGGAGAAAAATTATGCTGCTCGAACTGTTGGAGTACGGAAAAGTACTACTAAAGATGAATTTCCTCGTCTGGAAGAAAGCCTGGTCATTTGGCTAAGACAGCTTAGAGAATAAAAAGTGTCTATCAGCGGAAACTTGTTAAAGGAAAAAGCAAAAGAGTTTGCGTCTACTCTAAGCATCAAAAACTTTGCGGCAAGTGAAGGGTGGCTTACAAATTTCAAAAAAAGAAATGGAGTTGTGTTTTAAAAAGTTTGTGGGGAGAGTGGAAGTGTTAATGTTATTGAGCAGTCTGAGCAGCAGCAATGTTCTTTGAAGCCAACCAATATAACAGATTTCTTTATTAATTAATACACATTATGAATATATACACTATGTACCTCTAAACTTTTGTCATTTGTTCTCATTGTTAAAGAATAGAAGTTAGCAAATATGTATGTAATACATAATTTGATTATCAACACTCAATAATTCAAAGTTTTATTTCTTTTCTCTCAAAAATTTCGAATCATTTGATATTTCAAACACTCGATAATTTGTAATATTTTAAGAGTCCCTCGAGTTTCGAATTGACGAGAGTCGACTGTAGTAGATAATAAAATAATAATATTACTCACCTATAATTACTCTGGTAGCACAAAGCAGCGTACAAGGTGAGCGTGTGCGAATGGAAACTCAACAACTTGTCCATCTCTATCAGCTCCAGGATGTCGATGCACCGGTCTTCCTCCGGTATGTGCAGTGCCAGCATGGAGACCGCATCTTCGCACAGCATCGACCAGCCTCGGATATCTGATAGCTTCAGAGCATGCACTTGCAGGGACTGGTTGGGTACCTACAAGAGTTTGTATAACTTAAATATTAACTGTAAATTATGAACTTTAGGGTACTGTAAGTAGTTTAGCAGAAACGGAATCCTTATACAAACCATACGTCAGATCCTCCGTTTGTCGAAAAATTCTTAAAAAATTCGAGGTGAAGTGAAAAGGGCAAGATTTATTGAATAGTTTATGTGATGTTAATTAAATTTGAGGAATTGGTTTTCTACATTTTAGTATACCATAACCAAATAAAAAACAAAATGGATCTTCTCCACACACACGTCATAATTATTGTTTTCATACAATCATACAATAAACACTTCCTTTTTTAACGCTACAATAGAACGTTCTAGCATTCATAAATGCTAGAACGTCTATTAACACTTCACTGTGTCGTTTTGGATTGTAATATGTATGTTATATTTTAACAGCACAAGTTTGTTGTAGATGTGCGTATATGTTAAGGAGATCTACAAGCTCATATTGTAATCGTTTAGCTTTAGTGGCAATTAAGTTTAACAAGAAAGTTTGATATTCATGTGAGTGTTGAAATTTTTTGCTGTGTATATTGACATTTCGTCGTCGTCTGTTATATTGCTAGTCAGACTAGCAAAATTATGAGGTTGATCTTTGATACAGTAAATAGATAGGGATATCTAAGCTTTTAAGATCGTAAATATATGTTCTATCGTGTCGTGTTCACTTTATAGTGTTTCTAATGTAAAGTGAAAAATTCTAAAAAATATTCAGATTGTATATTCAAAATTAATTTCAACGGAAATTGATTTGGGTAATCTATTAAAAAGTTTTTGAGATATGGAGTATTTTCGATCAAATAAGTTTTTTATGGTTCCGCTGTCAATGACGAGAAAAGTAAAAATTTGTCATTATGCGTGGTCTAGAAAACACTTACCCGATTTCATTCAATATATGAACGAATGAAAACATTTTATTGATTACCAAAAATTAAAAGTATGTTCTTAATTTCTAGGTGCAATAAATGTTGAACAATAATTATGTGCGTAATCTGGTTACACAAGTTCTGTTATAAGCACTTCATTAATTTTGTTAAAGAAGTTTTTACGCAAGTTTTCCAACGGTATGATAATGTTTTCAAAACTTCTTTTTACTCTATTAAAAGAACAATCTTAGCCTGGCCCACTGATGTGGTTTCAGGCATTGTACTTCGAGCCTCTGCGGGAATTGGGGTATGACGTGTTTGTCGCTTGTCGGTAAAACAGCAGCATTCATTCAGCTTAGTAGACTTTTCATTTGATATAATTTCTTATGGATTTTTGTACACCAGTTTCCCAATAACTGCCCTCTTACTTAATAGGCTCTCTTAACTCTTAAAAAACCCTACCCTTGCCCACTGATGTGGTTTCAGGCACTGTACTTTGAGCCTCGGCGGGAACTGAGGGATGACGTGTTTGTCACTTGTCGGTAAAACAGCAGCACTCAGTGGAAGACTCATCGCAGATCGACCCAATTCGATTTGAAGGATCTCCCTCGATGTAGCTTCAACGAAGATCGCTGGAAACAGTTTTGTTTCTGGTTCCATCTGGGGATATGGTCAGAATTTAATCAACTTATTCAGGAGGTACTTTATATCTGAAATTTAAGTACATTTTCTAAAGCTAATCATTATTCTGAACTAGAGATGGTCATTTTGGAATTCGAATATTATTCACAGATCGAGTTTTCGCTTAACAGACCAGATGGAGGTCTTAAAGAAAAAAATAAGAATCAATAAGATCCAAAAAAATAAGATCACATATATCATTTCAAATAAATGGACAACCCATATTGATTACACGCATTTTAACAATATTTCAATGATTCTATTATTATATGTACAGTTATACACATTCTAAATATTTTATATTCTATTCGAAACAATTTCTATATGGGCCGAAGATTTTCCAAGGACTTTAATACTGTATCATACCTTGAACTTAATGCTAGTCTCCTTTCCTTCACACGTGAAAGCTACCGTGCCAGTGGAGGTATCAACTGAGCATCCGATGAACATGCCTTGAGAAGCGCCTTTAGCTGTTGCTTCGGCCATCACTTCATTGTACAGCTCATCTGCACGCACCATGTAGCATGACTGTCGACTCACGCTGGACAAATCAAATCAAAGATGCAGAAAACTTTTTTCAATACTATGTTTTAGAATACATATACTATCATGAATTGAGAGCCACAATATAAATTCGTCTAAAATGACTGTTCATTTCGAAGCAGTAGTAGACATCCTAAAATTGATTGTTTAACGGATACGTAGACCTACCTGAGTTCCAATTCTGACCTCTTTAAATTAATTAATTCTTTGAATAGGGTTAAATGGTCCTTGCTAGATATTAAGTTTTCCAAGCCAATTGGTATCATAGAGAACTGGAACATTATCAGTTCTATTAGATTATTGCTTGCCGGTCACAACTATTTTTACGTCGTCTAAACGCACTCGAAAGGTCACTACTCATGCTACGGTCCTATTCACCGGACAGGTGTGAAAAGTACACCAGAATGAGTATTCCAACAGATTTGCGCAGTTTTATAATAGGTTGGGGAAAAAGTCTTTACGCATATAGTATGTATGAACTTGTTATAAGATCTCTTTGGCTATACCATTTGTATCCGGCTGGTTTTGGTATCATTAAAAAATTTTAATTTTAAAGAAGACAATTCCAAATTCAAATTAGGAAAATGTGTGATTTGTTTTTCTTGTTGTTAAAATGAGTGAATCTAATGAAAAAATTCGATACATTTTAAAATTTTACTACAAAAAAAATGCAACACAAGCCACGAAAAAAATATGTGATGTTTATGGACCTAATGCAGTATCTGTGAGAGTAGCACAAATTTGGTTTAAGCGTTTTCAATCTGGAAATTTTGATATCAAAGATGCACGTCGCTCTGGTCGCCCTGTTACGGACAAAATTGATGCCATTTATGAAAAAGGGGAGCAAGATCGGCATATTAGTAGTTACGATGTAGCTGAAGAACTGGGAATTGACCACAAAACGGTTTTGGCGCATTTGAAAAAAGCTGGGTACACAAAAAAGCTCGATGCCTCATGAGCTCACTGAAAGAAATCTAATGAACCGTGTACTCATTTGTGATTCTTTATTATGACGTAATGAAACCGAACCATTTTTGAAGAAGCTGATAACTGGTGATGAAAAGTGGATCACGTACGACAAGAACGTGCGAAAAAGATCGTGGTCAAAGGCCAGTAAGGCTTCACAGACTGTGGCGAAGCCCGGGTTAACTCGCAACAAGGTGATGCTGTGTATATGGTGGGATTGGAAGGGCATTATTCATTATGAGCTGTTACCGCCAGGCAGGACCATCGATTATGAACTGTACTGCGACCAGCTGATGAGATTAAAGCAAAAAGTTGAGAGAAAGCGGCCGGAATTAATCAACAGAACAAAATGGTCTTTTACCATGACAACGCTAGACCTCACACATCTTTAGCCACTCAGCAAAAATTACGAGAATTTGGCTGGGAGGTGTTAATGCATCCGCCGAATAGTCGTGACCTTGCACCTTCAGATTTTCACCTGTTTCGGTCTCTGCAGAATTCCTTAGCAGTGCCAGGTTAAAATCACGAGAGGACTTCCAAAACCACTTGTCGCAGTTTTTTGATCAGAAGCCCCGAAATTTTTATAGCAATGGGTTCACGTCCCTACCTACATACAAGATGGCAAAAAGTTATCCAACAAAATAGCACCTACATACTTTAGTCAAATGTAAATAAACTTTATAAAAAAACCTTTTGAATTTTTATATAAAATGCGAAAAAACTTTTTCCCCAACCTAATATACGCAACCGATCCGGAAGTCTTGCGCAGTTACACCTGTATATGTAGACCTGTCTCTTACTCACTAGTGTTTTTTCTTTACATTTAATGTGTAATTGATATAGTTGAGCAGATAAGTAGTTTTTTGAGTCGAAGTAGCGGATCAAATACAGTCGACTCTCGATAATTTGAAACTCAAGGGACCAGATATAAATTTCAAATTGTCAAGAGTTCAAAATAACCAGCGTTTACTTATGGAACTTATGGAAAGACATTTGTTCTTGGATTCATTTTAATAGCACAAATCAAACATTAACATGACTCATTAACGTTTGAAAGAAGACTGAAATGCGAACTTACTCATATCTCATTTATGTAAACAATTGACAGGTCCGTACATGTATGTAAACAAACGACAGGTATGTGCATGATAAATGCTTCAAATTATAGAGAGTAGGAAAGCCTGGACTTCGAATTATCGCATGTTTGCGAGCAAGATAATATTCCTTCAACTCCAAATTACCGAAGGGACCAATTAACATTGATTTTATTCAATTTATCGAGTATTTTTCAAGAGACCGGAAAAAAAATAATTATCGAGAGTAGACTGTATAATTAAATCATATGTAGACATGTTTTTATTGGTTCTCACTACTACCCGAACGCTCAAGTGATTCTCAAAATTTAAATAAGAACAAAACTGGGTTGGCGTCTGTTTACTCTCAAATATTGGTATTATTTATACTTACTTCTCAATAACTCTGTCATAGTCATCTGTAATTATGACAGAGGACTTCATGACTTTGTTCTGGTTGAAGTCCTTGGAGTGCAGATGATATTGAGTCGTCACCCAACCAATGTAGACATGAGTTGGGTCTTGACCTGGGAATATTCTGTAAATTAAAAGAATTACATTTACAAGGACGAGCAAATTAAATTGTTATATAACCAATGTCGTGGGTGCTTTATTCTAAGATGCTTATTAATAATCGAACATAGGTCTGCCAAGCTATATCAGAGGATAAAAGAGGATACTTGTTTATAACGTATCAAAACATCGTGATGAAACCTGCACTTAGGAGATAGCTGATGGTTCAACTCGCCAGGCTGCTTGGACAGGCATGGCGAGTACATTATCCGTTCCTCCCTAAGAAGTGGGGAGTCCCGAGTCCATGAGTGTGACTTTTAGGTCAATTTTCAACCTCAGCCCTCGGGAGTCTCTTAGGGAACGCTTTAAGGAAATCGGTATTATGACGGTCGCCTGCCAATATATCTTTAATAATATAATTTATATTCGTAATAATTTGAGTGCCTACTAGCAGTATAAAGATGTTCACAATTTCAACACCAGGCATTGTAATAGACTGATATTGCCATCTTTTAGAATACAAAAAGTATTGTCCTCCTTCTTGGGGGCTGGTATACGCTTCTTCAACAAGATTCCGAGTGAAATGTTAGATCTGCCTTTCAATAAATTAAAAAGTATCTTGCTAAAAATGGGATACTACACTATTGAAGAGTACTTAAATGACAAAAGTTCATTTACATAGCAGCTCGCTCCAACCTCTTATACTATATTTTGTATAACGTTTTTATCTTGCCAAGCTTGTAAGGAGTTTATGGAGATATGTTGCAGCAAAAAAGAAATTAAAAATTAGTACGTCATATCTTTATTATAACTGTAATAATATTTTTCTTTACTTTTATTGTGTCTCTGTCTCATTGAATATGCACTGTTTGCTAGAACTCCATTAATTCTTCAAAAGTCTATCTGTAACATACTTCTGTATAAAACTTTAAAAAAAAGAAAACTTGAGATATAAATAGAATGAGAAATATGAAGAAAAACAATTTTTAGCTGGACGTGTTGCTGGGGAGTTTCTTGCCGCTCCTTCTCCTTAACAGCAATAACACGTTGCGAAGCGGTGTACATAGACTGGGAAGTAAAATTAAATTTTAACCTATATGTATGACCTTCAAAAAGTGTTCTCCAGTGGAACTTATTTTGAATCAAAACTTTTGAATTTTGAATTTGAATTTTATCGACTGTTATTAATATAAATTAGAATTTAGGAAAATATTAAATGCTCTATGAAACTCTTTGCCTACCTCACACCATAGAAGTACTCGTTGATGAGCTTCAGGCATTCAGCATCGAAGATTTCGTTCCCGACGGTTTCCGTTGGCGATGCGGACAAGTTGCTCGTGGTCATCTGCTTCCTGTCTTGGGGCGGCGTTGCCACCTGTTGAGGCAACTAAATGTCAAATATTATTTATCGGAAATCTAAATAGACGATAAGTACGTTTACTATAGAAAAATATAGGAAACAATCGCTACGACAAGTAAATTGAAATCTTGCATTTCTACTATAAATCATTCTTCGCTCGCTCTTTGACTCAATATAGAAAAACAAGACTCAAACTGAATCGCTCAACGGAAGAGTGGTCAAATTCACGTTACTGTAAAGTATTTTTCTCGATTATTTTTAATAGATGTCACAAAAGACCGCTATGGTTTCGAAGATTTACAAATAAAGACAAAAATATTTAACTATGTTACTATACATTTGTGGGTTATGCTACTCTTTCGCCGAGCGATTCAATTTTCAAGCAAGGTGTTATTAAAACTAGCCATATATATTAATAAATTATATTAAACTTATATTTAATTTCATAACTAAAAATAACCTTTTCATAATAGGGTTTAAATATATTTAAATTTTGATGAAAACTTTAATAGCTAAAGTTAAATTTATATAAGAACTAGCTGATGCCCGCGATTTCATCCGCGTAGTGCGGTTTTTTAACTATCCCACGGGAACTTTTTAATTTTTCGGGATCAAAAGTATTCTATATGTTGACCAGGGATATAAGCTACCACCATACAAAATTTCATTTAAATCGGTCCAGTCGTTTCGGAGATTAGCCGGTACAAACAGAGAAACAAAAAAATTGAAAATATTCGAATTAGTTCTATTTCACTTCTTACATCCCCCTGACTCGGTTTTTAGCATTTTTTTCATTGTACAGAAATTCGACCTCTACAGTTTTATTATATGTGTAAGGTACGTTAGTTAAATGAACAAAAAATAAGCAGTATGACTTAGATTAATTATTTTCTAAACATCACATAATTAACAATAAGGTTATAGACAGACGGTCCGTCCGTCCAGACATGACGAACTTTTCTCAGAACAATAACAAAAGCTAAATTAAAAACTTTATTATTGTTATTATATCGTCCTATTTAAAATACTTTCGTGAATGACGTCTTGACCATAATGATTATTCGGCCTATTTAGGCCTATGGTATAACTAACTAAAGATTAATTTCCGTTTGAGAGTACTGTTTTTAAGAATGTTATATTAAGCGGTCTTGTCTTTTTGTCCATGATTAGTCACTAAAAATAATAAGATCGGATACATTATGAAACATGGCCACACCAAAAAATCAAAAGTTAATTTTGTGTAACTCCCGTTTAATAAAATTTCATCGAACAAGCTGAGTTACAGCTCTTCTATTCATACAAGGTACACATGTATGTGAGTAAAAGAGAAACCATCTTAAGTTTATATTGTTTAGGACGAGTCACAAATGAATATTAACAGATGGATTTTATTCATAATTTACGACTAGTTCTCATTAAGTTACTATTTTAAAAATATGTATCTACAGTCCATAATTTTGCTTGTAAAGACCAACTTTGCACAGTTGCCTCTAGCAACAACAATACAACAACCTAAACAAAACATGTTCTATATTATGAACATCTGTTCCTAACACGTTCTCACTGTTATAGATGAAAATAGTTCAGTTTTATCTATATTGTAGCTATTTTAATATGATTTTTATAGCTTTGTCATTGTTCTGATGCTCGGGCTTCATCTGCGATAATGTTATATGCGACTTACTTACTTATTTATAGCGTTAAAAAATAACGCATAGTATAATATATATATATATATATATACACCAGTTATTTCTCAATGTTTAACATCATTCACAATTAATAATAATATCGCATCTCAAATTACGCATTAAACCCATCGATACATCTGCGTGAAACCGTCTATAACGCTATCCCATATGAAGCAGCAGCATTTGTGAAAATTATTGTTAGCTAAATGACGTAACGTCAACATGACTTACGTTTAGACCCAATTGACTCCCATACAAGTTGGGCCTGCTCGTTCTCGGTTGCATGGCGTTATATCTTTGATTGGCCTTTATATCATACGAAAAAATCAAAATCAAACAACTTATAAAACCAACAATGATTGCACAATGAAAGAATTTATTAATCGTGTATAGAAGTTTTTTAAGTGGGCCTCCAAAGTCAAATTCTAAAGTATATAGGAAAAAGCGAATAACACTCAAATGAGTCTCGGGGCCAATTTTGAAGAAAACTAAACGAATATCATTAGATTTTTGTAAAATCAATTAGCCTAGTCAAGAATCCAATCCGCTGATTTCGAAAAAAACTGTATTATTACACCAAATCATAGTGTAGCTTAAATGGATCAATTTCTATCACGGAATCTCAAACCGCAAATTAAGATAAAGGATCAGATTTAACTATTAATTCTACTGAAGTATACATATATTTTTTTTTAATGGCATCAACGTACACGGCATTGATTATGCCAATGTCGAAGTTTTAGAATGAAAAGGAATAAAATTTGGCCAGTTTTTACATGTTATCTGCAAACTCTAATATATAAAATGCATAATAATAATATATAATTCTTACTTATATATGTACAAATGTAAATAATTTGGGGCCAAAAAAATATGTGAATATATAGTACTTATAAATGCATTCTCGTTTATGCATTTACAGCAGCAATTAATGTCTAATTCATTTTTATAGAATGACCATTCTTTCAATGTGCAAAATAAAGTTAACAACTTAAATGAGTAGCGTCTTTTAGTCACATTTATGACGCCATACCAGATAAACTCAAAATGAGCATATGAATTAAGGAAAAAATGTATTAAATAACAAAGCCTTCAAAATTAGAAAAACATAACACTTAAGTAAAATCATATGCAAAAGTATTTCATTATAATCATATTTCCCATCGTATGTTGGTTATTTATGATTTTTTCAATAGAGAATATACATGCAATTCCTATGTTAGAAACTTTTGTTTGATATACTTAACACCATTGAATAACACCTATAACGTTATTATATATGAGTATGCCTTTTAAGTACGAATTTAATTTATAAAACCGTATATTCGACTATAATATTTTCTTATGTTTTCGCGATTAGTATATGAAACCTCGGAATAATAAAAATTAAATAAATTATCGCGCTTAAAACCGTTAAAACGTAGTTTTATTACGTATTATATACGACTATCAAATATAATCTACAACAAATACATTGAAAATAAAAAACGTTCAAAATCTTCTTTTTTATTCTTTTATTGCATGAGTTCAGCAGGCAGACAGCCCACCTGATGGAAAGCGGATACCACTGCCTATAGTCATTTGCAAAACCAAAGGCATTACAAATGTACTGCTGCTCTCTTAAGGAAGACTGGAACATGGCCACTAATGCCGGAACACAACTCATGGCTGTTATCGCGGCATACTCTAGACCAGGGGTGGTAGCCACCTGGTTGTGGGTTATTTAGTCACCTCTTACGACAGGCCGCCCGGCCGCAGGAAATTGTATTCTTTCTCCATTCCTGCACGGATACAAAAATACGTAAATTTTTTAAATCGCATCATGCGTTAAATAAATCGTGACGTTGAAGTATACGTTTAAATAGAGAATTTAGCATTTACTGAAGGTTTGTATAATTTTCAAAATACCAATGTTGTTTTGACATCAGTGTTCACAGCATGAATGTGCTGGCAAACTATACATTTATTAACACGGGAAAATTAAAAATAACAGTTGGTTGGTGCCATGGAAGATGGGACGCAAGTTGTGTTGATACTTTGGCGGCTTCCCATGTCCCAATCACAGTCGTGACAGCCGGGGCTGCTGCCGCACACCCTGTAACGCCGCATATATGTGTCCATTAGTAATGGGTTCATATTTGTGGCTTTCGGGGTTGAAACCCTGGGGTCGTGGGGGCCTGGAGCTCATCACCTCTATCGAGACCTCTGAACGCGTCTAATTGAGGTCTCGCGTGACCAAAAGACTGGCTTGCACCTAGGGCAACGCATAAGCGTTGCCATCCAACGTGGAAAGGCGGCCAGCATTTTGGGCACGCTCCCCGCGGACAGCGACCTAGAGTATTTTTTACGTATAGATTGTTATTTAGTAAGTATAGTACATACAGTTCAATTTCAGTTTATTTTAATTTATTTAGAACTTAGTTTATTTTTAATTGTTATGAACATTTTGTGTAAAATTACAGTTGCATGAATAAAACAGTTGAATTGTTTCATTTTTGAATATAGTCAGGTATATAATTCATTCGACTGATTATTTTTATCTGATGATAGAAAAATCGGCCCTTAATCTTAAACTTCTTTAATTTCTTATCCATATAATGATAATAGTAATATTATTATCGGTATAAAATAAAAAATACTATGAATTTTTAATACTTTGAATAAATCGACTGCGGGCCAATCATTGCGTGAGGCGCCACTAATGGTATGGTTGCACATTTAGTGAAGTTTTATAACATTTATTTTGATGGTAAACTTTAACATAATTACCAAAGTTATATATTTACGGCTACTTACTAGATAGGTGATTAAAATATAAAAAAGATAATGACACGCATATTCCCTATTGCAAAACAATAATCGATTTTTAACGATGAATGTTTTGGAATTTAAGAGTTATTATAAATCAAATTCAATATGAAATCGATTACTTTGAGAATGATTTACCTGTGACACTTTGATCTGTGGGTTGGGACGCCTCATATTACTCCGCTCCGGAGACATCTCGGCATCGCTGAAGGGATCCGGCGTTTTGGATTTGCGCGATTTGCCACGATCGCCGCTTTCGCCGCGTTTGCTTTTGAAGAACCTATTAGAAGAACTCAAGAGATTATTTTTTGCTTGCCTATGTCATTATAGTAGGGCCTCGATCATTCAGACAGGCAAAAACAAGGCCCTTTGCAGATTATCCACGCGTCTGGATTGTGGTCTGCAATATTGTACTCGTAATCATGTTCAACTTAAGTTTCTTTCATTAATCATCGGAAAGTAAGTAAAGGCAAGCGAGACAAAGAAGACAAAAATATATAATAATAGAATATCGTATAACGTCTCACTGCTGGGCTCGGGCCTTCCACTATAAGAGAACGGACAGTATACCTGCCACGCTTGTCCAAGACGGCTTGGCAGGTTTGACATATCGGTTATCTCGAGGTGCAGATTTCATCACGATGTTTTCCTTCAGCGTTGTTAGCATGTGGTAATTGTAACAATATGCCCATAGGGCAAAAAACTGCGTAAGAGGTGCATGCGTTCCGGCCAGGATCGAACCCGCGCCCTCTGCTAGCCATTACGCTACCGACACGAAGTGATAGAATTTTCAAAATCGGATCAGGAGTATCGGAGATTACCCGGAACATCTAAACTCACAAACTTTACCTCTTTATAATATTAGTATATATTAATTAAGTCATCAACTTCTTACTCCATGATGCTCCTAGTTCTAAGTTCCACAGTATATCCAAAGAGGAAATTGTTACTTTTATATAGATACACCAATCCAGTTTAACGTCCTTTTTGTCAGATGTTTTTCTGTTCTCCTCGTTACATATCCATGCTTCCTTAATCTTCTTCCTCTCAATTTTTCACATTACTAATATCATAGTGTAGTAATAACGAGCAGAAGGAACACTCACTTAAAAGGCGATCGTCCCCTTTTGTCTTTCTTGTCATCAGGCGAAAGTGTTTGAGGCCCTCCCAAATCATATTTGGCCATCTCCGCTTCGCTGGTTGAACGATGCATACCATTCACTTGACCTGGAAACATTTTCAAATCAAACAGGTGGCCCGTGTAACAGTCAGCCCCAGCAAGATTACATATATCGTGTAAGACAAATCGCATGCAAGGAGGCAAATGTTAATAGCTGCTTTTCGGTCGATTGAAGCTTAGATAGCAAACAAATACTTGTTAACTCATCACCGTAGACTTTGTCCAACGAAACTAAGTCAGAAAAAGGTGGTTAATTGACAGCAATCTATTTGTTATCTGCGAGAAGTATCTTCTAGGTCAGCATTCAATTTTAAGTCGTCGTCTAATGCGAATTTACTTCATATAATAATATACTGTCCATTTTGACAGATAACATACTGTTATTTCTTCAGTTCACAACGAACAAAATATCGCAAACCTCGTCATCTAGTACAAATGTCAAATCATTTTAATAATAATAATAAGCCCGAGCCAGTTCTTGACAATGGTCAATATCTGCTCTACTAGGACCGATCAATTATCACAAATAGGACTATTGTTGCTAACAAGCCTGATATTGTGATAGTTGATCGGTGTGCAAGACGTGCTATAATTGTAGATGTCGCGATTCCCCATGATGGTAACCTCATGAATACCGAGAAAGATAAACAAATAAAGTATACTGATCTTGCTCACGAGGTTAGCGCCATGTGGAACCTGGACTCTACAATCATAGTACCGATAGTGGTGTCAGTGAATGGACTAATAGCGAAGAGCCTTGACCGCCACCTAGAAAGGCTCTCGCTTGGTATCTGGGTGAAGAGTCGGATGCAGAAGGCAGCTCTGTTGGACACGGCCCGTATTGTGAGGAGATTCCTATATCTGACGCCTTAACCGCCGATAGCCTGGACCCTAGGCCCTACTGCCGGCGGAGATCAGTTTTTACATTTTTTTTTAAATTAATGTACATATGTATAAGATATTTATAAGAAAAATGTAAAAAACTAGAAAATAAAATATAAATGTGAATAATAATAAAGTAACTGGCAAAATATTTGTTTCAGGTTGAAATGTTATAGGTGATTGTAGAAGACGTAACTAACTTATTATTATCTTGGATTGTCATTTTTAAAGATGATTTTAAGGGCGCGTTTCTTTAGTATCTCACAACGCCCAAAATGCTCCGTATACCGTTCCACTAGGCGACCGCGGTCGTAGTGGTCGTTGCGAAAACGTCAATAATGACGTCATAATTTTCGCTCACAGCGACCCATGTCAAGAGGTGGGTCGAATAACCGCTCCACTTGAGTTTACGACTGTGACGCCGGCAAGCAAGTGGAACAGAAAAAATCGGGGTCGTGACCACGGTCGTTCGGAGTGTCTAATGGAATGTAGCCTTTATGAAGTAACTGGTTTAATACATATAGTACTTGTCATTCTCTTACAGATAAAACTAAGCTCGCAAACAACAAAATAGGTCGACAAAATCATAAACCTGGTTGCAAACTATAATTCTGTATAGTGACGCCACGTGTGATCGAGCCTTTTCGGGGGGGTCTTGAAGGTTGCCTTTTCACTTTGGAGTTGGGCGCTTGCACATCCTCTTGGTTTTCGTCGTAGTGCAGACCTTTGGGATTATGAGGGGAAAACAAAAAAATGGGTGAAACTATTTTGGAAATGATACAGGGACGTGTACAAGTAAAATTGGTAACAAGACGAGACATAAGTAATATAATTTTGGATAAATGTAGAATTCTTCAAGACTGTAAATATAATACTGAGGTTAGGTTACTATCTTCTATATGTAAGGTGCTCTGGTCGTGCGCATTACTATAACTATGGAAATTTCTTAAACAAATGGAACGAATGGTAACATGTTTATATCTTGTAAAACCACCTCCTATCTTTTTTCCTCTCCTGTACATACCTTAGCAAGCGGAATAAAGGAGACGGCATGCGATGTTAATAGCATTGCAATAGTGGTCATCTTATAAAATTCACTTTTTTTCTAACCAACTGCAACGCGTACGCATCGTTTGAATATAGTTGACAATTTTCGTCTATATACTTATATATTGTTACGAGTCGCAGGACTCGAATTGAAATGCCGTTGAAATTATTATAGAATTTATTAGAACTATACAAACACACAGGTACAATTATAACTGAACACAACCAGTCCAAACATAATGCAGGAGATCGTAATTCAAATACACGTGCAAAGTCCGTCACTAAATAGATTACCGAATGTACACAAGTTTTACTTCGCTTGTGGTTATCGCTAGACTGCCTCATCTCTCAATTGGGGTATTGCTTTATACTGTACAAATACAATATGTTTGCTCGACCGCGTGGACTGAATTTCCTAGAATCACACCTGGCTAATGACTACCATAAAAGATTACAATACACAATGGGCTGTTTTTCTAAACACAAAGTAAACAAAAGAAGTCCAAATGCCGAAAAGGTAATAAAATGTCTATAGGTATGCAGGTGTCTTTTGTCGGCGTTCAGGTTGTACAATATCATCAAATTAGTTGAATTCGTGAAATTAGAACATTTGTGCGTGTCGTGCTAGCTACTAAGAAACAAGGAGAAATCATCGCTTCACTACATAAAGGTACTGTGCAATACTTCCTTTATATAACTGCCTGTATTTTTCTGTGTTCTATGTAGCTATATTTTCCATCCTTGTTCTATAGCTACCTGGATCGTTATACTAATCTGTTATACGCGGTAAGCACCAGCTCTCTGATCAACTTAAGTTGATCTAGCATTTTGCGAGTTCTTTTTAGAAGCTCATAACCTCAGATAGTAAGTAAACTTTAATATTATAAAACAAAATTTGGAAATTCTTGTTAGGTACTGTCATTATGATGGAAGTATTGCTTTTCATGTGTGTCTTTATGATTTATTCATTTCAACAAATATCAGTGAACATTTTTAGCTTGCACACGTCTAAATATGGATTGGAGAATAAACAATACAATACAGCTATTAACTTGTTATATGTGGTGCCCCTACGGTTTTCCACACAAACGAGGCCAAAATGATGATCACAATGATCAATTATGACCGTATGCTACCGCGATTGCAGCCGGTCTGTCCCGTCCATCGGTCGGCAGGGTGGTTACGAGGCTTCCCAGGAAACTCCACTCAGCACTTTCTCACGCGCATGCATGAGTCACCCACAGGTGGCTTGAATGTGGTGTTTTCTTTGAAATTTGTAAAGTTGTTGTGTGAGAAACAACAGCGTTGCCTCATATGTGTGGAAAACCGAAGGGTTACCACACATAACAAACTACAAAATGAATGTAGTAATTGATGCAAAACATGTGATACATTTAACATACTATGGAAAACTAATGAAAATAATAAAACTCTTGATACTATTTACAATTGTACACAACTCAAACTAAACAATCGTGTTCATACAAAAATTAACTCTACTAGTACACCAACATACACTCATTCAATAAAAAATCAATGAATTCAGTGAACCGTGCACCCGCGTAGGATACACAACTCTCGGCTAACTACTCATAACACTTCAAGTATTGTATAATGAGCAAGTGAGAAGACTGCTTTGACGTCACCGTTCACATGAATAGTTAGTTTAGTATCTGCATACCACGATACCACCACGGTACCAAAAATGTACTTAAAGAGGTGTTTGAGACAAGCCAATTAATCAGAATTTTTAAGAAACGCTGTATTTAAACAGGTTTGTCTTGTAAGCGGAGAAAGAATACAATTTCCTGGGTTGGGGCGGCCTGTCATAAGAGGCGACTAAACAACCCACAGCCAGGTGGCAGGGCATTTGCCCGACTGGATGGCTACCACCCCTGGTCTAGAGTATACCGCCATAACAAACTTGAGTTGTGTTCCGGCATTAGTGACCAGGTTCCAGTCTCCCCTAAGAGAGCAGCAGCACATTTGTAATGCCTTTGGTGTTGCAAATGTCCATAGGTGATGGTAACCGTTTTCCATCAAGTGGGCCGTCTGCCTGTCTGCTGAACTCCTGCAATAAAAAAATTTAAAAAAAAGCACTTTGCGTAATATTAAATGTATTTTTGCTTATAACTGTGGATTTAAATCACCAGCAGTTTATTCATTTTTTTAATTAATAAATCGGCCGACAACATGCACATTGTATATCCCTAACTGTGCAACTTGCGCTTGTGTTATGGGTAATATACAAACTACCACACTGGGGCAGATTCCAGACACCCAGACCATAGTAAATAACGGAAAGTTTGTTATCGAAATTTACCATGCCAGGAATCGAATCCAGAGTCCGTGACCTGCAGTGAGGTAAGCCAGAAAAAGGCTTAGCTCACTCAACCACATAAGCCGTCAATTATCTGATTAAAGCATTTTGTAGGAAGGTTTGCACTGAAAATCAGCGTTGTGTCGGATAGTATGTCGGCACAGCAATATGCTGAGTGCAAACCTTGTTTGCTGAATATGCGGCGTACAAATTCTCAAAATATGTTTTTATTTATGATAATGTTAGCAATGTAAGTACGATGCTATTACTTCAAATCATTTTCTTTCTTTCTTTGTTGTAATTTCATAGAAAGCATTACAAATGATTTACATACATTTAACTAATCCTATTTTCAATGGGCCTACCTACACTTGACTCTATAGTGGATTATACCCTTTCCAAGTATTATTTTTGTTGTATAACCTTCATGAGTGCTAATGGCATAGACAAAATATGATTATTGTATAGATTACATTTCAAATTTACTTCAATAAAAAATGTCGAACCTTAATACAATCTTTTACTTAAAAGATTATCCAACAATTTTACTTTTGACAGCTCGGTGACGGATCAATTAGTAATATCATAATGTGTTACCGACTCGATTTGTTATAAAATCGACTTCATTTGTAAATAAGATTTAATCGATTTATCTTATCTATATATTTTTGCTAGAAATACTATATATTGTAATGAATATATAGTATAAATTTCAATTAACATATTTGAAATAGACCATTTTTGTAATAAAGTTAAGATAAATGTAATAAAGTAGAACATTTTTTATTTTCGAATCGATTACTTTCGATTTATTTACGTATAGTGTGGATGGTTTAATAGTCTGTGCGCTACATGACTCACAGAACTTCACTATTACGTCACCCACAACAATAAAGTACGACATTTATGTCATTTGTTTCATGTGGGCTTTACTGTCAAGAAATATGTAACTTGATAGACGCGCAAACGTCAAAAGTAAAATAAACGCTTGGAATCATTACAATCACGATGTTGACATACACCTTCACCACTGGATCTACTTCGTACATAATTATCTATTTCAATCGATTTAACTATCCAAATACAATACTTAATTACAAAACCTACCTTTAATATCAGTCATAGTGAATCCACTCCTCATAATTTGGTCGATGTGAGCAGGTATTTGGGCTTCGGTGGCTTCCTTCATCAGAATTTGCTGACGCTCCTTGATTTCTATCCATCTTCTTGCTTTCTCGCTCTCGCTATTAATAGACATTAAAAAGTAGTTAACAATTTGCAAATTAAGATGTTTTGAAACAATATTAATAAAATGTAAGTAATCGTACAATAATTATGTATACCACCATTGCCACTCCTAATCAGCAATATTCTTGTCACGAGTTGTCTGGAAGAGATAAAACCGCCCTTTGTACACAATTAATTAGAATAATACTAGTTCGTAAGTTTTCTGTAATGTGTACATTAAAGGGTTATCTATCTATCTATCTATCTATTACTCCATAATACACATCATGGGGCAAAAGTTCAAACGCCGTGTTTCCAAAACTTGCGATTAGCGACACGACCTTTAAGTTTTTGCAGGTCTGTACATAGCATAACTAAATCTATACATATAACAAAACTGTAGAGGTCGAATTTCTGTAGAATGAAAAAAAAATGCTAAAAACCGAGTCAGGGGGATTTAAGAAGTGAAATAAAACTAATTTAGATTTTTTGTTTCTCTGTTTGTACCGGTTAATCTCCGAAACGACTGGACCGATTTAAATGAAATTTTGTATGGTGGTAGCTTATATCCCTGGTCAACATTTAGGACTTTTGATCCCGAAAAATTAAAGAGTTCCCGTGGGATAGTTAAAAAAACCGCACCACGCGGACGAAGTCGCGGGCATCGGCTAGTAGTAAATATTAGTACGGTAACTTGGACCAGTGTGATTTATTGTTCTCATCATCAAAATAATACCGCAGTTTTTGGTGATCAATGCCGCCTGATGGGGTATGAATATCTATAATATTGTTACGACTTAGCCAAAATTCCACGAAGCACAACAACAAATGCGAATCAACACCTGCGGCCATAAACCCCAAGTTTTATTACCACCCGCATTTGCACTTCTTTTGTTTTCTTTGTATTTAATATTTGTAATTAGAAAAGCCGCCTATTGTGTGTTGTAATCTGTTCCGATAGGCAGTGGCCAGGTGTGATTCCGCGAAATCGGGTGCACGCGATGAGGTAGACATATTGCACCGTGCAGAATAAAACAATGCCCGAACGGAGGAGTGAGGCAGTAAACGACGATTACGATACGAGCTAGACGTGCACATTCGATAAGCGATATAGTGGCGGATTTTGCGCGTGTTATTTAATTGTGCATTACATGTGGACTTATTGCGTCCGGTTATATTTGTGCCTATGTTATACGTGTTTGTATAGTTCTAACAAATCCTATAGTAATTCCAAACGGCATTTTGATTCGAGTCCCGTAACGCGTAACAATATTATAAAATTCTAAACATGCCTTGTCTTGAAGCTATTAAAAACAACAACTGGAATAGGCTATATAAACGACGGAGAACACGATGCAATTTTTTTAGATTAAGAAATCTAAAAAAATTGCACCGTGTTCTCGGCGAATCCCGAACAAAAAGACAAACAGACAAGAGTCTGTTTGTCTTTTTGTTCGGGATTCACGTAAAAACTACTGCACCGATTTGGATGCGGTTTTAACTGATCGAAAGCAAAGTCGTATACTTAAAATCTTCTCTACTTTTTATCCTGGGAATCCAACGAAATTTTTTTTGTAAATGGTTTAAAATGGCCACATAAAAAAAGTCGAATTCCAATGTAATTTTTTCACTGACTGATAGCAAATTTTGTGTAATAAAATGTGTGATAGTTTTTATCTCGGGAATCCCGCGGGAATTTTCCCGGGAGCGGTTTGTTGTTGTTCGGGTGCCTAAAAATTAGCTTATTCCGACACAATTTTCACTAAAACGAGGGCTTACATTCTTTTTGAAATGCTGCGGTTTTTTGTGTCCCAGGAATCTCGCGGGAATTTCAAGTCAAGCGTAGACGAAGTCGCGGGCATATCCTAGTCAATATATATAGACATATGATATTGCGATGTTTGTAGGCTACAAGAATCACGATCACAGGGCTCCATAAAATTTAATTATTGTGCTTCTAATGGGGTACTGGACAGCTTAAGCAACTGAGACATTCTCTATCCGAGTACGAGATGTCAGAGCCTCTTTGGTTTTGAATACGTTGTGACGTCACAATTGTAACTAGTCAAACATTTAGCTTATTGATGATTGATTATTTTTTAAACAGTAATTAAAATGATTACATAACATGATATTTCAAAATTATAGAATTGATTGAATATGACTGTCACATACCCTCTAATAATAGCACAGATATGATAGACTATAATGAGACGTATCATCAGATGGAAGTTATAAAATACAAAATCATCTTTATGTTTAAGGTACTAATTTGAATATTAATACATTTATGTGTGTATCGGGTTTATCAGCTCAGGTTAAATACTCACTCAATAAATTCCGGATGGCATATAACTGGTAAGGACAATCTCAAGAACTCCCAGTTCGCTTTCTCCATAGTCTCGAATGTATTGTGGGATATCTTCAAACACGGTGGAGTATCTAAAAACATATTAAGTTATATTATCATTATTATTGTTACGACTTAGCCAAAATTTCACGAAGCAAGCCGACAAATGTGAATGCGCACCTGCCGGCCATAAAGCTCAAGTTTATTACCTGCCCGCATTTGCACTTCTTTTGTTTTCTTTGTGTTTAATATTTGGAATTAGAAAAGCCGCCTATTGTGTATTGTAAACCTCTCTGGTATATTGTAAGCTGAGTATAAAGGGATGCCCGAACGGAGAGATAGGCATTCTAGCGAGAACCACGATCAAAGCAAGACGTGTACATACGATAAGCGATATAGTGACGGACTTTGCGTGTTATTTAATTGTGCATTATATAAGGAATTATTGATTCCGGTTATATTTGTATCTATGTTATACGTGTTTGTATAGTTCTAATAAATTCTATAGCAATTCCAAACGGAATTTAAATTCGAGTCCCGTAACTCGTAATATTATGTTTGCGTTCTCTATGATTTGAACAAAGGGGAGTGTTTCGAGGAACTGTTTAATCTGATGCACGAAGCCACACTCCTACAATTGCATTATTTGCCATCGATGAGATATAGAATATAATATTTAAAGTCATCTTCATCTATAAACATTTATATATTTTGTAGATATGTATTTGTATGTTACGTATACCACCATCGCCATTATCATCTCAATTCATTCCTTGGGTTGTCTGGAAGAGATCGCTTTTTAGCGATAAGACCGCCCTTTGTACATAATTAGATATAATTTTAGTCTTTAAGTTTATTTTTGTATTGGTGTATAATAAAGTGTTATCTATCTATCTAATATTCTTGGGTTAATGTCGCGTACAACAACGATTAGAGGGGACTTCCCGCAGAGGTTTTCAAATCAAATTAGCCATCTACATTTTAGCCTAACTCTGGCAATAAAAATAATAATTCTACATTGTATCTGACATTACTATTTCAGATAAACTTTTTCTCCTCGAACATCCATTACGAAAAAGCTAAAGTTTATTTGGTTTCTCCTTCCTAAATACTTTAAGTTGTGGTAAGTAAAGTATGAAATACCAGCATCGGAAATGCTAACGAAAGGGAACATAAGTAATGGTAGTTGAAACACACCTGATCCAGCCGGTATTCTAGTTACATCGATCCTAGTGTCAATCATCTCGTCTGTGTTTTCGAAAATCGGCTGGTCTTTTGTGTACCAGTGAGTTACATCTCGTTTCATATTTCTGAAAATTAAGCATATACCTCAATTAAATTGACAGTTACCGGTTATAGATGGATAGACTCTACGAAGAATAACATGAAGATTTGTGGTGTGATAGAGGCTGTATGTCAGAATGTGTCAGAATTTAAGTTTATTATAGTAATACTTACACACAAAATGGTTCATAACCTTCTTGCAGACCGCAAGTTGTGAAGTATTTCAACGAATTTACGTCTTGACCGTAAGTCAACCTGAAATATTTTTTATACATTACTTTTATATACATTGACGACCTCTGTAGTTGAGCGAGCTAAGCTTTACCCGCCTTACTCATTGGAAAGCAGTGGCTCCGGGTTTGATTCCTGGCATGGTAAATTTCGTAAATGGGCTTTCTGTTATTTACTATGTGGTCTGGGTGTCTGAGATCGGACCTAGAGTGGTCCGTTGTATATTACCCATAACACAAGCGTAACTTGCTTGTCTTGGGGATATACAATGTGTCTGTTTGTCTGCCGATTAATTATATTTATACCAGGATATCCCGCGATTTTACCACGCTTGACTTGAAATGCCCGCGAGATTCCTGGGATAAAAAAATATCACATATTTTATTACATTAAATTTGCTATCGATCAGTGAAAAAATCACATTGGAATACGATTTTTTTTAATCTGGCCTTTTTAAATCATTCCCAGAAAAATTCCCTATGTTTGCCTGCCGATAAATATTAGAAATTTAAAAAACTGTTTGACCTTTTATACCAATTTATTAGTTAAAAAAAACATCTAAGCTAGCTTATGTATTACCGTTCACGCGATATCGCGTGTTCATCGCCAAAGAGTTTCTAAGCTATTCTATTTATAGGACTCTGCAGCCATAACAAAATTGATAATTAAAGTGATATTTATTATATTCAAATACTATGTTTATTGGTAAATATTTAGAGTACCTACACATGTATAATGGGGTAAAGTTACCTGGCCTTTTGTCCAACACCCAAAGTGCAACCTGGCACGAAATTATCACCTTGCACATCTGCGAATGTGGTTTCGCCACCCAAAGCGTCCATGAGCAATTCGCCGTTCAAAGAGAAACCTAGCAGAAAATTAAGTAATATACAAACAAAAAAATAGAATTCCGTTTACAAAAGTATAAAAATATGCAGTTTTATCCTTGATGTATTTATTCTTCATGCTTTTTTAGCCCTTAATATGCGGATTTTAAGTTATATCTCTTAAAGATAATTTATAATGATAAACATAAATAAATTATATTAAACAAAACACTATTATTCTTTATTTACTTGTGTGTCCCATATCAATGTCAGTTAGGAACATTCCCAAAACATTGACCTCGTTACCTCGTTGGGTGACAACGGTTATGACTACTGTTGTCGAATAAATACTTATTTATTTATATGTTATAATACTGGCCACTTAATTTTACATTATTATAATTAAAAGAAAATCGAGTTGGTTGTGATTCGAACGTAAAGAAAAAATGGTGTTTTATTTTATCTAGACCCATTTTGATTATTATTTACGTATAATTTTGCCTCATTGGGGTCAATTACATCTGGCGACCGTGACAGGACCGATATTGATATTGTACTGATTTTAAAAAACTATTTATTTTATTATATCTAATACAATAAGAATCATTTAATAAGATGAAACATAACTCTAGGAATGGAAATAGCTCATTTAAAGATATAACTTTTTTAAAATCCTACATAACTAAATGGCGCTTTAAAATGTGCCATTATATCCCTAGTATTTTTCTTGTATACTAAAAACTAAATAAACTTTGAATTATTTCGTAAAACATATCTTTGTTAGACACTTATTAATATATTAGTTGTACAAACATAGGTACATTAGAAATTATTTTTCACACACTAAACACTATTGTAACTTCTAAATAATTTTCATACCAAGCAAAACAGTCCATATTTTTAGTAAACAAAAGGGAAATGTTAGTATGAACTTAAATCATCTAAAGGATAAGGGTTTTACAAATTGTTATTCGAGGTCAATGAATAAATTTATTCCAAAAGATTATTTTTTATACATTTTAAAGTAAAAGGAACTTATAACACTTTCATTGACGGTCACTCTATGTTGAGTGTTTACAGTGTCTTATTCTGTATATCATGCGACGTTGCGTGATGAACTAATAATGTTTCGTAACACGAATATAAAAAGGCATATCGACCATTGTAAGAAACCCTTATTATCATAAGAAATATGATAAAATTGTCTTATAATAGAATATATACAAGATCTTGTAACTATAAACGAGTTGAGCGTTTTCCTGGCTTCAAAATTATTTAAAATGTTAAATATTTTTCTATGTATTATACGTGACAAGCAATAAAGTATTTTATATGCGTCTATTTAGACATATGCACTTTAAGAAGATGCAATTTGGAATAGATGTAACTACTAAATTATATTGTTTTAAAGATTACCTCCATGTAGATTTAATATGATCTAAAAAACTTTATTCAAAGGCCTCGATTAATCCGTTCAGTATTTTCTATGGAGTCCTAACGTATCTCTACTTGAAACTAGTTATACAATACTGTTACGATATTTGTAAGAAGCTATTGATGTTCACAGCTGCTGTGCATATTGTCCGATAAAGCAAGCAAAGCGATGCGGTCCAAATATTATGAATTTTGAAAGCGTCAGCTTGGAAGCTGATTATTTAAGCTTTTAGCTTGATGTGGCAGAAATATCTTGTTAGTAACATAATGAAATTACTTAAATAGAAATAACGAAGAGATGGAAAAGCCTTGAAAAACTTAATATAATACATACTTCAAATAGGTTGACATACAAAACTAGTCACTAGCTACACTGTGTAGCTAATTTTGGGCTCGATATCTACTGTTGTATTTAGTAGATATTAGGTACATTATTTTGGTAGGTATTATACGAGGAAATCTAGCAAAATCAACAATAACGCAGGCAAAGAGCGACTATCCTAAGAGAAATATAATATCTGGGCCCAGAAGATGTTATTTAATTTAATCCTATGATCCATACATATCTATACTATAAATATATAACTATGAAACTGGATCATTATGATAATTCCCCTTTTTATAACCTTGGAATGGAATTCGAATAATTTAGACAAATTAAAACTACTTTATGGACTATGGATGATAAATTAATTTATACAGCTCTTGTATTGACGGATGCAGTAGTAATGATCTTAATACTGGTGAATTCTTAGGATATCTTAGTACAAAATATATCAGTAAACTTTGTACAATTAGACGTACGAAATAAATATCTGTCAATCAGATGCTACTTGAAAACAATTGTATTAAAATTATTCCTAACATCCTTTGAAACGTTATAATTATAACATATGTAGATGAAACAAACGTAATTATTGTGAATAATACTTTTAGATTAACTGAGTTATGAAGTTTCTAGTTTTAAAAGCATTGCAACTGCTGTCAAAATGTTAAATTATAAATAATACAACGACTATTTATTTAAAAAGTTAATTAACAAATCTAGTTATTGTTAGTTAACGAAATAAGCAATTACATGAATAGAGAAGTGTTATTGCGTGCTGTTTGTCAAAGTAATCCAACTAAAGAGTTTAAATTGCTTTCAAATCGCGCCTCTATCAACCTGTCGATAGAGAGTATTAATGTTTTGTGGTCATCGACCACTTTGACCCACCTCTTAAGATGGGCCGTCGCGAGCGCTGCGTGAGAGAAAATTATGGCGTCACCAGTGACGTTACCGCCGCTACCATAACGGCCGTGGTCGTTATGTGAGATGGCTGAAGGAGCATTTTGAGCGTTGTGTCATGTGTCAAAAAATTAGTTTTGCGATAGCTAAATTTATTTAAAAATGAGTTTATTGTGCAGACTATAATTTTACCATTTGTATCTCGGAGGAACCGATGGCAGCTCCAACTGATCGTATTGTTTAACTGCATGATATAGACGGTTGGATGATTTTGACTAAACAGCTTTCAAGGAAGAACGTAATATTTCTGCCACAAACTAACAAGCTAGCAAATATGTAATCGGTGTTGCCAAACAATGATTTCGTTCTCTAAGATAATTACTTATCGTTTTATCAATGAGATCAAGGAACACTCCGACTACGTCACCCACAGCCCATTGCTTGCCGAACGACTCACAGTTACCGCTGAACACTTTTTCCTCCTTGAAAATGAATTTTCAACATAATGAACGGCATTCACACCTCTTGGAATGAGTCGCTTATGAGTAAGAAATCATGACAAGACTTATTTCTCCAGAAAATAAAATATACTACAATTTTTTTAAGAACATTCCGCGGAAGGTTTTTTTTATTGCGAAGCAGGCAAACTGACAGGCGACTCACCTAATGGTAAGTGGTTACCGTCGCCTATAGACGTCTGCAACGCCATTTAGGATGAGATAGATAGGATAGGATATGAGAGTTGGTATTCTTCTGGTCTAGTTTCTTTGGCGCCCCGTAAAAGCGTGAGTAGCGGCGCAGGGGCGCAGGTTTATGTTTAGTAGGTTTGCAGTTCACATTCCCGGGGCCTCTGCTGAAGGTCACGTTGGGCATATGGCCGTTCAAGAGTCCCACAGATCCTTCGGTGTAAAGCCTCCCTCCCCCCAGGCCCGGGTATGGTGTCCAAAGTGACGTCCCACACATCCCTTATAAAATAAATATTTTTCTATTCTTAACTTAGCTGTTTATCCTCCGCGTCAACAACAAAACAACGGCGTTGGGATAGGAGTGATAAAATAGAGTGAATAGTATATGAGAGGAAAAAATGGGTCAAAAGAACTCTCACTCATCCTATGAAACACGATTAGTTCGAAGGTAACCGTCTCACGCCAATATTGGGCATGGTACTCACACCGATCGCGCCAGATCTAATCAAGTAATCGAGGCAATGAATCCAACATGGATCTACCATATCATATACGTGGTGCTTGGTGTCTATACATTACTTTTATTACTTTGAGAAATTAATGAAAAATATGAAATGAGTAATAACGGAATGTAAATCAAGTTGTATTGTGGGAATTTCTATTGTGGAATCGCATATAATTATGTGCACATAAACACTTAAATGTATATGTATGTTTATTGCTGGGGAGTTTCTTGCCGCTTCTGCTCCTTAATAGCAATAACACGTTGCGAAGGGGTATACACAGACTAGGAACTAAAATAAAATTTTAACTTATATGTATGACCTTCAAAAAGTGTTCTCCAGTGTCACGTTTTATTTTAGGATAAATAAAACGCGATCAAAATAAGATTTAAAAAAATTAATTAATTTTTTATTTTTTTTCTTAAGAAAATAAGCGGGCAAGAAGTGGGTTCTTGCCAAAACAAAAATCAGTTTCCCTGGCTAGTCTTAAAATAGGTACCGCACTCCCCTAAGAAACCTTGCAGTATGGTGGATAGCACGGCAGTCCTTGTTCGCAACATCGCAACTCCTAATACACGAGGCTCAGGCACATCGACGGAGTAGATTTCGGAGAGAGTGGGAGGAGTTTACTCTCAACCAAATTCCCAGTATGGGAATAATAAGCACTTATCTTCAACACGAATGTAAATAACATTGACAAGTTTAGCTTGTATTTAGTATCTAAGATATTGGGATTAGTATCTAAGATATTGGGATAACAGTTTTCAAAATATGTAAAAGTTAAATACGCAGTCTCATCTATGAGCCAGCCCAGATGATTTTTTTTTAAATTATATTTTATATTATTTTTAATTAATATTCATATATATTATTTTAATTATATGTATTATTTTATTTTAAGTATGTTTTAATTTTATATAATTAATTAAGTAAACAACGATTGTGAATAGTTGTTACACCAGTGGAACTTATTTTGAATTTGAATTGTCATGATTTCCTTCTATCTATCTATAAGTTATCAAGATACCATAATGTAGCGGATTTGTGAATTTTATTGTATGTATATTTCTCAGTTATTATTTCTGTTAGCAAAAAAAGGCTAAGTTAACTGAAAAATATATTATTATTTATGCGCCGACGAGGATAGAAATATACAGGTACTGAAGGAAATTATACACGCAATGAAACCCACAGATGTACTTTAAGTAATATACTCTTAAAACTATTGTAACGTAGTAGATACTTTAATAAAATGTCTATGAATGGGTTTGGTCGATGGATGTAAGGAATAACGTTACAAAAAGGTCCACATAAAATATTTTTAAAATGAAAGTATTAAAATTTGTTACGACAAGTTAACCACACGATACACTAAGAAGGCCTAACTGGTGTTTAAATGCTGCTCTGATTAATCAAAAAAATAATTAAAATCATATACTATGTTGAAGAGCGCCTACACTTATTAAAAGGCAACAGTAGATTGTTACACGAGAGGTGAAGGTGACCTATTTAGACATGAGATGGTTTGGCGCACGGGCCGCTAATAGTTCGCGTGCTTAAATAGGCCTTTCACCCGAAGTTAACACTCTGCTTTTCATTTCGAATATGAAGAAAGTAGTAAATCCATATCTAAATCTGATGAATTCATTTAATGCGTCACACATAAAAAGTCAAGTAACTTTTTTTGTCTATAGCATTCAACCAGCCAGTATTTTTTTGTCACTGATGACAGTAAATATTTAGCTCAAATTTATGTAAATTAAATATTTTTTGGTGAAAATTAATTTATTATCATAAAATGATGTTAGAAAATTGTTGATATTTTTTTTAGAATTTATGCCGCGATTAAACAGCGGCAGTAAAAAACGTTGGGATATGAATCGCATGCATTATTTATAGTTCGCATAGTTTTAAAATTTTTGGTCAGCAGGGAAAACCGTTTCCCACGGACGAAAAGTGCTATTTTCATCTCTGTGGTCAGGCAACTCCAAGCGCACTTTTACAATATGAGAAATGAAAAAGTATTTTACGCGTGCCAGTAGTCTTGTTTTTATACAGGCGTTTGTTCAAGAATTGTTGTGTAAACCAATTAGTAATAGTCTATGGCACTGGCAATACCGGACTCTTATATGGTAATAATGTACCACATAACCTGGCATTACTTTTATATTTAAATACATAACAAGTTTAATTAAAATATATCTTTTATTTTAAAGTTTAACAATACTAATGCAACTTTTTGTATTCAATGTCTTCTCTGTTAGCTTAATAAAGGATTTCCTTGGAAATCTCTTGTTAAGTTTTGAAATTTGATAGCTGAGTTGGTATTGAATATATTTTTCCGTTAGAGTGGCACGGCAAGAACAATTATCTTAATAATAGAAATTGTCCTTAATCCACTGAAAATACACCCAGTTGAAACGGGGCTGTAATGAATTTAGCAAATTTCCTTTTACATCCGGATTAACTTGGTATGTTCCAACTTCATAGTCTCAGGAAATTGGTTGATTATTATGGAATTAGGTACATGTATGTTTTGCAGTTTTGATTATTTTTCTTTTCGTGAGTATATCACTGAACTTCGCCTAAAGGGTAGATCCTATTTTCATGAAATTTGTCTGTACTTTTGAATGGGATGGTTTAGGGTAACAATTAGACCCGGTAGATGGCACTGAAATCGAGTTCTAGATTATTATTTTTTCAGGGCAGGACAACGTCTACCGAGAACGCTCTTAAGATTATGTAATGGGTAGTTAAATATTGATTTTTAATTTTCTACACAGCAGATTATTTATTATTACTCGTATGTCCATAGACATAAGATATGGAATAGACAATCAGAGCAACACGTGACACGCTCCCTACACGCGGCAACTCACTAATCGTCATATCGGTGACATCGAGGAAACAGCCGACAATGTCGCCAACTTTCAGCTGCACGCCGAATGTGTCGCTCGACCCGCCGTGCACTTTCAACGACTAAACCCACATTCACATTAAAACGTGTATTATATAAAATCTAATGCTATACCATGACCTACTATTGCGATTTATCTCCCATTGAAAACTGGGTACTTTTACAGTGAAATTTTATGTCTGCCCCAATATGATTTCAAAATAGTCAAAACCATAGAAATAGTGAGATACATCTTTGATAGTTCTAAAATGGTTTATTATAGAGTTTGAACAGACTTTTATGCCACGTTGTTAGGATCGGAGTACACTCGAACCGAGCACACTTGGACCAAGTTCATTCATAGATAATACACTCAGGTTGAGTACATTTGGACCGAGTTTATTCGAAGCGAATACACTCGTATCCAGTACACTTAGACCGAGAACACTCAGATAGCTACTCCTATAGTGGCAACTGGAATAACGAGTGCATTTTGAAAAACGACGTCTGGTCCGCATAAAATGTACATGCTCTACTTTCCGAGTCTACTAGGATGACTTTATAAAAAAAGGTATCAACTGCCCCGATATCTTTAACCTTGAAGATATACTAATAAATTTACACATTAATATGAGTGAAACTTGGGTGCCTAAAACGGCGGCTTATGGAAAATCGCTTAGTGAAATTGACACGTGTCTAAATACCTGGGTAAATGAATTCCAGTTCATATTGATGCTTGTCATATAAATGTAAACCGCTACCAGAGTACATTTGTATGAAATAATTCATACAAATTAGAGTGCACTCGGTCCGAGTATACTTTGATCGTGTCAACGCAGCTTAAATTAGAAATATCAGTTCTGGCAATTGCATCGCAATAATAGATAATCGTATAGATTCTGATAGCAATGTTATTAAGTACAGATAATAGAAATATTGCACGTTAACAGGCTAATTTTGTCACAAACAGCCCATTTTAATTAACGCCACTTAAATTCAGTGGAGAGAGAGCTGCACTGAAATCATCTTTTATGATTAATGTAATTTTTTATTCAACCGCCATTGGAAATGCTGAAATTAAATAAATCCATCTAATCCGTCGTTTACATTATGATATCTTCCAGGTATGTTTAGGTACCTAAACATCTTTCTAATAAGCTGAAATAGAGTGTTCGTTGATTTTCATTTTGTAAACATTTGTTTTTGTATAGCTTTACTCATGTTGTGTTGATGTCAACTTTACTGTTCCTAATAAAATTGCTATCAGGTTTAATAATGAGAATAGCGTAAGTAAAGAAATCTTACATTGTAACCGTCGAAAGCCCATGAGTTCTCGTCTTGACCTAACATCATACCGGGAGCCATGTCCGCGTGTGCCCAACCAACCTAAAACAAAGTATAAAAATGTCAAGCATTTTAATTTTTTATGAACATTCCACATTCCCGCGAGAACGCTTGTTATGGTAGTCCATAACATAGAGCTAGTGCCCTATTCATATTATATACCTATAGAATTAGTCGCCGTACTTAGATATATAATAAACGGCCTAGCAATGAACACAGATCATTACTTTTAAGCTAATGTAACATGTACAAATAAATAAGAATTATCAAGAAATGAATATCAAGAAGTATATAAATCTCGAGTAAACGCGATAGGCGAGACTGTGGAACCATTTTGGAAAATCACTTGTGAGAATGCAGGAATGTGGACAGCCCATTATGCGTCTACTCAATGATTTTTTTAATTTATCGAATGAACTCACCCTCATAGGTCCAGCGGTGAGAATTTCAAACTCAAAATACCACTTCCCGGAACTAACTGCGTAGTTCTTTTCCGCTCGGTACGTCCTAAAGTCCGCTTGCTTCTGCTTTGACGCTTCGGCTAATAAAGCTGAAAGGAAACCAAACTATATGTTACGTACACGATTATTGAGTTGGTGATATGTTGCTTTCATTTCTTATATTCTGAAAGTACGTTAGGAGTTGCCTGATTACAGGGATGAAAACAGTACTTTTCCTCCTTGGGAAACGATTTTCCCTGCTGTCAAAAAATTATTATTTAATTTATATAAATTTCAGCTAAATATTTACTGTCATTAGTGACAAAAAAATACTGGCTGGCAGAATGCCACAGAAAAAGAACTTTTTACTTGACGTTTCATATGTGACATATTAAATGAGTTCATCAGATTTGGATATGGATTGATCGCCTGATTTCATTAGAGAAGTAGTTGTTTGTTTAACTAATCAGTTTTTATTTACTTTCCTCATATTGGAAATGAAAAGGAGAGTGTTAACCCCGGGTGAAAGGGCTATTTAGACACTCGAACATTAGCACCCTCGCTACGCTCGTGCGCCAAACTATCTCATGCCTAAATAGGTCACTTTCACCTCTCATGTAACAATCTACTATTTAATGCCTGTTCTATGTTCTCGACAGGTGCAAATGGCACTTTTCTAGTGATACGACGTAACATATCAGGTAATCGATATCAATAATTTGTTACGCAACAAAATGAGAACAAAATTATAACCATCTTTATATTTCAAGTAAATCAAACACATCCAGTTCCAGTGTCTGATGGGCAGGATATATATAGCCATCCAGAGAGTACATTAATAGAATAGGAGATAGCCATAATTTTTGCGTACAATATCACTATTTCCTAATACTTTATGTGGCTAGTTCTCATGCATGAGAATGGATTATTGGTTTTTATATTTTAACACGGGACGAAGAGGCAACCGAAATGATTTCCAATATACAACACAACTATTACTATTATACAAGCAACAACGTAAGCAAAGAAGATATTTTCTTTTAAATTGCGAAGCTAGCAAACAGACAGACGACCCACCCAATGCAAAGTGGTTACCGTCGCCTATAGACGTTCCCAACACCAGGGGCAAAGCCCACGCGTTGCCAGCCTTTAGAATGGAATAGGGGGATAATGATGATGATGACAGAGAGATCAGACAAGTGAAATAAGATAGAGATTGGAATACGGGGATCGGATAAGGAAAATCACGTCGGAATTCTCTCATTGGAAGAAACAGAATTAGCTTTAGGCTACCGTTTCAAGTCGATATTCTATGAGAGCGTGGTATCACACCAACCTAGCCGACCCAGAGTTGTGATCGAGATATGATTCCATTATGGCTCTACTGTGTAATAACATTATTTATTTATTTATTAACTTATAAACATCCCTATCATTACAGTTGTCACCAATACGATAACGTGGTATACGTAATACATTATATATACATATTCAATTGTCATAACATATAATGTAATATGCAGTTCTTGTGAATTCAGTCACAGTACAGATAAAAATGTTAATTTGTGGACATATCTTGTTCAATGTTCGAAAGGCCTGTGTCATCGGCGCCTTATTAAGCAAGTTAGTTGGTCCTACTGCCTATGTCTCATCACAAAATTCACCGGAATGTTCAATTTGATTTCAGCCAATACACCTAAAATGATATCGATATGGCCGATACGGGCTTGTGCAGCACTAAAACTAAGATGGCGCGAGCACTGTGCTTTCCTGAATGCACGGCGATTTCTCGTGCACTGTAGTGTTAGATCTTATTGTAAGTAACACGAGTTCACCTCCCTAGAGAATTACACTGACCCAGAAAAAAAGTAGTCTGTACTTTTGACCAGACCCATCTGTTCTTATGTATCTCGATGCGTTGAATCCGAATCCGGAGTAAGTTTGGTTCAAACACCCTCAAAATGTTCACCCCAGATTCGATTTTTTGGTCCATACATCCTACAAAAATTTTGAGGGCGTATGGATCAAACTGACCCCAGAATCGGATTCAGCGCATCGAAGTACATAAGTATATGGATCTGGTCAAGAAAACAGACCACTTTTTGTAAGCTAGTGTTATTACTCTTATTACCCTTTTCAAGCATTTATTTTACTTTTGACAGCTCGATGACGAATCAATTAGTAATGTCCTAATGCGTTACCGACTCGATTTGTTACAAAAATCGACTTCATTTATAAATAAGTTTTAATCAATTTAACTTATTTATATATTTTTCCTAAAATACTATATCGTGTAATAAATATACCCACGTTTCGATTAAAATATTTTACATATATTAAATAAGCCATTTTTGTAATAAAGTAAAAAATGTAATAAAGGAGAACATTTTTTTATTTTCAAATCGATTTATTTCCAGTTTCGATGGTTTAATAGTCTATGCGTTACATGGCTCGCAGACATCACTATCACGTCATCCACTACAGTGAAGTACGACAATTATGTCATTTGATTCATATGGACTTTACTGTCAAGAAATATGTAACTTGATAGTAATAGTATAAGTATTATTTTTATTCAATTCACGCAGCAATGATCTGAGAGAAATTACATTTTTAGGGCAAGATTATCGAATCGGGATATCGTCCCGAAAACTGGTCAGTCATTCCATTAGCCAAAAATATTACTTACCTTCATGCTGTTCTCCGGTGGGCGGGTCCAAATTGTAACCATAAACTAGCAGAGTTCTGACAGTTTCGGATGCTGTATCACGATTGGCCTTCTTGATTGCGTCGTCCACTTTTGGATACGGCACTAGATGGGGCGAGCGGTGCATGTCCGGGTCCTACAATGGCGGACAAACATGAAAATTATATATTTGTGCATAGTGTTGGAGAGGGAATGAATTATTGAATTAATAAATAAAATAAAGGTTTTCTGTATTATATGTATTATTGTGAATGACTTTTCTAATATGACAGATAATATATTTAAATTATTCGAATTTAAACTAAAATAAAATAAAACCTTTTTTGTCGTGAACACATAGAATAACAAGACTACACTATCTTAAAAAATACAATTAAATATTAAAAATAAAGTAACTTGTAACGTGCTTAACATTGACTAGCGCGGGAGGCGCCTCTGTGCGGCTGTTTTACCCTTCCCGCTCCTCGTACGATACGTCGATGGCTACGTTCTTTAGAGACTCACAATCACGACAACGACTTTTCACGTTCCACTTGCTTGCGCACGTTATAATCATAAACTCTATTGGAACAGATTATGGGGCGTTGATGTCATAAACGACGAAATACACTAATGTCATTGGTTGATTTGAAAATCGCGCCTTTTTCAATGTCAAACGATAGAGAGAATGAATTCTCTGTGATCAATGGCCATTTCGACCCAACTCTTGACGTGGGTCGTTGTGAGCGCTGTGTGATCGAAAATGATGACGTCATTAGTGACGTTTTCGCCACGACCATAACGACCGCGGTCGCCTTGTGGAACGATAGACGGAGCATTTTGGGCATTGTGAGATACTAAAGGAACGCCCCGCATGCCGGCGCTTGGGCCGGCAGCCGTTCTCTGTTACACTATACGGAGACACCACGCGCGTTTTGCTCCCGGTTTAACCGTTGTACTTCGTTTCCAGACGCCATATCCTACTTTTTGCAAATTACATTATCAAACGTATATCTGAACAATGTATTATTATAGGGATACGCACGTTGTAAACTTATAAATAAATTAAAGTAATGAAAATTACAAATAATATATGAGTTCCAAATCGCCGTCAACTGAGAAGGTTCCAAAAACGCTGGCCGCGTTTAAAAGTAATATTAACGTTTAAATAATATCAAAATGTATCAAAATCAGCCGAGTAGTTTTTATGTGAATCCCGAAGAAATCTAAAAATTGCATCGTATTCTCCATTGTTTCAATAGTCTATACCAGTTGTTTTTTTTAATAGCATCAATGTACATACACGGCATTTATAGAATTTTATAATATTATAGACAATTGCTCAATACAAAATGTAAAAGCCCGTTAGTCCTATATTTTAATGGGGGTGCCATGTCTTTATTATTTTGCGTTTTGATATAAAAAACATAACTAGACTTCAATTTCTTTCAGAAATTCATCTACAGTATAGAAACACTCCTCGGTCAGCCACTTTCTCAGCCACCAAGCCTTATAGGTTTTGTGATAGAAGCAGTATAGTAAAGTGTAAATGAGTCAAGCATGGAAATTTAAATACCTCATTCAAGCCATAAGTCCATCCCTGTTGTATCCTCTCCCTGGCCCACAGGTTATGTGTGTTTTCAGCCAATTGGTCCACGAGCTCGTCCATTTTCGGGGTCAATGCCACCGCACCCAGGTCTAATGGTGCTGGTTTATAGCCGTTTGACTGTGAAGAAAATTATAAAGCACATTTTACTCATTCCATATTGTTACAAGTTAGGCTTCGGCGAAAACAAATTCCACACACAGCCTGTAAAAGCACATTTCATTACCTGTGGGCATTTGAACTAATTGTAATCCTTTTATGATCGTCTTCTTTTGTTTACTTATTTATTGGCATACGTTTCTAGTATTGTGGAGAACAGCCTATTGTCCTATTGTAATCGTTGACGGCCGCTTGCAGGCTGCATCATTAACCAGGTGTTACGGATTATAAATACAAGCTGATTCTAGGAAATTATGTCGACTATGCCGGGCGGGCACATTTGTATTTGTGCAGTATAAAACGATGGCCTGATGGAGAGAGGAGTGCAGTTGAGCGACAACTACGATCGAGGCGTGACGTATGGATATTCGGGAATCTAATAGTGACGGACTTTGCGCGTTTTATTGAATTACGACCTTCTGCATTACGTTTGGATTTGTTGTGTTCGGTTATGTTTGTACCTGTGTTATACGTGTTTGTATAGTTCTAATAAACTCTACAATAATTCTAACGGCATTTTAATTCGAGTCCCGCAAACTCGTAACAATATTTAGCCAATATCATAACTCACTACTGTATGAAATTAGTTTTTTATATGCCATTGTAGGGAAACCAATAATCACAACATTAATAAAAATAAAAAACAATATAGTGCATCCCACGGAACAAGTCCCGCGGCGAATGGCACTAATTATAACAGATCAGTTGTCATGTTATGTATGTTATTTTTATCAAGTGTTTTAATGTAAATATTACGTTATATTATTATTCTATTTACTAATATTATTAAACTGGTAATTTTTCTAAATTTATTTTATGTCTCTAACATCTCGTTGGACGACCATAGCGCCCCGTCTGCGGGATATCTTTTATGAGAGAGAGTTTATATTTAATTTATACAAAGACAGTAGAACCTCTTTAAATCCAACCTTGATAAGTCGAAAACTTCCCAAACTCGAAAAAATTGTGTTCTCTTCGCTTCAACCCCAAAACCTCCATTGCTCGAAATCTGAACCCTCTATAAGTCGAAATAATTAGTGACTCCCTATAAGCAAATTCGGTACTTACTTTCTCTCTATAACCCGAAAAAATAAATTGGGACTTCTGTATCGCAAATATAGACAAATTTGATTTTTCAACCTCTACAGCTCGATTATTTGAATAAATCTTAACCTCTAGAAGTAGAATATTTCCTTACAAAATTCGCTAAGTCGAAATCCTCCATAAGTCGAAAAAACTCTACAACTCGATTTTTTGGCGTCTCCCTTCAAGTTCGACATAAAGAGGTTCTACTGTAAATAAAATTGAAGTGTCTGTTTTTAATGTCAAAATAACAGATTTTAACTAAATGCATATGAAAGTATATACGACACTTATATAAAACATTCCACGCAGACGAAGTCGCGGATAACAGCTAGTATACAAAATAATAATGAAGTAAAGTTTACACATATACATAATAACAGTGGGTTAAGATAAGTTGCTGGGGAATTTGTTACGTTGCTTTTTCTCCTTTAACATTAACTAAAATTGCTTTGGAAGCAGTGGTAGACTCATGAATATCAGTAAGTAATCTGCAAGACTCCATTTTGAAATAAATACATCAATTTTCATTTAACAATTACAGCATGTCAGTTTTTGACGAAAACTTGAATGTTAACATTGTGCTGTGCAGTTTTATTTTCTAAAAATGCGTCAAAATTACTAGAAAATGAACAATAGTTGTTGGATATCGATAGTTTTTGAATGGAAATTCTGTGTTTTGTGAGAAATTTGAACTGTGTAGTCAAACGTAGCTTTTCGAGTTGTCACAAGAACTCTGGTTCTTGGTTAGCGTCAGGTTGTCGCTTTTTTCACCTTCTCCGAATTATTTGGGGTCGGCACAATATGTCTTTTCCTTCCACAGTCCTCTAATTTGGCATACGTCTTCTGTCACACCACAAATCATCATATCCTTCACACAATCCATTCATCTCTTTTTTGGTCTACATTTACATATGTACCCATCAATCTTGCAGTTTAACATTCTTTTTGTCACGTGACTTTCAACCCTCCTCATTACATGCGTTACATGGCGTCAGTCGAAGAACTATAATTCGGCTGAACTACACTGAAGACTTCATACATCAGACGGCGCTATATGGATCATGTTTCTTTGCCTGCCATTGTGGAGACTACTCAATAGTAGTCGCCACAACTTAACTAACCTTTCTGAGTTTTATCGAGAACACAATACCAACAAGGTGGTTGGTAAAAAATTAACAATTGTTTAATTTAATTTAAAAGCAATCATTCTTTTGGCCTTAGTTAAAGACTAACTATTTGGGTAAGCTAATATTGACGACGAAAACACATGACAAAGCTGTATGAACTTAGTTTCTGTTACAAACAAACAACACAAAAACTAGCACTTACTTGCAAGAATGGTTCATTTGGCAAGCGAACGTTGCGTATACGCCCTGGAGGCTTATCCAAGCTAATGTAGTAGCCTAGGGCCAGAATCGTCCTGAAAAGGCAATATTTATTGAGTGTCCAATTATAATAATAATATAATGGATAACTCTGGGACCGATTCTAGACATCCAGACCATCATAGTAAATAATGCAATGTATCATACCAAGAATCGAAACAGGGCCTCAGCGTTCTAGCGACCAAAGGCGAGCAAAGGCTTATTTATCTAAACAACTACAGGAGCTATTAATGACTGTAACCTATTTGGAACTAGAATTTCCAAAGTCAAACTAATTTATTTGTTTGAAACATGGACATTTTTGCAGATGTTATGCTAAGTGTCAAGTTACATGTTTCGCCTTGACAGGCATACAATTTTTTTGTAGTTTTGGTTACAAGCCTTTTGTAGTCCTTATGACTACATATAGATTTTATGATTATATTACTGATTATGATGATCTCGATTCCATTTGGCCTAGCTCGCTTAAATGTCACTTAATTATTCTCTCGGTACTGGGGATCGTGACTTTAATGGTAGTGAATAATTTTTATCCTCCACCGAGATCGATGTTGAGTACGATGGAGGTCCGAATTATCGTCACGTCCAGCTGGTCAGGAACTTGGTCAATCGACCTATTTGGAGATCTACCACGAGGTCTCTTGCCTTCAACTTTCCCAGTGATCACGCATCATTACTTCATTTACCGAAATAAAACATATATTATGTGCTCATTTGAGTTACTGAAAATACATATACATTAAATTTCAAGAAAATTGTACATGTTCAGGGTCGCTGGTTCGTATCCAACTCGAAGGACCAAAAATTATATACTATTGTCAATGACAGATTGCTAATTATTAACGGCATCTCTGCCATGATTAACTTTATTGGCTGTTTGATGATCTATTATGAAATAATTTTTGGTAACAGTGAAAAAGTTTCCAAATTGTTACAGTTAAGATAATTTAAATTTTATTGAGTTAGGAAGACTTACTTGAGTGTTTGCACGGCCAGTTGTATATCGTATCTCTTTTCCGCAGCCGGTAATCTCTCGAAGGGCACTAGACAGGGGTGTATTTTATGTAAATCATCTCTCTGGTCACCATACATCCAACCTGCTTCAATCTGATTCAAAACAATTCAATTAGAGAAAGAATTTTTCAAATAACAAAATTGTAAAAGGGAACAAATAACAACAAAGTTCAACAACATAACAATATCTATACTGTTTCTAAAAAAATCGTCTCACCTTGTTCATTGCCCACATCTCGTGAATGTTCTCAGCAAGTTTATCTCTGATTTGTTCAATATACGATGGCAATGTGATCTAAAAAATGGAAAAAAACTTAATAATAATAATGAAAACCATTGGCCACAAAACCTGCAGTGGGGGGGGCTTTGTGGCGACGTCTTAGGTGAGTAGAGACACCTCGTACCCGGCTCCGGGGGGCAAGACAATCCGTGCTTGCCTCAACCAGTCGGCACGGAGTGGAGATCGCTAGAGCAGGGAGGGGACTCCAGGGGTGGAAATGATAAACAGCCTAATGTCGGAATTAGCTTCGGTGAACCTGCAGCCTACGTCTCTACAACCATGTTGCCCCTCGCCAATCTTGTACTGCATTTTTTGATGCCCATGCAGGGAGTGGCGAGTTACCATCTATCCATTTTTATTGTAAACTAAGTGTTACTGAGAACAGCACTTATTACTTAGTAAGCCTTTAATAGCATCGCAATATTTATGTTACTTAACATATCTCTATAAAAAATCTAATATTTTTTTATGCCTTATACATATTTTATGTAAAACAACACAGTATATTCTTAATTTTTACCGCTCACTTAAATATTCTTAAACACTATAATAGGATTTTTAGAGCGTGTTCCATGACCACGATCATTCCACGTTCCTAGAAACACTGTGACGGACAGACGCCATAGTCCCCATAGTCCCAGATCGCTATTTCCACTAATAGTTCATCCTAATAGCCCGGTACATTTCCTACACTGACCAGGGCTTGTTTTTGGGTGCATTTTTATTTGGTGTAGACAGGGATAATCGCCGGTCAATGTCACGTCACACTTACATTCAATTAGTAAAGGGACCACTACGTGTTGGCCTTCCCATGGCCCCACGCAAGCCCTTCAAAGAGCGGGCCATTTTTATGACCCGTGGTCTCCATAGACATACATTATAAATAGTAGATTCATTGTAGAATATATCGTCGGTTTACTGCAAGAACTCGTTAATCACCATATTATCACCATTTTATCACAGTTAATGAGTTCTTGCAGTAAACTTATGATGTAATATAAAAAATCTATAGAGGGTTTTAAAAATGTAAAAAAATGAGGATTAAATCGGACGAGCAGATTCCGAAACTGAATTTTTTGGAATTTTTGTCTGTCTGTTAGAGCATCACGTGAAAGCTACTGAACGGATTTAAATGAAACTCGATACGCTACTTTATATCTCGAGTCAACATTTAGGATACTTTTTATCCCGATAAATGACGTCGTTTCCGTGAGATAGACAAATATAGCCAAAAAGGTGGCGCTGTGATCGCACTGATCGCGATTTTTGGCGTTACCGTTGCAAATCACTAACAAATACGTGGTTGTCATAACAGCAGCGAATGAAGATTCGCTGGCATGTCTTATATGAAAACAGACTTTCCAACATCTTAAAATGTTGATGGAGATTTTGATGAGAACTTGAATGTAAGCACCCTTCAAAGAGTAGAACTCACCAGCATGGTATCCACAGGTGTTGGTACAAACGCCGTGTCATCCTGTACAAGAGCCGGTCCAGCCAAAGCCCGTTTGCCCAAAGAGCCAAAGAAGAAGCACGGCTCCAGGCTCAGGACTTGCTGTGGAAGGAGGGACTCGACCAGTGGGGAGTAACCTTCGGGAGCTGCGTAGCGAAGACGACCGTGCTCACCGCCCAGTAGAAAGCGGCAACTGAAGGAAACATATCAACACCTTATTACAAATTGCATAGATATAGATTTTATGAGAAGAGAATGTTGAGACGGATGAGTGGTGTTAGAAGAATGGATAAAGTGAGAAAGGAGTACACTATGGGATCTTGGAAAGTTGCACCCGTGACTGTTAGATTGAGAGGAAGAAGATTAAGGTGGTATGTGCATGTAATGACGAGGCATGAAGTCACGAGAATCGACGAGGTCGAGGTCTAGACTATGTCGCTATAATCTTGAGTTACGTTCCGGCGTTAGTAGCCAGTTTCAATCCTCCCTTAGAGACCGATAGTCGATAGGTAGCACCTTTGTTGTTGCAAATGTTCATAGGCGATGGTAACAACTTTCATCAGGTGGGCCACCTTAAGCAATACATAATGCAGCCCTCTTTGCGCTTTGTAAATGGCACTGGTAGAAGCTGTATAAAGAAAGCACAGAGAAATTGCATTCAGCTAAACTTTGATATCATGCTCTTTAAAAATACAATTAACATCTTGGGTATAAAGTCGGAATATTCACCTCAACTTGCTAGAACAGCTGATGGCAGGGAAGAACATGCCTTCCAAATTGAAGTTGGTGAAGGACCCCGTGACCCTCACCCGTTGAACATGAAGTTTATGATCGGCACTGTCAGGTCAAGAGCGCAGCCAATTACGTCACCTAGTGTTGACAATAAATAATAATGTACTCTGTCCAACAGTTTATTTACTTTTGACAGATCGATGACTGATGAATTATTTTAAAAAATCTAGTTTCTTTGTGAATAAATTTTAACCAGTTTTGTGGACCTCTATATAAATACTGTATTGCGTAATATAAAACCATATAATAGTCATGTTTATTCTTAAAAGTGAAATAAAAGCAAAATTATAACTTTTAAATCTAAATAAATGCCGTTTTTTTTCTTTTAATTACAACATTTTCATTTCAAAACGATGAAATTTAGGTATGAAGGTGATAGTTTATAATTTGTGCATTAGAAGACTCACAGAACGTCACTGTTACGCCGTCTTGAACAATGAAATTTGACAATTGTGACATTTGTAGCATGTGAAATGTACTGTCGTGTCGCACCTGATAGACTTGCAAACTTTAAAAGGATTTTATTTTATTTAGGTTTATGGCTTGGCAACTAGGCCTTTAAGCCAGATCTTAGATTATAATTTAGTTTCTTCATTTTCTTAAGCATATGTGTAGCACAGCTGAACTATAGGTTATCAACTGGTACCATTCAACGGAGTTCTTGTAACAACTCAAAAGGCCACATCTGACTATACAGTTCACATTTCTCACAAAACATAATTACTACTCAAAAACTATCAATATCCTACAACTATTGTTCATTTTAGAGTAATTTTACACATTTTTAGAAAATAAAACTGCACAGCACAACATCTCCTTTCAGTTCCCACCGAAAACTGCACTTTAAAAGGAAAATAAATGTTTGGACAGAGTATAGATAGACATTAAGTGTCAAATTAATGACATGACATCTTTTGACTTACTATTACAGTGCAGATTCACACACGAACAATTGGTAAGGTAATTTAATACTTTTTTTATTGTAAAGCCGGCAAACAGGCAGTGGTTACTGTTGGCTATAGACGTTTGCGACACCAACCTGTTGGCAGCCTTTAGGAAGGAATAGAGATGATGGATAGGGAGGTTGGGATACGGGATTGAGATAAAGGGACAAGATAGGATAAAGGGAATGGGAGAAACAGACAAGAAAAATGAAATATTCAATAGACAGAGAAGGGTCGGGAGACGTGAAAGTGTGCTATGATCAAGCCGGCTCTAAGAGCTGAAATCATTATAAAGCACCCGGTATAAGTTAACTACGTTTACCTTTTCTTATGTAAGGCTCCTCCATATGCGTCCTGTTAACAGGAGTGCATCTTCCTCCCGACCACAAGAAAGCTCCATCGAAACCAAAGGAGTAGAGATCATCACCTACGCCGTTGCCACCCCATTTCTCACCACCACCAGGGTATGGAACATATCTAAAAAAGTAAGGTCCGATGACATCTAAATATGGCTTGAATATGACTTTCCAGATAAGTCACTGATCAAGGTCTGAGCCCAAGTATTTGTAAGAAACAGTTTACATAAAATAATAAAGTCGGTACATTTAGGAGAATGATCGACATTGTTAACAAAAAAATAAATGAAAAATATTAAAGAATTTGAGACATTTTTAATAATAGTTTGTCTGTAGTCTGTGCAGGTACGAGTGTCAATACTGAGCAATATTTAAATCATTTAAACGGAATAAAATTTAATATTACAAGTTTATAATACAATATTTGAATAGAAACACCTACATTGTAAAACCGTAAAGAATAGCCACAAGACTTCTCCGAATTCCACTTGCATGTATTGTAATAACAATTCAGTGAATTAAGGTCATTTAGTTCGCGTAGCAGCATTGTAAAGAATTCCTTAGAATTTTCGTAATTGATGATAATGGGTCATGAAAGGGGTAATTTATGAAGTGTGTTACAGTACTTACCCGGACGTATTAGCCCATCCAATCCTCAAATGCGGCATCATGTGAGTAGTTTTCTCGATGTGGTCCATTGTAACTTCGAAGTACCACTTTCTATAAACAGCTGATCCTTCCACGCGACCCACAAAGATGTTTGGTCGGACGCTATTGAAAAAAAAAAAAAAATGAGTACACTAAACTATACCACTGTTGGATTGTCAATTTTATAGAAGAATGACTGCTGTGGTTTTTGCCTTGGGTCTTGAGCTGCACTACTCCCTCGTTTGGCATCAGTCAAAGACTTACGATTTGGCCCAAATATCTGCTTACAGATTATTCAGAACTCCTTTGTTGACCACTGTCTGAAACTTACGATACGTCTGAGACTTTTAATTGAAGATTACACAGAACTTGTGTATTTTATTCTTGCACGAATAGAGAAAGAGTACAAATTCCTGTAGCCAGGCGGCCTGTCGTAATTCTCAACAAAAGAAATCACAGCCAAGATTTTCCCGTCTGAATGGCTACCAGTCCATGATTACCAGTCATAACAACCTTGAGTTGTATTCAGGCATCAATGGACAATATGGAGATTCAGCCTTCAAGGCCGGCTGCATATTGAGATCTTTGGTGTTGCAGATGTCTATAGGCGACGGTAGCCACTTACCATCAGGTGAGTTGATCACCCTGTCTGCTGCAACCTTGTAATATAAAATAGATTCTAGGGATACTTGATAGACTTAGACTATTTTATCTAACTGAGAAAAGAGCCAAGAAGCTGGTCGGCAAAGACCGTCTTTTTTATGTTCGATGTTAGAATCTAGAGCATAGACGCAAGATCGCGGAACTATCTGTCTTCTATCGGATACATTTCGGGAAGTGTTCCTTAGAACTGCACGAGCTGGTTCCTCCATCCCCATTGTACCATTAGACAACCAGACGCATCGGTTTGCATCATCGATACATGGTGGAAACCCCACCAGTCAGAACCAAGCGTTTCGCTTCATCTTTTCTGGTGCGCACTGCCAAAGAGTGGAATAATTTGCCGGAGTTTGTTTTTCCTGACAAATACAATCTTCGTGTCTTCAAGTCACGAGTGAATAGGTATCTTCTAGGTAAGCATGCTCCATCCTAGACTGCGTCATCGCTCAACATGAGGTGAGACAGTGGTCAAACACAAACCTATACATCCATAAAAAAAAAAACACTAGATAAAATACACTATTCACACAGAACTATATTGAAAGAAGACTGTATCCTCACCTGGACACATGATCAACGAGTTGCGTTTGGAGTAGAAGATTCTTTCCTGGCAGCAAGTAATCGCAAATGTTGTTCTGTGAAGATCTCACAGCCACTCCATTACCCACACAAAGTGAGCACAACACGTCCAGAACTTTGGGATCGCGACCATGCTTTTCTAATAGAGAGATGATCACTTTGATGTGTTCATCCTGTAATTTTTATTATTAATCTATTAGAATTTAAGATAAAATATTTTAAAAAAATGTAACTGAATATTAGAAACTATACATAAATGAACTTGGAGATATTTTGGCCTTTGTAGTAGTTTGCCACCAGTCTACACTTGTACCACGTGCTTTGCTCTTTCGCATCAGTTAGTTAGAAAAAAGCGTGAAAATATCATATACACGTGTGCATTACTACCATACCTATAATATTACTGTGAAAGTAACTCTAACTGTCTATTTGTGATACTTTCATGGAAAAACCATTCATCTATTGTTTTTGTTGTTGATAGGTATTAATTCTCAATATGAAGAACCCCGAAAAATATCGTAGATAAGTAGTATAATTTTCGGGATAAAATTAGTAAAATTTCTGAAGTCCAATAGCGCCTAGATAAAAATGTAATGCAATGTAACTTGTATGAATGCTTGCTTTCAAAATAAACAAGGGTCTATTAAGTCTAGTCATGTTTTTTATAACAAACCGCAAAATAATAAGGACATGGCACCCCATTAAAATATAGGACTAACGGGCTTTTACATTTTGTATTGGGCATTTGTTATCTATAATATTATAAAATTCTAAAACATTAAAGCAATTAAAAAAAACTGAAATAGACTATATAAACGATGGAGAACACGGTGCAATTTTTTTAGACTTCTTGTCTGTTTGTTCGTTTGTACGGACTCACGTAAAAATTACTTGGCCGATTTCAATGCGGTTTTCGCTGGTCGACAGCTAATTTTTAGATTTAAACTCTGCGCTACTTGTCATCATGGGAATCCTGCGGGATTTTTTTCTGGTAGTGATTTAAAACGGCCAGATTAAAAAAAATCGAATTCCAATGTAATTATTTTACTGATCAATAGCAAATTCAATTTATATAGCTATATATTTAGATTACTTACATTTTTTTCGAATGCTGCGGTGTTTTGTGTCTCGGGAATCCCATGGGAATTTCAAGTCTAACGTAGACGAGGTCGCGGGCATATCCTATTTTGTAGTACTTTTCTTTCAAATCGTATTTATATAACTAAAAACCTTGACAAAAATTACATACCCGCATCATGTTCAAGGCCTCAGGAGAGTCGATGAGCACGCAATGCAACACGTCCAACATTCCCGTACCCTCGCCAGAGGCCTGCGACCCAAGTCGCGAGAACAGCCAATTCAGACGGTTCGAGTTGGCAAATTGGGCGCAATTGGTATGGTTACCCTTTATTATTGCGGCTGCAAGAAACGACATAAAATAGTTTTCTAAAATTAGTCAGGTGACTCCATTTGGGAAGCATAAAAATAACAACAGACGATGATAGATATGGATGTACTATAAGCAATAAAAAAAACTTACCTAACAGCTGGTACAAATATCCAGAGATCATTTCCCAGCTCTGTCCTGACTCGTCTCCCGCTAGAAAACCGGCCAGAAATCCTTGGGAGGTGATCACGTTGATCTTGTCGATAGCTTCTAGGATCAGATTGAGGATACCCTCCTCTTGGAACAGATCTTGACGGTTGCGAAGAGCACGGAATTTGTTTTGTTTTTCTTCATGCTCTGAAAGAAAAATGTATAAAGTACCAAGATATCATAATATGATAGAAAAGAGATCAAAAGAAAAGAAATTAAGGGAAAACAAAAGAAACTAAAATTATTTGTTTAGGACAAGATACAAAGACAGACACAAGATAATCAATTATGGTGTCCTAAAAAGCCCTTTGGTTTCACAACCAGCGCTGATGTTCTGCAAGTAGCTCTAAGTGATGCCACGGCTTAGCTCCACAATGCAAAATAATGTCTGCAAACAATACCTAAAACTTTGCAAATATAAAGATTTCTTCAGCTTCTCTTTAAATACTACATAATTAAAGAAAAAAAATGTAAATTGTTACAGTAGAGGCACTTATCAACTGCCTAGTTTGCTTTTTTCCTATTTATACTCCATCATTACCTCCAGCCAATCGATGTCTACTAATGGGCGTAGGCCTCCCCAAGTGTGAGCCACAAATTTTGGTCTGCCACTTTCCACTTTTTTTACAACTGCCACTTCAACCTAGTAATTTTGCGAGATATATCAGTTCACCTTGGTTCTTTTGCGGATATCCTTTTTATTTTTATTTATAAGAGAAACACCCAAATATAGTTCACTCCATAACCCGCTGAACGACTTGTGGACTAGTTCTACCAACAGTGACCACGTCAAATATAAACGATTTTATTCCTTACCCATATCTTCGTCAGGTTGTGCGAAGTAATTGATTAAGTCCTCCAAACACATCACCATCTCTCCAAGGTTGACAGAAGCAAAGAACATAGAATGACGGCGGTTTTCTTGTAGTGTTTCAAGACCACTGTAAGAGATGTTAATAATAAGTTTACTAACACATTTATATGTACGAACTCCTATTGGGCTTAGGCCTTCCATTTCAGGGATATCGAAGATATATCAATCCTTCGGAGAGTCTTCGCGTCTCTTAACGATTTCTATCGTTTGTAGACTAGACAGTTTCCGAGGAACTGCTCAAAATAATGTTATCCTTATGGGAGCTGCATTCATCCAGTCCTCGCGGCGTACAGAGAAGTACTGAATTGCGCAAATGGGAGGGCACCATATTAATTGTCGCTCTGTGTCGCTCTCCCATAGTTCGTCACACTCACACAATGTACTTTGTATCGCACTAGCTACACCGCTTGTTAATATTTGTATTTATGTACAAAACCAGTTAAAGTTTCAAATAAAATCCTTACGACGGTACACGGAAGAGAATATAATTTTTTTAACAACTCTACGGACTAAGGTTCCGTACCCTTTTTTACAACTTAATTTCTTTGAAGTTTTTAGAGTTCATACACGCTTATTGTTTATTTTGTTACTGTGTGTGACATTAATTTAGGGATTTTTATGTTGTAGTGTACCTTAAGAATAACTTATAATACTATTTTTTCTAATTTTAATACTAAACTTATACTAATGTAGAGTGTATCTGTTTCATGCTGGTGTTGTGAGGAAGTGCATGTGCAGTGTGCGCCTTATGTCTATACCTATATATATCTTAACTAGTGCCATGTGTGTTGTTTTTCCTTTATGTGCCTAGGTTATTAATTTTTAGGCTCTTTGTGTGTCTTGGTTTGTTTGTGAAGTGTGCGTGTAATGCAATGCGGTGGTAGTGCGCGTTGGTGTGAGTATGTGTATGAGTTTTGTTGTTAGTTGTGTGTTTGTGACTCTGTGTGGTGTTATAATTTATTATTTAATTGTTGTGACATGAAAGTCAGGAGTGGATATTACTTTGGAATGGATACTATGGATACTACAAAGGAAGTGAATATTACTTTCTATCATCTGAAGGAGTCTTTTACTACCACTCGCTGCTACATCATCATTCTACCACTGCCTCTCTTTCTTGCCATTGGAAGGGTGTAAACTATTCACCTCGCGTCCTCGAGTCGCTATGCTTTAGTAAGCAAAAATTGTTAAGCACGTTTCTCTTACGCACAGTGCGGATTTGGATTGGCCTACTAGCTAAGGTTTTCCTACATCATTACAGTATGAAGTATGAATTTTCATAAAAGTGTAAGTTCTTCCGATTCTGGAAGCACGTAACCAGTACATTTGGTGTTGCAAATGTCTATGCGCGCTGGAATCTACTTTGCATCAGGTTGGCATTTTGCCTGTCTGTTGCATTCCGGTAATAAAAAAATGCCATCACACTTGTCCATAAGTTTTGTTAGCTTTTCGTCTGTTGCACCTTTTTAATAGCGGGGGGGTACCACAGAATACTTTTTATATTGAAATATGGGAAAGTCCCCTAGAAATATCAGGCATCAATAAGGCTGCGAGAAAATTTTGTAGACTTATACTCACGTAATGAACTTTGTGAAGAGTGACGAACATTTCCTGATGACTCTGGCAGTTCTGGACTCTTCCTCCTGTGACCTGGAGAAGTCCAAGCCGTCGTCCATTTTTCCTTCTTCGTGGAGGATTGCTTGTTTCTCTTCCACTTTGCCCACACCTTTCTTTTTGGTCTCATAGGACTAGAAGAATAATGAAAAGGATTAGAGATAATAACTCGCAGTGGGACTTTGCGGCGACCTACGTAACACGATTAGTTCAACACTAGCCGTTTCACGACGATATTCTGTAAGAGTGTGGTATCACGCCAATTGAGCCGGGTTAGAGAGTTGTAGTCAAGATAATGACAATATCTATGGTTGAGCGGGCTAAGTCTTTGTCGGCCTACCTCACTACAATGCAGAGACTCTGAGTTCGATTTCTGGTCATGGTAAATTTCGTAACGAATTTTCTCCGTTATTTGTCTAGATGTCTCCGTTACTATGCGGGTCAGCCTCAGAAGTAGTCCGTTGTATATTACACACAACACAAGAGTAATTTGCTTAATTTGGGGATTTGCAATATGTGTGTTTGTCTGCCGATTATTATTATAGTATGGCTCCATGACGTCAAAGCTAGGAGTTGAGTTCTAGGGAGGAGAGGAAAGTGTTAAAGGCATAAAGCCAGAAGTAGTCAAGGTGAAATTGCAGCACCCCTTTCAATACCTCTCAGCTATTCGTACCGTTTACAGCATTTTTATGGGAGGAGGGGGGGGGGGGGCAGTAAGGCATGCAGTAACTGTGAGTTGTGAGTTGAGCCCCATAGAATTTCTATATAAATTGTATAGGATTCAACTCACAGTGGTAAGTTGTTGATTCAAGTCATATAACTCACTTAGGAATGAGCCATACTACAACACTATGATCCAATCATGCAACATTAAAAAAAGACAGATTGCAGAGTAAAGGTAATACTAGTAGATCTACAAGTATATCTATCATCTACATACCATGCCCCCCCAACGTACCTTATAAGACAACCACAGCCCCCTCTCCGAATGCTGCACAATGACAGTAGAATCACCGTACTTGATGATGGGTGCACCTATCACCTCCAGATCTTTGTCTTCCAGCACTTGTTTTTGGTCGTCCTTCTCTTGGCGAAGACAGAACGCGCAGGCAGCTGTTGTCGCTTCGTCTCTGTGTAAATTGTAATTTGAATGTATAATACCTTCATACGACGTACAAAATACAAAACTTGAAAAATATTACATAACTCCTAACATAAAAGCCCCTGGAAAGTATTCAACGAGCGCGTTCCTCTTGTACCCCACAACGCCCAAAATGATCCGCCAGCCGTTCCACAGCGCCCACGTTCGTTATGGTTGTGGTGAAAACGTCACTAATGACGTCATCATTTTCGAACATAGCGCTCACAACGACCCATGTCAAGAGGTGGGTCGAAGTGGGCGTTGATCACAGAGCGTTGATTCTCTCTATCGATACGTTGACAAAAGCGCGATATTCAAATCAACCAATAACATTTGTGTATTTCAACGTTAATGACACAACGCTCATAACCCTTTCCACTTGAGCTTATAATTGCAACGCCCGCGAACAAATGGAACGGGAAAAATCGCGATCGTAAGCGTGGTTGTTGTGAGTCTCGTGTGGAACGTAGCCTAAGTCGAGCCTATCGCATTGTCACAAAATATGTGAAGCATTACTTTTTTAGATTTTGTATCGTATCAGTACAAATGGATTTTGTACGGGATAAATGTACCAGCTCGTACGTGTCCGACGCAACTCTAACATCGTACGTACCTGCTAACCAAATAAAGTTCATTCTGATCGTTGACAGCCAGGTATCGGCCGGTGGTGATGTGCCTTATCCTCATGGGATGATACCAGTTGATGAACCCACCAGCCCATTTAGTACGGGCCAGTTCCAACCGCCATAGAGATCGAGCTTGGGACATCACTGAGCCACCTTCGTACACTACGATGCTGAGGAGAGACAATCCAAAAAAATAATTAAGTATTCTATGGCAACAATCGAAATATTACAAATCGAAACCAAGCTACGACTTAGGTAAAATTGAATAAACTTGATAAATAGATGTAAGCGTTTAATATTTATTATCTAATAGATGTTCAGTAAACGTGTTACAAATGTTACACTCGTGGCTAAAAATTGAGAGAATGAAGATGGTATGGGCATGTAATGGCGAGGAGAGAGAGTATTGATGAGTACAAGTGTAATGGTGGATCAAAATAGAGATGGTCCATCCATGAGTGAAAGATGTCATAATGATTTGTGGTATGACTTTGGCAAAATAGTGGAGAAATAATAGGCATATTTAGAGAACATGTTTTCTTTGCCTTTCTATACAGCTTATTATGAAAGTCTTTTCGATTTCAAAACTGTTATTCTGAGATGAAAATCTTACCAAAAATTATCCCTTATATTACAAAAGTTGACAATAAAAAACTATTAAATATTAAAAATGAACAAATAAGTTATTATAAATTATGTAACAAATCGCTGCCAGAGAGGAGCGTGTCCAGAAGGCTGGCCGCATTGCCACGCTGAATGGTAATGCTGCTTTGTTCTATGAAATACAAACCAGCTTTCAGATCATGGGTGGCGTCAAAAAGTTTCTTACAAATTTCTATGAAGAAACCCTTTACCGATGGACCCCACGGACCTAAAGTTTCAACTCCAAACGGCACAAATATATAACCACTTCCTAGGGTTCCATATTTGCCGTTTGAGAGCTTCATCTGTTGAATGAGCCCCTGACTCAGTCATTGGAAGATATGACGGTACGAGTGACTCTGTAGGTTAATTTTGGTTTACTTATGTCAAGTTCTTTCAAAGCAAACAAAAAAAATCGTAACACTTCGTAATCGCAACACTTACTTCTGTCCACCATCGTTGGTCCAAGTACTAGGTATGGTTAGGCACTCATCACCGCCGTGGAAGAACCTCAAGACATCGCCTCCAAACACGTAGCCGACGTATTTCATCCTTGATATACCAGTTCCATACGGTTGGACTGACCAGTGGGTTACGTGGAAAGACGCATTTACTATTGAGACCTCGTTCTCTTTGGTAGTGTGCTGAAAAGTGGATATTAAAACTAAATAGGCTTGCAATAAATGTTTTTTTTTATTGCAAGTCTTCAACAGACAGGCAGACGGCCCACCTGATGGTAAGCGGTTACCATGGTCTATGGACATTTGTAACACCAAAGGTGCTACCAATGTGTTGCCGCTCTCTAAAGTGAGCCAGTTTTCAAATCGATTTATTTAACGTTCCGCGAGCATATGTTACCTTTTCAAACTAAGTTACAGAACAAACTGTTCCACAGAAAATTATGTTTAACTGTTTGATAGTAAAGCTTAAAATTACTTAGATCAAAGTTGTTTGAATTTCTATTTTGTTATTGGTTTTAATATTTATGATAAGTGTAGTGCTTATTAAGAGGGTTCTTTATTTCTTATTGTTAATCTGTGTCTGTCATTGACAACAGTGCAATTTACTTTTTTATTTCTATATTTTATAAACGTAACATTTTTTAAATGTTGAAAAATGTTGTCACTACTGTTTCTTGTACTCATGCAAACAAAAGTCGACTTTAAAGTGACGAACCTTTTTATTCCGCGACTGTACATTCACAATGTGTACATAATGGATTTTGATTAAAGTAACATGCAATGGTTATGGCTTGCAGATAAGTACCCAGCTTAATAGATACTAGAAAACGTATTTAGACGACGAGCCGCAGTACCAAGTACCAAGTAACGAGTCCGTATACGAATCGGCATGGATATGGCAAGTACAAACCAAAAAGAGCTTTACACTTACAACATAAGGGTCGGTGACATCGTTCTCACCTCGAGTCGATGAGAATGATATCAATGATGCCGTTATGTAATTAATAGGTGTAAAGCCCTTTTTGACTTGTATTTACCGTATCTGAGCCGGCTAGTATGAAGACTCTCTTAAACGGTAATGAAATTTGTGGTTAAAATGTAGAAGGGGATTTTATTTTGGAAGAAATTAAATATCTTAACTCGAAAATCATTAGTGTACATTTAAAACCTTTATCAAAATAAATCAACCAAAAACCTTGAAAGTAAAAAACAATAATAGTTCTGTTGAAAAATGGACAAATTAAAAACTACATCTAAAATGTGCACTTTGAAGAAGTTAAAAACGAATGTAATTCTGCGTCCACTTTTATCGTAACACACAATAATCGGATTTACTAAATGATACATATGTGGACGGAGATTCAAGATCGTTGCAATTAGGAATTAACAATGTTGTATGTATGTATATTGTATATATAAATAATAGAGATGCAAAAACAATAAAATCTTTTTATTATGCTTCTGTAGCTGCAATTTGACAAATATAAGAGATGTAACACGTAAAACAAACATTCCATAATGGCTGGTATTCATGGCGATATAACTGGACGACATATTTTTATCAAAGGCCACAAATGCTGTCTAAAATGGAAGGGTTAAACCGCACACCTAACTCACACTCCACTTGCACGCAACAATTGCTTTGCCACAATTACGAACTAAGGGAGTCCCCCATACTAGTCGGCAAGGAATCGTCAAATACAAGCCCAATCAGAGCTTCACGCTTACGACTCACCGGCTCGACACGGTGTATCGGTGAGAAAGAATCAATGACGCTTAGAGAAATATCAGTGTTGTAGGCTTAAAGAATAGTTTTGTGGCTTGTATTTCCTGTATCCGTGCTGAATAGTATGGGGACTCGTTAAATAAACACAGAAGCACAGCTCCCACTTAACTTATAACATTTATTTAACAGACATAAATGCGCGTCCCCGTAAAATTATATATTCTTTTGTTGATAGGTATTCATTTTAATACGAAATGAACTTCATTGCATTATTTTTTATATTACACCAGAATATAAGAAAATAGAAGGAAAACACGTTGGACCAAACACAAATGAGTAAGAGAAAGTAAAAAAATACCGTGTGCTTGTATTCAATTCATGTGTGGAGACACAAATGCAGTCGTACTATCATATGACCCGTGTGCGGCCTCACTATATAATCACAGATGTACAGTCACAGTATGAAAAGGTTCCCCAGTTTTCAAATTGATTCATTTAACGTACCGCGAGTACATGTTACCTTTTCAAACTAAGTCGTAGAACAGACAACAAAAAAATATGTTTAACTGTTTGACAATAAAGTTTAAAATTACTTAAGTTGTTTGATTTTTCTACCATGTCTAAAAAGGTTGTTTAGAGATGTAAAACCTTATTAATCATTTTAATATTTATGATAAATACGCTCCGCTATAAGCGTAGTGATTATATCCTTTTGTTTCTCTTTCTTCACATTCCTATATGTTATAAACGTAACATTGATTAAAATATTGGCGGTATTGTTACATGTACTCGTGCAAGCAAACGTCGACGAATCTTTTCATACCTCGACTGTACACAAAAATAACACAACCCATAACTTTTGACACATGATGGAACATTTAATGTAAATATATATATATATATACGTAGACGAGCAAAAATGGGTCATGATTTGACACATTCCAGACACTTAAGACCTCACCGAAAGAATAAAAGACAATCCCTTTTTCCTTTTCCCACGTTGCGGAGGCCTCATTACTATCTTGCCCTATAGTTACGTATTGAAAATATAATATTAAACTAGATGTACTACAAACATATAAGTAGTTAAGTATAGTATGATCATGGAAGAAGGTATGGCGCTCCAGCGAGGTAACGTAGTCAACCTTACCCATTGACCTGGATGACCTAGCCTCTGTACTCTACTTGTCTACTTCTAGTCTTAAGTGATTATAGACAGAATACAAGTAAAGGAATTTTATTAATCAACTAGCATTTGCCCGCGACTTTGTCCTCTTTGGATAAGCAGCAAGATAAGCAATTTAAAATTTTCTGATTTGCACTCATTACACTTGTATCACAATTTTGCAAATCTAGGCTCACTTAGCTCTTGAAGAGCATCGTAGATTTCGTATTAGGCGACGTGGTATCTGTTCAAGAAAGATAGATTACATTTTGTATTTGTATAGTTTTGACCTATTAAGAAAAACATTTTATTTTTTAAGATTACCAAATTTGTTTTTTCTTCTTTTTTTCAGTTTTTATCGCAATTTTTCGATATTATCGAAATTTCCTTTAAGGGCACTGCGTGCCCCCACAAAAAGCCCTGGGTACAATACATTTACAATATAACAATTTGCTTTATTGTATTTGTTAATCAGCAACTATTTTAATTAAATAAATTACTGTATATATTAATATTTCAGTTCACATTAATACGCAAAGAAAAATCTTCGGATTCCTTTCTAAGCATATTGCGCGGATGGATGAATGCAAGATTTGGCATAGTTGAAGTTTATACGAAGTAGAAGTGCAAATACGTACTTTTTTATGGGTTAAAAATACATTCAATAAAATATATTAAATATGTAATGCAAAAGAGATAGATCATAGTATAACGCCGGTGTTAGAGTGACAGATAGACGAGACTATTCACTAAGTCGGGTCAATTAATTTTAGTTTTCGTCTTACGGAAGAAATTTATTAATTAACTTACCAAATATCTCTCAGTGGCAACGGATACCAAGATCAAGTCGTCACCAACTCGCACCTTCTCACCCTCGGATCTGTGGAGTGTAATTAAAACTTAGATTGCTCGCTAATCTGGTGTTTGACTTGAGATTCTTGGAAAGTTCTACGATAGATGAAACGTATTTAGGTATAGATTGAATTTTAGGAATCATAAGACACCTTTGTGTTAATAGATTAACTCTTTATTGCACCACAATACAAAAATTGCTTTTAAAAAATTGGTAATTTCTATGCTGAAAGATCACACCTCTTCACTTGTATAATATATATAATAATTTGTTTAATGCTTTCTTTTTCTTCGTCTATTATCCTTATAATGTATCACTAAAACTAATAAATATCCTAGATTTAAGTATTTATTGAATCATTATTACTAACATTATTTATATAATTTTGTTTGCGAAAATATAAATTTAACACTGATGTGTCAGCACGCTTGGATTCCTATCTAGACATAATTATTTACAAATTTATATAAATGAATTACCGATTGTTATCTGTTGTGTTGTCCAAATAAATAAATAAAATAAAATAAATAAACTTACAAACTCACGGACTTATTCTTATTGAGTTAGAGTAAGTTTGTAGGCTTCTTTAACAACTTTAAAGAAGCCTACAAAATTATATATGAATAAGAGCGTAAAACTATATCTACAGTCCATTTTAATTAGAACAGGGTGGGCTAAATTACTGTTACGACCTACACGTCGACAAAAGTAGATTCACACCTGCTTACCATAAAAGCACACTTTATTACCTTTCCGCATTTGGACTTCTTTTGTTTACTTTATGTTTAAAATTTGTAATTAGAAAACAGTCCATTGGGTATTGTAATCTTTTATGGCAGTCATTAGCCAGGTGTGTCGAACTGCTTCTAAGAAATTCGGTCTACGCGGTCGGGCAGTCATATTGTATCGGTGCAGTATAAAGGAATTGCCCAATGGAGAGATCGGCAGTCTAGCGATAGCCACAAGCGAAGCAAAACGTTAGTGACGGACTTTGCGCGTGTGATTGAATCGTGCATTACGTTTGCACTGGTTGTGTTCAGTTATATTTGTACCTGTGTTATACGTATTTGTATAGTTCTAATAAATTATATAGTAATTCTAACGGCATTTTAATTCGAGTCCTGCAACTCGTAACATTACGTAAATAGATAAATAAACATCGTGGTTCTAAGTATAGTATTATTATTATTAGAATAGAATATTGTTTATTGCACACAAGAAAATAATACACATGAGTTAACAATCAGTTAACTAGTACAATCGGCGGTCATATCGCTAGCAGCGATTTCTTCCAGACAACCTTCCGGAGATCATTTTACATTTGTAATAGTGTATATTTTAGTTAATAGTTTAAAATATATATAATCATATATACATATATTAATAATAAATAAAAATACACATACATATTTATATACAAATATATGTACATAGAGTTACATACACATACATAAATTACTGTTTACAAATTTAGATATTATTAAATAGTATCAGGATTAAATATCCGCGGCAGTATCGACTTATTAGGATTAGCATCGGTGAACTGTTTGAGAATATAGCATTGCTTCTAATAAGCTTAATAAATACTTTTGAAACGGCTTGTAGTTGAAAACCAAACAAAAAAAACGTAAAAAGTAAGTAAAAGCATCTGCTAGGTTTTGAAATTGCAACGCTGAACTTGTAAACATAAAAAGCTTTTTTAGTCTAAGGCACTAGATAAGACTTTATGTACATATATAGTCAGGTATTTACGGTGTTATATGCCATTGTGTTCATTTCGCCCAGCTTAAATGTCGGGAAAACGGCGATCAGGTGTCGGAAAAGCTTTCTCATAAGGTAATGTTAGCTTGGGTTTTTATAGTCCAAATAAAACGGAAATATATAATAGTGTTGTGCACAGGTAGTTTAAGGATTCGTAAAGTTTATGATGAAGTTCGAGGTAAAGCGATTTTAGCGCCGGTGCTTATATGGCTTTATTAAAAGCTTCTAGCTTGTTCGAGTATTATTTGCAAATAGTATACAGTTAGAGCCTTTGAGGAAACACTAATTTGATACTGGTATGCCTTCTTTACCAATTTCTTATGATAGTAAAGCTTATGTTTACGTATTATTAATTCTTGATATTGTAATATTATATATTTATATTTATTTATATTTATATATATATATATTTATTTATTTACAAAATTTTTACATATTAACAAAAAATATAAAGACATTTTTTTATAAAGAAATAAAAGACATTATCTTTTATAAAAAATACATCAAAAATAATATAATATTGTAATTATTATTACCCTTTCTAATAAATATAATAGTATAGTTATATTAAGATTTTTATATTATTGGTCCTTCGAGCCGGATTTGAATCAAGGATGTATGAACAACAAATTATTGTGAATAAGACCCTTGTCCAAAGGTTGCCTGAAAGAGATTGCTTTAAGCAATAAAGTCGCCTATCGTAAGTACTACTACCTTTTAATTTTAAGATATGAAAATGTATTACTGTTTTTAATACAATAAAGAGTATTGTTGTTGACGTATGGAGCATTTCTATGTATTGGTTATTGTGTTCTTCATACTAATATTTAAATGTAATAGTTAATTTATTTATTTCATGGGCAGAAATATAGACCGATTTTTTTAATCTTTCAATGAGTAAAGCCAAACGGTATGTTAAAACTTTTATTTACCGTTGTTTGCTAGCAGGATGAAGTGTCCACCAGCAGGCCTCTCCCTGGGAATGTTCTTGCAGACCCACATCAAAGGCCAGCTTGTCTTGAGAAGATGATGTTGATAAGCAAGCTAAGTACTGCAATAATACACATACAACTGCAAATTGGCATTGATACAATTATTCAAATTCAAATTCAAAAGTTTTTATTCAAAATAAGTTCCACCGGAGAACTCTTTTTGAAGGTCATATATATAGGTTTAAATTTAATTTTACTTCCCAGTCTATGTACACCGCTTCGCAACGTGTTATTGCTGTTAAGGAGAAGAAGCGGCAAGAAACTCCCCAGCAACACGTCTAGCTAAAAATTGTTTTTCTTTATATTTCTCATTCTATTTATATCTCAAGTTCTCTCTTTTTTTTAAGTTTTATACAGAAGTATGTTACAGAATGACTTTTGAAGAATTAATGGAGTTCTAGCAAACAGTGCATATTTAATGAGACAGAGACACAATAAAAGTAAAGAAAAATATTATTACAGTTATAATAAAGACATGACGTACTAATTTTTTTTTTTTTGCTGCAACAAATCCATAAACTCCTTACAAGCTTGGCAAGATAAAAACGTTATACAAAATATAGTATAAGAGGTTGGAGCGAGCTGCTATGTAAATGAACTTTTGTCATTTAAGTACTCTTCAATAGTGTAGTATCCCATTTTTAGCAAGATACTTTTTAATTTAGTGAAAGGCAGATCTAACATTTCACTCGGAATCTTATTGAAGAAGCGTATACCAACCCCCAAGAAGGAGGACAATACTTTTCGTAATCTAAAAGATGGCAATATCCAGTCTATTATAATGCCTGGTGTTGAAATTATGAGCATCCTTATACTGTTTGTAGGCACTCAAATTATTACGAATATAAATTATATTATTAAAAATATAGATATTAAACATCTATGTATAGTTATCAAGTCCTTATAATACTTAGTGTGTAATACCTAAGGCTACAACTGATGTAATATTTTTAATTTATGTAAAGTTTCGAGTTTTATACCTATATTATAATGTTATATGACAAGAGGATCTACGATGTTTACCTAGGTACCAATTTAGACGTGATATAGAGCTAAGTACACAAACCCTATTTTAGTTCAAAAATTTAAAGACCAGTTACAGCTAAAAAATACATCAAAAATGTTCAGATGTAGGTCCTGAAAATGCATTTTGGATTATACCTATATATTCCATTTGCCCCAATTATATTTGCTCAACAGTAATTTCCTTTCAGTCTCAAGCCGAGGACAATCTAGCAATAAATATTGCAAGTCCTATTTATAGTATAAAAAAGAAAGAAAAAAACAATAATTGGTAAGAAGAAACACATTGCGAGATATATTCTAAAAAGTCGAAGTGAGAATCATCTTTCGTCACTACATCCGCTTGCTTTTATACCCGATTAGTAAATACAAATACCCGCAAATATTACAATAATATAATACTACTTGGAACAAATGTTATTAGGGGCCATCCACAGATTATGTCACACGAATTTCATGACCCCTCCCCGTCCTTGTCACTACTGGAAATCAAGAAATTATTAAATTTTAGTAATTAGCTTAAACATATTTCGAAATATGACGTCACGAAATCCCTTATCACACAATGTCACTCTTCCAGCGCATTCTATTAGTGGCTCACAACGACCAAAATGCTCCGTTAGCCATTGCACAAGGCGACCGCGGTCGTTGTGGTCGTGGCGAAAACGTCACTAATGACTCGATGGTCGCACTACGACCCATGTCAAGAGGTGGGTCGAATACCCGTTCCACTTGGGTTTGCGATAGTAACGCCGGCAAATCAACCCCCAAAACTTGTGACGTAATTTATTAATGGCCCCTTAACAATAAGTATAGTAAATTTCGTGCTCACCATATCACTGTTAAGATGGCGTAGAAGTATGGCATTGCCGTAGAGTAGCGTTCTATGACCCGAACCAGTTCCTTTGCCCTGAAATCAAACAGATGGTACTTTGCTAATGATTATAAATAGGGCGGTTAAGTACGTGGAAGTCCACGAACTATAAAGGATTCCGTAGAGTTGTGTAGGGTTATGTATCTCTAGAGCTTGCTGTCAAACATTCATATTAACCAATAGTTTCTGAAAAAGATGATTGATACACAAAGACAGACGCATATTCACAGAGATTCTTTTTTTACTAAAATGGCTATAGAACCAAAGAAACTACAAAAATCGAGAGAAGAAAGCCATTTATTTTTATATAATTTAAGAACTTTTGAGCGTTTTTTTATTTGGTGATACACATTATTTCTATGTTCTCTTTCAATGAGTGAAGTAAAAAACATAAAAAAATAAGTAGCTACCTAAAAATTTAATTAAAATATAAGATACGTAATAATTATAGATTTATAACATACTTAATAATTAAACTTAAAAGCAGAGTTGTAATTTAATGTAAGAAAGAAAATACAATTAAATAAAAAATGACTAAACTTATACATATAAAAAAATATTTACACGACGAATTGAGACCCTCCTCCTTTTTTGAAGTCGGTTAAAAAGAGGGGCTTTTATGTTATATTAATTTAAAAGAAGCTTTAATAAGTCGATTATAAATCATGCTCAAAATTAATTGAAGTAAAACAAACAAGTTATACTAGAAATACATTATCAACATTTTTGAAGCAATACATTATTCTGCCTCTTAATTACATGTTTTTAATTAAAAGCCCAGAAAACCTACACGTTCGTGATATACGAACATTTAATACAAAACAATTAAGTTCTGGCCAGCACTGAAAGAATTTTCATAATTACTTCGAACATTAGTCAAAATTAAGTAATGTTAAACTTCAAGAGAAATACAGAATTTTGAAAATGAAATCCACCCAAAGTAAGCGCCAATTGAAATAACAAATGATACAGAAAAACTATAGTGCCAGATTGATGATCTATCTGTGTTTTATAACTCTCCTTTCTTTCACCAATTATTTGGGGTCGGCACAATGTGTCTTTTCCTCTCATACTCCTCTACACTGGCATACGTCTTCTGTCACACCACAATACATCATGTCATTCTTCCCACAATCTAACCATCTTTATTTTGGTGTACCTTATTATTTTTTATTATTACTAGTGGTCGCCCGTGGTCGAAATTCGGCCATAATAATTAATTTAAATTATAAGTTTGAGCATTATTAAGGTTCTGTTGTCAAAGACTATATATACTTCTATAATCACTCAGCTTTCGCCAAGGCTACACTGTTAATTTGACTTTAACAATAAACAAAAGAGTATATATGCGTGTGTGTGTCAAATACATGTTACTGTTTGTAATTTTTTTTTAATTGATTTAATGTATTTTTTATGCATAATTTATAGCATTCTGTACTCTTTCTCTATATAAACTATAAGTGTGCGAAAATTTATACTCCTCCGTCCGCGCAATTTTAGTAAAAAGGGGTACAAAGTTTTTGCTGTTTTTTGCTTCACGTATTATAGATATATTAATATTACAACACACTTTCTATTATATGTAAATAAGTTGAAATGTAGATGTACACAAATATGATAATAAGGATATTTCATGATATCTCGCAAACAATACAAAACGTACGTTTTGTATAAATTATGGATCTCCTTTTTCTTTCACCTACTCCTAAATATTTGGGGTTGGCACAATGTGTATTTTCCCTCCACATGCCTCTATTCTCACATACGTCCTCTATCCACAAACCATCATATCATCCTTCACACAAGCCATCCATCTATGGATGTAGATTCTAGAGAACTATGCCTAGATCTTTGTACAAAAATCTAGGAAATTCTTGAATTACATTTTTGATATTCATTGAGCCATATTGGGTCTATTGTAAGTAGGATGCCCTTCAGCTCGGTGGACCGACGATTTGCATAAGGTCGCCGGTCGGGGCTGGATGAGGAAGCTAAGAACCGGAATAAGAGGCGTAACCTAGGGGTGGCCTATATCCAGCAGTGGACGATGATATGCTGACGACGAGTCTAGAGATTTGGAATGAGCTGTCAGCTGAAGATATATGGGATTGTAATTCATTAAAATCCCTTTGTGGACGGCAACACGTATGTAACACCAGAATCTAGTTGTCCGTTAGCCTGTTTGCTGATTACGAACAAGTAAAAAAATAACAAACGTATAGGGAAGATAGATCATCAACAAGGCGCCTATCTGTATTAGATTGCATGCAATTTTACCATGTATCAGTGTACTCACTAAGTTTTCTTTGCCCTGAAAAAATTTAAAAACACGATCGCAATACGTAAAACGAATAACATTATTCACAAAAATTTAGACGAAGAACATGTTAAACACAAAGAAATGTACAGTCGTGGTATGAAAATGTTCGCCAGTTTTCAAATTGATTCATTTAACGTTCTGCGAGCACATATTACCTTTTCAAACTAAGTCACAGAACAGACTGTTCCACAGAAAATTATGTTTATCTGTTTGATAGTAAAGTTTAAAATTACTTAGATCATTTTAATATTAATGTTAAGCGTCTTGATTATATCATCTTTGTTTCTTATTGTTAATCGCAGGGTCTAATATTGTCAATATTGCAATTTTCTTTTTTCACCTTTCTATTTTTTTATAAACGTAATACTTATTGAAATGTTGGCACTATTGTTTCTTGTACTCGTGCAAGCAAAAGTCGACTTTAAGGTGACGAATATTTTCATTCCTCGACTGTACACAGTGGAATTAACATTTGTTTGAAACATGCTAGGCATTTGCAGTTATTAGGGTTCAGTAAATTTCAAACCTCAATCGACGATGTCTACATTTTAATAGAAGTCGGTTCAAAATAGATGTCACTGCTAATAAATTGAGAAAAAGCTCAAACCAGCTCACACTGCGATGATATGCTGTGATTTTTGTTTTTTTTTTAAAGACTTTATAAATTAAATATAATGTTTCGTTTTTAAAAAAAAAAAAGAATAATGTTAATATATAAGTATTTAAATATGTACTAATATAGTGTAAGAAAGCCCATGAGAACACGCAATGGAATATATAGTGTATATAATAATAATCCGAACGGCGGCGACGCGGCTCGCAACTCGTCACGTCTCGTTTCTCATGGGGAAAAAAGCGGCCTGTGGAGAGCCGCTTAGCAACGATGAATGTTAGAGGAGGGATGGACAGTAAAATAGATGAAGTATGTCAGATGATGAATGAAAGAAAAATAGATTTATTATGTGTGAGTGAGACGAAGCGGAAAGGATGTGAAACCACTAAGTATGGTCAGTTTACGGCGTATTGGTCAGGAGTGAAAGCGACAGATAGAGGGAGTCAAGGAGTAGGCCTTATTCTCTCTGAAAGAATGGAAGAATGTGTGAAAAAGCATGAATGTGTTAGCCCAAGACTTGTATGGATTCGACTGAAAGTTGGCTTGACTCGGCTTTTTGTGGTTGGGGCATATGCACCATCAGACATGAGCTCGACTAACTCCTCCCGACAAACCATAGAGGAAAAGGACAAGTTTTGCGAACGTTTGAGAGGTGTGCTGCTTACATGTAAGCAGAACGAAAAATTAATTATGTTAGGTGATTTTAATGGCTGGGTAGGTTTAAAACGAGATGGTTATGAAAGGGTGCTAGGTACATACGGAGATGAAAGAATAAATATGAATGGTAACTGTTTGCTTGAGATATGCTTAGAATGGAATTTGTGCGTGACTAACACAATGTTCTGTCACAAGAATATTCATATGTACACGTGGGAAAATGTGAAAGGGAAAAGTATGATTGATTTTGTAATAGTAGATGAAAGATTGAGGAAAAGCATTCTGGACACTAGATCATATCAGGGGTACAGGAATCAATACAGATCACTTCTTAGTAGTATGCCGAATAAAAGATCTTTTCAAAACTTGGAGGCACCAACATTCCGATAAATCTAAATCTAATATACTAGAAAGAATAAAAGTTGAAAAGTTGCAAGAAGAAGAAATAAAAGAAGAGTATAAAGCAAAATTAGAAGAAAAATTTGTTAGGATGAATGATATGTGCGAGATAGAGGAGTTATGGATGTCCTTTAAAACCGAAGTTGTGAGTGTTGCGATTGATGTGTGTGGTGTAACTAAAAGAAAACGGGTAAATGCGTAAAGAATATTTGGTGGGATAAGGAAGTACAAAGTGTAGTGAATGATAAAAAGAAAGCATGGAAGGATTGGTTAGCTTTAAGAGCTGACCTAAGACTGAAGAATACAAAAAGGAAGATGTAAATTCGGCAAAAATTTTGTATAAAAAGATGAATGAAATAGTTAAAATAACGGTCAAAAAAAAAGAATGAGCAAAAAGATGATTTGGATGAAAGAATCTCTGAAGATTTCCAGAGTAACATTAAATATTTCTGGAAATCTATAAAAGAGCTAGAGGAAAGGTAGTACAGTCTGAGCTCAATGTAATTAGGGACAAGAATGGAAATATTGTGAAAGAAGAAAACACATATTGAATCGCTGGAAAGAATATTTTGAAGGTTTGTTTGAAAAAGATATAGCGGATGTGAACAGTATGACTGGTGAAAAGGACAATAGAGAAGACAATAGCGATAGTATAGTTATGGATGAAATTGTGAAAGCATTGAATAGTATGAAACTAGGAAAGGCTGCTGGGTATGATAGGATAACCGTAGAAATGCTAAAGGCTGGACAAGGTCTGATCGCAAGTCTTTTGTACCGCCTTTTAATATATGCTGGAAGAGGGCTGTGTACCAAAAGATTGGTGCAAAGCCGTTATTGTACCACTCTACAAAGGAAAAGGGTCACAACAGGATTGTAAAAATTTTCGAGGCATTAGCCTTCTTAGCGTTGTCGGGAAAATATATGCTAAAGTGTTGATTGAACGGGTATTAAAAGTAACAGAAGAGAAAGTATGGGATGTACAAGCGGGTTTTCGAAAGGGAATGGGATGTGTGGACCAAATCTTTACTTTACGATGTATAAATGAAAAGTTTTTGGCCAAAGGTCAAAACGTGTATTGTGCATTTATAGACTTGGAAAAAGCTTATGATAGAATGATAAGAAGTGAACTGTGGTCGGCGCTAGCTAAGTATGGGATAACAGACAACCTGATACGATCACTGAAGTCCCTCTATAGTGATTCCAGTGCTTGTGTTAGGGTCAACGGCGCCTACACTGAATGGTTTAGCATTGAAAAGGGTGTTAGACAGGGTTGTGTAGCGTCGCCGTGGTTGTTCAACATATTCTTGGACAGTTGCTTGGACAATTTGAAAGAAAGTGAAAGTGGTTTAAGAATGAATGAGTTACTTATCAAATGTCTACTCTACGCCGATGATCAGGTTATACTTGCGTCATCGGAAACGGAGTTACAGGAGATGGTAACAATTATGAACGAGTCTTTTGAGAGAAAGGGTATGAAAATTAATGTGAATAAGACGAAAGTTATGGTGTTTGAAAGAGATGAAAGAATGACAAGTTGTAATATACAGATAAGAAATCAAAAGTTAGAGCAAGTCAGAGAATTTGTTTACTTAGGCTGCATGTTTACCAGAGACGGAAAGCATGAAAGGGATATTGAAAGGAGAGTTATGGCAGGTAATAAGGTGAATGGAGCGCTAAACTCTTTTTATGAACAGCCAGAAGGTGTCTGTAAAGGCACGCTTGGCTGTCCATAAAAGGGTGTTGGTGCCAACCCTAATGTATGGCAGTGAAAGTTGGGTATGGCAGAAGAAGCATGAAAGTAGGATAAACGCAGTTGAAATGAGAGCTTTGAGAAGTATATGTGCGGTTAGCTTGAATGATATGATAACGAACAGTGTGATAAGGAACGTTGTGGATTGAAAGAAGATGTAATAACAAGAGTTGAAAAAGGTATGTTAAGGTGGTTTGGACATGTAGAGAGAATGGATAAAAGTAGAATCACAAAACAGGTGTATGACAGTATTGTGAATGGTAGGGTTGTTGCCGGTAGACCGAGACGAACACACCATGACCAAATATCAGAAGTGTTAAAGAGAGGTCAGGTAAAAAGCATTTCAAATAAACGTGCATGTATGAAGAGGTTAATGAAAGTAGGTGAAGCGAAAGTTGTTTGTCAGGATCGTTGCAAGTGGAGATCCATAGTCTCTGCCTACCCCCATGGGAAACAGGCGTGATATTATGTTAAATGAAGGTAAAAATAAACGCAAGCTTTTGGTCTCACTGTCTATTTGTGTGTCACAATCACAAGTGATTACCTCGGAAACTATTAAGGCTAGAAATATGAAATTTAGCACACATAAACCTTCGTGTATTTACAAAAAAGTTATATAAAATTTGAGAAAAATACGTTATGAAAAAGGGGCCCAAATATGAAAATTGAAATGAGTTATATCATCGAGCGCAAGGACCCTTTTTTAAGCACATATCAAAAATATTTTTTAATGTTTATTAATAAAAAAGAGGGTATTTATGCTTTAGAAATAAGGTATTATCGGCTTTTAATGTTTGACTTGTAATATATATAATAATTAAAATGTTCATATGAAGACAATGGCTGCACAGTTGATTTTGAGTCATTAATATCATAATAATTGAAGGGAACTTGAAAGTCGATTTTGCTGTACAATGTATAAATACAGATTGCAAGTAATAATGAATAACAGTTTAGTGAAATGTGACTTTCCGAGATGCCACAAAAACTGCATAATTGGCGTTAATCCAAGACCTACTAACACTTTATCTGAAGATATATTTATAATTCAATAACTAGATTCAAATGAAAAAATGATAAGACTGTTTCAAAATCGTAAAACATTCTCAAAATTAATGTCTTGAATGTTTGTCATATTGCAGTTTCAAACCAATATAAATTCCACCATGTACAGTATAAAAGTGGTGTGTACACAAAAATTCATTCATCAGATTTGCTGTTTAAAATCTTTACATACAATATAAATTAGGACATATAAATGTGATTTTAGTCAACAAAATAATATATTGAAAATTATTTAACAGGGTGGAGGCATATCATACGATCTCGGTGGGTGCTTTCACGTGCTCCCGTGTTAATTATATGTAAATAGGATATTATATACGTTATTCTTAGTACACGCAATTTACGAGATTCGCATATGTGTATTTCACTTATAAAAACAAACCTTTTTATCTGTACAGATAAATAAAATTGAAGTGTCTGTTGGTAATGTCCAAATAAAAATGTGAATAAAAAAAAACATATTCGATAATTCGGACCATGAGATTTCAAAAATGCAATTTTTAGAATTTTTGTCCGTCTGACTGGATGTTCCAGCCAAACTTTGAAACGGCTGGATCGGTTTTGACGAGACTTTCACTGGCAGATAGCTGATATTATAAGGAGTAACTTGGCTACTTAATTTTTTTAGGGTGACGCGAAAAAAAGTTCACGCCGACGAAGTCTAGCACAGCCAGTCTTCGGTACTTTATCATAGCCACAGATAGCAGTGTTTACAATTTAGAATACAGCGCAAGGTGTAGGGTTTAAAGTTGCTTATACTACGTGCTTAGTCTTCTTACATAAAAAGCTAATTATGTCTTTATGTAAGTAAAATAGTGCTGCCTACTAGTGTTTGAATTGTGGTGTAGCCACGGGGAAAATTCTAGTATTAATATAAACAAAACAATAGAGAAACAAGGGTATCCATTGTTTCTGATAAAGATTTGATCAAGCCAGCAGCGTATCGCGGGTGACGGCCGCCCGGGACGGAAGACAATTTTGCCGCCCTTTTATTTAGGTATTTCAATTTAATGCATACTATATCTATGCTAATATTATAAAGAGATAAACTGTTTGTGACGTTGTAGGGGGTAATCTCTGGACCTACTGAACCGATTTCGACAATTCTGTGTTGGAAAGCCCACACATTGAAGAATGTTATAGGCTATAACATCATAACGTTAGGACCAATAGGAGCGGAGTGGTAATGAAAAATTTGCCCGTGTTGAGCCGGGCGAGTAAGTAATGAAAAATTCCTAGCTCTTTTCAATCGGTCCGAATTTGTAGTTGCGATAAAAATATGAAATGGTTCAAATATTTATATTATTTATTGTGAAATTTGCCGCCCTCTAAAAAGTGCCGCCCGGGGCGGGCCGCCTCTGCCCCCACTACGGTACGCCGGTGGATCAAGTTGAGGCAAATGCCGTGCGAGACGCGATTTAGGCAGATTCGCTCGCTCGCTTGGCCTCTCAAACTGTCTCAATCCCGCGTATTACACCGGTTTCTCAATAGAGAAGCAGGTCCCCCTATTTTCCATATGAGATCATATATCTTTTTACTTTTCTTATATCTTTATTAACCGCGCTGGAACGCAGAAAGAAGACTAATTCCTACGGTCGGGCGGCTTTTCGTAAGATGCGACAAAACAACCCACAGGTAGTAGGGCATTTGCCCGACTGGATGGCTACCATCCCCGGTCTAGAGTATGCCGCCATAACAACCTTGAGTTGCGTTCCGGCGTTCCACTAAGGACCAGGTTCCAGTCTCCCTTTAAAGAGCGGCGGCACATTTGTATCACCATTGATGTTACAAATGTCCATAGGCGATGGTAACCGCTTTCCACCAGGTGGGCACTATGTCTGTCTGCTGAACTCAGCAAAAAAAAAATACATTCGCGTTTGACCGACATTGCACCTGATATCAGGTGAAAATACAATCTAAGATGAGGTACGCATACCTCTTTACGCGGAAGTTCATGATACCTAAATTGTAAGTATCAGGAGAAACAAACGACGCAATGGTAAGTAGCTGCTGCTACTGCTTAGCTACACGTACTATAAAAGTACAAATATTAAACGAAACACAAATTTCTTGTCGAGAATTATTTACAATTTTATTCTTGCCAATTTGAACGCGTCATTGAAGTTGGTATTCAGAATTGGCGCAACTCTCGTATTTTGATCAGAGTTTAATCGTTATAGTGTTGGGTCAAAGTTATCGCTAAGGTTTATCGTTTTTAAATTTATCGGATGTTTCTGCTAATTTTGTGCAGTATAATTTCTTAAATAGCGTATACCAAAAATAACGTTGTAGATATATTTAATATAATACATCGAGTTGAAAATATATACCATCAAATAGTACTTACTGTTTCTGAACCAGCTGCTGTGACCAACTCTTGAAGAGCACGTACAGACAACGCCTGGAAAAATAAGAATAATTATAATACTAATATATAGATGGCATACAATATACTATCGTGTGAAATATTTGTTATCCTAACAGGCGGAAATTTCAAATTAAAATTAAACTTATTTTGAAGAAAGCTCAGGTAAAAATCAGTTTCAATAAACATGTATGTATGAAGAGATTAATGAAAATAAGATGAAGCGAAAATTTTTTGTCAGGATCGTAGCAAGTGGAGATCCATAGAGTCTGTTTACCCTAGGGGGAAACAGGCGTGACAATATGTGTGTTTGCGAACAGGCAGCTTAGAATCGTTTAGCCTTCGGAGAGTCTGCGTCTCTCTGCGTATTCTACCATCTGTAGAACGGGTAGTGTCTAGAAAAATTGTATAGTCTGGTGCCAACGCCTCATTTCCATAATCGCATTGCTCGTCATTACTCGCTATCAGATCAGTGTAATGGGCGGACATTTCTTTGAGTTACCACGCTTGATTACGCAATGATCTTCTCGAACGTTTATTCAACATACAATGATAATGTGGAGGGAAATTTCCGCCGATGTTCTCCCTCTGTGTTACGAGATGTGTTTAAGAAGGGCTTCATTAAATCTCTTAGAGGCCGGGAACGCGTTAGCAATACCCCTGGTGTTAATAAGTCCATGCCGTGGCGGATTTACACATTCGTTGCCCCTGCCGGCCTCTACAGTTCAACACTCTAGTTCACATTTATATCATTTTTTTGTCAATGATATTGTATATTTATGACTTTGCATTAACGTCCTAATTAGATCACCTTTTTCTCGTGAAAAATGCATCTAACAGGTGAAATATATTACATGTTGAATTGGTTGTATGATTATAATAATACAAATCTTTTAATTCATGTAAGACAATGAACATTTGGCTCTAAGCTGGCCCCAGGCATACTCAGCTTGCTGTTAAATTCGACATTGCGTTCATGGGCGACAATAACTAGTTTTTAGCAGTTGGACTGTCTGCATTTGCTTGCTTACAGACAATAGAGGAAAACAATAATTACTACGCCAATTACTATTTGAAGAAGCCAGACTCGTAACAATAAAGATCAGTGCAACTCACCTGTTCGATAACAAAGACGCATTGCGACAGGTCCGGTGGGATATTCTTATCAGCGATGTTCTCGAGGAAACAGTGCCGATTACCGAAGCCTTCCGCTGCCAGACAGACTCGCTCCCCTGTCGCAGTGCACGAAAGACATACCATGTCTTCCTGTGGATTAGAAAAAATAACATTATCTTAAGAATAAAATCGGATCAATGTCGAACTATGAAATATGATTTCATAAGGATTTCGTTTTTATCAAAATAGTTACGAAGAGTTGCGTAAAATAAAAACAAAACATCGCATATTTTAAAAAGCCAGACCGTCTTTGCCCGGGGTTACAAGAAGTGTATGGCACCTGGGAGCAAAACCCTAGGGAGCGAAGGCCGATCGCCTTTAATCTATGCATACATACCACGCGTAATTTGGGAGTTTTCAAAATAACTTAGCATTTATTATATCCGATCAGATATTCATTAGGAATATCTATGTATATAAGTTAGAATTGCTGCATTTAGTTTGTATAGGAATACTCATCGTTTAGATATTAGTTAAAATTATTTCTATCACGATAGTTTCAAAGTATGAGGATAACAAGGTATTTTTCATTAGCCATACTCGGAAAGTACGCTTAAAGTTACCTGATCACAGGGATGAAAACAGTCACATATCGTGTCTGAGGATCAATTTTCCCTGCTCTCTCTCTCTCTCTCTCTTTTTTTTCACCTCCCAATTATTTGGGGTCGGCACATTATCTTAGTCTTTTTCTTCCATACTTCTCTATTCTGACATACGTCCTCTGTCACAGCACAAATCATCATATCATCTTTCACACAATATACCTTTATATCCATCAATCTTGCAGTTCAACATTCTTTTTGTCACGTGACTTTCATCCCTCCTCATTACATGCCCATACCACCTCAGTCTTCTTCCTCTCAATTTTTCAGCTACGGGTGCAACTTTCAAAGATCCCCTTATGTACTCATTTCTCACCTTATCCATTCTTGTAACACCACAAATCCATCGCAACATTCCCATCTCAGCTGAGTGGAGCCGTTTGTGGTCTATCACTTTAGTGGCCCAACATTCGGACCCGTATAATATGACCGCTCCTATGATAGATTTATATCTCTGACCTTTTAATTTCAGTAGCATTAATTGTCGCATGTCACACCGGTTACCTGTCTCCTTTTTAGCCAAGCTACATTTATTCTTCCCTGCTGTCAAAAAATTTAAAAACTATGCAAACCATGTTTGATCTTTTTATACAGCCACTGATAAATCGCGACATAAAATTGTAATAAAAAATATCAACAATTTTGTAAGACGTAATCGGTATTTATTCACTTTCCTCATATTCGAAATGAAAAGCAGAGTGTTAACCTCGGGCGAAAGGCCTATTGAGGCAACCGAAACATTAGCGCTCGTATGCCAAACCATCTCATGCCTAAATAGGTCACTTTCACATCTCGTCTAACAATCTACTATTAACGTCTGCTCCTTATGTGACTTTTAGTGAGTCGGCGAGCGGTTGGCCGTCCTAAGTAACGCTAGAAAGATAGAGTGGAAGCTGACCTGACCTAACTTCAAGCAAGAAACTGTGCAGGTCAGAGGAACGTGGTTCTCGTTTCAAGGCCAACTCACTTCGGGTCGCTGAGCCAACGGAGTTAGCTGATTTATTCTTTTATGTGACAATTGTTTTAGAATTTATTGTAAAATGTATCATCTACCCAATTCTCGCACGGTGTACTTAAAGGGATTACGGAAATCCTTTAGTCTGTGTTAATATTAATGCAAATAGACTATTGAAGTGAGTTTGTCTTTACTAAATAAAGGGGTGAATAGGGCCCTAATATTGTTTCCCTTTCAATTTGCTAGGCGTCTAAAACGACCTTTTGTGGAGTTCCTCGCTCCAAATCCGTTTTGGACGATTCTCTTAATCCATTAGGGTTGGCATCATAGTACTTGTTTTTATTGTTGGAGTACACAAGACAGGTCGGTAATCTGTTTGGTGGAAGGTGACGTTTTGACGTGGTAGAGCCATACTGGAATCATTGTTCTGATTACAGCTCTGCTCATCTTATTTGCAAACACATTACTTGCAAAATGGCGGTTTTGAAAAGAAACGTGGTAAAGATATTTTTAGATATCTAAACAACATGTCCTTAGGGTGGCGCAAAAAAACAGACTATTTTTTGTTTGAGTCTCGAGTGAAAACATGTTACTTTTTGATGTTTTAAGGACTCCCTCCAAAGGACAGCCCAAAAAAATTTTTAAGAGGTCGCTCCAAATGTTTTAAGATTTCAAAAATAGACAAAAACCGATTTTTTTATTCAAACTTTTTTCTCGTTAAGCTATAACTTTATAGACCAAAAAAATAATAAGTTTCTGAAAGTATCAGTTCAAAATTTGAATTTTAAAAGGTCGCTCATAATTTTTTTAAATTTACTAGTGCTTTACTTTAGATTTTTTCGAGCGAGTAATGAATGGCACTGGATTCGGGTTTTACGATTTTGGTGAAATTTCATGTGTCTGAGTGGGTGGTTTAGATTCATAATTAGACTCGGTAGGCGGCGCTGGAATCGGGTTCTAGATTTACATTTTTTCAGGGCAAGACAACGTCTGCCGAGACCGCTAGTTCTTGATAAAGTAAATTGCGATCGATGGTTAGTGTTTGAGATGGTGGTAAAGAGCAAAAAAATAACTCATCTGTTGTGTGATGTCTAAAAAAGTTTAGCTATATCATAATAATGGATAACACAAATCTTTGACGACAGTGGCACTTTGCCAACCCTGTCACTCTGCTCGCGCCTCGCACCAATTACTGCTTCCGTCCACCCGGAAAGCTTTTTTAATTTCATCTATTTTGCATTCAACGATGGATGAAGGCTTTGAATCAGTTTTTGAAATGCTAGAATGGTACAGAAGATCACCAGCTTCTTTTCAATTTCATGAAATTTGTACAATATACGAAACTGAACTGGAGCTGTATTAAAAATGTATCATAAAAAATAGATATTAAATAAGGAAAGAAAGTACACAAGAAGAACTTATCTCTATAATTCTTCTGTACGTGTGTTGACAGTGAACTCCTTCTAAACGCCTGGGCCGATTTTAAAGATATTTGTTTTGTGAGTTTGAATGGGTCCCCGGATGGTTTAGATTCACAATTGGAACCGGTAGGTGGCGCTGAGATCGGGTTCTAGAATCCTCCTAATCATCTGGACCGATTTTGGTGATTTTGTTTTTGTGTCATGAAACAGTCTTTTAGGAATTCAGAAAATATGGCGGTACGAAGTTCGCCAGGTCAGCTAGTACTAATGTATAAACAATGCTATAAAATAAATAACTAATAAAAATAATAGTGAATATCAGGAATAGGTTTATACAAGTAATTTCACAGAAGTAGTAATAATTATAATAATACTATGGCATTTTTTGGGGCCCATGCAGGGAGTGGCGAGTCACCGTCTGCCCATTTTTCCATGTTCCCCGAACATTGTGACGGGCAGACGCCATAGTCCCCATATTCCCAGATCCCTAGTACCACTAGCAGTTCACCCCAATAGCCCGGTACTTTTTGTCCTCATTTCCCACAATAGTCCTACACTGGCCGGGGCTTGTCCTTGGGTGCATTACTATATGGTGTAGACAGGGATAATCGCCGATCAGTGTCACGCCACATTTACATTAAATTTGTCAAAGGGCCTCTACGTGTTGGCCTTCCCATGGCCCCACGCAAGCCCTCCAAAAGTCCGGGCCATTTTTATGGCCCGTGGTCTTCAAAGACATACAATAATAATAATAATATTGTTACGACCTAGTGCCGACACAAGACAATAATCACTGGTTAGAGTCACGCCCCATTTACATTAAATATGTCAGGAGCAATTGAACATCGACAGTTAATTTTTAGACAAAAACAAACAAATGAGAAAAAAAAATTGAAATCCAATGTGATGTTTTCATTGATCACTAGCAAATTTTATGTAATAAAATTTATGATATTTTTATCCCGGGAATCTCGTAGGAGTTTTTCCGGGAGCGGTTTGTAGTTGTTCGGGTGCATAAAAATTAGCTTATTCCGACACATTTTGTAAATTTCTGCGGTACTTTGCGTCCCGGGAATCCGAAAATTACAAATCAAGCATGGACGAAGTCGCGGGCATATCCTAATCTATTTATATGTATGTACATACTGATCTTGCATTCTCATTACGCTGTACTAGAGTTCTTCATAAAATTGATTTATTTTCTTTTGTAAAAACTCTAAAATCTTTTTATTAGCTTTATATGCTGTAGCAATAGATGTTCTTAAACTATCTCGATACATATATAAATTTTCTATCAAAGTAATAGGTTGGGGAAAAAGTCTTTTCGCATATAGTATGTATGAATTTGTAATAAGATCTCTTTGGCTATACTATTTGTACCTAGCTGGTTTTGGTATCATTAAAAAGTTTTAATTTAAAAGAAGACAATTCCAAATTTAAATTAGGAAAATGTGTGATTTTCATTTGTTTTTCTTATTGTTAAAACGAGTGAATCTAATGAAGAAATTCGATACATTTTAAAATTATACAACATAAAAGGTAAAAATGCAACACAAGCCGCGAAAAAAATTTGTGATGTTTATGGACCTAATGCAGTATCTGTGAGAGTAGCGCAAATTTGGTTTAAGCGTTTTCAATCTGGGAATTTTGATATCAAAGATGCACGTCGCTCTAGTCGCCCTGTTACGGACAAAATTGATGCCTTTTTTGAAAAAGTGGAGCAAGATCGGCATATTAGTAGTTACAATGTAGCTGGAGAACTGGGAATTGACCACAAAACGGTTTTGACGCATTTGAAAAAAGCTGGGTACACAAAAAACGGTACTTTAGGGTGGTAGCCATCCAGTCGAGCAAATACCCTACCACCTGGCTGTGGGTTGTTTTTGCCGCCTCTTACGACAGGCCGCTCTGACGCAGGAAATTGTATTCTTTCTCTGTACTTACACGGATAAAAAATCTAGTCAGTTATAATTTATTTGACTTATAACTTTTATCTGATGATTGAAAAATCGGCTTAATGGATACATATTGCAAATTGTTTGGGGGTGTCGTGTTTGTAAAATGAATATAAAAAAGAGAAATTACTGAGGGGGCTAACTCGCACCATCAGATTCCGAAAATATTTTTTAAGTGAAACTTCTTTAGAATCGTTGTGATTTGAAACTTAATGAAACGAAAAAGCTACACTAAAACAGATAAACACATAAGTCTATAGGACTAAGCCTGGGAAAGATTGAGATAGAATACATTATACAGCGTTTTACACTACACGGTCTCCTTTTTGTGCGGTGCTTCGTAGCCTCCTCTTTCTTGCCTACTAAGCGTTGTAGATATAATTATGTTCGCCTGTATATTCTCTGAAGTTTCACTTCTATTGTTTGTGAACTGCACACACACACACACACACACATGTAATTTCTTTTTCTGTCTGTCTGATAGAGCATCAGATGAAAACTACTGAACGGATTTAAATTAAATTCAACAGAGAGATAGTTTATATCCCAGGTCAACACTTAGAATACTTTTCATCCCGGTTAATGACGTTGTTTCCGTGGGATAGATGAATATGACGAAAAAAGTGAATTTGCGGTCGCGTTTTTTTGATGCTGCCGTTGGAATTCACTAACAAATACTAATTCATAATGCCAACGCGACCGAAGTTTCGCTAGCACTGCTAGTTATTAATATTAAACCGATATTAGACGGTTCCTTTCTATCCTTCAATTTGGATGAATCAACCAAAGTGATCCATATAAACATTAACTTGATTCATTCAATGTCATTGAAGAACCTCCTCTCCTTTCAGTTCAGTGTCTTTCAAGCAAACCGAATTCGGTTGATCCGTCTAATGTCGGTATTAAAATAAAAAAAACAAGAACATTTTTGAGAATTATCAACTCACCGTGCGAAGGAATGAAACATCATCTTGCTCGCTCGCACCTCCCTCCGCTTCCGCCATATTGGACTTATTTCACTCCTCTATCACGGGTTTAATAAAATCCCATTCCTCGTGAAATACATAACTGAAACAAGGGATAAACGCAATTACACTTAATGTTTAGGAAAACCCTAATAATCAACATCTTCGTGACTTTATAAGAATGGAAATTGGCTTTTTTATAAAGTAATGTAATCCATAATTAATCAAGTTTGTGATTTATAAATTCATATAATTAAGGTTTATAAAAAAGGTATGATCATTAAAATATTGTTACATGCCGTCAAAGATAAGCCGCACAGCCTATTGTAAGCGCAGCTTATTGTCCTCCCGGATTAGGGAATCCTTTGTGTTTTGAATTTGTAACATGCTATTGTTTTTCTACTTGTTTTATAACCACCATTAGCGTCGAACTAATCCCTATTGTTATTGTTTTCGACTTTGTGGACGTTCGCAGGTGTGCAAATTAATATTTCTTAGAAACTCAGTGTGCGCCTCTAATTTCTTTGTACTGTGTAGTTAGTATAAGACGATGCCCGAATGGAGGGGCGGGGCAGTCAAGCGACGACTACGAAACGAGTAAGACGTTCTCTAGTACTCTCGATTAGCGATATAGACGACGAACTTTGAGCGTTCGAATTGGACTGAATCGTCCAGTGTGAACAGGTTGCATCCAGTTTTATTTATATTTGTTTTATACGTGTTTGTAAAGTTCTAATAAATTCTATAGCAGTTCTAACGGCATTTTTAATTCGAGTCCTGTAGCTCGTAACAGTATTATTATTATTATTAGGATAGAATATTGTTTATTGCACTCAAGAAAATAATACACATGAGTGAACAATCAGTTAACTAGTACAATCGGCGGTCATATCGCTAGCTCGTAACAATATAATTAAACATATAGAAATAACTCTACAGAACCATGCTGGAATCGCTTATCTTGATTACAGTTCTTTGAATTGAAAATATCGTATGTATTTCCGGCAAGAAACCGAACATAACTTACACGTAATATTACCCTTATTCCTGCTTCAAGCCCATTGCTATTAAAGCGTAGGCTATTAATCATTTACCCCTTTCACCTGTAGCGCTCTGATATCCTTTCGTGCCTCTGGATTTGGTTCAAACCACATCGTTTCATATATATTACATTGGCTATTATAGCCAACGCCTAGTGTGGCCATAAAAAGCAAAACCTGTACAAATATTCTTTTTTAAACCAAACCAAACTAATAAGCCAAAAATTAATATTTTTCTACATCTTGAATTCGGTGCCGAATAAAACTTAAAAAACAACAACAAAAACGCAAAATGCACCAACTTCATGATGTTGTAGAAAATATTTATTTTTTGCTTTTTGGGTTGAATTCAGTTTTGATTCTGTAAAAACATCTAGTTTTTACTTCACATATACTTGAATAGCTTTAGAAATAATACATTAAGCGCCTGTACAAATTGTAGTACTGGCGTATATAAGTGTGCCTTTCAGACAGAGAGACGCGAAAAGCGACTTTGTTTTATGCTATGTATAGAAGATGCGCTATTAAACCATAGTTCCGTGGTATCTAATATAATACTTAATACGGGACAATATCTTAATACGGGGTCATCTTGACCTAGTACCGCACAAAGCAAAAAAAAATCCATGAACTATATCTATACCTACTTAATAATATTACAAAGAGGAAAGTTTGTGACGTTGTAGGGGGTAATCTCTGGATCTACTAAACCGGTTTTAAAAATTCTTTTGCTGTTAGACAGCTACGTTAACAGGGAGTCATAGGCTATATAACATGACGCTATATACCACGGGAGCGGGACAGAGCGCGGGTGAAACCGCGCCGGGCCGCTAGTTATATACCTATATAAGCCAAAAAAGGATTTTAGTTTTTAAAACCGTTTCGGGCAATAAGCCTCATGCCGCTATAATGGTAGTTTTAGTACAAGGCCCAAAACGCCCCGTACCTCAGGAACTGTGAACGTATTATTTCATGTACCTACGTGACGTAACAAAGTTCAAATCCCGCGACGAAATGACGTCCCAAGCTAGTCATGTAATAAATTCCTTCCGCACAACAAGTCCTGCCTTTCCAGTCAATAACGACAAAAACTTTTCTAATAAAAGTTCGAATGCTCACAGTATAAAGACGGCATTCAAACTTCATTAAACCAATTAAGGTTTCATGTAAGAGAGGGACGAGACTTACAGCCGGAAACTCTATCTTACAATCCATTCACTTGCTCTACTATTTCTTTTAAACGGAGTACATCAGACAGCTATAAAAAAAAGATAGGCTGGCCCAATTCTGTTATTTCAATATCTTAGCGTTGCGAAAAGATTGAAAATACTGTTACGACCAACAAAGACAAGTTCACACCTGCATACCTGTTTTGCACATTTTATTACCTTTCGGCATTTGGACTTCTTTTGTTTACTTTGTGTTTAAAATTTGTGATTAAAAAAACAGTCCAACATTAGCCAGGTGTGATTCTAGGAAATTCAGTCCACGCGGCCGAGCAGACATATTGTATTTGTACAGGATAAAGCAATGCCCCAATGGAGAGATGAGGCAGTCGAGCGATAACCACAAGAGAAGCAAGATTTGTATACATTCGGTAATCTATTTAGTGACGGACTTTGCGCGTGTTATTGAATCATGCATTACGTTTGGACTTATTGCGTTCGGTTATATTTGTACCTGTGTTATACGTGTTTGTATGGTTCTAATAGACTCTATAATATTTCCAGCGGCATTTTAATTCGATTCCTGCAACTCGTAACAATACGGTTCCATTGCGATAATGTAAAATTCTGTATTCTACTAAATTCACAATATCTTCTCGACATCGTCACGCAAAATAATAGTAGAAAAAAATTGGAACTACCATTTGCCAAAATGAATATTAAAAAGCTATAAACATTTATTTCATGAGTTTTCACTTATAAATATTTTGGAAGACTAGTGGTCGCCCGTGATCGAAATTCGACCATAATCATTATGTGATCACAGATTTCGCCAAGGCTACACTGTTAATTTGACTTTAATAATAAACAAAAGAGTATATATGCGTGTGTGTGTGTCAAATACGTGGTAGTGTGTGTAATGTTTTTTTATTGACATAATGTATTTTTGATGCATAATTTAAAAAAAAAATAGCATTCTGCACTCTTTCTCTATATAAACTACTAACTGTGCCCGTGACGTCGTCCGCGTGGAATTTGTTTTCAAAACCCCCCGATTTTAAAACATTATTCATTGGTGCTCCGCTCCTATTGGTCTTATTATGATGATATATAGCCTATAGCCTTCCTCGATAAATGGGCTATCTAACACTGAAAGAATTTTTCAAATCGGACCAGTAGTTCCTGAGATTAGCGCGTTCAATCAAACAAACAAACAAACTCTTCAACTTTATATATTAGTATAATATAAGTGTGCGAAATTTCATACTCCTCCGTCCGCGCAATTTTCGTAAAACGGGGCACAAAGTTTTTGCTGTTTTTGCTTCACGTATTAATTATATAGATAGCGTGATTAACAGAATGTTGAAATCAGGCGGACCTACGACTGAGACGATAGTGTCCGGCAATTTTAACGAGATAGTAATAGCAGATTGGGCTCCTGATGGAAAGCGGTCACTGTTGAAAGGTTCCAATATCAAAGAAGTAACAAACGCGCTGCCGACCTCGAAGGAATTTTATGACACTTTTTTTTTTAAACCTCTTATCGTTGCGCTGTGGGATAACCTCAGCTGGAATCTCATTTCAAATCTCCACGGTGCGCATGAGAAACGCATGTACCAGTGGCGTAGACTTCATACAACTGGATTCCCCATAGCCTACCTTTAAGAGACTAGCGACTAGTGATCAAAAGGTCGAAAGCGTCATGCATTCATTCGCGTTTACGTGTTCTGTTCAAACATATTATTACTAGTTTTGCGCACGTCTAAAAAGCCATTTTTATCATACATCAAAATCACTGTCATCAACTCTTGCGATTTTCTGTATGCTGATATTGGGGCCTTAATTTCTACAACAGCGGTGTAGTCGGCGCTTGCATCGTACGGTATGTTTTATTAAGCGGCTGACCCTAGTCAAATTCCCACCCAGCGCCACTGGCAGGTACTATAATTTAAAAGATATAAACTTCATACAAGTTAGATCCATTTGTTTCTATTGTTAAGATAAGGTATGAATAGAAAGATACAGGAAACCTAGTACTTATACCGTAAGTCTTATCAAATGCTACTGATTTTAGTCTTAAAATTTACATTGAATTTTTTTTATTACTGAAGCACAGCAGACAGGCTTCCGGCCCAACTGTGATGGGAAGTGGTTACCGTCGCCTATGGACATTAGCAATACCAGAGGTGCTGCCAATGTGCTGCCGGCCTTGAAGGAGAAACTGGAACCTGGCCACTGACGCAGGAACACAACTCAAAGTTGTTATGGCGGCATACTCTAGACCAGGGGTGGTAGCCATCCAGTCGGGCAATTGCCCTACCACCTGGTTGTGGGTTGTTATGTCGCCTCTTACGACAGGCCGCCCGGCCGCAGGAATTTGTATTCTTTTTCCGTTCCTGCACGGAGGAGATAGAAAGAAAGAATTACTTTATTTGAAGAAATAGCGATGTAATTACATTCCTTATACATTATATACAGAGCATATTTTGAGAATTTGTACGCCGCATTTTCAGCAAGATTTATTAGAGTTTAACTTGTTTTTTATGTTTATTATAAAATATTGTAATAAGTGCACTGGAACATAAAGGCCCCGGGATCGATTCCCTATATGATATAGTTCGTAAAAACGAACTTTCCGTTATTTGCTATGATCTGGGTATCTGACATCGGACCTAGAGTGGTCCGTTGTATATTAGCCATAACACTTTAGCTTGGGGATATACAATGTGTGTGTTTATCAGCTGATTATTATTATTAAGTATATTTCTATTAAAACACACACAAATCTTGTACATGCTTTGGTGTACTATAAAGAGTTATTTATCTATACCTTTTTCATCTAACAAGGAATGTCCTGAAAAGTGTGGAAGCGTAAACAACTTCATGAATTCATGACAAGAGCGCCAAGGCCCTTCACATAATTATTTCTTTATTAGAAAATTCGCGAGGCTTAATAACTCCAAATGCGAATTTTACGACATTTTGAGCGTTGTTTATAAACAAAGCTGAGAATATTTGAAAATGTTTCGTAGAATATTTATAACTTTAATAAGTTCAAGAACTGGAGCTCTTCTCTTCTTTCACGAAGAGATAAATGACAGAAGATGAAGTTAAAGGTGCAATGCCTGCCAATGTGTTAGAACGTGGACAACCACAGCTCAGGCATGTCTCACTCAAACGGGAAACAGGTGTAATAATATGAAAATATGTATAATTCTTACAATCTACGAAGACAAACGCGCTTTACTCATGGTTGACTATATACATGCACAATGCGAGAGAATGCCTGTGTGACGGAACAATCAGTTGCGTGCCAGCTAACCATACCCATTTCTGGTCTCCCAGACACAGATAAATGACAATATCCGCCGGGCTCTTGTAACCACCGGGAACCGAGCCATTCTAGAGCCGAATGGACTGTTTCGCGACGTTGGAAAATGGGACGACCATTAGTGTGGGACGCCACGTTGATACGTTGATACTTTGGCAGCGTCCCATCTTGCCGACACGGTTGTGGTAGCTGGTGTAGCTGCCGCCCGGCAAGGGGGTATAAAACCCCGCAAATATGCATCCGTTGGTAGCGGATGGCTTTTGGTGTCGAAACTCTGGGGTCATGGGGTCCAGAAGCCCACCGCCTTTATTAAATCGGTTGATAGATGTCTCACGCGACCAAAACGCTGGTTTGCATTTTGTGCAACGCATAAACTTTGCCATACAACGTGGTAACGCGGCCAGCGTTTTGGGAACGTTCTCAACTGACGGTGATTTGGAACCCATTTACTATTTGTATTTTGTTTTCTAATTAAGCTGCATCTAGATATTATTAGTATAGGAATATTTTAGTTTTAATTTTGTTTATGTTATTGTAAATGATAATTGCAAACAAGATAATTTTTTATGTTTATTTTCAAATATACTTACATGCATACACATAAAAATACATTCGACTGTTGCACAGTAACCTCATGGGTTTATCTGTGCCGCAGAGAGTCGTGTATTATGACATTATGTCATGATGATACATAGTGACATTTTAAAAATGGATTTACACAATATTAATCTCTCTCTTTTCTTTCACCATATCCCAATTATTTGGGGTCGGTACAATATGTCTTTTCCTTCCACACTCCTCTACTCTGACATACGTCTTCTGTCACACCACATATCATCATATCATCCTTCACACAATCCATCCATCTTTTTTTTGGTCTACCTTTACATTTGTACCCATCTATCTTGAAGTTTAACATTCTTTTTGTCACGTGACTTTCATCCCTCCTCATTATATGCCCATACCAACTTAATCTTCTGCCTCTCAATTTTTCAGTCACGGGTGCAACTTTCAAAGAAGATTATGTACTCATTTCTCACCTTATCCATTCTTGTAACACCACACATCCATCTCAACATTCTCATCTCAGCGGAGTGGAGACGTTTGTGGTTTATCACTTTAGTGGCCCAACATTCCGAACCCTATAGCATGACTGGTCGTATGATAGATTTACATATTTAACCTTTTAGTTTCAGTGGCATTAGTTTGTCGCACGTCACACCGTTTACCTATCTCCACTTTAGCCATGCTACATTTATTCTTCTTCTTACATCCCTCTCTATATCACAATTATTACACAATGTTAATGTTATATCTAAAATAGAAGCAGAGGCGAGCAATTTTTATCATCATTCAAGTGTTTATTTCTGATTTGATAATAAAAGCGGAGTTAGCATCATTCTAGTATATGATTCCGTTTTAGTCCTAGGTCTGCACATGTGAGTCTGATGTTTCGCTTTGGGAATCAATATAGAATCTTTTCAGGCTATATTTGGTCGATTTCTGGTTGTTGATTATTGATTGACGTGTTTACCACAACCAAAGCCCGTTCACTTCCGTAAAATGTAAGGACGATACTACCCTACCCACATATTTTATGTACATCAACAGGAGATTTTACCTTCAAAGGAAAAACATATTTTTCACGTAAAAGGGTACTAAAGCATCATATTACGAGGCGAAATTCCAGGGCCGACGGGAAGGCAAACTTTACCGCAATAAAAAAGGTGTAAGTACCCACATTTGATGAAAGTATAGAGGTGTAAAATTTTATTATTGTTTGTAATCTAAAGGGGCTTTTCATCATGTAAGAAGATTACTGGGAATATATAACTATGAATAGCTCCTAATACTTATAATATACGGATCAATCAAGTTCAATCTATTTGCTTGAATGGCAGGACGTAAAGATCTATCAAGATTGCATTTTGTTTGGAAATAAAATACAGTAGAGTCTCACTAAGCCGGCACTATTAAAAACCATAGAGTGCCGGATTATTAGAATGTTCGAATTATTGGGTTATATAGAAAAAATCATAACAAATAAAACAAAGCATTTCATAAAGAGAATATTGTTACATGCCGTCAAAGATAAGCCGCACAGCCTATTGTAAGCGCAGCTTATTGTCCTTCAGCCGGATTAAGGACTCCTTTGACTTTTGAATTTGTAGTTAAGAAAAAAATGCTATTGTCTTTTTACTTGTTTTATAACCATCATTAGCGTCGAACTATAATCCCTATTGTTATTGTATTCGACTTTGTGGACGTTCGCAGGTGTGCATATTAAATTTCTAAGAAACCTTGTGTGCGCCTACAATTTCTTTGTACTGTGTAATTAGTATAAGACGAGGCCCGAATGGAGGGCAGGGCAGTCAAGCGACGACCACGAAGCGATTAAGACGTTTTCTAATTAAGACGGACTTTGCGCGTTCGAATTGTATTGAATAGTGCAGTGTGAACTGGTTGCATCCAGTTTTATTTGTATTTGTTCTATACGTGCTTGTACAGTTCTAATAAATTCTATAGTAGTTCCAACGGCATTTTTTTTTATTCGAGTCCTGTAGCTCGTAACAATATAATATATAGGTATTAATGTTCTAAACGTTTTAACTATAACATAACACACACACAATTAACTAATTACATAGTTTTACAGTAGTCCTTGAGTAAGTATTGTTAAAGTTTTATTTAGCCTACCTAGCCTTAACAATACTCGTTGACACTTGACATCTTTGTCTTCCGTGATCACGGCCACTGAAAAGTGGCCGAAACGTCGGAATAACAAAAATCAAATAAATTACCGCCCTAAAAACCGTTAAAACGTAGTTTTATTATTTATACAACTCGCGAAAACTTAAGAAAATATTAGATTAATTTAATTCGATTCAGTATCGAGTTCTCGTACGGCAATGCGGTGCGATCGGCATCCTATTCTACGATTGGCATCCCTTAGTCGTCTTCACTTTGAATTCATGACTGTGTCTCTCTATTAGTGATCTAAGAATGAAACACCGAATTTCATTCAGGAAAAAGGTTTTCTCAACTATCAATAACACGGCTTGCTAAGCCTGAAATAGTTCCGCACCACGCATAAACACACATGACATTTATTCAAGTCACTGACCTCGATTAAATCAAGTTGGATATAACATGATGTTTACTAAGTAGTGCATTACCATACAGATGTATGTAAAAGATTGCTTCTTTGCTGAATGTTCAGTCTCATTTCCAGCAAATACAGTAAAAAGATGTGTTTAGGGTTCTTAAATCTCCAAATCGCATACATTTGTACAGTCCAATAATATATCGTCATATTGGTACAGTGTATGTGCAAGCGTTTTTGAAGTGAAACGTCTTTAGAATCGCTGTGATTTGAAACTTGATGAAAAGAAAAAGCGACTCTAAAAAGAGATAAACAAATAAATCTATAGGACTGAGCCTGCGAGAGAATGAGATACGAGTTTTACATTTGCAGCACAAATTAGAGAGCCAATAAGACTGATGATTAAACATAGGTCCAATTTGGATCGAAATAAAACTGATAATATTTTTTAGACTAACACAGCGAAAAATTTAAAGTGATACTTAGGAAGTTTATTTTGAATTGTAATATGTTGACGCATGTAGGCCGAAGGAATGATATCCCTATTAATATTATAAATGTCAAAGTAACTGTGTCTGTCTGTCTGTCTGTTCCGTTTTCACGGAAAACTACGGGACCGATTTCGCTGAAACTCAGTATATATATATTTTCGATGCCGAGGATGAACATAGAATACTTTTATCCCGAAAAATGGGATAGTTTCCGGGATGAAAATATATTTGTCTTTCTGTTTGTTATGCTTTTATGGAAACTATTGGACAATTTTGGCTGAAATTCGGTATATATGTAATTTTAATATCGAGGGTGGCCAAGGGATACTTTTTATTCCGGATAATGGGATAGATTTATGTAAAGGTTATCCCAAAAAGTGGGATAGGTTTTTTGTGATTTTGTCCATTTTATCCACTTGGTCCCGTTGGTCCTCTTGGTCACCTTGGTCCACTTGGTTCACTTTTTTCATTTTTGTCCAGTTTTGTCACTTAGACAGATAACGTAGTTTACAGATAGATGGGGAATGGTATAGTTTGCGATATAAAATGAAGTGAATCTTTAAAGGGCAGGCGGTACAGGTTATATTGTATACAAGAGATACGCACTAGTGGTTGACCCGCAGTCCAGCCGCGGGGTAAACTCTAGTTTATATTAATAAAAGTTAGAGAAGAATTATCTGTGAGTATATTCTTTGAAGTTTCACTTCTACTGCGTGTGAACTTGACTGACTTTTTTTTGTATATAAGCTGATATCATAAGTGGTAGAGCCATGCTGTAATCATAACTGAAATACAGCTCAATTAGTGTGATACCACCGTAAACACAGAATGTCGCCGTGAAACGGTGCCTTAAGTTAAGATGCTCTTACACGAGCAACTAAAATTGCTCCATCCCGGTCAATTCTCGTCAACTATGACGTCACGACTACATCAAACAATTTAGGGCAATGGCAATATGTAGCAAGCTGTTGCTGAGATACAGCCACACAATACCATGTAATATGGAGGAACTTAAAAAATTAGGCACCCCCGCCGGCCTGTTCCTCTCGCGAAAACGAGACGTAGTTATACGTACAAACGAGATAAAAAGAAATATAATAAGCCTATAAATGTCCTACTGCTGGGCTCGGGCCTCCCATTATGGGGGGAGGGGAAAGGGGGGAGGCGGGGCATCAGTATACCTGCCACGCTTGTCCAAGGCGACTTGGCAGGTTTGACACATCTGTTATCTCGATGTGCAGGTTGCATCACGATGTTTTCCTTCACCGTTGTTAGCACGTGGTAATTATGACAATATGCACATTAGATCAGAAAACTAAGTGGTGCATGCGTTCCGGCCAGAATCGAACCCGCGCCCTTTGAGTTCAGGACGCGTGCGCTAGCCGTTACGCTACCACTTCCAAGTATCTAGGAAGTGTGGATGAACTCCCAATCGCCGGCGAGTGGTGCGATGATAGAATGGCGACGTAGGCACCAAATCAAATAGCTCATCAGAGTACTCCCCGTTGTACAGACGGTAGAACACGCTTAGAGCGCCAACGTCTTTTCTAAGAGATAAAGGAATCACACAGGAGGAATGGGATAGGGAGAAGGGAAGTCGGTGTACAAATTCTCAAAATATATTTTTATATTTAAGATACATGTCAACAATGTAAGTATGTCGCTATTTCTTTAAATAAAGTTTATCTTTCTGTCTTTCCATTGGATCTCGCAATCATCGTACGAAACACAATCAACTCCAGGCTAACCGTTTCACGGCGATATTCTATGAGGGCGTGGTGTCATACCGATCGAACAAGCCCTTAGAGCTGTAATTAAAATAATAATTCTAGCACGGCTGTACCATGTCAAAAAATGTATTTCGAAAGTCAATTAAAATTATTCTCATAAATAAATAATGAAATTCTACCCATTACTATACATAGTACCAATATAGTTATTATATCGTTATTTTAGACATATTACTTGAAATTACATAGATAACGTCTTGGTCCTTTGACAAATTATCTACAAATTGTTTGAGTATAGATTTGTTTATCAAGCTAGTCTAGGAACTGTGTTATAAGGCTTATATTTATATCAAACTAGTCACTACTGGCGACTGCGTCCGCGTGATGTAAAATGCATCTTTAACACTGAAATGTTTTTTTAGTATTTGTTACCAAGAGCCCGAATGTGAATTTTGATACGACTAATTTGGGGAATTATGGGTTGTCTCTACAAATTTTCATCTCCTATTTCATTCCCTTCAATTTATGTAATTTTGTGTTACAAAATGTATTCTACGTTCTTTTCAAGGTTACAATTTATGTTCTTCCTTAATTACATCAATATCAGTTCAGCTGTTTATTCGTGAACAGGTTAAAAACAGATTTGTTTCCTCATTTAGAATATTACTAGGGTTTACGCTAGTTTATTTTAAGTGCAAGCATTCTTACAGGTTACATTAAGTTTTTACATAGGCGTTATTAGCCCCCTGAAAATTTAGTACATTTTGTAGCCTATGCGTTATTAGAAAATTCACTAAATTTTCCGGGAGAACTATCCCGTTTTCCGGGATAAAAATTATCCTATGTCCATTCTAAATATTGAGACTACATATATACCAAATTTCAGCAAAATCTGCGCTGAAGTTATTCCGTGAAAGCCTCATAGACAGATAGATAAAGTTACTTTCGCATTTAGCGAGCATCTAGGAATGGATTATTAATATACACATGCGGGCAAAATTAGCGGAATGCTAATAAAAACCCCGAAAATTCCAAAGTAATGCAATTTGTTTTTAAAACACTTGCTGTATTATATAATTTTTTTCCTTATTTGTATCTCATTTAAAAAAGAAAAAAAACTGACAGGCATTTTTTCACCGCTTTGTTCATGTTCAACATCATCCGCAGTATGCCCAGATGGATGCAAGCTAAGTCTTTTGGCTTGCAGGTACTTACTGTAGTCTGTGCGCGGGGAGGAAACACACGATACTAAACATTCATTTATTTACAGTTATATGAGGTTTTCAATGTTAAAATTCATAAATTTTTCTAAGTTTACATGAAATTTAAAAAAGTGTTCTTTGTTACATTTCGTTTCTTTTTTCATTAAGAGTTACGTTAAATTCTACAAATAGCACATATGAAGGTTAATTTAATTATAACTTAGTTTCTAATTATTATTATTTTTTAAAGAGCCCCATATTACTTAGTAACTAGGATATGCCCGCGACTTGAAAGTCCCGCGGGATTTTCGGGACGCAAAGTACCGCAGCTACCGTTTTAGTGAAAACTGTCGGAATGAGCTAATTTTTATGCACCCGAACACTTACAAACCGCTCCCAGGAAAATTTCCGCAATATTCCCGGGATAAAAAATATCACACATTTTATTACATAAAATTTGCTATCGATCAGTAAAAAAATCACACTGGAGTTCATTTTTTTTTAATCTGTTCATTTTAAATAATTCTCAGAAAAATTCCCGCGGGTATCCCAGGATATAAATTAGCGCAGATTTTATGTTTAAGAATTTGCTATTGATCAGCGGAAACCGCATCAAAATTGGCCTTCTAGTTTTTGCGCGAATCCCGAACAGACGAGAAATCTAAAAAAAATACATCTTGTTCTCCATCGTTTATATACTGTCCTCCAGTTGTTTCTTTAAATAGCTTCATTATACAGACACGATATTTTTAAAATTTTATAATACTATTACAGACATATGTAAGTACCACTTCTGGGCACCTTACCAATAAAAGACTGTGATCTAGGCTCAGTATTCTACTTAATCTGGAGGGACTATGGGTAGAATACAATACAAATAAGTTTTCTTTTATTGTATTCGATTATATGTAATTTTATAATTGTAAAAAAACAAGTATTTATTATTAAGTATTATTACCACTTTCTCATTTTTTTCTGTTCCGCTAATTGTGCCGGTATGTGTATAAATACCCATGTTTTACCAGAAATGTTTTACTTTTGTTCGGGATTGATAAAATAAGATTAATAAGATTTATGATATGGAAGGTTTTGCGCGCTTTACTGTAGAATATCATCAGGTAAATGTTCTACTAAGCGCGGCTAAATTTCGAGACTATGGGTATAACTTCCACCCTCGTACAAACCATCACTATATCTAGTTTTCAATGCAGTGTTTACTCTCACCTTCACCGTATGGTAAATGTAAGAATAAACACCATATGCCAGGAAACTTGCCTAAGCGGTTTTTGGCTTTGCCCAAATACGGATCATCATGACTTTATTTTATGGTAACGAGGATTAATTGGGGTACTTTTCTTATAGTCGTAACAGGAACAACATCTTCATTACTACGCATTGTACATACGCAGAGTTACAACATTCAAGAGTGTCCTGCCTGTATATCACATGTGGACTATCCCCAGAAGTAATATCATGTTATTGCTGTACATTATAAAATAAGTCCTTATAGTGTGATGGTAACAAATTAATCCCGTAGAAGTACTGGCAGCCTAATTATAATTAAGGTCCTTTCTAGACGTTAACACCCTATAATTTACAGCCAACACCTTTTGTAATGGAATTATTTATGTGAAAGGAATTGCGCGAAACATTTTCTCGGGTTTTAAGGTTCCGTAGATATTTGACTAAACCGGAACCCGTATCTTTTCTTCTTGCCCGTCCGTCTGTCTTTGCTAACCGCCTTAAAAAAAAGGAGGAGGTAACCACACTTAAATATGATTAAATAACTAAAGCTCATGGCCACAAAGCCAATAATAAATGCCAATACGTTCAATGTCTTTTATTGAACTGCCGATCGTATGAGGTCGCGTCAATCGTCGTATGTGTCATACACGTTCCGGCTACCATACAATTTTGGCAACGGACAGCCACCTTCGCTGAGGTTATCACCGCTTATGTAATATGTTTTTGGGGTTTGAAGAGCTTGTTTTCATTGTTATTCCCGATGTGCTTTTCTGTGAACACAGTAAGAGTATAAGCAAAACTTAAATGAGTTCTTGAACTTCAAAATGCAAAAGTTTTTATTCAAAATAAGTTTCACTGGAGAACACTTTTAGAAGGTCATACATGTAAGTCAAAATTTGAATCTACTTCCTATTCTATGTGCACCGCTTCGCAACGCGTTATCGCTGTTTAAAGGAGAAGCGACAAAAAGCTCTGCAGGGAGAGGTCCTGTCAAAAAAGATTTTTTCATCATAATTATTTATATATTATCTCAGGCTCTTCTTTTACTTCTTACGCGTTATTACTCAAAAAAATATTAGGAGAGGAGACAGTCGATTGAGATACTTTTTTATAATTTTCCAAAACATCGCAGCCTGATACATTTTGTACGAGCATACAAACTTGTAACATCATAAATAATATATACTGTACTAATATTATAAAGAGGAAAGATTTGTATTTTTGTATGTTTGTAACGAATAAACTCAAAAACTACTCGACTGGTTTCAAAATTTCTTACATCCTTAGAAGAAATACTACAGTATCTCAGATTAATATGGAAACAAACGGCTTGTGCCGCGACGATGGCAGGAGACCGGATGGGATGACGTTAGTACCCTGGAAGATGGGCCGCCCCTTAGTGGATGCTACTTGCGTTGACAGTCTGACGGCGTCCCATCTTTCAAGTACGTCCGTTACCGCCGGTTCTGCTGCAGCTGAACAGGAGGCCCTCAAACGCCGCAAGTATGCCGCCATCGGAATTAGTTACACATTTCCGGCGTTTGGGGCGGAAACTTTGGGTCCATGGAGTCCTAACGCTTTAAAACTTTATTGAGATGTTGCCGAACGATTAGTAGACCTCTCACGCGACCAAAAGGCTGGCGTCTATTTTGCTCAAAGGGTAAGCATTGATATTGAACGTGGTAACGCCGCCAGCCTTTTGGGAACGTTCCCGGTAAGTGACAGTGGTTTGAGACCAATATTTATCTATAATTATGCCCTCTTTTTTATTTATTTTTAGGTTTCTTTTTTATAGTTTAGTTTAATTTTTAAAATAATTTTAGGATATATCGTTAATCATTTTTTACACATTCGTATACCTTGCAGTAATCTATATATATAATAAAATTGTAGAGGTCGAATTTCTGTACAATGAAAAAAATGCTAAAAACCGAGTCAGGAGGATATAAGAAGTGAATTAGAACTAATTTAGTTTTTTTTCTTTAAATTTTTGTTTCTCTTTTTGTCTGTCTGTTTGTACCAGCTAATCTCTGAAACGACTGGACCGATTTAAATGAAATTTTGTATGGTGGTAGCTTGTACCCCTGGTCAACATATAGGATACTATTGATCCCTAAAAATTAAAGAGTTCCCGTGGGATAGTTAAAAAAACTTTAATTACTTAAACAGCTTATTATACAATAGGAGCGAAGTACCAATGAAGAATGTTTTAAAATCGGGAGTTTTTTTAACTTACTTTTTTTAACTATTACACGCAGCCGAAGTCGCGGGCAGAAGCTAGTACAATATAAATCGCTTCGTGAGTAAATTAAATATGGCCTATATTTGTTACTAGAAAAAAATCTGGACCCCATTAAGACTTCAATAATGTAATCCAAGGTGTAAAAAAAATAGTGTTTGAGTGGGTCCGCGGATGGTTTAGAATGTTTAGATTCACATTTAGGTGGCGCTGGAATCGGGTTCTAGATTTTTATTTTTGAACCTAGTGCGAATTCAGATTGGAAATTCGTGGATCCCGCGACGATCACGCGATGTTCACTGGTGAAAAACGCGGCGTTAAACTGTGGACGACCGTACGTGTCTGGGATCGGGTGGCTTATATGAACTATGGCCCTAAAAGATGAACTTAGGGAGTGTAGGAAATGGCTTCCGAAGGTTGCCATGAACAATTTTAAGGCTAGGTCAGGGCGGGTCAATGTTGTTATGAGGCAACTGGGAGATATTATCTCAGATAATCTGATCGTAAAGTGTAATTAGGACTAACACGGTAAACCTGATGTTTATTAGCTGAAGGGTTTTCCTGTTGTAGCCAGAGCTGAATATCTATATATTAATACGTGAAGCAAAAACACAGCAAAAACTTTGTACCCCTTTTTACGAAAATTGCGCGGACGGAGGAGTATGAAATTTCGCACACTTATAGTTAATATAGAGAAGGAGTGCAGAATGCTATAAATTATGCATAAAAAATACATTAAATCAATAAAAAAAAATTACACACAGTAACATGTATTTTACACACACACGCATATATACTCTTTTGTTTATTGTTAAAGTTAAATCAACAGTGTAGCCTTGGCAAAATCTATGATTATAGAAGTATAGTATTTGACAACAAAGTATTATGGTCGAATTTCGACCACGGGCGATCACTAGTATCTATAAATCTATTGGACGTATTAAGTTTGTACGATGAATTTAAAAATAAGAAACAACGGGGAGTGCTTTCATGAGCTGTTTTGGTGCCTACGTCGCCATTTTATCATCGCACCACTCGCCGGCGATTGTGAGTTTATCCATTTTCACATTCACTTCCTCGACACTTGGAAGTCGACTCTTGTGCGTGGCGCACGCTCCTTTATGCTATACGTGAGCAAACTATGGAATAATCTCCCTTCTGCGTTTTGCCCTGAACGCTACTGTTAGGTATCACAAAAGGATAACTTTTTCAAGGTATATATTTAGGTCTGTTGTAGTGAATAACAAAGATTTATATTAAAAATTCTCTCTTAAAAAGATCAAAGACAACACTGTCTTGTTCTTTAAAAAGAACCCAAGAAGAATCATCAAAATCGGTTGAGGAATAAAGTTATGCCTGAACGTAATTTGAAAAAATATATTTACACAAGGAATTGAGAACCTCCTTCTTTTTTTGAAGTCGGTTAAAAACATGTAAATTTCGTTTGTTCAAATAAAACCTAAAACTGCTTTCATTCATTTATTTTGTAGGCGATATATCTTAATAAGATTTATTTAACACCACCTCCAACCGCAGTACAAGGTTACTTTAATTCAAATTTCATACCGAACATATATGTGAGCGAAGGATTTGTATGATTTATTTGTTTGCGAAATTGTATAAGGTTATTTATGAGTAACTACAGCACTAGGAGTTAGAAAATGTTCTGATTAATCATAGACTAAGTACTAATTCAAATTCGCACCCAAGCTGCGCAAATTAGAAACCTCGGTGAGAGTTAAATGTTTGTGCCGTTTGCTGTTGAAACTCTTGGACCGTGGGGCCCTGAGGCCATAAGCCTCTATAAAGATCTCCCCAAACGACTCATTGAGTCTTCGGGTAATCAGAGGACTGGTCCCTACCTCGGACAACGGATCAGTATGTTGATCCAGCGAGGAACCTTAGCTAGCCTTCTGGGAACCTTACCAGTGCCTTCGATGACCTAGGTTCAGTATTCTACTTAAAGTCTTAAGGGCTTATAGGTAGAATACAAGTTTTCTTTATTGTACTAGTAATATAATAATAATAATTATCGTGACGTATCAACAAATAAATCCATTCAAATTATTATTTTTTATTTAAACCAAATTAGATTGGAGACTATTGTCTCAAGGTCATAAATATAAGTTAAAAATTAATTAGAATTCCTGTTCACCGTTTCGCAAAGTGTTATCAAACTAAGTTGAATTTACTGGAAATGAAAATTGCATACGAAAATCGTAACTCCAAAAAGTGACATACAAAGACAGATAGACAAACGGACATGGAGATTTCTTAAAGGTTTCGTTTTGCCCTAATAGTTATGAATCCTTAATTTCTCTTCGATGTTTGTCTGTCTTTGTCACATATTATCTCAAAAGCAACAACTAATAAGGCTATATATAAGGTTGGGGAAAAAGTTCCTTCGCATTTTGTATAAAAATTCAAAAAGTTTTTTTATAAAGTTTATTTACATTTGACTAAAGTATGTAGGTGGCATTTTGTTGGATAACTTTTTGCCATCTTGTAGGTAGGGACGTGATCCCATTGCTATAAAAATTTTGGGGCTTCTGATCAAAAAACCGCGACAAGTGGTTTTGGCAGTCCTCTCGTGATGTTAACCTGACACTGCCTAAGGAGTTCTACAGAGGCCGAAGCAGGTGAAAATCTGAAGGTGCAAGGTCAGGACTATACGGCGGATGCATTAACACCTCCAAGTTAAACTCTCGTAATTTTTGCTGAGTGACTAAAGATGTGTGAGGTGTAGCGTTATCATGGTGAAAAACCACACCCCTTCTGTTGATTCATTCCGGCCGCTTTCTCTCAACTTTTTGCTTTAACCTCATCAGTTGTTCGCAGTACAGTTCAGAATCAATGGTCCTGCCTGGCGGTAACAGCTCATAATGAATAATGGCTTCTAATCCCACCATACACACAGCATCACCTTGTTGAGAGTTAACCCGGGTTTCGCCACAGTCAGTGAAGCCTGACCGGCCTTTGACCACGATCTTTTTCGCACGTTCTTGTCGTACGTGATCCACTTTTCATTACTAGTTATCAGCTTCTTCAAAAATGGTTCGGTTTCATTACGTCGTAATACAGAATCACAAATGAGTACACGGTTCATTAGGTTTCTTTCAGTGAGCTCATGAGGCACCCAAATATCGAGCTCTTTTATGTACCCAGCTTTTTTGAAATGCGCCAAAACCGTTTTGTGGTCAATTCCTAGTTCTCCAGCTACATCGTAACTACTAATATGCCGATCTTGCTCCACTTTTTAAAAAATGGTATCAATTTTGTCCGTAACAGGGCGACCAGAGCGACGTGCATCTTTGATATCAAAATTTCCGGATTGAAAACGCTTACACCAAATTTGCGCTACTCTCACAGATACTGCATTAGGTCCATAAACATCACAATTCTTTTTTTGCGTCTTGTGTTGCATTTTTTCCTTTTTTGTAGTAAAGTTTTAAAATGTATCGAATTTTTTCATTAGATTCACTAATTTTAACAATAAGAAAAACAAATGAAAATCACACATTTTCCTAATATGAATTTGGGATTGTCTTCTTTAAAGTTAAAACTTTTTAATGATACCAAAACCAGCCAGATACAAATGGTATAGCCAAAGAGATCTTATTACAAGTTCATACATACTATATGCGAAAAGACTTTTTCCCTAACCTATTATGTTAAGAAAAATATCTCGTATTTAAGAAGTCGGTTAAATATTTATTTTTTGATTTTTAGTGTGAAGCCTGTTTTGCTTTTGTTAAAAAATATATCAATAAAACTACGTTTTAACGGTTTTAAAGGCGGTAATTTATTTGATTTTTATTATTCCGACGTTTCGGCCACTTTTCAGTAGCCGTGATCACGGAAGACAAAGATGTCAAGTGCCAATGAGTATTGTTAAAGTTCAATTTTGTTTACGGTTATTACTTACTCTGTGGGAGCCTAATCTAATTTATCACCGCTTCGCAACATGCTGTGGCTTGAAGAGAAGAAGCGGCGCAAGAAACTCTTCAGCAAACATGCCTAGCTCTAATATTTTATATAATATTAAAATGGGTGGGAGTAAAAATAAAAAGAAAGAAATTATCGATTAAGTTGGTTTGTGTTCCGATGCACGCAGAAAGAGCTCATAGTGTCTTGAGGTCTGGTAGTTGGTTTTTGCTGGGTTTAAGTCTTGATAGTTTGGATGATCGGATCCCAAACAGGTGGTACTTGTCAACCATCTTCTCTATTGAAATTTGATTTCAATAGCCTCACGCATCATTCTTTGGAACTCTTTGCCCGCTGACGTCAGAAAAGCTAAATCCTTTGCCATGTTTAAAAATGTACTCAGGAAACATTATGTTAGTCTTACGCAATAATATATGTCCTAATTTACTATACTTTAGACTGTAATCTGTTGTGCATGTATGTCAGTTTTATTTATATTTTTTTTCCTTTTTCTTTGTTGCATAATAATCAGAGATCATTTAAGAATTTCTTTTGAGTCAGGTTGCCTGGAAGATATCGCTTTTAGCGATAGCTTTTTATTTTAAGCCAAGTAACTATTGTCTTGTTATGCATTTTTGTAATTTGTGTTTTGATGAACTAACGTGTCGTCTATCTATCTATAACAAAACTACACATTTCATGGTTCTGATATCTGAATATTACAATATTCCACACGCAACGTTAAGATTTCTCCCTCTTTATCCACCAGGGATTAGTAGACGAATTGCAGACATACCGGAGCCAAAACATTTGAAGGAACAAACTGATTGTAAGGCTCACATCAACTGAATATTTGATATTCTCATATGTAATATAAGGAAGGATTCATCCATGAGTATGTTTATCAGAGTTCCGTAGTAATTTTGGGAAAAACAAGTGCTTTATAATTTGTTATTTATTTATTACCCCATCCAAGCATCTATTTTTATTTTGACGTTTGCACGCTCATCAAGTTGCGCATTTTTTGACAATAAATTTTACATGTCACAACTGTTATATGTATGTACTTCATTGTTCTACGCGACACGTAGTAGTAATCACGCGGCAAAAAATGAATCTAATCACAGAGTTCAGCTCAGCCACGTTGCGATATTGTTTTTATCAAATGTTTTGTAATGTAAATGTAACCTTATATTATTATTATATTTACTCATACCATTAAAACTATTCAATCAGAATCTTTCTAGAATTATTTATCTTTCGAACATTCCGTTGCACGACGGTAACCGTCTGTGGAATTGCTGTGACTAGGGTTGCTAACCGTACTATAATATATAGTACGGTTGGCAACCCTAATAATATCGTATTATATTTTATCCAATTACATATTTTATCTATATATTATAGAAAAATATACAGTACGAAATGTACTATATTTTCATCGCTAATTCAATTGTCGTGCTTTTTGTTCAAATACTTATGATTATTTTAAAAATAATAGATCTTTGCTGGCCAAAGCAAAAAAATAGTGAAAAATACACATAGAAAATGCAATAATTATATAAATAAAGTAAATAATGAAAAATAAATGTGAACTTTTTTAAGACTTAATTTTCCCTAAAATGCTATATTTTTAAAACGTCAAAAACAAAAATACTATATTTTCTACCCTATCTGAGACAGAGTCTACAATTATTCGGTTAAGAAGTTCTTATTTTGTACTTGAATGTGGGCTAAAGCTATAATATAAATAGTCTGTCTTATACTGCGGCTTCATCTGCGTCAGTGTTAAATATTTAGACTGGCCAAACGTGTCTTATTTAAAGCGTTACAAAATAGACGCCGTTAACGTATAGCCACATTAGTGTATATACAGAGGTTATCTGTCAATATTTAACGTCATTATCTATGTCGCATCTTAAATAACGCACTAAACCTATCGCCATATCTGCGTGAAACGGTCTATCTGCAGACTGTCGCAGATGAAGCCGAACAACAGTGAACTGTAGAGTTTAACAAAAGTGAAATGCGCAAAATAAACAACGCGATGACATAGAACAAATGTTTTCCGACCTCTGTAGTGAAAATTAATGGGGAAAATAACTTCTTACGGGAGGGTAAACCGCTTCGTTACGTAACGCGTTACGGCGCCAGTCTGTCTGGCTTTCCTTTCTCTCACCCATACGGCAGCGGTAGGCAGGCTACTCCTCTCTCGCTCTAACCCACGCGCTATATGCATAAAATTTAATTAATAACCTACGCTTTTCTCAAGTTAAGCAATTTCAATATTAAATAGTTCAACTTAGATTAGTTTAAGTTATCACTTCTGTCGGGCGTCCCGAGACGCACTACGATAGTGTCAAAAATTTGTATTCTAAATCCAAAATATCTTCACGATGTCGTCGCAGCAGAATAATAATAAAAAAAATGTTATTACTACAGCAGAAATGGCGTTAGCTGAAATTAATATTGAAAAGCTACCAAAAATTTCAAACATTATTTCGCCAATTTTAGTAGTAACAGGATACGGAAATCCGGCAAATCTATGATTGAGACGATAGTGTTTGGTGATTTTGACGAGATAGTAATAGCAGAATTGCGCCCCTGGAACAATGTTAGTGACGGTCCCACGCAGATATAGCCAACGATTGAATGCGCTATTTGAGATGGACATTTTCAATGACGTTAAGCATTGACAGATAAATCAGATATATACACTAATGCAGCCAATCATTAACGGTGCTATTTTTTTAAAGATTAAGTTATTCGCATTTGGTCATGTCCTTCCTCCATCTGGGATAATGTTATAGTTAATCACTGTGTCCAAATACGACTTACGTATATCTTTAAAAATAACGCTGTTAATAATTAGCAAAGTTAGAGTATATACATGAGTTACCTACGAGTATCTATGTTTGACGTCATTTACAATGTCGCATCTCAAATAACGCATACATCTGCGTGAGATAGTCTCTAGTAGGTAATCATTAACGGCGTTATGTTAATTAAGTCTCAATTAGTAGTCAATCACTAACGTAGGTGGAGCGGGGGCATAACTAATACTATCAAAATCAAAAAATACAACATTCCCGCATTCGGTAAATCGGCTACAACGTCTAGACATCACAGACGATGTTGAATAAACAAGTCAGTCCAATTGTCTTACACAGCCATTATGTTATTTCAAAGCTAACAAAAACAAAGCCGTAAGACAGAAAGTCACTCATTCGACCCACAGTTTTATATTGTTTTCTCGTGGAAGAAGAATAGTAGAACGAGAAAGAAAGACAAAAAATATTATTGTGAAAACTGTAATTATAAAATTCTAAACATGCCGTGTCTATACATTAAATCTATTTAAAAAAAACAACTGAAATAGACTATATAAAGGACGGAGAACACGATGCAATTTTTTTACATTTCTTGTCTGTTTGCTCGGGATTCACGTAAAAACTAATGGGCCGATTTCGATGCGGTTTTCGCTAATGGACAGCTAATTCTTAAACTTAAAATCTGCGCAACGTTTTTTCCTGGAAATCCTGCGGGAATTTTATGGGAATGATTTAAAATTACCAGATTAAAAAAATCGAATTCCAATATGATTTTTTCACTGGTGGATAGCAAATTTTAGGCAATAAAATGTATGGTATTTTTCTCCCCGGGAATCTCGCGGGAATTTTTCCGGGAGCGATTTGAAGTTATCGGGTGCATAAAAATTAGCCTATTCCGACATAATTGCCACTAAAACGATTTCTTACATTCGTTTTTATATACTGTAATACTTTGCGTCCCGGGAATCCCGCAAAAATTTCAAGTCAAGCGTGGATGAAACCGCAGGAATATGCTAGTATTTTATAAATTACTAAATGGAAAATTTGTAATACTATGTGATGTCAAGCACTTCACCCTTTTCAAAATAAAACTGTAGAACAAACAAACTTCATACCTACTTAAAAATTATTTGCTATCTTTTAGTTCGAGCTTTTTACAGTGTTTTTTTTTTAAATTATGTCTTGGCAGTTATTCCGTTAAGCAAGTGTACATATAACATATAGGCTGATTTACATAGATCTAGCTACTGACTTGGGGAGCAGACTTATTCAAAATATTCAATCGGGATATTGAAGTAAATCAGACTTGGTAGCACTGTACTGACTCCAAATCGATTTACACGATACCAGTATGAAATCAACACTGGCTTCCTTCGAATTTTAAGTAGCTAGATCAATGTAAATCAGCTTTAAGTAATAAATACAGTAGATTTCATTGCTCTACGGAATCTATTGTGTGTGAACTAACACGCGCACTTTTCAGATTTATAATGCCTTGCAGTTATTTTGCGAAGAAACTACAGTTGAAGCCAACAGGACCCTAGAAAACTGCCGTTCGTTTACATCTAACTACCTACCCAAAACACTAGTTACTACTGACATTACTGCACATAAAAAACAAACAAAAACAAACCTTTGCATAATTTGTTGCGGACATTATATTTATTCCCAACACTTTACACATCACTTTTTAATTTGTTTTTTAATGAACAAATTAATACTGCACTTAGTTCTATGTAAATGAGATTGCTCCTTCGGAAAAGAAAATACATAAACCTGTCCTTACGCTACGGATTACCGCAGAAAACTGCAAAGCTATGGAGTGGAGTGTTGCCAGCTTGCTAATAATGAAATCACTACATTTCGTTTTGAAAATCACTAGATATTGAAAACTTTATAATATCAATCCTCCGTTTGATATAATGTTAGTGGTAATGACTGTGTCATGCATATGTAGCCAAAGGCTTAATATGCATTATTTGAGATGCGTTTTTTTAAATGACGTTAATATTGACAGAAAACTCATGTATATACGTTCAAACGTAGTTAATCCTTAACGGCAAAAGTAAGTTGCATTTGATCACAGTCACTAACGTTAATATTAACCCAGGTACAGCATTGGGCATTTTAAAAAAAATCCCCTAGAAATCGCTTAATAAGTGGAACAAAAAAGGACAAAAGGAGACGGGTGCTTAAGGAAAAAAAGTTGTGTGTGTGTACAGTTCACAAGCAATGGAAGTGAAACTTCAAAGAATATACTCACAGATAATTCTTCTCTAACTTTTATTAATATTAAATATAATTCCTTTAGCATACATCCGTCAACATATTATAATTCGAATTAACTTCTTAAGTATCACTTTAAATTTTTCACTGTTTTAATCTATAATATTATTGTTACGAGTTTGCGGGACTCGAATTAAAATGCCGTTAGAATTATTATAGTTTATTAGAACTATACAAACACGTATAACACAGGTACAAATATAACCGAACACAACAAATCCAAACGTAATGCAGAAGGTCGTAATTCAATAAAACGCGCAAAGTCCGCCAATATTAGATTCCCTAATGTACACATGTCACGCCTTGATCGTAGTTGTAGCTCAACTGACCCCCTCTCTCAATCAGGCCATCGTTTTATATTTCTCAAATGCAAATGTGCCCACCCGGCAACTTCAACCTAATTTCCTAGAATTAGCTTGTATTTATAATCCGCAACACGTGGCTAATGATGCTCTTGAGCGGCCGTAAACGAGTAGAACAGGACAATGGGCTGTTCTCCACAATAACTAGAAACGTATGCCAATAAATAAAGTGGACAAAAGAAGACGATCATAAAAGGATTAAAATTAATTCAAATGCCGACACGTAATAAAATGTGCTTTTACAGATCTGTACGTGGAATTTGTCTTTGTCGAAGCCTAAGTTATAACATTATTATCAGTTTTATTTCAGTCCAAATTGGACTTATGTTTAATCATCGGTCTTATTGACTCTCTAATCTGTGCTGCACAATGTAAAACTCGTATCTCAATCTCTCGCAGACTTGGTTCTATAGATTTATGTATTTATCTCTTTTATGTGCCGCTTTTTCGTTTCATCGAGTTTCAAACCACAACGATTCGAAAGAAGTTTCACTTCAGAAAGCATTATATTTTTCTATTACGAATTGGAAAACATCAGCCCTAACTGCTATCTGGAAGACAATAAATCTTTCATTAAGTGATGCTCATTGCCCATTTTAATCGTGAAGTCAAAACAACATGTGAACTACATTGAGCAGTAAGATAACTTTCTCTAAGTACGGTATTAGAGTATTTTAATGATCACACAGTTGTTGTCCGTTCCTCCCCCTAGGCAAGTAAAATTAGCGCTAAACGAATAGACTAGATAATGTATGGGAATTTCATATCGTTACGCTACGTAGTATGTCATTCCCAAACATTTTCATTCTATTCCTCTGACGTTAATGCCACTTGTCTAGGGAGGCAGGCCACCAAAGGTAAACTCTGTTACGAGTAAAGAAAATAATGTCTTTAAGACTTTGAGAAAGGTAACTGGTTTTGATTCTTCGCTTTCAATTAAATATATAATATATAATCATTAATTTCAAATTTCTATAAAATACTTGCATAATGAAACATTTCCATAGAATTAAAAAGTCATTAAATCTAGTGACAAAATTACTAAGGTGGCAACACTAAAAGCTATAATGCTTTTGAAGATATGTTGCCAGGACTCGTATCTCGTATGACTGGTCGGAATTTTCGGGTGCTTTTCAATTACGCTTATATATATAAGATATTGATTTTGATTGAAGCATGAGACTACCCGCGTCTCAAGCTTTCATAGCTTTAGTTACTAAGCTACTAGGTACCACTATTTTTACCTTAATATACACCAATCAATAATTAGTCACCATTGTTTAAAACGAGGCACGGAGCCAAATAACTACCTATATTAATCTCGATTACCTTGGTAACGAATTCTTTTAATTATAACGCTAGAGGCTGGGTACCTTCATTCCTTTGCGTTTCAATAATCATCACGAACTATTTTTTTATAGCTAGAGTACAATAGACAGGCAAATGCGCTGCCGGCCTCGAAGAAATTTTATGACCCCCTATTAAAAAACTTCATATCGTAGCGCCGTGGGACAACCTCTGCTGCGAACTCATTCCAAATCCCCACATTGCGCAAGAGAAACGTTGAGAAACGCTGCATACATGAGCGAAACGGCTCAGGGAAGTGAGGATGAACACTCCAGCCGATGATGATTGATGGGGTTCCGTAGATACTTTGGCAAGAATGGAACTCGTTTTATCAATTTTAACAAGAACGGAGAAAGAACACTAATTTTTGAGTTTGGGTGGTATGCCGTAAGAGGTGACAAAACAACCCACAGCCAGGACCCCGAATCTGTAACCCAAATTGATAATCGAACCGAATTGGAGTCTTGAAGGTTTTGGTATTCTGTAAACCATCTCGGCCTAATGTTGAGTCAATCAATCTTGATTTGTAAGTGATTAATTTAATATGAACTTTAGAGACCAGCCCAATGGATCTTGACTCGCACTGACATATTTTTTGTGAAAGTTACAGACTTTACGCCCGGACGCTAATGTACTCGTATTTACCTTTCTGGATGGCTTAAACTCCTGGTTAAGAGTACGGCGCCGTAAAAACCTTGTGTTCCGGTATCAGTGGCCAGATTCGTGTTCAATCCGCTTTGAAGCCGACAACACATTGATAGCTCCTATAATGTTGCAAGTGTTCATAGGCGACGGTAACCGCTTTCCATCACGTGGGCTATCAGCCTGTCTCCGCTACTTCAATAATTATAGAAACCCATACACAATGTATTACTCGTCCGTCTGCACATCTGCCTATGTGTAACTTCTATGTTTCTCATAACTCTACAACTCTACATGGACATAATATATTCCTTACTCAGTTCTTCAACAATGCGAAATAAAAGGGGCAAGTGTGTGCAGGACCACGCAAATTAAAGGATTCCGTAGAACGTCTACCATTTTATTTGGCTACGAAACTTTGGCGACGCCGTGAAAGGATCGACGCTAGTCTGTACGCACCGTAACACGGTGGACATTCCGCTGATGTGTCATAGATTATTTAAAAGACATTGCGAGCATATTTAGTCGAACTTTCCCCGCCGAACGTTCCGCAGGTGTGTTATTAGGCTAGGAGAGGCACTTAATCGAAAATACCTCCTACATATTGTAATCTTAAAAGTTACTCAACGGATCTTCTTGTTCAAAGCAATTTTCATTGAAAGCATTTAAGCTGTAATACATAAAAGATTTTTGCACTATTTATAGACTAAGGTCCGATCGTAGATACCTTTATTAAGAAAAATGTAAGTTATAAGTGTGTATAAACCAATTCAATAAAAAAACGAATCTTGTTGTACTTGCATTGACAAACAGTACAGTCACCAGCAAGAAAAATGTCTGGTACAACTTTTTTCAAATTAATATGAAAAAGCAAGACTGGATTGTTTTTATTTTAAATAGAACGGCTTCAAAATATTAAGTGTTTGGCTTAATGAAGTAATGGTTGACACCTAAATCTAATATTTTTTAAAGTTTTTAATGTACATAAGTACTTACTTTACCTAATTTTTAATAGTACTGTAACCCTAGGCTACATTCGCTATTTAAATTGTAAAATTGCCTAATGTCGCATAGTGTGGCCGTATTTAACTTGGTTTAAAAGCGTCCAATTAGACTGCAAGACTTGTCAGTTCTATGAAGACAATGCCTTTGTATTCAAAACAGCTAAACTGATTTTGATGACACTTACGTATATCCCTATCAAAACTATTCTTACTAATCAAATAGGTGACCAAAGTCGTAAACACATAATATACGGTATCTACCTACACCTACCTCAGCTACCTGTATGAAAGATTACTTGCATACCTTATAATAGATCCAACAAAATTCTGATAAAACATAGATAACTCTTATAACGATGTTGGTTAAAATTATAAGTGTATAAAAAATTAAGACTGATTATTTTTTTTGTTATCGTCACCCTTGAGAGTGAGTATAGACGGCACTAGTATGCGAGTGAGAGAGTATGATTAGCGCCACAATTTTAGATTCGTCTCTTAAATAAACGAGGTAATACATTGATTTACATGCTATGTTGTTTGGGTATGTTTCCATGGACTAATGACAATCTGTGTAAGAGTATGACTTAGCTATATAATAAGAGAGCGGACTGACAAATGAACTGAGATAATTTTTATAAACTTACAGGACATTGCAGTTTCATAGATTTTGAACAAACCTAATTACTTATAACGTCAAAAGTGGATAACGAGTAAACCGAGTAAAATTTTTTGTAATGCGTGAGTTCAGCAGACACTTGGACGGCCCACCTGAGCGAAAGCGGTTTCCATAGCCTATGGACATTTGTAACACCAGAGGTACTACCAATGTGCTGACACTTTTGAATGGGAGTGTGGAACGTCGCCACTAATGCCGGAACACAACTCAAGGTTGTTATGGTGGCATGCTCTAGACCAGGGGTGGTAGCCATCCAGACGGGCAAATACCCTACCACCTGGCTGTGGGTTGTTTTGTCGCCTCTAACGACAGGCCGCCTGGCCGCAAAAAAATGTGTTCTTTCTCCGTTCCTGGATGGATATAAATAATCAAATAGCGCATTAATTAATCTTTGGTTAAAAGATAATCAAAATTATTTCTATTATGATATTTTAAAAGTTAGATGATAAGATGTTACTCTAACCCTATTTTTTATATTATGTAACCATATTTGAATTTACTGTAACATTCGTCCGCATGCCTATTGTTTCAGTGAACTGGGTTAAGCAAGGGAAGGGACACAGTTTTCAGAACTTTGGAAACTAATCTCACCGCCTATTGACTTATAATAAACGCAATAGTCATAATTAAAAACCGCTAAAACGTAGTTTTAAATTATGGGTAGGTATGGGTCGCGAAAAATTAATAAAACACAAAAGTCGTGATTTTTAAGATCTGACTAGCGACACCCCGTCCAAATATGTTTTTCGACATGGAAGGAATGTTTTTATCAACTGTCCCTTATTTCCCTGTTACATCTGGGATAATGTTAACAGTAATCAAATAAAAATAGCGCTGTGAATAATTAGCTATATTAATGTAATATATGTTATCGGTACTTATGTATTAATGCCACCGCAGCGGCTCGTGCGCTTTGGTTTAAAGTGGCGTGGCATTGACGATGGCGTTAATACGTAAATACCGAGTCATCTGTCAATGGTTAACGTCATTTACAATGTCTCGTCTCAAATAACGCATTTAACCCTTGGCTACATCTGCGTGATACAGTCACTAAGACTAAAATTATCGCAGGTGTAGCAAGGACAGAAAGGAATGAATTATTTTATTTAGCCGCCATTACGCTGGGGCTTCATGTGCGTTAGTGTAAGATTTAGGCTGTAGCCGAGACGTCGTTAACGCACAGGCACATTAGTGTATATACATACATACGTTTTTTGTCATTGTTTAACGTCACTTAAAGCGCTTTAAATACATCGCCATATCTGAGTGAAACAGTCTAAATCTTTAACGTTATTCCAGATGAAGCCCCACCTTTAGACGGATAATTTCTGTCATTCAATACGGATAAAACAACCAAGGTGATTGATTCATAAACACAAACTTGAATCATTCAATGATGTTGAATACCATAGTGTCATTTCAGATCTGTGAGTTTCAACTACTATATTGATTCAATTTAGTTGATCCGTATAATACCAGCATTATGATCATGTCACCTTTTCCTCTTGTAATTTTAGAGCGACGAGACGTCTCGAAACTATTTTTTACCTTCCGCGTGTCTTTTGTTTGATCTTGACTAATTTATAAATAGTTATGTAATATTCTAGAATCGAGCTCTTATAAGATGTCGTATTTTGAAAGGTTTAACTCCTTCCATACAGTTAAAGTTAAGAATGAGAAATAAATCATATAAACACTTACCACACGCGTCAATGGACACGTAAAAAAATCCTTATTAAAAGTTAACGTTGTTTACACTGTTCACACATATTCCACACTCGCACTAAACACAAAATCGCTTTAAGTACAAAAAAAAATAGATCTGAGAACCCCTGGTGGCCTTTCTCGTGGATTCTCGGAAATTCGAAGATCGAATTTGAATTCCGAATTCGATCAATCCTCGTCCGGGCTACGCAAGCACCGGACTATTTGAATTTAGAACGGGAACACGCGTGCTGCCGGCCGCCATGCTATTTATAACTTTATATATTCGCTGGGCAAACGAAATAACAGATGTATCTTGACTCTGATTACCTTATTGTATTATTCGTAGCAAAAGCTCAATATACACTGGTGATTGAGATATTTTGACTGGGAAAGCAATAAAGAACGCCCGAGAGTAACATTCGATAGTGTCTAATCATTACAAACTTTAAAAGCACAAGTCAATGGCCTAGAAATTATGAAATCACGACATGTATATAAGTTGTATGATGAAAGTTCTTTGAGTAAAGTCCTAGATAGCTTTTATACGTAGTATGGCCGTGCTGGAAATGTTATATTGATTACAGCTCTGAGGACCGGATCGATCGGAGTGATACCACGTTCTCACAGGATATTGGCATGAAACGATTTGCCTTGAACTAATCGTGTTTCGTGCGATGTGTGCGAGTTCCTATGACACATCCAATTTTCTCTATCCCATTCCTCCTTCCTGATCGCTCCATCTCCATTGCATTCTAAAAGGTGGCAACGCGTTGGCTTCACCTCTGATGTTGCAAACGTCTATAGGTGAGAGCAACCACTGTCGATGAGCTGGGCCGTCTGCCTGTTTGTCAGCTTCGCAAAAAAAAACCTAGTAGAGAAGTAGAGAAGCCCTCCAGACCGTCTTTTTTTCCATGGTCGGGAGCTCTACCAGATGGGACGCCGCCTCTTCCTTTTACGAGCAGGTCATGCTTGCCAAGGAGGTGGAGTGGAAACGTGAGCGCACCAGATTAATCCGCTCCCGCCAAAGCAAGACGCGTCAACGCCGGAGGGCGTCTGAGGAAGAGTACTAACATGCCGTTAATGTCGCCGAGTCGGAGGCATGCCCATGTTCCGCGCGCGCTCACCTCTCCTACCTTAAGGAGCGTTACATGCTGCCGCGTGCAGAGAGATGGAGGACACTGGGAGCTTGGTGTTCCCTGGCAGGCGGTGGCCCAAAGGTTTCATCCACTCGCGCTAGCCTCGCGGAGTGGCGAGGCTACGTACCCGTGGCCCCGACATAAAAGCAAAGGACGGAACACCTATGGGTTTTTCGGTACCCCCGACTCGGCTGACAGTAGTACTTCTTAGGGGGCGCTCAACCGGATGTCACCTAGTTAACAAAAATAAGATAGAGAAAGCCAGCAACTGCTTATTAGAGAATGATAATTAAAACTATTCCGTATGGCGACGACTTTATCGGTACTCTGAAAAATAATTATACAATGATACTTACAAATATAAATGCGGTTTCTTTATAACTTTGTCACCATTAAACAATTGATCTTACCAATCCAAAAATCCCTGAAAAACGGTCTCGCATAAGGTGCCGAGTGTAAGTATTTGGATATTGGCCAAAATACTCAAATACTTACACTCAAAATACATGTAATTAATGGACCCCCCCAATTAATAAAATAGAAATAAAAACCATGTTACGAAATAAAATAAATAAGTTTTGTTTATAATAACGGCCGATTATGTATTACGCGATACATGTAGACAAATTCAATACATATGTACATAATTTACAATATTTTATCTATACAATTTTCGTTGAATAACAATAAAGGCCGGTATACACGTAGAGATTTAATGATAACTTCTTTATTCTGCAAACTGTCAACAGAGGTCTATTATGTCATGTCTGTCAATTGACGTACTATTGTCAAACTTTATAATGTGCATTCATCCCTACCAAGATACATATATAGATAGGGCTTTTGTGAGCTACTGTGTAAGCGTCGGCCCACCTAGTTCACTGAAGTGTAGACAGAGGTCCTTGTATTCAACTGGATGCCCGCCCTGGCATGTTTTCATTCCGAAAAATGGGGCAGTTTAATGAATATATCTTTAATATTCGATACATACAATTGTAATATATTGCAAACGTCCATAGATGACGGTAACCACTTTCCACCAGGTGGGCCGTCTGCTTGTTTGCTTGCTTCGAGATATTAAATAACATTCATTTATAAAATAGTTTAATTCTGTTTTCTTCTTGTTCACAGAGACGGTATTTGGCACAAGAAAACGGCAAAATTGATTAATTTTATGAGTTTATTGCTAATAGTATTATGAGTATGAGTAGTTATTGCTAATAGTACTAATAACCCACTGGCCAAATCAGCGACTCTAGCGTTGGAGTTAAAGCCCCAAGAGTATAAAGAGAAGACTAGTTTCAATCTTGACTTTAAAATAGTTAAATAAACCGCTACGTGTATATACACCTTTAAAGCGACTGCCAGCGTTTTAAACAATTACAGTAAACTAATGATTAAGATGATGGTAGTTCGTCTAAATTAAAATGTGTTTGGAACACAAAGCGTTACAGCATCGAAATGCTTCTTAAATTGGCCTGTAATCGAATGCATTTATCAAGGAACGCGGTATAACAATCGGTCATGTATGTTTCTAAAGACTAGAGGCCATAAAAAAGTCGCGGATTTTTGGAGGGCTTGCGTGGGTCTATGGGAAAGCCTACACGTAGAGGCCCCTTGACAAAATGTAAATGTGGCATGACACTGACCAGTGATTATCCCTGTTTACAAATTCAAAAGTTTTTATTCAAAGTAAGTTCCACTAGAGAACAGTTTTTAAAGGTCATACATATAAGTTAAAATTTAAATTCACTTCTTATTCTATGTACACCTTGTCGAAACGTGTTATTGCTGTTATGAAGCGGCAAGAAACTCCCCAGCAACACGTCTGACTAAAATTTTGTTTTTCTTCTTATTTATCAAGCTTTCTTTTTTTAATAAACCATATAGAAGTATGTTACACCATTTTATTTCTAAGAATTAATGGACTAATGGACATGTAGCAAACAGTGCAAACTTAGTAAGACAAAATAATAAAAGGAAAGAAAAATATCGTTATAATAACGACAAGACGTACAAAAAAACTGTATTAAAAGCCAAGGACAAGCCCCGGTCAGTGTAGGACTATTGTAGGAAATTAGAACAAAGGGACCGGGCTATTGGGATGAACTGCTCGTGGAACTAGGGCTCTGGGACTCTGGGGACTATTATTGATTAAGGATATGGAACAAATATGGAGCATCATAATCAGTAATATAACTAAACAATATAATCATGATATCTATATGTAGTCATAAGGACTACAAACGGCTTATAACCAAAACTACAAAAATTTGGATGCCTGTCAAGGCGAATCATTTAACTTGACACTTAGCATAACATCTGCAAAAATGTCCATGTTTCAAACAAATAAATTACTTTGACTTTGAAATATTAATGTTCCATTTTCAAAAATAGTAACGCTTTACGGTATCGAACTCATGTTAACTGCTATAAAGCGCTGGCAAGCACTTTATTGAACACACTAGTTTTAAATATTATAATCTTCATTTAAAGAAAATAATGGCATAATCAGAAACGGATTATTTATTTATTATTATTAAAATGAAAATGAAAAACACCCAAAATCCCAGAACAATAACTAAAGCTATAGAAACCGTACTAATATAACTAACTAGTATAGTATATTGCAGGTGTGAGTAGATCAACGTCATAGGTTCCATTATTCGTGACAAATAACAAAGTTAACCCCCTTCGAGGGGCCAAATTTAATATTATGTTTGTCCACAAGCTGCCAGCTGCTAACAAAATTGCCGCGCCAAGAGAATTATATCGTCTCTTTTATTCTAATACAAATTCTATGTAGTTAGAGGGAGAAAGCATCAGTTCAACGTTCGTTTCAATTATCTGTATTTGACCACAAATTTGTGGTGCTTCCCGTGTGTGACAGTTCGGCAACAAATTTGTGGTGGATCCGTCTTAGAGGGTTAAATATGAATGTTTTATTTGTAAAATAACATCCACCTAATAAAGTTGTCACAGACAGTGACGTATCACTGTGTTACTTTAACTAGTGACACTCTTTTAAATAATGAATGTACGACTGTATAGTGTACACACATCCTTATCTAACTCTTTTTCATTAGCATAAGTGGAAATTCGTCAGTTTTATGTTTCCTCTAGCTATTTTAATACGGTTTCTATAACTAGTTATAAATCTGAGCCAAAAATAATGTATACTGTAAGACAGACTGAATTGCATCAATTAGAGCAAAATTAAAAACAAATATTAATATTTCACGTAAATTCATATGAAATGGAATTTAAACAAATATTTTATTTATTTTTAATTAACTTATAATAAACCAATAAATAAAACTAGCCACTATTTTCGTCGTCGCCATTTTCAAAATTTTGCCCAGTATCCAAAATGGCTTCAGCACTTGGCAACACAATAACCTCAGTCACTTTATTAGCGCAGGCCATGTCACACACTCCGTCCTTTTCACTCTCGCACTTTGTACACACATCGACATCTCCCATCTCGCTCGCACGCCTCTCCATATACTCCTTTATACCGTCCATATTATTGACAACATCGAATCCCTCGTGAACTTTCACCGAACAATAGTTTTTTATCTCCGAACATATTCGCTTCACATTATCATCGAGACACGTAGAACATGTGTCCTCATCGTCGTTATTCGATGAAATTCTCACCAATTTCTCATCGACATCATCGCCTAGTGTAAAATGGACTTTTTCATGTATCCCATGATATTTATCATCGGGTAAAGTGTCGAGTGCCGATTCAGAGTTGTGACTTTTTAGAGCGTTCTCTTGGGATGTGTTTGGGATTAATTTCATATTGTAAATATTGGATTCACTGCCCATTATCGATGCAGTTGATGCGTCTAACGCAGGCAAGTCCTGGAACAAAGATTAGTTTAATAAAAATATTCGCAATCAGAAACGCCCTATTAAAAAATGTATGTGGTAGAGTTATGCTGGAATAGTCATCTTGATTACAAGTCTTAGGGCTGGTATGATCGGTGTATTACCACACTCACACAGAATGTCGGCGTGAGACAGTATTAAGCTAATCGTGTTTCGTACGGTGAGTGGGTTTCGATGGCCCACTTCCCCTTCATCCTATCCCATCCCCCTATCTCAAAACTCATCCCTCCTATCTCATCCTCCTTACCTCAAACTCTTTATCTCATACTTCCTATCCATCCTACTTATCTCAAATTCTTTATCTAATCACTCCTATCCCATCCCCCTATCTCAAACCCTATATCAGCCCTCCTATCCCATCCCCCTATCTCAAACTTTTTACCTCATACCCTCCTATCCCATCCTCCCTATTCTATTATCTATCTAGCTGGCAACGCGTTGACTTCATCCCTGATAAAAAAATTACATATTGTCGCCATCCCGTCTCGGTGGCAGAGCTCTTATATGCTAAGTTTTTACATGCCTTTCTACTACTTATCATATGCCTATCCTACATGATACTATTTCATTTATACAATATTATATTCTTGCATATAATTGGCAAGCTTTTGTAGGCGACGGTCGCCTCTTTACATGAGCTGGGCTATCGGCCTGTTTGATAGCTTCGCAATTAGAAAGGATGTTCTACAGAAGCCTATAACTAGTCCTTCTATTGCGTTTTTATATAGAAAAATAGTTCTAGACTTTCAATAACATTTTTGGCATTTGTTATATACTACAATTGAAATTAAATATAATTATCTAATGTCTCCATAGCCATTAAAAATAATCCTTATAAAATCTTCATGTCTGTTGTGTTTATGGAAACAAAAATTATATTTCATTTTTTCAACAACTACTGGCTCCTTATAGTGCGTGCATACTGGGATATCGTTAGATAGGTTTGAAAAATTTAATAACGAAAGACATCAAAACTAAAATACACTATGCAGGAGATCACTGCCAACGGGGAGCGTGCCCAGAAGGCTGGCTGCATCGCCGCGCTGTATGGCAATACTTATTTGTTGTGCGAAATATGAGCCAGCCTTCTGATCACGGGTAGTATCAAAGAGTTTCTTACATATGTCTTTAAAGAAACTCTTTGCCGACGGACCCCACGGGCCTAATATTTCAACCCCAAACGGCACAAATATGTAACCTTTTCCTAAGGCCCCATATTTGCGCCGTTTGACGTGTTCAGCTGAAGTGGCGGCGTTGCCAGCCCCTGGCTGGGTCATTGGAAGATGTGACGGGGCCAGTGTGTCAACACAGGTCGCATCCCACACTAGCGGCCGCCCCAGCTTCCAAGGGACGAGTGACATTCCGTCCGGTCTCTTGCCATCGTCACGCACCAGGCCATTCGGTTCTAGAATGGCCGGTACGCCGACGCTGACAAGAGCTCGGCGGATGATGTCGTTGAGGCTGGCATGACGAGATCTTCTTCCCGCGCTTTTTAAAAATGAAACCTTAAAAGTGCCACTATTTAGGTAAAGTTAAAATAAATGTTATTATCTAATATAATGTTTTCATATCTATCATACTATACATAGTAATAATCATACATGATAGAGCCATGTCGGAATCATTTCTTGATTACTGCTCTTAGGACTGGCTCGATCGGTGTGATACCACGATTTTACAGAATATCGGCAAGAAACGTTTAGACTTGAGCTCCGATGGTCTATTTCCCTATTATATATTTCTCCCTTTATCATATTCTGCTTAATATTTTAGTTATTATTTAATTTTTTAAGGCATCTAATTTTCCTTGTAATGTTTGCAATTTTTCTGTCGATGCGCATCTTAACTTTTGTACTATCATGCATACTATATACATACTAGTTTATTCCGCGACTACGCCGCGGGTCAAACTCTAGTGCGTACCTCTTGTTTAAAGAGCAGGCGTTAATACCTACAGATTACATTGTGTTCAATTTTTATGTCAGTACTATTTGCCCCTTGAAAATTCACTTTATTTTATATCGCAAACTATCCATCTCCCGGGATGAAAAGTATCTACGTCCATTTTTGGTATTTAAATTACATATGTACAAAATTACACCAAAACTGATCCAGTACTCCAGTAGTTTTTCTGTGAAAGCTTAACAGACAGACAGATCGAATTACTATCGCATTTTTTATAGATGATGAATTATTAATTATTATATATTCTAAACTTGAAAAATGTTTGGTCTCCCATATAAAGTTTCATCCCCTATTTCAACCCGTTCTAGATTTATTTATCTATCTCCCGTGCCATCTATCTCCAAACTACATAAACAATAAAAAAGCCAAAAATACGCAAAAATGACAAAAATGCCTAGTGCCAAAAATTACAAAAGTGCCAAGAGTCCCAAATATGCCAAAAATGATCAAAATGACAAAAATACCATAAGTGCCAAATATGCCAAAAATGCCAAGTGCCAAGAGTGCCAAGAGTTCCAAGAGCGCCAAGAGTGTCAAATATGCCAAAAATGACAAAAATTACTAATATGACCAAAATTCCAAAAGTTCCAAATATGCCAAAAATGACCAAATGTCAAAAATAACAAAAGTGCCAAAAATTACCAAAATGCCAGAAACGCCAAAAGTACCAAAAGTGCCAAATATGACAAAGTACCAAGAGTGCCAATATGCCAAAAATGACGAAAATGCCAGTAATGCCAAAAATGCCAAAAGTGCCAAAGTCCTAAAATGACCAAATTGACCAAAATGACCAGAATACACAAATTGACCAAGATGGCCAATATGATCAAAATTACCAAAAAGACCAAAATTACCAAATTAACCAAAATGGGAAATCGCAAAAAAACCTATCCTACTTTCTGGGATAACCTTTACATAAATCTATCCCATTATCCGGGATAAAAAGTATCCCTTGTCCACCCTCGATATTAAAATTACATATGTAACAAATTTCAGCCAAATCGGTACAGTAGTTTTTTCGTAAAAGCATAACCAACAAAGACAAATATATTTTTATCGCAAAATTTATCCCATTTTTCGGGATAATAAGTGTCCTATGTTCATCCTCGGCATCCAAAATATATATATACTGAGTTTCAGCCAAATCGGTTCAGTAGTTTTTCCGTGAAAACGGAACAGACAGAGTTACTTTCGCATTTATAATATTAATAGGGATAAGTGAACACTCATATTTAAGAAATAAATTATCTTTGTCACTGTGTTATTAACTTGCACTTTTCTCACCTGGTCATCGTGATAGCTGCCCACACTCCTGGAGTGGCGATGCATTCTCAGCGTCATAGCTGTCTCAGGCGACTGTCCGTCCACTGCATCCTGTACAATAATAATTTCACCATTATCATTTCAAACATACAATCATTGGTGGCGCCACCAGCATATTGTTGTTTTTATAGAAAAATCTCAATCAAAACTAACAACAATTATTCGATCAAATAAAGCGCAACGAACCATTAAGGTACTCCCTCACCGCGAGCATTCGCCTGTAATGTAACGTTACAGATCCAAGCATTAGAAGGAGAAAAACCGAACATTACAGTATGCAACCTGTAATGATACAAACTTTAATATTTTGATACAACTTGTAACAGAACGACAGCTTCGTCTGACATTGTGGAATCAACTATGAAAATGTACAAAATCGAATGATAGACGTTTTGTTACAGGCGAAAGCTCGTCAGTCCGTGAGACAGTGTGGTAGTGTAATGCTTGAAAATGAATCATAAATATTATATTACATGCGAATACTCGTCAGTCAGGGAGGCAGTATTGTAATGTAATGCTCAAAATCGAATCGTAAATGTTACATTACAGGCGAATGCTCGCGGTGAGGTAGCATCTTATCACAAGCATCACGTTTCCGGTTCTTTGGTAAATATGGTTAAATTATGTCGAAAAGGTTTTTACTTGAAATTCCATTACACATACTTGGTAAACTTTAAAAAACACTGTTTGTATGTAAGTTAGTATTGTTAGTGGATTTTAGACTTGGGTCAATGTTAAAATTAAAATAACATGGACAAATTAGCTTTGTTTATATCATTCACAGTTCACTGACACTTACTACAGAGACCTTACTCTGAAACGTCTTTCGTCGTTTGTTTTCCTCCGATCAACCCAAACGAGTCAATTAAATTTTAGATCGAAGAAGGAAAGACCAAAGGGTTCTTTAAAACTACAATAATATCCTTATTAATATTATAAATGCGAAAGTAACTCTATCTGTCTGTTCTGTTTTCACGGAAAAACTATTGGACCGATTTGGCTGAAACTCAGTATATATATATATATATATATATATATATATATATATATATATATATATATATATATATATATATATATATATATATATATATCTTGAGGATGAACATAGGATACTTTTTATCGCGAAAAATGGGATAGTTTCCGGGATAAAAATATATTTATCTCTCTGTTTGTTATCCTTATGGAAACTACTGGACCGATTTAGCTGAAACTCGGCACATATGTAATTTTAATACCGAGGGTGGCCATGGGCTACTTTTCATCCCGGATAATGGGATAGAATTTTGTAAAGGTTATCCCGGAAACTAGGACAGGTGTTAAGATTTTGTCCATTTCGTCCACTTGGTCTACTGGGTCCATGTTGTACATGTTGTGTATTTTGTCAAGTTTTGTCATTTATGTAGTTTACAGATAGATGGGGGATGGTATAGTTTGCGATATAAAATAAAGTGAATCTTTCGGAGGCAAAAAGGTAAAAATTTAATAGAATGTAACCTGTACCGCCTGCTCTCTAAACAAGAGATACGCACTAGAGGTTGACCCGCGGCGCAGCCACGGGGTAAACACTAGATGTCTATATAACATAAAAATAAATAGTACATACAATGGAAAATGTACTTAATTACATGAAAAAGCAAAAAAAAAAATGTATAACGAAAACGAACGACAAAAGACAAGAGTAAGCCTTCAGATAAGATAGAATATGGAATTGCAAAATTATTTTATGTTATGGCCAGGCTATAATGTTGTGGTAACTCAAAGCACTGGCGTAGTGAGCTGCGCCTGAGTTACTGAGGCAAGGTATTTTGCTGTATAAGGCATTTCTGCAACTTTATACACACCTTAAACCGGTTGAATTGTCTATACTTTCCCCTGTCGCCAGCGACCAGGCTTCGTAACGATTGAGTCCTTGGACACTGGTTATCGGCGACCCATCTATACGTGCCGAATAGCTTTGACGTGTCTGATCTGTGAGAGAATAACATTTGAATAGTTTTCGAACTTTTAGAAATCATACATTTTTCATAATATGGCAGACGCTGTTACCGTCTGATGGATATATGCTACAGCAGAGATGGCAAAATAAACTATACTCTGATTTTAATTACCTGGACTAAAATGACAGCTGCGATCGACCCTTTTTGATTCATAATTGAGTTGTGTGAATTGAATCAACAATTCACCTCTGTGAGTTGATCCAAGCTTGCAACATAAACACAAGTCGATCGCAGCTGTCATTTTAGCCAGGTTATTAAAAATCAGAGTATAAGTGATGGAATTATAGACATGAAACTTTCACCTCCACTGTGTGTACATAAACCGCCATGTCATGCCATCCGCTTTATACGTATAAAACAAAGTTGCTTTCCGCGTCTGACCGTCTGTATATCCGCTAACTCCGCTTAAACCACGCAACGGATTTTCAAGCGGTTTTCACCATCAGTTAGATAATTTTTCAAGGAAGGTTTATATATATATACATATATATGTACTACATTTTTTAGGTATGATTAAGTAAAACTAGTCATATATAAAATTTCATTGTAAAATATTAATAAGAGGTTTTTATTCATGCAGGAACGGCAAAAGAATACAATTTCCTGCGTTGAGGCGGCTTGTCGTAAGAGGCGACAAAACAACCCACAGTCAAGTGGTAAGGTTGTTTGCCCGTTTGGATGACTACCACCCTTAGTCAAGAGTATGCCGCCATAACAACTTTGAGTTGTGTTCAGGTATTACTGGCCAGCTTCCAGTCTCCCATTAGAGAACGGCAGCACACAGCACCCACGGTGTTACTAATGTCAATAAGCAATGGCAACCGCTTTCCATCAGGTGGGTCGTCTGCCTGTCTGCTGAACTCATGCAATAAAAAAAAGGTATTTTTGCATATGAACTTTCATTCTTACACAAGGGTTTCAAAATAAATAATTTATCGAGCAGGCTTCCCATATAACAAAGTTAGTAAAAAGTAGTAAAGTATAATATTGTAAACTTTTACAAAGAGTCAAATCAAATGAGATACTTTTTATAAACTTATAAAAAACTGCGCAGCCTCATAGGTTTTGTATGATCGTACTTACTTATGACGTCACAAGTAAGTACAAGTGAAATGAGTCAAAGAGCGCATTAATTATAATTATTGTTCGTAAAGTAATCACAATTATTTCTATTATGATATATTAAAAGATAAAACTTAAGAAAATATTATTTAAAAGTTACATGATGTTATTTTAACGCATGTTCTTTAATACCTTATAGCTAAAAGGCGATCTCTTCCAGGCAGCCTTTGGCAGGGATCGATAGTTTTCTAATACTGATGGTAATGCAGTCTATAAATATTAAAATTTATTGTAACATGTACAGAAAAAAAAATATATTTAAAAAATAACAATGTACTTACATTGCTGACATGTATCATAAAAATAAAAACATATTTTGAGAATTTGCACGCCGCATTTTGTCCGCTATCATCCTATTATCGACGGCTTATAATCAGACCAATTATAAATTCTCGATTTTTACAATATTCCGCTAACAAATGCACAAAAATAAATGAGAAAACTAACTTACAAATTACTAGGCGTGATGAGCAACCGTTGTAGGTTGGCCAGTGTTGGCCTGATGTCCGTTATTGGCAGGCCTCGTCCGCACATCAGCTGCGCTATGCATTTGTTCAGCAGGAACAAGGCATAGCGGAACAGCGTCGTGTCGCCACCTCTAGCGAATAGAGGGATACTGGAAAAAAATGGAATCATTTAGGGGCCACCCACAAATTACGTCACACGAATTTCATGAAAGAAGGAAAAATATTTTATTCAGGACAACAATTAACTTAATACAAATAGAAATAAAAAGACAATAGAAACAAAATAAGTCCTAAACTGGACCCAGCCTCAGCATAATGCTAGCCAACAAGGACAAGCGCTGTTCTTCCGTCTGGAACCATAAAGTGAAGTCACGGTGGGCAATACAACACACATAACACCAACAATATATACAGTATAATGCAGTTTAACAAAGGTAAATGAATTGCAGACTAATCACAATATAATAAAACAATAATTTAAACAACGCATCCATATATATAAAATCATTGTAGCAACACACACAACGAAACAAATAACAAAATAAATTAAACAATTCATCATTTTTTGACACCTCCCCCGTCCTTGTCAGAGCTAGTCACATTCGTGGAACTCCTCCCTCACTAGTGTGACATAACATGTTTTGCAATTTTACATCAAGAAAATGATTATAATAGGTTGAGGAAAAAGTCTTTTCGCATATAGTATGTATGAACTTGTAATAAGATCTCTTTGGCTATACCATTTGTATCTGGCTGGTTTTGGTATCATTAAAAAGTTTTAATTTTAAAGAAGACAATTCCAAATTCAAATTAGGAATATGTGTGATTTTCATTTGTTTTTCTTATTGTAAAATGAGTGAATCTAATGAAGAAATTCGATACATTTTAAAATTTTACTACAAAAAAGGTAAAAATGCAACACAAGCCGCGAAAAAAATTGTGATGTTTATGGACCTAATGCAGTATTTGTGAGAGTAGCGTAAATTTGGTTTAAGCGTTTTCAATCCGGAAATTTTGATATCAAAGATGCACGTCGCTCTGGTCGCCCTGTTACGAACAAAATTGATGCCATTTTTTAAAAAGTGGAGCAAGATCGGTATATTAGTAGTTACGATGTAGCTGGAGAACTGGGAATTGACCACAAAACGGTTTTGGCGCATTTGAAAAAAGCTGGGTACATAAAAAAGCTCGATATTTGGATGCCTCATGAGCTCACTGAAAGAAACCTAATGAACCGTGTAATCATTTGTGATTCTTTATTACGACGTAATGAAACGGAACCATTTTTGAAGAAGCTGATAACTGGTGATGAAAAGTGGATCACGTACGACAAGAACGTGTGAAAAAGATCGTGGTCAAAGGCCGGTCAGGCTTCACAGACTGTGGCGAAACCCGGGTTAACTCGCAACAAGGTAATGCTGTGTGTATGGTGGGATTGGAAGGGCATTATTCATTATGAGCTGTTACCGCCAGGCAGGACCATCGATTCTGAACTGTACTGCGAACAACTGATGAGATTAAAGCAAAAAATTGAGAGAAACCGCCCAAATTAATCAACAGAAGGGGTGTGGTTTTTCACCATGATAACGCTAGACCTCACACATATTTAGCAACTCAGCAAAAATTACGAGAGTGGCTGGGAGATGTTAATGCATACGCCGTATAGTCCTGACCTTGCAACTTCAGATTTTCACCTGTTTCGGTCTCTGCAGAATTCCTTAGGCAGTGTCAGGTTAACATCACGAGAGGACTGCCAAAACCACTTGTCGCAATTTTTTGATCAGAAGCCCCAAAATTTTTATAGCAATGGGATCACGTCCCTACCTACAAAATGGCAAAAAGTTATCCAACAAAATGGCACCTACATACTTTAGTCAAATGTAAATAAACTTTATAAAAATACCTTTTGAATTTTTATATAAAATGCGAAGAAACTTTTTCCCCAACCTAATATTAAAACAGCAGTTCTGTAATTCACTTTATTTTCATTTACATTATTTTTTAATCATTTAAAACCTATCTATGCTCAAACAAAGTTTTCAAGTTGAAATATCTAGTTTTTAGCTTAAATATTGTTACAACTTAGCCGAAATTCCACGAAGCACGCCGACAAATAAATGTGAATGCACACCTGCCTGCCATAAAGCGCAGTTTATTACCTGCCCGCATTTGGACTTCTTTTGTTTACTTTGTGTTTAAAATTTGTAATTAGAAAAGCCGCCTATTGTGTATTGTAATCCTTTATGGTAGGCAGTGGCCAGGTGTGATTCTTGGAAATCATTGTTTACACGGTCGTGACATATTGTAAGCTGAGTATGAATGAATGCCCGAACGGAGAGATCGGCAGTCAAGCGACAATTACGATACTACCAAGACGTAAACATTTGATACGCTATATAGTGACGGACTTTGCGCGTATTATTAAATCATGCAGTTTGTACTGGTTGTGTCCAGTTATATTTGTACCTGTGTTATACGTGTTTGTATAGTTCTAATAAATTCTATAGTAATTCCAGCGGCATTTTAATTCGAGTCCCGTAACTCGTAATAATATATTAAATTTTAAAATGTGACGTCACGAAATTTAGGACTCCTCCCACCTGGGACCCTTAGAGGTCTACACAACTAATAAGTCCCCCCGATGTACTTGCGCATTAGACCAATTATAAAACTTACCACAGTGTACAAATTGTGTAAACGGGACATAACTAAGTACGCATAGCAAGCAACACTGCCTTTTGCCCTGCGAATAAAGTTCAAAAAATTTACATGTCGAAAACCGTCTGCTTTATTTGCGCAAACGAAAACTGCCGATCGGAATTATAAGTCGAGTACTACAGTACTCATTTTTGTTCCCATAATTTTTTTATTGTGAATATGGTAAACATACAAACAGCCTAAAGGCTGGCAACGCGTTGGCTTCGTCATTGGCATTCAATTCAATAACTTTATTTGCCAGAATATAGTTTCATACAGATGTTATTAAATTTTACAGCACAGTACATTTTACCATACAGTTATCGTGTGTAAAATACATGATCTATTAAATACTAACTTTAAAAAAATTTGCACAATGAATTTAAAAACTTGAGATTTAAAAAATACAATTCTAAACAAATTATAATTCTGATCGGCAATTTTACGTTTGCACATATAAGGCAGGCCGGTTTCTGACATGTAAGTAATATACATGGTGTTCCAGCAAACAGAACACCTACTTAAATGGGTGAAAGGCCATAACACTAGCGAACAGTTCCAAAAAGGAAAAAAAAATTAAAAATTTAGTTTTAAAGTTATGACCGTTTAAACTTTCATTTCTTATCATCATAATTTCGCATAAAACCAAGTGGAACATGTACAGTAAAAGATTTTAAATCGAACATATTACTTTTCTTTTCAAACCTATTCATCCGGTATTGAAAAAAAGCATGAAAACTAACTTCAGCAGCGACGTACTTTTGATAAGATCCCCCTTAACAATGTTTACAAATGGTTGAGGTCACGAACTGTCAGCTGAACTTTATAAAAAATGTTTTATGCAAAGTTCAATCATTCTTAGTATACAATGTTAAGGAGAAGCACAACCAAAATTATTTTTTTTCGTGTATCTTTGTTATTATTAAATAATAAAATTATAATGCATCTTAATTAAGATACATTCCCGGTATACTATAACGGTTTCAAGCAGGTGTTCCGTTTGTTGAAACACCCGTATATTGAACTATATTCGTAAGAGCAAAATGCAAGACCACTACTTGCTATGCATTCTTATCTCTGTCCCGCTTACACTATCGTACGCTGTGGTATGCTACTAAAATAGTCTACTGCGGAGGTACATCGGGAGGAATTATAATTATTAGTTCTGTAAAATGTACAAAACTTTTCCATATCGGTAATAACAAAAAGATCGTATTTTAAGATATTCATCTACTGTATAAATAGCATTCTTTGGTCAGACACTTTTTTGTGACCATAGTAAACTTTCGTATGGGTACTTTACGAATTTCATCGGGCAGTGAATTATAAACAATAGGAGTTATATAATTACAGTTCTTTCTGAATAGATCAAAGACACTGCCATTTTTAATTTTACTTGAACCGCAAGCCGCGCATTTACGTTGTTATAATCTTAATAAAATGATCCATTAAAATGAACAAATTTTGCCATTTCAGGCATGTAGATGTTGCATACGTCTATAGGCGGCAGTAACCACTATCCATGACCTGGACCGTCTCTTTACTTTTTTTTTGGATTTTATGGCTTGGTTTCTAGACCTATAAGCCAAGTCTGTTTTGGATATTCGGCATTTCACAGGTTTTTCAAATGTAGTTTCTTCATTTTCTTAAGCCTATGTGTAGCACAGCTGAACTGTATTAAACAGAGTTCTTGTGACAACTCAAAAGACTACATTTAACTATACAGTTCACATTTCTCACAAAACATATAATTAGTACTCAAAAACTATAAATATCCTACAACTATTGTTCATTTTAGAGTAATTTTAGACATTTTTAGAAAATAAAACTGCACAGCACAGCAGTCTCTCTTTGTCAGCTTCGCTAAAAAAAAACCTCAACTATAAGGGGCCACCGATAAATCACGTCACACGTTAAGGGGACTGTGTCGACGAAGTGTGACATTGTGTGACAAGGGGTGGGAGGGGTCCTAAATCTCGTGACGTCACATTTCAAAATATATTTAAGCTAATTACGGAATTCCTATTCTAATTCAATAATTTCTTGATGTAAAATTGCAGAGTATGTGACGTCAGACTAGGGAGGGAGGAGTCTCAGGAATGTGACCAGCTGTGACAAGGACGAAAAATCATGAAATTTGTGTGACGTAATTTGTGGATATAAGTGAAAAAGTACTGTGGATGGCTTGTCACGTAGGAAACTGGAAGGTTGCCGCCACGCGAGGGTAAAAACGATTCTTCTACTATGAGGGTTGTAACTCAACTTACTTGGGGTCGGGCAGGTCTGGTGTGATATCCAGTATCTTGCTAGCAGAGCCCAGCAAGGTGATCTTGTAGCGCAGCGGCCGGTTGAGTAAGGCGGCGGCGAGACAGGTCGCTTGGGCCACAAATCCAGCGGCCACGGAATCCGATACGAGGTTTGAACCCCGAGGGCTCTCGTCCCCGCATATTGGAAGGGGAACACCGCATATCGACCACTTGGACAGATCGCGCTGCAATTTCAACTTCGGTTTGAAAATAAAACAATAAATATAATGATGTATTTCTGTCAAAATTTATCCTGACAGATCCCTTAATGAATGTCATGACTCATGAGGATGATCTATCTATATGTATATATTTTTGTAGTCTTTTAAATATTTATGTGTTTTGAAGTAATACAAAATTTTAAAAATAATCTGTTTCTGACAGAGTTTGGTAGCATTATACGAGTACAAGGTGTCCAGCAACCCTATTTAATTTTAATATTTGTTCAACATTGTCACATAAGACTATTTATTTATTGAGAAAACCAACAGCGAATACACATTGTTTTTTAATTTATTACCCAATATGCTTATATTCATATACATTAAAACACATTCGACTGTGGCACAGAAACCTCATTGGTTTATTCGCGCCGAAAAGAGTCGTGTAGAATAGGTTATGATAGAAAGTATCATTTTCAAAAAATGAATTTATTCAATATTAATGTTATATCAAAAATAGGAGCAGAGGAATCTTATACTATTATATAAAGCTGAAGAGTTTGTTTGTTTGTGTGCTTGCTAGAACGCGCTAATCTCAGGAACTACTGGGCTGATTTGAAAAATTATTTCAGTGTTAAAAGCCCATTTATCGAGGAAGGCTATATATTATCATGCTAAGACCAATAGGAGCGGAGCACCAATGTTTCAAAATCGGGGGGTTTTGAAAACAAATTCCACGCGGACGACGTCGCGGGCACAGTTAGTATAATATAAAATCATTTACAACAAAAAGTAAGGCCAATAACAGGTTTTCCTATTTAAAGTACCACCCTAGTAAAAAATTTACAAAGCAAAAGTTATTTTAAAATTAAACGATCAAAGTCAGGTTGTGTTATGGAAATTTCTACAATTCACTAAACCATAATATTACTTTGAAAGTTGTATTTGGAGGATGTAAACAGATTAATTTTACAAAACTTAGTATTATAAGTACGAGTCACATGAGAAAACAAAGAATTCTGAGAGTAGTCGGTAGAATGACAAGTAACGGTCCTCAAACTCAACTATAAAACCAAAAACGTAGTATTAATATATAAATTTGATGTACATAAGTTAAATAAAATTGGAAAGAGCTTGATAATCGACACGTATTGTGGCGACCACCTGAATTTTTTACATGCTACAGGGTTTTATTATACCCATGTATAGCATCGTACAGACTACTCTTCAGTCAAATTACAACCGTATACATATATTCAGAAGACTAACTGTCACATACAAAGATGGACGAACAATACAATTTTATGAGAATTCCATTTTGTCAAAATCTCTATGGAGTCCTACTACACCTGAATATGTCCGAAACATATATATTTATCCGGCTCGAAGGACCATATGATTAACTCAAAACTAGTAAGGAAGGGTATAAATTGCACCAGGAGAGATATTTAATTAATTTATTAAATTTGCACCATTACATGTTCGTAGCGAAATTTTATGTGACAAAGTCAAAAATCAATTATTTGTTGGTGTTGCCAACATTCTCACCTGTTCAATGTAAAATATCTGATGCAGCTGATTCAATAGTTCGCATCTCTGACTGGTCAAGGTCGCATGGGATCTAGCGGCCAACTCGCGCATGGCCGCGCAGGATTGGCGCGACTCCCTCAGGGCGTCGGCGCGTTTCGACAGTGTATGGTAGTTCTGCATAAGCTCAGAACCTGTCAGACCATAATTGGACAAACATAATACCGGGCGGGGTTTGTGGGGCGAGTGTGACCAATAACAAACGGTCTCTATGCATTGGTTGGTATATAGCTGACATATATTAGATTCAATACTCTGTTTCTTAGATAGCAGAAAAACTTTAGTAATAGATTTTTTTTGTTCTCCGTTCCTGCACAGAGTAAATTGCACAATATTAAGATACAATTCAAGAAGTACATATAAGTACAGAAAACTTATAATAGCTGAACATAACACAGGTCTGTACAGTTATTATTTAAGAATAATTGAAGACTTTTTATAAACCGTATTTATACTGTGAGTTACTTCCATAAGAATGATGATCTAATTAAATTAATAAATACAATTAACTATAACTTATGATTTCCGCACAGTACATATTGGAGTTGGAGTTAAAAGTTGGACCGCCACTACAACATGTGCATCGGACCAAAGCCGATACGTATATTTTATATCGGAACGATGACGAAACGAGTCCAGTAGTGAGGCAATTGATACAAACTACCTGACTAATACTATCCAAGCAGTAACAAGTTAGATGTTACAATAACACAATGTAACAACTACAGTAAGAAAAAAATTATGTATCGTTTCCGAAAGGAATCTAGTGACGAAATCTCGCATGGCCATACAAGAATCACCAGAAATTATAGAGATTATAGCTTGAGTACCCCTAAATATGGAAACTTATATTTTTTTTATAATTCTTGATGATTCATTTATTATGCAACTCATATACGCACTACACGATTTTCATTGTGCAAAATATTTCCCATTGTACCTTCCTCTATGTAAAGGATTCATTTATGAAAAATATTATATTATAAAGTTACCCAATTACACTAAGACTAATACCAAATGATGAAATGTGTGCGTGCAAATTTAAAACATATCCCATTCAATTGACTACATGAACTTTTTACACAGCACATAACCATAGACAATCACTACAATCAATGAGCATACTCATTATCAAGGCTTGGAACCGCTTTTAAAATTAACCGGTTTCCTTTACCAAAAACCATCTGATTGAGGTTAAAGTTAGAACAAAGCCGACAAGAAAAATTCCTATGTAGATTATGAAACTTTCTTGTCGGTTTTGTTCTAACTTTAAAAGTAGAATTTGTATTGATTCTACATATAATGACTTTTGCTATACATTGACAATAGTATTGCATGATTGCAAACATCCCTTTTATTGAATGAAACAAGAAAATGAGTTTAACAGTGAACCCTTTTAATGTTTTTTATTGCGTCAACTGTACATACATGTAGTTCAATCCAAACTCTTGAGATAGCTGCAGAATGCTTGAATATGTATCTAAAAGTATATTTAGTGCAGTTACCGATTGCAAATCCGTCATACCATTTAACCCGAACTGTCCATTATGTACAAAACAATATATCTGAACAAATAACAGCCTAAATATGAACCCAAATAATTATATGATGATTACCCACCCATGCTATATACAACATCATATTGTTTGGCAAAAACTTCTAACTAAAGTATAATTTCTAGAAATTACAATCCGGCTTGAGGGACCATAAAATGTAAGAATAATAATAAAGCTAATATCACAAAGCAATAAAAATCGTCCAAGAGCATTCGGGCCACGACTATTGAAGGACATAATCTCCTTTTTAAGCTCTAGTCGTTTGACTTTTCAGAATTTTCCTTCTCCACCATAGTTCGAAACTTTAGAGGTTTCGAAGTATCGGGAACAACCTCAACCTCCTTAGCTATTGATTTAAAATAAAAGACGTCTTTAAAGGATGTACCATAATGTTTTTTTTTATATACAAGATAAATTACATTTCTATGTTTTACCAAACAATATGCCCCCTTAATTTCAAGACAATCACAGTTTCTCATGCAAAGATTACCCCTGTACTTACCAATATCCTGATTCTCTTCATACAACTTAGCGCGTTTCTCTTTCAGTCTTCTTATATTTGCCAATTTGCTATCTCGCTCGTCTGATAGTATTATCCTTTTGAATCTTAAAACTTCTAGTTGTTTGGTAAGTCTTAAGTGTTCCGCTCTTTGGAATGGTGAGGGCTTTGACTGAAATTCAATATTATTTTCAGCTTAAGCATGGTACAAGCCAAAAATGTTGTGGTAGCTTGGCGACTAGCTCACTCGTATTTGCAATGACTTGGGTTTGAATCTTAGCCAGGAAGCAAGCAATAATCGCTTGGGTTATTGACATAAATTTCAAAAAAACCTTTTTCAGTAATTCTTCGGTAATATAGACTTAAATAGAAATACTTGACCTATATTAGAAGTACATACATATTTTCAAGTCAAAAGCAACATTGTCATGGAAAAAAGTTCGTCCAAATGTGCGTATTGTTACAATTACCACATGTTGATGGTTAAGGAAAACATTCTGATGAAACCTGCACACCTAGATAACTGATGTGTGAAACCCGCCAATTTACTTTGGGCAAGCGAGGCCAGTATACTGTCTGTACCCCTAAAAATGAGTAGTAATCACCACTTACTATTTATGTAATGATATAGTTGGTAGAATAGCGTCGGGAGTATTTTTATATATTAATACGTGAAGCAAAAACTTTGTACCCCTTTTAACGAATATTGCGCAGACGGAGGAGTATGAAATTTCGTACACTTATAGTTTATATAGAGAAGAAGCGACGAATGTTAATATTTTTTAAATTATGCAAATAAAATACATTAAATCAATAAAAAAAAAACATTACACACACACTACCATGTATTTGATACACGCACGCATATATACTCTTTTGTTTATTGTTCAAGTCAAATTAACAGTGTAACCGTGGCGAAATCTGTGATTATAGAAGTATATAGTCTTTGACATTATTACTATGGTCGAATTTCGAGCACGGGCGACCACTAGTACATATAATTATGTATTATGTGCCTACATAAGGGTGGCGCAAAAAACCGAGATTTTTTTTTAATCTTGTGTGAAAAAATGTTAGTTTTTGATGTTTTAAGAAATCCCTTCAAAGGACAGCTCAGAAAAAATTTTTAAAAGGTCGCTCAAATTTTTTTAGGATTACAAAAATCACCAAAATCCGTTTTTTTTAATTCAATTTTTTTTCTCTCGTTACGGTATAATTTTATAGACCAAAAAATAACGTAACGAGAATAAAAATTTCTTAAAACATCAAAAGTTCTTAAAACGATGAAAGTTCTTAAAACATCAAAAACTAACAATTTTTCTTTCTTTCTTAATAAAGTGGTTAGACGTTTGCAACACCAGGGGACCAACGCGTTGCCAACCTTTGGGATGTGATAGAAGGATCAGACAGGAGGAATGGAATAGAGATGGGATAGGGTGAAGGGGAAGTGGGCTATCGGATCTTGCACTCATCGTACGAAACACGATTAGTTCAAGACTAACCGTTTACAGCGATATTCTGTGAAAGCGTGGTATCAAACCGATTGAGCCGGCTCTAAGAGCTGTAATCAAAATAATAGTCAAAGCTTGGCTCTGCCACGTTTACAAATGTCTATTCAAATGACGGTAAAAACTAACTAATGCCCTATGTCTATCTATCTGTATGTCAGTAATGGCCCTAGTGGAAGATCAGCGCTGTTTATCTCAACCGGTAATTTTGCTGAGCTTGGACCAATTTAGGACTGCATTTACTAACAGTTTTTATTTAAATAGTTTAACTGGTTTTACATTGTAGTTCTACTAAATAAATATTTTTCTTTCTCTCTTTCTCTTTCTAATGCAAGAGTAATTTAATGATTTGATAAATGCCGAATGAAATTTGCTTACCTTGGACGATAATAAATCATTCAACTTCAAAGTCAACCTAGGTCCATTTGAAATAGGCCTATCTTCTTTAATTCGTCCATTTTTAACTGAATCTGTATGAGACAATTTCTCTTTACTGCTTTCATCATCATCAGGTGAGAACAAATTCTTCTCAGATCTTCTAAACTTCAATTTCGCTTTAAACTCATCCTCTGGTTGTGACCACGAATCGCTTGTGACTGAAGATTTCTTGTATATTCTCTCTTTAATCTCTTGCACTGCCTCTTGTTTCTTCTTTATCGAAAATTGCAACCAATGCAATTTCTGCAACTTTGTTACGTTGTAACTGGGTCGTATTTCCGATTTTAAGAAATTTAAGGCCATATACCGATATTTGGGAACACCGTCCGACTCGTTCCGTAAGTCGTAACTCTCAGCTGTTTCACTCAAATCGATTTTACTAGCAGATAATTCTTCTTGAGACGCGTTCTTATATAAAGTATCACAGTTCGCTTCTGTACTTGTAAATTCTTGAACATCCATATTATCAGGAGAATGTTCATATATATTGTTATGATCTTTAGATTGTTTAACTCTCTCTACACTATCATCTCTTCTGTAATCATGATTAATGTTCATACTAGCAGAATTGCGTAGAGATATAAAATTTTGATGGAATCCTCTTTCACTTGGACTATGGCTTTTGGAATACTCTTTATCAAGTTTCCTTTGATATTTACTGGGAGAAATTGATCTGCATTCTTTCAATTTATTGCTTATGATAAACTTAGATTCTAAAGTGATTTTCGACAAGTTAGTTTTTCCCGAAGAATCGGATGATAATGAGCCATGCTCGAGTTCATTTTCGGGCGGTATTATATCTAATTTCAAACTTTTATATGAACAAAAATAACCTCCGTGCATTTGGAACACTAATGTATTGCTTTTAAAACAGTCTGACGTGAAATTTGAGGCGAGATTTGCCCCGATGTATCTCAGCCCGCTGAAATATATTCCCCATGTTTGTATAACTGTGTTTTGGGGTATGGTAAGTTCTTCGCTGGGATGTAATATGTGACACCATATCCGTATAACTACGTTAGTTGATGACATGCGCTGAATTATCTCTGAAAATTGTATAGATAAGATTATAATAGTTCGTAGTTGACAATATAAAGTCTTGGACCTTTTTATCCACAATTTAATTAGTGAAACATTTAATGAAACTACGTTTTAACGGTTTTAAGGACGGTAATTTATTTTATTTTTATTATTCCTATGTTTCGGCCACTTTTCAGTAGCCGCGATCACGGAAGACAAAGATGTCAAGTGTGAATGAGTATTGCATTTTTATGCATTGCATTGCATATGTAAAGTTTTATTTAGCCTACTGCCAACTTGTTCAAACGTAGTTTCATTATGTATACTAGTCGCGAAAACTTAACTCACTTTCGTTTCGCCTTTTCCAATCATTAGGTCTTTTTATTCCATACATTTCTCTACTAGCATATTTCCTCTTTCACACCAATGCATTTATCTCTTTTTTATTTTGGTCTACCTTTACCCTTATAGCCATCTTCCAGTTTTACATTCTATTTGTGATGTGGTTTTCATCCCTTCCCATTATATAGAAGAAGATTAAGGTAGTATGAGAATGTAATGACATAGGTCATACATATACATACATCATTAAAAATTCTCTATTGTAATTCTTTTTCAGCTTATACGTTCGCATAATACCATACATTCCTCTTGGTTGAACTCGATTTTTTATGTAAATACTAGCGACAGCCCACGACTATCTCTACGTATGTCCCAAAAATTAGCAATATAAACAGAATCATCATGATTGTCCTCGCGCGTCTGCCCGCTTTCAGGCTGCGAGCTCAGCGATGATACGTGGTATTCGTTTCGTCCCGGGCTCCGTCCGACTTTATGGCACAGTTCATAGCAGTGGTGTGTCTACTTGACACTTCATCAAAAATCCGTTCAGTAGTTTTTAGGCGAAACATCAATAATTTTTTATGATATATAGGTTCGCGTTTGACCACAATTACGACTAATGTTAGATGACGATGCCGTCGAAGAAGGGTACGCTTACCTAGTACTATTCACCTGATTCACCTCATTCTAATACCTATACACACGAGACTTGAAGACAACCAGATTGTACTTTTCGGGAAACACGGACTCCGGTAACGCATTCCACAGCTCCGACGTACACAGAAGGAACGTGGAGGTGAAACGTTTCGTTCGCACTGGTAGCGTTTCCATTATTAAACGATGGCGTAGACCAGTGTCTTGTCGTCCGAAGATGGAATGATGTAGTGGGAATAAGGTCGAACAGTTTAACCCGTTTATAATATTGTTACATGCCGTTAAAGATAAACGCACAGCTGCCTGTCGTAAAGCGCAGTTTATTGCCTTCCCGGATTTAGGAAGTCTTTTGTTTACTTTGTGTTTAGAATTTGTAATTAAGAAAAAACATGCTATTGTTTTTCTACTTGTTTTATGACCATCATTAGTGTCGAACTAATCCTTATTGTTATTGTTTTCGACTTTGTTGGCCGTTCGCAGTTGTGCAAATTACATTTTCTTGGAAGAACCCAGCCCACGCAATCGATTGTATTGTACAGTTTCCTATAAAAAATGCCCGAACGGAGGGGTGCGGCAGTCTAGCGAGAACCACGATACCACGATCAAAGCAAGACATGTACATTCGATAAGCGATATAGTGATGGACTTTGCGCGTGTTATTTAATTGTGCATTCCACACATTGTGGACTTATTGCGTCCGGTTATATTTGTACCTATGTTATACGTGTTTGTATAATTCTAATAAATTTTATAGTAATTCCAAACAGCATTTTAATTCGAGTCCCACACTCGGTAACAATATCAATAGGACAAATACGTCAGGGGCTATACCAGTTACTAGACTAAAGGGGCGAGATTACCAAACGCAAATAGTGCTAAATACCAATTAAACAGACGTCAAATAAGCCCATATATTACAATTTGATAATACATGACACAGATATTTTGTGCGTAATATATGATAAGGTCAGTGAGTCAGAATTTGACACACATGTCAAAAGTTCATCCATATAGATTAAAGGTGATGTAACGTAATTTTATAATCTTTATCAAGTACGTCATTGAACAAGTTCAAAACAATGAAGACTTAAGCTTGTTTATCACAATCGGCCAAGTGCTTGCAGGTCTACAGTTTATTTATTTATGGCGCACCAAGAACACACACTACAAATCATCTATACATATATAATTACTTGACCTCGCTGATTGACATATCAATCAATGCACAGTGCAAGCTACTGGGGCTAGAGGACCGTGACAATTTGCATGCTGGTTCTTTTTATACTGTATGTAACCTTGAATGGATTTTTGCAAATTCAACCCCTAAGAGGGTGAAAACAGGGATGAAAGTTTTATGAAACGACGAAAACGACGACGAACACGAAATTTTATACACCAGCTAGCATAGTTATAGTTAAAATGTAATGGAAATCCGTTCAGTTCTCTCTTCACAAACTTTCTAGTTTATAATATCAATAGGATATGATTCACACACCTGATTCTATCTCTTTCCATTTTGGATGCGGCGAAGATATTTTCTCGCTGGTGTAAAACGGCGCGGACATAGTAGTGTGATGTAGTGTCAGGTAGAAGCTACACTGGGATTTACACCACTCGGGAGGTCTTATATTGTAGCCGACAATCTGTAATAGAAAAACAACACTATGTAGTATTACATTGATGTACGATAACATAAGTGAATACTTGACATTGTATCAAGGAGCAATCCTACATTGTAATATGCTTACATCATAGAAGATAAAATTTAAATATGTTAACAATACACAGATTAATATCAAAAAGAACAAGTTATCATTATTATCATCCTAGCATTAAATGGTGGTTGCGTTCAGAGTGTCTGCTTTGGAGCTTGGGGTTCGTTTTCCTACTTTCCTTCTCCACTTCACCTAGTCTTCTGTATCTCTAATTGTAATAGTATTGGCGTGCATTGATATGGCTGGTTTGTCATCATAAGGCAATTGGATGCCTTATGATGTCAAGCCAGCATTAGATGGTTCTATCTCACCTACCAGGACTTAGCAGAGGCAGCATGGCTAAACATTGGTTCAAACAAGGAGTCATTGATTATAAATCTTCTGATATGTTGACCCTTGACAGGACTGGAGAATTTAAAAATTACAATTCTAAAATATTGAGCAGTATGTTTATCTTTCTTTCTTATAGGGTTATGGCTCCAACGCAATTAGCATTGCTTTGGCCAATGTCACTGTACAGATAAAATGTCAGGTGCATATAAGAATATAATAAAGAAATAGGGGAAAAAATAATCCGGTTGACTTCCAGCCATTTTTGATCCTGAGGACAAAACAAACAGAGTAACACTCTGTTTGTTAGAATATCTCCACTATAAATATATTGTTACAAGTTGGGCCACCTGCAGCCCTATTGTCACATACCGACATAGAAATGCTGCGCATCTCGTTTATTGCCCCTCCCGCATTCGGAGTTCTTATTACTTCGTATTTAAATTTGCAACTAGACAATAGCCTATTGTTATTGTTTTCGACTTTATTGGACGTTCGCAGGAATAGATAACCAGGTGTGCAAATTACTATTTCTCGGAAACTCAGTGCGCGCGGCCGATTTTTTTTTGTACTTTATAATTAGTATAAGACAATGTCCGAATGTAGGGGTGGGGCAGTCACGCGACAACTACGAGACGAGTAAGACGTTTGTAGTACTCTCGATTAGCGATATAGACCACGGACTTTGCGCGTGTCGAATTGCATTGAATCGTGCCGTGTGAACTGGTTGCATCCAGTTTTATTTGTATTTGTTTTATACGTATTTGTACAGTTCTAATAAATTCTATAGTAGTTCCAACGGCATTTTTAATTCGAGTCCTGTAGCTCGTAACAATATGTTATTTGATATTAAAAATTTAGACAACATATATACATATTTAATATCAACCATGGAAAAGAATACTATTCTTCTATGCTATCAACTAAAATTAGGAGAAACTTCTGATTGACAGGGCAGGGAAAATCATTAGCTAAAATACTATAAAAGAGGTAACAATTTTAGAACATTAAAAAAATACATGATGAATTGAAGCTTCCACTAAGCCACACTCACAGATAGCATGGTCCCAAATTTTAATTTTTTGCAAAAAATACTAGTGAGCAGCAATAGTCAAGACAGAGACAAATTATGGTTGATGAAACTTTCTTGGGTAGTTTTCTATGGATAAAGAACCAAGGTTTGGGCTGTAATGTTAGTTGTAAACAACCATAGTATCTGCCAACTATCAAACAATACTGTTGCCAGATACTATCCCAAGTGTCAAACATCTGGATAAGGGAGTGTTAATTGCTAGGTAATCATTTATTGTATTTGTTGGTACCAGAGCAGACAGTTTCCTAGGTGCAACAGCCTGCAGTATCATTTCAGCCAGTTTCACAATGACCTGAAATCCAGGCAAGACTATGTTTAAATCAGAAGAGTGACAATATGCAAGAATGCTTTAGGTAGTGTGTTGCATTCCATGAACTATGAAGGCTTTGGAGGGTATGGAGTATTGAGGTAAACTTACACTGTTTATACCATTTTGCTTACACTAACCATTTAACTTACACAAAAATAAATAATCAATATTATCCCATATTCCAAAAGTTGCTTAACAAATCTTGATGATTTTTAAACTCTATCAACTTGATTTTTTTTTTTCAATATTTTCCACTTCATTTTTTAAAAGATATAGGAGTCAGTTTTGCAAAAAAAAAACCAATAATATGTTTCATTTTTTGACCTGGCTTATATTCATTTTGTTGTATATTTGTATTAGTAAGTAATTGTAACTACTGGCAGTTATTTTATGTAGTTCAATTCTTTTTGTAGGAAGTTAAATAAATAAACCTTGTAAGTAATGTACTTTTTAGTTTATTCTTTTGGTTCCTTAATAGTTGCTGTGAAACACCAATATATTATATTTCATCTCGTCCTGGCTTATATTAATTTTGTTGTACAATCGAACCAACTGAATTATGACCCACTTTGCTAATAATTCCTTTAAAACCATCAAAATAGTAAGGTTTATTGTGTGTGTTGCCCTTAGGACGTTTTAAACATTAATAAAAATGCATCACTAGGCTCAGAGAACTACGCAATGTTAGACTTTGTTATCATTGTACTAGATATGTTTTAGATAAAACAGTAATTATTTGAAATAATTTGAATCTCAAACTGTAATCTGGATTACAATTCTAACTCTTTTCATTATAGAAAAATTATTGTTACGAGTTGCAGGCCTCAAATTAAAATGCCGTTGGAATTATTATAGAGTTTATTGGAACTATACAAACACGTATAACACAGGTACAAATATAACCAAACACAACAAATCCAAATGTAATGCAGAAGGTCGTAATTCAATAAAACGCGCAAAATCTGTCACTAATAGATTCCCGAATATACACACGTCTCGATCGTGGTTCTCGCTCGACTACTCCTCTCCCCACCGGGCCTTCGTTTTATATCTCACAAATACAAATGTGCCCGTATCGTAGTCGACGTAATCCGCAACACCTGGCTAATGATTCGGCCGCATACGGCCATAAACGAGTACAATAAAACAATGCGCTATTCTCTAGAAACGTATGCCGATAAATAAATAAACAAAAGAAGACGATCATAAAAGAATTAAAATTAGTTCAAATGTCGACAGGTAATAAAATATGTTTTAACAGGTATGCAGATGGAATTTGTTTATTTTTTGTCAGAACCTAAGTTGTAACAGTATCATAATTTTAAAAATAAAATGTCATTCTGAAAGTATATCAGAAGTCGAGTAAAAGTCAATGAGAAAAAAAATTAGAACTCAATATCTAAGAATTAAATACTTATTTAAATTGTATAATGGCTAGTCTCGCAGAACAAAGAGCTCGGATTGTAGTGCTCAGTGAGGAAGGATATGGCATTGCGAGAAATATCACAAGTCTTAAATATAAGTCGGAACACAGTGCGAACATGGATCAGACGGCACGCTGAAGAGGGCATTCTTGAAGATAGACGAAAACATAATCACGGCGTTTATCGAATAACAAACCAACAAAGCACAGATATGAAACACCATTATGAAGAACATAATTTTTCTCATACCCAATATTTCGCGGCACGTTACGACGTTTGTTTACAAACCATAAAAAATCGTTTATACCGTAATGGACTCCATTACCGACATTATGCTAAGAAAGTACACTTAATGAATGCACACAAAAATGCAAGATTAAATTTTGCATGTTTAGACTTTGACTGGACTAATACCATATTTTCAGATCAAATCAAATCAAATCATTTATTTGCTTAAAAAACATGGTTAGTAAAAACATTAGATATCAATATGTTATTTTGTTTTACATGTTTTTGCCCTTTCAGGCATGCAAATAGTAATTAAAAGTTGAAAATCAACTAATTAGCAAAAACAGATTGTAACCCACTCAATCCACAGACACTAATATTACTTTATTTTTCTCAAATTATACAGTAATTATAGATAATATGTCAAGTGCAGAGTTATTCCTTAGAAATACAATGGCAAAAATGAAATATTAATTAATAATAAAAATTGTCAAGGTATATATTATGTACTGTCAAATTTAATGTCAGATGAAAAATCATTTAGATCTTCTCAACATGGTCGCTTAACTTTGTGGCATTATAACAATACGCGATATACAGAGGATCACATAGTGCCTAATTAATTATCTGGTCGAATTTCAGCTAACATGTGGGCCTGGATGGGTACCAGAGGTATAAGTGAACTTGTCAAATTTCTCCTCGGCAAAACACATTAAACTATGTTGATTTGTTGGAAGAATCACTGTTACCGACGGTGCAAATAGTGTACCCACTTGGAGAAGTCCCTGTATTCTCCTATGTTCATGACAATTGTCGAGTACATACCGCCAGAATCATCTCGAATTGGTTTACCCAGCATGAAAATGAAATTACTCTGATTGCTTGGCCGTCTAGGTCACACAGACCTCAACCCGATAGAAAATTTATGGGGTTTGATGGTTCAAATATGGCATAATAGAAACGAGAGGACAAAGAAAGCAACTGAGCAGCATTGTAATGAGATTTGGAATTACATGAGGGGAACCGACATCTGCAATAGTCTAATCAGGTTGATGCGTAATCATCTATTAGACGTCATTGAAAACAATGGTGCTTATACCCGGTTTTAGGTTTAAGTAGGGTAAAGTGGGTGCCATTTCTAACTTCAAAATAAAACCAATTAATAAAATTAACAAAAAAGTTATTGTTTTTAAATTCTTCCTCATTAATGTTAATAACATTAATGAGGAAGAATGTTTTATTTTCTTGTGTATTTCTGCTACCTAACATATAATGATAACCCTAATACCAAAGGTTGCTTATACAAAGGTTTGGCCTGTGTCACCTTTGGCTTGTTGATTTATGGCCGGTTCCGGTATCTTACTATTCTCTCCCCTGTCTTACCGTAGGTTGAATTTTGACATTTCTTGTATAGAGATTATATCACATTTTAACCATTAGTAAGGCAAATAAACGGTCAGTAAGATATAGGAACCGGCCCTTAATCCAATATACTTAATGACAGAGATAGTAATAGCACATAATAACATTTGTCAGATGTTACACACAAGTATAGTCGAGTCTCTCCAATCTGTGTAATACAACATAGTCAGTAACTGTCAACATCTAATAAAATGATAACAGTTTGTTAGCAAGAAAATGTTTTGGTAGGTCATGATTCAGTTGGTTTAATTGTACATAGGCGATGGTAACCAGTTTCCATTAGGTGGGCCGTCTGCCTGTCTGCTAAACTCATGCTATAAAAAAAATCAGGCAATACCAAGACAGATCTAAACAATATGGAACTTTCTATGCCTTACACCTACCAGTATATCTAGACACATATCAATTTAACTAAGCTTTAGGCTCTCAGGAGTTGGGCTACATATACATATCATGTATGTAATGAAACTACATTTTAGTGATTTGAAGTGTAGAATAAAAAACAAATCAAATACCATGCTTAAAAGCATTAAAATGTAACCTAGTTTTAGTTTTCAATCCCAGTATTAATTAAGATTTTCTTTATAACAAATATGTAATTGGCTATACTATTAATTATAATCATTTATTTTTATGTGTTAGGTCATTGTTGGTTTTTTAAATAAATAAATAAAGTACTATTCTGAAAGTATTATTCTGAAATAAACTTTCTCTCAACTTTTTTTGACAGTTTTATTATTAATATTATAATTCAAGTTGTGCATACCGGAAACCATAATGCAGTGAATGTGTGGAGTCATGCAGGAAGTCATAACTTCCTCAGCCATATTTCATATTCATGAAATAGCAGAGGAACTGCAAGAGTCATGTATTGCCATGTTTTATGACTGCCAAAACTCTAAATGATACTGGGTTTTTGAAGCTAGAATAGTTTATCATGCACCTATTTTATCTAATTGGTTCATCACCTAAAAAATTAGTATAATTCTGCTTAAAGCATCTCATGCACTCTGGAAGGATATAGAATTTGTTAGCTTGGTATTATTTTAAGTTAGATTTATAGCTAATAGTAGTTTGAAAAATATAAGTACAATTCTAAATAATGTACAGTGGTAGAATTAAAAAGTTCACCAGTTTTCAAATTGATTCATTTAATGTTCCGTGAGCACATGTTACATTTTCAAATTAAGTCATAGAACAGACTCTTCCACAGAGAACTATGTTTAACTGTTTGACAATAAAGTTTAAAATTACTTAGATCAAAGTTGTTTAATTTTCTATCTTGTCTAAGAAGATTGTATAGAAATGTAAAAACTTTTTATTGGTTTTAATATTTATGATATGCATAGTGATTATATCCTCTTTGTTTCTTATTGTGAATCTCAGTGTCTGTCATTGCCAACATTACAATTTTCTTTTCTATACATACAAATAAACAAAATTAAATGACTGTTAAGATCAGAGTAACAGCTTCTTAGTAAATGCATATGAAAGTATATATGGTACCTATATCAAAAATACACACAATAAATACATATAAAATACAACATACAAACAATTTTGACAGAACTTTCACTAGCAGATAGCTGATGTTATAAGTTCCACACAGACAAAGTCGCGGGCAGAGCTAGTATTTTATAAACATAACATTGATTAAAATGTTGACAGTACTGTTTCTTGCACTCGTGAAAGCAAAAGTAGACTTTAAGGCGACGAACATTTTAATTCCGTGAGTGTACATTCAACATCAGAACAGAGGTATGATGCTCTTACTTGCTCATAGTAGGCGTTTATTAGTAAAATTAGGAAATGAGACAATGACAGTCGATATTTCAGTGGTTATTATACCTGGATAAGACTTCGTAATCGAAGCTGCTGTGTCGCCAACGGCGTCCACTCTCTACATCTCGGCCTACCAAACATTATTCAACAAAATATTTCACAACAAAAAACAAAAGGTGCGGAAGTACTACTACAAACACGGCACTGAAATTTGTAAAACGATATATTTGGCGTCACACGCACATATTTAACGAATTTTGAAGGAATTTAAGAATAATTAATTACTAAAGTTTTAATGCAAAAGATAAATAAATAAAAATGCATTGTTCAGCTGATTAAACGGATATCGGATGTCAGTTTGATTTTTTAAGGGTTTTGTGGCTTGATATCAAAGACTTTTGAGCCAAAGCTTTTGATGTTTTGATAAAGTCGAAATTATTTTAATTACAATTTTTGCATAAATAAGGAGTATTCTACAACTAGTAAAGTAAATTTTTAACCAATATTACATACTTATTTATAAATAAAACGGAACAGCAAAACATTACCGTTTAACTTCCCGCTAAAATTCCATTTTAAACTTTTACAGCATAGAAACATGCAGAGATTTACTGTGTGTTGCCGTACTCAAGATATTTTATAACATCCTTTGTCGCAGCGCAGAAGGAAACCCTAGGGCGTGATGTTCCTCTTATCTTTGACATGGGAGCATAGATGATAGACTATATATAGGACTTTTTGGCGGGAATTGAAAGGGGACGTTATGCTGTGCAGTTTTATTTTCTAAAAATGTGTCAAATTGCTTTAAAATGAACAAGAGTTGTCGGATATAGATAGTTTTTGAGTAATATGACCTTTCGAGTTTTCACAAGAACTCCGTTGAATGGCGTCGGTTGTAGCCTACTATACAACTGCGCTCCTATACGAAGACTTATATATCAGAATTGACTATATGGACTAAGATTCTTTGCCTGCTTTTGTGGCGAATTCTACTACTACTACTATCTTTGATATAGATCTTAATAATTGATGCTGATTTGTAAAAGAAATTTTATCGAGAACCGGAACCTGGTGAATTTATGTCGTACAGTCGGTTTCAAACCGGACAGCATGGGAGAAATTACGTAAATAATGAATAAACATCATAAGATTGTCACTAAATGATAACCGGATTAAATATATTTTTATGTAATTAAAATTTCTTTGGTAGGAAAGTTTACGATAACGCTACAAATTACGTTATATGGATGTGTCAGCTATATCGTCTTATTTGTGGTAAACTTCAGATTAATATATTTTATAAAAAAAAATGTTCGTATCCAACCGTAGCAATCAATTAACTTTTTCGATTAAAAGCAATTGCAAGCTAGTTTAATTAAACATTTTAATGTACTGGTAGTAAAACAATTTAAATGTGATGTCTTGCTGTTCGCGTCACAAAAATGTTAAAATCCAAAAACTTATTTTTAGTTTTATTTTTGGTTCACAACACAAAGGGGGTAAGGAATTTTTTTATAACAAAGTTATACTCAACTCAGACATTAATTATATTAAAATTGTACCATGAAAAGATAAAGGTAGGGTTGCCAGATTGGAAAACCGAATATCTATATACTAAGTCTGGCCATAAATACTGTTACAATTAAAAAGAAACAAATATTATATTTGAATTTGGAATCTGTAATTTTTATATGATTGTTCATTGTGTATTCTCATTTTGGCGCCAATACATTGTACAAAATTTTGCGATATTAAAAAGGAGTGGGGCGATAAAGAGAACCGAATCGCTGTGATTGCATTACACAAAGTAGGTATGGAGCCAAATGCAATTTTTAAAACTCTCCATACGCTTGGTATTAGTCAAATGTTTGTGTACCGGGCTATTAATAGGTACAAACCTCCCCTGTTTGTGACAGAAAGAGATCTGGCCGTCCACGTAGTGTTCGTACGAAAAAGGTGGTCAAAGCAGTAAGGGAAAGAATTCGAAGAAATCCTGTCCCTAAGCAAAAGATTTTATCTCGGGAGATGAAGATATCACCTAGAACCATGTCGCGTATTTTAAAACATAACTTAGGACTTGCAACCTATAAGAGACGCACTGGTCATTTCTTAACTCATAATTTGAAAAAGGATTGGGTGGTAAAATCGAAATAACTACTGAAGCGGTACGCAAAGGGAGGTCATAGAAAAAAATTGTTTACGGATGAGAAATTTTTTACAATTGAGCAACATTTTAACAAACAAATTGACCGTATTTATACTCAAAATTTTAAGGAAGCTTCTCAATTAGTCGACAGAGTGCAACGTGGGCATTATTCTTCTTCAGTGATGGTTTGGTGGTGTTAGCTATGAAGGAGTGACTGAGCCATATTTTCGTGAAAAAGGTATCAAAACATCGGCACAAGCGTAATAAGATATCATTCTTGAGAAAGTAGTTAAGCCCCTTAACAACACCATCTTCAATAACCAAGAATGGTCCTTTCAGCAAGACTCGGCGCCGGGTCATAAAGCTCGGTCCACGCAGTCTTGGTTGGAAACGAACGTTTCGGACTTCATCAGAGCTGAAGACTGGCCGTCGTCTAGTCCTGATCTTAATCCGCTGGATTATGATTTATGGTCAGTTTTATAGAGTACGGCTTGCTCTAAACGCCATGATAATTTGGAGTCCCAACAATCCATAAGATTGGCAGTGAAGAATTTTCCCATGAAAAGAGTGCGTGCTTCTATTGATAACTGGCCTTAACGTTTGAAGGACTGTATTGCAGCCAATGGAGACCACTTCGAATAAGCTTTTTATATTTTAAATTGTTTTATATTTACGTATTAAACTAACACAATGTAAAACTTATAAATGTTATTTGCAATAGATTTTATTTTCTTTGTTACAATATTTATGGCAAGACTAGGTATATATAAAACAAAGTCGTGTTAGTTACACCATTTATAATTCGAGAACGGCTGGACCAATTTTTATGATTTTTGTGTTTTCGGAATTGCCTTCATCCGGAATAGGATAATAATTATTAAAATATGATATTCATCAATAAAAAATTATCATTAAAAAACATCAGTCTATCCATTCATTTGTTATGAATTTTCCCGGCCGATTTCGACTTAGTATGCTAACTATTTTTTTTAATTCGATATTAATAAAAGGATTATATTAATTATAGTTTAATACAGCAATTCACTCCTCTTTGTCGGAAACTGATGTGCCTGGGGTTCCAAAAGGCCTAGCCCATTCGGGCAGTTATGAATCAGGACCAAGGTAAATATATAAAAATAAAATAAAAAATAATATAAATAATTACAGTACGCGCAAAACTTATATGCGCTTTGAGAAAACTTTAATCCGTGTGTTTGCGTAGGTCCAGTCACGTGTTAACGTCAATTGCGTCATTTGACAGTGTGTAGTGCGAGAGATGGCTTACGAGTCCCGATAACGGCCGAGCGAGCGCGGGCTCAGTTTTTGCCGCACGCAGAACCTCGTGAACCTTATAACTGTCTTCTGTGTAATAATGTGTATGAACTTTAAGAACGCATTTTATTTTTGTCCGTATTATATTATAGTTTTACACAACTTATAATTCAAATTTCTGACACGTAAATAATCTATATTAAACTTAATTTGCAAGCGGAAACGGCAGTGTTGCTTGCTAAGCATTCTTAGATCTGTTCCGATTACACGATTCGTACATTGTCGGTTGTTTCCCGCGCTATTAATATTTGTCTACTGCGCAGGTCCATCGGCAGGAATTATGTAAAACTAAAACTGTACTATGTATAATATGAGCGACATATTACATCAAAATTGTAATGTTTAATAAGCTGCTATAGTAATAATTTGGAACTTCCTTTTAATACTTTTTGCTCGTAACTTTTACGTTCTTTAATATTTAATTTGTTATATATAGTCACTGAAAGGGACTAACACTTATCAAGACAGGCTTGTCATTGTCTGGGTGTTGGTATCCAAACAGTTTTAATCCCCAGGCAAAATTTGTACGTAATTTTGGTAACAATAAAAATCTTTTGACTTATTTTATTTTATAATTTTATCTTAGAAGGAGAGTATTAGGCATTATAATCGTTCAAGGAAACATGTTACTGGGATAAGCTTCTAAATTATTGTACATGACCTAATGAATGTAGATGAAGCGAAAGGGGTTGGTCACGATCGTCGCAAGTGGAGACTCATAGTCTCTGCTTACTCCCATGGAAAACAGACGCGATAATATGTATGCATTTTTAGTGCATGATTTAGGTATATAATGAAACACGTAGAACTCTGAGAACTGTTTTATTTGAGTTCGGAACGAAGAATGCCCGATTCTCGGCGGGCTTGCAGTATTTATACAACGTTGACAGATTAATACAATAGTGCCGTCATTATTTTGAAATATAGAGCACTTCTATAAACTATTCTGATTATTAATTAAAAAAATGAACATAATAAGTTTCTCTAAACATGTTCCCTGTTTTGAAAATATGTGTGGAATAATGACACGTCAAACGCCGAGCGAAGAATTGGCAGCAGCGCCAACTAGTCTAATAGAATTTAAGAGCTTTTTCCTAGTAATGGTTTCTATTGGGCGATTAACGCGCCTAGTATTCTTCCATTGTTTACCGCAAATGAAACCTTAAAACAAAACGAATTAATATAATAACTACAATCTTAATGTTTTTAGCAAGAAATTAACACTCGAGGAAACAGATTTAGAACCACCAAAAAGGGCGAAAGCAACATCCTCATCAATTAAATCAAAAATCAAACCAACATCAAAAACAAAAACACTTAAGAACAAATACTCTGATTCTGATGACTGGGAGAGCATATCATCGGTCAGTGACAGCGACTATCAAAACCTACAGGATTCAAATATGGATGATATAATGCAAATGTTTATTGGATTATCTTTGATTAAAAATGGTTATCTTAAAATACCTAAAAATCAATTAAAACGAATAGATAACGTAAGTCGCTGTTTCAAAATCTTAACAATATTTACATTAAATTCTCCTTTGATAGACTTGATATTAATAGTTGTTCGAAATAACGAAGTTTTACAAAGGGATCCTATGGTTAAGATAGATGGCGCTGTGAATGCTCCTGCTAAAGTTGGACGTGCCGGTACTAACCGGAGAGCGTTGGTTCGGCAGCCATGAGCGGGCGGTTCCCCACTCGCAGTTAATGCCGTCGAGATGGATGCGCGTCGCTGTACCGCGTGTTCACCTCTCCTCCCGTGGGGCACGTTATAGACCGCCACAAGCCAAAGAGAGTATGAAGATGCCGGGGGCTTGGTGCCCCCGGAGGTAGAGGAGGCCGTTGGGCCGCTACCTGCTAGAACACCGACGGGTTTTAGTGAGTATCACCGACTCGGGTGACAATCGCACTTGCTAGCGGTGCTAGTGTCACCTCGATGTGGTTAATCCCATACTCCCCACCGCGTTTCTTCCGCGGTGGCTAGTAATCAAACGGATTTCCCATTGTTAAAAAAAAGATGGTGTGATCAAATCTACATTTAATTTTGTCAAAAAATGAGGCAAGAAAACCTCATTGTGTTTTCTATTCATGCATAGAACGAGAGCTTTTCGACGCTAAATCATTTAATGAGATATTGTCATTTCTAGTATTGTTTTTCCGTATTTCTCATTGAGATTAATTCTGTTCTGCAGGATAACGAAAAGGTAAAAAGATTTTTGTCAGAGGTCAATGCGGGTGATCAAGCCGAACTTTTCGGCTCTAATCCACATTACAAGCCATCACACAAATATTGGGATTTATCAAGAAGATTTGTACCAAAGTACCCCTACACAGACGTAAGTTTTATTTTTATTGAATACATTTATTATGCTATTATTTTATCCATAATATTAGTATTATGGAGAATAAAAGCGACAATATGCAGTAAAAAAAAACTGAAAACACCATTACTACTCTTTTCTAGAGAGCACTAGTCTTATTATCATGAAAACAGAATAATAATCGTCTAGTCAAAATATTACAAGTAACACTCAACAATAACAAATAGCAACCACACCCGCTTCTTATTTCAAAGAAAATCTCTATAAAACCACAGAGTACCTTAATATAAGAGGTGATGCAAAACTTGCAATGAGCTTATTCAACATCTTATTCTCATATATAATACACACACGCACTGATACAAGTACACACATTATTAATAACACTAAACTGTAATCTACAGTACTGTACAATACTGTAACCGACAGCATTGTCAACTATACTTTTTTAACAAAATCAGTCAAATATTTATGGTATTAATAATTTTCGTTTTCCTATTTAAAGTGTTAAAATTAAATCAATAACTTTACATAGCTGTTACATGATATACTCTTTTTTATGCTCATCGTCGTCTTAGCGTTAAATTCCGGTTGCGTTCTGAAAGTCTGCTTAAAAACCCACTGGGTTTTTTTAATTTCTTCTTCTCCAGTTCGCGCAGGCTTCCGCACGTCTTATCGTGAGAATAGTATTCCTCTCAATGTCAAGCAAGCATTTCTTAGGCCTACTCTTTCTGCCAAGTCTATATTCTTCTATCTATGCTATTACACAATAAAAAATATCTTCGATGCCGGCAGCACATTGACATCACTTCAGATGCCCCATTTTGATATGTCATTAACTTGGCGTTACCAAGATATTCAAGGTACAATTCTATTGCGATAGAATCAAGAATTTGCATTCTATTCATTCCACAATATCTTCTCGATATCGTAGCAACGTATTAATAGTAGAAAAAAGTGGTATTACCATTAGCAAAAATGGCGTTAGCCGAAATGAATATTGAAACATTACCAAAGATTTAAGCATTTATTTCGCGGGTTTCCGCTTATAAATATTTATAAAGATAGATTGGCTTGCCCTGTGAACAACAGAATACCCAAATCAGGCGAAACTATTGTCCTAGATTGCACTAACACTAAATAAAACACTTGTTAACTTGATGAACAGGTTTATTGTACTGAACTGACTATTAGTGACTATGCGTAAAATACAAAGGAGGTCCACAAAATATATGTAACAAACAATAGTGTGTTTAATTAGGAGACAGCGCTATCTGGTTTTGTACTGACTGAACTATTGGACTAAGTATGGCGCTATCTCCGACAACTATGATTGAGAGAAGTGTCCGGCGATTTTGACAAGATAGTAATAGCAGAATTGGGCCCCAGGTGTTGTAAATGTCCATAGGCGACGGTAGCTACTTTGTATCATACTTAGCCTGTCTGCCGTGCTCCAGCAATAAAAATCCACATAAAACTGTTGCAAGCTGATACTAATCCTTCGTAGGTGTTTTATTATCCCTTTGAATTTGAGTGATATATTGTTCGCACTGATCTCTTGGTTCACGCCGCGCTAAGACGTCATAAAACCTTCTTTTCTATGTTGGTATTTCATGCGAATTCTTGGAAGCCATTAAGCTGACCATTTAACGATTTCAAGAACCAGTGGGCGGCATGTTGCTAGGAGGCTGTCTAATTTACAAATGGATGAGGGTCGGTCAGTCGGGAAATGCGCCAGTCGTGTTCTCACTGCGACTGAGGCGTTACCTAGTGCACTTTCAGAGCGAGTATCTTATAACGACGAACTTTGCGCAATTTATGTGATAACGATTTTCTGCCTTACGGTTTGGTTTTCTTGTATTCGGTTATACTTGTAAGAACTGTGAATTACGTGTGTATACTTCTAATAAACTTTGTGATAATTCCAACGGCATTTTAGAATTTACATCCTACAAGTCCCCTGCAAATTCGTACAATACATGAAATTATACATCTTTATATTTATTTAAACAGAAACTACAAGACGATACATTGACTCCAAAATTGGTAAGAAAATTACTAAAATTAATTGAGCTTAAATATATGTTCGAGAGAAGATTACACAATTGAGGGTTTTATTCACTACATTTTATTTTTGTAATAGGCACCACCAGAAGTAGTTTTGGCTGCGGCAAAGGAGTCGGCATTGCTTGAAGCTTCGAAACCTATAAACCCCACTGACGATCTGATAAGGAAAGACATCTTAAGGACTGGAGTAAGTTATCAATTCTTTTTTAGAGTTTACTAATGATGGTAAAAGTTTTCTTGTCGTCAGCCAACTGTTTTCCATTGCTAGACGTAGGCCTCCCCTAGCTTGAACCACCTGGCCTTTACCCTGGTCTTCCGCTGTCCTCATCCAGTCTCCACCGGCGATCTTGCGAAGATTATTAATTCATCGGGCTGGAGGGTTCCTTCACTACGCCAGACGCGGTCTCCACTCCAGGGTTCGTCTGCTCCATAAGTCACCAGTCTTGCGACAGACGTAGCCGGCCCACTGCCACTTCAGGTTGCTAATTTTGCGAGCTATGTCGACAACCTTGGTTCTGTTACGGATATCTTTTCTGATTTTATCCATAAGCGACATTCTCAACATAGCTCGCTCCATAGCCCGCTGGTTCAAGACGTTATATATTCGAGACTAAAAGTATTTGACAGCCACATTAATATACTCTTAAATGCCAGCAATACTGGAACTTTGTGTGGAAAGACGATGTGGACCCTTCAACGATTTTAAGGAGCAAGAAACAGAAAAATCTTATGCAATTGGTAAGTTTCTAAATGGTCACTTTACGTATCAGTACATATATGCCGTAGCCATGTTATATCTTAGATACATTCTGCCTTGTTATTTGTAAAATTAATTAATTTTACCTGTATCATGAAAAAATGATAATAGACCAGTAAAAAAGTAATTTGTAACACATTTTTGCGACACAGGTGGCGCCACCATTCTTACCGGCGTTCATTTTTGTTTTTATAGAACATCGCGTTTGAAACTTGCAATCAACATCATAATATTTAAGTTATTTTAATTTCTGAAGGTAGTCTAGTGCCCACCCCAGGATGCTGGGTTATCGATTCGAAATTCCAGGCTGACTGAAACAAGAATGACGATACCACTGTAGGTAACATAATTCAAAATAGCTTTACACTTATTATGTACTTTGTCAGTAAAAAAGTACATCATAAGTGACAAATTGTCAGTACTAAAAAGTTCATAATAAGTGTAAAGTTATGATACTAGTCGCCCGTATTCACTGACTGTACATTGGGTCGTCGATACCGTATCGACTCTACTTTGCAATCATCGGCCATGGCATCTCAGGAACCAGGGCCTGACGGCAAGGTGACGGATCTGTAGCATTCGTTTCATGTTTTGACATAGCCTCCGTAGATTAAGTGTCAAAATACGAAACGAAAACTTCTGATCTGTCATAGTTCGATTTTTTGTAGTAGAGACCCAGGCTTCCTTGAAAGACAACCCTAGATACACCAATGGGCCCAACTGTGGGGGGAAAATGGTTACCGTCACCTATGAACATTAGCAACAACAGAGCTGCTGCCAATGTAGGTAGATCATTTTATAAATAATAAATCAGCAGACAAACACACACACTGTATATCCCCAAATTAAGCAAGTTACGCTTGTGTTATGGGTAATATACAACGGACCACTCTGGGGCCGATCCCAGACACCCAGACCGTAGTAAACAACGAAGAAAATACGTTTCCGAAATTTACTATACCAGGAATCGAACCCGGAGCCTCTGCATTGCAGTGAGGTAAGCCGGCAAAGGCTTAGCCCGCTCAACCACAGAGGTCGTCATTTTAGTGCTTGGCTCGAATTTTTACATATCAGAAACAATTTCTTTTTAAATACATATTAATGTGGTATTAAAATATTAATAAAATAATAATTATAGACAATAGTTAGTATAGTAATTATTATATATTATTTTTACATTCTTTTAGAGTTATTATTATGACATTGTTTGTAGGATATTTAATTATATTTATTATTGTAATTTTATTATGCCTAGGCTAAACATGATGCACATTTACTTTTATACCATCATTCCTTCTAACTAAGCACTCACGTTTAAGAAATAAATAAACTTTGACTTTGAAATACCTACCCCAAATTTTATTGACATCACATTTTTAGGGGGATTTGCCAATCTGGACTGCATGCCAGTGACATTATTATAGGATGAACAATCAATATAGTTTTCATTTTTTTCAGGGTTCAATACGAACACAAATATCACCTGGAACAAAACTATATGATCTTATTTCAAAGTTAAAAAAGATGTCTCCACAATTGCTTTATGTAATTAATGTTAAAGATGATAAACAAAGTGACGTTTAGCTCTTGTTTTTATTTATTATCTATCCAGATTTGTTGGCCAATTAAAGCGCTGATCAATTTATGGGATGCGTCCATAAGCCGCGGCTGATATATGAGCATCAATGTCTCGGACACAGCTTTAATATTAAGATACTCATTAGAGAAAACTCCTTAAAAAACAGAGTTTTTTAATCATTTAATTTATGTTCTAGTTGTATGCTTAGACTTTAAAGTTTTCCATCCCAATTTAGCACTTTTTAGCAGTTGAAACACTGTATTTTCTCTAAGGAAAGTTGGCAAAACTGAAATTTTTCTTTAAAAGGCCCAATCGCTCAAGCAGAGCCTATGGTCACATCCGAGAGTTTGCACAGTTTAGTGTATATTCATTATCCAGATACAGTTAGGTCGCTTCCGTAGGCCACATCTTATAATATGTTTGAGGCTTATCCTTACTACGACAACGGGTCTGTGTACGACTCATCTTATGTATGGCGTTAATTTTTCTTTTTCAATACATCTTTCATACTACCATGTTCTTGCCAAAAACTTTAAAACTGCTCAATTTAAATAAATTTATTGCTTTAATTTAACTTTTTATTTTACCATTATCAATTCATATAACCATCATTATAGGGATCCCTAATGACATTGATTACCATATTATTAGTTTTCTGATCCCAAGGGTTGCGCGGAACAACCTTTTCTTTTCTAGCTTTAGCGTAACATTGCAAAACTTTAGCTCTTATATCTTTTTCATGTGGATCTTTAAGATATTCGACCATTTTTCTAAGACTATCTTTGACCTTTCTTGTCTTTAAAATACGTTGCATTTCATCATACAAGTAGTTAGTTGATACCCAATACTCATTCATAAATTTGATAAGTTCTCTGACTTGTCTATCATGCTGTTCTTTAACCATTATTTCCTCTCTAGCAATTCTTTTCTCTTCTGATTTATCAATAATTGCGTCATTTTTAATAATTTTAGATCTTCTCACGTTTGCTGTATATTGCTCACTATCTGTGGTAATATTGTTATCTCTCAATAGTATTGTGATAAGATTCTTAAGTGCATGTAATTCTGGTTGTTCTTGTAAGGTTTGTGGCTTGTAATGTAGGGATACTTCTTTATATTGATTACAATTTGAAATATGTAGTTTGTTGACAACATGAATAGTCTGAAAAATAAAAAATAATGTTTCAATTAATTCAATAGTGGAGCAGTTCTATGAATTTATGCACATGTACTATTTCCTAAGATACTGTACTATATGTGTAAAATAAGATAGAGGGGGATTCACACTATGAATTTGTTTGAATACCTATTTCATCATCTAACTTAAAACTATGAGACCTTACAATCTTCGAAGACCTATCCGTGCAGGAATGGAGAGAAAGAATACAATTTCCTGCGGCCGAGCGGCCTGTCGTAAGAGGCGGCAAAACAACCCACAGCCAGGTTCCCGTCTCCCTATAGAGAGCAGCAGCGCATTTGTAGGACCTTTGGTGTTGCAAATGTCCATAGGCGATGGTAACCACTTTCCATCAGGTGGACAGTCTGCCTGTCTGCTTAACTCAAGCTATAAAAAAATATATATCCAAGGATATAGTTGGTTAGATATATTTCTTTTTATACAATATTTCTTTATATTCCTATCCTATCCAAGGTGTAAAAAAATTAGAGTTTGAGTAGGTCTGGGGATGGTTTAAATTCACAATTAGATCCGGCAGATGACGCTGGAATCGGGTTCTAGATTTTTATTTTTTCAGGGCAGGACACGGTCTGCCACTAGCAGAACCGCTAGTATTATAGATAGATAAAGACACCTTCCTGATAACATTCATATACATAGACTGAGTTGTTTTAATTTGTTCAAAGTAACAAAAATGAAATGGTTTTATTTTTAATATATTCCTTCGTTAAAATTTAATTATAATCAATTAAAAATGTAACTAATTAAATAAAATTAATATATTTATATAAAAAAAGAATAACACTTACAAGAAATATGAAATTTTTGGAGAAATCATACATTTTCAATCATATTTTTTAAATTTCACGGTACTTATATTTCTTTTACGTAAATGTAATTATTGGATACAAATAGGAATTGAAATATTGTTTTTAATTGGCATACGACCTAACTCAATTTCATATTAGACATGAAGTTACGGTTTTCGGTTAATGTTTAATGGAATACTAGATGTGTATGCTACTTCTCTTGTTCATAATATTACATAATCATATTTTCTGAATCCTGCGAGATATCAAAATAAAACATTTCATGAAATTAAGTTAAAATTCCTAAAATTTTAATTGGAATCTCTTAAGCCAGTCTATCTGAGGGCTGCCGTCGATGCTGTAGTGGATAGTCCCGCGGCCGGACAACTCCTTTCTGGCGTCCAATTATGCCATTACTATCTCATCAAAATCACCGGACACTATTGTCTTAATGATAGGTTTGCTTGATTTTAATATTCTGTTTATTCAAGTGTCACTTTATCTTTGAAAATTCATATTTAAGTGTAAACTCGCAAAATGAATGTTTCAAATGTTGCTTGCTTCAATATTCATTATGGCTGACGCCATTTTTGCTGATGGTAATACCAATACTTTTCTACTATTATTCTGCCGCCACAATATGGAGAAGATATTGTGGTTTTAGTAGAATATAAATTTTTAACACTATCGTAATGCAATTGTACTTTGAATAACACCAAGGTAGTGAAATAGCAGGATTTTGTGCAGAACACGTCCCCGGGAGCCCCACATACCTCTCGGAAATCTGAGATTCGAGGGGGTGCATAACCCCAGCATCATGAAAAAGGAGGTTTACCATGTAACTAAGTTAATGTAAGGAATATTGCTTAGTTACCTATATCTATTTGAAATTATATTTATTACTAAAATAACTCAAAGAAAAATCTTACCATAATTCAACCCCATTCAGTAATAGAAGCATTTTCGAAATCCTCAATCTTCAACCTTTTAATACTAGGGGGTAGATTGTCTCCATAACTGTCAAAAACAGGATTATATGTCCAGGGAAAAACATGTGTAATGCCATTTTTGTCAACTGCAACAGTGTTCCCATCATTCTGTTCAGTTTGTAAAGATTTTTCATTTTGTAATTTATTGTAAAGCTCTTCAAAAGATGGCCGAGTTAGAATTGAATTATTGAAGTTTTTTGATTCCACTGTAAAAAGTAAAATAACAAATTCAATTGAATAAAATTGTTTTTGAGCCCGAATCTTGTGTTTGTGTAGGAAATCTCGTATCTATCATTACATTTTTAAGTTGCTCTGTTTTTGTGAAAGTTAAAGGTAGTGAAATAATTCAATTCAGCTGTGGTTTGTTAAGGGAGTTATATGGCTCTGGCTCTCACTTTGTGTTTGTAACTTACTCTAAAAGTTCAATATGAATACATGGATCTCTCGTCTCAACGTCTCAGTGGACTGTAGTTTTATAGGTATATAAATGAATACTAGAAAGAAAATGTTCTGTGATTGTGAAATGCATTTTACTTGAAGCTATTTTTTTACACTGTTGTTGATTATTGCAACTTAGCAACCAATAGTGTCTTCTTCTTCTTCAGCCACTCTCAGTCCACTGCTGGACGTAGGCCTCCCCAAGTACGCGCCACATATCCCGGTTTCCCGTCTTCCTCATCCAGCCCCTGCCAGTGATCTTGCGTAGGTCGTCAGTCTGCGTTTAGTCTATGCTGCGTTTGCCGAGATGTGGTCTCCACTCTAGGACTCGTTTGCTCCATCGGCCGTCAGTCCTGCGACAGACGTGACCGGCCCACTGCCACTTCAACTTGCTAATTTTGCGAGCTATGTTGATTACATTTGTTCTGTTACGGATGTCCTCATTTCTGATTTTATCCATAAGAGAAACACCTAACATAGCTCGCTCCATAGCCCATCGAGTGACTTTGAATTTGTGGACCAGTCCCACTGCCAGTGTTCATGTCTCGACACCATATGTCATGGTGGGTAGGGCGCACTGCTCGAAGACTTTCGTCTTCAAGTATTACAGAATGTGTAAATGCGATGATATGATGAAGTCTCGCTATTAATATAATTCTATAGGCCTTTTTGTTTTTTAAGAATTATTTTATTTTTTGTAACAGAAATAGAAGAGACAAGCCACAGCCAATAATATTAAAAATGACAGCTCAAACCTAATAATAAAAAATAAAAAAAAAAATGTCTGTCGTTGATCGAGGGTTGCTATTCTCGTCGAACATGCGCCCGGCCGTTGGAGGCTTGGCCTTCAACCAAAGTAGGATCCAGTAAAGGACAAATCTTCGTAAAGGCACGCCGAACGATGCCATTAGCGGTTCTAATGTCTGCCACTCTGCTGACACCATCAGTTCCAGGATGAAGTGAAACAATACGACCCAGTTTCCATTTCAACGGTGGTTGATTATCCTCCTTGATCAGCACGAGGGTATTTATTTTCAGAGGATTCTTAAAAGTTTGCCATTTATTGCGCTGCTGTAATTCGGATATGTACTCCTTGCTCCATCTTGACCAAAAATGCTGCCGCAACTGCTCGATCCGTTGATGTCGTGTTAGGTAGCTTACAGAGTGTTCCTTATAGTCTTTCACGGGGAGAGATGTCAGCGGTCTTCCAATTATAAAGTGGCCTGGAGTGAGAGGAGATAGATCGTCTGGATCAGATGACAGTGGAGTGAGCGGCCGTGAGTTGAGGATAGCTTCGATTTGAATTAGTGCAGTGTTAAGTTCCTCGTACGTCAGGTGACAATTTCCTAAAGCCCTAACTAAATGGTATTTAGTGGACTTAATTCCTGCCTCCCAAAGACCTCCAAAGTGAGGGGCATAAGCGGGAATGAAATGGAAACGTATGCCTTCATGAGCTACACCTTCAGCAATGGAACCACAATTAGTTTTTAAGAATTTGCTTAATTCATTATAAGCTCCTACAAATGCTGTCCCATTATCAGAATAGACATTTAGAGGCTTTCCTCTACGAGACATAAATCTACGCAAGGCCTGTAAATAATTGTCACTGGTCAAATCGCTCACCAATTCCAAATGGATTGCCTTTACTGAGAAACACACAAAGAGGACCACGTACACTTTCACCTGTCGGCATCCACGACCTTGACGACTAGCTGCCATTAAAGGCCCTGCATAATCAACGCCTACATTTTGAAAGGAAAAACATTAGATAGAAGTCTATTTGCAGGAAAATTACCCATTTGAGGCACCACTGTTTGACCCTTCATACGTTTACATCGTAAACACTGTCTGTAACAAGCCTTAGCCAAATTTCGGCCACCTATTGGCCAATAGGTTTCTCTAATTGATGCTAGAAGTAATTGGGGGCCAGCGTGCATTAGTCTGATATGCTCAGAATAAAATAAAAGTTTTGTAAAGCGATGAGAGGACTGTAATAAGATTGGATATTTTTTATAGTATGAAAATTCAGAGTTGCGTAAGCGACCACCAACGCGCAAAATTTTATGTTCATCTAGGAAAACATTAAATTTTAATAAAGGACTTTTAAAAGGTAATAATTTCTTTTCATACAAGAAATTATATTCATTAAATGACTCTCGTTGAGATTGTACTATTATATGGTTCATAGCATGTTGGATGTCTTCATGACTTAGATAAGTGCTAACATGGCGTTGTTTCCTGCAAGCTTTGACAAACCGAAAGGCATAGGCAATCGCACGTACAAGTCTTTGTAAATTTGAAAAACGTTCAAATTCGATTAAATTGTTAGTTCGATTATCAATAAGAACGTGAAGACAAGTATCACGTTTCATTTCAGGAAGATTTACGTGTTCTCCTGGTGTACAGGGCCAGGTTGTATGGTTTTGTCTTAAGAATGACGGGCCACACCACCATAGTTCTAGTGCAAGCATTGCATTAGCCTTTATACCGCGTGAAATTAAGTCAGCTGGGTTGTCGTGGCTAGGGACATACCGCCAAGTACACGAGTTGGTTTTTTCCAAAATCTCTGCAACACGATTGCGAACAAAGGTGTTTAATTTAATAGGTAATAGTTTCAACCAACCTAAGACGACCATCGAATCAGTCCAGAACGTAACGTTGGATATTTTACATCTGAGAGCCGACATAACCGTTTCATAAAGGCGCGCACCTACCAAGGCTGCGCAGAGTTCTAGGCGTGGTAGGGTTACCGGTTTTATCGGTGCAACACGACTCTTAGAGATCAGCAATCGGACTACGACATCTCCATGTTCATCAATACTTTGAACGTAAATAGCTGCTCCATAAGCATGTTCACTACTGTCACAAAAACAATGTAAATTAATGGATGTGTAAGAGTAACAAATAACATGACGAGGTATGGTTAATTCGTTAAGCACTGGCAATAACTTTATTAGGTTATTCCATGTTTTAATGATATCATCTGGTAATTGTTCATCCCAAGTTACCTTTGCCAACCATAATCTTTGTAGTAAGATTTTGAAACGTATGACACATGGCGATAAAAGACCTAAAGGATCGAAAATTCGCGCAATAGTGGCAAGTAGCTCGCGTTTTGTGTTTTCACTATTGGCGGGAAAATCAATGGGGAAACACAATTCGTCCGTTTGCGTCAGCCAACTCTGTCCTAAGGTACGTGAGAGGTCAGTACTTCCGATATCCAAATCGAAAGACGACTGCACTTGAACCGGAATGAGAGCAGCCTCATTTGACTTCCATTTCCTTAAGGGCATGCAGGCAGAAGCAAGAGTCTTAGTTATTTTATCGCGAAGTAAAATCGCCTCGTCAAATTGATCTACCCCAGTTAGAAGGTCATCAACGAAGAAGTCATGTAGAATTACTTCTTTTATGCTAGAATCGTCACATTCAAGACCAATTTGCTTAAGGCATCTCGTTGCCAAAAATGGTGCACTTGCAGTGCCATAGGTTACCGTATTTAATTGGTAAGCTTTAAGTGGAGTGGATGAGTCATCACGCCATATGATTTGCTGTAGATGTCTATCGGATGGATGTACAGCTACTTGCCGATACATTTTTTCCACATCGGCTGAAAGTATATACCTGTGTGTACGAAACCTAATTAATATTGATAACAAGTCATCTTGAACGGTGGGCCCTACCATCTGTATGTTGTTAAAGGAAATTCCAGTGGTAGTGGGTGCGCTTGCATTAAATACTACGCGTAACTTGGTAGTGGGACTATTTTGACGCAGTATACCACGATGTGGAATAAAATTAGTATTATTACTTGTATCAATGGTACACTCTGTCATGTGATTTAAATGAATATATTCAGACATAAAGTCTTTATAAAGTTTATAGAATGCAGGTCGACCTTTATTTCTAACCTCTGAAGATAGTAAACAGCGTTTTGCTAGCTGGAATGAATCGCCTAATTGATCTGAAGATTCCTTTAAAGGTATTCTGACACAAAACCTACCACTTTCCAAGCGAGTAGTGTTCTTTATAAAATGTTCTTCACAGCGTCTCTCTTCAGGAGAATAAGTGGATGACTGATGACAAACTTCTTCTAGTTGCCAAAAACGCGTTAATTGGTTTTGAATGTCATCACACTCATTAAACTGTGAAGGACTATTTAAAGTTACATGAGCAAAATTACATTTAATTGGCAAAGTAGAAGTGGACACATAGCCGCTGTTAATTGGGCCACAAACTAACCAACCAAGCTTAGTTTGACAAAGTGTCGGTTTTCCATTGCCTAATGATATTTTGTCAGACCCTAATAGGTTCCAAAATACATCAGCACCTATGATCATGTCAATACTAGCAGGTGTGTGAAATTCAGGATCTGCTAAATGTATATTTATTGGTATTTTTAAATGAGATAAATCAATTTTTCGAATGGGCAGATTATCTGTGATAATAGGTAAAATAAAGCATTGAATAGTAGATGAGTAACGTTCACTTAATGAACTAATATTTACCTTACACATTTTCCTAACATGAGACAAGGAGTTCCCGAGACCTTGTATAGACTGATTCACCTTAATGAAAGGTAAATTTAACTTGCGTTGTAAATTTTCTGTAATTAAACTCGATGAGCTACCAGAATCAAGAAGGGCGCGAACAATTACATCTTGGTTATTTGCATTTTTAATTTAATTAATGCAGTTGACAAAAGAACATCACTGCGTTCAGATGTATGTGTGGTGACAGTCGCCGATAGTACCACATGATCATTGCTGGTAGGTACATCAACATTATTATGGCCATTGCATTCTGAACTGTTATCTGATGTTTTATCCAATGCTGGGATTGGTTTACGTTCAGTGGTTGGCACGTGAAGCAGTGTGTGATGTTTACGCTTACAAATCTTACACCCTGCCTTCATACATTTATTAGAGAAATGACCACTTCGAAAACAATTAAAACATACTCTAAAACGAGGCAAAGATGACATTCTTTCAGATGCATTTAAGGCTAGAAACTGTGGGCATGTGTTCAAGTAGTGATCACCATCACACTTTGGGCAAGAATTTTTGATGATTTATTATTGTTTACACTGACTAGTGATTTTATTCTAGTGTTAGTTTTTACTAAATTGCCTAAAGAATTAGTGTTTTTTGACAACTCTAAAGTTTCTAAGAGGTCGGCACGATTTCTTAAAAATTGAATAAATTGGGCAAAGGAAATTACATTGGTTTTATCTAAGTTTGCTTTATACTGTTCCCACTCCCGAAATGTTTTAGAATCCAATTTGTTGGAAACAATATGAATCAGGAGTGTATCCCAGTAATGAACAGGTTCACCTAAAGTGCTGAGGGCTCTGATATTTTTATTTAATTGGTCTATCATACACTTAAAGTTTATTGAAGATTCTTTATTAATAGGTTCCAAGTTAAATAAAGCAGAAACATGATTCTGTATAAGCAGGCGATTGTTGTCAAACCTTTCACAAAGAAGATTCCATGCAGTTTTATAATTACTTGAAGAAAACTCTAGTGATTGAATAATAATGCTTGCTGACCCCTCTAGCGATGATCTTAAGTAGTGAAATTTATTAATTTCATCTATATCATCATTGTTATGGATGAGACTTGTGAAAGTGTCATGAAACTCAAGCCAATTTTCATACAATCCACTGAACTTGGGTAATTGAATGGTGGGCAACCTTACCAGCTGACGGTTAGGAATGTTGGCATTTGACTTATTCTCTTGTATTTCTTTTTTGGTAGAATTATTAATCATTTGTTTACATTCAGCTACTAATTGATAATAATGATCTTCTATTGCTATTCTTTCATTTAATTCCACCTCAGCATTGTCAGTTAAACATTCTATTTGAACTTGAACTTTGTCAAATTCATCAAATAAATTTTCTAACCTACTCACACGTAACTGTAGTTCCACTGCTTGGCTGGTGGTTAATTCGGTAGATTCAATAGATGCAAAATAATTACTAAAGGCTGTTAACCTTCCCTTATAGTTACTCCTCTTTTCTTAAGCTCCCTAAGTTCAGACATCTTTGGGAAACCTGGTTAACAAAACACTGCACTTTCGATGTGATTCCTCCTTTCCTTTTTTCTTCCTTTGGCCGATTTGGTAGACTGGACTCCTCGGTGTCGTTTAACGGATTTTGCATAACTTTTTTCCAATGGTTCCGTAATCCGGCTGAAGGTCCATGTAAATGCGATGATATGATGAAGTCTCGCTATTAATATAATTCTATAGGCCTTTTTGTTTTTTAAGAATTATTTTATTTTTTGTAACAGAAATAGAAGAGACAAGCCACAGCCAATAATATTAAAAATGACAGCTCAAACCTAATAATAAAAAAAAAAAAAAAAAAAAAAAATGTCTGTCGTTGATCGAGGGTTGCTATTCTCGTCGAACAGAATGGTCTACGAGAAGACCTGTTGAAGCTTACTGAATGCTGCCAATATGATAATAACAATAATAATAATAATAACCAATAGTGTATCTAAATTTAAAATCATTATAAATAATATAAGCTCTAAGGAGGCATCCCAACAACCATATATAGAAAAGATTCTTAATAACTTTATACACTTGCTCAGTGGTGGTAGTGGTGGATGCTGACAGTTTGTTGTTAGAGTGCTGGTGCTTGGTGAAGAAATAACACCTTGTAGTTTTTAGGGAATTTATTCTTGAAATGTGTTTTGGATGCTAATCCTTGGAGTTGCAAGTTCAACTTAGTGGGAGTTGATATTGTATATTATGATTATTATCAACACATGGCTATTTGTAGCAACTCCATCAATAAATATTTGTTAGTGTTATTTATTTGTGTCCTGGCTTCTAAGTATGAAAACCAAAATCAGAATTTAAAAACCATCATACGGCCCATCCTGATGAACGATTGTGAAGCCTGGACCCTTACCCTCAAGGAAGAGAACCAGCTGTTAATGGCCGAAAGAAAGGTTCTCTATGAGATTGTTAGTTGGAGGGTCTGAACCAACATCAAAATTGAAAATCTTGTGGCCGAGCCTAACATAATAGGACAGATAAAATCTCAATGCTTCCATTGGCTCGGTCGTGTGGAACGGGTGGGAGGGGGATGATCGGATGGGCGGCGTCTGGTCAGTCACCCCAAGTACCGGTGCAGAGACAGGATGGAGGCCGACCTATGTGAGTTTCAAGCCTATAACTGGCAAGAAATTGCACAGGACAGAAACAGGTGGCATGTTCTCATTTTGGAGGCCAAGACACATTAAGGGTCACTGAGCCAATGGAGTTAGTTAATTAAGTGTTATTTATAATTATATTAAAGTAGCCTACCAAGTAGGTTCCAGGGTCAGCAAAATGCTGTACCTTAAAAATCTTGTAGCAAAAAGTTAATATTTTTTAAAGAGGTTTTTGGTAGGAACTTTTAGGATGATGTGCAGTTTGATTTAAAAAAATATATAATAATAATAATATCAGCCCAGATATGTCCCACTGCTGGGCTCAGGCCTCTCATTATAGGGCAAAGGGGGAGGAAAATAAAAATATATAATATTGGTTAAAAGTGAATAATATTTGTAGGATTTTGATTATTTTTAACAAAAATTGTCTATTTATGTTGAAAATATTACTATTCAGTGAAATGTGCATTTTCAAGCTGCCAGAAAAACTTTCTTGTTTGGTGTCACTCAACCTGCTGCCTTAGGCTATCCTTTCAAGATTATTCTAAAATTTGAATGTTTTTGGATACTCTATATTGGCTACATACACATTGAAAAAGAGTCTTAATCCAATGTTAGATAGTTCATTTTGTCGTTGAATTTGGATGAATTAGCCAAAGTGATTCATATAAATATAAACTTCAATCATTCAATGATATTGAATATCACTGTGTCCTTTCAGTTCTAAGCCTTTCAACCAATATAACCAATCCATCTAATATCAGCATTAGTTATGAACAAGTTCTTTGAAAATATATTTACCATATTTCCTCAAGGCATCCAGTTGTTCCCTACTATAGTGAGAGTATCTACAAATGTTGCCAAATTGGCAAGTTCCATTTGCAAATCTGCTACATGGTCTTTTACTGCTTTCCTCTAGAAGAATTGTTTCAGGATCTGAAATTTACATGGATATATGTTTATTTTGTTATTGCATAGTAATGCTCTGCAGGTAAAGTAATACCTGCAGTTTTTAATACAAATATTTAAGATTGAAAGAATGAAAAAATAACATTTGGTCTTTAAACATAGCGAGACACATTGAAAAGTAAAAAGTGAAATAAAATGGATATTAAATTATTTTAAAACAAAATGCTTAAAACACAGATGAAGAAAAATGCATATATAATTTAAAGAAAGTCGACAATTGATTAATTTACTTGTGGTTGATTAGGTCTACGAATAAAGTAGACGAAAAGATACTACGAAATATCAACAAGGAAACTAGAAAAACCTACCATCAGTTACAACAGTACGCATCAGCTTCCTGGTCACTCCAGGCAGTAGAGGTCAATCAGACGCTTCGAAAGCACTATATATATGCTTACCTAAACTATATAGGTAAAATTAGACTTACCTTTGAACTGTTGGTAATGTTCTTGAACCAACTTTTGATGTACTATGCCGTTATTATGAGTTCTAACAATAGCTGGAGCAGCAACCATTGCTTTCTCGCAATAATCACAATAATACCTTTTCCCCATTGTAATAAATTATATCTTCTTTTACCGAATATGTACGACAAAAAGATTCAATTAATTTCAGTTTCAAACTCTTGAGGTTATATGTATTTATGTCCAGTATATAAAAGTACCCTCTGTGCCCCGTGTGTATGACGTATGTATATGTTTTATTGTCAATGTCATTTCTTTTATTTTTTTACACGGTCATAAGGAACAAGCTATGGTCATACATAAACTTATACTATCTTCGCATGTTTTTTAAATTGCAATTTATTCACATAGCGACATTTACATTGTAAAACGGCTACAAATTAAGATTATAGTTTATCGTAAATCTAATAGATGGCAATATGAATAAAAAAAACTATGATTTCATAGAAACTATTTATTTTTATTTATTGAAATAACTATCTAATCAATTCCAAATTGTTTTGATACGGTGGTACGTAAGGATACGTATTTGAATCACTATTCGTTATAAAGGAATTACTTTTTATAAATTGTTCTTCTTTTTGTCCTATCAGAAGTGATCTTTCTTCAGACATACGTCTTAACTTAGGATTTAAATCTCTCAGAAAGCGGTTTGGTTGTGTATTTAAATATATAGGAGTCTGTGTATTCAGAGGTCCCAATATTGGTTGAAACAAAATTCTCGGTCCTAATATTGTTGGTATAACCGTTGGATAGATCAGTCTGCCGTTAAAGCGAAGAGTTTCTGAAAAAATAAACAGATAGACACTGTAAATCCAGCTCTTGACTTCAAATTCGAAGGCAGTCAGTGCTCACTTCACTCTGACATCGTGTAGATTGATTTAAAGTCAGTACAGCGCTATCACGTCTGACTGACTTCAATGTCCCCGATTGAATATTTTGAAGTCAGTATAGTTGAATCTTTGTAAATCATCATTTAAACCAAAGCACATTTCATTTTATCGTTAGCTAACACATTTTTTAGAAAGGAGAAATTCCATCGACCATTTATTAACGCGGGGGAGGGAAGCTTGGTGGGCGCGTGTGGGATTCACCGTGTAGCCTGCTGATCACGGGCAGTGTGAATGAGTTTAATAAAAAAATTACAGTCCAAGAATAGAAACCTAATAATAAGACCATTATACACACAAGTTTAACTAATTCCTCAGAGGAACGAATGAAAGCATAGACGAAGTCTACGTGAACAAAAGCGTGAAATGAAGTCAACCTTTTATTAAAAAATTTGTGCGTAAGCGTTTTCTAGTATATACTTGGTTTTGAGTATGTCTGATTAATAGTAATATATAATGTGTCTACTGGAAACTACTACTACCTACTACCTTTGTTCATACGAATTCGATTATTATTTAATACTAAATTCTTGCAACCAAATCCGGCGGTGTCAGCTTTCTATTTCAAACTCGGCTTCAATCTGAGAGCTCGCGGCTCGGTCTACCTATTTTCTTCGTCTGAGACTAGTTCAAAACAAACAATCTATATTATACAACAGTGACATACCAAAAGGTCTTATTCCGGTAGGAACAGAATTATATTCAGGATACACAGTTCTTTCTTCATAGTCATTTCCATCAAAACGTCTTTCATCAACACTATCAAATTCATCGTCGTCGTCAAAAGATAGTCTTTTACCACTTCTACCTTTTGTTTCTAGGAATACGAGGTCTTTCGCTGATGTCCCTTCATCTGTTACTTTAAGTGTATCTGAATTTTTATTTTTTAAATCATCGATCTGTAAATTTGCTGCACCGAAATCACTTCTACGGTAATAATCATCATGCATTCCACTGTTTAGTTTTCCATCATCTTTGAAAATAATTTTATCTTTTCTTTTAAAATTGTCAAGTAAATCTGGCGATTCTTCTTTCGTGGTGTCTATTTGATCTTCAGAAGATACGATACGACTTATATCATAATCTTGATTAGAATCATTGAGATTTCCAAGTATATTTTCATCATATTCTATTGCTCTAAGTTCTGAACTTTTTGGATTTTCTTCTAAAGCATCGCCACTGATTTCTTCAGTTGATTTAGGATTTTCATCGAAAGCCATTCTGTCAATAGATACATCTGCATTTTTTTCACTTAATAAGTTTAATGGTACTTTAGTTTCTGTATTTACGAAAGAAGAAACAACGTCGTCATTATTGTCTAAGTAAAATGCAGAAGATTTAATTTCTGTATCTTTAGGAGCTTCGTCATTTGAATTTCCGTTACTTTTCATTGCTACCTTTTGGAAATCTTCAAGGGCTCTGCCTTTAGGTACTTCTATACTTCTTCCTCTTAAAATTATTATTTTGGAGCCTGGGCTTATACTAGTAGTGTTTTTAACGGTCTTCAATCCCTAGAAGAATTAAAATTAAATTGACATTACTATCAGAAAGATTTTGTTCGGATGTATTTCATCCATAGCATTTAACTATATTAACAATATTTGCTATGTTTTTGTGTTATGTCAGTAAAAAGAAGTCAGATTTAAATTAATTTATTATAAGTAAATAAAGTTCTATAACAAAATTTAATTAAAATACTTAATTACTTACAAATTCAGCATTAACATCCACTGCAATGTAAAATAATACAATTATAAGTCTAAAATAATAATTACTCATTTTGTTACAATAGTTAGTATATCAGAAAACTATTATGAACTTTTATATTTTCACGTATATTTTCTTTATTTATGATTTTAAGAATAGAAACATGTATTGCATTTCTTAAAAAATATATCAGAAAAATTATTAATTAAAGTATTTTTATTTATTTATTTAAATGAAATATTGTTTGCAGTTTTCAATTACGTAAGACACTTTACACAAAATGATCTTAATTCACTTTGAAGCTGTACATTCATTTTCTTCGGTACATAATCGATTTATACAGGTAATTTATTTAATATCCATACTCAATGCTATTTATGCTATAATGTGTGCTGATTAAAAGATACGCATTTTTTGTTATGGCACTGTTTTTAGTATTCTAGTAAAGTATATAGGATATAGAGCGCTTGAGATAGGAGATAAAGAAGATCATTTTTTTCAAGGGGATATCCACTTCATTTCCACTTGAGGCAAACCGCCGCGGGGGAAGCGCGGTGGGGCGTGTGGGATTCCCCTTGTCGGGGTGGCAGTAGCACCCCCGCAAGAAAGCTGTTGCCACGCACCGGTTATGGATATCCGCTAACACCCCTGGCTGATCCTCGTTGCGTCCCATGTCTGGGGTGTGGGCTCGCTCACGCATTTACCTCTAGCCCGGATGGACGGTGACCGGCTGGTTCTTGGGTCGGCCCCTCCATTGTAAGCTGGAGAGCTGGGTTTCTCCGGCAACTTCGGGTCTCACCACGAGGTGACAGGGGGCGCGCGGATCGGTGCGCCTCCCTTCTCTCTGCCCTTTAATGTGCAAGGGATCCGGTTCCCCATATGAAAACTTGATGAATTATCGGGATTAATTATTTAAACAAAACGTGCTCCTTTCATGGTTTCTTTAATACAGTCTGTCAAATCAATCACAATATTAGAAGCAAATATAAACAATACAAAAGAGGCTTTAATGCCTAACACCCCCCTTCAATATTAGATTCCTTTTAAGATTGAACTTAAACATATAAGATAAAAACTTTCCCTTGTAACACGTTAAATTCAAACATAACAGTTAATACTTTCTTTTTAACATATATATTTAAAGTTATTATTTATTTTATAATTAATTATTAATTTATATATTCATATTTACACAGTCCCAAACTTTTAACAAAATAACTATGTTTTACAGTTGGCAAAGACTTTGTCAGAATATCTGCAATATTCTCGTCTCTCGAAACATAACTAATTTGGATTAAATTTTTTCTGACACAGTTTTTAATATAGTGATACTTTATATCTATGTGTTTAGTGCGTTTACTATTTTCATTGTTCTCCACCATTTTTATAGCACTAAGGTTATCCGTTAAGAGAAGATATTTGTTCTCAGTATTGCAGTTGAAATGTAACAAAATACCTCTCAAATAAATTAGTTCCGCAAATAAATTATTATTGTGAAAAATAGCGCATCCACTCACACTTTTCCTATCATCTTTAGCGTTTCCCCAGTCAGCATCTGTGTATGCTATCAACTGTTGTCCTAATTTTGATTTAGTGTATGTAAGACACATATCCATTGTTTGTTTGAAGTATCTAAGAACTCTTTTACCCGGAATCCATAATTCTTTTGTAGGTTTATCTAAATATCTGCTCTAAAAAGATGTTGTGTAGGTTATGTCTGGTCGTGATATAGTAGAAATATATGTTAAGCATCCAATCAATTCTCTATACGGTACATTATCGATCGCTTCTTCAGTTTCATTTGAAAATCTTGGTTCCATTGCTGTCTGTATTCCTTTACATTCGCTCATCTGAAATTTCTTCAATACTTTGCTTATTAACTTTCTTTGACATATTTTTATCTCTTCTTTTTCTCTCATTATTTCCATACCTAAGTACTCTTTTATCTCGCCTAAATCTCGAACTTTAAATTCTTTTTTAAGTTCTTCATTATTTCCTTGCTATTTCCCATTAATAGTATATCATCTACCCATATCAAAATCCATACATCCTTATTGACATATAAACAATAATCGTAATATGACTGCTCAGATACTTGCTTGACAATAAAATCATTAAATCTTTCGTTCCAGCACTTTGGAGCTTCACGCAGTCTATATAAAGATCTCTTGAGTTTTAGTACTCGTCCTTCTTTAACTGTTATACCTTCAAGGGGTTTTATATATACTGCTTCGCTTAAATAACCATTTAAAAATGCCGTTAGTACATCTTGTTGCCTAATAGGTAAATTTTCTTGTACAGCTTGACTTAACATCATTCTAATAGTTGACACTCTAGCAACAGGTGAGTAAACATTATATTTAGAATCTGCCTGAAAACCTTTCGCTACCAACCTAGCCTTCTTTGTACCATTTTGCTTTGTTCTGAATATCCATTTAGTATCAATCGCCTTCTTATAATCTGGTAATTTTGCTTCTTCCCACGTGTTCATCTCTTCTAATGAGCTTATTTCGCTATCTATCGCTGTTTTCCACTCTTCGCCTTTGCTCATTGCTTCTTTAAATGTTTCAGGATCTTCACTATTGTTAAATAGGCAAAATGCTATGTTCGCATCATAAGAATTATCTTGGCCTTCATTTTCCATTTGATAATCTTTTGAATAAATAGGTAACCTTCTCTCTCTTACTGGTCTTTCATACATATGTGTTTCCCTCTGTTCTCTCGTGGGTTCTTCCCTTTCTTCAAATTGTTCTGCCTCTCTATTTTGACATTCCTCTATTTCTTCCTGTTCAAAGTATCTGCATTGAATTTCTTCTTGTTTATTTTATATCAGTTTCATCAAATTTTGAATCTCTCGAAAGTACTACTTTATTATTAATCGGATCCCACAAGCGATACCCGTTTGGAGCATATCTTGTCATTCTCATTTCTTTAGCTATTTCGTCTGACTTATCCCCTTTTGGCATTGTTAATACCCAAACTTTACTTTCGAAAGTTCTCAGTTTTGCTAAATCTTTATCTTCAAACATAATCTCTGCTGGTGTTTTAAATTGGATTGCTGAAGATGGGCATCTATTCAGCTGGTAAGTTGCACACGTAATTGCTTCAGTCCATAAGTTCTTCGTTAGTCCAGTTTTTATCAACAAAGTTCTCGCTCGATTGTACAAAGTTCTATTCATTCTCTCTGACACATCATTTTGCTGAGGAGAATATGGTCGTGTATATTTCAATGCCTTTCTCATAACAGAAATTTTGGAAAAATCGGTTCTTAAATTCTCCACCATTATCGCATCTAACTTTATTTACTCTGGTCTGTTTGTTATTCTATAATCTTCTTATATAATTAACCAAATTTGTAGCTGCTTCACTTTTGTGTTTTAAAAGATATGTATTGCAAAAATGTGAATAATCATCTATTATTACCTGATAATAAAGTTCCCCATTTATTCCAGTTGTTCTCATTGGACCTGCTACGTCGGTATAAATTATCTCGCCGATGTATCTAGATTGTGGCCTGGGAATAGAATTAAAAGGAAGTCTGGTTGCTTTACCCATCATACATGGACCACATGGTTTCTCACTCGTAGGCAAATTCATCAAGCGGAGGCTACTTCTGTTAAGATGTCCTAATCGCCTATGCCACAGATCATCAGAGCTTGCTGCATTACACACGTTTGCATTGACATTCGTATTTAAAATATATAATTTTCCTACACAATGGCCTTTTATTGATCTATTTGTATGACAGCAGAATATTCTAACACAATCTTTATTAAAAATAACCTCAAAGTTGTTTTGAACAATTTTCTTTACTGACAAAAGATTAAAATTGTTATTATCTATTAATAGAGCTTCTAATTTTATATTCCTACCTTGACAAATTACATCTATGGTACCCTTCTTTTTAGCTATAAGAGAATCCCCATTAGCAATATTAATTTTTATTGGTTGAGATAAAATATTTATGTTAGTCATAAATTGTTCAAAATTTGGATTAATTAAATGTTCCGTACACCCTGAATCTATGACCCAATCAATCTTTTCGCTTATTTTATAGTTTACATTATTACAATAGCCTGCACTTAAAAATAAAAAAACTACTAGGATCTTCTGCATAATTTACAGTATTGTTATACTGACTCTGGTATGCATATCTACCATTGAAATACTGTCGTCCTGCTCCTCTACCTCTTCTTAGGTAAGTCCTACCTCATCCTCGAAATGCTCAACCTTGCCCTGATGAGCCACGTCCTCGGTTACAATTTCTCGCAATATGTCCCTTCTTGTGACATTTAAAGCACGTAATAAATGCTGTTTCAGGTTTATTATATTCATCATTATTCTTTCTTTTTAATTCAGTATCTAATCTCAGTCTCGCCTTCACGAAGTTCATTGTAATATTTAAATCATTCATAGTTTCTATTGCCGTAATCACATTCTTGTATTTTTTGGGTAATGCTGTTAAAAGATTACAAACTTTGTCCATTTTCATAAATTTACATCCTACTGCTTCCAACTCATTTATAATCTGTTCAAATCTTATAAAAAAATCTTGTAATTTTTCATTCGGCTGACATTTAATAGTTAATAATTTCTTCTTTTTTCTTTCTTTTGCATTTTATTTTGTATACTATTTCTCTGAAAAGTTTCTTGTAATACTTTTATCCTTTCTTCCGATGTCTGACATTTTGATATGATATCGAGATATTTATCTTCTAAACATTGAACTATAATAGCACGAGCTTTTGTATCTAATATGCGTTTTTGCTTATCATCTTGGATCTCCTCTTTTAAATTAATACCTTTCTCTTCTAACAATAGGTCTATTCGATATTTCCAATGGATAAAATTACCGTTTTCTTTTAGTAGGGGAAATTTTCCTTCCCACATTTTCTTTTGTTTTTTTTTCGAATTTCGTATATAATTCAATATATTTCTAATAATATTACTCTCTACATTTTAGTTATATATTTCCCTACAACCTATAGGGCGTCTGGGCCCATAACCTATGAAAACTTGATGAATTATCGGGATTAATTATTTAAACAAAACGTGCTCTTTTCATGGTTTCTTTAATACAGTCTGTCAAATCAATCACAATATTAGAAGCAAATATAAACAACACAAAAGAGGTTTTAATGCCTAACTCCCCACAGGTCGCCCGCACAGATAAATAAGACCCTGGTGTCGGTTCTGATATTCTCCATTATATGAATAAGAAAAATTTTATTGTATAGAGTAGCAGGCTTACCTCTGGCAGCGATTTGTTACGTAGTTTATATTAGCTGTGCCTGCGATTTGGAAATTGACTTGAAATTGCACTCGGACGTGGAATTCTTTTTCACGGAACAATAAAAGTAGAAAAAGAAGTAGCCAAGTTACTTCTTATAACATCAATCTGCCACTGAAAGTCCCGTCAAAATCGGCCCAGCCGGTTCGGAGACTAGCCGGAACAACCAGACAATAAAATTTAAAAAAAAAATTGTTGGTGTAAGTATAGTATATACTTTCATATTCATTCACTAAAAAGCTGTTATTTTGACATTACAAATAGACACTTCAATTTTAATCATCTGTATAGATGTATAGAAAGTTATAATTGTATTTTTTTTATTTGGTCTGGTCAATATTGTTCTTTTTTCTTTATTTTGGGAGTTTTTGGCGGGAACTGAAAGGAGATGCTGTGTTGTGTAGTTTTATTTTCTAAAAATGTGTAAAATTACTCTAAAATTAACAATTGTTGTAGGATATTGATAAATTTTGAGTAGTTAATTATGTGCTTTGAGAGAAATGTGAACTGTATAGTGAAATGTGGCCTTTTGAATTGTCACAAGAACTCCGTTGAATGGCACCAGCTGATAACCCACAGTTCAGCTGTGCTACACATAGGCATAAGAAAATGAAGAAACTACATTGAAATCTAAGATCTGGCTTAAAGGACTAGCTAGCCATAAACCTACATAAATAATTGTCTTTATTTTTTAAATTACGTAAAAAATATTGTTTTCTACATTCATAATAACAATTAAATATAAGATAGTCGTAATGTAATGTTTGCTAATTATTGAAAAGCTATTGACGTATCCATGTAACAATCTATAATAAAATTGTAAAAGAGTAGTCTTTCGTTCCTTAGATTTTTTGTGTTTGTCTGTTTATTCGGGATTCACGTAAAACTACCGTGCAGGTTTCGATGCGGTTATTTTTTATTGTTACACCACAGCAGACAGGCTGACGGCCCAACTGTGATGGAAAGGTTAATAATGGTTTTATTGATCGACAGCAAATTCCCGGGCTTTAAAATCTGCGGTACTTTATATATCCCGCGAGATTTTTCCCGAGTTTTAAAGTAATCAGAGTGCATAAAAATAGGCTTATTGAAATAAGATTTTCTACCAGTCTAACGTGGACGAAGTCACGGGCGAATCCTAGTTTATCTATAATCCTTTCTTTTATTGCGAAGCTAGCAAACAGGCAAACAGCCTAGCTCATGGAAAGTGGTTACTGTAGTCTATAGAGGTTTGCAACGCTAGGAATGAAACCAACGCGTTGCGAGCCTTTAGAATGAGATAGGAGTCCATCCGGACTGGAGGTGAATGCACGAGTAGGCCCACAGCCTGGACAAGGGACGCACGAGGATCAGCCAGGGATTTTAGTGGGTATCTCCAACCGCGGCGTGGCAATAGCATTCCTGCGGGGATGCTAGTGCCACCCCGACCTTTTTTCCGTGCAGGAACGGAGAAAGAACACAATCTCCTTCGGCCAGGCGGCCTGTCGTAAGAGGCGACTAAACAACCCACAGCCAGTTGCTAGGATATTTACCCGCCTGGATGGCTACCACCCCTGGTCTAGAGTATGCCGCCATAACAACCTTGAGTTGTGTTCCGGCATTAGTGGCCAGGTTCCAGGCTCCCTTTAGAGAGCAGCAGCATATAGGTAGCACCTTTGGTGTTACAAATGTCCATAGGCGATGGCAACCGTTTTCCACTAGGCGGGCCATTTGCCTGTCTGCATACATAAAAAAATATTCACACATCGTATTGAGAACCTTCTTGGTTTTTTAAAGTCAGTTAAAAAAAAGTCCGTTTCTGGGTTTTGAGACAATTTTAAAAGTGATAGGTTTTCGTTAAAACGGCTATGGAACCCTAAAGCCCTAATAAATTTATTACAACTCTTTTATACTTTTTTCTTCTTTCAAAATATTGTCACTACACTGAAACAGAAAAAGAAGTATTTTGACATTAAGTTAGAAGATTTTTGTGAGAGTATTTATTTGATTATGGATTTGTTTTAAAATAAATTTTCAAGATGGTACGTATTTTATACATATTGGTTACATTATATTGTTACACAAGTCTTGCTCCGCTTGTGGTTATCGCTCGACTGCTCTACCTCAATCGAGCCATTGCTTTATATTGCACAAATGCAAATATGTTTGCCCGGCAAGCGTCGACGCAATTTTTTAGAAATCGTAACCCGCACACCTGGCTAATGATTGCCATAAAAGATTACAATACACAACGGGCTGTTTTATAATTACCAATTTTAAACACAAAGTAAACAAAAGAAGTCCAAATGCCGAAAAGGTAATAAATATGTTTCTACAGGGCTGCAGGTGTGAATTTGTCTTTGTCAGCACTAGGTCGTAACAATATGCTCAAATTCATCCCACTTAACCAGACTGACCCTCCTCGACTCCATATTCCCTCCCTCCAGCGTCGCGTCATTAGTTTCGTTGCTGATCCCATATTAATATGTGATTTAAAATAGAGCTTAGCCTTCGGAGAGTCTGCATCTCTCTGCACGTTCTACCACCTGCACACCGAGGAGAGTTCCGAGGAATGGTTTGATCTGGTGCCTACACTTCATTTCCGCAACCGCACTGCTCCCCATTGACGGGCTATTTACTCCCATTTCTTTAAGCTACTATACTTGTCTATTACTATACTTACTTGAAAATGTCACTAATGACGTCAATATTTTCGATAACACAGTGCTCACAACGACCCATGTCAAGAGGTGGGTCGAAGTGGCCGTTGACCACGGAGCATTAATTCTCTCTATCGATTGATATTGAAAAGGGCGCGATTTTCAAATCAACCAATGATATTTGTGTATTTCGTCGTTTACGACATCAACGCGCCATGATCCGTTCCACTAGAGTTTATGATTGTAACATCCGCAAGCAAGTGGAACGAGAAAAATCGCGGTCGTGAACGTGGTCGTTTTGAGCCTCGTGTGGAACGTAGTCAAAGAATTGCAAACGTTAAAAAATCCTTTGTTTTCCATCTGGTTCAGGTTTTTTAAATAGTGTTTTATTTTTATTGCAAAACTGGGAAACAGAGCAACTGCCCACGCAATGGAATGTGGTAACCGTCGCCTATAAGCGTTGGTTATACCAGGTGTGAAACCAACATGTTGCCAGGCTTTAGGAAAGGATAGAGGGGATGAGGTATGAGGATCAGGCAGACAAAACGGGATATAGAATAGATATGAAAGGGGTAGGGGCAAGGGGCAGTGGGCTTTTTTGCATGAAACAGGATTAGCACAAGGCTAACTTTTTTACGCCGATATTCTGTGAGAGCGTGGTATTACACCGATTATACTATCCCTAAGAGCTGTAATCAAGATAATTATTCCAGCATAAATCTACCACGAGCTAGAAATATACCAAAGAATATCAGTGCAACACATTTTCATAAATACATACATATTCTTATGACATACATATTTTGATATAAATTCTACAGGAAGGAAAGGAAGTATCTTCTTCAGCCAGTCCCGGTGCACTGCTGGATGTAGGCATCCCAAAGTTTGCGCCACATATCTCGGTCTTTCGTCTTCCTCATTCAGCCTATGCCGGCGACCTTGCACAGGTCGTCAGTCCACCGAGCTGGAGGGCGTACATTTGTCGAGACGCAGTCTCCACTCCAGGACAAGTTTGCTCCTTCGGTGGTCGGGCCGGCCCACTGCCACTTCGATTTGTTAATTTTGCAAGTATAAACCCAGTTAGTGTACAACCATTGCGGACAACAGGAAATATAATTTATTTGTCATAATTTGCAGGCTAGCGAAGTACCGATAGTTGATGGCAAGAGGGTCTACAAGGTTGTTGCACGGACACAAGAAGAGGAAGACAGTTACAATACTGTGGAGCATAGAAAAAATGTAAAATTTGTTGGGTATGTACTTTTAAATCTGCCCCATGATATTCGTCAATCACACGTAGCATAAGTTATTCATAAACCGTGGTATGGTAGCTTAGTGGTTGAAACACTTGTGTCCCAAACTCGAAGGAGTTTGGGACACAAGTGTTTCAACCAGGGAGCGGATTGGAATCATAGCTATAAAATATGCACCACTTAGGTAGTGTTTTCTAACTTAATGTACATTTTGTTACAACACCGCGTGCTGACGATGAAGGAAAAAATCGATATGAAACCTGCATATCGAAATAACCAATGTATAGGACAAGCGTGGCGGGTATGCAGTCCGTTCTCCTATGGGAAGCTCGAGCCCAGCAGTGGGACGTTTATGAGCTGTTATTATTGTCTTATATACAAAGCATAGAAAATAATAGAATAAGTATTCTTTATTGCACACAAGAAAACAGTACACATTAGTTAACAATCATTTAACTAGTGCAATCCGCGGTCATATCGCTAGCAGCGATTTCTTTCAGACAACCTTCTGGAGATAATTTTACATTTCTAACAAGAAAATCAACCCAATCTATTAATAGTGGGTCGGAATTCAGAGCGTATAGTTTAAAATAGACATAATCAATCATATATACACATGTTAATCTATACATACATATAATAAAATTGTGGAGGTCAAATTTCTGTACAATGAAAAAATTTTTTTGTTTCTCTGTTTGTCTGTCTGTTTGTACCGGCTAATCTCCGAAACGACTGGACCGATTTAAATGAAATTTTGTATGGTGGTAGCTTATATCTCTGATCAACATATAGGATAGTTTTGATCCCGAAAAATTAAACAATTCCCGTGGGATAGTTAAAAACCACCACAAATAAGCAAATAAAAATTCAATACATATTTATAATTATATAAATATAAGTTACATACACATACATAAATTACTGTTTACAAATTTAGATAGTGATCTTTGAGGAGTTTATTAAAAGATGTAAGTGACTTTGCACTTCTGATGCTCATTGGTGATGCATTCTACAACCTTACAGCCTGCACAGTAAAAGATTTCTGGTATAAATGCGTAGAATCGATGGCGTTATTAGTCGCAGATTTGCTGATGATCTTAAGATCCTTGTACTACTACACATTAGGGGTACACAAATTATAAGTCATCAAAATACACCAGACGTAATTGGATGTTAGATAACACGTTTGTTTTTCTCATTTTATAGATTGTTGGGATCTATAGCTCACATTGTGAAGGGCGCCCTTGCTGGTGGTATATTAAGCGGCCATGTTGCGTACATGAAAGCCGGTTGGCTGGTGTCTATATGCTTGAATATCTTTTTTGGAGTGTACATGGCTTACTGTCTCCATGTAAGTTACATACATACATACTGTCACGCCTGTTTCCCATGGGGGTAGACTGAGACTATGGATCTTAGACTTGTGACGCTCCTGACAAACCAATTTCGCTTCATCTACTTTCATTAACCTGTTCATACATGCACGTTTATTTGAAATGCTTTTTACCTGACCTCTAACACTTCTGCTATTTGATCATTATGTGTACGTCCCAGTCTACCGGCAACAATTCATTCAAAATGCTGTCATACACTTGTTTTGCGATTCTACTTTTATCCATTCTCTCTACATGTCCAAATCATCCTAACATTTCTTCTTCAACTCTTGTTATTACATCTTCTTTGAATCCACAACGTTCCCTTATCACAGTGTTCCTTATCATATAATTCAAGCTAACTATAGCTAATGTAAGTTGTTGTGATTTATTTGCACGTGTTATTAAAGGCATGCGAGACAAAGTCGAGGGAGCCTAAAACGGCCGCTTTCGCAGATTCGTGTTACAGATTTGACAGGTCTCAAAATTAAGTGGATTTTTGTGCTATATCGAAAATTGGTGAACCGAGTATGTCTTACACCAACCAACATCTCTAGACAGACGTATACTTGAAAAGATGATTTTCGTTCCTGAGTATTTTTCCCTAATGCATATTACCCGTTACGTCACGTACATGGAATAATTTATTGCTACATAATTAGCAACGTTAACTGAGTAGTTTATGTGAAACAGAAAATTTTCGGACATGCATCTACGAATATGTTGAGATTTTTCATGGTTTCACGTACCAGTTAAGATTTCTGTATATAAAGATTTAAGTTTAATGTTAAATTAATTAAGAAATAATTACATCTAGAGTACAACACTCGTCGTCTTGTTTTGTAATCCCTTCACGAGTGGTCGAGCCCAGCTTCCGTATGGCGATTGAGCCAGGGGCTCTCGCCCAGTAGTGCGTCACTCCATCCAACGGGGGTAGCTATCATCGACACACCACACAACTTTTTTTTTTTGATGACGCCTGAATGTCTTTTCTTGGGACACCATCCTCGGGCCTGTGGGGGAGGCTTTACACCGAGGGATGTGTGGGACTCTTGATCGGCTGTATGCCCCCGTAGCCTTCGAGCGGAGGGAAGGGGGATGGTCGGCCGTCAAACTACCCACTAAACCTAACCTGCGCCGCGCGCAGCGGCGCCTACGACCCCGAAGCCGCTTTCTGCGGATGGAGTCCGCTACCACGCTCTCCTCCCTTCCTCTCTCGGCCGCCTCCTTCTGGGCCACACAACTAAATCAACCCCCACATTACATATTGTGATATTTAATTTTAGCTGCTGGTACAATCTGCTCAGATACTGTACAAGAGAACTCGAATTCCAGCCATGTCATATCCAGACGTCGGTGAATGTGCAATGGCGTGCTTCCCCAATCCTAAAGTATCTAGATTCGCTAAATTTTCAAGGTTTGTTAAATATTACCTCAATGTTTCATACTAATTATATTAAGACAGAATCCTTCTTTACTGCTTGCGAGTTCAGGTATTTCTATCTGTGCAGGAACGACGAAAGAATATAATTTCCTACAGCCGGGCGACCTGTCGTAAGAGGTGACAAAACGACCAACAGCCAGGTGGTAGGGCATTTGCCCGCCTGGATGGCTATCATCCCTAGTCTAGAGTTTGCTGCCATAACAACTTTGAGCTGTGTTCCGGCATTAGTGGCCAGGTTCTAGTCTCCCTTAAAATAGCAGCAGCGCAATTGTAACTCCTTTGATGTTGCAAATGTCCATAGGCGATGTTAGCCGCTTTCCATCATGTAGGCCGTCTGCCTTTCTGCTGAACTCATGCAATTAAAAAAAAACCAACACAGCGTTGATTTTTAGTACCAATCTTAAAACAATTCGATTGACCCATGTATTTAAACCTATTTAATCCATAATAATCTAACGTAAAACAATGTCTGAATCTATGAGTTTCAACAGGTACCTTTTAGACGCAGTTATTTGTTTGGATTTATTTGGTGCGTGTGCAACGTATCAATTGATAATAGCAAAGTCCATAAAGCAGCTGGTGGAAAATACGCCGGAAATATCGCTTGAAGGGAAACCAGGTAAGCAACAAACAAGTTGTTGGAAATTTAAAAAAATGTCTAACAGCTCTCGGGCTATAATGTATTTATATATTTTCGTCACTTTCATTCGCGTGCCCCTGTATGAAACCTGTTTCATTGGCCATACTAGTAAATATATATATATGTATATATATATGTATATATATATGTATATATATGTATATATATATATATATATATGTGTGTGTGTGTGTGTGTGTGTGTGTGTGTGTTACGACATCCCGTCACGTTCCCGGAAAGTATTACTTTTCGGGCAACATTTCCTATTCCACCTGCATCCGGCCGGTTCTAAGCAGAGGGCGCTGCGCACACATATATACACATCTCATTGGCCGATCCGAATTTACAATGGCTGCCTAAGTATCGTCGCGACGCCACGCTCGCCGATAAATAGTCCAAAAAACATCGGAAAACTACCGTATTGTGCCCTAAAACCGTTCCTTGCAAGTGCCAACTGTGTCCCAGACATCTGGTGTAGTGTTTGTGCAAAACCAGAACGCGCGAATCCGGCCGAAATCCTGCATCATTCCTTTCATAGTTCCAGTGACGGTAAGTGTTCATTCTTGTCTACTTGGTTCACTAGGATTTGCGAGGCGGCATCAGGTCTAACAGAGAATCAGGGTTTGTTCCGGCTAAGTAGCCATTCATATCTTATCAATATATATATATAAATATATATTATTACAATATAAAATTCCTCTGTTCGTGTGTATGTCATTGAACTCCTCCTAAACGGTTGGTCCGATTTTGGTGGATTTTTGTGTGAGACCCAGTGGGTTTCGGGATGGTTTAAATTCCAATTTGGACTCGGTAGGTGGCGCTGAAATTGGGTTCTAAATTATATTTTTTTAGGGCACAGAAACGTCTGTTGGGCCCGTTAGTTACATTATATTAGGTTGGGGAAAAAGTTTCTTCGCATTTTATATAAAAAATCAAAAGGTTTTTTTATAAAGTTTATTTACATTTGACTAAAGTATGTAGGTGCCATTTTGTTGGATAACTTTTTGCCATCTTGTAGGTAGGGACGTGATCCCATTGCTATAAAAATTTTGGGGCTTCTGATCAAAAAACCGCGACAAGTGGTTTTGGCAGTCCTCTCGTGATGGTAACCTGACACTGCCTAAGGAATTCTGCAGAGACCGAAACAGGTGAAAATCTGAAGGTGCATGGTCAGGACTATACGGCGGATATATTAACACCTCCCAGCCAAACTCTCGTAATTTTTGCTGAGTGGCTAAAGATGTGTGAGGTCTAGCGTTATCATGGTGAAAAAACACACCCCTTCTGTTGATTAATTCCGGCCACGTTCTCTCAACTTTTTGCTTTTTTGCTTTCTCATCAGTTGTTCGCAGTACAGTTCAGAATTGATGGTCCTACCTGGCGGTAACAGCTCATAATGAATAATGCCCTTCCAATCTCACCATACACACAGCATCACCTTGTTGCGAGTTAACCCGGGCTTCGCCACAGTCTGTGAAGCCCGACCGGCCTTTGACCATGATCTTTTTCGCACGTTCTTGTCGTACGTGATCCACTTTTCATCACCAGTTATCAGCTTCTTCGAAAAAATTCGGTTTCATTACGTCGTAATAAAGAATCACAAATGAGTACACGGCTCATTAGGTTTCATTCGCTGAGCTCCTGAGGCACCCAAATATCGAGCTTTTTTGTGTACCCAGCTTTTTTCAAATGCGCCAAAACTGTTTTGTGATTTATTCCCAGTTCTCCAACTACACCGTAACTACTAATATGCCGATCTCGCTCCACTTTTTCAAAAATGGCATCAATTTTGTCCGAAACAGGGCGACCAGAGCGACGTGCATCATTAATATCAAAATTTCCGGATTGAAAACGCTTAAACCAAATTTGCGCTACTCTCACAGATACTGCATTAGGTCCATAAACATCACGATTTTTTTTTGTGGCTTGTGTTGCATTTTTACCTTTTTTGTAGTAAAATTTTAAAATGTATCGAATTTCTTCATTAGATTCACTCATTTTAACAATAAGAAAAACAAATGAAAATCACATATTTTCCTAATTTGAATTTGGAATTGTCTTCTTTAAAATAAAAACTTTTTAATGATACCAAAACCAGCCAGATACAAATGGCCAAAGAGATCTTATTACAAGTTCATACATACTATATGCGAAAAGATTTTTTTCCCCAACCTATTATAATTTTATTTAATTTTTGGTATATCTTGACATTATTCTACGACGGTAATATGTTTCCTTCCCTTAATGTACACTGTTTGATACAACTTCATGAATTTTTCGAAAAGTATCTCTGTAACATATTGATAAAAAGAAGTCCGAGATAGATAATAATGGAGTAAAATAATTTTTAGCTACATGCGTGGATGGCAAGTTTCTTGCAGCATCTAACATGTTGCGAAGCGGTGTACATACAACAGGAACTTAACTTAATAATAATAAGATTTGTTGAGACCAAAATTACATTTACATTTTGTCTTAAAATTAAGACTGTTTCGATACTAACACCTAAACTAGGCCAAGCCTGTCTCCTTCTGCGAGCACGTTATGCCTGCAAAGGAGGAGGCGGAGCGGAAGCGTGAGCGCACGTCACGGCTCCGCTCCCGCCAAAGGAGAACGCGCCGGCGCCGGAGGGCCAGCACGGACCTCCGCCTGCCGTAAGCAGGCAGCGCGGGTAGGGCCCCTCGGGGAATAGGGGTTCTCACTCACCCGCATATGCTGTCGAGATGGGGGCGCAGCGTGTTCCGCGCGCGCTCACCTCTCCTCCCGTGGGGCGAGTTACAGACCGCCCCACGCCTAGAGAGCTTGAAGATACCGGGGGTAAAAGTAGTCCCCCGGCAGTGGAAGAAGCCTCGTGAGGCCCACGCGTGCCAGGGCTCCTGAGAGGCTAGGTCATATACCCGTAGCCCTGGTATAAGGCGCAGGACGGAACACCCAGGGGTTTTATTAGGTATCCCTAACTGGGGAGTGGCAATAGCATGGCACCAGTTCTGACTGGGCATGCTAGTGCCACCCCCGATCTGGCGAATCCCACACTTGGTCGCGAACTATCCCCCCAAGGTTCTGCCCTTGTCACGGCTTAGTCCTCAAACGGATTTCCCCTGGTTAAAAAAAAAGGCCAAGCCTGTCTCTTAGGTTTTAGTTCCTTCCAGCGGCTTAACAACTATGACGTGAGTATGAATCAAACTTAATTTTGAACTTACATGTATGAACATTGTAAAATACAAAAACTTTTGAATTTAAGGTTATCCCGGTCTGATGGTCTATTTGGCAGCGATGATCATCCCAATCATCCTAATTTGCTGGATCACACACCTCAAATGGCTCGCGCCATTTTCGTTTATCGGCAACGTTGTCATATGTAAGTTAGCAATTTTATTATAGTACTTTAACTTGTTTACATTTTCGATAACAAAATAAAACTGTGTTGTTGTGTATTGCATAAAATAAAACAATGATTATGACACCGCGCGAAGTACATATGTCAGTATAGTAAAATATGAGAGGAAAAGACATACAGTGTCCAGTGTCCGCCCCAAATAATTGATGGAAAGTGAGAGAAAAGAGATATATTAAGACGAGTTAAAGAGACAGATGGATGGTGTGAAGGATGGCATAAGGTATTGTGAAAAAGAACGTATGGTGGAGTGTAACGGAAAGAATGAATAGATGGAGGTGAAATGTCAGTACGTTTGATTGCACTGAACTTAATAATAAACATTTTATTTACAGTTTTCTGTATTATAATGGCGGTTTACTACGCGTTCCAATACAATCCGAAATTAGAGAATATGCTAACTCACAAGTCTCTGTACAACACCTTCATTTTCATAGGCATGAATGTGTTTAGTATGTCGTGTTCTGGAATTGTTGTGGCCATTGAGACCAATATGAGAGAACCCAAGAAATTTCCAATCGCTATAGGTGTTGGTAAGTGAATATAGAAAATGATTTCTTTAGGGGACGTGCAAGCACTATAAGAGGTAAATACTGGCATCAACCTGAGAACCTGATAGCTAAAATAACCAAAGCTATAGAGCTATTAAATGTTTTGGTTACACTTTTGGTGTTACAAATGTCCATAGACGACGGTAACCACTTTCCATACATTTCTATACAAATTTCACTTTCCATATAATGTGAATAATGAATATACGAGTTTATATGCATCTCTTTTTAACTTTTTTTCAATGCCATAAGTGAAAACAGTTCAGATGTATGTATTTAGTATCTATTTTGATACGGTTTCTATTGTCTATAGCATGAAAGAAGTTATAGATCAATTGGTGCCAATACAGTGTACGCTGCGTATTGTACTTAGTATTTTTAGATGGAAACCAGTTATCTAGTTTGTACTGCTGAAAGAAGCATATTACATGTTATTTTTACTTTCAGAAAACTGGTTCCAGTTGGATAGTAACTACAACATTTAATTATTATTTTCAAAATTGTAATTAAATACAAATTTTTAAATACTTTTGAAACTCATACTCACGTTTAAATTTGCAGGTATGAGTCTGGTGATACTATGCACGTTTTTAGTATCATTCTTTGGATATGTAGGATTCCTTGAAAAATGCGAACCACCTATTACAGTGAATTACCCGATGGATCTGTAAGTATCGAATTATTTGCCTACCTATTCTTATAGTCTGTGAATAATTATTTTTTCAAAGTACCAAGAAGTCATCTGTCGCATGACCGACGTGCGATGCAGCAAATGTGTCCTGGAGTGGAGAACGCGTCTCGGTAGACGTAGCGTAGGACGCCCTCCAGCCCAGTAGACCGACGACTTGCATATGGTCACCGGTTGGGGCTGGATGAGAAAGGCGGGATATGTGGCGCAAATAGGCCTACGTCCAACTGTGGACATAGATTTGCTGCAGAAGACCAACAAGTTATTGAACAATTTGTTTTCTGAGAAGAACTTCAGACATGGAACTTTATGTGCTCTTGGGCTGCATAACCATTTTGGAAATAAAGGAACCCTCATAAAGTCATCAGTCATGTCTCTCAGTCTGTCTCTGTAATGTCAAGTCATTTTTGTATTCCGTATGTGTGTATGCACTCCTCACTGAACTCCTCCTAAACAGCTTAACCGATTTTGATGAAATGTTTTGTATGTATTAGATTCACAATTGGGCCCAGTGGGTGGCACTGCAATGCGGTTTTATAAAATAGTTCTCTACACAACAGTGTAGGGAAATGGCTAAAATGTAAAAATTGGGGATTGTCACCAACATATACGATACTGATGGATGAATAAATTGTTCCAGTGCATCTCTTCTTAACCTTTTAATGTATTTGTGGTCCGAAGCGCTTTTAACACGCTTTCATTAGTTTCTTGTAGATGTTGGATCCAATAAAGAAACGAAGGTTTAATTTAATTAAACGTTTCAGTTTGCCAAAAGTCGTCAAAGGATTAATAGCGCTGATGATTTATATTTCTCACGCATTGAACTTTTGGGTGCCGTTCAATTTGTGCTACTATTACATCAGAAAGAGGCACAAGGATAACTTATTTTGGGAGATATTCTACAGGACAATCTTTGTCCTCCTCATTTCGAGTGTTGCTCTAATATTTCCCAATATCAACGCTTTAATGGGTTTCGTAAGTATCGTACATAAGTATTGTAGGTCGATAAAATTGCATGTAAAACTTCCACGCTCTGCGGGTGCTTTGTTGATGCTACAGCTATGCGTCCCTATCATCATTACATTGCTTTTTATCTCCGTTGAATACTTAAAATTTTAGAATGAGTTATGTTGAGGAGAAATCAAAGTAACTAAACTAAATTAAAAAAATAAAATTGAATACTAAAAATAAACTAAGTTATAAATATAAGTTCATATAAACAAAAAAGATTTATTACATTATTGATAACTTTCTAGATTGGATGTTTCTGCCTGACGAATATGGCGTTTATCTGGCCTAACGTTATTACCTTGCTCGTGATATGGAAGAGGCCGGGTCTTGGGAAGTACAAGTGGCGTCTTTGGAGGTCTCTGATCTTCATTGTGATCGGCCTATTCGTATTTGGATGTGGTAGTTTAGTCAACTGTATGGAAATGGTTAAGGTGTTTAAGACTCTCTTCAATTGAAACGGGTTTGGCTGTATAATACATATCACTGTGTAATTGAAAAAACCGTTAGTGTGGGTCCACACTGAGTGCGCCGTGGCTAGGGCTTGTGGCGAGCACGACGACATAAGCGTGCGGGTGGCCACTGTGACGCGCGGGCATGTGGTTTTTAATCGTAGATACGAAATTGTCTATGCTAAATGTCAAACTTGCGTCATCGTCAAAATATTTAAATTATTTTTATTGATATTTAATTTTCAAATTGTTAGTTTCGTTTCTACAACTAAACTCCCCAATAATATCCTTATAATATTTACTTGATTTTGTATTAATTATGTACTAGCTAATATACCTAACCAATACTACATTGTACTTGGATATTTTTAAAATTAAACATTTTTTATTCTTATTTACATTTTTATATCCTATTTTTTAACAAAATATTAATATCCTAATACAGTTTTAAAAAAACTAGGGATACGGATTGGACTTTTCTTTTTTATATATAGCTTCGCACGGTTTGTGTATTTAGACAGTCGTTAAGTATTTATGAATAGTTAAGTACCAAAAAAATCAAAGTTATTACTTCGAAACCCGGCCCCATGTAACAGAAGCTACAGCTAAATTGTAGGGTCTTCGGCTGACGCTAACACAGTCATGAATAAAGCACATTTCTCTACAATAATTGTCCATTTTTAATCAATATTATAAATTTTTTCAAATAAAATTTTACATTTTACGTGAGGTCTTTTTAATGTAGAGAAACTCTTGAATTTAGTTTCTGTTCATACTTACGTACATTTGTTATTAGAAGGCGATTTTCGTTACTTATTTCTGGTTTTCTCAGTATGATCTTGAGAATGATGAAGGATCTTGAGAAGATGAATAAAAATAAAAGTCAAAACATCACAAACTAGCTATTAATCCTTTGCCATTAGAATATGTTCCAGCAATAAACAAGAGTACACCTACAACTAATACTACTATGTTCTTCCAAAGTCGCCATCTATAGACTCCAAGGCCAGGATCCTCCCAAACGACTAGTAACTCGATGATCGCCGGGAATATGAAGCCCATGAAAGATAAACAGAAGGCTCCCAACTATAACAAACGTATTAGTAAAGTCGTTAAGTCGGACTGCCCGAAGGCACCTGAAGAGACGCCATGCTCCTCCATGACTTTGGTACAAAAAAAACAACTTGATTACAAGCAAGAAACTACATTAGGCCAACGCACACGTCTGAGAAGCCTTACGCGTAGAAGGTTGGTGTTTTAGAGGGGGGCACTCTTAGGTGCTGCTGCTGCTGCTAAGTGGAGGAGCGAGATGGAAATTGATGGAATACTCCTCCGTCTCAAAGGCAGATCTTCCAGCGAGGCTAGTGTTGTCCCTCGCAGGTTGAAAATTTGGATATATTCTTTGTATGTGTCGGGAAAAGTTTGTGACCTCATTTATTGCACAGCGCCATCTATTGGCTTGTAAGTGTTCCACTACAGTGTACGGTATGCACACCAAATCCTCGCGCGTCTAAAAAGTGTGTCGCGCATTTCATGCTGGCTGTAGCAAATTCATCTGGTCATCAACTAAATTTTAAAGCTGCGTCTCGCGTCGGACGTCTGACACATAAAGCTACACTATGTATGCTCTGGCATTAGCCTCGACCATCTAAGATAATCTGGTTAGAAAATCTGGGATCGCTATTATGTAGCGTCGCATCGCGTGGCGTGGAAGGAATGTAGCTGTAAACTTGCTGCTATATAAAATGTTTGAACTCTGACTTGCCCAGACCGACGTATGCCTAATGTAGGTCTATGTTAATTGTGAACTCAATTGAAATGGATTTTTGATTATTAAGTATACCGAACTAACAACCAGCAAACGTAACGTTTTCATGCTAATATAAATTTAAATGCTAAGTGCGTTAAATGCAGTGCGGCCATGCTATAATTCCGAAATAAACAGTATTGTAGAAATACGAAACTTACCAGACCCATCAAATTGCCAATGTTAGGAAAGGCAATAGCGATCGCCGTGATGATCACGATGAAGGTAGCTCTGTACACTCTCTCCCATATCCAGTATTTCTTTGGGTTGTGTTTTTTCGACATGTAGTGCCAAACGAGATTGAACGGTGCCCAGAAGTTAAGAGCGAACGTCACGAAGATCATCAGAGCCATGAGGCATTTGAGGATCGTAGGGAATCTGAAAATTTAAAATATAACAATCATTATCATCATCGTAAACCAATTGCAAAGCACTACTGCACGTAGGCCTTCCCAAGTTTGGGCTATGTATCCCGGTCCTTCGCTTTCCTGATTCAAGTCATTACCAAAGTGCAAATTTTATGAGGCCACTGGGCTAGAGAGCATTCTATGCTACGTGTACCAACATCTAGTATCTATTCCAGGACTTATATTCTACGTTGGCCTTCGGTCCTGCGACATAGGTGAGCGGTCTACTGTCATTTTAGCTTAGAAATTAGAGCTATATCGGTAAGAGCGAAGCTATGACGCTGCGATGCGTAAACGTATTGGGAAAACGACGTCGCATGGCAACACAATATGACGACGCAGCGCATAAACTTAGTCGCGTACGGCATCTTACGAATAGACGCTGACCATCAGTTCAGTTCGTAATGAAACATGGATCTCACTAGACGTGTCCTACTTCTGCTTACGTTAAGAGGCACATATAAAAAGAGAAGTACTGTGTGCATCTATTTTTAAATATTTTGAAATTTGTACTATATGACAACGCATCTCAAAATTCCACAATGCGTGTTAAAACACTTATATTAATAATAAAACACTTATATTAATTAATAAATAATTTGATTTTATATTGGATTTTTTTGGTAAGTCAAGTTTAAAATTTATTGATACATGTAAAAAAACATTTCCACCCGTACACATTACAATATACAAGAATTATTCAGACCAATAAATACACTTATATCATCAAATATTGAGTTGTGGCCGATTCACAAATTATATCTGGTTTGAGACTAATTGCTTATAATTAAAGGCAATCAGAGGTTCTTCGCGTCTATAAGCTACATAATAACTTAATTTGAAGCTAAACGAGATAATATAATAATACATAAAGGGACTATCTACTCATGGAGCATAAACTGTAAAAAATGACTGTTCAAATCAAAATTCATTACTTACATTTCTGGTGGAAAATTCAATGTGACTGGTGAAATGGAGTGCTCTCCAAAACCCCAGTATCCAAAGAATCCAACTAATATCAAGAAAGTCACCACTACGGACATACCTGGAAATAGAAATACACCTAGTTTTTCAAATTCATAAATATTTATTGATGCCAAATTCTGGTGTACTTAAAACATTTTTTTGAAAGTCGTACAGAAATACTCGTTAAGTCTACTTCCTATTTTATGTATTACTATTACACCGCTTGTGCAACATGTTAGATCAAGCGTTACGAGCTCTGCAACACTCATAGCTAAAACAAACAGCTAAATTTTTAAGTTCATCTTTTATCTCTAGTGTCGTCTTTTTCTCTCTTTTTAGATATGTTATACAAAATCTATGTATTTAAAGAACGAAAAGTATATAATGACAGGAATGTTGCAGCTAAGAGCTTTAATTTTTATAGGTTTAGGTAATCTATCAAATATTAGAGGAGTTATTTCATAACCACTATTGTTCAATAGTGCTGTATAATAAAAGAAGAATTACTCACCAGCACACAACACAAATGGAAACTGTGTTGGATCTTTCATATTATTTTCAATAGGTAATGATACTCCAATCCCTTCCATACTGAACACAACAATTCCACAAAATTCAAAGAATCCAATCACGTCTTTCCAAGCTGGCACAGTTGATATGTTTTCAGCTTTTCGCAGACCATAGACTACTGTTGCTACTACACAAGCCACTGAAATTCCAAATTAATTTTCACTAAGAAACATTTATTAAAGAAGTTTATTAACTTCTGCGTGCAGAAACGGAGAACCAATAGCGATTTATGCGCTCAGGTGGGCTGTCGTAAGAGGTGACAAAAACATCCACAGCAGCGTGGCATTTGCCCGTCTGGATGGTTATCATCTACGACATGGCTTAGAGCTTGGATGTTGTATCAGGTTTTCTCCTGGTTATTATTTGCTTGTAGATTATTCTGCAACTAGAATATTAATGAATACTTAGTTGACATTAACTACGAAACGCGGGAAGACGTATTATTATTTATTAATTTCATTGAAATGGTTTTATCTTAAGTGCCTGAAGAAGAAATAAACATATTACCTATAAAGAATAACAAACACGTAAACAAAATTAATTTTATAGACATAGATCCATTACTCGCGGCGATGAATGAGACATTTTACCCAGTAGAATTTTCTGTTAAATAATTTTCATCTTCATTTCATTATTCTTTTGGACATCATCTATTTCTTTCCAAAACGTATCTGCCCTTATGTTTTACTTCTAGAATTTTCTATTTTTCTAACTCGGATTGCTAGAAAGCTCTACCGTCAATCACCATATTTTTATAATTAACTTACCAATAAACACGTCAGCTATCAGCGTGAAGGGTGCCAAGTATTTCAGGGTAGTGATCATGCACAGCAATAATACTGGTACCAGCAAAGCCAAGATATACAACCTCAGATTCGGTATATCCTCATCAGACAGCGCATCAGTCTTCTCTATCAGCTGCTGGATTGTCTTTGCTATTATTATCTGATACACGCAGCATGCTCCAAATAGATCGATGCAGATCGCCAGGTCTACAGCATATCTAAAATTTTAAATATTTTTATTTTCATATTATTACTTATATATTTTTCCAATTATTAAAGAGACAGAAACAGAATAAAAGGTACAATTAAAATAATCTTAGCTAGGTTGGAGAGTCTCTTGTCACTTCTTCTGCTTTAGACAGCAATAACAAATTGCAAAGTGACACACATGTTTTACACTAGACATTTTAACTTATAACCAGAAGATTGTATCGCACAGTGCTGCTTAGCGCTTTGTCTTCTGCACAATACTCTAGCAGTAAAAAAATATAGTTAAAAAATAATTTTAAATTTAACATTTTAATTTTTATACTTAGGTACTAGTTATCTAGTTCAAAGATCTTGTCCATTCAAATGTTGCCTGGAAGAGATTGCTTAAAACAGTAAGGCCACCCATTGTATTGCCTTTTAGTATTTACGATTATTGTATGTTTCTTACAATCAAGTTGGTATACAATAGTTTTTTTTTTCGCTTACTCCTCCATCATATGCCAAGACAGAGACTTTTCTGTTCTTGTTTTAATTCTACTTTTAACACTAGGGATAATAAAAATAGGAGGTGATCTTCTTTATTTGTGTTATTTCTTTTCTTTTCTCTTTTTTATTCAAACTTAATCTCTGTTACATGTTACTTATTATCTACTACATTTTTAAAGTCTTAATGTATTTATGCGTATTTATTTTTGTTTATTTGTAGCAGTTTCTTCATATCTATTCCCAATAAAGTGTATTTGTATCGTGTCGTATCGTATTGTATTAATTTAGGTAACTTTTATACCTAAACCATTTGCTATATTTCCTTAAGCTAGGAAAAGGTCCAACTTTTAAGGACGCTTCTGCAACATCCGGATACGACATCTCAGGTATATGAAGCCTCTTGTACAGTATTTGTGCTGATTTGACTAATATCTGGAACATAATAGATATCATTATATTTTCTTCTGTAATAACAGGCGCCTAGTAAGAAACGTATCTTTATAATGTCTTAAATCTTTCAAAACTCTGATAGCGTGACATTGTTCTCTCGCGTTTTAGATGTTTTATCATGGCTTATGTTTAACTGATCACCAGATATAATAAAATATGACGTCAATAAATTACTTTTTACTGCCAAAAATAGTAAATGATCATCAAGTATAAAATCCCATTTAAAGTGGTTCATTTAGGTAGTGACAGCGCATTAATTTGTTCGTTATATTTTTTTGGTCAGAGGTGTGTTGAGTTGAGTTGGTTAGAATATTTGTTGCCTTTGTTGTCAAAATTTAAAATTCGTTCGAATGATACAATACACTACTCACATGTACACAATATGTGATGTAGAATCCAAACACCAGTGTGACGATCAAAGAGGTCCAAAGTCCACACTTCATGTAGGCTTCGTGTATCCCCAAAATTCCACCACCAAGGCACCCTTTTATAAGGTGGCCAGTCGATTCCAAGGCACTGGAATTTAATAGGATAAATCTTTAGAAGGTTCGAGATTGTGCAATGCGGTTAAAAATGTGAATGAAATCAGGGGGGCTAGTTCGAACCAGCAGAATCCGAAAATGCAAGTTCTAGAATTTTGTCTGTCTGTCCGTCTGGCATTGTGTATACAGACCGGTCATCATTTATAGGGATCGCTTTTATCAAATTGCACGTAACATGAACACTACTACTAATTTGTGTTGATTCAGCGCGGGTTCCTGTATCTTACGGACCGTTCAATTGCCTTGCTATCGGTTAAAATTTGACATAAGCTCCATACGACTAATGTCCAAATTCAACCGATGGTAGGTCAAGTGAATGAATATTAAGATATAGGAACCGGCCATCAGTCAAATATTATTTTCGCCAAACCGGTACCGGCGCGATATCGGATCGGAAATAAAGCAATATAATAAATAGTGAGAATACTTCTAATTCTTTCTTGTTCAAAAATATTTGACCAGACCGGGAACGGACAAAGACCGGAGCGTGAATGACCTATGAACGGCATCATATTGTGACCTGAGCCTAACAAATAACACCAAACAGGTATAGCTGGTTATTACATGTCTAGTATTTTTCCATATTTGAAAAAAAAACTTACTTGGTGGGCTTCCTAGTAGTCCTGTGAGAGACAAAATCGTAGTTGTCCTTATCAGAATGCAAAACATATTTCTTTCTTTCTTCCGGGGGTGGCTGAGGAGGTGGTTTTGACGATGGATCCGAAGCTTCGACGTTGGGTTGGATGTGGACTGCCTATAAATAAATATATGACTAGAAAATATACCTGAAGGTAGCGAACAGGCAGGCTTGAAATACAAACTCCCTTCGAAGGGTAAGCGATTTTAAGCAGTCCTGATTTTTTAAAATTTATTTCCCAATGTGCTTACATTCATATATATAAAATATTTTCGACTGTGGCACAGAAACATGATGGGTTTTTGTTTAGTCGTGCTGCAGGGAGTCGTTTAAAGTAGATAAAAGTTAGGATACATAGTGACACTTTGAATTTAAGCAATATTATTATTACTGTTACCAGTTTGTAGGACTCGAATTAAAATGCCGTTAGAATTATTATAGAGTTTATTAGAACTATACAAACACGTATATATAACACAGGTACAAATATAACCGAACACAACAAATCCAAATGTAATGCAGAAGGTCGTAATTCAATAAAACGCGTAAAGTCCGTCAATATTAGATTTCCGAATGTACACACGTCACGCCTTGATCGTAGTTGTCGCTCAACTGTCCCCCTCTCTCAATCAGGCCATCGTTTTATACCGCACAAATGCAAATGTGCCCGACCGGCAACGTTGACATAATTTCATAGAAATAGCTTGTACTGATAATCCTTAACACCTGGCTAATGATGCTGCCTGCAAGCGGCCGTAGACGAGTACAATAGAACAATAGGCTGTTCTTCACCATAACTAGAAACGTATGTCAATAAATAAGTAAACAAAAAAAGACGATGATAAAAGGATTACAATTAGTTCAAATGCCGACAGGTAATAAAATGTGCTTTTACAGATAAGAGTGGAATTTGTTGTTTATGTTTGTCGGAGCCTAAGTTATAACATTATTATACAGGGGCGTAGCTACCGCGGTATTTGCCGTATCAATGATACGGGGCTACAGGGGCCCCGAAAGTGCGTAGTCAAAAATTCTTAAAATGTTATCCACAATCTTTTATAGATTAATAACATTTTTGAGAACAAATGCTGGGGCAGCAGAAACGACTATCAGACTTCTCATTATGAATAGAGGCAGAAAATATAGAAAAACTGAAATCGTCTTCAACTACAGATGATTTGAATTGTTTGTGTCACTTAGCTCCTAGGAGCAGTAAGTATAAGTAATAACTTATATTCAATATATAAATATTTTAATTCAACTCGAACACTTTTTGTTTCTTTTATAAAAAAACCTTTACCCTTCCTTTGGGTCCCCCCAACACATTTTGATATAGGGCCCGTCTAAGGCAAGCTACGCCACTGTTATTATATAAAAATAGGAGCAGAGGCAAGGAATTGTTATCATCCTTCAAGTGTTTAATTCTGATTTAATAAATAATAAGCGGAGATATCATCGTTAGTTCCAAGTTTGCACATGTGAGCCCGATGGTCCGCTTTGAGAATTAATATAGAATAGGGGGGAGGAGAATACATGTGAAGCCATATCTATACAGATAAATACAAGTGAAGTGTCTGTTGCTAATGTCAAAATAACAGCTAATACTAAATGTATAAACTATTGTTATAACTTAGGCCCTGACAAAGACAAATGCCACTCCTAATCTGTAAAAGCATATTTTATTACCTGTCAGCATTTGAACTAATTGTAATCCTTTTATCATCGTCTTCTTTTGTTCACTTAATTATTGGCATACGTTTATAGTTATTGTGTAGAACAGCCTATTGTTCTATTGTACTTGTTTACTGCCGTTTGCAGGCTGCATCATTAGCCAGGTGTTGAGGATTACGATTACAAGCTAATTCTAGGAAATTGTGTCGACGTTGCCGGGCGGACACATTTGCATTTGTGAAGTATAAAAAGACGGCCCGATTGAGAGAGGAGTCAGTTGAGCTACAACTACGATACGGGCGTGAGGTGCGTACATTCGGGAATCTAATAGTGACGGACTTTGTACGTTCTATTGAATTACGACCTTCTGCATTACGTTTAGATTTGTTGTGTTCGACTATATTTGTACCTGTGTTATACGTGTTTGTATAGTTCTAATAAGCTCTATAATAATTCTAGCGGCATTTTAATTCGAGACCCGCTAACTTGTAACACTATGAAAGTATATACGTTAAAATTGTTGTCTGTCTGTCTGTCTGGATGTTCCAGCTAATTTTTGAAATGGCTGGACCGATTTTGACGGAACTTTCACTGGCCGATAGCTGATGTTATAAGGAGTAACTTGGGCTACTTTTTTTAGGGTTCCACGAAAAAACTCCACACAGATGAAGTTGCCGGCACAGCTGGTTATGAATAAACTTGACATTTTGACTTGTGACTCACCCAAAAGAATAGAACCTAAGACGTATTTTTTGTATGCATAAAAGAGTTGTTACTTAGCTTTTATATTTATTGTTCTGAGCGCAAAACATAATATAAGGAAAACATCGGAAGCAACATGACCGGTTTTTGTACATCACAAGACTTCACAGTTTTTACTAATTTACATAGCCTATTCAAAACGTTAACATTTGTATTAATTACACAGGTCCACATAAAATAAGTTGTGTGTGCTGGGTGTCAGAATATGATTTCCTGGCATATTTTTTTTCCCGCTGAACACGGATCTGAAGTGAGAATTATTTGTCGAAGACAAAAAGTAAACAATTCATTTCATTTACATATGTGAGACCTAAATGAGACACAATAGGCAGTCAATCGACATATTTACTAACTAGCTATTACCCGCAACTTCGTTTGTGTGGAATTTGCCTTCTGGTGCGGCGACGGCGGTGGCATGCGCGTGGGCCTTGTTTTTTTTTTCTAAAATAAAAGTAGTCTAAATTACTCTTTATAACATCAGCTAACTGCAAGTAAAAGTACCGTCGAAATCGGTCCAGCCGTTTCAGAGATTAGCCGGAACAAACAGACAAAAATTTCAAAAATTAATTTTATTATGATTTGAGTGCCTACTTTCATATGCATTTAGTAAAAACTGTTTTTTAAAACTATTTTAACATTACAAAGGGACACAATTTTATTTATTTGTATAGATTACAGTTGGATACCACAGAGAGGAACAAGGAAAAGCACAGTGCCATTGCTAGTGCAAGGTATCATGACATGCCATATGTACGTCATAATACTTCACTCGTGATAGGAATGACATGAAACATAGGCTATGTTCCAGAAGGGACTCACAACGACCACGTTCACGACCGCGATTTTCCCGTTCCACTTTCTTGCGGACGTTACAATCATAAACTCTAGTGGAACGGATTATAGGGCGTTGATGTCATTAAAGACGAAATACACAAATGTCATTGGTTGATTTGAAAATCGCGCCTTTTTCAATGTCAAGAGATAAAGAGAGTTAACGCTCTGTGGTCAACGCCCTCTTCGACCCACCTCTAAACATGGGTCGTTGTGAGCGTTGTGTGATCGAAAATGATGACGTCATTAGTTAAGTTTTCGCCACAACCATAACGACCGCGGTCGCCTAGTGGAACGGCGAACGGAGCATTTTGGGCGTTGTGAGATACTAAAGACACGCGTCCATAAAACACAATCTTAGGAAATCGGGCAGATTGACGCATGTTATGGGACCGTTTATATACAATAAACTATTTATTTAAAATACGGCTCAGGAAATAAATAGTTAGTAGAGCACCTTTTATAGTCGCGAAGAGTTAAGTATGGTTTACAGAAGCCAGTTTGCTGGCGCCAGTCCTACAGACAAGCCACCGCTGGCTTAGCTCGTGTTGTTTATTATATTTTATAATTTTTCTTGTGGTGTGCACATCTTTGACTGAAAAAAATTGAATTCGCGGCAAACCCGTCTGTTCCCGATCGTCCAACTGGATGCGTCTACACATGTCCGCAATGCTGGCGCGGGGGCTGAGGGGTATGCAGGCGGAGATCACTGGCTTGAAAAATAGACGGGTGTTCTATTCTCGCCAGTGTTGTCAACCAGCTCTGGCTTGGCTTGGAAAACTGCTTAAAAAGTCAATATCAAGCCAGCGATGCCTTCGTATAGACAAACCTTTAATTGTTCTGTGATATGACCTAATTTTATTTGATTTCGGAATTGGGTTTCAGGTTCCAGTCCCCTTTTGAAGCCAGCAGGGCATTGATAGCACCTTCTGTGTTGCAAAGTTGAGTTTGGTGGTCACAGGGGCCACTCTACATCAGGCGGGCCGCCAGCCTGTCTGCAGGCTGTGGTCTATCAATAAAAAAACCTCTTATGTTGTTGACCGTGTTATCGATAAATGAGAATGAAATCTTAAAGTTGAATGATCTGTGCCAAAAACATCAGTCAAATCATATTTCTTTAATGATATATTTTTCCTGTTATACTACGACGCGAAGTAAGCCTTTTACGAGTATATGTTTGTGTGCCAAGATGATTTGGATTATAAACCCAGAGGTAAATAATTATGTTTATACACAAGGAAAATATAGTAGAATGTATTGAATTAAGCATTTCGGTTTTACCAGGTATTAGATATTCAAGAAAAATGACAAGATTCTGCATCCAAATTTGAATGAAATTTCAGGGTTCAGTAGTCATGAGTGGTCAGTTTCTAGTTTCCCTTTTAAGAGCGGCAGCACATCGGTAGCACTTTTTTTGTTACAAATGTCTATAGGCGATGATAACCGCCTTCCAACAGGCGGGTCGTCTGCCTGTCTGCTGCAGTCGTGCAATAAAAAATTCATTTCAATTCATGCAATGGCCGCGCACTCATCAGCGAGCTATAACTGTAACTAGATAGGTACAGTAACGAGGTTCTACTGTACACGTGCGTAATGCGAGCGCTCATAAAGCGCTCTTTGATTTGCGGCTAAAACCGACAATAATCGATTCGAGTCACACGTGCTGTGCTTGGGAACACTTTAATTTTTGGTTACTGGTCGAGCCTGAACTCCGCCCCCACGCAGACGAAGACTCCGGCGCTGGGTTGGCCGGGATGACCTCCATCGCCGTGAGCAAACCGCGGGCGAAACCCAGGGGAGCAGAGTTGTTCCGCGCTCCCAATTCTGTCGCCTCGGCGTGCTTTGCACTCTACGGTGACAATGGACGAGGCCGCACTTCCCGCGGCCCTGGCTATAGCCGACTAGAAGTAACACGGGAAGTTTTAGTGGGTATTCTGGCAACAGTCCGGCGAGTATCCAAACGCCCTCACCGTGATCTCCACAAGGTGAGATGTCCGTAAGTGGATTTCGCCTCGTCAAAAAAAAAGGTTCGTGAACTACATACATATGAATTTTGATAACAGTAACGTGCAAAGGTTACAGTCACGGCTCGCAGGTAAGTACCCGGCTTCAAGGAAGACCCCAAGTGGTTTACTTTGAATGATATTCCTGGCCATAGAATTCTTAAGGGCGAATATAATGAATATCAAACGAATTGGTATAAAATGAAGTCACTAGTCCCAAACGATCATTGATAAACGTCAAAATTCAGAATCTATATTAATAACATGACCTTTTTTCATAAATACAAAAATGATACAATATATGTATATTACTAATTAATATAAACTAGCGAAGGAAACTTAACTTATACTGTATTCTACCTATAATCCCTTAACACTATAAGCAGAATACTGAGCCTAGGTCATGGAAGTCAATGGGTAAGGTTCCTAGAAGGCTGGCTACGTTATGTTGCTGGATCGCCATACTGATCCGTTGTCCGAGATAGGAAGCAGCCCTCTGATCTCACGAAGAGTCAATAAGTCATTTTGAAATATCTTTGTAGAGGCTCATTGCCTCAGGACCCCACGGTCCAAGCGTCTCAACAAAAACGGCACAAACATAACTCTCACCGAGGGTTGCCTATTTGCGCCGCCGAACCGACCGATCTAGACGTGTTTGGTAAATGGGACGCGGTCAACGTGTCCACAAAGGTCGCATCCCATACCAAAGGTTTGCTACGCCACCGGGAACTAGAGTTATTCCGTCAGGACGCCTACTATCGTCACGTGCAAAACTGTTCGACTCTGAAAGAGCCGGCACGCTAGCGGTGGCAAGTGCCCGCCGTAAGTCGTCATTCAAGGCGACGTGGCGTGACCATCTGCCAGCACTTCGGCAGCAGGAAAGACCTTGGTATCCTGACCGACTACCTCTGTCCTACAGACGCATATGTATGGTGCACATATGCGAGATCCCAGGCGCAGGTTTACACGTAAGATTTCTTGTCTGTTATTCCTAAATGTATTTCAAAATTTATGTAAAAATTATTGGCGCCAATACAATCATAAATGTTTTTTGTCTGTCACAAAGTTTTTTTAACATATTTTTTTATTGGTCTCCAAAATTGAATATAGATTATAAACATAGTTTTTTATGTATATTGACTAAACCGTTTCATAGCTTAACACTTTACTCTGTTTATGCAAACACGGCATGCATAATATAATTGATTGTCTATGGACTATGTATGTATGGTCTTAGAGTGGTAAAAACAAAATACAAGTAGGTGTGACAAAGTTACGAAGCAGAGTCGGCGCATTCATCATAGGATTGTAAAGAATGGCACTTGTTGTCCGAGTAAGCTAAATAAGATTCTTGTAGAATCTTTTTGAGGAGCATGTCGCTTCTCCTCTTTCATATGACAGGAAAGAGAGTTTAACTTTCTTTCTTTTCTTTTTATTTAGACTATACTCTAGGGAATAGAAGTATTCTTTTTTATTTATTTTCTTGACATATTATCTTATTTTTTTCAAAAGTGCTTATTTCTAATACAATATTTTCTTAGGAACTAATACATTTTATTACTTGTTTTCTATATAAATATACAGATCTTTTAATTACTATATTTCTTCTGACTTTCTATTTATATATCCGAAAGTTTGTCTCGAATAGACTCTGAAACTACTCGACTGATTTCAATAAAAATTGTAGAGATTTAAACAGGATTATTATTACATTTTATCTGTTAATTAAATTTAATACAATTTAACTAATTATATAGAATATTGGTCGCGCAGATTAAAAATAGTCAATAGTCATAATTTGAGCAAACTTTGTACACCTTTTTAACCACATTAGGCTTTGAATTTCCAAAAAACGCCGACATACGTGTACATTTACTTCTAACCAGCAGTAGGTGTATAAATTAAATGCGTCTCTACTTCGCAAGTGACGGATCATCACACAAACTTTCATCCCCCTTTTCACCCCCTTAGGGATAGAATTTTCAAAAATCCTTAGTGCGCATTTACCGTATAGAAAAACTCCCAAGCAAATTTTCACGTTCCTAGCTCCAGTAGTTTGGGCTGTGCGTTGATGTCAGTTAGGCCAAGTATTTACATTTATACCAGTATTTATGTTTATTTGTAATGTACTTTATGGTGCACAACTTAGCAATAAATTATTGTAACAAAAACAGTACAATTGGCTGTCTTAGGCTATGAGCGATTTCTTCCAAACAACTTTCCAATATATACGAGTATGTATGAATAATTTAAAATAAATAAATAAATTCTATATACTATTTAACAGATAAATTATGTAGAATATAATCAATTGTATTCTGTCTTCAATTTATCGTCTACTTTTCGAGTTTTGCAGTCACAAACTTAGCTGTATTTACATAATATTTTTTTTTGTATATGTTCTTTTACCTTGAAAAATTCAAAAGATGAATATAAAGTCGAATCCCATGCTAGCTATAGTGAAAACTACTTAATAATAAAAATACTTACATTATTAATTTTCATTTCCATAATAAATTTATACCACTTGAACACAAAACACAACCTCCTTCGTCAGTTATTAGATGTTATATTAATTGAGACAGGCTCCGTACGGTTGACCTTGTACAAATACACGCAAAAATAATAACTCACTAAACACTCCATTGGTTTTATTCGTTCCATTCAAAGGTTATGCTAAAAAATTTTGGCTATTATTTTATGAATCCATCCATCCATATCCATACTAATTGATATAATTTACAACGGAGTTTATTTTTATTTTTATAATGTATTGGCGAGCCCGACAGACGCTGTCGTGCTCTAAAAATTAAAAATCTAGGTCCCGATTACAGCGCCCCCTACCGGATCCTATTGTGAATCTAAACCATTCTTGAATCCACCAGAACACACACAATTTTTTTTCATCAAAATAGGTCAACATTTTAGGAGGAGTTCAATTATATACACACGAACAGAAGAATTATATATACATCATTCGAATCAAGCATCTGACATCAGGTGTAAGCAGCAGCAAATGCAGCTGAAATGGAGCACGCTTATCTAGAAGACGCCTTATCACGGGAGAAGTGAAGATACCTAAATTGTATTTTTCAGGAAAAACAAACGACGTGACGTGTATAGAGTTCCATTCCTCAGAGATACGTGTTATAAAAGTGAATGCAAAGTGCCTCGTCGGCTTGGTTGATATCTCCACCATACATCGGTAATGTGAGTTCGTATTTCTGCTTGTCCGGTGGTAAAAAGGAGAGGGACGAATTATTTAGTGTAAATCTGCTACATATTTACCGAAGTCGCTTCGCGGCACTTTCGCACTCGTATTTCGTTATAATTATGTAGATCCAAATCATGGCATAGAATATTTTTCAAATAATACCTTGCCGGGTATTGAACATGGGACCTCGGTATCCTTACAAACGAAACTCACGTTCAACCCACTATACTGACTAGACTTTCGAATTGTAATTATTCTAGACAAATACTAAATTTCTAATGTTAAATATTGAATGTAAAATCATAAATTTACATTAAGTTAATTCGGTTTGGTATTCCATATAATAATATATAATTAATGTAATTAAAAAACTAGATCAAGCTTGTTTTGCAGAGGATTTTTATAATTAGCTGTTTATTATTGTTGAATTATGTATTTTTACTTTTTATTACTTACTAAATGTTTTTACACGACTTTGTACATTTCAAATTCGGTTACGAATCTATCTATAATAGCATCTTGTTAGATCATGTTAATATAATAATTATCGGTAGACAAACCCACATATTTTAAATTACCAACATCCCCAAGCCAAGTAAGTTATGCTTAAAATATAATATTTTTGTTGTACACAAGAAAGCAGTATACAACTATACATTACAATTAACAACATTTCAACTAGTACAATCGGTGATCTTATCGCTATAGTCGCTATTTCTTTCAGACATTTTTTTAAATTCCTCCTTCTTTAAATTTAAACGTGAAATTTGGGCTATTATTTGTACCAACATTCCTGGAATAAATGCATAATAATTTTGTTACCTAATCCACCGTAAAACTAACATTAATAGTAAGTCATACTAATAACACTAACCTCTAAATATCTTGTCAATATATGGTACATTATATGCTCACGTGTGTGAGTTACGGCTTAGACCTAATAATTGATACATAATATGAAATATGTAACTTTTAGCTGTTTCTTGTTTTGTGTGCAAAATAAATAAATAGACAATTTTCAAAATATAATAATGGGTCGGTATTCAATGCTCAATGTTTAATATAATTATGTATCTACAAGGCAAATTTAAATATACATAAACATACTTTTTAGCTAGTGTTATGAGCAATATACAGCGGTCCACTCCGCGGCTGATTCCAGATACCGAGATCATAAAAAATAACTGAAACTTCTTTTTCGAAATTTAACATGCCACGAATGAAATCCGGAGCCTCTGCGTTCTAGTATGCTAGGCTTATCTTGTTGAAAGATTTAAGATATATTTAATTTGGTTTTAAGTTTCCTTTTCAATGTCGAGTCATCGTTCTTAAAATTCGGAAGGTAATTGTCAATGTCATTAGTGTTAATAGCGGTCAATTAATTTGCACTCTAGTGTAGGAGATGAAAAATAGTTACCTTGTTATTATTTGAGAGCATTTATCTTTAAGACATCAATGTTATCTACATATTAATATGTGTATACATTGTTTGTACTACAATGAAGTGAAACATTTATGGAACATGAAAACTTATTTTCAGGTTTCATATTAATTATTTGCCTCTAGCCGTGACCGTGACTTCGTTCGCACGAGAACAGTGAAAAATCAACTTAGATATTTTTTCACCTTACAAAACGCCGAAGCCACTACATTTTTTCACGAGCGTTACAAATTATAACGTCATTTTTATAACGAGATAAATACCGTATTAATTACAGTTTAAAAAGGAATTAAATTATTTCTATCATGATATTTCAAAGGTATTGTTATATGTGCAAGTACCCTACCCTATTGCACTTTAGTTGTTATATTTGCTTCTAAGCAAACTGACTCTATGTACATATATTTGTATATAAATATGTATGTGTATTTTTGTTTACTATTAATATATGTATATGTGATTGTATATATTTCAAACTATGCGCATTGAATACCGACCTACTATTAGATATGTGAAATTATCTCCAGAAGGTTGTGTGGAAGAATTCGCTGTTAGCAATAAGATCGCCGATTGTACTAGTTAAATGACTGTAACTCGTGTGTATTATTTTCTTGTATTTTATTGCACCCATATTCTATTCTGATAAACGATCCAATTAATAGTTTTATTTTTGGAGTACAGCAGACAAGTTATCGTTCAACCTTATGGAATATGGTTACCGTCGCTTATAGATGTATGCAACGTGTTTCCAGCCTTTAGGATGTGATAGATTTTTTTATTTCTTTTGAATAACAATGGTGTGATGTAAGTGTTTCCATATCATTCATTGTTGAAATTCATTCACATAAATCGATATATGGAAATCGATAACAAATTATATTTGTGACTTTATTTTTAAGATTTCCCGTCTTGCAGATATAATTTATGTTAATGTTTTCAAGTTTGTAATAAAATTACGCCTGGTGGTATGGTATTTGCCCGTCTGGATGGCTACCAACCCTGGTCTAGAGTAGGCCGCCATAACAACTTTGAGTTGTGTTCCGGCATTGGTGGCCAGGATCAATTCTCCCTTTAGAGAGGCCATAGGCAATCGTAACCGCTTTCCATCAGGTGGGCCGTCTGCTTGTCTATTAAACTCATGCAATAAAAAAAGTAAGTGGGCCATCGGAACACCAAATGATACCATCTTTGTAATATATCTACTATCGGGCAATTCTCCTTGTTGGCGGGCGATTGTCCAACGTGCATCATTGGTTGCAAAAGTTAAAAAAAATCCTTTTTAGACTGGTGCTAGATCATTCATGTTTGACTACAATTTACTGCACTCATTATTATTAGCAAAACAGCAGTTGAAACGACAAGATTCCTAAAAAGCTATACATATATATATATATATATATATATATATATATACATATATGTATATATATGTATATATATATATATATATATATATAAAGAAAACCTGCAATTCTGCTATCGCAATTTCATCGCATTGTGAAAATATTCAAAGTACGATTCCATTGTGATAGTGTCAAAATTCGTATTCTATTAAATCCACAATATCTTCTCGATGTCGTCACGGTGGAATAATAGTAGAAAAAAATATTATTGCCACTAACACAAATGGCGTCGGCCGAAATGAATATTGAAAAGGCTACCAACATTTATGTCGCAAGTTTTCGCTTTTAAATACCACAGGCACGATTGAGACGACAGTGTCCGGCGATTTTGACGAGATAGTAATAGCAGAATTGGTCTCCAGGTTGCAGCGAATGACGCGCGAGCTTGGACGCAGGAGAATCACCCAAACTGCTTTTTAACTGTTTTTGTTTTTCATAAAAATCAATGATTTGCTCTTTGGCCCATATAAATAGGAGTCATCGGTATGTATAAATAAGACAAGTGTGTAATAATTGCCTTTATTGATTCGACTGTCGATACAATCATTGATATAGTTGTACCGAGCTTTACACCGTCATTGAATCAATGAACTTTAATTTACCACATTATTGGCCATGCTATTAACTGGTCAACGCAGAATCGTTGAAACTTAAGAGCCCACCATATCCACTTGCGTATTTATTTATTGATGTATGACTTCTACATCTAAATTTACTTATACAGGTGTTTGTTTGTGATTTCAGAATATATTATACCACAGTGTACTTTGTAATTTATAGGACGCTCAATTATAAATTACTGATTTTATAATTTTCATCTATCAATTGAAGGGTACAGGCAAAGAACAGGGATTGTCACAAAATTTATTTTTTCTATATAACTGAACTTAAATATAAAGACTTGATGTGTCTGATGCCATCTTGTACCAAGAAGCACAAGTATTTTACAAATCATTAGAACATGATTCCAAAACTAAAGATGCTGATGACTGAATTGGATATTCCTTGTTTTCTGTTCTTCCAAGATTAACTAAAGAGTCCATCATAACTACACAGTTATATTAATTAAATAAACATTTAATTAGTTTTAAGTAAAAGTTACTGCATACGCCGATCTCAATAAAAAATATATACTTCTAAACTTTTAATTGCTTTTTTCTCAAAATCTATTTATTAAGACATTCCTTGTTCTTTGTCTGTACCCTTCAATTTGTCTAAAAGTCTACAGGTAGATAAATAAAGGCTCTACATATTTCAATAAAAAAATTTAGGCATCATAATAGGATTTAATTTAAAAATTTTGTGATCGATTTTGACATCTTGTTCAGAAGATAATAATGAATATAAAACCCAAGTCTCATGGGAATGATGACGCGGACATAGCTGACTGTAATAAGGCCGGTAATATTATATGGGTTTGAATTTTGGGCCCCTAAAATGATTGAGCAAAAACACCCAACTGAGACGAGAATATTTAGATGGAGGCAAGGTGTTGACAAAAAACTCTCAATCAAGATGAGAATATTGAGAATATTGAGATAGTTGTGAGGTGTTGACAAAAAACACACTCAACCGAGATGAGACTGTTGAGATAGATGTGAGGTGTCGACAAAATCACACTCAACCGAGTTGAAAATGTTGAGATAGATGTGAGATGTTGACAAAAACTCACTCAGCAAAGGCGACAATGTTGATATAGATGTGATATGTTTTGAGAAAAGATCATTATCTAAAGAAACTAGTATATAATGGGAATCTTTGATAGTAACAGAAAACCCGTAACTGAAAATTTGAAGGACGAAAATCAAGTTAGTATGGTAATTTAATAAGAATGTAAAGAATTTATATTACAAAACATGTTAAACTGGAAGATTAACAAGCTAAAGTTAACCAAAAAGACAAGGATAATATTGCAATGCGATACAATTACACTGGCCTTGTCTAATTAATCCCAGCTGTTCCCAGGATATGTATTGTTGAGTCTTATGTAATTTAATCCTAATAATTTGTTTTGTCATGCAAACGTGGATTTAATTGGATGATAAATGATGAAATTATTAAGATATATTAACAGAACAACCTTGACAGTAGTTGGATACTTGGCATTGTAATATGTCCTATATATTAAGTATCATTTATTTAAAGACTAGCTTTTACGTGTTACTGTATACGCATTTATTATTTATTTAATTCCGGAATGAAGTAAGAATGCAAATATATCCCTGAAAATAGTGTTAAAATTAATTGCTAACAAAAAGCGCAACTATGTGAGTGCTCGCATGATTTTTAACCGACGTCAAAAAGGAGGAGGTTCTCAATTTGATTGGTTTTATTTTTTATTTTTTTATCTATGTACACCGATTACGCTGAGATTTATGATCCGAATTACGTGATACTTTTTTAGTTTGATGTGGAATAGTTGTCATTTGGTACCCTAAAAATTTAACATAGTTTGGCCCAGTAGTTTTCATTTTATGAACAATTTTTTATGAAAAACTTTTCCGTTCCCATTTCTTGTTATATTTAGTTTATATCTGTAATTTTCGACCGATGGCGTTACATGTGCTCTATTTTTATATTTCTTTACAAAATTATATTTTAATATTAGATAACATATTTAGACACAAACGAGACGGATATGCTTCATAATTTGTTGGGCCCATATTGTAAAAAAGATGAGAGATTTTTACTTATTTTGTTATTTTTTATAATTGTAGTGGTTTTAGTTATTTTGGATGAAATAATGTTGTGATGTAAGTATTTTCATATCATTCATTGTTGAAATTCATTCACATAAATCGATAACTTATTTTATTTGTGAAGTTATTTTTAAGATATCTCCGCTTGCAGATAGAGAATTTAGGGTTAATGTTTTCCATTTTGTAACAGAATTATAGTGCATTTGCCCTTCTGGACGGCTACCACCGCTGGTCGAGGGTATGCTGCCATAACAACCCTGAGTTGTGTTCCGGTATTAGTGGCCAGGTTCCAGTCTCACTTTAGAGAGCGACAGCACATTGCTAGCACCATTGGTGTTATAAATGTCCATAGGCGATGGTAACCGCTTTCCATTGGGTGGGCCGTCTGGCTTTTTACTGTACTCATGCAATAATATAAAAAACATAACGCCTTTTTAAGCCATATCTCAACTCATTACATTTCCTTTGCCTAAAAGTTGCCGTCTCCTTTAAATTACTAAAGAGTTTTACCATCTTTAGATACTTTATAAGTATCTTCTAGTTGTGTGAATAGATACCTTTTAGGTAAGTGTGCTCCGTCTTAAACCATAACTCCGCTCCACAGCGTGATTGTGGTCAAACGCAAACCTATAATACTGTTACGAGTTACGGGACTCGAATTAAAATGCCGTTGGAGTTATTATAGAGTTTATTAGAACTATACAAACATGTATAACACAGGTACAAATATAACCGAACACAATAAGTCCAAACGTAATTCAGAAGTTCGTAATTCAATAAAACGCGCAAAGTCCGTCACTGTTAGATTCCCGATTGTAGTACACACGTCTCGCTTCGATCGTGGTTCTCGCTCGACGGTCTTCTCTCTCCATCAAGCCATCGTTTTATACTGCGCAAATGCAAATATGTCTGCCCGGCAAGCGTCGACGTAATTTCCTAGAAATCATAATCCGCACACCTGGCTAATTATGTCTGCAAGTGGCCATAAACGAGTACGATAGGCTGTTCTCCACAATAACCAATAAATAAGTGAACAAAAGAAGACGATCATAAAATGATTATAATTAGTTCAAATGCCGACGGGTAATAAAATGTGTTTTTACAGATATGCAGGTGCATTTTGTTTTTGTCTTTTTTGTTGAACTTAAGTTGTAACAGTACTATAAAATAAAATAGTATGCGAAATTCCAAGTCTAATCAGAGTTTTTTCGTAAACAGTACCACAAATATGTACAGGTTGTGCGATAATGTTAGGGCTGAATTCTCGCCCTAAAAGTGATAAATGAATGAATGAATATGCTTTGGTTTTTAAAAGATAGTTACAAAAATTTTACAGTACAATAGGTGGTCTTATCACTATTAGCGATTTCTTCTAGACAACCTTTGGATGGACAAGAAATTTGATAACAGGGTTATGTTGCATTATTCCCACTACCAATTTAGTATCTTATAATAAATCATTTTATGCATACATGATATGACATACATGTAATAAATAGGTCTTTACCTATAAAATTGCTGTTTTAGGCAAAGACCTATTTAATTACTAATATATTTTTTATATTAGTAAAATATAAAAAATATACTAATAAGATATATGTAAACCAAATATTATACAATACGCTTACATAAATAATTATAAAACGAGAAAAAAGCTAATAAAGCCAACTCCTGGTGCATACTTAAATTGCGCTATTTAATTACAGCTCTTATTCCTTTACAAGTCCATTAAAATAGGCAGTGACTTGGCTAGTTTGATATTACCATTTAACAATAATGATATACTTTCTGCTAAGTTTATGACAGCTAAGAGCACATTGAAAAATCAATCACAATATATTATTTTATTTACAAATATCTATCTAAACAATTCTAGCTTTATTAATATCAATCTAACAGGGAGTAAATGGCTCCACCACTTAGGAATATACCAAATAACATCAACGCTGCATTCTTGCCCATTCGCCATATTCTGGAATGGAAAAATGGTAATAATATCTTAATATCGTAAAGCCGACTAAGTCCAATAAAACAAATTCGTTGGCCCTCTTTGGTCCTGTCTGTACCCAACATTAGAACAATGATTCCAACCTTTTGAGAAACATTGTCCTTAACTTATAAGAAAACAAAAATGTCAACAATCTCCAGTCAGTTATAGTTAATTTTATATGAAACTAGACTTTTGCTGTAGTGTAGTTTTCGGGATAAATTAGTGTAATTTTTCGGCTTTTGTAGGTCTTTGACTCACATCAAACGATCGTGACAGCTCCAATAGTCACATTTCACTAAACAATTGAGATTTATAACACAAATACATAATTCCTTGTTAAAAAACAATCGAAATCCTACAGTTATTATTCACTTCTAAAAAGTATTACAAATTCTTGGAAAATAAATTTGCATAACAAAACATCACCTGTAAGATCCCGTCAAACACATTCAAGTATTTTTCATCCATGCCCTTAGGCTGGGCGCTAACGGGTCACCAACCACAGCCACCGGTGGCGGCCGCACGAGTGCGGTGAGTCCTTACAAATTGTACGTAAGCGTGTGAACCATGGAAGATCTTTTTCCATGGTGTGAACTGCTTATCGCTGGCCACCGGTGGCTGTGGTTGGTGACCCGTTAGCGCCCAGTCTATAATTAAAAATAATAATAAAGCCTTAGCTCCAAAATATTGTACATGTACAATTTTCATTTACATACCGGCTGTTAGTGGTTTGTTAGACTTGTTAGATGTTAGTTGTGATGATAGTGTGTTAATATTATGTTGGTAGTTACTTGAGCTAGTATTATGTTAGTAATTATTGGTTAATCTCGATTTTGGACCCGTCTTCGGGTGAAGGCCAGCTTTTAATTATAACAGTATAATTCACAAATCTTTTAGCTGAATACAAGTCAGATGGTTTGGAACTTTAAATTACAATCTTGGTGTAATACCTTGAATATTTTTCGCGTGGCTCCCGCCACGTTACCAGGCACTCGATAAATGGTGGAAATACGAACGCCATAAATGCCAGAAAAACGTTGCCAATCTGTAAAAAGAAATAGTTACATTTAAATACCTTTAGTAGATAGATAACTTTATCGTACACCATTACAAAAACTTATAAATTACTATTATATCACTAAAATACTACTTCTACTACTCTATAATGCAAAAAGGGCGTCAACATGTTAGTCTTCTTTTATATTTCAACTAGCTGTGCTCGCGACTTTGTCCGCGTGGATTTTTGTTCGCGGTACCCTAAAAAATTGTAGCTTAAGTTACTGCTTATAACATCAGCTATCTGCCAGTGAAAGTCCCGTCAAAATCGGTCCCGTCATTTCAGAGATTAGCTGGAACATCCAGATAGACAGACAAAAATTTTAAAAATTGATTTTTTACATAAGTAACGTATATATTTTCATAGTTTATGCATTTAGTAAAAAGCTGTTATTTTGACATTACAAACAGACACTTAAATTTTATTTATCTTAATAGATATGGCTTCACATCTATTCCCCTCCCCCTATTCTTTCCTCACTATATCATCTTCCTATCTTATTCACCCTATCCTATCTCCCCTATCATATACTTGAGGCTATCGTCCATTAGCAACGGTAATCACTTCCCATCACATGGATCGTCTACCTGTTTGCCGGCCTCAGGCAACAAAAGAAAATATGGTCCGTGTATCATCTGATCTGTAGTACCTATCAGGTATACAGATACCTGTTCAGAATAATTTATAATGTTTTGAATTAATTATTTTTGTTCAGAATTTGCGCCCTCTAGCATTGCCTCTGGTGGGTTTTCTTAAATTCCTAATCTACCTTTAATACCTTCAGAGGAAAAGGCTCATTGTCAACTGTCATATAATAATGTACTTCAGCGAATCACTGTTCACTGCTGAACGTAGGCATTCCCAAGTCTGGGTCTCATATTCCGGTACACCTTTCTCATCCAGCCCCTATCGGCGACCTTATAACTAACATACAGTACACGCAAAATTTAAATGCGTTTCGTGTGAAATTAATTCCGTGAGCTTGCGTAGATCCAGTACAATGTTCACGTTTAGTACTTTGCGTAAAAGAGGTGGCATACGAGTCCAGATAGTGGCCGAGCGAGAGCGCAATACTCTCACTTCTCAGCACTGTCTGTGAGCCTTATAACTATACTGTATGCAATGACGTGTACGAACTTCAAGAGCGCATGAAGTGCTCGTACGTATCTCGGAATATGATGGACTTACAAAGAACATGATCCTTATCAACTGTGGGAATGCAACTGATGTTCCTGTTATCAGTATTACGTGAATTAATCTGTAGAAACGCTCCCACGTGCCACGTTTCCTGAAATTTAATAAACAAGACGAAATGTAAACTGTGACTACAATACAAACATTAGTTTTTATACGCCATTAGGGCTTATTTTGAGAGCAAGCAACACAGGTTATATCGCATTAGATTTTTATCAAGGCGCTATTCTTCCCCGGAAAATTTGCTTCATTTTATTTCAGAAACTATTACATTTTCCGGGATAAAAAGTATCCTATATCCATTCTCATGTATATGTGCCCAAAATATCGGTATTGGGTGGCTATATACCCTATGTACCACTCAAATATCTCAAGATCCAAACAAGCTGAAGGTAAAACTTAATTGACTGTTTGGGAGCATGTATAATAAAGCTTAACCATCCCTTCTCTGTTCAAACATACTCGGCATGTTTATACATACGCTGTTAGAAAACAACAGGTGGCAGTCCTCACTTTGATCCCAGAAACGTGACATTTATTCGGAATGAAACTATTGTTAACATAGCTGACGGCGACACAACTAGGACAACATATACAATAATATTAGCTCTAGCCAGCGGTTTCGCTTGCATTGAAAACGGATATGTATGTCATGAAGTGGGTAGTCATAATTTTTAGAAATGCCGAATGTGGGGTGTTGATTTAAGTCTTGTGGGGGGTTTATGATGTTACCCCGTTAGATCGGATGACGCACATGCCAGTGGATCTCTAGATAGAGTTTCTGGATGGAAACTAGCGTCATCAAGTGGTCCAGGAACATCAAAAATTATAATTAGTTTCCGTTTAGTCTACTTAACTTCACTTAGATGGCGCTGTGCAATATCGTTGAATAAATACATCGTGCTGACGAGATCTTAAGAGCATAAATGAAACCACAAGTGAATATCGCACACTTTTATTATTATTATTATCATCGATGTCATGTCATTGTCGTTGCCATGTAAATGTATTTGTTAGTGATTTGCAAGGGTGGCGCCAAATGCGATCGAATCGCCATCTTTTCGACTTTATCCATCTATCCCTCAAAAACAGTCACTTTTTCTGGATGAAAGGTATCTACTATATTCTATACCCCTGACAACGTTACGTTTATTGCTTGGCGACTGACATCTCCAGTATCCTTTTTCCATAGTAACATTGTTCTTAAAGAAGGACAAATAGGAGCAAACAATAATACAATGGTGGCGTAAACGGGGGCGGTGGGGGCGGCCCGCCCCGGGTACCAAGCACCAAGGGGTGACAACGCGGTAACGACTCACACGCGCAGCTCAGCTAGTAGCCACTGTCGCTGGTGCGTCTAATAGCATTTGATGTTGTTTAGCTTGAAACTCTGCTTATGTCAACATAAGAAGTATTTCGTGGTATAGTTCTAAATCTGCCAAAAATCTATGATAAATTGATAGGAAATTATTTTGGCGATTTTACGACTGAGGCGCCACTTGCATTTCTTTTAGAGTTTCAAATCTAGCGCTTTGTTTAAGATTTTTTAATTATATTTGTTTCGGTGAGGATATTTCTTACCTACTTAAGATTCACAATGGACCAATAGCGACTTATAAATATTTCCATATTGTCTATCAAAATGGACAGGAATATAATTTTGATAATGTTGATTTACTTTGGGGGTGGTCAATAGAAAACCGCCAACCCATGCTACGCCGCCAGTGCAATAATATTACCTTTTATGCCACTTGCCAATGTAGTGCCATACTACTCGGAACGGCACCCAAAATTGTACAGCAAATGTCACACAGAGCATAATTGCTAACAATATTTGAAGTATTGTTGGGAATCTGAGGAGCAATATAAAAAATCCTGGTTTAAGATATGATATGTATAAACATTACTTAAATTAAAGACATGATTAATTAAAACTTAAATAAACCAAACATTAGAAAAAATGTCAGTGAAATATTTCGTAGAGGTGTCGAATCTACTGATTTTATTGTAACCCCGTGCAGGAACGGAGAAAGAATACGATTTCCTGCGTTGGGACGACCTGTAGGGTATTTAACCGTCCGAATGGATACCACCCCTGATCTAGAGTATGCCGCCATAACAACCTTGAGTTTTGTTCCGACATTAGTGGCTAGTTTCCAGTCTCCTTTGAGAGAGCAGCAGCGCATTTGTAACGCTTTTGGTGTTGCAAATGTCCACAGGCGATAAGTAACCGCTTTCCATCAGATGGCCCGTCTACCTATCTGCTGAACTTATGCAATAAAAAAAACCCCCAACAATCATTTTTATCTTGTTCAAACCAAATTTCTTTGCATCTATCAATCCAGAATTTATCATCACTACACAGATCAAATCTTAAGCGAGGAGTTACTCTTTTTACATATAGAATTGAATATCTCCCCTAGTGTTTTAAATAAAAAGCTAACAGAAAATACACACGGAAAAAATACAGTCCTCAGTTAGATGTATAACAGCCGCCTCTAATGTCTATTTTTTGGTGATTTGATTAAATGTGCAGTTGAAGCTGTAATAATCTCTAATATGGTCGGCTGCGACAGACAGAAATTAGGTATTAGTCGTCTCTTACGACAGGCCGTCCGGCCGCAGGAAATTGTATTCTTTCTCCGTTCCTGCACGACGACACGGATAGCCCTGTACAAGTTGTATTATTAAACAGTTATATCAAAATCCTTTCAATACTTGACGGCCATTGTGGTTGAGTGGGCTACGCCTTTGCCGGCCTACCTCGCTGCAACGCAGAGGCTCCGGGTTCGGAAACTAATTTTCTGTTATATACTATGATCTGGGTGTTTGGGATCGGCCCCAGAGTAGTCCGTTGTATATTACCCATAACACGAGCATAACTTGCTTACTTTGAGGATTATATAAGGTGTGTGTTTGTCTGCCGATTATTAATATTTCCATTGTGACTAATATATATATATATATATATATATATATATATATATATATATATATATATATATATATAATACGTGAAGCAAAAATAGCAAACTTTGTACCCCTTTTTACGCAAATTGCGCGGACTGAGGAGTATGATATTTTGCACACTTATAGTTTATGTAGAGAAGGAGTGCAGAATGCTAATATTTTTTAAAAATTATCCATAATAATACATTAAATCAATTAAAAAAAACATTACACACACTACCATATATTTGACACATACACGCATATATACTCTTTTGTTTATTGTTAAAGTCAAATTAATAGTGTGGCCTTGGCGAAATCTGTGATAATAGAAGTTATGGCAGGTAATAAGGTGAATGGAGCGCTAAACTCTTTTATGAACAGCCAGAAAGTGTCTGTAAAGGCACGCTTGGCTGTCCATAAAGGGGTGTTGGTTCCAACCCTAATGTATGGCAGTGAAAGTTGGGTATGGCAGAAGAAACATGAAAGTAGGATAAACGCAGTTGAAATGAGAGCTTTGAGAAGTATATGTGCGATTAGCTTGAATGATATGATAAGGAACAGTGTGATAAGGGAACGTTGTGGATTGAAAGAAGATGTTACAACAAGAGTTGAAAAAGGAATGTTAAGGTGGTTTGGACATGTAGAGAGAATGGATAAAAGTAGAATTACAAAACAGGTGTATGACAGTATTGTGAATGGTAGGGATGTTGCCGGTAGACCGAGACGTACTCACCATGACCAAATATCAGTAGTGTTGAAGAGAGATCAGTTAAAAAGCATTTCAAATAAACGTACATGTATGAAGAGGATAATGAAAGTAGATGAAGCGAATGTTGTTTGTCAGGATCGTCACAAGTGGAGATCCATAGCCTCTACCTACCATGGGAAACAGGCGTGATATTATGTATGTATGTAGTCTTTGACAACAGAACCGTAAGGTCGGATTTCGACCACGGGCGACCACTAGTATGATTACAAACCTTCCACTTTAAATACTTACACATCTAGTGGTAAATGTGTGGTGATTGGACTCCGACACGTCTCGCCCCATCCCCAATATCCAAAGAATCCGATCGCCGACAGTGATATAATAACTATGACCATTCCTAAAACAAAACGACTTAAGTTGCAGACATCTTTAATTTCTTCATTACTCAGCAATCAAAGCTTTAAATATTAGGATTTACTGATAAGAATGCCAGTCAGTTAATATGACAGAGACCATTTTCTCTCAAGGTTTCACAGTTAGACGACAAGCTCAACGAATGGCTGCGAATCTATTGGTATTTGAACAGATAAACTTTCTTTTATTAGTACTATAAAAGATACCTAACCATCATTTTATATTAGAAGAAGTAGTTAGTATTCAAATGCGAATCTATTTCTCGACGTCGTCAGTCTATCAATATCCACTGCTATCCATAACTATCTCCAAGCGACTACTATTTACCTTGTGTAAGTTATCAGTCAACCAAGCTGGAGCATGATGTTTGCCAAAATGTCATCTTCAGTCCAGAACTTATCTAATCCACTAGCAATTATTATTGGTCCTTTTAGATAGCCACCCAAAGAACCCACTACCACTTGAATTCTTGCTACTTCTATCAGTAACTTTTGGTTCTGTTACAGATATTCCTGCTATCTCTACCTAATCTATTTTAAAGAAAACTAATATTTCAATGTTTACTTACCAAAATACAGAACAGTGCTAAAGTACTTGGGTTTTCTCATATTGTTCTCAACGGGCAAAGTAAATCCTATTCCGTCAATGCTATACACGAAAACACCGCAAAACCTCAAAAGTCCACGCATGTCTTGCCACCCTGGTCTATCGTATATATTGCTTCCTGATAGCATGCTATAATATATTGTTGTAATAACAGCTACAACTAAAAAAATATTTTTAGTGTTATTTTTTTAACATTATAATGCTAATTTCTGTAGCCAGGTGGCTTGTCATAACAAGCAACTAAACAGGGAGTTGAAAAGACATTTGCCTGTCTGGGTGGCTAATTATGTTTTTATGTATGTTCAATTGTAACTATTTTTGTTTCTGAACCTATTTTGATAATTTTTTTGCGTTGGATTCAGTAAAACTTCAAATGGTCCTATATACATTTTATTGCAATTAATGAGTTTGGGTTTCGAATATACAGCAGAATATCCGCGTGAAACGGTTAACCTCAATCTAATCTTCCCTATCCTATTCCCCTATCATAGGAGGGACTATCCCATCCCATCAAACCCATCTGAAAGACTAAAAATGCGTTAATGTCGCTTCTGGTATTGCAAACGTCCATTGACGACACTCACCACTGTCCATGAGGTGGGCTGACTGCTTTTGCCAGCTTCGCAATAAAAAAAAATACAGAGAAAATGTGTAGTTTTTGCGGTTTTTTTAGCCATAGCTTTTTTCTGAACCGGTTTTGATCATTCTTTTTGCGTTGAATTCAGTACAGCTTTTAGATAGTTTCAAACTAAATTTCTTTGTTATTGGATACCATACCATATACGTAATTTCAAAGTGAAAAATATTAATTTTTTAGAAAAAAAGCAACAGATTTCAAGAGTAACTAAATGGTAAAAAATTAATATTTTTTATTAAGAACATATTTATCTTTCACTTTTTAGTTACTCTTGAAGTCAGTTTCTTGTTTGCTATACTGCTTCCAAGCGTTTATTTTTGACGTTTGCATGTCTATCAATTTACATATTTATTGACAGTAAAGCCCACATGAAACAAATGACATAATTGTCGTAGTTTAATGTTGTGGGTGACGTAATAGTGATGTTCTGCGACTCATCTAACGCACAGACTATTAAGCCGTCGACACTATACATAAATAAATCGAGAGTAATCGATTTGAAAGTAAATGTGCTCTACTTTATTATATTGTTTTAAATTTTTACAAAAATGGCTTATTTAATTTATGTAAAATATGTTCATTGAAATGTGCGTATATTTATTACACGATATAGTATTTTTAGCAAAAATATATGTGAGTTAAATTGATTAAAACTTATTTATAAACGAAGTCGATTTTTATAACAAATTGGGGTGATAACGCATTAGAACGTTACTAATTGATCTGTCATCGAGCTGTTAAAAGTAAAATAAATGCTTGGAAAGGCTAAAGATTTGTATATTCTAAAATATGTCCACATCCTCATTTATAGTGATTTCTTTCATACAAACTTTAAATGCTAAATCTATAGCAACTTCATTTGTACAGAATAATGATTCAGTATTTATATTTACCACCCGTGCGCAGAAGGTTTGCCGATAGCCTCATGATGTCACGCGTCGATGGTCAGTAGGATTGACAAAAAAGGTTACATAAATAGTTGTTGCTAAATGATAATAAGTAATACAATACAATAATAGTGAATAGTCATCAGCAAACCTTCTGCGTGCGGCTTATAAGCACGACATACCTACAAATATGTCTGCGATCAACGAAAACGGAGCCAAGTATTTTAGGTTCCTAATCAGGCATAATATCATCAGTGGTATCATGACTACAAGAATGTATATTCTTATATTAACATCATGTAGCTTTGTCGTAAATCCTTCAAGCATCTGAAAAAAACATTTGTATTGCATTTTTTTTAATATCTTCCGTAGCTTGATTAAGATGTAAACTTGTCACCAAGCGTGGTATTTTGAAGATTACCCCTCCCTGAACGGGTCACGAAGTATAAGGTACACTCCCTTACCACATTTTGGAAGATATAAATTGAGAGCATTTACATACAACAACTCCGTGTTACACAAATCTTAATAATAAAATTAGGAATGTTTCCCAAAAACTATAGGTAAATTAGCTTCGAGAAGTTTTTGCGTTAGTAGTATTTGTATATTTCTACGAATTCTAAACTTGAAATTTAAAATTCCTTGTACAATCAGCAAAAATGAAACGAACCTCCGTTACATTTTGAAGAAGGAAATATATTTACAGTTAAAAGTCGATGGGGAAAGTCAAATAAATAATAATTATTTACATTGGTAATTGTTGTGAGGTCTGACTTTGTTTCGAGTTTGATGATTAATTAAATGATTGATTTCATTTGTGGTTCATTTTTGTTATTTATTGTTCAGTGTTATTAACTGTTGTTCATTATTGTTATTTGATATTAAAGCTGTTAATTAAAAATGGTTCCGATGTTGAAACGTGGTCGAGGTCCTTGACTTCCCAAACTAGAGATGTTTTGTATAATTTGTACAAATATTTCGAAAATGAGTGTAATAGAGCAGTATTATGGCTCCCGCTGAATTAGAAATTTCAATAACTTCCATCAGAAAGGCGCTATCAACAACAACAATTTAGTATTAAAATTATGTTTAACTCAATATTTATTATTTTATTATCGTTTAATATTATTAGTTTCATATTAAGTACCTGCCTATTTATGTACTGACCGTACACTCCTACAAACGTAAAAACGTCTCGAAGCTAATTTACCTGTAGGTACTTTTATTCAGATAAGGTTTCGTAAATGAAAAATATGAATCGCATACAGAAATTATTGATCTTAAATGTAGAGGTAAGCGATTTGATAAACTAACCGGCTGTTGCAATGATAGTCTATTATTTAATTGTGATCTTACCTGTTTTAGAGTATGTGCAATTATAATTTCATAGATACAACATGTGCCAAACATTTCAACTAACAAACAGATGTCCACAGTATGCCTGAAAGTAAGGAAAAATATTAGTAGCTACACAGCAGCTGTACAATTTCTAAAGCTAGCAAATGACATTGTTTTTGCAATGAATTTTTGTGCATGCATTCTCTTGCTGGGCATTTGCTTATGTATTGTGTTTACTGTTTGCAGTAGTGATGGATTTACACTAGGGGCATTAGAGCCTAGTGCCCAGGGCGGTGAAATTTTCGAAGGCGGCAAAATTTGGAATGTCAGCAAAATATTTTTCAACGTTCTGCTATATAAATCAACTAATTTCAAAAATTGGGAAGTTATTTTCAACTTCCATCCCAAATCTTAAAAACCGAGTGCTCATTGGATATTTAAGAATCTAGTTACACTGCATAGATAATAGGGCGGGCGGTTTTAAATCCGTTCCTGACCGTTTGTCAAAACATGTGACAACTGTATTAAAATAAGGTACTGCTCCCAATAAGCATAATAAACAGTTATTAAATAATTAAAATAGCATGCCATTGAAGGTTATGGCACTACACCAACACTACAAAAATTGTAGTGTTTGTGTAGTGAAATTTTTTAGTAATCCGTTGCTAAGTTTTGATTTTATATAGCTGACATAATTATGTTTGTTTTTTCAACTGTATGAATATAAATAAATAATTGAGTCTGTCAATTCACAAGCAAAAATAAATAGAACAATTAAAATTGATCGCACAAGGCGGTAATCAATAACATTATATTGGTACAAATGCGGGACTCGAATTAAAATGCCGTTTAGAATTACTATAGAATGTATTAGAACTATACAAACACGTATAACACAGTTACAAATATAGCTGGACACAACCAGTACACGAGTACGAGTACCAGTAAACTGCACGATTTAATAACGCGCGCAAAGTCCGTCACTATATAGCTTATCGAATGTACACGTCTTGCTAATCGTATCGTAATCGTCGCTTGACTGCCTGTCTCTCCGTTCGGGCATTCCTTTATACTCAGCTTACAATATGTCGCGACCGGGTAAACAATGGTTTCCTAGAATCACACCTGGCCACTGCCCATCAAAAGGATTACAATACACAATAGGCGGCTTTTCTAATTACAAATATTAACCACAAAGTAAACAAAAGAAGTCCAAATGCGAGCAGGTAATAAACTGCGCTTTTATGGTCGGCAGGTGTGCATTCACATTTATCGCCGTGCTTCCTGGAATTTTGGCTAAGTTGTAACAATATTGTTTTCTATACTCAAACTTCTTGAACTGTATGTAATGTTATGCAATATTCTATTCTTCTCTACTTTACGCTATACTACTTCACTCAACTCTACTCCTTTTGCTTCCATTTTACACCACTCTAGTAAATTCATCTCGACACCAGTCTTCTTTACTTTAGTATATTCTGTAATAGACTTTTTCCTTTCAAAGAGTCTTAACTTTTGTTAAATGGACTGTAACAATTTTAACACAAACTTTTACCTAAAACTTTTGCTGAAACGGCGAAATCCCTTCCAAGGGCCAGTAGACGCCGCTGCTTCAGCCAGATCAGGGTACGAAAGCTTCGTTATCCTCAACCTGACGTATAGGGTCTGAGCAGATCTTACTAACATCTGTTGGCATAACATCCAAATCCTGTTAATGGGACTACCTACATGGAGTTAACTATCACAAAATCTTACATTTTCACAGATAAACATTGTAAAAATTCACTTACAAAAACATTAAATCAATATTCTTCGGATCATAAAAAAATGTTATAAAAATTGTAATTTTGATTTCATCTACTTTGTTTTCTTTATATACTGTATATCCGCTAACTTCTCTTAAACCACGCAACGGATTTTTAATCGGTTTTCACCATCAGTTACGTACAATTTTTGCGCTGAATGTTTTTGTTTTTTATAGGTATGTTTATTTGTTTATACAGGTGAAATTTTTCAAATGGGCCTTCGGGGCCAAATCCTAAACTATGCTAAATAGCAAAAAACACTCAAAGGAGTCTTGAGGCCAATTTTGACGAAAACTAAAGTGACATCATTAGGTTTTTGAAAAATTAATTACCCTTTTCAGGAAACGAATCGGCTGATTTTGTAAAAATAAACAGCCTGTACTATTATACCAAATCATAGCGTAGCTTGTAAGGATCAATTTCTGTGAATAAACATCACACGGAAAACCAAGAGAAAAGGTTGTTTTGAACCAAATGTTCTATATAATAGTATATATAATAAATAACAGCCCTTAAGGCCCCACTGTTGGGATTGGGCCTTCCACTATAAGGGAATGGACAGTATATCCGCTACGCTTGTCCAGTCCAAGGCGGCTTGGCAGGTTTGACACGTCAGATATCTCGATGTGCAGGTTACATCACGATGTTTTCCTTCACCGTTATTAGCACGTGGTAATTGTAACAATACGCACATTAGGTCAGAATAATGCCTAAGTGTGGTGCATGCCGTTCCGATTAGGATCGAACCCGCGTCCTTTGAGTTTCGGACGCGTGCGCTAGCCATTACGCTACCACGACTTTGTTCTTGTACACGTAATTTTCCATATATTTATTTAAACCTGAAATTGCAGCGGTCGTTTATCCGCACTTTATTTGAACGCAATCAATGTTTACCCATTCGCTGATTTGATTGACTGGGGTAAAAAAATTAAATTACTAGCTGTCCCGGCAGACGTCGTCCTGTCCGGAAAAGCTTCAATCGATATGCCGACAGCAGCGCCACCTACCGGGTCCAATTGTGAACCAACTCCGAAGTCTTCTTTGGCTCATGCACAACAACTTTGCTAAAGATCATCACATGATCAAATGTATAGTTTACGATTCTATAAAGGACATACAGACAAACATTCATTTTTATATATAAAGATTGATGCCTATTAACAAATAAAATGAGGTGAGGTTTAATTGAAGTATAAAAATGAAACACTTTGTTCAAAAACAGCCTTGGTTTCCCGTTTGACATTACTTCACAGAAATTGATAAATAATAATACAGATGATTATTTTTTCAAAATCAGTCGATTCGATTCCTGACTAAGGTAATAATTACCTAATGTAAAAATAGGGTAATAATCAAAGGAGTCTCGGGGCAGATTATAGTGAAAAGTAATCAATAATCGATTTTACAAAAATCTAACGACACCCCTTTAACTTTCATGAAAATCGGTCCCGAGACTCTTTTGAGTATTTTTCGCTATATACTTCCGAAATTGGTCCTAGAGATCTATTTGAAAAATTCATTCTTTATAACGTACCATCATACAATGGGACACAATGCCACCAATCACAAAAGTCATGATCAATGACGTCCATAGTCCACCGTACATGAAACCCTGATGGATGCTCAGGACACCAGCTCCCAAGCAGCTCTTGATGAGATGCGCCGTAGATTCCACTAGGCTGGGAAATTAAAATTGAAGGTTTAGAGAAAGATTTTTAAGGACAACTCCTGGAATCTCCTACAATAAGTTGGTAGATAGTTTATAGCTCATCAAAATAAACAATTACATACAAAAATGCACTATTACGGTATTTATTAATACAAATGTAGTATACTTAGCCAGGAGGTAGGGCATTTGCTCGACTGGATGGCTACCACCCCTGGTCTATTCTTTTCTCAATGGCAAAGTGAATTTGTAAAGCAAATACCTACACAAAGTCACTTGGCCATTTATATATTTACTAGCTTTTGTCCGCGGATTCGCTTGCGTTAATTTTATCCGTATATATAAAATGGTACATTTTTACGAGATAAAAGTCTGTAATCTATCTCTGGGCCAAATTTCATCCATTTCTGTTCAGCTGTTCTGGGGTGATTGAGTAACTTACATATAAAATTTCGTATTTATAATACATAGTATTTAAAGTATATATGAGTATATGGATTGCATGGTATATCAGTAGATTTATGATATTGGTAAATACTTAGTAGCATGTGGATAAATTCTCTCCGCGTTGAAGTCGTAGTAATCCCTCTCCGTTCCAGGATAAAAATCAAAATTCATGCTTTCTGGTCTTTCAAGATAATCACTGAAAGTGATTGATTCCCTTGGCGACTCCTATTAAAAATAAAACACATACACTGATTGAAGATTTGCAGTATTTCACCTAACAATAATATGTGCCTTATACATAATATCTTCAGGCTGTAGCTGGGGCTGCCTCGATTCTGCAGTTATCTCCCATATTCGCGGAGGCATATACTGATCAATTTTACATCATCAACCGTAAGAAAGCCGCGTCTTTTTACTCTACAGAGTCCGTTCTAGTACCAGCAATATCCTGAGGGTGTTCGCTGAAAGAAAGGACTCCTCTTTCCTTCGATGCTGGGTGAGGCTTTAATCTAGTGTTGAAGGGTGGAAATAGGTCATTCTTTCTGCTTTTGTGTTCTATTGTATCTGTCCTAATAATATACGACCAAAAAACAAAACTGCGTTGCGCCGTCTCATTGTAGAAACCTACCAGCGCGCACAAGTTGTATGTTGATTCCCGTTTAAAATCTCCTTTTTTCTTTTTATCAATATCAGCAGGGAGCAACTCCCACTCAGTAACGATCCATCTCATTACCGAGCTAACAAAATAGGTTCAGTAAGGTTGGCGATCGTCGAAGCAGTGGTCACCCGATCACCTCCAGAACAGGAACATCCTTTAGGAGGGCGGCGAGTCTGATAATCGCGCGATAGGTCGGCGATGCGTCGCGTGCGGCGTCCCACAGGGATCGGTCCTCGGGCCGGTTCTTTGGAACGTCGGTTATGACTGGATCCTTCGGGTTCCGGTCCTGCCCGGGATAGGGCTAATCTGCTTTGCGGATGACACCCTATTCACGGCACGCACTGCGTCATTCGCGGAATCCGTGGACCTCGCCAACGCCGGGTTGGCGATCGTGGCCCAAAGAATAGGTAGGCTGGGCTTGAAGGTCTCCCCCGCGAAAACGGAGGCCATCATGTTCGATAGGCGGTTTCGTAATCCCCCTGCGGACTTGACCGTTACAGTCCAAGGGGTGGATATTCGTGTAGGTCCCCAGATGAAATATCTGGGATTAATTCTCGATGGGAAATGGCTGTTTAAAGCGCATTTTGAGCAGCTAGTTTCCAAGCTCGTGAGGTCCGCAGGCGCCCTCTCTCGGCTCCTTACGAACGTGGGAGGACCGGGGACGACGACTAGGAAACTCTACATGGGCATCCTTAGGAGTATGGCCCTGTACGGTGCACCCGTATGGTCCACTGCACTTCACCGTCACAATAGGACTTTGTTCTGCCGCGCACAACGGGTCCTGGCGGTGAGGACCATCCGAGGATACCGTACAGTGTCGTGGACGGCGTCGACCCTCTTGGCGGGCGATCCGCCCTGGACTCTCCAGGCGGACGTGATTGTCAAAGTTCGGCGCTCCCGACAGGATGCCCTCGCTCGTGGCCTGGTCTATGGCCAGGCCGAACTCCAGGTGATCAGGACGCGGAAAACCGCGGCCATGATCCAATCTTGGTCAGTAGATTTGGAAAACCCTGTTGCTGGCAATGACAAGGTGGAAGCGGTTCGACCGCAGCTGTTGCGATGGCTCTTGCGGAAACGCGGGACCCTGATCTTCAGAATGACATAGATACTTACCGGGCACGGTTGCTTCGATAAGTATCTGTGTCAGATTGAGGGCTGCTTGCCTTCACCCCAATGCCGCCATGTGGCGCGCTAGACACGGCGTTACACACGCTAGTCGAGTGCGCAGCATGGGCACCTCAGAGGTTTGAACTCGACACACTAGTAGGACCGATCGATTCGGTGAGCGATCTGGTGCAAGCCATACTGCACAGCGACGATTGGTGGGTGGGCGCGGCCAATTTCTGTGAGACTGTAATGTCTCAAAAGGAGGCCGCGGAACGAGATAGGGAGAGAGGTGGAAGTGCGCATGCGTCTCCCGGGCGCCGACGTCAGTCGGGAGCCCGGAGGCGCAGGTATGCGTATTATCTCCCCCCCTGAAATACCGCTGCAGGGGCCCTCTGGCATCTAGGGAGCAGAGGAGCCTTCACCCCTGTTGACGAAGTGAGTTTGCCTCTCCCGGGGCACTCTCAAGCAATTGTGCGCTAGGATCGGTGTGGGCATAACTAAGTTCTGTATCTCATGCGTTTCCTACTCATAAGCGCGGGGCACATGGGAGGAGGGTGGTTTTAGTGGAGTATTGATTAGTCGAGTCTCCACACAAACCGGCTGATTATTGTTTGGATTGCCTCAGTGGAAAGCCTCCATGATCAACAACGGTCTAATCCCTAGCAAAGGACCCGGTATGTGCGAAATGCATTTCTGTCGCCTGAAAAAAAAAAAGTGGTCACCCGATCCATGGAAGGGAAACGCCTTGCCGCATGTAATAGCATCGCACCGACGATACGCAGTTTCGTGTTATGGCCCATAAATTGTAATGATTGGCACCAAGGAAAGTATGTAAGAGCTGAAATACAAATAAGTATTATTTTTATAAAGTCAGGCTACATATGGAGTACGTACCCTTAAAATGGGCTGGATCATTAGCTTACCAGATTTTCTTAGCTAACTTACTTATTGTTACAATTACCACATTCAAGTATTGATCAGGAATTTGTTACCCATTTTATCTGCTCGAAACAGCGATAATACGTTGCGTTGTAAAGTACGAGCAAATCTTGAGTACGTCTCTGAAGTTCGTACATGTGGTGCGCTCGAAATGGTATATAATGCCCGGTACAATTCTTTTAGTACTCACCTAAGCCTACGCACATGTTTCGGATCTTTTTCGTAGTAACTACGCTGTATTGTCTTGATTAAATTGACACTATCATAATATTATCAATATGATATTTTTTCAATATTGACCTCATTTAAATAGACATTTTATGTAATTTTCGTATAATTGTATTTTTTTTGTAAGTAATTGTTTGAGCCAATTTTGTTTTATTATATAAATTCTTTTTTAGTGTAAACGTGATTGATGTATGTATTAATTATGTGTTTTATATTTAAGAACATTATTCTATGTTTCCCAAACAAATTAAATAAATGATAATAAGACGATCATTGATTCCTACTATTTCGTGGACCGCTCAAGTTGACTCAAGATTTGTGGCGGGAATTATACGTAGGGTGCGGTTAGATCTGAGAGGCGAGTGTTCTAGACTATCAGTTATAGAACAACATTACAATTTGATTGAAACTTTTTTTTGACGCAGGGGAATGTCTTTCCCTGTGACGCTATCTTCGGGCATGGGAGGCTTTAAACCGAGGGATGTGTGGGACTCTTGAATGGACGTATTCCCACAATGGCCTCCAAGCGGAGGACACGAGGAAGTCAGTTTGTCAACCGTCAAACTACCCACTAAACTCGAACTGCGATCCTCTCCTATGCGCTTTTACCTTCACTCGAGGCGCATTAAAGATTTGTGCGTAGTATACAGAGATTAAAAAGTAAATTTAATTTGAACTCATATAGGTATATTTAGATACGAACAAAGTTTGAATAGGTATAAACTTTTGATAATGCTTACCGGTAACTTTGTTGAATCTTGTTTTTCATCCTGAAAATTATAATTATATATTCATGATATATGAAATACACCATTATGTATTTTTTCACGGAAATCGCACTTTAAATTCATGTCTTCTGCATCGTGTAATAAATCGACTGATGCGATTTCTAAGCGCACGGGTCTACAACACATGTTGCATCGTCGCGCTACTGCCACGCTGTCACCGCCCTGTTTCGAATTTTTGTTAACAAGCGGGTGTCAGCGGTAGGGTGGCAGTTTGGGAGGATGGACAACACATACACATAGTAATTCACAAGAAAGATACGCGGTAGCGGCGCCGCCAGTGAAACGGTATTGTGTGGGCGTGTCGGCGATGCCGTGTACTCGAGCGCTAATTAATGAAATCTGTTGAACAGTTTCGGAGCCTATTCGTGATCAACTGTTTATTCTGGTCTGGGTGTTTAAGATTGATCCCAGGGCTGTTCATTGTAATGTTCATAAATTTAAGGCACTAAGGCAAGGTCAACAGTAGACAGTGATTAGATGAATATTTGTTTGCATATTAAAAATCTTATATGAAAAAAAGTCTAAATTCTTTAATTCTCTTTAAAATCGTCTTTTTAATCAATCAATCAATATCTTTATTTGTAAGAATTTAGTTTATACAGCTGTTATACAATTGTAGATGCACAGTAGGTACATTCTACCACATCGTGGTACCTATACAAAATTTACATAAATATTCTAATTCAGAAACATGTCAAGTAATCTTTAAGAAGAAAGATATTATGAATTTAGAGATAGCATCGTATTATAGTAATAACACTAATTCCGCGTAAATCTAGTCGGTTTACGCAACACTTTCTGAGAGCCTTAACATAGATATAAGTTTGCAGTGAAACTTCTTTAGAATCGCTGTGATTTGAAAATCGACGGAACGAAAAAGCGACACTAAAAAGAGATAAACACATATGATTCAACCTTATTTAATTCGAAATAAGAAACATTTCACGTTACTCGTTAGTATTAATTATCAATTTAAAAGATTTCAAATGAATTTTACCTCTATCTGTACTATATACTTAAGGCAGATATTCTTTTATATGTAGATCAAAAAAAATGTGCGTAACAGTGCATTGAATTTAGAACTTATAATAGTGATTTAAAATGTAATTTAGATTAAATTATTACGAATAAGGGTCAAAATACCTAACGAGAAATGCGAAAAGGAGTGTGTGCAGTTGTCTACTGAGCGTTGTAGATATAATTATGTTCGCTTGTATATTCTCTCAAGTTTCACTTCTACTGCGTGTGAACTGCACACACAATTTTTTTTTCCATTGTGTAAAACATACCCTAAATGTACGAAATGATAAGGAACCTAGATTTTTATTATAATCAATATTTTTTTTATTTTTTGTTCGTATATGTTTTATATAGCGTTTTAATGATGCCCTTTTCAGTAACGTGAAACTTTAAACCAGGACTTGAAAACGTTATCAATTATCTTTGAAAATATAGGTAACTAGCTGACCCGTGCCCACTTCGCTGGGCATCAGAAAAAAAAACACTTATTATTAATTACAATCAAATGTACTGTATGTCACTCAGGAATAATGTAGCTTTCCACTGATGAAAGTATTTTCAAAATCGGTTTAGTAGATCCAGAGATTACCCCCTACAATGTCACAAACTCAGAAACTTTACCTCTTTATTTTTTGTTGAGTTTAATTACCTACTAAGCGAATTCAAAATATTTCCCCTTCCGTACTGCCCGTACCCCAGTGACGCCTACATCGCATAAGCCTATCTAGCCGATTAGGGTGCGCAGCGACCACGCAACATTTTTCTAATACTTACGTTTTTAAACTTACGATATCTTTCGAATGAAATGTCCGAATTGAATAATTCAAAAAGTTATATAGAGGTATTGAAACAGTCTTGAATATCAAGTAATTTATTTTGATAAGGATGAATACGAAGATACAAATAAAGAGCCTTTTCTACCGGCGGCATTTTAATTACATTTTTAAAATAAAAGTACACTTATTGTGGCATAACTATAATAGTTAGACATATACTGTCCCGACACTTTTTGTAAATAATGATGTGTTCTGCAAAGTCGTAATACATTATTTTATTCTATCATCAATAGTTTTCGCTGCGCACGCGATTTTAGATAATTTTTTACACTTTGGGTTACACTATTAGAGTTTTAGTAAGGATCCCTAATTTTTTTGAAAATACAATATAGTCTATGTATACCGGAGATAGTGTAGCTTGCCAACAATGAAAGAATTTTTTAAATCGGTTCAGTAGTTTCGGAGATTACACCCTACAACGTCACAAACTTTACCTCTTTATAATATTAGTATAGATTACCGGTATTTTCGAAAAAGATACTGCCATACCGGTATATTTTTTGCCGTTAGTTGGTAACTTTTATGATTTTAACGTTATAATATAACGTTAAAAATCGTATGTATAACGTTATACGTATCGGTATTTTTTACGTTATTGCAACCGACGTTGCCATTTTTAAGAATTGGCTTTATTACGATTGCATGTTACCGAAACAATCGACAAAAACAAATCTAAATATTACGCGCGCTTTTAGCACAGTGCTGTTTAACAATCTTTGCGAGTGAAAGAGAGCGACGACAGTAACATAATATAGTTATAACGGTAAAATTACCGATGAAAATAGTATTAATGTAATATGTTTTACCGGTTAAATGGCTATAAATAACGGTAAGTTTTATAACGATATTTATTTTTTACCGATATCTGAAATTAGCATAAATAACGATACCACATTTTTACCGGTATTTCAAGCACTGCTTGAAAGTCTTCTCCTGAAAAGTTGTTAAGAAGTCATTTGGTCGAATAGCCTTTTACAGCTTCATATGTTATATTTAAAACATTGGACACTAATAATTTATAATATTAAGAATCAGGTTATTTTACCTCATCTTGCTTGGACATTCTCCTTCATTCAAATTCCAGATGGCCGCCTATCTCGAAACGAGAACGACATCATGATAAAAGTCAAAGTTTGTACTAGTTATCTCCTTTCACATCAAGACGTGAAATGAATTTATGGTCTGAACTTTCAACTTATTTTAATTGACGATAAATATTTTGCCTTTATAACGTCGTCCTAATATTTCACAATGACATTTGAGAGGTTTCAACTTAAATAACATTTTAATAGGTTTCCATGGCAAAGGTTTTGTTCTTTTGTGAATAATTTTATTCTGTTATCATAAAAATATATTTTATTTAAATAAATTAAATATTTGTATCAGCTTATAGTTTTAATTTTAGCATACTTTGATTAATTAAATATATAATTGTGTACATGTAGCGTTCGACAACTATTAATTTTTGGTATTGACAACACTAGGACGGCCATTTTAGGCAGCACCGGTGTCAATACTTCAATTTGACAGCTGCACACAAGGGTCTTGCTCAGACGATGTTATTATTGTATTCGTAACATAAAAATTATATGTAAACCAATCGGAATATATTATACCAAGTGATAAATCATGTGTTTAATATCCTCTATATCACATAACAGTAAAGGGGCCCTCAATAACCACAACGTCATATGAGGTTCCAAATACATTTAAATAAAAAAAATTATCTAAAATATAAAATCAAAGACAAACACGACCCGTTGAGTACGTACGCCCATATTTCGTTTATTTTATTTATCTGTAATTAAAAAGCTGCAGATTATCTATGGCTTGTGCCACGTTCCATTTTTAAATTAACTCTTACTAAAGTTTTCTAATGCCTCCTACACCTGGTATATTTTTAGTATTTATGGATGTGTCGCGCAGATGTAGCTAATAATAATCGGCAGACAAACACACACATTGTATATCCCCAAGCTAAGATAGTTGTGCTTGTGTTATGGGTGATATTCAACGGACCACTGTGGAGCCGATCCCAGACATCCAGACCATGGCAAATGGCAGAAAGTTCGTTTCCCAAATTTACCAGGGATTGAACCCGAAGCCTCTGCGTTCCATCGATTTCGGCCGGCTAAGACTTAGCCTGCTCAACCACAGAAGCCGTCAGCCAAGGATTTAATGCGTTGTTTAAGATGCGACATTGTTAATGACGTTAAACTTTGACAGATAACTCTTGTATATACAGTAATATAGTTAACTAACGGGTTATTTGTTAAAGCTTAACTTTCTCATTATCGAAGAAAATCAATGGGTACAAGTGTAAGGGTAGACCAAAAAAGAGATGGATGGATTATGTGAAGGACTACATGATGTCTTCTAGGACGTGTTCTTTTAGTATCTTACAACGCCCAAAATGCTCCGTCTGCCGTTCCACAAGGCGACCGCGGCCTTTATATTCTTAGCGAAAACATCACTAGTGGCGTCATCATTTTCAATCACACAACGCTCACAACGACCCATGTCAAGCGGTAGGTCGAAGTGGGCGTTGACCACAGGGCATTAATTCTCTCTATCGGTTGACATTGAAAAAGGCTCGATTTTGAAATCAACCAATGACATTTGTGTATTTCGTCGTTTACGACATCAACGCCCCATAATCCGTTCCACTAGAGTTTATGATTGTAACGTCCGCAAAAAAGTGGAACGGGAAAAATCGCGGTCGTGAACATGGTCGTTGTGAGTCCCTTCTGGAACGTAGCCCTGGTGTGATACAGGACGTATGCCAGAATAGAAGAGTATGGTAGAAATAGATATATTGCGCTGACTTCAAAGGAGTGGGATAAGGTGTAAGAAAATAGTGTTCTGCTCGTATATCTCCTGGTGAGGTCTTCAGCTCCTTAGGTGGAGTTAGGTAGGGTGTCGAGTTACTATCTGATCGTATATTAATTAGCCTTATATGCAGGTATGCACAGTTTCTGTTCCAGATTTGTATTCCGGCTAAACTGATTGCGTAGTTTTCTTCCTCCCAACTAGCTACGCCAGTAGTATTAGATCCATTTCTTAAAAAAAAATGATTAGTTGCCTATGTACAAAAATATTTTCTAGTTTTAAGAACATTTGACGTGGTAGAGACATACTGGAATCATTATCTTAATTAGAAAGAAAGAAAGAAAAGGTATTTATTATAACTACGTGCAATACAAGAATATTAAATAAAAACAATAAAAAAAACCATAAAGAAGTAGTTCTAAATTGGCTCTAGTTCAGCAAATTGCTTGCTTGTTAACCAGCGATAATCTTCCGCTATTCAATTCTGCCTGTGTATGTCACTAAAGGGGTTAGTGACATACACAGGCAGAATTGAATACCTAATAACAAAAGTGTTCACAAAAAAAAAGACAGAGAGGCAAAAACTTAGCAACAGATGAAAAAAAATCATTCCGACTACTTCTACTTCACTAAATATCACGTAAATAATACTGAAAAAATAAAAAAGGATAGTACAGTAAAAAACATAAATATTACTAGATTATAACATAAATATTATTAGATTACAGCTCTGAGAGCGGCTCGATCGATGTAATGATACCACGTTCTCGCAGAACATCAGTTTGAATCGGTTAGCTGCGAGCTAATCTATAATATTGATATATTATTGTGTTATTGCTATTATTAATATTGTATAGATATTGTTGTTGCTATAGACATATTATTATTCTTATCCGTGCAGGAACGGAGAAAGACTACAATTTCCTGCAGCGGGGCGTCCTGTCCACAACATAACAACCTTGAGTTGTGTTCTGGCATTAGTGACCAGGTTCTAGTCTCCCTTAAGAGAGCAGCAGCGCATTTGTAGCACCTTTGGTGTTACAAATGTCCATAGGCGATGGTAACCGCTTGCCACCAAGTGGGCCGTCTGCCTATCTGTTGAACTCCTGCAATAAAAACATTTTTTTTAAATAACGTATATATTCACAGTTATTTTATTTAGGAATATATATGATTTAAAATTAAATCATTAATAACAGAGTACTTAAAAATAAACTGAATTATAAATAAATTAATATAAAGTATGTGACAAATCGCTGCCAGAGGGAAGCGTACCCAGAAGGCTGGCTGCATTGCCACGCTGGATCACGGGTGGTATCAAAGAGTTTCTTACAAATTTGTTTGAAGAAACCCTTTGCCGATGGTCCCCACGGACTCCGAGTTTCAACTCCAAAAGGCACAAATATGTAATCCCTTCCTAAGGTTCCATATTTGCGCCGTTTGAGATCTTCAGCTGTTGAAGCAGCGTTGCCAACCCCTGAGTTAGTCACTGGAAGATGTGATGCCGCCAGAGTGTCAACGCATGTCGCGTCCCACATAAGCGGCCTTCTCATCTTCCAAGGAATAAGTGACATTCCATTCGGCCTCTTGCCATCGTCGCGCACCAAGCCATTGGGCTCTGGGATGGTTGGTACGCCGACGCTGACAAGAGCTCGGCGGATGATGTCATTGAGGTTGGCATGGCGAGATCTTCAACCAACACTATGTAAACATGATAATCCGTGGTGTCCATACGGATCCACCATAGTCCACACTGCCAGCGGTGTGGTACGCAACATGGAGCACCCAGGCGAAGGCTCGCAGCTAGCCGGAAAGGAGAGTTGTCTAAAACTGGACCTGTATTAAATGATGGGTGTGCCTGCAACCCCTGTCCAGACTCCCAACTGGCGACGGCTAAAAGCCGGGTGCGCTCTGTCGAACTGGTCGCTTCCCTCTTGCAGCGATTTGTTACATACTTTATATTCACAATTTTTTTTTAGTTAGTACATTAATTTATTTTACGTAATTTACCTACTCTAATAGTATATATATATATACACAACTTAATTTTCAAAAGATAAAACCTACAAATAGTAAATAGGTCCCAAATCACCGTCAGTTACGAACGTTCCCAAAACGCTGGCCGCATTACCACGTTTTATGGCAACGCTTATGCTTTGCCCAAAATACAGGCCAGGGTTTTGGTTTCGTCATCTATCAACCGTTTTGATAGGTCTCGATAAAGGCGATGGGCTTCTGGACTACTTTATATTAATTTCTTTATAATTTAGTTTATTTTTAAGTACTCTGTTATTATAATTATTTAATTTTTATGTATATATTTGGATATATAATATTAATATGTATTATTGTCTATTTTCTTTTTATTTATCTTAATTATATGTATTGTGTAATAACTATATATCCTAATAATTACATGTATTTTGATTTGCACACCACCACCGTACACTCTCGATTCCTGTTAACGCTGACCTATTTGGTCACCGCCTCTTTGTTTTTCTTTTTTCGTTCACCGCATCTGTCACTATATAATGTGCCATAGTCTACGTCCGACCGCTGTATCGTTCCAGCTGGTCCACTAATCGAAGGAACCGCAAGACGCGAAGAAAGGATCACGAGCAAGAAGTGCCTGCCGCTGCGAAGCGCCCATCGTTCGTAGCGTGTCTGGTGCGGCGACCTTATCCTGTAAGTCCTTTCCGTCTCTTTTATCCCCGCTCCCGCCCGCGCGCACGATTCCTTTCATACAATCCACGGCCCGAATGGTCTGGAAGAGATCACCCTAAAGCGATAAGGCCGCCCCTTCTTCCTGCCTTGACACGAAATGACTGTAAATGATTTACTCTAGGTGTATGTGGTGAACAATAAAGTATTTTCTATCTATCTAATCGTGTTTCGTGCGATGAGTGAGTTCTGATAGCCTGTTTCCCCCTATTCCATCTTCTCTATCCCATCCCCCTGTTCCAATCCCACACTCAGAGAGAAAGAAAGAAAGAAAGACATATTTTATTTAGGACAAAAACAATACAAAGTATTATCAAACAGTAAATAATAGACACAGAATAAGTCCTAAAATTGGACCTAGTCTCAGCATATGCTGACAATTAAGACCAGCGCTGTTCTTCCGCCTGGGACTAGCAAGTGAAGTCACGAAGGACAATACAACACACATAATAATGGTATTACAAACATCTACAGGTGACAGTAATCACTTTCAATGAGCTGGGCCGTCTGCCTGTGCACCAGCTTCACAATGAAAAAAACACATAGTAAACAGAGTCGGAGTCAAATCTTTAAAAAAATATAGGTACGGTGTTTGAGCAGCTACACAAAACGAGAATAGCTTTAAAAATCGATTTTTATAAGGTTTTTCATGTTTTCTAACCAGTACAGAATAATAATCTAATGTCAGTATTAACATCTCTTTCATTTAGTAGTGGTAGTTATAAATTTTACACCTTTAGTGCTTCCCTCGCATTGATCTTCGTCATCGCTTTGGGCACATTCGTCGTTTTCACATTCGTCTTTCTCCTCCTCTTCTTCACAACTGATATTCTTCTCACATTCATCTTCACATTCGTCTTTCTTCTTCCCACTATAGTTATTGCTACATTCATCTTCGCATTGGTTCCTGGCGCCGCAGCGGAGGCTATTGGAGATTCGGAGTAGGCTCTTTATGACTGGCGAATGATAGTCTTTTCGGTCTCTGTCACGTCTATCGCGCTCGTTTTTCTTGCCATGATCTTCGTGGAGGTCTCTATCTTCTCTTCTGTGAAATTTAATTTTGTTAATCAAATCAAATAGTGTAGATCGCCGATTTTTTAATCTCAGATATCAAATTTAAATTCGTTTATGTATGACACATGGCGACAAGATGTTCATCGAGATTTAGCTTTGTACATGTTTCACTTAATGAAGGCATACAAATTTCTTCTTTTTTATACTTAATCATGTTCATTTAATTAATTAATTCATTTGTATATAAAGAAAAAATAACAATAACTAAAAATTACGTAAACAGCTGTCTATAACACATTTCTTTCACATTTATATCCATAAATGTAAAAGCGACTTTGTTTCGATATTTGTATGTTTGTTTGTTTCTTCATAGCTCTGGTAGTGGACGGATTATAATAAAACACATAATTATCATATACGAGTAATTATAGATAGATAGATAGATAACATTTTATTGTAGACCATTACAGAAAACCTTATAGCCCAAAAATATTCTAAATGTGCACACAATGGGCGGTCTTATCGCTAAGAAGCGATCTCTTCCAGACAACCTGTGACAGGAATAAAACAAATTATATTGGTCAAAGGTGGTATAAATAAATATTAGAGGATATGTAGTTACTTACATATATTTTATTCATTTATAAACATATAAGTATGTAAAATTATACTTAATAGAATTACTTAATTATGTATTTTCCATAAAACGAATGGAACTTTTTATTTGAATTGATGATGATGATTGATGATGTGGTATTCATGGGTTTCTGATATGATACTAAGTTTACGCGAAATAAGCTGCATAAGAAGCTCTAGTATTCTATATTACGAGTGGAAAGATTAAAATAATATGTTTTACAGCATAAGTACGTACGTACAAACGTAGTACATAAGAAATGTTTCCAGAATTGAAGTAGTTAAATGAGTTCCCACAGTTGTAATTAGATAATTTAAACTTTTTAGTAAATATTGTGTGGTCATTCATAACTTTATTATTCTTAATTATTTATTTAGTGTATTTTATTAATAACTAGAGGTTATTAATAAACCCCGGCAGACGTTGTTCAGCCGTTCCAATTGTGTTCTGTTGTCCCAATTGTGAATCTAAACCATACGGGGACCCACTCAAACGTACATAAAAAACATCAAAATCGGATCAGGAGATTAGGATGATCCTAGAACCCAATCCCAGCGCCACCTACCGGTTCTAATTGTGAACCTAAATATTTCGGGGACCCACTACAACACACACAAAAAAATTCACCAAAATCAGTAAAGTCGTTGTCAAGTTATGCGCATACATACATACATTTCTACGATTCATTTGTATATACATAGATAGATAGATAGATGAAATAATTGGAAGGAAATTTGCATACCATCTTGTTATAGATAATATTAGTGAGTTCAATTTTCAAGTCTACAGAATTGAAAAACTAGATCTTTGGTACTTCTTGTGTTACTTTTAAATTGAATCATTTACATTTCTCGATCTTCAAGTTTGTCCTGTGAATCTCTATAATTTTTTTTTATCTCTGCTATCGCTATCGTCTCTTCTATCTCGATTTTCCCTGTCTTGGAATCTATACTGTTGATTTTTAACAGGTCTTTCCTTGTAATCTTTATCTTCTAATCTATAGCGATGTTCTTTGCCTGATTTTCTCTCACGATCATCTCTGTGTTCTCTCTTATCTTGCTGATCTCTATCTATTTTTCTATCTCTATCTTGTCTATGGTCATGATCTGGCCGTCTATCTTTGCTGTCTTTATCGTTTCTTCTGTAATGATCATATATTGTTTTTTACTTATAAAAAGCAGATATAATTAAGCAATAGGATAAGGAATCGTTTACTAGGGGAAATATATTTATTTAAAAGTTTTTGCATTCAAGGAGTTACTCTAGGCTCAACTCGTATTTCGCATTTCACTGGAGCTTTCATAGATAGATAGATAACATTTTATTGTTCACCAAAATAAACAAATACAAAATGCATAATAAAACATCAACAACAAAAAAAACAGCAGGCGGCCTTATCGCTAAAAGTGATCTCTTCCAGGCATCCTGGCTTAAATCTGGCGATGTAGATGGAACAGAAAAAAGATGGGATTGTACAATTTAAATATACATACTTACATTAATTTACAAATTTAATACATAATAGATCAAGACATATTTATAGAATACCAATATTTACGTATATACGAAATAATCTAAATAAATATATTTAGTAACATTATATATGACAAGCATTTTATATGGCTCTCATATTTTCTAGGATAAAAGTTAACGTATTATCATCAGTGATCTCTATAATCTCTACATCATTAGTTATGTGAGAAACGATTCATACCACAGACGAAAAAATAGAAACATAAAGATATAAAAAAAATACTTTAACAATTATAATTATTGTAGTATGAATAAATATTGAAATATAGATAAATATTAATTTGAGTTTTTCTTACTGATCATCGTCCCGATCCAAGCTGTGGCGGTCTTCACGATCTCTTGGTCTTTTGTGAAGATTATCCTCATGTTGATGATGTCTTGGTTTTCGGAACTTAGGTGAAAACTTCTTATTTTGTACCTTGAAGAAAATAATTCAGTCGATTAGCCAAGCCAAGTCTTGGTTTCTATTGCGAAGCTGGCCTTCTTCTAGCCTGTTGCAAGAGAGTCGCCTCATGAAAAATTATTACCAACGCGTGTAAATGTTTCCGACATTAGAGCCGAAGCCAACGCGTTGTTAGTCTATAAGATGAGATAAAGAGGACAGGATAGGGTGATGAATAAAATTGCTGAAAGAGCGAAGGAGGAGGACGCGTACGCGGACCCCGTAGGAGGCGTACCGGCTCTCGTAGACCCCCTGCTGTACGAAGTGGGTCACTCTGCTTCCCGGGGTAGCCCAGTTAAGAGCGTAGGGGCGTCATGGTACAGTAACTCTGTACTAGACCCTATGACACCCCGTAAAGACACAATAAATGTGGTGCATATTTAGGTTTCATCCGTGCAGGAACGCAGACATCCATGCAGGAACGGAGAAAGAATACAATTTCCTGCGGCCGGGCGGCCTGTCGTAAGAGGCGACTTAACAACCCACAGCCAGGTGGTAGGGTATTTGCTCGACTGGATGGCGACCACCCCTGGTCTAGAGTATGCCGCCATAACAACCTTGTGTTGTGTTCCGGCATCAGTGACCAGGTTCCAGTCTCCTTTAAGAGAGCAGCAGCGCATTTGTAGCACCTTTGGTGTTGCAAATGTCCATAGGCGACGGTAACCACTTTCCATCAAGTGGGCCGTCTGCCTGTCTGCTGAACTCCTGCAATAAAAAAAATAAAAAAAGGTTTAATGGGTAGTTCGGCGGCCGTTTCCCGCGACAGATTCGTTTTAGAGGCGATCGTGGAGAATCGGTCGCTGAGAGTCCCATATACCCCCGATGCAGGCCTTATGCCTGCATTTCGGCTCTTTCCCCGTAGGGCCCGAAGATGATGTCCAAAGACATTCCCCCTGCGTTATCATAAAAAAAGGAGATAAATAAATAATAGGAAGTCAAACACACACACTGCATATCTCCAAATTAAGAAGGCACGCTTGTGTTACGGGTAATATACAACGGATCACTCCGGGGCCTATCCCAGACACACAGACCATAGTAACTAACGGTGAATATTCGTTTCCGAAATTTACTATACCAGGAATCGAACCCGATACATCTGCGTTGCGTAAACTAGGCCGGCAAAGGCTAATCCCGCTCACCACAGAGACCGTGAGGTGAGACAAAAAGATCACACAGAAGAAATGGGTTAAAGGGAATTGAATATGGGATTGGATTAGTGCCACAAGCACGGGCACATGGGACTTGGGAGGCAGGTTCATGTTTAGTGAAGTATTATGGGAACGACTGTACCAATGAGTCCCACACAAGCTGTGCGGTGCTTAATCTGGCTGCGTAAGGACTAAATCCCACAAAGGATCCGGTAGTGTACGAAATGTATTCTCCCTGCTCCAACAAAAAACACAAAACACGATTCGCTCAAGACTAACCGTTTTACGTCGACATTCTGTGAGTGTCGTATCACTCCGATCGAATAGGCCCTAAGAGCTGTAATTAACTGATTTCAGCATGGCTCTACTATGTTCAGTATAGTTATAAGTATAGTTCTTGTAATGCAGGAAGACGAGCGGTCTCTACTAGTGGTATAGATACAAAAATCATACCTGGGACAGTTGTTTCAGTAACAGTGGTAGACTAAGCTCCTTTTCGTCTCTGTTCTCCTGGTACATGTTAGACTTGAAATTAGCACTCTTCAGGTGACCATGACTATCCAAAATAAGGACTAAGGGTTGGTGGTCATGGGAGGGCTTGTTGAGACGAGAGATGAGGTCGGAGTATTCATATGATGAACATAGTTGGATGCTCTGAAACAATGTATCAATTTGTTTTCAAAATCACTTTTGACTTTTTTTTATTGCTAAAGCACAGCAGACAGGCTGACGGCCCAACTGTCATGGAAAGTGGTTACCGTCGCTTATGGACATGAGCCGTACCAGAGGTCCTGCCAATGCGCTGCCGGCCTTGAAGGAGAAACTGGACCCTGGCCACTGATGCCACGGAACACAACTCGAAGTTGTTATGGCGGCATACTCTAGACCAGGGGTGAGAGCCGTCCAGTCGGGCTAATGCTCTACCACCTGGCATTGACTTCTTATGTTCTTATTCATATTGACTTAGAGTAAGCTTGTAGACTTCTTTAAAATTCTTAAATTTACTTTGTATTTTATTTAAATTTTGCTGCCAAATTTAAACTTTCACTCAAAGTTATCTTTTTCGCCTATTTACTAATTAATGTAAACAATTAATTAATAATATATAAAAAAATAATATATGTTCTCTATTATGGTCGGTTCCTGTATCTTACTATTCATTTACTTGCCTTAACCATCAGTATTTGACATTAGATGTAATGGAGCTTATGTCAAATTTTAACCGATACTAAAGCAAATGAGTGGTTAGTCAGATATAGGAATCAGCCATCAATCAATAACATAAATTGTTTACGCTTTGGTTCAATTTAAGATATAAAGAAAATCTTGAGCACATTTAATATACTGAATACAGGAAGGATATAAAGGGACTCACCAAATCTCTTTCAAGCATTTTACACGCCTACACAGCTCTATGTTGTTGTATATTATATGTATTATGGCCACTATTATATATATATATATATATATATATATATATATATATATATATGTATGTATGTCGTGGCCAGATCTTAGAATTGATCACTTCATGGTGCGGCCGACCATTTCATGAAATGGAAAATACCCACTGCCGACATCATGATATGGTCTGGCCAGATCCATGAACAATCAGTGTTTAACGATATGAACAACTAAACGCATGGCTACTTCCTCAATCATCATGTGGTCAAACATTAGTGTTCATATCGTAAAATAGTTACATTATCCACCGTTAGAGGCGTTGATATAGTTTTGTTTTTGTGATGCATCATGGCGGCAGACAATTATTGTGATAAACAAATAAAAGAAAGTAAGGCGACCACGCAACGAAAACCCACGGACTATTATTGGATTTCAAAAGATGAGTAAGTACATGGTAATTGCGCTATTTAAAAGCCAACTGCATTAAGGGATTTTTGGGTGGGGTATAGTTACAGGGCACTTTCATTTATTATGAACTGTTATGAACAGATCCGAACTTTTTTTTTATAAGCATCTAAAATTCATTTTATATCTTAAATAATAAATAAAAGTGCCTCATATCCATATCGCACCCGACTTCTTGTTCTTACAAGTAAACAAATATAAGTTCCTCCTTTATTTGGAATTTTTATTAAAACTCATATTCAGATATCATGGTCCAGACGCTGCTACGGCTGCAACCAGCATCTGGAACGGTTGGCGCGGGGCGGCAGCTGCAGCACCGGCGCCGTGGATCGGCCGGTCTCACACATCACACGTCACTTGCAGTCAAAACTCGATCAATCCTTTCACGTCATGAATATAAGGTCCACCAAAGCACAACCGAAGTCTCAACAGGCTCAGGCCTTTACATACACACATATGTATATATATACTTATATATATCAAAATACATATCTATATATACATATAATAAAACTGTAGATATCGAATTTCTGTACAATGAAAAAAAATGCTAAAAACCGAGTCAGGGAGATGCAAGAAGTGAAATAGAACTAATTTAGATTTTTTTCAAATTTTCTGTTTGCCTGTTGGTCTGTCTGTTTGTACCGGCTAATCTCCGAAACGACTGGACTGATTTAAATGAAATTTTCTATGGTGGTAGCTTATATCCCTGTTCAACATATAGGATCCCGACATCAGAACTTTTGATTCCGAAAAATTAAAGAGTTCCCATGGGATAGTTAAAAACCGCACCATGCGGACGAAGTCGCGGGCTTTAGCTAGTATTATTAATATATTGTACTTACAAGCAACACTAATACGCTGGAAAATCGAAAATATATTTTCGAATATAGTGTTGTAGACACCATTTTACTCGTCAAAGTCTACAGCACAAATAAAACCTGGTACAATTTCTATTCAAAGAAACTTTGCGGTTCAAATGTTTTAATTAATTCTGATTAATTTTTGTTTTCATGGAGATTTCTCGTTATTATAATGAATTAATTACGAAATTTCGTGTTATTTTTGATTGGGAAATTATCGTTTCAAAACATTTCTGATTTAATCGTGGTCTATTTTCGAGTATATTATTAGATGTTTTCACAGAATTTTACGTAGATGTCGACGGTGTTCCTGTTATACCACAATAATTTTATGTAACAACAGCCCATAAACGTCCTACGCTGGTCTCGGGTCTTCCATTTATTTAACAGGAATACACATACCCGCCACGCTTGACTATTGGCTGGTTCTTATATCTTGCATGTATTTTGACATAACTTATATGACATTACATTTATTTATTTTGACATTACCTGTATGCACCTTATGTCAAATTTTAGCTGATAGTAAGGCAAATGAACGGTCGTTAAGATATAGGAACCGGCCATAAGGTGAATTGGCGAGATTGACACATCGGTTTCTCAATGTACAGGTTCCATCACGATATTGAAGTGAAACTTCTTTAGAATCATTCTGAAGTGAAAAAGCAACACTAAAGAGAGATAAAAAGTATCTATAGGACTAAGCCTGCAAGAGAATGAGATACGAGTTTTACATTGTGCAGCACATATTAGAGAGTCAATATGACCGATGATTTAACATAGGGCCAATTTGGACCGAAATAAAACTGATAGTAACATTTTTTAGACTAAAACCGTGGAAAATTGAAAGTGATACTTAAAAAGTTTATTTTGAATTATAATATGTTGACGGATGTAGGCTAAAGGAATTATATTTATATTAATAAAAGTTAAATAAGAATTATGTGTGAGTATATTCTTTGAAGTTTCACTTCTACTGCGTATGAACTGCACACACACACAATTTTTTTCTTTCACTGTTAGCAAATGGTAATTATAGCAATATGCACATTAGGTCAGTAAACTGCCTAAGTGGTATATGCTTTCCGGCCAGTATTCGAACCCGCGCGACTAAGCTACCAAGGCTCATATGGCAATTTATAATGATTATATTTCTTATAATATGATATGATACTATTATTTATTTTAGCAATGTACGATTAATAGTAATAACAATACACAAGATTGAAGAACACGTTTAGAGGTTACTTTGCAATTATTTTCTATCGAGAAAATTTATCGAAAATGCGTTTTGAGTACATAGTTTCCCTCAGAAATATGATTAAGATTGACATATATTTTTTTCACCGCCATAAAGTATGTATAATTACTGTAACAAGGGCTGAAAAAACGATCAAAAAACGCTTTTTGTCTGTTGTCCCGCTGTTAAATCTTAGACTACATGGATGGTGCTACGGTCATCGATTTTCAAATTATATTATTTAAAAAATATCTTTATTTTTATTTTTATTATTAACAACTCTACGGAGCCTAGTTCCCTACCCTTTTTTACAACTTAATTCAGAAACAAGTTTTTAAAATTTATACACACTTATTTGTTATTGTGTGTGACATTTATTGGGTGTATGTTTGTGTTGTGGTGTACCTTAGAATAATTAATCATATTAATATAGTCTAATTTTAATACTAAACATACTAATGTAGAGTGTATCAGTTACATGCTGGTGTTTAGAGAAAGTACATGTGTAGTGTGTGCCTTATGTCTATACCTATACATATTAACCTAACTAGTGCCATGTGTGTTGTTTTTTCGTTTCTGTGTCTGGGTTATTAATTTTTAGGCTCTTTGTGTGCTTGGTTTGTTTGTGAAATGTGCGTGTAAATGCCATGTAGGGGTATTGCGCGTTGGTGTGAGTATGTGTGTAAGTTTTGTTGTTGGTTATGATTTTATGTGGTTTTATAATTTATTGTTTAATTGTTGTGACAAGGTGTTGATTGGGAAGTGTTGTTGAAAATTTTGCAATTGGTGTTAGTGATGATGGATGGTTTAGGAGGGGGATTGTTGGCCCTCCATTAGACGTTGGACCACCGTCATGACTCCCATGCATATCGCCATTTAAAAAAAATACTTTTGCAAGATCAAACCAGTCAATTTAACAGAATTTATTTGTCGATATGAGATATCAGCTATGCGATATCAAAACATAGCAACTGACATTGTTTATTAAATAAATGTTTTGCTAGGCATTTGGTGATGTGTTATGTATGCCAAATAATTGAAAATTGTACCAAAATATCGCACGCTTAATCCAGTACTAACATTGCAAAAAAGGAAACTTTACACGAGAGCCAATTAACTTTTTTTATTGTCTGAAGCAGGCAAACAGGTGGAGGGCCCACTTTATAGAAGGTCATTACCGTCGCCTATGGACGTCTGCAAAACTAGGGGCGTTGCCAATGCGTTGCCGGCCTCTAAGAAATGTTATAACGCCCTTCTTAAACGACGCCATGTAGTGGCGCAGAGGGAAAACCTCTGCGGGAGATTCTCTCCAGACCATTGTTGTACGCGGAATAAACGTTCTAGATTACCGTTGCCTAGTTGAGCGTGGGAGCTCCAGCAAATGGGGGTGGTGAACCTTCAGTCGATGGCGAGCGGTGCGGTTGTAAAAATGAAAATAAACTTTTTTTAAGCTTGAATATCACTATTATAATATGCATTATTACAATGCCTTTGTAGTGGATATTTCTGTTACTTAAAACCATGATTAGCGCTATTACATGTATTTCCATGTTTTACGATATATGACATCGATAGTCAATTTGGCAAAAAATTGGATAGTGTCAATATTGGATTAAGCGTGCCATATAGTATTGCTCCTGATATGTTTAATACATACATTAGAAATGGCATGTATCTGAAGATCATAATTTTTTTTGTGCTTTGTCATAAAATTTCTTGGGCACTTGCTAGGTTAAATTACTCAGTTGATATTTGATACTATTTTTAAATTCTTGATTAAAATAAAAAACTGAATCTATTATATTAATGTACTCTGTGAACTAAATTAACTTAAAAGTTAAAAAGAATTACAAATATAGGTCCCATGTTGCTATTGGTTGGGAACGTGCCCAAAACGCTGGATGCATGCGTTTTTGTCTTTCTGTGTTTAAGGTGGGGGAAATGTATTTTGCACACTACCGGGTCCGTTACTAGGGATTAGATCAAAGCGACAAGAGGTGAGACCACGAATGGGCACCAGAGTCAAACCGCCGGCTTATGTGGAGACTCGAATACTCAATACTCCACTAAAACCACCCTCCTCCCTTGTGCCCCGCGCTTATGGCAGGAAGAGCGTGAGACTTAGAACGTAGTTACGCCCACACTAATCCTAGCGCATCAGTGCTTGAGTATGCCCCGGGAAGTAGTGCAAACTCACTTCGTCAACATGGGTGAAGACTTCTCCGCTCCCTAGATGCTAGAGGGTCCCTGCAGTGGTATTACGGGAGGAGATCTTGCGCATATCTGTACCTCCGGGACTCCGACTGTCGTCGGTACCCGCGAGACGCATGCGTACCTCTCTCCCTTTCTCGTTCCGCGACCTCCTTTTGAGGTACATGACAGTCTCGCAGAAATTGGCCGCACCCACCCAATGATCGTCGCTATGCAGCATGGCTTGCACCAAACTGCCCAGCGAATCGATCGGACCTACGAGGGTCTCGAGTTCATATCTCTGCGATGCCCATGCTGCGCACTCGACCAGCGTATGAAACGCAGTGTCTAATGCGCCACATTGGCAACACTGGGCGGAAGGCAGGCAGTCCTCGATATGATTCAGATACTTATCGAAGCATCCATGCCCAGTAAGTATCTGCGTCATCCTGAAGGTCAGGGTCCCGCGTTTCCGCGAGACCCATCGCAACAGGTGCGGGCGCACCGCCTCCACCATCTCAATGCCTGCCACAGGAGTTTCCAACTCTCTCGACCAAGTTTCGATCATGGTCGCGGTTTCCCGCGTCCTGATCACCTGAATCTCGGCCTGGCAATAAACCAGGCCAAGGGCGAGGGTATCCTGTCGGGAGCGCCGAACTTAGGCAAGTACGTCCGCCTGGAGAGGCCAGGGCGGATCTTCGGATGGTGGCTGCATGCGTTCCCCCAGTACAGGCCAATCTTTTGGTTACATGATAGGTCTCGATAAAAACTTTCGGGACCGCCCAGCCCTAGAGTTTCACTGATATTATAATTGATAAGATAAGCTATTATTTATTGGCAAGCATTTTATAATTACAAGATCTTACAGTTCACAAATTACGAGTATAGTGTAGTGATAATGCCTTGCCATTTTTGGCGTGCAAAACTTATAAGAACAGATGATGTGCTATTTGTAATATATGTATATATAGAGACAACAAACAGATTTTTAGTCGTCATACGAGTTGATAATAAATAATATAAAATTGTTTTAAAACAGTCAACATTTAAAATTTGTCTTTAAAAAAATCTTGATTACTATTGTAGTGACCAAGGGTAAAACTTTTTGGCAGCGTAGACCGTTCTCAAGACTTTTAGAAAAGGGGGGGAGAGAAGAAAAAAGAGTTTAGTAGAGGACAGTGACGAGTTTAGTGGTGAGTTTAGTAAAAAGTTTGGTGGGCAGCTCAGTGAAGTAGTGTAGCGTAGTTTAAGAGAAGATCCAGAAGCGAGCTACAAGCGGTAAATTCGGAGGTGGTCTACGCAATATCAGCGACGCTATTGTGAGTGAGACATCTTATCGTCGGGACAGTGCGTGTAGGGGCAACCCTGCGGGGAAGAATCACGCACGGGTGTGAAGTTAATAAAAGCATTTAGTTAAAAAACTGGTGTTTCCTGCCAATCCCAAGTGCGTACCCCCTCGCACGTAACACTGTAATAACATTTGGTCAATAATAGTTTTCTAAGTCGTACTTTGAAATAGTTAATGTTCATTTTCTGTATGTCTAGAGTATGCCGCCATAACAACCTTGAGTTGTGTTCCGGCATTAGTGACCAGGCTCCCGTCTCTCTTTAGAGAGCAGCAGGGCATTTGTAGCACCTTTGGTGTTCTGAATGTGTATAGGCGATGGTAACCACTTAGCACCAGTGGGACCTCTGTCTGTTTGCTGAACTCTCACGCAAACAAAATAAAATAAAAAATGTTAGTTGGAATTTTATTGTAGATTAGAGGACCCATATCCAAAATACTTTTTCGTAGAAGTTTTGTTTGCAAATTCTATTTTGGTCACGCCTGTTACGTGTTACCACATCCGATAATAGTGATGGAAAAGTGAGTATATTGTTGCAAGCCGAAACTAATCCTTTGCAGGTGTCTTATGGCCCTTTGAATTTGAGTGATCTATTGTCCGCGCTAATCTCTTTCTTTATGTCGCCGTAAGCCGTCATAAAACCTTCTTTCCTGTGTTGATATTTCATGCGAATTCTTGGAAGCCATTAAACTGACCATTTAACGATTTCAACAACCAGTGGGTGGCATGTTGCTAGGAAGCCATGTCTAATTTACAAATGGATGAGGGTCGGTCAGTCGGGAAATGCGCTAGTCACGTTCTGACTGCGAACGAGGCGTTACCTAGTGCACTTTCGGAGGGAGCGATTTTTGTAACGACGAACTTTGCGCGATTTATGTAATAACGATTTTCTGCTCTACGGTTTGGTTTTGTTGTATTCCGCTATACTTGTAAGAACTGTGAATTACGTGTGTGTACTTCTAATAAATTTTGTGATAATTCCAACGGCATTTTCGACTTTACATCCTACAAAGCCCCTACAAATTCGTAACAATATTGTATTTTATGAAAAGCTGTCTACAACTGTCTCCGTGTTGATATGAAAATCTTTATAAATTTTCAGTTTAAAGGTTATCGAAACACCAAGACTCAACCGATAAAGCGTCTTAAAGGCATTCTTCAAGACAACATGCTCTCTCCTGGAATTTAAACGACTACGCTCCGCAATATGATATGTAAATTTCTTGAGTTTATCGTAGATTATAATTCAAGGAGTGAAAAGATAAAACGTCTTACAATGCTAATTTATAAGAATAATTCGTGCGTCTATAAGCATTGCCTGTTGGGATGGCTACCATCGCTGGTCTAGAGCAGCGATTCTGAAACTTTTTTACTCAGCAACGCACTAACATACTGTTTATAAATCCGTGATACCCTTACATACATAAATGCAAAATTTTTGTTACTTGAAGTGAAGGAAGTATCGGCAAATTTATTAAATTAATCATCGTTAATCTATTGGACGTATTTTTGTTGCGTGAGAACATACAAACAACTGAAAATTAGTGTGCGACTTGATCTTGGTGAGTTGCAAAGTTTATCTATGCGAGGTCGAATTGTTGACAGGCAACTTATCTCGCTATCCATATGAAGTGATTGTGAACTGTACCCAGATTTTACGTTTTCCATTGCAGAATGGCAGCACTTGTATATTTTCGATTAGTTTTTAGGTAACCCGAAATAAACGCAATTACCCCAGATATGCAACTCCCCCGGGTCACTTTAGATAAAAATATTGTTACATGCCGACAAAAAGTAAATGCACATCTGCCTGCCATAAGCCCGGTTTATTATCTTTTCCGCATTTGCACTTCTTTTGTTTACTTTGTGTTTAGAATTAGTAATTAAGAAAAATATTCTATTGTTATTGTACTTGTTTTATGGCCGTCATTAGGTAGGTGTGTCTAACTAATTCTTGTTGTTATTGTTTTGCGTCGAGGCATATTGTATTTGTACAAAATAAAAGGGATGCCTGAAGGCAGGGGTGAGTCAGTCAAGCGATGATTACGATACGAGCAAGACGTGTGTACATCCGATGAGCTATATAGTGACGGACTTAGCGCGTGTTATTGAATCGTGCAGTTTATACTGGTTGCGTCCAGTGATATTTGTGCCTCTGTTATACGTGTTTGTATAGTTCTAATAAATTCTATAGTAATTCCAACGGCATTTTGAATCGAGTCCTGCAACTCGTAACAATATCTTATTTGTAAATCTCGCGGCACACTTGACAGGTGCTTGTGACACACCAATGTGTCAGTCACTACACGGTGGTTGAGAACCGCTGGTATAGAGTATACCGCCATAACGACCCTGAGTTCTATTCCAGCATTAGCAGCCAGATAGGCGACAGTTTACACTTACTCTTTACATCAGCTGAGCTACCTACCAGCTTCGCAATAAAAAAAACTCATTGTAATGCTTTAATGAAAAATAACATGACTTCTAATAACTGGCACGAAAACAAATGACAGATCTCGAGGTAAAAATAGGAATAGCCGTGAAATACGAGAATGTGACAAGGGTACAGGCAAAGAACAGGGAATGTCTTAATGAATAGATTTTGAGATAAACGCAATTAAAAGTTTAGAAGTATATATTTTTTATTGAGATCGGCGTATGCAGTAACTTTTACTTAAAACTAATTAAATGTTTATTTAATTAATATAACTGTGTAGTTATGTTGGACTCTTTAGTTAATCTTGGAAGAACAGAAAACAAGGAATATCCAATTCAGTCATCAGCATCTTTAGTTTTGGAATCATATTCTAATGATTCGTAAAATACCTGTGCTTCTCTGGTACAAAATGGCATCAGCCACGTATGTCTTTATATTTAAGTTCACTTATGGGAAAATAATTTTATATAAAAGTTAGTGATTGGGAAATAAACTACCACAGACAAAGATTTGCTTTCTATAGAATATAGAAAAAATAAATTTTGTGACATTCCCTGTTCCTTGCCTGTACACTTCATTGTACATCTGATGGCGAAAAAACATCTAGACGAATTTATAAAATATTATACCGAAATTGTAAATATAGTGATAAATAGAAATAAAGACAAATACAATACGAATTGTATATATATTATAAAATATATATCACAATAAAGTAATATTATATCTATATTTCTATACTATAATATTATATTAAACAGAGGTAAAGTTTGTGAGTTAGTAACGTTGTAGGGGGTAATCTTTGGATCTACTAAACCGATTTTGAAAATTCTTTTACTGTTGGAAAGCTACGTTAACAGGGAGTGTTATAGGCTATAATAACATGACGCTATAGCACGGGAGCGGGACAGAGCGCGGGTGAAACCGCACCGGGCCGCTAGTGTATTAATATATAAGAAGCTATCTATGTGTAGAAATGTAATAAAAAAATAGTGGAACATGTAAGAAATAAAAAAATTGTCGATTACTACGTAGGGAAAGAGGGAAATGTAATTAGTAATAACAATATTGTAAATAGCAGTAGACATAATATAAGAAAAGAAAATATGTAATTAGATTGATAAGCAAACTGTAATAGATATAAGTTGTGAATAAAGAAAAAAGTAAAAAAGATTTATAAAAAAGCAAATAAAACCCTGACAGGTCTAGTTTGTCAGGAAGGAGGAGAAATAAAAAAAAAGAATGATAGAGCGGTTTATAATGTCATGCTCGAAGGTCAGCCATGACAGTTTACAATTCCTATAATTTACTGACAGTTCATTTGACTTCCTATCGGTGAAAATTTGACATAAGTGTAATACTTGCAACAACTCAGAAAGGTTTATGGTTGTAAAAGAGCAACTGGTCACAATACTTTATATTCATAGAACCTTACGGTTTTAACATATTTCAATACGTAGTATCCATAGTAGTTTGTGATATTTCATACACTGACTATTCAAACTCGACAAGCATTCTTAGAACACCTCGACATCCCTCCAATTTTAGAGTATATGAAACAGCATATTGGCACAACCGATAGAGGATTTAAGTCATTCATAAACTATTTTAATTAAAGGATTATGCATGACAAGAATTTGATACATTATTGTTGTTTGGATATTTCAGATAATATTTTATATAAGATATTGTATAAAATATTATACTTAAAGTTTTATATGCAATAAAATAAGTCGAACACAGTATAAATCTATCGCGCCTGTCAACATCACAATAAAATGTAGTGAATACCGTCTATATACAATTGAGAGGTTTAAATTACAATCTGTACACAAATCACATTATACAAAGGATAAATATTATAACAAAATTATTGTAAATTATAGACAACTACTCTATACAAAACAGGCGCTAATTATCGAATAAATAAAAATATGATATTATGATTCAATTAAGGAAATGGCCGATTGTATCGTTCAGAAATAAGAGGGGTCGTTCAGAAATAAGGGGGTAAATAACAAAATCAAATATTAACTTTAAAAAGAAACACGACAAGAACAACTATGCTACTCAATAAGTGTAACATAAGCTTCATACAAGTAATGTGAAAATTCAACCAATGGTAAGTTATGTGAATGCGTAATAAGATATAGGAATCGGGCATAAGACAACCATTTGAAGGAATTATAGATAATAATTTAAACAGCAAATGTAATAAAGAAAACACTTGGTTGTCAACGAATTATAGTTTCTTAGAATACGAGAGTTGTAACAGTTTTATACTGAAATCATAAGATATTTCAATTTTATTTATTACACTAATTGAATCGCAACTATTTAGGTGGCATTGTTTTACCACACCTTGGTTTCTTACATTCTTTCTTTGGACGGCAGATGTCTAAATCGTCGAAAGTCTCTTTACAGTTCTTTGGACATTTTGGTTTCTTCGGAGGGCATTTTTTCACGCATTTGTCCACCTTCTTGCAGCGGGACCGAAGCCCTTCCCGGAGAATGTCTTTCGTCTCTTGAAGTATTGCGTCGTCTTGGTCATCAGGCTTGCTCTGTAATTTAATAAAAAATCTATTACATGTAGGTAGGGGTATTTTTGTACGGTTCGGAAACCTGGACTGTCAAGGCAACGGACAGATATAAAATTGACGCCTTTCCGTAGAAGAGAGCAATTGTTCACTGCCTTCGAAGTCACGATCTTCCGCAGTGAGGGAACGACTAAGAAGAAGTATGTAGTGGTGTGGTACTAGATATTAGCTTGCTTGAATCAAAACAAAACTTCTTCGAATAACACTTTTATCTTCTTTGAAACAACTTACAATACAGCTTTAGAACACACCTTAGAAACAACTTAGGACACCGATACATACTACGGAGATTTACGCAAGATCGTTCTGTGTTCAGGCTGTGCAACTCTGGAATGCTCTGCCGGCAGATGTCCGGTCTGCTAAATCTATCCATTGCTTTAACAGACTTGTGAAGGAGCACTATTCAACTGTATAACGTGTTTGTTTTGTATGTCTATGTACGTATATATTTTTATAACTATAACATATGTATTATAATTATTTTATTATTATATTAATATCTATTTCAACTGCACGCCAACACTATCTATGTGATTAGACCTTGTCCATTAAAAGGTTGCTTGGAAGAGATTGCTTTTAGTAATAAGACCGCCCATTGTTACTATCTTTTAGTAAGTAAGTTTTTTGTGTATTTTTTCTATGTAATGTTGGTGTACAATGAAGAGTATTGTATTGTATTGTATTGTATGTGAATTCATGTACAATGAATAGAATAGAATATACTTTATTATACAATAAAATTAATGAAACAATACACAAAAACAGCTTAGAATTAGGTACAAATGGCGGTCTTATCGCTGACAGCGATCTCTTCCAGAGAACCTTGGTAGGGAAAGAGAAATATGGCACAAAAGCTAGGGCAGGGTTTTGTTGCACAATATTTTTAAAAATGAATTGTTCTGTAATAAGAGTTAAGTCTATTTCTTTCTTATTTAACTAAGGTTGGTGTGCATATACATTTAACCGACGGCTAAAATATAGTTTTAACTATTACTTTATTTTAACCATCGGCTAAATGTCTCTGCACACCAGCCTAAGACACCTTGAAAAGCGTTTAACGGAAAAATAAATGATAGGTAGCACTTTATTGCACACCAAATTAAACAAGTACAAAAAATCCAAATTTACAGTTCTTCTAGGTAATACAATAGGCGACTTTATCGCCTGAAGCGATCTCTTCTAGGCAACCTAAGTATTGAAATAGTTATATCTTCTTAATTACCATATCTTGTTCAAACAAATTTTAGGTGAAAATATAGTGGAAAAACTTAAAGAATCACATCTTTTCTAGTAGAAAAATGTTGTACAGTACTATTACCAGCCCATAAACGTTCCACTGCTGGGCTTGGGTCTCCCATTTTAATAAGGGAGCGGACAGTATATCCTCGCCAGACGCCACGCTTGTCCAAGGCGCATTGGTGGTTTTGACATATCGGTTATCTCGATGTGTAGATTTCATCACGATGTTTTGCTTCATAGTTAGCACGTGGTAATGTATAACAATATGCATATTTTAGGTTAGAAAACTACCAATGTCCGTTCCAGCCAGGATTTAAAGGGCTTTTTTAAATGTCGAAGTTTGAAAATGTTGTAATATATCTCAGATAAAATGATCGAATCGAGGTCTCAAAAAGCATTTTCAAGCTTCAAGTTTTTAAAGTTCAGATAATTCGGAGATTTTTTTTTCTAAGCTACAGGTTTCATGGAAATCCAAGAAAAGAAAGAATATCTAAAAAAAAACTTTTTATGAGATCTATCTCAGAGATTACTATCGTCTATCTTTGAGGGAAAAACTTTTCATGAAAATCACACAATTAACAAACAAACATAAATTAATAATCACACAGTATCATAGACAAGGCATTTTTGTCCAGGTTTCTTTTGTCTAAAAACTGAACTTGTGGCTTGTATAGGTTTACATATGTGTAGATTATATACATGAACATCAACATTATTATGCGGGATACCTTCTAAAGTGAAATACTATAGTGTGTCAACCTCACTCTTAATAAATGTAACAACACGTATGCAGCTTCATCATTCGGTGTAAACTCTTCATCCTCATCATCGCTCGATGTTTCGCTGCCATCGTGAGAGACAATTACATCATGGGTATCTTCTTTGTTAGTTCTAGTACTGTCTTTCGACACCAGTATTACGAGGCGATTCTTTGAACGATCGCCAAGCAGGGATGGAAGAATCGATTTTGAAAGCTGGTTTTCTTTTTTTTGCAGCGCTTCACATTGCTGAAAAAAATTGGTATAAATTTACATGTTAAAAATGTCATATTGTATTTTTACATAACTTTTTTTACTGATTTCAAAAAGGAGGAGGTTCTCAATTCGTCTGTATGTTCGTTACTCGATTTCTCCGTCAATAGTGAACCGATTTTAATTTTTTTCTTTTAATTGTATGGTTAATTCCGAATTGGTTCCATTGTAATTCCCGAATTGGTCCCATTGCCACCATGTCAGGAACTGATGAGTGGATTCCAAGGAATTAGAGAAACTCACGATAATTATTATCCAACTTATTCGTCACAGGATGTCTCTGTCAATTATAAACCGATTTTCAATTTTTCAAGTAAAACACAAAAATAACTATATTTTGTAGTTGTTTTTCTTTAATTTTTTACTTGGCACCGACTTTGAGATGTTGTAGATAGAACTCGGTTAAATATTTTTTAAATTCTTGATTATATCTACCTACAATAAACAATACTATATATAACTTTACTATATATATATATATATATATATATATATATATATATATATATATATATATATATATATACACATACATATATATACACATATACCTTTACACAATAAAGTCTGTCGTAAGAGGCGACAACATAACCCACAGCCAGGTGGTAGGGTATTTTCCCGTCTGGATGGCTACCACCCCTGGTCTAAAATACGCCGCCATAACAACCTCGAGTTGTGTTCTGGCATTAGTGATCAGGATCTAGTCTCCCTTAAGAGAGCAGCAGCGCATTTGTAGCACCTTTGGTGTTGCAAATGTCTGCCTGTCTACTGAACTAATGCAATAAAAAAATTGATACATTGTCCTATTTGCAGTACAAGAAATACTCACATAATAGAAAATTGAGAAAAGTATTACAAAGTAGCCAACCGTATTCTTCGACATTTTAAATTCTGAATGAATACGCGTTCTGTTTTGTTTTGCGCATAACTTTAATCATTTTACGATATAGGAGGAATGAAAATTAAATATTTTAGTTTTCTTATCTAAGAATACTTGTACTACAACGTTGCAGATAGGTTCCCAAGAGGAGGGCGCATCGTAGTCCGCGTGCTCTCATCTCTCTTCCCGTGGGACGAGACACTTAACCGCCACACTCGGTACAGAGAATTACAACGCCGGGGACATGCTTCCCCCCGGCAGTGGATGTAGCCTTAAGGCACGCGGAGTTGGTCGAGCTTTTGCTTTCCCGTAGCCCTGGCTCAAGGCTAAGGAAGGAACACTGAGAGGTTTCGTTAGGTTTCCCCGACTATAGCGTGGCAATAGAATTACTGGCTTGCGGTGCTAGGTGCATGGTGTTAACGCCGGCCTATTTCGTCACCGCCTCTTTGTTTCCTTTTTTTCTTTTGCAGCATCTGTCACTATGTAATGTGACATAGTCTACGTCCGACTGCTGAACGCGCCGCTGCTTCCACGCAAACCGCCTTTTGTGTATTGTGCCGCATTGTTACACCCGCTTATATCAACCCGCGTGCTGGAAGGTACCCGATGTGCCGTACCCAGCTGGTCTACTCGTCGAAGGAATCGTAAGACGTGAAGAAAGGATCACGAGGAAGAAGTGCCTGCCGCTGCGAAGTCCGCATCGTTCGTAGCGTGTCTGGTGCGGCGACCTATTCTGTAAGTCCTTTCCTTCTCTTTCATCCCCGCTCCCGCCCGCGCCAACACATGGTACAGACGTCTTTACGCTGAAATGCTCATGAACGACAGAGGACGCGGTGTAAGACGTTTGGACGCCGCGAACAGCGTATGTGCGCGCGTAAGCTTAAAGGTTTAAGCGTTTGAGAGTCCATTAGAGTGTACTTTCATAATAAGAATTCGTCAGTCGCAGCCTATGGCATTTCTAAGGTACCACCGCCTCAAGGTACCTGTTGCCGCAAATGGTTGAAAATGGGTTGCAAACGAAACATCTTCGTTGGTTTTTTTAAATACCAATCAATAATTTACCAAAAAAAATCATAAATCTTCACGATTTTCTGTAGTTATTTTAAGTTAAAAAAAAAATACGCCAAATCACCTCCAAATTATTGACTTGAAAACCATTTTTCTCCATTAATTTCTATCAAAACAGGTTAGAAAAATATCTACATCTTTATAAAAGAGAAATAAATAAACAGTTTTTTTAATACTATTTTACTTTATTGACAATAAAATAATAATGAATCTTAAAAACGACCGCGTCTATGGAATGCCCGCTATCGCCCGAGCAATCAGTACCGAAAAAGCCTCAAGGACGTTGGCGTTGCTACAAGCCTTAATTCGGAAAATAAGGGCATGTGTATATCGAGTCTATTCAAGTAATATGAAATTTTACTACATCTATTAATGTCTCTAAACATTGTTGAAATAATGAATTTTATATTGGATATAAACTACTCTTCATGGCCCCTGGGGAGACCATAAAGCTGATGTTCAAAAAATTCATAGATAATTGAAGATGAATATTATGTGAAATATATTTCAAATCAAATAATCAAATAATTTATTGCATAAAAACATGGTTATACAATAGGTCTTGTTATTTTATACAGAGCACATGTTTTTGCCGGTGAGGCGTACATTTTTTTTTTTGATATTTATGTTATATAGGTACATACTTATTCGTATGTAGTTTACATAATTAATGTATACATATTTTATACAGGTATATCTTGTTATTATAAATTGAAAGTTTTAATTAAATTTTTTAAGAAAAAATTCATTCTTTTTGCAAAATTTATCCTATGAGCAAACAGAAGATTAAATCGAGTAACACACTTTGCATATATGGTAAGATTTATGTATATAAGCGTACATCTTCAATATTGCTTTCTGTGTAATTCAATGAACTAGCACACACAGGGCAGATAATTTACATTATCGTATAAGGTATCTGCAGGTACACCGATATCGTAAGATGACGACAATAATATTGTTACAAGTCAGGTCCCGACAAAAACAAAACCCACCTGCATATCTGAAACAAAACACATTTTGTTATCTGTCGGCATTTAAACTAATTGTAACTCTTTTATGATCCTCTCCTTTTGTTTACTTTGTGTTTAAAATTTGTGATTAGAAAACAGCCCATTGTTTATTGTACTCTTTATGGCAGTTTGCGGCCGAGTCATTAGCCAGGTGTGGCGGATTAAGCCGACTTAGATACGAGGACATTGCATTTGTGCAGAATAAAATGATGACTTGATGGAGGAGGAGACAGTCGAGCGAGAACTACGAGCGAAGCGAGACGTGTGTAATACAATCGGGAATCTAATAAGTGACGCACTTTGCGCGTTTTATTGAGTTACGATCTTCTGCATTACGTTTGGACTTGTTGTCTTCGGTTATATTTGTACCTATGTTACACGTGTTTGTATAGTTTTAATAAACTCTATAGTAATTCCGACGGCATTTTAATTCGAGTCCCGTAACTCGTAACAATATCTACTTATACAAGTATACCTCCAGACAACATATGCAGATATAAATATGGCATAGCCTTAATGCGTTTTTAAGATGCGACATTGTTAATGACGTTATATATTGACAGATAACGTATGTATACTAATGTGACTATGCGTTAACGGCGTTATTTTTTAGCACTTTAATATGACGCTTTCGGCTACAGTCTAAATTTTTGACACTAACGCAGCTGCAACCTCAGCATTAGAGTAAGCCAGTTTAGAGTGTGATGGGGTTGATAGAAACCCCCTAATGTAACCTAAAGCTTATATCATTCAAGTACAGTAAAACCTCTGTAAGTCGAACTTGAAGAGAGACGCCAAAAAATTCGAGTTATAGAATTGTCGACTTATGGAGGATTTCGATTTAGCGAATTTTTTAAGGAAACTTTCGACTTGTAGAGGTTAATATTTATTCTAACTGATTTTGAGTTAGGGAGGAGAAATAAATAAAAATCCTGCTAATTGTAGAGGTAAAAAACATTTTTCAAGTATTGCTATGTTCGAGATATGGAGGTACAATTTATATTTTAGAGTTGTAGAAACAAAATATGTACTGAATTTGCTTATAGGGAGTCATTAATTATTTCGACTTATAGAGGATTCAGATTTCGAGCAACCGAGGTTTTGGGGGTTGAAGGGAAGGGAACACATTTTTTTTTCGAGATTGGGAGGTTTTCGACTTATCGAGGTTCGACTTAAAGAGTTTCTACTGTATATGCTACGCTTCACTGAAAGCATTTCGTATTTGGCAATTATGTAAAAAGTGAGACATAAATGCAATAGAATTGCGGCATCTTTTAATAATTCGGTTTTTAATTTGCGTATACATGGTGCGAAATACGAAGGCAACAAAAGTTGCTAAGGAAAATAAAAAGGGAAAGAATTATTTGGGGAAAATGTTCACACTTAAGAGACTTCTGGAAAAATTCAAGCCGTATAAATTGCTTTCGTAAAGTTATTTCTTAGAAAAGCGTTGTTGATCAAAGAAACATATTTTTCAATATTAAGTATTGTTGACAAATGTAATATCATACTTGCGTATATTGCGAAATTTTTATTGCGTATTTGTCACACAGGTTCGCATTGTCACAGACGGTGTAGATACCAGGGCTTGAAAACGTTATCAAGTGTTTTGTTATGTCAAACAGTACAGTGCTGTTTGACATAACAAAACACAGTTATAATGGTAAAATTTCCGATAAAAAAGTTATATTTTATGCCGGTAAAATGACTAGAAATAACGGTTTTCTAACGATATTTATTTTTTGCCGTTATCTGAAATTAGCTTAAATAACGATACCACATTTTTACCGATATTTCAAGCCCTGGTAGATAATATAAAAAAAACCATAGCAAGTCTCCGACAAGGTGTAGGTTCTTAAATCTCACAATCTCCTTACTGTGACTAGTAAGGTATATACTTGAAATCGCAAAACTTGTACAATTCAATGGGTAACAATGTTAACGCGAGACTTGTAACACAAGTAAAATTAAAAATGCCTATACCTTCTCTGGATCATTTCCTCCTTTTTATTTACAACTCTTTGCCAACTGAAATTATAAATGTACTTGCAAGAAAATTCATCGGGGTCTTCAAAAAGTGTCTGATCAAAGCGTGTTTTTATATTGTAAATGAATTTCTCAAAAAAAAGGGCTTGTCTTTATATGGGAAAGCTATAAAAGTTAAAAGAAAAAGTCATTTTTTTGAAGTGAAACTTCTACGGGTTGTCTGGAAGACATCGCTTCTTAGCGAAAAGACCGCCCATTGTGCACATTTAGAATATTTTTAGGCTATAAGGTTTTCTATAATGGTGTACATTAAAGTGTTATCTATCTATCTATGTGGTTAAATGTACTGTGCATCTACAATGGTTTAACAGCTCTGTAAACTACATTCTTGCAAATAAAGATATTGATTGAAAAATAAAATCTTTAGAAAGCGCTGGCGGGATATGCTGGTGGAAATAATACACTTATCGTTCGTACGGTTCGCATCGTTTATTGGGGCGCTACTTAGGCCGATTACCGCTTCAATTTTATTAATCTGTATAGATAATATCATCAGCCTATAGACCTCAATAAACCGTAAAAATGTGATGTTACAAGTCTATAGGGTTGTGAGCGTGACCATCGTACCCACAACGGCAGATTCGCGCTTGGATCGTAGCTTCAGGGAAATAGACGGTCGGTAAGATATAGGCACCGGCCGAAAGTGATTGAATGAACTTCTAAAATATCAAATGATTTGTGCTTTGATTATAGACAAGTACATAATCAAAGGATTTGTGTGTCTGAGTGTATCACATCTAAACTTACGCCTGTCGGTTTAAGGGATATACAATGTCTTCACCTGCAGATATAAATGTATTTATTTATATCCTCAGGCAGTAAACCAACACTGTAGTAACAATAGATTAAATCGAGTTCTAGTTATGTTAGTTGGTAACAACCTTAACGCAGACGGTGGTAAAATAACACTTAGAAAGTGGATTGAAGGAGGAATAAAAATTTGTTAGTAGATTTCAAAATCGGTTTAGTCGGTCTAGGTACAGTTACGTATACCAAAGTACGTACATTTAATTATGACTACAGTAAAAAAATATCAAATTCAGTTAACGGATTTTATTGTTGAGAGTGTTTTATCATAATAAAACTACTTTGTAACGTTTTTAAGCGCGGTATTTTATTTGATTTTTATTTTTTTTCCGACGTTTTGGCCACGTGTCAGTAGCCATGATCACGGAAGACAAATCGAAGACAAGCGTTTTGTTTGATTTACTACTTTTATTATTTTTAAAGTTTTCCACTTACGACCCTGCTCCATCTGGGACAATGCTAACAAATGTTAATATTATTATGTTAACATTAAGTTAACAATTAATAACAATGTCGCACCAGAAATAACGAATTAAACCCGTAGCGTTGGGTTTAATGCGTTATCTGCGTGACAAAACATTATCCCAGATTGAGCAGGGACGTAACATCATAAACAAACAGAAAGAATTATAAATTCGGAGTGTGTGTTGTACAAGAACAGATAAGTTGAGAAATTAGTAGTTTTGTTTGTCCTTGAAATTTACTCCTGTGACTAAAGAATTGAGAGGACGAAGACTTAAATGGTATTGGCGTGTAATGAGGAGGGATGAAAGTCACGTGACAGAAAATGTTTAACTGGAAGATTGATGGACAGAGGAGTAAAGGTAGACCAAAAAAGAGATAGATGGATTATGTTTTGGACGATATGATGGTTTGTGGTGTTACAGAATAAAAGAGTTCGGAAAGAAAAGAATAATTGTGCCGAAACCAAATTATTGGGAGAAGGCGAAACACTAAAAAATATAGCCATGACGACCATGGCTGTAATTTTTATTAATGAATACCTAAATAGTTACTGGTTTATTATATTTTAAGTTAGTCTGCAATTAATTTATCATTATGAGTTTGCATTATATTGTATATCTCTGCAGACCACGGACCAAAAACAGCCCGGACTTTTGGAGGGCTTGCGTGGGGCCATGAGAAAGGCCTCTAGGCCCCTTGACATGTTTAGCGTAAATGTAGCGCGACACTGATCGGCGGTTATCCCTGTCTACATCATATAAAATGCACCCAAGGTCAAGCACCGGTTAGTGTAGTACTATTGTAGGGAATGACAACAAAAGGTACTGGGCTATTAGTATGAATTGCTAGTCGAACTGCGGATCGGGGACTATGAGGACTATGGCCTCTGCACGTCGCAATATTCGGGGAATATGGATAAAATGGGCAGACGGTGACAAAAATGCCGAACAAATTGGCGAGGGGCAACATGGGTATTAGTGGCTAAGAGGTGTCGAGAGGTTAGCTGCAGGATCACCGAAGCTAGTTTCGATGTTATGCCATTTATCACGTCCAGCCCTGGAGCTTGAGTCTTAGCTCTAGCGATCTCCACTCCGTGTCAGCTGATTAAGGTAAGCACGGAGGCGGGGGAGCCTTGTGTTGGCCCCCCAGAGTTCGGGTACAAGGTGCCGCTATTCAACTAAGGCTTCGCCACATAGCCCCTACAGTAATATATATTGTATACTAGCTGATGCCCGCGACTTCGTCCGCGTAGTGGGGTTTTTTAACTATCCCACAGGAACCCTTTAATTTCTCGGGATCAAAGGTATCCTATATGTTGACCAGGGATATAAGCTACCACCATACAAAATTTCATTTAAATCAGTTCAGTCGTTTCGGAGATTAGCCGGTACAAACAGACAGAGAAACAAAAAAATTAAAAAATCTAAATTAGTTCTATTTCACTTCGTACATCCTGACTCGGTTTTTAGCATTTTTTTTCATTATACAGAAATTTGACCTCTACAATTTTATTATATGTATGTATAGATATTACTAACTGTATCCGGCAGACGTTGTCTTGCCCTTAAAATATAAAAATCTAACAACCGGTTGCAGCGCCTTAAACCGGGACCAATTGTTAATCTAAACCATTCTCGAATCTGCTTGAAAAACACAAAAATTTGCACAAAATCGGTCCCACCGTTAAAGAGATGTTCAGCGGAGCCACCAACCAGGTTCAATTGTTAATCTAAACCAACCCGGGATCCACTTGAACACACACGAAATTAATTTCACCTAAATCCTGGAATCCAATTGCAGCGCCATCTACTTGGTTTAAATTTGAATCTAAGCGATCCCGGGACCCACTTGAGCACACACAAAAATAATTCACCTAAATCAGACAAATGAAAATGAGTTTAAATGCAGTCACCATTACCTAAATCGGCCGGGGAAGAGCATAACAAATTAATAGCTAGACTGATGTTTTTTTAATGATAATTTTTTATTGTTGAATATCATATTTTAATACTTATTATCCTATTCTGGACGAAAACAATTCCAAAAATAATAAAATTGGTCCAGCCCTTATTAAGTTATAAATGGTGTAACTAACACGACTTTGTTTTATATATATAGATTGTTATGTGTGTGGTTGTATTTTGTCCACCGTGACTGCACTTCCTGGTGTTAGGCGGAAGAACAGCGCTGATCCTTATTGGGTAGCATTATGCTGAGACTGGTTTCATTTTAGAACTTACTTTGATACTAATGTTATTCTATTTCTATTTATTTTATCTTTGTTTTTGTCTTGAATAAAATATTTTCTTTCTTTCTTCTTTATGAAATGGCATGTCGTAGAAATTCATGATATTTTTTGTGACGTGTTGTGAATTTTTTTGGGAGGTACTTGCTAGCTTTGAAATAGTACAGCTGATCTATAGAACCTAAAAAAAGGTAAATATCATTCTTTTGAGACGATCAGGCAATTTGAAAGTGGTGTTTAAAGGCTGAAAGCGTCAGAGCTCTTAAATAAGGTTAATTTTACATATAACATATATTGTGGAGTTCGTATAACAAACGGCCCCTAGGCTTTGTGCGGAAGTTTCGTAGGGCCCTTATTAAGGGCGTGGTCTCAATGAAAGAGGGATAATGTAAAAATTGCCGAACATTTTTTCTTAAAGTGAGATAAATAATAAAAAATATAATTTATAAAAAATCATGAAAAATCAGTTGGATTCCTCATTATATTTCACATGAAACCTAATCAGTGGCAAAATTCTGGGTTTTACCATTGCCAGTGGGCACGCAACATCTAAAAAGTTCACGGCACGGAAGTTGTGTCGCCGATATTCCAGGTTTTAATTGTATTATTTGTCTGTTTTATTTTGAAATTAGCTGTTTACCCGAACAGCTAATTTCATTTGTATTTAATTTTTAACTTATAATAATGACAGCGTATAAGTGTCTCAATGCTAGGCTCGTTCTACCCATTATTGTAGGGGGAGACGGACACTATACCCACCACGCTTCTCTAAGGCGGATTGGCTGGTTTGACACATCGGTTAGGGGCCATTAATTAATTACATAAATGTCCCCAGGGCCAGGGGAGAATATTATACGTGCTCTTACTTGGGGGAGGAATGGAGAGGAGGGAGGTAAAACCCGTTCTTACGTTATATTTTACAAGTCGAAATTTAATATTAGAAATCTAGTTCTATTTCGGATGCCGAATGGTTTTCTTTATTGTCTAATGTGACACTTCGATTTACATCTTATTTTACTTATTTATAGATTTTTTTTTATTTACATTAAACAGTGAGTTTTTGTGTAACTGATCTTTTTCTGACAACGTTTTATTATTCGAAAAAACGAGATTGAATCTTACTTAAGAAGAGGCAGGGAGGGTTCGAAAAATCTTATGTATCCTTACATGGGAGTATGGGGGTTCGAAAATTGTCAAAATTACCTTACATAATTAATGAATAACCCCTTATCTCGATGTGCAGATTTCATCACGATGTTTTCCTTCACCGTTAGTACATGGTGATTGTGATAATATGCATATTAGATCAGAAAACTGCCTAAGTGGTGCATACTATTTCGCCTAGGATTCGTACCCTTGCCCTTCGAATTTGGAACGTGTGCGTTAATCACTGAGCTAACTATACGAGTAACTTCGTATTCTACTAAATTCACAATATCCCTCGATATCCTCGGGGCAGAATAATTGTAGAAGAAATATGGTTGAACCGTTAGCCGGAATGAATACTTAAAAGCTACTAAAAATTTTAAAAAATTATTTCCAGATTCTTCGCTTATTAAATATTTATAAAGATTTAACACAGAAGATATAATAATAATCAGGATTTAATTGGAATTAACAAAATACCGAAATCAGGCAATACTACGTTTGAAACGATAGTGTTCGGCGATTTTGACGAGATAGTAATAGCAGAATTGGACACCTGAGATTGTATCTATACAGATGGGCAAATGTTCTGCCACTTGAGCGTGGGTTGTTTTATCGCCTATTATGGCAGACCGCCCTGACCGACCGCAGAAGTTAAACTTTAATATACCTTTAATTACTCGCTTAAACTCACACCATACCAGAACATCCTCTCACTTTGTCAACTATAATTACAGCGCAGTAATTAAGAGTACAGTTCGTAACTTTGCACACATCACTCGGAACGCGACCGGAACGGATTGCCCACTCAGATTCACGTTTGAAGCGCTACATAGTTGACTTTTATTTCATTTGCACACTTTTTAATTACAGTCATATAATTTACAAATTACATTGACAATGTAATATAATGTATAAGTTTGTAAATCCATAAAATTAAAAATAAACAATATTGTTTATTATTTAATGCTGAACAATGGTTTTGTGTCACGGTACATATTCTTGGTGCATGCACATTTCCTTATTTTTTATCTATCTCTGTCCCCCCAATTATGACTCACTTCATGAAGATGACGCCAGTGTTGTCGGATTACGTTTGCGGTGTTAAATAAACAGACATGTAAGAGATAATGGATTTTTGGCAAGTGCAGTGAGTTGGTGAACTTATTTTAAATGTCGGCCGCCCTAAAAATGACTGAATTTGGTGAAAGTGATTGATTGAGCTGGTTTCAAGATACGTGCATATACCTACTTATGAAACCAAGGTGGACGTTCTTAGTCGACGGAGTTTGGGTGAGCGTATATAACTTATGTACTTATTTATTATATTTCAACAAATATTTACACAACAACTGAAGGCAACAAAATTATACTATTATCTTCAGCGGTTTCGTCTGTAAGAAATATCTGGGGATTTTTAATTTCGAATCTGCGCACGCAAATATATATAATATATAAAGAAAATTTTTATGTATAAAATTCTCCTAAGCCCTGCACTGATATTGATGAAATGTTTCGTGTGTGTTCAAGTGGGTCTCTGGATGGTTTAGATTTACAATTGGACCCGGTAGGTAGCACTGCAATCAGGTTCAATTTTTTTGTCAGGGCAAGGCAAGTTCTGCCGGTCCCTCTAGTTAAACTGTAAAATCTATGTTATAGTTTCATTTATAATTTAGTTTTATTTTAGATACTGTGAGGTTTTGGGTGGTTCACCTTTAAAGTTATGTTTCCTCTGACCACTTATTTTTGCGTGTCAGGCAGATTTGAATATGTATCTGAGCAGGAACGGAGAAAGAATACAATTTCCTGTGGTAAAGCCGGCTGTTGTAAGAGGTGACAATATAACCCATAGCCAGGTGGTAGGGTATTTGCCCGTCTAGATGGCTACCACCCCTGGTTTAGAGTATGCCGACATAATAACCTTGAGTTGTGTTCCGGCATTAGTGACCAGGTTCCAGTCTGTGTTTAGAGAGCGTCAGCACATTGGTAGCACCTTTGGTGTTACATATGTCCATAGACAATTGTAACCGCTTTACATCAGGTGGGTCGTCTGCCTGTCTGCTGAGCTCATGCAATAAAAAATCTTTTCATAAATTAACGATCTTTAACATACTTTTAGTTGTTACCAGACAAGTAAATGCTAAACTCAGGCACAATTTCCTATTAAAAAAATTACAAATAGTATATGGGTCCCAAAGACTGTCGGTTGGAAACGTCCCTACAACGCTGGCCGCATTCCCGCACTGCATGGGAACGCCGCGCGCCCATGCGTTGCCCCGAGTACAGGCCAGCCTTTTGGTCACGTGAGACTTCTATCAAGCGAAATGATAGGTCTCAATAAAACCGGTAGGCTTCGAAACCCCATGACCCTAGATGTCTTTTAATTCACTTGATATGATAGCGACTCGGGGAGCATATGGGAGACAACTAACAACAGTGTCTCGATTATTCATAAATGACTATTTCTATTGAAATGCAACCGTCGCATAGCCGTTACAGATATATTTGAAAAAATAATTTAGTAGCTCCATTTAGCTATCGAAAAAGTAACAAATAAATTGGTTCGGTTGAGGCGACGAACGTGCACTGTTTTTGCCGTATGCCTACAAAACATTAAAAAGCTTTTAAACGAAAACATCTGTTTTTAAAAAACTACCAAACGGATTCGTTGAAATCTATATATTAATACGTGAAGCAAAAACTTTGTACCCCTTTTTACGAAAATTGCGCGGACGGAGGAGTATGAAATTTCGCACACTTATAGTTTATATAGAGAAGAAGCGACGAATGCTAATGTTTTTAAAAAATTATGTATAAAAAATACATTAAATCAATAAAAAAAACATTACACACACTACCATGTATTTGATACACACACGCATATATACTCTTTTGTTTATTGTTCAACTCAAGTTAACAGCGTAGCCTTGGCGAAATCTGTGATTTGAAAATTATAGACAAAGACATAGACAACACTTTATTGTTCACCAAATCAAAAATTACAAAAATTATAGTCTTTGACAAAAATTATTATGGTTGAAAGTATCACCTTGCTTTATTCAAAATTTTATATTTTAATAATCATATAGTTAAACTTTAATAATTTAATATAATAAAGTTAAAGTTGAAAAATTTGAGGGTTGTCAATTTTACGATTTTAGAACGGTACACCTCATCAATAATTGACTGAAGAAACAAGTATTTAAGAAATATGCAATACAAATTATAACGCCTGTTCCCATAGAGTATACAGAGACGATGGATTTCCACTTAGTACGATCTTGACATACTTGTGGTGGCACTATGTTTACAGCACTAGTTGCGCGTCACATCAATAACCGTGAGAAAAAAATAATGCTATCACATTATGACATTAAGAAAACAGGTGGATTTCACTCACAGACTATATTAATATAGATACATAGTATTATCTATGATACGTAGTATTCATCGTAGTCTGTTTATTGATAACCAATTTATATTATTTTTAACCTCCTCCCTGTGGGGGGAAAATAAATAAGTGTTAATTATTCACGTTCTCTAGATTTTTCTTTGTCTCCAAATGCCAACCCGGAGGTGTATAAACGTCCACATACATACATCTTTTGCTTCATCTACTTTCATTAATATCGTCATTAATACTCGTTTTTTATAGATGCTTTTTACCTGACCATTCTTTACGAGATCTCTGATTTCATCGTGGTAAGTACGAAAGACACATTGTTAAATTTTTCATTTTTGACTAACAATACAAAAAATATGTTTCTAGATTCATTTACTTATTCCCCTAATTTTTAATAAAATCGATTTTCATTGTTAAATTTCATGCATATAAATCTACTCATTTTCATGACAGATGACTGACATACAAATAGAGTAGATCAATTCGCTCCGCACAACATATACTCTACTAGAAATATTGTGAACTTGTAACACTGTTATAAGGTATGCTCAATAAATGATTGAGTCTAGGGAAAATAAAGAACGGACATGAAGATGTCATAATGATTCTGTGTGTGCATGTGATTCATTGAATTAAGTGTCTAAAACAACGTGTGCAACAATTATAATTCAGAACACATAGTTTGAATTGCAAGCTAGTTTCAATAGGATGGTCTATAAATAGGCATCCCGCGTGCCTAACTGAGTGAACGCCAATGTTTGGGGACCACTCCAACGCAGTTTTGCAATGGCGACGCAGGGCTGTACTCAGGTATAACACAATTACAGTGCAGTTGTATTTAATAAACAAAATGTGGTGTAGCAAATGTCCTGATAGTAACCACTTACCATCAGACGAGTCGTCAGCCTGTAAGCTGTACTCTAGCAATAAAAAGTTGATTGATAGATAGAGAACTCTCTTGTGCACCATTAAGGAAAACTTACAAACTATTATTATTATAATTGTGTACAAAAGGCCGTTTTATCGGTAAAAAGCGTTCTCTTCCAGTGGCACCATTATTACTAATTCGGAATGACGATGGTGGTATACATAATTATTGTACGATAACTAATCAGTTACTAAGTTGTTTGTAAATTAATCTATCATCTTTTCAAATTATAATTAAATTATATTGTAGTCATCTACTTGCATTAGTCAACGCGCGCAAATATCAAATCCTAGGAAGGGGCTATATATTTGTGCTGTTTGGAGTTGAAACTTTAGGTTCGTAGTTCAATCGGCAAAGGGTTTCTTCGAAGAAATTCGTAAGAAACTCTTTAGATGACCCATGATCAGAAGGCTAGTTCGTATTTCGCACTACGAATCAGCATTACTACAGAGCGTGGTAATGCAGTCAGCCTTCTGGGCACGCTCCCTGATGACAGCGATTTGTTACTTAGTTTATAGAGAGCTTTTGGCGGGAACTGAAAGGAGATGTTGTGCTGTGCAGTTTTATTTTCTAAAAATGTGTAAAATTACTCTAAAATGTTGCAGGATATTGATAGTTTTTGAGTAGTAGTTATGTGTTTTGTGAGAAATGTGAACTGTATAGTTAAATGTTGCCTTTTGAGATGTCACAAGAACTCTGTTGAATGGCACCAGCTGATAACCTACAGTTCGGCTGTGCTGCACATAGGCATAAGAAAATGAAGAAACTACATTAAAATCTAAGATCTGGCTTAAGGGCCTAGCTGCCAAGTCATAAACCTAAATAAATAACTTAGTTTATATTAACTTATAACTTAATTTATTTTTAATTAATTGCATTTATAATGACATAAAGTATAAACAAATTACTTTTAAATATCAACAAATTACAAAGATACATAGTTACAATACCTTCTTGGCGGCACAGTAACCAGCTTTATCGCTTAGTTTTCTTGGCAATCTAACTTAAGGATATCTTAGATAATATAGATATAATTAAATACTAAAAATAAACTAAACTATACTATAAATAAAACTATACTTACAAGATAACATAAATCTATAAGTAAAAAATTGACTACAAATCGCTGTCGGCGGGGAGCGTGCCCAAAATGCGGGACGCATTTCCGCGTTGGATAGCTATGCTGGTGCGTTGCCCTAGGTGTAAGCCAGCCTTTTGGTAACGATATATAGATACTAACTTAGAAGCAACTAAATTTATATATATGCAAATTAGTATACAAATATATCTATACTAATATATAAAGCTGAAGAGTTTGTTTGTTTGAACGCGCTAAACTCAAGAACTGTTAGTCTGATTTGAAAATTTTTTTCAGTGTTAGATAACCCATTTATCGAGAAAGGCTATAGGCTATATGTCATCACGCTAAGACTAATAGGAGTGGAGAACCAATGAAGAATGTTTCAAAATGGGGTTTTTTTCCGTTTGAGAGCGTCCGCTGCGTGCGTTGCATAAACGGTTAAAGTTTTGCAAAAATCATATGTTACAGAATTGTTCCCCTTTAAAGTTCTAAAGAAAAGTCCGCGACAGCATATGTCTATCTTTTAAGGTTGGCTCACTATAACCTTTTTTATGCTAACCAAATTTGTTCTAAAATAATGCATTATTTGCGAAGGTGTGCTTATAAACATAATATTAATCCTTATCCAAATAAATACGTTATTCATCACAAGTATTTAATTTAAAACAAAATTGCTATTCGGATCATTCGATTTCAATGAATATCTTAGGAGATATCGCAGTTTTAAAATAACATCGCAGCAAAATTATGATTAGTACTGCACGCGCATTTATGATGTGCAAGGCGGTGGGGCACCTTCTACGTAAACAAAGTCGCTGATTAAAGTTAGCGTTAGCCCAAAGTAACAGTTCCACGCGGACGAAGTCGCGGGCAGAAGCTAGTATACTATAAAAGTGTAAATTGAAATCGGTTCAACTCGACCAAACTGCGGTCGCAGAGCAGTGTATTCCGAAGGCTGGTACCATTACCTTGCAAAAAAATGCCTATTATACCAAAAAATGCAAGAAAAGGAAAATATATTGTGGGTAACTCCCATCCCAAATCCGTCCGCATACAGAGTAACGAATTCAGTCACCGTATTCGCGATTGCCAGTTACCTAGTTGTTCAGTTCAGCTTTCGAATTGAAATGCAATTATTTCGGATTCCGTTGCGTTTTAAGCAAATTTGTATTTAGTTTTATAGGTCCCGAAGCCTGACTGAAAGTTGTTTCTATACAATGTGTGGATTTAGTGAAATTGTTTCGAATAGAGTTTCAAATTCCATGTCGCGTGGGCAATTCGCTGGGCATCATTAAAAAAAAAATGTGTGTATGCAGTTCACACGAAGTAGAAGTGAAACAAAGTGTGACAAAGGGTGGGAAGGATTTTAAATTTCGTCACGTCACTTTTCATATATTATATCGTTATAACATATATTGTAAGTTATGGTAGCGTAATGGTTAGCGCACGCGTCCCAATCTCAAAAAGGGCGCGGGTTCGATCCTGACCGGACGCATGCACCACTTAGGCAGTTTTCTGACCTAATGTGCATATTGTTACAATTACCACGTGCTAATAACGGTGAAGGAAAATATCGTGATGCAACCTGCGCATCGGGATAACCGATGTGTCAAACCTGCTAAGCCGCCTTGGACAAGCGTGGCGGATATACTGTCCGTTGCCCTGTAGTGGGAGGCCCGAGCCCAGCAGTAGGACATTTATGGGCTGCTATTATATAATTATATATATATAATCGTTATAATGTATTTAAGCTGTAAAAAATGAAATTTGAAGTATTAACGAAAAACCTCAAAACATTTCCAGCTCTATCTGTGTGAGCATAGTGTTTATCATTTCTCACAGGCTTCGTCCTATAGAATTATGTGTTTATCTCTTGATAGTCTCGCTTTTTCGTTTCAAATCACAATTATTCTAAAGACGTTTCCTTTCAAAAATACACTTGCAGACACGCACGCACGCAAATCAAGGTTTAATTATGCTTTGTAACTTAGTATGATTTTTCATCCGTGCAGGAACGGAGAAAGAATACAATTTCCTGCGTTGGGGCGGCCTGTCGTAAGAGGCGATAAAACAAGCCACAGCTAGGTGATAGGGCATTTGCCCGACTGGATGGCTACCACCCCTGGTCTAGAGTATGCCGCCATAACAATCTTATTAACGCTAATTAATTTGGTTTTATAAAGCACTCGCAGTGCCTCATACGAGGATGTGCGCAATTTTTGCGTGGGACGTATTTGCAGTTACACATTTGACAGACGTTCCTGTGTCCACTTCGCTGGGCGTCATTATTTTTTTTTATAACGAATATAAATACAACTATATACACATAGCCTATATCACCCAGGAATAATATAGCTTTACACTGGTGAAAGAATTTTCAAAATTGTTTTAGTAGTTCAAGAGATAACTTCCTACAAACAAACAAACTCACAAACTTAATCTCTTTATTCTATTAGAATAGATATACTATGATCTCTGCCTATTTGTTTAGCGGATGTAGGTGTCCAAAAGAAATGTATTTCATATGTCTTATCAAGGAATTAAAGTGGGGATTTTAAATTGGGCGCTACCACATTCTAACAAATATATATGAGATGCGCCTACTGCTTGCTTTTTTTTACGTTCGATTTCAGAATAAGTTTGCTTTAACAAATACTGATATTAGACGGATCAACCAAATTGAATCAGTTTGGTTGAAAAGCGAAAAGACACAACGAAAGGACACAACGGTATTTTAAGACAAATTCTACTATAGGTTTATATACATGACTTTAATTGATTTATCAAAATTGAAAGACAAATGATCCGTCTAATACCAACTTTAAGTCACCACTTGGGTCTCTTTTAAACAGCAAAATTTATTTAAAAAAAAAATATGCTGCGGCCGCACCTGCGTTAGTGTTAAAGATTCTCGGTCTTATTCATATTGAGTTAGAGTAAGTTCGTAGTATTTTTATGGTTCTAAAAGAATACTACAAACTTAAATTCACTATAAGACCGAGTGTCTGTATTGTGTTACATAGCCACATTAGTGTATATTATTATACATAAGTTATCTGTCAATATTTAACGTCATTAAGAATGTCGCATCTCTAATAACGCATTAAACCCATCGTCATATTTGCGTGAAACGGCCTAACGGCCTATAACTGTATCATTATCCCAAATGAAACCGCATCAACAGGAAAATCTCACATGATGGGTTTGACGTGCATCAACGTTAATTTGTATAAAAAGACTTATTTGTAAAAATGTTTATTTTATTATATTTATATATTCATTTTCAAACTTTTCACTCTTAATACAAACAGTTTTTTTAAATCTTATTTTACTTCTAAAGATGCTATTTATTATGTCTACTTTTTTCTTAGATACTAATTAATACTGTTAAATAATAAATCTTGTAAATATCTTATTCATATTCTAAATATCATATATACAACTTTTTTATCCTTTGCTAGTACAATGATTTCTTCTAGTATCACAAATGTTGTGGTTATGAATGAATGAATTTTTGTTTATTATAAAATATGTTACTTACTAAATGATATGAATAAATTACACTATATGGCGTTATAACAACAAACCGGGTCGCTAAGTTATCGAAGTTAGAAGGTAGCTTATTGGAAGGATACCTACACCTTAAGAATCGACTATAATATAGGTACCCGGTATAGAAATGTATGAGAAGTGAAATAATACAACCGTAATTCAAAAGTGTTACGTATATTTTTTCTTTTAAACCACTGTATTACAGAAAAAAAACAAAACGACATATTCAAATCGTCAAAGTGTTTCTGTATAATAATGTTCACCTCCTATACAAACTTGCTTACCATAAATGAGTTTTAGCAAAACTACTATTGTATATCTGTCAGGCGCTCTTATAATACTTATATGATTTTAAAAAGATTAAAATGATTAATATGTTTGTGTGTGTGTTTTGTATTATATGTATTGTCTAGTGGCTAAATCGTTATCTGTCCGTCTGTATGCATTCCTTGCAACCAGACTTATTTGGCCGCATTTGGCCAGCCGTCAAACTCAATTTCAGTGGTGCGTTGGAGTTGACACACTCAAGTTTTTTTTAACTACCGAGAACAAATAGTAGGCCCCGCATACACATTTCGTAGGAAAAAGGTCGTCCCTTTCAGCGGCTCGAGGGGGCCTTGTAAAATTTACAACTTCAGTAGATTTACACCACTCATAAAGTATTCAATGCCCTCGCAGTGTTTTGCTTTCCAACTTCTTGTTCGGTTTACGATACTTTCTTAACGTGTTTACTTTAAGACTAGCAAAGAGTTATGTATTGGAAAGTGTTTTCGAGGGATTTTATCTAATGAATATTTAATATAGTTCTGCTCAAGTATAAAATAACCAGTCAGGTGCTGAAAATGGTAAAGCGGACTGTAGGTATACGTAGACTATAAAGGAAATTCCTGAGCTTGCGAAATAAATACTTTTAACAGTTTTACTAGATATATTATTTTATATTGTTAATAGTGTTACGAGTGCGGGACTCGAATTAAAATGCCGTTGGAATTACTATAGATTTTATTAGAATTATACAAACACGTATAACACAGGTACAAATATAACTGAACACAATCAGTCCAAACGTAATGCGAGATTCAATAACACGCGCAAAGTCCGTCACTAAATGGATTATCGAATGTACACACGTCTTGTCTCGCTAGTGGTTATCGCTTGACTGTCGATCTCTCCATTGGGTCATTGCTATATACTGCACCGATAGAATATGGCTGACTGCCCGCGTAGATCGAATTTCTTAGAAATCGTAATCTGCACACCTGCCTAATTATGCCGGCAAATGGCCATAAACGAGTACAATAGGCTTCTCTCACAATAACTAATAAATAAGTAAACAAAAGAAGACAATCATAAAAGAACTACAATATTATTAGCTCAAACGCCGGGGGGTAATAAATGTGCTTTGTTTACAAATATGCAGGTAGCCCAAATTGTAACAATAGCAACCTAACTACACATCTTTTTGTATGACTGGCATGCTTGTGTAAGACAAATATAATACTTGGCATAAAAAAAATTGGATTGATTCTCCAGCATTTATTTTTCATTTATAAACATATAAATGACAATATAGATAGTAATTTTAACAACAAACGTATATGTTCTCATAACGTCAAGTCAACGTCGATTTATAGAAGCAAAATTTATTGCCTAGTGTTATGTACGTCTAGCTGTTAGGGCTACACTGCCTCGGAATGTCGCTGTAGGATATATTCATGCTATTATTTTACTATTTCTACCCTAACCTATTTTCAACTCGCCGTCAAAAGTGGTAGGGCTCATGGATTACGTAATACAGCGACACGCTTGCAGTCAGTGTTGCCACACAAAAAACGTTAAAGTATTTGAATACCAGTGTTACCAAGTAAAGTAAACTCGATTATAAAATATTAAGGTATTCGAATACTTCACCTATAATCTACATTATTATATACAAAAAAAATTGCTAAATTAATGTTGTCACACAGTAAAATGTTAAAATATTCGAATACCAGTGTTGCCAATAGCGAAACTTGAATAAAAATGTTAAGGTATGCGAATACTTTAACGATAGTGTATGTTGTGTACTACGAGGGATCTAAATATCTACATTAAAATAGCTGCTGATGTTTGCGATTTCTAACACTTGTATGTTTTATAAATAAGGGTTAGATTTTTTAATCTATAGATACATAATGGTGTGGGTTATTGTTAATCACAGACTCACAGTGAGTAAAGAGGTCTTTTCACAGATTCATTATGATGAACACGACAAGTATCAACATAAAATGGAACTTTATGCTACGTCTTACAACTACCAGTAGATCTAGATACGTGTATATTACACTAAGCGATTGTCTAAAGTCAACCGCTTTAGGCACTCAGAACATAAAAAGACATAACAATGTTCTTGAATGACTTCTTTTATAAAATTAATAAAGAGCGAGACCTATGCTCTCGAAATTATTATATACACATACAGTCGCAAACCTAAGTATTCTACATAACGTTTAAAACATATGCTATAGCGCGGCAAAAGCATTCGTGCGCGCATCAGCTCGTGCGAGAAGTACAAGCCGCAAGGGTCTCCATGTTCCTAATGCGGCTCCCCTACACCACTCGGCTCACATATCGCGGCCTCCCACCATTCTAGTAGACTAGAGTTGGGTAGGATATGATTTTAAAATGAGTTTGTAAGAGTAACATGACATTTTGTACTGAACTAGTTCAATGTAGAACTTCAAATAAGGTGAGGAGATTTGTATGGTCTATACCGCGACAGTATATTTAAAGCGATGAGGCCGATGAGGCGGTGAGTGTCATTTCCTCATTGGTCCCGTTCAAAACTAGGTCCGAAATGTTCGTTAAGAATCAGATGTGCTCGGCCTCGATCACCTCATTTTACTAACAGTCGTACTATGAAATTGTAATGTTGTTCCTCTTTGTCATGTCAATATCCGTAGAGGCGTTATTGTACTGTTGTAGCATAAGCCTCGTTCCGTCCTTCTTCTTACTTTTGTGTAGTAGCGCGACAAAAATTTTGAAGTGGTACATTTCAAATTTTGAGCCGTATCAGTACAAATGTATTTTGTACGGGACAAATGTACTGGTTCACACGTGTACTACTCATCGCTATAGTAGACTATGAGACCTCAAAAGGAATGCTCTTATAGAGAGCATACGCGTTAACATCGCTACTCGTTTTGTTGTTTAAGTGTGTGAAAGCGTATGTATTAATAAATTTAATGTTAAATTATCAATCATTAAACTAATTAATTTAAAACCGAACAAGTCTTTAATTATAAATTTAATTATTATTTATATTATAAGCGTCAAATGAAATTAAGCATTATAGTGCCCGCTATAATGCTTAATTTCATTTGACGCTTTTGTTCATGCAGGCATCATCTATACTTATTCGTCCATCTTAATAACTGGGTAAAAAAATTAAAAATATTTTTATATATAAAGCTGAAGAGTTTGTTTGTTTGTTTGAACGCGCTAATCTCTGGAAAATTAAAAGTTCTAAAAAACTTAAAGTTCCCCTTTAAAAGTTCTAAATAAAGTCCGCCACAGCATAATTATGTCTGTCTATCTTTTAAGGTTGGCTCACTATAACCTTTTTTTATGTTAACCAAATTTATTCTAAAATAATGCATTATTTGCGAAGGTGTTTTTATAAACATGATATTAATCCTTATCCAAATAAATACGTTATTCATCACAAGTATTTAATTTAAAACAAAATCGCCATTTACATTATTCGATTTCAATGAATATTTTAGGAGATATCGCAGTTTTAAAATAACATCGCAGCAAAATAATGATCAAGTATTGAGCGCGCATTTATGATGTGCAAGGCCGGCGGGCAGTCGTCTGCAAGATACCATGCCGCGCGGCTCAGACGCGTGGTTGGCTATACCTTTCAGAATAACATATAGGCTATAATTTATAAAGATATAGTGTGAATTATCCAAAATATAACGATTTTCCATCACCACGCGGGTGAAACCGCGGGTGCAGCTAGTTAATAATATTTCAACTAGAACAACCGGCGATCTTATCATTAATAGTGATTTATTCCAGACAACCTTCTGGAAATAATTTTGTATGTCTAATAAAGTACGGGTGTATACCTTATCGTATATAAAATATAGATATTGCATAAGCTAAGCAGACAGGCAGACGTCCCACCTGGATGGAAAGAGGTTACCATCGCCTATGGACAGTTGTAACACCAAAGGTGCTACCAATGTGCTGCTGCTCTCTAAACGGAGAATGGAACCTGGCCACTAATGCCGGTACAAAACTCAGGTTGTTAAGGCGGCATACTCTAGACCAGGGGTGGTAGCCATCATCATCATCATCATCATCATCATCATCATCATCCGAGTGTTAAATCCCGGTTGCATTCGGAGCGATCACTTCGACGCCCAGGGTCCGCTTTCCTACTTTTCCTTCTCCACTTCGCGCGATCTTCGATATCCTTTGTATTGAGACCATTGGTACGCATGTCATCCTCACAACGTCAAGCCATCATTTCTTGGGTCTACCCCTTCGACCGGGACCTGGCGGAGGCGGCATGGCTAGACATTTGTTCTCCACGTAACTAGCTGGGTTCCGTAAAACGTGGCCCTACCAGCGTAAGCGACTCCCGGCAGTTTGTCTGCTATGTCACGGACGTGAAGGCTGCCGCGGATGCGGGAGTTCCTGACGCGATCCATTCGCGTGACTCCACAGATCCACCGAAGCATATTCATTTCCGTGACACGCAGCTCCTGCTTGTGTCGCTCAAGTACAGGCCACGCTGGGTGGTAGCCATCCAGACGGGCAAATACCCTACCACCTGGCTACGGGTTATTCTCCCATACCAGGGTACAAGAAATCAGACCGTAATTGATTTCACTTTTGTTCTCTCTGACCATCAAAGTACAATTTCAGTATTGGGATTTCAGTTATTAAATCAAAATCCATTGGAACGGAAGTAAATATGGCTTCGGGTTGTGGCCGAAGGAGGGCAAAATTGAATTTCACTTCAGAAATGGTATAACCGTTAAAGGTTTATTGTGCTTTCAGTTCACTTGCTTTTCAGCGATTATTTGACCATTTTTAGGGCATAGACGTTTTCATATCTATATATTAATACGTGAAGCAAAAACTTTGTACCCCTTTTTACGAAAATTTGCGCGGACAGAGGAGTATGAAATATCGCACACTTATAGTTTATATAGACAAGAAGCGATGAAAGCAAATATTTTTTTAAATTATGCATAAAAAATACATTAAATCAGTCAAAAAAACATTATACACACTACCATGTATTTGACACACACACGCATATATACTCTTTCGTTTATTGTTCAAATCAAATTAATAGTAGCCTTGGCGAAATCTGTGATTATAAAAGTATAGTCTTTGACAAAATTATTATGGTCGAATTTCGACCAAGGGCGATCACTAGTTATATGAAAAACGGAACTCACAAAATCATCATTTCCGCCTATATTGATATACTAGCGGTCTCGGTAGACGTTGTCCTACCAAGGAAACATCTGGAAAAATCTAGAATCCGATTTCAGCGCCACTTACCGGGTTTAATTGTGAATCTAAACTATAAAATTTCATCAAAATCGTAGAGTTCCAGCGCCAAGTATTTTATTTAGATTGATGGGTTACATTATTAAAATTTTACTAGAGATCCCCAATTTTTATATAATCTATATTAATCAGGGATAAAGTAGCATTCGAAAGGTGAAAGAATTTTTGAAATCAATCCAGTAGTTTTTGTTTATTCGTTACAAACATACAAAAATACAAATCTTTTCTCTTTTTAATATTAAGTATAGATTACTTTTTTCAGAAAGTATATAGTCTACACATACATACGTGCATACATAGATATATACATATTGTCAAGCCTGTTATCCATAGGGGTAGGCAGAGATGATGAATTTCCACTTACTACAATTCTGACATACATCTTTTGCTTTATCTATATTTATTAATTTCTACTTTTTTTATTGCGTGAGTTCAGCAGACAGGCAGACGGCCCACCTGGTGGAAAGCGGTTACCATCGCCTATGGACATTTGCAACACCAAAGGTGCTACAAATGCGCTGCTGCTCTCTAAAGGGAGACTGGACCTAGCCATTAATGCCAAAACTACATCTCAAGGATAATACGTATTATTTCGAGAAAAAGGTGCTTCATTGAAGATTTCCGCTTCATCAGGTAAACGTCCAGATCTTATAAAAGTTAAATAGCGAGGTGGTAAAACAGTGTTAACTCATTCCTGGAGAGTTCGAGCTCAAATTAAACTCAATTAGTCAAATTATATCTTCAAAACTTCAGATTCAAGTTTGCAAAAGCTCGGATTCAAAGTCAATAACAATTTACTTAGTTTATAAGTTATGGCTTACTTAACTTGAACATTATACATATAAATTTTTGTTTTTATTAGAATAACAGATGCGCCCGAAAATTTGGCTAGGCGAGGCGTATATTCATCTTCTGAAACTTATCCTGTTACTAGACGGTTCAACTAAATTGGATCAGTTTGGTTGAAAAGTACAGAACTCAAAGGACACAATAGTATTTAATGAGATTGAATGATTCAAATTTGTTTTATACGGATCACTTTGAATCGGTTTGCTAGTTTCGATATAAAAAATATATATATTTTGTTTAAACATGAATATTTTACATTGTAATAAAAAAACTTAAAATTAAAATATACAATTAATAAATATAAATATACAAGAAATAAGTCTCCTTTAATAACTATACTATACTAAATATATAATAATATTACTAATTATATAAAAACTGTACTAACTATATAAGAAATAAGTCTACTTAAATAACTGTTTATCATTTTTTATTATTATTATCTATCATATCCGTGCAGGAACGGAGAAAGAATACAATTTTCTGCGGCCGGGCGGCCTGTCGTAAGAGGCAAAAAAACAACCCACACATGGTGGTAGGGCATTTGCTCGACTGGATAGCGACCAACCCTGGTCTGAAGTATGCCGCCATAACAACCTTGAATTGTGTTCCGGCATTAGTGGCCAGGTTCCAGTCACCCTTTAGAGAGGTACGAGGCGACGGTAATCGCTTTCTATCAGGTGGGCCGTCTGCCTGTCTGCTGAACTCATGCAATAAAAAAAAGACTCCAAAAAGCTATCAACGGAGATCATTCCCAAAATGATGGCCTCATTACCACGTTGGATAGCAAGGCTGTTGCGTTGTCCTAGGTACAGATTCTTAGAGGCCGGCAACGCCCTTGGTGTTGCAGACATCCATAGGCGATGGTAATCACCTTCCATCAAGTGGGCCGTCCGCTTGTTTGCCTGCTTCAGGCAATAAAAAAAAACTTTGCGCCCTGCGATGACAATGGATAACTCTATTTTGGCCGGCGCCTGCGAGGACCAACGCGAAGTGGGCGATTGCTATTTCCCGCGGCCTTGGTTCTAGGCCAATGATATGAACACGGGGAGTTTTCGTGGGTATTCTGGCAGTGGTTATCTACCTCCACCAGGTAGAACGGTAGAACCAGGCCAGCGAGTCTTTACACGCCCTCGCCGTGATCCTCATACGGTGAAAAGTCCGTAAGTGGCTTTCTCCTCGTCAAGAAAAGAGTACAGACCAGCCTTTTGGACGCGTAAGATCCCTGACGGGTCGTTGCAGGGATTAATTAACCGTTCATTTGTAATTGGATTTAAAAGGATTAAAATATATACATTTTAGTGACGACTTTTCTCTCTATATCCTGACAGTTGTCAATAACATACTCGAAAATCTGGCCTGCCAGCCAGTGGGCGTAAAGGTATGTTTCGCCACATCCCTACCAGACACGTGGAATGGTCTCATAATGTATATTAGTTATTATGAAACAGTTTAATTCCCTATTACACCATTATAGGCTACGGAAACCTGTCCAATCCACTCGGCAAGTAACATAAATTTAACTTAACCTGATCTAACTTAGCGCTCAAGTTTCACCAACTTAATTCTAACTTTAACATCGCAACGTATGTATAATGAATTTTAGAGAAACCGCAAGTTTAACCTTATAATAATACTTCTTGCGAAACCTCGGTAGTCGTCCCTTTTGTACAGGCATCAGAAAATTGTATTTTGCTTAATTAAGTTATGCGTTGTTTAATTTTACGTTAAGGCCGTGAAAGAAGGTTAGCATTATACATTTTCTAAACCCTATATCATTTTTCTCTAGCTTTTTGATGGTTTTATATCAAATCAATCCAAAATTGGAAAGAAAAATTAGGACTTTGATCAGGTCGGACCTGTAGCGCCATCTAGTCGGATTTAGGAGCTGTTCAGAGTTAAATTATTACTTGGGTGATTGACGTCTCCTGTAGGTACAAGGGCTTCTTCCTTGCTACTAATAGGTTGGGGAAAAAGTCTTTTCGCATATAGTATGTATGAACTTGTAGATCTCTTTGGCTATACCATTTGTATCTGGCTGGTTTTGGCATTATTAAAAAGTTTTAACTTTAAAGAAGACAATTCCAAATTCAAATTAGGAAAATGCTCGATTTTCATTTGTTTTTCTTATTGTTAAAATGAGTGAATCTAATGAAGAAATTCGATACATTTTAAAATTTTACTACAAAAAAGGTAAAAATGCAACACAAGCCGCGAAAAAATTTGTGATGTTTATGGACCTAATGCAGTATCTGTGAGAGTAGCGCAAATTTGGTTTAAGCGTTTTCAATTCGGAAATTTTGATATCAAAGATGCACGTCGCTCTGGTTGCCCTGTTACGGACAAAATTGATGCCGTTTTTGAAAAAGTGGAGCAAGATCGGCATATTAGTAGTTACGGTGAAGCTGGAGAACTGGGAATTGACCACAAAACGGTTTTGGCGCATTTGAAAAAAGCTGGGTATACAAAAAAGCTCGATATTTGGGTGCCTCATGAGCTTACTGAAAGAAACCTAATGAACCGTGTACTAATTTGTGATTCTTTATTACGACGTAATGAAACCGAACCATTTTTGAAGAAGCTGATAACTGGTGATGAAAAGTGGATCACGTACGACAAGAACGTGCGAAATAGATCGTGGTCAAAGGCCGGTCAGGCTTCACAGACTGTGGCGAAACCCGAGTTAACTCGCAACAAGGTGATGCTGTGTATATGGTGGGATTGGCAGGGCATTATTCATTATGAGCTGTTACCACCAGGCAGGACCATCGATTCTGAACTGTACTGCGAACAACCGATGAGATTAAAGCAAAAAGTTGAGAGAAAGCGGCCGGAATTAATCAACAAAAGGGGTGTGGTTTTTGACCACGATAACGCTAGACCTCACACATCTTTAGCCACTCAGCAAAAATTACGAGAGTTTGGCTGGGAGGTGTTAATGCATCCGCCGTATAGTCCTGACCTTGCACCTTCATATTTTCACCTGTTTCGGTCTCTGCAGAATTCCTTAGGCAGTGCCAGGTTAACATCACGAGAGGACTGCCAAAACCACTAGTCGCAGTTTTTTGATCAGAAGCCCCAAAACTTTTATAGCAATGGGATCACGTCCCTACCTACAAGATAGCAAAAAGTTATCCAACAAAATGCCACCTACATACTTTAGTCAAACGTAAATAAACTTTATAAAAAAACCTATTGAATTTTTATATAAAATGCGAAGAAACTTTTTCCCCAACCTAATATTATACAAGTTAATATCAGTACGTAATAAACGATAGGGTCCTTTCAGAACATTATACCAATACATGAAAGTGACACAAATTGCCATTATAATTTTATAAGGCATTTATAGTTTTTGTTATTATTTGAACTGATTGTATTCCAAGATTTCAATTTTGGCAAAATTATTTTTCATTTCACATATTCTGAAAGTACGCTTGGAGTTGCCTAATCACAGGGATGAAAATAGCACTTTTCGTCCCTGGGAAACGATTCTCCCTGCTGTCAAAAAAATTGCAAACCATAGATAAGACATGCTATACATATCCCAACTTTTTTTTTACAGCCACTGTTAAATCGCGGCATAAATTGTAATAAAAAATTTTTAACATCATTTAATTTTTATGCTTATAAATTACTTTTACTAAATTATTATTTAATTTACATAAAGAGCTAAATATTTATTATCATCAGTGACAAAAAATACGGGCTGGTAGAATGCCACAGAAAAAGAAATTTACTTGACGTTTCATATATGAATTATTAAACGAGTTCATCAGAACGCCTGACTTTATTAGAGAAGTAGTTGTTTGTTTAACTAATCAGTTTTTATTTACTTTCCTTATATTTGAAATTAAAAGCAGAGTGTTAACCTCGGGTGACAAGCCTATTTAAGCACTCGAATTATTAGCATTCTCCCTACGCGCGTGCGCCAAACCATTTTGTGCCTAAATACGTCACTTTCACCTATCGTGTAATGATCTACTATTACCTTATGCTGATATTAGACGGATAAAATAAATTTATTCAATTTGGCTGATTCGTTAAAAGGCTTAAAACTTAATCGACGAGATGCAATGATAGTGAAACGTCAGTTATGTTATATGCTTCACTTTGGTGGATTCATCCAAATTGAAAGACAGAAATGATATAACATCTCAAAATCTCAATTTAAATAAATAGCGTCCATAGTCCCATTGTCATAATGGAAGGTGTTGTCTTTTTGTTTTTTTTAATACTTTCTTCTTTTCTTACGCCTGATTACAATCACTTGGAGTCGGCGAAAATGACTTTTATGTAGTTTAGTTTACGGTAATAAAATAAATCGACAATTAAAAAGGTTTTTTTTTGTAATAATTCAAGCGTTTTCTTCTACTGGGCGGTGACGATTTAAGTCACAATGTCCTTTATTAAAGTAAACAAGACAAGTTTTAATCTCTTCATAATTAAATACGATTCCGAATTCCGACAAATTCTCAACAAGTTGTAGAGCAGATTAATTTGTTTTAATCAAATTTCGGAAACAGAGAGATATTTCGTAGAATTTGTCTTCTTCAAAGATATGTCAGCGTAAAGTTCTGTGAAACAATTATGATACTTAGAAATGTTATCAAGAAAATAGTTAGATAGATACAAAACACTTCATTATTCACCACATGCACATTAAATAAACAATTTACATTAGGCACATTAGACAGTAAAGGCAGAAACAATGGGCGGCTTTATCGCTTTAACTTTAGAGTGATCTCTTTCAGACAACCCGGGCTATGGATTTTACTAACGGATTCGTAAGTGTATGACCTGATTTACTTACTAAAATCTAAATTTATGAATTACGTTAGGAAAAGAATATGAGAAATTAAAATGGTGTAATTACATTTTACAATATATTTTGATATAATGCCCATGTTAAGAGTGGGTGTTAAAATATCTTGCTATTATCATCACCACACGTTAATATTATCATAGAATAGATATTGTGAATTAGAGTAAACTCTTAGATTTATAAAAGTATAGATAGAGCCTGCGTGAACAAAACCGTCAAATGAAGTAAAGTAATTTTTACAAACTTGTGTGCCTAAACTTATGTAGTATACACGTTGTTTGGGTCTATATGGGTAATAATAATGTAACTAGAAACTATTTCATAGTAATCTGTATTAATTTGAACTCTAAATTCTCGTAACGCACTGCGGCGCATACGGCTTCCTATTTCAAAATAGGCTTCATTTCGCCGGCTTCACTGTAAGAGTTCAAGGCTCGGCTAATTTTTTGTTGGTCGGAGGGTAAACTGTTCGCACAGTTTTCTTGGCATCCACCTCAACTATTATTACATTATTAAAAAATTTAAATATATTTTTATTTACTAGCCATTCAATATATCACATACATCACTCTTCCGGTGATCAGAGGGCTGGTGCTTACCTTTTTTTTTAACGTGGTGAAGTTCGTATAAGGCTTATCCACCGCGGGTGAAATGCGGTGGGGAGCGTGAGATTCCTCACGTTGGGGTGACACTAGCACTGCAAGCAAGAAATAGGTACTACTATTGCCACACCGTGGTCGGAGACACCCACTAAAATCCCTCGGAATTCCGTCCTTCGCGTTTATGCCAGGGCCACAAGTACTTGCCCTACCCATTTCGCAGGCCCTGGCAGACAGCGGCCTCTATAAGGCCTCTTCCACAAGCGTCCGGTGACTTTGTATCTCTCTTTGGCGTGGGGCGGCCTGTAACGCGCCCCACGGTAGGAGAGGCGAGCGCGCGCGGAACACCGCCGAGCCCTATCTGGCTGGTGCCTACCTCGGACAAGGGTTCGTATGGCGATCCAGCGAGGAAACGTAGCCAGCCTTCTGGGCCCCTAACGCATAGATGACTGTGACCTAGTATCAGTATTCTACTTATAGTCTTGAGGGACTATGGGTAGAATACTACATAAATTAAGTTTTCTGTTATTATATTAGTTTATAAAGTCATTGATGTTGCGGGTGGCAAGGGTAGATGTTGTCGGTGGTGAAAGAAGGGAAACATCCACAGCCGGCTAGAATTGAAGCGTACTTTTGGACTCGTCGGCACGTCTTCAGATTAAGCGTCTGTTCGCTGCCCGCCTGCCGGCACAAATCTTGTTTCGCCGACAGGTGGCACCGCCTGTCTCTATCCATCGTGTGTGTGTGCAGGAAGGAGGGCAAGGAAGGAATATAAGGCGCCTAACCAGTCATTATATATCACAATAATATTATTATTGTATGGCTCATGATAATAACAATATTGTATGAGTACAATTTTTTTAAAGATTTATAAATTATGTTGAAAGAATTCTGAGTGGGTTCTGATCACGGATAAACAATGGCATAGTTTCCGCTTGGAGCATTAAAGAGTAACGTTTTGTACTCTTCTAGTAATCGTTAAAAATTACTAAACAGCATTAAAAAATATTTTCATTTCAAACAAGTGTAAAATGCAAAGAGAGATTTGGGTAGGAAAGTACCAAATATTAACTATTTGGGCAGGGTTTCCCCTTTATTGTTCAGCCTTTGTTGTAAATATTCACACAGCACAGTAAGCAGTGAACACCGTCTACACGCCACTACGCCTTTTCTATGAAAATGCTACCCCACAAAACAATAACATTGCATTATTGCTAAAAATAGCAATTACATCATAGTGTTGCCAGGATCATAAAAACAATTATAATAATTAGTTACTGATGCACTAAATTATCTAGATATAATTTAGTGGGCTTATAAAATTAACTAACCGGTAGAAAATGGTAATTTAATTATAAATCGAAACATCTGATAAATAGACTAAAAATATTATCTATGACGATTGTCTATGTCATATTAATATACACTATAGTTCTCATGACTACTGTGGTGGCCATCTTGTAACACAAGGTATCACTTCTGATAAATTATATACTAAATGCCAACGAAAGTTCATGTGAAACCAAATATAAAAAGATAAAACGGGAAGAAGTAATTAATCTGGTAAAATAACAGTGTATTGTGTTGCTCTGTTTTGAGAAGGAAAATAAAGGTAAAAGATCAACCTTTGGGTATTTATATTTAGTACTACGGCGCGCGTTAACGAGCAGTCATCTGATATTTGATATCTCATCGATTTAAGCCGCGTACAGACAGGTCTAAGTAGAAGTTTGCGCAACGGTCGATTGGTTCTATTCTTTTAATGATATTGCCACGCGGTCTATGGCGGATTTACCAGTAGACTGAGTAAATTAAAGTCTTTTTTTTAAAAGTGAAATCCATTTACATACACTGCACCGCCTATGGAACGGCGGCGCTGGTACTATGGGAGTCGCTGAGAAGACAAGTTGCCGTAGTACCCACTAAAACTCCCCGTGTTTCTTCCATTCACTTATAGCTATGGCCGTGAGAAATGGTAATCGCCTGCTTTACTTGGGCCCTGGCAAGGCTGGCCAACACGGGCTCGTCCAGAGCAGGCTGGAGCCTGGGGAGGCTTTGAGGCGAATTTTTTTATTGTGTTTTGGAAAGTTATATACCTAAATATTATTACGGCCACACCTTAGATGAATAATATAGGTAGACCGCGCCCTGAGCTCTCAGAGTGAAGCTGGTTAAAGGAAGCCGATTATGGAATAGACAATTGATCACGTCGCAATGCATTACGAGAACTTAGTATTAAGTAATGGAATTAGTATTCATAAACGCTGAATGGTTTCCAGTGGATACATTACTATTAACCTCACAGACGCAAACCGCGTGTATTCTACATAAGTTTCCGCAAACAAGTTTAATAAATATTCATTTCATTTGACTCTTTTATTTACATAGGCTCCGTCTATTATTCGTCTGAGGTATACACAAAAAATTCAACGTGTAACGTGTTTTACGACTTATATTAATGGTTCTACAATTTGCGTGGTGGCAACAATCATACTAATTACGGGAAAATGCTGGTATAATTAGGACAATGGTGTAAAAATCTTACAGATAAAATTTAATTGTCAATTTATTTCTTTAATTATTTTAAACTATTGGGGTATCGAATTTATAGACTTATAGAGGTCGGTAGGGACGACAAAATCTGAATAGTTTATTGGCGGTAAATGTGTAAATTTGCCACTGTACGCGGTGAATAATCGGCGAACGCCAATGAACGATCGTTCATCTTTGTGGAACCTGTGTGCACGCGGCCTTAGAACACTATTTATGAAAGTGGCTTTGTTGACCCCGAATCTACTCTAAGAGACAATGTTTATATATTTTCCTAAACTTCGAAACAAACATTGTATATAAAATACCTATGCCATTAATTGCGTTCGCGCTAGATTACAATTGTTTATATTCATACTATCTGAATCCTACAAGATAGTGAAATAGAATATATATAAAAAAACAATATATTTGCATTAATTAGGAAGCCCATATATTGTTGATCGAAAATTAAAAATATACGCACCATACAATAGAATGTTCGGTAAAATAGGTACTTAGATAATAAAACTACGTTTTAACTAATTTAAACGCGGTAATTTATTTGATTTTTGTTATACCGACGTTTCGCCCGCTTTTCAACTTCAACAACTTTCAACACTGAAAAGTGGCCGAAACGTCGGAATAACAAATATCAAATAAATTACCGCGCTTAAAACCGTTAAAACGTAGTTTTATTATGTATACAAGTCGCGAAAAAAATATTAGGTACTTAGATGAAAAAAATAATAATCCATAAGAATTCCAGCAAGGAGTTGGACATTACGAGAATAAACAAGCTGAATAATTGAACCTCCTTGGAAGCGCTTTTGATCAATACATTTGTCTCACTTTAATACTATAGATAAAATGAGACTAAAGATTTAGTTTTAATTTTCACCACGCTATTTGCAATTGCGCGCCATTTTCATATTAGAAACCTGAAAGATTGTCAATGAAAAAGTTTGTTTCATAGCCTATTGAACTTATTATTTTCTCGCGAATATGTTGAAAATCATTGTATGACACACGTGCGGTTATTGGTTTTTACATGCCAGTGACAATGGTAAGCCTTCGTATACTTGTTAACTCGAAACCAACTTACCGCACTAGTATCATAACTAACTATTACATCACTTTATCTATAATCAGAGGTGCCGTGCCGGCAGCCGTTGTCCAGCTCTGAAAAAATGAAAATCTAGGACCCGATGCCAGAACCACCTTCCGGTTCCAGTTGTGAATTTAAACCATCTGGGGATTCATTCAAACACACAAAAAGTCATCAAAATCGGTTCAGGAGACTAATCTCCTGAAGGAGGGTAGGAGGATTCTAGAACCCGATCACAACACCACTTACTGGTTCCAATTGTGAATCTAAATAATCCGGGGACCTATTCAAACACACACAAAAAAATTAATCAAAATCTGTAAAGTCGTTCTCAAGTTATACGCGTATATACATTTCTAAGATTCATTTTTTTATAATATTATTACAACTCAGGTCCCGACAAAAACAAAACCCACCTGTATATCTGAAACAAAACACATTTTATTACCGGTCGGCATTTAAACTAATTGTAACTCTTTTATGATCGTCTTCTTTTGTTTATTTTGTGTTTAAAATTTGTGATTAGAAAACAGCCCATAGTTTTATTGTACTATTTTATGGCAGTTTGCGGCCGAGTCATTAGCCAGGTGTGGCGGATTATGCTGACTTAGATACGGGGATATTGCATTTGTGCAGTATAAAACGATGACCTGATGAAGGGGGCAGTCGTGTAGCTACAATCGGGAATCTAACAAGTGACGGACTTTGGGCGTTTTATTGAGTTACGACCTTCTGCATTACGTTTGGACTTGTTGTGTTCGGTTATATTTATACCTGTGTTATACGTATTTGTATAGTTCTAATAAACTCTATAGTAATTCTAACGGCATTTTAACTCGAGTCTCGCGACTCGTAATAACAGCTTCAAATTAGAGTAATAATATTAAATACAGCTTAACTTCGAAAAAAAAATTACAAACAATAAATGTGTTCCAAATCGCCGTCACTTGACAACGTACCCAGATACATGGTAATGCGTTGCCCGAAATACATTAGTTATATTTAAAAAAAAACCAGCGAAGTACCTATCAGTCCGCTAGGCACATCAAATAGGTGTCTAGTATAAACAATCAAATGATAATAATTTTAATGAATAAATAACGTATGATATTGGAGTGCGCCTTTTTGAACTCTGCTGGCTAAGTTTGCGAAGGTCCCAGAATTAAAAAATTAACCGTTTTTTGTTATAATACGGTCTACTATATATACCAGACCTTGCATGAGGCTCAAGTGTGCTACAAAAAGAATAGGGTTGGGATATACTATGTTTGATTATCTTGTTGTCGATAAAATTAAATTTCAATAATTAATTAACAATTGATTATTATGTTTTATTTTTGGACCAACAACAGATTTGGACATTATTTTCAAGTACAATAATGGGCTTATAATTAAGGTTTATACATTACAATGTAAAAACTACTTAAAGCTATTCACCGCTTGCACTGTAATATCTTCACTTTTATCATTAAACTAGGGGACGAAGCAGACACTGTCCTCTCCTGAAAAAAATCTAGAACCCAATTCTAGTGCCTTCTACCGGTTCAAATTGTGTATCTAAACCATCCGGGGACTCACTCAAACACACATAAAAAATTTCATCAAAATCAATAAAGTCGTTCTCAAGTTATGCGTGTACATACTTCTACTATTCTCTTTTATTTACTATGTAAATCGAACACAAATATATAATTTGTTAGGTGCTGAAGGCAAAACAAAACTAAAAATAGAAAACGAAAGCAATGAGCTTGTTTAAATGGAATAGGCACATTTAAACAGTCCAGAGAGTTTTGAATGTTATCGGTAAATGAATTACAACCAATAATAGTAACTCTGCTCTACTAATTGCACTTGCAGTAATTGACATTTATGGCTTTTTCATTTTTTGCAGAAATGGTATTGCGCATGCGGAATCCGCAAGTAAAAGGAACCCCGGATATTCCGTACACACGAAGCCGCTGAAAATAATAGTATAATTTTATTGCCTTAAGTTGTTGTGTAAATGTTTGTCGAATACATAAATAGAATAAATAAATAGAATAGACTATTATATAGACTCACCCAAAACCCCAAGGCAAAATTGGGGGGACAGAGATAGATATACATTTATACCATTATACAAAAAAGGGAAGGAATATGTATGTATCAAGAATGGGTATTGTAATTTAAACAAGAGTTCACCTTAACCTTCACGATTATTAGCACGTGGTAACTGTAACAATATGCACATTAGGGAAGAACACTGCCTAAGTGGTACATGCGATCTGCCCAGGATCGAAGCCGCGCCCTTTGAATTTGGGACGCGTGCGCTAGCCATTACGCTACCACGACTTACCATCCATCGTTAGAACTGTGTGAAAATGCCTATATTTTTACCATTATTGCTAATGCTGCCCCAGCCTTAAGAAGATAATAAAGTAATATTTATTATTATTTTATTTCAGTTTATAACAGATTTTTTTAACTGATTTATTTAGCGGCAGCCCCATTGCTCTAGTGACACATTTTTAAATAGGTAATATTTCATCAATTTACAGTTGTATTTTATTAAGTTTTCGCAAATAGTGTACATAACAAAGTTACCTACTAAAGAATTCCTTGCGCTGCTTCTTATCTTCAAGCCATAACATGTGGTAAGGAGGTTATAAGTTAAATTAGGCTCCCATAGATTACATAATAATAATAAACAAAAATTACAATTAAATAATTAAAATGAACAAGTTGGGTGTGGCCTAAACTTTAACAATACTCATTGATACTTGATGTTTTTGTCTTCTATGATCACGGCTATTGAAAAATGGCTGAAAAATTATAAATTATTTTTATTTTATTGCACGAGTTCAGCTGACCGGCAGACGGCCCACCGGATGGAAAGCGGTTACCACCACCTATGGGCAAAGGAGCTACAAATGCGCTGCTGCTCTTTAAAGGGAAACATAAATGCCGGAACACAAGTCAAGGTTGTTATGGTGGAATACTCTAGACCACGGGTGGTAGCCATTCTTCAGACGGGCAAGTACCTTACCACCTGGCTATGGGTTGTTTTGTCGTCACTTACGGCAGTCCTCCTGGCCGCAGCAAATTGTAGTCTTTATCCGTTCGTGCACGGATGAAATATGTCGATATGTTAGATATCAAAATAGTCCATCCCTATTTTAGGCTAGCTCATTGCGGGTAATTACATTAGCCCCGCCGGATTGAGTGGAATGTGGAAAGCTCTACTGCTATATAACATTATTAGAATATTGTTGAAAATGTACGTTATATTAAACTGGAAGCCTAAATAATGGAATACCTAACGAACGGCAAGGGTCACGGTTTGAATGTTCATACTTAACCTTTAGGCCCTTGCTGCTAATGTTAGTGTTAGTGACTCAGAGATGTAGCGTTTAATGCCTTATTTGTGATGCGATATTGTTAATGACGTTAAGCATTGACAGATAACTCATTTATATATGTTATAGTCAAACATCTAAGCTGTAGCAGGTTTCTAGGTTTTACTAGTCAAACCTCAGGCCTGACATAAAGTCTTAGTCAAAGTCCAAATAATTGACGTATATCTATCTGCCTTTGACTAATGAATTGTTGTCTAACCTAGGAGAGACTAATTTATACAGTCATTAAACATGTAACAAGTGTAGTACGAATCGACGTTTGAGCGAGTCGCCTTAGTCGCTTCTAGGATCGACTAAGCAAAGCCCGAAACAGATTATTTTACGTTCGACGTTTGACTAAAAAGTTAGGTAAGTACTTCTAGTTTTGACAAAAAACACTAGTCAAAGGCCGAAATTGGAATTTATTTCAGGTTTTGTCGAAACGTCTTGGTCAAATCTAGGATAAATCAGTCATTCCGGGCAGAGACTGCATATCGACCTTTGACTATAACATATAAACTAACTAGCTGTTGCTTACGACTTTGCTTGCGTAGATTAAAAATGGCATAGTTTGTTCAAATTTGCTACACATTTTTAATCACTTTAGGGGTTGAATTTTCATAAACGCCGACATACGTGTACATTTACTTTCAAGCGTGTGTGTACAATTTTGTGCTTCTTATTTTAAAAACGACAGATTTTCATACAAACCCCTTTTTCACCCCCCTAGGAGTTGAATTTCCAAAAATGCCGATATACGACTACATTTATTTCGATCCAAAAACAGGTACATAAAATTTCATGCTTCTTACTATGAAAATGATGGACTTTCATACAAACTTTCGTGGCTATTTTCACCCCTTTAGGGCTTGAAATTTAATTAATGATTTCTTAGTGCACACTTACAGTACTGAAAGAACCTGCATGGAAATTTTCACAGTCCTAGCCCCAGCAGCTTGTGCTGTTGATATTTCAGTCAGTCAGTGAGAAGAAATGGTTATCACAAAGTAGACAAATGACGCGGCGATGCGAGCCGTGAAAGAGCAGCGCCTATAGGAGTGAAGTAGAATAGAGACGAAATGTTTGAATATGTACTGTTTTCAAGCATTTATTTAACTTTTGACATTTGTACGTCTATCAGGTTGATATTTCTTGACAGTAAAACCCACTTGTAACAAATTACATAATTGTCGTACTTTATTGTTGTGGGGGACGTAATAGTGCTGTTCTGCGAGTCATGTAATACGTAGACTATTAAACCATCGGCTCTATACTTACGTAAATAAATCGAAATTAATCGATTTGAAAATAAAAAAAATCTACTTTAAAGAAAAATAATACCACAATAATAATTATTATAACTGCCGTTTTATTGGTTTATTTAATATCTACTATTGCTCGCCCGTGGTCGTAATTCGAACACAATAATTTGTTATCAAAGACTAAATTTCTATAATCACAGATTTCGCCAAGGCAACAATAAACAAAAGAGTATATATGCGTGTGTGTCAAATACATGGTAGTGTGTGTAATGATTTTTGTTTTATTTAATGTATTTTGTATGCATAATTTTTAAAAATATTATTCGTTCTTCTTCTATATAAACTATAAGTGTGCGAAATTTCATATTCCTCCGTCCGCGCAATTTTCGTAAAAAGGGGAACAAAGTTTTTGCTTCACGTATATAGATGAAAAATATGTTCATTGCAATGTGGGTGTATTACTTACACGATATAGTATTTTTTTAGGTCAAGTAATTATATACTATAGAACTATATATGAATAATATGAAAATAGATCAATACATGCACATGCAAAAATCCTTCTAATTGACCACTTAAGAGTTTCTATTGAAAATCTTCATTTCATGCAAATTTCAATTGTATTTCAATAATTATTAAAGCTTATTTTCGTAAAGTATTTTCTTCGTGTATTTCTGTACAATGGATTGAACAAGTTTTAGAGGGTTACAAGGATGTTTAAGAGTTTAGGGTTTAGTTATGGTTCTGGAGCCATTTTGGCAAAAACGAACCCGTTATAAAATTTATGTGTCCCGTTCATCTATGTGAAAATAAATAAATAATCAACAGACAAATATACACATTGTATATTATTGTTACGAGTGTGGGACTCGAAATAAAATGCCGTTGGAATTAATTACTATAGAATTTATTAGAACTATACAAACACGTATAACATAGGTACAAATATAACCGACCGCAATAAGTCCTTATGTAATGCACAATTAAATAACACGCGCAAAGTTCGTCACTATATCGCTATCGAATGTACACGTCTTGCTAGTATCGTAATCGTCGCTTGACTACCGCACCCCTCCGTTCGGGCATTGTTTTATAGTAAACTGTACAATACACAATCGATTGCGTGGGCTGGCTTTTTCCAAAAAAATGTAATTTGCACACCTGCGAACAGCCAACGAAGTCGAAAACAATAACAATAAGGATTAGTTCGACACCAAAGATGGTCATAAAACAATATCATGTTTTTCTTAATTACAAAGTAAATAAAAGAATTCCTAAATCCGGGAAGACAATGAACTGCGCTTTACGACAGGCAGCTGTGCGTTTATCTTTAACGGCATGTAACATTATGATATAAAACTTACTATATTTTTTCATATTTTGTTGTTGTAGAAATAGTACCTACATTCATTTCGTATGAAAAAAGAGGTTACTTGGAATGTTTCTGGGAGATTTGAAAATGAGAAATTTTATAGATTTCTATGTGCTCGCCGCTCGCGCCACCATACTGGAAAAATGTTAAGTCCAATAACAATTAAATTTTTATAGGACTATTCTGAAGGTACACTGAATCTAACGTAAAAACAATTATCAAAATGGGTTAAGAAGAAAAAGTTATTACTGAACATACTGTTAACAACTTTTCGCGTAGTGATTATTTCAAGTAGTAATTATATATTATTGTACTATTGTAATATTTGTAGGTAGTTTTATTTACTAATTGGATGTAAAAGCGAGCGAGCGTAGTGACGAAAGATCATTCTCATTTCGACTTTGGTCGGATGCACATGTCATTGTAGGCTAATAATTGTACGAATATCTTAACTTATAATTAATTATACTTTAGATCGGCATTCTTTATTTGGAACTCAAATAAAACAGTTCTCAAAGTTCTGCGTGTTTTGTTATATAAATCCCATACTAACACAAAAAATACACGATGTATTAAGAATCTCCTTCTTTTCGTAAATCTGTTATAAATACAAAAATCTTAATTGTCACAAAATTAACAATCCTGCGGGTTTAATCCGGTTAGCACAACCACATGTAATTTTCATATTTCATTTAAATCTACGATTTTAATGAAATGCACACGTTAACGCCATCAAAAATTAACAATATTGCTAATGAGCCGTCACTCATTTGGGACGATTTTAAATGAAATAATTGCACGGCGTGATGCGAACTGCAAATTTTACATTTATCTTTTCGTTATATATATGTATGTAACTATTTCACTGGCTAGAATACAAGCCTTATCCCTCTTATTTTTTACGCGACTTACTGCAGAGTGAACTGGCAGAAATCGTCACGTAAGGAAAAAGTGTTACACCTGAGTGACCTTTATCGTAAGCAACTTCGTTGCTGATTGGGGTTCCCGACGAAACTGACAAACAAACAGACGGCTCCCCCTAATGGAAAATGCTTACCATCGCAAAGCAAACCAAAGGCGTTTACAAAACCAAGGGTGGAGCTAACGCACTACCAGCGTTTAGGATGATATCGTAGGCATGGGACAAATAAAATTTCAGAGAATACAGTCACAGGTAATTTTCTTTAACTTTTATTAATATAAATATAATTCCTTTAGCCTACATCCAACATCCAACAACATATTATAATTCAATCTAAATTACACTTTAAATCACTATCATAAAGTTTAAAATTCAAAGCGCTGTTGTGTACAACGTCCCTTGATCTACGTATAAAAAATATCTGCTTTAACTATATACAAATTGAGCTAAAATCAATTTGAAATCTTTTGTTTTATTTAAATAGAAAATAATAATAACCGGCAAAAGAGAAATGTGTTTTATTTAGAATTAAATAAGGCTGAATTTTATGTGTTTATATCTTTTTAGTGTCACTTTTTCGTTTTATCGATTTTCAAATTACAGCGATTCTAAAGAAGTTTTATTTCACAAAAATCGAAGCAGTTGAACTTAAAAATGATTTCGAACTACAACTATTAAGATATGAGTTATTCGATTAAAAGGTTTTTAGGATTCCATAGACAAATGACAAAAATTAAACAGACTACGTTCGTCATCTCTATAGAATTCTTCATACTTCTGGGACTACTACTACGCAGTTGTCTAATTTTTTATTTCATAATTAATCCGTGTATTGAAAGAAAATTAGAAAACGACCGATTTAATAATTGATATCATTTTGCAAGTGTCAAAGCTATAAATGAACTAAAAAAGGATTTCATGACACTCTCCAATTTCATGCCTACGTTCAACAACTGTAACCGATTGTGTGAAGACTGCTTATGAATCGTAAAGAAGCGGCATTATTTTACACGACTCCAAAAACTGGAGTATTGTGTTTTCGTTATTTCTATGTATGATTCTATGCATGAGACTTTTATTATTTCACCACAGCTAATTAATGTTGGTACTGTTAATGAAATCTTAGTCAGATATTTTAATTTTATTTAGGGCCGATTTTTCAATCATATAAAAGTTATCAGTCGAATAAATTATAAAACGAGTGAATTTAAAAGTGAACCATTCAACTGTTTTATTCATACAACTGACATTTAAAATTTTCTATGTTATATGCTATGAATAAATTTTATCTGGTGATTGAAAAATCAACCCTAAATGATATAAATAATCATGATTATGAGATTTATGCATTTGTGTTCTTGAGCAAACACAACCGGCCCACTGTTGAGTTATAACAATTTTTAAAAATGAATGTATTTATTTTAAATTGGAATCCTACAGATTATCTTTTTTATATTTTTTATTGCATGAGTTCAGCAGAAAGGCAGACGGTCCACCTAATGGTATGTGGTTACCATCGCCTATAGACATTTGCAACACCAAAGGCATTACAAATGTGGTGCTGTTCTCTTGAGGGAGTCTGGAACCTGGTCACTACTTCCAGAACACAACTAAAGGTTGTTATGGCGGCATGCTCTAAACTAAGAGTGGTAGCCATCAAGACGGGAAAATACCCGACCACCTGGCTGCGGGTTTGTTATATCGCCTCTTACGACAGGCCATCTGGCCGCAGGAAATTGTATTCTTTCTCCGTTTCTGCACGGAACAATGCTAACAAAGAAGATCGAAAGGTTCTAATAACCGAATAGTTATTAGAACTTTTGGTGCCAGGAATGCCAGGTGGTAAGGTATTTGCCCGACTGGATGGCTACCACCCCTGGTCTAAAGTATGTCGCCATAACAAACTTGAACTGTGTTCCGGTATTAGTAGACCAGGTTCCAGTCTCCCTTAAGAGAGCAGCAGCGCATTTGTAGCACCTTTTATGTTGCAAATGTCCATAGGCGATTGTAACCGCTTTCCATCAAGTGGGCCGTATGCCTATCTGCTGAACTCGTGCAACAAAAAAATAATAGCACTCTTCAGGTGAACTAGTTCACCGCTCTTTTCTAAGAGCGCTCACTTGAATGACTGAATCAGGGCTCGTTCGTAAGTATCGTTATATAATTATGCTATAATTGCAGATATCGGTAAAAAAATTAACGTTATTTCTAGAATATTTTATCGTTAAGTAAATATAATTTTAATACTAATTTTGCCGTTACAACTATGTTTTGTTACTATCGTCACTCTCGTTCGCTCGCAAAAATCGTCAAACAGCATTGATTCAAGAGCTCTTGCTCTTGTATCAGTCTATGTTTAATGTTGTCGCTGGGACTCTCTGTTATATGGCGAGGCTCTTGTTATGTAAATATTTTAATTAATAACCATTTGGTAAAATACGGTCGTGTGCAAGTAAATAGTTATTAATAATAAAGTTGATCGCGCGCATTTAATTATATTGAAAATTCTTAAAGGATTGGAACGAATCGTAATACGTTTAAAGCATGTAAAACCATCTTCTATCTTTTTTCCTCTCCAGTACATACCATAGAAAATGGAAGAAATATCATCAAATTAGTTGAATTCGTGAAATTTGAACATTCGTGCGTGTCGTGCTAGCTACTAAGAAACAAGGATAAATTATCGCTTCACTACATAAAGGTATTGTGCAATGCTTCCTTTATATAATTGCCTGTATTTCTGTGTTCTATGCAGCTATATTTTCCATCATTGTGGTTTTACATCAATGGTGAATATAATTAAAAAATTACCAATTTGCGTAATCAAAAGTAATTTAAAAATATACACTATCTGTAACTAATATTAATGACAAATAATTAACACAACGTATTAATTATTACAAACATACAAAATTATTTATCTATACATACAAACAAAAAAAATTAAGTGTCTGTATATAATGTCAAAATATCAAAATGTCAAATTACTTATTGAAAGCCACGAGTCTGCAACCGCTTCCAGAGCAATTACATATAGTTGTTGCTTTTGTTTTCTACTCGCTATGGTTCTGAACAAGATTCGTCGAGTGGCTTTTGCAATATCTTAAATTAAATACTTTCTTTATGATTCCGTATACTGTGACCATGTATTAGTTTTATTAGTATAACAATACTGTGAATTCTATGAGATTCATACATCTGTGTTCTTCAGCAAACAGTCAAATCACAGCCAGCCCGCGTGTGAGTTATGATAGTTTTTGCGATCGACTTGCGACGTTTATGGCGTGTAAGGACTGTTCCGAGTCTATGTTGACACCCACCGCTTTGGCAACACCGAGGATTTATTGTTTGCGGATTTTTTATGACTGTTCTAACAAGCAGCCCTTTTTTGCAGATCTACGTGTTGTTTTTATAGTTCAATAGCTATTATAGCAGAAACGGAACCCTTGTAAAATCTATATACTTACTAGCTGTACCCGGCAGACGTTGTCTTGCCCTTAAAAAATAAAAATCTAGAAACAGATTGCAGCGCCATCAACCGGGATCAATTGTTAATCTACAGTCTACACCATTCTCGAATCTATTTGAAAAAATACAAAAAAATCATCAAAATCAGTTCCACCGTTAAAGAGATGTTCAACGGCGCCACCTAACGGGTCCAATAGTGAATCTAAACCATCCCGAGACCAACTTGAACACACACAAAAATAATTCACCTAAACCAGACAAATGAAAATGAGTTTAAATGCAGTCACCATTGCCGAAATCGGCCGGAAAATATCGTAACAAATGAATGGCTAGACTGATGTTATTTTAATGATAACTTTTTTTGATGAACATCATATTTTAATACTTATTATCCTATTCCGGGCGAAGACAATTCCAAAAACACAAAAATCATAAAATTTTGTCCAGCCATTCTTGAGTTATAAATGGTGTAACTAACACGACTTTGTTTTATATATATAGATAAGTTTGTGTACTTATAATTTAATAGACATTTCCCTGTCTATGTTTTATAGATGTCCAAATCAAACAAAAAGTAATCATGATAGGTTTTATTTTAACCAGCTACACTTTACTTAGACTTTAACGATGTTATTCATATTGAGTTAGAGTCAGTTTGTAAGCTTTTTTATGGTTCTTAAAAAAGTCTTAAAAATTACTCTAACTCAATATAAATAAGACCGCAAGTAGATATTTAAAGGCTATGTTAGCCCACGTAACCGGGCTTTCCTGAGCTCATTCAGTCGTACAAAATGTATGTTCAATCAATACTGTATTGGCCGGTGTCATTTGCATTGATTATACTCAGTGTTACGTGTCTAGAGAGTATTAGGTCTTGAAATTGGAGCTTTTGAGCAATATGCTAATATTGGTAGAGAAATTGGTCAAGTCAACTATCCCAGGAAAAGGCTTCCGAAGAGAACCAACCAAAAATTCTAATTATAGTTGAATACAGGTATTTGGTCGGTAAATCTATTATCAGAGAATAAAAGAGGATACTCGTCTATATATCGTATTTATTCTGAGCGTGGTTCTTCCACTAGAATGCATATCTATGGTCCCACAACTAGGGATACCGAAAACCGCGCGAAGTGGAGAAGAAAAAATAAGAAAGCAGAACTCGGGCTTCGAGGCAGAGGCCCCGAACGCAACTGGGATTAACGCTAAGATGATGATGATGATGAATTAATTAAAGATTAAGACTTGCACAATAATTAATTACCTTAGAGGGCTACTACGAAGTGTGCATCGGACCAAAGCCAAAGTGAAATTGATCGTTCGTCTTTTTTATATGGACTTAATTTATGCTTCTAGTCCGAAGACCTTACAACTTTACCGGGATTTCTGGAGTCTGGAGGTGACCTGCTCGAAGGAGCTCCCTAGGGGGGTTTACCTCAGCCGGACTGTTGCCATGAGAGCGATTAAATCTAATGATACCAGCCAAAGGGCGACAACAATAGACTAATTGATGACGGGTGGTATGAAGCCCGAGGGGAAAGGGTCCCCGCGGACCAGTACCAGAGATCAGAGACGAGCTACATTATGTTATTGTGGTTTCGCATCAAATTCTGGCTGTGAGTTAAGAAACGGCGAAAGAAACTCCCCAGTAACTCCTCAAGCCTATCCGGAAGGGGGCTATTGTTTATTTATTAATTTAGCTATAATCTTAAAACTAAGGTCCATATATAAGCAAGGAGGAGCCATTGATATAAAGGCTAAGTCCCATGTGAACAAATCGGCGATCACGGCTAGTTCATTATAACCATAGAGTTATTTAAACTTTCACCCTGGAAAATTGTATCAATGCCCTAATCCGTGTTATTGCGACTTTATATCTTTTGTCCTCCTCGCTCCAATATCAGTTGTGTGCCGATCGAATGAGATAGAATAGGTTAGTGTGAAGTGTAGCTATGTAGAAAAGTTGTCTGGTGTCAAGTGACATTTCAGACCCGGTGACGCATTCCTCTATGTTGCGGTGATAATGTTAGTTAAGGAATATTCATAATAACTGAAAAATTAATTTGAATTTATTAAATAACTTGGCAAGTGATTGGTAGTGCATGCATAATGATGTATTTCGTAGAGCTAATAAACGCTAACTATTTTCGTCATTTGTTTACGTAACTATTAAAAAGTATTCAATCGAAAATAAATCATATATAAAACCAGTTAACAGAAACTGTTTAAACTTCGAACCAGGGATTCCCAAACTGTTTTGGGCAAGAGACCCTTTTTCCAAAATGATTGATACCTCAGACCCCCATAGTCAAATTACTATAATAATCCTATCTCTAGTTTTTTCGAATTGAACATTAATATTTACCAATTTAAAAACTTAGCGGCTGGTTAAATGAGAACAAATAAATATACATGTATAATAATGATAATACATTTATTGACGCCAAAATTACATATAAAACTCATTTACACATACAAAATGTAGATTTTTACTTCACGGATAAAGTTATTTAGTAACTAACACCTAAACTAGGTCAAGCCTGTTTCTTGGATGTAAGTCCCTTCCAGTATCTTAAAAAAATGTTTTAATGCTTAAGAAAATTGTAAAAATTAAGTGTTATATATTGTAAAAATAAGAAGACTTGCTTTCGTAACTAACAGATCAATTAGTGTTCATTTATGACTAAGTTACTAGTAAATATTTAAATTAACAGTATAAACAAAATTTCAATATCATCATAACTAGGTTTTTTTAGCCATTTTAAAACTTCTTTACCTTTATATTTGTTTAGGGGGTAAAGAGTTAGAATTTTATTAAGTTTGTTATATAAATAAACTTACTTCGAATAAAGCCTTTTGGATGTAAAAAAGATTTTATTTAGTCAGTCGCCTTTGAGAAAGATTTCGAGTCCAGTTTTTTCTTCAAAAGTCTATTTAGGAATTTTAGTTACAACACGCGACCCTTTACGAGGGGGCCCTTTTTAATTCATGGCGGCTTTGCTACCTTGAAGGGGAAGGCTATTTTTAGGTCCTACAGCCAAACCAACCCCGCAGACATAGCCCATACAATATTCATGGCGTTTCATTGTATGAAACCTTATTGTACGAGCTTTAACCACTATATTATCATAGTAAGATCCATTATTGCAGCAATTTGTAGACGGTTTAGGGTTCTCTTTATTTTATTCTACGTTTGTTATTCAGTACTGTATGGCAACGAAACTTCGTTCGCGTTGACGTGCTGACGATGTATTTGTTTTTTTATTCTATGAGTTCTGGCAGACGGTCCAGGGAAAGCGGATACCATCGCCTACGGATATTTGTTACACTAAAAGTGCAATGTGCTGCCATTCTCTAAAGCGAGACAGGAACCTGGCCAAATTTTTTTTTATGTTTGCTTGTAGGCATGCTGGAAAACGAGGCCGCTTGATGACAAGTGGCTACCGTCGCTCATGGACATCTGCAACAATAAATATCAATTTACGCCCTTTTTGAAGAGCCCCATGTATGCCATAAAGGAGCGAGTGCCACGTATAGTGAATGACTTCCAGGTGTCAAGGATATGTGGATGAACTCGGAGTCACCGGCGAGCAGTGGTGTGGTAAAATGGTGAAGTATGCACTAAATCAAAAAGTTCATCAGAACACTCCCTATTGTACAGACGGTAGAACACGCTAAGGGCTCCAACGTAGCTTCTGAGACTTAAGGGTTCTAAACCATCTGTAAGGTCAGGACAATCTGGATCCTTCGGAGCTGCTTTGGCCACTAATGCATTCTTATGGCGGCATTCTAGACCAGGGGTTGTAGCCATCTAGACAGACAAATACCTTGGTTTGTTACCTCTTACGACAGGCCGCCTAGCCGCATGAAATTGGATTCTTTCTCTGTTCCTGCACCAATGCTGTCAGTGGTTTGCATCGGTGTCGGCATTGACAAAAAAAACCGACCACAATGTCACCTTTTTTGCTATATTCGTCTATTCCATGGAAACCGTGTAATTAATTGGGATAAAAAGAATCCCAAGTGTTGACACGTGTCGAGTTTTATTTAAGTCTGTTCAGTAGTTTTCACGCGATGCTCTAACAGACAGACAAAAATTCTAAAAGTTGCATTTTCAGATTGTGCTGGTTTGAAATAGCCCCCCTGTTTTTTTTTTCATATTTTATATTAATTGTACAAACTCGACAATGTTCACATTGATTATATTACTAGCTGTGCCCGCAACTTCGTCCGCGTGGATTTTTTTTCGTGGAACCCTAAAAGGAAACAGCTGAAGTTACTACTTACAACATCAGCTATCTGCCAGTGAAAAGAAAACCCTGTAATAGAAATAAATAGAACTTGTAAATTTATTAGTAAAAATAAATTAAAGTAGTACATTCGGGCATATCTCGTTTACCCAGGCCAAAAAAACATCTAGACAGACATTTTTTGTTCTATAAGCACTGTATATACTTTCCTATTAATTTAGTAAAAAGCTGTTATTATGACCTTATGTTACAAACAGACACTTCAATTCTATGGTCCGGTACCATGGTAAAGAACGGAAAATTCGTGTATTAAATATATCATGCCAGGATTCAAACCCAGGAGGTCCTCTACGCTCTAATGAGTTAGGTGGGTAAACGCTAAGACCACTTTCCAAAGCCCAGTAATTGATACGAATTTAAGTCATTGGTATGAGAAAAATTGTTTAACTACTAAGCTACTACGGCTTAATTTCCTACGCATAGTAACAGATAATTACTATGGGAAAAATATTAAGACATACGACCCTTCACTTTAAATATAGATAACGTCTAGATGAAATAAGTGTCCACGTTTGCAATAATATTATCGCTTTCTCTGTTTCTCTCAGGTGATTGATTCGCTTTCTCACTTGCACAGTTGTTACTTGTTTTGCTCGATCAAGTTCTGGGTTCTTCGGATTCGACACAGGTGCATATTACAGTATACGTAAACTACAGACAAATCATTACTAAATGTTTTATATTTTAAAAATATACCCGCTTTAAGGTAGTTTTTTTAAAAATCAGCTAAATAGCGGTTGTTTACAAAATAGCAAAATATAGAAAATAATTTTTAAGTATAAGTAGTTATTGTGAAAAGCTTTTTTAAGTAGAGTTTTATTTAGTTTTGTATAGAAAAAAGTTCCAAAGAAGTAAAAAAGATTTATCTAGAGCTATAACACAAAATTAAATGAGAATACATTACATTTTTATTTATCTGGAAATTTACATTACACTGCAATGAAGGTTCGACCTTGCGTAACCACAGACGATCAACTTTTTAATAAAAAAGGACGTCGAATGATATGCCCTTATTGGGTGTCGAGAATGACTCGGTATATTTTATTTATTTTCTTAATGAATGTAACATTTTTTCTTTTTGTCGCTACCTTGTACGAATGTCAATGATTCTTACATTCACGAATTCGATTTGAATGTTGTTTTTTACTTTCATTGACATTGATACGACTAAATTAACTATAATAATATTTGTACACGTAAAGCCCGTGTTGAATAAAACATAAGATATACGAGCTGTTTTGGGATAGCGATGTTACATCTCCTTGTGGATGTGGCTACTTTACGGTTTTGGTTGTCATCAGTTTTAAGTTGAGAATGACAATCACAGAGTACATTAATAGATGACAATGTCTTTCGATAAAAATTGAAAAATCTGTTAACGTGTCTAAGTAAATAAATTCCCGTAAATCCATAAAAATCGTTTTGCTTCCACAATATACACTGAAGAGTATAATCAAGAGCCCGCCCGCTTTCAGAATCATAAGAACTATACTTTTTGAAGTAATCGTAAATGTATCTCAACCTTTATCCATTTTGACCCACAGTGAAGTGAGTCTAAATACATATCTGTGTCTGGCTAGGTATTACATACATAAATCAACGTGATAGGGCCATCCTAGAATCATAAACTTCATTGTAGCTTTTAGGGTCGGCTCCATGGATGTGATACCACGTTCTCACAGAATATTGGTGTGAAACAGCCTTGAGATTATCGTGATTCGTGCGATAAGTGAGAGTTCCGATGGCCAACTTCTCTCCTTATTTCATTCTTCTATCTCATCCCAATCCCAATCTTCCTGTCTAATACTTCTATCTCTCTCCTATTTTCCTATCACTCGATCATTTTATTCTGAATAACGGTGGGGAATGTATTTGCGCGTCCCTCGGCCGGGTTCACCGAGAGGCATGAGAATCCCAACGACCGGCTCTGCACACACCTTACCTGAGGAAGGAGCTGGCTGCCAGGTTACCCACCAAACCTGCTACCGTCCAACCGCATCTTCAGGAGGCGCCATGGTACATATTGTTGTAGGCGCCAACTCTATGACACCTCAACGGATGCCCTCAATAGAGGTGCCTCTACGGTCAGAGCACCCGGCATCTTGGGCATGGCTTACCGGGGTGGTCTTCCAAGTCACACCTGACCCCACTACGTCGCGATGAGGAGGTGAGTGTAATGATGCCTCCAACGCCACATTAGTCGTCTATGACGGGGGTCCGCTGACACTTCCTTCTCCAGCTGTCCTTCGGCCACCTTCTTCTGGGATATAACGTCTTCACAGAAGGACGCGACCGCCAGCTATCTTCCCTCGCTACGCAGCATCTCGCCCATGATGCTGCGCAGAGAAAGGTCCCTTCCTATTGCGGTCATCAATACGTGTCTCTGGGGTCTCCAGGCTAGACACTCTTTCAATGTGTGACACGCCACATTTATGACAGGTTTGGTTAGGCTCCGCTATCTGGTACAAATACTTAACGAAGCAGCCGTGCTCAGTAAATATCTGTACCATTCGAAACGTCAGGGTTCCTTCGTTTCGGAAGAATCCGATGAGATAATTGGGGGCGGATAGCCTCCACGGTCTCCCGACAGTCCGATGATCGGCTGCCACAGGGGAATCCCTCCTATCCTATCCCATCCCCTCCTATCCAATCCCATTCTATCCAATCTAATCCTAAAGGTAGACAACGCTTTGGTGTCGTCCGTAGTGTTTCAAACATGTATAGGCGACAGTGACCACTTTAACTAAAATGGGCCTTCAGCCTGTTTGCCATCTTAACAATTTAAAAAAATCGTCTTATTTTTATTAAAAGCGAAAAATAATAAGATCATCAAAAATATTCTTCAAAAGCAGGCCGTTCCTCAAAGCGTGAATTAAGTGCAATTAATTATCTCGTCTTAGATGAGGGGCATCCTTCACTCCCGTGTTCTGGATGGAAACACTCGGAGAGAAATCCGGCTCATACATTTTAATGCAATCTCAGTGAAGTGGGAGAATAATTAATGCTTTCAGATCTTTAATTACTTGAAATTATTCTTTTTGGCCTTTCGCTTTTTTAGGTCGAACTGTGACTATAAAAGTTTTCAAGGTTATTTTAGTAAAGTCATTTAGTGTATCAAGTTTACGTTTTGACTTAATGAAAAAATTGATGGTACATAACATTAATACACAAAAAACTACGTCTAAGTATGTGTTTGTCTGTACAGAAACCGATAGGTGTTCTTACCATTAAAAACATTTCTTCCAGGCAATGTTAGAATATTGTATAAAACAAAGATTTACAATCTATACTAATAATAGGTACTTGTTAATTAATTAACTACTTATAGTCCTGAGGGGCTATGAGTATAATACAATACAAATAAAATAAGTTAAATTACATATAATCGAATACAATGCAAGAGCATTGTATTCGATTATATGTAATTTTATAATAAGCCTTGTGATTAATTAATATAACAATAATATTGTTACGAGCTACAGGACTCGAATTAAAAATGCCGTTGGAACTGCTATAGAATTTATTAGAACTGTACAAATACGTATAAAACAAATATAAATAAAACTGGATGCAACCAGTTCACACTGCACGATTCAATGCAATTCGACACGCGCAAAGTCCGTCATTTATATCGCTAATCGAGAGTACTACAAACGTTTTACTCGTATCGTAGTCGTCGCTTGACTGCCCTAACCCTCTATTCGGGCATTGTCTTATAATAACTATACAGTACAAAAAATCGGCCACGCGCACTGAGTTTCCGAGAAATGGTAATTTGCACACCTGATTATCTATACCTGCAAACGGCCAACAAAGTAGAAAACAATAACAATAGGCTATTTCTAATTGCAAATTTTAAATACGAAGTAATAAAAAGAACTCTGAATGCGGGAGGGGCAATAAACAAGATGCGCAGCATTTCTTTATCGGTATATGACAATAGGTATGCAGCTGGCCCAACTTGTAACTATATTTCATTTTGGATGGATATTTGTTGTTAAATCACGCCCGAACGGCTGAATAGATCTGGTTGAAATCTGGCACAGAGATACAATAGTGTGCGCTCCACCTATATCTACCCCCGTATGTTGCCGCCGCCAGCTCTGCGCGTGAGTGAGTACATTGCCATACGCCACGCCGCCACGACGCACGCGATGTTGGATCGCATCCACCATTATAACCGCACATAAATTGAGCTATCAAAGATTTCCGCATCCTACAGTTAATTACTAGGATATTCGCTTCAACTATTGTAAGCTTAATAATATAAACTTGAGTGATTAGTACATCTGTGTCCCATGTGCCCCGGGGTTCGTCTAGAAGGACCTTGCCATATTTTTTTGTCTCACCACATCAGTTAACTGCGGCAGATTCCTGAACCAGCGCTGTCGTGGGCTAGTGGCTGGCTACGAGGTAAGTGCAGGATTCCTGTATTATCTGGGCACCAGTTTTTAATTGTGGAGTAAGGGATACATTAAAAACATAATCCCCAAAAACCGGGGAGGTTGCCTGATTGCGTCTCCAAATAGATTATGGTCTAGAATAGCACATAGGCTACTTTTTATCCCGGAAAATGTACGGTTCCCGTGGATTAACTCTGTCTATAAAATATAAATTAATGCAAACAACAAAAGCTAGTATATGATATAAGGATTATTTAACTAGTAAACGTTTTCTCTCTTTGTATTTATCTCGTCTCATTCATTCAGGGTCAGTACGGTATGATTTTTCCTTCCATGCCCCTCTATTCTGAAAACGTTCTCTTTGCATTACAAATCTTCAATCCTTTTTTGGCTTATTTTGTTACATGATTTTCATCCATTTTCGTTATGTAGGTGCTCATATCGCTTTAATATCGTTTTACTTCATTTTTTTGACGCTCGAATACCGAGATCAACGACGTGTGAGACCTGTTAATAATCTACATCAGCTAAGCGTGAAGGGTATTCCCTAATACCCTTTCTCCAAATATATCAAGTTCCAATATCAAAGGAATGAGTTTGATCTTGATATATCGTGTACTTTTACAAGTTTTATCTGCTAACAATTGTCGCGCTAATGTGTATAAAAATGTTTATTTAGTTTAAAACAAATCAAAATTAATTTTAGAGTTATCCTTCAACTCATATACGAAGGTCAAAGATAAATTGAACAGAAATGTTACTTCATCTTAAAGTTGTTTTTCTGTGACATATTCTGTGTTCAGACATTATGCTTGTATACGGAAGAGCAAGCAACTCGTAAAAATAAATATTCCCTGCGTATAATATGGGAATGTTTATGACTCTTCTCATATTCTGCATTTAGCGAATTGTGACATAAAATTGAAAAGTTATATATATCTTTATTAAATAATAACATCGCGCTATAAAATTTCCACTGCTAAGTATGAGACTTATTTCGTGGAAAAATAAATTTTAATATAACCTTAAATACTCCACTTATACAAAGCAAGTACAAACTTGCTAAGAAAAAATATTATTTCTATAATTTTCCATGAGAATTTAGATTATTCTACATCAGTAATTTTCAACCTTTTTGGATCATTGTCCCCGATATATACATTATAAACAGAGTACATATTAGTGTACATAGTGTACGAAGGACACTTAATTTTAACTTTATGAATTATCTTCAATAATATTCTCCAGTGAAACTTATTTTGGGTAAAACTGTGGATAGAAATGAAAGAAGTAGATAGAAATATCAATACCTGTTTATACTAGTTAATATAATACGAATGTTTTTTTGCGATGGTCTGGCACCCACTATATACCATGCAGGGACCGTGTATGACCTTGTGGTCGTATAACTTTATATTTTTATTAAAATTTTGGAACAATAGAGAGATAAGAATGAAAGAAAACATTTTATTTGAAGAAATAGCGATGTACTTACATTGCTTGAATTTATGATTAAAAAAGCATGTTTAGAAAATTTAAGTGCTGCATTTTCAACAATCTAGGCTTGCATTCATTATATTCAAACCAACACTGATTTTCAGTGCAAACCTTCCTTATAATTGACACACGTACCCTCTGGGAGAAGCTAGATAACTGTTTAGTTATTACAATGCTCCAATGCACTCCTAAGGAAGGCTAGTGGATGGGGACATTATTGTTCCCTTTGGGAATCTATTTTCTAGTTAATCACTAATAACTAATAATAACTAGTACAGGTAAATTAGCTTCGAGAACGTTCTGCGTTTGTAGTTGTGAACGGTTAGCATATAAATAAATAAACGAATACTTTTTATATATTTTTATAGGCAGGTACTTAACATGAAACTAATAATATTGATATTAAAATAATAAATATTTAAAAAAAAACTTAATTTTTAATACTAAATTGTTGGTACCTGTTCTGAAGAATGAAATTTGCTATCTGATAGCATCTTTCCGATGGAAGCCAATGATATTCCGGTTGATTTAGGATCTAATTGAGCGGGAGTCATAATACTGTCCGTATTGCTATTGCACTCATTTTAGAAATATTTGTACAAATTATACAAAACTTCTTTAGTTTGGGAAGTCAAAAGCTTACATCGACCACGTTTCAACATCGGAACCATTTTTAATTAACAAATTTAATATCAAATAACAACAAATAATAACACTAAACAATAATAAACTAAACAAGAATGAACCACACATAAAATCAATTAATTCATTAATGATCAAACTAAAACCAAATAGTCAGACCTCACAACAATTAACAATGTAAATAATTATTATTTATTTGACTTTTGATTGTAAATATATTTTCTTCTGCAAAATATAACCAACCTCTTTTTGCTGATTGTACAAGGAATTTTAAATTTCAAGTTTAGAGTTCCTGTAAATATACAAAATTAAATACACACAAACACGTACTACTTTTACTACCTACTTTTGACAGCTTTTTTTTATATATGTATATATTATGGCTTGGCAGCTAGGCCTTACAGCCAGATCTTACATTGCAATATAGTTTCTTCATTTTGTTAAGCCTATATATAGTTCAGCTGAACTGTAGGTTATCAACTGACGCCATTCAACGGAGTTCTTGTGACAATTCGAAAGGCCACATTTGACCATACAGTTCACATTTCTCACAGAAACACATAATTACTACTCAAAAACTATCAATAAACTACAAATACTTTCCATTTTAGAGTATTTTTACATGTTTGCAGAAAATAAAACTGCACAACAACTTCTCCTTTCAGTTCCCGCCAAAGACTCACTTTTGACAGCTCGATGACGAATCAATAAGTAATGTCGTAATGCGTTATCAACTCGATTTCTTATCGACTTCAATCATAAAAAAGTTTTAATCAATTTAATCTATCTATAGGTATATATCAGTTATCAGTACAGTAATTATCAAGAGTAAAATAATTTGATTATCATTGTACTTAATTCAGTGATTACTTTTTGTATAGAATCGATGGTTTAACAGTCTACGCGTTACATGACTCACAGAACAATACCACCCACCACCCACAACAATAAAGTACGACAATTGTTTCATGTGGGCTTTGCTGTCAAGAAATATGTAACTCGATAGACGTGCAAACGTCAAAAGTAAAATAAAAGCTTCGAAACAGTATGTAAACTCAATATGAATAAGACAGTAAAACTTAACCTACTAGCACTAAAAATCTTTCTTTTAATTATAAGCCGATGAACACGCAGACAGTTCATCTTGCAAAAAGTGGTTACCTTCGATATAGACGTTTGGTTTGGGAGTCGTGGTAGCGTAATGACTACCGCACGCGTCCCAGCCTCTTAAGGGCGTGGTTTGAATCCTGACTGAAATGCATGCACCACTTAAGGCAGTTTATTGACCTAATGTGCTTATTGTTACCATGTGCTAACAACGGTGAAGGAAAACATTGTGATGAAACCGCCTTGGAGAAGCGTGTCGGTTATACGGTCCGTTCCCCTGTAGTGGGAGACCCGAGCCCAGCAGTGGGACGATTATGGGCTGTTATTATTATAGACGTTTCAAACGCTTATAAGATAGATAAAGAGGATGCAATAGAGAGCTGGTATAAGGGAATAGGATAGAGAGGATGTGGTAGGGGAATGGAATAGTGATTATAGGATAGGGAGGGAGAACTGAACAATCAGAGCTCTTCCTATGTAGAGCCAATTTTCTTCAGTAGATAGTTTATCTAATCTAATCTAAAAGTAAACTCTTTAGACTAAAACATTATATAAAATTTGTAATCGTTTCTTTTACGATTGGATCATTATTTGAGTAAATTATAAGACAATAAACTTAAAAGCTATACAATAAATAAAAGTAACTTAAAAAAAATCCTAAACTAAAACTCGTTCAGCCTAATTTTAATCGATTTGAAAATTGATTGAGATAAAGACCATGAATTTTCTACTTGATTTTTCGCGAGAGAGGTTTAAGATTAACTACGTATGAAACAAATTGCTCTGTCACTTTTAAAACCCACGCGTATTTTTATTCTTTGACGGCAGGGCGGGAAAACCTTTTCAACGCGACAGTACCCTCCCGGGCTCATTGCTCTGTAGACGTTACGCGGCAAATTCAAATTTGAATATCGAACTAATGACGACCGTGTTCTAAATTTGAAAAATTTAAAACAATCCGAGTTTTCTGTGAAGTGACATTAAAATAATAGATTAATAATAAGTAGATAGGACTGTGTTATTATTTCTTTTTTATATTGTAACTATTGGATTTTCGTAGAAATTGTGAATGGTAAGTGGATTTTATTTCATTTACCTGGTAATCTTAACTTCAAAGGTTGTGTATAATTTTATTATTGCATCGTCTAATTTAATCATGAAGATTTAAAATTAAAAGTCACTTAAATCTTTATTTTATAATTTTGTTACTGTAATATATTTTTGTCGCGACTACTTCTAGTGTTTGACAAAATAAGAATAGTGATGAGAGAGACTATTTTACGAAAATTGAAAAATGAGTAGACGAGTTTTGTAATTTCGTCATTCAAATCAATTTGTCCGTTAGTATATTCGACTTGTTAATGCCGTAAAAAACTTTTTGATTATGAATTAAATTCTTATAGTATATTGTATATATTTATCTCTCTTAAATTATTGCTTATGTAAAGTAGTTTTAGAAAAAAATATTAAAAAACAGTTTTATATTACGTATTTTTCTTATAACTATCACTTCAATAGCGTATTCCGAAATTGTTTTTCATATTAATATTTTTTTTTAAATTACATTAAACCAATATGTGAATAAAATATCTACTTGAATAAAGTAAGGTTAGTAAGTGATAAATCGTGGTGGCTCAGCGTCTAAAGGACCAGTCTTTCAGTCCGTGAACATGGGCTCGGATTCAGGACGAATTCATGCCTTCGGATCGCCTGTGAATATTGTTATATTCAAGATGAAAACGGTGAAAAAATACATCGCGAGAAAGCCTGTAGATATATTGAGATTACTGTTGTGTGTAATCCGCCAGTCCCCCTTGAACAGAAGTGGCAAATATGCCATCTGTTTCCTTAACAAAAATGCTAGGCCCCATAGTAAAACTTTTTGGGATGATTATTATAAAGAATTAAAAAATATAAAAGTGGAGTTGCTTAAGTAAGTCAATAGATGGCGATAGTCACCACATTTTGAGGCAGGTAAATACGCGACCGTAAGTAAATAAGCTATGATAAAATAACACTCTTCAAGTTTCTGCCAAAGACGGCCTCTGTGGTTGAGCGGGCTAAGCCTTTGCCGCCTTACCTCACTGCAATGCAGAGGCTCCGGGTTCGATTCCTGGTATAGTAAATTTCGGAAACGTATTTTCTTCGTTATTTACTATGGTCTGGGTGTCTGGGATCGGCCCCAGATTGGACCGTTGTATATTACCCATAACACAAGCGTAACTTGCTTAATTTGGGGATATACAGTATGTGTGTTTGTCTGCTGATTTATTTTATTTATTTATAAAGACATCAGGGGGACTAAAGCGGCTGTTTTACCAGATTCGTATTACGACTATGACAAGTGTCAAAATAAAGTGGTACTTTATACAATGTTTAACACCTACAAGTATATCTAGACACGTGTCAATCAATGTCAAAAGCAGCTCCTTTAGGCCCTCAGCTCTAAAGCCTGATATACATTTGCATTAGTCAAGAAGAGAGAACTTGCGAAATTGGCGAATTTATGTCCTAATCATCTTTTGGATCTTATCAGCCCGTCTGGATGGCTACCACCCCTGTCTCCAAAGTATGTCGCCATAACAACCTTGAGTTGTGTTCCGATTAGTGACCAGGTTCCAGTCTCCCTTAAGGGAGCAACAGCGCATTTGTAGCACCTTTGGTGTTGCAAATGTCCATATGCGATGGTAACCGCCTTCCATCAAGTGGGCCGTCTGGCTGTCTGCTGAACTCCTGCAATAAAAAAATTAAAATATCTACTTATGGCAAATTAATAGTCGGTAAGATATACCTATCTTACCGACTATTAATTTGCCTTACTATCGGTTTAAATTTGTCATAAGCTCCATACAAGTAATGTCAAAATTCAACCGATGCTAAGTCAAGTGAATAGTATGATATAAGAACTGGCCATTAATGTACTACTTATTACTGAAATAGTTTGTACCCAAACGATGATAAGGACTTCACTTCGTTTTTCTAAGTAAACCAGGTTTAGTATTTAGTCTTTTACTTTCCAAGTAGTGTTTAAGTTACTCTTACAATCAAATTATTAAACTTAATTATATTAAAAAAAAACTTAATATGCACAATTATTATAGCTTAAAAAAATAAAAATCTATTTTTACCTTTTATTAATATCATATATTTTACATTTAACTATATAGTATTCTAATTAACAATATTTTTATAACGTAAATATCCTAAAAATAAACTACAAATTTAAATAAAACTAGTATATACAAAGTATAAAAATATCTATCTGTAATCTGATTCTTAATTACCTGGACTAAAATGACAGCAGCCATCGACCTTTTGCTATGTTGCAAGCTTGAAGCAACTTACCACTGATAGTGGCGAGTGACCACACCACGGCGGTAAGTTGTCGATTCAATTCACTCAAAAAGTTCAATCGCAGCTGTCATTTTAGTCCAGGTAATTAAAATCGAAGTACAACAAATATATATATATATATATATATATATATATATCTACGTTATAAAAAAAAGAAAAACCGTAAACTACAATCGGTCTAGCCCAACCAGACCTCTGTTGCTGGGCAGTGTGTCTAGAAGGCAGGAAGAAAATAAAACAACAATTTTTTTTATTGCTGGAGTTCAGCAGACAAGGAGACGGCCCATTTGATGGAAAGCGGTTACCTAAGGGGGGCTGGAACCTGGTCACTAATGCCGGAACACAACTCAAGGTTGCTATTGCGACATACTTTAGACCAGGGGTGGTTGCCATGCAGTCGGGCAAATGCCCTACCTGCCATGGAGTAGCATTCCTATGCATAAAAGAACACTAATGTTCATAATATTTTCTTAAGTTTACGCGACTTGTATACATAATAAAACTACGTTTTAACGGTTTTAAGCGCGGCATTTTATTTTCGGAATAACAAAAATCAAATTTAAAAAAATCCACCGCCCCGTTACGAAGCAGTGCGTGCACTATTTAGATAACTAACATACAACCTGGTAACTCCCAACTGGAAACCCCTTCTGGCTATGCCCCTGGCTAGAAGCATTAAGTTAAATATCTTTAACCCCCCCCCCCCCCCCATGTTGATAATCGTCAAAAATCAAAACCATCGCCGAATAAATTAAGCAAACACCGAAACCTTCACTTTATCAAACAATATATTTTTCAAAATCCCATGATTTTAGAAAAACCTTGCACCTGCATTGAATAAAACGAGATACAAAATAATCAGATCGGGTCCCTTGAGATTTGACCGCCATGTTTTTGTTGGGGATCCGTTTGACATAGTACAAAAACCACTTAGAAATTATACTGACACATTAATTTGAGTCGTGGTAGCGTAATGGCTAGCACACGCGTCCCAAACTCAAAGGGCGCGGTTTCGAATCCTGACCGGAACGCATGCACCACTTACGCAGTTTTCTGACCTAACATGCATATTACTAGAATTACCACATGCTAACAACGATGAAGGGAAAACATGTGATGAAACCTGCACATCGAGATAACCGATGTGTGAAACCTTGTCAGTCGCCTTGGACACGCGTGGCGGGTATATTGTCGGTCCCCTATAGGGAGAGAACTTGAATTTATTCGTAAAAGTGCAAGTAATGATTTTTGGTTTCTAAGCCTTCGCTGGTAGAGGACATTGGTACACAAAGGTTTCAGGCTCGATCGCTGGTTTGGTAAATTTCATAAATGAACTTTCCGTTATTTGGTCTGGGTGTATGCGTTCGGCCTCAAAGTACTCCGTCGTATATTATCCATAACACAAGCGTAACTTGCTTAGCTTGGGGATAAATAGTTCTGTCCTGTCTGCCTAACTAGTCGCATAAAATTTAGGTGTTTTCAGAACACGACGATGTCTGGAAGGGCTGGCATCAAGCAATAACGCCACCTATTCTTTTGAAAATATTGTAAACAGATTTTTTTCGCGGAATCCTAAAAATGTAGCCTAAGTTACTCCGTATAACATCAGCTATCTATCAGTGAATCTCCCGTTATAATCGGTCCAGCCGTTTCAGAGATTAGCCGGAACACCCAGACAGGCAGATAGACAGCCAGATAGATAGACAAAAATGAAAAAATGTGAGTTTTTATATTTTTGCATATACTGTCATATACATTTAGTAAAAAGCTGTTATGTTATTTTGATATTACAAACAGACACTTCAATTTTATTTGTCTGTATAGATTTGTCTGTATTTTGTAATTGTTTCTTTTGGTTGCCACTAAATAATTATATCTAATTGTTGTCATTCTTAATAGTATCTTTGTTCCGTATCCTTGCTTATAGTCGATTCCTATTCTTATCAACTGTTCATTTGCCTTACTACTGGTTCTGACATAAGCTCCCATACAAGTAATGTCAAATTTCTACCAATGGTAAGTAAGTGTATGAATAGTAAGATATAGGAACGGGCTACTAATGGAGTTGTTTTTTTAAATTTGTCTTCCTGTTTGTCCTTTGCTTATAATAAGTAGGTAAGCATCGCTCCGCTGATTTTGTTGTCTACCCTCTTTCTCTGACAGCCATTTTGAACAGTCGCTGCCAATGCTCATCTTTTTTTTACATATCAACTTATTGCAATTACTGGCCGTGCCAAGAACTTTTATTAAACCTAATCCGTCTAAAAAGTGTTAGCTTTAGTGTGTAACCATAGTGCCGTGCGCTGTTCCCATGTGCAACCTGAACCGAGCCAGGAGAGGGCTGATGTCAAGGTTGGTAGTGCTTTTATAGTGCAAGGATCTAGGTCACATCTCTCCTATACACTCCATAAAATCGAACCAGTATAACCTGTGCATTAGAGTATCTCACACTTTGGCCTTACGCTTATATTCATTCATATTGTTACGTGCGTTCGGGGGTAAGCACTTGGGATTGGAAGGAAACACCAGTTTTTAAACTAAATGTTTTTATTAACTTACACAGCCGTACGTGATTCTTCTCCGCAGGGTTGCCACTACACGCACTAACGACGTACTGTCCCGACGATAAGATGTCTCACTCACAATACCGTCGCCGATATTGCGTAGACCACCTCCTGCTGCTGTGGTGCTCACCTCCGAATTTACCGTCTGTAGCTCGCTTCTGGATCTCCACTTAAATTACGCTAAACTGCTCCTTCACTGAACTGCCCACTAAACTTTTTTACTAAACTTGTCACTATGCATAAAAACTTATTCAACTGTCGCACAGAAACTTCATGGGTTTATTTGTGCCGTAGAGTCGTGTAACACATAAAAGTTATAATAAAAAGTGAAACTTAAAATGAGTCTATGATCTGAAAGTAATTGTTTTTACTTGATTATACCATTTATTTGTAACACTTATATTTACAATAGAAGCCTGTTATTGTTTTAATTAAGATACAGAACCAGAACAAAATAACCGTTTCTAACTTGGAAGTTTTTTTTAAACTGGTTCTTAGCGCTCGATGGGAACAAGGTCCCGAGACAACAGGTGCTACGCTACTGAACGAATTCTATTTTTTGTTCCTTTTTTGAACTTCTTAATCTTTTTTTAAAGTACCTAAGTTGATTTAGGCCAGTATCGGGAAGTGTGACGGTTCACTAAAAAGGTCGGACGCACTGATGTTTTTTGTTTTATATTTTATTTTACTGATTAGGCCGAAATGGGTTTATGATTGAAGAATAAACTAATTGTTTATGTTTTTAGTGTTATAAGACTGCCCAATAAAGAGGGAGATGAAATATTCAGTGCTGTGATGTATTAGCCGCGCGCAGAAGGTTTGCCGATGACTACTTACTATTATTGTAAATATTTATGTAAAGTATACACAATAATAAATTTATTGCATCAATTATTTATGTGACCTTTTTTGTCAACCCTACTGACTATCAACGCGTGACATCATGAGGCTATCGGCAAACCTTTTGCGCACGAGTAGTATTATATGTTTGTATGTTTTGAGTTTCTTTGTTTGACTGTTAGAACGGGTTCATATTAGGTCTTATTGATAGTTTTATCGGAACGACAAAGGTGTCGGATGCATATTGGCATATGTATTTCAATAGCGCCGTTCACATTAGGGCGATCCGATAAAACATCTACCAGATGCTTAGCCACGATTTCTGTCGGGTCGAATATATTATTGGCATACAACTTTGTACAGCGCCGTTCACACTTGTTGGCTTATAGTGGCGAAACAACTCGCTTAAGGCACCCACTCGTCCCCCGCTCTCGCCAGCAGTTTCGCCGGTGTGTAACGCAGGGAGGATCTGTCTAAAAATAGACGGCGAAATTAATATAATAGTTTTATTTTCTTTTTTTAATTACAATGGTCCGCAACCAAATCCTCTTTTAAATAAAGATCCGATAAATATATAGAATTTGATAAACTGATTTTAGATCTGCTTTTAGTTTCTTGCTATTACATATATATTTTTTGTTCCTAACGCAATATGCATCTATTCCTGCAACAACGGAGAAAGAATACTATTTCCTGCGGCTGGGTGGCCTGTCGTAAGAGGCGACAAAATAACCCACAGCCAGGTGGTAGGGCATTTATCCGACTTAATGCCTACCACCCCTGATCTAGTGTGCCGCCATAACAACCTTGAGTTATGTTCCGGCATTAATAGCCAGGTTCCAGGCTCCCTTAAGAGAGCAGCAGCGTATTTGTAACGCCTTTAGTGTTGCAAATGTCCATAGGCGATGGTAACCGCTTTCCATCAAGTGGGCCGTCTGCCAGTCTGCTGAACTCCTGCAATAAAAAAATATAAGTTTTGTATGTAAAAAATGCTTAATTTAAAACATCAATTACAAAAAAAATAGAATCGGTACAATTTTTTTTAAATACTGTATTTATATTCAGAAGTTTCGAAATAATAAAAAAATCACAATAGTTAGAAGAAGTGAACCTTTTTTGCCGACTGTGTTATTTTCATTTTAAAGAATCATTATTCGACACTGTAATACTTTACTTTATAAGTTACAAAACCTTTATACATCGACTGAGATCTGAAACCTTAGACAACCTGGGGTTAATTCTGGTATAAAGAAATCATTCTGATTGACTGCAAATAGATATTGTGGATACCTACCTTACTTATTTTGGACTTGTAGCGTGATATTATGTCCGATGAATAAAAAACAATATTTTCCCCATCGAGACAACACACTAAACTAGTTGCTTTTTCCTGAGCTTCCACAATTTATTTTTAACATCACAAGTAAAACAACATACAGAAAACATTAGACGTCTTGTTGGTTTATCTTTGGTGTTAAATCGACGTGTTCCTTTTGTTATAAAATGGGTACGCACCAACATGTGTGATGGACATTGAATAACACGAGATGAAAACGTTTTTCGTATAGGTCAATACTTACAAAATACATGTTCAAAGTGGACTTACATTTAAGTAATGGCTACTTGTATTTGTAAAACGATTTTACTACAATATTTCCTAGTGGAATATTAAATATATATTTCTGCCAAATTTCGTTCATTTAAACCTAGCAGCATTTAAAAATAAAATAGCTATGACATATACATAAACAGACGAACACAACAATTTTATAAGGATTTTATTTAGACTTTGAGTTTGCCGTGGTAGAGTAGTGGTTAGCAAATTCGCCATCCATACTCAAATTCAAAAGTTTTTATTCAAAATAAATGTCGCTGGAGAACACTTTTTGAAAGTCATACATGTAAGTCAGAATTTAAATCTACTTCTTATTCTATATGCACCGCTTTGTTATCACCATTGAAAGGAGAAGAAGCGGCAAGAAACTCCCTAGCAACAAACCAAATGGTGCAGGTTCGAATTCTGGCCGGAAAGAATGCACCATTTACGCAGTTTTCTGACCTATTGTGTATATTGTTGTAATTACCACGTATTAACCGTAAAGGAAAACGTTATGATGAAACCTGCACATCAAGATAATTGATGTGTCAAACCTGCCAATTCGCTCTGGACAAATGTAACGGGTATACTGTCCCTTTCCCTATAATTGGGAGAAATCAGAGCCCAAGCAATGGTATATATATGGGCTGTCCGAGTATTATGTGGATTATAAATCATTTATGCTTAAATAATTACGGTACCGTAACACGACATGTTAAGTGATTTATAGATTATGGAATTATTTTCATTTAACAATCCGAAAAGAAACTTATTAGGGCTTTCTATTTTGGACTGATATGATGTAAATACAATTTTGTAAATTATGAAACGTCATAAAGCGAAAGCAATGTCGCCATCTAGGTTTTAGGGACTTTCCAATGATACATTTTTACTGGACAATCTAGTGTTCTTCCTCCATTGTTTATACGCAACTCTAAAAGCGCCTCCAATTTATGTTCTCCAATGTTCAAAGGAGAGCGCTATCCAGACATTTACCGTTTTAGCAGAAAGACCGTAAAATAAATCGATACGTTTTGTTACGTTCTTACAAAGAAGATTTACTGGAAACCAGTTAACGATTCTACGTAATTAACTAGTTTCTGTTTTCCAGTTACGGAAATTAAATCACCGTTTATTTTATACGTAATTAACAAAACTCTATTGCTTAGAGCACCCACGAGAATAAGGGTAAAATATTTTGAAGTAATTACAAATAAAAGATTGATAGACAAAATACAGATGTTCACAATAATTTTATGGGAAAACTATAGCCAAGTAGCCTTATCGCTTAAAGCAATCTTTTAAAGGAAACCTAACTTAAAGGAAATTCTTAGGTAACCTACCGATCCAGGTGTCTCGGAAAATGAGATAGGACTATGCGTTTATTATTTAATGCTGAACAATGGTTTTTAAGTCATTGTAATCCCATCTCTTGTTCGAACTTCAGTGCACACTCTTGATACATACATATTTCCTTCTCTTTTTGTATACTGGTATGTATGTATATCCATCTCTGCTCCCCCCCTAATTATGGATTATTTCATAAACATGCCGCCACCGTGTCGTCGGATTCGTTTGCGGTGTTAAATAGACAGACTTGTAAGAAATAATAAGATTTCTGGCAAGTGCAGTGAGTTGTTGAAAGAAACCAAATGGCGGCCACCCTGAAAAATGTTTGTTATTGTTTGAATGATTGATTGAGTTGGTTTCGATATTATGTGCAAGATATACTTATATACTTATAAAGCCAAGGAGTTCTTAGTCGACGGGGTTTTGGGTGAGTATATAATAGACTATTGTATTTATTTTTGTTAACAACTGCAGGCAACAAAATTATACTATTATCTTCAGCGGTTTCATGTGTACGGAATATCCGGGTGTTTTTTTAACTTCTTATTCGCGCACACACTATGTGTAATTAATTTTAGGAATATAAATTAAAACACTTGTTAAGACTATCATAGCTACATTTTAATTGCGTTTTGTGACAGGAACCACACCCATTGCGTTTTAATCGTTCAGAAATTAGGTACATCTGTTACAGATCAAAAACTTTGAACATACTGTGTTTGAATTGTTTAAGTAATTTCAATTAACTTTTCGTCTCAACGTGGCGTATACTGTAATGGAAGGAAAATACTACAGTGGGAAACGTAACTGGAAGTTTCCTACTCGTACAGGTGTACAATATTGTGTCAGAATTAATTTTCTCTCCCATTTTGAAGTTTTACTATTTACTATGTGTATTTCTACATCAAATGAGCATATCGAAAGTCAGATGCGTCGTCGAGATAGTGCAACAACCCGTACATTTTGTGCATTCGTGAAATTCATAAAAAATACGAAATTGCAAAGAACAATATCGTGCAGCAACGACGAAAGAATACAATTTCCTGCGGCCAGCCGACCTGTCATAAGAGGCGCCAAAACAACCCAAAGCCAAGCGGTAGGGTTGGCTTCCACCCATGGTCTAGAATATGCCGCCATAACAATCTTCAGTTGTGTTCCAGCATTAGTGGCCAGGTTTCAGTCTCCCTTTAGAGAGCGGCAGCACATTGGTAGCACTTTTGGTGTTACAAATGTCCATAGACCATGGTAACCGCTTACCATCAGGTGGGCCGTCTGCCTGTATGCTGAACCCATGCATAAAAAAAGCTAAATATTTCAATTTCTGACTAAGTTAAGTTTGAAAAAACAAAACCATCTTTAAATTTAAAAGCAAAAGTAAATATTTTCTACAACATCCTGAAGTCGGTAAATGATTTAATTTTGTTGTTGTTTTTTATATTTTACTTGGCACCAACTTCAAGATGTTGTAGGAAATATATATTTTTTGCGTTTTAACTTGAAGTCGGTTTTGTTTTTGTTAAAAAAAATATTTATAACTTTTTAGTTGCTTGAATAGCTTTAGAAATAATATTTTAAGACCCTGTAGAAATTGCGCTATTAGCAGGCATATATAAGTTTGCCTTTCGAAAAGTGTAAGCGCTCGGCACTTTTCAACAAGTGTTGCTCTCGATTTCCCTAGGATCCACTAATCAGATCTTGACTTGGTGACGATGGGACCACCTCAGGAGTGTGCTCTTTCGAATAAAAAGATCTTGAAAATCAATCCACAATTGAGGAAGAAATCGCGTAACAAAATACAGTCAAATTGAGAAGCTGCATTTAGAAGTCGATTAAAAATATGTTTTAAATAATAAATTAGAATAGAACAGATAACACTTTATTAGTCACCAAATATACAATTACAAAAGTGCACGATTATAATATTGTCGTGGTAGAAACAATAGGCGGCCTTATCGATTACAGCAATTTCTTCCAGGCAACCTAACTTAAGGGACAATTTAACCTGTTCATAAAACTGGCCGAAATTCGACCATAATTAATTTAAATGATAAGTTTGAACATTATTAAGGTTTTGTGGTCAAAGACTATACTTCTATGATCACAGATTTCACCAAGGCTACACTGTTAATTTGACTTTAACAATAAACAAAAGAGTATATATATGTGTGTGTGTGTCAAATACCCGGTAGTGTGTGTAATGTTTTTTTTATTGATTTAATGTGTTTTTTATGCATAATTAAAAAAATAGCATTCTGCACTCCTCTATATTTGCTTCACGTATTAATATAATGATGTTGACTAAAAGTTCTCATTGAGATTTTTTGAAGTGAAACGTTTTTAGAATCGTTGTGATTTGAAACTCGAGGAACGAAAAAAGCGACACTAAAATGAGATATTTAATAATTTAAACACTATGCTCATTTTGAAATATTTTGAAGTTCATAAATCAAGTTGAAACTAGAGCATTTGTTTCCTATTTTTGTTATCATAAGCCTCTCGTGTCATTTGTTCAAAGTGAAAACGTGGAATCTGAATAAAATGTGTTATAATATATCTTCAATATGTAATATATATGAAATGTAATATTTTGCATTAAAAAATGAAATAGTTTTTGAGCTTGGTAAAAAAATTATAAAAATAATAAACCTTGTAATTATCCTAATACTTCTTTTCTCATTCTCTCATAGACTGCACAAAGCCAACCAATTTAAACATGATACAAAGGTTCCAAAATAAAGTACTTAAGGACATGATCAATGCTCCTTGGTACATAAGATCAGACGATCTCCATCGAGACTTAAAAGTGGAACTCATCATTAACGTAATTAAAAAATACACTGAAGCCCACCAGCAACGGCTTCATCACCATGTGCACGTCGAGGCCATCCAGCTCCTTGATAATACAGATTTAGAAGACTCAAAAGGACAAAAATACTCTCATAATAATAAAGTGTAGTGCTATGTGCTAAACATTAACAAAGAACAGTGTCTTCTCATTAATAAAGACAATAGGAAACGTGTTATTGGACACATTATTAGCTTAAGTTATATCTAGTTAGTTTAGGTCAGATTTAAATTACTCATTAGTCTTATTTCCTAGATTAGATTGTAATTTTAATGTTGTATCACTAAGATACATCATTTATGGAAAAAAATCTCTCGTAGGCTACTTTTCTGAAGTTTCACTTCTTTTAACTAGTCACCTTTAGTTCATAAAGATATATATTTTCTTTTATAATGCGGTGAAATACCAGTAGTCAAATCAGCCGTGAACCAAAACAAAAAGGAGTAATAATCCTAACCGCTCGACCCGGGAATTGAACCCACAGTTATTACCTGCGGTTGGTAGTCGGCACTCGGCATCAACACGAACCTCATTATCCTGTCATCATTCCTCCGATTTCCAAGGAACAGTGAAAATTGGTTATTAAAAAGCTATTTTTGTTTTTTTTTTATTCTTAAGAATGTATTTAATGGAGTTCGCTAGCTCGCTCGTGTATCACCACATTTTTGAAAATATACATTGAAGAAAGAAAGAAAGATAAAGATTTATTGACTTAAAAAAGACGACGCTATAGGTACCTAAAACACATTCACAATAAATTTTACAGAAAAAACAAATCCTGATTCACAAAACATATATAATAAATAAATAAGGCTTGTTCATCGAGTTTTTTATTGAACAAGGTATACAACTTAGCATTGTGCTGCATCGAAATTTAAAGAAAAATCCTGACATAGCGCTGATTTTCAGTGCCAACCTCCATACACTTGACCCAATAACTTCCTTAATTTATTTACGATAACGCTGTGTTCTACGAATCTCGTAGTATAATAGTATTGTTATATGCCGTCAAAGATAAGCGCACAGCTGCCTGTCGTAAGCGCAGTTTATTGTCTTCCCGGATTTAGGAATTCTTTTGTGTTTTGAATTTGTAATTAAGAAAAACATGCTATTGTTTTTCTACTTGTTTTATAACCATCATTAGCATCGAACTAATCCTTATTGTTATTGTTTTAGACTTTGTGGCCGTTCGCACGTGTGCAAATTACTATTTCTCGGAAACTCAGTGCGCGCGGCCAATTTTTTTTGTACTGTATAGTGAGTATAAGACAACGCCCGAATGGAGGGGTGGGCAGTCAAGCGACGACTACGAGACGAGTAAGACGTTTGTAGTACTCTCAATTAGCGATTTAGACGACGGTCGAATTTGCGCGTGTCGAATTGCATGGAATCGTGCAGTGTGAACTGGTTGCATCCAGTTTTATTTGTATTTGTTTTATACGTGTTTGTACAGTTCTAATAAATTGTATAGTAGTTCCAACGGCATTTTTAATTGGAGTCCTGTAGCTCGTAACAGTATTATATAATCTATCTATCTATATACTATTATAATAAATCTGTTAATGGTTCGAGTTTGTACATTGCGTTTAAAAATGTGAAAATAATCAGGGGGGGATAATTCGAACCAGGAAATTACGAAAATGCAATTTTTAGAATGTCTGTCTGTCTGTCTGATAGAACATCACGTGAAAACTACTGAACGGATTTAAATGAAACTCGATACAGAGCTTCCTTATATCTCGGGTCAACATTTAGGTTACTTCTTATCCCGATTAATATCCTCGTTTCTGTAGGATAGACGAATATAGCCAAATAGATGGATTGCAATCCAGTAACAAATACGTTTCTGTCATAGCATCGCCAATGTAGTATCGCTCAATGTCCTGTACTTGAATATAAAACAAATTGCACCAAATGTGCGCACTATGTGATGATAATAAGAAAAGCAAAGTTTCCCAAACTTGCCAAACAGTTTGAGAGAGCTATTATTGTCGCCGGGCACGTATGCTAGTTCTCGCGTTCGATTATAACCAGGGTTGTCAAATTTTAATATATCTATATGAAAAAGACTTGTACTTATTTTAAGGTACAACATACAAATAAAAAAATAACAAAAATACAAAACCGCCTTCAAAAGTAACGTTAAAGCAAAAAAATAATTATTTTCAACAACATCTCGAAATCGGTTCCAAGTTAAACATAAAATGACAACAACAAAATTGCAAAATATAGTGATTTGTATGTTTTACTTGACACTGACTTAAGATGTTGTAGAAATTATTAATTTTTTGCTTTTTAATTACTTTTGATGTCGGTTTCGTTATTTGTTATTTTTTTAATTTTCTACATTTCAATTACGCATACACTTAATAGTTTTAGAAAAAAAGTATGTGAAACACGTTGTACGTGTTTATAATATTCGAGGGTTGCTCTAGTTTTACCCGAGATCCACCAACCAGATACTGACTTAGTGCCAATTAGATCAATGCCGGAGTTATACTCCTTCGAATAAATAAATTTGAAAACCCGTCCATAATTATTGGAGAAATCGCGTAACAAACATACAAAAAAATAACAACAAAAACAACAACAATACTCTTTATTGTACACCAACTTAAAACAGTAACACATTTGCACATCTTAGAATTAGAAGGTAAGTAGTACAATGGGCGGCCTTATTGCTTAAAGCAATCTCTTCCAGGCAACCTTTGGATGGACAAGGATCTTAATCACACTAAATTGTCGGCGTGCAGCTTAAGACTAAACTAATGATAATATATATAATATAATGTACAATAATATACTTACATATATGTATACCATATTATAACCATACAAAAATATATATACATATACACATAAATACACATACATATATATATACGTACATAGACATACACAACAAATAATACATATTATGCAGTTAGATAGTGCTCCCTCACAAGTCTGTTGAAACTGTGGATCGATTTAGCAGAGCGCACATCTGCCGGCAAAGCGTTCCAAAGATGCACGGCACAAACGGAGAACGATCGTGCGTAAATCTCCGTGGTATGTAAAGGTGTCCTTAGCCGCAACTTCTCTGATGATCTCAGGGACCTTGAATCACTGTGGAAGAACTGGAAGCGTTCTTTAAGATAGGACGGAGTACGAGGGTCAAACAATACGTTATAAAGAAGAGACAGAACATGAGCATTACGGCGAAGTCAAATTGGTAGCCATTTGAGCTTTTTACGATATTCGGATATGTGATCATATTTTCGTAACCCAAATATGAATCGTATACAGAAATTTTGGAGTCGCTCAAGTTTGTCTAATTGGCTTTGGTTAAGATCGAGATAGCTGACGTCACCATAATCAAGTATTGGGAGAAGGAGGGATTGCGCAAGCGCTACTTTAGTAGTGTACGGTAGAAAATATTGCAGACGACGCAAAGAAGCAGCTGACGCAAATATTTTCTGACTTATTTTTTGTAGTTGAGGGCTAGTGATTTGTCTAAATAAATTCCTAGATTTTTTACTGTATTGCTTATGGGGATCACAGCCCCACCAAACATGATTGGTGGCAACAAAGACCAGTTAACCCTGGAAATCATTTTATTGCTCCCAATGATGATGGTTTGAGTTTTGTTAGGGTTAACATTTAATCCATGATCCCTACTCCAGTCAGATATTCGTTCTAGGTCATTATTAGTAGTAAGTACCGCATCATGCAAAGTATGAATGGGTGCGCTGGTGTAAATTTGGAGATCATCTGCGTAAAGGTGGTAGGAACTGTGAAGTTGTTCGGAGATAGAATTTATAAAAATCGAGAAAAGTAGAGGAGATAAGACGCCACCCTGAGGCACGCCAACAGCAGTACTACACCAAGATGAGACTCGCTCATCAACTCTAACACGCTGCCGGCGACCATGCAGGTAAGTACGAAACCAATCAATTACCGTTGGAGATATGTTAAGAGAGCAAAGCATTCCAAGCAGAATATCAAAATCTACCGTATTAAAGGCATTGCTGAAGTCTAGCAAAGTGAGAACGGTCACATTGCCTTTCTCCGCGGCAAATTTAATGTCATCAGTAATTTTTGTTAAGGCAGTAACTGTGCTATGCCCAGGTCTAAAGCCGAATTGAGTACAGAAGAATATACAGTCGAATTGAGAATTCGACTACTTTTTGAAGTCGGTTAATAAACAAAACACGATCCTTTTTAAAGACCTGTCTAACAATATCTCACATGCCGTCGGGAATCCCACACGCCCACAATACTTCAATTACTAATACAAAACAATGAATGACATGTACCGCCATCTAATGCTCATACTAAAATATATTCACAACTATTATTTTCCCCATTTCTTGTACACTACGTTTGTATGTGTGTAATATATATATAATTATTATTTAAGGTTCTCCTTTCATGCTTTGCAATGATGTAATGTCGGCCGTGACAATACCTTAAGGGCTTAGCGGAAGATCAGCGCTGGTTTTAAAAGACCAGCATTATACTGAGACTGATGCCCTTTCAGGACAAGATTAAGTTATTTTAATTTTAAATTTGTTAACAATTATAGATAGATAGATAGATAACACATTATTATACACCAATACAAAAATGAACTTAAAGACTACCTACACAAGTCCTACACTAGTACCTACACTTACATTATACCTATACTATCCAATGTAATTTCTCCTGAATAAAATGATTTTCTTTCTTCTATGTTTCTTTCATCTAGCGAAGATGAAACGAACCATGAGATCAACGGATTAAAATTGCATTGTCATTATCGTGCCTTGGCGATATATTTGTTAGTGAATTGCAACGGAGGCGCCAATGAAACGCGACCGTAGCGCCATCTTTTAGCTATAAACATAAAAATTATTGCTGTTCGTTTGTCTCGCTAAAATTCAAAAACGGCTTGATCAATTTTTATTTGTTACATTTCTCTCTAATACAGAACTGTTTAAAAAAAAGGGGAACCCCATAAAAAAATTGAAAATGTTGTATGTGGATCGCCTCTGCATTGTGGACCTATTAAACGCAGAATGGTCATTCCGCGCGGTTGTATGAAAATCCTTTTTTTTTAAACAAAAGTATGGTTTTTCAGCGTATTTGAGTTTGAGATTCAAAATTGGATCAGGTAGCTGACGCTGGATCCTGGTTCCAGGATGTTGATGAAACTTTTTGTACGTGTTCGAGTGGGTCCCGGAATGGCTAAATTTATAGTTGGATCCGGTAGGTGGCGCTAAAATTGGGTTTTACATTTTTCCTTTTCTATGGGCAGGACAACGACTGCCGGACCCGCTAGTATCTATTGTAGCCGCATTTATTTTGGTGTCTTTGCTTTGCCTGTCATTGTGGAGCAACTGAAAGCGTGTATGAGGTAGCCCTAACACTTATCCACATTGCCTCGCTCCGTTCCGCCCGGTTCCGAGTGCCGTCGTAAATTACTGGCTATTTTAACTTTGACACGCGTCGAATTTTCTACTTTACGCCTGTCCCCGACAAACCAACAGAGTTTCAAACGCCAACGAGTGAGTATAAATTTTGTTTTATGACTTTAAAAAGTTCCATGTAATTGTTGTTTTTGGAACTTCCTTCTATCTGGTTGTAACAGGCGGTACTTCGCGGATAAATGTATTAAATCTTTTAATCTTGGAATTTTAGAATACTTCATACTTGTTGTACAAAGTTTGCTATAACTCCTTTTTGTTTTATTGCATGTATTCAGCAGACAGGCAGACGTCCCACCTGATGAAAAGCGGTTACCGTCGCCTATGGACATTTGTAACACCAAAGGTGCCAATGTGCTGCCGCTCTGTAAAGGGAGATTAGAGCCTGGCTACTAATGCCGAAACACAAGGTTATTGCAGTGGCATAGTCTAGAACAGGGGTGGTAGCCATCCAGACGGGCAAATACCCTACCACCTGGTTGTAGGTTATTTTGTCTCCTCTTATGTGCTATGAGTTTCCTGCGGCCGCGCGGCCGCAGTAAATTTTATTCTTTCTCTGCTACTAAATAATTCTTCGATAATAATCTATTGTATAGCTTATTTATTCACTTAAACAATATTGGAAAAAGGTTGACAAATATCAAACATAGATGACATAGACCCCCCCCCCCTCCCCCCACAGCATAAACTAGGCGCGTTGCTGGGCAGCTTCTTCCGCCGTTTATTCTGTCTCAGCAACAACACGTTGCGAAACGGCAGTAAGGGTAGTGTAGGGCGCCTCGAACCGCTGATCCCGGTCCGCCAGGATCCTTCCCCTCGGGTTTCCCATCGCCCGTTTTCAGTTAGTGCATTGTAGTCGCTATCTGGTCAGCATCATTAGATTTATCTCCCTCTCATGACAACAGTCCAGCAGAGGTAAAGCCCTCTAGGGAGCTCCCTCGAGCAAGTTGCCCCGAAAACTCCGGTAAAGTTGTAAGTTTTTCGGGTCATCAACATAAAAGTCAAGCCTAATAAAAATATGAAGTATGAGAATTTTTAGCTTAACTTTTTTTGAGGGTCATATATGGCCTTTAGTGCGAGTTTTTTTACTAATCGATCATGTTCAAGTTAAGGCAATTTTGTATGGGAACAACTTAGCGCCATCTCGTGAGCCTAGACCTAAACATAAATCGTGACATTCAAAATACCGTTAACTTGAATGAAATCGAGTAAGTAAAAAAACTTGCACTAACCACTTATATATATTTAGTACATGTAAATAAGTTAAATCTACGTCCTATTTCACAGCTAAACGACCTGTTATCGTTGCTTTAAGAAGAAGTAACAAGAAATTCTTTTATGGCCGGGTCGTCAATTCGCCCTACCATCGGTTAAAATTAGACATTAATTGTAAGTAATGTCAAAATTTTACCGACGGTAAGGCAAGTGAATTAATAGCAAGATATAGGAACCGACCATTAATTGCTTATGTTCTTTTTATTCTTTTATTGCTTCGTTCTTGACCTCAATAGAATCAACCGTTTCATGTGGACTTTCACGCACTTGGCCAATGTTTAAAGTTAGTGTAATCATATCCATGGGCGCAACAATCTCTTTTATTATACAGATGATATTTAATAACAAAAATAATTCAACAAAATCAGACATATATGATTACATTCGCAAAATGCGAAATTGCAAAACAACAGGTGTTTCATATTCCACCCGCGTTGGCTCTACGTGTCGAATTACATCTTGTTTGATTAATAATAAAATAATGTTATAATCCTACTTAATGACTATGCGTGTGGCATTTATTACTGCGTAATTGGCTCATGAACATGTAAGAAGGATTAATGACAATCTAATCGTTCAGTGAAAGGCATAGCTTTGAAAAACTTCTAAATGTTACATGAATTATTTTTACACCAAATACGATCATGTACTAATCTTTCGTCTTGGTAGCGTGGTAGCTAGCGCACACGTCCCGAACCCAAAGGGCGCGGGTTCAAATCTTGGCCGGAACGCATGCACCACTTAGACAGTTTTTCTGATCTAATGTGCATACCATCTTGTTACGAGTTGCAGGACTCGAATTAAAATGCTGTTGGAATTATTATAGAATTTATTAGAACTATACAAACACGTATAACATAGGTACAAGTATAACCGGACGCAATAAGTCCAAATGTAATGCACAATTAAATAACACGCGCAAAGTCCATCACTTTATCGCTTATCGAATGTACACGTCTTGCTTTGATCGTGGTTCTCGCTAGACTGCCTCACCCCCCCCCTTTCGGGAATTGTTTTATACTAAATGCTACAATACAACAATCGTCCGCGTGGGCTGAAGTTTTCCAAGAACTACACCTGGCTAACGACTACCATAAAGGATTACGATACACAATAGGCGGCTTTTCTAATTACAAATATTAAATACAAAGTAAACAAAAAGAACTCAAATGCGGGCAGGTAATAAACTGTAATAAGCTGTGCTTTATGGCTGGCAGGTGTGCATCTACTTTTCTCGGCGTGCTTCGTGGAATTTTGGCAAAGTTGTAACAATATTATACAAATCATCGATAGTGTTGCAAGTTGCACAACTTGGGGAATTAATTCTGCGAACTAATTACAAGAACTTGTTGCATGGAATGTGTCCAGATCTGAGTATTAAAGCTGTTATTAATTCCTTTCTAGTCAAAGGTGTGTTGTGAATCCAAGGAGAATTTAAAGGCTGTGGCTGGATTGTGTGGTGCCAAATTCCTTTTTCTAAGGACCTTACATTAAAATATTCTTGCTAAATATTGTAAGGGTTATTTTTGTAATTAAATTATATTTCTTATGATACCAATTTTATTGGTTAACAAAACGGTGTAGTTACCTATATTGACTTATCTGTTCATACTTAGTTGCCAGGTAGCCTCGAACAGAAATAAGTAGGCAAGCCCAATAAGGTATATTCCCCATGTTAAACTATCAGCTGAAACTAAATTTGTTCAGTCAACAAAAGAGTGACTATTATAGGCGTGTTTATAAATATACGCTATATATAAGTATACGCTTCTTCAATAAGATTCCGAGTGAAATGTTAGATCTTTCTTTCACTGCAATAAAAACCAAATTAAAAAGTATCTTGCTAAAAAAGGGATACTACACTATTGAAGAATACTTAAATGACAAAACTTCGTTTACATAGCAGCTTGCTCCAACCTCTTATACTATATTTTGTATAACATTTAAGCTTGTAAGGAATTTATGTTGCAGCAAAAACTTTGGTACGTCATGTCATTGTTATAACTATAATAACATTTTTCTTTCCTTTTATTGTGTCTCTGTCTTATTGAATATGCACTGTTTGCTACAATCCATTAATTCTTCAAAAGTAATTCGGTAACATACTTCTGTAAAAAACTTAAAAAAAAAATTACGGTATAATTAGAATAAGAAATATCAAGAAAAGCAATTTTTAGCTAGACGTGTTGCTGGGGAGTTTCTTGCCGGTTCTTCTCCTTAACAGCAATAACACGTAGCGAAGCGGTGTACTCGTATATAGACTAGGAAGTAAAATTAAATTTTAACCTATATGTATGACCTTCAAAAAGTGTTCTCCAGTGGAACTTATTTTGAATAAAAACATTTGAATTCGAAATCAATATAATTGGATAAAAAAATATGTCTCATCTGCTTATTAGATTGATGAAGGTCGGCCTTCACCGTCTCCTTTACTATATGGATATTATCTGTCAGGATTGGAATTTACGTCATCACAAGAGTGCGCAATCCTTATAAGTAAACTAATAAAAAGTGGTCGTAATTTATATTAAAGGAAATTAATGTTCTTATTGAATCGATGAAAATGCAGGTATCCTATAGTTTGAATGTTCGCTGTCGTAAAACCTATTTAACATTCGGCTCTCTATCCATTAAATTGAAGCAATCAGTAGCATCGCTTGTCTCGTATTATATTGCAAAGTCGTTGCAGATTTGAATTTAAGACCAAAGTTTATTGGCATACTTCTAAAAATCTTGATGATAATTTCAACGGCATTGTAATTCGTATCCCATAAATTTGTAATTATAAAACAGATCATGTATTCATATTTGGGCGTCAACCTCGCTGTTACAATCGTGGACCATCATAGATTTTGTCAGAGTAAATGATTTTAATAGCAAAAAAAAAATGCTTCTACTAAATAAATTAAATCTAAAGTTATAGATTTAAACCACCGAGGGGCCCACTCAAATAAACACAAAAAAATCCATCAAAATCTTGGAACCTGATTTCAGCGTCACCTACCGGGTCCAATTTTGAGTCTAAACCATTCCCGAATCCACTTGGACGCACAAAACAAATCATCGTCATCAATTAGGTTCTTGTTTCTTTTCTAAAGTTCAACCGTTTAGGAAGAGTTCAGTAACATGCACATAAACAGAAGAATTATATATATAGTCAAGGTGGCGAAGTCCGTCAGTGGGGAACTCCATACACCTCTCATTATTTCCCTGTTTGAATAGTTACGACGACAACAAATCAGCGAGTGAAGCTAAGGCTCCATTCAATTCTGTTTTCGAATTGTTGGCGTTAAATTCCGTTTAAAAAAAAAGTTATTTTGTTGTTATTAAGAAAACTATCCGTGCAGGAACGGAGAAAGAATACAATTTCCTGCAGCCAGGCGGCGTGTCGTAAGAGGCAAAAAACAACCCACAGCCAGGTAGTAGGGCATTTGTCCGACTGGACGGCTACCACCCCTGGTCTAAAGTATGTCGCCATAACAACCTTGCGTTGTGTTCCGGCATTAGTGACCAGGTTCCAGTCTCCCTTAAGAGAGCAGCAGCGCATTTGTAGCACCTTTAGTGTTGCAGATGTCCATAGGCGATGGTAACCGCTTTCCATCAAGTCTGCCTGTCTGCTGAACTACTGCAACAAAAAAAAAAAAAAACTGAAAACAACTTGTATCATAATAAAACTATGTTTTAACGCTTTTAAGCGCGGCATTTTATTTGATTTCTATTCCGACGTTTCAGCCACTTTTCAGTAGCTGTGTTCGTAGAAGACAAAGATGTCATGTTTCAATGAGTAATGTTAAAGTTTTAATTTGGCCTACCGCCAACTTATTTATTTTAATTATTTAGTTTTAATTTTTGTTTATGGTTATTATTTACTCTATGTGAGCCTAATCTAATTTACCTAACTAAATTAAAATAACTTCTATCATCACATAGTTCTATCTATTTACTGGACGCGAGTCTTATATTGTAGGATATATCTAATGAAAATAAATGTTTGTTGTGGGAACAGTAATGGTATTTGATGGGACAACACGAAGACTTTAAATTGCTTGACAATTTGTACAGCGTTTGCACGTATTCTACATTGTTTTAGTTATTCAATGAATATGTTAGAAGTGTGTGAATGAGCAGTTTCTTCTTTATTAAGGAGATGAAATAGTCTTTACTTTATCTTCAAACTTAGCAAATAAACTTACTTATTAAGACTGTTAGTAGTTCTGACTGGTTAGTGGGTACTTAAGTACTTTGCCGCATAGCCCGAAAGAACCCAGACAACATAGCGAGACTTGTGATCAAGAGGAAAGTTGAAGCCAAGAGACCTCGTGGTAGATCTCCGAATAGTTGGATTAAGTAGTTTCTGACCTTTTGGACATGCCGATGAATTCAACCTTCCACTGTGCTCAAATTGATCTCGACGGAGGAGAGCAATTATTCACTGCCATTACAGTCGCGATCCTCAGCAGTGAGGGAACGACTTAGAAGAGCAGAAGAGTTCTTAGTGGGTAATAATGGTCTCAACTCGTACCCCAATATAGAAGTGAGCTTGAAACATGGTCGGAAAAGTATGCATTGCTATATTTATCTGACGGTGATCGAGATGATTGATGTGCTGCCTGGATTGATGTGTGGTGGGTATACTATCCCCCCACACACACTAAAATACTAAATATGGAGGCCTAAACTCAGCAGTGGGACGTTATGGACTGTTATTAATTATTTGAGAGGTAAAAATCTAACTGTTAAGGTAAAAAATAGCAAAATCAAAAGTCTGGTTTGGAAACATGGTGAACTAATGAAAATTCAGAAGTTGTTTATCTAAATAAGTGTCACTGGAGAACATTTTTATAAGGTTATTATTATTATTATATTTTTTAAATAATACAATGACTTTATATACTAATACAATAAAAGAAAACTTAACTTATATTGTATTCACCCATACTTTCTCAAAACTATAAGTAGAATACTGAGTCTAGGCCACCATCTTCTCTGTGTAAGGTGCTTAGCTGGCAAGAAGGCTAGCTACGTTTCCTCGCTGAATCGCCAAACTGCTCCGTTGTCCGAGGCAGGCACCAGCCCTCTGAACACCTGAAGAGTCAATGTCGTTTTGATAAATTTAGGTAGAGGCTCATGGCCTCAGGACCCCACGATCCAGGCGAAGTATTATAATTGTTCTTACCCACGACTTATACCGCAAATGTAACCTAAAACATTTCTTTATTTTTTTATCAAAAGCCTACTTGTGAATTTTTAAATTCCTAATCTGAAGATGGGTTGTGTGTTTAAATTTTCATCTCCTATTTCACACCCTTCAAGATTGCTTTCTGAAACATATGTAGCCAAGTCTTTCCTCAGGATACAGTCCATCTTCTTGCCTTTTATAAAATTTAATATTGTTAATTTAGGATTCAAAGAATTTCTTTTTAATTTACAAACTAGCCTTTAAATACAAGTGATTTTTATGCAGTCGGAGGGCTGCCAATGCTAACTGTAACACAGGTTTGATCCTAGAACGGGTCTTAGCGAACACCTGACTACACAACTTTCTTTGTACAATTTTGTCTTTTTGTACCTTGTACTTACTTATACATAATTGTGTTATATATCTATGAAATAAAGATTTTGTTTATTTCTTATTTATTAAAAATATAAAGCCTAAATTTGATGGTTAATTTCTGTTTCAATTTTGATAAATGGGCTAAATAAAATTAAAAAAAAATAACTCAATGGTTACATTTAATTCATACGTGATTTTTTAACTACTTAAAAATAAAAAAGCCCTTTTTAATTATTAAAAGGACACATACATTTTTTTGTCAATTATGTTCGTTTAATTTTTTTCATACAAAAAGCTTTGAGAAATGAGGTTAACACTTAATATACCTACTGCTGCACCAAAACGTAGTCCGACGCAACACTCATTTTTAGTTCACACCTCCTAAATCATACAAACAAACAAATCTATACATCTATACTCTATACAGATAAATAAAATTAAGTGTCAGTTTGTAATGTCAATATAAAATATGAAAAGAATCAGGAGAGATAATTCGAACCAGGAGATTCCGAAAATGCATTTTTTTGAATTTTTGTCTGTCTGTCTGGATGTTCTGACTAATCGCTGAAACGGCTGGACCGTTTTGACGGGACTTTCACTGGCAGGTAGCTGCTATTATAAGGAGTAACTTAGGCTACTTATTGTAGGGTACCGCGATAAAAAATTCCACGCAAAATAAGTCGCGGGCACAGCGAAAGAAAGCATGCAAAAAAACATTGTTACTTTCACATTCACTTAAGTATGAAATATCTGTTACTATTCATACTCTTATATGGAAAAGCATTTCACCATCCTCAACACAAAACATCATACATTTTTTTATAACCACAAGCGTGAGGACTCGCATGCCTATAGTTCCGCTATTATAACTGTATTGCCTTTCGCGGAACTCAATCGGTTAGTTATTTATGTGATTATGTGAAAACCGTACAGGAAAAAGCATTTGGTCTTCCCTGAGACAACTAGTAAGCGTTTTGTTCAATGTAATATAAGACAATGTATTTTATTTCTCTTGTCTAGTTTCACTTAATTAACGATAAAATTGTAAACAAGAGATTCCATGGACTTTCGTGTTTTATTTATATAAGGAACAGTGTTAGAGTTATTGAGTAACATAGTTGTTCTTGTCGTGTTTCTTTTTAAAGTTATAATTGATTTTGTTATCTACTCTCTTATTTTTGAACGATCCCTTTTATTTCTGAACGTTACAATCGGCCATTTCTATAATTAAATCATAATGTTATATTTTTATTTATTCGGTAATTAGCGTCCGTTTTGTATAGAGTAGTTGTCTATAATTTACAATACATTTTGTTATAATATTTATCCTTTGTATAATGTGATAATTGTGTACAGATTATAATTCAAACCTCTCAATTGTACATAGACGGTATTCACTACATTTTATTTTCATGTTGTCAGACGCGATATATTTAAACTGTGTTCGACTTATTTTATTGCATATAAAACTTTAAGTATAATATTTTATACAATATCTTATATAAAATATTATCTGAAATATCCAAACAATAATGCATTAAATTCTTGTCATGCATAACCCTTTAATTAAAGTAGTTTATGAATGACTTAAATCCGCTATCGATTGTGCCAATATGCTAAGTTTCATATACTGTAAAACTGGAGGGATGTCGAGGTGTCCTAAGAATGCTTGTCGAAGTCGAGTTTGAATAGTCAGTGTGTGTAAAGTGTTAGAACCGTAAGGTTTTCTAAATCTGTAATTATAAAGTATTGTGACCAGTTGCTGTTATTTTACTACCATAAACCCTTTTGAGTTGTTGCAAGTATTACAACAGCTTGTGTAAGTCGTGGTATCTTAGTGGTTACGGGGTCTGTGTGGCATTATAATAAGGTAGGTATATAAAATTAATCTACAACATTTTTTTTTGTGGGCTGGTATTATGAATTTGATTAGGTATAAATGCTAGGTTTCTATACACAAGGATTTATCTATAAAATTCTACAAATGTCGTGTATGTACATTGAAGCTATTAGAAAAAAAAATCAACTGGAATAAACTACATAAACGACGGAAAACACGATATAATATTTTTTAGATTTCTTGTCTGTTTGTTCGTGATTCACGTAAAAACTACTGGGCCGATTTCGATGCGGGCTTTCGCTGATCGATGCAAATTTTTCGACTTAAAATCTGCGCTGTCTTTTATTATTATTAATTTTCCCGGGAGCGTTTTGTAATAGTTCGGGTGCATAAAAATTAGCTTATTCCGGATCAGTTTTTAGTAAGACAATTGCTTACATTCTTTTTAAAATGCTGTGTCTCGGGAATCCCGCGGGAATTCAAGCCAAACGTGGATAAAGTCGCGGGCATATCCTAGTTTGATATATTTGTGAAGTACTAGGTATTGCAAAGCAGTTTATATAATGAATTCTTTCTAATGAAAATATCTATATAGGTATCAAACCTTAAAAAAATGGTTCATATCCAAGGCTGTGAGAAAAAGCAAACATACAAACTTTGAATATTATATATATTGGAATGTTTTCTACTAGCGCTTTACTGCAGAATGTAATAAAATGAATTTTGTGAATGTAATGTTTAAAATTGGTAATTTCAATGCGTGGTTTTGGAATGTGGCCTTTATTCAATGTAATTTTAATTGTTTTGTTAATATTAATTTTGGTACTAAAATTCAATTTGAAAAATATACATTTCATATACTTATGTTCCCTTAGTTTTCCGTTTACATTCCTTCACAGAAATTGGTGAAATAATACAATAGGTCCTTTTTTCAAAATCAGCCGATCCGATTCCTGACAAGGCTATTTGATTTTTCAAAAATCTAATGATACGACTTTAGGTTCCTCCAAAAGCGGCTCCGAGACTCCTTTAGTTTAGGATTAGGCCCTGAAGGAACACTTGAAAAATTCACTTTATGTATACAAACCTAATTAAGTATTTATGTAAGTAAACCAGAGTTACTTCCTAGGGTTTGACCCTTATGCTAGCCCTTACATTACCACGGCTAAAAATACTAGATACCAATGTACTTTGTTTGTTACAATCTAACTACTTATTTAATTGCAATAATATTCGAGCGCGTACCCACTTAGTAACCATCGCTAAACATATATTACAAAGTATGAAACCGGATGCCCTCAGAATACCTATAATAACAGTAATTTAAAGGATTAAGTAACATATTGCAAATATCATCTATAAGTACAAAATTACATTTAATCTATCATCTATGTATTAATACGTGAATCAAAAAGCAAAGCAAAAACTTTGTACCCCTTTTTACGAAAATTGGGCGGACAGAGGAGTATGAAATTTCGCACACTTATAGTTTATATAGAGAAGGATTGCAGAATGCTAATATTTTTAAAATTATGCATAAAAATATATTAAATCAACAAAAAAAAAAAAAATTACAAACATTACCATTTATTTGACACACGCATATATATATTCTTTTGTTTATTGTTAAAGTCATATTAACAGTGTAGCCTTAGCAAAATCTGTGATTATAGATGTATATATAGTCTTTGACAACAGAACCTGAATAATGTTCAAACTTATTATTTAAATTAATTATTATGGTCGAATTTCGACCAGGGGCGACCACTAGTAACTTTAAATGAGTATTTGTAATCACATAACTGTTTTTAATACATAATATAATAATACATAACAATAATAAAACCTAAAAGTAGATACATTATAATAAAACTACGTTTTAACGGTTTTAAGCGGCGGTATTTTATTTGATTTTTATTCTGACGTAAGACAAAATTTCAAGTGTCAGTGAGTAATGTTAAAGCTAATGTTTACAATGGCCTTAATATTTATCATTGACACAAGGCCCCCATATTGTTATTTTAATCATTTAATTTATATTTTGTTTATGGTTTTTATTTACTTTATGGTAGCCTAATCTAATTTACCACCGCTTCACAACATGTTGTAGATTGAAGAGTAAGAGCAGCGCAAGAAACTCTTCAGCAACGTGCCTAATAAATTTATATAAATGTACGTGAACGAATTTTTATTACGTGTACTAGATGTGAAAACATAAGAAAATACTATCTAGAAATAAATCAGAAAGAAAGAAAGAAAAATATTTTATTTGGTACAAAAACTAACTTAATACAAATACAAATAAAAAGACAATAAAATCAAAATAAGTCCTCAACTGGACCCAGTCTCAGCATAATGCTAGCCAACAAGCGCTGTTCTTCCGTCTGGGACCATAAAGTGAAGTCACGTCACATCATCTAAAAGTACATCCTAAAAATAAACTATTTTATCCGTGTAGGAGCGGAGAAAATATATAATTTCCTGCGGCCGGGTGGTAGGGTATTTGCCCGTCTGGATGGCTACCACCTCTGGTCTAGAGTATGCCGCCATAATAACTTTGAGTTATGTTCCGGCATTAGTAACCAGGTTCCAGTGCCCCTTAAGAGCGGTAGCAGATTGTTAGTCCAAATTGGACCTATGTTTAATTATCGGTCTCATTGACTCCCTAATCTGTGTTGCACAATGTAAAACTCGTATGCCATACTCTCGCAGGATTAGTCCTATAGATTTGTGTTTATCTCTTTTTAGTGTCTCTTTTTCGTTTCATCGAGTATCAAATCACAATGATTCTAAAGAAGTTTCACTTCAAAAAACATGAATGTACAAATAATATAAACTCGCACAAAGTTAGAAACAAAGCAAACCATAACAAATCCCAAATATTTATTCAAATTATTCACGGCTTTTATATCAGGAAAGAAATTATGTAATTGATCAATTAAACTCTTACGCTTGTTACAATTACAAGATAAAACCACACTGTGACCGATTCGTTTTTACACTTAAACTGCGCAAGTTATTTAATGCAAAAAATCGACAAAGAGCGTGCCAATGCATAGCACAAGTCTAAAAAAAAGCTGTATATGCTTTATGCTGAGTGCCAGAAGACTATGATTTTCTGGTGTATTTTTTCCCGCTACATACGAATTCTGTGAATGAAGTGAGAAATAATCGAGAAAAACCCAAAAAAAACCCGTTACAAATCGCGATATATTTTTCGGTTGGGTGATCGATTTTGGTATTTTTTCGATTGTTTGCTCATTGACCCCCAATACTGACTTCGGATTCGTGTTCGGCGGAAAAAATACGCTAGAAAATGATAGTCTGACACCCAGCACACACAACATTTTTTGGGTGTGTAATCAATGGTTCTGAATGGTACATACAGTGTTGGTAGTAAGGACTAGTATAGTATCTATATAATAGTAGTATCTGAATGCATCTATCATACCTTTCTTTTATTGCATGAGTTCAACAAACACATTTGGCCCACCTGATGGAAAGCGGTTACCATCGCCTATGGACATTTGTAACACTAGAGGTGCTGCCTATCTGCTGGCGGAGATTGGAATCTGGCTGATGCTGGTTCAAAACTTTAGGTTGTTACAGCCACTCTAGGCCAGGGTTGGTAGCCCAGGCGAGGAAATGCCCTATGAACTGACTGTAAACTGTTCTGTCGCCTCTTATGATAGCCCACAGAAATGAGTTTTCTTTATTCATTCCTGTAAGGATAAAACTTTCAACATACAAACACTTTTTTGTGTTGGCGGCCTCTGTGGTTGAGTGGGCTAAACCTTTGCCGGCTTACCTCACTGCAACGCAGAGGCTCCAGGTTCGATTCCTGGTATAGTAAATTTCGGAAACGTATTTTCTCTGTTATTTACTATGGTCTGGGTGACTGGGATCGGCCCCAGAATGGTCCGTTGTATATTACACATAACACAAGCGTAACTTGCTTAATTTGGGGATATACAGTGTGTGTGCTTGTCTGCCGATTTATTATTATTATTTACTTTTAATACATAACATTTTATTGCATACATATTTAAGTTCATCTCAAACGTAACTGCGATAACGTTACGAGATGCAATTCTATTGGAAAAACTAGTCTACCCATCCGTATTTTCATACAGACCCCTAACCACTTATAACATCTTTGAAAATAGAGTTCAAGATACATTGGATTAGAAGGCATATTGGTCCATATTTATTAGACCTCTAGAATTCATGTAGAGTTGTTCAAAATAAAGCCCAAGTTATACTCGTCGATTGATACGAGTTACAATATTGACAAGACCTATGGTTTGATGTAAAATGTAAAGTAAGATGGGTCTTTGTTATTGGTCGGATATTGTAGGGATTTTTCCTTAAGGTCAATAAACGGGAATGTGAGAGTGATGACCTTATCAATTAACGACAGATGGCGCTATGATGTAATGTACAGGTTGATTAAAAACAGTTTTAATAATACACCATTAAAAGGTTCGATTGTTTGTACAAATATTTTATAGTTTTTGGAAACTATTGTCAGTAGTAATAAGGCTGGGCGTAAACGAATCAACGATCATTAATCTGTGCAGGAACGGAGAAAGAATACAATTTCCTGCGGCCGGGCGGCCTGTCGTAAAAGGCGATTAAACAACCCACAGCCAGCTGGTAGGGCATTTGCCCGACTGGACGGCTACCACCCCTGGTCTAGAGTATGCCGCCATAATAACTTTTTTTTATTTTTTATTGCTGGAGTTCAGCAGACAAGCAGACGGCCCACTTAATGGAAAGCGGTTACCATCGCCTATGGACATTTGCAACACCAAAGGTGCTACAAATGCGCTGCTGCTCTCTTAGGGGAGACTGGAACTTGGTCACTAATGCCGGAACACAACTCAAGATTGTTATGGCGATATACTTTAGACCAGGGGTGGTAGCCGTCCAGTCGGGCAAATGCCCTACCAGCTGGCTGTGGGTTGTTTTTCGCCTCTTACGACAGGCCGCCCGGCGCAGGAAATTGTATTCTTTCTCCGTTCCTGCACGGATAAATGTCTGCTGAACTCTTGCATTAAAAAAAAATGATGACAGCTACTGGTGTGGTGGCCACTGACAAGCAGCTCATACTTCGCTTTAAGTACATTCCAAAAACTTCAACAAATAGGCAAATAAATACCATTATAAAGTAATAAATCGAAATATTAATAATTCATTAATTAGTACGAATTATAATTCACTAAAACAAAATTGGCATAGCAAAAAAAAAACAAGGAACGGATAGGAAAGGAAGGAACTTCAAACATTCCGTTTTTTTACTACGGTCTGTGTGTCTGGGATTAGCCCTAGAGTTTACGTTGTATGGTATAGAGCCCATAGCACAAGCCTAACTTGCTTAACTTGGAGATATACAATGCGTTTGTTTTTCGATTATTAAATAATTAAGCACTATTATAATATAATAACAGCCCGTAAAGGTCCCACTGTTGGGCTTGGTCCTTCTATTTATAAAGGAACGGACAGTATATCCATCGCGCTTGTCCGAGGCAGATTGGTGGGTTTGACACATCGGTTATCTCGATGTGCAGATTTCATCACGATATTTTCGTTCACCGTCAGTACGTGCTAATTGTAACAATATGTTCATTAAGTAAAAAAGTGGCTAAATATGTTTTCCGTCTAGGATTTCAAACCATACCCTTTGAGTTTGAGTGCGAGTAGTCGATGGACTGCCTGCTCTCAGGGCCGGAGGCCCTCTAGGGGAGTTTGGTCAAGCTGGGACCCATGCCGCGGCCGGTCTATTCAGAGGGCATCAAATTCAAACTCCGTAGACAAATTCACAACTCATCATTAACGCAACTTTGACCACTGGGACGCCCAGTACTTTAAGCACATTACTTTTCGCATAGGTTAAAAACTCTGTAGTTTTTAGTGCGTCTGTACGCACGCATGTTCATCAGTGGGCGTCTGTTGGCTGAATCATGATGATGATTAAGATGAGTGAGTAAGTGAGCGGGGGCCGCATTCTTCATATAATGCGCCCCCTCGAAAAAATTCAAGGTCCGGGACTGTTTCCTCTTGGCCACTAGAGGCGACGAGGAGACCTCTTTACCGAGGCTTCTATTCGATTGGCGACTACTCGTCGGTGGCAGATTTTGGAGCCGTTGGAGCCTTTTCACACAACGGTGGTATCTCAATGGCTCTCGATGGCGATTCTTTTGCGTTTGGTGGCCATCTCTGGCTATAAATGTCCATCTGTGCCTTCTGGTGGCCTATCAGCGGCGATCACGAGTCCGCGACCATTAGGTTAGCAGGGGTTTTAATTAATACGGATGTTCACCCTCATTTCCTTGACCTATCATGCTCAACTACGCAACGGCTTGGAGGGAACTTCCTGCCACGGTTTTCTCTCTGCGACATGGGGTTATTTAAGAAGGGCGCTATAAAATTTCTTTGCGACCGGCAACGCGTTGCAGTTATAAACGTCTATTGACGGCGGTGACCACTTTCCATCAGGTTCCGTCTGCCTGTTTGCCAGCTTTTGTCAATAAAAAAAGCACTGGTAAAAGAAAACATTAAGTTTGAGAACACCATGTATAAGTAACTCATGTACGCGTTGAGATGTAGAGCGGTCTATCTACGTTACACCTGTTCTAACTTACCAATGGGAAGCTTCCATCTATAATATTATAAAGTTGTAAGAGTGTAGTCTTTTGTTTCTTAAATTTTTTTGGGTTTGTCTGTTTGTTCGGGATTCACGTAAAAATTACTGGGCCGATTTTGATGTGGTTTTCGTTGATCGATAGGAAATTCCTGGACTTAAAATCTGCGGTACTTTATATTCCGAGAATCCTACGGGAATTTTCTTGGGAGTGGTTTAAATTGGCCAGGTCGAAAAAAAAATTGAACCGGTGCCAAATTTTCATTGATCGATCTAATCTTTGGTAAAACAATTGTAATTGTGTATGCCTTTAGTAATATTATTTATCTCGAGTTTTTACGGTTCCTGGGTTTCATGTATTTCCATACTAAAAATCTATTTATTACTCTGTTGAAAATAACCTTTGATTTTATATTTAGCAAAATAACTGTAATCTATAGATACTTAATTTCTAAAGCTATTGAAGTGTTTGCGCAACGAAAAAGTAAAAAATATAAAAAAAAACAAAACTGACTTCACACTATAAACAAGAAAATACATATTTAACCGACGTCTTTCTACAACATCTAGAAGTTGGTGTCAAATAAAACATAAATATTACTATACTTTGTAACTTTGTTGTTGTTCTTTTATGTTTTACTTCTTCTTTCTTCTTGTCTGTTTGTCGGTTTGTCTGTTTGCCTGTTTATTCTGAATCGACAGCTAATTCTTAGACTTAAACTCTGCGCAACTTATTATCCTGGGAAATTCCGCGGGAATTATTTAAAATAGCCAAATTTAAAAACATCGAATTTCAATGACTTTTTTACTGCTTGTTAGAAAATTTAGACAGATAGGCAACAATTTATTGTACACCAAAACATAGATAAACAGAGCTTAAAAAATACAATAGATAGTACAATGGGCGGCCTTATCGTTAAAAAGCGATCTCTTTCACGCAACCCTTGGCAGGGATTAATAGATTTCTAATACTGACGATGGTGCACTTTATAAATAATGATAAATGATAAGTATATACAATACATACAAGTACAAAAACAATATAAAAATATATGTAGATAAACGTAACAAATATATTATTTTTAAACTAGAAAATTTCAAAACTGATTTTATAAATAGATTTCCTTGCTACTTAGGCAAATATTTATATTGTTACAAGTTGGGCCAAATACAAGGGATGCACATCTGCCTGCCATAAAACCCGGTTTATTGCCCTTCCTCTATTCGGAGTTCTTTTGCTTAAACCATAGCCTATTGCTATTGTACTTGTTTATGGCCGTTCGCAGACATAATCCTGCAGGTGTACAGAATTATGTTTTCTGGGAATAGCGTCGATGGTGGCGCAGGTGTGATTCGTGGAAATCGTTGTTTACACGATCCTAAGCTGAGTATAAAGGGGTGTCCGAACGGAGAGGTGGGCAGTCAAGCGACGACTACGATACGAGTAAGACGTTTGTAGTACTCTCGATTAGCGATATAGACGACGGACTTTGCGTGTGTCAAATTGCATTGAGTCGTGCAGTGTGAACTGGTTGCATCCAGTTTTATTTGTTGTTCTTTTATACTTGTTTGTACAGTTCTAATAAACTCTACAGTAATTCCAACGGCATTTATTTTAATTCGAGTCCTGTAGCTCGTAACAATATAATAAAATAAATAAAATACTAGTTTTGATTAATTAAATAATCATGAATTTAAATTTAATTGGCTGCAAACACAAGACTAAAAATGGAACTGAGAATCTACTCAAAATGGTGATATAAGTAATAATTACGGTCGCCTGCCAATATATCTTTAATAATATAATTTATATTCGTAATAATTTGAGTGCCTACTAGCAGTATAAAGATGTTCACAATTTCAACACCAGGCATTGTAATAGACTGATATAGCCATCTTTTAGATTACAAAAACTACTGTCCTCTTTCTTGAGGGTTGGTATACGCTTCTTCAATAAGATTCCGAGTGAAATGTTAGATCTGCCTTTCACTAAATTCAAAACCAAATTAAAAAGTATCTTGCTAAAAAAGGGATACTACACTATTGAAGAATACTTAAATGACAAAAATTCATTTACATAGCAGCTCGCTCTAACATCTTATACTATATTTTGTATAATGTTATCTTGCCAAGCTTGTAAGGGATTTATGGAGATATATTGCAGCACAACATTTTAGTACGTCATGTCATTATTATAACTTTCATAATATTTTTCTTTCCTCTTATTGTGTCTTGTTCTTATTGAGTATGCACTGTTTGCTACAACTCCATTAATTCTTCAAAAAGTAATTCTGTAACATACTTTTGTATAAAACTTATTAAAAAAAAAGACAACTTGAGATATTAATAGAATAAGAAACTTAAAGAAAAACATTATTTAGCTAGACGTGTTGCTGGGGAGTTTCTTGCCGCTTCTTCTCCTTAACAGCAATAACACGTTGTGAAGCGGTATACATAGAATAGGAAGAAAAATTAAATTTTAACTTATATATTTATATGACCTTCAAAAAGTGTTCTCCAGTGGAACTTATTTTGAATAAAAAACTTTGAATTTGAATTTGAATTATATAAACATATAAACACACACACACATACACACACACACGCGCGCGGACAGATACGCGAACACATATGGATGCAAGGTAAATATAATGTGTTGTATTAATGTTAAAAATAATAATAATTGAGCATTGGAAGAGCACCGACACCTAATATAATACAGGTTCTTACCTAGTTTTAGGTGTTGAAGCCCTCACACATTAGTTTTAGTGCAAACTTTATTGTCTTTTATATCCTATTACTTTTACATGTTTTTACTGAACAAATTATTCTATTCTATATTTAAAAAAATATATGTATGTACACATACGTATACACACACGTATATATACATATAAAAATACAAAGACAAATACATTGTAAGGATTTGGCTTGTCTTATATATAGGCAATAGGGGTAGCTCATTCCCAAAAAGGCATAGCCTGGACGGTAAAAGAGTTATTGTTAAAAAAAGACGTATGTACAGGTGTGTTTATTCTGTAATTAGTTGAGAGGCGTAAATTGTGGGAGCTAGATATGTACAGAAATTCCAAGCGTTCCTTGAGGTAAGCAGGAATAGTGGGTAGAAACAATATAATGTAAAGTGAGTGAGAATTGTGAGTATTCCGGCGATTATTATTAATACAATGTAATGAAATGTGTGATATTTTATATCCCGGGAATCCCGCGGGAATTTTCCCAGGAGCGATTTGTAGTTGTTCGGGTGCGTATAAATCAGGTTATTCCGACACAGTTTTAACTAAAACGATAGCTTACATTCTTTTCCAAGTACTGCGGTGTTTGGTGTCCCCGGAATCCTGCGGGAATTTTAAGTCAAGCGTAGACGAAGTCGCGGGCATATCCTAGTTCATAATATAATCAGAATCATAGTTTACTCATATTAAATTTTATTACGATGGTAATATTTTTTTAATTTGAAGACATCAGTTGTCGTCTAGTTTAGATTTCCGTAGTCAAAAAAGGAAGCCCTGTGTCATCACATCCGTCCGTTTGTTGATGAAATTAAGTGCATAATTATTTTAATTATGTAAAGTCCATTAGTGTTGGTTTATACTAAATTAATGATTGTTTATGTGTAGTAAAAGTTTTTTAATATTATTAGATTTTTAACGAACATCGGCCAATTGCGTAATAATCTACTATTTTCTCTGAAAGTATTTGTTAAGTTCTGTTATTTCGATTTTTGTCAAGATCTACCTAACATCTTATACTAATATTATAAAGAGGAAAGATTTGTATTTTTGTAACGAATAAACTCAAAAACTACTGGACCGATTTCAAAAAATCTTCCACCATTCGTATGCTACATTATCTCAGATTAATATAGACTATATTTTATTAACTATAAAGAATTAGATATCCCTACTAAAACTTCAATAATATAACCCAAGGAGACCCGGTAGGTGGCGATGGAATCGGGTTCTAGATTTTTATTTTTTCAGGGCAGGGCAACGTCTGCTGAAACCAGTAGTGTTACAACGAATTCTAACATTAATAATTATCTTATCTTCTATATTACATATAATAAAACTGTAGAGGTCGAATTTCTGTACAATGAAAAAAATGCTAAAAACTGAGTCGAGGAGATGTAAGAAGTAAAATAGAATTATATTTAGATTTTTTTAAATTTTAATTTTATTTTTGTCTGTTTGTACTAGCCGGTACAAACAGATGTCTATCTGTTTGTACCGAGGTAATCTTCTAAACGAAAAAAAAATGCTGGAAAACAGTCAGGGGATGTATTTAAATAAAAGAAATTTTTATTTTTGTTTCTCTGTTTGTACTTATAATCTCCTGGTCAACTGGACATTTAAATGAAATACTTGTTGATCCCGTCAAAATAGAATTAAAAATTAAAGAGTTCCCGTGGGATAGTTAAAAAACCGCACCACGCGGACTAAGTCGCGGGCATCAGCTAGTAATATAATAAAGCCTCTATTGCTGAAAAAATACAATGCACATTTTTAAATATTAATAAATAACACAACAAAAGGATCAATTTTCCGAAAACCTTTTATATTTCAACTTGCCCCCGATATAGGCCTCCTCTAAAGACTTATTAGAATACCGTCTTATCTTACTTTTAAAATATCATAATATGAATACTTTAATTACTCCTAAACAAAATTAATGCGCTATTTGACTACTTTTATTTTTACATATTTATGACATTATAAATTGGTGCACTCGTACAAAATGTATGAGGCTGCAACGCTTTGTATGAAGAAGAAAGTTTCTTAGTTTGTCTGTTATCTACCTTATTTTCCACACTATATTTGAAAAGTTAGACGGGGACGTACTCTGTACAACTTTGAAAGAAAATGTTTAGTCATTAATAAATTAAATTTAAAAAAAATGTGTATGTGTGCAATTCACACGCAGTAGAAGTGAAACCAAGTGTGACAAGGGGTGGGAGGGATTCTAAATTGCGTGACGTCACATTTCATACATTATATTGTTATAATATATTTAAGCTTTAAAACACGAAATTTGAAGTATTAACGAAAAGCTTCAAAACATTTCCAAGTCTGTCTGTATGAGCATAGTGTTTTAATTATTATATATAATGTATTCTATCTCATTCTCTGGCAGGCTTAGTCATGTAGATTTAAATGTTGAACTCTTTTTAGTGTAACTTTTTCGTTTCATCGAGTTTCAAATCACAACGATTCTAAAGAATTTTTGCATCAAAAATTTGCTAAGAAATATCGTGATAATATTTAAATTCTTCTCTACGATGTCCGATGAATCTAGATACAAAAATAAAATTCTATTCAACTCTCCATCACATGTATGGTAGCCATCACAATTTTTTTTTGTAAATCTTATAGCACTATTTAGAGAGAGAGAGAGAGAGAGAGAGAGAGAGAGAGAGAGACCACTTTATTGCACACCAAAATATACAATAACAAAAACAGACCATATTTACAATATTTTCTAGGCAAATACAATAGGCGGCCTTATCGCTCAAAGTGATCTCTTCCAGGCAATTTAAGAAATAAATGTTATTTGTATATTTATTATATATTATATATGTATATATACATATACAATAATATATTTTAAAATAAGTGCAAAATGCATAAGATATTATAATAAATTATTATTATAGTATTAGCATGATTATATTGTGTTAATCAGCTATTTGTGGACAAATAGTGTTTTCTGTGTATATTTCTAAATGTTGGTAAGGATTTGGCCTCTCTAAGACTGTAAAAGGCAGCATATTCCAAAGTTTGATAGCCCACACTGTAAAATAATTATCAAAATAGGATGAAGTGTGTGCAGGTGTCATAAGTTTTCGATAGGTACCAGAGCGCAAATTGTGGGCAGTGTCTAGACGAAGGAATTTAAAAGGTTCCTTAAGATACTGGGGACTATTAGGTGTAAATAATATGTTATAAACTATACACTACAACAAATTATACACTATTTAAAGCATAGATTCTACTAAAATTCATCAATTTAGATTAAATATTTTTTTAAGAAAAAAGGCTGTCTTCTATTTCAATGGATGGATAAAATCTTCCATACCGATTTTACGAGTTCCGTTTTTACGAAAATAGTTACTGGACACTAAAAAAATACAGATCAACTAAAATACACATTTCTATAAACTCTATCAAACGTATAAGCCGAAAAACCAGTAGCGACATATAAAAAGGCCTCCAATAATGGAAAGGTTTTATATATCGTTCCCATACAATACTGAGAAGTCCGAAACATAAATTTACAACGTGTGTGAATAGGCCTTTGCACCTGGTATTGAAGAATGCGACGTACGTTGGGACTGTGGCGCAAGTTATAAGCAGATAGATAGCCAGCGAATTTAAGCTTAAGTGTAATCTTTCATTTTTAAAATGTTTTTGTATTATGTATGTAAAACTCAAATTAGAAGGTTCATTTCTGTCTTTAAATTTGCATAGAAAGGTAACAAAAAAACATAAGCGAACTTAATCGTTACTACTTTTTTCATATGGCAGTGACATTTTAATAGCTATAAAATATAATGATATTTTTTAATTGCTTAAATTGGTAGTTAGAAATGTCACTTTGAAAAATTGAAGGATTTTTATAATTTTTAAGAACTATCTAAGGACTGCGCCGCACATACGACATATTATTATATGCGACAACATATGGAAAAATCGCGATATCAATATAGAAAATTGTTATGATATACATAGAAAGATAAACAAGTATACAGATGGACACACATAATTATATGAAAATCTTGTGAGGAACTCACGACGTCGTATCATCGTAAGACTAAATTGGTAGTGAAAAGTGGTTTACGTTTCCTATAGGTTTTTAGTGACAGATGAAACAGCATTACGACTACTTGTACTAAGTAGTCGTAATGCTGTTTCATCTGTTGTTACGATATTTACTTCTGTATGTCACTGAAATGGCCCTAGCGGAAGACCAGCGCTGGTAGACAACCAGCAATCTACTAGGCTAGAGCCAATTTAGAACTACATTTTCATGGTTTTTTTAATCATTGTGGGGCCGTCCACAAATTACGTCATACGAATTTCATGATTTTTGACCCCTCCCCCGTCCTTGTCACAGCTGGTCACATTCGTGACACTCCTCCCGAGTGTCACGAATGTGACCAGGTGTGACATCCTTAGTGTAACGTCACATATATTACAATTTTATATCAAGAAATTATTAAATTAACACAACAGTTTCGTAAATAGTTTTATTTCCATTTAAATTATTCTTTTAAACACTATGCTCAAACAAATAGAGTTGGAAATTTTGAAGTTTAGTTAGTTTAAATTTCATGTTCTAAAGCTTAAATGACATGGTGCTCTTGAGCCCCTCAATCAGTGCGTTAAGAAAGCTGCTAAGGATTTGTGAAGGCTATGCGGCTAAGCATGGTCTAAAATACAATGAGAATAAGACACACAGCTGATGGTTTTCTGAGCAGGCAAGGATCCGGAGATTACATTGCCTGTAGTGTTGAACGGGACTGAGCTAAAATACGTTAGCCAATTTAAGTATTTGCGACATATGTTTGCGGAGAATCTCAGTGTCGATCTAGACATAGAGCGCGAGCGCAGAGTTCTGGCTGTGAGGTGCAATATGATCTTGCGTAGATTTTCACGATGCAATGAACAAGTGAAAGCGACACTATTTGGAGCATTCGTTACCAGCTTTTAAAACGGGGTGAAAGAGATAAAGGGGATGCTATAGAGGCATCAGTTTGAAGGAATGAGATAGGTCAGTGGAATACAGTCTAGAATAAGTAAGATCGAAGAGAAAGGGGAGGAAGTGAATGATCGGAATCTTAAAAACAAATAGTGAATTTTAGCAAATATCCTATATTTTAAACCATACCGCATTTTCTCTCCTTCATAATAGCTCATAGTATGCCGCATCTCATTTAATAGTCTTATTATAAGCAGGTTTGAGTATTTTAGTCAGCATACACTACCACATTGTAGAGTGTTATTTGCATAATGTATACAGATTAATAGATTTCGTAGATATTTGAGCTAACATATTAACATTTTAATGTAGTCATCATTTAACTAAATTGTTTTTATATTATTAATCGTTGTTAAACCACAATATGTTACAAAGTGGTGGTAAATTAGATTAGGCTCCCATAGAGTAAATAATAACCATAAACAAAAATTAAAACTATCTACGCGAACTAAAAAAAACTAAAAACTTTGTACCCCTTTTTAGGAAAATTACGCGGACGGACAAGTGTGAAATTTCGCACACTTATAATTTATATAGAGAAGAAACTACTTATGCTATTTTTTTTTAATTATGCTTAAAAAATACATTAAATCAATAAAAAAAATTACACACACTACCATGTATTTGATACACACTGGCATATATACTCTTTGGTTTATTGTTCAAGTCAAATTAACAGTATAACCTTGGCGAAATCTGTGATTATAGAAGTATAAGTCTTTGTTATTAATTATTATGGTCGAATTTTGAGCACGGGCGACCACTAGTATAATTAAAATGAACAAGTTGGCGATGGGCTAAATAAAACTTTAACAATACTCGTTGGCACTTGACATCTTTGTCTTCCGAGATCACGGCTACTGAAAAGTGGCCGAAATGTCGGAATAATAAAAATCAAATAAACTACGGCGCTTAAACCGTTAAAACGTAGTTTTATTATCGTTTTTATACTATTTGTCTTGTAATATCCTCTGTGACTTTACCTACTGGTCCCAGGTGGAAGAACAACAAAGGCCTTAGTGGCTAGTATTACGCAGAGCCTGGGTCCAATTTTAGGATTTTCTTATTTCCTTTATTTTATTTCTTTCAGTATTGTTAAAGTGTGTATTTGTACCTACTAAATAAAATAATCTTTTCATTTTAAGGTGAGCTTTTAGGGACCGTGGTTATTTTGGCCAAAAATTAGCAGTTTTATAAAGTCACTAGAACATGCCGGAGACTTCGTCACGTTGACTTGAAATACTCGCGGGATTCCCGGAATACAAAATACCGCGGCATTTAAATGAATAATGTCATTTTAATGAAAATTGTGTCGGAATAAGCTAATTTTATGCACCCGAACAACTACAAACCGCTTCCGGAAAAATACCCGCAGGATTTCGGGGATAAAAAATATCACACATTTTATTACATAAAATTTGCTATCGATTAGTGTAAAAATCACATTGAAATTCGATTTCATTTAATCTGGCTATTTTAAATCGTTCCCAGAAATCCCGCGGGATTCCCAGGATGAAAGTAGCTCAGATTTTGAGTCTAAGAGTTTGCTGTCGATCAGCGAAAAAAAGCGAAACCGCATCGTAATCGGCCCAGTAGTTTTTACGTGAAGCCCGAACAAACAGAATATTTAAAAAGAAATTGCTTCGTGTTTTCCATCGTTTGTATAGTCTATTCCAGTTGCTTTTTTTTTAAATAGCTTTAATGTACAGACGCGGCATTTTTATATATATTACAGATAGACAGATTATGTTCATAACTTCTATGTAGTTATCATCACCATAATTCGAGCGTTAAATCATCTTTGCTTTCGGTTCTTTTATTACGAATCCCGGGGTCCACTTTCTAAATTTTTCTTCTCCACTTCTTTTTTATTGCATAGCTGGCAACCAGGCAGTCGGCTCAGTTTTTGGAAAGTGGTTACCGTCGCCTATGGACGTGTGGAACATCAGGGGCGAAGCCAGCGCTATGCCTACCTCAAGAATGGGATACAGAGGAGGCGATAATGGGACGGGAAAGAGGGGCCTGACAAAATGAATAAAACAACATAATTCTTTATTTCCTCTTTAAGTACACAGTAAAACTTAAAATTAGTAATAACATTAACTAAGAGGCTGGTTACCTAATATAGGTTAAAAAGAAAGCAGTAGTACAGGTTACCAGGATCAACCCGTTGGTCTGCGAATAGGTATGCGATAGAATGGATGTCGGATTGAAGTAGGTGGATAGGATAGGTGGATGAATGGTAGGTACACCATTTTTAGCGTATACACGTTCGCGGCGACAGCGCCAAGCAAAGCCTTCTAAAATCAAAACATTGTATCTTACACTTATTAATATTATTTAAGATCTTATTTGTTGTTTTAAAATTCGACATTGTATAAAAGTTAAGTAAAGTAAAGTAGGTGGATAGGATAGGAGACACGGGATAGGGGAGAGGGAAGTGGGCTATTGGATATCTTATTCATCGCAAAAAACCGTTTCACGCCATTATTCTGTGTTTGCGTGGTATCACACTAATCAAGCCGTCCCTAAGCGCTGTGTTGCGTCAAGTTTCATCCACCAATTTATTGATGTATAATTTAGCAGTTAAAGACTATGGTTAATACATGAACATGATGCTATGTAAATGCAGATAGATGATATCGCTGCTAGAGCTGCCGATAAGATTGGGCATCTGTCTGTATCAGTAAAAATGTCCAATTCCATAAACGTGTAAATATAATATTTAAATTGATTAGAATATTGGTGCGAGCATCACGGAAACGATAAGGTTTCTGTATATATACAGCGCGTTCCATTAGTAGCTCACAGCGCCCAAAATGCTCCGTTAGCCGTCCCACAAGACGACCGCGGTCGTTGTGGTCGTGGCGAAAACGTCACTAATGACGTCATCACTTTCGATCACACAACGCTCACAACGACCCATGTCAATAGGTGGATGGAATAGCCGTTCCACTTGGATTTACGATTGTAATGCCGGCAAGCAAGTGGAACGGGAAAAATCGCGGTTGTTAACGTGGTCGTTGTGAGTCTATAATGGAACGTAACCATAGTCTAAGTTAAATTAGGAACAATTAAGAAATTAATATACTCCAAGAGTACAACAACTCGTCGTCTTTGTACTTCCCTCCTGGACGATTGAGCCATGGGCTCTCAACAGTGGTGTGTAACCCTATCCAACGGGATAACCATCATCGACGCACCATACACTCAACTTAATAAATCCGGCATAGCTAGACACATATAGGTACTCGATCTCCTTAAAACATGGCCGTTCTTCCCCAAGCGACTCTCTTGCAATTTGTCTGCTATTTCAGGGACAAAATTTAAACATTTGATGTTCATTATCTCTACGCGACGGATTCAGCTGATTTTTTAATACTGGTAATCGCAAAGGAGACGGGGACATTTGGGCCTAAGAAATGTAATGAGAGTTAATATGGCTTAAAAAAGCGTTATATATTTCTATTACACAATGAAAAACATCAGCCCCAAATAGAAATCTGGCAGACGAGAAATCTTAATAAAGTCACAAATAAAACAAGTTATCGATTACCATAATCGATTTATCGACACACCACATGACTAAGTCATTCAAAATAACTAAACCTACCACAATTATAAAAAAATATCTACATAAAAAGAAATCTTTAAATCACTCTCACCTTTTTACGACCTGGGCCCAAGAATCTATGAAAGCTTACCCGTCTCCTTTCGTTAAATATAGAAATAAAATTTCTGTATATGGCCACGTAAAGGCCCTAGTTTTAAAACAAATGAAATGTCAATTAAAATTGAAATATATTTAAAGGTATGGAGCGAAAATTTACATTGTAACCACTGATTTTCGCATCAATTAATATTGTCAATCAACACATAATTAATCAACAATTCGAATATGCAATTTATTCATTGTTATTTGGTATTTTGAGGACATAGGTACATGATATATGAGGACGGCCTCTGTGGTTGAACGGGTTAAGCCTTTGCCGGCTTACCTCATTGCAACGCAGAGGCTCCGGGTTCGACTCCTGATATAGTAAATTTCGGATATACAGTGTGTGTGCTTGTCTGCCGATTTATTATTATTATTTTCATCAATATGCTCAGTCTATGAATATTTACCCATGCTCTTATTTTTTTAAAGTATGATATGGACATATTACAATCAACATAGAGAACAGGTGCCTACCTACTTCTTGAACGAGGGGAAATCCGATTAAGGACACCACTGTGGGGTAAGCGTTGTGGGGGTGTGTGGGATTTTTTTTTACAAATTTTTTACTCGCAACAACTCAGAAGGGTTTTTGTTAATATAACATATAATATAATATATTAATCAGAGAACCTTACGGCTTAATAAATAAATTTCATACACTGAGACGATACACTGGACAGACATTTTTAGAACAACTCGCCATCCCTCCAATAATTTCATAGCATAAGAAACTTAGCAAATTGGGACAACCGACAGCGGATTGAAGTCATTGATAAACCATTTTAATTAAATAGATTACGAATGACAAGAATTGATTACATTAATGTTTGGAAATTTTAGATAATATTTTATGTAAGATATTAGATATATAAAAGTAGCTGACCCGGCGAACTTCGTACCGCCATATTTTCTGAATTCCTAAAAGTCTTTGTTTCATGACACAAAAACAAAATCACCAAAATCGGTCCAGATGATTAGGAAGATTCTAGAACCCGATCTCAGCGCCACCTACCGGTTCTAATTGCAAATCTAAACCATCCGGTAAGCCACTCAAACACACAAAAACAAAATCGCCAAAATCGCTCCAGGTGATTAGGAGGATTCTAGAACCCGATCTCAGCGCCACCTATCGGTTCCAATTGTGAATCTAAACCATCCGGGGACCCATTTAAACACAAAACAAATATCATCAAAATCGGTCCAGCCGCTTAGGAGGAGTTCACTGTCAACACACGTACAGAAGAAATATATATATATATATAGATATTATATTTAAAGTTCTACCCTGTAATAAAATAAATCGAACACAGTACAAAAATCTACCGCGTCTGTCAACATGAAAATAAAATGCAGCGAATACCGTCTATATACAATTGAAAGATTTTGAAATACAATCTACACAATTACCACATGATGTTAGAGATAAATATTGTTATATAAAATTTAAAATTGTGGTAAATTATAGACAACTACTCTATACAAAACAGGCGCTAATCACAGATTAAATAAAAATATAACAATATTATTTAATTATGGACATTTCCATAATTAAATAATAATGTTATATTTTGTTTCGTTGTATCGTTAAGAAATAAGAGGGTACGTAACAAAATTAATTATTAACCTTAAAAAGAAACACGACAAGAGCAACTATCCAACTAAATAAATGTAACAGTACCTTTTTTAGAAAATTTAATTTACTTATGATTGTTTGTTTAAGGTATGTGACATTTTCTGGATGTTGTATTTGTGTGTATTTGTGTTGCAGTGTACCTTGCAATTAGTTATAATATTATTTTATTGATAGGTCTTATTCTACGGTACTTGTTCTAATGTGAAGAGTTGCTGTTACAATTAAGTAGTGTAGACAGTGCATTACATTGCATATGTACGTGTGGGATTAGCCACATTGGGGTTGGTGGTAGAGCCATGCTGCAATTATTATCTTGATTACAGCTTACTGGGCCGGCTCGACTGTTTTTTTTTTTCATTTTTATTGCTTGAGTTCAGCAGACAGGCAGACGGCCCACCTAATGGAAAGTGGTTACCGTTGCCTATGAACATTTGCAACACCAAAGATGCTACAAATGCGCTTCTCTCTCAAGGGATACTGGAACCGGGCCACTAATGGAACACAACTCAAGATTGTTATGGCGGCGAACTAGGCCCGGAGTGGTAGCCATCCATCTGCTATAGGTATTTAATAATGCGAAATACACGATCTTTCCATTTATTACAAAAAAAAAATATTCTAATACCCTAAATTAGATTCAATTACGTATAAAATATTTTATATCGTAAAAGAGAGCAAAATAAATTCGTATTATACAATTATGAAAATTTAATTTGTGCTCAACATAGGTCGTATTTTAATATAGACAATATTTACCGGGCCCAGATATTGTCCGTGTTTAACAAACAACAAGGTCATGAGATTATAATTAAAACACTCATTAGATCCAAGCAGAAGATTAGGTAAAGCGTAATCCGTTATAATGATTAAAAGAGCATAAATTATTTTCTGTTACTAATTTACTTTTTATAATTTTTACTAGACATTTCCTTGCGGTCTTGTACGCAACGTAACTTTGAAAAACTTCCAAATAATTTTAGAGTAGCTGTCGCCTCATGTTGTTGTTTACTCGGTTTTTGCTTTAAAACATATCCGGACTGCTGACGATACCGACTTTACAGACGGTCTATCGAAATTATTTTCTGTATTATATTGAAAAATTTGAAAGTAAATAATTCGTCTTTAAACAAAGCCTATCTTCTTCATTGCACCAATCCGCCACATATTGGTGACCTTATCGATAACCTTTTGCTCTTTCTGGTATTAAAGACGATAATACCAAATACTTTTACGTCAAGCCTCAGAAGAAACGGTGACTCTCTCGTGTTCTACTGTCTACAACAGGAAGCTGACAAGCTATTTGATTTGGTGCCTACATCGCCATTTTACCATCACACCACTCGCCGGCGATTGCGACTTCATTCACACTTCCTCGACTCTTGGAAGTCATCTGACCACCGCCATTTATGAAGCCATTCGTCACTTTCGACATTTCGTCGAAGCTCGTCATTTCACTGTGTTTACTGATCATAAACCTCTCTGCTTTGCATTTCAACAACGCAAAGACAAATGCTCTCCACGCCAATTCCGACATCTGGATTTTATTTCGCAATTCACGACGGATATCCAGCATATATCGGGAAAAATTTTATTTCGCAATATCGTCGCTGATCTTCTCTCCAGGATTGAGGAGATAGCTCAGCCTGTCGATCTTAACATCTTGGCGGAATCTCAGCAAACCGATACTGAGCTTCAGACAATTTTACAAGGCAATACAGCCCTAGATCTCGTCAAGGTTAATATACCAGGCACACGGACGGAGTTATACTGCGATCAGAAGATGCAGTCACCTCGCCCATATGTTTCAGCTGATTTAAGGAGACAAGTTTTTAACAGCTTACATTCCCTCAGCCATCCAGGTGCTAACACCACCTTGAAATTAGTGGCACAGCGTTATGTTTGGCCAGGAATGAACAAAGACTGTCGTGAGTGGGCCAGAGCCTGTCAGTCATGTCAACGGACCAAAGTCTCAAGACACGTTTCACCACCGCTGGGCAATTTTAAACTACCTCGCGGAAGATTTCAGGTCGTTCATATTGACTTAATCGGGTCTTTGCCTATATCAGACGGTTTCCGGTACTGCCTCACCGCCGTTGATAGATTCACGCGCTGGCCTGAGGCGATAGCTTTACAAGATATTAGCGCCGAAGCTGTAGCAAAAGCGTTCGTCACTCACTGGATCGCTCGTTATGGATGCCCACAGCAGTGTGACGGATCGTGGTAAACAGTTCGAGTCTGCGCTTATGAAGCGGTTGTCAGAACTTGCAGGCTTTTAACGTTGCAGGACTATGGCATATCATCCAGCCAGTAATGGTTTAGTTGAAAGAATGCACCGCCAGTTAAAAACGGCAATTGTATGTCATGATAACCAAAGATGGACTGAGAGCTTACCACTCGTCTTATTGGGCATGAGGACGGCCTTCAAAGACGATATTCAAGCGTCACCTGCCGAACTTGTTTATGGCGAGACACTTCGCTTGCCTGGTGAGTTCCTACAACCAGACAACACTCTTCATTCCACCTTTGATGTGACTGATTTCACAGTGCGCCTGCGCGCCATTTTAAATAACATTCGTCCTACACCAACTTCAAGGCATTGTAACAGGAACATTTTCATCTTCAGAGACTTGCCTACTGCATCGCATGTCTACGTCAGAGATGACACCGTGCGCGGAGCTCTTCAGCCAGCCTATTCAGGTCCTTACAAAGTTCTAGATAGGACCGACAAGGTTTACAAGCTGAATATGAAAGGTAAAGAGCAAACAGTGACTATAGAAAGGCTGAAGCCAGCTTATATGGTTGCTGACGGATACCGCACCTCTGACGTCACGCCGTCACAGCAAAAGGATGAACCTGGGACAAGAACGCGATCGGGAAGGAGAATTTTGTTCCCTAACTATTATCGCCCATCCTAGGATGGTCTCTGGGGGGGGGAGCCCTGTAGGACAACCTTTTTATACGTTTGTTTTTCTATACATTTTTATATATGATTGACATTGTCATTCTTATGTTAGCCGTTCGAAATTATTTTCTGTATTTTATTGCAAAACCAGAAATTAAATAATTCGTCTTTAAACAAAGCCTATCTTCTTCATTGCACCAATCCACCACACATCCATTGCATGTGGCGTGAGCTCTTCCATGGCCGTACATGAGCAACTTGTGATATGAACCCCGTGGTGGTTTTCCCACAGAGTTAGAATATGGAGCTCTTCAGAAAAGCGTTGATTTGTCAGTCAGCCAGGAAGGTCGAGTAATATATTATGGATAGAAAAGAGTAGAGTAGAACGGAACGGAGTGGAATAGAATATTCTTTATGGCAAACAAGAAAGTAATTTACATGCATGAGTATTGGTAATATTTTATATCCGTGCAGGAATGGAGAAAGAATACAATTTCCTGTGGCCGGGTGGCGTGTCGTAAGAGGTAACAAAACAACCCACAGCCAGGTGGTAGGGCATTTGCCCGACTGGATGGTTACCACCCCTGGTCTAAAGTATGTCGCCATAACAACCTTGAGTTGCATCACGGCATTAGTGACTAGGTTCCAGTCTCCCATAAGAGAGCAGCAGCGCATTTGTAGCACCTTTGGTTTTGCAAATGTCCATAGGCGATGGTAACCGCTTTACATCAAGTGAGCCGTCTGCCTGTCTGCTGAATTCCGCAATAAAAATTTAAAAAAATTAAATAGTATAATCGGCGGTCTTATCGCTTACAGCGATTTATTCCAGACAACTTTCTGGAAGTAGGCTTGCATAAAAGAATGCGTCGGCACCCAGTGCACACCTTACCTGATTTTTTAATTTCATATTTTAAAAATTAAATTAGTACAATTATAATTATACATATACAAGTGAATTTATTGAAAGAAATATTATGAAATATATGGATAGTGTATATTGTACATATATACATATACAAAAATCAAATAAAACAAATGCAGTTTACAAAATAAGATGGGTATGGATAGTTAGATTATACAAACATTTTCTGTCTACTAAATACAGTACATAAAACATTTATTATCCGTCAGAATGCAGAAACTAGTAAATTGCATTAAACTGCGCAACCCTTTTGTTTCATTCTTTTGGCACACTCAACTCCATAATGGCCAATAACGCTAGAAGCAACTCTATTCAAGCCTTCACTAAGCTTGAAAATGCCTTTTCTGGCTCAAAATTTTTTGATCACAGGAATTTGAACTTTATACGATACTAGATTGGTTAAATTCCCTTTCTACAATTTCGGTCGGTTGGATCAGATCCAAACCATTCGTTCGTGTGCAATAATTCTATCAGGGGTTGAATTAGAGATTATCTTTGGAAATTATTTCGCGGTTTAATTTTGTACTTGCGCGTTTTGGGTACGAAGAGCAGTCGCAAATTGCTTGGTGTTTTTTTTGGATTAGAAATACAGATACATGTTTGTTTATTTATTTAATTTGTTTGTATTTAATATATTTGGAAACGTACAATACTTAATATTCTTAAATATAAAACACAAAATTAATACATATATCAATAAAGTTTCTACCAAAAAATAACTAAATATAATAAAAATTGGCTCAAACAATTAATTACAAAAAACAATTATACGATAATCACAAAAAATGTTTATTTAAATGACGTCAATATTGAAAAAAAAATTGTTGTTACAATCAATTCTAACATTTTCTTTACACAGTATGTATAAAACAAAGTCGCTTTTCGCATCTGTCTGTATATATCTGCTAACTCCTAAACCACGGAACTGATCTTCAAGCGGTTTCACCATCAATTAGAAACATTTTCACTGAAAGTTTATCTCTTACTAGGTTCTGCGCGCGACTTCGTCCACGTTTGACAGGTAACGTAGATAACAGCTATTTTGTCCATAATTAAAATCAAAGAGTATTTTCAGCAGGGTAACGGATTTATCTCTATGAAAATTCATGAATTAAGTAATAATTTCAATCTTGTACAGAACCTATCCAAAATAAAACTAATACAAATAAATTAAAACAAAAAAAACAACAAATATACACTACTAAGATTTGGGCGCGATTTGTCCACGTTGGACGGAATAAGCTAATTTATAAGTGTCCTAACAACTGAAACCACTCCCGGAAAAAATCCCGAGAGATTCCCGGGATAAAAGATACCGCAAATATTTTGTCCGGGAATGTGCCATCGATCACCGAAAACCATTCTGAAATCGGCCCATTAATTTTTACGTGAATCCCGAACAAACAAACCCAAAAAAATATAAATTAAGAGACCACACTTTTACAATTTTATAATATTATAAATAGACTAGGATATTCCCGCGACTTCGTCCACACTTGAATTGAAATTCTCGGACACAAAGTACCGCAACTGTTTTAGTGAAAACTGTGTCGGAATAAGCTAATTTTTATGCACCCAAACAACTACAAACGGCTTCCAGAAAATTTCTTGGATTCCCAGGAGAAAAATATCACATATTTTATAGCATAAAATTTGCAATCGATCAGTGAAAAAACATTGAAATTAGTTTTTTTTAATTCGGCCATTTTAAATAATTCCCAGAACAAATTCCGCGGAATTCCCAGTATAAAAAGTAGCGCAGATTTTAAGTCTAAGAGTTTGCTGTCGATCCTCCTGGATTTCTACTGGATCGATTTCGATGCGGTTTTCGCTTTTAAGTGAATCCCGAACAAACAGTCAAGAAATCTAAAATAAATGCATCGTGTTCTCCATCGTTGTATTCCAGCTGTTATTGTTTAAATGGCTTCAATGTACAGACACGGCATGCTTAGAATTTTTATAATGTCATAGATAGATTACTAAGTTCGATCCAGCCCGTCCAAACCGCTCTCTTAGAGCAATGCATCTAAAAGACTGACAGCATTACCTCGCTAAATACAGATACTAATTCTCTGGGCGAGGTAAGCCCCACCTTTCCAGTCGCTAGTAGCGTCGGCCATCCGTTTTTAATATTTGTAAAACGTCCGTGGGCAGTTGGCCCATACGGACCCGACGTAACCAAACCAAACGGCTCAAATATGTACTCTTTTCCAAGGGTCACATATTTACGCCGTTTAAGGTGCTCGGCAGAAGTGGCAGTGCGACTGAATAATAATAATATTTTTCAACTGATAAAATCATTAGTTTTGTACATACATACATACATAATATCACGCCTGTTTCCCATGGGGGTAGGCCGAGACTATGAATCTCCACTTGCGACGATCCTGACAACTTTCGCTTCACCTACTTTCATTAACCTCTTCATACATGCACGTTTATTTGAAATGCTTTTTACCTGACCTCTCTTTAACACTTCTGATATTTGGTCATGGTTGTAAATACCGTTAGTTTTGTAAATATACAATCAACCAGGGGAGGGAGTGAGGCTAAAATTAAACGTATATTTACAGCTCTACGTTAAAACATTTCAACGTAAAAGCTTGCAGCGGTTGCGGTTTTGGTCATTGTTCTAAAACGCGGTTGTGTAATTTATTAATTTAAAGTATTCCTTTGATAAATATGTTTATAATTTGTTGTTATTAATTGCTTGCTAGTGAAGTTTTTGTTTCGTAAATCATTAATAATATGATTTTAGGGTTCCGTAGTAATTGTGGCATCTTTGGTGTGGCAAATAGCCATAGTTGAGTTGTGTTCTGGCATTAGTGGCCAGGTTCCAGTTTCCCTTTAGAGAGCACAAGTGCATTTGTAGCACCTTTGGTGTTTCAAGTGTCCAGGAGCGATGGTAACCGATTTCCATCAGGTGGGCCGTATGTCTGTCTGCTGATCTTTTTGCAAGAACAAAAAAGGCGACAGTAACCTCTTCTGATTATCGCCCGGTTCCTATGTCTTACCAACCGTTCATTTGCCTTATTATCGGTTTAAATTTGACATAAGCTCCATACAAGTAATGTTAACATTCAACAGATGGTAAGTCAAGTGAATGAACATGATACTGTTATTGCCAAAAGAACGACAGAATTTCGATAAAAATGACAAATAAGGACCACCAGGGACAAAATGAAATATGGTGGATATATTCTAATGTCTAGAAACTCAGCCAAACAAAATACATAGACCGAGCCCCGAACTCTCAGAAAAAATCTAGGAATAGGAAGCCGATCGCGTTGCAGTGCGTTACGAGAACTTGATATAAAATAATCGAATTTTTCTTCTTCATCCAGTCTCTGACCACTGCTGAATACAGACCTCCCCAAGTCTGCGGCACATATCCCGGTCTCCAGTCTTCCTCATCCAGTTTCTGCTGGTGACATTGCAAAGGTCGTCAGTCCACCGGCCTGGAGGGCATTCTACGCTATGTTTGCTGAGATCCGGTTTCCACTCTAGAACTCCTTTGCCCTATCGGCCGTCGGTCCTGCGACAGATATGACCGGCTCACTGCTAATTCAACTTGCTAATCTTGCTCGCTATATAGTTACCTTGGTTCGCTTAAGGATATTCTCATTTCTGATTCTATCCATATGCATAGGTATGTGGCCTTCCGCGCCGCACCACCCAGCTATGCTCAAGCTGTGTAGATTGTTTCTCTGTCCGTCAAATTGTTTTAACCGGAAAAACATCTACCTTATAAATATGAGGTGACAATAGTGTTAAGGAAAACATATAAAAGCTACCGCGATCGGGCTTATCTAGTACCTCATGTACAGTAAACTTAAGAGTCATTGGGTAAAATGCAGAGTTTACTGATCTCAGACATTACATATTTATGTAATGTCTGCTTTTCAAAGGCTCTTAAGTTAATAAGAGAAACACGTAATGTATTAATCGAATTCTTACTCTTATGAAATTGTATAATCTGCGTTTTTACATTGTTTTATACAAGTAAATCAATGTATCGACGAGAGTCGATTTGCCTACTGTCGAGGCAACACGTCCAAATTAAACCTTTTAGCTACAAAAGTGTATTTCACTTGTAACCCAACCACGAGCCACCATCCTAACAGTACGGATAAAGTTGGTGTAGTTTCGCTTTGGTTCAATTTAAATATAACAAAATCTTGAGCACAATTAATGCACTGAAATAGGAAGGACATAAAGGGAACTCACCGGATCGCCTTCAAATGTTTTACACGGGGACACAATTCTTCTATGTTGTTGTATGTTATATTTATGGTCGCTATTATTAAGTCTGACAAATTATTATATTATTTCTATCACTATACAATTTTGTTAAAGTATTTTAATATTAATTTCACCTTTTTATGAGATTATGCACAGTATTCACTTGGACTACACTACCTTTCTTACCGTCGTTTTTTCTTTCATTCAATGAGCAAGGTATATTTGGCCCGGATGGATAATTACACGTCATGCACTCAAGTGATGTTATTTTTTTTTATTGCATGAGGTCAACAGACAGGCAGATGGCCCACTTGATGAAAAGCGGCTACCATCGCCAATAGACATATGCAACACCTAAGGTGCTACAAATGCGCTGCTGCTCTCTTAAGGAAACTGGAACCTGGCCACTAATGCCAGAACACAACTCAAGGTTGTTATGGCGACATGTTTTAGACCAGGGTAGTAGCCACCTAGTCGGGCAAATGCCCTACCACTTGGCAAAATTTTATATATTATTATTATATATGTTTAATATATTTTAATTTATAATGTGACGAAAAGGTTTGTTTATTGTACAACCACAATTGCACATATCGAATTAGTTGATTATTTTACTCTCTTAATATTAATTTAATTTTTAAGTAATATAAATGCCGTAAGCATACATAACTATTAACCATACACACGCAAACCATATGTATCTATACTTCTGTACTGATATTATAAATGCGAAAATTTGTATGGTTGTTTGTTGCTAAATCACTTCAGAACGGTTGAACGGATCTGGATATAATTTGGCGCAGTAATAGATTATAGTCTGGAATAGGACATAGGCTACTTTTTGTCCCAGAAAATAATACAGTTCCCTTAGGGTAATACATTTTACGTTACCTCAATTTATATAGACAAGTTTGTGAAAAATGTTTTTCATTGGACGCTTCTGTTCATGTAAGCTCCGTCTATGCCTTTGTTCATCTGAGCCTAGAAATTTGAACGCCCGGGCCTACAGAAGTTTTTCTCAGTAAACATCTTTTACTGAGATTATACGAATATCATTTCTAAGATATTTCCCAAAAGATTGCCTCCCACGCGTACTTACAGAAATACGTCAATATTTCCATTATAATTTTCTAACTATTACGTATGAGCTCTAGAAAGGTATTGGCTTCCAATAATGTTGCCTGGTGTTTAAATTGTAGTGGACTTATTTTATTTTAGTGGTGTAAATAAACTTTTTGTTGCTGAAGTACAGCAGACAGGCTCACGATCCAGTTGATGGAAAATAATTAGCAACGCGCTGTTGTTCAAGAAGAAATTTAACGGCACCTTTTTTAGAAATAGGGGAGCGGACGGAGATACTTTTTACAAAATTGTAGAACGTCACGACCTCATAGATTTTGTACGAGCCTACCTACTTATGACGTCATAAGTAGTTACAAGAAAAGCGAGTCAAATGGCGCATTAATTATTATTGTTTGAAGAATAATTAAAATTATTTCTATCATGACATTTTTAAAGTTGGATGATAAGATGTTATTTTAACACCTGTTCTTTTATATGTAAAAATAATAGAATTTACTGCAACATGTGTCCGGACTCCTATTCCAGATTGTATTATATAACCTGGTCATAACGCCTAGAGCATGAACTATTTTTATGCCTTCTGACAAAATTGTATCTTATCTGTATAACCTTTCCAAGCATTTGTTTTACTTTTGACAGCTCAATGACGATTCAATTAGTAATGTCCTAATGCGTTACCGACTCGATTTGTTACAAAAATCGACTTCATTTATAAATAAGTTTTAATCAATTTAATTTAATCTGTATATTTATAAATTTATTTATTTATAAATTATCATTGTATTTAAATCGGCAAAATAAAATGGCATTTATAATAATTGCGGTATCATTTTTCTTTAAGGTAGAAAGTTTTTTATTTTCAAATCGATGACTTTCTATTTATTTACGTATAGTGTCGGCGGTTTAATAGTCGGTACCTTACATGACTCACTTCTGTAAGACACTATGAGACATCACTATTACGTCACCCACAAAAAATAAAATAAGACAATTATGTCATTTGTTTCATGTGGGTGTTCATTACTGTCAAAAAAATTGTAACTTGATAGACGTGCAAACGTCAAAAATAAAATAAACGCTTGGAAAGAAATAGTCTATGTCGGTGAATTATAAGCAAAGCAAATTTAACCATGTTATTTTAATTTTTCCTTGATCCAAGTCTAAAATCAACTAAAAATAATTGATACCTAAGCCAAACAATAAAAATAATAAATTCAGCAGTATTTTGTGCGATTAAATTTTTCAACTTTCTAGGGATACGGCCAGATGACCGATTAAACAGGTTTTTAAGCTAATACATACAGCAACATATTGTAACTGTGTAAAATATGTGATTTATTGAGAGGAAACAAATACAGTAGAAACCTTTTATTATGACACCGCCAGATGTGGACAAACCGCTTAATATGAAGTAATTTACACAGCTTAGTTTGGTTTTCATATAAAACTCTGTATAAAAAATCGGATATAACGACCTCGTTTATAGTGAATATCGCTTATTATAGCTTATTTTTATAAATTATGTCCGGTTCTAGTGAGAATTATAGCAATTTTAGAAAGATTTTTTTTCTTAAAATACTCAATTGCCTTGATTCTAATCAAAACAACTCTTCTATAAAAATAAGTGTTAAATGCAATTCTTATAGTAAATAATGCCTGGAACAAATTGTAAGCATTAATCATATATAATAATAATTTTCTAAGTATGTATACGCGTTGTGCTTTGTATGATGTCCGCTTAGTATGACGTGTTTTCAATTCCCTTCGACTTTATTATAAGCGGATTCCATTGTAAATAAATAATCATTATTTTGTTTGAGTCAGCTCCATCCATACCTTTATTCGTCTGAGACGGAACTTTAAAAAACTCTAATAATAATAATGGAAAGTCAATGCAGTCTATATTATACCAATTATTATATGCACAACCGCTATTATTCCTAAAGTAGTTACGAAAAACATAGAAATTCTGCATGCTCCACCACATACACTTACACTTATCCAAAAAGCGACAATTTTAATTACCTGTAGAATTACCAGAAAATTCTTAACCTCTCCTCGAATTACCAATAACTCTCATATACCCTACTGATTTAAACTATGGCGCTTGACTGCGGTTCGCGTCATAGAACTTTCCTTATTTAACGAAAAAGGAGAAAAAGAAATCGGCCTACAAACACACACATTGTACATCCCCAAGCTAAGCAAGTCACTTGTGTTATGGGTACAACGGACCACTCTGGGATCAATCCCAGATACCCAGACCATAGTAAATCACAGAAAGTTCGTTACCGAAATTTACCATGCCAGGAATCGAACCCGGAGCCTCTGCGTTCCAGTGAGTTCGGCCGATTAAGACTTAGCCCGCACAACCAGAGAGACCGTCAAATATATATAATAAATAATTCTAGCATTTCTTTATTTTCCAAAAAAAAATGAAGTTAGAAAATTGGTTTTCCTTGTAATCATGATTACCTTTGATCCTTAGTTTAATATATTTTATAAAAAAAAATTAAACGACCCTTCATTAAAATGCTTGATTAAAGGGAATTTTAGTGGTATTTTTGATAAAGCAGTCTTTTTGACATGACAAAGTTTTTTAGGCGGTGTGGTTGACTTTAGCTATCTACTCCAGATATCTTTCAAGTTTACGCCAAACATTCCAGACCTCCGTGAATTTGAGACATAGCTAATATTGCTAACCTTGTTATGTTGATTTTTTTATTGCCTGAAGCAGGCAAACAAGCGGACGGCCCACTCGATGGAAAATGGTTACCGTCGCCTGTGGACGTTTGCAACAGCAAGAGCGTTGCCAACACGTTGTCGGCCTCTGAGAAATTTTATAACGCCCTTCTTAAACGATCCCATGTCGTAGCGTAGAGGGAAAACTATGCAAACATTTTCATAAATCTAAATTTCTTGCTACAAATTTGACTAAATATATCCATAGTGTGAAGAATACTTAAATGACAAGACTTCATTTATATAGCAGCTCGCTCCAACCTCTTATACTATATTTTGTATAACGTTTTTATCTTGCCAAGCTTGTAAGGAATTTATGAAAATGTTGCAAAAAAAAGAAAATAAAAATTAGCAAGTCATATCTTTATTATAACTGTAAGAATATTTTTCTTTACTTTTATTGTGTCTCTGTCTCATTGAATATACACTGTTTGCTAGAACTCCATTAATTCTTCAAAACTCATTCTGTAACATATTTCTGTATAAAAAAATAAATAAAAAAAAGAAACTTTGAGATATAAATAGAATGAGAAATATGAAGAAAATCAGTTTTTAGCTAGACTGTTGCTGGGGAGTTTCTTGCCGCTTCTTCTCCTTAACAGCAATACCACGTTGCGAAGCAGTGTACATAGACTGGGAAGTAAAATTAAATTTTAACCTATATATATATGACCTTCAAAAAGTGTTCTCCAGTGGAACTTATTTTGAATAAAAACATTTGAATTTGAATTTGAACTCTTATTAGAAAGCAATCAATAACTTCTTTGGTTGTGTAGTTTGTGAAAATAAAATCACCGAACAAAACATCACCTTTCAAGATATCGAGCTGCGATAATAAAATTCAAGTCAATCGATCGGGTAATCAGAGGGCTAGTTCCTACTGCGAACAGCGGACCAGTATGGCGATCCAGCGAGGTAATATAGCCAACCTTCTGGGACCTTACCGGACTTCGATGACCTAGGCTTGAGAGATTATATTGTTACGACCGACAAAGAACAATTCACACCTGCAGTTTATTACCTTTTCGGCATTTGGACTTCTTTTGTTTACTTTGTGATTAAAATTTTTAATTAGAAAAACAGCCTGTTGGGTATTGTAATATTTTATGGTAGTCTTTAGCCCGGTGTGATTCTTGGAAATCATTGTTTACGTGGTCGAGTATTTTGTCTAGACATATTGTACAGTATAAAACAATGCCCGAACGGAGGGGTGAGGCAGTCTAGCGATGGTCACAAGCGAGACCAGACGTGTGTACATTCGATAAGCTATATAGTGACGGACTTTGCGCGTGTTATTGTGTATTACGTTTGTATTGGTTGTGTCCAGTTATATTTGTATCTGTGTTATACGTGTTTGTATAGTTCTAATAAATTCTATAGTAATTCCAGACAGCATTTTAATTTGAGTCCTGTAACTCCTAACAATATGTAGAATACAATATAAGTTAAGTTTCCTTTATTGTAACTAGTCTATAATTTAATGTATATCCCTGTAGGTCTATTATATTAGTCGATTGATTCGATTGTTCAAACATATTGATGACTGTCGATTATTTCTACGTAATCGATGGTTTCGATTCCGACTAGGGCGTAGTAATCAATGTAGGAGTTGTTATATCGCCGAGACTTCGAGTACGTGTTACGAACGATACTATCCACCATGCAGTCAAGTCATATAAATTGATTAGAATCAATCGGATTACAAAAAAATATGACCATATCACTGAATATCGTAAGAAGCTCATGTGGTTGTTAATTTCATTTCGCCGGAATGCTCACCTTCTTCATTTATTGTACAACATATTATTTATGCCTTCTACCCCTCCCGATCTTAAGGAACGTTTCGAATTCCTCCATGCTTCTCACACCTGTAAATTGCGTTCCTCTAATAATCTTACTTTAAAAATACTTGCATACGCTTCTACATTCTACACCAACTCCTTCACTGTGCAGGCTGTCCGACTGTGGTACTCATTGCCTGAAATCATAAACAGACAAAATCACTCAACATATTCAAAAAACTTGTAAGAGAATATTATCTCACACTTTAATAAATATCTAATTTATACGTAAATTAACTTATTGGTATATATTAATATGTGTTGTCGACTATTTTTTCTTCTCTTTATTTTTTCTAGTTATATGTACTGTGTAATATTTAATTATCCTATTTGCATGTATTTAATTTGCACACCACCGTCATACACTTTCGATTCTTTTCACACAATCCACAGCCCGGGTTGTCTAGAAGAGATCGCTCTAAAGCGATAAGACCGCCCTTTGTTCCTGCTTTTACATGAAATCTATGTGTATGTGGTGTACAATAAACAATTTTCTATCTATCCGATTGTTTAGTCAAGAAGTGAGTAAATTGTTACCTCACTTGTAATTTATTTCGATTGCGTCTTTTTTCTTCTGTTTAAACTTTTTGAAATTGGCTATCGCTACTTAAAGCCACATACATCTACAGACTACTATAGATCATAAAAGTGACATGGCATGCTAGGGTCGATAAAAAAAAGCAGTAATTATAAAATTTCGCTAAATCTAATGGTAAAGTTCATAAATTACCTATAGTTTAATATTAATACAAATGTCAATGTCATTTTAACAAAATATTATCATATACTGTCACTTTTGTTATTTTGGTGTAATTGTGTTTTAGCATTTACGAGCTTAAGACATGAATTACTTTTAAAAGTGAAGTACGAAAGCTATTGTTTTAGATGATTTCCAAATTTATTAAAACGCTGAATTTAAAGAAAAGTAATATTATTTACGTACTGTAGATATAAATACTGTATGGCTATATGGGTGGCCATAAACTCCGTCTCAGGAAAGAAGTCCCGTAGACGGGGCGCTACGATCGAGCAACGAAATGTTATAAAGATAAAATAATTTTAGAAAGATTCTGATATAATAGTATTAGTAAATTGTAAAATTACTCCGATAGACACTCCCGCACTCAGAACCAAATAATAGTCCATACATTTATATATATATATATATATATATATATATATATATATATATATATATATATATGACTAAGTTGGCTATCATTTTTAAAATATTTATGAAGTTTTTTTAAATATAATTAGGAATAAAAAACAATATTGACTAAATTCATTTAAAACAAAACACAATTAACAACGAGAAATAAACTAAGTTCTAAATAAATTAGTAAAATTGTGTTTAAACATTTGATAAAAACAACATATCATAATACGTTTTTCAATAATTCTTTCACGGTTAAGGCTGTCCAACTTTGGAATACATTGCCTGTAGCTGTCGGACAAGCAAACAAATAACATTTAAGAACATGGTCAGGAAATACTACCTGCAATATAATGATATGTAATTTTATATAATAATTATTATATTGCATATAGCTATATGTTTATTATATTTAAATAGTTGCATTTTATTACCATATCTTGTATATGTATATAACTTATGTGTATATTTGTATATATAGTATAGTTATATATTTATTATTAAAATGTAAGTAATCGTACAATAATTATGTATACCACCATCGCCATTCCTAATCAGCAATATTCCAGCCACGGGTTGTCTGGAAGAGATCGCTTTTTAGCGATAAGACCGCCCTTTGTACACGATTAGAATAATACCAGTTCGTAAGTTTTCTGTAATGGTGTACAATCAAGTATTATCTATCTATCTAATTTTCCGCACTTTTTCAGTCTACTTTTGTTATCCAGAATCTATACAACTCACACTAGAGTATTCCGTAATATTACAGTAAAATAATTTATTGAACCTATTTATTATTGCAATACCAGCCCTTTGCTAAACTGATTTTCATGCTCCAAACACATAATAAGCTTTACTTGTTAAGGTAGAAGGATCGGTTTTCCAACCGGTTGGCTTACTGATTTCCTCTGAGACATGTACAGGCTAGCTTTATAATGAACTAGACCGCTACAGTTAGCTCTATTTATAAACTGTTGTATTTACATAAAACTGAAGTCACTGAACTGTTATTATTAATATTACTATGAACCGTCTTTCAATGTTACTGTTTAGTAGTGAATAAAGGCTTTATACAAAAAGCAAATTAATAGTTAGCTTTATGTTTCTACGAGACATGACGTCTGTCTAATGTGCCGTGTCATTGCACTTACTGATCTTAAGAAGGCTCTTGTAATTATTGTAAAAGTGTATTATATTTGTAGGAATCGTATTTGTTATTATAAAGTAACCATATGGCGGAAGTAGTCATATAACCGGATGTCAACGTAGAGGCATTTATTATCAAGCAACGAATATCGGAAATGGAGTAGCCGGAAGTTGGAAGTTAATATGGATGGCGGAAGTTGGTTTTATGAAGAAAGCGGAACTGAAGTGGCGCCAAAGCATTACCGGATATTGTCACTACGGCGCGCTACGAGGACCTTAAATACGCGGCGTTGGGCAGAGAGGGGACAGTCTTGAAACAGTCTTCAACCGACCAGTCTACAAGCAAGTCGTCTTGTGGTCGATAATTACTGCTTGATAATCGCAGTATTCTTGGAGGGCAAATTGTTGCTCGACGCCTGAAAGACGTGGATGCAACTCTTGGAGTTGTCCTAATATTTCTGTGTATTATTGTGCTGTATTTAGTATTGTAATTGTAATAATTCTGATGTAATGAATTTTGATTATAATATTTCAGATTTATTATTGTGTTATACTCGGTGTCGTGTCGTTCGCACGCCGTGAACCCGACATATTTTCTCCAAATAAAACTAGCTAATTGCAGAAAGTAACGTTCTTTATTAAACGTAAAACTCAAACAATCCTAGTGTTTTACTAGATACATATTGTTACAACTTAGTCAAAATTCCACGAAGCACGCCCACAAAAGTGAATGCACACCTGCCGGCCATAAAGCACAGTTTATTAAAGTTTTATTACCTTCCCGCATTTGTACTTCTTTTGTTTACTTTGTGTTTAAAATTTGTAATTAGAAAAGCCGCCTATTGTGTAATCCTTTATGATGGTCGTTAGCCAGGTGTAGTTCTTGGAAGATCCAGTCCACGCGGTCGATTGTTGTATCGTATAGTTAGTATAAAACAATGCCCGAACGGAGGGGTGAGGCATTCAAGCGACGATTGCGACACGGGCAAGACGTGTGTATATTCGATAAGCTATATAGCGACGGACTTTGCGCGTGTTATTTAATTGTGCATTATATTTGGACTTATTGCGACCGGTTATTTTTGTACCTGTGTTATACGTGTTTGTATAGTTCTAATAAATTATATAGTAATTCTAACGGCATTTTAATTCGAGTCCCGCACTCGTAACAATATTTTCAACGAACAGTAGAATCAAACTATATCCGTTAAGTAGTTTTTAGTATACAATTTAGTTTCGATTAAATACTTTTTGAAGACTGACAGCCAAGTAAAAGGAACAGCAAACATTTAACGCATATAATACTTTACTGAGTTTTCTAACATGCTCTTAGCCGATTTTTATTTATTTATTCATCTTCTTTAGAGGTCTTGAATTTCAACTGACGTAGACAAACTTAGTCAAGTCAATCTTAGTCATTTAGTTTCTTTATTTATCTATGTTCACTTAGAAAATTTTTTTGGAAAAATAGAATTACTCCCACGATATACACCCTGCTCTCTTTTCTAGAGAAAACTGGAATACATTCGCAACAAAAGCTCTAATGCATATAACGTACTTGTGCTTGCATCTTAAAAACTTTTATATTCAAAAATACAATTTCAACAACTACACAAAAGCTTGAAGACTGTCGAAGAAACTTCCAAACAATCCATAAAAACTTTTCTGTACCCACATAAGCTGACAAACGGGCGCCCGTATAATTTAATCGAGCTTCTTACACTGAACCTATTCGAATTAATTCCAACTATTCAAGGAATTTGCAAAAGGTTCGTACGATGTGTGTGTTATACGGTCAGAAAGGATGGTCAAGAAGACTGTCCAGTTTATCGAGGAGCTACCTAAATGGTGTTCGCTTTCTCGCTCTCGCATTACCACGTTTTTGAAGCTATAAATTAGCAGAAATTACAAAACTACAAATTTGTTTCTTTCTTTCTTATTGCGAAGCTGGCAAACAGGCAACGGCCCAGTTCGTGGTAAGTGGTGAACATCGCCTGAAGACGTTTGCAATACCAGGGGCAAAGCCAAAGTGTTGCCAGCTTTTAGGATGGGATAAAAAGGATAGGACAGGGGGATGAGATAGAAGTCTTCTAGGTAGATCTTGCCAGGTGGTAGGGCATTTGCCCGTCTGGATGGCTAGCACCCCTTGCCTACACCATGCCGCCATATCAACTTTGAGTAGTGTTCCGGTATTAGTGGCCAGGTTCCAGTCCCATCTAAGAGTCCGGCAGCACATTGGTAGCATCTTTAGTCTTGCAAAAGTTCATATGCGACGGTAAATACTTTATATTACAGTTGAGCCGTCAGCCTGTCTGCTGTACTCCAGCAATAAAAAAAGGTATCAGATACGAGAAATGGGATGGGATATGTGATTAGAATAGGGGAAATAGAATAGAGGAAGGGGGAAGTGGGCTATCGGAACTTTCACTTATCGCATGAAACAAGACTAATTCAAGACTAACCGTTTCACGTCAATATTCTGTGTTCGCGTGGAATCATATCGATCGAGCTGGCCCTAAGAGCTGTATTCAAATATTGATTCCAGCATCGCTGTACCACGTTAAGAATGTATTATACAAATCTATCTGTATTCTACATAATTATCAATTTTGTTTTCTTATAAAATCAAAATGATTTGATTTGATGAAATAGTGTACAGACAATGATAATTCAATCACCTTGCTTTCTGTGCAGGAATGGAGAAAGAATATAATTTCCTGCGGCCGGGCGGTCTGTCGTAAGAGGCGACAAAACAACCCACAGCCAGTGTTAGGGTATTTGCCCGACTGGATCGCTACCACCCCCGGTCTAAAGTAAGTCGCCATAACAACCTTGAGTTGTGTTCCGGCATTAGTGATCAGGCAGCAGTTCCAGTCTCCCTTAAGAGAGCAGCAGCGCATTTGTAGCACTTTTGGTGTTGCAAATGTCCATAGACGATGGTAACCGCTTTCCATCAAGTGGGCCGTCTGCCTGTCTGCTGAACTCGTGCAATAAAAAAAAAGTATCATTATAGTGAAAACTGTCGGAATAAGCTAATTTTTGCGCACCCGAACAACTTCAAACCGCTCCCGGGAAAACTCCGACGAGATTCCCGGGATAGAAAATATTACATTAAATTTGCTATCGACCAATGGAAAAATTTCATTGGAATTCGTTTTTTTTATATGGCCATTTTAAATAATTCCTAGAAAAAATTCCGCGGCATTCCCAGGATATAAAGTAGCGCAGAGTTTAAACCGCATCTAAATCGGCCCAGTAGTTTTTACGTGAATCCCGAACAAACAGAGAGAAATAAAAAAAAAATTGTGTCGTGTTCTCCGTCGTTTATATAGCCTATTCCAGTTGTTTTTTTTAAAAGCTTTAATGTACAGATACGGCGTGTTTAGAATTTTATAATATTATAGATAAATCATATTACGTTAGCAAAATTAATTATTATGCTATCCTTGGAGTAATCTCTTTAAAAAATATTTCTTTCTTTCTTTCCAAATTTGCTCGTTGAATTTCACAAAGCTGTATATTACTCACCAGTGCAGTCTTGTGTTAAATGAACACTATCTTTGTGAACCGATATTACAGTTTTAAAGCTATGTGTATAGATTTTTTTATATATTCGTTAGATCTTCGCCTTTTAGACGTTGATTATTCAAATACTAGACTTGTAACCACGTACCCGGGGGTGGACTGTTCACCATTTTACTTACAAGTAAAGACGATAAAACCTATGCATATATGAATACGTGTGTATATGATGTGTGTATGTGATTATGTGTATCGTATCTTTATCTATTTATATTTATAATTATTCTAATATATTTTTATGCATTATGAAAATTATACTCCATGTTTAATATTATAAATGCGAAAGTGACTGCGTCTGTTTGTTACGCTTTCACGGACAAACTACGGTACAGATTTTGATGAAATTTAGTGTAATGTAGTCTCAACACCTAGAATGGATTGGACATATAATACATGTTATCTTGAAAAATGGGATGGTTTCTGGGATAAAAGGAAGTAAATATTCCGATGGCGAATAGTGCTGAGATAAAAATTAATGCAAGTTCACCCGTATTCCTTGCTTGCTCTTAAAATAAACTACGGTCTACTGTTATGAAAATTGTAATATATTTATAAGAACGAAGTCGCGTGCGGATCTTATAGCATACGTGAGTATAATGCAATTTTATATCATTGCACAGAAAAGAATGACCACATAAATTCGATACTTCTATATTGCTCCGGAAGTTTATGTTCAGTACAACGGCGGATTGTTTAAATATAAATAATATTACACAGGGTCATAAAAGTTTTATTCGAAAATTTTTGATAAATATTTTATAAGAGATTGGCTGGTGTTATTTGTTAGTGGTGTGTATTTGTGGTTGTGTGAAGTCGTAGTTGTGTGTGTTGTGTCGTTCCGTTCTATTTTATTTTTGTTTATTTACCAGCTTGTATCTGTGGTTTCACTCGATGGTCATAAAAGGTTTATTAGAATTTTTTTGATAAATATTTTATATGAGATTGGCTGGTGTGATTTGTTAGTGGTGTGTATTTGTGGTTGTGTGAAGTCGTAGTTGTGTGTGTTGTGTCGTTCCGTTCTATTTTATTTTTGTTTATTTACCAGCTTGTATCCGTGGTTTCACTCGATGGTCGTAAAAGTTTTATTAGAATTTTTTTGATAAATATTTTATATGAGATTGGCTGGTGTGATTTGTTAGTGGTGTGTATTTGTGGTTGTGTGAAGTCGTAGTTGTGTGTGTTGTGTTGTTTCCGTTCTATTTTATTTTTATTTATTTACCAGCTTGTATCAGTGGTTTCACTCGATGGTCATAAAAGGCTTATTAGATTTTTTTTGATAAGTATTTTATAAGTGATTAACTGGTGTGATTTGTTAATAGTGTGTGTTTGTGGTTATGTGAAGTCGTAGTTGTGTGTGTTGTGTTGTTTCCGTTCTATTTTATTTTTATTTATTTACCAGCTTGTATCAGTGGTTTCACTCGATGGTCATAAAAGGTTTATTAGAATTTTTTTGATAAATATTTTATAAGAGATTAACTGGTGTGATTTGTTAATGGTGTGTGTTTGTGGTTGTGTGAAGTTGTAGTTGTGTGTGTTGTGTCGTTTACGTCCTATTTTATTTTTAGAAATCTGAAATCTGTTATTCATAACAAAGTTACATGTCAATTTCTACATCACTTATGGTCACAAATAAAATGATGTCATATTATAAAATATAAAATCGTCATGATTATAAAAGGTGTGCTCGACTAACCATTTTCTGAGCCGTGTTTTAAATGAGCCGGCGGATGGTGACTCCGTTATCCTACTAGGTAGTTAGTTTATTGTATATTAGCGGTCCATGTATTTATTTATATACCAGCTTGTACCCGTGGCTTCATTCAAAGCTCATAAGTTTTATTAGTGGGACTTTAACGGGCTGTTATTATACAGATGTAACCCTCGGAAACAAAGATTTTTTTCTGGCTGAAAGTTACCCTATTTCTTCTTCTTTGCCCCTGAAAAAGTTTAGATCAAATTTCTTGACGAAAGGTTCCGTAGTTAATGAAATGGGGCCTATATTTAGTTACTCTGTTAGTTACAAACATCTTATAAATTAATGTTAGTAGTGTTAATAATATTATATTTAACAAAAATTTTGAAACCTATAACAACTTATTTTAAACCGATGACTATCCATATCCAATGTTCTTGTAAGGGACAGTCAAATCTAACCGCAATAGCCTTCAGAAGGCTGCTGGTGCAGTCGTGCAAGTGCTGCATCGGGGAAGCGGATTTCTTGCGGACAATTGCCTTCAAGCCGTCTGTGCGGGCCTTCGCAAACATCCCAGACGCACTATTGTGCCGCGGCAACCCCAACAGCATTCTGCAACTATAAATGTAACTTATTCACCGTAAACCATTACTTAAGCCAGCTCCGGATACGTTGTAAATATTTTCCGAGCTGCACTTTAAAAATCCTTTGACTTCTATGTCAATACTTAAAATCTCAAAAGGCGATATATCTTAGAGATCCCGTCGGGAAGGAAGGAAACGGTACAAAGATGCGGGATGGATTGCACGGCGTCTTCATTCTCTTTTACTCATAGGTACAAAGATTGTGTGTGACAGAGAAATGTAAGATTCTGTCGTTGTGGAGTCGTAACGTGCGGATATTATAGTGGGGACGTACCATTTGTAGTGAATCGTTACTCGATTCGAAATTTGACTCTTTATTGAAATATATTTTTCACAGGGATTAATAAATGTCATAATTATATACCTTACTTAAAATAATTACTACAAGTCCCTAAAATTTTTATGCAGCGTTCCTAATCTTTTTTTCTTTCACTTTCTACCAATTATTTGGGGTCTGCATATGTCTTTTCTACCTATATTAATCGTCGCATACGTCACATCACAAATCATGTATACATGTACTTCATACAATCCATCCATCTCCTTTTTGGTCTACCTTTAGAATTGTACCCGTTAGTTAATTTTCCAGTTTAACATTTTTTTATCACGAGATTTCATCCCTCGTTATTTCCTTCCCCTTGCCTAAAATAATTTAGTCTTATTCCTCTCAATTTTCCAGTCATGGGTGCAACTTTTAATGATCCCCTTATGTACTCATTTTTCTCCTTATCCATTCTTGTAATACCACACATCCATCTCTACATTCCCATATCAGTAGGATCTGTAATACACATAAACATATATTGTTATGAATTCTACCTAAAATTTATTAAACAAACAAATATTATCAAAAATTGGTTTATTCATTTATTTTATTTTCTGGGATGAAAAACATTCTATGCGTATTATTATATATAATCCCGAAAAAATTAAAAAAATATTTTAATTAAATTTGATATATAATACTTATATACTAATTCTAATAATAATCGCTTCTTTCTAAGGCACAGAAAAATATAAACAAATATACAGTACTCAACTAAATCCTTTCAATTTCACATTTATATATTAGTAAAGCTTTCATTACAAATTTTTCAAAGTATAATTTATAAAAACGTTCTGGAATCAACATCGAGACTCATTTTAATTCGAGTACATACCGAGATCACGAAGTACACTGAAGCAGTGCTTTCGGATATTATCCGTTTTCCTTCCTTCCTAGAACTATAAACGGGTGCAGTAGAAATTGCGGTCTTTCTGTATAGTTCAACATGGTATATTCATACATTATCTTCAAATACAGCTTGGTTAATATACTTTACTTAGCTAATTCTTATCATTTACATATGTTTAAGTATATATTTGTAGTTTATGTGGTAGCTTAGTGGTTAGCGCACGTGTCCCAAACTCAAAGTCCGAGGATTCGAATCTTGTCCTGTAAGCATGTACCACTTAGGCTGTATTCTGATCTAATGTATATTATTGCATATTGTTATAATTACCACGTGCTAACGGCGAAGGAAAACATCTCGATGAAACCTACACATCGAGATAACCAATGTGTCAAATCCGCCTTGGTCAAGTGTACCTGGGTATGTGTAAGAAAGATTTTTTTTAAACATTTTTTATCATAAAATTTACAAAACAATACTACAAACATATTATGTTTTTATTATTGTTTTCTAAAACTTTAACTAACATATTTTCATCTATGTTACCATGTTTTGTGCAAATAAAAAATTTCAAATTTGTGTTGTTTCAGATGCTACTTGCGTTCGAAGATAAAAAATAATAAACAATCAATTTAAATATGGACGTAAAGCTTTATCAAGAAAACTATGGCATGAAAAAACAAATCGAAACCTAAAAGTCTCGATTAGACAAGCATGTTTGTAAACTCAACTAAAATGGATCGGCATCGATTATATACAACAAGTCGTACTTTTAATCGATCTGAAATAAATAGGAATAATATAAAAAGAATCGATATGAACGTGTTTGGTTCTAATCGATGTAATACTGATAATGATGATTTGAATGGTTCCAAATTTAACAAGGCTGATGAAATTAAAATCCTTGAATCGTATCAGTCAAATATTCGAACTCGGATTGAAACTCGAACAGAAATCGATAATAGAAGTGCTATGAACAATAGTGAATTAAAAGTGAGTGTGTGCAAACGAGTCACAAGTAGGAGAGTAAATCCATTGTTCCTTTTGTTGAGGATAACGTTGTGTTTAGCGGTATTAGTGAAGCAGTGGACATGGTTTTGTGTCCTATTAACGTGTGTGAGCGCGAACAGGGAGCAGAAGTTTGCTATTGAACCACAGGATCAGGTATGTTGGTTTATATTGTATTATTTGCTAGACCCTGTTCAATAATTTATTTTATTTTTGACGTTTGTACGCCCATCATGTTGAGCATTTTTTGATAGTAAATTTTACATTTCACATTTGTCATACTTCATTGTTACAGGCTACGTAATAGTGCCATCTGTGAGTCATCTAATGCATAAACTATAAACTATCCTTATCATAATCGTAATTAATCGTTTTGAATTGAAAATATTTTAATTAAAAGGAAATATCACGGCATTCATTTACATTTAAAAGTCGTCATTTTGCTTATATTTAACTTTTAAGTATACATATTTGATAATATTATGGAAATAGTTTTATAATATAAAATTGTATAATATGGAAATACTAAAGTTTCTGAAATAAATGAATTATTATTATTACGCAATACTATACTTTAAGTAAATGATATAGGTGCACTAGATTAAATAAAATTTATTCATAAAATAACTCGTTTTCTATATAAAATTGAATCGATAACATTTTAGGGCAGTTATAGGGAAGCGGACTGACAAATCAACTGAGATAATTTTTACAAAATTATTATATTATATATTATACTTATATGTCACAAGTAGTTACAAGAAAAATATTGTTTGAAAAATAATTAAAATTATTTTTATCTGGATATTTTAAAAGTTAGATGAAAATGTGTTATTTTAACATCTGTGCTAATATGTGTAATAATATCATAATTTATTGTAACATGTGTCCGCTCCCCATGGACCACTCAAAAGTCAAATAAACTGTTGGACGCAGTATATGTATTTTTTTAGATACTCCTAAACTGATGATGCCATTCAGTTTCAAGTAGCAATCTATTATTATTCATAAAGTCGGTTTTGTGTCTTATCACCGAGACTATATCTGCGTGTCAAAAATTGGTTAGATAAATACTTTATTGTACATCAATACAAATACAATACGGGAGGAGAGGTAAGTGCAAATCACTTGCGCTTTCATTTAGACGGTTTGTATAGGTGAGTGAAAACTCCTATCAAGGGGTCGCCCACCCGCGCCACACGCTTACGGCGGCCGAAGGTCGAATCCCGCCCTCTGGCGTCGGCGCGTCCTCCTCTGGCGGGAGCGGAGTAAGGACGCCCGCTCACGCTCCCGCTCCGCTTCCTCCTTCGCAAACATAACGTGCTCGCAGAAGGACGAGACGGCGTCCCATCCAATGCGGCTGCCGACCATGGTGCAAACCACGGCTGGGAGCGAAAAGTCCAGTCCGGTAAAGGCGACGAAGTCTCGGCACTGCTCGGTCCATGCAGGACACTCCTGGAGTATGTGCAATGCCGTATCCTCGTCGCCTGTGTCGCAATGATGGCACCCTGACGTTGGCTCGCGGCCAAGGCGACACAGGTACCTCCCGAAGAGAGGTATACGTAACATATAGTATAACTACATACAATTATTAATACAATTATGGCCCACCTGATGGGAAGCGGTTACTATCGCCTGATATTTGTAATAGCAAAGGTACTACCAATGTGCTGCCGATCTCCAAAGAGAGACTGAAACCTGGCCACTAATGCCGGAACACAATTCAAAGTTGTTATCGCGGCATACTCTAGACCAGGGGTGATAGCTATCCAGTCGGGCATATATATACCCTACCCCCTGGGGTTGATATATCGCCTCTTACGACTGACCGCCCGGCCGCAAGAAAGTGTATCTTTTCTTCGTTCCTGCACGGGGCTATAAACATTAGCAACATTAGGGGCGAAGCCAACGTGTTGCCAGGCTTTAGTATGGAATAGGGGGACGAGATAGAGGGATCAGACAGTAGGGATGGAACAGGAGCCTGGAATAGGATGATTTTTTATTTATTTTATATTTATTATTTGCCTTCTTTCTCCATCTTGAGGTATGATAGAGGGTTTTTGTAATTTTATTTTTATTTTTATTTTATAACTCAACAACAATAAGGGAAAGGGGATTAGGATTATTTTATTTATTTTCATATTTTCTTTTCTTTTCTTTCTTTTTTCATATCTCTTACTTAAAAGTAAGCTAAAGGCTAACCGTTTCACGCCGATATTCTGTGAGAGCGTGATATCACACCGATCGAGCCGGCCCTATGAGTTGTAATCAAGAAAATGGTTCCAGGTTGACTCTATCACAATAAAACCACCATATCGAGCCTTTAACGCCTGTTTATTGCAAGCGAGATTTGGACCTAAGCAAATTTTAAGTTTTGTTACTGCAGTGGAACACTTACAAGCCAATAGATGGCGCTGTACAATAATTGAGGTCGCAAACGATTCCCGAAACGTACAAATAATATATACAAATTTCCGACAATCACAGATGGGCCCCGCCCGCGGTTAGGACGGCAGGCTGGCAGGCACCGACAGACAGACACAGACGGCGGCGTCGACGCCGCCAATCACGATCTCTCCACGTCCCCGCGAGGGACGCCAGGAGACACAGCCCCCCCATAGGATAGACTAGGCGTGTTGCTGGGAAGTTTCTTTCGCCGTTTCTTCTCTCCCAGCCATAACACGTTGCGAAACGGCAGTAAGATAGTATAGGCCACCGCGAACCGCCGATCCCGGTCCGCCGGGATCCTTCCTCTCGGGCTTTATATTACCCGTCGCCCGCTCTCAATTAGTGCATTGTGTCGCCCTATGGTGGGCATCATTAGATTCATCCCCCTCTCATGGCAACAGTCCAGCCGAGGTGAAACTCCCTAGGGAGCCCCCTCGAGCAAGTTGCCTCCCGGGCTCGAGCGCCTTCGCTTCGCAAAGGCACTCGCCCCGAAAACCCCGGTAAAGTTGTGAGGTCTTCGGACCAACAACATAAAGTCAAGTCCAATAAAAAAAAAAAATAACGGATGGGCCTGCGGGGCATAGAAATAGCTTCGCTGGAACATCTTTCTTTGAGATGGAGGAGAATTCCATCTAGAGTTGGCTAGGATATCATTTTAAAAAGAGTTTGTAAGAGTAACATGACATTTTGTACTGCACCAGTACAATGTACCACTTCAAATGAGGCGAGGAGATTTATATGGTTTGTACAACGGCAGTACATTTGAAGCGATGAGGCCGTTGAGGCGATGAGCGTCATTCTCTCATTTGTCGTTAAGAATCGGATGTGATCGGCCTCGGTCACCTCATTTTACTAGCAGTCGTACATGTCATGTTGCCCCTCTTTGTCATGTGAATATCCGTAGAGGCGTTATTGTATTGTTGTCCTCGTTCCGTCCTTCCTCTTAAATTTGACGCGTGAGTAGTAGCGGGACCAAATTTTTGAAGTAGTACAAATTTAAATTTTGAGCCGTATCAGTACAAATCTATTTCGTACGGGACAAATGTACTGCCTCACACGTGTAGTACTACTCATCACTAATTTCATCTCGCTCCTCCACCTAGTCGGGACATCCCTAAACCGGGGATCCATTCCACTACATTGCAAAACGTATATTAAATAAATATTATGTATTAAGACTTTCAATTTTTGATTCATTAGGGTCTAATCTAACTAAAACTGAAAGTCTTACAACAAATAATAGTTCAAAATACCTTTCGCAGCAAAAATAGCTCCAATATATTAGACCTACTACTGAATCAAAATTGAAAGTCTTAAATAAAATAATAGTTTAAAATACATTTTGCAACAAAGAATATACTTCGGTCCAAAAGTCAATTAGAATAAAATGGCGGTAAAGGCTCGATATATATATACTACATATTTAAGTTACTAACTTTTTGCTCTGTTTTTTAGTTCTCTGATCTCTGATTAAATATCTTAATTTAGTTCTATCTATGGTGACATGTAAATAATTCATTATCACTAATGTGTGTCTTTGCAGACCATAAAAATTCCCCGGACTTTTGGAGAGCTTGCGTGGGGCCATGGGAAAGCCAACACGTAGAGGCCCCTTGACAAATTTAATCTAAATGCGGCATGGCACTTACTGGTGATTATCCTATCTACACCATATAATAATGCACTCAAGGACAATCCCCGGCCAGAATAGGACTATTGTGGGAAATGAGAACAAAAAGTACCGGGCTATTGTGATGAACTGCTAAGGATCTGAGCTATGGGTAATATGGCGTCTACCCGTCGCAGTATAGGGGACACGGAAAAATGGGAAGACGGTGACTCGCCACTCCCTGCATGAGCCCCAAAAAATGCCATACAAGACAGTGCCAACATGGTCACTAATGTGCTATTATTATAATGTGAATAGCTCATAGTCATCCAAAAATTGTAAAATAAAATAAATAATTACGTGCCGACTGTTGGTAACACCAACATAGATATTTTTTTATTTTTAAACTGGCAACATTGTGGTTGCATTTCTTTCTTCTTCCGTTTGGGTTGTAGCCGAAGGCAGACGCTTTGGTTATTTATATAATGTGATTTATTATTACAAGTTTTCACCAACTAACAGTGTTTTAACTTCTACGATTACATCGACCTGGGTATCCTAGGCCCACCACCATCGGCGTGCACCAAACAAATATATGTTATATGTGCGACGTGCTGCCATCATTTACATGCATCAACACTGATATTGTTCCTAAAGTTAATTTAGCGGAGCTTAGTGTTACTAAATTTATTCATAAATACAAATCCAATTTTGAGCATACGATGATAACAAAATCGCTCTATGCCGAAGTCCCTTTGCAGAATTTTAGGAACCTCACTCTATTATATTATAGAAAATGAGAAAAAACAACACTATTCAGAAGTCAAAGAGTTCTTGGAAGCAGTATGTTGGTAAAATCAATTACAAATAAATCTTTGCAAACTTTTTTACTGCAAAAAATCCTATGAAAAATCGCTACGCGTACAAGTATATATCATGAAGCCGAAGAATTTTTAATATCCCTAAGGATAACAGCTTTTACATGTCAACGTTACTTCACTGGCTCACCAAAGGAATAATATTGGTCTTCTGTTACGCCTAAGAGGGTGTTAAGATCATCAGTTCGAAATTGATGACTGAAATTGAACTGAAACATCTTTATGAGGAATACTTGACCAAATAGAAGTAAGCTTTATTAGCTAATGTAAAATAACACGTAATTGGAGAATATGATTAGATTAAATTTATTTGTAGGCATTTTATAATCTTAGGTCTTACTGTTATCAAATTATGGTGTAATGACAATACTTTGCCATTTTTAGCGTGCCAAATCTTACAAGAACAGATGGTGTCATATATATGTATGGACATGCCCGCTACTTTGTTCAGTACTTTTCCGTGAAAGTGTAACAGACAGAGTTACTTTCGCGTTTATAATGTTAATAGGTATTTGAAATAAGGAAGTAAAAGAGGTTCAAAAGCCACGTGATAAAAAATAATGAACATTTAGATCTAATGTACACCACAATATACTAAGAAGCATAACAAATGTCACACAACTAACAGACAAGAAAGCGTGAAAGACTAGTAAAATTTTGTATAATGTTACGAGTGCGGGACTCGAACTAAAATGCCGTTGGAATTAATATAGAATTTATTAGAACTATACAAACACGTTATAACACAGGTACAAGTATAACAGGACACAACCAGTACAAACGTAATACACGATTCAATAACACGCGCAAAATCCGTCACTATATAGTTTATCGAATGTACACACGTCTTGTCTCGCTGGTGACCATCGCTAGACTGCCGATCTATCCATTGGGCATTGCTATATACTGCACCGACACAATATGGCTGCCCGCCGGCATAGATCGAATTCCTTAGAAATCGTAATCTGCACACCTGCTTAAGTGTGCCTGCGAACGGCCACAAACGAGTACAATACGCAATAGACTGTTTTATGGCAGGCAGGTGTGCATCTACTTTTGTCGGCGTGTAACAATAAATAAACTCAAACAAAAAGGGTACAGATAAAGAGTTCGTAGTTGATGTATTATAAAAAAAAATGTTTGTTGTCTTTGCGAAATCTCGTTCGTGGACTCGCACGTACTTAGCCAATTTTATTCCTTATTAAAAAAAGTATACAGTACGTATGTCTACCCTCTTGTAGCAATGATACTAAAGCCATGACGGCAAAAATTCTAAGAAAACTTTTTTAAATTTTAATAACGTATTAAATTACTCCACTACGTCAATTAAAAGGCTCACTTCAAAAATCCAACCTATTAGTCAATGCTTGATTTAAGTTTGAATTAAAATTGATGCCAGCTGGATTATGTATAAGGTACTGACAAAATATTCAGGCAACAGATTTATTTGATTTACGGCACGAAAACGCTGAAGATACTTGTTCATGTATATTGATAATGAGTAAAGGCTTTTTTGTGGCGAGACGTTGAGATTAAATTGATTTGGACTTTAGGGTTCTCTATGATGTTCAAGAAGACTACTGGTCTAATTTATGAGGATTTTCGAATAAAATCGACATGGTAGAGGTATGCTGGAAACATTATCTTGATTACAGCACGCTGGACGGGTTCGATCGGTGTACTACAAAACGCCCTCCTATTTGAAGAAACGAAAGAAAGAAAGAAAAAAAAACATTTATGTAGAACTATAACAAATACAAATACAAATGAGAATACATTACACTAGCATAAATAAAAAAATGTACAATGTAACATGCAGTAAATAAAAAACGAAACAAGTGTAGTTTTAAATTGGTCTTAGTTCAGCATGTTGCTGGTTAGGTTAACCAGCACTGATCTTCCCCTAGGGTCATTAAAGTGACATACATAAACACAGAAGCAAATAAAATACAAAGTTAAAAGTATTAAAAAAGAAGAGAAAAAAAATGTATACCACAACAATTGTAAAAAGATTAAATACATATTATTTATATAGTTTGGGGTACTTATATCAATAACAGTGTGTGGTGGAACAATAAGTAACAGAAAGTAATACAAGGCTCTTGAGATCATCAGTAAATCTGCAACTAATGTTGCCAACACATTCTACGCAATTTTGTCAGAAATTTTTAACTGTGCAGGCTGTAAGGTTGTGGAATGCATTACCAATGAGCGTCCGAAGTACAAAGTCACTTACATATTTTAATAAACTTCTCAAAGATCACTATCTAAAGTAAACAGTAATTTATGTATGTATATGTAACGCTATGTACATATGTTTGTATATAAATATGTAAGTGTATTTTATTTACTATTAACATATGTATATATTTGTATATATTTTGAAATATGCGCACTGAATATCGACCCACTATTAGAAATGTGAAATTATCTCCAGAAGGTTGTATGGAAGAAGTTGCTGTTATCGATAAGACCCCCGATTGTACTAGTTAAATGATTGTCTTGAAAATCAGACAAGCTACATCCATTTCTACATTGAAACACTTGATCACTGACCATTATTTGTCCATTAAATAAAATTTCTTGCAGTAAATGGATTTGTATTATTGTTCGCATAGGTATATGTAATTTGTATTATTATAGTCTATTTAATTATGTATATCTATATCAGTTTATTATTATATCACATATTTATTTGGCCTCAAATTTTTTACATTTTTCTTTATGTACAAAAAATAACATATATTAAAAAAAATGTATAAAATCGATGTCCGCCGGCAACAGGGCCTAGGGTCCAAGCTACCGGTTGTTAAGGCTCTAGAGAAAGGAACCTCGTCACGATACGGGCCGTGTCCAGCAGGGCTGCCTTCTGCATCCGACCCTTCACCCAGATACCAAGCGAGAGCCTTTCAAGGTGTCGGTCAAGGCTCTTCGCTATTAGTTCATTCACTGACACCACTATCGGTACTATGATTGTAGAGTCCAAGTTCCACATGGCAGCAACCTCGTGAGCGAGTTTAATGTACTTTATTTGTTTTTCTTTCTCGACTTTCACGAGGTTAACATCATGGGGAATCGCGACATCTACAATTATAGCACGTCACGTATTATTATTATTATTATTATTTTGTTTTTCTGTAATTATTTTTAATTAGTTTTAATTTAGTTAAACCATCAAATATTATTTATTTTTTCTTGTAATGTCTGCTTAGATATCGGGTTGCCTGGAAGAGATCGCTATAAGCGATAAGGCCACCCATTGTTCTAATGGAAATGTATTTATATTAAATGTCTAGGTTTAAGTTATGGTGAACAATAAAGAGAGTTTTCATTCATGATTGTTAACTAATGTGTATTATTATTTTCTTGTGTGCAATAAATAATAATCTATTCTATTCTACCACGCTCTTACAGAATATCGACGTGAAACTATTAGCCTTTTGCTAATCGTGTTTCGTAGGATGAGTCACAGTTCCTATAGCCCAGTCCATCCCCCCTATTCCATTTTCGTATCCTATCCCTTATTACATATATCACATTTCTCCTTTCCAATTCATAACAGAATACCGAAATCAGGCATACTTACGATTGAGACGATAGTATCCGGCGATTTTGACGAGATAATAATAGCAGAATTGGACCCCTGCACATTGACAACATTGTTAGACGAAACTTCTTATTCTAGATAAGACAAGAATAATAGTTAATTGTCATAAGACGTAGATATTGTACCAACAGAAATAAACACTAAGATTATGATTGGTTCTCTTTCTTTCCAGAGTGCAGTAGTAGGGTCCAGAGTGACTTTACCATGTCGAGTGGAAAGCAAAGTGGGCCAGTTGCAATGGACCAAAGACGACTTTGGTCTTGGAACCCACAGGCATTTGAATGGATATGAGCGCTACAGGATGATTGGAAGCGACGAAGAAGGTAGGTCTCATCACATAGAGGGAAGATTTTTAGATAAGCTATGTGGGGGTATAGATGGAAATCATACCACAGTATACAAATAAATTAGGATTGAGACGTTTTTACGTTTGTAGTAGTATTTGTATATTTACAGGAGTTCTACACTTGAAATTTAGTATTAAAAATTATGTTTAATAATAATATTTATTATTTTAATATCGTTTAATATGACTAGTTTCATATTAAGTACCTGTCTATAAAAATATATGTAAACAGTATAAGTTTACTTATTTATGTGCTAACAGTTCACTACTATATACGCAAAAACGTCTTGAGGCGAATTTATCTGTGCCATGTTTTATTTATTTGGGTTTATGGCATGGCAGCTACTAGGCTTTTAAGCCAGTTCTTATATTGCTTACATAGTGTCGTCATTTTCTTGAGTCTACGTTTAGCTCAGCTGAATTGTAGGTTACCAACTGACGCTATTCAACTGAGTTATTGTGACAACACGAAAGGCCACATTTGACTAAACGGTTCACCTTTTTCACATATAATCAATATTGTTACGAGCTACAGGACTCGAATTAAAATGCCATTGGAATTACTATAGAATTTATTAGAACTGTGCAAGCACGTATAAAACAGGTACAAATATAACTGGATACAACCAGTACAAACCGCACGATTAGATAACACGCGCAAAATCCGTCACTATATTGCTTAACGAATGTACGTCTTGCTCGTATCGTAATCCTCGCTTGACTGCCTCCCCCTCCGTTCGGGCATTCCTTTTATTCTATACAAATATAATATGCCTCGACGCAAAACAATAACTTCTTGGAATTAGTTCGAAACACCTGCCTAATTATGCCTGCGAACGGCCATAAATAAGTACAATAGGCTGCTCTTCACAACAACCAATAAATAAGTAAACAAAAAGAGGACGATCATAAAAGCGCTTCTATGTAATTATCTCAAACACTGAGCGGATAATAAATGTGCTTTGTTTTCAATTATGCAGGTGGCCCAATTGTAACAATATTATACAATCATTGTTCATTTTAAATTAATCTTATAAATTTTTAGAAAATAAAACTGCACAGCAACACGTCCCATTTCAGTTCCCGTCAAAAACTGCAGTTTAGTGTTTATATATTTTATTCTATTATTGTTGTCGTCGGCTCCAAGGCCTTTGGTCTTTTTTATTATTTAATGCTGAACAATAGTTTTTGAGTCATGGTAACTCTATCTCTAGTTCATACTTCAGTACATATTCTTGATGCATGCATATTTCCTTAATTTTTTGTATACTGATACTGCTCTATCAGATTGACTGTTTGTTTATTTCCTGGCTACTTGTACCTTTATGTATAGGAAGCCTAAAAAATATATTTCAATTGTATTGTTTCTTGTATACTCACATATATTATGGACGCAAGTTTATTTTAAATTATTATTGTCAATACATGTCCTGGAAGACAAGGGCCATACAAATAGCCCGGACTCTTGGAGGGCTTGCGTGGGGCCATGAGAAGGCCAACACTTAGAGGCCCCTTAACAAATTATCTGTCTACATCATATAACAATGCACCCAAGGACAAGCCCCGGTCAATGTAAGATTATTGTAGGAAATGAGAACAAAAGTTACCGGGCTATTAGAATGAATTGTTAGTGGAATTAGGGATCTGGGACTATGGGGACTAATGCGTCTGCCCGTCGCAATGTTCGGGGAACATGGATAAAATGGGCAAAACTCGCCAATCCCTGCACGGGCCCCAAAAATTCCGTATAAGATTGACGAGGGGCAACATGTATGTGCGTAGCTAATTGGTAGAGGTGGGCTGCAGGTTCACTGAAGCTACTTCCCACGTTAGGCCATTTATCAGTTCCACCACTGGAGCTTGAGTCTTAGCTCTAGCGATATCCACTCTGTGTCGACTGGCTGAGGCAAGCACGGACGCGGCGGCTTTGCCTCGACCCCCCAGAGTCGGGTGCGAGGTATCGCTACTCATCCAACGCTTCGCCACAAACCTCCCTGCGGGGATTAATAATATTAAATGGTTTCTTTGTTTCAGGCGATTACTCTCTCGATATACGAGAAGTGACATTGGATGATGACGCCCTATATCAGTGCCAAGTCAGTTCCGGACCTAGAGGTAGGTGTCTTTCAATAGTTTTATTATCTAAAAGTTGCAGTTCACATTTCTAACTACGGTGAAAGAAAACATAGTAATGAAACCTGCACATCGAGAGAACTGGATGTGTCGAACCTGCCAAACCGCCTTGGACGCCGCACTTATCCGTATACTATCCGTTCCCCTATAAATAGGAGGCCCAAGCCCAGCAATGGGACGTTTATGGGCTGTTATTAAATAATTTATATAAAAAATATTTGGATTTACTGACGACAAATGTTTATTACGCAAATCTTGACAGTAAAATTATGAAAGTTTCACAAAAAAAAACGAACACTAAATGAGACAAGGTTTCATCCATAAAAATCAATTCCTGTAGAAAAAATGTATGTATTAAATCTGGTCCGAATAAAATTATTATTTTTCTGTAAAATTTTCGTAATATTTAATTTACTTCATAAAGGAGTAGGTTCTCAATTCGACTGTAATTTTTCCTCTATGTTTGTTACGCGATTTCTCCGTCAACTGTAGACCGATTTTCATTTTTTTTAATTTTATTCGAATGAGTATATGGTATATTGGTATACGTACCCAGAAATGGTCCCATTATCACCAAATCAGGATTTGCTGAGAGTACTCCAAGAAAGTGGAGAGTAACCGTCTAATATTATAAGCACGTTCAACGTGTTTCATATATTTTTCTTTTCTAAAACTATTCAAGTACTTGCGTAAGTAAAAATGGGAAAATAAAGAACCTAAAAATATAGTTTTAGACTTTATGGCAAGGTTTACAAGTTTTGATTTGTTAACGCAGTGTGATGTCTTTGGATACAATACCCAGGCCATAAGGGGATGGCCAAAGGCAGCGCTGACGCATGCATCGAGCGTGTGTAGGACTCTCGGCAGCCGGTCCCTACAGGAGAGGCCGCTAACCGAACTACCCACTAAACCTAAATCTGCGCATCTTTGCGGGACGCCACGGGATCTAGTACACCCCGGGGAGCAGGGTGGACCATATGATAATGTGGTCCACCTTTTTGATAAAACAGGGGGGGAAATTCCGCTGTTACTGCCGTATCCAGTGGCCTCCTGTGACGGGATCATGGGAGAAGGTGTGCATAGCCGTGTCTTCGAGCGGCAGTCTGACGACGGTGAACGAAGGCCGCTTGCGAAGTGCAAGTGTTTCTCCCTATTTCTTTTAACGGCCTCCTTCTAATTCAGAGTCTCCTTCAGAAGCCAGTGACTATGGCTTTGGAGCATGGCCACGACCATGCTCCGCAGCGAGTCAACTGGCCGAATAATAGCCTAGAGTTCAGGTTTATAACGTACATTGATCTCAGTTAACTTTGAAAAAGCTAACTTTAACTGATGACTAAAATATAGACCTGATTCGGAGAATAGCCCCCGACCTATTCCGCACACACCCTAATACCTAATATTGGTAATTGTTTTTGTGTGGTTTGTTTAGGCCTATATTTGGTTAACGTATGTTCGCCCTGTGACACGTGGTGAGTGACAAGCGATTTATAGGGTTGGCAAGCCGACATCAGATGGTCCATTTATATCTTTCAATTTGGATGAATCAAGCAAAGTGAACCATACAAACAAATTAATCATTCCATGTTATTGAATAACGTCGTATTCTTTTAGTACTGTGCCTTTCAACCGAATTCATTCAATTTGGTTGATACTTCTAATATCAGCATTAGTTTAAAAATCTACATTTTGATAAATAAATAAATTGGCAGACAAACACATACATTGTATATCCCTAAATTAAGCAAGTTGCGCTTGTGTTATGATGGGTAATATACAACGGATCACTTTGGGGCTAATCCCAGACACCCAGACCATAGTAAATAAGGATAAAAAAAGTGTATGTGTGCAACTCACAAACGGCAGAAGTGAAATTTCAGAAAAGTAGGCTACGAGCGAATGAGATAAATATACAGTATCAGGTGTATTAGGATAGTTACAAGGTTTATTATTTTTATCATATGTTTAACAAGCTCAAAGATTATTTTACATTTTAATGCAAAATATGACATTACATATTTAAGATATAATTATTATAACACATATTTATTATTCAGATTTAATGTTGGTACTTTAAAAAAATGACAAGATGTGCGTATGATAACTAAAATAGGAAACAAATGCTCTAGCTTAAATTTGATTTATGATCTTCAAAACTTCAAATATTTCCAACTCTATCTGTAAGAGCTTAGTGTTTAAATTAATACTAAATTCACGGCGTCACGCTTTTTCTTTTCCATCGAAAGAATTCACTAGTGACTAAAAAAGTTTCACTTCAACTGATGTACTGAAAAAGAAAAATTTAGGTTTATTGTAGTATTCTATTTATAATCCTAAGTATTTTAAGTCAATTACACAACTAATATCAACTAATTTTATGTTTTCTGCTCTATAATCTATAATATTATAAAATTTAGAAACGCATAAATTTTGGTATAAATTATTGAAATAAAAATCTAATTTTAATTAACTAGCTTTTGACGGCGGCTTCCTTCGCGTTTCGACGGATTCCGACCAATAACGCGATGGGAGCGCCATCTTGTCGGCTATATTCGTCTATCCCTAAGGAACACTAGGCACTTTATTTCTAGATAAAAGGTACCCAATGACCGTTTTTATAGCCCTGACAACATGTGTGCAAAATTTTGTGACGATCTGTTGTATAGTTAAGACGTGAAAGTATAACAAACAAATAAAGTCACATTTGTATTTATAACATTAGTTAGGATGTCTATCTTGAAATAAGGATACTTAAACAATATATTTATTTACTACTAGCTACGACTTCGTCCGCGTGGATTTATTTCGTGGGACCCTAAAAAAAGTAGCCAAGTTACTCCTTATAACATCAGCTATCCGCCAGCGAGTCTTGTCAAAATTGATCCAGCCATTTCAGAGATTAGCTAGAAAATTCAGACAGAGACAACAATGTTAAAAAAATATTTTTTGATATAATTACCGTGTATACTTTCACATGCTTTTAGTAAAAAGCTGTTATTTTGACATTAGAAACAAATACTTCAATTTTATTTATCTGTGTGTATAGAAAACGAAGTATTTAAATAATAAAACTACGTTTTAACGGTTTTCAACGAGGTAATTTATTTGATTTTTGTCATTCCGAAGTTTTGGTCACTTTTCAGTAGCCGTGATCACGGAAGACAAAGATGTCAAGTGTCAATTGAGTATTGTTAAAACTTTTATTTAGCTTACTGCCAACTTCTTAATTTGAATTATTAAGTTTTAATTTTTTTTATAGAACGAAAAAAAACGAAGTATTGTAAAGCTAGTTCAATATGACTGATCTATTTTGTCCTAACTGAAAACTTGTCATAGTAAAAGTTACTTTATCCAAAATGAACTTTTAATAGGTTTAATTTATTAACTTTTAATCGGTTCTCATCGCAGTTAGTTCATTTGAATTTGTCTTGTTATAAAGTTGTTCGATTTCAAGATTAGGTAAGTAGATTAGATTTATAGATATTTTGCCCGTGGCTTCGCTGGCGTCAATGTTGATTTTGTCTGACGACGAGCTCTTCTAGGCAACCTAAATTAAAAGAAATTCTTATTTAATCTGGCGATGTAGGTGGTGCGGGAAAAGGGGGCAATATATACTGTTAGTGCGGAATTTATGTAGCCACCCTCAAGAGCTAATATGATGTGTGCATCGGACCATAGTCGAAGTGAAATGATCTTTCGTCACTATGCCCACTCGCTTTTATATCCGATTAGCAATCACAGCTAGTCGTAAATAATTACAATAGCACAATAATAAGTGGTACTACTTGGAAAAAATGTTATTAACAATACATAAATACTTAAGCTAATTTATTTCATATTATTTTTAACTAATTTAATTAAGTTCTTTTTATTTTTTTATACTTATTATGTCTCATTTCCATACAAATTCAAAGACAGATATCAACAATTAACAAGTCTAATTTTTGCTTGACTTGCTAACCCTAACGTTAAAGTAATTATAGCCGTGAAGCCAAGCCGTCATGCTTAATTTGGAAATACATTCGTTGGATATATCCCGAAAGACTGGGGTTTGTACATTGTCGCCTTGTCTCCCGCAATGTTCACGAGAAATTTTATTTCGTCTTTGTGGACATGTTATTAAGTTAAAAATGTTTGTAATAGACTTGTGATAAGTTTATATTATACTTACTAGCTGACCCGGCAAACTTCGTACCGCCTCCGAATCATTTTTTTTCATATTTACTCACTCACCTTTTAAGCCTTCAAACCTTCCCTGGACTTCCACAAATAATTCAAAACCAAAATTAGCCAAATCAGTTCAGCCATTCTCGAGTTTTAGCGACACTAACGAACAGCAATTGATTTTTATATATAAGACTAGCGGTCCCGGCAGACGTTATCCTGCCCTGAAAAAATAAAACTATCTAGAACCCGATTCCAGCGCTTCCTACCTAGTCTAATTGTGAATCTAACCCCCCTGCTTCAGGTTAGAAATAAATTACACGCGAATCGGCGCTTTTTGGAAATTCAACCCCTAAGGGGGTGAAAAAAGGGATGAAAGTTTTCTCAAACTAGTGAATATATTTAATCTATGCGGGTATAACATTCCAAGTACACCAGAACATTAATTTACTAAGAGGTTTGTTGCAAGTTGGTGACGTGTAATAATTCAGTAAATCATGAATTCCCCTAACGAAGGTATTTTCCTTTCCTTCCCCTCATTGTCACTTATTTCAATACATTCATAGGGTTTCATAGCAATATTCTACGACTGTTTACATGGCTTCTTTGACCCTTTCTTATTAGGTTATTATATTATTAACACCAGGGACGAATTTGGCGTATGATTGCATATATCTGCTTTCTTGAACTCGTTTATGAGCAACTATGTTACATTTCAGTATTATAATACGTGTATTATTATTTTGAATTTAACTATATTAATAATGTAATAAAAAAAGTTTAATTTGTTTAATTATTTACATCTTTAAATTTACATTTACATTAAAAAAAAAATACAATTAATATATTATACACCTTAACTAGAAAAATATTATAAACTACTATGTACTTGGCAGTAGTTTTATTTTACTTACATAAAAACTTAACTTGGTTTTTTACATATAATATAAAAAATATAATAATAACAAAGAAACTAAGTCCATATAATCTAGACAACTGCCCAGCAAAACGTACAGGTGAGTCGAAGCCAACCCGATTTGAAGTAATATAATGAATAACACTTCCGGGAACATTCACGCGGGATTCCCGAAATACAAAGCATCGCATCACTTAAAAAAGGACTTAAGTCCTTTTAAGTGAAGTTAAGTGAAATTGTATTGAAAACAGCTAATATTTACCTAATTAATTTGTACCATATCCGGGAAAATTTCCGCGGAATTTCCGAGACACAAAGTATCGTAGGATTAAAAAAAGAATGTAAGCTATCGTTTTAGTGAAAGCTGTGTCAGAATAAGCAAATTTTTCTGCACCCGAACAACTTCATACCGTTCGCGGGAAAATTTCCGTAGGATTCCCGGGATAAAAAGTATCACACATTTTATTACATAAAATTTGCTATCGATCGGTGAAAAAATTGCATCGGTATTCCAAATTATTTTTTAATCTGGTAATTTTAAATATCTCCTAGAAAAATTTCCGCCGGGATTCCCAGGATAAAAAGTAAAGCAGCTTTTAAGTCTATGAATTTGCTGTGGACCAGCGAAAACCGCATCGAAATCGGCCCAGTAGTTTTTACGTGAATCCCGAACAAACAGAAAAACCGACAAACAGTCAAGAAATGTAAGAATAATTGCATGATCTTCTCCATCGTTTAAATAGTCTATTCCAGATGTTTTTTTAAATAGGATAGGACATAATTAAAATAGTGTCTAAATATTATTTCACAATAGGGGAAACTTCTTTTTCAAAGTTAACGTGATACTAATGAATGATATTATTTTGGGTACTACGGCGAGAATGTGTACGACAACATCATATTTTAAATGGCTGTAGAATAAGTAAAGTAGGTATAAAAGTTTGTTAAACTAACAAAATAATCGGTTCATTTTGGTATCATGTTAAAGGAAATTTTTGCACTAAATATTATGTGTTGTGTTGGATATAATTCCGGCACAGCAATAAGCTGAGTGCAAACCTTACTTACTCAAATTGCAGCGTACAAATTCTCAATTTAAGTGGGACACTCAGAAAGTTTTGCGAAAATAAAAATGTTCTATAGGTAAATATTTTTTTTATTATATCTATACAAAGTTTCACGCGTCTGAACCAGTATTCGAAACACTTTTTCCAGTCTGCGTCTGTGGCAGACTCTCGTTTACAGATTGCTCGAACGCTGACAGCGCATCTCCCGGCGACGAAAATTGTATCCCTTTGAGCTGATTTTTTATTTTCAGGAATAAAAAGAAGTCACTCGGTGCTAGGTCAGGGCTGTAAGTAGGGTGACCGAGGAGTTTGACCGGTGTGCTATCTACGAAGTCCCTCGTTTTGAGCGCGGTATGGGCGGGCGCGTTGTCGTGGTGGAGCAGTAGCCCGCGGAGCCCTGTTTTTGGTCGCTTGTTGCTCACAACAGAGAAAACTTCTGCCAAGCATTTGGTATTACTATTCGGCGTTGATGCTTCTTTGATTCCGTAAAGAAATTGACACCAAGTAGCCAGTGAAATTGAAAAAACTACCGTTCAAAATCTTCCCTTCGCTTCTAGATCGCTTCACTTTGGTAGGCGTTGATTCGTTTTGAAACAACCAAACCGTCGACAGGCGCTTCGATTCTGGATCGTATTGATAAATCCAGGACTCATCACCTGTAACGATCTCGGAAACACGCTGAGACGAGCCTGCTTCAAATTTGTTTGCATCGGTGAGGTTGTGCGGCACCCAGCGTGAAAAATCATAGCGCGAAAATGTTCCCGGCGCAGATCCGTTTTTCAATGAGACATGATAATTTAAATTAGGTCGCAAACAATGTGGAGGGAAATTTTGAAATTGGAACATATCTGTTTTTAGTTATAAATAATCATATTTTCAAAATCCTTCCTATATGGATGTATGTTTGTTACTCTTTCACGCAAAAACTACTGAATTGATTTTGATGAAACTTTACAATAATATAGCTTACACATCAGAATAACACATAGACTATAATTTTTAAAGATATAGTGTGAATTGTCCAAAATATAACGATTTTCCATCACCACGCGGGTGAAACCGCGGGGCGCAGTTAGTAAATTATAACTGGCTAGTCTCTCATACATAAAAACTTTTTGCGCAATACTTTCTGTGTAGCCTGGTATGTTAATTTTTTTTGAAATCATAATATGTAAGTAATGTACGTCGCTATCTATATCTTCAAATAAAGATTTTTCTTTCTTTCTATATTTTTTCCTAATACTTTACAATCCGTCAGTTTGAAGTTTACAAGTATCTGCTTTTATTCTTTACAGTTGCTTCGTAAAAGTGAAAATTGAACTCAACTCTCAAGTTAAACATCTGCTTTAGACTACCCGCCAAACTCGAACAAAGTTTTTGCGTTCGAACAATCTGTGGTGTGCAAATATTTAAAAGTCCGTCTTCGCTTCGTGAGTGACTGATGTATTTTTTTTCTGAGTACAACCCTGGTTTTAAAATTCAAACTTTATACCTTTTCATTACAAAATTTAGTCTACAGTACTCCGCAGTGTTACGTAAATGTGACAGTAGCTTTATTTGTGGTTTTGCTTGTTGTTTCATAGCGGCTTTAAGAATGAACCGATCTATAAGAAATTTGGTATAAGCGGGGCTGAACAATATGCCATATACCTAAATTTAATGCTTTAATAGCCATTAGTTGTTGAGAAAAATGACTGGACATACAAAGACAAACGGTAAGATGAACAGACGTGACGATTTTATAAAGATTACGTTTTAGCCAAAATTCCTACGAAACCATAGAAGTACATATTTACAATACTTTGTTGATCATGTAAATTAAATGTAGTAATGTAGAATGTGTGACACATATAAATAAATTGCTGTTGTAATAATCTATATATTAATACATGAAGCAAAAACACAGCAAAAACTTTGTACTCCTTTTTATGAAAATTACACGGACGGAGGAGTATGAAATTTCGCACACTTATAGTTTATATAAAGGAGTGCAGAATGCTAATTTTTTTTTTTAAACATGCATAAAAAATACATTAAATCAGTAAAAAAAAATACACATACTACCATGTATTTGACACATATATACTCTTTTGTTTACTGTTAAAGTCAAATTAACAGAAAGCCTTGGCGAAATCTGTGATTATAGAAGTATAGTCTTTGACAACAGAGTCTTAATAATGTTCAAACTTATAATTTAAATTAATTATTATGGTCTAATTTCGACCACGGGCGACCACTAGTAATAAATGAATGACTATTGTAATAATGATAACTTTAATAATATGATGTCGTCACATAATATATGACGAATGTAAATAAATGTATATTATAATCTTCCATTTAATAATTATGTTGTCAGTAAATAGTCGGTGTCGATAATAAATGTATAGTCTGGAGGAGATCACCTATGGCGACAAAACTGTCTATTCAGACACAATACACCTATTACGGTTCTGGCTTCAACACCTTTGGCCTTTTGGATAGTTGCCATCGACAACAACAACGACATTCACAACATACGTAAACGTCACATTAACAGTGACAGATAAAATGTCACTTTTACGAACTTTATGCCACTTCATTACTTCATTATATACGTTCAAATTCAAATTTTACCAGCATAATGATTTATTGTAAAAACGAATTAATACGAAAAACCTCTCAATTTTGGATATCCTCCGTTCCTGCGTCTACACTGTCCATCGCACTTGAATGTATGTGCAATAGAGTTATTCGTTCATAATTTTTATTAAATCAAGCTTTTTTATATGCTCTAAAAAATAGACTTAAACCAGCCAGGTGGTAGGGCATTTACCCGACTGGATGGCTGCCACCCCTGGTCTAGAGTATGCCGCCATAACAACCTTTAGTTGTGTTCCGGCATTAGTGACCAGGTTCCAGTCTCCCTTAAGAGAGCAACAACGCATTTGTAGCACCTTTGGTGTTGTAAATGTCCAAAGGCGATGGTAACCGCTTTCCATCAAGTGGGCCGTCTGCCTGTCTGCTGAACTCATGCAATAAAAAAAACTATGTCAAATCCACCATTTTAAAATTTGTCTCGTGATTTCTTTTACACAGAAAAAAACAATTAATTTTGTTTATATTTTTTTTAGTTTTCATTGTACATGTTTTTTAAATCTGTACAATGCATTTAGCTTAAAATACTTTTATATTAAAACTAGGATTCGCACGTGACTTCGTCCACGTTCGACGGAATAAGCTGATTTATACGTGTCCTAACTACTTGAAATTACTCCCGGGAAAAATTCTGCGGGATTCCCGGGATTAAAGTATCACAGATTTTATGATCGAGAATTTGTTATCGATCAGTGAAAATATTAGATCGGAATTCGATTTCTTTTTCAGCCAAGCCACTTTAAACCGCTCCTAACTATCAACGAAAACCGCATCGAAATCGGCCCATTAGTTTTTACATGAATCGCGAATAAACAGACAAACACAAAAAAATCTAAAAACAAAGAATACGCTCATAAATTTATAATATTATAGATTGATTTTATCATTTTCATTTATTCACTTAGACTGAACACATATGCAACTCGAAGTCGGCAAGTCTATAAGATTTTACCTAAACTAACAAAGACTACTTCAAAAAAATAGGCAGCTTTATTGCTTGCTAAAAGCGATCTAGATCTAACTTAATTATATAAGTGTTTTAAAGCACATTAAAGCCCTACAATCAAATGTGACATATTTATAACCCAACCTACCTTGACCTATAAACTAAGTGACCCAAAGGACACTTTGCCAAAGTACAAGCAACAAAGTTACAGACCGAGATGTCACAAGTCGTGACCGCCATTTCGTGGATCATCGCCCTTTACGAGATGCCTCCCTTCTTAACTGTCCGACCACGAACTAACTTCAAATGCAAACCGGATAATGCGGAAAGGATACGCATTAAAAAGAAACGTATTGTTACGAATTTGTGGGATGTGGATTTAAAATGCCATTGGAATTATCACAAAGTTTATTAGAATTAATACACGTAATCCACAGTTCTTACAAATATAATCGTATACAACAAGTCCTATAACGTAAAGCAGAAAATCATAATAATATAAATCGCGCAAAGTCCGTCGTTATAATATACTCGGTCCGAAAGTGTACTAGACCGCCTCGAACGCAGTTGAAACTCAACTAACTTCGTACCGACTGACCGACCTTATGTATTTGTAAAACAGACATGGCCCCAAGCAACATGCCCACTACTCCTTGGAATTTTGAACTTGTAGCTTTATGGCTTCTAAAAATGTGAATGAAATGCAAACAATAGAAAGGAAGGATTTGCGATGTCTTACCGAGAGGCGTGTAGAGGGATTAATGCGAACAATAGATCGCTTAAATTCGAAGGTGTAATAAAACACCTGTAAAGGATTAGTATCGGTTCGCAACAGTATATAAATATTTTGTAAGAAAATAGTTATAAAATTATTTTACGGTGGTATGTAAATGTTATTCATATCTCGCTCATGCATTACCTCATTTTTGAAGATATAAATTGAGAGAATTTGCCTACATTGTTCGGTAAGTATTCAACAAATCCTAACAATAAAATAGAAATGCTTAAATAAAACATTTTGATTGAGACAAGGTTTCATACTTAATTATTTTTACAAAAATCTTTCTATAATTTTATTTTAATGTAACATCGTTTCGTTAATTAATTCTTTTTGACGTCCTCTGTGGTTGAGTGGGCTAAGCCTTTACTGGCCGGCGTCACTACAACGCTGAGGCTTTGATTCCTGGCATGGTAAATTTTGTAAACGAACTTTCCGTTATTTGCTGTTGCTGTGTGAGTGTCTGGGATCGGTCCCAGAGTGGTCCATTGTGTTTTGCCCATAACACGAGCGTAGCTTGCTTAATTTGGGGATATACAATGTGTGTGTTTGTCTGCCGAGTATTTATTTATTAATTATTTATGACAAGTAACATTATTATTAACAAATCATATCTACAAACAAAACTTTAAAATTAAAATTATTTCACAATAAATATTTTTCATAAAAATACCCCTTTTTATTCAACCCGAATTGGAGTTATCGAGAGGGACCAACCAACCCGCGGCACAAGGAGAAGCTCACTCGCAGAGAGGGGTGAGACCAAGTAAACCAGGGCTGCGGCGTAGGCCACAGCCGGTTCCCGTGACTCTGGTATATAAATACGGGAGGAACACCGGGGTGTTTATTGGGTATTTTAGCGAAGTTAGCCGGCAAGTTGCACACTACACCACTGTCATATCCCCAAGCAGTCGGGTACCCGCAAATGGACTTACCTAGTCAAAAAAGTGGGAGACATTTTTCTACGCTAGCCTCTAAGTCCTAATACACACTATGCTGGATGCAGTTTTTTTATTGCATGAGTTTAGCAGACGGCCCACTTGATGGAAAGCGGTTATCATCGCCTATCGACATTTGAAACACCAAAGGTGCTACAAATGCGCTGCTGCTCTCTTAAGGGGGACTAGAACCTGCTGTTAGTGATAATATAAAACTGATTTCTATACGCATTACACGGTAGCTACTCACAAACCGCTTTGATCACTCGAAGCGCTTCAAAACGCTATAAAAGAAAAGACTTTGGTGCCAACTAAAGATTTTATATTTTTTAATAACTCAAATACAGCAGACAGGTTGACGGTCCACCTGATGGAAAGTGGTTACCGTCACCTATGAACGTTTGCGACCACGCACTGCCGGACTCGAAGACATTTTATGACCCCCTTTTTGAAAAACTCCATATCGTAGCGCTGTAGGAAAACCTCATCTGGGAAATCATTCCAAATCCTCACAGTGCACAAGAGAAACTTTGCGTACATGAGTGAAGTGGCTCATGGAAGTGAATACGAACGCCCAGCTGATGGCGGGCAATGAGGTGGTATAAAAAGACCAAGACACCATTCTGAACAGTTCTTTAGAACATTCCCTGTTATACAGTCGGTAGAATACGCATAGAGATGTGAAGTTTCCGAAGGCCAAGCGTATCTAGACCGTTTCTGAGTATGGGTTCATCGACAACGCGAACGGCTCTACGTTTAATACAGTCCAGAGAATGGGGTGCTCCAGCTTACATGTGTAGCAGTACTCCATATGCGCCTTCTCCTGGGCTTTATAAAGCACAACGCGTTGCTGCGAAGTGAAGTACTTACTTGGATTACACCATACCTAAATTCCTAGTAAATTTCCTGCATATTAATACTTTAGTGTCTATCCCAACCTTTACAATAATAGTGTTGGGACACAACTAAAATCAAACTAACTTTCATTTCAAACGTACCCTCACTGTAATTCGTTAAAATAATAGTTATTATTCAGCATTATGCAAACAGACAGGCTTTTAGGGATTTAACCTAGAAATTAAATTATGTTTTAAGTTCTGCGTGGCGGACACGTTGTTAGCGCGTTAATTTAGTACGAGCTTAGCCTTTATCGCTTGCTATAAAGTAGCGGTGATTTAATAATGTTATATTCGCTTTGATATTTCCTCCCTTTATATCTATACGAAGTTATTTATGAAACGAATTGCGTATTGTTGAAATTGGTATAGAACTGCATTTTTAGTTCCGTAGTCATTATTTTTACAACCTCACCGCTGGCCACCGACAGAATTTTCAGTGTTCACCTCCATTTTCTTGAGCTCCCACGCTTAACTAAGCAACGGTTCTAGGACGTTTATTCTACATACAAAATAGCGACTGGAGGAAACTTCCCGTCGAGATTTTCCCTCTGCGCTACGATATGGGATTGTTTAAGAAGGGCGTCATGACATTTCTTAGAGGATGACGGCAAATGTGCATAGGCATACCGTGTATTAGGAGGGTCGTATACGTGTTTACTAACTACAGGCAACAAAAAAGCAATTCTAATGTTTTTGTCTTATAAAACCGTCTGTCTTTTTATGCTGCAGACTTTTATTTATCAAAAATGTTACAGTAAATTTATGTAGTCATGTGGAGTGTCTTAGTCAGATCTTGTAAATCCATGACGATGTATTTCACTGATGTTTTTACTTATTTTATTTTAATTTATGTATTTTATAAAAGTTACAATATTTTTATAAACATTCCCTCACCAAACTGCAACGCAGTTTATCGGCAATGTTCTCGTGGATCGCAATTATTATATCTTATAACTATTGGTTTTATATAATTTTATGTATTTAATATTAGCTTAGATTACTCGCTTATGTACATATTTTGAATATGCTTTTCAGTACTTATCACCACACATACACCAAACCTCGTGACGTTAGCAGGAATATGATTAACGAACCGATATGAATAACATAAACCGGTTTTTACGTAAATGTAGGTACTTAAATAGTTATCTAAAAAACCTTTTAAAGTAAAAAAAATATTTTCACCAATTTAACATTACACATAAATCCTAAAAAGACACACGATGCTTTAATATCTTAGAACCATTTTATATTATCGCTGATTATCTAAATAACTACAATCTAGCTCTAGATGTAGATCTTGAGATAATCAGCGACACGCAGATATAACTGAGACATCTTATAGGGTTTTTTTATAAGCTATAACTATCGAACCGCCAAAACGACGTCCCATCACTAGTCATAAAGTATGGCCGGCAAGTAAATTGGGTCAAACCCTCCCCGAAATTTGATGTACTATACAGTTTTACAGTGTGACTAGATTATAATAAAGTAATAAAGTGAATCAAAACTATGTTAATGCGGACAAAGTTGGGCCTTTTATTGCGCCTGGTTGGCATAATTTTATTTCTGCCAGTCCGAGCTGAATTCATGTACCGTTCGCAAAATTCATTTTATTAAAAGATTTTTTTTGTAAGTGTGAATGAAGAATCAATTTTATATTGTCAATCGTTTTGCCTTTCGTGATATTATTTTGTTGCAATAATTGCGGGATAAAGTTTTTTCGAGAGATAGTTTGTCAAAAAAGGGAATATTTATACAATACTCATGTCACTCCGCTTCTTCTCTTCAAGCCACAACATGTTGCGAAGCGGTGCTGAATTAAATTAGGCTCCCATAGAGTAAATAATAACCATAAACAAAATTAAAACTAAATAATTAAAATGAACAAGTTGGTGATAGGCTAAATAAAACTTTAACAATACTAATTAACACCTGAAAATGACCTGGCATCTTTGTCTTCCGTGATCACGGCTACTGAAAAATTACCGCGCTTAAAACCGTTAAAACGTAGTTTTTACTGGGTATTTCTAAATGAAACTTGGCATAAAGTTCAATTTTTATAATGTAGGTGTAAGCATATTGGTGTTGTGAAGTTACAAAAATCTAATTAAATGAGACGTGGCTACGAGACACTTATTTGAAGATTGGAATTTTTTAGTGTCTTATAGAATATCGTTGTTCAGATGTTAAAAAAATAACGGTATTCCTTAATGTCCTTTTTATTAACCGACTTTAAAAAAGAGGAGGTTTGACTGTATGTTTTTTACGCGTTTTCTCCGTCAATTGTGGACCGATTGTCATTTTTTTATTTAAATGAGGTGATGCCATTGTCACTATGTTAGGATCTGATAAGAGGATTTCAGGGAAATCGAGAGCAACCCTTGTTGGAGACCGCCTACACTCATCGAAAGCAAAGTTGTTTACGAGTGCCAGTAGTACAATTTCAACAGGCGCTTAATATGTTATTTCTAAAGCTATTCAAGTATTTGCGCAACTAAAAAGTAGATTTTTTTAACTAAACCAAAGCTGACTTCAAACAAAAAATAAATATTTTCTACAAAATCATGAAGTCGGTGTAAAGTAAAACATACAAATTACTATGTTTTGCAGATTTGTTATTGTTTTTTTGTATTATACGTGGCATCGACTTTATGATGGAAAATATTTATTTTTAGCTTTGAAATCGTTTTTGTTCTTGTTATTTTTTATTTTATTTAACTTAGGTAATTAAAAACACTTACGTTGCTTTCTCTATAATTAAACTATGAAGTGATAAATTCTAAAAATCATAAGAGATAGAAAACAATGATACTCTTCTTGATTTATTATGTTTATTGTACAGGTGAACCAGCCATCCGGTCGAGGTATGCTCGTCTGATTGTCTTGGTACCTCCTGAACCTCCGAGGATATTAGAGGGACCAGTATTACGAGCTATAGAAGATCGGGAGGTCGATTTGGTGTGCGAGTCTTTTGGTGGGAAGCCCGCTGCTGAGGTAAGGTTCATTTCTTCTAAATTATGTAACGTTTTGATTTTTGAAGTGAAATTTCTATAGAATCGTGATGTGAAACTCGATGAAAAAGCGACACTAAAAGGAGATAAATCTCTAGGACTAAGCCTGCGAGGGAATGAAATCGAATTTAAACACTAATTTAATACAGATAGAGTTGGAAATGTTTTGAATTTTTATTGTTAATATTTCAAGTTTCGTATTTTAAAGCTTAAATATATATATGTTATAACGATATAATATATGAAATGTATATATAATATAATAACAGCCCATAAACGTGCTACTGTTGGGCTCGGACCACCCATTATAGGGGAACGGAGAGTATACCCGGCACGCTTGTCCAAGGCGGCTTGATAGGTTCGACACATCGGTTATCTCGACGTGCAGGTTTCATCACGATGTTTTCCTTCACCGTTCACCGTACTTACGCTACCACGACTTCAACATATGAAATGTGACGTCACGAAATTTAGAATTCCTCACACCCATTATCACACTTGGTTTTTTATTGCAAAGCACCACCACTACCAAATCACCAAACAAGCAGACGGCCCATGCAATGAAAACTGGTTACGGTCGCATATAGATGTTTGTAATAGGGCAAAACTAACGCGTTGAGTCTTCAGGATAGAATAGGAGGAAAGGGATAAACGGGAATGGGTGATAGAGGATTCAGACAGGAGAAATGGGATACGAAAAATGACGCCATCTATGGTTGAGCGGGTTAAGTCTTAGGCAGCCGAAATCAGTGGAACGCAGAGGTTCCTGGTTTGAGTACTGATATGATTGTCATAAACAAACTTTCCGTTATGTACTATGGCCTGGGCGTCTGTGATCGGCTTCAGAGTGGTCCGTTGTATATTACTCATAACACAAGCTTAATTTGGGGATTTACAATGTGTGTGTTGCCGGATCTATAGTATTATAAAATTCTAAGCATGCCGTGTCTGTACATTGAAGTTATTTTATAATAAAAATAAAACAACTGATATACACTATATAAAAGATGGAGAACACGATGCAGTTTTTTTAGATTTCTTGTCTGTTTGATCGGGATTCACGTAAAAACTACTGGGCCGATTTCGACGCGGTTTACGCTGATCGACAGCAAATTCCTATACTTAAAATATGACCTACGTTTTATTCTGGGATTCTCGCGGAATTTTTTTTGGTAATGCTTTAAAATGACCAGATTGAAAAAAAATCTAGTTCTAATGTAATTTTTTCACTGCTCGATAGCAAATTTAATGTGATAAAATGTGTGATATTTTGTATCCCGAGAATCTCTCGCGAATTTTCTCTGGAGCGGTTTGAAGTTGTTCGGGTGCATAAAAACTGCTTATTGCGACACAGTTTCCACTAAAACGATAGCTGTGGTACTTTGTGTCCTGGGAATCCCGCGGGAATTTCAAATCGAGCGTGGACGAAGTCGCGGGCATAACCTAGTTATATTATAAAATGGGAGAGCGAGAAGTGGGCCATCAGAACTTTCACTCATCGCAAGAAACACGATTAGGACAAGGCTAGCCGTTTCAGGCCGATGTTCTGTGAAAGTGTGGTACCACACCGATAGAGCCGGCCTTAAGAGCTGCATTCAAGATCGTGATTGCAGCTTGGCTCTATCATGTAGAAAAGCTTTAAACTACCAAAAGGGAATTCTTTAGTTTTCAACCGATTTCCAAAAGGAGATTCTTATTCGAATGTATATTTTTTGCATGTATTTTACCCAATTTCCTCGCCCATTTTCAATTGTTTTTCTTTGTTTGAAAAAGTACACTGCTGAAATGGTCCCATTGTTCGCAAGTCAGGATTTGATGAGTGGATCTCAGAGAAATCGTGAGCACCACTCTTTGATGAGCGCCGAGCGCCTAAATTTTTTCGAAAGGCTAAACTTGTATACGCATGCCGGTAGTACAATTTCTACAGGCGCTTCAAATAGTTGCTATTCAAGCAACTAACAAGTAGAAAAAAACATTTATTTTTCGAAAACAAAACTGTATTTAAGCTTAAAGGCAAAAAATAAATATTTTCTGGAACATGTTGAAGTCGGTACCAAGTAAAATATAAGACAACAACATAATTGTAAAATGCACCGACTTCAAGATGTTGTAGAAAATATCGATTTTTTTGTTTTTCTGTTTGAAGTCGGTTTTACTTTTGTTACTTCTTTTTAATTGATCATTACATACACTCTGACATGTTTGAGACGTTTAGACAGAATACATAATTAATTAATGGTTAATCAATACAGATAACATGGGTGGACAATGATGGAGGGGTGCTGACGCATGGCATTAATTACACCGTCGGAACATTGACTGATGGAAGATTCACTGCACGGTAAGATCGTCTTATATACTTTCCTTGATTACCTTTTAAGGTCCCTATTACCGCAAAAGGTTGAAAGTGGACTGCAAACGAAACAAGTTTTCGTTGGTATTTACAGATCAACAATTTAACAAAAAAAAAAAATAGAAATCTTCACAATAAAAGACGTAACGTGGTTTTCGTAATTTTTCTATAGTTATTTTAAGTTAAGATAAATTCACCAAATCACCTCCAAATTATTGACATGAAACCATTTTACACTCCTTAATATTTATCGAAACAGGATAAAAAATATATCTAAATCTTTATAAAACAGATGTTAATAATTGTTTTTCTTTAAATATTACTTTATTTTATTCACAATAAAATAATAATGCATCTGAAATACGACCGCCTCTATGGAATCCCCGTTATCGCACGAACAATCATCACCGAAAAATCCTCAAGATCGTTGACATTGCTATGAGCCTTAAGGTTTTCGTAACCATATTGGCAAAAACGGAAACATTATATAATCACAACGTCTGTTTTACTTTGTTTGTCAAAGTTTACCTATTTAAATATTGTGATATATTTAAAATAAATTATAATTTCACAACTTTATCGAAACCTTTCAAGGCGATGGAAAGAAGTCTTGCGTGACCAAAAGGTTGGCCTATATTTAGGGTGATGGATTAGTGTTGCCATATAACGGGTAGATGCGGCCAGTATTTTAGGAATCCTCTCCACCGACAGTGATCTGGACTTCTTTTTTTACTTGTAAATATGTTTATAATACTTTTCGAAGTGAAACTTCTTTAGAATCGTTGCGGTTTGAAACTCGATGAAACGAAAAAGCGACACTAAAAAGAGATAAACACACCAAATATATAGGACTAGACTAAGCCTGCGAGAGAATGAGATACAAGTTTACATTGTGCAGCATATATTATACATAGGTCCAATTTGGACCGAAATAAAACTGATAAAAAAAAAATTTTGACTAAAATAGTGAAAAATTGAAAGTGATACTTAAGAAGTTTATGTTGAATTATAATATGTTGACGGCTGTAGGCTAAAGGAATTATATTTATATTAATAAAAGTTAGAGAAGAGTTATCTGTGAGTATATTCTCCGAAGATTCACTTCTACTGCGTGTACTGCACACACACTTAATTTTTTTATTATTCAGATGTTGCAAACCCCACATGCTACACAAATTTTCTTAATCCATCCGCAACGTAATTAATAAATTTAATATATACATATACAATTTCCCAATAAAAAATAAAATTACAAATAATATATAAGTCCTAAATCGCTGTCGGTCGGGAACGTACCTAAAACGCTGGCCGCATTTCCGCGCTAAATGGCAACGTCGACACATCGCTCCAAGTACAGACCAGCTTTTTGGTCACGTGAGACCTCTATCAAACGTGATGATAGATCTCAATAAAACCGATAGGCTTCGGGACCCATGGCCCTAAGAAGGTTCGACACCGAACGCCACAAATACGTGTCCATTGCCAATGGGTGCATATTTGCGGCATGTTAGGCCCTCTTGGCGTGCGGCAGTTGCGCCAGCTAAAACGGCTGTCTGCCAGCTAAAAAGATGGGGCAACCATTGTCAACGCACGTCGCGTTCCACACTAATTTATTATTTAAGTCTTTTTTATTTAATTTGTACGAATTAATTACAAGATTATATATACAAAATAAATAAAATAAAAAACCTTAAATAATATTTTTTTTCTGTGAAAAGTAATATATTATATAATACATGTATAATATAAAAAACTGAGTCTATATGAATGAAAGGACGTTGTTCTGTTTATTAGAGGAGAGTAGGGCTTCAAATAAAATTGCAACGAGTCTTTATGATTTTTGCGCAATCGACTTATTGCGTTTTTGTAAAGCTGAAATTATTAGTTAATTTTTTGGTCTGTTTAAAGTTTATGAATGTGGGAACTTAACAAAAATAAATTGAACGATGAATTTTATTGAAAACATTCAATAAGCCTAAATCAGAGATTATATATATGAACGGAAAAATTAATTATAAAAAGATCTACTACAGTAATTTGTTTATGGTTCAAAAATTATGGCGATTTATTTAATTTACAAAATATAAAATCATTTATGTAATGACGGTACTAATATAATATTTTGATATTCCAAAGTACTAAAAAAGTATCTGTGATTATTCCCAAAGCTATTAAACCATTGCTCATTTCAGATCCGATATTATTAAATCAGTAATATATATTATTTATTGCCGGCTTTATTGGAGCCGAACGGTATTGCACGTGACGATGGTAGGCGTCCCGACGGAATGACTCTAATTCCCTGGCAGCGTGGCAAGCCTTTGGTGTCGGATGCGACTTGCGTAGACACGTTGGCCGCATCCCATTTACCAAACACGTCTAGATCAGCCGGTACAGCGGCGGAAACAGCCGAATCACTCTAGCGGCGCAAGTATGCAACCCTCAGTGAGAGTTATATGTTTGTGCCGTTTGTTGTCGAGACGCTTGGACCTTGGGGTCCTGAGGCCATGAGCCTCTACCAAAATTTATCGAAACGACTCATTAACTCTTCAGGTGATCAGAGGGCTGGTGCTTACCTCGGGCAACGGATCAGTATGGCGATCCAGCGAGGAAACGTAGCCAGCCTTCTGGGCACCTTACCCATAGAAGACGGTGATCTGGGCTCAGTATTCTACTTATAGTATTGAGGGACTATGAGTAGAATATAATACGTATAAGTTTTCTTGCATTGTATTCGGTTATATGTACTTTATTGTAATTATATATATATATATATATATATATATATATATATATATACTATTAAAAATAATTTTCCGTCGAGTAGTTTGGGAACTTTTTTCAAACGGACGAACATAACGATTTCCTAAGGATTAAGTGTTTGCTAAAACAAGTACAGAATCCTAAATACACACTTTTTAGTTTGTTTCATTAATCTTCTTCGATTTGTAAAATGATTCATATGGCGTTACTTTCAGATCGGTATTAAGGTTTCGACCAAGAAGACACCATCACAACCAGACCTTCACGTGCCAAGCCCAGAATACAGCTGACAGGGCATATAGATCCGTCAATGTTAAAATTCAAGTAAGATTACATACATTTTATTTGTGTTTTCTTTCATCTTCTCTTAATTATTTGGGGTCGGCTCAATGTCTTTTCCATATTCGTTTGTTCTGGCACACAAATCGTACGTCATGCTGCATACAACTCATCCATCTCTTTTCTGGTCTACCTTTACATTTGTACCCATCAATCTTCCAGTTTATCATTATTTTTGTCACGTGACTTTCATCCTTTCTCATTACAGGCACTACCTTGGTCTTCTTTCTCTCCATTTTTTAGTCACGGGAGCAACTTTTAAAGCTCCCTTTATGTATTTATCTCCCTACCGATTGTTTTAACACCATACATCCACCTCAAAACATTCTCATCTTAGCTGAGTGAAGAGAAATTATTAGAAAATTTGAGGAGCTCTCCTGCAAAAAAGCCTGGTACAATGCAAATACAAATATCTGAATTAGATCCAGTACTTTTCGAGAAATGAGGAAGACTGTGATATAATTATTATGTAGACAAACAAATAGTCAGACATATTTTATAAATATATATTTAGTTTTTATTAAAATGGCCTCGAAACCATAATAATAAAATAGTAACAAATAAACAGAACTAGCTAACTAAGCATAAACAAATTTTATCTAAAGGCAGAACAACAATATAACAATTAAGCCACAGCTAAGCCAGAAAAACCTAAGGCTGAAACATATCTTAATTCCAAATGGTACAAACATAAATTACTTCTTAAGCCCCGCTTCCAATAAACGGATATAAAGAAAGCAAACGAAATAAGGAAACAGAGGAGACGCGGAGAAAAAATCAGGTTCACAATTTTTGTACAGTGAAAGGCAAAAATATATAAAACCCTTATACTGGTTAAATATTATCCTAATCATGTTTGTGAAAAACAGCCAAATAATATTAAGCATAATCTTAGAAAAAGATGTACCTAATAAAAATCTTTAAAAAAAGTATCGTAAAAAATCTCCAAAACGCAAACGAAAAACACACATGATAACTAGATAATGCCAGAAGTCATTCTTGTGTAACTTTATGAAGTTTAAAAACACGTTTTTATGCATAAATCTGACTTCTTTTGGAAATATGTTTCAGTTTAGTAAAATGTTGTATTTTAAAGCTTTTCAAAGCTATGTTTTTTTAATGGACCAAAGTGATTTGCAATAATCTTTGTCTATAGTATAGTCTATTATGTTATGAAATAGATACTTTTTATCCAAGATTAGATATAGTGATGCTAAATTTGAGAACTTGTAAACTTTGGTTTTGTCTATAATTATACAAAAATAATATAAAGGGTACATGTAAATAAAAAGTTAGGAATATGCTGGCATAGCAAAAAATATTCGCAGACGCTATTTTATGACTGCATTTTACAGAAAATTTATGTGAGGGATAACATAATATTTTCTTAAGTTTTCGCGACTTGTATATATAATAAAACTACGTTTTAACGGTTTTAAGCGCGGTAATTTATTTGATTTTTGTTATTCCAACGTTTCGTCTGACGACGTTGACACTTGATACCTTTGTCTCCCGTGATGACGGCCACTGAAAAGTGGCCGAAACGTCGAAATAACAAAAATCAAATAAATTACCGCACTTAAAACCGTTAAAACGTAGTTTCATTATGAGGGATAACATGTTTATTTATACCGCTTCTATCAGGATCTTTGAGGTAGATCCATTAAATGCTAAGATGAAATCGTAAAGGTGCGTATCACTGGCCGTGCGGTCGTGAAAATGGGACGTTAACAGTAGATCATACAATTCTTTAAATTCAAATACAGAAAGTTAGTTAGTTATGTTGGGCCGCCGATGTATACTTTGCATATACATATAATAGAATACATATTTATAAGCATAATATAGCAGTAAATATTTTTATTAATAATTTATGAATTACATATTTATAAAACTTGTCATGAACGTATATTTTTGCCTTTGACTGTACATTCCCCTCAGAAAATTCGCGGAGTCTGCTCATCGAGACTTCCAGTATAACACGACCTTACCTTTTTCGGACGTTTTCCTTTAAATTGAAGGCATTTTTGTCAAGTTAAGAGATCAGATAAACTGGTTGTAGATTTATACTGGCGAAGTGAAAATAAGACCGCTGTGCGCGCCTTAATTTCGTGACGATGCGTGGTGGATGTGTCAGCAAATCTGTATATCATGGAAGGTTTTTTCTGCGCTACCCCATGTCGTGTTTTAATGCCTTAGGGGGAATTCTGCCTTTTCACCTGAATTTAGATTTATTTCTGCGATAATTGTTTTCATAAAAATTTGATTGATAACTCTGTAGGGTAGAAGTACATTAGGCAAACGTTTGACCAGGTACACCGATCTAGGCTCCACGTCTGTAACTTTCACAAAAAACAATGCCAGTGCGAGTCAAAATCCATTCGCCGACAGATAGATGGTCAAATGTGTAGTCTCTAAAATTCACAGTAAATCAGTCTCGGTCAAATAAAGATTGATTTAACACTGAGCCGATATAATTTATAGACTACCAGAACTGTCAAGAGTTACGATTCCGATTCGATTGCCAATTTGAATTACAAACTCGAGGCCCTGGGTACATCAGAGCCCATACATTTTATATAGCGTTATATAGAGTTTTACATTCACGCCATGCGATGCAATGCTACGTACGCGATGTCGATCTAGCGATCCCAAATTTTGTTCCGATGGTGCAGGCGTATGACAGTGTGTATATAGTGTAGCTCTGTCTCAGACGTCGGACCCGTAATTACTAGAGCGCCATCTGAAAAATTTAGTTGACGACGGGAAAAATTTGCTACAACCAGAGTATACGCGACACACGCTTTTGACGCGCATGGATTTGAGTGCAAATCAACCTTTCACGCGTAAGACGTCACAGATATGTGTCTCGGCCTCATATAGACCTGTCTTTATTATTTATATATACAACAGGTGTGACATATAAATAGATAGATATGAACATAAGTAGTATGCTTTAACTAAGCATTTTTTTACTAAGTTTTTTTTTATTGCATGAGTTCAGCTGACAGGCAGACGGCCCACTTGATGGAAAGCGGTTACCATCGCCTATGGAAATTTGCAACATCAAAGGTGCTACAAATGCGCTGCTGCTCTCTTAAGGGAGACTGGATCGCATTACACTGAACTGATTTAAACTTGAGTTTCAAACTATCTGCTTTTGAATCTTGGACGTGAATCATGCACCACTTAGGTAGTTTCCTGAACTAATGCGCATATTATTACAATTGCCACATGCTGAGAGTGAAGGAAAACATCTTGATGAAACCTGCACATCGAGATAACCGATATATTAAACCTACCAATTCACCTTGGAAATTGTGCCAGTGTAGTGGATGCACTTACCGCGTTTAGTTGTAGATAGTTTTATATTATATTTGCTTAAAATATACCACGATCCTGGTTACCACACGCTCGGGTTTCCAACTCAATTATTTGCTTATACATTTCTTAGATTTCATTTCATTTCTATTAGAAACTTTCCCAATAAATAAAACTTGTATTTTAACCTAATTCTCATAAACAAAAGTAGGTGAAATCCAAGGTCAATCTTTTGGCATTTGGCTTTTGAGGTTTGACAAGTGCTACCTTATGAAAAACATAGCAACAACATTCTTTTGATCTACGCTATGTTTACTATTCATGTTTCATCATATTTTCTAATCATAAAATAAATTATATATAATTATCTATTTCAATTTTCTTATTTATTTAATTAAATTTAATTTATCAATTACATAATGATCTACTTTTGTTATTGTTAATCAATGCCTATATGCCTATGTTAGCCAGGACGTAAGGATACGACTAACCAATGAGAGATTTGTATAAAACTCGCTCTCATTGGTGGGATTTCAAAAATGTAAAAAAAGACACCGGTTTTGAATTCAGTTAAGAGGATACCATTTTGTACGACAAAAAGGATACTTACTAAAGTGCAAATAAAAAGTCAGTTTAAGATCAAAGTTATATTTATTCAAGAGCCTTACATTACAACTATAACATCATAGCACACTCTTCAGCAGGTATATCGATCGACGCGTCAATGTTATATGCCGATGATTAATCTTTGGAGACAATCTCACTGACAACCAGACCAGACTAAATAAAGGCGAAATTGTAAAACTGAAGTTAAGAATAACGACTTCACTTGCACACTTTTCTAATCAACTCCCAAAACTTTTTTAGCGATTTCACCAACTTTCACGTTCTAAGTAACCTATATAAATGTATGAAAGACCAAATTCCTTCTGGTACCTCTTAAGATATAAAATTATGCAAGCAGAGCAAACTTCCAGCGATAAACCTTGAAATAATGTTACTTTAATCGTCGTCTCGAATTATCTCATTTTTGCTGAGCTTTAAGCACCTTGTTATGTGAATTAAGACGCACTGTAAACTTGGCGGATTTCAAGTTATTCGGAAGTTGGGCACTTATATCAAATTTAAAATTGTTTATTCAAACCAAGTTCTGTTGGATAATATTTTTAACTTATTAGAAAAAAAGGAGGAGATCCTCAATTAGTTTTGTGAATATTTTTCTATCTATATTAAGTCATAACTTTGGTTCTGAACCTATTTTGCGTTCAGTTTAGTAGAGTTTCAGCAAATGATACTTTGGAGTTTGGATTCCGAAGATATAGCAGAAAATCCCTTGAAATCAGGCTAAAATGTGAAATTTTTGCGATTTTTCAGCCATAACTGTTTCTGGGCCGATTTTGGTTATTATTTTTGCGTTCGACTCATTATAGTTTCAAAATGATCATAAATTATAAATTTAATTGGTGTAAAATCTTGTGTCTTTCTTTTGTATTTCTGAACCAATTGATTGATGATTTTTCTTGCGTTCGATTTACAGCACCTTTATAGTAGTCTCGTATAAATTACATTGTTTTCGGACTTTGGGTTTTGAAGATGTAGCGAAAAATTCATCAAAATCGGATAAAAATGTATCGTTTTTTTTGAGATATGACATTCATAACATTTTTGTTTCTAAACCGATTTTTTTCAAAATCGATCATACTTTTTGCATTGGATTTAGTATATTGTTACGACCGACAAAGACCAATGTACCCCTGCAGTTTATTACCTTTTCGGCATTTGGACTTCTTTTGTTTACCTTATGTTTAAAATTTGTAATTAGAAAACAGCCTATTGTGTATTGTACTTGTTTGTGGCCGTTCGCAGGCATAATTACGCAGGTGTGCGGAGAGACGTTTTCTGGGAAATTGCGTCGACGCGCTTGCCAGGTAGACATATTGCATCGGTGCAATATATAGCAATAGCCCAATGGGGACATCGGCAGTCTAGCGATGGTCACAAGCGAGACAAGACGTGTGTACATTCGATAAACTATATAGTGACGGACTTTGCGCGTGTTGTTGAATCGTGTATTACGTTTGTACTGGTTGTATCCAGTTATATTTGTACCTGTGTTATACGTGTTTGTATAGTTCTAATAAATTCTATAGTAATTCCAAACGGCATTTTAATTCGAGTCCCGCACTCGTAACAATATCTTCAGAATAGTACCGTATGAATTTCATTGCTATTAGACCTTGAGTTCCGAAGATATAACAGAAAACTACTCGTAATCCAATAGAAAACGTATTGACAAACATTGTTATGTTTATGACAATTATAAAACGAGTAGATACCTAATTAAGATCAATAGCGTGCTGTACTAGACTCAATTACGACTAGGAAAGCGTACAATGGAAAAATGCTACCTGTTGACATCAGACGATGGGCGTAATCGTTTAATTAAATAATTTTCGTCAAGCACTGATACCAATCGGACTTTTAAAATAACGGACAAAAATGTAAACCAAAATGCACGAGCCGTGTCGTGGTAGCGGCCGGCGAGTGCAAGAACCAACTGATATTCCAGTGAAACTCCATTAATTCAAATTCAACGGCACTTATTAGAGATCCTTAATAATTATGTATATTCGAGCTGCACTCAACAACGTTTTCTAAATACGCTCCGTTTCATCAGCTATCGTTTCCGCTTTCGAGAAGCTATCTTATGAGGGATACCATATATGTAACGTAAAAGTGTAAAATGAAAATTATCTAACAAAAAACTAAAAGGTGAGTAACTAAAAGGCAAAAAAGAGAATGTTCCACAATATTTTGAAGTCGGTGTCAAGCAAAACATAAAAATTATCATATACATTGTTACAAAAACAAAATATTTTATCCCTGCAGAAACGGAGAAAGAATGCAGTTTCCTGCGGCTGAGCGGTCTGGTGATACGGCATTTGCTCGACTAGATGGCTACCACCTCTGGTCTGAAGTATGTCACCATAACAACCTTGAGTTGTATTCCGGCATTGGTGACCAGTTTCCAGTCTCCCTTCAGAGAGCAGCAGCGCGTTTGTAGCTCCTTTGGTGTTGCAAATGTCCATAGCCGATGGTAACCGCTTTCCATCAAGTGGGCCGTCTGCCTGTCTGCTGAACTCCGGCGATAAAAAAATAATATAAAATAAATTAGAAAATGTAGTAATGTTTTTGTTTTACTGCGCACCGACTTCAAGGAGTTGTAGAATCTATTATTTTTTTGATTTTTAGTTACCTACTCTTGAAGTAGGTTTGTTTTTTGTTAGAAGCATTTTATTTAAGAAAAATTAAATACCAATTGAAAATACTACACAACAAAACATGACCCATAAAGTTCCAAAAATAACTTGTATTGTTTAATATGTATGTTTAGATACAAAAAGTCGCAAGAAATATACCAGCTTTCGATGGATTCAGTGTTGGATTTTATGAGAGTAATCGTCAGGGAGATTACAAAAACATCTTCCCCATATCAGCGAATGGCCACCAGCTTAACTTGTTTTAATCGTCACTTACGATAGACGCTTTGTTATTTAATGCCTTGCATTTGAGGAGCTTCGTCTAGACATACGGCCAGCCCACATCATGGCGGATTACACTGATGCTTTATTTAATCGACGAGATTATTAATTAAAAATAGGTTTTAACGATTTTGAGCGTGATATTTTATTTTAACGTTTCGGCCACTTTTCAGTAGCCGTGATCCCTGAAGACAAAGTGTCAATGAGTAATGTTAAAGTTATTATTTAGCCTACTCTCTGGTTATTATTTACTCTATGGGAGCCTAATCTAATCAGATTATTACTAAATACTACAGAAGTAGATATATTTCCCACTCTTTTAATATTATATACCTATAAAATTACATCATACATTACAATTATTGTACAAAATTATGTATACCACTATTACTACTCCTAATCAACAATATTCCTGCCACGGGTGGTCTGGAAGAAAGAAAGAAAGAAAAACTTTATTCGAAGAAATCGCTTTTTAGCGATGAGACCGCCCTTTGTACACAATTAGAATAATACTAGTTCGTAAGTTTTCTGTAATGGTGTACATTAAAGTGTTATCTATCTATCTAAAATGATTAAAGCTAAGCATGTTGCAGAAGAGTTTCTTGCGCTGCTTTTTCTCTTCAAGCCGCAACATGTTCCGAAGCGGTGGTCACATGATTGTAATAGTAGAGCCTTTGACTCTAATAGGTTCATGTGTAAAATGAACAGTGGCGGAATAAAAAGTTCGTTAGATTTCAATTGATTCATTTAACGTTTCGCGAGGATATGTTACCTTTTCAAACTAAGTTACAGAATAGACTGTTACACAGAAAATTATGTTTAACCGTTAGACTGACAATAAAGTTTAAAATTAAATATATGAAAGTTATTTGATTTTCTTTCTTGTCTAAGGAGATTGTTTAGAGATGTTAAAATATTTTTATTGGTTTTAATATTTATATATAGCATGATAAAACTGCAAATTCCTAAAATAAGAAAAATATTTTTTTTGTTTCAATAGCTTTTGAACTAAGGGTGGACAAACGAAACTTTTGCCTGGACAATAGAGTTCTTTGAATGAGGTAACGAAATAGCCTATTTAAGTGTGATAAACACCAAACCTCGCGAATATATGGGTAAAACCAAATTAATTAAAAAAACCATGTTTCTTCAATAATTTTTGAACTGAGGGTGGAGAAACGAAGCTTTTACCTGGACAAAGATGGACTAACGATGAACAAACAAATGATATATTGTTTGGTTAAAAAACTCAGTTGGAGGTGCCAACTTCCCAAACAATTTTTTTTATAACTTTTGAACCAATGATGGGCAAACGAAATTTTTCCTTGGCAAACGTGGACTAACGATGGACAAACGAATGAGATATTATTTGTTTAAAAATTCGCAATTCGGGGTGCTAACTTCACAGAACTCACTCTAGGTAGAAGCTCTACTTAGGGGCGACACAGATGTAGTATCTACGAACTATTTGCTGTGGCACCCCGTAAAAGCACGGGAAAAAGTCGCAAGTTAGATTTAGTGCATAGTCTGACAGTCAAGTTCCCCGGGGTCTCCGCTCGGAGGTCACGTTGGAATACGGTTGTTCAGGAGTCCCATCCCTCGGTGTCCTCCCCCCAGGCCCGAGGATACTGTCCAAAGATATTCACTGAGTTATCAAAAAAAGAATGAAATAGAGAAATGATATAGGAGAATGGAATAAGAGGATGAAATAGGGAATATGAGATAGAGGAAAGGGGATGTGGGCAATTGGAACTCTCACTCATTATGCGAAATACCATTAGCTCTAGGGTAATCGTTTCACAGACGGTACGCCACTTAGTTATATCTTACTATTAATTTATTTACCTCCATACTGGTTAAATTTTGGCATAAATTGCGTAGTAAGTGTTAGATTATTGTACTATTGTAACGAGTTTATTTACTGACAGAATAAGAATAGTGGGTAGTTTGTATCCATTACCCCACTACTACTCGTTTCATCATGGTCCGAATGTAAAAGCGTACAGACAGAACGACGAGACACCATTCCCATTCTATTAGTAGGGTGCAGAGTCTCACTCCGAGTTTGGTCCTATTCATATGTTGTAGTAGCGTTGTAGGTTGTCTAATTATTGTGCAAGAAGTGAGACTTGGTTAAATGGGCTCTTTTAAGTAATGTCAGTTTTCTACCATTCTCAAGATATAAAAGGAAAATAAAATACAGGAACCGGCTGTAAATTGCCTGTCACCGTTATCAATTGTCCCAAATATGGCTTTATACTTATTCAATAACTCACCGAGTTATTGTTGCTTATGTATGATTTTTATCGTAAATAGCTGGTTAATATTAAACGGAGAAGAAAGAATGCAATGAACAGTTTAAAAATAACCTTATAATTTAATTTACATATTTAACTTCATACAGCAAGGTTGTGTTATTTTAATTTTAGCGTTCCGATAGTGACGACCTTTAGATAAAATTGGACTAATTAGCGTTGACAAGGAAAAAATAAGATTCTTATTGCATGTGTTAAACACTTCTTTAAATATTAAATAACTAAGCGGACTGTAAATAATAAAATAATAAAAAACTGCACGTGCGTAATATATGATGATTTCAATGGAGGGAAAGTATACAGATAATAAAAATAACAAAAGCACATCAATGCTCTTAATTCAAATATTCATTATATTTGGTGGCCAATACTATGCCGCGCCAAATAAATAAAAACTATTTGTTGAAGATTCCAGCAGCATGAGGTGAGTAGATAGGCAGACGCCCCACCTGATTGAAGGCGGTTACCATCGTCTATGGACATTTGTAACAACATAGGTGCTACCAATGTGCAGCCGGAATCGTAGATGAAGCTGAAACCTAGCCACTAATGCCGGAACACAACTCAAGGTTGTTATGGCTGCTTACTCTAGACCAGGGGTGGTCACCATCTAGACAGGCAAATACCCTACCATCTGACTGTGGGTTGTTTTGTTGCCTCCTACGACAGGCCGCCTAGCCGTAGGATTGTATTCTTTCTCCGTTCATCATCATCCGAGTGATAAGGTTAAATACTAAGCATTCGCTTTGAAGCCTAAGGTCCCCTTTCCGACTTTTTCTTCTCTACCTCGCGTGATCTTTAGTTTCATATTTGTTATTATTTACAGAAAAATCGGCGCTTTGTTTTCATGCTCTAGGTAGTCTGTGTAAAATATGATGCGGCAATACAATAACCACTATTCAACATGTACCTAAACATTCATTTTTTTGCCTTACTACTAGTTAAATTTCTCATAAATTCCATACATGTAAATTTCTATCTAAGGTAATTAAGGTTAACCTAGCCATTGGTTGAAATATAACAATACTTGTACGGATTTTATGTGAAGTTATAACCTTGCATTGTGTTTCTCTTTTACTGACCATCATTTTTGTTTTAGGTACAGTATGCGCCAAAAGTACGAATGTTTATAAAATCATCGACAACTACAAAAGGAAGAGTGCACGAAGGTGACACTATGGTTATTGGTAAGCAAGTTGTTAAATTTTGGATATTCCTAGCTAATATTATAAATGCGAATCTGACGTTTGTGACGTTTTAACACCTTTACGACTTACTTACTCTTTCGTACAAAAACAACTATTAAAACGCTAGTGATCGACCATTCTGACGATATTGTAATAGCAGAATTGGGGCCTTGAATACAGTTCACAAAGTAGTACGTACAGAAGAGAGGGATTAGTGTTCCGCTCTCCCTCGGCCGCTATCGGGACTCGGATGCTTTGTCCCTCGCACTACAGAGTGTTGTAAACGGTAAAATTTGACTGGACTACTGACTAAAGCTTCAAACAATATATCGGATGCGTCCGCGCACAGACAATACTAGAAACGACTGATCCATCCCAGTGGCTCTCCCCTACATAATCGAAAAATAAAGAAAATGTATGGAAACTACCGCCATCAAGAGAGGGAGGGCGTCAAAAAATATAAGTAGTTTCCATTTAGTGCGCTTAAAATGGCGCTGTACAATAGCATTGAATAATTACAATGCGCTGACAAGATCTTAGCAAAACGTAAACCACAAGTGATGGCCATATTTGGTGATTCACTCATACGTTTATTACTTTCTTGTAACTTTTGGTTTTAAATTATCAAGTGCTTTATTTTATGCTTTAGTTTTTAAACTATAATTTTATTTTGTTTTTATTCCAATTTAGAATGAGTTAAAAGTGCCATATAGTGGAATTTATAGGAATATAATACCGATTGAGATACCATCTATCGGGTGAGGTGTGGATGTTTTAATATTGTTACGAATTTGTAGGATATAAATTGGAAAATGCCGTTGTAATGATCACAAAGTTTATTAGAAGTATACACACGTAATTCATAGTTGTTACAAGTATAGCCGAATACAACAATACCAAACCGCAGAGCAGAAAATTGTTATCACATAAATCGCGCAAAGTTCGTCGTTATAATAAAATTACTGGCGTATTTCCCGACTGACCGACCCTCATCCATTTGTAAATTAGACATGGCCTCCTAGCAACACGCCACCCACTGGTTTTTGAAATCGTTAAATAGTCAGCTTAAGAAGAATTCGCATGAAATACCAACAGAGGAAAGAAGGTTTTATCACGTCTTACGGCGGCGTGAATAAAAATATTAGCACGAACAATAGATCACTCAAATTCAAAGAGTAATAAGACACCTGCAAAGGAATAGTGTCGGCTTGCAATAATATTTTATGCTAGAGAGGCTCATCTACTTTATATAGGTATAACTAGCGGTTCCAGTAGACGTTGTCCTGCCCCAAAATAATAAATATCTGGAACCCGATTCCAGCACCATCTACTGGGTCTAATTGTGACTCTAAACCATCCCCGGACCCAATCCGACACTAATCTTTTTACACTATGGGTTATATTATTGAAGTTTTTTGTTAGGAATCTCTAGTTTTTTCTAGTGATGAATATACCTTTATTAATTTGCGATAAAGTAGCATTCTAATGGTGAAAGAATTTTTGAGATCAGACAAGTAGTTTTAAAGTTTATTCGATACAAACATACAACAATTCAAATCTTTCAACTTTGTAATATTATTATTACCAAGGACTGATCAATGTGCACAGCAGAACCGTGACACACTCCACATTACTATGTAACATCCGAACACTCGAGGTCACGTCCGCGGCTTATGTCTTATAGTTTGCATATACCTACTTCTATGTACAATTGTACTAACACTATCCAGACAGCTATCATCAAGCCACGCCCCTCAGCTGCTTCCGAAGCCTACGACTTATAGTGTGATCGCAGCTTGACTTTTCTCAAAGCGCCCTTAAGTTTTCGCGTACGGTATATCCACCACATTATACGTTAGATTGGCGCGTTTCACACGTCAACTCAGTACTTCTCTTAGGTCAGCATTTGAAGTCACTTCTCTAAAACAAGACGCGAGTGTCTTAGCTGCTACCAGGACTACGTAAGCAAAAAGAAATGAATGTAGATTATTTTTCTATACGCAGGTTGCCAAGGAAATGCTAATCCGAACAATCTAACGTACAAATGGTTCGTGAACAACGAACAAATTGTTGGAGATATCAGAAATGAGTTGGTAAGTATTTCTTCATTTTCAACATTTGTTACTTTTATAACTATGTCTGCGACTTTGTTCTCCTGGACAAATGCCTATCTATATCTTTCGGACCCTGCAAAATATCGAAATGGAGTACTGTACAAAAAAGTCTATGTATAATATAAATAAAAATCAATGTTTGTAGGTTTGTCCTCAGTGTGTTCCTAAATCATTGATAAAATTCTGATGAAACTTTAGTAGGGTGTTGCGAGGACGCCCGCGACGATTTCTGGCCCAAATATCTTTATATATAAAATTGTTCTGTTCGTGTGTATGTCACTGAATTTTTTGTGTGTGTTCAAGTGAAGACCCGGTAGGTGGCACTGCTGAACTCCTCCTGAACAGTGGGACCGATTGTGATGATTTTTTTTGTGTGTGTTCAAGTGAAGACCCGGTAGGTGGCGCTGCTGAACTCCTCCTGAACAGTGGAACCGATTGTGATGTATGTTTTTGTGTGTGTTCAAGTGGATTAGAGAACGGTTTAGATTAACAATTAGTCCCGGTAGATGGCGCTGCAATCGGATTCTAGATTTTTATTTTTTAAGAGCAGGACAACGTCTGCCAGGTATAGCAAGTATAATATAATTTTGCCAATGGTTCTTTTTGTACAATGAATTTGAAAATCAGTAAAAAATTGAGGATCTATCGTTTGACGTAACTTCACAGAAGTTGGTCCTTATAAGCTACACTATTTGGTATAATAATACAGATGTGCTTATTTTTACTTTGTGTTGAGACTCCTTTGAGTATCTTTCACTAATATCGTATAGTTTAGGATTTGGCCTTGAAGGCCCACTTGAAAAATTCAACCTATATAACATGGATATGTATTAACACGCGAATTTTGTTAAAATAATAATAATATATTTTATTTGATATTGGCCCTGTCTTCTATTACATTTTTTGGGGCCCATGTAGGGAGCCGTTTGCCGATTATTTTAGCTACCCGAACATCGAGAGGGGCAGACGCCAAGTCCCCACATTGCCAGACCCCTAGTACTACTAGCAGATCACCCCAATATTCCGGTACTTTTTGTTCTCATTTCCCATCCTACTCTGGCCGGGGCTTGTCTTTGGGTGTAATATTATATGGCGTTGACAGGGATAATTGCCGGTCAGATGCACGCCACATTTAAATTAAATTTGCCAAGGGGCCTCTATGCATTGGCCTCCCTATGACCTCAAGCACGCCCTCCAAAAGTCCGGGGCATTTTTATGCCTCGTGGTCTTTACAGACATAATTTTTGTTTTACAAAGTTACGTTTACAGTTCAGAAGAAATATAGTGAAAAAAAAAGCGACAATGTCGTATAAACTTATAATTACATATATAAATAATTAACAGTAAACTGACTAAGGAGCTTGCTTGCTATCTATCCCTTTCTAAACATCTATCTATCTCGAATAGTAGACATAAGAAAGTAATAAATAAAAAAATAGAAAAGATAAAAAACGATCTCTGCCCTGAACGAAAGCGGAAGAAGGCGAATATAAAAAAAACATCTATCTATCTATCTTTTCCTACCCGCACCTTCTATTCTAGAACTTTCATACATCGGCTACCCCTTTCTAAAATGTATCTGTCCTTTTCTTTTCCTTCCAGAATCTTATACATATTTCTAAAAGTCTTGAGACTGGCTTACGCTGCCTGTTCTACCCTCGGTCGCTACAATACGTTTACAGTCAAGGAGAAATACAGAGCAAAGAAAAAAACAAAAGCACTACGACTATGTCAAAAAAAAAGTAAAAAGGTTGATATCAAAAAAGGTTGCTTTCAACATGTACAGAAACTCTAAAGAAGTAGAAAAATAAAGACAAACACTTAGAAATTCTCTCTGTTAGCGTCGAAATAACATCTTTACTTATTCATAAATCAAGGCAAACCAAATTTTAAACATACATGCACTACGTGAGCTAACTTCCCTTTTTACTCAACAAAATCGCTAACTTTTAAAGTATGTACATGAATATTGTAATTTGTTGTAGTTTGGCCTCAAAAAATACTTTTGACAGTTACAGATATTAGAGTTAGAGTTATTAATATTGTGGCGACCGAGGGTCGAACTTTCTAGCAGCGTAAGCCGGTCTCAAGACTTTAAACGAAAGTTCTAGAATAGATGCTTCGGGAAGGAAAAGACAGAGATAGATAGATGTTTAGAAAAGGATGGATAGTAAAAAAAAAAATAACGAAAAGATGATCGATATTATGGGTTCCAGAAGATTCTTCCGGGTATATAAGCAGCGTAAGGCGCACCTACCGGGCAGTTGAGTTCAGTTCAATAAAGCGAAGCAACAACTGCGATACGAAAAAGTTGGAAGAGAAGTTTAATAGGAGACAGTGACGAGCTTAGTGGTGAATTTAGTGCAAAGTTTATTGGACAGTTTAGTGAATGGAGAGCTTAGCAAAGTTTAAAAGGAGGTTCAGAAGCGAGCTACGCACGGTAAATTCGGAGGTGAACACCTCAGTAGCCGGAGGTGGTCTACTCAATATCGGCGACGGTATTGTGAGTGACACATCTTATCGCCGGGATAGTGCGTTATTAGTTGTGCGTGTAGGGGCAACCCTGCGGAGAGGAATCATGTACGGCTGTGTAAGTCAATAAAAGCGTTTAGTTAAAAGAACTGGCGTTTCCTTCCAATCCTAAGTGCGTACCCCCGCTCATACGTAACAATATAAATTTTGTGAAGCAAAAAGGGTTTGATAGGATCTTAACAGGTCACTCTACACCACTGGGAAAGAGGCGTTACAATACGTATAGTATATGTATGTATTAGTTTTACAAGTGAAATTTTCAAGTAGGTCTCTATGGCCAAATCCGGAACTATAATTATAGGATATTGCAAAAAGTACTTAAAAGAGTTTCGGGAACGATTTAGATGAAAATTGAAGCGGTATAATTAGATTTTCGAAAATTCAATTACTCCGATCAGGAATCGTAGTCCGGTCAATTTAGAAATCCGAGGGTACAAAAATTCGCACTCAGCAAAAATTGGTAGGTTTGTTCAAAACATCATTATAAATAAAATCTAAAAAGTCCTCATCGGTACCTGGAAATAAAATACTCAGGGTCAAAGGTCACAAAAACAGGTTTCTCACGATTTTCATCAAAACTTTTTAACAGATTTATGTGTTTATTTCTTTTTAGTGTCGCTTTTTCGTTTCATCGAGTTTCAAATCACAACGATTCTAAAGAAATTTCATTTCAAAAGTAAAACCATTTTTACAATATTATTGTTTCAACAACGATATTGTTTAATCTTTCACCCTTTACAAGCTCGCTGAAAACTGCAATATGCATATTGCAACGCTCGTACAAGTTTTAAATATTTGAGTATCTCACTTTCGGGAGACATGGCTCGACTTGAAAATTGCTGTTTTAACATAACTTGTGAGCTTTCCGTGTCAGATATGATTTTATATATACCTGTAATATATTATAATACGTGAAGAGAAGTCTTTGTACACCCTTTTTAAGCGCACTGCGCATATGGCGAAGTGTGAGATTGGCACAGTTAATATTTATATGGAGTAGAAGGTTTTGTTCCGTGCAGGAACGGAGAAAGAATACAATTTCCTGCGACTGAGGGGCCTGTTGCAAGCTACAAAACAACCCACAGCCAGGTGGGGAATCTGCCCGTTTGGATGGCTACCACCCCGGGTCTAGAGTTGTGTTTCCGGCATCAGTGGCCAGGTTCCAGTTTTCCTTAAGAGAGCAGCAGCGCTTTTGTAACACCTTTAGTGCTGCAAATGTCCATAGGCGATGGTAACCGCTTACAATTAGGTGTCTCGTCTGCCTGTCTGTTGAACTCATGCAAGAAAAAAAAAGTGCATAAAGCTATGTAATACTAGTAGTTGCCAGCGAAATTTTAATTAATGTTACCGTGATGACGTGTTTGCTTATAGACTTGTGACTTCACATCTCAATACTCTTTATCGTACACCAACATATGGCCACGTATTTGCGGCTTTTGGGGTCGAGACCCTAGGATTATGGAGGCCTGAGGCGCACAAACCTTATCGAGACATAGACCAACCCCTGGTAAACGTCTCACGTGACCACCGACTGGCGTACACCTCGAACAACGCATTAATTAGCACTGAAGTAAAAGAATAAAGGCCAGTCTTTTGAGCACGTTTTCAACTGACAGCGGTCAGGTACTAGATTTTATAGTTTAACTAGCTGTGTGCCTGTGACGTCATCCGCATGGAATTTGTTTTCAAAACCTCCCGATTTTGAAACATTCTCCATCGGTGCTCCGCTCCTATTGGTCTTAGCCTCCCTCGATAAATGGGCTATCTAACACTGAAAGAATTAGCGTGTTCAAGCAAACAAACAAACTCTTCATCTTTATATAACTTTATATATAGACATTGCGGATTATAAATTTAATTAATTTTATTATTATTTAATTTGTAATTTCAGTACACCCACATTAAAACAGTAACACATTTTCATATCTTAAAATTAGAAGGTAATTAGTACAATGGGCTATGTCATTGCTTAAAGTAATCTCTTCTAGGCAACCTTTGGACGAACAAGGATCTGATTCACTATAATTTGTTTGAGTGCAGCTTAAGATAATATTAATGATAATATATATAATACTAAGGATATGTAGGTCTATTGATAGGCTGATAATATAATATCCCATGCATTAATAAAATAAAATAAAAACAACAATGATTCGTGCGGGGTGATTCGGAAAGCAGCGAAGTAATTTGTTATCATAGATTATATGTTCCCACGTTCTGTCACATTTTTGACAATGCTCTGTTTTTTGGCATATGAGTACTTGTATTGAAAAGAAGAGATATAATTTGATATCGTTTGAAGTTGTAAAAATTTCTACAAAATCGGTGCAGTAGTTTAAAGTCTAAATGTGATACGGTGACGTGCAAACAGACACACATTTACTTTTGTAATTTTCGTGACCGAACAAAGTAACATTTTAAAAGTCTATTAATTTACTAATGTTTGCCCCACGGCTTTGCCCTAGTGGAACAAAATCTTGAACAGGGCGTAATATATTTTGTAAACATCACCATTATATGAATGCATTATCGACTATGAGTGAGTTCATTTCTATTCGCACTTGGCCGAGTTTCTGGTGGCTGTACCACAATTTTTTTGAGGACTGTATCCGCGCCTGATGACCTCTAAGATGCGAATGCAGGACTTTTTGTTTTTATAATCCGTTTATTATACGGAAACGATATTATTTATAAATCAGCTGTTTTGAAATTCATTCTTATCCGTTCAATACCCAGTTTTCAAAACAGGCGCAACCGCAGTGCTTTGCGGCTATTTTTGTCTATCCCACGGGATAAAAAGTGTTCTAAGTGTTGATCCGGGATTATAAGCTTGTGTCGAGTTTCGCTTAAATGCGTTCATTAGTTTTCACTTGATGCTTCAATAGAAAGAAAGACAGACTAACAAAAATCTAAAAATTGCGTTTTTGGAATTTGCACCTGCTTTTTATTCCCTTTTTCAAATGCATTGTACAAACTTGACTCTCCTATTAAAAAAAACTATGTTTTAACCGTTTTAAGCGCGGCATTTTATTAGATTTTTATTTTGACGTTTCGGCCACTTGTCACAAAATTGTTTGTGTTTTGTTTCACACTTCACATCTTTGTCTTCCTTGATCACGGCTACTGAAAAGTAGATGAAACGTCGATATAAAAATCAAATAAAATGCAATGCTTAAAATCGTTAAAAGGTAGTTTTAATTACTCCCTTACAGATTTATTATAGTATAGATAGATTACTGTACCCCTTATTTTTGTTTCAGGTGTTATCAAACATTTCAAGGAAGTTAAATGAGGCTGCTATCAAATGCGAAGCTCATAATATAGTGGGCAAAAGTTCTGATACCAAAGTCTTGGAAGTTGCATGTAAGTTATATGCCTTGTGTGTTCAGTCATTGCTTATATAAAGTAGGTAGAACATCACTCCATTCATTTTTCTGTCTACCCTTTTTCTGTGTGAGACAACTCTAAAGCACTGCATGAAAGGTAAATGCAGCCATTTTTGATTTAAATCGGAGTCAACGTATAAAAATAACTCTACCAGTTCTTTTTTTAATTTACTATTGATTTCAGTAGACAGGCAGACGGCCATCCTGAAGCGGTTACCATCACCTATGAACATTTGTAACACCGAAGGAGCTACCAACGTGCTGCCCCTCTGTAAAGGGAGATTGAATCCTGGCCATTAATGCCGGAATATAACTCAAGGTTGTTATGGCAGTTATATTCTAGAAGTCTAGACCAAGGGTGGTATCCATTCAGACGGGCAAATATCTTACCACCTGGCTGTGGGTTGTTTTGTTTTTCTATTGCAAGCATCTAAAAATAAGCCAGATATTTATCTTTCCCATACAGTCCGTTATTATAAAATCCAGCGTTTTTTTTTTTAACAAAAGCAACTTCCCCACTATCTCGTAGTCTTTACAGCACCATACACTTGATATTTACTTAATACTTAATCTTCGTGCAGGAACGGAGAAAGAATACAATTTCCTGCGGCCCGTCGTAAGAGGCGACAAAACAACCCACAGCCAGGTGGTAGGGCATTTGCCCGACTGGATGGCTACCACACCTGATCTAGAGCATTCGTGGTCAGGATCTAGTGTCTCTTTAAAGGGCAGCAGCGTATTTATAGCACCTTTGGTGTAGCAAATGTCCATGGTCGATGATAACCGCTGCCATCAGGTGGGCCGTTTTCCTGTTGGCTGAACTCATGCAATAAAAAAATACAGGAAACACACAGGGCCAGGGTTGGCCAACGAATAGGTCAGCCTTGGTTGGCTCTATGTAGACGCTTCGTAGAGTGTCGAATGATTTGATTTCTTTGATGTTACCACCACTCGCTGGGTTAATGCCGACAGCTAACTATTGCCACGGGCGAGCGCGGTAATAAAAGAGAAGGAAAAGACTTACAGGATAGGCCACCGCACCAGACACGCTACGGACGATGCAGGTATCGCAGCGGCAGGCACTTCTTCCTTGTGATCCTTTCTTCACGTCTTGCGGTTCCTTCGACGAATGGTCCAGCTACGCATGACAGTACAGCGGGTAAATTCCAGCACGCGGGTTGATATGAGCGGGTGTAAACTGCGGCACAACACACAAAACGCGGCGAGGTTGGCGCGGAAGCAGCGGCGCGAACAGCGGTCAGACTATTATATAGTGACAGATGTGGCGAAAGAAAAAAGAAACAAAGAGGCGGTGACCAAATCGGTCGACGTTAACACTAACGATTGGTCCTGGGTCTTCCTTGGGCTTGTCTGTATGCGGTATAATAATGTTACAACTTAGGCTCCGACAGACATAAATTCCACGTACAGATCTATAAAAGCACATTTTATTACCTGTCGACATTTGAACTAATTGTAATCCTTTTATGATCGTCTTCTTTTGTTCACTCATTTATTGGCATTGGCATACATTTCTAGTTATTGTGAAGAATAGCATATTGTCCTATTGTACTCCTTTACAGCCACTCAGAAGCATCATTAGCCACGTGTTACGGATTATAAGTACAAGCTAATTCTAGGAAATTATCTCGACATTGCCGGGCGGGCACATTTAGATTTGTGAAGTATAAAACGATGGCCAGATTGAGAGAGGGGGTCAGTTGAGCTATAACTACGATCTAGGCGTGACGTGTGTATATTCGGAAATCTAATATTGACGGACTTTGCGCGTTTTATTGAATTACGACCTTCTGCATTACATTTGAATTTGTTGTGTTTGGTTATATTTGTACGTGTGTTATACGTGTTTGTCTAGTTCTAATAAACTCTATAATAATTCTAACGGCATTATAATTCGAATCCCGCAAACTCGTAACAATATAATAAATATATCTCTGCTAAGTTTCATTTATATACTCACAGTAGTTTCCTAAAAATATAACTAAACACCCAAAGATAGACTTATAGACCTGACCCATTTTCCCCAAAATGGGCAACGGCCTCTAAAGAAAAATACGACTCACTCCAAATTCAAATCCACGACTCATTCAAATGTCGTACGACAGTCCAAATTGTAGTCATTTGCCACCAATTACAGGCTTCAGAACCTCTTAAGCGCCTTTTGGAACCATTCTAATCGTAGTAACTAGTGCTTAATCTGCATTATACTGCCTTTTGTTTTAATGTTAAAAATACGTGTCCAAGGCTTTTATAATTGGGGCTAATTGCTAAAAGCCGGTTACAGTCCGATATCTTAATTAGACGTAAGCTAGAAGGAATCAAAACAGAACTTGGGGCAGAATCATGGTGGAAAGGTAAAAGCTCAGGAAGGCTTTCTAAATCAGAATTCATGTTGGCATGGCATGTATATGTAGAGAGGTTGATGAAATTAATATATTTTATGAACTGAACTTCTATTTCAACAAAATATTGTTTCTAGGTGTTGCGTAAATAACAATTATCACCCTGAACATAAACACAAATCTACAATATTATAAAATTCTAAACATTTATGTCTGTTCACTGAAACGACGGAGAACAGGATGCAATTTTTTTTAGACTTTTTTTCTGGTTGTCTGTTTGTTCGGGATTCACGTAAAAACTGCTGGACCGATTTCGATCCGGTTTTCGCTGATCGACAGCTAATTCTTAGATTTAAACTCTGCGCTACTTTTTATTCTGAAAATCCTGCGGAAATTTTCCCAGGAGCGGTTTGTAGTGCATAGTAGTAAGCATGTGCTTATTCCGACACAGTTTTCACTAAAACGATAGCTTGTATTTATAAGCTATATTTCGAAGGTGTGATAGATTAGGCTACGATAGAGCTAATAACCATAAACATAAATTACAACTAAATAAAATAACAATACGCATTGACACTTGACATGAATGTTTTCTGTGATCACGGCTACTGAAAATAATAACAATCAAATAAAATACCACGTTTAAAACCGTTAAAACGTAATTTTATTAAGCGTAGATGTATCAAAACAACCCATAAACATGATTACCTAATTATAGATCAATATGGAAAAATTAAATATATTTTCAGCAACCTATTTGTAGATGCTCTTGATATTGTTTGTTATTAATTTCATTCAATACCAAATGTGAAAAGCTTATTGACAAACCCCCACATTTATAATCCATTCGGAAAATTGGTAGCTATTTATATGCTTTTAATAGATTGGTAGGTAATGAAACTTTCAAAGAATAATTTTAAGACTTCCCTCAGAAGTATTTTTGGGTCTATTAAGTAGCTCTATCGATTGAAGTTTAGTTCATATAAATAAACATCAAATATTCTAGTTATAGTTTAATCTGTTTATTTTTGGAACGAATTTTGCTTTTACGCAGCTTAGAGTGAACTGGCAGATATCGACACATAAGGAAAAAGCATTATGGCCCTTTCTTTATTTCCTCTTTGGATACAATATTTTGAAATTAGAAGGCCTCGTAACCACCTTTATTCGGCCGCATTCGGCGCTGTCACCACGCACGTGTACATACTAAAAGTGGTATACCATTATGTTCCAAGACTGTCAGTAAAACATCGACGTAATTAATTTGACTTGAAGCGATTGAATTCTAACAATACTTAAATAAGGGAAGCATTAAGTCTTCTACTCTCCTTTGAAAACAAGCTGTTGAAACTATACGAATGATTTCTACTAATTTGGATTTAAAATTATTTAATTAATTTTGGAACGAATTACGCTGCTTACAATAGAGTGAACTGGCTGATATCACACGTATGGATAAGCGTTATGCCCCCTACAGGTGACCTTTAACCATGAAGGGTATCGGGGAAAAGTTGAAAAAGTGTCCATCTGTAAACAGCGAGTTATTATTCGAATACTCACCGAAATAGCGCCAGTGTAGCAAATGCAAATGATATGAATTTAGGCAATTATAAACAGAGTGAAGGGTGCTGAGTTTAAAAATTTAATATCTTTGATGACTTATGTAGTTGAGAAAGTTAAATTATATATTGTTATTATTTATTTTATTAATATTGTTACGACCGACAAAGACCAATGCACATCTGCAGTTTATTACCTTTTCGGTATTTGGACTTCTTTTATTTACCTTATGTTTTAAATTTGTAATTAGAAAACAGCCTATTGTGTATTGTACTCGTTTATGGCCGTTTGCAGGCATAATTATGCAGGTATGCAGATTATGATTTCTAAGAAATTCGATCTACGCGGGCGGGCAGCCATGTTGTAACGGTGCAGTATATAGCAATGCCCAATGAAGAGATCGGCAGTCTACTGATGGTCACAAGCGAGAAAAGACGTGTGTACATTCGATAAGCTATATAGTGACGGACTTTGCGCGGATTATTGAATCGTGTATTACGTTTGTACTGGTTGTGTCCAGTTATATTTATACCTGCGTTATACGTGTTTGTAAAGTTCTAATAAACTCTATAATAATTCTAACAGCATTTTAATTCTTATTAATTAATTAATTAAATTTTAATTAAATTAATTTTTAGTAAGAATATAATAATAAATTAACGCGACCAGCATTTTGGGTACGTTCCCAACTGGTGGTGAGTTGGGACCTACATATTATTTGTAACATTTTTTAAGCTGTAGGATTTACTAATTGTATATTTTAATTGTAAGTTTTAGCATCAATTAATTTAAATATCTCATCTTTTAAAATATTATGATAAAACTATAATTATATAATATTTAATTATTATTATATTTATTAATTTTAATTATTATATTTATATTTAATTAATTATAATTACAATTGATAAAATTCTCATCTTGAATGATTATTATCGCAATTAAGAATTTATAACTTTTATAATTACCTTGCTAAATCATCTCATTAATATCTATTTATAAGTATCCTACTCTAATAATTTTTGGTGCCGTATTTAGAATCTTTCTACTAGCAACCATGGCGCCATCTAAATTGGTTTCTTTTTAAAGAACTATTTTTGAAATACTGAGATGTCCTCCTCATTTCTATCCTCCATAACTTGAACGTAAGGAACTTCCAGACGGGGTTCCCTGAACCGCACAAATGTTATTTTTCCAAATTTCAAGAACTGTTGGAATCTCTATCAAAAAGTTTATATTGTGTCGGATGAGGTCTGATGCTGGCTATAATGCATTATTTTAAATATGGAACATTAATGTCCTTTATTGTTATTTTTTATCTGTATATTTTTTCCCTCCATTTAAATCGTCATATATATCGAATGCGCAGTTTGTATTATTTTATTGTTTACAGTCCGCTTGGTTATTTAATATTTAAAGAAGTGTTTACCCCGTATTTGTTTTGGTCCTTCGAGCCGGATTTATATTTCGAGGAGCAATGTAGAATGTTTCAATCTGTTGGAAATGACCTGCTTTCAGTATTGATTATGACAATATTAGAGACAAAATCCTGCTGCATAGATACGTGAAATATCAACAAAAAGGTTTAAGTTCTAAATTAACCATATAAACACACAATTTCACAAACATTTTATTAGAAAATATTTCTTGTAAGAAAATAAATGTTATACGTTGATTGTGTTATTTGGGGTGGTTTTTTTAAGCACCGGATAAAAGTTATTCATAAAATAAAGTATAACATAAAAAACTTTAAATGTCAATTGCATGAATAAAATAGATAACTGATAACTTTTATCTGATGATTGAAAAATCGGTTCGTATATATTTTCGTCGCCAATCCAGCTGATCTAGCCAAATTAGATGCCACTAACGCGTTCATGCGGTTTTTAGCAATCTAAATATTTAACTATACTTATATACTATTTTAATAAATTTTGCGCGACTAGTATACATAATTAAAACTACAACACACATTTCAAAGGTTTTAAGCGTGGCATTTTTTTGATTTTTACGTCGACGTTTCGACCACTTTCCAATAGCCATGATTGTGCGTTGCTCGTCGCATCGTTTATAATTATATAAATTATGCACTCTTAATGGTAGAAGCCTATAATTGATCACTTTAAATGAGTAAAAATGTGCCCTCGGCTAACAATCAAAATGAAAGAGAAACAAAAAGCAACAACAGTGTTGCTAGTTTCAAAATTAGAAATATTTTATGTTGGTCTTGCCAACAGTGATCACGGAAAACAAAGATATCAAGTAAAAATTTACACTCGGCTAACAACCAAAACGAAAGAGAAACAAGAAGCAACAACAGGGTTGCTAGTTTCAAAATTAGAAATATTTTATGTTGGTCTTGCCAACAGTGATCACGGAAGACAAAGATGTTAAGTATCAATGAGTTAATATGAAATTAATGTCAATGTTAAAGTTATTTAGCTTACCCCCAACTTATTCATTTTAATTATTTAAGTTTTATGGTTTATTATTATTTACTCTATGAGTAGTACCTAATCTAATTTGGAGAACTAGGCTACTGAAAAATGGCTGAAAGTTCGAAATATAAATGAAATATATATATATATATATATATATATATATATATATATATATATATATATATATATATATATATATATATATATATATATATATATATATATATATATATATATATGAAATCTGCACATCGAGATAACCAATGTGTCAAACCTGGCAAGCCGCCTTGGTCAGGCATGGCGGGTATACTGACCATTCCCCAATAGTGGGAGGTCCAAGCCCAATAGTGGGACGTTTATGGGCTGCTATTATTATTATATATATGCCTCGCTTAGAACCATTGAAACGTAGTTTTAATGACACTTATATATTTTCTTTTATACAGATGGGCCATCTTTCAAAGTCCGTCCTCAGAATGTGGAGGGAGAAATCGGAGCACCAGCGACCTTGACTTGCATTGTCGATGGTTACCCGATGCCGAGGGTCCAATGGCTGAGATATGAGAAAAACCAATTCCTTGTAAGTAGCACTGCGCGCAAACGGGCCGCCGACCACAACAGACACCGATGGCGGAGAAATATATAATTTACTAGCTGACCCGTGCCCACTTGGCTGGGTATCAGAAAAGAATTTAAAAAATTTCAATATCGGTTTAGTAGATCCAGAGATTACCCCATTATAGTATGGTTTTGTTGAGTTTAATTACCTATTAAGCGAATTCAAAATATTTCCCCTCCCGTACTGCCCGTACCCCAGTGACGCCTGCATCGCATAAGCCTGTCTAGCCGATTAGGATGCGCGGTGACCACGCAACTTTTTTCTAATACTTACATTTTTAAACTCGTGATATCTTTCGAATGGAATGTCCGAATTGAATAATTCAAAAAGCTATATATATAAAGGCATTGAAACAGTCTTGAATATGAAGTAATTTATTTTAATACGGATGAATACAAAGATCCAATAAAGAGCCTTTTCTAACGGTGGCATTTTAATTAATTTAAAAAACCAAAGAACACTTATTGTGGCATAACTATAATAGTTTGACTTATTCTGTCGCGACACTTTTTGTAAATAATGATGTGTTCTGCAAAGTCGTAGGACATTATTTTATTCTATCATCAATAGTTTTCGCAGCGCACGCGATTTTAGGTAATTTTTTTACGCCTTAGGTTACACTATTGCAGTTTTAGTAAGGATCCCAAATTGTTTTTAAATATAGTATAGCCTATGTCAACCGGGGATAGAGTAGCTTGCCAACGTTGAAATATTTTTTTAAATCGGTGCATTAGTTTCGGAGATTACCCCCTACAACGTCACAAACTCACAAACTCGCAAGCTTTACTTCTTTATAATATTAGTATAGATAAATAATAAGGGTGGAAGCCATTCCTCTCTACTACTACTTATATTTTTACTGCCTCTGACCTGTTTATCCATGATCATTCTCAGTTTAGATGTTTCCTATTTGGAGTATATTTGACACAAACCAACAGACTGACAGAAAAAATATAAAAAGTTGATATTGTTACATGCCGTCAAAGATAAACGCACAGCTGCCTGTCGTAAGAGCAGTTTATTGTCTTACCAGATTTAGGAACTCTTTTATGTTTAGAATTTGTAATTAAGAAAAACATGCTATCGTTTTCCTACTTGTTTTATAACCATCATTAGCGTCGAACTAATCCTTATTGTTATTGTTTTCGACTTGTTGACCGTATGCAGGAATAGATAACCAGGTGTGCAAATAACTATTTCTCGGAAACTCAGTGCGCGCGCCGATTTTTTTGTACTGTATAGTTAGTATAAGACAATGCCCGAATGGAGGGGTGGGCAGTCAAGCGACGACTACGAAACGAGTAAGACGTTTTGTAGTACTCTCGATTAGCGATATAAACGACGGACTTTGCGCGTGTCGAATTGTATTGAATAGTGCAGTGTGAACTGGTTGCATCCAGTTTTATTTGTATTTGTTTTATACGTGTTTGTACAGTTCTAATAAATTATATAGTAGTTCCAACGGCTTTTTTTGATTCGAGTCCTGTAGCTAGTAACAACATTGTTATAGTTTTAAGATTTACGTTCTTTATTCTATTATGTTCTTGTTTGTAAACTCGCTTTGTAGTATTAATTTTCACATTAGTATTTCTTTTCCAATAGTACTCGTCATATATTCTTTGTTGTTGTCTATCCGTGAGTCACTGTAACGGCCCTAGCTGAAGACCACCGCTGGTTGAGTCAACCAGCATCATACTGAGTTAGGACCGATTTAGAAATTCATTTCATAGTCGTATTTTCTTATGTATACATGTGATAAAATTGTAGAGGTCAAATATCTCTACAATGAAAAAAAAATGCCAAAAACAGTCAGGGGGATGTAAGAAGTGAAATAAAAGAAAAAGAAATAAAACTAATTTAGAATTTTTTGTTTCTCTGTTTGTACCGGCTAATCTCCGAAACGACTGGACCGATTTAAATGAAATTTTGCATGATGGTAGCTTATATCCCTGGTCAACATATAGAATACTTATGATCACGAAACGAAATATGAAAGAGTTCCCGTGGGATAGTTAAAAAACCGCACCACGTGGACGAAGACGCGGGCATCAGCTAGTTTATAAGTATGTTTCGGTTTGTATGTAGTTCTAAACAAATATTTTTTCTTTCTTTCTTTCTCGTGTATTTGAGAGTTAATTTTAGTCATAGTTACCTTCAGAAATTCTGCTCCTTAAAGACTCACATTTAAATCAATAGGTGGAGACATATACGCTTCCAAAATCGTAAAAATAATAATAAGCATTTGGAAAAATATAGTCGAGCTGTTGCTTTAAGATAACCCTTTAATATGTATGTACCTCCATGCCCTTGTCAGATTTTTTTATTGCACAAGTTCAGCAGACAGGCAGACAACCTACCTGGTGGAAAGTGGTTATCATCACCTATGGACGTTAGCAACACTAAAGGTGCTACCAATGTACTGCCGTTCTCTAAAGGGAGTCTGGGACCTGGCCACTAATGCCGGAACACAACTTAAGGTTTTTAGTTTTTAATTGGATTTTTTAAGTTTATTTGTAGTTTCTTACTCATATCCATACAAATAAATAAGATTAAAGTGTCTGTTTGTAATGTCAAAATAACAGCTTTTTACTTTTTTTATAGCTGGGATACAGCAAACAGATTGACAGCCCACCTGATGGAAAGCGATTACCGTCGCCTATGAACTTTTGCGACCACGCACTGCCGGACTCGAAGACATTTTATGACTTCCTTTTTGAAAAACTCCGTTTTGTAACGCTGTAGGAAAAACTCCAGTGGGTAACCATTCCAAATTCCCACGGTACGCAAGAGAAACGTTCTAGAGAACCGTTGCGTACATGAGCGAAGCGACTTTAGGAAGCGGGGATAACGCCCAGCCGATGGCGAGCGGTGCGGTGGTAGAAAGAAGACAAAGGCACCATTCTAAATAGTTTCCCGGAACACTCTCCGTAACAGTCGGTAGAATATGCAGAGACGTGAAGTCTTTCCCAAGGCCAAGCGTATCTAGACCGTCTGTTCAGTGACGTAGCTTTGGCTCGGCCCGCACCGGGTGTCACCCACATAGGGGTGACATCCGACCGTGAACATCAGTTATAGTGCCACCCATAAAAAGTTGCACTAAAGTTATTTCTAAAAATATGTGCATCAGTTGCTTCATGTGAGAGGAGTTTCAGCAAATTGAAATTAATTACAAATTACTTGCGGTCTACAATCACTGAAACCAGATTAAACAATCTTGATATTTTAACGATAGAACACGAAACAACACAAAATACAAATTTCGATGACGTGATTTCGGAGTTTGCCAGTGTTAATGCTAGAAGGAATAAAATTTTATTTTTTTATTAACTAAATTTCTTTCACATAATATATAAAAAAATATTTGTAATACTCGTATTTTAATGAAACGTAAATTATTATTACTTTTATTTTTTATTTTAACAGTTTTGATTGAGTTTAGGGGTGTCACCTACAATATCTGTCCCGGGTGCCACCCATGCTAGCTACGCCACTGCGTCTGTGAGTATGGAATCATCAACAACGCAAACGGCTCGTCGTTGAATACAGTCCAAGGGATTAAGCTGGTAGGCAGGTAGGTGCTCCAGCCCAAAGGTGTGAGCAGTACTCCATATGCTCGCCTGGGCTTTATAAAGCACAAGATGTTGCCGCGGTGCGAAATACTTCTTGGATCGGTTTAGCACTCCCAGCTTCTTGGAGGCACGTTTTGCCTTGCCTTCAAGATGGCCCCTAAACTGCACATCGTTCGCGTTATCAACACCGAGGATTCCAATACTCTTGGAGATGGTAAGGGGAGTTCCTTGAAACTGAAGCGCTTGCTTGAATGGAGTTTTTTTTGGCAGAGAATACGCAGACCTGTGTCTTCGCGGGGTTGAAATGCCTATAAAAATATATACTGTACTTGTATCGAAAAAACAATTTTTGGTTGTCTGTTTGTTTCGGCTAATCTCTGAAATGGCTGGACCTGGATTTCGACGGGATTTTCACTGGCAGATAGCTAATTTTATGAGGAGTAACTTAGGCTACATTTATTTTAGAAAAAAAAAATAATGGGCAACGAGTAGGCCGTCGCCTTTGCCGCACCGGACGACAAATTAAATTTAATTAAATTCCACGCGGGCAAAGTCGCAGTTAACAGCTAGTATAAAAATAAACTATGTATCCAAATTATAAAAAATAGTAAAACCTTAATTAAATACAAAATTTTATACAATTCGTTAGAACCGTTATGGCGGCATACTCAAGTCCAGGGGTGATAGCCATCCAGGCTGGCAAATACCCTACCACCTGATTGTGGATTATTTTGTCGCCTCTTAGGACAGGCCCAGCCGCAGTAAACTGTATTCTTTCTCCATTCAGAAATCAGAAATCAGAATTCCTGCGCGAATTAAGGATTTAATATCAAAACTCCGCAACAAAACATTACCAACCACTTTCTCACAAAAGGGTCATTATTGCAATAAGTTTAAATTTAAGTACCTGAGTGTTTCCTTTTCTTCTAAACAGAGATTGGGAAAGTCACCCAACTTGACTATAACGGTGACGCCGCAGTCAGCAGGACAGTACTGGTGCAGAGCAAGCAGTGACAGTCAGCAAGACGTGGAAGCACCTGTGATGGTTTATATTAAAGGTATGTTCCTCTAGTAGTACTAGGGTAGTCTGTACCATTGTTGGCACTAGACCCAAAAATTGGCACCCGGTTGAGGGTATGCAAACACGTGATGGTTTATATTAAATGTATGAATCCGTGATGGTTTTGTATTAAAGGTATGTTTCTCTGGATGGGGCAAAGAGAATGGGATAGGGGATCAGAGAGGAGGAATGGGATAGAAGGGATGGGATTAAATAAGAGGATGTAATAGGGAAGGTTGGATAGGGAGAGGGGCGAGTGGGTCAAAAGTCATTCTATGCACGAAACCCGATTAGCTCGAGAGTAATAATTTTACGCTGATATTCTGTGAGAGCGTGGTATCACACTAATTAAGCTGGCCTAGTCAACTGTAATCAAGATAGTGATTCCAGCTAGCTCTACTACTTCAAAATCTTTTGGTTTTTAATCAAATCGATTCAATTATATTATTTAGAATTTGCTTAAGTTTTCGCGACTAAAGCTACCATGATCGCAATTATTGGAAAGTGGCCAAAACGTCGATATTAAAAACAAATAAAATGCCGCGCTTAAAATCCTTAAGACGTAGTTTAATTAAATGAATTCAATATGGTTGGTTCGTCTAATATCAAGATTACTAAATCTCCAAAACGGATTAGCACTTTATATTCAAAAAATAATCTTTGCACTAGTCCATCTATTCTTTAGAACCCAAAACAATCTTGCACATTTGCAAAGACGGCTCAAACTCAAACTGTTCTGAATCCGATGGGTGCTAAGTTTGCGAACGGCGTCGTTGATAGTGCGCATAGTCTGCAGCTGTTTAAAACTAACCCTGTTCGCACTTGCCAAGTCTGGAACTGTGAATGTAAACTTCACCAAATAATCTTGTATGGTTCTAAAATTCATATATACCTACGAGTTTTTTTTTATTGTTTAATCTTTTCTCTACGACTGTGTAATATTGTCGGACTTAAACCTTTTTCTTTTTATATTTTATTTTTTATTATATTTATTTATTTCGTTCAATTACTCCTAACAATCTTTTAATTAAAGCGACAATAGAAGCACCTGATATTTAGCGTATTGTTAAATCAAATTATACAACAGCAGTCTCAGCAAACGTTGTCCTGCCCTGAAACAAATAAAAATCTAGAACCCGATTCCAGCGCCACCTACCGGGTCTAATTGTGAATCTAAACCACCCAGGAACCCACTCAAACACACATAAAATTTCACCAAAATCGTAGAACTCGATTCCAGCGCCAAGTATTTTGTTTAGAGCAATGAGTTACATTATTGAAGTTTTAATAGTTACAAACATACAAAAATACTAATATTTCTTCTTTATAATATTATTATAGATTGATCTATATTTAGATTCATGGGGAATCCAGATGTTTGAACTGGTTTCTAGTATGCTTCTTACGCTTGCATTACCTAGAATTTTAACTGTCGTATTATTGTGACAGTTTATTATTGTCTTAGAATAAATCCCAAATTGCTAAACACTTTTTTACAAATATCAATTATGGGATCATGTTCAATCCTGGGTCTATTTATAATATTTTACTACTATTATACCTGGTAAGGTATCTCCATTCATATGTACTCGTGTTTCAAATTTACGTCCCAAATGATGCGAGTTTGAATCCTGGCCGGGGGCATCTTGAACCATTTAGGCCATTATCTGACTTAATGTGAATATTCTTACAAATACCCACACATGATGGTAACCGATGTGTCGAATCCGACAAGCTTCGTTCGTGAAACATGGCGGGTATACTGTCCGCTTCCCTAAAAACGGGCAGCTAACGTTTATAATCCTAATTTAAGAACCTTAAAAAGCCTTCAAACTTACTCTAACTCAATATGAACAAGACCGTTTATTTTTAAAACTCGCATTTTCTCATCAAACAGACAATTATTTATATATTTTAACCATATTGATTAAAAGTTACATTAATAGTTCTTATAATCTTGGAATAATGTATGCTAAGTTTCAAAATTTATAAAAAAAACAGTAGTTTAAATATGCATTATATATATATATATATATATATATATATATATACATAATATTTTCTCAAGTTTTCGCGACTTGTATACATAATAAAACAACGTTTTAGCGATTTCAAGCGCGGTAACTTATTTGATTTTTATTATTCCGACGTTTCGGCCACTGAAAGGTGGAAAAGTGATCACAGAAGACGAAGATGTAAAATATCAATGAGTATTGTTAAAGTTTTATTTAGTCTACCCGCAAGTTGTTCGGCCAAAAGTGGCTTACCGCGCTTAAAAGCGTTAAAACGTAGTTCTATCATGCAGTAATACTTCATTAAGTTTAATTTTTAATCGACTAAGCGTCGATTCTACCAAGCAAGAGTAAATTACAATCTAATAATAAATCGTGATTAAGTCTAGAGTAAATCAATTTTACCAACTATTAAACTATGAACAAGATAACTATCCGAGAGTAAATCATTATACCATGAAATGTTACAGAATAATGAATATACTCCAAGAGTAAATTGTATTTACTTTTTACTAAAGGTAGTTTCCACCGAACTTGCATTATTTTTTATTTTAGACTCTTTTATCGCGAAGCTGGCAAACAAGCAGAAGGCCACCTACTGGAAAGTAGTTACCGTCGCCTATAGACGTTAGCAACACCAATGGCGAAGCCAACTTTCAGCCTTTAAGATGGATAGCGGGATGAGATAAAGGGGTCAAACAGGGGGTATGGGATAGAGAGAATGGGACATGATATTGGAATAGGTGAGGGGGAGGAAGGGTCCATCGAAACTCTGACTCATCGCACGAAGCACGATTTAATTCAGGATTCAATTATTTTATTGATAAATCTTGTAATGTTATCAGTCGAATAAATTGCAATTGAATAAATTGAAAATGCATAATAACCTAACTAAATTCAAAAGTGAAGTATTCATGCAACTGTTATTTTTAATTTCCTATGTTGTATTTTATTCTATAGACTAACTTTTATCTGGTGGTTGAAAAATTGGCACTTAAAGATATATTAGATATGACGGCCTCTGTGGTTGAGCGGGCTAAGCCTTTGCCGGCTTACCTCACTGCAACGCAGAAGCTCCGGGTTCGATTCCTGGTATAGTAAATTTCGGAAACGTATTTTCTCCGTTATTTACTATGGTCTGGGTGTCTGGGATCGGCCCCAGAATGGTCCGTTGTATATTACCCATAACACAAGCGTAACTTGCTTAATTTGGGGATATACAGTGTGTGTGTTTGTCTGCCGATTTATTTTATTTTATTTTATTAGTCTATGTCGATCAAGTTGAGATTATATTGTTGGTGCAACGAGTATAACGTTAGTAACGTAACCTACGAGTAACGAGTCGAAATATGTTTCTAGAATGGGGGTTTAATTTTAATATTTTTTCAGGACCTCCGAAAATAATATCAAATCAAACCCAATATGGCGTAGAGGGAGATAGTGTAAGAATCGAATGCATTTCTTTCGCCGTTCCTAAGCCTGATTATGTTATGTGGACTTTTGGCGGGCATGAAATCGATTCGTTCCACAATGAGGTATGTAGCATTTTATAGCATTTTATTTTTCGATTTTAGAAAAATGTTAAGACTGTTCTTTTTAACCGACTTAAAAAAAGGAGGAGATTTTCAATTCGTCCGTAAATAATATAGTGGGGGGCCCGAGCCCAGCGGTGGGAGATTTGTGGGCTGTTACTATTATAAGACACTAATTTATTGTACTTTGTTGATCCTGTATCAAGAAATCTTCATTCCCAGTATGTTTAGAGTAGATAATAGCTTTCATTAAAGTTCCAGAGCAGTAAATGATACTAACATTTTTGTAACACTGTTTCATAATAGAATAAGTAAAAACTCCAGAAACAACAAACCAAGTTTCGAGACAAGAACTTCTCCCAACCAACCGAAGTCGAGATAAATGCAAAAATATATTTTACATTGTTTGCAACTATAAACTTGTCTGCATTCTTTTTCATTTGCTATTTTGCATAGAAATTGTAAAATGCGTTTATACTCACCAAAGTTTTGTTTGAGTTCTTTATAATAATAATTTGTATTTTACTCACGGACGCATATAATTCATAACGAGTTTATTGTATTAAAACAGCAAACTGTCTTAAGTATACATTTTTAACTGACTTGAAAAAGGAAATTCTTAATTGGTCGTGTAAATATTTAAATATATTATTTATGTATAAAAAGAAATAGACTTTGATGATTCTTTTTTGCGTTGAATTCATTGAAGCTGTACAATAGTATTGCAATTGAACGATGGGTTCTGAAAATAATAAATAGCAAAAACTTCATTGCAATCGGACGGAAAATGTGAATTTTTTGCGGTTCTTGTGGTATTGGATTCAGTACAGCATCAGAATAGTTTCGATTGGATAATATAAACGTAAATTAAAAGTAAAAAATAAAAAATTCTAGCAAAAAAGAAACCGGCTTCAAAAGTGACTAAAGGCAGAAATTAAACATTTTTTATAACATCTTGAAGTCGGTGCGAAAACATAATAAACAACAACAAATTTGCAAGATACAGTAATTTTTATGTTTTATTTCGACCCGACGTCAAGATGCTGTAGAAAATATTTATTTATTCATTTTTAGTTATTACGTTTATTGTTAAAAAGTTTTTTATTTTTATTTTCAAGTTACGCAAATACTTAAATAGTTTTATAAAAATGAAATATATGAAACACGTTGTGCCTATAATCTTCGAGGGTTATTCTTGATTTTCCTGGGATCCACTCATCAGACCATGACTTGGTGACAAATGGACCACCTCTTTCAAATGAAAAAAATTTAAATCGGTTGACAATTGACGATAAAATCGCTTAAAAAACATAATACAAAAAAATATAAAGTGGAATTGAAAACCTCCGCCTTTTCGAAGTCGGTTAAAAAATATAAATACAACTCTAGTTTGTCGACTCACCATCCTTGTTCTAGAATAAGGTCAATCCTCCCTGCGAACCTAGATAAACATATTTTACTATCATAATATTAAAATTAGCCAAGCAATATTCTGGTTAAAATATATTATTGTATAATTATACAATTTATATTCAAAATAGTGCCTCTGTTTCAGGAATATGCATTTTTAGAGGAATCTTTAGCGGAGAGATTAACAAAGTCGACTTTGGTTATACGAAAGAGTGAAGCGAAACATTTTGGTGTATACAACTGTACAGTTATTAACTTTTATGGTATGGATAGTGTCGAGATACACTTGGCACCTGACAGTAAGTATTGTCTAACATTTATATATATATATAATATAAACAAAATTAAAACTAAAGAATTAAAATGAACAAGCTGGCGGTAGGCTATATAAAACTTTACCAATACTCATTGACACTTGACGTCTTTGTCTCCTGTGATCACGGCTACTGAAAAGTGGCCGAAACGTCGGAATAATAAAAATCAAATAAATTTCCACGCTTAAAAGCGTTAAAATGCAGTTTTATTATGCATACTAGTCGCTAAAACTTAAAGAAAAATCTTCTAAAAGTTCTGCCACTACACATTAATTTGCTTTGTAGAAGCTAAACCGAGGCATCACTTAGAGGTCCTTGTGGAAGATCAGCGCTGGCTGTGAAACCAGCATTATGCTGAGCATGGGCCTTTTTAGGACCCCACAATTGACGTTATGTTACTATTTTGTCTTTTTGTATCTTGTCCTAAATAAACATTTTCTTTCTTTCTTCTTTCCACTCTTGGTTTTCTTTATCACTAATACCAATAAGGCAACACTTTCCTATCCAAAAATATAAATATATTGTGTATGTTTAAATGTCTTTTTATGTTATTACATCTCCAGAGTACTATCGAATTCAGTTAATATAGGAAAAGTGGACCTTTTAAAGTCTTGATTAACTTAAAGAAATTTCAAGATAATAAATAGTAGAAAATGTTTCAAATTAACCATCTTAATACACAATTTAACAAAAACTTTATTCAAAAAATTATCTCTTAAGAAATAACGAGGTATACTTATTGTATTATACCATTTAACTTTATTCGCCACAACACTGCCTCTTGTTTCTACCGTCTCGTTAGACGCATAATTTTGCTGGAAGAAAACTTTTGTAGGCTTAGTTTCGCCTTTGTACGTCATCAATATTTTATAGTTTATGTGTAACTCTTTTGTACAGAATAATTTTAAAAATATATATCTTTTTAGATACTTTCCCACTGGTGATGATAATAACTGGATGCGCTGCAGCAATAGTCTTAATCCTACTGATAATGTTGATCGTCATGCTTTGTCATCGAAGAACAAAGAAGAACGACGTTAAGAAACCTGATCTCACAGAGCTGGGGAAGACTTGTGTTGATAAATACAAAGACAGCGATAGAAGTTCAAATATCAGCGATTTGAAGTTGGAACTACGGCAAGTCGAAGGCAGTTGTGATATGGTAAGTAGAATTTTCCTATAACATGCCGTGGTTAGAACCTAATCCGGATGGGATACTGCTGTCTTTCTTTACTAGACAGTAATGTTCACTAGGAATATCATGGAACAGAGCGTAGAATACCTGGTTCTTCTCGCACATATAAAGGACTAGAAGGCCATGATGGGTATCTAACAACCTCCGGCCGTCGTAGATACACGACTGTGGGTGATGGTATTCATGGATATTTAATGTAGGTAGATAAGTCATCATCCACATCAAGGTCCCACGTGGAATTAATAGCAAAGTCATCTAACGACTTCTAGTCGTCTTAGGTTCACGAATAGGGGTGATGGTTCTCGGGGATATATTATGTAGGTATATAACCAACCATACGCGTTAGGGTCGTTCGTGAAATGGTACAGGCGTTTTTTGCACGTTCTTCTCGCTAAACCTCCTTGGTTTATTAGCCGAGTAGGGTTGTGGAACGATTCTCCTAGCAATATGAAAGATGCCTATTGACTGTATACGATATAGGTGGGCTGACAACTTCGCGATTATGGCGCTGTGTTAGCTAATGTCCTTTGAGTTTGGTTTTAAACTATGAGAAGAACACTAATAGTCTTATTCATATTGAGTTAGAGTAAGTTTAAAAGTTTCGTTAGGGTTCTTAAAGAAACGTTCAAACTTATTCTAACTCAATATGAATAAGACCGTAGATGCTTTAATTGATATCCAAGAGTCGTCGCAAGTCTCACACTATCCTATTGTTCATCCCTGTTCCATAGTTTGCGCATAAAGAATTCCATCACATTCATCCACGAGACCTTTGTAATTTTTCAATACTTGATAATTTTTTTACATCTCTAACTCCCTATAGGGCCATTTACACGGAGAGAGGGTATTGCACATTTAGGGGCGAGAAGTATATTTTCGTTATTATATACAATTTTCGTAGACGATACTCTTTAGAGAATATTCGCGTTGACATGTTTATATTAAACCAAAAAACAAAAACTCGGCTACGAGTATGTCATACCGTAATCGTAAGTTAATTATCACCAAGAGCTGTCTTGACACTACGACACAAACCGCATTAAGATATTTGCCTACAATTTCTCGACTTGTCTAAACTAGATCTCGTATGACATATTTTCAAGTTCATGCGAATATCGTAAAAATCAGTTCGAATCGATTCGAACGCGAGACTTGCCAGCACTTTAGCACGATATTTTTCATCAAAATGACATAAAAATCATATTTGGATCTGCTGACAATATTAAATTCATTGAACTTTATACAAGTTACAAGTGTTTCTTATTTCTACCCACTTTTTGACCCAACATGTATTTTTGCTTTCGTTTAATTACTTCTTGTCTTAGAAGAACAGAGATAATTAAAACACCCTCGCGCACTACATTTATGCTTGCAACTAGTGACTGGTGACTATCTAAACTCGAAATACAATTTTCGCTTTAATTTTTTTTTTCCACAGAGACGTCAATATCTAATGACTAGGAGATTATCGCCCTTCCACGTAACATATCGTATCTTTAGTTTACATAATCATATTTTTTTCTTGCTTTCGACAATTGTATTTTCGAGGCAAGAAACTCTCTCCGTATAGATGGCCCTTAGTTTTTAGTTTTTTGCAATTTCACTGAACTATTATATAGTATTACAAAGAAGACAACTACTTTCTAAATTCATCCATGTAAAGTCTTAAGAAATGGCTGTGCGACAAAAACAGATTTATGGACTTAGCAAAGTAAGAGGTTCATTTTAGCTATATGCCTAAACGAAAGAATTTTACAAACAAAGTATCGAGTAATTATTTTTCTTACAGGACAATTCAAATGGGGGATCGGAAGCGGATCTGCATCCAACGCTGCACTTGACCACGAACCTTGGTCTTCCTCTAGCTGGTCCAGTACCACTTCCAGAAACTGGATACGACAACGAACTGATGAGGCATTATCAAAGATACAGTGGAGATTTCAACCAGCCCTTAAGTAATTTGAATTTAAAGGTAATTTTCTGCTAACTAATGACTAGAAATTAATATTGTTACTACTTAGCCAAAATTCCACGAAACACGCCAACATATGTGAATATACACCTGCCGGCCATAAAGCCCAAGTTTTATTACCTGCCCGCATTTGCACTACTATTGTTTTCTTTGTGTTTAATATTTGTAATTGGGAAAGCCGCCTATTGTGTATTGTAATCCTCTCTGGTAGGCAGTGGCCAGGTGTGACTCTAAGAAAACATTGCTTACACAGTTGTGGCATATTGTATTTGTATAGAATAAAAGGAATACCCGAACGGAGGGTGAGGCAGTCTAGCGAGAACCACGATCAAAGCAAGACGTGTACATTCGATAAGCGATATAGTGACGGACTTTGCGCGTATTATTTAATTGTGCATTACATTTGGACTTATTGCGTTCGGTTATATTTGTCCCTATGTTATACGTGTTTGTATAGTTCTAATAAATTCTATAGTAATTCCAAATGGCATTTTAATTAGAGTCCCGTAACTCGTAACAATATGATGAAAAATTAAAAATCGTAATAATGCTGATATTAGACGGATCAACAAAATGGATCCAATTTAGTTGAAAGGTGCAGAACTGAATAGACATGACGATAGCCAATAAAATTGTATGATTTAAATTTATGTCTCTATGGAAGATAGAAGAATAAATAATAAACTCAATTTGATTGTTTCGTCTAATATCAGCATTAGACGGAACAAGTAGAACTTACCACCAAGACATCACATTAAAGTATATCGAAATTGTCATTATGTAGAAATTATGTTCGATTTAGGCCTAAGAAATGTTACAATCATATTGCTGTGTATACCTTATTAATATGATTCACGTTTACATTAATTAAATAACCATAATTAATTATTTCTCTCGTCGTGTTACAAACAAGGCGTAAGGTAATAAGTACAGTATTATCAACGTTTCCAAGCCTCAGCGAATCAAAGCACGTATTTAATTATTTTCTCGTAACCAAGTATTTTTGCAGTGCTGTCACAAAGACGTCCCATTAGAATGTGTTAATAAAAATAGCTGTGGCATGAACAACTATTGTTTTCGCTTCTAAAAATGTATCGTGATTTATTCTTCATCTTGTATTTATTCGTGATAATTAACAACTTAAGCAATGTTATAGAAGGAGTATAAAGATTCATTTTTTTATTGTGAAGCTAGCTAACCCATATATAAAAGGCACAAACCAACGAAATGAATATGTACGGGGTCGTCGTCGTGTGCCGTGGTAGCGTAATGGCTAGCGCACACGTCCCAAACTCAGAGAACGCGGGTTCGGTCCTGGCCTTACACACTTAGGCTGTTTTCTGACCTAATATGCATTTTGTTACAATTAACACGTGCTTACAAGGGTGAAGGAAAAAATCGTGTTGCAACCTGCACATCGAAGTCACCGTTGTGTCAAACCTGCCAAGCCACCTTGGACAAACGTGGCGGGTATACTGTCCGTTTCCCTATAACGGAACGCCCGAGCCCAGCAGTGGGATATTTATGGGCACTTAAAATCATTATTATTTACGTATGGGGTAGCTTGAAAGACTCTTTCATTGGAGATAAAACCACTGAAAACCGCCTTCGTTTCTTGGTATGATCATGTCAAAAGGCAAACTAAAGACCACGTCGTACAAAATTCCCTAGACATATCACAACAAAAGAAAAATAGAGGCCGCCCGCCATTGTCCTGGTGGTCGAATATTGAGAGAAACCTTAAGAAAGCCCAATTATCCGAATCAACAACCGAAGACCGTACGGCTTGGCACAGGAAAGTGTGAAGACCTGACCCCACATAATGGGGATTAGGAATGCAAGAAGTAGAATGAAGCTCGCAAACCCGCAGATGGTCCACTTAATAGGAAGTAGATATCGCTGCCTGTTGCTGATTAGGGGCTAAGCCAATGCATTCCTAGCCTTTAGGATGACATAGGAGGGACGGAAGAAAGGGAATGAGTAGAGGCACCAAACAGAATCTTGTGTTGCGTCACGTTTCATCCACCAATTTATTGATGTATTAATTTAAATTTAGCACAGTTAAAGACTATGATCACTCCAGGAACGTGATGCTCAGTAAATACAGATAATAGATATCGGTGTCAGAGCTGTCGATAAGATTGGGCATCTGTCTATCAAAAATGTCCAATGTCATAAACTCATAAATATAATATTTAGTAATGATTAGAATATTGGTGTGCACATCACGTAGACCAGGGATTCCCAAAGTGGTCGATATCGACCCCCTGGGGTCGAAATTCGTTTCACAGGGGTCGACATAAACGAAAACTGATTTTGGGGGTTGACGAGCTCTAAAAATTGACCCCTATTAATTAATTCAAATTCTTATTTGACACATTCAAGATACTGTATAAGTTGGGTTACGTGTCCAATGTGTTTCTTTAAAAAAAAAATTATCTACTTAAGTGATTTTACATAATTTGTATTTATTTATTTATTTGGCACACAAAACAAGAAACAGCTAAAAGTTACATATTTCATATTATGTATCAATTATTAGGTCTAATCCGTAACTCTATACATGTGAGCACATAATGTACCATATATTGACAAGATATTTAGGGGTTAGAATTTTTAGTATAACTTACTATTAATGTTAGTTTTACGGTGGATTAGGTAACAAAATTATTATGCATTTATGCCAGGAATATTGGTGCAAATAATAGCCCGAATTTCACGTTTAAATTTAAAGAAGGAGGAATTAAAAATATCAATGGATCTCTTTGTACTTGTAATCTCATTATATAGCCTGTACATTCTAGTGACGGGATTATAAATTTATATGTTATTTTTAAAAACTTGAAGGGAAAAAAGTCTAGGTGAAGGATTACGAATTTTGTATTTAGTGTTAAAATTAATAAAGGAATGTATGTCTGGACAGTCACTTGAACCATTTAGGAGCTTAAACAAACAGAGTAGTTCATTGCATTCACGAAGTGATTTGAGTGAGTCAATTTTAAATTTCACTAATCTTTTTATGTAGGATCTGTATTCGCGGCCAAGATGGAATCTATAAGAAAGAATATTTAACATTTTTTTGTATTAATAATTATTAATTACTTTTAATATTTACTCAATGTTATTTCTATTTATTTTGATAAGAAAATCATGTCAAGTTTACTTACTTAACCAACCACAACGTTTTTAAATTGGTAAGTATTTTTTATCGATCCAAAAAAAAAACTAGACATAAGATTTTTAAAGTAATTTGGCTATGGTCTGAGGTTGCAGTTTATTTTAGAAAAGGGGTCTTTTGCCAAAGATAGTTTGGGAATCCCTACTCTTAGACGATAAGAGTTTTGTACATATAGTCTAAGTAAAATTAGGAACAAGTAAGAAAGCAATATACTACAAGAGTACAACAACTCGACGTCTCATTTCACACTCCTCTTACAGCAGTTGGCTCTCGCCAGTGTTTCGTCACCCCGTCCAATGGAGTAGCTATCATCGACTCACAAAACAACTTAAAACAATCTCAACAGCTCGCAACGCATTTGCTGCACCCCTGGTATGAGATGAGGCAACTGTAACCACTTTCCATGAGGTGGTCGGGCCATTTATCTGCGTACCAGCTTTGCAATAATAAAAATGTGTGTGCATAGTAATGCTTAATTTTTGATTAACTTAATTAAACGTTATCTAATGTTTATGAGTTTGGTTGTATTTTCTGAACAGAATCACAATCATGTCAACGGTTACGTACCCTATGTGGACTACTCCAGGGATTACGCACCACCGTCCACGGACTCGTTGTCCGGGTCGCTGTCAAGAAGCACTGACGGGTCGAATTATCCTGGTCATTGCGAGTCCTTACAACGGCAAGCTAGCTGTGGGAGATTGAGTGGCTTCATTGGACCTGATGGTAAGGATTTTTGTGCAATCGTATGCTATTGGTCCATAAAGTCATGTTGTTCTAGACGGCACTAGAAGAATAAAATTAATATTCCTCTATGCAGTGATACCGATGGCAGGACCAGGGGTGATATTAGCTGGTGGAGTGGATGTCAGATATGCTGCCACTTATGGAAACCCTTATTTGAGAGGAAGCGGACCCATACGTGAGTTGTGTTTTTCTAAAAGTCTCAATTGTTGTCATATAATACCATGAAAGAAGAGGACTATATGGGACCACAGGTCATTATTTAAAAATTTTAACGTTTTATCATTTAAAAAATAGGACTAAGTAAAAATAAACAAACACATTAAAATTTTCATATATACAAATATTTTTTTGTTGTTCAAGTATGTTGTATTTTTGATTAAATACTATATATAACGCAAAATCATCTCCGAACGGAATGTATTGTAATACTCTATGAATAAAGTTTCTAGAAGACTGACTACGTAACGCTGGATTCAATCGGTTGATTTTTTAATGTTCTCTAAACAGCTTATGGTCCTTCCGTGAACGCCACAAATCCTGTTGGAAAGCCTGCACCCCCACCATATTACACCCTGCGAAGCAACCAGCATATACCTTGTAAGTATATAATAAGTTTCAATTACTCATCAGAAGAATTAGGTTCAACTCCTAGTTGGAAAACATGCAACGCGGAGGAGAACTTGTAACTTAATCTAATATATAAAATTCTCGTGTCACGGTTTTAGTTACCAAACTCCTCCGAAACGGCTGAACCGATTTCTATGAAATTTTGTGTGCATATCGGGTAGGTCTGAGAATCGGACAACATCTATTTTTCATACCCCTAAATGATAAGGGCGACCCACCCCTAAATATATTTTTTAATTTTTTTTACAAAATTTCTTATTTATATTTTATTATGATTTAGCATTGAAAAATATATACAACCCTAAATTTTCATTCTTCTACCACCAACCCCTATTTTTTAATAGCGATATAAGTACTCTAATAATTTTCTACTCTGTTTGTTCAAGTTGATTCGAGTTTAGATTAACATTTGGTCCCGGTAGATGACGCTGCATTCGGGTTTTAGATTTTTATTTTTTAAAGACAGGACAAAGTCTGCCGGGTATAGCTAGTCTTCTATAAATTTTATATATACCGGTATATGCCCGCAATTTCGTCCACGCTAGACTTAAAATTACCGGGACGCTATTTAAAAAAGAATATAAGGTATCGTTTTACTAGACACGGTGTCGGATTAACCTAATTTTTATGCAACCGAACGACTTCAAACCGCTCTTGGGAAAATCCCCGCGGGATTCCAGGGATAAAAAGTATAATACATTTTATTACATAGAACTTGATATCAGTGAAAAAATCGCATTGGAATTCGATTTTATTTTAAACTGGCCATTTTGAATAATTACTAGAAAAAAATCCGCAGAATTCCCGGGATGAAAAGTAGCGCAGATTATAAGTCCAAAAATTTTCCTGTCGATCAGCGATAACCGCATCGAAATCCGCCCAGTAGATTTTATGTGAATCACGAACAAACAGACAAACAGAAAATCAGACAAGAAATCTAAAAAATATTGCATCGTATTCTCCATCGTTTATATAGTCTATTCCAGTTGTTTTTTTATTGCTTCAATGTACAGACACGGCATGTTTAGTATGTTTTAATATTACAGATACATCACGATCTCACGAATCGTTGGCGCGAATCGTAGCTGGCTAAATATCGGCTACAGGCGACGATAACCACTTTTCCTTACGTGGGCCAACCGTCCATTTACCACCTTCGCAATTTAAAAAAAAACAATAGGTTCATTACTTCAGAAAACTGCCTAAGTGGTGCATCTTTTCCGGCCAGGATGATGCGAAACCGCGCCTTTTGAGTTTGGAACGCGATTACGCTAAAGACTAGGCTGTATAACAGTTTATAAACTATACTACAAGCAATTCGCAAATTGTAACACACATAATTACTATTAATTTGCAAAGACACTGTATCACGTACCGCATGAATATTGTACGTAGACTAATAAGCTTAATCAAAACACTTGATGGAGTACGGTTCATCAAGCAAATTGAATATCGATTACTATTTATGTTCCCTATTAGCTTTGTTAATGGAAATAACACTCGGAGGCGTTTAGTTTAGGTATAATATATAAATATGGGATAGGCCTCATTAGTGCGTTGCGTTGCGTCGTCGCAACGGATCAACGCAACGCCACACCTGCGTTGCGACGACACACGACGTCGCAGCGCGGCGTCTCAGTGTGGATTTCAGTCGACTTTCGACAAGGCATCGGAACAAACTCTGTTGTGGAATAAATACTTATTTGTTTAAATATTTGTAGGACAACCTTTTTATACGTTTATTTTTTGTATACATTTTTACGTTCTATTGACATTGTCATTCTTATGTTAGCCATCGAAATTATTTTCTGTATTTTATTGCAAAACCAGAAATTAAATAATTCGTCTTTAAACAAAGCCTATCTTCTTCATTGCACCAATCCGCCACATATTATAATACTGGCCGCTCGGTTTTTATCCTACTAATATTATAAACGCGAAAGTTTGTAACAACTGTTTGGTACTCTGTCGCGCAAAAACTCCTCAATGGATTTTAATGAAACTTTACAATAGTATAGCTTACACATCAGAATAACACATAGGCTATAATTTATAAAGATTTACTGTGAACGATCATCATTATCACAATTTTCTGTCACCATGCGGGTGAAACCGCGGGGCGCAGCTAGTATTATTATAATTAAAGGAAAATCGAGTTGGTTGTGATTCGAACGTAAGGAAAAATTATGTTTTATTTTCTCTAGTTCCATAATATTACGCCTGTTTCCCATGGGGCTAGGTAGAGACTATGGATGCCCACTTGCGACGATCCTGACAAACAACTTTCGCTTCACCTACTTTCATTAACCTCTTCATACATGCACGTTTATTTGTGATGCTTTTTACCTGACCTCTCTTCAACAGTTCTGATACTTGGTCATGGTGTGTTCGTCTCGGTCTACCAGCAACAACCCTACCATTCAAAATACTGTCATATGTACATGTTTTGTGATTCTACTTTTATACATTCTCACTACATGTCCAAACCACCTTAACATTCCTTTTTCAACTCTTTGTTATTACATCTTCTTTCAAACCACAACGTTCCCTTATCGCACTGTTCCTTATCATATAATTCAAGCCAACCGCACATATACATCTCAAAGCTCTCATTTCACCTGCGTTTATCCTTCTTTCATGCTTCTTCTGCCATACCCAACTTTCACTGCCATAGATTAGGGTTGGCACCAACACCCCTTTATACACAGCCAAGCGTGTCTTTACATTAATACATACATATAATATACATAAAGTGTAATGGACTCGTGAAGGATTATTACCTCGGCCTATAAAGTCAATTATCACATTTTTATCTCTCTCATATTTACGTAATTCTATACAATATCACTATGATTATTATTATGTATATATATATATATATATATATATATATATATATATATATATATCAATATATGTATATTTTAGTCTTAATTCTATGTCTTTTATAATTGCCATTTATAAATTTTATATATGTACTTTTTTATTCTAGTAATATTGCAAAAACCCCATGTTACACAATTTTTTTTAGTCCATCCTAAGGTTGTCTGGAAGAAATTGCTTTTAGTGACAAGACCGCCTATTGTCTTCTGTACTTAAACTTCTTGAATTGTATCTTAATGTTAAGCAATAAAATATATTCTAATCTATAATTTTGCCTTGTTCCTGTAAAAAAAAATAGAAAATTTTCAACTTCCTGTCACCGTCTCCAGATGTGTTGGACTGGAACGAAGCAAAATAATATGTAAAGAAAGAAAGAAAAGATTTATTGTCGTAAATGTATGTACACACAGTAAAAGAACACGCGTAATAAGATATTGTATATGTAAATCAATATACAATTGTAGTTAACAAAACACACAAAAATACACAAAAAACGAAGTACATAACATTCACGCCAATGAGGCTAGAACTCGGTGGATGAACACTGGATTTTCAGTTCCAGCCTTTATTCAAACAAATCGTTGACCCAAACAAAAGTAATAATTTAACTTCATATAGAAGTATTAACAATAAAAATTTACATATAATAAATCATAATAATAACAGCAAAAATATATGTCATCTATACTATAATAAATCTGTAAATGGTTGGAGTTTGTACAATGCGTTTAAAAATGTGAAAAATATCGCATAATTAGGAATAGGAGATTCCGAAAATGCAAACATTATTTTTATCTGTCTTTCTGTTAGAGCATCACGTGAAAACTACCCAACAGATTTAAATGAAATTCGAAACGAAGCTAACTTATATCACTGGGCGTTACTTAGGATAATTTTTATCCCGATAAAAGATGTCGTTTAGCTGGAATAGATGGATTAGCATAATAGATGGCGCTGCAATTACGATGTAGACAGCCATCGCTGTAATTCAATAACAAATACGTTATCAGGTTGCCAACATGTCGTTCATTACGTATTGGGTACTTCAAACCAGGTTGGCTGCGAATTTTTTCATGTTTTGCTGTTCAGTTGTCTTAACTATATTGATTTAGTTTCTTTGTAATTGTAGTTAATTGAACAAGACACTAAAGTATTGAAGATTTATAGACATCAGTGGTCCGCCTAGTGGTCGAAATTCGATCATAATTAATTTAAGTTCTAAATTTGGACATTATTCAGGTTCTGTTGTCAGACTCTACTTCTATAATCACAGATTTCGTCAAGGCTACACTGTTAATTTGACTTTAACAATAAACAAAAGAGTATATTTGTGTGTGTGTGTCAAATACATGGTAGTGTGTGTAATGTTTTTTTTTATTGATTTAATGTATTTTTATGCATATTTTTTTTAAATATTAGCATTCTGCACTCTTTCTCTGTATAAACTATAAGTGTGCGAAATTTCATACTCCTCCGTCCGCGCAATTTTCATAAAAAGGGGTACAAAGATTTTGATTCACGTATTAATATAATGATGATGATCTAATACCTAATTTTTTTTAATGTATGTAGCATAGAGCTACTACCTAGGGTTTTTAACGTGGCTTAGCTGCGGGAAAACTCTAGTATTAATTAAAATGGGCCTAGAGAAAATAAAACATCATTTTTCCTTACGTTCGAGTCACAACCAACTCGATTTTCTTTTAATTATAATAATGTAAAAACCGAGTGGCCAGTATTATAATATTTAAACAAATAAGTATTTATTCCGCAACAAACTGGTTCTATTGTTGCTTTTATTACTCCCCCGCCGAAACAAACGTAGAAACCATAAAAGGTTCTGGATATCTCCTTTGATTGCATTGTTGCATCAGCGCCGAGCTCCAACAGCACCTCGCATCTCCGTCCCCTGTTTCGTCTCTTGTCCGTCGAAACGTCGCTTGCGACGATGCAATGGATTATGTGGTATATAACTAAAAAATATATGAAAACATACAAACAATAATTAAGAAATAATTCATTTAAGTACAGGTCTTTAAAATTGGTTTTAATTAAATTTAATTTCTACAGCCACTTTGGTGACGTCACCATCTTCATCGCTGTCTTCATCATCGCGTGCCATCACCAGTCCCATGGCGTCGTCATCATCGGCCAATAGTGGGGCACAACCGCAAGTACGATTCTTTTTTGTTCATAATTTTAAACTAGGCTCATCGAAAGTACAATACAGGTTGAATAAAAACTAATGAGGTGTCTTTGAGACACCTGGTTGGAACGAAGTTCTCAAAGGTCATCGAAGGCCGTCGAAGGCCATCTAATGCCATCGAAGAACATCGAAAAGTATCAAAACGTCTAAAAATCATCCTCGGTATCGAAAATACATACATACCGAGTTTCATCCAAATCGGTCTCGTAGTTTTTCAGCGAAAGCGAACAGACAGAGAGAGTTAATTTTGCATTTATAATATTAATGGGCATTAGTATACATACAACAAACATCAAAGTACAGTAGTATCGCGCACAATCCACTGATGGCGTAAAGAGGCATACACTATACAGCAGTCAGCATTTTTTATTGCGGTTATCATTTTTTTCCGTCTAGCTCCTATCCGCTGAGTAACGTGCGATGAGGAACTTCGTTCTAAAAGCCAGATTGAACACGTTTTGTGCTATTGCAAATTTCTAGTCTAGTGTTGGACATTGGTAGTCAGTAATATATTAGCATGGGCTGCAGATTGCTGCCTAAATGAATAAAAAAAATAATTGTGTGTGGGTCACTTGGCTGGAATGTAGTTTCAAAGACCATCGAAGGCCATTGAAGACCGTCGAAGAAATTGTATAGTAATAAGGGCGATTACAATGTCTACTATTTTCAAAACGCCGTATAATATAATAATGAATATTATTTTACATCTTATTGCATTATATACAGTGGTCAGCATTTTTCCCTTTAACACTTACTTTCGACTAGCCCCCATCCGCCGAGTAAGGTGCGATAAGTAACTTAGTTCCAAAAAAGCCTTATTTCTATCATAATATTTCAAGTACGTACACGAAATTGCTATAGTTTATTCGCGTTAAGAATGCTGTGAGTCATCAGTGCAACTGCAGGGTAAAGGTGTATTCACAGTGGTGTTAAATATCAAACAAATTATATTTTTTAAGATTAAATTTAATGAATTTAAAAAATACACTTAAAAGTTCAAAATCAAAACTAAGTCATTAATATTTTAATCACTATCACTAGTATCCTCGTTAGTATTTATAATAAAAGAATTTTCTGCAGCGAGTTCCATGATGTCATCTAAATCCCACATGGTATTTTCTTCTTGTAAGATGTGGTCGCAGCATTTCTTCCATCGATCAGCGTCTACTAACCGAATTGCGTCATAAAATATGTTTTTGTACTATGCTGTCCACAGTCACATTTAAATCAGACTGTTTAAAATACTTAAAAACATTGTAAATTACTTTTCTCTCTCCACTATGAATTACCGAACCACTTTTATTTTTACGAATTGGTGAGGTATTCATTTTTTAAATATAAATCAGTTAACACAATTACAGGACACAGCCGTCGCGTTCAAAGCTATGCATTCAACTGGTGACTGTGATCATGACCTTGCAATTTGAAAAGATTTGATTGGTTAGGGGGCGGGGCTAGGCCGGCGAACAATGATGACTCCACAACATTCTTAACGCGAACGAACTATAGTATTAAATATAATAATATATATAATAATGTACAGGTTCCTAAAGCGTCACCTCAGTCGAATACACTCTACATCTTACCACCGTCCAGCCAAGGAAGCTTACAATCTAATCAGATTACTACCAAAGGTAAGGAATGACGATAAAATGAATAAAAATACCACTAAGTGGTAATAAAATGCCGTTTATTCAATAACAAAAAAGTAATTCGGATATCCAGGATACTTGCCAGGTGGTAGGGTATTTGCCGGTCTGGATAGCTACCAACTCTGGTCTAGAGCATGCCGCCATAACAATCTCAAGTTGTGTTTTGGCATTAGTAGTCTGGTTCCAGTCTTCCTTTAGAGAGCGGCAGTACAGTGTTCGCACCATTGGTTTTACAAATGTCCATAGATGATGGTAACCGCTTTCCATCAGGTGGGTCGTCTGTCTGTCTGCTGAACTTATGTAATAAAATGTCTATGTACAGTTTCTGAAACAGCACGTAGGTAAATATTTTCAGAAATAATATCTCGTAGATTTTGCCTTCTATTATTTTGTTTTAGTTTTCTGGAACAGTTTTAAATCCATACAGAAACAGATAAAGAATACTAACACAACTGTGCGGCCTGTCTTAAAAGGGGACAAAACAATCCGTAATCAGGTGGTTTACCCTTTTGGATGGCAACCACCCTTGATCTAAGCATACAGTCATAACAGCCTTGAATTATGTTCTGCTATCAGGGTGATGCTCTCACGCACATCGATGGCCGCAACCAGGTTTTTCAAAATCCTATCAAAATCTTATCATCTTAATAATAATTCGGTTTCAAGTGTCTTGTCGATAATAATAAAGAGAATTAATCATTGATATTGTAGCCAAAATGAATGTTCTAGTACGAGTATAAGAAAGCGTAGTTGGGGACGATGATGCACGCAGGCCCCCCAACCAGTGGCCAAATTCCAGACTTCCCGTCGAGGCACATTGGTAGCATCTTTGGTGCTGCAAGTATATATAGGCGACAGTAACCACTTTCCATCAACGGTCGGTTCCTATACCTTACTATTAATTTACTTACCTTATCCATCGGTTGAATTTTGAAATTACTAGTATGGATGTTATGTCAAATTTTAACCAATAGTAATGCAAATGAACGGTTGGTAAGATATAGGGACCGGCTACAAGTGGATTGTCAGCCTATCGGCGTTACTGCAGCAATGAAATAAATGTTTTACAAAGAAGTAATTTAGTTTCTGAAACAGCAGTTACAAACATTTGCTCTCCATAATTGATGCTATAATATTGTTTTCCCTTCTTTTCTAGGTAATAGTTCACAGATAACAACTGGTACCCACGTTTAGCGACACGACTCAAAAAATAAACTAAAATTGTCATAAAGTTTAATTATACTAAAAGTGTATAAAGTTTCTAACTAAAGATTTAATTGTTTGTGGTCTCAAAGAGACTTATTTTAAAATGTATTAAAAAATTTAATGATTTTGTTTAAAAGATAAATTGCACTATTAGTTAAGTAAATACAAAGTTTTGGATGAAAATTATTTATACAAAATATAAGAATTAGTCATAATTAAAATTCTTAAAACCTTTACAACATATTACATTATTTGAGTGGACCTATTAATATTTAGATATCTATATAAATATGTGTATTTTGATTTCTGTAAGACGTAAAAAAAACTTCAGCCCATATTATATCTTTACATTTATAATCAGAAATTAAAGTAGAAAATGTATAAAAATTAAACTGTCCTAAAAATAAAACTGTAATCTAATTAAAAACTCATACCACATAGCTGCTTGAGGGAAGTATACCCAGAAGACTGGCTGCTTTGCCATGCTGGATGGCAAGGCTAATTCGCTGTGCGAAGTATAAACCAGCCTCCTGGTCCCCACGAACCTAGTGTCTCAACTTCAAAAGTCTTCCTCTTTCTAAGGATCCATATTTACGTCGTTTGAGGGCTTCAGCCGATGAAGCAGCAATCTTTTAAATTCTGTTTTGAAATAAATTATTTTATTTTACATATAGTCTTGATGTTGGTGCCTGATATTTTGCATGAGGACACACGGCTTAACACTATTGCCATAATATTTCTACAGGCGTTTATTTCATTTTGTATTAAGTGATCAATGTTTTAAATGCATTTGCATGCACTTCATTACGTGTAACCTTTATATACAGCAAGGTTATCACGTATACCGAAATTTCATTTATTCATCCATAAGTTTTTATCACTTGGCTGTATTATTTATAATTGAATCACAAAGTCGCAATATTATTACAACCCTCTTTGAAGACTAATGATAATGTAACAAAAAGATTGAGTTAACTTTTCGTTTCAAAGTTAAAAATTAACATGTATAAAATAGTGCAATTTGTCTTTGAAGTATTAGTAAAATATTGTCTACTTTAAAAGTTTAATGAAATAAAATTTTCAAAGGCCTAAAATATTAAAGCTTTAAGTAATGATGTCAAAGAAAAGTTTAAATTTAGTTATTTTCTATTAGAAAGCCTGTGTCATAGAAGAAGAATTTTAAGAATGACTATCGGCCAGTAGGTAGAAAACATTTTTGTCGCTAACCGTTTTTGTTTTTAAGACTTGTAGTAACGCCAAGGTCCTTGAGGATTTTTCGTGCGATAGCGGGGATTCTATAGATGCGGTCGTGTTTCAGCTGCATTAAAAAAATATATATATTGATGCACTATAAAGATGTAAATACTTTTTATTATGTTTTGATAATAAATTGAAGGAGTAAAATGGTTTCATGTGAACAATTTGGTGATGCTTGTTTCTTAATAGAAATAACTACAGGAAAATTTCGAAAAAATCACGTTACGTCTCATATCGTGAAGTTTTATGTTTTTTTTTTTGGTAAATTATTGATCGGTAATTACCAACGAAAATTTGTTTGTTTTGCATCCCAATTTTGACCTTTTGGGACAACAGGAGTTTTAAATTAAATTTCGCTAATACTTAAAATAAGATCCGCTCTGCTGGCACTATGTACATATTTAAAAGATATTTGTGTTTACGACACACGCTTTCAGATTCCGCTCTCCGCATCGCTCACACTGTGCCCTCACCACTTAACTGTTTAAATATTTTAAAAATACGCGTTTAGTTTAAGATTTATACTTTTGTATAACTTTAGAACTAGTAAAGTTTTCTCATTACTTTTAATGCGTCAAATTCGTATTATTAATATTCGTATAGAGTGAATGAGATGTTTGTCTAAATTTTATTTGTAAGTTTTTTTCGGTCGTATCAATCGTGTTAGTTATAAAGTATTTTTTATCATGTTGGTAATGTGGATAAAGTGTGATTCATTAGGTTTTAGTTCGTGCTAACATTTTTATATGGTTTGTGATTTATTGATAATATTTTTTGCGCATTACGCAGCAGGTAATTATCAGTTGATGTGGTTATTATACTATGCGGTGCTCAAGGACCCTTTCCCTAATTTAGGGAGCTGTAATTAAGACGGAGAGTTGAAAACTCCAATTATATCATGCCAACCCACTATATTGAGTCCTACTGTCTAGTGTAATGTGTTTAAGGCTTAGAACGCACCGTCTTAAAACGCGAGTGGTTTAGGATTAACCGAAAACGCAAAAACGCGTACAAACACTCACCGCGGTTGGCTATTTTGCATATTTTTTTCATTACGACAGCAGTATTCTAGTGAGCAGCATGTGTTGTGACTGTCCTCTGCGCTCGCCCAGTCGATAGTGAATATAAAAATCTAAATAATCGCCGTGCGTGCGCCATCATATTAATATATGATACATAAAAAGTCGCCCGTTTTTAAACCGCTCCCCAAGTGACATAAACAACGTTTTAAAATCGCACACTGAAAAAAAAACCGCTAATACGTGCGCTTGAATTGATAGTTATATTATGTATATTGTATACATTTTTCTGCGGTTTCAATCCGCTTGCGTTTAATGGCAGTGCGTGCAAGTCTAAAATTGGATACAGGAATACAAAAATGGATTTTAAAACGTATGATTTTAATACACTTGTTCTATGTATGGTGTGAACTTTCTGATTTGTCTATGTTATAAAAAAAATGTTAAATAGCTTGTACTAAGACTGAAAATGTATTGTAAATATTATACAATTATTGCCAGTAAAAAGGTTTTGATTAGTCTAGGTTTGATTTATAGCCATGTGTTTAATTTTAACAACTTTAGCCTTATTTTATATTTTTGCTTTCTACACGACTTTCCTCTTATACTTTTTTGAATTTTTCAAATGACCCTTTAGGGCCAAATCCTAAACTATGCTAGATAGCGAAAAACACTCAAAGGAGTCACGAGGCCGATTTTGACGAAAACTAAAATGGTATTAGATTTTTGGAAAATCAATTACCCTTGTCAGGAAATGTTTTTTCAAAATCGTTTCATTTTGAAGAAATAAACACAAATTATTATTATACCAAATCATAGTGTAGCTTGTAAGGGTCAATTTTTGTGAGGGAATATCAAATGGCAAACCAAGGGGAAGGGTTGTTTTTGAACAAAATTGTTCTATTTATCCCATTCTAGGCTGACAACGCGTTGTCTTCGCACCTGGTGTTGCAAATACTTGTAGCAGCAAGAGGTAGAGGTCAAATGATACTTCAGATGGCAGAGAGTAGTAGTCACTGTCGAGTGCTGATGTGAACTGAAGTGAATTAATATGTGCGCACCCGCCTTGCGCTAGCCAGTAGTTGTCCGCTGCGATGACTAGAAGGATGCAGCTCCCATATACCCATAGGCGACGGTAATAGCTTTCCATGAGCTGGGGCGGCATCCCATTTGCCAGCTTAGCAATAAAAAAATATAGGTACAGCCGAATTAGGAACCGCTTCTTTTTGAAGTCGGTTAACAGAACTTGAATCATTAATGGCCAGGTCTATATCTTACTATTCATTCTCTTGCCCTAGCATCGGTTAATTTTTTTTCCTAATGGAGCTCTCTTGCTCGCAGCCTCCCCTAACGTAGTCAGGGACCTTTGTTTTTCTTTACAATCTTTATACTTAATTATATTATTGTTACGACCTGAACGCCGGCAAAAGACAAATTCACACCTGCATAACTGTAGACATTTTATTATCTTCTCGGCATTTGGACTTCTTTTGTTTACTTTGTGTTTAAAATTTGTGATTATAAAAACCGCCCATTGTGTATTGTAATCTTTTATGGTAGTCATTAGCCAGGTGTGATTCTAAGAAATTCCGTCCACGCGGTCAGGCATACATATTGCATCTAGGCAGTATAAAGCTATGCCCCAATGGAGAGATCTGCAGTCGAGCGATAACCACAAGCGAAGCAAGACTTGTGTACATTCGGTAATCTATTTAGTATTTATCGCAGTTTCTTTTAGAGTTAAACCTATATATTTTTATTTTATGTCTGTGATATATTTACATATCTAGTATCTGTACATATACACAAAATTTTGACATTACTCGTATGTAGCTTATCTCAAATTTTAACCGATGGTAAGGCAAATGAACGGTCCGTAAGATATAGAAAGCGGGCATAAATGTCATTGAATAACGCCATGTCCTTTTAGTTCTGTGCTTTTCAATCAAATTGTGTCAGCAGATATCTAATGTCAGCAGTAGTTCTGAAATTATTATTTTTTTCATTCAACAATCACTTTTTGAAAGTTGCATTGTGGTTACAAAAGAAGTGTCTATGAGCGCGTTCTTTCAGTATCTCACAGCGCCCAAAATGCTCGGTCTACGGTTCCACATGGCGACCATGGTCGTTATGGTCGTGGTGAAAAGTCACTAATGACTTTATAACTTTCTTCACTAATGATTGTAACGCCCGCAAGGAAGTGGAACGGGAAAAATCGCGGTCGTGAACGTGGTCGTTGTGAATCGCTTGTGGAACGTAGCCTATATGTGCTGTTTGTTTTCTAACCCCCTCAAAGCTTAGAGAAATATTAATCTTATTTGAAAGAGTTTTAAGTGTACAAAGTAAATCTAAGTACTTTACAAGTCTGAAAGTCAAAGGCTTACTTTTGCCGTAGCTTAGGCAAACATAATTATTTTACAATTTCTTTTTAAATATTAAGTATACCCCAAAGCTTTATTATTGTTTAGTTAAGCTATACTTAATTTAGTTAAGTATTTTAAATGTAATGATAAAATGTTTTTAAATGAGAAATTACGCCATGAATTTTGAAATAAAGTGAGTTTTTTGATTATTGTGTTTTATTAATCTCAGACGAACAAGCTAGGTAGACCGATCTCCGAGTTCTTAGAGTGAAGCCGGCTAAAGAGAACTTAGCGTATGGCCTGAGTGCCCGCTCTATTCGAGCGTGCAGCGTTCGTGTCAAACACATTGAAACGCTAGCGGATATGCCTAGTGGCGGCCGGCTGGCGCGGCGGCTCCAGCGGCCATGTTTTCCTTGAGCGACGCGTCGTGTGCAGGAACGCTGCACGCCCCGCCCCGCTGCTCGCTCGATTCGGGCGTTCACTGAGACCGTAGACAAACTAATTCAAATGTATCTAAACGCTAACGAGTGTCCCCAGTGTCAGCCGAGATGCGCGTTAAGCGTGTACAGGTTTAAACCAGTTAGTGAACGATGAACGCCGAGCGTGCACTCAAGCCACTCGGTTGGACTCTCTATTGCCCGCAGCCCGCCCCGCCGGTCGCCCCGCCGGACTCATTGCCAGTCAGGCCATACACTTAGTGTTAAATAATCAAATTACTACGAATAAAGAGAAAATAGTTTGCAGTGGGTACACGAGATTATAATAATTGCTTCACAACATTTGAGGCGTTTGTTTACGTAACTTAGTATGTATATTTATATGTAGGTACTAGGACATGCCCGCAACTTCGTCCACGCTTGATTTGAAATTCCCGCGGGATTCTCAGGACACAAAATACCGCGGAGCATTTTAAAAAGAGTGTAAGGTATCGTTTTAGTGGAAACTGTGTCGGAATAAGCTAATTTTTATACCTCCGAACTATTTCAAACCGCACATAATATATTTTATTACACTAACAGAAGAATGGGATATCTCCTTAGTTATCGGTCAGTAAAAAAACCATATTGGAATTCTATTTTTTTTAATCTGGCCATTTTAAATCATTCCTAGAAATTACCCGGGATGAAAAGTAGCACAGAGCTTAAGTCTAAGAATTAGTTGTCGATCAGCGAGAACCTGATCGAAATCGGCTCAGTAGTTTTGACGTGAATCCCGAACAAACAGACAAGAAATCTAAAAAAAATTGCATCGTTTAGATAAACTACTCCAATGGTTTTTTGAAATAGCTTCAATGTACAAACATGGCATGTTTAGAATTTTATAATATTACATATTTTGTATGTTGCGCACTGGATACTGATGCATTCTTGTACGCAAGTCTAGTTCGAGAAGGTTGTCTGGAAGAAATCGCTGTATGCGATAAGACCACAATAAGATTTTACGATTTAAGGCTTGTAGCTACGCCAACGTCCTTAAGGATTATATAGTACTGATGTTTCGGGCGATAGCGGGGATTCCATAGACGCGGTTGTTTCTGAGATGCATTATTATTTTATTGTGAATAAAATAAAATAGTATTTAAAAAATAATAAATTCAAATTATTTATTTCTCTTTTATAAATATATTCATAATTATGTATCCTGTTTTGAAAAAAAAATAAAGGCATAAAACGGTTTCATGTCAATAATTTGGGGGTGGTTTGATGATTTAACTTAAAATAAGTATAGAAAAAACTATGAAAAATACCATACAGAGATACCGTGAATATTTATGTCAATTTTTCTGGAAAATTACTGATTAGTAATTACTAACGAGAAGTTGTTTCGTTTGCCTACTTACCCCACTTTCGCCCTTTTTCGGGAAGAGGAGCCTTAAAATGTTGTTAATACTGTTGTAAACTACTGTCTTGTGTGCAATGAAGAACATTTTATTCTAAGCTGCTTGTATACTTTTATTTATGGATACTAATATCGGAGTTATTAGTATAAAATAACAAATCATTAGGGCATGTTTTCTTAAGGATGCAATGAGGTGTGAGGTATAAGGAACTAAGGTAAGCTTGTAAAATTATTAAGTAACCAACCCGCTACTATATCAGGTAGCGGGTTGGTTATGTACTTGTAACAATCGCAGGACCAACACCGATGGCCAATGGAGCAGACGAGTCCTGGAATGAAGACCTCTCTAGTTCACTGTGCTGATGACCTGCACAAGGCCGTCGGTAGGGGCTGGATGTAAAACGTAGGACCAGGATATATAGCGCAAACTTAGGGAGATACACGTTCAGCAGTAGGTTGTGACTGACTGACTGACGAGACGACGACTATTATACAATGTGATTACTAGGATACGCCCGCGACTTCGTCCACGCTAGATTTGATACTCCCGCGGGATTCCCGAGACACAAAGTATCACAGCATTTAAAAAAAGAATGTAAGCTATCGTTTTAGTGGTAACTGTGTCGGAATAAGCTAATTTTTATGCATCCGAACTACTTCAAATCGCTCTCGGGAAAATGCTCGCAAGATTCCCGGGATAAAATATATCACACATCTCATCACATTCTATTAATAATAATCGCCGGGATACTCAAATTCTTACTGACTTTACAGTATATTGTTTCCACCCACACAGATTTTATTATATTAATAAAAGAATGGCCAATCCCCTTTATTATCGGATAGTAAAGAAATCACTTTGGAATTCGATTTCTTTTTAATCTGGCCACTTTAAATCATTCCCAGAAAAATTCTCGTGGGATTCCCAAGATATAAAGTAGCGCAGAGTTTAAGTCTAAAAATTAGCTGTCGATCAGCAAAACCCCATCGAAATCGGCCCAGTACTTTTTACGTGAATCCCGAACAAACAGACAAACCGACTAACAGACAAGAAATATAAAAAAATTTCATCGTGTTCTCCATCGTTTATATAGTCTATTCCAGTTTTTTTTATAGCTTCAATGTACAAACACGGTGTTGGAATCTCCAACAAAAAGTTTTTAATAATTTGGTGTGGCATGGTACTGGCCACCAAACATACAATATGTTTAAATTTAGAACATAGATATTCTTTTGTTTTTCATATGTTTTTTACCCTCCGTTACTATTAAATCGCCATTATATTACGCTGTTTAAAATTTTATAATGTTATAGATTAGACGGCCGCTGTGGTTCAGCGGGCTAAGCCTTTGCTGTCACTGCAACGCAGAGGTTCCGGGTTCGATTCCTGGCACGATAAACTTCGGAAACGGATTTTATTCGTTATTTACTATGGTCTGGGCGTCTGGGATCGGCCCCAGAGTAGTGCGTTGTATATTACCCATAACACAAGCGTAAGTTACTTAATTTAGGGATATACAACTTGTGTGTTTGTCAGCCGATTATTATTATTATATTCAGTTAGCTATTTGCTCCATGCTCCGTCTGGGACGTTAGTATAAGCCGTGCGCAGAAGGTTTGCCGATGAGTACTTACTATTATTGTATTCCATTACTTACTATGGTATATAATTAGGTAAAATATGTACATCAAAATATTAAAAATAATAAATTTATTGCAACAACTATTTATATAATCTTTTTTGTCAACCCTACTGACCATCGACGCGTAACATCTTGAGGCTATCGAGGAACCTTCTGCGCACGGGTAGTATTAATGATTGTATCCAAAGGGGACTTGCTTAAAGCGTTCAAAAATAACACCGATAATTATTAATTACACTAGCGTATATACGTGAGTAATCTGTTAATGTTTAACATTATTAACAATATCACATCTTAAATAACGCCTTAAACCCCTGGCTACATCTGCATGACACAGTCACTTCTAACATTATTCCAAGTGTAGCACGGACATAAGAAGTTTAATTTAAAGCCAGAATACTGTATATACCGATCATAAGCATTTAGTAAAAAGCTGTTATATTGCATTGGAAACAGACACTTCAATTTTATCTATCTCTATAGACTCTTTTATAAGGAGTCTAATATAAAGTCCGGTACATATCTAAAAAAAATATATCTAGAAATGCTCCCCGTTCCAAGCTGCGAACAAACACATTTTCTTAAAAAAATATTATACATATAGAATACATACACACTATCTCAAAAGCTGTATTTCTATATAATATTATAAAATTCTAAATATGGTGTGTCTGTACATTGAAGCTATTTAAAAAGAAAACAATTGGATACATAGTCTATATATATAAACGATGGAGAATACGATACCATTTTTTTTAGATTTCTTGTGTGTTTGTCTGCTTGTTCGGAATTCACGTAAAAACTACTGGGCCGATTAGGATATAGTTTTCGCTAGTCGACAGGTAATTCTTAGACTTAAACTCCACTACTGTTTGTCCTGGGAATCCCGCGGGAATTTTTCTGGGAATGATTTAAAATGGCCAGATAAAAAAATTGAACTGCAATGTAATTTTTTACTGATCGCTAGCAAATTTAATGTAATAAAATGTGGGACATTTTTTATTCCGGGAATCCCGCAGTAATTTTCCCGGAAGCGGTTTGTAGTTGTTCGGGTGGGTAACAATATTCCGACACAGTCTCCACTCTAACGATAACTTACATTCTTTTTCAAATACTGTGTTATTTGTGTCCCGGAAATCCCGCGGGATTTTCAATTCAAGCGTAGACGAAATCGCAGGCATATCATAGTAAAATAATAAAATAACATGCTTAGTCATAACGTCTTCTTTGAAGGACAATTGGTCAAAACATTTTGATAAAGGGCCGTCGTTTGATCTCCAAATATAATCAAACGATTTTGTCCAATGAATAAAATATGAAGAGCTTTTTCGTCATGGCCGATGCCTTATCTTTGAAGGTGGGGATCACACGGCGAAAACAATGGACGACGGACGTGGTGTCACTTCGTATTGCCTCTTGTAAACTTAGTGGACTGAAGAGCTATTTACTGTGGTCGATATTGTGGCCATCGAAACAAGGGGGAATATTATATAAAAATAGCGTGAATTGAAATGAATTAATGTAAATTAATCTAACAATAAACACTGAAGGAAACTTAACTTGTATTGTATTCTACCTATAATCATTGAAGACTATAGGTAGCATCAGGCTCAGTAACATAAGTCATCGAAGTCAATGGGTAAGGTACCTAGAAGGTTGACTGCGTATCTTGCTGGATCGCCATACCCATCCGTTGTCCGAGGTAAGAACCAGCCGTCTGATCTCCCGAAGAGTCAATAAGTGGTTTTGAAATATCTTTGTACAGGTTCATGGCCTCAGGACTCCGTGGTCCAAGCATTTCAACAGCAACCGGCACAAACTTGAATGACTATGATATGAATTAATTGATATTACGAATTTGATAATTCGAAAACAATTTTAGACCAATTTAACGATGAAGGAAAAAGTTATGATGAAACCTGCACATCAAAATTACTGGTTTATCCTATCATATACTGATGATTGGACTTGGATAAGTACTACTGAGGGGACTAACGACAGAAAGCGGTCACACGTTCGAGCGTTGCTCGTTCGTGTTCTGCGTTCGTTGTACTGTATTACGTTACATAGAGAACCAAACAGCCGGCGTTCTGACCGCATTGGTCAACTAAAATACACGCACTCACGCGTTCACTACTATCCCGGTGTCTACATTGATTGAAAAGAAGATGGAGACCGAATAATTAATAGTATAAGTGACGTGAAAGAAGTTTATATATGATGCTAAGGATAACGATTTTAAAAACGCAGGAAAATATCAGATCATGGTTGGAAAACAACGGCCAGATAAATGCTAGTCTATGTAATTTTCTCCATCTTTTTCTTAAGCCTTATTTATTGAGTATAAAATGTTGCTATATTTCCGTTTCAGTTTTGTTACTACTAATGACCACAGAATTAACAATTCCTCTTCCGACGAAGGACTATCATCAAAAAACATGGCGATAGTAGTGTGACCACGTAAACCGTCTAACAGTGGGGTCGTGAATATTTGCACGCTCAAACGCAGAACGCGACCACGGAACGCTTTGTCCACACAATTGATAGTTCCTATTCTGATGAAGAACTTAATTTAAGAAAAACGGTTTTCTAAAAAAAATATCTATTCAAACAAAACATACATTTTTACTTATCTAGATCTTAAAACCCAAAAGAGTTTGACAAAGATGCTTTAAGTATGCGCTTTATGTACAATTAACAAATATGAGATAGTTTGAATTTTTACATGTACCTTTTCTCCAATTCTAGTACCAAGTGAGCAAACATTAACACGTGACCTTGTACTCTATTTTTGTTATGTGTATACAGGATGAGTATGTAGTGTGTTTTTTTATGTTATAGTATTGTGACCGCGTAGACCGTCCAACAGTGGAGTTCGTGAATATTTGTACGCTCAAACGTAGAACGCGACCGCGGAACGCCTTTGTCCACAGAATTAATAGTTCCTCTTCCGTTGAAGAACTATCGACAAAAACATGGTGATAGTAGTGTGACCACGTAGACCATCCAACAGTGGAGTTCATGAACAATTGCACGTTCAAACGCAGAACGCGACCGCGGAACGCTTGAACGCGTGACTGCTTTCTCTTTGATATCATTCTAAAAGTGGAAAGCCAGCCGTGAAATTATTTATGGGCAGACATTAAATTTAAGACAAAACCTGTTACTAATCGGAATGTAATTTAATAATACTGTTGTAAATATTGAAGTTGTTTACTTTTGCATGGTTTACGCAGTGTACTGATTTGGTATTTATACAAGCGTACTACTAGAGAATACTACAATCTATAGTTATAATAAAAGTATATAAGTCAGTAGCTATGGTATACATTCAGTTATCGCTAAATAATCTTAGCTTCAATTTGTACGTAAGTTTGAAATATTAGTCAAAGAAGATAGGGACTTCTATGGCAAAGAAATATAATGAGTTGAAATAGGCCTTAAAATGCGAGTTATATATTTCTTTTACAAAATAAAAAAAACATCAGCCCTAAATTCTATCTGAAAGACGAGAAATTTGAAAATTGAGGTCATAAATGAAGTAAGTTATCGATTACTGCAATTTCAACAATTAATAATATGAAAACTTACACCACAGGATTAATCTATTCAAAATAACTAAACCCACTACAATTATCACAACTGTCATCATAATAAAAAGAAGTTACAATCACTCTCATCTATTTACAATCTGGGCCCAAGAATGCATTAAAGCGTATCCACCTCCTTTTAACAATAATTATGACAATTTATTTAAAAAAGGATTATCGCTTTTCTAATGGCCTAGAGTTCGTGCGAGACGTTACACCGATGTGGCTTCAGACACTTCTCTTATAAGTACTTAGTGCGGACTATGTTATAACCTTATATTCTATTATTACTTATAGAAGGAAAGTAGTTTTATAAAAACTATTAAGTAGAAATCATTGCTCGTTAATGTCATACGAGCTTAGACAATCTATATTTATGGGAAAGATAATGATTTTTTACAAATGTACTTGAGCGACACAAGGGTGCCGCATTATCTTTTATTTCCGACGTTTGTAGCCAAGGTGGCGCTGCGCTCGCGCTTTACTCATTAATTACATTGTCGTTATGGCACCGCTATATAGAGTGAGATCTTAGTCACCCCAGACTTACGTGATTTTAGGAAAGGTGAAATTTTTAGGATCAGTATTTTAACAAAAACTTAGAAAGGAATGGATACTCGCTAGCTGAAAGCGGGGCCGTTTTTCAGGTAGCAGGTATCAAAGGTCGAAAAACCATGCTAACTTACGTCAAAGTAGCAAGGCTAGTTTTTACATATGTCATATACGATATTGTTATAAACAAAGATATACAGTTGCCAGACAGTTCCTGTGGGCCATAACTTTTGACAGACATTTAAAAAAAAAAGTGGGAACTTACGTCATTTTAGGAAGCCTGAATTTTATATATATTATCAAGTATAATTTTTTTAAATATTTTCTAATAAGCCAGACAGATCTGACAGGCCAAACATCTTCTCAGACTCGTTAAGAGTTCGGCTGTGTGAGGAAGCGCGACTGCTGCGACCTGAAAAACGGCCCCACTTTCAGCTTAGCGAGCTTAAATTACCGATTCTAAAAATTTCATCTTTCCTAAAATCACGTAAGTCTGGGGTGACTGGGACGTTGGACTAATATCCTTTCCAAGCATTTATTTTACTTTTGACAGCTCGATGAGGGATCAATTAGTAAAGTCCTAATACGAGCGTTACCGACTCTACTTGTTATAAAAATCGATCGTAGCCATCCAGACGGGTGAATACCCTGCCACCTGGCTGTGGGTTGTTTTGTCGTCTCTTACGAGAGGCCGCCCGGCCGCAGGAAATTTTATTCTTTCTTCGTCCCTGCGCGGATAGTACACATAGTTAGGAAATTAAAATTGATACGGAGAGTGTAATATATTTTTATCCGCCTTTATTACCAAGTTGTAAACTTAATCTAAATTACATTTTTCTATAGTTATGTCAGCACTGATTTTCATTAACCAGCTTCTAAATTATATGATTGTGTCATTCGTCCCGTACTAAACGGGTAACTGATCACTTCTTGTCCTTGCTGTCCTACTCCATGTCAGCTAATCCCAGTCTACTGCTTGACGTAGGCCGCTTTCCTCATCCAGTACCTACCGGCGACCTTGCGCAGGTCGTCAGTCCATCTGGCTGGAGGGCGTCCGACACTACGTTTACCGACTACCCCGTAACCCCTGTTAATTCCCTTACGTCATTTCAAACGATTGAGACGGTAGTGTCCGACGGTTTTGTTGAGATAGTAATAGCAGAATTGGGCCCCAGGTAACATATAAGATGTTGATAAATAAAATATTCAAACCCTATTCTCTTAATCCTATCACCAGTATATCCGCATACCGTATGCCGAAAATTTAATCAAGCGTCGTCCAGCCAATCTATAGTTTCCTGAGGTCAACCACTCACTATAATCTTATTTTCATAGCACAGGTCCGGCGGGTAAATTGAACATAAACATTGTGCTATATTGCTTTAGGTCAGGGGTAACCAACCTTTCCTAGATATTGTTAAAACGACATTATATTTCAGTTGTTTTTTCCGTTGCTTTCTTTAGATCTCTTGATTTAGTTTATTTATAGACCCACTCAGAGTGTGAAAGTAACAATTAACTTAGAAATAAAAAAATAAATACTTAACAAATACACTAATTATTATAATAACCTCACGCTAGATAAATATAACGGTCGTGTTATCGATAATTAAAAAAAATATGTAGTTTCTTTCAGGATATCTTTTGGAGTAATCTCGCGTCCATAGTCCGTATAGCCATTTACACAATTAGAGACAGTTAAATAAGATAGATAACTGAGTTGTGTAGTGCGTTGATGATGGTTACTCCGTTGGATGGAGTGACGCACCATTACGCGAGAGACCATGATTCAATAGGAGTACAAAATAGACATCGAGTTGTTGTACTCTTGAAGTGTATTGGTTTCTTACTTGCTCCTAATTTAACTTAGACTATAAGTATATACATAAACCTTATCGTTTACGTGATGTGCACATCAATATTCTAATCATGATTAAACATTCTATTTGCACATTTATGAGATTATACATCAAGAAATTTGTGGATGAAAAGTAACGCAACACTTTACAATAGCTATTTACAATACTTTATTGGTCAAACAATTCGTGGCTTTATAGCTTAAGCGTTTTTGTAGACAGCACCATCAACATACTGCCACCGCGCAGCTATTCTATGAATTTCTATGCATATGCGTACGTTATCTGTCTTCCTAAGCCGCCGCCTCACCGCTGTTGCCCATTCGACAGCGAAAGTGCGGCGGCAGCGCATCGGGTGTGGCAGCGCCGTAGTGGTGGTGTCGAGTACACGCGCGCTAAAGCAATCTCTTGTAGATAACGGAAGTTAGAGTGTATTATTATTCTTTGCTAATCTGTTGATGAACTGGTGCAGAACTACTTTTAATAATACTACAAACAACAATTATTTATATCATCATCGCCGTTTCCAATATAATTTATTCCTGCCAGGGGGTCTGGAGGAGATCGCTGTTTAGCGATAAGACTGCCCTTTGTACTCAATTAGAATAGTAGTACTAGTTTATAAGTTTTTCTGTAATTGTGTATAATAAAGAGTTTTCTATCTAAACTTATTTATAAATTAAATACACACACACGTAAATAATTTTTAAAAAGATTAGACTGTTACAATGTCGAAGTTCACCTAACTTTACTATTCAGTAAATAACATTAGTTATGGATAAAACCAACAGTTGGTCAGACCTGCTTAAGGTTTTGTCTAGAAGTCTAGACATCTAGATGTTTATGTATTAGGTCTGCCGAGAATATGGATATATAGTCTCTTAGGGGTGTCAAATGTTATCGTGAAATAAAAGTAGATTTAACACCCTAATATTCTAAATGGAACTGCCTGCTTCCATAATAATATACTCTACGTTAACAAAATACATGGCTTGAAGCTCTTGGCGTAGCGGTAACTAATTAATCCATAGGTATACATCGGCCACTGGATCTACTTTTTACCGAAATGACTGCTAGTATTTAATTTATTCAACTCTAATACTATTTATAAAAACTAAAAATAAACTAATTTGTAAATAATACAAGCGATTATATACTGTGTAACAAATCGCTGCCAGATAGGAGCATGCCCAGAAGGCTGGCTGCATTGCCGCGCTGTATAGCGATGCTTATTTGTGGGGCGATATAGGAGCCAGCCTTCTGATCACGGGTGGCATCGAAGAGTTTCTTGCAAATTTATTTGAAGAACTCTTTACCGATGAACCCCACGAACCTAATGTTTCAACTCCAAACGTCACAAATATGTAATCCCTTCCTAAGGTTCTATATTTGCGCCGTTAGCTTTTGTAGCGGCGTTGCCAGCCTTTAACTCAGTCATTGGAAGATGTGACAGCGCTAAAGTGTCTACACATGTCGCGTCCCAAACAAGTGGCCGTCCTATCTTCCAAGGAATAAGTGACATACCATCCGGCCTCTTGGCATCGTCGCGTACCAAGCCATTCGGCTGTAATACGGCCGGTACGCCGACGCTGACAAGATCCCGGCGGATGATGTCATCGAGGTTGGCGTGGCGAGAACTTCGACCAACACTATGTAAACATGAAAATCCGTTGTGAGCATACGGGTCCACCATACTCCCCCACTGGTAATGATGGGGTACGCAACATGGAGCCCCCAAGCGAAGGCTCGCAGCTAACGATTATACATTGTTTTTAATCGATTTCAAAAAAGGAGGAGGTACTTAATTCGTTGTGTATAACTTCACCCGTTGAGCCATAACTTTTTATTTGCGAACCGATTTTGATCATTCTTTTTGCGTTAGATTCAGGAAATAAGAATAGTTACATATAAATTTCATTGTTATTGCATTACCATATACGTAACGTAAAAGTGAAAAATAAAAGAATACTAGCATTAATGAAACCGACTTCAAGAGTAAGTAAAAGTAAAAATAAACATTTTGTACAAAATCTTGAAGTCAGTACGAAGTAAAACCTAATATTAATAATAACTTTCGCGACTAAGTACATATAATTAAAACTATTAAAAGAAAAAGTGGCCGAAACATCGAATTGCCTCGCTTAAAGCCGTTAAGATGTATAATAAAAGTTTTTTTTTTAGATTTTTATTCCGACTTTCGGCCACTTTTCAGTACTACACTCTTCACGTAAGAAAAAGATGTTGAATGCTGGAATAAAAATCAAATAAAATAATGCGATTAAAACCGTTAAAACGTGCTTTTGTTATGTACACATAACTAGTACACTAGTCGCGACAACTTGAAGAAAGTTGGTACCTCCATATAAACCTCCTTTCGACCTATACCATCTTGTCTTCTAACATATTTAAATTCTTCCTTTAAACCTGACGGCGCGTTCCCTTTTCGCCCGCACGTCAGTCATTCATTGTCATGTCATCAATAAAATAAATTAAAATCGCTCCGCATTGTAAATATGTAAAATAAAATAATATAATTGAACATAAAAATATATCGCGCCCGCAACACACTATAAATATATATAAAATATACTATAACCCGCACCGCGTGTAAATATATTAAATAAACTATATTAAACCTTTCACCTTTGTTATTAAATTAACAAAGGTGAAAGTGAAGGAATGAGAAGCAGAGGAGCAACTGCATTTCATGCCCATTAACCAAGTGAGTGCGTGCTCATTCTCAAATTCCCGTCCAAATTGTCCCCCACTTCTTTTTCTGTAAAATTGACACAGTTCGCTTATCTCAAATCCAGCGCCGCCGCAACAAAAGCATTGCATACGTTAAAACTTAGTTTAATTATATATATGTATAATCAAGATGGGGAAGTCCGTCAGTGGGTAAGTTGAAAGAAAGAAAGAAAAAATTATTTGAAGAAATAGCGACGTACTTACATTGCAGGCATGTATCTTAAAAATAAAAAAGCAAACAAGGTTTGCACTCAGCTTATTGCTGTGCTAACATAACATCCGACACAACGCTGATTTTCAGAGCAAATCTTCCTTTTGTCGTAATACTAAAACGAACCGAATATTTTGTGAATTAAATTTAAAAACTATTTAATTTGTAAATCATAAAGTTCGTGTACATCTCGTTTTTTACCTTTTTTAAACGAAATTTAACGTCAACTACAATTTGAAGTCAGAATTAAACGCTGTCGTAGCTTTACTGACCGATTTGTTGTCGTCGTGGCTATTCAAACACAGAAATAAAGAGAGGTGTATTTTTTACTGCTGAAGCACAGCAGACAGTCTGACGGCCCAGCTGTGATGGAAAGTGGTTACCGTCGCCTATGGACATTAGCAATACCAGAGGTGCTGCCAATATGCTGCCGGCCTTGAAGGAAAAACTGGAGCCTAGCCACTGATGCCGGAACACAGCTTAAAGTTGTCGTGGCGGCATATTCTAGACCAGGGGGGTGGTAGCCATCCAGTCGAGCATTTGCCCTAACACCTGGCTGTGGGTTGTTTTGTCGTCTCTTACGACAGGCCGCTCGGCCGCAGGAATTAGTATTGTTACGAGCTACAGGACTCGAATAAAAAAATGCCGTTGGAACTACTATAGAATTTATTAAAACTGTACAAACACGTATAAAACAAATACAAATAAAACTGGATGCAACCAGTTCACACTACGATTCGATACAATTCGACACGCGTAAAGTCCGTCGTCTATATCGCTAATCGAAAGTACTCGAAAACGTCTTACTCGTTTCGTAGTTGTCGCTTGACTGCCCGCCCCTCCATTCGGGCATCGTCTTATACTCACTACACAGTACAAAGAAATTGGCCGCGCGCACTGAGTTTCCGAGAAATAGTAATTTGCACACCTGCGAACGTCCACAAAGTCGAAAACAATAACAATAAGGATTAGTTCGACGCTAATGATGGTTATAAAACAAGTAGAAAAACAATAGCATGTTTTTCTTAATTACAAATGCAAAACAAAAGAATTCCTAAATCGTTGGAAGACAATGAACTGCGCTTACGACAGGCAGCTGTGCGCTTATCTTTGACGGCATGTAACAGTATTCTTTTCCGTTTCTATACGGAGAAAATGTGTATGAAGTTCACCCCACTGACGGACTTCCCCATCTTTATAAGCCATTAACATCATACCAGGTTTAATTTACATAATACACGTATTGTTCTCATACCATTCATATTTCGTTTTAATTACCAAGTCTTGCATTGGAGACTCTATATCAGACAGAGGCCGTCATGCCATTGTCGCCGGCACAATGCTTTGATTAATGCCAAGCAGAAATTGCCATTGCCACCAATCATGGCTGTATTAAATTTGACTTTTATTATGATTTAATGTGCAATTATTTTGGATCAATACAAAATTTATATTCTATAACTTTACAGGTGAAATTATCAAGTGGGGCCTCCGTGGCTAAATGTAAAACTATAAGAAACAAAAAATAAAAATTTTACAAAGATAAAAAATGTAACACGCTAAATATGTCTTGTAATGGTACCAAATGGATACAGTTCAGCAAATGCCAGACACAAGTGTCTGACGCTGGTTTTCAACTGCATCCCGGAACGAACGGATGTCGCAGTGTTTATCACATACATGCACACATATTTGAATATTGTTATGAGTCGCGAAACTCGAATTAAAATGCCGTTAGAATTACTATAGAGTTTATTAGAACACAGGTACAAATATAATCGAACACAACAAGTCCAAACGTAATGCAGAAGGTCGTAACTCAATAAAGCGCGCAATGTCCGTCACTGATTAGATTCCCGATTGTAGTACACGTGTCTTGCTTCGCTCGTGGTTCTCACTCAACTGACTGCTCCCTCAGTCGGGTCGTTGCTTTATACTGCACAAATGCAATATGTCCGCCCGACAGCGTGGACCGAATTTCCTAGAATCGCAATCTGCACACCTGGCTAATTAAGCCTGCAAGCGGCCATAAACGAGTACAATAGGCTGTTCTCCACAATAACCAATAAATAAGTGAACAAAAGAAAACAATCATAAAAGGATTACAATTAGTTCAAATGCCGACGGGTAATAAAATGTGTTTTTATAGATATGCAGGTGGATTTTGTTTTGGTCGGAACTTAAGTTGTAATAATATGTATATAAGTTCTTCTCTTCGTGTATATGTCACTGAACTCCTCCTAAACGGTTGGACCGATTTTGATGAAGGTTTTTGTGTGTGTACTCTTGCTTGTAGTGATGGTTCATCAACAACCACTACAAGCAAAAGCTATACGTCAAACCGTACAGTTAAGTGAATTTGAAAATAGTTTAGATTCATAATTGGATTCGGTATGTGACGCTGGTTGTAGTCGAATGCCAGGATTTTGACGAAGTTTTTTTGTGTTTATTTGAGTACCAATACCATTTAAACTACCAAGGGACCCCCTCGGTAGTTTTGTAGTGTATATGCTTACCACGTTCCTATTTGTATATAGTTTTATATCCTCTACTTGACTTAATATACCACGATCCTGGTTACCACGCGCTCGGCTTTCCAATTCAATTATTCGTTTATACATTTCTATTAGAAACTTTAGTAATAAAACTTGTATTTAAATATAATTCTCACAGAAACAAAAGTAGTTTAATTTCAAGGTCAATCTTTTGGCATTTAATTTTGGCATTTGGCTATTGACGTTCGACAAGTGCTACCTTGCAACAACATATTTTGATCTACGCTATGTTTATTATTTATTCATGTTTAATCATAATTTGTAATCATAAAATAAATTATATATCAACTTCAAATTTCTTATTTATTTATTTAAATTTATTTTATCAATTAATTAATGGTCTACTTTTGTTATTGTTAATCAATGCCTATATAGCTGTGTTAGCCAGGACGTAACGATTCCATCAACCAATGAGAGGTGTATATAAAACTCGCTCCCATTGGTAGGAATTCAAAAATGTAAAAAGACACGGGTTTTGAATTCAGTTAGAAAAGACACTTTTTTGTCCTACTGTAAGAAAGATACTTACTAGTGTGAAACAGTTTAAAATCGAAGTTGTATTTATTCAAAAGTCTTACATCACTTCCAATATCATAGCACAGTCTTCAGTTTAAATCTAAAATTGGACTCATTAGCTGCAGTCGGGACCTAGTTTCTTATTTCTCAAAGCAGAACAACGTCTGCCGGGCTCGGTAGTAATCTGTAAAATAACTAATTTCTACAGTCTAGCAGTAACATACAAGAAATTACACGAATTCAAGAGTTCCTACAGGCTATAGATACCAGAATAATAATGGCGTGACAGTGAGAAAAGTTATAATACTATTTAACAACAGGAAAATAATAACGTGACACGTCGCTCCATAATTTGCTATTAAACAAACTAATTGGCTGCGACAGGCTCTGAGGAAATACACCAGAGTGACTTTCCTTGTACTACGTAGCGTGTTTTGTGTTGTCATGTCCTTAAATAAGGTTATTTGAACGGCCATCTTGGAAATTATCTTAATATTTTACTTAAAATGGTTATTTATGATACTAGTGCGGTAGATTGGTTTTTAGAAACGAGCAGTACACTGCAAAACCCGAGACGAAGTCGAAGGATTACTATAGTCACAAGATTGTAAAAACCCACAACCGCAGGTGTGCCATGCAACGTTTTTCAACACATTTGCGAGAAAGCAGTACAATAGGTAATGTAACAAACATAAATATCAGTCAGAAAGTCGCAACAATCTTTGAAACGTTTCTAATATGAAAATGGCGCGCATTTGACAAATGTAACACTCAAAAACTCTTCCAAGTCGGTTCATTTATTCAGCTTTTTTATTTTCGTAATAATCATAGGTGAGAGTACCTATTTTACCGCACCTTCCATTGTGTGGTGCGTAGTTTTTAACTTTCGAACAATGTGTACAGACTTCGTAAATGCATTTTTTGTAGGGATGGGCCGAATGTGGTTTGAACCGAATACGAACTTCGGTCGAACATTCAGTTAAAATAAAAATATCGGCCGAACTTCGATTTAATTTCGCCGCTCTTTCTTCAAAGTAACACGTCGTGAATTGATAATGCCGACAGTTTGGCATTTTTCTAAGTCTCTATTAATAAGATCGTTATTGTTTAGTTTATAAAAAAGTGATTTCAATCAAAATAAAGTTGTAATTGCTGATGTCCGTTAGAAAAGTTTTTCAAAATTAAAGTTTCGTATTATAATTAAGCAGTTATACTAGTTACTGATGAGATTTTCAAAAGAATTAGAAGAATACTATGTTTATATCATTTTTGTTCTAATTTGATGCATGTTTAATTGGGCAAAGATTTATAAGACTCTTCCATTAAGAAGAACTAATTTAATTTTTATCACATTGCAAGTTGAGGTTTTACGTGTTCCTAACTATAATAAATAACCATGAATATATAATGGCCTAATTTTATTTTACGTTTATGATAGATATGATTTCTATTAATTTCAGTCAAAATAGTGCAAGTAAGTATTTACTTTTTCTTGCACCGAATCTTCGGCATTTAAATCGATTTTCGGCCGAATTCCGAAGTTCAGCTCAAGATGTCGAAATTCGGTCAAACCGAATGTAAAACGAATTTCGGCCCATCCCTAATTTTTTGAGCAAATGTATTGAAAAATATTTTTTGGTTTCTAGTGGTTTTGGAAGTTAATGTCCGCTACAGAATTTTTATTGTATCTATACAATATTTGTATTACAATTTGCGTTCGTTTTTAGTATGATTTTAAGTTTTCAATACCTAAAAGTAAATAGATTAATATAAAAAGAAATTAAAACCAGCTTTTACATAATGTTTTTATACTTCATATTGTTACAACTTAGGCTCCGACAAAGACAAATTCCACGTACAGACCTGTAAAAGCACATTTTATTACCTGTCGGCATTTGAACTAATTGTAATCCTTTTCTAGTTATTGGGGAGAACATCCTATTGTCTTATTGTACTATTTTACGGCCGCTCAAGAGCACCATTGACCACCTGTTGCGGATTATAAGTACAAGCTAATTCTAGGAAATTATGTTGTTGCCGGGCGGGCACATTTGCATTTGTGAAGTATAAAACGATGGCCTGATTGATAGAGGAGTAAGTTGAGCTACAACTACGATCAAAGTGTGACGTGTGTACATTCGGGAATCTAATATGAACGGACTTTGCGCATTTTATTGAATAGCAACCTTCTGCATTACGTTTGGATTTGTTGTGGTCGGTTATATTTGTACCTGTGTTATACGTATTTGTATAGTTCTAATAAACTCTCTAATAATTCTAACGACATTTTAATTCGAGTCCCGCAAACTCGTAACAATATTCATCGCTATACTTTAATTGCCTTGATGGTAAATTCTACTTTGTTGCTTAGATGTCACTAGTATCGTTTTATCATGTTATGATGTACTTTCTTATTGCTTACCTGGCGAACGAACAGATGGCTCACCTTTTGGAAAGACACTAGGAGCGAAGCCTACGCGGAATCAAGAGGGATCAGACAGGAGGAACAGGGTAGAGGGGGTGGGATATGAGTGATAGAAATGGGACAAGGGGAAATTGAAGTGGGCTATCAGATCTCACACTTATCAACACACGAGGCTAACAGTTTCACGCGGATATTCTGTGAGAGCGTAGTATTACACCGATCGAGCCGGCCCTAAGAGCTGTAATCAAGATATGACGGCATGGCTCTACCACGTCTAAAAAGCGATTAAGGCTCTAAAAATTAAAGCCATAGAAAAGAAAAAATAAACTTGACAACATTTACATTAAGCTGGCAACCAAGCAGATAGCACAGCTCATGGAAAGTGTATAACGCCGTTATATGCAACACCAGGGGCCAAGTCAACGTGTGACCAGCCTTTCAATTTGATAAATTATACAATTTTATCTAATATATAAAATTGTCCTGTCGCGGTGTTTGTTACCAAACTCCTCCGAAACGGTTGGACCGATTTGTATGAAATTTTGTGTGCATATCGAGTAGGTCTGAGAATCGGACAACATCTATTATTCATACCCCTAAATAATAAGGGTGACCCACCCCTAAATATTTTTTTTACAAAATATTTTATTTATATTTTATTATGACTTAGCATTGAAAAATACATACAACTTCAAATTTCTCCCTTCTATCCCTCCCTTTAATAGCGATATTAGTACTTTAATAATTTAACTTACTTAAGATTACTAGAAATAATTTAAATGGCAAAACAACGTTTGCCGGGTCAGCTGGTATACTATACAAACTTGTCACGAGATCTCTTTTGCACAGGGAAAAAAATGTCTGCTGTATTCGAGCGGTAAAGTAACAGACAGACGGCTGAACGGACATGACGAAAATAAGGATTAGGTAAAGATAAGGCCTTTTACCAAAATGGCTACAGAAGCCTAAAACTTTTTAAATATATGTCCATACCTTTATGCATTGTAAACGCGCCAAGGTACGTAAGATCGAGCGACCTCAATCGGGACCTGAAAGTGGAGTTTGTCACTAGCATTATTAGGAAGTACTCGGAAACCCGCATCGGCTTCATCATCTCGTGAATAACGAGAAGGCTCAAAGGGACAAAACCGTTTGAACTAGTGCTATAAAAAGAACAAAAGTGTAGTGTAATGTATTAGATATTAATAAAGAACACATGGTCAAAGTGATAGAGAATAGAGAGAGAGACAAATGACTTATTAGTCATTTTAGATTAGATGGTAATATTAACGAGGTATTTCTTCTTAAATACTTCATTTATAAAAAAAAAACGCCCATACCTATATTATTAATAGGATAAAAATAACGCATCTCTCAATAGAATCATAAAAGAATGCAAGAACGCGCACTTCGCACAAAAATGGAGTATAAATTACACAATGTGGAACATGTAACACAGCTATGATTATTGTACCAGACAATACTGTAATATGGTCGTAACATAGAGTTAAATAGTATCAGAACGGGAATATATATATATTAAAATTTGCATCGTAAACTGAAAAGGCCATGGTAGTTTAGGGGTTGAGTTACCCGGGTATTTTTATAGCTGGAATACAGCAGCATGCTGACGGCTTACCTCATGGAAAGCGGCTACTATCGCCTATGAATGTTTGTAACGCTTGAGATGTAACCAATGCGCTGGCAGCTGCGAAGGAATTATATGATACCCTATTTGAAAAACCCCAAATTGTAGCGCTGTCATCTTCAAATGTTGTAACTTCGTTTGGTCAGGGACCATGCATCTACTGCATAGGCAGTTTCACGGGCAGTGAAGGAAAATTTAGTTGGAATTAATACAAGACAAATGAAAATATAGTAGACAGTATTGAAAACTTTTATAAATTAATAATAAAACGTCACTAAGCGAGAGTAGCGTAACCTGTGGCGCCATCTAGTCATGCGGGGTATAGAAATGCTTTAAAGTTATGTGCATATTGAGCTGTTATACCTAATATTCTTCCTCATTTCATTGTATATGTAGATAGATAACATTTTATTGCTCAAAACAAACAATTATAAAATGCATAAGTATACAATACATAGGTATCACATAATTACATGTATTACGATTGCTACGCTTATTATTTTCTATCTCTTTGAATTTTGTGCCAAACAAATACTTTCTGTATTGTTTAAAAAAAAAATTGAAAAAAATAACTAGACTTATTGCTGGGAAATTTCTTGGGTTTCTCTTTAAAACAGCGATTACACGTTATGAAGCATGTAAGTAGACTAGGAAGTGACTTATTTTTAACTTATACTCGTATGTATTTCCTTCAACAAATGTTGTCCAGTGGAATTAGATTTTAGCAAAAACTTTTAGTTTATTTTATTTTTTTAAGTAAATACTATTGTATTACACATTTTTGGTGTAATTATATTTTGTCTTTTAATTGTAGTTATCAAAAGATATTTTGCAGTTGCTATCTTTTCAATTTATAGATAAACATGACTCGTTTAACTATAAATTATTCAGAGACAAAACTTTCCGCATTTTTGAATTTGAATATTTTTTACACAACCACGTCTAAATTTCTATGAAGATTTTCCTTATACCCATGTCTATATATCTCTAGTCTGTAGTCCAGTCAATGAATTTTATTACAATCGTTTTACAGCTTGAACTAGGCGTTGTTGGAGGGAAGAATGGGATCAACCTACTGCATTCAGGGGGTGGTGTAAGTGATTTCACACGAGGGAAGAAGAAATATTAGTCTACATATTATATGGAGTTTAAATGATATATGACCTACTAATGTATTTACTCCGACTTCGCCAGTATAAACTTTGCCTCAGTGTACTACTGGAAATTATAATTTACAAACACAGTTTTTTGAAAATTATACAATATACTTATAAAAAAATAATAATGAAAAAGACAAGTAAGTCTATTTATTATTCCATGTACATGTGTTGGCAATATGTTATTGTTGTTTTCAGGAAAAGAAGCGGCAAGAAAATTCACGGCCACACACCTAGTTGATTTTTTTAATTTCATATTTTCAATAAGTGGTTTGGCCTCCAATAGACCTCCAACAAGTAGAGGCTTAGCTTCCAATACTCCTCGAATGGCTAGAGGCTTGTTATTAAAATTTTTATTTGGTTTTTGATTTTAGCGGCCTCTGTTGATGAGCGGGCTAAGCTTTTGCCGGCCTACCTCACTGCAACGCAGGGGCTCCGGGTTCGATTCCTGGTCTGGTCTGGTCCGGGTGTCTGGGATCGGCCCCAGAGTAGTCCGTTGTATATTACCCATAACACGAGCATAACTTGCTTAATTTGGGGATATACCATGTGTGATTGTCTGCCGATTTTTTTTAAATTTATTTAATATTGATTTTATTATAATTTTATTGTATGTATTATTAGACTGTGAACCTTCCTATATGACAAATAAATCCATATTTCTATGTCTCAGTTTTTTGTAATGATTGTTTCATACAAGTTCTATTTCAAGAATAAATCTACCCACTAATCTATCCATAATTCATTAAACCGTTTAGTAGTTGTCGGAATTGGTAATGATATTTCGTTTACGAAGCCAAAATTAGATGGCGCTGTATCGTTTTGGAACGCACTATGGTTTTAAATTATTGTACATAATAAGTTTTTTTTTTTTTTTTTTTTTTTTTTTTTTTTTTTTTCTTGTATGATTAATGTTCGATTCGATTCCAGTAGCTGTTATTAAATAACATACTATTGTTTAGTTTTTATTAGAACGAAGTTCCTTTATGCGGCTTGACCACATATAATTTAAGTACTAAATATTGTGAATGGATATAAGAGAAATTTTAAATTAAACATTTTTTCATTTGATTTTGGTCTTGGTCAGTGGCATGGACAGTATATATATATTCACGTGTATTGGAATATTATCCTCAAAAACAAGTATTTATAATAAACTAAACTAAAAAAGCATCCAGGCTTATTACTTTATTTTCAGCGCTTTTTACAAATTCGCGCCAATCTAACGCTTTAATGAGTTGAAATAGCATGTTTTCTCTAAGAAAACTTGGCAACACAAAAGCCGCGTCCGATTCTTGGCGTGCACATTGTTTCCGGACGCGTCTCACGCGTCCCGTAATGTGTGCACATCTTAAATGCTTTACATTTTGTTACTTTATAATTATTAGGTGCGTCTCGTTCTTGCCCGTATAAGTTCTTGAAGTGTAAATGAGACACAGATATGAATAAATTAACTAATATTTATAAGGTAACAGAACAGAATTAACAAAATGTAAACTGGTCTAAAGTGTTCTATTAATTACTATTTTTCTCTCGTTTTATCTAAGCAAATCATTATTAAGATAAAAAGAGATGCACCTAATCTCTTTTTATCATAATGACGATTTGCTTAGATATAACGAGAGAAAAATAGTAATTAATAGAACACTTTAGAACAGTTTACATGTTGTTAATTCTGTTCTGTTACCTTATAAATATTAGGTGCGTCTCGTTTTAGCCCATATAAATCCTTGAAGTGTAAATGAGACACTGATATGAATAAATTAATAGGTGCAGCTCTTTTTAGCTTAATAGCGATTTGCTTAGATAGAACGAGAGAAAAATAGTAATTAGTAGAACAGTTAATAAAAGACGTAAATAGGAATTTGATATTGTTATGTTATGTTATGTGCCTGTTATCGAGACAACAGGTATTCTGTTCTCGAAATAACAAATGTTATCTGTTGTTAATAACTGTTAGCATAAATATGCCTCACGCCTAGTTAGAGATGACTTATATTATAACAGGTCAATTAAATATCTGTTACCCCTGTTACTGTTATCCAAAAATAACACCATTTATTATCTATTATGAAATAACATATTGTTATTTATTTGTTATTGGAACGAAATTCCTCTACGCGGATTGCGATGCATACCTACTGTTGTCAACTTAGCGCTTTCAATGTTAGATTTTTATCTCTATGTACCATCTACGTACACACAAAGTAGTATTTTTCAGCGCTTAGCACCTTATTTCGCGCTTTTTTAATTATGTAACTCTTCACTGAAATATCGACGTGTATTGCAATATTATCGTCAAAAGACCAAGTGTTTATAATAAAGTAAACTAAGAAAGTATCTAATCTTATTACTTTATTTTCAGCGCTTTTACTAAATCGTTGCCAATCTAGCGCTTATTAAGAGTTGGCAACATAAAAGCCGCGTCCGATTCTGGGCGTGCACATTGTTTCCAGACGCGTCCCGTAATGTGTGCGAATCTTAAATGCTTTACATTCTGTTACCTTATAAATATAAGGTGCGTCTCGTTCTAGCCCGTATAAGTCCTTGAAGTGTAAATGAGACACTGATATGAATAATAGGTGCATCTATTTTTAAGCTTTATATGATTTGCTTAGATAGAACGAGAGAAAAATAATAATTACCAGAATGGTTAGGTAGCTAATGTTTCTTTGATTTGTTATGTGCCTGTTATCGGGAGAACAGGTATTGTGTTCTAGAAATAACAAATGTTATCTGTTGTCTGTGAATATCTGTTATTATTAACTGTTAGCATAAATATGCCTCACGCCTAAGTTTTTGGGACTTTTGTACAGTAGTTTTTACATGAAAGTGCCACAAATATCTAATCTCGTTGGTACCGCCATATAAACCTCCTTTCTACCTATACGACCTTTTCTTCTAACATATTTAATTTCTTCTATTAAATCTGACGGCGCGTTCCCCTTTCGCACTTCACGTCAATCATTTATTGTCATATCATAAAATAAGTTAAAATCGCTCCGCATTGTAAATATATATAAAATAATATAATAATAACTTAAAGTATACCGCGCCAGTAACACTATAAATATATCTAACTTATAAATAACCCGCTCCGCAACGCAATTGTGAAATATGTTAAAACATATTACATTAAATAAACTATAACGTCATTAACAAGTATAACTGAAGTGAAGTGGACTGAGCAGCAGAGGAGCAGCTGCATTTCATTACCATTAATCAGGTAAGTGCGTGCTCGTTCTCAAATTCCCGTCCAAATTGTCCCACAGTTCTTTTCCTGTAAAATTGAAACAGTTCGCTTATCATAAATCCAGCGCCGCCGCAACACTCGTAAATTTTCTCGTTTATAATATTAAATGCAATAGGATTTATTTACCAGTTGGAATTAAATGATAGAAATCAACATAATCCGAAATCAATTAATTTCGGATTTGAATACAATTGATTCGGTGGTAAACGGAACCGGATGTAGTCAATAGTAAACGCAAATTTGCAAAGCGGAAGCTCTGTTTGCTACCACTTCCGGTCATTTGTGCAGTCAGCAAATAAGATTCATTAATTAAGGAATTCTAGCAGTCATTCGAGCTCAACGATTGAAAGTTTGAGTGTTTTAGTAATATTAAAGCATATTATTAATCAGAGTTACAAAAGTGTAAATTTTTATTTTTCAAAATTGAATTCAAAAAATTTACTAAAATTAAAATAAACGTGAAATAATCAACCTGCATTTTAATGTCATTGTAAGTGAACTATAAGTTCTTATGGGATATAAACTTTTTTTAAATTCTAGATGAGGTGATTCGGCGGAGGACAGCTGAATTACTCAAGGGGGGGGGCAAATATACAAGCCTCAATGAGATTTTTTCTTTTTTTAAATTTTATTCTCTTCCCTCTCCGGATGAACTTGATGGGCTTTTAACTTTTTATTTTTCTTTTTTATCTTTTTCTTTGTTTTATCTTTGTTGTTTATTTCTTTATTTCCAAATATTACATTAGTCCTTACGGCTAAAACAAATTGTCGTATGTTAAAGCTACTTTACTGTTTTTGGGTTTTACAATTTTTTATACCTTATGCTAATTTGTGTGCTTTTACATTACTTCTGCTTGTATGTTTACTTATATCCTACTTGTTATTGTTTCCTTACATTTTTTATGGTTATATCCTATTTATTGCATGTATTTTGGTACTTTTGACTACTTTATTCTTATACATTTCCCAAAACTATTCTATTATATGTGATGTCTCTTGTTTCTATTTTAATTGTTACTTATCTATTTGTTTACTATCTAATCCTTATACACTTCCTAAGGAAGTGTATAAGGATTGGATCTATTCATGTTATCTATTTTTACTTTTCGTACATTTTTTCTATATATAAGTATATTTAAATATACGTAATAATGTACTCTATATCTGTTTTATTTTTGTTGACTACTTTCTTAATTATTTCTACACAAAACTTAATAAATTCCTCGAAAGTGCGTTTGGAAATCAATTCGTTTATATTTTTATATTGTATTTTTATATTCGTTTATTCGTTTATATTTTTATATTTTCGACTCTAGCTCGTAGTTTTTGACTCTAGTTCGTACTTTTCAACTCTAGCTCGTACCTTTCCCGGGAATACATAGGACACCGAAAGATAAGATGCGGGATATCCTCTATCTCATCATCGTCACAGATGCACGAGGGACTCTCCTTGCAGCCGAAGCAGTTCAGGTACTCAGAGAATCCCCCGTGTCTTCTGAACAACTGGGTGTGCAGGCTGGCGAGGCCGACCTGCCTAATTCCTCAATGAGAGTTACTTCTTAGTACCTATTGGTATTGAGACGCTTGGACCGTGGCGTCTGAGGCGATAAGCCTCTATAAAGGGCTATCAAACCGTCTAACGAGTCTTTAGGTAAACCCAGGGCTAGTTCCTACCTTGGATAATAGATCAGTATGGCCATCCAGGGAGGAAACGTAACCAGCCTTCTGGACACCTGACCCATTGACTTCGATGACCTAGGCTCAGTATGCTACCTAAAGTCTTAAGGTTTAGGTAGGTAGGTAGGTAGAATACACTATAACTAAAGAGAAGGTTTTTTACTGTATTAGTTTATAATGTCTAGTAACCCACACAATAAAGTACCCAGCGCGCCTAAGAAGCTTTCACTTCGAAAGCGCACTAAAGCTTTTAAAAGTTGTACTTAATACATAACTTGGATTTTTTTGATTTATAAACTCGTGGTTATCTCCTTTTTTATCTACATCAGCCAATATCTAGTTACTACCAGAAGACGGAAATTTCCTAGTTTTTACTCTCTCTGCTGTTAGTTTAGTATGAAACTTTTTTAGTGCACGCTTAAAACTAGAGTTACCTAGTAAAAAACTTTGCTCTTATACTAAAAAAGTTTTAACATGGTCATTTAAAATACCCTTTATTGTGTACAAAGTTTGTAAAAACTAACACGTACTAATTTGAACAAACTTTTGTTTTAGTAGTAAAGTCCGTGAAGATATACCATGGAAAAAGGTGGGATCCATGGTGCTGGATGTTGCAGATGCTTTCCAGTATAAGGAAATTCCGTTATATACAATGATACGGAAGTCAGGTACAATTTGTAATTTTTAAAGTGAAACTTCTTTACAATCGTTGTGATTTGAAACTCGATGAAACGAAAAAGCGACACTAAAAAGAGATAAACACATAAATCTATAGGACTAAAAGGCCATTTACATGGAAAGAGTTTCTTGGCTTGATGATACGATTGATGAAAGCAGGAAAAAATATGATCATGTAAACTAAATATACGATATCGTACGTGGAAGGGCGATAATCGCCTGGTCATTGAATATTGTCTCTGTGAGTAAACAAAATACAAAATACCGTGCTCATCACCGTGCTCAAAAGGCAAGTCTCGCATTCATATTGGTTTAAATTGATTTGTACGATACTCGCATCAACTTGAAGAAATGTCATACGAGTTCTAGTTTAGACAAGTCGAGAAATCGTAGGCAAATAACTCAATGCGATTGTGTCGCAATGAAAACAAAACTCTTGGTGATAATTAATTACCCTACGGTTATCGTATGACATACTTGTAGGCGAGCTTTTGTATTTTGTTGTTGAATTTAAACATGTCAATACCATTATTGTCTAGACTATTGCCTATGAAAATAATATACGATTCTCGCCCCAAAACGTGCGATGAACTCTCTCCATGTAAATGACCCTTAAGCCTGCGAGAGAATGAGATGTTTTACATTGTGCAGCACAGATTAGAGAGTGAAAAAGACCGATATTTTTATGTATATTTATGTGCGCGTATATACATACATATATGTATGTGTTTATGTACGTAATATTAATAGATGTATATATGTGTCTATTAAGTATAATTCTTACTTATATGATATTTTATATTCTTATATGTTTATTATTGAATAAAATCGTATAATATACCTATATATATATATATATATACATATGTCACCTTCGACAAATTGAATCTGTTTTATTCCTGCGAAGGGTTGTCTGGAAGAGATCGCTTCCTAGCGATAAGAGGGTTTTGTGTTCATTTATAATATTTTTAGGCTATAAGTTTTTCTGTTTTCTGTAATGGTGTACAATAAAGTGTTACTTCTCTCTCTCTCTCTCTGAATTTTCAAAAATCCTTTCTTAGTTCGCACCTAGAGTATAGAAAGAACTCACATGCAAATTTAGCCAGTCCTAACCCCTGTAGTTTGGTATGTGCATTGATATGTCAGTCAGTTGGTAAGTTAGTCAGTGAGGTTAAGTAATTATATATAGACTCGCTTTTGCCCGCGGCTTCGTACGCGTTAATGTTATTCCACGAGAACTGTACATTGTTCCGGGATAAAAAGTAGGATATGTGCTATTCCAGACTATATTCTATTTTTTTGCAATGTAGTATAGATTTGCGTTTGACCATGATCTCGTCTGATACTAGGCGTAGATATGATCTGCCATGGGGTGTCCTGTTCCTAGGAACACCCCTCCTTATAGGCATGCATCGAGACGTCACCGCAGTCACACCTCTGATTACGGTCTCATGACGCCTCGTTATGATGCGGAGGGACGCTGGAAAGTTTAGTTCGTAGTTGATGCTTGCAACTCCTTCTATTGTCAGAAGCCTATGTGTAGCGTCGACTGTTGGAAGTACCACATACTGCTCGGTGACCTTCCCTGGGACCCGAGTGTATGCGCAAATACACTCTCCCAGCGTTAACAAAAACAAAGGCTTGGACATGGTCTAAGGTGGAGAACGCTTACCTAAAAGTTACAGGGAAGACACTCAGACAATTCTGTGCCAAATTTCATGCAGATCCGTTCAGCCGTTTTGGTGTAACTCAGTGACAAGCATCCAACCAAACATGTACAATTATAGCATAGATTAATTTAATATTTTTTGGTGATAGGCTTCATCTACACACTCTTCAATATTTTATTCTAACTCTTTCGCCATGCAGGCTGTCTTAGTTTGGAACTCTTTGCCCACTGCCGTCAGAAAAGCCAAATATTTTGCCATTTTTAAAAAATCACTTAGGAATCATTATGTTAGTCTTACGCAATAATGTATGTGCTAGTTTAAAATACTTTAGACTGTAATCTGCTGTCCATGTGTGTAATTTTTGTTTTATTTATTTTATTCCCCTTTTCTTCGTTGCATAATAATTACAGATAATTTAAGAATTTCCTTTGAGGCAGGTTGCCTGGAAGAGATCGCTTTTAGCGATAAGGCCGCCTTTTGTTTTACCAAATAACTATTGTCTTGTTGAACATTCTTGTGATTTTTGTTTTGGTGAACAATAAAGTGTTGTTTATGTCTATCTACGATAATTTTACGGATATTTTTAGATCATTTCACGCATATATGGCGATAGTTGTAATGCGTTATTTATGATGCGATATTCTTTTTAATTGTTAATGACGTTACATATTAAAATATAAGGTGTGTATATACACTAATGTGGCTATCCGTTAACGGCGTTATTTTTAACTCTATATACATTTGGCTACAGTCAATATCTTTAACATTATTCCAGGTGCGGCTGTAGCGTACCATGTGTCATTTATCCCATTCAATTTAAGACATATACTTGCACTGCGTAAGTTTTCTTTCTCGTAAAAATTTAATTGAATCCGTTTATAGACTAATGATGACTATATGCGACTAGTACCCACCCGCGGCACCGTCCCGGGGCGTCATTCAATTATTTTTTACGATCAGGTGGGATCTAAACGAGGTCGGGTGGAAACGTGATAACCGCTGTCGGAGAAAACTGATATTTAAATAAAAAATTGAAAATATTCTCAGGCGAAGGAATAAAGATTTCTTTATTTTCGCCAGGTGTGACTCTATTTTGAAACATGGCGTTTAATTTCAAAATCGCATTAAAAGTCCAAAATAAAGGTGAAAGTATTCAAATGAACGACTATAAAAGTGTTTAGGGAGAGACTCGATTAATCGATTGTAAATTTTGCACGAAGGACATAGTATTTATCTTTTTCAGTGGAAGAGAACTCACCAGACGCAATAATCTAGAAATATAATTAATTTTGAGTAGCTGTCGAGTGTAATAATAATACCAGCCCGTAAACGTTTTACTGCTGAGCTTATGCTTCGCCATTTTTTAAAGGTAATATCAGTATATTGACCACTCTTATCCAAGGCGGATTTCATACATCGGTTATCTTAATGTGCTGTCAGCACATTGTAATTGTAACAGTGTATATATTAGGTAGAAAACTGCCTAAGAGATGCATGCTTCCCTGCAATAATTCGAACCCAAGTCATTAAAATCAGACACGGGCATGTAGCCTCTAAGTTAGCACGGACAAAAAATTAAATCATTATATATTTACATATGAGTTTTTTATTTAAATACAAACTTCAAAACTAGATGTCAATGTTTATTTTAGATACAATCACAAAAGCTCTTATATTTTAAGATTCACAAGTTATTTTGAAACTATTCTTCTTTTTCCGAAAGTATATTTAATTATCTAATCAAAACAATAAATAATCTTACTAGTCACTAACTTTTCAAGTGAGGCAATTCTTTATATTAAAATGGGCAGTCATTTTTGCATATAAACTCACAACAGTTTTTGAGAAAAATAACTATGATAAAACACATAAACAGACGGAATAATGACCGAATAAGGGTTTCGTTTTTGCCAAATAGGCTATAGTAAACCAAATTGTTTACCAAGTTTTCCGAAAATATACAGTAGGTACCTGTTATACTAAAAATGATTATACTGTGGTCAATCTACTAAAACTTTAATCGTAAATTAAGCTATGTCCAAATCGTAAATCGTATCGTAAAATCCCGAATGGACCCGAACTGCTCTCTGAAGTACGTTTGGTTGAAATGCAGAACCTATTTGAATATTTAAATATCGAATACATTATTGGAATAGTTCTTTTAATAAAAATATATTTAGGTTTATGGCTTGGCAGTTAAGCCTTTAAGCAAGATCTTAGATTACAATGTAGTTTCTTCATTTTCTTAAGCCTATGAAAGCATGGCTGAACTGTAGGTTATTAGCTGGTGCCATTAAACGGAGTTCTTGTGACAACTCAAAAGGTCACATTTAACTATACAGTTCACATTTCTCACAAAACACATAATTAATACCCAAAAACTATCAATATCCTACAACTATTGTTCATTTTAGAGTAATTTTACGAATTTTTAGAAAATAAAACTGCACAGCACAGCATCTTCTTTCAGTGCCCGCCAAAATCTCCTGGAATAGTTCTAGATTGTGCTAGAATATACAAACAGCGAGTTCCATTAGTAGCTCACAACGCCCAAAATGCCGCGTTAGCCGTTCCACAAGGCGACTGCGGTCGTTGTGGTCGTGACGAAAACGTCACCAATGACATCATTTTCGATCACACAACGACCCATTTCAAGAGGAGGGTTACGTAATTCCACTTGGGTTGACGATTGTAACGCCGGCAAGCAAGTGGAACGGCAAAAATCGCGGTCGTGAACGTGGTCGTTGTGAATCTCTAATGGAACGTAGTCAAAGTAAGACTGCTTAGACGAATAACCAAATAGGATCAATCTGATTGAATGGCTCAGAACTGTAAGGCCACAAAGTATTCAATGACATTGAATGATTCTATTTTATCTTTATATGGATAATTTCGGTTGATTCGTTCAAATTGAAAGACAGAAAGGAACCTCCGAATTTTGGCTTTAGATAAGCTCTTTTTTGTATACTCAGACAAAATAATACTTTTTTATCCTGGAAAATGCACTGTTCTAGTTATTATCTATGTAAAGAAACATAGGTGATAACTAGCTTTTGCCCGTTGCTTCGCTGGCGTTAATGTTGTCCTACGGGAACAGTGTATTTTTCCAGGATAAAAGTAACCTATGTGCTATTCCAGACTGAGATAGCTCAGTGCCAAATTTCATCCAGATTCGACAGCCGTTTTGGCGTAATTGAGCAACAAACATCCATTTTTTTATTTATTTTTTATTGCTGGAATTCAGCGGACAGGCAGACGGCCCACTTGATGAAAAGCGGTTACCATCGCCTATGGACATTTACAACACAATTTAAGGTGCTACAAATGCGCTGCTGCTCTCTTAAGGGAAACTGGAACCTGGTCAGTAATGCCGGAACACAACTCAAAGTTGTTTTGGCGACATACTTTAGACCAGGGGTGGTAACCATCCAGTCGGGCAAATGCCCTACCATCTGGCAAATTCAATTCAAATAAAACAATAAAAAAATTGTCATTATATAATAATTTTTACGTATACCGAAAGTCGAAAGTTATATTGTATATAATATAATGGGTAGGAAACTAAAACTAACTTAAGAAATTCAATTAAAAACTGAAATACAAACGATAATTAGTACAAACGATGTTTATTTATGTTTTACTTCGCACGGACTTCGAGGTTGTAGAAAATGTTTACTTTTCGCTTTTTAGATACTTTTGAAATCGAACTCGATCCGTGCAGGAACGGAGAAAGAATACAATTTCCGTCTGTCGTAAGAGGCAACAAAACAACCCATAGTCAGGTGGTAGGGCATTTGCCTGACTGGATGGCTACCACCCCTGGTCTAAAGCATGCCGCCATAACAACCTTGAGTTGTGTTCTGGCATTAGTGACCAGGTTCCAGCCTGATTTACGAGTCCGGTAGCACATTGGTAGCACCTTTAGTATTGCAAATATTTATAGGCGACGGTAACCACTATCCATCACAGTTGGGCTGTCTGCCTGTTTGCTGTACTCCAGCAATAAAAAAAGATCGGTTTTGTTTAAAAAAAGATTTTTTGTTGCCAGAATGATTACAGAACCTTAAAAAACAATACACGAAGAAGTTAGAGTATCATCGACTGAGGGGCTTAAGTAAATATGAAGACATAAACCTGAAGCTGCCGTGATAAAATCTCAACCGCTCTTATCAATGAGTTTGACATTTTTCATTTTCCTCCCGGCTCAGGCACAGACAAATGACCTTTTGAAACTTTGATAGCTTTTCCCCATCAAAGTTTCATGATTGCGCATTTTGTTTCTCCTTGCAAGAGATATATTACACTAATGTTACCTTGTTGACTTCTTTATACTGTCGCGGGAATTACAATATTTTCTGGAATTAATAATTTGATTACTTTCCTCTATCATTTTTATTTTATTGCTGTAGCACAGCAGACAGGCTGACGGGCCTATGGACATTAGCATACCATAGGTGCTGAAAATGTACTGTTGGCCTTCAAGGAAAAACTAGAACCTGGCCACTGATGCCGGAACAAAACTCAAAGTTGTTATGGCGGCATACTCTAGACCAGGGGTGGTAGCCAACCAGTCGGGTAAATGTCCTACCACCTGGCTGTGGGTAGTTTTGTCGCCACTTACGACAGTTCCTGCACGGACAAACATTATTTAACCTGTATAATTTTAAGTAATATATTCTTCATTACACAGTATGGCTATCCAACGACGAAACTTATTCTTTTATTATATCAGCTTATGTGCAGCCCTGAATAAGGTGCTGGTGTCCAGGCTTCTAATCAGGAAATCCAAAAGCAGGACCTGTAAAACCGTCATACGACCCATCCGGATGTGTGGGTGCGAAGCTTGGACACTTATCCCCAAGGAGGAGAATCAGCTTTCATTAGCGGAAAGGAAGGTTCTCCGTAAGATTCTGGGTCCAACAAAGAGAGAGGATGGTAGCTGAAGGGTTCGAACCAAACTCGATTTTTAAAAAAAAAATAATCGGCAGACAAACACACATACTGCATATCCCAAAATTAAGCAAGTTACGCTTGTGTTATGGGTAATATACAACGGACCACTCTGGGGCCGATCCCAGACACCCAGACCATAGTAAATAACGGAGAAAATACGTTTCCAAAATTTACTATACCAGGAATCGAACCCGGAGCCTATGCGTTGCAGTGAGGTAAGCCGGCAAAGGCTTAGCCCGCTCAACCACCGAGGTTGTCAAATTAAGAATCTCATGACCGAGCCTAATGTTGGGCTGTAGAAAGAAAAAATGCAGTTTACATGTATTTATTATATTTATTAAGAGGACTCGATATTACAGATAATCGTGCCTTGGCTGGTGGAACGCGAACCATATATATACTTATATCTACCACGTATGTACTTGCAGCATACAGCTCACGATTCGTACATCAACACCTAATATAATAGGAGAAATAAAAGTTCACCGCCTTCGCCGGCTCGGTCAAATAGAACGGATGGGGAGGACCGCAGCGTGAAGAAAGCACATTTGGGACGGCCAGTAGGTCGGCGTCCGGTCGGTCGTCCCAAGTATCGCTGGAACAATAGAGTGGAGGCTGACCTGTCGGAGCTACGAGCTGATATTTGGCAAGAAACTGCACCGAACAGAGAAAACTGGCATGTTCCTGTTTCCGAGTTCAAGACCGACTCTGGGTCGCTGAGCCAACGGAGTAAGTAAGTATGAGTAAGTATTAGTTTATAAAGTCATTGTAATAATTATCCGGTTGATTTAGATTATAAACTCCTATACTAATATTATAAACAGGAAAGATTTGTATTGTTGTATGTTTGTAATGAATAAACTCAAAAACTACTGAACCGATTTCAAAAATTATTTCACCATTAGAATGCTACATTATCCCTGAGTAACATAGGCTATATTTATTAGATCCGGTAGGTGGCACTGGAATCGGGTTCTAGATTTTTATTTTTTCAGGGTAGGACAACGTCTGCTGGGACCGCTATTATAGTAAGTAATCTAATTAAACAATTACCTTGTATAATGTGGGGGTTTAAGTAAGTTGTATGTGGTATGTCGATAATGTTGCAGCAGTAAGGCAGTATTGAAAGCCCTTGCTATATGGAAGGGGGCCAACTATGTCCACATGGACATGACGGGAACGCTGAATGGTAGTGGTAAAAGTACCAACCGGAGTAGAAATATCTATGCCGGGTAACCTTGCAGCGTTGGCAATCGAGGCAAGACCCCGTCCACTCTCGACAGTTCTTGTTTATCGAAGGTCAAACATAGCGGTCAGTAACCAATTTTGTGGTTGCTCGTATGGGCATACGGGCATACGTCCGGGCGGATGGCTTAAATTGTGAAGCCTATTGAAAATAGTACGGCGCAAGTCACGAGGAATAAAAGGACGACCCTTACTTCTTGAGGTGTCGCATACTATTGTGAACTTTGTACCAGGAATATATAATATTAGGAATTATAATATTATATATTCATATTCCAGGAATAACCTTAGCTAACTTGAGACTGGAACCTTCAGTCAACAACTTTGCTAACTCTTCATCAGGCTCCTGTGACTTGGTTAAAGTGTTATATTCCTCCTCCAATGTTATAGCTTCAATGCGAGACATTGCATCTGCAACCACATTGTCCTGACCTTTAATATGTAAAATATCAGTAGTAAATTGAGAGATGAATGAAAGTTGGTTTAGCTGTGGAGGAGGTAGTTTTTCGCGCCTCTGAAGGGAAGCTTAAATTAAGGGCTTATGATCAGTGTAGATCGTGTGTGCCTCCAAAACATCTCGAAAATGCTGAACAGCCTCGTACACCGCAAGCAGCTCACGGTAATACGCAGGCCAAGTTATCTGCCGAGGGGTAAGCTTCTTGCTAAAGAAAGCCAGAGGCTGTCAGATATCCCCAGCATGTTGTTGGAGACAAGCACCGACATGGCTACAAGATGCGTCTGTGAATAAGCCTAATTTTGCAGTGGGATCAGGATGGGCTAAAAGAGTGATATTGACAAGATGGTCTTTGCAGTTTTGGAAAGCCTGAATAGTCTCAGTAGTCCAAGGAACTGGTTTGGGACTCTTTAACTGAGAATCAGCCAGCATGTTGATCAAAGGGGCTTGTAACTCAGCAGCCTTCGGAATAAAACGGCGGTAGAAATTTAAAATGCCAAGGAACCTGCGCAAGCCCTCAACCGTCTTCGGTAGAGGAAACTCCCGCAAAGCTTGAATCCTTTCAGCTGGTGGCCGAATGCCATTTTTAGAAATCCAATGCCCAAGAAATTTAATTTCATCAGTGCCAATAATACATTTAGATGAATTGATAACTACCCCATAATCTGACAGGCGTTTGAAAAGAACGCGAAGGTGTTTAAGGTGACCCTGGGGATTACGGTAAAACACCAGAATGTCATCTACATAGGGGAAACAAAAATTTAAACCACGCACAACCTCGTCTATAAACCTCTGGAAGGTCTGCCCAGCATTTCGAAGTCCAAATGTCATATACGGGAACTCAAATAACCCAAATGGAGTGGTGGTGGCCGTTTTACAGATGTCATCCGGATGGACAGGGATTTGCTGGTATGCCTTGTCCAGGTCTAATACCGAGAAGACGGTAGAACCAGCCAAGTCTTGACCAAAGTCCTATGTGACGGACAGGATAAGAGTCTGGGATAGTGCGGGCATTTAAAGCACGATAATCCCCACAGGGTCTCCAACCATTCTTACCCTTCTTTGCTAGGTGCAAAGGCGAGGACCAAGGGCTCGTGGACGGTCGTGCTGTACCGCAGGCCAGCATGTCCTCGAATTCCTTCTTTGCAACCTGAAGTTTTTGCGCAGCGAGTGGGCGATGGCGGCACGCAAGAGGTGGACCATCTGTGGTGAAGATGTGGCGTACGGTTGTGTGTTTGAGAACCCCATTTACACCAGGGGGTCGTGTTATATCCGAGAATGCTTTCAGGAGATCTAAATAAGTGGAATTATTGCCGCTTATTATAGTTTTAATACTTGTTTGGGGAGTGTCCGCGACGATAGCGTGGACAGACAAACGTGTGGTGCCATCTAATAAACGCTGGTTGCGGCAATCTAGCAGTAAATTAAAGTATACTAAAAAGTCAGAGCCGATTATTGGCGTGTTTACGTCGGCTACCACAAAATTCCACCTGAAATCCCGGCGTAACCCTAAACTTAAACAGAGAGATATAGAGCGGTATGATTTTATGGTACTTCCGTTAGCCGCGGAAACATCAAAATTGGAAGAAACTATATGTCTTCCTTTGAGTAGTGTGCACGGGTAACAGCTAATGTCGGAACCAGTGTCAATCAGAAATCGGCTATTGGTCCCAGACAAGTCAGTCGTCAGTCACAAATAAACGACGGCCAGGTGTAGCATAATCAGTCGCCGTCACTACTGATTGTTGTTCGCATTTAAATTTTGAACCGGTTTCCAATTGCAAGGAGACATACATTTACTGGCTTTATCTGCAAATTTTTTATGATACCAGCATATGCGGTTGCTGGATGGAGAGGAGGAACGCGAGCTGTTTTTCGAGCGAGAATGTGAGTTAGTGGGCGAGTGGCCAATAAAAGTGTCCAATCATTGAGTTAGCGCCTCTATCTGTTTCTTTAAATAATCAAGTTTTGACGAAGATGAGGAAACGGCATGCACCAATGAGGATGAAGAACACGAAGGAGAAGGTGCTTCAACGATGGCATCAGCTATTTCAGCTATCTTTTCGAGCGGCAAATCACGCTGAGCTATTAAAATACGTTGTACCTTGCTAGGCAGTCGACGCATCCACAGTTCCCTTATAATACCATCATCAGACAGGGAAGTGCCAGCCATCGAACGCAAGTGACGTAAGAAAACTGAAGGCTTGCGGTCCCCGAGCTGTATGTCACTCAGCAAGTTCCGAACGCGTTGTTCCTTAGACGCTGAAAGCCGTGCAATTAATTCTGTTTTAAGATGCTCATATTTATTTTCAAGAGGTGCGTGAGCTATAATGTCCTCGACTACATCGGCTGTCTGTGAATCAAGCATGGACAAAACGTGGCCATACTTGGTGACATCCTGCGTAATGCCAGCCATGCTAAATTGGACCACAGCTTGTGCGAACCAGATTGTTGGTTTATCATGCCAAAACGCTGAAAGCTTAACAGAAACGCCGTGAACTGAAGTAGGAAGGGACTGTGGAACCTGTGTCATTAAAAGATCTAATTTACTTTGTAAGTCCTTCACCTGTTGATGAAGAAATTCCTCATGAGACATAGTGGGAGATAAATATAATAAAGCAAATTATAAAATTTTAATTAACAGAAACAGGAAGAAAACTTAAAAGTTCACAATTCACCTACTTGAAATTGAGAAATAAATATGTACAAGGTTAACTATTTACATAACAAAATTAACGAATGAACATAGTTAAGATTTAAAAAAAATTCAATTTAAATTGTTTGGTATACGATGCATCTTGTAGTCGTCCGTTTGCAATCGCCCTTATTTTTGAACAATCGGAAAATCGTTGAAATCACCGTCGAAATTATCCGCTGCTGGCCGTGAATGTTATGCTTGAGTTATTCCAATCCAGATGACCTCGCCTGAAGATGGAGTCAAGGTTGAGGGTACACTGCTGAAGCCGTCCCAGATATCCTCGCATGAAGACTGTTCGCCTTCTAAACTCCGCCCCAAATTTTATATGTTGAAAATTTTGTGCTCAAATTCACGTCGGGGTCACCATTAAAGACAGGTTGTTGATGCAATTAAACAATCCGATCTTTCATAATATATGTAATTTTGTATGCAGTTAAAGGGATTTATTAATATATAATTTCAGTGACGACTTTTTCTCTATCTCTGTTGTGACAGTTGTCAATCACCAACTTAAAAACTGGCCTGTCAACCAGTGGGCGAAAAGGTTTGTATCGCCACATCTGTATTGACCTTAGACCAAAGCCCCCCGCAGCAAATGGCTGAACCGTTTGTTAGCAAAATTAGACGCGAACCTTGTCCTTTAGTTGAATGGTCTAAGGTATTGACAGGTTTGGGCGCGTACATGGAGTACTCAATTTTAACCTTGCTTTTATGTAGCAATAATTTATTTCATGTACGTGAGGCAACATATAACATGCAAAGAAGGTACTTTTGGACCAAAGAAAAGTAATGAGTTGAGAATCATATTATATGGTTTAAAAAGCGTTATATTTTTCTATTACAAAATGAAAAACATCAGCCCTAAATTGTATTTGGAAGACGAGAAATCGTAAAAATAAGGTCACAAATAAAACAAGTTATCGATTACTAATTGGTTTATGATAATGAATTTTAACAATGAATAATATGTAAACACTTATGCTACACGATTGTTTCATTCAAAATAACAAAACACACTACAATTATAAAAAATATCAACATAATTAAAAGTAATCTCTAAGTCACTCTTATCGTTTTACAAACTGGGCCCAAGAGTGTATGAAGGCGTGTCCGTCTTATTTAATAAAAATTCGATCAGACGTTCAGTCATGCAATGCAACAAACAAACAGTACCTTTCTCATTGATACTATGTAGATACATACCTATATAGGTATGTATCTACATAGTAAAAAAAACTTAGTACTAGTATATACTAGTATTAAGTTTTTTAGCAATTAAAAAAAGTAACGTATAAAATCTATCCCTTAAGGTCTTATGTTGAATACCTAGGTCATTGACATCAGTGGGTAAGGTTCCCAGAAGGCTAACTACGTTGCCACGTTGGATCGCCATACTAGCCCGTTATCCGAGATAGGAACCAGCCTTCAGGGTACTTAGTAGTTAGCTACTCATTCACATGGGCCTTGAAGATACGTACGTTGTAGGTTTCGGGCAAGACAGAGTGCTGCAATGTGTTCCATTTTTAACCGACTTCAAAAGGAGGAGGTTCTCAATTTGACTGTTTTTTTTTATGTATGTACACCGATTGCGCTGAAATTTATGATCCGATTTACGTGATTTTTTTTAGTTTGATGCGAAATAGTTGCCATTTGGTCCCCTAAAAATTTAATATAGTTTGGCTCAGTAGTTTTCATTATATGAACATTTCTTAATTACATTTTTTCCGTTCCCGTTTCTTGGTACCTATGTTTTTTTTAAGGCGCGCGGCACCTTTCGTAGGCCTACCCATAGCTAGACACTAAAAAGTAACAAATAAAACAAACTTCGTTTCAAAAAACCGAGTTCAAAAACTAAAAAGTATAAAATAACTTATTTCTAAAGCTATTTTTAATTATAATATCTTATTTTTAATATATATTATCTAAAACATCTTGTAGTCGGTGCGAAGTAAAACATAAAAATTACTATATGTTGAAAATTACTAAGCACCATTTTGTATTGTAATCTTTTATGCTAGTCATTAACTACCATGAAAGATTACAACACAAAATGGACTGTTTTTCTAATCATAAATTTAAAACACAAAGTAAACAAAAGAAGTCCAAATGCCGAAAAGATAATTAAATGTCTACAGATATGCAGGTGTGAATTTGTCTTTTGTCGGCGTTCAGGTTGTAACAATACGAACAAAAACATACAATCGAATTGACAACTCGTCATTTTGAAAGTTGGTTAAAAATAGAAGTTATGAAATACGCGGGAAAATTGATTGTATATTACGGAACAGTAATGTTTTGTCTTTAAAGCTGCCATATCTAAAAAACTAGATTTTAAGCAATTTGACTTTAAATTTGCCATATCAAGTGCATAACGTCCTGCCGAGTCGAGGCTTTTCCTCCCTCACGGGTTGTGCACTCCCTACCAAGGGCTCTCAGTTTCTTAAGTGCCCTTCCAACAAGCGCCCGACTCATTGTTCCACCGCATAATGCCAGCCACCGCTTTACTTCTCGCTTTATCACGAACCATAGTAACATTATACATAGTACACCTTAACGGGCTTTAAATACGAGTGTGGTCCAATTAAATTTATCTTATTACATATCCAACATCTTACCCATAAATTTGAACAATAAACTCTATATCTATATATTAATATGTGAAGCAAAAACACACCAAAAAATTTGTACCTCTTTTTACGAAAATTGCGCGGATGGAGGAGTATGAAATTTCGCACACTTAATACAGTTTATATAGATAGAGAAGGAGTGCAGAATGCTAATATTTTATTAATATATGCATAAAAAATATATTAAATCAATAAAAAAAACATTACACACACTACCATGTATTTGACACACACGCATATATACACTCTTTTGTTTATTGTTAAAGTCAAATTAACAGTGTAGCCTTGACACAACAGAACCTTAATAATGTTCAAACTTATAATTTAAATTAATTATTATGGTCAAATTTCGACCACGGGCGACCACTAGTAATATTAATTACGCCAATTATAGGATACTTTACACTTTAGTGCACAACATATATGCATTAAAAAGTTCTTTATAATTGACGAAGATCCGCTATTAAACTCTTTTGCCTAAGGGATATTAATAAAGTAGTAAATATAAGCAAGGTTTGGAACCGATTTAAAATTACCCGGTTTATTCTGCAAGAGCAGGAAGTATCATGCCGTCTCTCTCAACATGTGTTTGTGTGCAACTGAAAATTTGCTGTACCACGTGGCTACGCTTCAAAGATGTTCGGCAGCACCTCAACATGAGGTATTACCAAGTTTTAAAAATAAACGAACTTAATTATTAAAAAGTTTGCATAGGTGACTTTTTAATTGCTTATTTGTTATCTAATGATGTTTCTTCGATTATGGAGTTTTTGCGAAGACAATTTTGTGTTTAAAGTATAAAATATTGTTGTGCATAAATAACTAATAAACAGAAGTATAAAAAGCAACATTTTGATTTTTTTACAATGAAATAAAATAACCAAAAGGCAATTTAAATTTAATTTTTATTGCATGAGTTCAGCAGACAAACAGACGATCCATTCGATGGAAAGCGGTTATCGTCGCCTATGGACATTTGTAACACGATAGGTGTTACCAATGTGTGGCTGTCGCTCTCTAAAGGACGACTGGAACCTGGCCGGAACACAACTCAAAGTTCTTATGGCGGCATACTTGAGACCAGGGGTGTTACCATCCAGTTAGTGAGGAAATACTCTACCACATGGCAAATATATGTTACGAGTTGCAGGACTCGAATTAAAATGCCGTTAGAATTACTATAGAGTTTATTAGAACTATACAAACACGTATAACACAGGTACAAATATAACCGAACACAACAAGTCCAAACGTAATGCAGAAGATCGTAATTCAATAAAACTCGCAGTCCGTCACTTATTAGATTCCCGATTGTAGTACACTCGTCTCGCTTCGCTCGTGGTTCTTGCTCGACTGCCTCCCCCTCCATCAGGTTATCGTTTTATACTGCACACATGCAATGTCCCCGTATCTAAGTCGGCTTAATCCGCCACACCTGACTAATGACTCGGCCGCAAACTGCCATAAAAGAGTATAATAAAACAATGGGCTATTTTCTAATCACAAATTTTAAACACAAAGTAAACATCAGAAGACGATCATAAAAGAGTTACAATTAGTTTAAACGCCGGCAGGTAATAAAATGTATTTTGTTTCAGATATGCAGGTGGGTTTTGTTTTTGTCGGGATCTGAGTTGTAATATATATGAAACCTTGCTTAACAATTAACGGTCTTATTCATATTGAGTTAGAGTAAATTTGTAGACTTCTTTAAGAACCTTCAAAGAAGCCTACAAACATAGGTACTCTAAATCAATACTTGTATGAACACCGTAAAGTTATTTTGTCTTATTACTATATAAATTGAAAGACAGAAATATACCCATCTCAAAAAGAAGTATTTTCAGTTAAATAACTTTTCCAAAGGCATGTTAAAAAAATCCAATTGCTGCCTTAAAATGCTTTAAGTTCAAAAACATTATCCCAGAGTTGCATTGAAAATAATGACAACACTTATGGTCTGGTTGTGACGTTACGGAGCAATTTTTCCAACTTTCTTATTGTTTGGAAATATTCCAGTAATGCACAGAGTACAGGAATGCCAGGGCGATTCCCTTTTATTATTTGAGGTTAGTGTTAATAATTTCTTCCAAATAGTGCACTTACAATTGTACTATTGTAATATTTGCGGGTAGTTGTGTTTACTAATCGGATATAAAAGCAAGTTGGGGTAGTGACGAAAAATCAGAAACGGTCAATTATAAGCCCATACAGGATGCTCCTACGAGCCAACATCGACCTCGCAATGTCCTTATTGACGAGCCAGACGAAATCACTCAACTCCTCGTGATCATGAACCCTCTGACGCTCAGAACATCAGCCTGGCATAATAGACGCATGCTCAATAGACGCTGAATAGCCCCCGGCCCACCCACATAATATTGTTACAACTTAGCCAAAATTCCACGAAGCACGCCGACAAATGCACAGCTGCATGCCATAAAGCAGTTTATTATCTGCCCGCATTTGGACTTCTTTTGTTTACTTTGTGTTTAAAATTTGTAATTAGAAAAGCCGCCTATTGTGTATTGTAATCCTTTATGTTAGGCAGTGGCCAGGTGTGATTCTTGGAAATCATTGTTTATACAGTCGAGACATATTGTAAGCTGAGTATAAAGGAACGCCCGAACGGAGAAATTGGCAGTCAAGCGACGATTACGATACAAGTAAGACGTGTGTACATTCGATGAGCGCTATAGTGACGAACTTAGCGCGTGTTATTGAATCGTGCAGTTTGTACTGGTTGCGTCCAGTTATATTTGTACCTGTGTTATACTTGTTTTATGGTTCTAATAAACTCTATAATCATTCCAACGGCATTTTAATTTGAGTCCTGCAACTCGTAACAGTATTAAAAATCTATTAATCCCTGCCACGGGTTGCCTGGAAGAGATCGCTTTTTAGCGATAAGGCCGCTCGTTGTACTATCTCTTGTATTTTTCTATTTCTGATTATCTATGCTTTGGTGTACAGTAAAGTGTTCTCTATCTATCTGTTTACTTTTGATTAGATGGAGCGGCTACTTGTCTCCTATACTCCAACAATAAAAATGCAACTTTCTATAAAGATGATTATGATAATGAACTACCACCAATAACATCAATTATCCTCCATATACCTATCTCATATCGCGTGTGATAGCCAAGTGTGGCATCACGTAGTAGTTAAGGTTTACGATGTAGTTCCACATTATCATTTTATAGGCGTCGCGCGACATTATGGCACCGGTGTACGGATTGATATTTACGACCTTACTTCATATATATTCCAGCATGTGCAAGCGAAACTTTGTTCGCGTTCCCACGATGACGACATATATATTAGTGATCTAGGTGCTAACCGCGACTTCGTCCGCGTGGAATTTTAATTTAATTTCCCTTCCGGTGCGGCGACAGCGGTGGCATGCGTGTGGGCCTTTCAAGTCTTTTTTCTACAATAAAAATAACCTAAGTTACTTCTTATAATACCAGCTATCTGCCAGTGAAAGTCCCGTCAAAATCGGTCCAGCCTTTTCAGCGATTAGCTGGAACAAAGAGATTGACAGAGTGACAAAATTTATAAAAAAATGATTTTTTGATATAAGTACCGTATATAATTTCATATGCATTTAGTAAAAAGCTATTATTTTGATGATGTTGTATTGAATATATTATATAACGTAGTCTTAATTTCTCTTTACTTTAATTGAAAGGTTGTTAATTGAATATAAACAATTTATGATTTGATAAGTTATGTCTGTTTTGTATATTTTTTTGAACCACAGAGTCTTGACGCTTAGTGATGTCCTGGTTCAGTAGTGATGTGACATTATCGATTTGATGAATCGATGACATCTATTGTCATCGATTCACTTCAGTTTTATTTATTTGTATAGTGTTCAACGGCGGCGCTATACATACGCCTATACCACGTGTATTTAGCAAGAATACCCGATAGACGTGTCACGTAAACTGGGTAGACGTGGCTGTATACGTCTATTCTATGGAAACGACGTCATGTCCCTCTTTTCTTTCACCTCCTCCCAATTATTCTATATCTGTATCTATTGAGATAAAACTTATCCAAAGTTTTGTCCCGCAGCATAAGGTCTGTGTCAAGATTTTTAAATTCCGGTCAGTAGTCTTGAGTCTGAAATTCGTTCCCAAAAGAGTCGTGTGTTCCAATCCTGATTAGGAAGCATAGACCCCTTACCAGTTTCTGACCTAATATACATAACGTAACAATTGATTCATGCTGACGGTGAAGAATAACATCGTGACGAAACCTGCACATCTGGATAACCGATATGTCAAACCTGCCAAACTGCCTTAGGCAGGCAGGGCATGTATACTGTCCTTTCTTCCTAAAAATGGAGACGCCCAAGCCCAGAATTCAGGTGTTAAGGTTAAAAGAAATTCCAAAATAACATTTTTATAAATGCCTCAAGGACTTTAATATTGACAATACTGAAAACTTGGTGGTGACCATTATGTAAGTACTTAATAGTGTTACGTGCGAGCGGGGGTACACACTTAGGATTGGAAGTAAACACCAGTTTTTTTCAACTAAATGCTTTATTGACTTAAACAGCCGTACGTGATTCTTCACAGCAGGGTTGCCTCTTCACGCACACCTAACGACGCTCTGCCCTGACTATGAGATGTCTCACGCACAATACCGTCGCTTGTGTTGCGTAGACCATCTCCTGCTACTCCAGTGCTCACGTTCGAATTTATCGCGCGTAGTTCGCTTCTAGATCTCCTCTTAAACTACAATAAACTCACCACTAATTCTCCACTAAACTTCTCACTAAACTCGTCACTGTCTTCTACTTAACTCTTCTCCCAACTCTCTCGCATTGCACTTGTCGCTTTGCTGTCTTCAACTGAACTACCCCGTATTTTTTTTTTTTATTGGACTTGACTTTATGTTGTTGGTCCGAAGACCTCACAACTTTACCGGGGTTTTCGGGGCGAGTGCCTTTGCGAAGCGAAGGCGCTCGAGCCCGGGGGGCAACTTGCTCGAGGGGGCTCCCTAGGGAGTTTCACCTCGGCTGGACTGTTGCCATGAGAGGGGGATGAATCTAATGATGCCCACCATAGGGCGACACAATGCACTAATTGAGAGCGGGCGACGGGTAATATAAAGCCCGAGAGGAAGGATCCCGGCGGACCGGGATCGGCGGTTCGCGGTGGCCTATACTATCTTACTGCCGTTTCGCAACGTGTTATGGTTGGGAGAGAAGAAACGGCGAAAGAAACTTCCCAGCAACACGCCTAGTCTATCCTATGGGGGGGCTGTGTCTCCTGGCGTCCCTCGCGGGGACGTGGAGGGGTCGTGGTTGGCGGCGTCGACGCCGCCGTCTGTGTCTGTCTGTCGGTGCCTGCCAGCCTGCCGTCCTAACCGCGGGCGGGCTGATCCGAACCAGCCGTTTTGTGATATCGTCGACCTTGTCCGTGAGGATGTTACGCGGTCGTCGCACGAGAGCCTTTCGTCGAGGCAACTACCCCGTAGGCGCGCCTTACGATGCTTATATACCCCGATTTTCTGGAACCCATAATTTCGATCTTCTTTTCGTTATTCTTTTATTTACTGTCTATCCCTTTGTAAAAATCTATCTATCTCTGTCTTCTCCTTCCTAAATCTTCTATTCTAGAATTTCGATCTTAATTTCGTTATTCTTTTGTTCATCATCTAAGCCTTTCTAAAAATGTGTCTCTGTCTTTTTCTTCTGAAATCTTCTACATTTTTCTGAAACTCATTAAACCAACTAGATCGTTCCACCATCGCTCGCCTTGATATACTTCTTGAACGAAGTAAAAACGCAAAGCTGAAAAAAATATATCTTATCAAAACCCTAATTAGATAATTATACAATACATTACAATAAATTATAAATTAGACCAATGAAGGATTGATAGGGATTGACTTCACGCTTTACATACGACCATATAAACACACTCATATATACACGTGAACATAGACATGCACGCACGCACGACGGACGCACGCACGCACGGCAACGCGCGCGCACGCACGTACATACACTCTGCATCACACTCATATCATACAATATGTAAGTTTATTTATGCTTATATATTAAAACTCACCGTCGATCTCAGTGTTGTCTTGCTACACAATTTTCACTTTATACAAGGAATACTTAGGCCATATTCAAGTAAACAAACATTTAGCTATCCGTTTTACCTTGAGTGGTATTGCCCTATTTTCTATGCTAGTGTCCATTGCTGTATTACTTAATCAAAGTGACACCTAATCCATCAACGTTTCCCTTAAAAGACTTCCTTTATCAATTCATTATTCCTCCTTTCCCCCACTTCGGTGTGAAAAGGTGCAATTTCTCAAGAGATATAAAATAATGGTCTTCTAAAATTGCTCGTGTACAGTTGTTTTAATTGTTTTATTGCAAAGCAACCAGACATACGGCCCACGCACTTACGAAGTAAGACGAGGACTTTTAGGTTGAAGAAATGTAGTGAATTGAGATATGGCTTAAAAATAGATATATTTGTGTTACAAAATGGATAACATCGGCCTTAAATTCTATTTGGAAGACGAGAAATATTAAAAACAAAATATAAGTTATTGATTACCATAATCGATTAATTTGAATGAATTTCAACAACTAATAATATGAAAACACGCCACACGATTAATTCATTCAAAATAATTAGACACAGTACAATTATAAAACGGTCGGCCGTGACGGCCTCTGTGTTTGAGCGGGCTAAACCTTTGCCGGCCTACTTCACTGCCACGCAGAGGCTCCGGGTTCTAGTGTGTATTTCCACCGATTTAAAAAAAAGATATCAACATAATCATAAGAAATCTTGAAATCACTCTCATATTTTCATAATCTGGGCCCAAGAATGTACGAAAGCGTATCCGTCTCGTATTATAAATTATAAGCAGTTTAATCATGAAAAAGCAACAAATAAATAATTTATTTTTCATTTATACTATGTAGATTACGTATACTATACTAGGATATGCCCGCGACTTCATCCACGCTTGACTTGAATTTCCCGCGAGATTCCCGGGCTACAAAGTACCGCAGCATTTAAATAAGAATGTAAGCTATCATTTTAGTGGAAACTGTGTCGGAATAAGCTAATTTTTATGTACCCGAACAACTACAAACCACTTCCGGGAAAATTCCCGCGGGATTCCTAGGGAAAAAAGCAGTGAAACCGTATCGAAATTGGTCCAGTAGTTTTTATGTGAATCCCAAACAAACAGACAAGAAATCTAAAAAATTGCATTGTGTTCTCCGTCTCCGTGTTTATATAGTGTATTCCAGTTTTTTTTTAATAGCTTTAATGCCGTGTTCGTATGGCATTTTTAGAATTTTTGAATATTATACATTTGTACTAGGGTCTTTCTTCCCTAGTATGGTATTTAATATACAGACAGATACCCTAATATATTCGGAAAACCAGCATTCATACAAGTTATATTGCTTTAAATTGTCATAATTTAGGCGGCTTCACAGAGTCCAAGACTTATATTACCTAATGGTCTACATTGAGGCACAACTTAGAGCAGGAAGCCAGTAGGAGGATCCAGTGAAGCAGGGTAGCATTCGGTAAGCTTCGACAAGTCTTCTTTCTCGTCGACCATCCCACAAAGCTTGAAAACGAAAATCTTCGAGCAATCTGTCCTACCCATTATGACATACGGTGCCGAGACGTGGACACTGACGGTGGGACTGATCCACAAATTTAAAGTCGCTCTACGGGCTATGGAGCGAGCTATGCTAGGTGTTTCTCTCATGGACATAATTAGAAATCGGGATATCAGTAGGAGAACCAAAGTAACCGACATAGCTCACAAAATCAGCAAGTTGAAGTGACAATGGGCCGGTCATGTCTGTAGCAGGACCGACAGACGATGGAGCAAACGTGTCCGATATTAGAGACCGCGTTTCGGTAGGCGTAGCGTAGACCTCCAGCTCGGTGGACCGGTGACCTGCGTAAGGTCGCTGGCGCTGAATGAGGAAGGCGGGATATGTGGTGCAGGCTTGGGGATGTCTACGTCCAGCTATGCACGTGAATTGGTTGAAGAAGAAGAATGATCTAAGTTCGCACCATATAAAACTAATAAGTGTAACATAATTATTTTAATAGACCCTTTGATAATCTGAAAGGATATATTATTTAAATCTGAATCCCAGATTTCATCGCGTTGTTAGTGGGTATTCGAGTGAATTACTTTTCAATCTCATCGGCGATAATTAGACGACTGCGTAAATCAATCCGGAATGGAGTAGCTGGATCTATTACTCGGGATACAGGGTCGACTAGGTTCGCGCATAAATTGTTCGAATGGAACTTAGGTATGTAGCCCAGTGTACTCTCCACTCCATCCGCCCATAACGTACACGGTTATAAGCGCAAATATACATTTGTTTATCTGAAAATACTATTTTCTTTCTTAATCTTCGAAGCTACCTCGATCACGTGAGACCGAGCATTTCACGTGTACGTGTATTCGTCTGACTAAATATATTTCCCTCCAATGATGTTGCAGTCTCATTAGTTTGAAAAATATTTTCGTATAGGCTGTTATTTAAATATGATATTTACTTTTTTTCACAAACTTTTTGTCGAGTGAAAATTATTGAGAGAAATACACGTCTGAATAATATATATTGTTGTGTTTATTACGTTTAAACTATTGAAATTACACAAAAGCAGGATATTTCTTATTACAAATAATTGTATCTCTTGTTACCGACCACAACAGTATGGCCACCGTGACAGGATGTATATGTAATTATAAGTAGTATTATACGTTCATATTTTTTGTGACACTAGTAAATATTCCAATACAATATATTATTATATTTTTATAATTGGTGCAGTAAAATGAAAAAAAGGTCAAATCCACCTATTATACTACTAAACTTCTAGCCTGGACAGTAGTTTTGGCCTGAGTATGTTTGCCAAAATATATCCCTATATTTGGATGTAACTTGGTATACCTTATATCATTAATTAGAAAAAAGAACAAACACAATGTTGTATGTAGTATTTATATTTAGAAAATAACGATAATGTTAAAGTGAAATATATAGTTCATATCAATATAAAAAAAATATTAGTTCACATACCTACAGACCGGTGTGTAACCCATACTTCATTAAGTCCCACTCAGAAAGGATTGCCAAATCATTAATTATAAGAGCTTTAGAGTATTTATCGATTTACTAAAGAATCATTTGTTACAGAGTTGCCTTACATTTCAATACTATTTACGAAAGAGGTTTTTGGTAAATTTTGAAAGTAATTAATTTTACAAATTTATAATTGAAGCCTTTTCATTGAGAAAATTCAGAGGCTAAGTGTTTTATTAAACTGTATTGTTTTTTGATTTATTAAAACATAATTGTTTACAATAAATTAGTTGGCGATGGCTTGTTAAGTTCTTAACTGTTGTATTTTATAGCTTCAGCATTAGAGTAACAATACTTAGAGAGCTAGTTTCCTATAAAATTACATTCAGAGTTGAAACACAAAAACAATCCATGTGCCTATGCGCAATGTTATTATTTTCGCTGACACGCACACAAAGGCATTGTTGCGGAGATAACCTGTGAAATGATAAGCTTTGTGGCTACTGAATGTATTTAATGATAAAATGGTAAAATACATGTAATTTTTTCCTTTGTGGCTGACAGAGACTCTAATTTTGTGACAAGCAAACTTAAAATAATTAAAAAATGTATCTAAAAAGTTGCGGAGAAAAAGAGTATGCAACAGGCATAAATAATGTTGCAAGTAAATAAAGTATTTCTAAAAATAGGGAATCGGAACTATTGAAGCTCGTCACACTAAGACTTTATCTTGCGGACTGACGAGACCAACGCGTCGACAAGCGAATTGAGACATTTAGGTCCTACTTAAAAGTGCTTCACTTTACTTACACCTACTCGGCTTCTAAGCGTATTAATTCTATGGGTTCAATAGTGGTTTTAGCTGAAACGGTGTGCAATGGTGGATCACGGATCCCGCACGGCTGGTAGCTGGTTCGAGTATTTTTGTTTATAGTGCACTCTGATATTATTTAGTGAATATATGGGAGTGAGAGGTATGCCAAGTTTTGCACAAAAACCAATGGGGTAATAAGCACCACTAAACTTGGAATCCACCTCCAATGGGGCAGGTAAGAGAGCTCCAATGTGGCAGTGTACGGTACTATGCTACTTTTACGACTTAGCCAAAATGCCACGTAGCAAGCCGACAAATGTGAATGCGCACCTGCCGGCCATAAAGCCCACGTTTATTACCGTCCGTATTTGCACTTCTCTTGATTTCTTTGTGTAATTAGAAAAGCCGCCTATTGTGTATTGTAAACCTCTCTGGCAGGCAGTGGCCAGGTGTGGTTCTAAGAATCCATTGTTTACATGGTCGTGACATATTGTAAGCCGAGTATAAAGGGATGCCCGAACGGAGAGATTGGCAGTCAAGCGACAATTACGATCGCAAGACGTGTACATTCGATAAGCGATATAGAGACGGACTTTGCGCGTGTTATTTAATTGTGCATTACATAAGGACTTATTGCGTCCGGCTATATTTGTACCTATGTTATACGTGTTTGTATAGTTCTAATAAATTCTATAGTAATTCCAACGGCATTTTAATTCAGTCCCGTACTCGTAACAGTACTAACAAATCTTTGGGTGGCGCTTGAGGTTTTTGATTTATAGCACACACCCACACCAAAGGGCAAGGCTTGTATGTAATCTTTAATGAGATATGGAATTAGAAGTGAAACGTTCACTTGTTCTTAGCACGGAAAAAACGGAACGGCCGGATGAACTCACGGGCGTTGAAGACTGCTTTCGCCACCATACAAGGCGGCGACAAATGTAAGCCAGCGGCACTTATAACACTACCCACATTTGTATAAATTGTGAGGATTTAATAAACAATACCCAGATATTTTTTTCATATACATACGTTCATCTTTCCATTTTGTATGAAACAGTCAATACAATAACAGAATATTTCTCTAAAACTACTGGCTGTATTTTCTTAAAGATGACAGCATGCATACTGTTAAGAATCACAAAACATCAATAGTTATTTTGATATAGATCTCTCCTAGTAAACAATAAATCCTTCATAAACTTTAGTTTTTATAATCATAATAATATTGTCAAGAACACATATTCAATGGATATAAAAGTAAGTGTTATTAATATGCATAGGTATGCTCGGGCTGAAGATTATTTCTCTATCTGCCGAATCGTTTCAACCGGAATAAACGTCTGCCTTTATAAGCATAGCTGAGAGTAGTGTTGAGAATAACATATATAAATTTCAGACTTACTGAAATACTACTAACTTATTTATTCTTTATATTTTAAAGAGTTTTTACCACGATGTTGCAACCGCCATAACCATCTGCCATTTTAAATTATAATTAATTATACTACAATTATACTTATATGCCGTTTATACTTATATTACAAACGGAAAATTTACTGAAATATATTCGAAGTTCAACTAATTTTTGTACCTGATACTCCTGCGCACTACTAAAGCTACCGCGATCGGGCTTAGCTAATCCCCACCTCACGTACAGTAAACTCAAGAGAGTCATTGGGAAAATTCAGAGTTTACTGAAATATGTAAAAGTCTGCTTTTCACTGGCTCTTTAGCTATTAGAGGATTATCAGTCAATAAATCACCACCAAAAGCAGAAGTAGATAATAATATAATTCGTTGGTACTATAACCTAAGGATAGAGTGGTACATTGTAATGATGATAAAGATATCATCATTACAATGTACCACTCTATCCCAATCACTCTAAAACCCATACTGTAGAATAAGCCGTTTATACTTAAAAAAGTATAAACGTCTTATTCTACAGTAAGGGTTTTTTTTTCAAAATATAGATCTGTGGGTACAACTCACCCGTGACCACGACTCACCCTTGGCCGCGACTTGCACATGACACTTGATCTTTTGGACGCGGCCGATAAGCTGCCAGCGGCCTTCTACTTCACGTAAGGGCTTTCTGTGCGTAGGTATATTAACCAATGATTATGGCCACCAACGGGTGAAAATTTTATTTTCAATTTGTACCTTGTACTCAACTATTAAGTTATATATTAATACATATATATTAAAGACCTAAAATGTGAATAATAAAGGTGCTCCCTAACTGCGAGCATTCGCCTGTAATGTAACATTTATGATTCGATTTCGAGCATTACGTTAAAATACTGCATACCTGACTGACGACTATTCGCATGTAGCGAAACAATTATGATTAGATTTTGTGCATTTAGTTGATTCCATAACGTTAGTCGCAGCGGTCGTTGTATTTATTACAAGTTGTTTCAAAATATTAGATATTGTATCATTGCAGGTTGCGCACTACAATGCGTGGTTCTCCTCCCCTACAGATGTAATGCTCGAATCTATAACATTACAGGTTGCGCACTGTAATGCTCGTTTCTCCTCCTTCACTGATGTAATGCTCGGATCTGTAACGTTATATTACAGACGAATGCTCGCGGTGAGCGATCACTTAAAGTGAATCGTTGTTTTAATAACAACCTTCCATCACCACAAATCGTTTACTTATTAGTACAATCATATTACTTCGATATAACTATGACATTGTGGAAATTCAACCTTTAACTTAACTTTTAAAGACCTTTAGATATCTCTTGGGAATTATAATAAGAAGATACATTAAAAGAAGGTATTACCAAATAGAAATATAAAGCCCCCAGACGATATAAGGCTTAGTTTTAGTAGTTCGGTATACTCACATGAAAGCTTAGGTCACAAAAGGGACGCGCTAGCTAACAGAAATGCGAAAATGTCACAAGCAGCAAACGCGTAAAAAATATTATATAAAAGAGGCCGCACGTCTGCCACTTAAATTCTGCTACGACAATTATCATATTAATGTAATATGCAAAATAATTAAATATTGGCTTAGAGGAAATACTTCTCAAAAATTCATTACATTGATATTTGAAACATTTTATTTTATATCAATATATAGACTATTGATTATTTTTTAAATTTGTTAATGCATCAAAAGAGTCAATCGATTTAATACCTCACGTGGATATTTTAAAAAATAAGATTTTACATACAAAAGTACTGTATAATACATAGAAAAGTATGATATTTAATGTAGCATATTATTTGGTCTCATTAATTGAGAATACTAATAACTTTCAGTATACGAGAAAACAAAGTTTATGTCTTTTATGAAACCAGTCTATTGTTTTTACTTCTCAACTTAAAAATGTACATAGATAAATCTTTACTATTTAGCAAGAAACTATACAATTTTTAAGTAAAGTTCAGAAACCACACGCTTAAGTATATGCAATGCTAGCTACTAATTACAAAATTATATTTTATTAGCAAACAGTTCATACGAACAAAATAAGTAGACCGAGCCGCGAGATCCCAGAGTAAAGCCGGCTAAAGGAAGTCGATTTCACAGAAGTGCGTTACGAGAACTTAGTAGGTATTAAATAATCGAACTACTATGGATAAAGTTAGAATAGTTTCAAGTGGATACATTATTGTCAGCCATACAGACAAAAGCCACGTGTATGCTACATTTTACGCACAAGTTTAAAAAAATATATCACTTTATTTGACGCTTTTATTCTCGTAGTCTCCGTCTACTATTATTCGTCTGAGGTAAATATAAAACTAGGGTAATATTTGCAACAACTCAGAAGGGTTTGTGGTAATAAAAAAACAGCAACTGGTCACTATAATTATAATCAGAGAACCTTACGGCTTAAATATATTTAATACACTGACGCGACACATTGGACAGACATTTTTAGAACACCTCGCCATCCCTCCAACAATTTTACATTACAAGAAACTTAGCAAATTGGCACAACCGATAGCAGATTGAAGTCATTGTTAAACTATTTTAATTACAAAGGTTATGAATGACAAGAATTTATTACATTATTGTTAGGAAATTTTAGTTAATATTATATATAAGATATTATATTTAAAATTTTACATATAATGTAATAAATCGAACACAGTAAAAATCTATCACTTCTGCCAACGTGTAAATAAACTGTAGTAAATACCGTCTACATAAAATTGACATATTTTAAAATATAATCTCCACAATTACCACATCCTGTTAGAGATAAATATTGTTACATAATGTTATGAATTTGTAGGAAATAAATTCGAAAATGCCGTTGTAATTATCACAAAGTTTATTAGAAGTACACACACGTAATTCACAGTTCTTACAAGTACAGCCGAATACAACAAAATCAAACCGTAGGGCAGAAAATCGTTATCACAAAAATCGCGCAAAGTTCATTGTTATAAGATACTCGCTCCGAAAGTGCACTAGGTAACGCCTCGTTCGCAGTCAGAATATGACTGGCGCATTTTCCGACTGATCGAGCCTCATCCATTTGTAAATTAGACATGGCCTCCTAGCAGTGGCCAGCTTAATGGGTTCCAAGAATTCGCATGACATACTAACTGAGGAAAGTAGGTTTTATAACGTCTTACGACGGCGTGAACAAAGACATTAGTGCGAAAAATAAATCACTCAAGTTCAAAGGTGTAATAAGACATCTGCAAGGGATTAGTATCGGCTTGCAACAATAATATTATGCTAAATTACAGAAAACTACTCTATACAAAACAGGCGCTAATCACAGAATAAATAAAAATATAACAACATCATTAGTCAATTAAGGAAATGGACGATTGTATCTTTTAAAAATAAGAGGGTACATAACAAAATTAATTATTAACCTTAAAAAGAAACATGACAAGGACAACTATGCAAGTAAATAAATGTAACACTAGCTCTTTTGCGTTTTAAAAACGCATCGTTTATTCTTTCTTAGGTTATTACAATTCTATGTGTGTAATAAAATATGTTGCGTTAAAACAATGGATTAGACGTGTTCTGCACCCTCATACAACACTCTAAATTTCACTTAGCCATCTTCGAGAGACGTGTTATAAAGTAACTGGAAGAGACTAAAATGCAGTCTTATGATCATTACCTCTAGAGCAAGGATTTCCAAAATATTGTTACAACTTAGGCTCCGACAAAGACAAATTCCACGTACAGATCTGTAAAAGCAAATTTTATCACCTGTCAACATTTGGACTAATTGTAATCCTTTTATGATCGTCTTCTTTTGTTTAATGGCATACGTTTCTAATTATTATGGAGAACAGCCTATTGTTCTATTTTACTCATATACGGCCGCTTGCAGGCTGCATAATTAGCCACGTGTTGCGGATTATAAGTAAAAGTCAATTCTAGAAAATTATGTCAACGTTGCCGAGCGGGCACATTTGCATTTGTGCAGTATAAAACGATGGCCTGATTGTGGGAGGGGGGCAGTTGAGCGACAACTACAATCTAGGCGTGACGTGTGAACATTCGGGAATCTAATATTGACAGACTGCGCGTTTTATTGAATTACGACCTTCTGCATTACGTTTGGATTTGTTGTGTTCGGTTATATTTGTACCTGTGTTATGCGTGTATGTATAGTTCTAATAAAATTCTATAATAGTTGTGACGGCATTTTAATTAGAGTGCCGCATATGCGTAACTATATTTTGGGCAAGAGACCCTTTTCCAAAATAAACTGACACCTCAGACCCCCATAGCCAAATTACTTTAAAATCCTATCTCTAGTTTTTTTCGTATTGATACAAAATACTTATCAATTTAAAAACTTTGCCATTGGTTAAAGGTATGACATCATTTTCTCATGAAAATTTAACAAAATAAATAGACATAAAATTTAGTAAATATCAAGTGTAATTAATGATTATTAATACAAATTACGTAAAAATATTTAAGTAGGTAATTATTTTCTGAAAAAAACATGACGATACTTTCTACTAAAATACTAGTCATTCTTGTAACAAGTTGGTACATGTAACACAACTTATACAGTTTGAAAGTTTCAAATAAGAACTCGTGTCAATTAATAGGGGTCGATTTTTAGACCGCGTCGACCCCCAAAAACAGTTTTCTTCACTTTGAGAATCCCTGATCTAGATGAATGGAACCAAATACAGAATAATGCTCTAATATGGAACATTGCCATACCTCGTAAGATATAGTCGTACCTGCAATAAACAGTGACCAGAAGAACTGTTTCAATCACATGCGTGCATATTTTAAATTAGCAGTTGTGAAAGTGTTTTTTTGTCGCTCTGAGACAAAATGAAGTACCTGTTTGTGATTTAATATAAGTGCCCAAAAAAAATCCGTTTCTATGAAGTGTTATCATAAGTGACCATTTTTGAAATTTTTGATATGTATCTGTCTTAAAGTTGCTGTCTGTCTAAAACTGCTTAACTGATTAAAATTAAAATTATAGAGATTGAAAACGGGAAAATTTCATGCATCTTGCAGTTATCTATGCATGCATCTACAGGGTTACACTAAAACACCGGTTTTAAATTTAGAAATTTTGATTGACATCCGTTGAGTCATCGGGATCGTATTCGAGAGAAAAATTCAGACATGTGTATGTGTCATCAGCCCATTGACCAAAGAGGGCTAGATCACCAGGTTCGGAGGCAGAAACTGCTGAATCATTCAAGCGGCGCAAATATGCTACTGTCGAGTTACGTGTTTGTTGTTGAAACGCTTGTTCAAAGTGCTCTCAAAATGCCCAACAGACTCTTTAGATGACCAGAGGGCTGGTTCCTACCTTGAAGAATGAATCATTATGATCCAGCATGATAACGTAGCCAGCTTTCTGAGAATCTTAACTATTGACTTTTATGACCCAGGCTCAGTGAAGCGTAGGAAGTCTTCAATGAAGCGCCTTTTGCTTGAAAAATGCGTGTATTTATAATATTTTATAATCTATACAAATACAAATCTATCAGCGAGGTAACGTAACCAGCTTTATAGGAACCTTACCCATTGGCTTTGATGACCTAGGCTCAGAATTCTACTTATAGTCTTAAGGGATTACAGGTAGAATACAATATAAATCAAGTTTCCTTGACTGTACTACTTTATAGTCTAGTCTAGAAGTGTCTGTAGTGTCAAAACAATAGATTTTTACTAAATGCATAGGAAAGTATATATGTGGTACTTATATCAAAAAAACAATTGTTAACATTTTTGTCTATCTATCTGTTCCGGCTAACCTCTGAAATGACTTGGCCGATTTTGACGGGACTTTCACTGGTAGATAGCTGATATTATAAAGAGTAACTTAGGCTAATATTATTTTAGAAAAAATAATTGAAAGGCCCACGCGCGTCGATGCCTTCGCCGCACCGGAAGGCGAATTAAGTTATGTTTTACGCGGACGAAGTAGCGGATAACAGCTAGTTTTATAATAAAATTTCGTTGCGCTTACAATGGTTCGGTTTGCGCAATTTTTGATATTGCGCTTACAAACCGACACGAGCGTACTCATTTCATGCTCAGCTGAACCGGTGTGTACCGCTTCTGTTAAATCGTGCGGCGACATTCAGTATTCTACTTATAGTCTTGATGGGATTATAGATAGAATATAATATAAATAATAACCATTAATTAATTAGGTTAAGTTTTTTTATTGTGCCAGTATGTAATTTATGTACGTCATGGTGAGAACGAAATTATTTTCTAGATGGGGCCAAGTGCCCACAAATTATTTCAAAAAAATAAAAAACGTCTGGTCAATACAACAGGAGAACGGAAGGCTGCAGCTTACCTCGCTCAAAGGATTAGCCTCTGTATTCAGCGAGGTAATGTTGCCAGCTTTCTAGGTACAATGCCCATCGACAGTGGTCTGGTGGGGCTGGACGAGTTTTAACATAGGTTTTTATTTTAATTTTAGTTTTTTTACTATTGTATATATATTTTTAAGTTAAGTTTATTTATAGGATATATCAGTTTTTATTTTAATATAAATTATGTTACATCTATATCGTAATACTTAGTTCACAATAAAAATGTTTTTCTTGATCAATATTAGGATAATTTATACTAGAAAGAGGTGGATAGAAGATATAAAAGGGATAGCAGGAAACGAATGGAGAAAGAAAGCTATGGATAGAGAGGTCTAGAAGAAACTGGAGGCCTTTACCTGAGAAGGAGTTCCGATCAATGGTGCTGAAGAAAGTAACGATAGCGAGTAAAAGAAAAAAGAAAACTAATTTATATATATACATGTCGGGTTCATGGCATGCGAACGACACGATACCGAGTATAACACAATAATAATCTGAAATATTAGGTTGGGGAAAAAGTTTCTTCGCATTTTACATAAAAATTCAAAAGGTTTTTTTGTAAAGTTTATTTACATTTGACTAAAGTATGTAGGTGCCATTTTGTTGGATAACTTTTTGTCATCTTGTAGGCAGGGACGTGATTCCATTGCTATAAAAATTTTGGGGCTTCTGATCAAAAAACTGCGACAAGTGGTTTTGGCAGTCCTCTCGTGATGTTAACCTGACACTGTCTAAGGAATTCTGCAGAGACCGAAACAGGTGAAAATCTGAAGGTGTAAGATCAGGACTATACGGCGGATGCATTAACACCTCCCAGCCAAACTTGTAATTTTTGCTGAGTGGCTAAAGATGTGTGAAGTCCAGCGTTGTCATGGTATAAAACCAGACCCCTTCTGTTGATTAATTCCGGCCGCGTTCTCTCAACTTTTTGCTTTAATCTCATCAGTTGTTCGCAGTAGAGTTCAGAATCGATGGTCCTGCCTGTAACCGGTAGCAGCTCATAATGAATAATGCCCTTCCAATCCCACCATACACACAGCATCACCTTTTTGAGAGTTAACCCGGGCTTCGCCACAATCTGTGAAGCCTCACCGGCCTTTGACCACGATCTTTTTCCCACGTTCTTGTCGTACGTGATCCACTTTTCATCACCAGTTATCAGCTTCTTCAAAAATGGTTCGGTTTCATTACGTCGTAATAAAGAATCACAAATGAGTACACGGTTCATTAGGTTTCTTTCAGTGAGCTAATGAGGCACCCAAATATCGAGCTTTTTTGTGTACCCAGCTTTTTTTCAAATGCGCCAAAACCGTTTTGTGGTCAATTCCCAGTTCTCCAGCTACATCGTAACTACTAATATGTCGATCTTGCTCCACTTTTTCAAAAATGGCATCAATTTTGTCCGTAACAGAGCGACCAGAGCGACGTGCATCTTTGATGTCAAAATTTCCAGATTGAAAACGCTTAAACCAAATTTGCGCTACAGATACTGCATTAGATCCATAAGCATCACAATTTTTTTTCGCGGCTTGTGTTGCATTTTTACCTTTTTTGTAGTAAAATTTTAAAATGTATCGAATTTCTTCATTAGATTCACTCATTTTAACAATAAGAAAAACAAATGAAAATCACACATTTTCCTAATTTGAATTTGGAATTGTCTTCTTTAAAATTAAAACTTTTTAATGATACCAAAACCAGCCAGATACAAATGATATAGCCAAAGAGATCTTATTACAAGTTCATTCATACTTTATGCGAAAACACTTTTTCCGCAACCTATTATTATAATAAAAGTTTATTACACTAGAACTATTACAATTACAATATTAAATACAGCACAATAATACACAGAAATATTAGGACAATTCCAAGAGTTGCATCCCCGCTTGTCAGGTGTCGAGCAGCAATTTGCCCTCCAAGAATACTGCGATTATCAAGCAGTAATTATCGACCACAAGACGACTTGGTTGTAGACTGTTTCAAGACTGTCCCCTCCCTGCCCGAACACCACATATTTAAGGTTGTCGTAGCGCACCGTAGTGACAATATCCGGTAATACTTTGGCGCCACTTCAGTTTCGCTTTCTTGATAAAACCAATTTCCGCCATCCATATTACCTTCCAACTTCCACCATCTATATTATCTTCCAACTTCCGCCATCCATATTACCTTCCAACTTCCGGTTACTCCATTTCCAATATTCGTCGCTCGATAATAAATGCCTCTACGTTGACATCCGATTATACGACGGTTATTGACTACTTCCGTCATATGGTTAATTTATAATTAAAAAATACGATTCCTACATATACATAGACTAATATTTAAAACTTATCACTACACGTTATATTTGTAACATACTTACTATATTAGAAGAAGCATGTAATAACAATTCTAGATTGGAAATAAATAAACGGGCTTTATTATTATTATAATTTATACCAGATTATATTTTTGATCTAATTATCATTATTCTTTAATTATATATATAATAATAATAGCCTATAAACGTCCCACTGCATCATCATCATCATCATCATCATCTTCATCTCTGTCTATAATCTTGGTGGGATAGTTCGCGACCTGGTGTGGGATTCGCCAGATCGAGGGTGGCCCTAGCATGCCCAGTCAGAACTGGTGCCATGCTATTACCACTCCCCAGTTAGGGGTACCCACTAAAACCCCTGGGTGTTCCATCCTTCGCCTTATGCCAGGGCTCTCTCCGCAGCCCTGGCAGGCATGGGCCTAACGAAGTTTCTTCCACTGCCGGGGGACTACTTTTACCCCCGGCATCTTCAAGCTCTCTAGGCGTGGGGCTGTCTGTAACTCGCCCTACGGGAGGAGAGGAAAGCGCGCGCGGAACACGCCGCGCCCCCATCTCGACGGCATGTGCAGGTGAGTGAGAACCTCTATACCTCAAGAGGCCCCCCCCCACCCGCGCCGTCCGATAGCCAATACTCTACCACAACTCTTATAAGATTTAGGGCGATAATATGGAAATTGAATATATTTCTAGATATTTGTAGATCTTTGGTTTTACTTGTTACGTTATACCAAAGAAAACTTTCACAGAACATGCCCGTTGCATGAACGTAATTTTATACCAAGTCTTCGCAACTTACAAAATATTTCAATTGTCTTAAAACTTCGAGGTTTCCTCGTTATAGCTGCTTGTTAACTTCCCAATGTTGGGCAGGAGCTTCTCAGTCGTCAGCTTCTCAGGAGTCTCAGGAGAACGGTGCTTAACACGTCACGTTTATCCAAAGTCCGTTTACATTTCACTAATTAGTACTTTAGACGTATTAGAGGCCATCAATAAATTACGTCACAAGTTAACGGAGGGGGTCGACGAAATGTGACCTTACGTGACAAGGGGTGGGAGGGGTCCTAAATTTCGTGACGTCACATTCCAAAATCTAATATACGACAAACTTCAAAATATTTTCAACTCTATCAAATTCAAATTCAAAGTTTTTTATTCAAAATAAGTTCCACTGGAGAACACTTTTTGAAGGCCATATAAATATATAAGTTAAAATTTAATTTTTTTTCCCATTCTATGTATGAACATTGTGTTGAAATTATTAAAAAATAATTAAAATGGAAATAAAACCAATTACGGAACTGCTGTTTTAATCATTGAGGTAAAATGTACTAGTACGTACTACTCAATGGTTTTATTTTAATAATTTCTTAATCTAAAATTGCAAAATATGTGGTCTCACATTAGGTAGGGAAGAGTCTCGCGAATGTGACCAGCTGTGACAAGAGCGAGATAGGGGTCAAAAATCATGAAATTTTGTGACGTAATTTGTGAATCTTTACCTCGTATGAATAGATTACTTCAATGTATTTTACTCTAATTTTAGCTAATTATATAGTTACATTTTGACCGTCTCTGTGGTTGAGCGGGCTAAGCCTTTGCCGGCCTACTTCACTGCAACGCAGAGGCTCCGGGCTCGATTCCTGGTATAGTAAATTTCCGAAATGTATTTTCTCCGTCATTTACTAAGGTCTGTGTGTCTGGAATCTGCCCCAGAGTAGTCCGTTGCATATTACCCATAACACAAGCGTAACTTGTTTAATTTGGGGATACACAATATTAGTGTTTGTCTGCCGATTATTATTATTTTTAATTTTTTTTACGAAAACGAAATGGTTTATTAAAATATAGTTAGTATAGGTAGATAACACTTTATAGCACACCAAAATATACAATTACAAAAACAAACCATATTACAACACTTCCTGGACCATACAATAGGTGGTCTTATCGCTTAAAGCGACCTCTTTCAGGTAAACTAAATTAAAGGAAATTCTTAACTAATGTAGCGATGTAGGTGATGCAGGAAAAAGGGGCATACATATTATATAATTAATTAATTAATTATATCGTGTAAATGAGACATAGCTATTTGAGGACAAATAGCCCTTTTCGAGTAAATTTCTGAATGTTGGCAAGGATTTGCGCCCTGATAGTAAGAGGTAGCGTATTCCAAAGTTTGACAGTCTGTACTGTAAAAGAATTGTCATAAAAGGATGAAGTGTGTGCAGGTGTCACAAGTTTTCGTTTAGTATAAAAGCGCAAATTTAGAGCAGTGGATAGGCTAAGGAATTTAAATCGTTCATTAAGGTAGTGGGTACGAATCAATAATATGTTATAAAGTAAGAATGTGAGTATTCCGGCGAAAATAAATAGGAAGCCACTTGAGTCTCTTATGGTATTCGGAAACGTAGTCATATTTTCGCAATCCAAATATGAACTTGATACAAAACTCTGAAAAAAAATTGCTCAAGCTTGTTCAGTTGTTCTAAGGTTAAAGCACAGATCATAGAAGTGGGTTAAAGCATCCGCGTAGTCAAGTACGAGAAGCAAAAGACATTCAGCAAGCGTAATATTAGTAGCAGTAGCGAGAAAGTTTCTTAATCTTCTGAGGCAACATGGGTGTGAGTGGCTAAGGGGTGTAAAGGGCTGCAGGTTCACCGAAGCTATTTCCGACCCTATGCCATTTACCACTTCTACCCCTAGAGCTTAGTCTTAGCTCTAGCGATCTCCACTCCGTGCCGGCTGGCTAAGGCAAGCACTAAGACCCCCGGAGTCAGGTCCGAGGGGTCGCTACTCACCTAAGGCTTCGCCACAAAGCCCCGCTGGGAGTTATTATTATTATTAAAAATAATCTTCATAAATGTGTAGATCGCAATCGGTTCTGGGTAAAAGAGAAATAACGTTCTATGGCGAATGATCTTGGCCATTACCACATTTTATGGGGTTATGCAGCTCGCACCGACTATAATGCAAAGTAATGCCCCGTGTGAGACGCTCCGGCAGAGAATAGGGATGTCACACACATTTATTGTTGGTTATGGACTGGGAAATAATACGCCACATATTATGAATACTAGCAGAGTTTTATTCTTACATGCATAACGCGTAGCAGATTACTGTTTTCTTGGAAACCTAATCAACAATAGACACAAAGACGTACTACATTCTAATACAAATTAAATATAGAAGACGCTCTACAAAGAGGTACTTGTTGAAATGAAGAGGCTTATTTCAACGTTTATATATTTCAGAACTAAGTAAAGAAATTAACAAAAACAACTAAATCTGCAAGCTCTTTCTGACAGAAAGTCTCTAATTCTCTGGCCAGGTGGCAATTTGCTGATATGGGGTCGACCAAGCGTAAATACGTTGTTCGCATCCCATTTACTAAATACGGCTAGACCAGCCAGTTTGACGGCGGAAACAGCTGAATTAATATCCTGCGGCCGGGCGGCTTGTCGTAAGAGGTGACAAAAAACCCCACACCCAGATGGTAGGATATTTGCTCAACGGGATGGATACCACCTCTGGTCTAAAGTATGCCACCATAACAACTCTGAGTTGTATTCCGGCAGTAGTGGCCAGGTTCCAGTCTCCATTAAGAGTGCAACAACAAATTGGTAGCACCTTTGGTGTTATAAATGTTCATAGGCGACGGAACCGCTTTCCATCAGGTGGGCCGTCTGACAATTTGCTGAACTCATTCAATAAAAAATAATTACTCAAGTGGTGCAAATATACAACCCTCAGTGAAAGTTATATGTTTATGCTGTTTGCTGTTGAAAGGCTTGGACTGTAGAGCCTTGAAGCCATGAGCCACTACAGAGGACTCTCGGAACGTCTAATTGAATCTTCAGGCAATCAGTCAGAGTGGTGGTACTTACCTCGGATAACGGATGAGTATGGCGCTCCAGCGAGGTAACGTAGCCAACCGTCTAGAACTTTACTCATTGCCTTCGGTGACTGGCTGGTGATGAGCCTAAATAAATTAGCTCTTCTGAATTTTTTTGCTCATTTTTAAATTCTTTGTACAAACTGAACACTATTAACAGATTTTATTATAACATAAATATTTATTAATTTTAGATTTGTTTTTGTTTAATTTTGGAAAAGTTATTCTAAACAAATTCATTGAATCCACGTGGTAGCCCCATGTTGGAATTATTATTATTATTGATTACAGCTCATTGGATCGGCTCGATCGCTGTGATACCATGCTCTAGAGAGTTTCGGTGTGTAACGGTTATCCTTGAATTAATCGTGTTTCGTACGATTAATGAGAGTTCCGATGGCCTGATTCCCTCTCCCCTATCTCATCTTTCTTATCTCATCGTCCCTATCCCATCTTCCCTATTCCATTCATATAACCTATTTCTACAGTCCCCCTTTTATTATATTTCCCTAACAACGCGTTGGCTTTGCCTTTGGTGTTGTAGGCGTCTACAGGCGACGTTGACCACTTTTGATTATGTGAACCTTTTGCCTTTTTGCCAGCTTCGCAGTAAAACATTTCTTTTCTGTGTTCTTACAATGTGCCAACCCTAAAGATGCCGAGCAGTATGAAGTCGGCTCTAAGCCCCAGTCCCCCGCGCATTACTACCCTTATACGCGATCCAATTAAGCCCAGACTGGTCTATGCAAATTCAACTAGCATGCCTCACTTTTAGCTATTAAGCACTCTTATGTACACTGTTTCAATTAACACCTACATAGTCAACTGTTTACTTTTACATACTTAAGTTACTTGTTGCAACAACGCGAGCGCCCTCCGACTGGACATTTTACATTTCAACAAGCGACTTTTTACATTTCGCGCTTAAATTAGTCAAAATGTCGGTCAATAGGAATAGCAGTAATTAATGCTATGGGCATATTGTAATAAAATATAATATTAGCGTTTAAGATCTTTAGCATTCAATTTAGGATAGTTAAACCCAGCTTGCAAAGAAATATACATAGTATATAGAGTGAGAAAATAAAATATATTAAACATTTCATATTTTTACAGTAAAATAACACATTCAATATTTTATAGGTTATGAAATAAAACGTTATTTGTTGCCTCATGCCAGTGACGTGGCACACAGAATTTGGTAATACTCGGCAAGCGCTCTAGCGAATTGTATTCGAATAAATGATTCGATACAAGTTTGTTACATGATGATTTATTTTAATTTTAATTTAGAAGTAACGTATTTATTGTTGCTTTTATTCAAATGTATTTATTTATTTTTACTAATTAAATATTATGTAAGTAGACTTAGTTTTATAAATTATTATTATTATTAGTTATTTAATTAACAACTTTGAGTCGTTTTGGTTTTACGCTTAAAGGAAGGTTTGCACTGAAAATCAGCGTTGTGTCGGATATAATTCCGGCACAGCAATATGCTGAGTGCAAACCTTGTTCGTTGAAAATGCGGCGTACAAATTCTCAAAATATGCTCTGTGTATAATAATGTATAACGAATGTAATTACGTCGCTATTTCTTCGAATAAAGTTTTTCTTTCTTTCTTTCTTTTCTTTCTTTCAAATTGTTTATAAGCATAGAATAATAAGTAAATAATAACAGCTAACTTTTTGTGTCTAGAGATAGAAAGATAAATTAGGTAAAATAATATATGTATTAGATACATAAAAATAAATAAAGACAATATATATATATATATATATATATATATATATATATATATATATATAAACACATAATAAAGAGCACCCTTTCCCGTTAAGGAATGTTAATATGTGTTGATGTGTGTGTGTTTGTGTACGTGCGTGCGTGCATGCGTGTGTATGTGTGTGTGTGTGTGTACGTGCGTGCATATCTACAAACATATGTCATAGAATCTAAACTACTGTATGGTATACTATTATTTACCTAACGCTATATCTGTATTTTAAATTTCCTGTATTCACGTGTTTAGCCATACGACTCAGATTCTAAAATTGTGTTAAAAATATTTATATGTATTTATGGTTGTATTCTGTTGTGTGAAATAAATAAATAAAAAATTACAATAATTTTTGGCAATACGAGCGTCGCGCCGTTCTTATCGTCGACGATCCCATAATAACGCGCGGTTTAGAATCGCTTAGGCTTCGAAGAAACTGTGTCCTGCGTATTTTACCGCCTGTATAACGGGGAGTATTCCGAGGAACTGTTTGATCTGGTGCCAACGCCTCACTTTTACAACCCACACCGCTCGCCAGCGACGGGATATTCACCCCCATTTCCTTAAACTTTTCTCTTTTTCTTCTTCTTTAAGAAGGACACTATAACATTTCTAAGAGGTCGGCAACGCGTTGGCGACACCCCTGGTGTTGCAAACGTCCATAGGCGACGGTAACCTCTTTCCATCAGGTGGGCCGTCTGCCTGTTTGCCTGCTTCAGGCTATAAAAAACAAAAAACATCAGGCAGCCTTATCACTAAAACGATCTCTTCCAGGCAACCTACCACAACAAATGCTTAACTAATCTGGCAATGTACATGGACTACAAAATAAAATAGGACAGTACCGTTAAAATATTAAGTCAGTTAAGTATATAAAGTCTATTACAATAACTTTATAAACTAATTCAATAAAAAAAAAACTAAACTTAGTTATATTGTATTTTACGCATAGTCCCTCAAGACTTTAGGTAGAATACTGAGCCTAGGTCTTCGAAGTCAAAGTGATAAGTGCCCAGAAAGCTGGCTACGTTTCGTCGCTGGATCACCATACTGATCCGCTGTCAGAGGTATGCACCAGCCTCTCAGCTCTGATCACGCGAAGAGTCAATGACTCGTTTTGATAAAAGTCTATTATTTATATTATTTTATATTTCTTTCTTATCTCAATATTTCGCATTTTTTTAACAAACAAAGAACTTTTATAATACACATACATATACAATATATTTTTTATATATTTCTTTATAAAAAATACTAAATTATACATTTTTATAATATAATTAATAGTTATTGTGAGCACTTAAGTTCTCTTTTTACTGGCAACCCATTTTAATGGGCTCTCTCTTGTTTTTTGGATTTGTAATGGCGTTTGTGTCTCGAGATAATAAAGTGAAATTAAACATGTTAATGAGAGTTTATTTAAAATATCACAGTTATTTATGACACTAGCTAGTGTGGTTAGTTGGTTTTTACAAATAAGTAGACGAATGTAATCCCGAGACCATAGTCACGAGTTTATCAAAACTAACAACCACACGTGTGTCACAGAACGGTTTTCGACACATTTCCGAGAAAACAGTACAATAGGCAATGAACAAACATAATTATCAGTCGAAGAGTCGCAACAATCTTTGACGTTTGTAATATGAAAAAGGCGCGCATTTGCAAATAGCACCAAGTGCGCATAATGAATTTTAGAACCACATTTTTATCTTATTTTCTCTATAGTAGTAAGGTGAGTATTGATCGAACCTTCCAAGGAAGTTCGGTTATTCAGCTTATTTATTCTTTAATTTTTTTAGTTTTTTATTATCTTAAACTCCTTGGTGCAATTCTTATATAGTTTGTCCAAGCTGCTAATGGTTAGGGTTCCTTAGATTACAGGTTGATGTTCAATTTTCTTTTACCACATATTGAAATTTGAGTTCAGCACAATGTAGTTTCCTTTCATACTCCTCTATATTGGCATACGTCTGCTGCCATACCACAAATCATGCAATTCATCTAATTCTTGATACAATCCATCTATCTCTTTTTGGGTTTACTTTCACAGGTCCAAAGCCTAACTATGATATTAACTTTAACATACAGACTAACGTAACTCCAAGGCAAATTCCGAAACTATGAGATATAGTGAAAATACTCAAAGGAGTCTAGTGGCAGATTTTGATGATGACTAAAACGGTATCATTAGATTTTCGAAAATTCAATTACACCAGTCATGTATCGAATCGGCTAATTTTGGAAAAAAACAAACGCTGTTTTGTTTATTACACTAACCTGTATATTTGAGAATTAGTAAGAATAATTAAAATTACTTCTCACTACTGAACGTCGAAATAAAAATCAAACGAAATGTCGCGCTTAAAACCGTTAAAACGTAGTTTTAATTATATGTTCTAGTCGCGAAAACTTTAAAAAAACTAGTACAAAATATAGATGATTTTTTTTATTGCAGGAGAAGGCCCACCTGACGGAAAGCGGTTACCATCGCCTATGGACATTTGTTACACCAAAGGTGCTACCCACGTGTTTCCGCTCTCTAAAGAGAGACTGAAGCCTGGCTTCTAGTGCCGGAACACAACTCAAGGTTATAATGGCGGCATACTCTAGACCAGAAACGGTAACCATCCACACGGGCAAATACCCTACCACCTGGCTGTGGGTTGTTTTATCGCCTCTTAAAGCCGCAGGAAAATGTATTCTTTCTCTGTTGCTACACGGATATCTCAAAATAATATTTTACCATCAACCTCATTTAAGTTGTTTCAAGTACCTCAAAGTTACTGGCTGAAATTACATCCACTCTAATTTGAATACGTTCCCGGCAATTATTTTTTATTATACCGTCGTTACTGCCGTAAAGTGTTAAAGACTAGGTAGGTTTATAGTAATTATTTATTTTTTCAGTTTGAAAAAAAATATAATTAAAGTTTATTCTGATGACTATGGTGGGTTTTATTTATGAGGACTCTAGGCTACTTAATTTTGTCGTAAAAGAAGAACACTAGAAACATTTAGAAGGGGTTATGAAAAGTTTCTAAATTCTCGTATTTACAGTCTGGGTAATGGAAACTAGAGACTGAAAAACCGTGACAAAGGAAACGGATACATTTTCATACATTCTTAGGCCCAGGTTGTAAAATGATGAGCGTTTTTTTTTTATTATGTTGAAATGTTTTTATAATCGTAGTGGGCTTAGTTATTTTGAGTGAATTAATAGTGTGGAGTATTTTTGTATTGCTAACTGTTGAAATTCATTTGTATAAATCGATTATGGTAATCGATATTTAATTTATATTTGTGACGTTATTTTTACGATTTATCCTCTTCGATAGAATTTAGGGCTGACGTTTCTATTTCGTAATAGAAAAATATAACAACCTTTTTGAAGCCATATCTCAATGAATTACAATGCTTAGGCCCAAAAGTGCTCGTCTTCTTTAAAAATATTGTTACGAGCTACAGGACTCGAATTAAAAATGCCGTTGGAACTACTATAGAATTTATTAGAACTGTACAAACACGTATAAAACAAATACAAATAAAACTGGATGCAACCAGTTCACACTGCACGATTGAAAACAATTCGACACGCGTAAAGTCCGTCGTCTATATCGCTAATCGAGAATACTCGAAAACGTCTTACTCGTTTCGTAGTTGTCGCTAGACTGCCCGCACCTCCATTCGGGCATCGTCTTATACTAACTACACAGTACAAAGAATTTGACAGCGCGCACTGAGTTTCTGAGAAATATTAATTTGCACACCTGGGAACGGCCACAAAGTCGAAAACAATAACAATAAGGATTAGTTCGACGCTAATGATGGTTATAAAACAAGTAGAAAAACAATAGCATGTTTTTCTTAATTGCAAATTCAAAACACAAAAAATTACTTAATCCGGGAGGAAGACAATAGACTGCGCTTACAACAGGCAGCTGTGCGTTTATCTTTGACGGCATGTAACAATATTAATATGAGTACTCAAAATGTTATGACTAGATGGGGCTACAAGTCACCTTTATCATTTTTGACGTTCAATGTTTAAAATAGATTTCTCTTCACTGTCAGAGATTTATTAAGAGACTATCTGATGCCCGCGACTTCGTTCTCGTGGTGCGGTTTATTAACTATCCCACCGGAACTCTTTAATTCGGGATCAAAAGTATCCTATATGTTGACCAAGGATATAAGCTACCAACATACAAAATTTCAGTTAAATCGGTCCAGTAGTTTCGAAGATTAGCCACTACATACAGAGAACCAAAAAAATTAAAAAAATATATAAATTAGTTCTATTTCACTTCTTACATCCCCCTGACTCGGTTTTTAGCATTTTTTCTCATTGTTCAGAAATTTGACCTCTATAATTATTTTATGTGTATAGATATATAGTCAAGGCGTTGAAGTCCGTCAATGGGGTACATACATAGTTCGTTGTTCAACTTTTATAAACGGAATTTACCACCAACTAGAATTTGAAGACAGAATTCAATGGTATCTTAGCTTCACTGACTGATTTTTTGTCGTCGTAACTATTCAAAACCGAAAATAATGAGAGGTGTACGGTATGGAGTTCCCCTACTGACGGACATCGCCACCTTGACAAATATATATTTAATTATAAATGAAAAAATAAATACATAATCTAACTATAAACTAGTACAGTGAAGGAAACTTAGCTTATATTGTATTCTACCTGTTGACGATAGAATTCGTGGTTTGAATGGCCCGTTCGGTGTTACCCGTAAAATAAAATAAAAAATATTAAATTATTATATATACATTCAAATATAACAAATGTAATAAACATAAATTAACAAAGATATAATGTAAAATATTTGTGTATTTACCTGTGTGTTTAAATTAATAAATATTAGCAAATTGATTGCGTAAAGTGTAAGCGAATGCACGAACTTCACTGGGGATCGACCCCAGGTAGTTGCCCGCGACCACCAACCCTGATAATATATGTGCCCTGCATTCACTTCTCTCAAAACATCAACGGCTAACTTTCAAACCCTTAAAACCTTGTTTAATTTTCTCCTTTGCATGATCGAACGTTATATCCGTTACACTACCTATAATCACTTAAGACTATAAGTAGAATACTGAGCCTAGGGCATCGAAGACAATTAGAATGGTTCCGAGAAGGTCGGCTACTTTAATATCTAGCTATAAATATTCCTTTAGTTCAGTGTACCGCAAACTTTTTGTTTTCATGGTACATCTAGGAAAACGAAAATTTTTGGAGGTACACCACAAATAAAAATATTTTTTTAAGTATTATAAATCAACATTTATTTATTAATCATCAAAATAATATTTATTATTAATCAACAAACCTTATTTTATGTGTAACTAAGTAGTTTCTTACCCTTACATTATTTACTAAAAACAAGTTTATATAACATAATCTTATTTTTCCGAGGCACACCAATTAAAGACCACGGGTACACCAGCGTGCCGCGGTACATACTTTGCGAAACATTGCTTTAGTTGACATTCAAACATGATGACAAAAATCATGTGTGCTGTACAAAAATAATTTTTAAAGGAAAAACATTGTACATCTCATTTGCTTTGAGTGTCAATTTTGCAACTACCCACATATGAAAACTTCCGCCCATTTACTGTGAAAATTCGCCGACACTAGTTTCTAAAGGGATATTTTAAACTAAACGCTCCAATAAACGTCCGCTTTCTGTTATCTAGAATCTATCGACCACAATCGCATTGTGTGCACAGCGCGCCGTGCTTTTGTTGAACAAACACATAGATAGATGTTTGTAGACAGTGTTGGTTGTCTTTTTTTTTAACTATTGTAGGAAACATTAATAACTAAACTCTTGGTCTCTAAAGCTTTGTATCCACTAGAGGCAGATCAAAAGTAGACTTTTTTTTTTTTAAGGCTGGGGAAATGCATTTCGCACATACCGGGTCCTTTGCTAGGGATTAGACCGTCGTTGATCATGGAGGCTTTCCACTGAGGCAATCCAAACAATAATCAACCGGCTTGTGTGAAGACTCGACTAATCAATACCCCACTAAAACCACCCTCCTCCCATGTGCCCCGCGCTTACGGTAGGCTTTCCTACCGTAAGCGCGGGGCGCTTACGGTAGGAAAGTACCGCGCCTTTGCGTGAGATACAGAACGTAGTTACGCCCACACCGATCCTAGCGCACAAGTGCTTGAGAATGCCCCGGGAGAGGCAAACTCACTTCGTCAACAGGGGTGAAGACTCTTCTGCTCCCTAGATGCCAGAAGGCCCCTGCAGCGGTATTTCAGGGAGGGAGGTCATGCGCATACCTGCGCCTCCGGGCTCCCGACTGACTTCGGCGCCCGCGAGACGCATGCGCACTACCACCTCTCCCCCTATCTCTTTCCGCGGCCTCCTTATGAGACACTACCGTCTCGCAGAAATTGGCCGCACCCACCTACCAATCGTCGCTGTGCAGCATGGCTTGCACCAGATCGCCCAGCGATTCGATCGGTCCTACAAGTGTCTCGAGTTCAAACCTCTGAGGTGCCCATGCTGCGCACTCGACTAGCGTGTGTAACGCCGTGTCTAGCGCGCCACACTGGCGGCATTGGGGTGAAGACAAGCAGCCCGCAATCTGACATAGATACTTATCGAAGCAACCGTGCCCAGTAAGTATCTGTGTCATTCTGAAGGTCAGGGTCCCGCGTTTCCGCGAGAGCCATCGCAACAGCTGCGGTCGAACCGCTTCCATCGTGTCAATGCCAGCAACAGGGTTTTCCAACTTTACTGACCAAGATTGGATCATGGCCGTGGTTTCTCGTGCCCTGATCACCTGGAGTTCGGCCTGGCTATAGGCCAGGCCACGGGCGAGGGCATCCTGTCGGGAGCGCCGAACTTTGGCAATTACGTCCGCCTGGAGAGGCCAGGGCGGATCGCCTGCCAAGAGTGTCGACACCGTCCACGACACTGTACGGTATCCTCGGATGGTCCTCACCGCCAGGACCCGTTGTGCGCGGCACAACAAAGTCCTATTGTGGCAGTGGAGTGCAGTGGACCATACGGGTGCACCGTACAGGGCCATACTCCTAAAGATGCCCATGTAGAGTTTTTTAGTTGTCGTCCCCGGTCCCCCCACGTTCGTAAGGAGCTGAGAGAGGGCGCCTGCGGACCTCACGAGCTTGGGAACTAGCTGCTCAAAATGCGCTTTAAACAGCCATTTACCATCGAGAATTAGCCCCAGATATTTCATCTGGAGGCCTACACGAATGTCCACCCCTTGGACTGTAACGGACAAGTCCGCGGGGGGATTACGAAACCGCCTATGGAACATGATGGCCTCCGTTTTCGCGGGGGAGACCTTCAAGCCCAGCCTACCTATTCTTCAGACCACGATCGCCAACCCGGCGTTGGCGAGGTCCACGGATTCCGCGAATGACGCAGCGCGTGCCGTGAGTAGGGTGTCATCCGCAAAGCAGATTAGCCCTATTCCGGGCAGGACCAGAACCCGAAGGATCCAGTCATAACCGACGTTCCAAAGAACCGGCCCGAGGACCGATCCCTGTCGGACGCCGCACGCGACGCGTCGCTAACCTATCGCGCGATTCTCAGACTCGCCGCCCTCCCAAAGGATGTACCTGTCCTGGAGGTACGCGCCCAACAGCCTCGTGAGGTACGGGGGAACTCCGTGTGCATGAAGCCTCTCCCTGATCGTCTCGTGAGGGAGGCTGTTAAAGACGTTCGCTATGTCTAGCGAAACCGCCAGGACAGTATCCCTTGCTTGGACTGCGTCGTCCGTTACAGATCGCAGTGTCTCGAAGGCGTCCAATGTAGAGCGCCTCCGCCGAAACCCGAACTGCGTCTGTGCTAGCCCCGGCTCCACAGTGTCGAGATGCTTAACGAGGCGTTACGCTAAGATCTTCTCGAAGACCTTGGCGACCTCGTTAAGCAATACTATGGGCCTGTAGGCGGACGGATCGTTGGGAGGACGGCCTCCCTTGGGAATCAGGCATAATCGGCCCTCCTTCCATTGCGACGGGAACTGACCTGCGCGAATACAGGCATCGAACAGTTCCCGCAGCTGGCCGCGTAGATGTTTGGCGGCCAGGAAGAGGAGCCGACCCGGCGCTGCCTTAACCTGAGGCAGGCCGTACCACGAGGCAAATGTCATCGCCGCGGACCGAGCCATATTTTGTCGGTTTTTGTGCTCTCTCAAAGGAGCATCAGACTGAGCCGTGCGTCCAGTGGAGACCGGTGTATCGCCTCAGGTTGCTACTCGCAATTGAGATCGACAACGAAACTGCAGTTAAATTAATAAAATGATACCAGAATCACTGTGTTTTTGTGATCCGTTAAATTAAAAGTATTACGTAATAAAAAGTAGATAATATTATTGTTGTAATCCTGTTTTTTTAATTAATGACTATAAAGAAGCAGCTAGTCTACGTGCGTCTGGTTCCATCGCGGTTTTGCTCCAAAGTGGATCCCGTGGCCTCGCTTTGATGCGCAACGTGCCTCAACCTTCTGCCTCAAAGTGAGCAGCATCAGTCTCCCTCAAGTTAAGGCTGCTTGACCAGAGGCTGCCTCTAGTGGATACCAAGATTAATAGGCAAACAAACATGCACATTATTTACATTATTACATATCAAAGCTAAATACAAATATTATAGACTGTAACTTTTTGAGTCAATTCCAGACACTTAATAAAGTATACTAAATAAAATCTCAACCTAAGTAGAAGTAATTCTACATACAAACATATTATCTTTCCCATGGGAGTAGGCAGAGGCTTTGGATCTCCACTTGCGACAATCCTGACAAACAACTTTCGCTTCATCTACTTTCATTAACCTCTTCATATATGCACGTTTATTTGAGATGCTTTTTACCTGACCTCTTTTTAACACTCCTGCTATTTTATCATGGTGTATACGTCGCGGTCTACCGGCATCAACTCTGCCAATCACCATGTCATATACTTGTTTTGTGATTCTACTTTCATCCATTCCCTCTACATGCCCAACCACCATAACATTCCTATTTCAACTTATAAACGGATTTAAATAAACTCGACACAGATCTAATCCCTGGTCAAAAGTTAGTACGGTCGAGCTCATGGAAAGTGGTTACCGTCGCCTGTAGGCGTTTGCAACACCAATGCCGAAGCCAACGCGTTGCCATCCTTTCGAATGGGATAGGAAGATGAGTGAAAGGGGTCAGAGAGGAGCAATGGAATAAAAGAGATGGGATATGGGATTAGAATAGGGAGAAAGTTGGATAGGGTAAGTTAGACTCTCGAGCTGCAATCAAGATAGACGAATATAACCAAAAAGGTGGCAGTTGTTTGGTGCCGTCTTTAGATTTGCCTACTATACTCCTCTCCATATTATTCTCCACTGTTCGAGTTTCAATATGCCACGGCTGACGTTAAATTTGAGACGTTTCTGGTTCTGACAATGACAGTCCCAATTCGTCTAGTGACAGTGACCGTTCACAAACAGGGCGTTCCATTAGTAGCTCACAACGCCCAAAATGCTCAGTTAGCCGTTCCACAAGGCAACCGCGGTCGTTGTGGTCATGGCGAAAATGTCACTAATGACGTCATCATTTTCGATCACACAACGCTCACAACGACCCGTGTCAATAGGTGGGTCGAATGGCCGTTCCACTTGGGTTTACGATTGTAACGCCGGCAAGCAAGTGGAACGGGAAAAATCGCGGTAACGAATGTGGTCGTTGTGAGACCCTAATGGAACGTAGGCTGATATCGCCAAGTAACCTTCTTTCGGCATATACAAAATTTTCCTTTATCAATCTAAATTCTTCCTTTAAATCTGACGGCGCGTTCCCATTTCGCACGTCACGTCAATCATTCATTGTCATATCATAAATAAAATTAAATCGCCCCGCATAATAAAAATATATTATAAAATAAAATAACTAATATTGTTTCGCGCCTGCACCACTTAAACAACTCAAAAATAACATATAATATACCAGCATCGCCTTATAAATAAATGCATAAAATAAACAATACTGCTAACTTTATAACATATCAAATACAATAGTGACCAGTGAAGTGCATTGTGGAGAAGAAGAGCAGCGACATTTCATGCCCATTAACCAGGTAAGTGCGTGCCTCTCTTTCCAATACCCTTCAAAATTGTCCCAATCTCCTATTTTCTTACTTTGACACAGTTCTCTTATCGCTAAACCCAGCGCCGCCGCAACATAGGCAAAGTGTTTCCCGCCGAGTACAGAATCTATTAAAACATTGACGTTACCTATTATAGATCATTGTATGATTATATTTGTAGCACGATAGGAAAAAAAAAATATTTTGTAATTTTTATGTTTATACTTGGAAAATGTTAAAATGATAATCTTATACAGTAAATAAGTAGCATAAGCAATTAATAGGTGTTAAGCAGACAATTTATAAGTTAGTTTGATAAGACTGATTGTATGATCACGAATAAATTAAAAAAAAAATACTGAATCAGTCGATAAAAAAATAAATACCTACCTGATGATTAATCTAATGACAAATTTTAAAGGTTTTTATCACTGTATATTCAGTTAGCATCAGATTAGTCGTCAAGAAACTCCGTAAAGCGCACGAACAATTCATCCTTTTCAATGATAGACATATTCTCAACTATTCCCAAGTCTATTGTCGTGGGATTGTGATGCAAATCACGTGACACACGTGAAGCCGTGACTTTTGCCACTGCGTACGCTGCCGCGAAATTGGTTGCAATTTTGTTCCAACTATTTCTGCTGAATTTCGTGTTGTCTTTTTAGCAGAATGTACTTACATCATACATATTATCACGTTAGTGATCATATAGGGCAAGAAAGTGAGATTATTATTTAAGAAGCTGGGAGCTGACAGTAGCATCCAACTCAGAAACTTTTTATAAAAAATAATTCATCTTATTACAACCCAATAAGAACAGTGTCTGTATAATAAGCTGGTCAGTGATAATCCCATCTTAGATTATAGATTCAATGCTAACAATAGTTTAGGCGATTGATCAGAGCAACTAATTTCTTTGGCATATACTAGAGACAGAGAGAGATAACAATTTATTGTACACCATTACGGAAAACATAGAAAAGCTATAACCTAAAAATATTCTAAATGTCCACCATGGGCGGTCTTATTGCTAAGAAGAGATCTCTTCCAGACAATCCGTGGCAGGAATAAAAATGATTCAACGTGTCAAAGGTAGTATACATACATATTATCGTTTAATATGTATGTATACTACCTTTGACACGTTGAATCATCATTGCAGTTACATATATTATATTTACTTATAGTCTTAAGGAACTTAAGTTAGAACACGATACAACTAGGTTAAGTTTTCCTTTATTGTCATAGTTTATAAAGTTATTGTAATTAAATGTTATAATTTGTGGGTAAAATACTGTTACGAGTTGCAAGACTCGAATTAAAATGCCGTTGGAATTATTATAGAGTTTATTAGAACTATACAAACACGTATAGCACAGGTACAAATATAACCAAACACAACAGATCCAAACGTAATGCAGAAGGTCGTAATTCAATAAAACGCGAAAAGTCTGTCACTATTAGATTCCCGATTGTACACACGTCACGCCTTGATCGTGGTTTTCGCTCAACTGCCCCCTCTCTCCATCAGGCCATCAGGCCCGGCAACGTGGACCGAATTTCCTAGAATCAGCTTGTACTTTATAATCCGTAACATCTGGCTAATGGCCTGCAAGCGGTCGTAAATGAGAACAATAGCAATAGGCTGTTCTCCACAATAACTAGAAACGTATGCCGATAAATAAGTGAACAAAAGAAGACGATCATAAAAGGATTACAATCTGTTTAAATGCCGATAGGTAATAAAATGTGCTTTTACAGACTGTACGTGGAATTTGCCTTTGAAGCCTGAGTTGTAACAATTCAAACTATTTTTACTAAGTATGTTTGAGTAGAAAATATGTGCTGTTTAGTGAAATGCTCCTTTTAGAGCTGCCACACGAACTCGTTATCTGGGTTTGGATATCACTTAGTGTTAATATACTTTAAGATTATTGTAAAACTTCAGTATTCATAATTACTTTACGCTGATTAGATTACATAAATCATGAAGCCATGCAGAAGAAGAACTTTTTAGACTTGATTGATAATATCCGGAATTTTCGCAACATACTTGCGTATATTCGGAGCTATGTTAACAACGCGTTGTTTAGGTTCTTGCAACGCGAAATACTTCAATAATTCAGCAAACAGGCGCTGCGGTTTGCGATACCCTATTCTAAAAGGAAATACGTATCGAATAGAACGTAGAGACTGCGCCACGAAAGAAATTACACGTAAAATAAAATAACTAAAAGTGGCAACTCCGCTATTTGATTGGATTTTGTTCGTAAAATAGTCAGGAAATAAATTTACAGCTCTATCTATGGAATATTTTGTATTGTTTTTTAAATGGCTTGTATGGGTCTTTGTTTAATATACTCTTATTGTTATAATTATTATTATACTGTCGGACCTTATTAGCTATTACCTTATTCTAACTTATAAGTAATATCTTATTTAGAATATTATTACATATATTTTCGGTGATCTTAATACGCGTGGCCGTCTCGAGACCGCACCTGAGTCCATCATATATAGGGCACTCGAGCATGAGGTGTTGGATCGTCTCGTCGTCTCCACTGTCACACACGCATGCCAGGCTATGTTTAGCTTAATCGGTATAAGTAGGCCGCGAACCCTCCGTGTCCGGTGAATGCTTGGCACCAACGTGGCGGTAACTTGACGTCCTTGAGTATGCGGCGTGCCGCGTAAACAGAGGGGAAGAATAATTTCGTGATGCTCGCCTTCTGACCGCCCACGTATTTTCGATCCCACTGCTGGACCAACTCCATCCCAATAGACCGATTCTGGTACGAAATGGGGCATTTGTTGTACACAGGGACCACATCGAGCTGCGTCGCCGCTTGTCTAGCCAGTTTGTCTGCCCGTTCATTGCCGGGGATGCCGACTATTCAATATTAAATAATTTGTATTTAGTATTGAATAATTACCTACATCGATTTATAGGTTATAGTTCGTTCGCGTTAAGAATGCAGTGAGTCATCATTGTTCGCCGGCCTAGCCCCGCCCCCCAACCAATCAAATCTTTTCAAATTACAAAATCAAGTTCACAGTAAGCAGTTGAAGGCATAGCTTCGAACGCGATGGTTGTGTCCTGTAACTGCGTTAACTGATTTATATTTAAAAAAATGAATACCTCACCAATTCGTAAAAATAAAAGTGGTTCGGTACTTCATAGTGGAGAGAGAAAAGTAATTTACAATGTTTTTAAGTATTTTAAACAGTCTGATTTAAATGTGACTGTGAACAGCATAGTACAAAAATAGGCAAATGCATGCGGTGTGTCCGAGAGAACAGTTTATAGTATTCTTAGTGAAAAAAAGGAAAGTAATACATTGAAATCGACCGACCACGTCTTACTAGAAGAAAATACCATGTGGGATTTAGATGACGTCATGGAACTCGCAGCAGAAAATTATTTTATTATAAATACTAACGAGGATACTTGTGATGGTGATTAAAATATTAATGACTTAATTTTGATTTTTAACTTTTAAGTGTATTTTTAAATTAATTAAACTTAATCTTTAAAAATATAATTTGTTTGAATTTCAATACCACTGTGAATACACCTTTACCCTGCAGTTGCACTGATGACTCACTGCATTCTTAACGCGACCGAACTATAGCTAATAATTACTCTCGCAGGATTAAGGACGGCGATTGCAGCGCCGCGTCTGTGGGACTTCTTTTGTGGCGTGGAATCTAATGGTTTGAGTTTATGTTCAGTCGTATGACATATTTTATCTTATTTCTAACTGAAATTCAAAAAGGAGGAAGTTCTCAATTCGACTATGTTATTTTGTATGTTTGGTACGCGATTTCTCAGTCAATTGTGGACCGATTTTTCTTTTTCTTTATTCGAAAGGGTATAGTCCTGAAGTCGTCCCATTGTTACCAAGTCACAAAGGACAAGCACAATAATACGTTTACAGGCCTATCCTCAAAATTTTAAAAAGATATTTGTTTTACCAAAATGTAGTCATTTTGGAGAATCTGATAAAAATAAAAAAGCTTAACTAGAAATTATAATATACGCCAAATTTATAGTGTTACAACTGAAGTTCCGAGAAGGTGTAATCCATATAATCCTTTGCAACACGTATTTTATTATCACTTGGAATTTAAATAATCTGTAAATTTCTTATGGTTGTCTTAGTTATTCAGTCATTTGTTCCTGTTAATCTCATTGTATTGCCTCCCAGTAAGACATCGTAAATCCTTTCTTCTATTGTTCTATTTTCGTTGCACATTTTTAGAAGCAATTAAGCTGACAAGTTGGAGAATTCCAAGGAAGGGCTTATTGCTGGGGGGCCATATCTATTTTACGAATACCGTCGGCCCGATGAGATAGAGTTAGTTGAAGTTCAACTGCGAGACGTTACTAAGCGTACATTCGAAACGGGCTAGACATTTATTTCCCACATATTTTATTTTTTATTGCACAAGTTCAGCAGACAAGCAAATGTCCCACCTGGTGGAAAGCGGTTACCATCGCCTACGGATATTTGTAACATCACAGGTTCTATTTATGTGCTGTGGCTCTGTAGCCTGGCCACTAATGCCGGAACACACTCAAAGATGTTATGGTGTCATACTCTAGACCAGAGGTGGTAGCCATCCTGACGGGCAAATACACTTCCACCTGGATATGGGTTGTTTTGTCGCCTCTTACGACAGGCCGCCCGGCCGCAGAAAATTGTATTTTTCTCCGGTCTTGCACGGATAAAATTAACCGGTCTCCGTAAAACTTCACCGTACGAACGTAACAACTGTCGTGAGTCAACTGCATCTGTTACGAAACTCCGTTTCCCGGATGTCACGCGAGCCCGAAAGGCAGTTAGGCAGGTCAGCCTCACTGACCTGCACATCCAACTTTTTACGGGGCACGGGAGATTCTCTGAGTACCTGAATCGCTTTGGGTGCAAAGAGGATCCCTCGTGCATCTGCAGTAGTGATGAGATCGAGAACGTACCACATATAGTATTCCGGTGTCCTATATAGGTAATGCCGCGAAAGGAACGACTTGGCCATAAAACTAAAAACTGACACTACCTACCGGAATATGTTAGAACTTATGAAAAAAATAAATGTAGAAGAGTTTATTGACTTTTGTGTAAAAATAGTTAAAAGAACCGTATATAGAAATAAGGATTAATAACAATACATAAGTATATATATAAAATATATAAATAATTAGCAAATAAGATATCAATAAGCACAATATGTAAAATAACATTAGATAAATAAGAAAAATGTAAAACAAAGAAAATAGCCAAGTAAGGATAAAATGTAATAAAATTAAGGATCTTACGTAATTTGTCTTTGAAAGATTAATAATAAAGAAAAAAAGATAAATAAAAAAATTAAAAACCAAAAACATAAAAAAGACAAAACAAAAAAAATAGTACCCAATAAAAAAAAAGATAAGAAATATCGGACAAATCCTGTTCGTCCGGTAAAGGCGATATTAGAAAAAAAAACGTAAGCGACACTTGCAATTTGTCTCCTATGTCACGGATATAAAGGCTGTCGCGGATGCGGGAGTTCCTGACGCGATTTTCCGCGTGACTCCACACATCCATTGCAATATTGTTATCTACGTGAATAAGTTCGCCATATATAGATACTTATATGCCTATATATATAACCTATACACGATGCAAACCCGTTGTAAATTTATTACTGCATCGGCGACAAATATTTCGAATCGCCAACATTGCATCACAAACAAACCAATTGTTCTGTTTTAATTGCTCGTGCTGTACCTGTTAGTAATTATCAACTGTTTCGCAATTTATTGTTGTTAAAATACAGTTTACATGGTTTAGTATCAGCAGCGACTATTCGTCTGTCTGTTTATGTATAGATAGTGAGGCGAGTTTAGTAAAAGGCAGTATAGTCTGTAGTGACTACAGCATTCTAAAGTGACATCGTGGAAAGTTTACGGCTTGGCAATTTTGACACATCGATTATCTAAATGTGCCGGTGTCTAAGTCGTGCATGCGTTCGGATTCGAACTCGCGTCCTTATAGTTTTGGACGCGTGCGTTAACCATTACGCTACCACGGTAAATGATGTATAGGATATGGAATGTATATATATATATATATATATATATATATATATATATATATATGTGTGTGTGTGTGTGTGTGTGTGTGTGTGTGTATGTCGGCTCCAGCGCGACAGATAACACAATCTGAAATATTGTAATCAAAGTTTATTACACTGGAATGATTACAATTACACTATTAAATACAGCAAAATAATACACAGAAATATTAGAACAACTCCAAGAGTGCATCCACGCTTGTCAGGTGTCGAGCAGCAATTTACCCTCAAAGAATACTGTTATTATCGGACAGTAATTATTGACCACAACATATGTGCTCCTTGTCCAACAGAGCTTTGCGCTCTTCAACCGACGAATGTAGGATGTCGAATGTCCCGTTTAGGCGATTTTACCTCCTTTTATACTGTCGAACCAACAACACTAAAATCAAGTGCAGGTACTTTGAGAAAAACATAAGAACCCTCAATTTAAAGTCGTTACTTTACGATTTTTTTTACAATTATATCGCAATCTGCGATATATATATATATATATATATATATATATATATATATATATATATATATATATATATATGTGTGTATATATATATACATATATCATAAATTATCTATAATGGAATTACGTTAGTTGGATTTTAAAAATCATGACGGTGTTCTTTATTGACAAATGCATTATTATATAATATTATTACTACGGTTAAAACAAATAGGTCACTTTGTTGTCTCAACATATAAATTTATTTATGTGCTCGAATAAGGAAAAACATGCTTTGAAATTAATCGTATTCTCCATCTATGTTACCATTATTTGTGCAAATAAAGAATCTGAATTTGTATTGAAAGCCATTGTAGAGAACTAATGTCTAGCCATGCTACCTCCACTAGGTCCCGGTAGAGAGCGGAAGAAATTCTGACTAAACTTTGTGAACAATGACATGCGTACTCATGGTCTAAAAACAGGATATGCCGAAGACCGCGTGAAATAGAGAAGAAAAAGTAGGAAAGCGGACCTTGGGCGTCGAAGCGAACGCTCCAAATGCAACTGGGATTTAACGATCTGATGTAGATGATGATGATGCATTAATACATCTAATGACACGCACTTAGCCAGTTCTGTTTGATATTCAAATTGAACGGTCTTAACATTCTCTATATATTTAGGTAATATTATATCTACTTTCAATAACAAGAATGAAGAAGGCATAATTTTTATCCCTGAAAATAAGATAGTTGCCACGACATATAGATCTAAAGATTACACGAACAAAGTGTTATCTAAAACTAGTAATTAATAACAAATACCTTTTGAATTCCTTTACTAATTGATGCCGCTTTCACTTAGAAATATCAATTTCTCTTAGCACTCTCGAATTCTATATTACATTGTTATTTTAAGTAAAATAGTTATCCTGCGTATTAATGTTTACTCACTGACTTGAATATCAATATAATATTAATAGTCGACAATATTTTAGTAAGTACCTCCAATTTCAATTATTAAATTGTAGCACTTTCCACAAAGATAGTCACCGACGTGCTGTCGACCTCGAAGGACGTCTGCACGTGGTAGTCATGCTAAATCATTACCTATCTTGATTACAGCTTGTTCGGTCCTTGCCCAGTGAAGTAGATAGAACATCGCTCCATGAATACAACTACATTTATGCAAGAATAAATATTTCACTTCATTGAATTTTGCCATCTACCCTCTTTCTGTGTGAGGCGACGGCTAATGCACAGCAGGGTAGGGGCAGCCACTTAGACATTTTTCTGTTCAAAGTTTTGACTAAGAAACATCGCGCCGTGCGTTCATACTTTTCTATCATATTATTGTGAATACTGGCCGTGCTAAGAACTTTATCTTACTTAAGACCTTGTGAGAAGTGTTAGCTAAAAAGTGGAATTTAGTACCGTGTGCTGTTCCTGTGTGCAACCTGAACCGAGCCAGGAGAGGGCGGATGTCAAGGTTGGTAGAGCTTCTGATTTTCTAATGCAAGGATCTAGGTAATCTCGCCCATACAGTCCACAAATAGAACTAGCTTTACCCGCGGGCTACAGTGCCCCACACAGCTCTTAGGGCCGACTGGATCAGTGTGATACCACGTTGTCACAGAATATCAGCGTGAAACGGTTAGCCCTGTGGTAATCCTTTTTCGTGCGACGAGTGATCACATTGGCTTATACCAGTGCTTTTCAATCTTTATGAATACGCGACCCGTATATAAGGGTTGAAAAATTTTGGCGACCACCTTGGGTCATGACAGATAAAAAGTTAGTAATTTAAAAGACTACTTTTATGTTTTTCTCTATTTTGTTACCCATATTCATTATTAGGACCTATATATACTCTACAAAAAGCTACCTTATAATACCTAAGTTTAAATAGCCTTTTCCCTTTTAACGGCGACCAACGAGCAAGGCTCTGCGACTCCCCTAGGTGTCGCGACCCACAGATTGAAAAACACTGCCCTATACTATTCCTCGTATTTCTGTCCCATGACTTTTTTTCATATCCCTCATATACTATCCTATGTATATCCTATTCTAAATAGTGGCAGCGTGTTAGCTTCTCCCCTGCTGTTGATAAGGTGTTTACCGCTTACCACTTTTCAACATCTGCCTGTTTCCCAGCTTTGCAATAAACAAAAAGACTGGCAACGCATTGGCACCGCCCCTGAGGTTGCAAGCGTTCGATGGCAACGTAACCACTTTCCGTCATGGATCATTTGATATTTTCCAGCTTCAATCAATTGAAAAAAAGTATAAGTGTGTGCAGTTCACACGCAGTAGAAGTGAAACAAAGTGTGACAAGGAGTGGGAGGGATTCTAAATTTCGTGACATCACATTTCATATATTAATTACACCGTTACAATATATTAAGCTTTAAGATACAAAATTTGAAGTATTAACGAAAACCTTTAAAACATTTCCAACTCTATCTGCATAGTGTTTAAATTATTAAGTATAATGTATTCTATCTTACTCTCTCGCAGGCTTAGTCCTATAGATTTATGTATTTATCTCTTTTTAGTGTCACTTTTTTGTTTCATCGAGTTTCAAATCACAACGATTCTAAAGAATTTCACTTAAAAAAGGAATTTAACGATTTCAAAAACTGTTGTTGTGTGTGTAGCACTCTGGGAAAACTCTAGCTGTGTTTGTTCTCTGCCGATTTATTATTTTGAAGTTTTGTGCAATGAAGTAACAGTAGTAATACACGTTGGCAAAGTGGCAGCCCCTGTGGTTGAAGGGGCTAAGTCTTTGTCGGCCTTCCTCACTGCAACATAGAGGCTCCGGTTTGATTCCAGGCGTGGTAATTTTCGGAAAGGAATTTCTGCTATTTAATATGGTCTGGGATTCTACCCAGAGTAATTCATGGTATAATACCTATAACACAAGTGTAACTTGCTTAATTAGGATATAGAGTACAGGTGTTTGTCTGCCGATTAAAAAAAAGTTATGATCAGGGAGTAAAAGACATTACTCGTCTATAAACCGTATTTGTTCTCAGTGTGCTTCTTTTTTTAGAATGCCGATCCAATACTTAAGAACATTTAATTATAGATTATGGTTCTTGCATAATAATTAGTCACTATAGAGTGCTACTACGACATGTGCGTCTGGCCAAAGACAGAGTGAGAATCTGTATCCTAGAAAAGTCGAAGTCAGATCCTCTCGTTTTCTTTTGTGCAGGAGCTAGCTGAATACCCGTAGATAGCTGTTTCAGCAATACCGGGCTTGGTGGGCTTTCTGACTCCGTGAAAGCGGAGGCGTTCAGCCCGGAAGTAGCGCGTTCGAGAAGGCACTTCCTGTGAGGTTCGACCTCGGCTCGACCGCTGCTAGGGTGAAATGACTCTATCGGATTAAGAAATAAAAGATTGAAGAAGCTAAACCAAAAAGCTGGAGTGAAACAAATGGGGAGAAGGCATGGATTCCGCCGGCGGAGCCGATTCTAGTCTATCGTTACTCTCATTTCGCAACGTGTAATAAATAGTTGGTAGAGAAGAAGGGGCGGAAGAAACTGTCCAGCAACATGCCTAAGTTAACCTTGTATGGCCACTTTGTGTCTGCAATACGTGAGTGCGATTGATGGACAAAGTTCTGTTGTGACTCGTGAACCAGGGGCTATCCGGTGTTTGTTATGCCAGGCTGATGTTCTGAATCAGTCAGTGAGGACATTGTGAGGCCGACGTTTACTCGTGGGAGCGGCCTGTGTGGGTAATAATTTGGCTGTTTCCACCGCCAGAGGGTTCGGGTGGTGAGGGGCTCGGTCAAAGAAATTACGAGAGAGAGAGATGAGATAGTCTTTAATAGAAGGAGACTCCAGGTCGCGATGCAGGTAGACGTTCCACATATAGAGCGGAGCTTCGACTGCGATGCGCATAAATCTGTTTTGGACTTTTTGAAGAGTCCAGGTGTTATAATCGCTGGCATGGGCGAAGATCACACTCGCGTACGTCGTGACGAAGCGGATGTAAGTTTTATAGAGAGTCACCTTATCTCTAAGGCTCATCTTACTCTTTTTGCATGTCATGGGATATAAATGGCCTAGGTTCCAGACAATATTCGATCGAAGACGTAATGAGCCTAGTAGTGGGGTTGAAGGCATCGAAACAAACTACCCTCTAATGTTATCTACTCAGTAATTTAACTAACAATAGTACAATGAACGAAAATAATATGAAGTTTAATTTCCATGATAGTGTTACAACTAAGTTCGGAGAAGACGAAATAATCCTTTGCAATACGTATTTTATTACCCCTTAGAATTTAAATTGACGGTAATCCTTTTATAACTATCCCGTCTTTGTTCGCGTTAATGCCTTTGTATCGCCTCGTAATAAGAAGTAATAATTCCTTTTTTACTATTATTCTTATTTCATTGCTCATTCTTAGAAGGTATCAAATTTACAAGTTCGGGAATTCTAAGGAATACTGGGCAAGGCGAACATGTTGGTCTGGAGTCATGACTATTCAGCAAATATATAAAGTCGGTCCACTGGGGACTGAGTTAGTTGAGTTTCAACTGCGATCGAGATGTTACCTAGTGTAATTTCGGAACGAATAGCTTATAACGACAGACTGCGCGATTTATGTAATTCGATTCTCTGATTTACGGTTTGGACTTGTTGTATTCGTTTGTCTTTGTAAGAACAGTGAATCACGTATGTGTACTTGTAGTAAACTTTGCGTAAATTCAAACGACATTTTATACGTATCCCGCAAATACGTAACACTAGTGTCAAATATTAGATATACGGGTCTGTTGATTACGCGAGCCAAGTATTCTAAAAAGCCTTGGTAATTGATAATTTTCAGTTCAACATAGGTTGGGGAAAAAGTTTCTTTACATTTTATATAAAAATTCAAAAGGTTTTTTTATAAAGTTTATTTACATTTGACTAAAGTATGTAGGTGTCATTTTGTTGGATAACTTTTTGCCATCTTGTAGGTAGGGACGTGATCCCATTGCTATAAAAAATTTGGGGCTTCTGATCAAAAAACTGCGAGAAGTGATTTTGGCAGTCCTCTCGTGATGTTAACCTGACACTGCCTAAGAAATTCTGCAGAGATCGAAACAGGTGAAAATCTGAAGGTGCAAGGTCAGGACTATACGGGGGATGCATTAACACCTCCCAGCCAAACTCTCGTAATTTTTGCTGAGTGGCTAAATATGTGTGAGGTCTAGCGTTATCATGGTGAAAAACCACACCCCTTCTGTTGATTAATTCCGACCGCTTTCTCTCAACTTTTTGCTTTAATCTCATCAGTTGTTCGCAGTACAGTTCAGAATCGATGGTCCTGCCTGGCGGTAACAGCTCATAATGAATAATGCCCTTCCAATCCTACCATACACACAGCATCACCTTGTTGCGAGTTTACCCGGGCTTCGCCACAATCTGTGGAGCCTGACCGGCCTTTGACCACGACCTTTTTCACGTTCTTGTCATACGTGACCCACTTTCCATCACCAGTTATCAGCTTCTTCAAAAATGGTTCGGTTTCATTACGTCGTAATAAAGAATCACAAATGAGTACACGGTTCATTAGGTTTCTTTCAGTGAGCTAATGAGGCACCCAAAGATCGAGATTTTTTGTGTACCCAGCTGTTTTTCAAATGCGCCAAAACCATTTTGTGGTCAATTCTCAGTTCTCCAGCTACATCGTAACTACTGATATGCCGATCTTGCTCCACCTTTTCAAAAATGGCATCAATTTTGTCCGTAACAGGGCGACCAGCGCGACGTGCATCTTTGATATCAAAATTTCCGGATTGAAAACGCTTAAACCAAATTTGCGCTACTCCCACAGATACTGAATTAGATCCATAAACATCACAGTTTTTTTTGCGGTTTGTGTTGCATTTTACCTTTTTTCTAGTAAAATTTTAAAATGTGTCGAATTTCTTCATTAGATTCACTAATTTTAACAATAAGAAAAACAAATGAATATTTTCCTAATTTGAATTTGGAATTGTCTTCTTTAAAATTAAAACTTTTTAATGATACCAAAACCAGCCAGATACACATGGTATAGCCAAAGAGATCTTATTACAAGTTCATACATACTATATGCGAAAAGACTTTTTCCCCAACCTATATTATAAAGCTCCAACTTAAAACTATTCTCAGTTTCTCTCAAATTACAAAGAAGTACGTCACAGTGTAATAGCGATCCTAAAAGGTTTATTACACATCACCGAAGGATCAGATGAAAAATCACGTCCTATGCAAAGTAAACGATTTCATTAGCCGCTCTGTTGGTAGGGATAAAAAATGATTTACATGGGCGCTCTTTAAGGATTGATGTTTTATACCCTTTTGGATATTAAAAGGCAGTTACGTTTTTGTAAATATAACAATATTGTTACGAGTTGCAGGACTCGAATTAAAATGCCGTTGGAATTATTATAGAATTTATTAGAACTATACATACTACTACTACTACACGTATAATACAGGTACAAATATAACTGAATACAACCAGTCCAAATGTAGCGCACGACTCAATAACTCACGCAAAGTCCGTCACTAAATAGATTACCGAATGTATACAAGTCTTGCTCCGCTTGTGGTTATCGCTCCACTGCCTCATCCTCTCAATTAGGGCATTGCTTTATACTGTACAAATACAATATGTCTGCTCGGCCGCGTGGACTGAATTTTCTAGAATGACATCTGGCTAATGACTACCATAAAAGATTACAATACACAATGGGCTGTTTTTCTAATCACAAATTTTAAACACAAAGTAAACAAAAGAAGTCTAAATGCCGAAAAGGTAGTAAAATGTCTACAGGTATGCAGGTGCGAGTTTGTCTTTTGTCGGCGTTCGGGTTGTAACAATATTATAATTTTACTGAAGAAATCTGGTTTCAAACCAACGTTACTCGTTGGAAACTCCCAAAAAAGTGGCAGTTTTACCGATTTGGACAACAATGCTAATTCTTTGGTGAATTGACACGTTCATAGCGACACTGATTTATCTATACTTTCCATTTCTGTGTTACGAGGCGTTTTGTCTAGTACTATCATTGTAGCGGAACGAGGCGTATCGAGCCCCCTAACGTTTTAAGAACTAAGAGGCTTATTTTGGCCTGTATGTAAAATAGTTTATGGTTTATTAATTCGTGCTGTGCGGTACGAGGTCAAGGTAGCCCCGTATTAAGGTAGGTTATACCACTACTGCGGAACTTTGGTTTAAATAGCACATCTTAGTTATATATTAATCCTTTTCTACGCTGATTCATATTGAAGTTACGCCCTTCGCACCACAGAGAATTTGTTATGTTTTTCTTGGCCACACCGTAAGTGAGACACGTTTGGGGCGACTTCCACCCCGTTTCGAAGTGAACGTGCCTTTTGGTCAGAGGACATACTACCGTGGGGGAAGCATGGTGGAGGCGATGTGGGATTCACCACGTTAGGGTAACATTAGCAATGGCCATATCCACTACCGGGGGGATACATAGCTCTCCATACCGTCCCTCTCAAGTCCATTATGTTTTGTGTCTCACCCCACAGGGGGTGCCCCAAGCATGCGCAGAAAATAGCGCACCCTACTCTCGAAAGTACTAGTGGCATGTGGGAACCCTTTCACAGAGGCACACCCTCACCGCAAGCTCATGGCAATCGAAGGTCGATAGACGTCCTCCGGCACCGACGCGTCCTCGTTTGGTGGGAGTGGACCAGTCTGGTAAGCTCACGCTCCTACTCTGCCTCTTCCTTAGCGAGCATTATGCGCTCATAAAAGAAATAAGGTCGAGTCCTAACCCTTGGTCATATACAATTAAAATAATTCAATCCTGTCAAGCATTTTCCTTAGTATTATTAAACAGCAAAATAATTCCTACAAACAATAGAAGTAAATAACCCATACAGTCACAAGCGGCTCTCTCTGAAACTATTGTCCACATACTCAGCCGTAAGCGTAGCAAATCTCATAAATTATTAAGTCTAGACATAGATGAAAATTTAATACAAATTACAGAGGGCATTTTTTACACATATCACGGTGGACAATTCTGAAAGTATTGTAGATAAAGTTTAAATCCTACATGACTAGATAATTCTACAGATTCTTTTGCTTTATCATCGTCATCATCCCAGCTTTAAATCCTGGTTGTGTACAGAGCGTCCGCTTCGAGGACCGGGGTCCGCTTTCTTACTTTCGACATTCCTCATTGTGAAAGCATCTCGCTTGTTAACATTTTACAACTCAAAACATTTTTTAAGTTTTAATTAGTAAGCATTGGTTAAGTAGTTAGTTAACTCACTAAATCAGGCATAATATACCTATTTATGTTTAATTATTAAACGCCAAAAACTTGAGAACTTTTAGCGCCAGCTAGTAACATAAGATCTAAATCTTAGATTTTTAGAGATAGGTTTTTACATGGCGCTTCGAATTTGTAATATACTTCTTTTATAGCTTTAATTATACGCCACTGTTGGTTGTAGACACGTAGAGACGTATCTGCCTATTGTATATGAAGTTTCCTCTCTAGTATAAGTAATCATCTATTGATTTCACATGAGTAGCTACATTTATGCTTAGCATTGACGATTCCATTGAAACAGTTAATCAGATACGCAATATATATCGATTTCAATTTAATGCAGGACGTGAATCCGCTCCTTTAATATTTCATGTCAATGTACTAACGTTGACTAAGTAAAGCATTAAAATCATATATCGATATAATAGGTTGGGGAAAAAGTCTTTTCGCATATAGTATATATGAACTTGCAATAAGATGTCTTTGGCTATACCATTTGTATCTGGCTGGTTTTGGTATCATTAAAAAGTTTTAATTTTAAAGAAGACAATTCCAAATTGTAATTGGGAAAATATTCATTTGTTTTTCTTATTGTTAAAATTAGTGAATCTAATGAAGAAATTCGATACATTTTAAAATTTTACTAGAAAAAAGGTAAAATGCAACACAAGCCGCAAAAAAACTGTGATATTTATGGACCTAATTCAGTATCTGTGGGAGTAGCGCAAATTTGGTTTAAGCGTTTTCAATCCGGAAATTTTGATATCAAAGATGCACGTCGCTCTGGTCGCCCTATTACGGACAAAATTGATGCCATTTTTGAAAAAGTGGAGCATGATCGGTATATTAGTAGTTACGGTGTAGCTGGAGAACTGGGAATTGACCACAAAACGGTTTTGGCGCATGTAAAAAAAGCTGGGTACACAAAAAGCTCGATATTTGGGTGCCTCATGAGCTCACTGAAAGTAACCTAATGAACCGTGTACTCATTTGTGATTTTTTATTACGACATAATGAAACCGAACCATTTTTGAAGAAGCTGATAACTGGTGATGGAAAGTGGGTCACGTATGACAAGAACGTGAAAAAGGTCGTGGTCAAAGGCCGGTCATGCTCCACAGATTGTGGCGAAGCCCGGGTAAACTCGCAACAAGGTGATGCTGTGTGTATGGTAGGATTGGAAGGGCATTATTCATTATGAGCTGTAACCGCCAGGCAGGACCATCGATTCTGAACTGTACTGCGAACTACTGATGAGATTAAAGCAAAAAGTTGAGAGAAAGCGGTCGGAATTAATCAACAGAAGGGGTGTGGTTTTTCACCATGATAACGCTAGACCTCACACATCTTTAGCCACTCAGCAAAAATTACGAGAGTTTGGCTGGGAGGTGTTAATGCATCCGCCGTATAGTCCTGACTGCGCACCTTCAGATTTTCACCTGTTTTGGTCTCTGCATAATTTCTTAGGCAGTGTCAGGTTAACATCATGAGAGGACTGCCAAAACCACTTGTCGCAGTTTTTTGATCAGAAGCCCAAAATTTTTTATAGCAATGGGATCACGTCCCTACCTACACGATGGCAAAAAGTTATCGAACAAAATGGCACCTACATACTTTAGTCAAATGTCAATAAACTTTATAAAAAAACCTTTTGAATTTTTATATAAAATGCGAAGAAACTTTCCCCAACCTAATATATAGGTATATATACTAGTTGACCTGGCGAACTTCGTACCGCCATATTTTCTGAATTACTAAACGACTTTGTTTCATGATTACACAAAAACAAAATCACCAAAATCGGTCCAGGTGATTAGGAGGATTCTAGAACCCAATCTTAGCGCCACCTACCGGTTCTAATTGTGAATCTAAACCATCCGGGAACCCACTCAAACACACAAAAACAAAAACACCAAAATCGGTCCAGGTGATTAGGAGAATTCTAGAACCCGATCTCAGCACCACCTACCGGTTCTAATTGTGAATCTATACCATCCGGGAACCCACTCAAACACACAAAAACAAAATCACCAAAATCGCTCCAGATGATTAGGAGGATTCTAGAACCCGATCTCAGCGCCGCCTACCGGTTCTAATTGTGAATCTAAACTATCCGGGAACCCACTCAAACACACAAAAACAAAATCACGAAAATCGCTCCAGGTGATTAGGAGGATTCTAGAACCCGATCTCAACGCCACCTACCGGTTCCAATTGAGAGTCTAAACCATCCAGAGACCCATTCCAATACACAAAACAAATATCATCAAAATCTGTAAAGTCGTTCTCAAGTTATGCGCTTACATACATTTCTACGATTCACTTTTATATATAAGAAGATATATATATGTACATATATATAATATATATATGTATATGTATAATATATGTATATATACATATATATATAATATATATGTATGTATGTGTGTGTGTGTGTGTATACTGATCTGGCTATGAGTTTTCGACTGAGAATATTTTCGTAGTAATTTTCACAAAAACGGAACCTTATTTTCTCGTCATGTCCGTTTGTCTGTCTATTCGTTCGTGTGAATGAAGATGATTAATGAAGGGATGGTGAATGAACTAAGAATGAATGAAAGGTGATTTATTGCCAATATATTTTATTGTTGCCAATGTGTATTAGTCATGACAGACATATTATATTTGGATCCTCACAATTTATGCCAATGTGGGTGGTTTTATACGTGTCACTGGCTTTCGTTTCACCGCAATTGCGTGATAGCAAAAGCAGTCTCCAACGTAGGCGAAGTCAGTCCGGACGTTCCGTTTTCTCCGTGCAAAGACCAAAGTGAACATTTCACTTCTAATTGAATATTTCATTAAACTCTAATACAAGTCGTGCTTGCCTTTTGTTGTGAGTATGTGCCATAAATCGAAGACCTTAATGTCACCCGAGGAGCTGTCAGTGCCGTACACTGTCTGGAGCTGTGTGACTTTTTTTTCTTCAGCAGACAGGCAGACGGCTCGCCTGATGGAAAGCAGTTAGCATGCCTATGACCATTTGTAACACCAAAGGTGCTATTAATGTGCTGCCGCTCTCTAAAGGGAGACTGGAACCTAGCCACTATTGCCGGAACACAACTCGAGCTTGTTATGGCGGCATACAATAAACCAGGGTTGGTAGCCATCCAGACGAGCAAATACCCTATCACCTGGTTGTTGGTTGTTGGTTGTTTTGTCGTCTCTTACGACCGCCCGCCCACCCCGCTGCAGGAAATTGTATTCTTTCTCCGCTCCTGCACAAATACGTAACATCCCCCACTGAAAGTGGATTTCAAGGTTAGTGGTGTTTATTACCCCATTGGTTATTGTGTAAGATTTTGCATATCTCTCACTCCCATAAATTCCTCTTAAATAAAATTCACAGTCTAATATAAACAAATTGATCGAACCAGCAACCAGCTGTGTGGAATCTGTAATCCACCATGACACAATATTAGTCAGTATAATTAATGTCATTTTTCTCGGAAACTATTGGGTCAGCGTGAATAAAATTGAGAGTAAGAATATGTAATGAACATGCTGCTATACAACGCTATAATGGAATTGCGAGAAACATAAAGATCTGGGGCGGTAGCCATACATGTCGTTGAGGTTTAAATTTTTTTCGATTCATATCGTTTCATCATTGGATATAATTATGACAAAAAAAAACTCGTGACTATGTTCTTTGACAACTTTTTTTTACATCGGGAGTAATATCTCTCCCGCTTCTCAAGTTTTGAAAATCGTGTCTAACTTTTAAATTATGAAAAAATTGTTCAAGACATACTTCATACAGACTTGGAGCCATATCGCTATCAACTGAAGCCAGGAATGCCTGGCTGGTGGTTTGTCCAGGTAGCAGTTTGCCCACTGTCCCCTCTATACAGATGTCCTGGGACCGGGCCGATGTGCGATCGGTCACGTAAAAAACTATTGGAAACTCCATTAGTTCTGTAGATCGAGCCCGTCTTTTAGCTACCTCTGTATGGGAATCAGGACTTTGGTTGCAGGCCCTACCGTCACCTTCTATAGGAACGCTAATGGATGTAGCCACATTCAGGTCAGCAATCTGCCTTCGTCTTGGGGCAAATTGCTGCGAACCACACAACTGTCGCTGCGGCCGGGCCGTCGACCGGCTTGGCCACCATGGCCTTATCGTGTGGCAGAAGCGCAGGCAGAATTCCGCGACATGCTGGCCTCAACGATATAATACGTTGGGCTCTTGTCAGCGCCGGCGTGCCAGCCGTTCTCAAACCGAACGGCCTGGTCCGCGACGATGGCAAGAGGCCCGACGGTATGACTTTAATTCCCGGGAGCTTGGGAAGGCCGCTCGTGTGGGATGTTACCTGCGTAGACACACTGGCGCCTTCTCATCTCCAGGAGTTCAAAGTTGGGGCCGCTCTCACCACCACTTCTGCCGAAAACCTCAAACGGCTCAAATAAGCAACCGTTGGAACAGGTTACATATTTGAGCCGTTTGGGGTGGAGACTTTGGGCCCATGGGGGCCAAGTGCCCACAAATTATTTCAAATAATTAAAAACGTCTGGCCGATAGAACAGGAGACCGGAAAGCTGGAGCTTACCTCGCTCAACGGATTAGCCTCTGTATCTAGGGAGGTAATGCTACCAACCTTCTAGGTACAATGTCCAGCGACAGTGGTCTGGTGGGACTGGATGAGTTTTGACATAGGGTTTTTATTTTAATTTTTTGTTTTTTACAATTATGAAGTGAAATATTCTAAAAAAATGAATTATATGAGCAACAAAGATAGATATAATAGAATAGATAACACTTTATTGCTCAACGAATATACAATTACAAAAATGCACGATTACAATATAGTCATGTTAAAAACAATAGGCGGCCTTATCGCTTAAAGCAATTTCTTCCAGGCAACCTAGCTTAAGGAATAATGTAACCTAAACTGGCGATGTAGGTGGTGCAGATTATTAGATAGAACTTAAACAGACATATTTACAAGACAGTTTCAGAAAAAAATATGCGTATTTACTTTTAACTTCCAAATATTTTCTATGGCTGAAGCTAACAAAGAAGCTAACGGCGTACCTGATAGAAAGTGGCGACTGTCGCCTATGGTTGTATAAATAGTCTTACGTTTTATTTATTTCCTATTGGAAGGACATAGATGTTACTGTGTGATATACGTCCAAATATAGCTCTTTAATAATTCAAGTGATTTTAGTTGAGCCATCGTTTATAACAACGCAATCTTCATGAGTGGGTCAAAATCAAATTTCAAGGGTTTCCTACCTTGTCTTCTAAAACAATAAAATCATCGCACTGCTGGCCTTGGGGCTTTTATTAAAGGTGGATTCGCAGGTTTCACATGATTTTCAATGTACAGTTTCCTAAAGTTCTTTTTCTTCAACGTCAAAATAGTATGCTGATCAGCGGCGTAGCGTGGGTGACGCCCGTCCGAGACGGAAGACAATTTTGCCACCTTTTTATTTAGGTATTTCAATTTAATGCATACTACATCTATACTAATATTATAAAGAGGTAAAGTTTGTATGTTTGTGACGTTGTTGTGGGTAATCTCTGGATCTACTGAACCGATTTCGAAAATTCTTTTTGTGTTGGTAAGCCCACATATTGAGGAATGTTATAGGCTATATAACATCACGTTAGGACCAACAGGAGCGGAGTGGTAATGAAAAATTCCGTGCTCTTTTCAATCGGTCCGAATTTGTAGTTGCGATAAAAATATGAAATGGTTCAAATATTTATATCATTTATTGTGAAATTTTGCCGCCCCCTAAAAAGTGCCGCCCGGGGTGGGCCGCCCCTGCCGCCTCCAACACAGTACGCCATTGATGGTGATCGTAGCAATATATTTTCATATGGCATTTTAAACCCGTAAGCTGTGGTAGCTTAATATTAAGCGCACGCGTCTCAAACTCACAAGAGAGCGTGCACCACTTAGGCAGTTTTCTGACCATGTGCATAGTGCTACAATTACCACGTGCTAACGGTGAAGGAAAACATCGTGATGAAATCTGCACATGGAGATAACCGATGTGTCAGACCTGTCAAGCCGCCTTGGACAAGCCTGGCGGGTATACCGTCTATTCCCGTATAAAAATGGGAAGCTCGAGTCCAGCAGTGGAACGTTTATGGGCTGTCATCGCTACTTATTATACTCAAAACCGTGTCAAAGTTACCTTGCTTATGAGTAATATATATTAGTATAGGGTTATGGGTAGTATAATATTACAATTTGGGCCATCTGTATATTTGTAAACAAGCACATTTATTAACCGCCGGCGTTTGAACTAATAACATTGTAGTTATTTTATGTTTGTCTTCTTTTGTTTACTTATTTATTGGTTATTGTGGAGAGCAGCTTATTGTACTCGTTTATGGCCGTTCGCGGGAATAATTAGGCAGATGTGTGGATTACGATTTCTGGGAAATTGCGTTGACGCTTGGTGGGCAGATATATTTGCATTTGTGCCATATAAATCAATGGCCCGATTGAGGAAGGCAGCCAAGCGATAACCACTAGCGAGACAAGACGTGTGTACATTCCATAATCTATATAGTGACTATATCTATCTATATAGTGATAATCTATTTGCGCGTGTTATTGAATCCCACATTACGTTTGGACTTATACGTGTTTGTATAGTTCTAATAAATTCTAATGTAATTCCAGCAGCATAATAATTCGAGTCCTGTAACTCGTAACAATAATATAGTATACATAATGTATTTTTAAAATTTATTGCTTTGAAAACATAATGCTTGTAAGTTTTTACTTATCGTATTAGGGTTCCGTAGTCATTTAAAAAAAAAACGAAACTCTTACGAACGAATCTCTCTATCGTGCTACGCGCGTACATACTTGTATTTATTTTTGCCCGTGTTGAATTAGTAATAATCTTTGCAAATAATTGTAATTCTAAATTAAATAGTAAATGATATAGTACATCGAGAATTTTATTTGAAGAAAAGACAAGTATCACCGATAATAGGTTTATATTTAAAAAGTGCAAATATTACATTGCCTTAATTTTCAAACATACATACAAGTGTTCTAAAATTAAATAACTTGAAAGCTCAACCATAAGTACTCAAACATCGCTACGGGAGAAACTTTCAGCGATATCAATAAAAACTAGTAAAGTGTAAAACGTTTGAATCATTTAACATATTTTATTCGTTGGAAAACTTGCAACTTTGAAACTCCTTGGGTAGAATGAAACTTGAAGAACTCAAACAATAAATCTTCATTGCGTATAAAATTGAAAATATGATTGTTAGAATATTCGAGTAAACTTAGTTAGACTCATCGACTCTTCAGGTGAGCAAAGGGCTGGTGCCTATCTCGGGCAAAGGTATGGAGATTTAGTTAGGAAACGTAGCCAGCCTTCTGTACACCTTACCCACACAAGACGGTGATCTAGGCTCAGTTTTCTACTTATATAAATAATATCTGATGGAAAGAGGTTACCATCGCCTATGGATATTTGTAACACCAAAGGTGCTACCAATGATCAAATAGGAAAGGTGTTAAAAAGAGGTCAAGTAAAAAGCATCTCAAATAAACGTGCATGTATGAAGAGGTTAATGAAAATATAAGAAGCGAAAGTCGTTTGTCAGGACGTTGCAAGTGGAAATCCATAGCCTCTACCTACCCCCTGAGAGACAGGCTAAGGCTTGATAAAATGTATGTATGTATGAATTATTGAGGCTGAACATTAAATATGTTTAGCCTAAATAATAGGATAAGAAAATATTTTAACGCCCACTCTTTTGTATGTAAATTGTTTTAGAAACTCATTATAAAATACGTCAGATATCAATTGTTAGTAGCGTTAGACCATTGTACTATTGTAACGAGTTAGATTACTGATAGAATAATAAATAATATTCGAAAGTATGTTGTATTCGATTATTTTTATTTATAATAATGTTACAACCTGAACACCGGCAAAAGACAAATTCACATCTGCATACCTGTAGACATTTTATTACCTTTTCGTCATTTGGACTTCTTTTGTTTACTTTGTGTTTAAAATTTATGATTAGAAAAACAGCCCGTTGTGTATTGTAATATTTTATGTAGTCATTAGCCAGGTGTGATTCTAGGAAATTCAGTGCACGCGGCCGAGCAGACATAATGTATTTGTACAGAATAAAACAATCCCCCAATGAAGAGATGAGGCAGTCGAGCGATAACCACAAGCGAAGCAAGACTTGTGTTCATTTGGTAATCTATTTAGTGACGGACTTTGCGCATGTTATTGAATCATGCATAACGTTTGGACTGGTTGTATTCAGTTATATTTGTACCTGTGTTATATGTGTTTGTATAGTTCTAATAAATTCTATAATAATTCCAACGGCATTTTAATTCGAGTCCTGCAACTTGTAACAATATAGATATTTGTTATTACTTGAAGTCTTGAAATTCTAATCTCTTATTTTTATATTAATTTATTTTTTTGAAGTATGAAAAGATATTTCAGGAGAAAATATCCCTTAAAGCTCTAATAATCTATATCCGAGATTACCAGGACCCTAAAAAGGAAAGGAGATTTCATAAAGAATTTCTATCGGGCGTACCTGTAAAGTAGCAATAAAACTGTCATTGAATGTACCTCTATCAATCTGCACTTGTTCCATGCGCCCATATTTGTAAAACATAAGCCATAATCCTGAGGACTGACGGGCTATCAAATAAAATACACCGTACTGACCTTGCGAGATTACTCTGAACCCTTTTCGTATAGGAATTCGACCAAGTGATAAGATGTAGCGATTATAGCTAGATTTAAATTTACCTTACGTGTCGCGTTATGAGTTACGGCTATTATGTTTATGTGTGCATAAGGTGCTATTGTATCGCTTTCATATCATATCTCTTTTCATTACTATGAAGAGATTTTTTGGCTTCTTTTCTATCGTGATCCCAATTTGGAGTAGTGGAATTGGGTAGATACGGGGTCTTGTTTTTGGGGTCTTCACAAGCCCGTTTTGTATATGAACCATCCAAAAACTACGAGAGCATGAGAGAGACCACGATATATGGATATGACAGCTAATCCTCAAGCTGAAGCAAGTCACGACCCGATACGAAATCACTGTCAATAGAATGTCCGTAAGAGAATCAACGTAACTGACATAGCTCACAAAATGAGTAAGCTGAACTGATAATAAATCAGTCTCGTATATCACAGGGTTGATCTCTAACAGTTTCCTGTTAAAATAATTTAGAACGTCAGTGGATCATTGATCTACTGGTTACCGTTGGGAACTGGATAAGGAGAGCTGAAGACCGGTATTTATGGTGCAATTTTTAGGAGCCTCCATCCAGCACTGTACTGTGATTGGCTGACGACAACGACGACATGTTGATATTCCGCGAAACCTTTTGACTTGTACCATCCACCTAATAAATAGCTGCAATATTTTTCGTAAGTAGAGTTCGGCAAGTGTCGGACACTCATCAATTCCTGTGACCAACCGTCGGTAGTGGATACCGGATGATCCGATGGAGATCACGGTGGAATAATGGTCATACGAAATCCTATAAGGGATGTTTAATAGGACGCTTGAAGCGGGAATTTTTTAGGGATAGTCTATGCATATATTTTGTGAGCTTTTTAGCATTTTAACACAAAATATATTTATATTGTGTTATCTTTTGCTCGCGACTTTACTCGCGATTTTGTAGATTTTGTAGACAGAGTGGAGGATCGGTCGACGGTAATTCCATTTTAACGGGCTCGGTGTTATTTAGAAAAACATTCCAACAGGTTTATAAAATAAAAAAAATATAGCGAAAAAGAAACCAACTTCAATAGTAACTAAAAGACAAATAAATATTTTGGGGAGTTTTGCAAAATTATCTTTGTTTTTTTTAAATGTTTTACTTGATATTGAATTCAAGATGTTGTAAAAAAATATATTTTATGCTTTTTAGTTAGTATTGAGGTCAATTTCTTTTTTGCTAGAAAAATTATATTTCTCACTTTTAAGTTAAGTATATTATGGTTTATAAGTATATAAGAATTAAATTTATATGAAACTATCCTGAAACTGTGCTGAGTCCAATCCATAAGAAATTATCTAAATAGGTTCAGAAACTAAAATATGTATATATATATATATATATATATATATATATATATATATATGCGGGCGCGATGCGATGGCCGGGAGAAGGCAAAGGGACGTGGAAGAAGAAGCGAGGAAGCACTTACCTCGCCACCAGTCCGCCGCCACACTGCACTCGTCCCCCGGGGGTTCACACAAACTCACTAGGATTAATTATGGTTTAACATGCATTCATTTCAGTTCCAACAGTTTATTTTTCTTTATTGTGTTCCAACCATTTATTTTTACGTGTTTTTTTATTTATCGCGATGACAGCAGTGACACAACTCGTCTTGTACTGCGCATTCTTCATTTAAAAGTTTATTCTTTTCTTGATGGCGAGTATGGGGAGGAAGAATTTATAAGGAGGTGTTCCTCGGCGCAACCAATATATATATATATATATATATATATATATATATATATATATTTACACGATGATAGAGAATCTCCTCTTTTTTTAAAGTTGGTTAAAAAGATGAATATGTACGTTATGAAGTGGGCATATTATATAATTCTTAGAAAGGTCACTCATTTTTTATTATTTACAATACCTGAAACGCTATCTAGCGAAGACGAAAAAGCGCAAGAGCATCACATTAAAATTATCGTATCGATTTGTATATTTAAAAACGTTGCAAAAAAAATGCATTTACATTCTCAATTCACAATAAATTTGACACAAAAAACAAAGTTGATTCACATAACACAAGACATACGTAAGTAGGAGTTGTACGTCGATTTTTTAGTCAATGAAGTTGGCAGCTCGTTTATTAGTGAATTGCAAAATATGGATATAAATAAATACAGTTCTTAGAATATTTTTATTTTGAACCTTATCCGTTTTTGGTCTCTGACTGTGATCTCACACCTGAACTGGACCCTGTTGCGGCCTCAGGGGCCGTAAAAACCGCAAGCATCCGCCTGCTATCAGACCCGGATGAATATTTCATGCCATACCAAGTTCTGACAGAATTTATAGTTTGACAAAACACCCAGCTCGGTGTATGAAACGATAACATAATTGCGGCAAGAACACGAGGCTGTGAAATTTACTAATTATACAGGGCGGAATTTTGAGATGGGGCTATAAGTCAGGTAATCGGACTACAAATCATCATGTTATCCTTTACATAATACATCCATCTATTTTTTAACCGACTTCAAAAAGGAGGAGTTTCTCAATTTGATTGGTGTTTTTTTTTGTTTTTTATGTGTGTACACTGAATACGCTGAGATTTATGATCCGATTTAGGTGATTCTTTTTTAGTTTGATGCGGAATAGGTGCTATTTGGTTCCATAAAAATTTTACATATTTTGATCTAGTAGTTTTCATTTTATAAATATTTTTTTAAGAAAATTTACCGTTCCCATTTCTTGGGAACTATGTTTTTTTTAAAGCGCGCGGCACCTTTCGTTGGCCTACCCATAGCTAGGCACTAAAAAGTAAGAAATAAAAAAAACCGACTTCAAAAACTAAGTATAAAATAACTACTATCCTACCCTGGCCCGCCACACAGGCTCTAAGGAGACCTAGCGTGGGAAATAGAGTTTCCTTTGGGACGCCATTTGTACTATTCTCTGTATTATAGTCATTTTATATTGTTACGAGCTAAAGGACTCGAATTAAAAATATCGTTGGAACTACTACAGAATTTATTAGAACTATTACAAACACGTATAAAACAAATACAAATATAACTGGATGCAACCAGTTCACACTGCACGATTCGATGCAATTTGACACGCGTAAAGTCCGTCGTCTATATCGCTAATCGAGAGTACTACAAACGTCTTACTGGTCTCGTAGTCGTCGCTTGACTGCACGCCCCTCCATTCGGCCATTGTCTTATACCCACTACACAGTACAAAGAAATTGGCCGCGCACACTAAGTTTCTGAGAAATAGCAATTTACAAACCTGCGAACGCCCACAAAGTCGAAAACAATAACAATAAGGATTAGTTACACGCTAATGATGGTTATAAAACAAGTAGAAAAACAATAGCATGTTTTTCTTAATTACAAATTCAAAACACAAAAGAATCCCTAATCCGGGAAGACAATGAACTGCGCTTACAACAGGCAGCTGTGTGCTTATCTTTGACGGCATGTAACAATATGTACCCTGTACTACTTACTTACATGCTAATAAATTTCATTTCATTTCAAGTTAATAAAGATTTTTGACTAAGAATTTATTTGTTTATTAAGAGACAAAATAATACAAAATTTTCTACATCTTGAAGTCGATGCCGAGCAAACCATAAAAATTGCAATATTTTGCAACATTTTGTTGTTATAATAGTGTATATGGTAATAAACTAAATAAATTCTTAGACTAAATGTCTCTTAATAAACTAAATAAATTCTTAGTCAAAAAACTTTATTAAGTTATTTTATACTTATTAGTTTTTGAAGTCGGTTTTTTGAAACAAAGTTTTCTTTATTTACCTTTACATTGATATCTATCAATCTTTAATTTTAACATTCATTTAGTCACATGACTTTCATCTTAATCGTGTAGAAACGGAGAAAGAATACAATTTCCTGCAGCCGGTCAGGCTGTTGTTAGAGGCGTTTGTCGCCACCCACAGCCAGGTGGTAGGGTATATGGCCGTCTGGATGGCTAGCATCCCTGATCTAGAGTATTCCGCCGTAACAACTATTAGTCGCCAGGTTTCAGTCTCCCCTTAGAGAGCGGCAGCGCATTGGTAGCACCTTTGATGTTACAAATGTCCATAGGCGATGGTAACCGCTTCCCATCAGGTGGGCCGTCTGCCTGTCTGCTGAACTCGTGCAATAAAAAAAAGCTTCAGCCCTTTTTAGACATGTTCTTCTGCGTCTTAATTTCTCGGTCACGGGTGCAAATTTCAAAGACTGTACTCATTTCTCAACTTATCTATTCTGACTTCTTACTGTAATCTCTTAATAAGGTCGTACAAATTCTCGGACCCATAACCAAATATAGGAAACACTTGAATTATAAAACAACCGCATTGTAGATAAGCCGAGTGGATTTTGCCATTGGAATAAATATCTTGGCTTGAGCCAGAAGAATGTACTATAATACGTCACGGGGGGATGCCACACCGATTGGCTGTGCGCCGATACGAAAACAGGGATGCGAATATGTCGATGAAAAATACGATAAATATCGTTTTACGATGCCACATACATATTACTACCTAAGAGAGTCTCTGTTTTTCAGTGGTCTAAGTTTGCCCGCTGAACTCGCTGAAATATAGAGATCATGGATTCGATTCCTGGCATGTTAAATTTCGTAACAAGTCTTAAAAACCGGTAACACAGCAATTACAATACACAATAGGCGGCTTTTCTAATTACAAATTTTAAACACAAAGTAAACAAAAGAAGTCCAAATGCGGGCAGGTAATAAACTGTACTTTATGGTAGGCACGTCTGCATTCACATTTGTCGGCGTGCTTCGTGGAATTTTGGCTAAGTTGTAACAATAGTAACACCTTTATATGACTTATAGACGGTTCTTGTATCTTGCTCCCCATTCGTTTAACATTCTCCAAGTGTAAATTTGAGATGTTTCCATAATAATAATATAAATTCTGCCAATGGTAAGTAAAAATAAAAAGTCAGATATTGTAGAAACCTAGCTGTGAGGAACAAAACGTTATATCTACTAAAATATAGCAGGGACACTAAATCACTTAGAAAAATGGAATTTGGTTTTTAATTTTTATTAAGTAATCTGTAAAGATGAGTACCGATGATATATTTTTATCGATATGACTATACCACTTCACTATCATTCTCTTCAGACGAACGGACTAATTTTATTGGCTGGATTTAGTTATCTACGATAATATACAGATAGAAAAATCGGGTTTGTTTATATGTAGTTACTCCAAAATCTTGCACAACTTTATTACATTTAACATTATTGTAGTGCTTAGCTACACTTTTACACCCTTTGTTTTTTATACGACTCGTTTTGTTATGACGTGCCCTCTCGGAGTCGTCACAATTACAGGTACAAGCCCAGCAGTGGAGCGTTGGTATATATTATATAAATTGTATTTTTCACCCTGCAGAATTGTGCTATTCACTCAATTTAGAACACGAGAGCACGGGATTCCCTGCGAGATAAATTTAAAGAAATAAATATTTTAACAGTGGCTTCACAGGTCAAATTCAAGCTTCACTTGAAAATGTACTTACTATACGTTAACAAAAATGTTTCGTATTTTCTCAGATTAGGTGATGTACTTTGTAAAAATATTAGGGACAATAATAAATTAGAAACTCCCACATGTAGGTGCCATAAAGTTTACAATAGTTTCGTAAGGCAAAGTATTAAGCTTTTCAACAAAATCCCAGAAACCGTTCAACAGCTTCCAATAAACAAATTTAAAAAATTAGTAAAGCAATGTTTGCGCGAGAAGGCTTATTATACTACGAAAGATTCTTTCGCCACACCGCATGGGTATAATGCGATGGCCACGAAGCTTTTCCAGTAATCATTCATATACATTATTTTGTTAAACTTTGTATTAATATAAACTACATCTTAAAAAACGACGAATAATAATTAAGAAGTAAATATATGTTGCTCGGGAGTTTATTGCGCCGTTTCTTCGCCTTTAACAGTAATTAAATTTGTTTTGGAAGCGGTGGTAGATTCATAACTTTTAATAAGTGATATGTAAGATTTCATTTTGAAATAAATACATTCATTTTCATTTATTTTTTGTTCGTATATACTTCTATTCCGTCCTGTTACATCTATAACAGCTCCGTCTTTGCCAAAATAGGGATGCGGGCACATGTTACAACAAATTTTACTTTTTACATATAAAATAACAAGCGTTAAAATAACATCTTTTTATCTTACTTTTAAAATGTCATGATAGAAATAATTTTAATTACTTTACAAACAATAATTAATGCGCTATTTGACTCTTTCTACTTGCACCTACTTACGACGTCATAGGTACGTGTTGGCGCGGGCGGGAGAGAGGATAAGAGAGAAGCAAAGGACTTACAGGATAGGTCGCCGCACCAGACACGTCGCCACAGCAGGCACGCTACGAACGGTGCGGGCTTCGCAGCGGCAGGCACGTCTTCCTCGTGATCCTTTCTTCACGTATTGCGGTTCCTTCGATGAGTTATACATAGAATAGGAAGAAAAATTAAATTTTAACTTATATATTTATATGACCTTCAAAAAGTGTTCTCCAGTGGAACTTATTTTGAATAAAAAACTTTGAATTTGAATTTGAATTTCAGTGGACCAGCTAGTACGGTACAGGGGGTACCTTCCAGCACCCGGTTTATATAAGCGGGTGTAGAAAGCGGCACGACACACAAAATGCAGCGAGATTATCGCAGAAGCAGCGGAGCGATCAGTCGTCCAACGTAGATTATCGCTACGTTCCATTAGAAACTCACAACGACCACGTTCACGACCGCGATTTTTCCCGTCCCACTTGCTTGCTGGCGTCACAATCGTAAACTCAAATGGAACGGTTATTCAACTTAGCTCTTGACATGGGACGTTGTGAGCGCTGCGTGAGCGAAAATTATGACGTCATTAGTGACGTTTTCGCCACGACCATAATGACCGCGGTCGCCTAGTGGAACGAAAGACGGAGCATTTCGGGCATTGTGAGATACTAAAGGAACGCGCCCATTATCTCATTACATAGTGACAGATGCGGCGAAAAAAAAAGGAATCAAAAAGGCGGTGACCAAATAGGTCGACGTTAACAGTATGTATGCTCGGAGAAAATCTATGAAACTGCAACCTTTTATAAGTTTATAAAAAAAAATCTGGGTTGATTTGGCTGTCTGCTACCCTATTACCTCGGTGAAAATACTACCAGCCAATTTATCGCCCCACAAATGAAATTCTTTTGCGTAGATCAAAACATTGATTTGATACCTACCCTCATCTGAAGAGGACTTGAATCACGCGTGACCAATTAAAGAAATATATCCCGACTCCTTGAATTGATTGGACCCTTAGGTCTTTGTTGTCGAGAGCAAAGAAATGATTGGGGACAGGTGTAGAGTGATGACTCCATAGAGATGACTAAGTTAAGAATAATAGTTGCGAAAATAGGACTGTCTTAGAGTTTTTAGTCGGGACTTTGAATAGTGATGTTTTCTGAGCAGTTTTGTTTTTGGAAAATTTGCAAACAAAATCATTCAAAACCAAGGCTGTTATCAATTTCATTTAATTAATTCATTTGAAGTGTAAACCTTAAAAATAATGTCATATAAGTCTGCATTGACTGGTTTATTTCTAGAGAATTAATTTGACTATATGACAAGTGGTTCTAATTTAATCATGGGTTTGTATGTACAACTGAAATTTTGTTGTACCACATGGTTGTACTTTGGAGGTACAGCAAAAGCCGTTCGAAACCGGTATATTCATCAAAACCTATTTAACGAATTTTTGTTAACAAAAACCGTTTGAGATTGAAGTTGGAATAAAACCCGAAAAGCCGCTGCTTTATGCACTGCTATATACTGAGGCTATAATCGGCTAGACTATTTTACCGGTTTCCTAGACCCAGTCATAAGTAAAATTAAATAATAGTTTAATTAAATAATAGTAAAATTAAATAATAGTTTGTAAAATACTGATTGTTTTGACAAAGAATTGGAAGAATATTTATTAAAAAATTTATAAAACAATTTATAAAAAAAAACTAGGCATACATTCTACCCAGGGATAGTGGTATGGTTGGGCTAGACTTGTAGTTTATAGTGTTTTATTTTAGTGTATATATTTGTTACGGGTTTCTTTTATTGTTAGTATTATTTTTATTTTTATTCTTGTATATAATTTATTTTAAGTCTACCATTTTAATTAAGTTTCTATTCCTGTAATTTATACTAATTTTTTAAGTTAATTTTATTTAATAATACTCTTAGGTACCCTCAAAGATAAACCGCACAGCCTATTGTAAGCGCAGCTTATTGTCCTTTCTCGGATTAGAGAATCCTTTGTCTTTTGAATTTTTAGTTAAGAAAAACATGCCATTGTCTTTTTCCTTGTTTTATAACCATCATTAGCGTCGAACTATAATCCCTATTGTTATTGTATTCGACTTTGTGGACGTTCTACTGGCTCCGTTGCCGGGAAGATGTTGAAGACTGGTGTAGAAAATGTGAGGCGTGTGCATCAGTAAAAGGGCCACAGACTAGAAGTAGAGGCAAACTTAAACTATACAATGTGGGGGCACCATGAGAACGCATAGCAATTGATGTGGCTGGGCCGTTTCCAGAGACGCGACGGAAACAAGTACATCATTGTGGTTCAGGACTACTTCACTAAGTGGCCTGAAGTATTCGCTACGCCTAACCAAGAGGCTAAAACGGTGGCTAAGAAACTAGTGCAAGAGGTGATATGTCGATATAGTGTCCCGTTAGAAATCCATTCGGACCAAGGGCGGAAATTCGAATCTACCTTATTTCAAGAACTTTGCAAACTTCTAGAAATGAACAAGACTAGGATGACTCCAATGCATCCACAATCAGATGGAATGGTTGAGAGGTTCAACCAGACTCTGAAAAATCACTTGGCTAAGGTAGTCGATGAGCATCAGAGGGACTGGGACCAATACATACCGCTATTTCTGATGTTGTACCGATCGGCCGAACACGACAGTACCGGGGCTACTCCAGCCAAAGTTACCTTTGGAAGAGAGATGAGGCTTCCAATTGACGCTATAACTGGGACACCGCCAGATACCCCAACACTAGTGACAGATTATGTGAGCGATCTTTAAGACAAATTGAACAACGTACACTCGATGGTTCGGAAGAACAGTTTGAAGACTGGGGAAAAGATGAAAACCCGTTACGATCAGAGTGCCAAGGGCAGTGGCTTCAACGAAGGCAACTTAGTATGGCTTCATAATCCACTTAGAAAAACAGGGAAAAGCCCGAAACTTCAAGCTCGGTGGGAAGGACCTTACAAAGTTATAACGCGGATCAACGACCTCACGTATCGGATAAAACAAGGAGTAAGAGGAACGCCGAAAATCGTACATGTAGATCGGCTCGCCCGCTACCACGGCAGCAACGATGCTCGGGACGAGCATAACTAAGAGGGGGATAGTGTTACATACCGTCAAAAATAAACCGCACAGCCTATTAAAGTAAGCGCAGCTTATTGTCCTTTCTCGGATTAGAGAATCCTTTGTCTTTTGAATTTGTAGTTAAGAAAAACATGCTATTGTCTTTTTACTTGTTTTATAACCATCATTAGCGTCGAACTATAATCCCTATTGTTATTGTATTCGACTTTGTGGACGTTTGCAGGTGTGCAAATTAAATTTCTTAGAAACCTTGTGTGCGCCTCTAATTCCTTTGTACTGTGTAGTTAGTATAGGACGAGGCCCGAATGAAGGGGAGGCCAGTTAAGCGACGACTACGAAGCGAGTAAGACGTTTTCTAGTACTCTCGATTAGCGATATAAACGACAGACTTTGCGCGTTCGAATTGTATTGAATTGTGCAGTGTGAACTGGTTGCATCCAGTTTTATTTGTATTTGTTTTATACAGTTCTAGTAGTGTTCAGTTTGTACAGTTCTAATAAATCCTATAGTAGTTCCAACGACATTTTTAATTCGAGTCCTGTAGCTCATAATAATACTTATAATTTCATTTATTGTATGACTATATTATAAAGATGGTATATTATAACTTAAAACAGTTATTTAATATTTTTTACAAAGAATTGTGAGAAAAAAGTATGATGTATGTTGTAGCCTTTTTTTTATACTAGAGAAGAATAAACTGATGGCTTATGAAATAAATTGAAGATTTTGGCCCTTATTTACTGCGAAGCTAGCAAACAGGCAGACGGCCCATCTAATGGAAAGTACTTACCGTAGCCTATGGACGCTTGCAACACCAGAGATGCTACCAGTGTGCTGCTGGCTTCGAAGCGAATAAACAACCCACAGCCAAGAGGTAGGATATTTGCCCGTCTGGATGGCTACCATCCCTGGTCTAGAGTAGCTGCCATAATAACTTTGAGTTGTGTTCCGGTATTAATGGCCAGGTTCCAGTATCACCTAAAAGAGCAGCAGCGCATTTGTAGCACCTTTGGTGTTGCAAATGTCCATAGGGGATGGTAATCACTTTCCATTAGATGGGTTACGTGCCTGTCTGCTGAACTCACGCAATAAAATAATAATAATAATTATCTGTCTTGTGTACACGCACATGGTTTCTCTATAGAAATCTCCATCTTTGAGAACAGGGAATATTTTCATGTTACGGTATAACGCTTCGCTATATTGAGAGGTAAATAAGCCCTATTTGTATTCAACGAAGTAATTTTGTGTTGTGAATTTTTTTGTGAATTTATTTTAGTTCTGTCTATCAGGAATTTTAAGCCAATTTTTAAATATTAAAATTTCAAATTTTCTTCTTTATAAAGATGCTCCCTTAACGCGAGCATTCACCTGCCACGTAACTTAACAGATACGAGCATTACATCAGTAAAGGTGGGGAACGGAGCATTACAGTGTGCCACCTGGGGCGAATGCGTTACATACCTAGCTTACACACTTTATTTAGAAATTTGTGTGAAAATAATACCTACAAAAGTTTTCAAAAATTGTTTAATACGAATGTGTTTTAAATTTGTTTGCGTGTAACCTTAATTATGTTGTTTTATCCCTGAGTTACAATAAAAAGTTAATACTTTTTTTAAATAGGCAAAATTAGATATGTTGACCACATTCCGGTAAATGCGTCTTTATTAAATTACTAGCTGCGCCCCGCGGTCTCACCCGCGTGGTGATGGAAAATCGTTATATTTTGAATAATTCACACTAATCTTTATAAATTATAGCCTACTAGAGTCAACCTCTAGTGCGCGTTTCTTGTTTAAAGAGCAGGTGTTAATACAGGTTACATTGTACTAAATTTTTATGTTGGTGCTATTTAGACCCGGAAGATTAATTTCATTTTATAACGCAAACTATCCCATCTCCCGGCATGAAAAGTATTTATGTCCATTTTCGGTATTAAAACTACAATTAGACAAAATTACAGCAAAACCGATCCAGTATTTCTAGTAGTTTTCCGTGAAAGCTTAACAGAAAGACATATCTAGTTAATATCGCATTTTTTTATAGACGATGAATTTTTATATCTATACACTTGAAAAATGATTGGTCTCATTCAAACTTTCATCCTCTATTTCAAACCGTCCTAGTTTTATTTATCTATGAAATATATGTCTATGAAAACTACATAAATGACAAAAAGGTCCTCTTTGTCTTTGTCCTAAAGAGGACTAAGAGGATTAAAAGGACAAAGAGGACTAAGGGGACAAAAAGGACAAAGAGGGCAAAGAGGACTAAGAGGGCTAAGAGGACTAAGGGCACTAAGAGGATTAAGATGATTAAAACGACCAAATTTACCAAAATGACGAAAATGGCATATCACAAAAAACCTATCCCACTTTTTGGGATAACCTTTACATAAATCTATCTCCCCAAATCTATCCCATTATCCGGGATTAAAAGTAACCCTTGTCCACCCTCAGTATTAAAATTACATATGTACTGAAGTTCAACTAAATCGGTCCAGTAGTTTTCCGTAAAAGCATAACAAACAGAGGAACAAATATGATTTTATCGTATAAAAAGTATTCTATGTTCATTGTCGGCATCGAAAATTATATATATATATATATATATATATATATATATATATATATATATATATATATATATATATATATCTGTAATATAGGTCAGAATATGATAAATACAATTTCACTACTTTACAGGACAAGCAATTAAATTATTAAGAAATTTTGATGGCACTATTAAAATATGAGACACTCGATATATGAAAAAAAAATATTATTAATATTAAGGAAATGTGTTACTAATTTGTAAAAATACTTAAAATTCATTGTGGAATGCGTAGTATTCACGTATTGTTTTCTTTTTTAAAGAATGGTTGCACTTGTCACACTGTGATCAAAAGAAGTAGGTAGTTAGCGTGTTATGATCTTAAATGAAAGACAAATATGAGAAAAATACTTTATTTATAAATTTAAAATGATAGTGCAGAATATTTGGCATATAACATTGCGCTCGAAGCAGCATTAAAAAAATAAGATAATAGACTTAATAATAGAATAATTTCTATTCTGAATTGGAATTATAATCACTAATGTGTGATGTGACTACTACGTCGTTGTCAGACTTTATTACATTCTTATAGGAATCATGGTACACTGGATCAATGTACTGTAATAAAGATAAAATATCCTTGTGTTTTTCTTTACTTATTAATAATGGCTTATTGTACGCCTTACGAACATCCATTATTGGCTGATTATTTCGACTGGCTCTGGCTTTCCTTTTCATGTCACATATTTTAAACTAGTCTTCCACTCGCAGTGAATACTTAAAAGAAAAGAAACAAGGATGTTCTTTCTCGACACGTATCCAAAATATATTACGCCACAGAAAAGGATCGTTATTCTGATCTTTGGTCTTCTTTATAAGCGACTTCTTTAGAATGCTCGAAAATGCAAAAATGTCGTCTTGTGACAATTCTATCACAGTGAACTTACTGCTGACCATTCTCACAAGCATGTACCAGTCATTTGGAATTGAAATTCTTCCATTATATTTCTTCTTGGCACGCTCGATTGAGGCATGGTCAGCATCACACTCTAAATGTGTGTGACCAGGAACTAGAAATTTATGTTATCTATAGTCTTCAAACCAACTTTCTGCGTAAGTATGTAATTATATACAACAGGTAATGTGTTGTTGCGGGTTTGCCCAGGACATGTATCTGAATAAATAATAACGTGTTTCTTTGGGCAAACTCATTATGAACATTTTTAGGCAAGATGCTATTTCGTCAGCACCACGTTGCGCGATAGCTTCATGCCACATGAAGCAAGTAGTTTTCCCAGTGTTACAATTTCTGACTGTGAAATTAATAGTCCATAGCTTCCTTTTGTAAAATGCCACACTAGTATTTAAGTATGGTGTAGCGAGACACTGCTGTAAATCACACACAGCGATAACGATAGAATTCCTTGATAACTTGGCACGTTGTTTATCGAAAGATTTACATTCGTAATGGAAATTTGCTTTATCCTGATGAGTGACATGTTCGTCATGTAGTCTCGTTTTCTCAGTGTCATTTATTGTAATTTTTATTTTTGCTACAAATGTATCACAAGTATGGCAAGTATCGTTATGTGGCTTTTTAAATTTTAAATTGAATGTCTTAAAAATATTACTATATGTAGAAAGGCTGACTTTTTTTGTAGTTATGTTGTCCATGGTATATTGGTCTAGGTATAAGTTATACATTTTTTGTAAATTCAACCCTGTCTCTAGGTATTTTTTCGTAGTATGTCGTCTTGAATAGTGGCTTTCGTGTGCAGGGAAATTAGGAATATGATTACGCACATAATCAATTGCATCATTTGAATGTTTAATTTTTGGCTCATGTCTGCCTTTTTCATCCCGTCCAATGATACCTCTAGCTGACTTTTCTTCTTGTCAATTATGCTATTCACAAAACCACGATTCTCATCATACACGTTAAGAAAACAATTTTGACAAACTTTTACTAAATTACCTTCATTTTCAATAAAGTACTCTACAGATACTTCTCTTTTCTTTTTGTTTTCAACCTGTTTAACTCTAATTGGCGGTGTTAATAGTATATGGTTACTCAAATGTAAACGTTGCATATCCCTAGTTTGCATAGCGCAATAATCCGTAAAATTTCGTTCTTTCTTTACGGAGTTTTCTTTGCATCATACCGACACCACGCTTCCTTTTTCTTCTAGCGTCATCCTGTGTTTGAGAAACCAATGCTGGGACAGCAATGCTTCCAATACTTCTAGGGGTACATGTCTTGCTAGGTGACGATGATGACACGTTTTCATCATGTGTACGAGCAGGGAACCAATTACAATCCTGCACATCGTCATCAGAACTATAATCTTCGCCGAGAGAAGTACGATCAGAACTATAAGCTCGATTACCTGACGGGCCGGGCAAAGATTGCAAAATATCTTGCTGAGCTACGGCTGTACCTGAGGGACCGGGCAGAGATGACAAAATATCCTGCTGAGTTACTAGAGTACCTGACGGGCCGGGCAGAGATTGCAAAATATCTTGCTGAGATACGGTAGTACCTGACGGACCGGGCAGAGATGACAAAATATCCTGCCGAGCTACTAGAGTACTTTTACCGGCGAAATAACGAAAACTAACAATAAACTACGAAATGTGCGGTACGCGAAACAATAATGACACGACACATTATGACATGTTTCCCGCCAACCGAGTAATTTTTGATCATAAGTTGATAAGTGTGCTTTTGTCATATTCTAATCAATAAAAAGCGCGTTGTCTGTTCGGTCAGATCTAAATAAAATCACTTAACGCAATATGACCAAAACAAAAGTTGAAATATAAAAGTTATCATAATCTGATTAGTATTCAATACAACAGTAATATTGTGCATGTAGTTATTCTGATATGACCAAATGGATGTGCATTTTTTGGCAATTATACCTTTATTAATAAGTCATACTGAGCAAAAATGTACTTATCATTGTCTGATCTATGAGCACAGAGATATATATATATATATACTGAGTTTCAGCCAAATCGCTCCAGCAATTTTTCCGTGAAGATAGACAGAGTAACTTTCGCATTTATAATATTAATAGAGATATTTTACTCTTAATATAATTTTAATTATTATTTAAACAGCAATAAATACGCTATTTGTCTCGTATAAGAAAAAGTCTTGCTACGCTCGTACAATATCTATTAGTCGTGCACAGAAGGTTTGCCGATGTTCGCCCCTCCCGCTTCCTACGACTGGGACCGGGGCTTGTCTAAGTAGTACTAAGAACTAGACGACCGCGGGTCGCGGTTGTGGGAGGCGGGAGGCGTTTGGATCGGCAAACCTTCTGCACACTTATAGGTAGGTGGCTTTGGCATTTTGAAAAATAGTAAAAAATATCACCGTTGATTTAACTGTCAACTACCATATTCCTTACCAGAATAGAGAATAATAGTAATTGTTAAATAGATAAGTTTAAATAAGTACCATATAAATAACTATAGATGTAGAAAATAATGTACATAAAAATATAATATATTCGATATAAGTCTTTAAAAAAGATATAAATAAAAAAATCCTAAACATATACACAGAAAAAGAAAGAAGGAAAAAGGTGAAACAACGAAAAGTAAAAGTACCCTGATATAACTCATTAGTCAGGGAGAGGCAAAAATATAAAAACTACCCTTTTGATTGATAATTGGAATGAATATTCATAAATAATATTCTAAAGAAATACCACATCGATGTTTGCATGTTTGCTAGAAAATTGATCTTAACCGAGTTATAGGAAAGTTCCGAATTGGGTGACAGAACTAAACCCTGATGAATATTCAATACCTTGTGATTGGATACCAAAAATAACAGTATCCATGTATTAGTATCCGAATACCAGAACATAACCTTTATAAATATCTTTTACGTGTGATATGAATAAAAGGACGGTATTCTAAGAAAAAGAAGCATAAACCACTCTTTATGATTATGACAAATCTGTATTTTATGAATCTCTTACTTACTATTGTAGGATATGAGAACAAAAGATACTGGGCTATTAGAATGAATTGCTAAAGGAACTAGGGACCTGGGACTATGACGTCTGCACGTCGCAATGTTCTGGGAACTTGATTGAAATGGGCAGACAGTGACCCTTCAGCTAGGGTACTTCCGACTTTAGGTCATTTATTACTTCCACCCCTGGAGCTTGAGTCTTAGCTGTAGCGATCTCCACTCCGTGCCGGCTGTTTAAGGCAAGCACGGGGGCTAGCTAGGGCCCCAAGTTGGAGACGAGGTACGCACCTAAAGCTTCGCCAAAAAGACCCGCTGCGGGACTAATTATTAAACTATATATTTATGAATGTATGTATGTATGGATGCCCTGGAAGATTATTTGCCATAAAAATGGCCCGGACTTTTGGAGGGCTTGCGTGGCGCCATGGGAAGGCCAACACGTAGAGGCTCCTTGACAAATTTAATGTAAATGTGGCATGACACTGACCGGCGTTTTTTTTTTGCATGAGTTCAGCAGATAGGCAGACAGCCCCACCTGATGGAAAGCGGTTATCATCGCCTATGGACGTTTGTAACACCAAAGGTGTTATAAATGCGCTGCTGTTCTCTTTAGGGAGTCTGGAACCTGGCCACTAATGCCGGAACACAATTCAAGTTTATTATGGCGGCATACTCTAGACGAGGTGTGGTAACCATCCAGGTAGGCAAATACCCTACCACCTGTCTGTGGGTTGTGTTGTATATAAAAATGCACCCAAGGTCTGCCTCGGCCAGTGTAGGAATATTGTAGAAAATGAAAGCAAAAAGTACCCGGTATTATTTTTTATTTATATTATTTATTTATATATATTGTTACAACTTAAGTTCCGACAAAAACAAAACCCACCTGCATATCTATAAAAACCTATTTTATTACCTGTCGGCATTTGAACTAATTGTAATTCTTTTATGATTGTCTTATTTTGTTTACTTATTTATTATTTATTGTGGAGAACAGACTATTGGACTCGTTTATGGCCGTTTGCAGGCATAATTAGCCAGGTGTGCGGATTACAATTCTAGGAAATTCGGTCCACGCTGCTGGGCAGACATGTTGCATTTATGCGACATAAAACAATGGCCCGATTGAGGAAGAGGCAGTCGAGCGATAACCACGAGCGAAGCAAGACTTGTGTACATTCGGTAATCTATTTAGTGACGGACTTTGCGCGTGTTATTGAATTACGACCTTCTGCATTACGTTTGGACTTGTTGCGTTCGGTTAAATTTGTACCTGTCTTATACGTGTTTGTATAGTTCTAATAAACTCTATAATAATTCCAACGGCATTTTAATTCGAGTCCCGTAAATCGTAACAATATTATAAGTTATATTATATCATATTGCAATTATTCTTGTTTTTTTTATATGAATAAGCAACTTAGTCGCTCTCGCATAGAGCACACCAGATATTCGCTCCACGCACTAATTGGGCACGTGTCAGCAACGGCAACGAGCTTTCAACTTTATAGACAGATATGTGTGATATGTAAATCAACATTATATTATATATTACATAAAGTTATTAATTGGAAAAGGGGCTATGTAGATGTTATAAAACAACGTGAGCGGTTTATTAAACCTTACGAAAGTAGAATGTTTTATTAGTTCTGTGAAAATAATCTTTTCACGGTTACTTTGTTATTTATATGAAAGTAATTTCATTTCTCCTAAATATTATATTCTTTTTTAAAACATGGCTTCATACTGTTTATTATGATAACACCTGTGATGTTGCAAATGTTATAACTACTTTCCATCGGACTGGCCGTTAACCAATCTTCTGAACTTCACTTACGAGTATTAAAGAAAATAATATTAATAGACAGTCATATCAATTGAGGCAATTTAATCATCTTAAAAAACGTATAGGCAAAATGAGTCTATTAACGGATTATTAATTCTGCATAGTTTAAATAGGAATTAATATTAGATTGTTACACGAGAGTGACCTATTTAGGCACGAGATGGGTTGCCGCACGAGCGTAGTGCGGGCACTAATAATTTGAGTCCCTAAATAGGCCTTTCACCCGAGGTTAACACTCGGCTGCCTGCTAGTCTGCTTTTAATTTCGAATATGAGGAAAGTAAATATTGATTAGTTAAATAAACAATTACTTCTCAAATTAAATCTGATGAACTCATTTAATATGTCACAATGACATATGAAACGTCAAGTAAATTTCTCTTTCTGTGGCATTCTACCAGCCAGTATTTTTTTGTCACTGATGACAGTAAATTTTTAGGTCGTATTTTATGTAAATTAATTAATTATTTAGTGAAAAGTAATTTATAAGTATAAAATGATTTTATAAAATTGTCGATATGTTTTTTTAACATTTAACAGCGACTGTAAAAAAGTTGGCACATGAATCGTATGGTTTTAATTTTTTTACAGTAGGGACGAAAAGTACTGTTTTCATACCTGTGATCAGGCAAGTCCAAACGTACTTTCAGAACATGAGAAAAGAAAAAATATTTTTGTCACTATAATGTAAATGTTATATGATAAAACGGTATTGTAAATCTTTTTTTTTATTATGTAAATAATGTAAGCAGAGCTTAGAAACCGGCAAAAAAGTCGAAACAGTGACCTCTTCTTTATGGTTTAGGGCTACCTTTAGGCCTTGGTAACAAGTGTCGTCTATCTAATTCTATGTTCAATCGCACTCGTCACCAGCCGAAAATTTCACCTAATGCATTCATGGATAACACCAATGATTAACAGTGTTATAGTTTGTCGAAGTTCATACATAATTTACGTCGTCTGACCCTTTCTTGGGGTTAAGGGAAGGTCAGTCCAGGACGAGGTGAAAGGGCGTAACTTTCGCCGGACTAACCCTAGCCTATGCTCCTACCACACAAAAACGTACGTGATTTACAATAACTTATTTTGGCTGATAATTTTATTAAACAATTGACACAGAACCTTCTTAGGCGGAGTATTTAAATTATGTTTTATTTTGGTAAACAAGGTTCTCCTTAAATGTGCTAATCGGCCTCGAAAGGGGAACTGCAAAATGGTCGCTAAGCTGGAAGACATCTCAAGATTGTTATAGCGGCACACTCTAGTCTAGAAGAGATAGCCATCCAGATGGGCAAATGCCCTACCACCTTACTACCCGGCTATAAGTTGTTTTGTCGCCTCTTACGACAGGTCGCTTGGCCAGCAGTATGCTGAGTGCAAACCTCGTTTGCTTAAAATGCGGCGTACATATTTTTAAAATAAGCTGTGTATATAACAATGTATAAGGAAAGTAATTACGTTAGTATTTCTATAAATAAAGTCTTTCTTTCTTTTTTCTTCTTTTAAGATGTGGTATTAAATTAGAGTGCCGTGGTATACCAACCTTAATACGAGGTTAGCTTAACGTAATAATACCTCACAATACTAAACAAAAATACATAAAATATTCGATACACAAGCCAAATCAGGGATTTGATTTTTTTTTCATTACGGGGTTCAGTAGATCTTGTGCTGCCACGATGGTAGTTTTACTACAAGGTCTACAATGCCCCGTATTGCAGGAATGGAAAATACAGATAAGTCAGTGCCATTGTGCACATGTTAAAAAAATCCTCACTATTTTAAATTCTAGTCAAAAATTCCGGCACTTCGACTATCGATATACAAATATGGATTCGGTATATAGCTTCAGTACCACGTATGCTATTATGTTCTGACAAGAAGTTTTAAAGCACAAAGAAAGCTGAACTAACGCATTAAATTTCAATCACACTACAATATGTGCTGTCGTTCTTCTTTGGACTTAGCGTTGGGAATAATATTCACGGACGATTAGTCGCGCGATTTACATATTAACTTCGTTACGTCACTTTTCTTGCTCCAATTTAATGATACAATACAATAAAATAATTGTATTTTACTCTTCTTTATTGTACACAAAAAAAAGAACAGAATAAATTACATAATAAGCTTAAACACTATAAAATATAGTAAGTACAATGGGCGGCCTCATTGCTTGAAGCAATCTCTTCCAGGTATAATTTATCACTTTTAAAGAATATGGTCAATGTATAAACGTGTTCCTATGTAAATACACATTGTTAGGGACTATATGAATTTAGATGGAATATTCAAATGATACGCTAGACAACCATGGTAATAATAATCATAATAATAATAATCGGCAGACAGACACACATATTGTATTTCCTCAAATTAAGCAAGTTACGCTTGTATTATAGATAATATACAGTGTACCACTCTGGGGCCGATACCAGACACCCAGACCATAGTAAATAACGGAGAAAATACGTTTCCGAATTTTACTATACCAAGAATCGAACCCGGAGTCTCTGCGTTGCAGTGAGGTAGGCCGGCAACGGCTTAGCCCGCTCAACTACAGAGGCCGTCGAAAATGGTGAAAGTACATATATTTGGTAACGTCATTCTCCTATATATAAAATAAATTAAGAATAAAAATACGAAAGAGTTCGTAACACACATATTAGTTATCCATGTTAGAAGTATCGATAAGACTAGACTTTTCTATACCATTAAATATATCCATTCTCCTAAACATGTAAATATTATATTTAATAATGATCACAAGATCGATGTGCATGCACATCAGCTAGTCGATAAGATTTTTGTATATGTATGCTATAATAAATCTGTAAATGGTTCGAGTTTATAAATTGCGTTTAAAAATGTGAAAAAAAAACAGGGGCGAATTCGACCAGGAGATTCCGAATATTTTTAGAATTTTTCTGTATGTCTTGTCTGTCTGTTAGACCATCACGTGACTACTGAATCGATTTAAATGAAACTCGACAAAGAGTTAGCTTATATCCTGGGACGTTACTTAGAATACTGTTTATACCGATAAATGACGTGGTTTCCGTGAGATAGACGAAAATAGCGAAAAAGATGGCGCTGCGATCGCATTTCTTTTTAACTATTGAACGTATATAAATGAAACTTAGGATACATTTTATCCCAATAAATGTCGTCGTTTCCATAAAATAGACTGATTAGCTAAGTAGATGGCGCTGCAATATCGTTTTTTCAATTCACTAACAAAATCGTTGTCATAGGAAACAAGTCATTCATTATTTCAAATCAAGTTGGCTTCGACTCTTCTCTATGTCTTGCTGGGCAGATCTTTAGGCTATATGTACTTAGTTTCTTTGTTATTGTAGTGCATTGAACAAGAAACAGTAAATTAAATAATATAAGTGACATAAAGCTACTAACTAGGGGTTCTCATGCGAGAAAACTCTGATGTTTTCTTACAAGAACACCAAACTATGAGAAAAAAGAAAATCGTGATAACTTTTATTGTTATTATGACAAACGTCGACTTTTTCATTTTGGAAACAATAATATTTTTGTAGTTTCAATCCAAAATAACCCTTTATTTCAGAAATTAGTTAATTAAGGTTTTTTAAACCATATATCGTTGAAAATGTTTTTGAAACTTTACTGTCTCAAAGTTTTCTTTATAAATATTTTACTTTACAATTCTGAAGTTTAGAGCGAAGCTTCTACGATTTTGGAAACTAATATCTGACCTGAATTTGGTGATATTATACACTGACGTGCATAGACCTAAACCAAAAAGTTATTAAAAATATCATTACAGTTTTTCAAGGTTATTGTAGGGCACTAAGGTCGAGATTTGCTTGGGTTAATAAAATTTGTTTGTTGGATTCAAACGGGTTGGACACTGCTTATTAAATAAAATATAATTATATAATATAATTCTACTTCCTTAGTTTACTTTCGGGCAGTAACAACGATTTTTGCTAAAATGACTATGGAAGATTAAAAAGTAGAAAATTTACAATATTTTGGTCTATGTATGTTATTACAAAAACTTTTAACTGAAATTAAAAACTTAATATACATATATAGCATAGATAATAGTGTACTTATATATATACTTAGTCTGGCCACAAATACTGTTACAATTAAAAAGAAACAAAATATTACATTTGAATTTGGAATCTGTCATTTTTATATGATTGTTCATTTTGTGCCAATACATAGTACAACATTTTGCGATATTAAAACTGAGTGGGACGATAAAGAGAACCGAATCGCTGTGATTGCATTATACAAAGTCGGTATGGAGCCAAATGCAATTTTTAAAACTCGCCATACGCTTGATATAAGTCAAATGTTTGGGTACCGGGCTATTAATAGGTAAAATGAAACCTCCTCTGTGTGTCATAGAAAAAGATCTGGCCATCCACGTAGTGTTCGTACGAAAAAGGTGCTCAAAGCAGTAAGGGAATGAATTCGAAGAAATCCTTTCCGAAAGCAAAATATTTTATCTCGGGAGATGAAGATATCACACCTAGAACCATGTCGCGTATTTTAAAAGATGACTTAGGACTTGCAGCCTATAAGAGACGCACTGGTCATTTCTTAACTCATAATTTAAATAAAAATAGGGTGGTAAAATCGAAACAACTACTGAAGCGGTACGCAAAGGGAGGTCACAGAAAAATTTTGTTTATGGATGAGAACAGGTTTACAATTAAGCAACATTTTAACAAACAAAATGACCGTATTTGTGCTCAAAGCTCTAAGAAAGCTTCTCAATTAGTCGACAGAGTCCAACGTGGGCATTATCCGTCTTCAGTGATAATTCGGTGGGGTGTTAGCTATGAAGGAGTGACTGAGCCATATTTTTATGAAAAAGGTATCAAAACATCGGCACAAGTGTATCAAGATACCATCATTGGGAAGGTAGTTAAGCCTCTTAACAACACCATGTTCAATTACCAAGAATGGTCCTTCCAGCAAGACTCGGCGCCAGGTCATAAAGCTCGGTCCACGCAGTCTTGGTAGGAAACGAACGTTTCGGACTTCATCAGAGCTGAAGACTGGCCGTCGTCGAGTCCCGATCTTAATCCACTGGATTATGATTTATGGTCAGTTTTAGACAGTACGGCTTGCTCTAAACGCTATGATAATTTGGAGTCCCTAAAACAATCCATACGATTGGCAATGAAGAATTTTCCCATGGAAAGAGTGCGTGCTTCTATTGATAACTGGCCTCAACGTTTAAAGGACTGTATTGCAGCCAATGGAGGCCACTTCGAATAAGCTTTTTATATTTTAAATTGTTTTATATTTATGTATTAAACTAACACACTGTAAAACTTATAAATGTTATTTGCAATAGAAAAAAAAATCTTTGTTACTATATTTATGGCAAGACTAAGTATAGCTCGTTCGAATGAAATTAGTTCTGTAACTGTCTTTTGTTATTTAAAAAACGTATAAAGCTCTAAATTTACTCAAATGAATTCCCATCTCATACAAACACGACATGTAAGACAAACAGATAGGAAAACTCGAGAACTTGTCGCGTGTTGAATGGGAAGCTTTATATCCGGCGTCGTACGCGAGAATAGGTAATAAACTTGGATATTAGTTTTAGAGTGGCGTTCAAAAGTGTCAAGTTAGTTTGCAACAAGCTATTGTGTGTCAGGCGCGACTAGTCTTGGCGGGAATGGGGTAAATTAAAATGAAGTGAATTTATCTTAGTAGGTACTGCTAGTTATCTTCTTCCTAGCGTTAAATCCTGGTAGCGTTAGAAGCATCTGCCTCGAAGCCTAAGGTCCCCTTTCATACATACATACATATTGTCACGCCTGTTTCCCATTGGGGTAGGGGTAGGCAGAGACCATGGATCACCACCTGCTACGATTCTGACAAACACTTTTCGCTTCATCATCTTTCATTAATCTTAATATACATACACGGTTATTTAAACTGCTTTTTATTTGAACTTTCTTCAAAATATCTTCAATTTGATCATGGTGAGTACATATCGGTCTACCGGCACCGAATCTACCAGTCAAATTGCTGTCATATACTTGTTTTGTGATTCTGCTTTCATTCATTCTCTCCACAGGCCCAAACCACGTTAACATTCCTTTTTCAACTCTTATCACTACATCTTCTTTCAATCCACAATATTCCCTATCACACTGTTTCTTATCATATCACTTACATTAACCTTGCATATATTTCTCAAAGCTCTCATTTCAACTGCATTTATCCTATTTTCATGCTTCTTCTGCCATACCCAACTTGACTTGACTTGCGCTGTCCGCTTTCATACTTTTTCTTTTCCAGTTCACGCAATCTTCGGCATCATTAAGGCTGCCTGTCCATTGAAGAGGAGCGAGGCTGCGGAGCGGAGAAAAGGAGAAATATTAATCAATAGGATTGCATAAAAATTTAATCAATGGACAGGCAGCCTCAATGTGAGACAATTGGTACGCATGTCATCCTTTGCGACGTCAAGCCAGCATTTTTTGGGACTACCCGTTTGACGGGGACCTAGTGGAAGTGGCATGGCTAGACATTTGCTCCCCACGTCAGTAGCCAGTTTTGGTAAAACGTAACCGTACCAACGTAAGCAACATTATTGCAGTTTATACGCTATATCACGGATATGGAGGCTGCCACGGATACGAGAGGTCCTAACGCCGACCTTGCTCGTGACTCCACACATCCACCGCAACATATTCATCTCTGTTAATATAAGTATCTACTACTTAGCACTCAAGACTATCTTCTATCTATCTATCTCGCATCTGACAAAATTACAGGTTCAAATACTGAGTCATTTTGTTCATTTTTCTGACCTAATTTGGAAATTAGTCCAATATCTCCTAAATACTTAACAGTTTAATGGCCTGGATCATGAAATGAAAAGTGATTACCTTTCAATGCGGACATTTGTAATACTAGAGGGGTCTCTTTGTTAAAAAATCCCATATCGTAGTACTTAGAGAAATGCTCTGCTGGAAATTCATTCCAAATCCCTTGGGTACGCAAGAGAAACGTTGCAAATATTTTATGAGTATAATGGCTCAGGAAAGCGAAGGAAGGAAGGCGAGCATGAATGCCATTGCCCAGTCGATAGCGAGCGGTGCGAAGGCAGTAAGGTAAGAACAGTCGACAGTAACCACATTCCGTCAGATGGACTGGTATCAATCAGCAATAAAAAAGGTAGAAAAAGACGAAGGCACCAATCTGAAAAGTTAGTTTCTCGAAACACTTCTTATTATACAAACGGTAGAAACGGAGGAACGTTTTGTCCGTGCAGGAACGGAGAAGGAATATAATTTCCTGTGGCCGGGCGGTCTGTCGTAAGAGGCGACAAAACAACCCACAGCCAGGTTGTAGGGCATTTGCCCGACTGGATGGCTACCACCCCTGGTTTAAAGTATGTCGCCATAACAACCTGAGTTGTGTTCCGCCATTAGTGACCAGGTTCCAGTCTCCCTTAAGAGAGCAGCAGCGCATTTGTAGCACCTTTGGGGTTGCAAATGTCCATAGGCGATGGTAACCGCTTTCCATCGAGTGGGCCGTCTGGCTGTCTGCTGAACTCCTGCAAAAAAAAGTTTAAAGATACAAAGTCTCTCCTAAAGCCAAACGTATCCAGACCTTTTGTGAGTATGGGATCATGAAGAACACCGATGACGCGGCGTTCGATCAAGTTTTAGGGGCTTGAAATCCTATTAATGTTATTAATTTAAATATGAACGAGAAGGTTTGTGAGGATGTATGTTTGCTAATCTGTCACGCAAAAACTCTTTTAGCTTTCTCTTTGTTAATTTATTTAAGTTTTATATATTTTTTTTATTGCATGAGTTTAGCAGATAGGCAGACGGCTCACTGGATGGAAACCGGTTACCATCGCTTATGGATTTATGTAACACTGAGGGTGCAATAAAGGTACTGCCGCTCTCTAAAGGAAGACTGGAACTGGCAGCTAGTGCCGGAAACCAACTCAAGGTTGTTATGATGGCATACCCTAGACCAGGGGAGGTAGCCATCCAGACGGGCAAATACCCTACCACCTAGCCGTCGGTTGTTTTGTAACCTGTTGTGACAGGCCGCCCGGCTGCAGGAAATTATATTCTTTTTCCGTTCTTGCACGCAACGAGTTTTACCTTTTAAGTCCGTTTTAAGGCTTTTGTAAGAACGTCAACGTTCTTGAAGATTATCCATACAAATTTTTCGGACTATAGCGGGGATTCCATAAACGTCGTAGTTTTTCAGATGCATTGTTATTTTATTGTGAACTAGCTGTGGCCGCGACGTCGTCCGCGTGGAATTTGTTTTCAACCCCCCCGATTATGAAACATTCTTTATTGGTGTTCCGCTCCTATTGGTCTTAGCGTGATGATATATAGCTAATAGCCTTCCTCGATAAATGGGCTATCTAACACTGAAATAATTTTTCAAATCAGACCAGTCGTTCCTGAGATTAGCGCATTCAATCAAACAAACAAACAAACTCTTCAACTTTATATATTAGTATAAGATAAAATAAAGTACTATTTAAAAAATAATAAAAGCAAATTATTTATCTTCCTTTAGTAAATATGAAGATAGTTTTCATAAAAATTATAGAAGTACTATGGTTTCATAAGAATAATATATAGGTGATTTGGTGATTTTTTTTCTTACTTTATTATAACTATAGAAAAATTCCAAAAAAAACCACGTTACGACTCATGTCGTAAAGATTCATGATTATATTTTTGGTAAATTATTAGTTACTAAATAATAAATACCAACAAAAAATTATTTCGATTGCACCCCACTTACCTTTTGCGGCAATAAGAGCCTTAATACATTTTCTATCCCTTAACAGAGTTCCATTGAACCGTATGACTTAACAATAACCCGTGAAATTAACCAAATAACCCTGAACCCGAGCCGATATGATGTAAATTAAATTATAATAACAAAATTATTAACCACAATCCGTACTTCAGCTGGATTGTACCCTCCAATAATTATTGATGAAACGTTGATTCAAAAGGTTTAAAATACTAGATAAGTTATTAGTTTTTTACGCGATCTCTTAACGTGACAGCTCTGGCTTATGGCGGGAAAACTCAGTCCACTCTTCACTGCCCATCAAAAGGACAGAGTTAATGGTGGTTGGCTTTTATTAATCGTATAAAATACAGAATAATAACCATAAGAGTTCAGGACAATAATGAGAGTTGAGCAACTCTTTTATTCATATAATGTAACAAAGTTTCTATCTATATAGAATCACAAGTATAAGATAATTATTCTAATTTCATATGTATAATTCACGAAAGTTTGTGGTGCTAAACAGGGATAAGCGGTATTTCAGACTGGGTCACAGGCTTTTATTATATAAAGCCCAAGTCCGTCCCCATGTAGAGTCTGCTTCCATCTTTGGGTGTACCTCAGTACCAGCTGCTCCAACTTGACTCTTTGCAGCGTCAAGCGGTCAGTATTGATGACGATCCCGACCTTATACAGATGGTTTAGAACGCCTAAGCCTTGCTGCCAAGTATCAAAATGACATAGGATTCTATGTGTTGTGTACACAAAGGATGAATTATAGAGGCGAAAATGACATCGTCTGCTTCCGTAGTATAAGACCTACATCGACTAGAGGCTTACATACTCGGCCCCGGCATGGTACGCATTGTGCTCGACCTCTAATAAGAAAATTATAGTCCCAGATACTGATCTACAACGAATATGTATGGGTGCGTGCCGGTAATTCAGGAATGATGTCATCGCCCACGATGTAGGTGTACCTCGTGTAGAGAAATTTGTGGTGATGTCGGCGCGTCGAATGTTTGACCACGCTGATAACGGCCGCCACACATGCCTCCATGCTCCGTGGGATCACTCCCCTTCATAGCCCTCCAGACCACAAAGGCTCCTGGCGAACGACACCCTGCGACCTCGTACAGCCAGATTAGGATAATACAAGATGCGAAGAATTAAAGCCACAGAGAAGCCAACAGAAGCCGCAGAAGGCCAATTAAACCCGCTGTGACACCGTAGAGACATGAACGTAGGTCCAGTGGTCTCATACTCCCGTTACCTTCGGGTCGTAGTCCGATGAGTGTAAGCCGGGGTAAAGAGTTTCCCTCGAGAAACCCCAACCTGCCTCAATATATCCAGAGAAGGCAAAAAGACCCTTCTATCTGTGCTTCCGTAGTGTACTTTTATTTCCATTTAACAGTCAACACAGATAAGACATATCTAGCAAATTATTAGCAATGTAGGCCTTTATAGGTAAGTCTATGTGGATAGTGTGCATAAAATCGGCACGTGCCGTGTTAACTAACGCGATGACGTCACATCTTGGGGTGCTAAAGGGAAATGGGGTCTGAAGGGTTAGTCATTAGTTTCTTAAGTGTCTTTTAATTGCATATCCATGCGTTTGTGTTCCACAAGTTTTGTGATGGCTGAACGAGTTTGGATATAGACTTGTCACTTAATGATACAACTGATTATTTTCAGTATGTGAAAGTATATTTTCAGTATATTTCAGTATCTTTATAAATACTTACAACAATAAGTAATTTGAATAAATTAAAATTCAAAAGTTATTACTCAAAATAAGTTCTACTGGAGAATATTTTTTGAAGGTCTTACGTATAAGTTAAATTTTAAATTTACTTGGTATTTTCTTAAGTTTTCGTGACTAGTGTGCGGTATTTTATTTGCTTTTTATTGAATAAAAATAAAAATCAAATAAATACCGCGATTAATAGCCGTTAAAACGTAGTTTCATTAATTTTACTTCTTGTTCTATGTATACCGCTTCGCAACATGTTATCGCTGCAAGCAACAAGAATCTCCTCAGCAATAGCTAGAAATTATTGTTCTTCATATTTATCTACCTCAGAGTCTTGTTTTTGAAGTGAAACTTATTTAGAATCGTTGTGATTTGAAACTCGATGAAACGAAAAAGCAACACTAAAAAGAGATAAACACATAAATCTATAGGACTAAGCCTGCGAGAGAATGAGATAGAATACATTATATATAATAATTTAAACACTATGTTCATATAGATAGAGTTGGAAATGTTTTGAAGTTATTCGTTAGATTTCAAATTTCTTTATTTATAACGATACTTGCTGTACCCGGCAGACGTTGTACTGCCTCTAAAAATCTGTCTAGAACCCGATTACAGCGTCATCTACCGCGACCAGATGTTAATCTAAACTCGAATCAACTTGAACAAACAGAGTAGAAAATTATTAAAGTACTTATATCGCTATTAAAAAATAGGGGTTGGTGATAGAAGGGTGAAAATTTAGAGTTGTATGTAGTTTTTAATGCAAATTTAAAAAAAATAATCTAAATTTTTAAAAAATGTTAGGGGTGGACAACCTTTATCACTTAGTGGTATGAAAAATAGATAGTAGCCAATTCTCAGACCTATTGAATATGCATATAAAATTGTATCTAACACTGTGACACGAGAATTTTATATATTAGATAATATATGAAATTTGACGTCACGAAATTTAGAATCCTTCCCACCCCATTTCACACTTTTTTCACTTCTACTGAGTGTGAAATGCACACACATACAATTTTTAAAAATACTCTTTTTTATTGCCAAGGTGGTAGGCAGATAGCCCTTCTAATACTAGATTTATGTGTTTATCTCTTTAAAGTGTCGCTTTTTTGTTTCATCGAGTTTCAAATCACAAAGACTAAAGAAGTTTCAATTCAACGAAATTGCAAAATGCACCGACTTCAAGATGTTGTAGATAATATTTATTTTTGCTTTTTATGTCGAAAACGGTTGTTTTTGTTAAAAAAAATATGTCACATAACCTACCTCTACTTATTATATCTGGCTACTATTATTTCTAAGTTAAAAACTACAAACTATTTCACTTATGATTAAAGTAATAACTTAGATTTAAACTTAACTCCCAAAGGTCATCTTTTAGCGGGATACATAGCCATACTTAACGACTGTCTAGGATGAGTTCGAAAACTTGTCCATGCCCATAAAACTTCCAGACATTGCAATAACTTTAACAAACAGATGTGTAATATAATTAAACAGTGGCATTGTAGATTAGCCAACTCGTAAAACTTTATGCAGTTTAGTTAATTAACTTAATAGCTTACTATCTGCGAGACATTGCGTGAGTTCAGAAAACAAGCAAACGGCCCATCTGATGGAAAGCGTTTACCATCGCCTATGGACATTTGTAACAGCAAAGTCGGTACAAATGCGCCGCCGCTCTCTAAAGGGAGACTGGAACCTGGCCACTAATGCTGCAATACAGTTCAAGGTTGTTATGGCGGCTTACGCTCGACCAGGGGTCGTAGCCATCCAGACGGGCTAATGCCCTACCACCTGGCTGTGGGTTGTTTTGTCGCCTTTTGCAACAGGCCGCGTCGCCGCAGGAAATTCTATTCTTTCTCTGTTCCTGCACGGATAAATTCTACTATTTAGTCATTGAACTGTACAACTTTCAAAATTGTATAACTGAAAATAGACAAACTGTCATTTCCCGAAAATAGACGATTCATTTCTGTTTCAAATGTTATAAAAATGAATCATTGTATACTTTAATCAATAAACGTAATTAGTTGTTAAAAATGTTTTCATATGTGTAATTTTTAACTGCTTATCTGCTTATTTGCTATTTTATGGTGTTTCTTAGAATATGGAGTATCTTCAAAGGACTTTGTGTCTAAAGTATAAAATATTGTTGTGTGTAAATAACAGATAAAAATACATTAAACGAAATTTAGAACTTTTGGCAATAAAATAAAATAAAAAACAAACAGTGAAAAAGCAGTTAAAAAGTCACTTATAGATCAATTTTTAACAATTCATTTCGTGTTATATTTTTAAAGATCTTTATCTTATTTCTGTGCAAATTGCAAGAGAGAAATAAAGCTGTCTAATTTCAGCTTTTAGATACCTCTCATGCCTACGTGAATTATTTTTTTCATTGCTTACATTTTTGTTTTATTTATTTCTTCAAATATTATTTTTCTTTCTTCTTTACGTCTTTATAATATTAGTGTAGATTATTTTTGCTTATAGTACCATATCACATGTTAAGATGAAGAAACGCACAAGCGTGGTGGCGGAAGTCATTTTGAACACAATCCCGTCGCTCGCTCGGCCCACTCGGCAACAATATGGAAATTGGCTCTTCCCCTTTCATGTTTTTGGCGGATGTTACAATTCCTTTACTTGAAGGCGTTATGATTATCTTACTCTTTACATCTTTTATGAGTTTTGTAAAAAGAAAACTTAGAATATACCTCGGACCACCTAAGAATATCGTTTCTTTGGTTTAAATAAATATGTTTTATGATAAATCTATGGACATTTAGTTTGCGAAAAACCAATAAAACACTATAATTTATCTCTTTTTATACTATTAAAGTTCTTGCTGTTTACGAAGGCGATCGGGCTTTACTTGTGGTAAATACGTATATGTGTGTATGCGACACCAAAAGTGGATATTACTAACTTACTAGGTATATTAATTTATTGAAAAGTGAACCACCTTATTACTTCGTATTAAGACAGCTTGCTTATATTTCATTTACAATAATCCTCTTAAAGTTTCAGACAACTTAATGTGCATTACATTTTGTATCAAGATTTTGATTATGCACAGGCTTGGGGCTATAAATACTATAACCAGGAGCCCAATTCCACTATTTCAATATCTTAGCATAGCATACACATCCAAAGTACAATTCCATTACAATAGTGTCAAAAATTCGTATTCTATTAAATCCACAATATCTTCTCGATATAGTCGCGGCGGATATTAGAAGAAAACAATTGGTATTACCACCAGCAGAAATGGCGTCAGCCGAAATGAATATTGAAAAGCTACCAACATTTTAAATATTTATTTCGCGCGTTTTTACTTATATATTAGGTTGGGGAAAAAGTTTCTTCGCATTTTATATAAAAATTCAAAAGGTTTTTTTATAAAGTTTATTTACATTTGGCTAAAGTATGTAGGTGCCATTTTGTTGGATAACTTTTTGCCATCTTGTAGGTAGGGACGTGATCCCATTGCTATAAAAATTTTGGGGCTTCTGATCAAAAAACTGCGACAAGTGGTTTTGGCAGTCCTCTCGTGATGTTAACCTGACACTGCCTAAGGAATTCTGCAGAGACCGAAACAGGTGAAAATCTGAAGGTGCAAGGTCAGGACTATCGGCGGATGCATTAACACCTCCCAGCCAAACTCTCGTAATTTTTGCTGAGTGGCTTAAGATGTGTGAGGTGTAGCGTTATCATGGTGAAAAACCACACCCCTTCTGTTGGTTAATTCTGGCCGCTTTCTCTCAACTTTTTGCTTTAATCTCATCAGTTGTTCGCAGTACAGTTCAGAATCGATGGTCCTGCCTGACGGTAACAGCTCATAATGAATAATACCCTTCCAATCCCACCATACACACGGCATCACCTTGTTGCGAGTTAACCCGGGTTTCGCCACAGTCTGTGAAGCCTGACCAGCCTTTGACCACGATCTTTTTCCCACGTTCTTGTCGTACGTGATCCACTTTTCATCACCAGTTATCAGCTTCTTCAAAAATGGTTCGGTTTCATTACGTCGTAATAAAGAATCACAAATGAGTACACGGTTCATTAGGTTTCTTTCAGTGAGCTCATGAGGCACCCAAATATCGAGCTTTTTTGTGTACCCAGCTTTTTTCAAATGCGCCAAAACCGTTTTGTGGTCAATTCCTAGTTCTCCAGCTATATCGTAGCTACAAATATGCCGATCTTGCTCCACTTTTTAAAAAATGACATCAATTTTGTCCGTAACAGGGCGACCAGAGCGACGTGCATCTTTGATATCAAAATTTCCGGATTGAAAACGCTTAAACCAAATTTGCGCTAGTCCCACAGACACTGAATTAGGTCCATAAACATCACAGTTTTTTTGTGGCTTGTGTTGCATTTTACCTTTTTTCTAGTAAAATTTTAAAATGTATCGAATTTCTTCATTAGATTCACTAATTTTAACAATAAGAAAAACAAATGAATATCACACATTTTCCTAATTTAAATTTGGAATTGTCTTCTTTAAAATTAAAACTTTTTAATGATACCAAAACCAGCCAGATACAAATGGTATAGCCAAAGACATCTTATTGCAAGTTCATATATACTATATGCGAAGAGACTTTTTCCCCAACCTATTATATATATTAGTCTTTAATCTATACACACATATAAATAAAATTGTGATGTCTGTTTGTAATGTCAATATTAAAATGTGAAAAAAATCTGAGGGGATAATTCGGTCCAAGCGATACCGAAAATGTTATTTTTTTTTAGAATTTTGTCTGTCTGTCTGGATGTTCCGTCTAATCTCCGTAACGGCTGGACCAATCTTGACGGGACTTTCACTGGCAGATAGCTGATGTTATAGTGAGTACCTTAGACTACTTTTTTTGGGTTCACGCGTATGAAGTCGCGGGTACAGCTAGTGTTAAATAAATTAAGCAACAAATACATCTAGAGTACAATACTCGTCGTCTTATTTTGTACTCCCCTCTTAAGCGGTCGGCCCTATAGTTCGGTCGCGTTAAGAATGCAGTGAGTCATCAGTGCAACTGCCGGGTAAAGGTATATTCACAGTGGTGTTTAAATTCAAACAAATTATATTTTTAAAGATTAAGTTGAACGAATTTAAAAAATACACTTAAAATTTAAAAAACAAAATTAGTCATTAATATTTATATCAAAATTCTTCTGTAACTGTGTGTATTACCGAACTCCTCCTAAATACGTGGACCGAACTTGATGAAATTTTTAGTATGTGTTTGTGTGGTTCCTGGGATAACTTAGATAAATTATTCGACCTAGTAGGTGGCGGTGCAATTGGGTTCTTTATTTTTCAGGGCAGATCAACGTGTATCGGGCGGTGTAACTAGCGGTAGTTAATCTATAATATAATAAACTAGTACAAGTTAAAAAAAGACAGTAATAATCAAAATTAAGGAGTAATTGTCACATTTAATTAATTTATCTTGTCTATGAAACCCACTAATAATTTTACGTACTCAGACTCCCATAAAGTAGAGTTTTAGTGCCGAGATAATACGAAAACTATTACACGAGCTTCAGACCCAAAAGATAACATCGGCTCCATTAATTCGATTAAGTATTGTACGTGAAGACTGATTTTAAGTAGAGATGCAATGAATATTTGGCTTCTATTCAGTATTAGAAAGAAAGAAAAATTATTTAGAACTACAATAAAAACCACTTAAACTATTTAAATAAAAACAAGACGTAAATGTAGTCCTAAATTGGTCTTAGCTCAGCGAAATTGCCGGTTAAGATAATCAGCGTTGATCTTCCGCTAGGGCCATTAGTGACATACACGGACACAGGCAAATGAGAGAAAGATACGAAGTGAACATACAACAATTAAAATAGCAATAGAAATTTAAAAAATTACGTAACAACATCAGTATTCAAGCACTGTTTTAAGTATTTCATATTAAATCGTGAAAAAAACTCACATATTAGGGTACTCAAAAATGTACACATGTCAATCACAAATTATTAAACTACGTTTTAACCAGAGATATACCAAGTATAATTCGCTCGGCCGAATAGTCCTGGTATCTCTAGTTTTAACCACTGTTAAGCTTGTGACAGGGAATAGTCGCAACGCCAAGATGGATTTTTCCACGAATTTTCAGTAAATATTGGACTTTTATAGCTTGATAATTTCAAAAGTCTTTATTGAAATTTTAACTAGAGATTTTTTTTAATGATGATACATATATGTAAGTTACAAATTAATGGTCTTATTCATATGGAGTTAGAGTACGTTTGAATGCTTCTTTAAGAACCATAAATCAAATCAATTTGTATATTTGTATTTTTTAAATTAGTTTAATATTTATGTATCTATTACCTTTTTCCTGCAGCACCTACATCGCCTGATTCAAATTGTATTGCCTATAAAATATGGTTTGTTTTTGTAATTATATAATTTGGTGTGCAATAAAGTGTTATCTCTCTCTCTCTCTCTCTCTCTCTCTCTCTCTCTCTCTCTCTAAAAATCAAATTAAAACAAATATTTTATTTGCTTAAAAACTAATAATAATAATAAAGAAGCCTTCAAACTTACTCTAACTCAGTGTGAATAAGACCGTAAGTCTATTTCCTATGTGCACCGTTTCACAACGTGTTATTGCTGTTTAAGGAAAAATAAGCAAGAAACTCCCCAACAATACGTCTAGCTAAAAATTCTTTTGTTTGATAATATAAATATACAATTACTTTTCGAAGGATTAATTGAGTTGTAGAGAACAGTGCAGAGCAAGAAAAAAGAAAATTACCATCGTCATAATGACAAGACCTACCCAAAATTCACCATGCAACATATCTCCAGAAATTCTTAACATGCTTCAAAAGCTTCACAAAATAAAATGGAGTATAGAAGATAATATAAAAGGCTGGAGAGAGCTGATATGCAAATGCAGTTTTATTACTGAAATATCATTAACAATATAGTATCCCTTATTAAGTAAGTAAGTACTTTTTAATTAATTTTTGAATTTAGTGAAGGGCATACTTAACATTTCATCCGGAATATGTAGGTAGATAACATTTTATTATACAAAATAGAAAAATGAACTTACAGACGACCCCAGGAATGAATTGAGATGATAATGGCGACAGAGGTATACGTAACATATAATACAACTACTTACATTTTAATAATAAATATATAAATGATGTACAAGCAGAAGTTTTATATGTTGAATAGATATATACTTATTTCATTGAAGAAGCATATACGATCCCCCAAAAATGAGATTAATTTTTGTAATCTAAAAGATAGCAGTATCAGTCTATTACTATGCCAAGTGTTGAAATTTTGGACCTCCTTATATGGTTTATATGCACTTATATTATTACAAATGTAAATTATATTATTACTAAGAAAGAAATATTTATATTATTATTAGCTGCACCCGCCAGATGTTGTCCTGCTCTGAAAACAATAAAATCCAGAACCCGATTCCAGCGCCATATACCAGGTTCAATTGTGAATCTAAATCATCCCGGGATCCACTCAAACATATACAAAAATATTCAACAAAATTGGTCCAACCGTTTAGGAGTTCAGTGACATACACGCGAACAGAAGAAATATTATATATATATATATAAAGATAACGCCATCCCTTTAAAGCATATAGTCAATCAAACTCACTAGCAAGGAACACTCACTAATCGTGGTAGCGTGATGGCTAACGCAGGCGTCCTAAACTCTAAGGGCGCGGGTTCGAATCCCGGCCGGAACGCATGCACCACTTAGGCAGGCTATGCTATGCTATCAACGGTGAAGGAAAACATCGTGATGGAACCTCCACATCAAGATAACCGATGTGTCAATCCTGCCAAGTCGCCTTGGACAAACGTGGCGGGTATACTATCCATTCCCCAATAGTGGGAGGCTCGACCCCAGCAGTGCGACGCTTATGGGCTGTTAATATTGTAATCAATCAGATCGCCTTATTTCTGCACAACAATTAAACCCTATCCAATTGATAAAACCTAATATATAGAATTAATTAACAGCGTCGGTTTGTTGCTAAAATCCATTTATTATCATTTGTTAGATAACAAATTTCACTGCTCAGTAACTTTGTTTACTCCATTTGAATGCATTTGTTTGAGTATTAAATAACTGCTGTATTTAGTCCTGTAAATTAGTAGTTGCTATTATGTTTGTTTGTGGGTTCAATACAGCTTTAAATTTCATGTGCACTTTCATTATGAATTGCTTTAGTAGTGAGCCGATCGTCATTATCCGAACGTTAAATCCGGGTTGCGTTTGGAGCGACCGCTTCGGAGCCCAGGCTTTGCTTTCGTACCTTTTCTTCTCCCCTTCGCACTTTTTTCAGCATCCCTTGTTGTGAATCCATTGATATATATGTCACGTATGACGTCAAGTCAGCATGTCTTGGGTCTATTACTTCTACCATGACCCATATAATATATTGTATTGTTACGACCTACACGCCGACAAAAGTAGATTCACACGCGCATACCATAAAAGCGCACTTTATTACCTTTCCGCATTTGGACTTCTTTTGTTTACTTTGTGTTTAAAATTTGTAATTAGAAAATATCCCATTGTGTATTATAATCTTATATGGCAGTCACTAGCCAGGTGTGTCGAACTGATTCTAAGAAATTCGGTCTACGCAGTCGGGCAGCCATATTGTATCGGCAGTCTAGCGATAGCCACAAGCGAAGCAAGACGCTAGTGACGGACTTTGCGCGTGTGATTGAATCGTGCATTACGTTTGGACTGGTTATGTACAGTTATATTTGTACCTGTGTTATACGTGTTTGTGTAGTTCTACTAAATTCTATAAATAATTCCAACGGCATTTTAATTCGAGTCCTGCAACTTGTAACAATATATTCGCCATATAACTATAGTGTAACACTATAGTTACAACTCACACTAGTAGTGTGCTAATATATAGGGGTACAAAATCGGACAATTAGGTTTCGTGACACGTGACAGGTTCAGTAGAGGAAGACACTCAAGGAAGGCCCGAGCCCAGCAGCGGGAGGTTTATAGGCTGTTATTATATAGGATCTTGCTAGTTGCCCGGTAATCGGACGAATAATATTCGTTCGCTAATCTTCCGCTTACCGTACGACTAGACACTTCGTATTATTATTATAAATGAATAAAATATATGGAAGTGACTGCATATCCTCTGATATTTACGTTTACCACCTTTGACTAATATAATCTGTTTTATTCCTGTCACGGGTTATCTGGAAAAGGTCGCTTCTTAGCGAGAAGAGCGCCCATTGTGCACATTTAGAATATTTTTAGGCTATAAGGTTTTCTGTAATGGCGTACAATAAAGTGTTATGTATCTATCTATCTACTTATTATATGAAATTTATTAGCATGTAAGTAAATAGTACCCTATATAGAATGACTGAAATACAGAGAACAGTACAAATGGTGTCCCAAAGGAAACTATTTCCTGCGCTAGGTCTCCTTAGAGCCTGTATGGCGGGCCACAGAGGATTCGCTTCGGTCATATAATTCTTATCCTTGATGATAGTACATTAATGCAATGTCTTACTGTAGTGAAAATTTATATGTGTAAATAATATTTTCTATTGTTAAATTAAGAATTACAATTTGATATTCAAATACATTAGTAATAACAATATGCTGGTGTATATGTGTGTGCGCGCGCGCGCGCGCGTGTGTGTGTGTGTGTGTGTGTGTGTGTGTGTGTGTGTGTGTGTGTGTGTGTGTGTGTGTGTGTGTGTGTGTGTGTGTGTGTGTGTGTGTGTGTGTGTGTGTGTGTGTGTGTGTGTATGTGTGCGTGCGTGTGTGTGGATGTGTAGCCGTAAGTGACCAAAGTAACTATTTTCAAATGACGGTAAGTAAAAGGTGAGTAGCTAGGAAATCGTAAAGGTTCTTCAGCGTATTTAAATGGTAGAGAGTGTAAGAAATCAATTAAGCCTTTTCTCAATTGAAAGTGTGTCGTGGTAATCAAACCTAATTTGCTGCTTATACTATTATACAATTTTGTACCTAGAAATTTTACGGATTTCGCACCAAAGCTTGTACGACAGTTCGATTGTTTGGAGACCAGTTCTTGCCTACGCTTTATAACCAATCCTTCCACGGTATTTTTAGTTACAAGATTGCGTTGTTTCAAAACTATACCTCGTATAAATAGTTTGCGGACATTCAAGACTTTGCATTCATGATAAAGGGAGTCTGTGGATAATAATCTAAGCTTAAAAGTCATGTACTTTAATAGCGCTCTTTGGACACGTTCAAGAATACTATAAGATGAGTTGGCGCTGCTGAACTCCAAGCGATATTACAGTAGCATAGTATTTATTCTGCTAAGACAGATTATATAATGATATAATATACGGTAATATTAGACGGTTCAACCAAATTGAATCGATTCGGTGGAAAGGCCCAGAACTGAAAGGACATGACAGTTATTAATGATATTGAATAATTCAAGTTTATGTTTCATAGATCACTTTGGTTGATTCATCAAAACTGAAAGACAGAAATGTACCATTTAACAGGGCTTGGAAACCGGAAAAAATGTCGCTAAGTATGTAGGAGCTTCTTTTTCAGTTAATTTAACGGTTTTTGGCAATAAAAGTTCGTTATACAGGTTTTATTGAATAAACCGGTTTTGACCGGTTTTTGCCACACGCTTTCAAAGTGCAGCTATGTGGTGCACCAACCTTTCAGACACACACAAACTTATGGTAATATTAGAAACAATAAGTTGTTACGTAGATATTTCTCGCGGAATAAATCGTTCAATGCATATTTACATAACACTTTTTTACTTGTACACTACGAACGGTAGAGTTGACTAAAACCGGTTATAACCGCTTAAAAGCCGCCGTCTAATGTTGGCGTTATCGTTTAAATTCTGCCATACCCAGTTACTTCTTATCATTTAAATATAAGAGCGCTTAAAACGCTTAGAGCAGTGTTATTATATTCCTCAGAAAGTTTAAAGCGTAAAATAGGTTAAGAAAACCTTTCGTTTTTACTGCCAGAAGCATAAATAAACATTAAAGGGGTCCATAGTAGCTGTACACCATAAATTATTCAGCAAATGAAGCGCCCCATGACAGAAAGGAAATTGGTGTGATGACCTTCTACGAAATTAATCCTTTTAAAAGATGAACTACGCTGTTAAAAGCTGTTATTATTTTAGAGTTCTGTAAGCATTTTGCCAAAAATAGAACCCTTATATTTTTTATGGGGAGGATGTACGGCCCGCGTTTCGAGAACGTTCGCACCTCACGGTGATTTGTCACCTATTTATTAAATTATTTGTATTATTTTTGTTTGTGAATTAAACTGTATGTCGTAAAGGTATTTTTTTTTAATTTTAATGTAAATATTAATTGTACATATTGAATGAAATAAAGTTACGTAGACAGCGTTCTGAGAACGTTCCGAGCTGACGGCCATTTGGGACCCATGTATATATATATATATATAAAGATAGACTTGTAATTAGTTTAGTTTTGTTTACTGTACTAGTTTATATGTCGTTAATTATCTTTTAGTCCTAATAATTATATACATTAATAATTAAGCAGGATATTAAAAATATATAAGAGAGCAGAGCAAGAGAGTTTATTTATTGTATTCTTCACATGCATGTTAGTATTACAGTATAGAAGCTTATGTCTACACCTATGACAGACAATAGAATATTCTTTATTGACTTTTCTTAAAAATCTTTCAACGCTACATTCTATTTTCTATAATTATTTAAGTGGACTACACTAACGTAAAAAATACAAATAAATATCACTAATAAACTAACTTATAAATAAATCCAAATAATTAAATTTACAAACAATATATGATTCGTAAATCGCCGTCAATTGGGAACGTTCCCAAAACGCTGGCCACATTTCTTTGTATGGCAACGCTAATATACTGCCCCAAATACAGGCCAGTACTTAGGTCATGCGAGACCCCTATTAAACGAGATGTTAGATCTCGATAGAATCGATGAGCTTCAGGACCCCATAGCCCTAGAGTTTCGACACTGAAAGTATACCGAATATTTATATAGTAAAAATTAAAATTAATTTAGAAACTACTTTTAAATACAATACAATGTTAGCTTATTAGGGAAGAGCTGGATCTTCTGGTGCAAGTAAAATTTGCTTATAAGAAGATCCCAACAGCAGACTACGAATTGTAGTACATGTGTTTCTAAAAAATAAATATTTTCATTTGTTACTTTCATAGTAAAAAGCATAGCTGGCTGCTTTAGAATTTAGAGACCTATGTGGTACATTGAGAATTCAATTGAATGTACAACATAGGTCGAGCAATATTTGACGCTGGTTGAGTAGGCTAAGCTTTTACTGGCCTAACTCACTGGAATACAAACTAAATTCTTAAAAACGAACTTTCAGTTATTATTGTCCGGGTTTCTGGGATCGACCATAAAGTGGTATGTTGTATCTTACTTATAACATAAGTGTAACTTGCATAGCTTGGGTATACACAATGTGTGAGTTAGTCTGCATTCTTTTTTGTATTTTTTCGTGTCTATTTGTCCTACTATTAGTTTGTGCGCCGATCTTGATATGTCACGTTATCGAGCATACAAAATATAATTATGTACTTTTAACAAAAATTACTTTGAACAATATTCGTTGACTAGTTTTTGAGATACAATTTATTTCTCTATCTTCTATATTATAATAAATCTATAAATGGTTCAGTTTGTACATTGCGTTTAAAAATGTGAAAAAAATCAAGGGGATAATTCAGACCAGGGGATTCCAAAAATTTAATTTTTACATGTTTTGTCTGTATGTCTGTTAGAGCATTACGTGATAACAACTGAATGGATTTAAATGAAACTCGACATACAGCTAGCTCATATCCCGAGGCGTAACTTAAGATACTTTTTATCCCGATAATTGACATCGTTTCCGTGGGATAGATGAAAATATTGAAAAGGATGGCGCTGCTATCGCATTTTTTTTGGAAACTACTGAACATATACGAATGAAACTCGATATAGTGCTCGCTTATAAGCCGGCTCTACACTTAGGATACACTTTATCCCGATATATAACGTCGTTTCCTTAGAATATACGAATTAGTAAAACAGATGACGTTTTTTTCGGTTTACTAACAAATACCTATGATGTCACAAGCAATGTTATTCATTGTATTAGTTTAAATCAGGTTGGCTTTGAGTCACCTCTATGTTTTGCTTGGCAGTCGTCTAGAGTGTAGACCTTTCTGTATCTGTCTATAAAATACCTAATCAAGTTTTTAAGTAAGTGGTGACATTTCTAGAGCCACTAACTAGGGCTTTGCAAGCGGCGTAGCCGCGGGGAAAGCTACTAATAAAGTTGCCATTATGACATTTCGATTACTAGAGATTTTATGAATTTGGTACTTTAGAGGTCAGCATCCATGTGATATCATCATATATCTACGGAACCATTTATAAAAAAAATAAAAAAAAAAATTGAAGTATTTAAAATAAGCTTATCGAAGTTAGGTACCTTTAAGCGAGTTACTTGTCATACCTGCGGTAGCCATTAATAAACTGAACCGGAAGTGAAAGCCTGTACAAAGGCTCTGCCGAGGACACTACTCTGTACTCAGACGCTTGAGTAGCTAGGGTTGAAACATTACTAATTTGCATCTACTGTGAGATAAATGAAAACTATGTATCTGTGGAGATGAAATGAGTAAAACTGTTTCTTGAACAAATCTTTAAGCTTCTTTTAACATCTCATTAACATCTTCAAATAACACATCTTCAAATAAAACACGTGACAAAATTTTATCTCAATCGATCGAAGATAACTGCTTTAAAATTCCGTTGCAAGATTTCACCTGAACACACATACATACAAACAAATGAATGTGAATAAAAGCTTGTAAAAAGGGTATAAATTTTTCAATATTTTATATACTAGAAATTAAAGAAAATATTGAGAACTCATTGACAGCCCTGTTCATGTCTGTAGCTATCTTAAGCGGATCATAAATCCACATTAAATTGTATAAAGGAGCAAGATATTCTATAATAGTTTCTGCTCAGTGCACTTTGCAAGATAGAATTAAAAATTATATTGGTTGTATAACAGAGAAATAATATTGCTCTTTTGTATAATAAGATATATATAAAACTAGAGTTTACTCCGCGAGTCAACTCCTAGTGCGTGCTTCTTGATTAAAGAGCAGGTGTTAATACAGGTTACATTGTATTAAATTTTTATATTAGTGCTATTTGCACTCGGAAAATTAATTTCTATTTATATCGCAAACTATCCCAGCTCCCGGCATGTAAAGTATTTATGCCCATTTTCGGTATTAAAACTACATTCAAACATAATTACAGCAAAACCGATCCAGTATTCCTAATAGTTTTCCGTGAAAGATTAACGGAAAGACATATCGAGTTACTATCGCTTTTTTTTATAGACGATGAATTTTTATATCTATAAACTTGAGAAAGGATTGGTCTCTTCCAAACTTTCTCATCCTTTATTTTAAACGGTCCTAGCTATATTTATCTATCCCCCATCTATGAAAACTATATAAATGACAAAAATTACAATAATGACAAAAAGAACAAATCGGACAAATTGGACAACTCTGACAACTCGGACAAATCGGATAAATCGTACAAATCGGACAAATCGGACAACTCGGACAAATCGGACAAATCAGACAACTCGGACAAATCGGACAACTCTGACAACTCAGCATATTGCAAAAAAAGCTTCATCGTCTTTGGGTTTTCTCATTCGCAACGTTAGCTCGTTTAAGGCAATGAAAACTCTCAAAGTTCTGTATTGTGCTTTCGTCAGCAGTCACCTCGAATATGTTAGTCAATTTTGGAATCGTTTATACTACAAAATACATTCCACTAGACTAGAAAATATTCAAAAGTAATTCACTAGGTTTATCAATTTTAAATTTAAATTACCGCAGAAATGTTACGTTGAACGCTGTATTTTATTTCACCTTTTACCTCTTAAAACTAGAAGAAAGATTGCTGATTTACGTTTCTTAGTTAAAATTGCTCAATCTAATAACTGATTGTGCAAATCTCATTGAGAAACTACATTTGTATGTTCCCTCTACTAATGTTCGCCCTAGGAAATTATTACACACACCATTGACGCGCACAGTGTACCGACGAAATTCGTTCTGTATCAGAACAGCAAATGAATTTAATAATTTAAGTAAGTTGGAAGATGTAAACTTAGATTTATTTACTAATAGTGTAGCATTGCTTACCGCTAAGTTGGTCAAGTTCTATACAAACTCGGATTTATCAGTTTAAGTACCTTATACCTATGCACATTTTTTTATTGTTTATTTGTTTAATTTCCTTTTTTATTTTTTGTTTTTACTGTTATCTGTGGAGGCTTATTAATAGCTTTTCTTAATTTAGCTTATTTCTAGTTATTGTTAATGATAGCTGTTAGCCCCCCAAATAAAATAAAATAAAAAACTCGGATAAATCGGACAAATCAGACTAATCGGAGAAATTGGACAACTCAGACAACTCGTACAAATCGGACAAACCGGACAAATCGGACAACTTGGACAAATCGGGCAAATCGGACAAATCGGACAAATCGGACAAATCGACCAAATCGGGCAAATCGGACAACTCGGACAACTCTGACAAATCGGACATTCCGGCCAACTTGGACAAATCGGACTAATCGGACAACTCAACTTGGACAACTTGGACAAATCGGACAACTCCGACAAATCCTACAAATCGGGCAAATCGGGCATATCGGGCAATTTGGACAAATAGGATAAAGATGACCAAATCACAAAAAACCAATCCCACTTTTGGGATAACCTTTACATAAATCTGTCCCAAAATCTATCCCATTATCCGGGACAAAAGGTATCCCTTGTCCACCCTCGGTATTAAAATTACATTTATACCGGTCCAGTAGTTATTCCGTAAAAGCATAACAAACAGAAAGACAAATATATTTTTATCATGGAAACTATCCCATTTTTCGGGATAAAAAGTATCCTATGTTCATTCTCGGCATCGAAAAAATGTATATATATATATATATACTAAGTTTCAGCCAAATCGGTCCAGTAGTTTTTCCGTGAAAACGGAAGAGACAGACAGATAGACAGTTAGTTTCGCATTTATAATATTAGTAGGGATTAGCAGTCTAGGCAGACGTTGTCCTGCTTTGAAAAAATAGAAACTTACGACCCGATTTCAGCGCCACCTACCGGTTGTAATTGTGAATCTAAACTATCTACTAACTAACCTACTACTACTACTAATTAAACTATCTAAAATCGGTAAAGTCGTTCTCAAGTTATGCGCGTACATACACTTCTACAATTAAATTTAATTATATGATAATGATGATTCGTCTATTCATGTGTGTGTTACTGGACTTCTCCTAAACGGTTGGACCGATTTTCTTTGTATGGATCCCGGGATGGTTTAGATTTGCAATTGGATCCGATAGGTGGCGCTGGAATCGGGTTCTAGATATTCATTTTATTCAGAGCAGGGCAACGTATGCCCTACACCATTCCATCTTCGGACCATAAGGCACTCTGGTCTACGCCAACGTTTCACAGTGGAAACGCCACCAGTGCGAACTAAACTTTTCGCCTCCACTATCCTTCTACTTACAGCATTGTTGTGGCATGCACTACCAGAGTTCGTGTTTCCCGATAAGTACAATCCGGGTATCTTCAAGACTCGTGTTAATAGGTACTGTGTAGGTAAGCGTGCTCCATCTTCGACCGCATCGTCGTCCGACATTAGGTGTGATCGTAGTCAAACGCGAACCTATTTAATATTTATAAAAATGCTGGGCCCGCTAGTAGTGTTATAATTTAGTTTAACTAGATATATAAATATATGACCTACGCACCATATTCCGTACATGACGACATGATGGCCTCTGTGATTGAGTGGGCTAAGCCTTTGCCGGCCTACCTCACTGCAACGCAGAGGTTTCGGGTTCGGTCGTTGGCATGATAAATTTCAGAAACGAACTTTCCGTTATTATGGTCTGGGTGTCTGGGATTGGCCCCAGAGAAGTCCGTTGTACATTACACATAACACAAGTGTAATTCGCTTAATTTGGGGATACAAAATGTGTGTGTTTGTCCGCAAAAAAATATGTCATCCATTACATTTACAAGTTTAAAGATCAGGGTGCGTAAAGTGGTCGTTTTCGGAGATTCATATGACGAACATGACAAGTATCAACATAAAGTGGAACTTTATGCTATGTCTTACGATTGCCAGTATATCTAGACACGTGTCAATTTCACTAAGCGATTCCCCAAAAGCGACCGATTTACTACCTCAGCTTATTGTAGATTTCCCTTTAGTTAGTGCTCCAATCGACTAGACTCCTCAAGCCCTTTCGACACAGTACTTTAAAATTATTTTTAACTTTTAGTTCAGTTTGCGATTAAAGCATATTTTTTTAAATTTTATTAAACTACAAGTATATGCTCGCGACTTCGTCCACGTTGACTCGTTTCCTCGGGATTCCCGGACACAAAGTATCTCAGCATTTAAAAAAGAATATAATCTATATTTTAGTGAAAACTGTGTCGGAATAAGTTAATTTTTAATCATTCGAATAACTACAAACCGCTCCCGGAAAAATTCCCGCTGGATTCCCGGGATAAAAATTATCACACATTTCATTGCATAATCAGTGAAAAATCACATTGGAATTCGTTTTTTTTTTAACCTGGCCATTTTAAATAATTCCCAGAAAAATTCCCGCGAGATTCCCATGGTAAAAAGTGACGCAGAGTTTAACTCTAAGCAGTAGATGTCGATCAGCGAAAACCGCATCGAAATCGGCCTAGTAGTTTTTACGTGAATCCCGAACAAACAAGAAATGTATAAAAAAATGCGTCGTGTTCTCCATCGTTTATATAGTGCATACCAGTTGTTGTTTTTTAAATAACTTCAACGTACAGACACAGCATTTTTAGGATTTTATAATATTAATAAATATAGCCTATATTACTCAGGGATAAAGTAGCATTCTAATGGTGAAAGAATTTTCGAAATCGGTCCAGTAATTTTTGAGTGAAGACTCAGGCGTGTCTTTTTACTGCGTAAAGGAGTTCTTTTGAACTAACTCCTACTTTCCGAGGAGTACCCTTTCGGATAACCGATTAACTTCAGCTTCTTGGCGTCTCCTTGACATCGGCTTTCAACTTTGGTTCATACATCGAGTGTATAGAACAAATTACGGCAAAAAAGCTAGGCATACTCTCGAAGGTGAGACGGTACTTCACATCTGAACAGCTGCTAGTGTTGTACAAAACACAAGTACGAGCATGTATGGAGTACTACTCTCACCTTTAGGATGGCTCAGCCAAATATCAACTCGAAGCACTGGAGTCGATAGAGCGGAGAGCCAGGAGACTGGTTGGCAACGACTAGCTTTTCGACGATAAAACTCAAACTCTCGAATATCGACGCAGGCTTGCCAGCTTATCAGTTTTCTATGTGATTCAGTTTGGAGCAGTTGAGCTCTTCGATCTGATCCCGCCATCTCCCTTCCGTCATCAGACAATCAGAAGCACCGGTATACGGCACCGATATATAGTGGATATTCCGCCTATAAGAACGAAGCACTTTGCATGTAGCTTCATCATACGCACCACAAGGAGTGGAACTCATTGCCGGAGTCTGTCTTTCCTGGTACTTATAACCTGGGTGTCTTCAAGACCCGTGTGAATAGGTACCTTCTAGGTAAGCGTGCTCCATCTTAGACCACATCTTCCCTCTATATAGGCCGAAATCGTGGTCAAACGCGAACCTATACTACAATATAAAAAAAGAGATTATTCGTTAGAAACATACAAAAATAAATACAGATCTTTCCTCCTTATAATATTGGTATAGATTTGTTTTTGTCAAAACGAAATTCATTTACGGCAGGTGAAGCAATAAAATGCGTGTATTAAAGGTGTTTTTTCATCATAAATAGTCTTGTTAATTTCAGCTCAAGTCACAACTTCATAAAGCTTCCAAACTAAGCAACGTTTTAGAAATTGGTTCAATCTTAGAGAAGGCTGGTCTTACGTCCGTATTGGATTCCGGATAGCGGGTGGGGGGAGGTGGCCCGCCAGCCGGAATGAAGTCGAAACGGGAACGATATCTGCAGACGGCTCGCATACGCTCTAATTTGCCAATCGGCGGAAAAATTCACAACGGACGGCTTTGTGTAACAAGTTACCAAATTTATACCTATTGATTCTTTATACGTGTGCCACGAAGTGGGCATGATATTATTCTTACAACGAACTGAATACAGGTCATATTATACACAACTTAACAAATAAGATATTATATATCAAACTAAACAAACAAATTATATATAGAGACCGGGATATGTGACGTGTACTCGAGGAGTGAATAGAGATTGGCTGAAGAAGAAGACGAAGAAATATCAAAGTATACTAAAAATATAAATATGAGTTAATTAAAGATTACGTACCACATCGCTTCCAGGGGAAGCGTATCCAGAAGACTGGCTACATTGGCATCTGTACATTATGGAAAAATAAAGTTTTATATTTTGTTCCACTTGCATCTCCAGATTAGATAAGCATTTTCTTTTATGCTAGGTTGCCTAGAAGAGAGCTTTTAGCGATAGGGCCGCGTGTGGTTTTGCCAAGAAGCATTGTAATTATGCATTTTTTTATAATTTTATTTTTAGTGAGCAATAAAGCGTGTTATCTATCTATGTTTATATAAATGAAATGTAATACAAGTTTATATAAAACAAAATAAGTTTCATTAAACGTTTAAAATAATTACATTCAGCTTATTCAATTAATAATACTTCTCCAAATATTTTAATTTAGTGCTATTTTTTTATTAGCCTTTAATATGTTTTGCCATATTCTCAATTAGATCCTCCATTATATTCTTGTATTTGTTAAATATCAATCGTTAATAGACTTGCTATATTTGTTACTTTCCTTTTATTGTTTATAGCAATTCACTTTTTTTTGCAAAAAGATTAGTTGAGAGTAAACACTGGCAATATCCACAAAACTTGTAAACCTATATACTTAAAGAAAATAACATAAGTTTATTTTAGTACGTACTTAATGAGTTAGTAATATCTAAATCTATACACCATCTACATCACCAGATTAACTGAGAATATCCTATAAGTTGGTTGCCTGGAAGAGATCGATCTAAGCGATTAGGTGACCTATTGTTTTGCCTAAAAATATAGTAATAGTCTAGGCAGTTATTTATACAACAAAATCAATAACCGATATATACCCCTTAACTAAATCTTAATGTAAGAAAACTTTGACTGAGTGGCTTTTAAAACTTGATTATGACTCCACTGAAGCATTGTTAGTCTTAGTTACATTAAAATCTGCAATAATTATGTTATATATACTTCATTATATATTAAATTTAGTCGTATTTCATTATCGTAGGCAGGTCTAACTATATGTAATTCTTATTTTATAAACACGTATTACTATTCTACATCTATTGTACATGATAACATACTCACACAATCACACATAATTACACTCAATACACAATATTTATCACAATTTGTTTAGCTGTTTTTTCCGGGGAGAAAGAGGCTGGTGATCAGTCACATAGGATTATTATTTTACTGACACCAGACTCTCACCATTTCAGTTTATAAGAAAAATTGTTACTAATTTAATTATTGTTATTGTGAGAGTAAATAAAGAATTATTATTATTATTAACAAATTTATTGCGTTTGTTATTTTGGTGAGCAATAAAGTATTGTCTATTTACTTATCTATGGTATATTCGTCTTTCAAAAACAAAAAGAAAAGAGTATAAACCGCAATGCAGTATTATTTTTGAAATAAAATAAAAATATATTTCTCCGTTTCTGAGCTCTCGCATGACACCGTCCAATACGTGCCTGAAATACTTACCAGGGTACGTTAGTGGAGCGATTCTCCAACTTTTGACTTTACCTGTCGAATTGTAATGAACCCTAATATCTACTTCTTCGTCGGATCATGGGGCGCTTTCGAAATATGTTGGATAATATCTTAGCTAACTTTGTGAAAATTATACAGGTTTCGCTTCAAGAAAACTAGTTTTGTAATTTCTTAAGCTTCAGCTTTGAAGGTATTTAAATGCAAAATTAATTGGTTGTAGGCAATAATATAACTTTGGAATAGATGAAATGTATGTATGTATGTATATACAGTATAAGATACGCTGTAAACATATTAATAATAATGTTACGAGTCGCGAGACTCGAATTAAAATGCCGTTAGAAATACTATAGAGTTTATTAGAACTATACAAACACGTATAACACAGGTACAAATATAACCGAACACTACAAGTCCAAACGTAACACAGAAGGTCGCAATTCGATAAAACTCGCAAAGTCCGTCACTTATCAGATTCCCGGTTGTAGTACACGCGTCTCGCTTCGCTCGTGATTCTCGGTCGACTGTCTCTCCCTCCATTAGATCATCCTTTTATACTGCACAAATGCAATGCCCCCATATCTAAGTCGGCTTAATCCGTCACACCTGGCTAATGACTCGGCAGCAACTGCCATAAAAGAGTACAATAACAGTGGGCTGTTTTCTAATCACAAATTTTAAACACAAAGTAAACAAAAGAAGACGGTCATAAAAAGTTACAATTAGTTTAAATGCCGGCAGGTAATAAATGTGCTTTGTTTCAGATATGTAGGTGGATTTTGGTTTTGTCGGGACCTAAGTTGTAACAATAATAATTACAGAAAGCATCTCTACTGGAGACAGCCCACATTGTGAGGGGATTCTTGTCTCTGGAGCTTTAATCACCAGCAGCTTGGACCCTAGGCCCCACTGTCGGCGGACAATGGTTTTTTATATTTCTTTATAATTTAATGTATATAAAGTATATATTTATATGAGATTGAAAGTAAACATGTTGTTGGCGCCACCTATTTCCCAATTAGCAATTGTGCCTTGGGTTTAAAGAGCCTTGCTACTCACGCATGTTGCTGCCGCTCGCTCTGCGCGTGAGTCAGTACGTTGCCAAACGCCACGCTACCGCGACGCACGTGAACTCGTATCGCACCCGCATAACTACAAGCTAGTTTTTTTTTAAACTATTCTACGGTCTCGAGTTCCGTCCCCTTTTTTATAACTTAATTTTGAAGTAAGTTTTAAGTCTTTATACACGCTTCTTGGTAATTCTTGTTTTTGTGTGTGAGACATTTATTCAATCATATGTGTGTTGTGGTGTACCTTACGAATAACTTATTATATTAATTTATTCTAATTTTAATACTAAACTTGTACTAATGTAGAGTGTATCTGTTACATGCTGGTATTGTGAGGAAGTGCATGTGCAGTGTGTGCCTTATGCCTTAGATAATATATAATAGGTATAGACATAAGGCACTACAAGTTAGTTTAGCTATCGAAGATTTCCACGTCCAGTTAAATAGTAGGACATCCGCTTCAAACAATTTAAAAACTTAAGTGGTTAGTGTATCTGCGTCCCTTGCGCCCCGGGGCTCATGAGGAAGGACCTTGCCACCTTTTGTGTATTGCGACGTGATAAGCAGCGGCCGCCCCCCAACTAGCTGTCGTTGGCTGGTGGTTGACTGCGAGGTAAGTGCAAGATTCAATACTCTCCGGGCATCAGTTCTTAATTGGGGAATAAGGGGTGGCCATATATTGAGCACATACCCCTACCCGCGGAGATTGCCTGATTGCGTCTCCACATGTAATAATATCGGCAGACAAACACACATATTTTATATACCCCAAATTAAGCAAGTTACGTTTATTTTATGGCTAACAATACAACGGACTACCCCGGGGCCGATCCCTGACACCCAGACGTAAATAAATAACGTAGAAAATTCGTTTTCGAAATTATAACAGGAATCTACCTAATTTTCTAGGCTTCCCTGCAAATGACGGCAGCGGCTTGAATAACCGAAGCTTTGTGGAGTGGGTTCAACGTAAAACAATATACCATCCAAATCATAGTAATTAAATTATAATCTGTTTGTAATTGTTATTGTGATAAATAAATTTCAGTTGTGATATTTGCAAACCTAGCCATTGACATGGAGTTTTTTTTAAATGAATGTTTTTGCATTTCAAGTCTTATTAGGGATTTACAAATATATTTTGCTTTCCAAAACATATAATGACTTAATGTTAATATGGTATTGTTCCCAATAAGTTTATATCCGTGCAGGAACGGAGAAATAATACAATTTCCTGGGGTCAGGCAGCTTGTCGTAAGAAACGACAAAATAATCCACAGTCAGGGAGTAGGGTGTTTGCCTGTCTGGATGGCTACCACCCCTGGTACCATACGCCTGGTATGCCATCACAATAACCTTGAGTTGTGTTCCGGTATTAGTGGCCAGGTTCCAGTTTCCCTTTAGAGAGCGGCAGCACATTGGTAGAACCATTGGTGTTGCAAATGTTCATAGGTGATGGTAGCCGCTTTCCATCAGGTGCGCCGTTATGCCTGTGTGCTGAACTCATGGAATAAAAATAAAACAATTTAGAAATGACATACCATTCAAGTTAAGGATATTTTTTATGGGGTGAAAAATCTCTTTGAATACACTTGCAAGGTTTTGAAATTGCACAGCTGATATACAAACATATTTATAGAATAAATAAAAAAATAAAATTAGCCCATAAACATCCCACTGCTGGGCTTCTATCTCCACATTATAAGAGAAAAAATGGAAATGCGTTACTTTTCAACGTCATTATGTGGTAATTGTAAGAAGATGCATATTTGGTTATATGAAACGTAGACAGACCATTTTATATAAATCAATATGAATATATGTGGTACATGTTTCCCAGTTGAGATTCGAATCCACGTTACTTGAAATATGAGTTTTAACCACTAAGCTACCATTTATAAAGTATACATACTTAATATTAATATACTTATATCTATTGTTTTTCTTTTTATTTATTTTTTACTACTGAAGCACAGCAGACAGGCTGACGACCCAACTGTGATGGAATGTGGTTACCGTCGCCTATGAAAATTAGCAATACCAGAGGTCCTGCCAATGTGCTGCCGGCCTTGAAGGAGAAACTGGAGCCTGGCTTTCTTTATTGTACACCTAAGCATAGACAAACAGAAGTAGAAAAAGATAAAAGATAATACAACGGGCGGCCTTGTCGCTAAAAAGCGATCTCTTCCAGGCTAACCTTGGCAGGGATTGATAGATTATATATACACAAACATATAAATAGGTATATACAGGTGAATTTGTCAAGTAGACTTTCAGAGCCATATCCTGAACCATGAAATAGCTTACAACATTCAAAGGACACTCGAATACGATTTAGAAGAAAATGTAAGTTGTATCATAAAATTTTTGAGAAATCAACACACGTGTTTGTATTATTATACCAAATCATAACATAACTTGTAAGGCTCAATTTCTCAGAAGGAATGTCAAACGGAAAACCAAAACAGCAAGCGAAAAACACTCAAAGGTGACTCCCTTGAGAGTTTTTCATTATTTTGTATACTTTAGAAATTGGACTCTGAAGGGCCACTTGACAAATGCACTCTGTATACATATGACAATACAAACATATACATGAGTATATACTTATGTAATAGCATTAGAAATTATTATATGCAATAAACAAGTAATTCATCTCAACCTTTTTTTTAAGCACGGTAAGGATTTGGATTGTCTTAAAGCATTTTTAGTTATTAACTAAAAGATATCAAAGTTTTAAAAATTCCCTTTTGTATAATCTCACACGAAAACGTTCACGGTATAAAACCTACTCTCAGAGCACAAAGGCTCAATACACTGTAAACCCCTCCCTAGTGGGTCTTGCCACTTGGGTCTGTGGTTTGAGAGCCCTAGAGAGCCTTTGTCCGTCGCTACATTGTTCTACCTACCGCTGCTAACTTTTTAATACGATATACAAAGCTTAAATAAAATAATACATGGTTTTTAGGTTAAGTGACCGTTTTGAAAAAAGAAAAATTGCAAAATTGTTATGCAGGTACCTTTGTATGTCTATCTATCGTACGGACGTCACAATCGCTTGTCAAAAAAACTCTTGGAACTATATGTTTGGAATGTGGTAGGAATTTGCTATTCTATATATATATATATATATATATATATATATATATATATATATATATATATATATATATATATATATATTATAGCTGTAGCTGGCAGAAGTTATCCTGCCTTTAAAAATAAAAATCTAGAACCGGGTTGCAGCGCCATCTACCGGGACTAAATGTTAATCTAAACTATTCTCGAATCCACTTGAACACACACACACAAAAATCACCTAAATTCTGCTACACGATTGCAGCGCCATCTACGTGGTTCGAATTTGAATCTGAACCATCCCGGGACCCACTTGAACACACATAAAAATAATTGTCCTAAATCCTGGAATCCGATTGCAGCGCCCCTTACTTGGTTTAAATTTGAATCTAAACCATCCCGGGACCCACTTAACACACACAAAATAATTCACCTAAATCCTGGAACCTGATTACAGAGTCTTTTAACTGATATAAATTTGAATTTAAACCATCCCGGTACCCACTTGAACACATACAAAAATAATTGAACTAAATCCTAGAACCCGATAGCAGCGCCTCCTACCTGCTTTAAATTTGAATCTAAACCATCTCGGGATCCACTTGTATACACACAAAAATAATTCACCGAAATCCTGGAACCCGATTACAGCGTTCCATCAGAATCTGATCGATGCTTTAGGAACGCATATTGGACAAACATACACGGTGTTGAAAACGATTGATTTATATGAGATCACTTAATCAACTGAACATGAGAACTATCTTGAGCAAAATGGGTATAAATAATTATAGCACTGCAAATTGATGATACATTTACTATATATATAGTAAATGTATCGTCATCATATATGTATATCTACATATATATACACATATATATACATATATATATATGTATATATATATATATATATATATATATATATATATATATATATATATATACTTAATATAAAAGTTGCACTGAGAAAGTACAATGATAAGTATAAGCGTCACTGCTACGATCGATGCACAATCAATAATAATAGCCTAAACCGTTTTAGGCCCTAAACTTTATTGTGAGAGAAAGCTTATTGTGTGAGAATGACAGAAGACCGGCTTCGTTCTCATCCCTACTGTGTGCTGTTTACGGGGTGAGAAGTAACACCGGTAGACGCTTGGCGGGAATAAATTTAGTGATTTAGTGACTTGTTTCGTTACTCTAAGCCCGTATTCAAGAGGTTAATCTTCAAAACAATTGTTGGAACAGACATCACCACATCATATGAAAATAACAATATATCAAGTAATATGTTTAGTTAATATCAATATGTTTTTATTATATTTCAATGTTAATGTATAATATATATATATATATATATATATATATATATATATATATATATATATATATATATATATATATATATATATATATATATATTTTAAACTTTAGTTCGCTCGTTAGCTTAAAAATGAACTCAGAAAAACCTGTTATTAGCCCTACATTATAAGTAATTTTTGTTGTTGTTTGTATGTTGATATGCGCTGTTGGTTTTTTTCAATAAAAAAAAACTGATTAATTACCGACCGCCGAGGGTAGAAAATTATTAAAGTACTAATATCGCTATTAAAAATAGGAGTTGGTGGTAGAAGGGTGAAAATTTAGGGTTGTATGTATTTTATAATGACAAATAAAATGATTTAAAAAAACTGTTAATTTTTTTTTGGGTTGGACCACTCTTATAACTTCGGGGTATGAAAAATAATTTACATCCTATTCTCCGACCTACTAAATCTCTCTTTCCTTTCACCATATTTTATCCCAATTATTTGGGGTCGGCACAACATGTCTTTTCCTTCCACACTCCTCTACCCTGACATACATTTTCTGTCACACCACATATCATCATATCAACCTTCACACAATCCATCCATCTTTTTTGGTCCCCCTTTACATTTGTACCCATGTATCTTGTAGTTTAACATTCTTTTTGTGACGTGACTTTAATCCCTCCTCATTATTTGCCCACACCATCTTAATCTTCTTCCTCTCAATTTTTCAGTCACGGGTGCAACTTTCACAGATCTCCTTATGTACTCATTTCTCACCTTATCCATTCTTGTAACACCACACATCCATCTCAACATTCTCATCTCAGCTGAGTGGAGACGTTTGTGGTTTGGCACTTTAGTGGCCCAACATTCCGATCTATATAGCACGACTGGTCGTATGACAGAGAAGCCTACTAAATATACACACAACGTTTCATAAGAATCGGTCAAGCCGTTTCGGAGAAATTTTGTTACAAACATTGTGACGGGAGAATTTTATATATTAGATATATATATATACACATGTTAAATGATTCGAGTGGGCTTTAAGGGCCAATTCCTTAACAATACGGCAAAAACCACAAAAAAGAATCTCGAGGGGGAGTTTGACGACAACTGTAGTGGTGTCATTAGATATTTGAAAAATCAATTAGAATACTGTAAATACCAAATCATAGTGTAGATAATTTCTGTGAAGGAATGTCAAAGGGCATACTAAGGAAAAGGCTTGATATTAAAAACTAGGATATGTCCGCGACTTCTTCTACGCTTAACCTGAAATTCCCGCGGGATTCCCGGACACAAAATACCGCAGCATTTGAAAATGAATGTAAGCTATCGTTTCAGCAAAACTGTCTCGGAATAAGCTAATATTTACGCACCCGGACAACTACAAACAGCGCCCGGGAAAATTCCCGCGGGATTCCTATGATAAAAAGTAGCGCAGAGTTTAAGTCTAATAATTAGCTGTCGATCAGCGAAAACTGCATCGAAATCAGCATAATAGTTTTTACGTGAATACCGACCAAACATAATAAACAGACAAGAAATCTAAAAAAAATTGCATCGTGCTCTCCATAGTTTATATAATCTATTGCAGTTGTTTTTTTTTTTAAAAGCTTCAATGTACAGACACGACATACTTAGAATTTTATGATATATTAAAAAATAAAAATAACTAATAAATTGGTTTATGTTTTGAAATATTTGTAGGATGCGCTGTAACTTATCAAATTATTCGAATCTAGCGGTCCGTCCCGGCTTCGCACGGGTCTTATCTAAAAATAACTTTTTTGTTGATTTTAATTACCTACTAAGCGAATTCGAAATATTTCCCCTCCCGTACGGCCCGTACCCCAGTGACGCTTACATCGCATAAGCCTAGGTAGCCGAGCAGGGTGCGCGGCGACCACGCAACTTTTTTCTATTACTTACATTTTTAAACTCGTGATATCTTTCGAATGGAATGGCCGAATTGAATAAAACAAAAAGTTATATAAAGGTATTGAAGCAGTCTTGAATATAAAGTAATTTATTTGGATAAGGATGATTTTTTTTATTGCAGGAGTTCAGCAGACAGGCAGACGGCCCACTTAATGGAAAACGGTTACCATCGCCTATGGACATTTGCAACACCAAAAGTGCTACAAATGCGCTGCTGCTCTCTTAGGGGAGACTGGAACCTGGTCACTAATGCCGGAACACAACTCAAGGTTGCTATGGCGACATACTTTAGACCAGAGGTGGTAGCCATCCAGTCGGGCAAATGCCCTACCACCTGGCTGTGGGTTCTCTAGTCGCCTCTTACGACAGGCCCCCTGGCCGCAGGAAGTTGTATTCTTTCTCCGTACCTGCACGGATGAAAGTGAAAACCAAGATACAAACAAAAAGCATTTTCTAGGGGGGCATTTCAATTAAATTCTTAAAATAAAAAAGAAACACTTATTGTGGGATAACTATAATAGTTAGACACATGCTGTCCCGACACTTTTTGTAAATAATGATAGTTCTGCAAAGTCATAGTACATTATTTTATTCTATCATCCATAGTTTTCACAGTGCACGCGATTTTAGGTAACTTTTTTACACCTTGGGTTATATTATTGGACTAAGGATCCCTAATTTTTTGAAAATATAATATAGCCTATATCAACCGGGGATAGTGTAACTTTCTAACAGTGAAACAATTTTTCAAATCGGTTCAGTAGTTTCGGAGCCTATTTAATGCAAACAAACAAACAATCAAATCTTTCCTCTTTATAATATTAGTATAGATAATGTTCATGTTGTTAACACGATTTTATGAAGCACATATATGAAATGACTTTTAGTATTTATTGAGAAAAGTTGCTGTTTTTATATAAATAGGTGGACAGAGATATACACATATAAGGTTTTTGGAGAGTTCGTTTTACCGGTGTCTATGGAAGCCGTCAAATGAGATAGTATTTTACTACAATGTGATATGTCGAAGCGGAGTAAATAGACGAGTAAAGTTGTATCGTAATTACGACCCCGCAGACAGTAGTGCAAGGCTCACACGCGTTCCGGTGTATCCCGGTGGAAACAGAACATCGAATATGTTGAGTCGTTATTGTTTGCGAAAAAATTAATAATGTTATTTCTTAAATGACATATCACTGGGCTCAATTTTTCCCGTTTGTAAGAGCTTGGATGCTATATATGCCACGATTATCTAAAGCAGATTAATAGGTTTTATATAACGTTTATCTCACCATCAGCACCTGGTAATTATTATAATGTATTAGATACGTTAGCATCAAAATAATTGCCAAGGCTGAACAAGATTGGAACCCACGTCATTGTTAAGAAACTCTTAACTACGCAACAGTTGTTAAAAATATTGATTACACATACAATAAGGATCTGTAAGACATTATGCCAATATTTTCGACAATGACATGAGGTCATTTCAAAATAGTATCTTAAAACTTGTTTGAAAACAACCACATGCAGTAACGCCTTTGTTGTTACAAACAGTATTTCATGAGATAGGCTATATACTTGTTCGCTTGATTACAAAAAAAAATCTCAATTTACTTAACAACTAAGACTTTTACATGCATATAGACGTTTTTATTAGATACTATAACACACTCTTAAACTATAAATTAGATTAGATAGTAAATATTAATGATACGTCATTTTTTATTAATTGTCAATAACAATTACATGCAATAATAGTAAATAAATAAATACGCACAGTTACGTTTTACGGATACTAGCTATTTATGGTATGTGGGGAACAAAATAGTTAGTCATAGCGCCTCCACCAACTCCCAGTAGAAGGGGAAGGCCCAAAAAATGCTGACTTGACGTTGTGAATGATGACACGCGTACCAATGGTCCGATGATGCTGAAGACCGTGCGAAGTGGACAAAAAGAAGCCCACTATTCTAAGCACTTTAGCATTTATTTTTTATAAATATCAACTTATAGGCACGGTTAGATTATAAGAACTAATTTAATGTAACTCTTAATCTATGTAGAAATATATATATATATACATATTTGTTTGATGCCAAAATAAAAGAAAATAACAAAGTACGCTCAGAACGAAAGCGGAATTTACCGCTCGGATGACGATAAATAATAAATAAATATATATAACTATATGAAGTTTAGTTTACCACTTATAATTCGGATCTACTCCATGCCTCTACTTGCTCCTCAGAGCATTAACATTCGCAAATCCTTGTTTATGGCACCAATTGCAATCGTTTGCATATGCTTAGTTAATTGTTACTTCGATTTCGCCTTGTTCTAGATCAAACGCTCTATGTTAACATAGTTAAATACAAATTGGCTCACTGCTGCAGAATATTGACGATGCAAAATGAAGAATAAAATGTCTGTTGCCGCCTGTACTAAAAATATATTTATAATACGTGAAAATAACGTTTATTGCGCCTTTTAGATCTGTCTATAAATATTGTCTATTATATATTCTTGCCAATGATGATTTATTGAGATTTCAATAGTAACGGCCATCGAAATCTATTCCACATATTAAGTAAATATATATATATATATATCGTTACGAGTCGTGAGACTCGAATTAAAATGCCTTTAGAATTACTATGGAGTTTATTAGAACTATATAAACACGTATAACACAGGTACAAATATAATGGAATACAACAAGTCCAAATGTAATGCAGAATATGTCACTTAATAGATTCCGGTTGTAGTACACACGTCTTGCTTCGCTCATGGTTATCGCTCGACTGTGTGCTCCCTCAATTGGGCCATTGGTTTATACTGCACAAATGCAATATGTCCGCCCAGCATCGTGGACTGAATTTCCTAGAATCGTAATCCGCACACCTGCCTATTATGCCTACAAGCGGCCATAAACGAGTACAATTGGCTGTTCTCCACAATAACCAATAAATAAGTGAACAAAATAAGACAATCATAAAAGGAATACAATTACTTCAAATGCCGACGGGTAATAAAATATTGTTTTGTTTTGTTTTGTTTTATTTGGGGGGCTAACAGCTATCATTAACAATAACTAGAAATAAACTAAATTAAGAAAAGCTAATAATAAGCCTCCACAGATAACAGTAAAATAAACAATAAAAAAAAGGAAATTAAACAAAGAAACAATAAAAAAATAAAAAATGTGCATTGGTAGGTACTTAAACTGACAAATCCGAGTTTGAATAGAACTTGACCAACTTCCCGCTAAACAATGCTACACTATTCGTAAATAAGTCTAAGTCTATATCTTCCAACTTACTTAACTTATTAAATTTATTTGCTGTTCTGATACAGAACGAATTCCGTCGGTAAACTGTGCGCGTCAATGGTGTGTGTAATAATTTCCTAGGGCGAACATTAGTAGGGGGAACATACAAATGTAGTTTCTCAATGAGATTTGCACAATCAATTTTAGATTGAGCAATTTTGACTAAGAAACGTAAATCAGCAATCTTTCTTCTAGTTTTAAGAGGTAAAAGGTGAAATAAAATACAGCGCTCAACGTAACATTTCTGTGGTAATTTAAATTTAAAATTGATAAACCTAGTAAATTTCTTTTGAATATTTTCTAGTCTAGTGGAATGTATTTCATAGTTAGGATTCCAAATTTGACTAGCATATTCGAGGTGACTGCGGACGAAAGCACAATACAGAACTTTGAGAGTTTTCATTGCCTTAAACGAGTTAACGTTGCGAATGAGGAAACCCAAAGACGATGAAGCTTTTTTGGCAATATGATCAATATGGTGATCATAAATAAGTCGATTATCTAAGTACAAACCAAGGTCACGTATTATTGTAACTCTGGCTAGTGGCTCATTATTAATACTATAGTGATAATTAAAAGCCGTATTTTTTCGAGTAAACGTAATTACTGAACATTTGGATATATTTAAATCTAATTTATTACGTTTACAATAATCGGATACACGTGTGATATCATCCTGAAGTTGTGATGCATCAGTTAAACTATTGATGGATTTGTAAATTTTCATATCGTCAGCAAATAGCTGAAATTGAGAATGATGCATACAAGTATAAATATCGTTAATAAATAGAACAAATAGCAGAGGGCCCAAAAGCGATCCTTGAGGTACTTCTGAAGGAATCTCAATCCACGAAGAAGTGAAACCACAAAGGACAACTGCTTGGGACCTATTGGCAACATAGGAAGAAAATCAGCGGTATAAGTCTCCTCTAATATCTAATACGAGAAGTTTCATTAGCAATATTTTGTGGTCGATTCTGTCGAAAGCTTTGCTAAAATCTATGTAGATAGCATCGCATTGTAAACCACTGTCCATACTGTCAGATACATAATCGGTAAATAGCATAAGATTAGTGACGGTTGATCTACCTTTTAAGAAACCGTGTTGATGAGGGCTGAGATGTGGTTGCAAAGTGTTATATAGTTGATTGTAAAATATTCGTTCAAGGATCTTGGCGATTAAACAAAGCTTGAAAATTGGTCTATAGTTTTCTACTTTATCTTTGGGTCCTTTTTTATGGATGGGTGAGATAAATGCCGATTTCCAAACTGACGGTACGATACCTTCACTTAAAGAGCGTTGAAAGAGAATGGATATTGGATGTGTTAACTGATCAGAACATTTTACAAATATGTTTTTAATTTTTTATAGATATGCAGGTGGATTTTGTTTTCGTCGAAACTTAAGTTGTAACAATATATAAGCTCGTCAGAGCCGTATAAGCTCATAAAGCTTTATTCGTCAGAATTCATCATGGCTTGTCACGATGTATGTGGGTATATTTATGAAATTAACATCTTCTGTGATCTTTAACAATGTAATTTTTCTATTGCTTAAATAACAATCTCTTGATATCAACAGTGATTACGTTATAATTCACTTTGATTAAAGGCAATGAATCGCAGTTCATCGACTACTTGGTGCGCTGGCGACCATTCTCTAGAAGAGGTTATATCTTTCTTCTTACGGCCACGCTTCCTCAGCTACGACGCTCCGCGAAAGTGACATTGACAACATATCACTCTTGACAGTATGACAGTGACGTTTCAGTGAACCGTCTACATATATAAGTCAATCAATCAGTATATCCTTCATTCTGTTTTGAAATTGTATCGTCAGTTAAAGTTAGTACGTCATATTGTCATTATTAATTATAACCATAATAATGTTTTTCTTGCCTTTTATTGTGTCTTTGTCTTACTGAGTACGCATTGTTTGTTAGAACTCCATTAATTCTTCGAAAAGTGATCGTGTAACATAATTCTGTATAAAATATATTAAAAAAAAAGAAAAGTTTGAGTCAATCAATTTTTTAGCTAGACGTGTTGCTGGGGGGGTTTCGTGCCGCTTCTTCTCTTTAACAGCGATAACACGTTGCGAAGCGGTGCACATAGACTAGGAAGTAAAATTAAAGTTTAACTTATATGTATTGACTTTCAAAAAGTGTTTTCCAGTGAAACTTATTTTGAATGAAATCTTTTGAATTTGAATATGACTTAACCTTTAGCAATAAAAGTGTGTCATTTAAAAAGGATCCTATCACGAGCCAACATCTTAACAATTCTTTCACTACTGCATTACACTGTCAAAGCATTTTAATATTTTCTTAAGTTTTCGCGACTAATATACACAATAAAACTACGTTTTAACGGTTTTAAGCGCGGTAATTTATTTGATTTTTAATATTCCGACGTTTTGGCGGCAACAATATAGAATAACTCTCAGTATGATAACTAGAGTCATAAATGCCGTATTAATTAATTATATTATACTAGAGGTCCCGGCAGACTGTCCTGCCCTAAAAAAATAAAAATCTAGGACCCGATCCCAACGCCACCTACTGGTTCTAGTTGTGAATTTAAACCATCCGGGGACACAATCAAACACGCAAAAAAAATCATCAAAATTGGTCCAGGATCCTAGGAGGAGTTCAATGACATACACACGTACTGAAGAAATATATATATGTATTTAAGTTCTGTCCCATCTAATACTCTGCATGACCTACATCCCAGAGTAGTTTGAAAAGTTCTTTAAAAGATAAGGCCGCCTACTATTTTAAAATGACAATATTGTAATCGTGCACTTTTGTAATAGTTTATTTGGTGAGCAATAAACTGCTATCTAGATCTATCTATAATATAACATAAAAATATGTAAATAGCATTACACTTACATACAAAATGGGGCCCCGGGCAAATGTCCGGGTGAACATCCTAGACCCCTCTTATCCGCTATCTTTATCTCCGGGGAGCAATGAAACACGCTTACTGCACACGATGTACATTTTAAATTTAATGTGAAAAAATATGTGCACTGAGTGTATTATTTTATACTGTTTATATTGAAAACCAACTATACCCACGCCGCGCGGGGGTATAGTTGGTTTTCAAATTACACTTTTTATTATTCCCTAAAATAACGAAATGACAGGACAGCATGGCAATCGTAGGATGAGGTCAGCCATGAAGGGAGAGACGCCCCACAAACCCACACAACGTCTATGCCATCATATTGTTAGTGCTGCACGAGTCCGCATCGAGAGCCTTTATCGATTTCTTACTCACTCACATTGTTTCTTGTATATATTGTTATGCCTTAGAAGATCATTTTCGTGCATTACAAACAAGATTTTTACAATGATTTACACTATTTAATTATGTTTTAAAATCTTATACAACTCAAGCCACATCTAAAGTTAAATATTACAGTAAAAAAATTATATTAATCCTTTAAAGACACAATTTAATTAAAATTATATTCAAAAAATTGTCTTGTAAGAAAAACAAGGTACATAATAGTTACGTATTGAAAATATCTTTGGTTGCCTTTATGTCACGTGTTAAAAGGAAATATAACATAAAATTATATACAGTTCCTGGAACAAAATTACAAATAGTATATAGATTCCAATAGGTGTTGGCTGGGCACGTGCAAATTGATGACCACATTCCCGCGCTGGATAAGCCGATGCGTTGCCTTAAGTGCAAACCAGCCTTTTGGTCACTAGCGACTTTTATCAAGCGCGATGATAAGTCTCGATAAAACTGATAAATAACAACAAGTGCCAAAAATTTGTATCCATTGCCAATAAATGTACATTTGCGGTGATGCAGATCCCTCTGCCATGCGGCAACTGCGCCAGTTAACACGGCAGTGTCTGGAAGTTGGGACGCAGCCGAAGTTTCAACGTGTTAAAATTAAAAAACCAAAAGTACATTCTCAAGCACGAGAACTAGATAGAAAAGTATTAGAAATTTGTAACAAGAACAGAAAAATAATAGTTATGAATATAATGTCAACCAAACACTGGATATCCCAATGTTTGATAATAATCCTTGAAATAAAAAGGTGGTAATTATTGTACACTAATTTTGTTGCGTAAAAAGAATATCGATATCGACTATCTACTATGTGAGGTCACATCGCTAGGAATTTGTCGACCTGTCACTAAGAATGTAAAGTTCTGATAAAGTTATCTTTACCAAAATATGTCAAATGAAACAGCTATCAGTCCCTGAGAATTTTCTACTCCCGGCCGTCTTCGGTCATGTATGTTGATAATGATACCTGATAGATGGCAGTAATATTATAATTATAAATAATTATATGAATTACACAGACATAATGAACATGAACATCTATACTAATATTAAAAGAGGTAAATTTTGTGAGTTTGGGTGTTCGGGGCAATACCCGGTACTGCTGATCCGATTTTAAAAATTGTAATTAATAAATCAAAATTTTTTTTTTAAAATTAGGTTTATGGCTTGGCAGCTAGGCCTTTAAGCCAGATCTTAGATTTTATTGTAGTTTCTTCATTTTCTTAAGCCTATGTGTAGCACAGCTAAACTGTAGGTTATCAGCTAGTGCCATTCAACGGAGTTCTTGTGACAACTCAAAATTCCGCATTCGACTATACAGTTCACATTTCTCACAAAACACATAATTACTACCCAAAAACTATCAATATCCTACAACTATTGTTCATTTTAGAGTAATTTTACACATTTTTAGAAAACAAAACTGCACAGCGCAACATCTCCTTTCAGTTCCCGCCAAAAACTCCCCTCAATGTCAATCAAAGAAGTAAAAATGTTTGACACCTAGCGAAGTGGGCACAGGAACGCCTGTTAAATATGTCACAGCAATAACCTTCCACGTAAGAATTGCGCACATTCTCGTACGAGGCACTGCGAGTGCTTTCTGCGTTTATGAATTAATTAAAAGTTACAAACCTTAATTAAACCTTGTTACCTTGATATGTGTGCGTGCCCGCGTGTGTGCGTAGGTGCATGTGTATTTTTTAATTACTCCAGCAAAGTGGGCACGGTTCAGCTAGTTAAAATGAAATTGATATTTTAATTTTGGAACAGAAAAATTCTAAAATCAGTCATTTATAAGTAGGCATCATATAAATACTAGTCAGGGTTTCCAGATTGGGGAATTAATCCCAAAAAGTTTCGTTTAGAGTGACATTTTTATTTGGGGTAGGTATAAAATTTTGTCTCTGTGATATAACAATTTGAGCAAGACTTGGGAGAATTTTCAAAACTCCAATCTCCTCCAACTCAACTCCATCCACTTCGAATATCCGCGGAGAGCCTGATACCAGTCTTAGATGTATTTTGGTATCAATTTTGAAATCACAGATAATCTATGCCGATATCAATGGAGATTTTATTGATATCGGCATAGATTACTCCTTCTAAATATAAATAAAACTCAAGTTCCGATATTAAATTGAACTTAAAAAGCACTTTGCAAAACTGGAATAAAATTTTACAATTTTCCTAAATAAAAAAGTGTTACAAATGCATAAACTCAGCGACACCTGTTAAACTAACGGCCAAGTAAGTCCCAGTCGTGCTATCTGTCTTTGAAGGGTACAAAGAATAACAAAAAGTACGAAACTGTCGTAAAATCTATATAAAGGAAATTACACAGTCAATTCTGCACACATTTTATACCATTGACTGATGGTAGATTGATTTAAGTTCGTGGCCAGTTAGGTCTTAGGTCTTACTATTAATTCTCTCGCCTTACCGTTGATTGAATTTTGATTAATTCTATAGAGCTGTTGTCTTTTAACTGATAATAACGAAAATGAACAGTAGGTATGATATAGAAACCGGCTAGCAGTAAATCAATAACATTTAGAATGTTTGGCATTTTATGTTTGGAAATCATTACGCTTATTGGTTTATTTATATTTCTTTTTTAATTATGCCTTCGCAAAGTTATGACATTAGCCTCAGCCATTTAGATAGCTAGTAAGTTTTAGATACACAACAGTAGATGGCAGCTGGAGGGTACGAATCAACTCCGAAATAGAAAACTGTGTGGCCAAGCCCAACATAATTGGAGAGATATAGGCTAACCATCTGCAACCACTGGCTTGGTCACGTAGAACGGCAGACGGAGGAGATTCGAAGTGTGAATAAGCATTCTTGGGGCGACCAGCCAGCTGGTATCACCCATTGGACGTCTAAGTATCACTGGAAAGATATAGTGGAAACTGACCTGACGGGAACTTTAAGCCTATAACTGGCAAGACACTATTTAGGACAAAGGAAAGTAGCGTGCTCTCGTTTTCGGAAGCCAAGATTTGTTTTGGGTCGCTGAGCCAACTGAGTTAATTTTATTTAACAACAAAATTATGTGACACCTCTATATATTAACACTTAACAGTTAAAAATTTTCACGATAAGAATTAATAAAAAAAAAAAATCAATATCTCTACATATTCCGAAAAAGAAAATGCATTATGAAACAACATTCTCACCGCAAAAACTCCCGAGGTATTCAGTTTGTTTGTTGGCTTGTTTAACAAAAAATCCAATTTAAGTTTGCAGCGTGATTTGATGCGGTCTTGACCCTGTAATAAGCAAAACTGAAGTATATAATATTGTTGTACTTTTGTTAATGTCCCTCCATCTGGGGTAACGTTATTGTCAGTGACTGTGTCACGCATATTTAATGCGGGGTTAATGCCTTATTTCTGATGCGACATTGTTATTAATCGTTAAAGACATTAAACATTAACATATAACGTATGTAGATATACTAATGTTTTTAACACTATAAACGAGACACATTTGGCCACATCCACACATTATCCCAGATATGATTAACATGATCAGGTAACATGATAACCAATTCAGGCGGCATGTCGTAAGAGGCGACAAAAAACACACAGGCAGGTGGTAGTGTATTTGCTCGTCTGGATCTGGACCCCTGGTCTAGAGTATGCCGTCATAACAACATTGAGTTGTGTTCCGACATTAGTGGACAGGTTCCAGTCTCCCTATAGAGAGCAGCAGCGCATGTGTAGCACCTTTGGTGTTGCAAGTGTCTATAGGCAATGGTAGGTAACTGATTTCCATCATGTGGGCCGTCCGCCTGTCTTTTGAAGTCATGCAATAAATAAAAAAGTTGAAGCATTGACATAATAATTATAGATCCTAATTCTACGTAAAACACAAAAACAACATTTAAATTACAAATGTGCCACCAAATACGAATTTCGTTTACGTAGTAAAAAACTTTCTAAGAATACCGCCAAAATGTAATATTGTGCCAATATCCTGCACAACACCTCTACACATCCAGAATATTATATTACGTATACAGTTACGTGATTTTTGAGGTTCCGTTGGCTCTATTTTTGTAATGCGGTGCGCTATACGCTGGAAGAATGCGCCGCATGAGGACTCCAGCAATAAGATGTCATTGGTCGATATATTTGCTGTGCAGCGTAGTCAACCAGATACTGCACAGTGAGGCGAATTGGCTAGTGGTGACCTCCTTCTGCGATAGCGTTATGTCTTAGAAGGAAGCCGCCAAAATAATAAAGGAGGAAGATGAGGAGGCGAACCCCTGTCGGAGACACCGGAGAGCACGTAGCAGGCGCCGCGTTGCCCGATAACACAGTCACTTTTAACAGCCTAAAGTAAATTACATTATTACCCAATTCTAGACACTAGTATAATATATAGCAAATGATTATATTAATTTATGTCTCTGCAGACTACGGGCCATAAAAATGGCCCGGACTTTTGGAGGGCTTGCGTAGGACCATGGGAAGGCCATCACATAGAGGCCTCTTAGAAAAATTTAATCTAAATGTGGTGTGACACTGACCGGCGACTATCCCTATCTACACCATATAAAAATGCACCCAAAGACAAGCCCCGGTCAGTGTAGGACTATTGTAGGGAATGAGATCAAAAAGTACTGGGATTTTAGAATGAACTGTTAGTGGAACAACGCATCGGGGACTATGGCGTCTATCTGTCGCAATGTTCAAGGAACATGCAAAAATGGGCAGACGGTGACTCGCTACTCACTGCATGAGCCCCTAAAAATTCCATATAAGATCGACGAGGGGCGACATGGACGTGAGTGGCTAAAGGGCGTCGAGAGCTGGGATGCAGTTTTACCGAAGCTATGACGTTATACCATTTATCACTTCCCCCTTGAAGCTTGAGTCTTAGCTCTAGCGATCTCCACTCCGTGCCGGCCGGCTAAGGCAAACACGGAGGCGGGGGCCTTGCCTTGATCCCTTGGAATTAGGTCAAAAGTGTCGCTACTCACCTAAGGCTTCGCCACAAAGCCCCCCTGCGGGTACAAATATATATAAAAATGAATCATAGAAATGTATGTACGAGCATAACTTGAGAACGACTTTATCGATTTTGATGATATTTGTTTTGTGTGTTTGAATGGGTCCCGGGGTGGTTTAGACTCACAATTGGAACCGGTAGGTGGCGTTGAGATCAGGTTCTATAATTCTCCTAATCACCTGGAGCGATTTTGGTGATTTTGTTTTTGTGTCATGAAATAAAGTCTTTTAGGAATTCAGAAAATATGGTGGTACGAAGTTCGCCGGGTCAGCTAGTATATAATATTATTACAGTGTCATTTATCACTCGTTTCTTTTGACCACATTTGTTTATTATTTTTGTCGCAAACTTCCAATACGTTGGTTTCGCCCCTTGTGTTGCAAACATTTATAAGCAAAGGTACCCACTTTCTATGGTGGGCTGGCTGTTTGCCATCACCAGTATTTAAAAAAAATAGAAAGTTGTGTCTATCGCGGCACTTTTGCAATGCCATAATGAAATTGTTGATGCGTTGTCACCCTCAAGAAATTTATATGACGCGTTTCTTAAACAATATTGTAGCGCACAGAAAACACGTTCTTAGAATCTGTTATTTGGTCTACTTCTCTACCGCCAGAACATCACAACATTTTTCTGACAACGCACCTGTCTTTGTTTTGATAAACACAAGAAATTCGATTCTTCACAGTAAACATTCAAGTAAACTGATGGTTACTAAATATCTTTGGTCCTCACAAGTCTAAAACATACTGCTGATTTTATATACAGTATGATATATTGTATTTTTTTATAGTATATAAAGTATATTATTCATTATTTTTCGTTTATCCTGGGAATGTTTCATATTATTTATTGTCTTCACCGCCACTGTTGTCTTAATATTTTCCTTAGTTTAGGGGGTTACCTGGAAGAGATCGCTTTAAGCGATAAGGCCGCCCTTTGTTCAACATTTACTGTACCGAGTTTAAATTTTTTGGTGAACAATAAAGTGTTTTCATTCATTCATTCAAGCTGTGTCTTTTACGCCCACATAGTAAAGTTAATACTGTTGAAAAACAAAATGTGCTTTCCATTGAACTGCTGGATATCTTTAAGAAATTGATCTTTACGTCTTATTTCGCCGACATTGGATCTGTATTCCGCGGAAATTACAGTTCCCGGGAACAAAGGTATACGACGTGTAAATATCAGATTTCAATATATTCGGTTCGTTTAGTTTCACCCTTGTAACTTAGTGTTTTTTTTATTGTGTGAGTTCAGCAGACAGGCAGACGGCCCACTCGATGGAAAGCGGTTACCATCGCCTATGGACATTTGTAACACCAAGTAATGTGCTACTAATTTGCTGCCGCTCTCTAAAGAGAGACTGGATCCTGGCCACTATTGCCGGAACACAACTCAAGGTTCTTATGGCGGCATACTCTAGACTAGTCTAGATTAAGGGCGATAGTCATCCACCCGGGAAATACATTACAGTCTGGCTGTGGGTTGTGTTATCGCCTCTTACGACAGGCTGCCCCATGGCAGGAAATTGTATTCGTTTTCCGTTCCTGCACTGATATCACTTATTACGAGTCTATATTTGTCGCAAAATGTGTTAGCATTGCTTTAATTAAATTGTTTAAACATATTTAACGTGTTTACTTTTCTGATAAGTGAGCCACGTATGTATGTAACATTCACAATTTAAATTTTTTTATGAATTTGGCATGAATATTTCAACTTCAATGGAATTTTAGAAAGTCGTGGTAGCGTAATGGCTAGTGCACGCGTCTCAAACTCAAAGGGCGTGTTTTCGAATCCCGGCCGTAACACGTGCTAACAACGGTGAAGGAAAATATCGCAATGAAACCTGCGCATCGAGATAACCGATGTGTCAAACTTGCCAAGCCGCCTATACTGCTCCTAATATAGAAGGTCTGTGCCCAGCAGTGGAAGGTTTATGTGCTGCTATTTTACTTAGTAAAATTTTAATTTCTAAGCATGAATACGATTTTCGACTTTTAAATATTTATTTAAAGGGGTTACTTATACGTTGATTTTCGTACACTCTAAGTTTGTATGTTTAATAAGAAAAATGAATTCTGATATGGGATGCGACCTGATGGGAATGACCATATATGACCAGATCAGCCCATTCGACAGCGGAAACAGCCGAATCACTCCAGCGGCGGAAGATATAACCCTCAATAAAAGCTGTTAATTTGTCTTGTCGCCTATTCAGTCGCTTGGTTACCCTGCGATCCTTAGGCCACGAGCCTCTCCAGTGATCTACCTAAATAGATTATTGAATCTTCTGGTGATCTAAGAGCTGGTGCCTGACTCGAACAACGGATCAGTAAGGCAATCCAGCGAGGATATGCTAACAACCTCCTGGGCATCTTACCCATAGAAGATGATGACCTAGATTCAGTGTTCTACTTATAGTTTTAACAGATCACGGACAGAATACAATATAGTTAAGTTTCTTTATTGTATTAGTTTGTAATATTTAGTTTAAAATTATACAGATAAATAAAATTGAAGTGTCTGTTTTTAATGTCAAAGTAACATCTTTTTGCTAAATGCATATGAAAGTATAGATAGATAGATAGATAATACTGTTACATGCCGTCAAGGATAAACGCACAGCTGCCTGTCGTAAGCGCAGTTTATTGTCTTCCCGGATTTAGGAATTCTTTTATGTTTAGAATTTGTAATTAAGAAAAACATACTATTGTTTTCTTACTTGTTTTATGACCAACATTAGCGTTGAACTAATCCCTATTGTTATTGTTTTCGACTTGTTGGCCTTTCGCAGGAATAGGTAACCAGGTGTGCAAATTATTATTTCTCGGAAACTCAGTGCATGCGGCCATTTTTTTACTGTGTGGTTAGTATAAGACAGTGCCCGAATGGAGGGGTGGGCAGTCAAGCGACGACTACGAGACGAGTAAGACGTTTGTAGTACTATCGATTAGCGATATAGACGACGGACTTTGCGCGTGTTGAATTGCATTGAATCGTGCAGTGTGAACTGTTTGCATCCAGTTTTAGTTGTATTTGTTTTATACGTGTTTGTACAGTTCTAATAAATTCTATAGTAGTTCCAACGGCATTTTTAATTCGAGTCCTGTAGCTCGTAACAATACTTTAGTGCTCCTCAAAATAAGCAAACACCAAAACAAAATGCGTAATTACAATACTTATTGACAAAACAACAGGCGGCCTTATTTCTTCCAGGCAACCTACCTTAAAAGAATTTCTTAATTAATCTGGCGATATAGGTGAAGCAGAAAAAAGATAGGACTGTACAATTTATATATACCTACTTACACTAATTTATAATTTTAATACATACATAAATCCAGACACATTTATAGTATACCAATTCATACATATTGTTACATGTCGACAAAAAGTAAATGCACATCTGCCTGCCATAAACCGGTTTATTACCTTTCCCGTATTTACTTCTTTTGTTTAAATTGTGTTTAGAATCAGTAATTAAGAAAAACATTCTATTGTTATTGTATTTGTTTCATGGCCGTCATTAGGCAGATGTGTGGAATTAATTCTTGGTGTTATTGTTTTGCGTCGAGGCATAATTTGTACAAAATAAAAGAGATGCCCGAAGGGAAGGGTGAGGCAGTCAAGCGACGATCATGATACGAGCAAGACGTGTACATTCGATAAGCTATATAGTGACGGACTTTGCGCGTGTTATTTAATTGTGCATTACATTTGGACTTATTGCGTCCGGTTATATTTGTACCTATGTTATACGTGTTTGTATAGTTCTAATAAATTCTATAGTAATTCCAACGGTATTTTAATTCGAGTCCTGCAACTCGTAACAGTATATACAAAATAATCGAAATCTATATATTTCTTAACATTATATATGACAAGCATTTTATATTAACACATATTACAATAGTTAAATAAGTAAATGTTTAATATATTAGACATATTTATTTAAAGACAGATAGTATTTTCTAAGGGAGTTCCGAAATGTAGGTAATGTTTTGGCCTCCCTGACAGTAAGAGGCAACGCATTCCAGAGTTTGACAGCCTGCACTGTAAAAGAGTGTGTGCAGGTGTCAGGAGTCTACGATATGTAGTATCTTAGCGCAAATTTTGAGAAGTGGAGGGGTGAAGGAATAGTATATACGGTGCTTATATAAAAAATATCAATTTTTAAATTTTCTGTCTGTCTAGATGCTGGCTGGACCGATTTTAACGGGGCTTTCACTGGCCTATAGCTGATGTTATAAGGAGTAACTTATGCTACTTTTTTAGGGTTCCGCGAAAACAAATTCCACACGGACGAAGATGCGGCCACAACTAGTTTACAAATATAATGTAAATTGTACACCATAACAAAAACAATGTCAGTTTCTTTAGCTATACCACGCTCCACTTCTGTACCGGGTCCCTGAATCGATGTAGTGTAATCACCGGAAAATTGTCAAGCTCTCCAATAGTTTAAATATATCCATCCACTTGCCGGCTTAAAAAGTGGCTAATCAAGCACACCTTCTATAGCTTAAAGGAATTCAATGGAATATGAAGATTTGTGATGTTGGTGGTTCACCTGCATTAGTGTTAAATATTTAGGGTGTGGCCAAATGCGTATTATTTAAAGCGTCAAAAATAACGTCGTTAACTCATAGCTGCATTAGTGTATATATTGTTACGAGTTGCAGGACTCGAATTAAAATGCCGTTGGAATTATTATAGAGTTTATTAGAACTATACAAACACGTATAACACAGGTACAAATATAAACGAACACAACAAGTCCAAACGTAATGCAGAAGGTCGTAATTCAATAAAACACGCAAAGTCCATCACTTATTAGATTCCCGATTGTAGTACACACGCCTTGCTTCGCTCATGGTAATCGCTCGACTGCCATGTCCCTAAATCGGGGCATCGCTTTATACTGCACAGATGCAATATGTCTTCCCAGCCGCGTGGACCGAAGTTCCTGGAATCGTAATCCACACACCTGGCTAATTATGCCTGCAAGCGGGCATAAACGAGTACAATAGGCTGTTCTCCACAGTAACTAATAAATAAGTGAATAAAAGAAGACAATCATAAAAGGATTACAATTAGTTCAAATGCCGACGTTTAATAAAATGTGTTTTTATAGATACGCAGGTGGATTTTGTTTTCGCTGGAACTTAAGTTGTAACAATATATACGTTATCTATCAATAGGTAACGTCATTAACAATGTTGTATCTAAAATAATGCGTAAGACCCATAGCCATATCTGCGTGAAATGGCCCAAATGTTTAACTTTACCCAGATGAAGCTTCACTTTGATAAAACCCTAGTCCCTGTAAAATTCTTAATAGTATAATTCTTAATAATAATCGTAACGAGTAACATTAGTAAGTTACATATAAATGACTTAATCTATAATATTATACAATTCTAAAAATGCATTGTGTGTACACTGAAGCTATTTAAAAAAACAAGTGGAATGCACTATATAAACGATGGAGAACACGATGCATTTTTTTTAGATTTCTTGTCTGTTTGTTCGGGATTCACGTAAAAACTATTGGGCCGAATTCGATACGCTTTTCGCTGATCGGCAGCAAATTCTTAGACCTAAAATCTGCGATACATGTTATCCTTGGAATCCCTTGCAAATATTTAAATAAAAAAATAATCTGACTATTATAAAAAATACGAATTCCAATGTGATTTTTTCACTGATAGATAGCAAATTTTATGTAATATAAAAAAAGGGGAGATTTTTTTATCCCGGGAATCTCGCGGGAATTTTTCCGCAAGCGGTTTGTAGTTGTTCGGGTGCATGAAAATTTGCTTATTCCGATAAATTATACTATAACTCGCCGATACAACAGTCGAAAAGCAGTCAAAATTTAATACTCTACAACTCGGTATACAATCATAATCTTGTTCGCATTTAAATAATATGGGTTTACAATTAAAATGAGGAGTTTCAACGATAAGAAAGACAGTTGTAGACGCAAGGAGGAAATCAGAGACGAATTTGGGATTTAATAGTGTGGGTTGATCTCACTGTTTCATTACATTAACGACGGACAAATTCTAAAGAAATACTTCTTTAAAACACGAACCGTAGTAGCGTAGTGGTTGCGCACTCCTATCCCAAACTCAAAGGGCACGGTTTCGAATCCTGGCCGAAAAACATACACTCCTTAGGCAGTTTTTTGACTGAATGACTGGATATTTTTAAAATTGCTACGTGTTAACGCTGAAACATCGTGATAAAATACATCTCAAACCCGCCAACTCGTCTTCGACAAGCGTGGCGGGTATTTAGTTCATTTCCCTATAAATGGTAGGCTCGAGCCCAGCAATGGGCCGCGTGTGGACCTTATTATTATATTTATATAGTTTTATAAATACAACTATAAAATATAGAAATCAATTATTTACTGTACACTTATACAATAAAGAGATATGGTTTTGATAAAAGAAATACGCATAGAATATTTATTATTCTCGACAAGAAGATGTGAAAGGGGCCGGGTCGTTCATTTATAACATAATATGTGATAAATAACATGAAAAATAATAAAAAATAAAAACAATTTTTGGTGTACTAATAAAACTTTTTAATTTTATAGATCACTTCATAATATTGTCTTGGTAATAATATTTTGGCTTTGACATTACATTAATTAGTTATTAGAATACATAGTTCGGACGTAAGCATTAGTATCAAAAAATTAACAACGAATTTCACATAATTTTTAGCCTTCTGTAATTGCTTCATCTGGGATAAAGTTGTAGTTATTGAGCATTTCACGCAGATGCAGCGATGGGCTTAATGCTTTATTTGTGATGCCATATTGTTAGTAATTATTAATGACATTAAATATTGATAGATTCACTACTAAACTCGTCACTGTCTTCTATTAAACTTCTCTTCCAACCCTTTCCTATCGCACTTGTCGCTTCGTTGTCTTGAACTGAACTCAACTGCCCGGTAGGCGCGCCTTATGCTGCTTATATACCCGAAAGAATCTTCTGGAACCCATAATTTCGATTTTCTTTTCGTTATTCTTTTATTTACTGTCTGTCCCTTTCTAAACGTCTATCTATCTCTATATTTTCCTTCCTGAACCTTCTGTTCTAGAATTTTGTTCATCATCTATCCCTTTCTAAAATGAAAGAAAGAAAGGGTCTAAAATGTATCTGTCCTTGTCTTTTTCTTCCAGAGCCTTCTACATTTTTCTAAAGCTTCTTAAACCAACTAGATTGTCCCACCGTCAGTCGCCACAGTATGTACACTAATATCAATCAAATCAATAACTAGAACATTATCACCGGAGAAGCCCGAGCATTAAGCTCAAGATTTTTGGGCACTAACACCTAAACTAGACTAAGGGCCTAGTCGAATAAATTATAACCTGAGTGAATTGAAAAGAGAAACCATTCAACTGTTTCATTCAGGAAACTGGCATTTTTAATTTTTCCATGTTATACATTCTTTCTATGCGCTGCGGACAGAGAGCACCCCCGTGACCCGCCCGCCGGAGCACACCTACTCTCCGCGCCCCGCATACCGCTGACGCCCATAGCTCGCACAATTAGCAGCTAGGCGTCGGACGGAATGCGGGATATAAGCGGCCTTGGAGGTCAGAAAGACTTTGGCGCACTTACTTGCTCATTCATTTCACATTGCTCACATACAATAGCACCAATACGCAATCTCTGTAATTATTTCTTCTATGTATAGTTTAGTTGTAAATAATGCCAATAATAATAATCATACAGTCCAGTTCACATCTAGTTTTATTTTAAAAGAAGCAACTGCCACCATTACTATGAATAACATTTATCTGGTGATTGAAAAATCGGCCCTAAGCCTCTTTGATGTTAGACATTTTGTTTTAGTCCGTATTTATAAGTGGGGGTCCACCCCAGTCCAAATCCGGGCCTTAAAATGGTTAATATGCCTCCATTGCTAACCTCTATCTCGGATAACCGGTTATTTGAAATTTAAATCGTTCGCTCATCTAAATTGCTGACTCAAATGGTTTGCAACGTTACCCATTCACAATCAAAAATTAACCTTATAACTAAAGTAATAAGGTATATGTAGCATAATTAATTGGGTTATGTGATTAATTGATACACGAGTCGTGAACAGTTAAAGCTTCTGAATCGTTTTAAATTTCTGTTGGTTTCAGATTAAATATAATACAGTCAGTGATTATGCTTACGTAAAAGGTGACAACTATAGATAGATAATCAATCATTTATTCCACATATTACCAAACAGTACAAGTTTACAATAACTTTAGTAGGGTATACCAATAAATGGTCTTCCGATACGTTGTGTTGTGCTATGCACAATTTTTAACTTACTTTCCCCTTATTTCTGCAATCGGTTTTTTGCGTACAAGGGTGGGTGAGGCGTTACTCCATCTAGCGCAGCTCCCCTAGGAAGTCGATCAGCTTCTTAACATTGCCGAAGACTTCTTTGAGGCTACCTCTCCGTGTACAACTAAGACATGGGCGGCTGTTTCTTCTGCCTCTAAGCAAGCTCTGCATAAGGGGCTGTCATTGATACGTAAACTGACTGCACTAATAACCAGTCCTAGCCGGGATCGACTGAGCTTTAGAATAGTCCTGAAGAAACGCAAATTGCTTTAGGCCATTCTTAACATGCGGGAGCGTGAGCGGACGTCATTGCTCCGCTCCCGCCAAAGGAGCAATGAGAGCCGGGGGGGGATTAAAAGAAATCACTTTCAGATTAATGTAATACACAAAGTTACTTTTGATATTATAAACAATGTCTATGAATCTTTGAGTCTAATTTTAACTCATATTCAAACTTTGGCAAAGGAAATCTTCTAATCTTCCAAACGCATTATTTATGAAGCTACTTTATAAATTGGTAAAGATTTGAACAAATTCAGGTCCAAAAGTATATCAATAAATTTATATTTTAAACCAAACGGTCGTTATCTTAAAAAAAATTGTATACGGCTTAAAAACTCATCGACAAACGCTTCTGCTTTAAAAATCCACTTCAGGGCAATTCATTGAGTTTATTTGTATGTACAGATTGTCATGCATGTTTCCCATTGGGGTAGGTTAGGTTAGTCACAGTAGTGACGATAAATCTTCACCTGATTTTGATCTCATCATTCATACACATTTATTTAAAGTGCTTCGTACTTGACTATTCTATAATATATCTTCAAATTGATTACGGTGAGTACGACGCGGTCTACCGGCACTGATTCTACAAGTCACATTGCTGTCATATACTTAATTAGAATTATTAGTTTACTTGGCTGACCCGTGCCCACTTCGCTGGGCGTCATTAAAAAATTAAACACAATCAAATATAGCCTATGTCACTCAAGTTATTCCTGTAGCTTTATTCTGGTGAAAAAAATTTCAAAATCGGTGCAGTAGTTCAAGAGATTAATTCCTACAAAACACACAAACAAATTCATATACTTTACCGCTTTACAATATTAGTATAAGTATATACACTACGCGTAATTTAGAGGATAATAAGAATGCAATCGACTAAATTGTTGTTTAATGTTATTCAGACATATTGAAATAAATAATATGACGGTTCAGTGCCAAAAGTACTTATTTTGCGAATTTTCGCTCATTCAAAAATTTCTAAACTATTTCATAAAATCAGTGTCTATTATTGTGTATTTAAAAAATTAAACACTACTATATTTAAGTTTGAAACGCTGCGTCACCACAACTAAAACTCTCCCGTATGTTCCCATCAGAACTATTGAATGACAACTAGGTCACGGAGTGGCGATGTGACCTTTGCTTAAGGGTTAGTTCTGATGTCCATAAATTATCCCCAGGGAGTAATTTGACACGTAGCAAATTATTCAGGAGGGTAAGTGTCATAGTTCCCTTAATAAAGCTAGAACTTGGTATTTGTGTTGTATTCGAAGAATAAAATGACCTATATAACGTGCATGCTTACAGTTAAGACTGTGATTATTTGCTGTTAAAATAAGGTATCATAATAAGTTGGGGAAAAAGTCTTTTCGCATATAGTATGTATGAACTTGTAATAAGATCTCTTTGGTTATACCATTTGTATTTGGGTGGTTTTGGTATCATTAAAAAGTTTTAATTTTAAAGAAGACAATTTCAAATTCAAATTAGGAAAATGTGTGATTTTCATTTGTTTTTCTTATTGTTAAAATGAGTGAATCTAATGAAGAACTTCGATACATTTTAAAATTTTACGACAAAAAATATAAAAATGCAACACAAGCCTCGAAATAAATTTGTGATGTTTATGGACCTAATGCAGTATCTGTGAGAGTAGCGCACATTTAGTTTAAGCGTTTTAAATCCGGAAATTTTGATATCAAAGATGCACGTCGCTCTGGTCGCCCTGTTATGGACAAAATTGATGTCATTTTCGAAAAAGTGGAGCAAGATCGGCTTATTAGTAGTTAAGATGTAGCTGGAGAACTGGGAATTGACCACAAAATGGTTTTGGCGCATTTGAAAAAAGTTGGGTACACAAAAAAGCTCGATATTTGGGTACTTAATGAGCTCACTGAAAGAAACCTAATGAACCGTGTGTACTCATTTGTGATTCTTTATTACGACGTAATGAAACCGAACCATTTTTGAAGAAGCTGATAACTGGTGATGAAAAGTGGATCACGTACGACAAGAACGTGTGAAAAAGATCGTGGTCAAAGGCCGGTCAGGCTTCACAGATTGTGGCGAAACCCGGGTTAACTCGTAACAAGGTGATGCTGTGTGTATGGTGGGATTGGAAGGGCATTATTCGTTATGAGCTGTTACCGCCAGGCAGGATCATCGATTCTGAACTGTACTGCGAACAACTGATGAGATTAAAGCAAAAAATTGAGAGAAAGCGGCCGGAATTAATCAACAGAAAGGGTGTGGTTTTTCAGCATGATAACGCTAGACCTCACACATCTTTAGCCACTCAGCAAAAAATACGAGAGTTTGGCTGGGAGGTGTTAATGCATCCGCCGTATAGTCCTGACCTTGCACCTTCAGATTTTCACCTGTTTCGGTCTCTGCAGAATTCCTTAGGCAGTGTCAGGTTAACATCATGAGAGGACTGCCAAAACCACTTGTTGCAGTTTTTTGATCAGAAGCCCCAAAATTTTTATAGCAACGGGATCACGTCCCTACCTACAAGATGACAAAAAGTTATCCAACAAAATGACACCTACATACATTAGTCAAATGTAAATAAACTTTATAAAAAAACCTTTTGAATTTTTATATAAAATGCGAAGAAACTTTTTCCCCAACCTAATATGTTGTAAAGGTTTCTTTACTAAGACGCTTTTATTAGCTTAAATATGCTTAAAAAAACTCGAACTTAAATAGAAAGTAATTTTTAAGTATGAAGAGTTTGTTCACAAGAAAACGTCGATAGCAGCCGCCTACTTCTGTGAGATTGTGATGTCCGCGAAGGAGGTCGCGGAGCGGGGGAGAGACCAGACCACCACGCTCCCCTCCCACCAGAGCCAGCGGCAGTGGCGGAGGCTCGTCCACGACGACCTCTAGCCGCCGAAGGCTACTGCCGCGTGAGCGATCCCATCCGCGCCCCCCTCTCACTTCGAGGTGAGACCCGAGAGCTGGGCCACTCCAAATGGAGGGGGCAGCCCGTAAAGGGGCCGGCCTTCGTCCGTCCGGGTTGGAGGTGAATGTGCAAGCGAGCCCACAGCCCGGACAAGGGACGTTCGAGGATTGACCAGGGGTTTTAATGGGTATCCCCAACAGGGGTGTGGCAATAGCATTCCTGCGGAGATGCTACTGCAACCGCAATGCGGCAAAAATCCCACACACCGGCCGCGACTTTTCCCTCGATGTTCCTCAATAGGATATCTTCACTGGTAAAAAAAAGGGATGCGAAGAAAAATAATGTGTAGATTATAATAAATTAGACAATAAATATATTTTATAGGTACCTGTAGTCATTTGGGCAATATTAAATTTTTAATCAACTACCAAAATCATATTCCATCTCTAATAAATAATTGGGCTGTAATAGATATTTTATCAAATCTGACACGTTTATTTTAATGACTTTAAAACGTTTAATCAAGTGAAATAATTAACAGAATCAAATTGAAAATAAATTTAATACCCTTTTCAAAATTGCGAAGCTTGCTTGCCGGTGGTTTTTTAACATTTAAATAAAACGGCTTAGAGGTGAGCTTTGTAAAATGGGTAGCAAATTTTAACCGAATTCCAAGGGGAGTTGGATTTTGATCTAATTGTTTGTACATTTAAATAAGTAGTAATAATGACGCGAGTGATTTTCTCGTGAAGATTGCACTAAGTAATAAAATTTGCCGTTACAATAATAATAACAGCCCATAAACGTCCCCCTGCTAAGCTCAGGCCTTCAATTTATAAGGGAACACACAGTATACCCGCCACGCTTGTCCAAGGCGGATTGGCGGTTTCGACACATCGGTTATTTCGATATGCCGTTTTCAACACAATGGCTCCCTTTAACGTCACCACGTGCTATTTGTACCAGTATGTACATTGGGTCAGAAAACGATTGGCGGTTTTGACACAGCAGTTATTTCGATGTGCAGGTTTCAACACAATGTCTCCTTCAACGTCACCACATGCTATTTGTACCAGTATGCACATTGGTCACATAGTTGGTTAGCTAAGACTGCCTAAGTGGCGTATACTTTCCGGCCAGGATTCTGTTTTATCGCCTTCATCCTCCATCTTGAGACACGATAGAGGGTATTTTTTTCTGTTTTATTTATTTTTATTTTCTTTTAACACTACTACAGTAAGGGAAGGGGATTAGGTCTTTTTATTTATTTTCTTTTCTTTCCTTTTTTAAATTTTTATGTCTAATACAATGTGTTTTACACTAAGTCCTTATTGCTATTACATTTACTGTCCATTATATACTATATATATTTTTACTTACCGGTAGAGTCGGTGCCGGTAGACCGAGACATACTCACCATGATCAAATTGAAGATATTTTGAAGAAAGGTCAGATAAAAAGTAGTTTAAATAAGCGTGTATGTATGAAAATATTAATGAAAGTTGATGAAGCGAAGTGTTTGTCAGGACCGTAGCAGGTCGAGATTCATCGTCTCTGCCTACCCCAATGGGAAACAGGCGTGACTATATATATATATATATGTATGTATGTATGTATTTATTTTTACTATATTATTATTGTTTATTATTTTTATTTTAATATTTTTACGTTTTTGTACTTCAGTCTATTTTATTATTTTTTTCCGGCCAGGATTCGAGCCTACGCTCTTCAAGTTTGAAACGCGATTGATCTAACTACTTTTATTGCAAGTAATTTGCTCTTGGGACTGAAATAAGCAATAAAATTTGCCTTTAATAAAGGAAATTTAAAAGACTAGGTAATAACATGGTCTTGAATAGGAAGAGATCATGCGGTTTCATTGTGCTCGTGACAATGCAAGCATTTTTCCATTCATCTTTTGTAGGGCACTCGTTAATTAGGGTATCAACCACTGAAACATAGCTACTGATAGCAGGAGAGCTATTTTCAAAATGAATTTTCTGTTCAATATAAATTTTCTAGCAAAAAGAAATCGACTTCAGGAATAACTAAAAAGCAATAAATAATATTTTCTACAACATCTTGAAGTCTCATGACATTTTTTCTTGACAATTTTTGTTGAAAGTAATTTTTTACATTAGTATAGGTTCGAGTTTGTCTATCTCACATGAAATGGAGTGATGACACGGTCTAAGGTGGAGCGCGCTTACCTAAAAGATACCTATTTACTTATAATTTGAATACACCTAGATTGTATTTGTCATAAGATCAGACTCCGGTAAATTATTCCTTTCTTCAGCAGATATTCAGTAAAATTTATATATAATCACGTCTGTTACCCGTAGTGGTAAGGTAGGGACTATAGATCTCTACTTTGTACTATCTTTATATACATCTTTTGCTTCGTCTACTATCATTAATCTTTTCATACATACACGTTTTTGTTATAGGTGCTTTATACCTGACTGTTCTTCAAAAGTTGTAAGTAACACATTATTGTTATCAAGTTGTTTTGTTAGTTTTCTTTCATCTATTCTCTATACGCCCAAGCTACCTTAATTACTTTCAAAACAACAAAAGTCGAAAAATGAATGTTAAGCAAATCGTTATCATTTTTTAACTTTTTATGTTATTTTTATTTTTATTGCATGATTTCAGCAATTCACTTAAGTTCTGTCGAATGATACCCCACTCATCTATGAGCATTGAAAAAGTACTTCCTTATTTACATGTATGGTTACTATCAAGTTTTTCCGATTCAGCAACATTACTACACAAGAGCATTGTGTAGTGGCATTTAAAGAACACCAAGTTCCAAATTTCATCCATATAATATTTTTTGTGAGAAACAATTATAATATACAAGGACAGACAGGCGGATGAACAGATGGAAGTGACATTTACCAAAATGGCTACAGACCCCTAAAAACCATGTCACCAAAATGTTACAGCTTATATGATTGACTGCTAAAAGATGCTTTTATAAGGTAATAGGCACCTACTGGGTCCAATAGTGAATCTAAACTGTCCCGAGGTCCACTCAAACACACACAAAATTTCAAGAAAATCGGTGAAATCATTTTTTTGAGTAGCAATTGATTTTCTTTACGTCAAATTCAAATTCAAAAGTTTTCATTCAAAATAATTTCCATAGGAGAACACTTTTTGAAAATCATTCATGTAAGTCAAAATTTAAATCTACTTTCTATTCTATGTACACCACTTCGCAACGTGTTATCGCTCTTCAAAGAAGAAGAAGCAGCAAGAAATTCCTCAGTTTTATCCGGCGGTTTCGCTCGCGATATATAAAACCTAATTAAGTTTTTATATATTATGTAAAATAGAGCTAATTAATATTAATTAGTAGTATTATATAACAAGAAAAAGATTCTGTTCCGCTTAGCAAAGTTTACAGTATGCACAAAGCTAAAATCGTCATTGCTATGATGGATTTCAACGATTCAATTATTTGTCATACAAAAAAGCCATAACGCGGAGTTGGTAAAAATTTAGATGAATTTTCCGTTTGCTTTTCGCAGATGAGTTTTGTTTGTTTGTTTCAATGTGATTGAAGCCATAATTAAGTGTCAGATTTGGCAGTTTTATAGACTTTGATTGATTGTATTGTTTACCTTTTGAAATATTTCTATATAAACAGATTAATTTTTTAAATTAAAACCTGTACTTTTCACCAAATATTGATCCATGATTTTTGATCTCTCTTTTATGGTTGGGGCTTCATTTGCGTAATGTTAAGGATTTAGGCCGTTTCACACAGCTATGGCGATAGGTTTAATGCGTTATTTCGGAAGACGTTAAATATTGACATATAACGCTTTAAACCCACACTAATGTGGCTACGCATTAACTTATTTTTTCACGCTTTAAATAAGACGCATTCGAACACATTCTAAATCTTTAACATTAACGCAGGTGGAGCCCCAACATCAGAATCATTTTATTTTAAGTCCACTTCATAATATTCCAAATAAAATTTAAAACATTGCGTTCATTTGATTTTTTCGCTTAAACTTTTGAAAATGTATAACCGAAATTAGACGTGTTCATTTCTGTTTTTGAATTTGTATACAAATGAGACATAAAAAAATGGTATTCATTATTAAAAAAAGAGATCATAAGTGACTATCCCAATTTCGCTGAGGACTTACTCTTAAACCTCTTTCGTCGTCGTTTTCATTTTAGAACTATTCTTGCTTGTTTTTGTAAATATTTAAATGTACTTTCCATTGAATGTTCTATTTATTTTTGGGTTTTATAGACTTTTTTTTATTGTACTTTTAAAGAAATCTTTGTTCTTTCTTTCTTGTGTCTAAAATTTCATTGACTCTTTCGGGCTGACCGGACGACGACGAATGAAGAAAGGCGTTTGAGAGTAAGGGTGCTTTTCCATCAAAGATGTGCTATGCAGCTATGCTGCGAGCATGTAAAATCTGAGATACGAAACTATGTGACAATTTCTACTGATACTAAGCTATGTAGCGGAGTGAATAAGATGTACTATGAAAATGCGCCGGCGCATGCTAACTTTCGGTGACAAACGCGCGCTTACTGTGGGTAAACCGCTCTACACATAGCTACACCACGCGCGACCATCCATAGCATCCTTCCATATAAATACACGTAGCTTAGTTGAATCGTCATTTCTTCCGTGCAGGAACGGACAAAGAATACAATTTCCTGCGGCCGGGCGGCCTGTCGTAAGAGGCGACAAAACAACCCATAGCCAGGTAGTAGGGCATTTGCCCGCCTGGATGTCTATCACCACATATATGCCGCCATTACATAACCTTGAGTTGTGTTCCGGTATTTGTTGACTAGGTACCAATTACTCTTTAGAGAGCGGCATCACATTGGTAGCACCTTTGTTGCTACAAATATCTATAGGCGACAGTAACCGCTTTCCATTAGGTGGGCTGTTTGCCTGTCTCCTGGACTAATACAATAAAAAAAAACAATTTCAACCGTTGCTATGATATGTCGACCAATATATATCGTTGGTGGATATCAAACACATCCATAGGAACGTTGCATAGCACATCTCTGGCGGAAAGGCGCCCTTAGGCCTCTGTCCCATTTTCCGTACCCCTTCTCCCTGTGCCATATTCCTTATCCCATCTTCCTTATTCCATTCCTATTCCATTCCGATGGCAGCTTATGTGGTTGAGCGGGATAAGCCTTTGCCAGCCTACCTCACTGCAACGCAGAGGCTCCGGGTTCGATTCCTGGTATAGTAAATTTCGGAAAAGTATTTTCTTCGTTATTTACTATGGCCTGGGTGTCTGGGATCGGCCCCAGAGTCGTCCGTTGTATATTACCCATAACACAAGCGTAACTTGCTTAATTTGGGGATATACAATATGTGTGTTTGTCTGCCGATTATTATTGTTATTATTCCTTTGTTCCATCTCTTTTATCCCATTTCATCAAGGGGGATTGGATACGGGGGTCCCATCTCCTCTATCGGTGTTAAAAATGCATGTAGACGATGGTAACCATTGTCCATTAGGTGGGCCATCGGCCTATTTGCAATTAAATAAAAATAAAATTCTTCCACTATCAGGACATCAGGCGAAACATCATTTGATAACAAAAATGCTATTTGCGAATTTCAAAAAATTAATTAAACGTTACGTTCAACCTCGTCTGTGTGTTAAATTCATGTATTTATTAGAGCGGGAACAACTAGTGATGTGGCATTACTGTCGTGTTGGGATAAATTCTCGGGAATATTTTTTGACAAAACATAATAGATTAATCAAATACTCCTTTATTAAAACGACACAAAATAAACTATTAGTACCACAGAGATGTTACAAAAATAAAAATTATGTGAAGAGGGATTAAAAAAATTAGAAAAAACGTAACATAATATAAGTACATATATGTATACATGTATATAGTCGTACAGTATATAACAAAATGAAAAATAAAATAGGCATTTTCTTGTAAATTAAACGTTTTATTGGAAAGAAAGATATTAATGATGTAGATAATGTACAAAAAGCTTAAAAACAATTAGGTTAGAACGCCAGCGCATTGGTGCTACAAATGTCCATAGGCGATGGTATGGGCTTTCCACCCGTCTGCCTGTCTACTAAACTCATGCAATGAAAAACACATAGTCGAACGGACGGATACATTATCAAGGTTCCGTTTTCAAAAACAACTACAGGTTGCTAAAAAAAATGTAGCAAACGCCACTATAACTTCAAAATTCAAATGTAAAAGTCAACGTGACACACTAGAAGAACGTTACATAAATTTTCGAAGGTACATTTGAATACCGTCTTTAAGTGACTACTTGTAATTTTACAATAAATAAATTAGTTATTCTCAAGTAATTAGCGCCTATGATTTCCTACAGCGAAATCTGGAAGCTCAGACATAATATATCATGGGATTCACGGTGTAATATCCCAGCACTATTGTGGCCGTCGTAATTGGTCTGGGTCAGTCCGCTGTGAGCGCTAAAGGGTTAATTTAACGCTGGCTGCCCAGGACACAGCCCCGGCGATTGCTGCCCCGTCACACCTCCCGTCAATGACAAGATTGACAGTTGAAAACATTCAGTTTAAAAACCTACTTCAAAAGTAACTAAATAAGAAATATTTTCTACAACATCTTGAAGTCGGTGCCAAATGAAACATAAAAAACAACTATTCTGCAAAATTCACTTTGAAGTCAGTTTTGTTTTTGTTAAAAAAATATTTTCAATTTTTAGTTGTTGCTTGAATAGCTTTAAATATAATATTTGAAGCGCCTGTAGAAATTGTGCTACTAAGACGCGTATACAAGTATTGCTTTTCGTAGAGTGTAGGCGCTCGGTGCTCTTCAAAAAGAATTGCTTTTTATTTTCCTAGAGCCACTCATCAGAACCTTACTTAGTGACAATGGAACCACCTCAGTAGAATACACTTCCGAATAATGTTTTTTTTTTAAAACGGTACATAATTAGCGGAGTAATCGCATAACAAACATACAATCGAATTGAGAACCTCCCCCTTTCGGAAGTTGGTTAAAAAAATAATGTATATGGATGCGGTATTTGTTATTTATTATTTCAAATAATTTATCTTTTATATAAGCGAATAAAGAAAAATACAATTATTTAATTGTATTTTTCTTTAAACAAACCTGTGTAAATACACAAGCGCACTCGGATTTGTTCGGGAAGTTTCGGCGTATTTTTGGTACTGGACTCAAAAAAATATTTTTAGATTGTTGTAGCTTTTTAGTTATAGCAAAAAAATATTTACAAAACATATATATCACGATCTTTCTATTGATTAAAAAAAAATTTATAGGTGTTAACTGACACCAAAGAGGGACTTATATTGCACCCCGAAAAGGCAAGCAAATGCGATTTTAGATAGATATATAAAATTTTGCTTTAAAAACAATACGTTTTACAACTATAGAGAAAGAGAGAGAGATAACACTTTATTGCACACCGAAATATACAATTACAAAAACAGACCATATGTACAATATTTTCTAGGCAGTACAATAGGCGGCCTTATCGCTCAAAGCGATCTCTTTCAGGCAACCTAAATGAAATAAATTTGAATCAGGCGATATAGGTGGTGCAGGATAAAGGCAATAGATACATAAATACTCAAACTAATTTAAGAAATAAATATACAAATACATAGTCATATATATACAATAACTATAGTTAATTTTAAATATGAACGTGTTTTTAAAAAATAAAAGTGCAAACCAAAAGATCACTTCAAATTTCGTCCAAAAATACAAAAATCAGATTCATATTGAGTTCTTGGCATTGTTGTAAGATGTCACGTGCAGCCACCGGATGACCATTTCAAGCAGGTCGAGAGGTTCAAAAGATTTACATTGCAAAAAGTTTAGTCGATAAATTTGTATTGAATTTATTTATTTAATTTACCAACAATTAAATGGATTAATCTAGCTAGCTATACTATAATAAATCTGTAAATAGTTCGAGTTTGTACAATGCGTTTAAAAATGTGAAAAAACATCAAGAGGGATAATTCGGACCAGGAGATACTAGAAGTGCAACATTTAGAATTTTTGTCTCTATGTCTGTCTGTTAGAGCATCACATAAGGAAATTGTATTAAAATTTTAAAAATTCTCAGGCTAAGCAAGCTACGCTGGTGTATGGGTAATATACAACGGACCCCTCTGGGGCCGATGCCAAACACTCAGACCATAGTGAATAAAGAAATGTTCGTTTCACAAAAGTTTGTTACCATACCAGAAATCGAACTCCAAGCGTCTGCGTTCCGGTGAACTCGGTTTCTCATCAGGTCTTCAGCTTCTTTAGGTGGAGTTGGTTGGGGTGTCGAGATAAAAAAATCTCGTTGCTTCAGCTTCATCTCGGAGGACATGACGTGGTCTTGGTACCCAGGAGGCTCTAGATGGCCAATCTGTGGCTTCCAGAGACCTTCGCGGACTTCCCGTAGCCTGCATCAGCGGCTTGGTCTTCCAGTCTGTGGCGTCCGATGCCCATCGATGCCTTTTGTTTTGGCCATCAGTTACTTCTATTAGCCTCACTGCGGCTTTGGGGCGCTTGAAACCTCTCTTCGTCGGACTCCTCTGAGCATAGATCACTGGGGAGTGAATTTGGCCGGCAAAGGCTTAGCCCGCTCAACCACAGGCCGTCATCATAAAATATCACGAAGTAACGCAATATCCAAATCGATTTGGCAAAATGGTTAAGGTACAAAAGTCACGAAATACGAAGAAATATCATGTAAGTAATTCAGTTCTCAAATAAATTTGCCAAAACGGTAAAATTAGGATACCTACTAAAGTCACGAAATACGAATACATCACGATGAAATGAATAAGGATATTCGGAAAAACAATTTCATTTAAGAAATTTTCCATAAACATTCCGGTCAAACGCCATCTGGCTAATCACAATGTAATACATAGAAATTTTGTTAAGCTAAGTACACATTGAGCCGACTAAGGTCAACTAACATTTGCCGGAATGCGTGGCGGTAATGCTGGTATTAAACGAATCAACTTGGTTGAAAAGCACAAACCTGAAAGGACATAACGGTATTCAATGATATTGAATGATTCAAGTTCATTTTTTATAGATCACTTTGGTTGATTCCGCAAATTGAAAGACAGAAATTATCAGTTTTATATCGGATTATTAATATTTAATAATAACAGCCCACACCACTCCATTGCTGAGCTCGAGCCTTTCTACCTTTTGGGAAAACCGACGTTATATACGCCACACTTTTCTAACGCAGATAGGCGGCGAATTTGACACATCCGTTATCTCTATGTGCAGGTTTCATCGCAGTCAACGTTTTTACGTGGCAATTGTAACAATATATTATACAAAAAACTGTATAATTGCCGGTTCCCATATCTTAAGATTAATTCACTTGCCTTAACAACAGTTGAATTCGGACATTACTTGTAAAATTAACGGTCGGTAAGATTTAGGTACCGCCCATAAGTGGTGCATGCCTCCCGGACTGGATTCGAACCCACGTAACATTAGCATAGCGGTATTATTAAAGTAATCTAAGCATTCGACACTATCTGATGAAAACAAAACATATAGCCAACGAAAGCCAACAAAGATCGTTCGTTGGCTTAAGTTGGCTCTGTGTTTACGTGGCTTAATAAAATAAAGGGAAATCGTGTTTGGGAACATCAAAACTCGAATTTATCTCCTACGGGCAGCTGTCACGGTGTTTTTTAAGTGAACGCTGTTGTTTTGTTTGTCAAAAGCGTGATTTAATTTAAGGGGTCAAAATTTAGAGGTCAATTTTTTTAAATGAAATTATATATTTTGTATAATATTTGTAAAGAAAATGTAAACAATTTGGAAATAAATACTTACTTCCAAATATATACACTTGATAATAATTCTTTTCAATTTCATAATTAAATCATGAAGAAGAAGACTCAGTTTCAAATTATTTAATTATTAGCGGTCTCAGCAGACCTAGCCCTGAAAAAAATAAATCTAAACCTGATTCCATCGCCACCTACCGGGTCAAATTGTGAATTAGCCATCCCTGGACCCACTCAAACTCACATAAAAATTTATCAAAATCGTAGAACCTGATTCCAGTGAGAAGTATTTTATATAGATTGATGGGTTACATTATTGAAGTTTTAGTAGGGATCCCTAATTTTATATAGCCTATAAGGCCTATATTAATCAGGGATAATATAGTATTCGAATAGTGAAAGTGAATTTTTTAAATCGTTTCAGTAGTTTTTGAGTTTATTCCTTACAAAAATACAAATCTTTCCTCTTTATAATATTAGTATAGATGAAAACGTATAGAAAAGCTCTAAGTACCAAACACAAGAACATAAAAACCTGTTTGTACAAGATAAAGGTGCTTCCAAATTTCCTATTTAGTCTTAAGAGGTAAGAACAGGTAATAATTATCAAACAGGTGTTTGAAATCATCTGAATAACAATTTGAAGTTTAATTTCAGTACCTACACTTAATACAAAGTTTCGTGGAACATTCGAAGATTTATGAGGAAGTGGTCTGAGTTTTAGCGATTTCCACAGCCTAAAAACAATGGAAAGAATTAATGTAATATGTCTTTTAAAATTGCTGGAGTACCTGATGAAAAGTGATTACTGTCGCTTTTGGACATTTCCAACAACAAAGTTGTTAGTAATGGTGACAACGTTTGAAAGTCTCTCTGGTTGAGTGGGCTAAACCTTTGCCGACCTATCTCACTGCAGCGCAGAGGCTTCGGATTCGATTACAAGCATGGTAAGTTTCATAAATGATCTTTCCGTTATCTGGGTGTCTGGGATCGACCCCAGAGTGCCGGTTGTTTATAGATTATTTTAATTTTATTTTCTATTCTTAATCATGTTTCGATCTTTTTATTACATTACTTTTAAATTGTCTATCATGCAGTCAGATTTTTGATTTTTCAAAGTAATAATGTTTTTGCTACACTTCCGAAAAGTACTATTTTACAACAAGAACAATACTCTAGAGACAACATTTGGATGGACAAGACCTTAACACTTCAAAACACCTAGACGGCTAAAAAAAAAATATTTTCCCAATAATAGGTGGCAACCCCAAATATAAGTATAATCAACTATCATTTTAATATTATTAAGTATTGGCTGAATGCAGTAAATTAAAAAGATTATAAAATAATATGTCCTTTAACAGACTTGTGAAGGAGCACTATCTAACTGTATAACGTGTTTATTGTTTGTTTTGTATGTACGTATATATTTTTATAACTATAATATAAAATAATATACCTATGTATAATAATTATGTTGTCTTATTATTAGTATCTATTTCAACTGCACGCCAACGCTATCTTTGCAATTAGATCTTGTCCACCCAAAGGTTGCCTGGAAGAGATTGCTTTAACCAATAAGGCCGCCCATTGTATACCTTTTAGTATTTAAGCTTATTGTGTATTTTTTCTCTGTAGTGATGGTGTACAATAAAGAGTATTTATTGTATTGTATGTTTTCCTACTTAAATTAAAATTAGTGTACATCCCCGCTGACAGTTAAGCCCATTCCCACAAGAGCCCCAAAATCATCTCGGAACCGCATTGCCATTTGTCACGCGACATCTGGCCGACACCAGTTCGCGACGGTAGCAGCACTAGGTGTTGAACGACAAAATGGCTGACACTCGAACCCGGTTCGAACTAGTTCCAACTGCTTACACCCGTCGCCTTTTTTATCGCTTGTAAAAGCGATTGTAACTGATTCTTGATAGCTTTGCTTTTCCTGCTCCGAACTGTAACAGTCCAAGTCGGAAAAGAACGGTCGTAATGTCTGAGACGGACTTTACCCTTTGTAGGCTGTACAAAAGGGAATAACAGTTATAAATACATGCTTAGGAATAAATAATCTACATATTAATACGTGAAGCAGGGACATAGAAAAACTTTGTACCCCTTTTTACGAAATTTGCGCGGACGGAGAAGTATGAAATTTCGCACACTTATAGTTTATTTAAAGAGGGAGTGCAGAATGCTAATATTTTTTTAATTATACATAAAAAATACATTAAATTAAAAAAAAAACATTACACACTACCATGTATTTGACACACACACGCATATATACTCTTTTGTTTATTGTTAAAGTGACATTAACAGTGCAGTCATGGCGATATCTGTGATTATAGTAGTCTTTAACAACAGAACCTTAATAATGTTCAAACTTAAAATTTAAATTAATTATTGTGGACCACTAGTAAAAATAAATAAATCGAATCAGTTTGAAAAGATAACTGCGATTGTAACAGGTACAGGTCTGTAATTGTAAGATAATTCAGATATTTTTGTTTAAAATTATCAGTACCGTAGAATTGCATATGTAACATAATTTTTAATTTATTTGCACTTTAATTACGACTTCTTAGAAATACGTAGTAAATTTAAAATTGTAAAATCCACTATTCGTATTATATTGTTACGAGTCGCAAGACTCGAACTAGAATGCCGTTAGAATGACTATAGAGTTTATTAGAACTATACAAACACGTATAACACAGGCACAAATATAACTGAACACAACAAGTCCAAACGTAATGCAGAATATCGTAATTCAATAACACGCGCAAAGTCCGTCACTAAATAGATTACCGAGTGTACACAAGACTTGCTTCGCTCGTGGTTATCGCTCGACTGCCTTATCCCTCCATTGGGGCCTTGTTTTATACTGCACAGGCCAGCCGCGTCGACCGAATTTCAGAGAATCAGTTTATACTTTTAAACCCGAGACACCTGGCAGTGATCACAATACAACAATAGGCTGTAAAAGATTACAATACATAATGGGTTGTTTTTTTAATCACAAATTTTACACACAAAGTAAACAAAAGAAGTCCGAATGCCGAAAAGGTAATAAAATGTGTTTCTACAGGTAGACAGATGTGAATTTGTCTTTGTCGGTACCTAGGTCGTAACAATATTATGACGCCAAAGACATTCAGATTATCAATAAACGCGCATATATTTACTAAGTGCTATAGAGTTTACAAAAATTATAACGTGCTCCAAAATGGTGGTGTTAAATCATAAGATTTTTTTTAAGGAAGTCATTTTGTCGATGTTACAAATTTTACGATTATCTATTTACAAATATTTAATTAAAGTTCAAGTTAATACATGCATATTTCCAGTGTAAGATTAAAGGATTCAATGTAACTCATAAACTGTGCCGAGTGTAAAAACTTCGTGAGTTGGGTTTAGAAAATCGCCCGCCCAGCTTAGTATACTGAATAAATCTTCAATTAAATTAACTTATAATAGTGTTACGAGTTGCGGGACTCGAATTAAAATGCCGTTGGAATTATTAAAGAGTTTATTAGAACTATACAAACACGTATAACACAGGTACAAATATAACCGAACACAACAAATCCAAACATAATTCAGAAGGTCGTAATTCAGTAAAACGCGCAAAGTCCGTCATTATTAGATTCCCGAATGTACACACGTCACGCCTTGGTCGTAGTTGTCGCTCAACTGACCCTCTCTCTCAATCAGGCCATTGTTTTACACTGCACAAATGCAAAATGTGCCCGCCCGACAAGGTCGACACAGTTTCCTCGAATTAGCTTGTAATCGTAATCCGTAATACCTGGCTAATGATACTAATGAGCGAGTACAATAGAACAATGGACTGTTCTCCACAATAACTTAGAAACGTATGAACAAAAGTAGACGATCATAAAAGGATTACAACTAGTTCAAATGCCGACAGGTAGTAAAATGTGCTTTTACAGACTGTACGTGGAATTGGTTTTTTGTCGGAGTCTAAGTTATAACAATAGAAATAAAACTAGAGAAAAACTATCAGTGCAATTTATTTTTGCTTGCCTTATTCTAAACGTACAAAATTTTATAACAAAGATTTTATTCTTAGTTTTGTCACAATACGCAAAGAGCCCGCGTAGGAAGTAACATTTTTATTTTTTCCTATTTGAATGGTTTCGGGGCGTTCAATAAACGCCACAAAATTACAGTAATCCTTGTCACCAAACTAATCTTCAGAGTATAAATAACCAATTCGTAAGCATTATACAGATAAAAACTGAAAACAACACAAACTGACAACGCATTTGCCAATTCAATGACTATTTAGCATTCATTGCGTTTTTTATAGCGGCTTAAAGAATTTAATAGCAATATTCAACAGCGATGTAAAACATTGCCTTAAAGAAATAGCTAGGTGTTAACAAGAATTGTCAACACCGCTGGCCTTTAAATATATCAGAATGTCACGCGACGCTGTCTTATCCTAAACGTTTCGTGTCTAATTGTATTATATCATAAATTAATGACGATAAGGTTCAATTTAGATTGAAATAATTATCACGTTGAGTAATTCATCCAATAAAATATATCTAAATAGTGGCAGCCGGTAATATTGACAAATTAATGTGATATGAAAAAACGCGAAAATAGGTAGTTAATGATTAAAAGTCTTATTCATAATGAGTTAGAGTAAGTTTGAGGGCTTCTTTAAGAATAAACAATATTTTATAATTTAAACAATACTTCAAACTTACTCTAACTCACTATGACTAAGACCAAATAGCTTTATTGAATTTATTACCTACTAAGTGTGTATGAAAATAGAATCAAAAAACAAGTGTGTGTATGACAGCATTGTGAATGGTAGACTTGGTGCCAATAGAGCGCGACGAACACATCATGATCAAATAGCAGAAGTGTTAAAAAGATGTCAGGTAAAGGCATCTCAAATAAACGTACATGAATGAAGAGGTCAAAGAAAGTAGATGAAGCGAAAGTTGTTTGTCAGGATCGTTGCAAGTGGATATCCATAGTCTCTGCCTAGCTCCATAGGAAACAAGCGTGATAATATATATGTGTGTATGTATGAGTATATTTTTTTATTGTACATAAATGCCCCTCCCTCTCCACCTGCGTTAGTTTTAGTAACTGTGTCCAAATTCGTCTTATTAATAACGTTATGAAATAATACGTTAACGATTAGGTGCATTAGTGTATATACATCTTTCAATGTTTAACGTCATTAAGAATGTCACATCTCATATAATGCACTTTGGCTACGTCTGCATTATGTTTTTATTAATGCGCTAGTTAAAGCATTACGACGCAGTTATAGCAGAGGAATAACAGTGTGAAGGAGTCGCTATGTTGTAAAACCTCATTATGCTAATGCTAATGTTATGGACTATTTGTAGAATATAAAATATAAAATGAGTTCAATAAAAAACGTCGAAGCGATAGCCACAATGTCTTCATTCAAAGGTTTTTCAACAATTTTTTATATAAACCAATAGGGGAGATAATCTTTCACTTTTGAATTATGAGGTGGAAAGTTCTCAAAAATGAATCAATCAAAAATGTTTGGGGTAGGTATAAAATTTTCTCTCTGTGGTGTAAAAACTCGATTCAAGTACTAATCCGTAACTAATAATAACGACGGTCAGAATGACATGTTACTTCTGAACAAATTGTGGAATTTCCAAAACACAATATGGACCTAGGTCAGGGGTGGCAAATCTTTATGTATCAACGTGCCATTTTTTCTAAAGAAATGCTTATTGACCCCATACACGTGCCAGCAAATAATTGTGACTTCATGATTATCTATATATACATATAATAAAACTGTAGAGGTCGAATTTCTGTACAATGAAAAAAAATGCTAAAATCCGAGTCAGAGGGATGTAAGAAGTGAAATAGAACTAATTTAGATTTTTTTCGATTTTTTTGTTTCTCTGTTTATCTGTCTGTTTGTACCGGCTAATCTCCGAAACGACTGGACCGATTTAAATGAAATTTTGTATAGTGGAAGCTTATATCCCTGGTCAACATATAGAATACTTTTGATCCCGAAAAATTAAAGAGTTTCCGTGGGATAGTTACTAAAACTATCTACGCGGACGAAGTCGCGGGCAGAAGCTAGTTTTTATATAATAAAAATACTAATAAAGTCGTGATAGCGTAATGGCTAGCGCACGCGTCCCAAACTCTTAGGGAGTGGGTTCGATCCTGGCCGGAACTCATGCACCACTTAGGCAGTTTTCTGACCTAATGTGCATATTGTTACAATTACCACGTGCTAACAACGGTGAAGGAAAACATCGTGATGCAACCTGCATATTGAGATAACCGATGTGTTAAACCTGCCAAGCCGCCTTGGACAAGCGTGGAGGGTATACTGTCTGTTTCCCTACAACCTACTGTTATTCATAATAAAAATACTATTGATCTCGCTCACGAGGTTACTGCCACGTGGAACTTGGAGTCTACAATTATACTACCGATAGCGGTGTCCGTGAATGGTTTAATAGCGAAGAGCCTTGACCGCCACCTGGAAAGGGTCTCGCTCGATTTACGGCTGAAAGAATGGGCACAGAAGGCAGCTCTACTGCATACGGCACGCGTTATGGGGAGGTTCCTGTCTCTGGAGCCTTAACCACCGGTAGCTTGGACCCTACGCCCCTCTGCGGGATGAGACCAGTTTTTTTTTGCATTAAAAACAATATTTGTATGTTATTTTATAAAACGTTTACTTTAAAAGTAAAAGTATGTATTAGTTAGCATTTTCGTATGAAGTAATGTATGTTTTATAAAAATGTAAAGTAAATTAGTTAATAAATATAACTTAAGACTATTTACTAAATTACAATAAATGTTTTTTCAGTTATACACGTAATTCAAATTAAAGTAACATAAATATGACTTCTGTGGTTGCAGATTAGATGACAAATAATTTGTATTAATTAGGACTGTAAGCTGTTACTTTTGGCAGAATACATGCTCAACTGGAGCCATCTGTCAAACGGTCTCCTCGGCATTCGTTCGTAATATAATATTTTATTGTAAACTTTGTGATCAGTACCATGCCCAAAATATTGTGTCGCGTGCCATTGATTCGCCACCACTGCCCTAGGTATTCGGTGCCTTTTTTATTTTTCATACCCAAATAACAAATATTAAAAGTTGGTTATAGCCTTTTGTCTAGGTTTAGAATTTATTCTAACGTATCGTAGGTAGACCCATTTACAGGTCATACAACCCCATTTTCGTCTGTAACAACGTACTCATATTGCTACAAGCTTTTATACATCATTCTATTTCGTTGGTAAAAGTATACTCCATTCTCATTTCGTCTAGCTAACAGTCTTAGCGCCGTCGCTTCATCTTAATATGCTAATGGCACGCCTTTGAGACGAACACGATGGGTGGTTCCATATAGAAAAGTGAAGTTGTTATGTCTTGCCACAGTGTAGTGCAAAGATAGAGGGAGAAGGTAGTGCAGGCGACCATAGTGCACCGTCGCGTTATTGGCGTTCGGGGACTTTGTCGTTTAGCATATCTCCCTCGCCCATGATTCCGTCGCAGAGAGCCGCTGTATACGGGGGTAACCGTGGACCTTTACTTCTGCTGATGAAGTGGCACGCCCTGCTCCTTGGGGTTATACCAAGCTTGCAGACTAGCGAGGGACAAGACCGTGCAGGCAGTTTTCGACTGTCGTCTATTTAATTAGACGAGTGTTCGAAGACAATGTTTTGTATCCAGTTTCCCATTAGCCGTGGTAGAGGGCTCTGCTTCCCAGGGTTTATAGTACGTTAGACATCCCTGACATTCTAAATATATGCTCTCATAGGGATCCAGGGAGGTTTAGTGGGTAGTTTGCTCTGCCTCCTCCTTTAATATCGTACAAAAAAAAATCATGTACAATCCTATTAAATCTAATTATGGCAACATTTTTATTATAATTATTAATATTTACATTATTTTTGCGTATGTGGTGGGTGTGTAAAATTTCTAACAACATTCAACCGCTCATTTTAATATAAATACTATTTACTATTTATTGAGGTTACGCTACGACCCACGAATTTATTTATGAGTTTGATAAATATCCTAGATTAATGAGGACAGTAGTACGATGACTGGTACCTAGGATATACCTAATCATTTTTTTAGCTTTAGTACAATATCTACATCATTAATTATCTTTCTTTTCAAGAAAACCTTTTACCTTAAAAATAATTTACCTATTATATTTTCAAGTTTATAGATTTTTTTTACTGTTTTACTAGTAAAGCCCTAATATTTGATACCCATATTGATGGAGTTGTAAAATATTATGTAATGAGTCATTTTGTTGGCGGCCATATTAGATCCACATTGAAGGGGTTTTGAAAAAAAGATGTAAAGGCGGCGGCCATCTTAGATTTACAATGATACTGAATATATTCAATTGTATTGTCATCAGAACTAAAGATGTGTAAGATCAATCTCTCAACAGAAATAGGGTAAAATTACAATTCCTAATTTGACCCAAAAAAACAACAAACAGGTCAAGCTAAATAAAACTGTTTATTTTTTTGTGACATACATAGAATGCCAGACAAAGGAATAAATAAACATAAGAAAATTATTGGGATGTCGAATCTGAAGGATTCAAAATACATGTATGCCAGATGGTGTACCACGTCACAGAGGGGTTAAAGATAGGCTTTGCTCGCATCCTTGCAAATGAGCCCTATAGCAAAAAAGCATCGTGTGCATGGCATGCATGATATATTATCAACTACTGTTTATTCCAAATTTATTCATATGCGACTTGTTATAATTATATGAATATGGGACTGTGGACGCTATTTATTTTAATTGAGATTTTGACATGTTATAATATTTTGATTAATTGTATAAATAACTAGCTTCTGCCCGCGACTTCGTCCGCGTGGAATAGTTAAAAAAATTAAGTTAAAAAATACCCCCGATTTTGAAACATTCTTCATTGGTGCTTATTTATTTATTTATTGACAAAACCAACAGCGAATACACAAATATAATAAAAAATCGTTTACATTAAAAAGTAAGGCCAATAACAGGTTTTCCTTATAAACTACAAATTTAGTAACAAATTGAAAAAGCAAATGTTAATTTGAAATTAAAGAAATAAATTCGGGTTGTGTTATGTAAAATTCTGCAAGTCATTAATAATGTTACTTTTAAATTTGTATTTGGAGGACGCAAACAGATCAAAATTACAAAATTTAGTATTATAAGTACAAGCCATACGAGAAAACAAAGAATTTTGACAGTAGTTGGTAGAATTACAAGGAACATTCAGCAAGGATGTGTGACGAGTGCGGTATCTGGGTACATTATATGCCAATTTCGAGACGAGCTCGTGCTTCGCTCCTATTGGTCTTAGCGTGATAATATATAGCCTATATCCTTCGTCGATAAATGGGCTATCTAGCACTGAAAGAATTTTTCAAATCAGACCCGTAGTTCTCTAGATTAGCGCGTTCAAGCAAACAAACAAACTCTTCAGCTTTATATGTTATTATAAGATGAAGCACTATTGTAATTAATTGTACAATCTAAATTTGTACACTAATCGGGCAAAAACATGTGTACTATCTGTTTATGTATATATTTGTACATTTAATGCTTAAATTAGTTTGAGTAATCTATGTATCTATTACCTTTTTCCTGCACCACCTACATCACCTGATTCAAATTTCTTTGATTTAGGCTGCCTGGAAGAAGGTCGCCTATTGTATTGCCTAGAAAATTTTGTAAATATGGTCATTTTGTAAATGTATATTTTGGTGTGGAATATGGTGTTATCTCTCTCTATATATTTACTGTAACACCTTTTAAACCATGTTTTATGCAAATAAGTCAATTTGAATAGTTAATCAAATTGGCAAACAGAATAATAACTAAAATATACGCCAAGTGAAATTATACAGACTTGTGACACTGTCATTCTCTGTGGTTTTATTTCGTCCATAAAACATTGCAATAACTCACGGAGTCATGTTATTAGTATCTTTCCGTCATAAATATGTAGCCATAAAATTTTTGTTAGAGGTAAGGCGATTGAAGCGATTGGTTCCAGTCATAAGTAACTACGCAATATTTATAGATAACATCATGAAATATAACACTGCAAATAATAATCGTCACACAATCACATAGTCGGGTAGCGTAATGGCGAGCTCACGCCTCTCGAACTCAAAGGGCGCGGGTTCGAATCCTGGTTGAAATGCATGCACTACTTACGCAGTTTTCTGGTCTAATATGAATATTGTTACAATTACCACGTGCTAATAGCGGCGACGGAAAACATCGTAATAAAACGTGTAATATATCTCTATATGTATGTATTTATTATATATAACTATCAATCAGGTTGAAGAAATTTTTCTTCAAACAAATTTCCAAGAAGTTCTTTGATGGCACCTCTAATCGGATGGCTGCTTCATATTTCACCCAGCAAATTCAGTGTGGCAATGTAGTTAGCCTTCTGGGCACGCTTACCCCTGGTCGCAATTTGTTACATAATCACTTACTTAAACTGAGTTTATTTTTGACATCTAAATGTATTTTTTTAGTTAATTTAGCAGGTCAGACGATCCTGGCCGCAACGCATGCACCACTTAGGCAGTTTTCTGACCTAATGTGCATATTGTTACAATTACCACGTGCTAACAACGGTGAAGGAAAACATCGTGATGCAACCTGCACATCGAGATAACCGATGTGTCAAACCTGCCAAGCCGCCTTGGACAAACGTGGCGTGTATACTCTAGTATACTCTCCGTTCCCCTATAGTGGAAGGTCCGAGCCCGGCAGTGGGACAATTATGGGCTACTATCACTAGACGTGCAAGCAAGTATGCGTGTCTATCGATTCACGACTTCGTTCGCTTCTAAAAGTTCACTTATAATATTTACGGTGACAGATGTGCGAAAAAGTTCGCAGAGTCATAAGTGCGCGTACTTTACTTACACGTCTATCAACCCCTAAATACTATCGCTTTTGGGTTTGAGAACCTCGGACCATGGGGACCTGAGGTACACTAACTTTATCCAGACATAGCCAAATTTAAATGTAACCAAAAGGCTAGTCTATACCATGATGCTATTCAGATACTGAATGAGACCAGACTTTCGGGGAACGTTCCCGACTGATACAGGTCTGGCACTAGAGTTTCCAAATTAATTTTAATACGTATAGGTATATTTATTTTTCGTATTTAATCTATGAAACACATACAAATGTCAAAATAACAGCTTTTTACTAAATGCATATACGATGCTTATATCATAAACTCAAATTTTAAAATTTTTGTCTGTCTGTTTGTTCCGGATAATCTCTGAAACGACTGGACCGATTTTAGCGGGACTTTCACTAGCAGATAGCTGACGTTATAAGGAGTAACAAAGCTCCTTTAAGGTAAAAAAAAAACAATATTTGATAGACCCACGCGCACGCCGTCGCCGCACCGGAAGGCAAATTAAATTAACTTCCACGCGGATGAAGTCGCGGACAAGAGCTACTTTATTATAAGATTTTATTTGTAGGTATGATGAAAAAAGAAAAAAAGAAAGAAAAACTTTATTCGAAGAAATAGCGACGTAATCACATTCGTTATACATTATTATACACAGAGCATATTCTGAGAATTTGTACCCGCATTTTCAGCGAACAAGTTTTGCACTCAGCATATTGCTGTGCCGGAATTATATCCGACACAACGCTGATTTTCAGTGCAAACCTTCCTTTAAGCGTAAGACCAAAACGACCCAAATTTGATAATTAAATAATGAATAATCATAATAATTTATAAAACTAATTCTACTTATATAATATTTAATTAGTAAAAATAAATAAATACATTTGAATAAAACCAACAATAAATACATTACTTCTAAATTAAAATAAAATAAATAATCGTGTAACATTGTATCGAATCATTTATTCGAATACAATTCGCTAGAGCGCTTGCCGAGTATTACCAAATTCTATGTGCACGTCACTGGCATGAGGCAACAAATGACATTTTACTTCATAACCTATAAAATATGATGACATAATTAGTCCTTAATAAAATGATGCGAAACCCATTACACTAATTTATTTTCAAATTCCTGACAGCGCTTCAATTTTTTTATATAGATTAAAAAACCAGCAATGATGCTACAATTCGTATTTAGGCTGTTTTGCTAAGTTTCAGAAAAGTTGTTGCCATTAAAACAAAACTCTTTTAGTACAATTTTAATGATTTTTTCCTTAATGCGCGAAAACCCAGAAAGTCCCGGACCCTCGTGTAATTTTCTCCCGGGAAACTTTTGAACTTTTTGATGTTTACGCGTCTGCGAAGAAGTTTTCTAATTTATTCCTCGAAAAGCTCGCGAACGTACTTTGCAATGTTTCATTTGTCTAATTTGGCATTTAAAATTATTTATGTAGGAAAACGTTTAAGGGCCAGTTCGGGATCCCTCTGCGAAAGTTTTAAATACATTGTTGCTATATTTTTTTTCTTTGGGCGTTAACATTGAAGCCGCGTACTCATCAGCGAGTCGTAAGCGTAACTGAGCGGATACAGTGAGGTGCTCTTGTATATACGCCGACATTGATCTTCGCTTTGTCGGCTCGTCGCGAGCGCGCTACCCACGTACAGAATAGAATACAATAATAATATTGTTACGAGTCGCGAGACTCGAATTAGAATGCCGTTAGAATTACTATGGAGTTTATTAGAACTATACAAACACGTATAACACAGCTACAGATATAACCGAACACAAAAAGTCCTTCCCGATTGTAGTACATACGTCTTGCTTCGCTCGTGGTTCTCGCTCGACTAACTCTTTCTTAATCGGACCGAATTTCCTAGAATCGTAATCCGCACACCTGGTTAATTATGCCTGCAAACGGCCATAAAAAAGTACAATAGGCTGTTCTCCACAATAACCAGTAAATAAGTAAACAAAAGAAGACAATCATAAACGAATTACAATTAGTTTAAATGCCGACAGGTAATAAAATATTTTTTTGTAGATATGCAAGTGGATTTTGTTTTTTGTGGGGGGCCTTAGTTGTAACAATATATTGCTAGAAATGTATGTGTATGTCGGCGAGAGCAACATCTATAATATTATAAAATTCTAAACATGCTGTATCTGTTGTACATTGAAGCTATTTAAAAAAAAAAACCCACTATATACATTATATAAACGATGGAGAAGAAAATGCATTTTTTTTAGATTTCTTGTCTGTTTCTTCGGCATTCACGTTAAAACTGCTGGGCCGATTTCGATGCGCTTTTCGTTGGTCCACAGCAAATTTTAGACTTAAAATCTACAGTACTTTCTATCCTTGGATTGAAGTGAAACATTTTCTGGGAATGATTTCAATAGGCCATATTTAATAAAAAATCTAATTCCAGTGTGATTTTTTCACTGATGGATAGCGAACTTTATATAATAAAATGTGTGGTATTTTATTATCCCAGGAATTTTCCCGGAAGCGGTTTGTAGTTGTTCGGGTGCATAAAAATTAGCTTATTCCGACAGTCTCCATTAAAACGATGGCTGCGGTATATTGTGTCCCGGGAATCCCGTAGGTATTTCAAGTCAAGTGTGGACGAAGCCGCAGTCACATCCTAGTACAATAATATAAATCTGGAACAGTATTATTACACTATAATTATTATATCAAACACAGTTAACAGAAAGCACCTCTAAAATGATGATCCATTGCCTAGCAGCAGTTCTCCTATGAGAATTCTGCTCTTGATGACCTTCAGAGCATTGAATGTTCTGCACATCTTCACACGCAATCTGTGCTTACAAACTCTTTTATAAAAACAAATGAGGTTACTAAAAAATGATTCCTAAAATACAGCTTAATATTCAAAATAATTAGTCTAATTAATTTTACATAACCCAAAATGATCTCATGACACAATTTACATTTATTCAACATACAAAGAGTCCTCCCTTAAGAGAGCAGCAGCGTATTTGTAGCACCTTTGGTGTTGCAATAGTCCGTAGGTGATGGTAACCGCTTTGCTTCAAGTGGGCCATCTACCTGTCTGATGAAATCCTGCAATAAAAATAAAAATAAAAAGTACAGTCAAAATAGTGTCTACTAAATATTTGGGATTGATAGACAACAGCGTTATGTTTTCAAATAACTTTTCGAATGTATTTCAGAAATACAATCATTTAGACATAACATAACAGTCAATATTTAGCAACTGTTTCTTGTATGTGGCGATCGGCGCCCACATGTTGGTACATATGTACATAGGTGTTTTGTAGTAATGTTTTGGTTTCAATACATTTTGCCTTATTAGGCGTGCACACTGGCTAATACACTATGATTTTTGGTTACAGTAAGTGCAACTGTTATGGTTATGGCTCGCAGGTGAGTACGTGGCCTTAATTTTATTTCGGACTAGGATATACCCGCGACTTAGTCCACGCTCGACTTGAAATTCCCGCGGGATTCCCGGGACATAAAGTAATGTAGCATTTAAAAAAGAATGTACGTTAACCAGGCATTACAAGTCGTGCGCAGAGGTTTGCCGATGATCACCCCTCCCGCTTCCTACGACTGGGACCGGAGCTTGTCTAAGTAGTACTAAGAACTAGACAATCGTGGATCGCGGTTGTAGGAAGCGGGAGCGGTTATCATCGACAAACCTTCGCCGTACGACTTATAGTGGCTAGTCTGTCTTCCTTTAGAGAACGACAGCACATTGGTAGCATCTTTGGTCTTACAAATGTCCATAGGCGATGAAAAGCTTTCCATCATGTGGGCCGTCTGCCTATCTGCTGAACTCATGCAATAATAAATAAATAAAAAGCTATAATTGATATATTAGTTTTCATTCATTTAAAACAAAAACCTCTTTGAACCCGCGCCCCTTTATACCACAATCGTCAAAGTTAAAACCTCCTAAACAATTACACGTTACAAACAAGGTTTTCTCTTTAACCCGAATTAATTTCGTAACATATTATGTTAATTAAATAATTTGTATACCTTCCATGTACCCAGAATGCTCAAATCCGATCTCTATAAAAGGTGTTAATTATATTTTATAAGTAGCCATTACCCGTAATATAATATGAATTTATGTTTTAATCTGTACCATGAAAGTGCTTTCATGGTACTATAAAAGGTATCGTCAGCCATTCGCAGTCCACTGCTGGACGTAGGCCTTCCCAAGTCGGCGCCACTCATCCCTGTCCTCCAACTTCCTCATCCAGCGCCTACCGGCGACCTTGCACAGGTCGTCGGTCCATCGGGCTGGAGGGCGCCGACACTACGTTTACCGAGACGCGGTCTTCTCTCCAGGACTCGTCTGCTCCATCGGCCATCGGTCCTGCGGGAGACGTGACCGGCCCACTGCCACTTCAACTTGCTAATTTTGCGAGCTATATCGGTTACCTTGGTCCTCTTACGGATATCCTCCTTTCTAATTTTATCCATAAGAGAAACACCCAACATAGTAAATACATACATTTAAGGAGAATAATATGTATATAAGTACACTAGCGGGTCCAGCAGAGGTTTTCCTACCTTGAAGAATTAAAACTTGAATCCAGCGCCATTTACCTGATCCAATTATTTATCTGAATCATCCAGGGAACCACTGAAATACACACAAAACGTTTCATCAAAATCCTCAAGCCCCGATTGTAGCGCCACCTACCGGGTACAATTGTAAATCTGAACCATCCCGGGCCCCATACAAACATAAACAAAACATTATATATTGTATTGTTTATATATAAGTATAATAGTGCAACATCCGTCCGTCCTAGGGTGCAGCTGAAAACCAGTGTGGGGAATTTATTAATTGAGTGGTGCGTCGATAATGGTTACCGCGTGGGATAGGGTGACGCACCACTGGCGAGAGCCCATGCCTTAAACGCCCGAGAGGGTAGTACAAAATAAGACGACGAGTTGTTGTACCCTTGTAGTCTATTAATTTCTTCTTGTTCCTAATTTAAATTATACTATATATACAGAAGCCTTATCGTTTACGTGATGTGCATACCAGTATTCTAATCAACATTAAATATTATATTTACACGTTTATGAGATTGGGAATTTTTACTGATACAGGCAATGTGCCCAATCTTGGCGACAGCTCTAACACCGATACCTATCTATTATCTATATTTACTTCAGCATCACGTTCATGCATTGACCATAGTCTTTAACTGTGCTGAATTATGTATCAATAAATTGGTGGATGAAACGTGACACAACAACAAGCGTCAGGCACCTGTTGCCTGGCATATGCTGAACTGGACCTATTTGGTACCATCGGGTGACTTTTATTTGGTATATATATATATATATACATCGTTTAACTTAGAATAGAATAGAAAGAATAGAAAACATTTTATTGTTCACAAAGAAACAATTACAGAATAAATAATTACAATAATTTAACGACAAAAAAAAAATATTGCTATGTGTTTCGCTATGTGAAGACCAAATAAACGTTTTTTGTTTCTTGCTTTCTTCGGCGAACCTGCAGCCCACCTCTCTACACCCCGTAGCCACTCACACCCATGTCGCTCCTCGCCGGTTTTGTACGTCATTTTTTGGGGCCCATGCAAGGAGAGGTGAGTTACCATTGGCCTATTTTATGCCTGTAGATGAATGTGGTGGTATAACGTGAGGAATGGACCTTCAGTTATTTTTTTTTATCTCTCAAACGCCGTGTCACGTTATGGCTTGCACGCCATAACTTGTTTAGTTTAAAATCTATATAGCTGGTTTTGCATTAAAAACAATATGTACTATTAGTAATAATATGTAATAGTCACGTAGTATTACATAAGTATACGATTCTACATAAAAGGTATTTAAATAATAAAAGAAAGTATAGTTTTTGAATTATTAAGTATAATGTATTCTATCTCATTTTCTCGCAGGCCTAGTCCTAGAGATTTATGTGTTTATCTCTTTAGTGTCGCTTTTTCGTTTCATCGAGTTTTAAATCACAACGATTCTAAAGAAGATTCACTTCACAGAATATATCCACAAATAATTCTTCTCTAACTTTTATTAATATAATAGCCTACATCCGTCAACATATTATAATTTAAAATAGACTTCTTAATATATCACTTTCAATTTTGCACAGTTTCAGTCTAAAAAATATTATCAGTTTTATTTCGGTCCAAATTGGACCTATGTTTAATCATCGATCTTATTGACTCCCTAATATGTGCTGCATAATGTGAAACTTTTATCTCATTCTCTTGCAGGCTTAGTACTAAAGATTTATGTGTTTATACCTTTTTAGTGTCGCTTTTTCGTTTCATCGAGTTTGAAATCACAACGATTCTAAAGAAGTTTCATTACTAAAAAATATGTATGGGAGATAATTGATTAAATATTTTTAGTAGATATTCGTAGCCAGATAACAAAACACAGTGGACATTAGTAACCTCTAAGTAACTCGTTCGTTCAGCGTGAACCGACACGCACTTGTCTGTTTTTGTTAATATTTTATTGAGTTCCGCATTATGACATAGCGTAGGTGTACACTAATGGGAATATCTTTACCTCTTTTGACATAGGAATCTTGAGACACACTTTCAATTTTCTTCATACATTTGTTACTATTTCATTGTGGTTCTGTATAATAATACTCTATCGTACACGGCGGGATCGGTAATCCGACGGCATAAACCCAGAAGTTAGTTTTGAAAGAAATAAAGAGAGATATGACGATGAATTAAACGATAAAAGTATGTACCAAAAAAGTATCGCGATGGTACCAAATAGGTGCAGTTCAGCATATGCCAGGCAAGAGCTGCCCTACGCTAGTTTTCAACTGCACTCTAGGACGGACGATGCACTGTCACACACATATAATAATAAATTACATACATAGATACATATAAACAACAATAATTAGTATAAAGCAAATTAGAAACAAATATTGTGGGGAAACTGATAAAATATTAGGTTGGGGAAAAAGTTTCTTCGCATTTTATATAAAAATTTAAAAGGTTTTTTTAAAAAGCTTATTTACATTTGACTAAAGCATGTAGGTGCCATTTTGTTAGATAACTTTTTGCCATCTCGTAGGTAGGGACGCGATCCCATTGCTATAAAAATTTTGGGGCTTCTGATCAAAAAACTGCAACAAGTGGTTTTGGCAGTCCTCTCGTGATGTTAACCTGACGCTGCCTAAGGAATTCTGCAGAGACCGAAAAAGGTGAAAATCTGAAGGTGCATGGTCAGGACTATACGGTGGATGCATTAACACCTCCCAGCCAAACTCTCGTATTTTTTGCTGAGTGGCTAAAGATGTGTGAGGTCTAGCGTTATCATGGTGAAAAACCACACCCCTTCTGTTGATTAATTCCGGCCGCTTTCTCTCAACTTTTTGCTTTAATCTCTACAGTTGTTCGCAGTACAGTTCAGAATCGATGGTCCTGCCTGACGGTAACAGCTGATAATGAATAATGCCCTTCCAATCCCACCATATACACAGCATCACCTTGTTGCGAGTTAACCCGGGTTTCGCCATAGTCTATGAAGCCTGACCGGCCTTTGACCACGATCTTTTTCGCACGTTCTTGTCGTACGTGATCTACTTTTAATCACCAGTTATCGGCTTCTTCAAAAATGGTTCGATTTCATTATGTCGTAATAAAGAATCACAAATGAGTACACGGTTCATTAGGTTTCTTTCAGTGAGCTCCTGAGGCACCTAAATATCGAGCTTTTTTGTGTACCCAGCTTTTTTCAAATGCGCCATAACCGTTTTGTGCTCAATTCCCAGTTCTCCAGCTACATCGTAACTACTAATATGCCGATCTTGTTCCACTTTTTCAAAAATGGCATCCATTTTGTCCGTAACAGGGCGACCAGAGCGACGTGCATCTTTGATATCAAAATTTCCGGATTGAAAACGCTTAAACCAAATTTGCGCTGCTCTCACAGATACTGCATTAGATCCATAAACATCACAATTTTTTTTCGCGGCGTGTGTTGCATTTTTACCTTTTTTGTAGTAAAATTTTAAAATGTATCGAATTTCTTCATTAGATTCACTCATTTTAACAATAAGAAAAACAAATAAATATCACACATTTTCCTAATATGAATTTGGAATTGTCTTCTTTAAAATTAAAACTTTTTAATGATACCAAAACCAGCCAGATACAAATGGTATAGCCAAAAAGATCTTATTACAAGTTCATACATACTATATGCGAAAAGACTTTTTCCCCAACCTATTATTCAAGCAAAATGTTATAATAATAATCAAGAGGTAGTTTTTTAAGTGCTTGCAAAATGTAATAATTGAGTGATTTGATTGTCTTAAAGAGGGTGGTATATTGTTCTATATACTAGATGCAGCATAACGGAAGCTACCTCTAAAGCATGTTTTGGGTACTTTGATACTTACCTGTTACTCCAGTCGGCGCGGCAGTGGGAAAGGGAACAAGGGGAACATTATTCCGTCAGTGTCTTAAGGGAGGGGCGCCCCTTGAGATAAAATATATAAAATATTCTACTTATCTACTGCAAGGGAAACTCTACAGCCCATGTATCCGATACAATCACTTGTTCACTGTACATATATTATGTTTACTAATATAACGTTTTAATCACGGGGCGGGTATAGTTATGTGACCATTATACATTTTAATTTTTTTGTTTATATAGTAAAATGGGTACATATCTACACCGCACCCTTAATCACTACTATTACACAATAAATTTGCCAGTAAATTAAATATTACTTTTAATCGCGCGAGAGCAACAACCCGTGCTTCTTATATGAAATTCGGAGGTATACCGTCTTTTGACGCGATAAATAATGCACTCATATGAATAGCATAACAATTGAAAGCCGACCTACTTCATTTAATTTATTATTATTTATATTATTATATTATATGTATTGTACTCGTTTATGGCCGTTTGCAGGCATAACTAGGTAGGTGTGCAGATTACGAATTTTAAGAAATTCGATCTACGCGGGCGGGCAGCCATATTGTATCGGTCAGCAATGGTCCAATGGGGAGATCGGTAGTCTAACGATGGTCACCAGCGAGACAAGACGTGTGTACATTCGATAAGCAATATAATGACGGACTTTGCGTGTGTTATTGAATCGTGTATTACGTTTGTACTGGTTGTGTCCAGTTATATTTGTACCTGTGTTATACGTGTTTGTATGGTTCTAATAAATTCTATAGTACTTCCAAACGGCATTTTAATTCGAGTTCCGCACTCGTAACAATATCATCTCAAATTAAACATACCTATCAAATCACACATAAACAATTTCATGAACATTTAAATATAACACCAATGTATGACTTACTCAGTTTACTGAAGATCGTAGCGCCTGGTGGATGGTAGAACAAATGTGTCTGCCTGGCTTCACGCACCACTCATATACCTACTATAAATTTGTTAAAAGTACCGTCAGTTAAATTTTCGCAATCTAAAATGTCCAGTAACTTGTTAATACCTGTTACAAATGCCACCAAAACGTTTAGTAAATATAGCAGTATCATATTCACTGACTAATCTTGTTATTCATTGCAACAGATCAATAAACATCCGCCTTAAAATAGCTATTGTTTCGTGATATCTAACATAATCTATTAAATTATGACATTATTATACGAGTAATTACAACAACTGTAGTTTCATAGCATCCCCTATACATATATATTAGCTGCCCTAAATCTAGGATGCCAACACATGCAACTTCTTTATGATTAATAATTTGAAAAAATAACATTCGGTAGCCGAATACTCGGCACCTCAGCTGAGAGCGTGGCCGAATATTCGGTATTAGGTATTCGGCTAAACCATTATTCGTGGGACCTCCACTTTTTATACATATAAATGACATCACTTCCGCGGGAAAGACAAATATACCCAAAAAGCGGGCACAGACTGCGTGTTATATGTGCTTCAGTTGCAATTCACCAACAAACATGTTGTCGTCTTGGTAACGCGAGCAGTTTCGCTGGCATATGCTATCTGCTAGCTGTTTATCCCGTAATTAACTAGAAGTTATTATTTTAGAACCTGGCCACTAATGCCAAACACAACTTAAGGTTGTTATGGTGGCATACTCTAGACCAGGGGAAGTAGCCATTCAGACGGGCAAATACCCTACCACCTGGTTGTGGGCTTTTTTGTCGCCTCTTACAACAGACCGCCCGACTTCAGGAAATTGTATTATTTCTCCGTTCCTACACGGATAGAAGTATTAACGCGAAAGTTATTTTTAGTAGATTATTTTTCTGTTATTAATTACTATTTATTTAACTTCAATGACGGCCCCGGAGAACCCTAAATATTTACCAGAAATCAAAAACAATACACTCTAAGATTGCCTTATTGAAGATTTAGAGCTTGTAATAATTAATTCAAACATTCCTATTTGGAAACTTAACGCTGTATTGCGCAAGAGTCGCCAATACTGGCGCCAATGGCGGACTCCTCACTGACACTCGGTATTGGCTTAGTAAGGACATACCTTTGGAGTGACATTATGGCAATGGCTGCATTGCCGCTTGAGTACGCTTCCCTCTGGCAACATTGTGGTACATAGTCTTTAATTAGCTTTTTGTTTTTATATTTTTTTAAAAGGTACTTTACTTTAAAATGTATTTGTTAAATAAAGATTAAAAAAAGAACATGCCTTTTGTCAGAAAGCCAATTTTTGTATATTTTTTGTTTTTTTTATAGCTGGAATACAGCAGACATATTGACGCCCCATCTGATGGAAAGCGGTTATTGTCGCTTATGAAAAATTGCAACATCAGAGAAGACCTTGAAGGAATTTTATAACGCCATTTTTAAAAACCCCATAACTTAGGGCCGTGGGGAAACTTCAGCAAGAAGTTCAGTCCAAATCCCAATGTGCGTAAGAGAAACGGTCTTGTTTTGCGGCTGGTATCATTGGTTCACTGATCTGGTATCATTACTGAGCTGGAAATATCGAGTAATTTATCGTATTGTGCCATTCTGTTTTCCAATCGAGGAATTCAAACCTTGGCAGCCACATCAAAAAGGGTTTGCGATTGCAAGTATTTTTCACATATAGTCGTTACATAAATTGAAATTTTGTAAAATTTTAGTACTGACAGCTGTCTATTTATGTTAAAAAGTCATTACTAACATTCCTGGGCATATGTAACATTAGAAGAATTACGATCGAATTACCAATATCTCCTCTCTCTTTCTTTTTAAAAAAACCTCATAGAGAAACCTCAGCTGGGAGCTAAATATAAATCTCTAAGGTACGCCAGATAAATGTTCTCGAGGACCATTGAGAAGCATGTACCAAATTACTACATATCCATATTAATCTTACGCTAATGTAAACAAATAACCCAGTGAACCTTGTAAAATAGCGTAGGTGTCGAGATTTGGGTCGGTTACAAGAAGATATATGACGTAAAATACGGTAATGCGTATCAGAGCAAAAGTACCTCATCTATAATATTTCTCCGTAAATTTTAGATTTTCTTATTGCCTTATACAACATACATACCCGTTTCCCATGGGGGTAGACAGAGATGGTAGATCTCAAGTTTCGATGACCTTGAGAAACACCCTTCGCTACAACCATTTTCATTAATCTCTTCATACGTGCCTTATATTATCTTGTAAGCAGGCGAAATATTGGCTATGGATTTTTGCAACACCAGAGGAGTCGCAAATTGTTGCAAACCCAAAGGAACTTCTCGCACGATTATAACTACGTAGTATTGTTATGTTTAAAAATGTTTTTCAGTTCATTAAAGACAACAGTTTTTTTTATTACTTGAAACGGACAATCTGACAGACGGCCTACCTGATGGAAAGTGGCTACGTATGGATTTTTGTATAGGATGTATGAGATAGGAGAATCTGCTTCGAAGACTGAAGTCCGTTTTCATCCTTTATTACTCCACTTCGTGTGATCTTCGGCATGCCTTATTGTGAGTCCCTTGGTACGCGTATTATCCCTCATGACGTCAAGCCAGCATTTCCCAGGGCCATTCTTTCGGGGTAGGCAGAGATGGTAGATCCCTACTTGCGACGATTCTGACAAACATCTTGCGCTTCATCTACTTTCAATTTGAGATGCTTTTTACTACCAGCATCAACTCTACTATTCACAATGCTATCATACTGTTGTTTTGTGATTCTACTTTCATCCATTCTAGCTATATGCCCAAACCATCTTTACTTTCCTTTTTAACTGACGTCAAAAAGGAGAAGGTTCTCTATTCAACTGTATGTTTTTTTTGTGTGTCTGTGACGCGTTTTTCTGTCAATTCTGGACTGATTTTATAAAAATGTTCGAAAGAGTATACTCCTAAGGTGGTCCTATTATCACTAAGTCATGATATGATGAGTGGATTCTAGGGAAATCGAGAGCAACCCTCGAATTATAGGCACGTACAACGTATTTCATAACAATATATTTTTATTTTCTAAAGCTATTTGTGGGGGTTTAAGTAAGTTGAGTGGTGTGTCTATGTTGGTTACATCGTTGTATGGGGTGACGCACCATTGGCGAGAGCCTATGGCTCAATCGCCCAATAGGAGAGTATAAAATAAGACGACGAGTTGTTGTACTCTTGCAGTATATTCATTTCTTATGTTGTTTCTAATTTAACTTAGACTATATATACAGAAACCTTATGGTTAACGTGATGGGCACACCAATATTCTAATCAATATAAAATATTGTGTTTACGCGTTTATGAGATTGGGCATTTTTATTGATACAGACAGATGCCCAATCTTATCGACAGCTCTCTCTCTCTCGATATCTATTATCTATATTTACGTCAGCATCACGTTTATGCCTTGATCATATACTTTAACTGTGCTAAATTATAAATCAATAAATTGGTGGATGAAACGTGCAGCATAAAAATTAGTTTGTTCGGACACAGTTTTCACTAATACGATAGCATACATTCTTTTTTAAATGCCGCTGTACTCTGTGTCCCGGATATCCCGCGGAAATTTCAAGTCAAGCGTGGAAGAAGTCGCGGGCATATTCTAGTTACACACAATATAACCACAATTGGATATCAACATTAATAATCAAAATGTGAAAGTCTACATTACCACCCACTCAAATCGAATTCCTATCAATTCCGGTTAGAAAATGGTTATTGCATTTTTCGGTACGTCTTAAATCGGGTTTCTCCAAGAATAGGCGATATTGCAGCGAGCCAAGATTTAATACTGCAAGGAATGTAGGTCATATTATACAGCAAATATTTTAAGGTATGTCAAGTACTAACTCTTACAAAGAACGTCGTTCACATTTTATTTTTAAAGGAAAAAACAATACAAAACAAATAAATTCAGAATATATTTTACACAAAAATAAACAAACTTGATTCACAAAACACAAAGAGACATACATAAATAAGGCTTGTATGTCGAGTTCTTTTAGCCAACGAAGTTAGCAACTCAGAATTATACTGTATCGGAATTTAAAGAACAAATCCCAAAATTGCTTTTAGTGATAAGACCGCCTATTGTCTTCTGTATTTAAACTTCTTGAATTCTATCTTAATGTTATGCAATAAAGTCTATTCTATTCTATTTTATTCCGACACAGTGCTGATTTTCAGTGCCAACCTCCATACACTTGACCCAATAAGTCGCTATGGTCATCACATTTCCTTGAGTTGAAGTGCTCATCTACCTCTATGGCAGCTGAAAGATGCACTATTAAAAAAACTACGCAACGCTTCTCTAAAATAATGTTTCCCAAAATTGAGACTTGAACACGACCCACCTAATTAAAACTCGGGAATTTGGGACTCACCTCTACATTGTCATAAAAAAGGGGCGTCACTATGTAAATGAAGAACTGTTCAAGTAAGAGAAAAAATGCAGGTCCAGCAAAATGTTCCCCCTCTGTATGTATGTACAATAAAAAAAACAAGGTTAAGGAAGGAAAGCTCATCACGCTTATAGTTAGTTCTTTAGTCGCCATCCGGCTGTTAATTCATTCGGTCGATGTATCGTTCTATTTTTAGGGCCCACCCTATATTAGCTTACTATACCCAGAGCTTGAAAATGCTGCTCTAACGTTTATTCCGCACTGGCTGCGCCCCGCGATCTTACCCGGGTGGTGATGGAAAATCGTTATATTTTGGACAATTCACACTATATCTTTATAAATTATAGCCTATGTGTTATTCTGATGTGTAAGATATTTTATTGTAATCCTCATCAAAATCCATGTAGTAGTTTTTGCGTGAAAGAGTAACAAATATTAATCAAGTACGAGTACACAAGTACGAGCATGTATGGAGTACTGCTCTCACCTTTGGGATGGCTCAGCCAAATATCAACTCGAAGCACTAGAGTCGATTGAGCGGAGAGCCAGGAGGCTGGTTGGCAACGACCAGCTTTTCGATGACAAAACGCAAAGTCTCGAACATCGACGCAGGGTTGCCAGCTTATCGATTTCATTTTGAGAGTGTGAAGCTGAGCTCTTCGATCTGATCCCGCCATCTCCCTTCCATCATGGGACAACCAGACGCACCGGCATGCGGCACCGATATATGGTGGATATTCCACCTATAAGAACGAAGCGATTTGCATCTAAATTCATCATACGCACCGAAAAGGAGTGGAACTCATTGCCGGAGTCTCTCTTTCCCGATACTTATAACCTGGGTGACTTCAAGACCCGTGTGAATAGGTACCTTCTGGGTAAGCGTGCTCCATCCTAGACCACATCTTCGCTCCACATAGGGTAAGATTGTGATCAAACGCGAACCTATACTACAATAAAATAAATAAAAAAACATCCATATATACATTCTTACAAACTTTCGCGTTTATACATTAGTAGGAAGTAGAATATAACAATGATCTAGACGAAACTTCTGTACCGTAGTACATAGCAGGGCTTGAAATACCGGTAAAAATGTGGTATCGTTATTTATGCTAATTTCAGATAACGGTAAAAAATAAATATCGTTATTAAACTTACTGTTAATTTTAGCCATTTTACCGGTAAAAAATATAACGTTAATACTATTTTAACGTTAATTTTACCATTATAACTATGTTATGTTATCATCGTCGCTCTTTTTCACTCGCAAAGATTGTCAAACAGCACTGTGGTAAGAGCGCACGTAATACTTAGAGTTGTGTTTATAGATTGTTTTGGTAACATGTAGTGGTAATAAAGCCAATAATTAAAAATGGCAACGTCGCTTGAAATAACGTAAAAATTAACGATACGTATAACGTCATGCATACGATTTTTAACGTTATACTATAACGTTATCCGTGCAGGAACGGAGAAAGAATACAATTTCCTGCGGCCGGGCGGCCTGTCTTAAGAAGCGACAAAACAATCCACAGCTAGGTGGTAGGGCATTTGCCCGACTAGATGGCTACCATCCCTGGTCTAAGGTATGTTGCCATAACAACCTTGAGTTGTGTTCCGGAATTAGTGACCAGGTTCCAGTCTCCCTTAAGAGAGCAGCAGCGCATTTATAGCAACTTTGGTATTGCAAATGTCCATTGGCGATGGTAACCGCTTTCCATCAAGTGGGCCGTCTGCCTGTCTGCTGAACTCCTGCAATAAAAAAAAAAAATGGGTAAAATCATAAAAGTTACCAAGTAACGGTAAAAAATTATACCGTTATGGCAGTATCTTTTTCGAAAATACCGGTAATTACCTATATTTTTAAAGGTAATTGATAATGTTTTCAAGCCTAAGCCTGGTACATATGTATTTTATACCGTATGTCGTAACATAAGATTCTCTAAGAAGAACCTGATAATATTTCTTAAATCTTCCTCCTTTTTTAAGAGGATACGGACAACACATCAGCAACCAAAGCGGGTTTGATATATGGTTATCTCGATGTGCGGATTTTATCACTATGTTTTCCATCACCAGCAGTACGTGGTAGTTATAGCAATATATACTTAGATACTACACAATTAGATCAGAAAATTGCACATGATTCGGGCAAGAATTTGAACCCACGTCGTGTTATGTTTTATTTAGGAGAATGTGCGGTTGAACTGTTCGACCTGATTCCTCCTACACCATTTCATCTTCGGACGACAAGGCGCTCTGTTCTATGCCATCCTTTCACAGTGGAAACACCGCCAGTGTGAACGAAACGTTTCGCCTCCACATTCCTTCTACATACTGCTAAGATGTGCAATGCATTACCAGAGTCAGTATTTCCCGAAAAGTACTATCCGCTTAACTTTAAGTCTCGTGTGAATCTAGGTAAGCCTGCTCCATCGACGAGTGGGTTATCGGCTCTGCCTGGTAGTGGCAGAGCCAGTATGGGCCCGGGTTGAGTTTCGCAGGGGGCAGCTACACCCGGTGACGGGGTACGGCAGCCGCCTTACACATAGAGGTATGTCGGCGGCTCGCGTCGGCCAATCAGCGGCATCCGGTGGCCATCACGGTCTTCGCGTTGGCTCCGTCTGCGACTTTCTATGGCCATCTCGGGCTTTAGGTGGCCATCTGCGGCGTCTGGTGGCCTATCATACTTATATGATGACCTTCAAAAAGTGTTCTCTAGTGGAACTTATTTTGAATAAAAACTTTTGAATTTGAATTTATATGCGGCATGGAGGAGATTTGCGCGACCTCTCAAACATCGCCCTAATCCCGGCGGATGAGGTCACGGGGGGTCGGTAGTCATCGTGGTACTTCGTGATCAGGAGGTCGCGGGTGGAGGGGAAGCAATCCCGTGGAGGTGTGTGTGGCGGCCGACATCGACACAAATTCCTCGACACTGCTCCATCTTCGATCGCATCATCGTCCGACATTAAGCGTGATCATGGCCAAACGCGTACCTATTTATCATAAAAAAGTCTGAAATACAAGTGCGTTATCCGCTAAGTTAGCATGGTAGAATTGTTAAGTCCTTTATGTTCTATTGAAAGTAGAAATGAAAGACTGAATGTCGAATCACGTACACGTGGAGTTGTGAGGGTGAACCCAGCTCATTATCCGCTATAATTAATTGGAGTTTTGGAGAAAAGTTCCCAACTGGCAGGCCAAAGGAAATTCGGCGTCAAAGATATAAAAACTTTCACCTAGATATGTCAATTTTTACCCAACCACGGTAAAATTAAAAGGAAGGGTTATGTTTTTCGCACTATTTGTGTTAGTATGCTTTTCGTCAAAATCAGGTACCCTTTTAAAGTGAACTATTTAAAAAATCCCCTTTATTGCTACCATCTTATCTACAAAGAGTAATCAGTAATTTAAATATAACCCAAAATTAACCAAAAGTATACACGCTAAGAAAGTCTCCATTAGCATTTTCCTTATTCTTATTAAGGTGAAAACACTTTTTTCACGTGTTCTTTATTAAAACCTGGAATGTCGGCGACACAACCGTTTTTTTCATGAACTTTTTAGCTACCCTCGTGTTGCGTGCCCATTGTTGGGCAATGGTAATATCCCAAATATTGCCACTGATTACATTTCTTGTGAAATATAATGAAGACTTCAAGTGAAGTCATTCTAAATATTTTTTAAGAGTCATTCAAAATACTTATTAATTTTTACCCCATTTACGAAAAAAGTCAGTTATTCCAGGGGTTTAAGCTAGCTCATTACACCATATTTTAGTTTTGTTTATCGCACTATTTCATAAGGTTTTATCCTTTTGTGCCGTCTCATTCCGCACATTGATGTTCGGGTTATCAATACCTTAATCGCTTCGATTTAGTCAATGGTCCCGGGCTTCGGTGTTCTTACCAATTATGCAGATGATGATCTCCACTGTTAGGTAAATTACACCATTGAAGAATATGTTAATAACAAAACTACATTTAGACAGTAGCTCGCTTCAGCCTTTAATATTATATTCAGTGTAACATTTTTGTTTTGTTAAGTATTTTAGCAATTTATTCAGATTTGTGCGCACTATGAATTTTTAGTATGTAATCTCCTTATTACTATGATAATTTTTTCTCTCTTGTTGTCCACTGTTCGCTAATATTTCATTAATTATTCGAAGAGTAATTGCATAACTTATTTACGTATAAAAAACATAGCCTGAGTTAGACATTTGTCTTGCCAAAAATTCTTTTACTTCATAAATATTAATTTTTAGCTAGATGTGTTATAGGGGATTTTGAAACAGGGATAACACATTACGAATCTCTATATAAATAATAGGAAGTAATCTTATTTTTTAGCTTTATGTATGATCTTCAAAAAAATTTCTCCAATGGAACTTTGACTAAAATAAATGAATTTTAATATATTCAACAAAAGGTTGATTTTGAGTGCGAACTTCAATTATTCTGTGATGCCAAAACAACTTAAAAAGACAAATCTGAAACAAATTAACTTAAATTTCAATTTATAAATAAACAAATTTTTAGTAATTTCTTTAGATCTGCGTAAAAACCACTATTGGTTTGTGACTTGAATCGATAAGGAAAGCCGCGCGAAACTTTTTCCCCGATTCTACTGAGGTTAAATGATAAAATACTTTCAGTATGAACTGAAATCGAGCAATTAGTGTTTGTGTTCATTTGGGAGCTCAGCTATCTTTTTTTAAAGATTAGTCTTATTTAGCTCTACGTGTACATACATACATATATGTCATTTGCGGTCCAATTCTGCTACTACTATCTCGTCAAAATCATCATCCGACACTATTGTTTCATTAGTAGCTACGACTGATTTCAGTATTCTGTTCACTCCAATGACATGCCCGTGGCAAGCCACTCTATTTTTATAAGCGAAAACTCGCGAAAGAAATGTTTTAAATTTTGTTAGCTTTTCAATATTAATACATATTGTAGTGGAACATTTACAAGCCAATAGATAGGGCTGGGCAATAATCAAAGTCGCCAGCGATTCCCGACACGTACAAAGAATATATACAAATTTCCAACAATAACACATGGGCCTAGGCCTGCGAGGCATAACAATAGCTTCGCTGGAAGATCTTCTTTTGAGACGGAGGAGCATTCCATCATGCTCCTCCAACCTGTACGGGCATCATTAAACTGATACTGGTAAAAAAATACAGCTATGAACATTGTAAGTGTATCCACTATAATATTACTTAAAGCTAGGTATGACTGTTGCTAATTAATTGTATAACTGTTTAAACGCTAAAATTACATATATATATATTATATGCCTATAGCGTTATTTATTGCCTCTTTCTATTTACCAATTTTTTTTACTACATTGACTGCAAATTTCAGGAACCAATCCTTCTGCTTCTTGCACAGTTAGTCCTGAGTCCTATCCCGTTTATCCCAAACCTTTTAAGCCAACCTAAAAATTGGTAACGCAGTGACTTCGCCCCTACTGTTGCAAATATCTATAAGTGATGGTAACCACATTCCGTTCTGTCTTTATTCCAGCTTCTCAATAAATGCCATATCTCATTGGATTCCATAGCAGCGGCGCCAGCAGCGCTTCTGTGGCTACTCTTGGTGTCCGTGAGACGCCAGAACTAGTCGCCAAAGCGGATGCGGATTACCTTTATTGTCGTAGACAAATTAAAAAAAATCTTTCGGTATCGAACGCCATTTTAAGTTTTAGTAAAATAGCAGTGATTCATAAGCATGTATTTACTTGGAAGCGCCGACAGTATGGCGTCGCCGCCAAAAAAAGCGCAACGAGCCGCTCGACCTGGCGGCGACGCCAGACCGTCGCCCAGTGAGGTAGGGTTAGGTACGTTGTAATACAATTTCGCATGTTTTGATTGGCGGCGCTGCTGCCGTAGATAATTATGAAATTATCATGTCATAAAAATACGCGATACATGTAGACGTTCATCTTATATACAGCACATCGTTTATTAATAATAACAGCCCATAAAAATCCCACTGCCAGTCTCGGGCATCCAATTAATAGGGGAAGGGTCACAATACCCGCTTCACCTGTCCAAGGCGGATTGGCGTATTTGACACATCAGTTATCTCGATGTTTCAGATGTACAGGTTTCATCACGAAGTTTACCTTCGCCGTTAGCACGTGGTTAACAATATGCACATTAACGTAGTGCACATTTTTCATCCAGGATTCGAAACCGCGCTCGTTGAGTTTGGGACGCAAGTACGCTAACTACTAAGTTACCACTATACTTCACGGTTTATTAATTACTTATACGTTATTTAACTTTAACCTTTAACCTGTAATTTTTTTCAAAATATCGTTTAAAACAAATAGCTTTCGGTATGTAACTCAATTTGTTTATTAATTAGAACAATAAGCAATTAACCAATTAAGAACATTGTGGGTAACTGACTTTGATAAGCAACGTGTAACGTACATAGTCTGTTACCAGATAGAAACGGTAGTTACTGCCGTTATAGGTTTGTTTCATTTTGAACTCACTTGAAAGTTTATGGCTCTGACAGATAAAGTTGAAAATCGCGACATAGGATTCAGTAGTAGACATTAAAGTCAACTAGATGGTTTTAAACATATTGTTACAAGTGGGGCCACCTGCATACTTATTGTCACATACCGACAAAGAAATGCTGCGCATCTTGTTTATTGCCCCTCCCGCAATTGGAGTTCTTTTTATTACTTCGTATTTAAAATTTGCAATTAGACAATAGCCTATTGTTATTGTTTTCGACTTTGTTGGCCGTTCGCAGGAATAAATAACCAGGTGTGCAAATTACTATTTCTCGAAAACTCAGTGCGCGTGGCCGATTTTTTTTTGTACTATATAGGTAGTATAAAACAATGCCCGAGTAGAGGGGTGGGGCAGTCAAGCGACGACTACGATACGAGTATGGCGTTTGTAGTACTCTCGATTAGCGATATAGACGACGGACTTTGCGCCTGTCGAATTTCATTAAATCGTGCAGTGTGAACTGGTTGCATCCAGTTTTATTTGTATTTGTTTTATACGTGTTTGTACAGTTACAATAAATTCTTTAGTAGTTCCAACGGCATTTTTAATTCGAGTCCTGTAGCTCGTAACAATATTATATATAATAACAGCCCATAAATGCCCCACTGCTACACTCGAGCCTCCTGCTTTACTTTCCTAGAACGGAAAGTATATCCGCCACGCTTGTCCAAGAAGGCTTCGCAGGTTTCACATATCGGTTATCTCGATATGCAGGTCATCACGATGTTTTCCTTCATCGTTGTAACCACGTGGTAATTGTAACAATATACACATTAGTCAGAAAACGGCCCAAGTGGTGCATGCGTTCTGGCCAGAGTTCGAACCCGCGTTCTGGCCAGAGTTCGAACCCGCGCTCTTTGATATTGGGACGCGTACGCTAGCCGTTACGCTACCACGACTTCTTTTAAACATACCTACTACTAAATAAAAGTTCAATTGAAAATGTAGGTCCTTTCATAGGTGATTTATATCAATTTAAAACTCAAATTAACAAATGTTGTAAGTTATAAGTCGTGCGCAGGTTTGCTGATGGTCGCCCTCCCGCTTCTTACGACTGCGACCGGGGCTTGTCTAAGTAGTACTAAGAACTAGACGACCGTGGGTCGCGGTTGTGGGAGGCGGGAGGGGTTATCATCGGCAAACCTTCTACGCATGACTTATAATGCAATGAATTAATTAATTGTTGTATACCTTGTCACATGGAAAAGTATCGCACACGCGACGCTACGGTCCTGCAAAGGAATGTTAGAAAGATAAAATAATTTTAAAAAGATTCCCATTAAACAGTCCGAAATCCCGAAAAATGGGATAGTTTACGGGATAAAAATATATTTGTCTGTTTGTTTGTTATGCTTTTACGGAAAAACTACTGGACGGATTTAGTTGAAAATCGGTATATATGTAATTTGAATTCCGAGGGTCGACGAAGGATACTTTTCATCCCGGATAATGGGATAAGTTTTGAGATAGATTTATGTAAACATTACCCCAGAAAGTACGATAGGCTTTGTGGTCTATGTGGCCGATTTGGTCGATTTGGCCGAATTGGTCGATTTGCCTGATTTGGTCGATTTGCCTGATTTGGTCGATTTCGTCAAATTGGTCAATTTCGTCGATTTGGTCGATTTGGTCGAACTGATCGATTTCGTCGAATTGGTCGATTTCGACGAACTGGTCGTTTTCGTCGAATTGGTCAATTTCATCGATTTGGTCGAACTGGTCAATTTCGTAGATTTGCTTGAACTGGTCGATTTATTCGATTTGTTCAAACTGGTTGATTTCGTCGATTTGGTCGAACTGGTCGATTTCGTCGAATTAGTCGAACTGGTTGATTTTTTATTTATTTTTAATACATAGAAAATGGCCATAGATACTTTTCATCCGGGGATGGGATAGTTTGCGATATAAAATGAAGTGAATCTTTCGCGGCAAATAGCATTAACATACATACATAATATCACGCCTGTTTCCCATGGGGGTAGGCAGAGACTATGGATCTCCAGTTGCGACGATCCTGACAAACAACTTTCGCTTCACCTACTTTCATTAACCATTAACATAAAAATTTAATACAATGTAACCTGTGATGTAACCTCTTTAAACAAGAAGTATGTACTAGAGGTTGACCCGCGGCGCAGTCGCAGGGTAAACTAGTAGTTATATAATTAAACATTTACATTAAAAATTTTGATAAAAATAATATAACGTGGCTGGCCTGATCTGTTATAATTATTTCCATTTTTTGCCGCAGGACATTTTTCGTGAGACGCACTGTAATCCAATTATAGATATTTGTTATAACTCCAAAATACACATAAGATTATCTGAAACTAATTTTTAATAATCATTGGAAGACTACCATCACTTTAAAAAATACCCAAGCAAACAGTGATTTTATTAAAATTTATACAACTTCATTTCAAACATTGTCATGAACAAGTAACAATCAAAAGTGCAAAAGGGAATAAACCTATGTTTTCTAATAATAAATTATATTTAACAATGCAAGGTCAAAAATAAATGGAACTTTGTAAATGAAATAATCAGAACAAGATATATTTTCAACGTATATACGCAAATACATGTCAATAGGAATGTAAAACTGATTGGAGGAGGCATGTAATATAACCTATTGCCGTCCCACTGTTGGGCTTGATCTTCATATTCTCCTAAGGCGTACACTGCTAAGAATCGTGACTTCGATGGCAGTGAATAACCGCTCTCCTCCACTGAGATTGGGTTTGATTTGATCAGTGATGAGAGACTGGAACTTGATCAAGATCCAGTCTTGCAAATGTCTATATGCGACGGCAACCACTTTCTAAGTCATGAAGTGGGTCGTCAGCCTATCTGTTGCCTCCGGTAATATGAAAAAAAGTTGCCCAAATAGAATATTTTTTAAAATTTTCTATAGTTAAACTACGAGCATACGAGTAAGATGGGTGGATATTTTTGAAAATTCTTGAATATAAATCAAAATAAGACAAAATACGTTTTATATGTGCAAAAAGACCCTTTTCATTTTAATACTAAGTTCGATGATATTTTGGAGGCGAGGTGAGGCGAGGTATGCGCGGAGGGAAACACAGAGGCCCCGACTAGAAACGACGCGCTTGCCGATCATTTGCGAACGGCCGCCGTGGTGATCGGACGTCTGCGGCTACAATATTCTTAAACTTAATAATTTTATTTCTTTCCAAAAATATTTTTACACGTTATTAACTTTGAATTTTTGTAGGTTTTATTTTTATTTGTATTGCATGAGTTCAGTAGACAGGCAGACAGTCCACTTGATGGAAAATGGTTACCACCACCTATTGACATTTGTAACAGTAAAGGTGCTACCAATGTGCTGCCACTCTCTAAAAGCTTAAGCCGGAACTCAAGTCAAGGTAGTTATGGCGGCAGACTTTAGACCAGGGGTGGTAACCATCCAGTGGGGCACAAATGGGTATTTGTGGCACAAATAAATGGGGCACAAAAACAACCCACAGCCGGGTGGTAGGGTTACCACCCGGCTGTGGGTTTTTATTGTCGCCCTTATGACAGGCCGCCCGGCTTCAGGAGATTGTATTCTTTCTCCGTTTCTGCACGGATAACGGTACACGTTATTTCATATCACTATTCTAATTAATTCTGGAGGTAATCAAATATGACATAAATATATACGTGTTATAAAGTACACAAGCCACCTCCAAATTCATTTTCGTAAATGAACGACATCGCGGCCAACCACGCTCTGTTAAACTCTGTGGGAGCCACCAAAGTGAACTTCGTGTAAAAAGCTCATACAGTTATTGGCATGGAATGCAATCGCGTGTGTACAAGACATTAACTGTGACAGAGCATAATTAAGGTGTGGGGAATCATTTTATGGTGTTTCGGTAAAACCGGTATTTTAAACGGTTCTAGTTAATTTTGGGAAATTTATTCGGAAAAGTGGTGAAAGTATGCACGGAATGTAATTAATAAATGAAGGCATGGATGGATAAAGGAGTTATGTAACTTTTAAATAATTTTTAGGGTTCCGTAGGTAGTCATTTTGGAAATAACAGAAACCTTATATTTTCATTAAGTTACTACGTTCATGTGTTTGTAATACAACGAAAATTTATTTGAACGAGCTTCTTTAAAAACTGTTTGAGATGCGGGTTTGTTCAGGATTCACGTAAAAACTACTGAACCGAATTCGATGCGATTTTGCTAATCGATAACAAATTGTCAAACTTAAAATCTGTGGTACTTTATATCCCGGAAATCCCACGGTATGCTTCCTGGGAGTAGTTTAATGGGACCAGGATAACCTGAACGAAGTTGACGGCAAATACTAAACTATACAAATATAATTACTTTACCGCACTGAGTATATAATAATATAAGCCCATAAATGTCCCACTGCTGGGCTCGTGCCTCCCATTATAGGGGGAACGGACAGTATACCCGCCACGCTCGTCCAAGGCGGCTTGGCAGGTTTAACACATTGGTTATCTCGATGTGCATGTAGGTTGCATCACGATGTTTTTCTTCACCGTTGTTAGCACGTGGTAATTGTAAGAATATGCACATAGGTAAGAAAACTGCCCAAGTGGTGCATACGTTCCGGCCAGGATCGAACCCGCACCCTTTGAGTCTGGGACGCGTGCGCTAGCCATTACACTACCACGACTGTTGCCAGTTGACCTCACTGAATGACTGACTGATATATCAACGCACGGCCCAATTTTTTATACTAAGAAATAATTTTTGAAAATTCAACCCCTTAGGTGGTAAAAACTGGATGAAATTTTGTCTCAAAATCCATCACTTTCAAAGTATAAAGCACGAAATTATATACATGTACCTGCTTCTGGTGAGAAACAAAATATACAAATGTATCGGCGTTTTTGGAAATTGAACTCCTAATGGGGTGATCAAAGTATGACTATTTTAAATCTAACCGCAAGGACCCGCGGGCAACAGCGAGTACTTGACATTCTTCTATCATAATATTAATTTCAAAATCTAGAAATTTAATCGAATTGCATTTAATTACTAGATTAGCCTAATAGCCAAACATTTTACGTCAATCTTCTGTGTGTGTATTCTAATAATCTAGATTTAACAATGCAAAGGCCTGTCAAAATCTTACTCCAGCCTTTAATCTTTCAGTAGCTAAATTAATTGTCAGTCACCATATATATATGGAGTAGTATTACTGTAATTGTTACACATTTATTAGACTAAGGGTCGATTATTCAAATATCAGATAAAATTACCTTGAACAATGATTAGTCTCCTATACAAACTTTCATCCCCTATTTCAACCCGTTCTAGTTTTATTTTTTCTATAAAAAGTAGTAGCTTGTGTGTCAAGTCCAAGTCTAGTCAAGTCTATCTATCTGACAAAATGACGAAAATAACAAAAATTACGAAAATGACAAAAAACACAAACGACAAAAGTCACAAGAGAACCAAACCATTATGAATACATACATTCTGGGATAACCTTTACATATCTATTCTAGACATTGAACTTAGATAGTATAGCGAATATCAGCCAAATCGGTCCAATAGTTTATCCGCGAAAGTATAACAGCCAAACAGAAAAATATACATTTATCCCGGAAACTATTCCACTTTCAGGGATAAAAAGTATCCTATATACATCCTCGGTATCGAAAAAATATATGTAAATGAAGAGTAACTTCATTCGATTTGAATTTGCCGCGAATAATGATATTATCTATGTATGTCAAGTGTCAATGTAATGTCAATTGTACATCACACTTGTGAGAGTTTTTTGTCAGTTAGAACAAATTAACAAAGTATTATTTTAAAATTCGTACACCTATTAGATTAATACAAAAACAGTGTGTATCGTATTGTATTTAATAATAAAAACTCTTTTCAGAGCAACCGTTAGTTTTTTAATTTACAAATAAAACGAAAACCACATTATATATATATATGCATGTATGTATATATATATACTGAGTTTCAGCCAAATCGGCCTGGTAGTTTTTCCGTGAAAGTCTTACAGATAGATTTACTTTCGCATATATAATGAATGAATGAATGAAAACTCTTTATTGTTCACCATAACTTAAACATTTAATATGAATACATTTCCATTAGAACAATGGGCGGCCTTATCGCTTATAGTGATCTCTTCCAGGGAATCCGGTGTCCAAGAAGACATTACAAGAAGAATTAATTAATATTTGGTGGTTTAACTAAATTAAAACTAATTCAATCGTAATTAAATATACTTAAAGAAAAAACAAAATGATAATTATAATAAATACATTGAAACTTGGTGAAGTGGGACCTGGATAAGTGAGAAACCTCTTAACTGGAAGTCATGCTGAGGTCCCAACACTTTGGCACTGAATTACCCCTGTCAGTGGGACGAAACAAACCTCTATATCTGGGATTCGTTCTTTCGATTTATCATCATGGTTACGTCTATAACTGAGAAAGCGAGTGAATTTTATATGCATAGACCTCTGTAACTGAGATAACATCGTTTTAATTGTTTTTACTTACTTATTCTTATTCTACCCGCAAATTCCGCACTTAACTACGAAGTAATTTTGAGCCTCAACGACTTCCAGTTTGTTTCGTTTTACTATCATACGGATGTTTATTTGAAAAATGTCACAACTTTTTTTTAAAATTAAAACTCATTTATAATCTTTACATAACACGTTATTTTATTTAATAATCGCACCTCTATAACTGAAATAACCTGTATTCTGACCTCTATTAATGGAACCCTCTGTAAATGAGACTTATATTTATTTATACCTGGATATCTGAGACACTGGGTAAGTGGAATACCTCTATAAGTGAAACCACATTGCAGGTCCCTTGATGTCTCACTTAACCAGGTTTCGCTGTACATAATTAAATAGATTAAAGTAATATAAATTACATATACCTACATGCGAACAATAATACAATTCCATTTACTGCAACAAATTTTATTTAATCGACAAATAATGGTCAGTGATCAAGTGTTTGAATGTAGAAATGGATGTAGCTTGTCTGATTTTCAAGGGGAGGGAGTTCCACAGCCGAACAGCCTGTACGGCAAAAGAATTTCCTGCGGAGGTCGAAGTGTGTTTAGGTACCGTTAGCAGAAGATTTTCATTTGAGCACAAATTACAGGAATGAGATTAATGGGGATATTACAGTATTGTTACGAGTTGCAGGACTCAAATTAAAATGCCGTTGGAATTATTATAGACTTTATTAGAACTATACAAACACGTATAACACAGGTACAAATATAACTGAACACAACCAGTCTCTAAACGTAAAGCATGATTCAATAACACACGCAAAGTCCGTCACTAAATAGATTACCGAATGTACACAAGTCTTGCTCCGCTTGTGGTTATCGCTCGACTGCCAATCTCTGCATTGGGCGATTGCTTTATACTGCACCGATACAATATGGCTGCCAGACCGCGTAGACCGAATTTCTTAGAATCAGTTCGACACACCTGGCTAATGACTGCCATAAAAGATTACAATACACAATGGGCTGCTTTCTAATTACAAATTTTAAACACAAAGTAAACAAAAGAAGTCCAAATGTGGAAACTTAATAAAGTTTGCTTTTATGGTATGCAGGTGTGAATCTACTTTTGTCGGCGTGTAGGTCGTAGGTAACACTATTATCATTATACAGTTATAAATTTATAATTTATAAGAAATCTTTGTTCTTTATTTCTTCTATGTAAAATTTCATAGACTCTTTCGGGCTGATCGGACTAAAACAAACGCCGAAAGGCGTTTGAGAGTAGCCTATAATCCGTTGTTCCAGGTAGCTCTTTGTAGAGGCTTGTGGCCTCAGGACCCCAAAGTCCATCAGAAAGTAAATAAGCATAATGCTTCTAGTAATTTAGGTGTGTACTATCCTCAGGCATTTGGAGTTAACAATTATTCCCAGATCAATCATTATCTTTAACAACTTAATAAAGTAATAAAAGAATAACATGTGTATATTACAATTACAAAGTACGTACAAAGCTTTCGTTTCGTTTTGTATTATTTTGTCTACTTTGCTGTCGTTATTAAGGCTTGCGTTGTACTGTGGAAGCTATATTTATTTATTGTCTATAGCTCAGTAGGATAAATAGAATATTAAAAGTTATAAGAGCATCATTATACTAGCGGTAAATCCCGGTAGCTCTTAAGCTTCCACTTAGGAGGCAATGGTTTGCTATCTCCTTTCTAGTCCACCTTGGGAGTCCAATATCTTTTTATTATGATACCGTGAGAACGCATAGTTACTAAATTGTTTTTGTAGCTACAACAATTTACGTACGTTTTGAATAATCAAAAGATAACACACAAGTATATATATCAAAGCTAAGTGAGCTACATGTGTTTTATAACTAATATAGCACAGACAAGCCTAAAAACAATTGAAGACCACTGTAAATAACGGAAACTTCGTTTACGAAGCTTACTTTGTCAGGAATCGAACCCCGAATGCCGAAGGCATTTCAGTGAGCTAGGCGGGTAAAGGCTTAAACTACTCAACCATAAAATCAATCAGTAGTCGTTCATGACGCGTTCATGTAGGTTAATAAAATAAATATATTAATAGCCTCGCTTTCAATAGGGCACTTCCCTATTTACCTGCAGGCAAGGCACGTGTATGTTATTTGTTTTTTACCTTACATAGTATAACTCAATTCACATGTTTTGGACACCGGTGTGACGTAACTCTGTATTCTTTAACATATTACACGCTAATAAATGTTTCGTGACTTTGTTTAAGTGGACAAAGTGTTTTTGAAAGGTCAAAGGCCTAGTTCGTTTGTTTTAAAAATTGTTTTGATATTTTATTTTGTTACTTTGTTATGATTTATTTGACTAGGATATACCCGCGACTTCGTCCACGCTTGACTTGACATTCCCGCGGGATTGCTGGGACACATAGTACCGTAGCATTAAAAAATGCAAGCTTTAGTGAAAACTGTGTCGGAATAAGTTAATTTTTATGCACCCGAACAACTACAAACCGCACCCGGGATAAAAAATATCACACATTTTATTACATAACATTTGCTATGGATCAGTGACATTATAAATCATCCCCAGAAAAATTCCCGCACGATTCTCAGGATAAAAAGTAGCGCAAATTTTAAGTCTAAGAATTAACTGTCGATCAATGAAAACCGCGTTGAAATCGGCCCAGTTGTTTTTACGTGAATCCCGAACAGACATACAAGAAATCTAAATAAATATTACATCACGTTCTCCATTATTTTGTATAGTGTATTCTAGTTGCTTTTTAATAGATTCTATGTACAGACATGGCATGTTTAAATATTTTATAATAATATATAGATAAATAAAATTAGTTCACAAAAATTGGGTCGTTTTGGTCTCACATCAAATTCAAATTCAAAGTTTTTTGTTCAAAATAAGTTCCACTGGAGAACACTTTTTGAAGGTCATATAAATATATAAGTTAAAATTTAATTTTTCTTCCTATTCTATGTATGTATACCGCTTCACAACGTGTTATTGCTGTTAAGGAGAAGAAGCGGCAAGAAACTCCCCAGCAACACGTCTAGCTAAATAATGTTTTTCTTTAAGTTTCTTATTCTATTTATATCTCAAGTTGTTTTTTTTTTAATAAGTTTTATACAGAAGTATGTTACAGAATTACTTTTTGAAGAATTAATGGAGTTGTAGCAAACAGTGCATACTCAATAAGACCAAGACACAATAAGAGGAAAGACATCATAAGGAATATTTGCACTGAAGACCAGCGTTGTGTCGGATATAATTCCGGCACAGCAATATGCTGAATGCAAACCTTGTTTGCTGAAAGTGCGTCGTATCGGTTCTCAGAATATGCTGTGTGTATATGTAAGAAATGTAATTACGTCGCTATTTCTTAAAATAAAGTCTTCTTTCTTCTTTCTTTCTTTCTTTGTTTTATAAAATGTCAATTTTTATTGGAAGGATAATCTAGTTTATGATGATAATTATAATAGCAAGCGGCAGACAAACACACACATTGTATATACAGATAAATTAGCTTCGAGTCGTTTTTGCGTTTGTATGTAAAGTAGTGTATGTACTGTCAGCACATCTATACATATAATAAAACTGTAGAGGTCAAATTTCCGTAAAATTAAAAAAAATGCTAAAAACTGAGTCGGGGGGGTGTAAGAAGTGAAATAGATCGATTTAGATTTTTTTCAAATTTTTTGTGTCTCTGTTTGTCTATCTGTTTTACCGGCTAATCTCCGAAACGACTGGACCGATTTGAATGAAATTTTGTATGGTAGGAGCTTATATCCCTGGTCAACATATAGGATATTTTTGATCTAGAATAATTAAAGAGTTCCCGTGGATAGTTAAAAAAACTTTCCACGTGGACGAAGTCGCGGGCAGAAGCTAGTAAATAAATAAACTAATACTTTTATAGGCAGGTAATTAATACGAAACTAATAATATTCAAATATTAATATTAAACATAATGTTTAATACTAAATTTCAAGTTTAAAAGTCCTGTAATACAAATACTACTACAAACGCAAAAACGCCTCGAAGCTCATTTACCTGTATACCTAAGCAAGTTGCGCTTGTGTTATGGGTAATATACAACGGATCGTTCTTTGGCCGATCCCAGACACCCAGATCATAGTAAATAACAGAAAGTTCGTTTCCGAAATTTACCATACCAGGAATCGAATCCGCCTAAGACCTAGTACGCTCAACCACTGAGGCCGATATTAATGTCGTTTAAGATGATTTTAATTTAAATAGATAGATATAACACTTTATTGCTTACTTAAATAACAGACACAATACATCATCATTTTATCCGTGCAGGAACGGAGAAAGAATACAATTGGCTGCGGCTGGGCGGCCTGTCGTAAGAGGCGACTAAACAACCCACAGCCAGGCGGTAGGGTATTTGCTCGACTGGATGGCGACCACCCCTGGTCTAGAGTATGCCGCCATAACAACCTTGTGTTGTGTTCCGGCATCAGTGACAACGTTCCAGTCTCCTTTAAGAGAGCAGCAGCGCATTTGTAGCACTTTTGGTGTTGCAAATGTCCATAGGCGACGATAACCACTTTCCACCAAGTTGGCCGTCGGCCTGTCTGCTGAACTCCTGTAATAAAAAAAACAATTACAGTATTATAGGCAGAACGAGAGGCAGCTTTATCACTTAGAGCGATCTCTACCAGGCAATAACTAACTAACTTATAGGATTAATTTATTTGTATACTTTGTATTTTCTTAAGTTATCGCGATAAGTACACATAACTAAAACTAAGTTTCAGTGGTTTTAAGCGCGGCATTTGTTTGATTTTTAGTTAGATGTTTCGGCTACTTTTCATTAGCGGTAATCACGGAATCTCAAGTGTCAATTAGTACTGTTAAAGTTATTATTTTGTCTACCCCCAACGTGATCACAGTTACTAAAAAGTGGCCGAAACGTCGAAATTAAAACAAATTCCGCGCTTAACAATGTTAAAACGTAGTTTTAATTATTTTTCTTTTATATATATATAAAGAGTTCGAGTTTGCACAATGCGTTTGTAAGTATAAAAACAATTAGAGGGCCTAATTCGGACCAGCAGATTTCAAAAATGTAACTTTTAGAATTTTGGTCTGTATGTTGTCTGTTCGACAGTCTGTTTATCTATTGAAATTTACATCTTATAATCTTAACTGTTAGTGAATCACAACTAGGGCACAACGAACGCATCGCTATGCTTATGGCTACATTAATCTATCCCAAGGAAACTATAATGTATATAAATTGGGGGCAGTTGTATATTTCATACATAGCCAATAAACAGTCATATTACCGCTGCCATATGGTTTTATTATAGTCATTTCAACTGCTTCTATTCGTGCAGGAACGGAGAAAGAATACAAGCTCCTGCGGTCGGGCAGCCTGTCGTCTTTTAATGTCCCACTGCTGGGCTCAGGCCTCCCATTATAGGGGGAACGGACAGTATACCCGCCACGCTTGTCCAAGGCGGCTTGGCAGGTTTGACACATCGGTTATCTCGATGTGCAGGTTTCATCACGATGTTTTCCTTCACCGTTGTTAGCACATGGTAATTGTGACAATATGCACATTAGATCAGAAAACTGACTAAGTGGTGCATGCGTTCCGGCCAGGATCGAACCCGCACCCTTTAAGTTTGGGACGCGTGCGCTAGCCATTACGCTTCACGACTTCTACACTACCATTAGAATTTTTTAATATAAATTTTATAAATTAGTTGTACACTCAATATGTGACTATTTATCCCTATAGTATAAACAAAGGCTACTTCACCAATAATCGTGTGTGACACCAATAAATGAATGGGCTCAGTCGGGATTATGTTCAGACGCTTATCGGTGGTCGAGATCTGTCGACGGACTGTTTCATCTCTGTGGTCTCCTAGTAGATTGAGTGACCGTTTAAAACTTTGTTAAGGTCAAGATTATTCGAGGACTTTTAATAACAATAATAACGTTCCACATGTGGATTCAGGCCTCCTTTAATAGGGGATCGGACAGTATTTTTATAGTAGTAGATTTGACACATCGGATATATCCATGTGCAGTGAAGAATAAATTTAGGGGGTTAACTTTTGCAAGAATTGTGTTTTTATATTAAACATTTGAACAGTTAGGCGAAATGTGCCTTGTCGAGCTGCCACAATAACTTCCCTGTTTAACATCAGTCAAAGAGCTACAATTTGGCTCAGGCTTTTGTTGCAACAGTCCGGCTTACGCCTAGGCATCAGCCTATTTGCTGAAGATTCCTCCAATTGCTAAAGTAAAGGGCCCTTTACATTCTGTCAAGAAAAGATCATAAGAACCCGTTCCACGTACCTAGTTCTCTTGCTTTTCCCGCATTCTCTTGTGTTCTCTCGAGAAAGTTCCGCACCCATAAAACGTTGTGTTAGATATAAACTAGTCTGCCATGAGACAAAAACAAATCAATTATTTATTGCCAGAAGCGACCAGACGCCCCATCTGACGAAAAGTAGTTACCGTCTTCTATGGACGTTTGCAATACCAGAGCTGATGCCAACATGATGCCAGCCTTTAGGATAGGATAGTTGGCATAGGATAGGGGAATGACATAAGGAGGTTAACATAGGGAACAGGATAAAGGGGGGCCACAGGAACTCTCAGTCACCGTACGAAATACGATCGGCTCAAAGCTAACTATTTGACGCCGATACTCTGTGAGAGCATGGTACCACACAGACCGGATTGGCCCTAAGAGCTGAAATCGAAATAATGATTTGAAAAATAAATGTGTATATATAATAAAAAATAGCAAGAAACGGTCTTCCCATTAATGTCGTAATGTTGTGATGGACGTGTTACCTGTTTGGGCGCCGCACTAGATCGATCAAATATCTAATACGCGTTAACGGGCCGTGTGCGGTGATACGATCAACACAAGGAGTCTCGAAAAACTTGCGTGATAAATAATGGAGGTATTTTAAAGGAATACATTCAAATTCTACAGGTAAAAACAATCTATACCCTACAAACAAAGTTCTCATATTGAGTTTTGGAACTCTTCCTAAATCAATGAATTTATTATGCCAGAAGTAGCATGGGTAATCTAACACATGGGAAGTGAATAAGTTGTTAGTGGCTGAAAGAAAGATCCCTCAAAAACTAGAGAACAAAACACATCGCTTGGGCGCTGGCTTGACCACCTACAAAAATCAAGGAAGAAGAGTTGGAGTGACGTAATGAAGACTGATTCGGGCGAGAATTAAGCCTCTCTCTGGCAGGAGATAGTGGTGAACAGAAAGGAGTGAAGTATTCTCGTTTCGGAGGCTAGGGCTCATTTTGAGTCATTGAACCGCAGCAGTTAGAAGAAAGAAGATATGCAGACTGTATCCGATATAAGATATATATTAGTGGTTGGCTCGATCTTTTACATCCCAGAGACAAAATTTTATAAAAGGTAGGGTCTCCAAATTGGGGAACAATTGTTAGTCGTGGAGAGAAAGGTTCTCAGGTTCTCTCTCAAATCCTGGACCCGACAAAAAGAGGAGATGGGGGGGTTGTCAAACCGAGTCAAACGTAATTTGAGAGATAAAGATGCACCTACTCCGATGTCGGTCACGTAAAACGGATGGAGGAAGATCGGAGTGCGAAGTAAACATACTAGGGCCACTATTCGTTCGGCGACTGACTGGCCGTCTTATATATCCCTGGAGTAAAAGCTGAATGAGCTTCAAGCCTACAATTGGCAAGTCACTCTGCAGGATCGAGGAAAGTGGCGTGCTCTCATTTCGGAGGCCAAGACTCCCTTTGGGTCGCTAATCCAACGGAATTGGTTAATTAAGGAAAAACGAAACGACGCATCTATAAAGTAGATGCGTCGTTCACACATCTCTTGTAACAGACCTAGAGTAGCCGACTTGTTGAACTAGTTTGACATTTTTTAAGAGGCTTTCCAGTCGCGGTCGCCTGAGATATTCGACACTTGAAAGTCTCAGGCGCCTAATTACTATGACCATATTATTGACACTGATTTGTTTTTACTGGTCACTACGCCGCTTGGTTAGAACTTACACCGAACTGTAGAAATTAAATAAATCATTTCTAACAAAAAATATACCGACTTCAAGAGTAAGTAAAAATAATATTTTCGACAACATGTGAAGCCGGTGCCAAACAGAATATAAAAAACTACCCACCGACTTCATATTTTTAGTCACTTCTGAAGTCGTTTACTTTGTTTAAGATTTTTTAATCACATCTAAGCAGTGTAAGTACGACGTTATTTCTTCAAATAAACATTTCCTTTCTTATATTTTCTTAAGTTTTCACCACTAGTATCCATAATAAAACTACGTTTTAAGAGTTCTAAGCGCGGTAATTTATTTGACTTTTTATTATTCCGACGTTTCGTTCACTTTTCAGTAGCCTTGATCACGGAAGACAAAGATATCAAGTGTCAGTGAGTTAAAAGTTTTATTTAGCGTACCTACTGTCAACTTGTTCATTCTAATTATTTAATTTTGATTTTGTTTATGGTTCCTTTATATTTTATATTTCTTTCTTTCTTCTTTATATACTATTCAAGTGATATTTATGGAGTTCAGTAGCCCAATGACAAAAATAGTGGACGTATATGAACTCTATATAACCTTTCAAAAGTTCGTGGACTTTAACTATATAACCATATAGTTTTAATTGTTGAAATGCCAACATAAAAGTGGGTAAAGCACCACGTATTTGATGTGGAGGGGTTGTTTATGGGGGGATTCGTGTGAAACAACTCGCGAGTTGGCCGCAACAACGTAAATATAGCCTTCGTCCAACAACCCAACAACTTTTGTCAGTTGCGAATATTGCTTCATTTTGTTACACCGTAGCGTAATTGGAAACGTTTAGTAGTTTAAATATATGTATAAGCTACTACAGTTTCACACACTAGTAATTCCTTCTGATGTGCCTGTGAAGTAGACCAATTTTAGAAAAGCGCGACATTTTACAAATAAGCGGAACATAGCAAAGAATATACAGCAAGCAATACTGCCATTTCCGCTTGCGAATAAAGTACAATACAGATTATTTACATGTCAGAAACTGGTCTGCATTTTCTGTGCAAATGAAAACTGCAGATTGGAATTACAAGATGTGTAATACTGTATAAGATGTTAGAGATATTTTATATTTATATTGAATATAAAGAAAAGTCTCACAGAGCTGACATATGCGAATTGTCTTGCTTGACTTGAATGTTTATAATTATCAGCGGAGGTTAGTCCCCAAGGATAAAACTTCGTGTTACAAACGTATATTTTTTTAATAGTCGCTACATCTAGTCGAATTATTATGACTTTAGGGGCATTAGCCTATAGGAGTCTCACTTATGGGCTAGAGTTTCTCCATTTTACATGAATGGAAGGTGAAACCTCTACGGTTGTCCCTTGCACATAATTCGGGTGTAATAACGGGTTTCTTACAATGGAAAGTTCGACGTGCAGAATTTTCTTCACGTGTACAATACGTACACAGGTACATTAGGTTAAAAAAGCTACCTAAGCGGTGAGTGCTTCTGAGCCTATTAAAAAAATTGTTGTGAATCCACATCACTGGAATGGACATCCTAAACACTAAATCAAAACTACAATATCAACATCAAATGACTCATTCAACACAAATTTAAAAATACGACGATTGTGAGTCAGATAGCCACGTAAAGTTAACAATTCAAAAGTTTGACTGATTTGGTTTTAAAAATAATATCGTTTAAAAAACAAAGTTATATAGAAAATAGAAGCTATTTTGAGTAACTTTTCTTATTAGGCGATTGTCATTCCCAGTATCCTTCTTTGATGGTTACAAGAATACGGTTAAAATTAAATCATAGAAGTCGTTTTAAAATTTTAAGTCGCGTTACACAACGGTGTAAATGAGGTCCTTAGTTACTAAACCGACAAATAGTCGTAGCTTACTCTAACTTCGTAGTTTCAGTGTTTAGTCTAGTTACAGTTTATGGGTTTCACTCACGAGTCACGAGCGGATCCCGGCCAAACTATCAACATTACATCGTTTCAAATTGTTAATGTTCAGTCTTTTAGCAATGACTATTTGGGGATTATATTCGATACTCACTGTTGCCTACAACTTCGCTTAAGTTTATTTTTTTAATCCATTAAATGAACTAAATATGTAGTACGCTGAAACAAGAAATTGTGAAATTATAAGTATAAATTCCACTAAAGTTTCAAAGCCTAGTGGATAGCTCTATTTTTCTTAGATAAAAACTTAATTAGGTCTTTTTTATATCGCGAGCGAAGCCACAAGCAAACGCTATATATATACGAAGCCACGTAAAAAACTAATCCATACTTATACTTACTAATATATATAAAGAGAAAGTAGTTATTTTTGTTTGTTACAGTTGCACGTCCAAACGTCTGAGCGCAGGGGGGCTAATAAGACCAGCAAATGTCAAAGTTGTCAAAACAAATGTTTAATTTTTGTCTGTCTGTCTGTCTGTTAGTGCAGCACGTAAAAAACTACTGAACGGATTTAAATGAAACTCGACACAAAGCTAGCTCACATCCTTGGTCCATACTTAGTGTGCATACGGAATCCGACTAAATAATAATGTTACGAGCTACAGGACTCGAATTAAAAATGCCGTTGGAATTACTATAGAATTTATTAGAACTGTACAAACACGTATAAAACAAATATAAATAAAACTGGATGCAACCAGTTCACACTGCACAATTCAATGCAATTCGACACGCGTAAAATCCGTCGTCTAGGTTGCTAATCGAGAATACTACAAACGTCTTACTCGTCTCGTAGTCGTCGCTTGACTGCCCGCCCTTCCATTCGGGCATTGTCTTATACTCACTACACAGTACAAAGAAATTGGCCGCGTGCACTAAGTTACCGAGAAATAGTAATTTGCACACCTGCGAACGGCCACAAAGTCGAAAACAATAACAATAAGGATTAGTTCGACGTTAATGATGGTTATAAAATAAGTAGAAAAACAATAGCACATTTTTCTTAATTACAAATTCAAAACACAAAAGAATTTCTTAATCCGGGAAGACAATAAACTGCGCTTACAACAGGCAGCTGTGCGCTTATCTTTGACGGCATGTAACAATAATACAAGAATAAAATTATTAACGAGAAAATTAATATAATTGTGATAAAAGCATGGAGTGCTTAATATCAATCGTTATAATAAAACACGCCACACTTTTACCACAATGACATTCGTTTTCTCATTAATTATTTTATTCTTATATTAAGAAATATTTTTTACTTTTTGTTTCGATTAACTATAAAATCGTGTTTTTAGTTTTTACATTCAAGTGCAACTAACGAACAACATACAAAACAAAAAAGTTATTGTATTGTCATCGTTGTGTTTTGGTATTCTTCCAAAATTCTTAGCCACAAAACAACCCACAGCCAGGTGGTAGGGTATTTGCTCGAATGGATGGCGACCACCCCTGGTCTAGAGTATGCCGCCATAACAACCTTGTGTTGTGTTCCGGCATCAGTGACAAGGTTCCAGTCTCCCTTAAGAGAGCGGCAGCGCATTTGTAGCACCTTTGGTGTTGCAAATGTCCATAGGCGATAGTAACCGCTTTCCATCAAGTGGGCTGTCTGCCTGTCGGCTGAACTCATGCAATAAAAAAAGCCACAACGTGGCTATGTGGCCTTAATAACAAATAACTTATTATATAAATTAGGTGGCATATGCAAGATGATTTTCTTTGCAGACTCTGATAAGCTCTCTGCCAAAATGCTGCTGCACCAGCCTACATTAAATAAATTTATACCATGTCATCAGTGTCTGACATGTGTGCAAAATTTCGAATTAGTCTGACCTTTTAAAGTGGGTAAAAATCGAGCTCAAACATTCCGTTACATACCAATGAAGCCAATAATAAAGCGTGTAAATTGTAAAAAAACCATTGAACTATTGTGCTTACAACAAAAAATATACAATAAGATAGTTCTCGTGTCAATACCTGCAGCGGTTTATGTCAATATATGAACTACAAATAACGATGCTTATCTGTGCGTCACGATTTTTTAAAAGTAGAATGTTAATGGTAACGACCGGTAGTCGAAAGAAATGCTGACAGGTTTTATTATTGTATTATTTAATAAGCTGTATTCACAAAAAGCGCTTATTAGGTAGACGCTTGTTTTCTGAATATTTTGTACATTAAACATTAATACCTTTGAAATGTGGTGTTGGCGTCGGATGCTCAGCATTCCGTGGACAGCTCGCCGAACGAATGCCTCCATACTAGAAGTGCTCAAGATTGGATATCACCTGAGGTTATCAGCAGTATGCCGACAACCTATACTGAAATCCTTTGGCCACTTAACCCGAAAGAACCGGATAATATGGAGATATGTACTCACTCGGAAAGTTGAAGGCAAGATACCTCGCAGTGGATATCCAAACAGGTGGTTTGACCAACTGGACATTTCAATAAACTCGGCCGTTCACATTGCTCAGAACCGATTTCCGTGGAAGAGAGCAATTCTTCACTGCCTTCAAAGTCACGATCCTGAACAGTAAAAAAATGACTTAGAAGAATTCTATGAGGGTATGACCAGAATTTCTTATTGAGTAACGTTTTAAAATTGTAGCGTTCTTATTCGTCAGTAACGAATCCTAGAAGATACGAGTTCCTTAGACGTAGTGCATGTCTTAGGGGACGTACCCATACTACGTGGCCCTTTTTACCCCTCTCCTCCCTCGGTAACCATCCGTAGTATGTGGCAAGACCGCCCTACCTCTCTATTTTCAACCAAGTCTATACTAATATTATAAAGAGGAAAGATTAGTATTTTTGTATGTTTGTAACAAATAAACTCAAAAAGTACTGGACCGATTTTAAAAATTCTTTCACCATTTGAATGATACATTATCTCTGATTAATATAAGCTATATAAAATTAGGGATCCCTACTAAAACTTTAACAATATAACCCATCAATCTAAACAAAATACTTGGCTCTGGCCTCGGGTTCTACGATTTGACGAAATTTTATGTGCGTTTGAGTACGTCCCGGTTTAGATTCATAATTAAACCCGGTAGGTGGCGCTGGAATTGGGTTCTAGGTTTTTTTTTGGGGCAGGACAACGTTTGCCGAGAGCGCCAGTAATTCATAATTATGATTTTAAATTATTTTTTACAAACAAAAATATAAAAAATATTTAGCTCATATTTGTTACGACAACCCAGGACTCCTGTGACCAAGTGTAATATTCTGAATCACACACACAATTCTGTTCCCCCCCCCAAATGGTTCACGTAGTATGAGCATGTTCCCCCAATGGCATCAATGCGTCATAGTTTTTGACATAAAGTCAAAAGTAGACCGTGTCACCTATCAAGGTAACTGGCAAAGGAAGTATGTCTGCCAGACGGCCATTACCGGTGACCAGCTAATAATTTGATATTATTTATTGATGTTGTTATTGAAACGTGATTTAGAAATACATGCTCTAAAGATTTGGAGTACAAAAAACTAGTTCAGCTGCATTGCTTGTTTGTGTTTATTTATTTAGATTAACCGACGGAGTTTTATATATTGTATATATTCATGATATTCTAGTTTATTAATATTCTTTAAACAATAAGGCACTACATCAGCTAATTTTGGAGGTTTTTGACTGAAGCCAAACAATGTGGTTCTTGTGGCAGCCTTAGACGATTAATGCTCTAATTCGGCAACTTTAAACGTTGCATATTATGACATCTATATTAATAACTAATATTATAAAGAGGAAAGATCTATATTTTTGTACGTTTGTAACGAATAAATTCAAAAACTACTGGACCGATTTTAAAAATTCTTTCACCATTCGAATGCTACATTATCCCTGATTAATATAGGTTATGTAAAAATTAGGGACCCTTAATAAAACTTCAATAATGTAACCCATCAATCTGAACAAAATACTTGGCGTTGGAATCGGTTTCTACTATTTTGATGAAATTTTATGTGCGTTTGAGTGGGTCCCGGGGTGGTTTAGATTCACAATTGGGTCCGGTAGGTGGCGCTGGGATCGGGTTCTAGATTTTTATTTTTTCAGGGCAAGGACAACGTCTGCCGGGAACAGCTAGTTAAATTATAAATCAAAAAACATAAAAATTAAGACGATACTTTTACTTGCGGTGTAATCACTCAAGGACACTCAAGGACTACCCAGGGGCAGCAGTGGGTAGTGTTGGACTCCCGATGGCATGCTCGGACCTACCAACTAAACCACTCCGGTGTTCCATTGTATCGCCACAATGACAGGGTGTTGGTAGCCGAAGATAATATCGAAGACCCTGACGGCGTCGACTCATTGAGCTCTTTTTTAATAAACAGGATATGCGTCATATCTGGGCAATTATCTGGACGCGAGTGTAAGAACATATGGCTAAGCAGTCTCATGGCCATTATTAGAGCGATAAGACTCTCCCCCTCTGATCGCTCAAAGTTGCTGCCAGGGGGAAAGGAGTTGGTGGTAATTTCTTCTTCAACGCTTTAAGACAATCCTTTTTTTAGCGAAGGGAAATCCGACGACCCATGTTTGGACTTCGCCAGATTGGGGTGGCAGTAATTCCTCTAGGTAGAACTTAAGATGCTATTGCTACTCCACAGCTAAGGATATTCACTGAAACCCCTGGGTGTTCCTTCCTGCGCCTTATGCCAGGGCTACGGGAAAGCGGAAGCTCGACCAAATCCGTGTGCCCTGGCAGGCGCGGGCCTATCAGGTCACATCCACTATCGGAGAACTACTTTTATCCCCGGCATCTTCCTGTTCTCTGCGTGGGGCGAGTGGAGACGTGAGCGCGCGTGAATCAGGCCCCCATTTCAACAGCATAATGGCAGGTTTTTATCCGTGCAGGAATGGAGAAAAAATACAATTTCCTGCGGCCGGGCGGGCTGTCGTAAGAGGCGATAGAACAAGCCACAGCCAGGTAGAGTAGTAGAGTATTTACCCGTCTGGATGGCTACTACCCCTCGTCTAGAGTATACCGCCATAATAATATGAGTTGTGTTCCGGCATTAGGGACCAGGTTTCAGACTCCCTTAAGAGAGCAGCAGCGCATTTGTAGCACCTTTGGTGTTGCAAATGTCTATAGGCGATGGTAACCGCTTTCCATTAGGTGGGTCGTCTGCCTATCTGCTGAACTCATGCAATAAAAAATAAATTTAAAAAAGTCTGAATCCTATCCCCAAAGGACCCTTTTTTTATATGGGGAAATGCGTTGCCGCACCGTCAGCCGTGAGGGGGGATGTCACGGCTGGTGTGTGGGGCTCCCCCGACGCTGATTAATCAGTATGACCGGCGCCGGGTATATCCACTAAAATCCCATGGGAGCCTTCTTCCGCCTGAGTGCCGGGGCTACGGCATGTAACTGTGGCCTTTATCCGCGACCCCAGCGGGTGGTGTGCCGCCTCATAACTAGAGGCGGTCTCTCCTGCGTATGAGCCGGGGAGATAAGCTGCCCCAGCTCCCCCTGGCTGTCTGGGTCCCCCCTGGCCTTGACGCCCGCTGCCGCCCGCCTGTGGCTACTTTTGCCACGGGCGTTACGTCTTGCCACTCCCCGCGGTGGCTGTTTCAGCCATCGCGGCCGCGGCACTGTCCGGCGCCTTCCGGCTGGCCGGGACTTTTCTCCTGGTGGGCCTCTTGGCCCCGCAGGGTTTCGAGCCCACCTGATGACCGGCCGGCTTGCCTGCGGCAGCGCACATGGGACAGTGCGGCTTCGCGGTGCAGGAGGCGGTCACCAGGTGACCGGCTTTTCCGCAGCGGTAGCAACTACCGATGCGGTCCACCTCGGAGGTGCACGCCGCCGCCACGTGGCCAGCCTCGTGGCAGCGGTAGCACCTCTGGGTCCTGCGGGGCAGGGCCTTCACCAATGCGGAAGAACTACCCACCAGGAGCTTCGTCCCCGGAGCGAGGAGCTTTTTGGCGGCCGCCACCGGGCAGGCCACCACCGTCTGGCCCATCCCGTCTGGCCCATCCCGTCTGGCCCATCCCGTCTGGCCCATCCCGTCTGGCCCATCCCGTCTGGGCCGGGACGGACCTTTGACGCCTTGATGCCCCCGACGGGGTATCCGGTGGTCCGCACGATGGCAGCGGCCACGTCCTCCTCGTGTACGTGGCCTTCCAGGCCCGAGACGCGAAGACACACAGTCTTCTCGGGCCTGGAGACACGCACGTCCTCGGGGTAGAAGATGGTTCTGAGCTATTCGGCGAGGGCGTCAGCTTTGGAGGCGGTGTCGGCGCCAGGTAGCACCAGCATCCGCGCCCCAGTGCGCGCGCACTTCAGCCGAACGCCGCCCTCTATCCCGAGGTCGGCCAGCCGGATGTTTGCCTTGGCTTTGAAGAAGAGGTTCGCAAAAGTCACCCCTCTGTCCGCCGCGCCTGGCTGTAGAGTCAGGACGACGGCGACAGACTTCGGGGGACGCAATCGCGGAGCCCTCTTCTCTTTAGCTTTCTCTTTTTTATTGGACGGTGGGGCTGGAGGAGGGGGGGCTGCGAGGCCGGAGACTACGCCACATCCCTCTGTCTCTTCCCCCTACGTCCTCTCCCTCCTCGCGGCCTAGCGCAGGTGGGCTGCGCTTCAGCGGCGGCCGCAGTCGGCTGTGTGCCGGACGACGGTTTGTTGGCCCTTCTTTTGGCCTTCTTCTTCCCGACCGTCATCCAGCCCTCCTCAGTCGCGGCTTGGAGAGGAAGGGGCGCTGGACAGGCGGGCGGTAGTGGCACAGAAGCCGTCGTCACCGCCGTCTCAGTCGATTCCCTTTGCAAGGGAAGTGGAAGGAACTCCTCGGTCGAGCGCCCAAAGATGAGCGAGGGGCTCGCCGGGGGTATGGGTCTGGCTCGAAGAGCAGGGCTTGACCTGGGGGCTGGTTCTCGTGAGGGGGCTAACCGGGCCGAGCGCATCTGCTCCTCCATGGCCGCGAACCTGCTCTCCATTGCGAGAGTGAGTTGGTTCAGGCTCGCGGCCATCGTCTTCTCAGTGCTTGGCGGTGGTTCAGCTGACGAGTGCGCAGGAGCGGTACGCGGCCGGATGAGTTCCGCCTGAAGGCTCCTCAGTTCTTTCCGGAGGTCAGCGATCTCTACCTCGATGCGGCTGTTCGCCGCACGGAAGAGGGCGACCTCCTCGGAAGATGTCCGACTGAGGAGCTCTTCAGAGGCCTCTTGGATGGCCGCAACCGCATCTTTTAGGGCATTTTGAAGGGTCCATTTGAGACCCTTCGACACCTTTGCCACGTTGGTGACCACCGCCAGCGAATCAGCGATTTGGCGCTGGAGGCCCTCCGCGTGAGCAACACGAGCTTCGGGAGGGGCCTGGCTCGCAAGGGTTAGACCAGCCTGTAGCCTGGTCATCCTCGCAGTAACCATCGCTGAGGCCTGCTCCGCGATCTCCTTTTCTGCCCGAAGCTCCAGCTCCGTACGTTGGGCCTCCACGAGCGCCTTCTTGGCATCCGCCAGACCCACGTATTCCCCTGTAGTAGGGGGACGGCCTCTGCCCCGCTTGGCGTTTGGCGCTTTGGCAGCAGCCTGTGCCTTGGCGGAGGTTTTGGGGGCCAGTCTCTCCTCTTCGTCTGTCGAAGATGATGATGACATTAATTCATCAGGTTCGTCTAGGGCCAGGTACCGTCGCAGCGCCTCATTGCGCGCGACCGGTTGCCTGGCCTTTTCTCCTTTTGTGGGGTGTGCGTTCTTGGGAGCCGCCACCCTGGCCTCGTCCTCAGATGGAAGTTGGGACGAGGCCACCGATTCAATTTCCGAAACGGTGCGCATCCTGCTCCGCGTGACGCGGATCTCACCCTTTTGGATACTACTCGAAGCTTCCGACTGTGGTGAAATCGCCGAGAGGAACTTCGAGTAGAAGGACTTCTCTCCGCTCTTCTCGGGCCCTTTCGGGTTGGTTTTGCCCTTCTCAGGCTCGCCACGAACATCAACTCTGCCCTTCATGGGCACTTCGTCGGGTGTGTTGTTTTTAGTTTTTAAGGTCTCCATTTTTTGTTCCCACGAGTAGTATCTGGTTTATCGTCTCAAAATAAGTGGTCCGCAGTAACGGCCGGGTTTACCCCGACCTCACAGCCAGGGGAGCAGAGCTCGACGCTGGCGGTCGCCGTCGGAAGGGAAGGGTATTTGGGGAGGAGGTTTGGGAGGAGGGGAAGGAATGCAGGGAATCGGAGAGTGGATAGGTAGGACACCACTGTCACGGAGTGAAGGGGGGATTGTGACAGTGGCGGCTAAGGGCCCCGGGGACGCATCCCCTTGTATCGCTACCTGGACGGAGATGTGTCCAGGGCGGCACCCCCTGGGGAAATCCCCAAAGGACCCACCTTAAGACAATCCTAGAGCAATCCAGCTTTGAGAATGAACCATTTTTTTATATATACCTATCATATTATATATAAAAATCGTATCGTATTTATAAAATTCATTTATCCTCGAAATCTACAAAATTAAATAAACGAATTAAAAGAATCAAACAAAGATTAATCAAACTTCAATAAACATAGCGAAATTATTGATTTTAAAATATACCGGTTATATTCCAAAAACATCAAAAATTTGCTTAGTATAATTCTAGCGCTGCAGTTATACAAAGTTTATAAATAAACAGGTTAATCACACAACGCTCGTGATTCTTAAACAACCTGATGTCGAAGCGGTGAGGTAAAATTCCGACGGAAATGTTTTTTCCCCATCATTTTACACCGAATTTCACGTTCACACGTTCTAAAGAATCATTGGCTCGAGAAATGTAGATAAATAGTTAACAACCCACCCGGCAAATCATGCTTTTAAAATAAGCCATCTATTCCAGATCAAACTATTCCTAAGAATATTTCCCATTATAAAGACAGTAGAAGACGTAGTAAAACGCAGTTCCTCTGAAGGCTAAGCAAATCGTAAACTTCTAACTTTACATTGGCAAATCTAGAATAACCTGCCTTTAAAACGGTTACTATTAATCGAAAAGCTAATTAAACAAAGCTACAGTTAGAGAACAATTAAAACCAAATTCCGAGATTTGCCTCGAGGCATCGCAATTAATTATAGACTAAAGTAGAAATCATTAGGTGGCACAGCATAGCGTAATGGAGATACCTTGGCACTATTTTAGACATACCTAATGTGTTCAAATGTGTGAGTTTTCTAAAACGGTTCACCGCTGCTTTCCTCGTCCAGTTTCCACTGGCGAACTTAGAAAGATCATCTATCCATAATCTTGTCAGGAAATCCTACGGTTCCTAGATGCACTCTATACTGTGCTTACTAGAACGGAAAAAAGAATAATTCTTGTGTTCGGATGGAGTGTCACAAGAGGCGTCAAAACCTATATAAGCTAGTTGGTAAGAAGTTTGGCCATCTAGATATCTCTCTCTCTCTCTCTCATTTACTTTTGGTCTAAAGCATGCCACAATAACAAGCTTGGATTATATTCTGACATCAGTGACCAGGTTCCAGCCACATCTGAGGCCGGTAGCACATTGGTAGAACCTTGTATTGCAGCTTGTCTGCTGTACTCATGAATTAAAAAATGAGTTACTTGCTCCATTGGCAATCTTGTGACAGATGGACCGGCTTATTACCATTTAAATTTACAGCTTTTGCGAGGTATATCGCTTACCTTTGTTTTGTCATATGTGTTCATCGTTGATCACTAAACTACTTTTTTATTAGTATCTTTTTATGGGGCTTCGTTATCACAAACTTCGGTATTGTATGTATCTCGCAGCTAGTTTCATTTAGGGATAAAAGAGGTTTCGTCTTTTTTTGCGCCTAGCGCTTCCTTTACTTTACGGCCATTTTCACGGCAGCAAGCAGAATATCAAGCGGTAAGTGGACAGCGCGAATATCAAATATCCAGCATCAGGCACCCATAGCCTAACTTTGTGCTATAGTACAAAATATTGTTTTGCTATATTCTTAATATAAAACCCACTTTATAAATATTTTTTCAATATGTTTCGCTATGGATTGTCTGTTAATCAACTAACGTTTTCTTTCTTTGTTTCTTCTCTTTCTAAATAATTTGTTTTACAAACTTACACTGTCTACATCTCTCCCTACTGTCCTGCTTGTTGCTGTATTACACATAATATCATATTAAACTTCAAATATTTTTTTTCTTTCTTTTCTTTCACTGATTACCCCAGGAAGTGTTCGTGAGATTTCTTTTTTTAATACCATATATAACACTTTAAATGAAAAGTAATTGTTGTCTATTTTTGTTAGTAATTAACAGGTCTATGTTTCCTGGTTGAACGCCACATTATTAGTGGGAGTTAATCCGTAATGTGTTTGGTTGTAAGTGATCTCTTTTTGGTGCGACTATGGTCATAGGCGAAGGCGGAAGCGAGAGCGGGAAGTCCACGTATATTTGAAATGAAAAATTAACAGTCATTATAATTTTGCACGGTGTAATGAAACGTGCAAAATGAAATTTGTAAACATCATTTAAGAGTAATTTCAACTCGACTTTTGGTGGTTGAGAGTTGCATAAAGCCGATGTTAGATGGTCCATTTTTTTTTAATTTGTGTAAATTAACCAGTGATGCATAGTATAAACAAAAACTTGAATAATTCAAAATCATTGAATTCTGTTACGTCGTGGCGTTTCAGTACTTTGCTTTTCAATCTAATTGATTTAATTTGGTTGACACGTCCGAAATTTATGTATAAACATAATAAACAGTCTACGTCCAGCAGTGGACATCATTTAACTGAAGACCATAATAACAATGACATACATTTCTACATATTTCTGGATAACAAAGCATGTTGCAGCCTATATAATATTGTATAAGACGTTTTTATGTTGTTTTTATAAATAAAGATCGATTGGCATCAAAATAATATATTAGAAGCTGAAATTACACAAGTCCATTTCTGTATTTCAATTTGGATAGAAATTTAAAAAAAAAACTAATTAAAGTATCTTTGGGACACCTGGTTGGAACGAAGTTTCGACGAACATAATAGAAGATCATGGATATAATTTTTCATTAAATTAAATCTCGAAATTGTACAATGGTAGATATAGAGTGCGGTCAGTAGTTTTCATTTCATTTACACTTTTTTCTTCTAGCTCCTATTCTCCGAGTAACATGCGATAAGGAACTTCATTCCAATAAAACGAACCTTTTGTTTAAAAAGGTTTCATAATTTATTTTTAACTGATTTTTCGTTTTCGTCTTTTGCGTTTTTTTATTTTGTTGTAAAAAGTTCAAAATTTTCCAATTTGTAATTATATTAGTTATTTATACACAACAATATTTTATATTTTAAACACGATTGTCCGCGACAATACTCCATAATCTAAAAAATATCATTAAGTAACAAATAAATAGATAAGCAGTTGAAAGTGTTGCTTATGAAACTTTTCTTTACCAATTAAGTTCGTTTATTGTTTAAAGTTAACAATGTCTTATTTCTATCAAAATTGAGAGACAGAAATGTACTATCTATTTTCGCCATTACGTTTCAGTCGAACATTCTAAACGCTATTTGTGGTTTTTCAAAACGCTAGTTCGTTTGTACTGTCCACTGGCCTTCACCTCGTTTTCAAACATCCGTATGTAAGTTATATTTATCATTAGCGATCACTAACGTGCCTTATGCTCTAATAACTATCCGTAAATAATTACATAACAGATTGTTTAACCTCCCTTGACCCTAACTAATGAGGCGATTCGGTAGACAAACACTCATATTGTATGTCCCCAAATTATGCAAGTTACGCTTGAATTATATATTCTATACAGATAAATAAAATTGAAGTGTCTGTTTGTAATGTCACAATAAAAATGTGAAAAAAATACAGGGAGGATAATTCGGACCAGAAGATTCGAAAAATACATTTTTTGTGTCTGTATATTCCAACTAATCTCTGAAACGGCTAGACCGATTATGACAGGACTTTCAATGGCAGATAGCTAATGTTACAATCAGTAACTTAGATTGATCCCAGACACTCAGACTATAATAGTAAATAACGGAAAAAATTCGATTCCGAAATTTAGCATACCAAGAAGCGAACCTAAAGCTTTAACCCGCTCAACCATAGAGGTCGTCAAAACATTATGAGACTTACGTTTGCCCATGGCTTTCCCTCCAAGTATAGTTTCTTGAAACGTGGAAAGAAAATTAGTAATCCGGACCGTCTTAATCATATTAAGCACCGGGGTGCGGAAATCAGACTGAGCCCCCGCACACCAATAACAAACAATATTGTTACGGGTTACGACTCGAATTAAAATGCCGTTGGAATTACTATAGAATTTATTAGAACTGTACAAACACGTATAACACAGGTACAAATACAACTGGACGCAACCAGTACAAATTGCACGATTTAATAACATGCGCAAAGTCCGTCACTACATAGCTTATCGAATGTAAATACGTCTTGCCCGTATCGCAATCGTCACTTGACTGCCGATCTCTCCGTTCGGGCATTCCTTTATACTCAGCTTACAACATGTCTCGACCGTGTAAACAATGATTTCCAAGAATCACACCTGGTCACTGCCTACCATAAAGGATTGCAATACACAATAGGCTGTTTTTCTAATTACAAATTTTAAACACAAAGTAAACAAAAGAAGTCCAAACGCGGGCAAGTAATAAACTGTGCTTTATGGCAGGCAAGTGTGCATTCACATTTGTCGGCGTGCTTCGTGGAATTTTGGCTAAGTTGTAACAATATATATTTAACTAATGATAGAGTTACATATATATGTATTACATTTTACAAACGTCGGAATAAAGGAGAAGGATACGCTTTCATACATTCTTGAGCCCAGATTGTAAAAAGATGAGAGTGATTTGTAATGAATAAATAAATAAATATTTAATTATCTAAAGAAACACATGTTTACGTACTTAATATCAAACAGTTTATTTGCACTGCAAAAGTATAAAACTGTGTTGCAGTGACAACTACCACAACAAGACAATGATCTAAATTATAGTGGCTGTTCATCAAAGCTATTAAAAAAAACAAGTGGAGTAGACTATATAAATGATGGAGAACACGATGCAATTTTTTTTAGATTTATTGTCTATTTGTTCGGGATTCACCTAAAACCTACTGAGTCAATTTCAACGTGGTTTTCGTTGATTGATAGTTAATTCGTAGGCTTAAAATTTGCGCTATTTTTATAACGGGAAACCTGCGGGAATTTTTCTGGAATTGATTTAAAATGACCAGGTAAAAAAAAACACGAATTTCAATGTGTTTTTTTAATTAATCGGTAGCAAATTTAATGCAACAAAATGTGTGATATTTTGTATCCTTGTAATCCTGCGGAAATTTTCGCGGGAGCGGTTTGAAGTTGTTTGAACGAATAAAAATTAGCTTATTCCGACACAGTGTCCACTAAAACGATAGCTTGCATTCTTTTTTTAAATGCTGCAACACTTCGTATCCCGGGACTCCCGTGGGAATTTCAAGTCCTATCATATCCTAATACTATATATTATAGTACGGTTGGCAACCCTAGGTGTATGGTAATCGATTTACGCCTCTTAGGTCCTTGCACCCGTGTGCTACGCATCTTTGCACCTCCTGCTAAAGACGGCCACGCTGTTAGTAATATCAGTCGCTTACTAAGAAAATAACTCTGAAAAGCTTCTAAAGTCTGCAGGACTAGATGGCCTCATAGACAGTTCTTACATTGTCCCCTTCTTTTCTGAAATTTTATTATTTTGTACCCGTTCCACTTGCTTTAATCTTGATGTTAGTGACTGTATCTAAATGTCTCAAATTCACAATGTGGGGCGATGTAGCCCACGGGTAATGTGGTGGTACGATAATTATGGACTGTATTGGGAGATAACACCTAAATCTTTGCACTAGAAAAGCAGAACCTCTATCAACCTTGAGATCGGTTCAGGTTGCACACAGGAACAGCACACGGCACTAAATTGCATTTTGGAACTAACGCCTTATACAAATCTAAATGAAGTAAATGTTCTCGGCACGGCCAGTAATTACAAAGCTTAAGAGAATCTTATCCAAAAAGGTTGAGCACAAGGCGCGGTATTTCTCGTCAAACGTTGACATCGAATGAATAGTCCAAAATGGCTGCCCTTACCCTGCTGTGTATTGGCCGTCGTCTCGCAGAGAAAGTGGGTAGACCGCAAAATTGATGGAGCGATGTTCAACCTACTTTATATTAGACAAGGACCGGACACAGAGCGTTAAAAACGAACGCGTTAGAGATTACCTACTATAATAAAGTTAACCACCACGCGAGTTATCGCTTCATGTTTAATGTTATTAATAATGTCGCATCTCAACGTATTAAAACCTTTGACTAAATTTGTTTCAATGCAAATATCACTCACGTAGATCTAATACAGTCATAGTTTGACCAAACTTTCGACGCCTTTTTAGTTAACTTAGGGTTAAATTTTCAAAAATCCTTTCTTATTACTACAGTATACATAGAACCAGCATAAATATATATATAATTGTATATTATATTACGTTTATAATTTTTATGATAACATTATTTTTTCCTCAAAATTGTGATATATGTAATAATAATAATAATAATAGCCCATAAACGTCCCAATGCTGGGTTAGGGCTTCGGGAAATGGACAATATACTTGCCATGCTTGTCCAGGGCTACTTGGCAGGTTTGACACATCGGTTATCACGATGTGCAGATTTCATCTCGATGTTTTCCTTCACCATTGTTAGCACGTGGTAATTGTAACAATATGCACATTAGGTCAGAAAACTACCTATGTGGTGCATGTGCAGTGTGCAGTGCATAGCCATAACGCTACCTCAACTTATGATAAACTTATGACTTGTGATATATGTATATATATGTAACAATTATGACTAATCAAATCAAATCATTATCATCAAAAAATGTAGTTACAAGGTCCTGACGCCGACGATATGTAGATATAGATTGGCAAAATAATTTGAATTAAAATAATATCTAACTTTCATACAACTTTGTTTCATATTCCTGTTCATATAAAATGAATTTAAATAATACAACGTTGCACTCTCACACAGTGTCTAATTTAGTTTCACAAAAGGATTTCCTTAATTATGAACCGTGCGTAGTTAAATATGAATAACGGACAGCGAGAGTTTCAAGCTAGTATCATACGCAACAGGTCTGCCCTGCTTGGATTTCATTACGTGTGATAGCAATCATTAAAATTGAAAGCACTTAAGAAAAAATAAAATATTTTATCCAGGATAAAATTACAAAAACATAGAGATAAAATAAATAGTAAGACAAAAGAATCAAACTTAATTCATAGGTCGGCAGTTCAGATCCGGCTCTAAGGACCATGTTGAAAACTTACATTTTAGCACAATGTAATAAATTGCTTAGCTGGTGCATTCGTGTCAATCCATATAATGAAATGCTCTTCGTTTGGACTATATTTTGTATTAATTAAATATTATATTTCACATTAACAGTTCAATAATACTGTATATTCTATTATTAGTAACTATTTTTAATTATTGTATTTAATAATTTACATTATAGTTATTTTCTATTGTGGTGTTATTTCCATTGTATTAAAGCGTTACGTAGTAAGTCAGGTCGGGCTCGGAGAAATCTTTATGCCCGTTTTAATTTAGCCCCAGCTTTTTTTCCAGTTGAAGAAAATGTTCCAAATAAAATATACCCTTTTCTAAGAAGGGGTTTTCTTAGTCTTGTCAAGTTTCTTATTTAAATGATAAATGTATTTTAACATTGGACGATTCATTTTATTTAAAGAGGCACTTACGAAATCTTTCGCGCTTTAAGCGTATACAAATACATATAATGTTAGTGCAAGATTTATACAACATCGCTCCCGGCAGTGGTTCGTGCCACGGTCGGGAGCTCTCTGGGATGGGACGCCGTCTCCTTCTTCTGCGACCCGTGTGATGCTCGCTATGAAGGAGGCGGCGCGGGAGCGAGAGCGTACCAGCTTGCTCACCTCCCGCCAAAGGAAGACGCGTTTTTGATCTTTAGACCTCAGGCCGCCGTTCATGCCACCGAGATGGGGGCGCCGGTGTTCCGTGTGTGTGCTCACCTGTCCTCCTGTGGGGTGTGTCACAAACCGCCGAACCACACACATAAAGTATGACGTAGCCGGGGGGCTTGCCTCCCCCCGGCAGTGGAAGAGCGGCACGGCCATAAACCCGTGGCCCTGGCATAAGGGCGAATCACGGAACACCGATGGATTAGTGAGTATCACTGATCGCAATGTGCAGTAGCAATAGTACTTCTTGCTTGCGGTGCTAGTGCCATCCCAAACATGGTGAATCCGACACTCACCACCGCGTTTCCCCCGCGGTGGGGATTACCCCTCATTAAAAAAAGGATTTATACATCAAAATACGTAGAATTTAAAGAGAGAGGGGCTTAAAGCGGCCACTTTTGTTGAATCGCTTAGTGAAATTGACAAGCGTTTAGATATACTGGTAAGTGTATGAAATAGAAGAAGCAAAACAGGAAACGGTTCTTTGGACGAACAAATGTACATAAGTATAGCAGCCATGCTAAAGATAGTAAAATGAATAATAGAAAGAGAAAATCAACAACATATTAAAAAATATCTCAATAATAAGTCTTAAAAGATGATACAAACTCATTATAATTGTTGGTCGGTTAGACCAACCGTGATCTTCCGCTTGAAGCTAGAGTGAAGTCACGGCAAACTATACATTTTAATAATCTCTAATATTATAAAATTCTAAAGATGTCGTGTCTGTAACATTAAAGCTGTTTAAAAAAACAACTGGATTAGAATATAAACAATGGAAAACTGAATGCATTTTTTAAATTTTTCTTTGTCTGTATGTTCGTGATTCACGTAAAAATTACTGGGCCGATTTTGATGCAGTTGACGCTGATCAACAGCAAATTCTTAGACTTAAAATCTGGGCTACTTATTATCCTGGGAATCCTGCGGGAATTAATTAATATGGCCAGATTAACAAAAATCGAATTCGAATGTAATTTTTTCACTGATCGATAGCAAATTGTATATGTAATAAAAAGTGTGTTATTTTTTGTAGCGGTTTGTAGTAGTTCTAGTGCATAAAAGTTAGCTTACTTCGGCACATTTTTTTACTAAAGCGATAAATGCTTTTATAAATGCAGCGGTACTTTGTGTCCCGGGAATTTCAAGTCAAGCGTGGACCAAGTCGCGGGCATATCCTAGTAATAATATATTATTGAAATAATAGTAACATGTTGAAACAGATAATTGTGCTTAAAATTATTTAACTAATTGTTATACCTATAACAATTATCTCATAATATTTTCTTAAGTTTTCGCGATTAGTATACATAATAAAACTACATTGTAACGTTTTTAAGCGCGTTAATTTATTTGATTTTTATTATTCCGACGTTTCGGCCACTGTTTAGTAGAAACAATAAAAATCAATTACCGCGCTTAAAACTGTTAAAACGTAGTTTTATTACACAATTATCTCTTTCAAAACAACTCATCGATTCTTCGAGTGATCAGAAGGCTAATTCCTACCTCGGGCAACGCCTTCTGGGAACCTTACCCATTCATTGACTTTGATGACGTAGGCTCAGTATTCTACTTATAGTCTTGAAGGATTAAAGGTAAAATACAATATAAGTTAAGTTTCATTCATTATAGTAGTTTATAATTTAATTAAATCTACTAAGCATAATTATTATACAATCCCGATAAATATAGAAGATGGAATATATAAGTATATACCAGTGGCGCGGAGTGGACATTCGACTATGGTAAGCCGATTGAAATAACATACCCTATCATACAATCGCCGACTGTAAAACTCACAAATCAAATCAAATCAAACAGTTTATTGCATAAAAACAGGGTTATAAAAATAGGTCTTGTTATTTTATACTGATCACATGTTTTTTGCCGGTTGATTTCATAGTTTTTTGAAACTTATATTACTCGGTACATATTTATTTGGTTTTTATTATTATTGCTAATGTTACAATCTTATAATTATGTACAACCTTAAATTTAACAAAATACTAAATGATACATAATTTAAATTTAGATATGTTTCTAATGATAAATATTTTAAACACCATTCTACCTTAACACCTATATTTAAAACTTATCATAGCAATGAACAAATAACTGAATAAAATCCGTGAACAAGAACACAATAAACAAATAAAATAAAAAAAAACTATATATATATATAATCCACAAAAACGCAAATCGTAATATCGAACCGCAACATACCAAAACATCGTTGTAAATAAAAATTCCACTTCTAAATAAAAACGTCTAACTCGCGATGTTATTAAAATTTGTATTTTTAATTTTGCTATCTCACCGCATATTTTGAAATAAAAGCCGGTGCTCGATCGCGTTATGAGTTGCTATTTCATTCAATACGTGTGGAAATCCGTCGAGCGTAAGAAATAGTAATACAGTAATAATATAATGATATACACAAATAAAAACCGTAAGCGCCAATAAATTCATGGCGCTTTCGACTTCTTGGTCGCTAGTCGCTAGTTTCTTGAAGGTAAGCTATGAGGAATCGAGTCGTATGAAGTCAACGCCAGTGACATATTCTTATCTATATGTGTATGCTCAAAGGAAAAATATGTTAAAAATATCTAACTAACGATACCATACACGACTACGTACATTGAAAATAATTTTATCATCTATACATATAATAAAATTGTAGAGGTCGAATTTCTGTAGAATGAAAAAAAATGCTAAAAACCGAGTCAGGGGGATGTAAGAAGTGAAATAGAACTAATTTAGTTTTTTAAAATTTTGTTTCTCTGTTTGTCTGTCTGTTTGTACCGGCTAATCTCCGAAACGACTGGACCGATTTAAATGAAATTTTGTATGGTGGTAGCTTATATCCCTGGTCAATATATAGGATACTTTTGATCCCGGAAAATTAGAGTTCTCGTGGGACAGATAAAAAACCGAACCACGCGGACGAAGTCGCGGGCAGAAGCTAGTCTGTTATTTACATGTGTAATGACCACCACCATTCTTAATCTTTTTCAAGATTCTAAATAGATACAATATTCTGTCCAATTTCATTTATTTCAGACTTAGTCGTTTCTGAGTAAAATGAATTAAACTGTATTAAATTATTTTTATCATTGTTCATTTTTGATAGCGGAATTCTTTACTTATAACAATTATTATATAAATTAATTGTAATAGAGAGCCTTAAGAAATATTTAATTTTGCTCAAAAATATTTAAATTGAAAAAGACGTGAAGATGTCTTTCAAATTGTGATTTAGAATTTAAAATGTCAAATGAATGCTTGATCTTAACTCCTTTCAAATATAATTAAAATAAGGGATTCTACATGATTTTTCACTTTATTTACAAAGAAAAGCATAAAGAAAAAGCCCATGTCGTTTCTTTACAATATACGTGCACCGAAAAAACCTGAAATACATAACCAAAATATGATTGTTATTCGTGTGAACTATTACGCACTCCGTGACTGGTCGCTGAGACCATCTCTTTGTCGTCGAAGAGTCGCGAGTAGGGCCGAACAATGAGCAAACTGTGTAAGAAAATGGAGTTGCCTAATCACAGGGATGAAAACAGCACTTAAAATGATTCTCCCTGTTGTATTTTTTTTAACTTTGCGAACTATAATAGCTAGTACATGCGACTCATGTCCCAACTTTTTTACAGCCGCTGTTAAATCGCGATATAAATTGAAATAAAAAATATCAACAATTTTGTAACATCATTTTATACTTATAATTTACTTTTCACTAAATTATTATTTAATTTATATAAATTTGAGCTAAATATACTGGCTGGTAGTATGCCACGGAATAAATATTACTTAACGTTTCATGTGTGACGTACGTGATGATGTTTCATCAGATTTAGATATGGACGTAACACCTGACTTTATTAGAGAAGTAGTTGTTTGAATAACTAATCAGTTTTTATTTACTTTCCTTATATTCGAAATGAAAATCAGAGTGTTAAACTTGGGTGAAAGGTCTATTTAGGTCACTTTCACCTCTCGTGTAACACTCTACTATTATTTATTAAACAGCAATTTGCTTATACTACAACTATGTATTACAAGAAATTATTACAACTAATTACCGCAAACAGATGCATCTACTAGCTAATGTACAAGCTTGTACATTTAACGGACCTTCAAGCCGGATGCGAAACAACATATTGCGAAGCGGTGTATATAGCATAAGAAGTCGACTTAATTTTTACCACATATGTACAACCTTCAATAAATGGTCTCCAGTGGTACTTTTTTTAAAATTAGAATGACTAATATAAAAACAAATTTTATAACTAGTTTTGTTTTAGGTGTGACAAAGCGTCTTTTTAATCTCGAAATTCAATACAGCAAAACAAATGGTATGAAATGTAAATTTATTTTCTGATTACATTTAATCATTCAAATTCCTATTTATATCAGTTAAAAAAAAACTTTGGCCATAGAATAAATAGTAAGTCGGAAAAGTAGATGTAATTAATGAATGGATTAGTAATCCTTCTTTAATAATTGAAGTTATTTTGTCAATTATAGGAGTTAATTTAAATTTAGTATTGTCGTCTTCTCTTTTGACAGCAACTAAAATTGCTTTGGAAACATTATTAGACTTATGATTTTCATTAGAAATCTGTAGGACTCCATTTTGAAATAAATACATACATTTTCATTGAAACAATTTTCAAAGGTTTTGTTTATTTGAAATAGATTCAAGAATACCTCCACTATTATTATCGTCATCTTAAATACAATTTTGCTTCATGATTTATTTATTAGTAGTAATTATCTTTTCAAAATGCTTTCTGCATCTCAATATCGCGAAACTTATAAAAGTAAGTTTTCTTTATTCTAATGGAATTTCTCTAATGTGAAACATAGACAAGTTTCTATATCTTCTTTGTATTCTTTTATCTTATCGTTGTTTGAAAATTTACAATATTTGTATGGAGCTCATGACACTTTTTGACTAGTAATAAGGCTTAGGAATATAAAATAAGATATAAGAACTGGCTGTACTACTTAATTTAAAATATTGCAGCTCCATGGTAACTATTCGCCAAGTGCGTAATCTGTCTGACTCTTCTAGTAAACTCACTCGCATCCCACGGACAGACGAGCAACCGGCGTGATTTAAATACCGAATAATAATAATCATTAATCGCTCTGAGTTGCATTAACCTTTTTTTAATTACGTGAGGCAGGTAAACAGGCAGAGGGTCCACCTGATGGATAGTAGTTATTTTAATAACGAAGTTTTAAAATTCGAAAAACTCCCATGTCAGAGCGCAAAGGAAAAATCGTGGCGAGAAGTTCCCTTCAGATCATTGTTATACGAGAAATAAATGTTCTAGAGAATCGTTGCGTAGTTGAGCGTGGGAGCTCAAGAAAATGGGGGTGAACATTCGCCGTCGCTGGCGAGCGCTGTGGTTGTAAAAATGAGGCCTTGGCACCAGATCAAACAATTCATATGAACACTCCCCGTTGTACAAGCGGTAAAATACATAGAGGGACGCAAAGTCTCTCCAAAGGCTAAGCGATTCTAAACCGCCTGTTAATATGGGATCGTCGACAATACGAACGGCGCGACGCTGGATGGAGTCAAAGGGGTCAGTCTGGTAACGGGTGCTCCGGCTCATAGATCTGACTTTTGTGTGTTTACTATTCTCTAATGGTAGCAATGAGAGTGGATAATAACAGGATTTCTATATCTTACTAACAATTCTTTTACCTTACCTATGGGATGCTCTAACCCACAAGTTATAGTGGTTCGATTTCTGTGGACTATATAGCGGAGATATGACCTAAATCTTTGCACTATAAAAGCAGAAGCTCCACCAACCTTGAGATCAGCCCTCTCCTGGTTCGGTTTAGGTTGAACTCGGGAACAGAGCATGGCACTATGTTTCCCTTGAGAGCTATCACTGTATATAGATTAGGTCATTGAAAGTTATTGGCACGGCCAGTAATTATAATTATTTAAATTTGATAAAACAGGTGAGCGCACGGCGCAATGTTGTCGAAACTTTGACAGTGAGTGTTAAAAATGGCTGCCCCTTACCCTACTGTGCATTGGCCGACGCCTCACACAGAAAGAGGCTAGTCAACAAAATCAGCGGAGTGATGTTTTACCTATTTATTATAGGCAAGGACCGAACATTATCGTTTGTAGAAAGTTGACATTACTTGTATGCGGTACACGCCAAAATTTAACCAGTAGTAAGATAAAGGAATGGGTATACGATATAGCAATAATCTGTATTTTTTTTCAGTTAGGTTCGCAAACTGAAGAACTCGGCTTTACGTAATTTTAAACAAATTTGGAAAACATAGAGAACATGGTTGCTGAATGTCCTTTCTGATACGAACACAACATGCTTAAAATAGATATTAGTGTACTTGTTACAGTTATTTAGTAGCATAGTTGTTCTTGTCATGTTTCATTTTAAAGTTGATAATTAATTTTGTTATGTACCCTCTAATTTCTAAACGATACAATCGACCATTTCCTTGATTGAATAATAATGTTATATTTTTATTTATTCAGTAATTGGCGCTTGTTTCGTATAGAGTAAGTAGTTCTCTATAATTTAACATAATTGTATGTAATAATATTTATATCTAATATGTAGTAATTGTGTACAGATTATAATTCAAAATCTGTCAATGATATATAGACGGTATTCACTACATTTTATTTTCATGTTGGCAGACGCGATAGATTTATACTGTGTTCGGTTTATTTTATTACATGTAAATTTTCAAGAATAATATTTTGTATGATATCTTATAAAAAATATTATCTAAAATTTCCAAACAATAATGTATTAAATTCTTTCCATTCATAACCCTTTAATTAAAATAGTTTATCAATGACTTTAATCCGCTATCGGTTGTGCCAATTTGCTAAGTTTCATATACTGCAAAATTGTTGGAGGGATGGTGAGGTATTTTAAAAAGGCTTGTCGAGTGTAAAGAGTCAATGGATGACATATATGTAAGCCGTAAGGTTCTCTGATTATAACTATTGTGACCAGTTGCTGTTCTTTTATTACCATAAACCCTCCTGAGTTGTTGCACGTATTTAGAGTACATAATAGTTTAAAAAGAAAGACAAAATGGATTTGTATATTATGATCTAAAACATTGTAGTCCCACGGCAACTATTCGCCGAGTGCGTAATCTGACTCGTCTAGTAACTCACTCGCGTCCCACGTACGGACGAGCGACCGACGTGATTCAAATACCGAATAATAATTATTTACTCGCTCCGAGTCGCTTTGACCTTCTCAGGTGGGACGTGCGTGAGTTTCACTATTCTTTATTTCACTCAGTGTGCTATTTGGCTGCATTTTTAAGATTGTTTTTAAATAAACGGCACAAAAACACACACATTGTATATCCCCAAGTTTAGCTTCTATTATACAATAATATACAACGGTACACTTTTGATACCAATTACAGATACAGATACCAATTAAGCTTGCTTATGTAAATAAATAAATAAATCTTTATTACATAGCCATTACAATATTATTGAGTTATAAGTAAAAGGTACAAAAAAGGCAGAATTTTCAAAGAAACGCAAGCTGTCATGTGCAAGAAGAGCGTGTGTTATAATTCTTGTAAATGTTGAAAATAGTTTTTAATTAGAAATATGTAATAATAAATATACGTAACGCCATCTAGCGAATAAAATTGTCACTGTCATTGTCGTTGCCACGACGATGTATTTATTAGTGAATAGCAATGGTGGCACCAATAAAACTCGACTGCAGCGCCAATATTGGTTATATTAGTCTATGTATACTTCTGGAACAGTACTTTTTTCTGGATGAAAGGTGCCCTACGTCTTTTCTATATCCCTGACAAAGTGTATGAAAAATTTCATGACAATCTTTTAAGACGTGAAAACTTCACAAACAAACTCACATTCGCATTTATCATATTAGTTAGGATTACAGACAAATACTAATTAAATAATAATTTCATATATACTATACATAACTAGGATATGCCCGCGACACAAAGTATCATTAAAAAAAGAATGAAGGTACCGTTTTGGTGAAAACTGTGTCGGAATAAGTTAATTTTTATGCACCCGAACAACTACAAACCGCTCCCGGGATAAACAATATCACACATTTTATTACATAAAATTTGTTATCGATCAGTGAAAAAATCGCGTTGGAATTCGATTTTTTCAATTTGGCCATTTAAAATCTTTCCCAGAAAAATTCCCGCGGGATTCCCAGTATAAAAAGTAGCGCAGAGTTTAAGTCTGAGAATTAGCAGTTGCTTCTTCCAAATAAAACTCGACATGGATTATATGACCTATTATTTCGATATTTACAATATTTATAATTAATTTAAACATAGATGAGTACAGAGAATAGTGATCGTCGATCGTAAAGAGAGTAGTCGAAGAATATGTGAAGTCGCTAAGTGGAGTCCAGTCGTGTTTTCGGCCTTCAAGGCCACTTCTTATGTGGCTTTTTTTGTCCGACGCCTAGCTGCTAACTGCGCGAGCTATGGGCGTCGGCGTGTGTGGGGCGCGGGTCAGGGGGGCACTATCTGTCCGCAATAAATACAATATCCTGCGGCCGGGCGGCCCTGTCGCAAGAGGCGACAAAATAACCCACAGCCAGGTGGTAGGGCATTTGCCCGTCTGTATTGTGACCACCTTGGTCTAGAGTATGCCGCCATAACAACCTTGAGTTATGTTCCGGCATTAGTGGCCAGGTTCTACGTTTGGTATTGCAAATGTCCATAGGCGATGGTAACCGCTTTCCATCAGGCTGGTTGTCTGCCTGTCTACTGAACTCCTGCAATAAAAAAAATAGCGTAGTCTCAATGTCATTAAAAATATTAGGGTAAAACCACGATAAATAGATGGCAAAATTTTCATTGTGCACATTCTGTGTGCATCTTCATACATTCTCTATACATCTTCATTAAACAATCCTCCTTCAGCTTCTATTGGTGACAGGACAGGACAGGTCACCAATTCGCCTCAGAATGAAGATCCTCAACATTCGTCAATTCCACAATCACAGAGATAGTTGTGAAATCCAAAACCGTCACTTATAAATTAGAAATGGTTACATTAGGTGCCCGGTATGGCGGCAAAGTTAAAATTGAAGCGTAATGAATATAATCATATACAACGTTATGAGCGCGTGTTTCTTCGTCCCATTAGTATTGACTAGATTCCTAAACATAAATTACTGAATGATTTGATTTGATATATGTACCTATATACTACCTACCGACCTACTATTAAATGTATTAATTGGGTCAAGTATATATTAGGTTGGGGAAAAAGTTTCTTCGCATTTTATATAAAAATTCAAAAGATTTTTTTATAAAGTTTTTTTACATTTGACTGAAGTATGTAGGTACCATTTTGTTTGGTAACTTTTTGCCATTTTGTAGGTAGGGACGTGATCCCATTGCTATAAAAATTTTGGGGCTTCTGATCAAAAAACTGCGACAAGTGGTTTTGGCAGTCCTCTCGTGATGTTAACCTGACACTGCCTAAGGAATTCTGCAGATACCGAAACAGGTGAAAATCTGAAGGTGCAAGGTCAGGACTATACGGCGGATGCATTACCACCTCCCAGCCAAACTCTCGTAATTTTTGCCGAGTGGCTAAAGATGTGTGAGGTCTAGCGCTATCATGGTGAAAAACCACACCACTTTTGTTGATTAATTCCGGCCCCTTTCTCTCAACTTTTTGCTTTAATCTCATCAGTTGTTCGTAGTACAGTTCAGAATCGATGGTCCTGCCTGGCGGTAACAGCTCGTAATAAATAATGCCCTTCCAATCCCACCATACACACAGCATCACCTTGTTGCGAGTTAACCCGTGTTTCGCCAGTCTGTGAAGCCTGACCGGCCTTTGACCATGATCTTTTTCGCACGTTCTTGTCGTACGTGATCCACTTTTCATCACTAGTTATCAGCTTCTTCAAAAATGGTTCGGTTTCATTACGTCGTAATAAAGAATCACAAATGAGTACACGGTTCATTAGGTTTCTTTCAGTGAGCTCATGAGGCACCCAAATATCGAGCTTTTTTGTGTACCCAGCTTTTTTCAAATGCGCCAAAACCGTTTTGTAGTTAATTCCCAGTTCTCCAGCTACATCGTAACTACTAATATGGCTATCTTGCTTCACTTTTTCAAAAATGGCATCAATTTTGTCCGTAATAGGGCGACCAGAGCGACATGCATCTTTGATATAAAAATTTCCGGATTGAAAACGCTTAAACCAAATTTGCGCTACTCTCACAGATACTGCATTAGGTCCATGAACATCACAATTTTTTTCGCGGCTTGTGTTGCATTTTTACCTTTTTTGTAGTAAAATTTTAAAATATATCGTATTTCTTCATTAGATTCATTCATTTTAACAATAAGAAAAACAAATGAAAATCACACATTTTTCTACCTTGAATTTGGAATTGTCTTCTTTAAAATTCAAACTTTTTAATGATTTCAAAACCAGCCAGATACAAATGGTATAGCCAAAGAGATCTTATTACAAGTTCATACATACTATATGCGAAAAGACACTTTTTCCCCGACCTATTATAATACTTAAATTGACGAGTGCTATCGTATTTTCTTCCCCACCTATATCGCCAGATTAGTCAACAACTTGAGATAAGGCCGCCTATTATTTTTATGGTTTATTTTTTAGTTTGGACTCCTGTCCCCTGCTAGTTGGCTTAATTCTTCATATTATGTAAGAACATTAAGATTTAAGTCATACAAATAATATATATTTGTATGCTATATATATATAGCATTTTATAGTTTCTAAAAATTTTACTTCTGTATTATAAGGGGGGAAATAAATTAATATTTATTATTATTATTTTATTACCAAGAAAGTATTATAATTATGCAGTTTTGTAAATGAATAAAGTGGAATCTATCTACTCATTACGCAAAATTAAAATTTTCAAAAAAATTTGTACGTTTAAAATTGGTTACAGACAGACCTATGTTGGTCCTCGTTATTAGTATAGACAGATAATACTGGTTGTAGAACGTTATACCATTGGACCCTTTCATTTTGAGCCGCTCCGGTTATTATGTGTTTTTTACTGATACCTGACCTAGTACTCGTTTTGGCTGAAGCTGCGCGAGTATCGAATAGACTTTTTGTGTATCATTTTTAAAGGATAAAGTAAGTTCTACGTTTTTATTCAGAATATAAATTTTCATTTTTATAAGATGGGTCGCTCCCTAGTATGGGACACAATTTATGTCGATAATTTAGCGGCATCTCATCTTGCAGACAGCCGTGACAGCCGGGGCGCTGCCGCACACTAGGAGGTCCTGAAACGCCGCAAATATGTATCCATTAGTAGTGGGTAAGTATTTGTGGCTTTTGGGGCTCTAAGGCCTACCCTTACGTTAGTTACCCTAGGGCCGTAAGGGCTTGGAGCTCATCACCTCTATCGAGACCTCTCAACACGTCTGTTAGAGGTCTCGCGTGACCAAAAGGCTGGCTTCAACCTAGGGTAACGCTTTAGCATTGCCATCCAACATGGAAACGCGGCCAGCATTTTAGGCACGCCCCCAAAGACAATAATTTGGAGTCAATTTTTATACTTTAAGTTTACTTTTCAATATCCATATTCAGAAAATATTGATATATGTGTATATATCAAGCTTCATTGGGTAAAATTAAAGTTAATTGCAAAATACATCTATTGTTTTAAAATTATTCTTTCAACATTCCAACACCTGTCACTTTACTCTTTACCGTGTCGTTGAAAGAATAAATATGATAGATTGATTTTGGGAACGAATATTATTATTTTAATCCAAAAAGTATCATAATCATCAATCAATCTTAAACTGAAATTTGTTTATATTTTTTTTACAGGATTAAATAATCTACTTTAGTCAGTGTCTATCTTGAACTTGGGGGGTTGATTAGTATTATATAAAAGCAAACATAAGTTACAAAGAACTTTGATTGAATACGATAACTGTATTGATGCCCTTATGTAACGTATTATAGATATTACTAGATCTAAATTAAAGTTCAATTTAGAACTATTTTCATGGAATACTATAATTAAAGAAAGAACAGATAAAAATCATCTGAAATAAATACGCATAAAAAGATTACTGAATGTATATAACTATATCCATGCAGAAACGGAGAAAGAATACAATTTCCTGTAGCAGGGTGGTCTGTCGTAAGAGGCAACAAAACAACCCACAGCTTGAACGTAAGGTGTTTGCCCGTCTAGATGGCTACCACCCCTTATCTAGTGCATGCCACCATAACAACCTTGAGTTGTGTTCCAGCATTAGTGGTAAGGCTCCGGTCTCCTTTTAGAGAGCGGCAGCACATTGTTAGCACCTTTGGGGTTATAAATATCAATAGACGACGGTAACCGCTTTCCATCAGGTGGGTTGTCTGCCTGTATGCTGAACTCATTAAAATTTAAAAAAAGTAGATGAAATTAAAAATGTTTGGGAGGGTCGTTGCAAGTTTAGATCCATCGTCTTTGCCTACCTATATGTGCTATAAATCAATAAAAAGTACCAAAGAATGTCACCAGTTATTATTTGTTTATTAACTAAACCGAATAATAATAAAAAAACAAATTCAAATCAGAAGGACTAAGCGGCTGTTTTTGGAGAATCTCTTAGACAAACTGACATGTGTCTACATATAATGGTATTTTTAAAACATAGCCTAAAGTTCCACTTTATTTTGATGTTTGTCATTGTCTTCATACGAGTCTGCGAAACCGGCCACTTTAGGCCTCTAAAACAGTCCGTTTCCATGCTTAGGTAACAATGCGAGAACGGAAGCTCGTCGAATTTTCGTGTTCTGTACCCAGCAATCAACGGGTGCCGCACAACACGTCTGTGCGTTTGTACATTATTATTTATACTACGCATATATGTACATATGAAAGTATATATATTGTGATGTTTTGCTAAATTAGGGAAGCTTGTCGGAAGTTGCCAGCTTATTGGTTTTCGGATATATTTTGGAGAGTGTGCAGTTGAGCTCTTCGAACTGATCCCACCATCTCTCTTCCATCATCGGAGAACCAGAGGCATCATCAGAACCAATGTGACACCGATATATGGCAGATATTCCACTTATAAGAACAAAGTGCTACCTTCATCATGCGCAACGCAAAGGAGTGGAACTCATTGCCGGAGTATGTCTTTCCGGAATTTACGACCTGGGTCGCTTCAACGCCCGTGTGAACCATATCTTCGCTCCACATTGGGCGTGATCATGGTGAAACGCGAATCTATATATTTTTTTTAATTATTGTCAAATATGCTTACATTCATATACATTAGAAATACATTTGACTGTGGTGCAGACACCTCATGGGTTTATTCGTGCCCCAGAGAGTCGTGTACGCAATAATGTTATATCAAAAATAGGAACGAAGGCGATTAATTGTTATCATCATTCTAGTGTTTAGTTCTGATTTGATAATACTATACTACTATATATAAATCCTTTTTCCTAACTACGAGTATAATATACATAAAGGCAATAAGTGGAACGCTAGTAAAAACATCAAAAATTCAAGCATATCAACGATATTGTTATCAGTAATGCAATAGCCACAAAGATCCCCGAACATGAAACCAATAGATCATGTTTGGGACTTGTTCAAAAGAAAAGTCCATAATGCCGCCCCTAAACAATCTAGGTGAAATACGAAATTCGTATGTTTTTATTCAAATTAAGTTCCACTGGAGTACAGTTTTAAAGCTCATACATATAAGTTAAAATTGTAATTTACTTCCTATTCTATGTACACCGATTTGCAACGTGTTAGCGCTGTTTAAAGGAGAAGAAGCGGCAAGAAACAAAAAATATTATTACCGTCGTAATAATGACAAGACATACTAAAAAATCATACTACGACATACCTCCATAGATTCCTTACATGTTATTTATTTAATTTGTTTGGGAAACATACAATAATTAATATTCTTAAATATAAAACACAAAATTAATACATATATCAATCAAGTTTCCACTAAAAAAAATATAAACATTAAATTATGCAAAATATAAACGCTATATAGAAGATAGTAAAAAAGGCTGGAGTGAGCTGCTGAAAAGCGTAGCTTGAAGAGTGGGAGAGGTTGTCCCAAGAAAATAACAAAATACACAACATCATTCGTAGCTTGCTAAACGGATGGAAGCTGTATTCAGAATACGGGAAGGAAATACTCGATAATAAAGTTTTACTTATTGACAGTACTGCTGACGCTGTATAAAGCACAAATACAAGCATGTATGGAGTATTGCTCTTATCTTTGGGATGGCTCAGCTAAATACCAACTCGAGGCATTAGAATCGATTGAGTGGAGAGCCAGGAAGTTGATAGGCAACGACCCGCTATTCAATGACAAAATACAAAGTCTCGAACATTGACGCAGGGTTGCCAGCTTATTGGTTTTCTATAAGATCCATTTTGGAGAGTGTGCATTGGAGCTTTTCAATCTTAGCCCGCCGTCTCCTTTCCATGATCGAACAATCAGACGCATTGGCATGCGGCATGGTTATATGGTGGACATATCACCTATACGAACAAAGCGCTTTGAGTCTACCTTCATTATGCGCACCGCAAAGGAGTGGAACTAATTGCCGGAGTTAGTTATCCCGAAACCTACAACCTGGATGTCTTCACGTCCCGTGTGAATAGTTATCTTATAGATAAGCGTGCTCTATCTTAAATCATATCTCCGCTCAAAATTGAGCGAGATAATGCTCAAACGCGAACCTATACTGTTAAACGTTTCAACTTGTTCATGAAATCTGAAAAAAGTGCTCTTAGCTATATTTCATTTTTTTTCATTAAAGTTACTTTACACTTCACAAATACTACATTAAAGGTACTATTTAGTTGTAATTTAGTTCCTAATTATTTTAAATACAATCCATATTATTCTATATTTTACCACTTTTGCCGTGCCGCTTTTTTATTTTTACTTTCTATACCGCTAATTATGCTGGTGTATGTATTATAAATACCAATGGTTTGCGTCTGTGTGGTTAATAGTGACGTATCAATTGGAAACGATTCTATCTTTATTCATAGTGTTATATGCCGACAAAAAGTAAATGCACATCTGCCTGCCATAAACCCGGTTTATTACCTTTCCCGCATTGGACTTCTTTTGTTTACTTTGTGTTTAGAATTAGCAATTAAGAAAAACATTCTATTGTTATTGTACTTGTTTTATGGCCGTCATTAGGCAGGTGTGTCAAACTAATTCTTGTTGTTATTGTTTTGCGTCGAGGCATATTGTATTTGTACAAAATAAAAGGAATGCCCGAAGGGAGGGGTGAGGCAGTCAAGCGATGATTACGATACGAGCAAGACGTGTGTACATTCGATGAGCTATATAGTGACAGACTTTGCGCGTGTTATTTAATTGTGCATTACATTTGAACTTATTGCGACCGGTTATATTTGTACCTGTGTTATACGTATTTGTATAGTTCTAATAAATTCTATAGTAATTCCAACGGCATTTTAATTCGAGTCCCGTAACTCGTATTAATTACTAATTCGATTATTTAATAACTACTAAGTTCTCGTAACGCACTGCGGCGGGATTGGCTTTATATTCCAAAACATGTTTTCGTTAGCCGGGTTCACTCTAAAGGTGTCTGCCGACTACACCGTATCATACCATAACCGTGCTAGGAGCGTATCCGGAAAAAAAAATTCTTTGCTTTTTTTTATTGCAGGAGTTCAATAGACAGGCAGACGGCCTACTAGATGGAAAGCTGTTACCATCGGCTATGGATATTTGCAACACCGAAGGTGCTACAAATGCGCTGCTGCTCTCTTAAGGGAGACTGGAACCTGGTTACTAATGCCGAAACACAATTCAAGATTATTATGGCGGCATACTCTAGACTAGGAGTGGCAGCCATTCAGTCGGGCAAAGACCCTACCACCTGACTGTGGGTTGTTTTTTCGGCTCTTACGATAGGCTGCCCGGTTGCAGAAAATTATATTCTTTCTCCGTTCCTGCACGGATAGTTTGTATTGAAAAGTATTAGACTATGCCAACTAGACCGTTCCGTCACCGACCAACACTGTCGTGTGCCATGCACGGGCCGTCAACAAATGTCAGCGAGAATATTGATACGTTCTAGCATGGAAGAAGTATACTGGGGAAAAAGATTTCACCCACCGTTATGCCGTCGAGATGAGGGAGCGTCGTGTTCCGCCCGCGCTCATCTTTCCTGCCGTGGGGCGCGTTACAAACCGCCCGGGATTAAGCCGGTGGGTCACTGCCATCAGGGCTAGCGGGGCTAGAAGGAACGGAGAAAGAATACAATTTCCTGCGGCCGGGCGGCCTGTCATAATTTGTAGCAGTTTTGGTGTTGCAAATGTCCATAGGCGATGGTCTGCCTGTCTGCTGAACCAATGCAATAAAAATAAAAATACACCGAGGCGTTTTAGTGGATATCTCTGACTGTAGTTTGGTAATAATAAATCTAGCTAAAACTAGAAGTGCCAGTGCCAACTCGACCTGGCGAATCCCACACACGGGCCCCGAATTTATCCCTTGTGCGGTTTATCGTCCTCAATCAGATTTCCCCTCGTTAAAAAAAAATGAAAGAAGAACTAGTATATAGTTCTAGTCTAAATTGTAGACCGTGTCGTAGTTCTTACCGTGGCTGAGGGCTTACTTTCAAACGGCTATCCTCGTTCGTGTTCGTTTTAGAACTTTATTTGCTTGTTTTTAAATTTAAGTACATTTTCCATTGTATGTTCCATTCATTTTTGTCTTATATAGACTATATTACTGTGGTTTTAAAGAAATCTTTGTTCTTTCAATCAATCAATCAATCAATATCTTTATTTGCAAGAATGTAGTTTATACAGGTGTTATACAATTGTAGATGCACAGCAAATTCTACTACATAGTGGTATACAAAGTGACTTAAATTCTAAAATTAAATTTACATAAATATTCCAATTCAGAAACATGTTAAATAAGCTTAGGTAATAAATAAAAAAAATATTTCAAAAGAAAAACTAACAAATAAATCACCAAGCTCTCCCATATAGACAATAACGACAAGCACTTTTTTTGAGAAATTCATTTACATTATAGAAACACGTCTTATAAAAGTGGCTGATAAAAGCCACTTTTTTAAGACTACAGGGAATTTTCTTGCGAGTACATTTATAGTTTTAGTTGGCAAATAGTTATAACTAAGAGGAGCTCTATAAATATAGTTCCTTCTGAAAAGATTCAAAGAAGGCACAGGCATCTTTAATTTTACTTGCGTCACAAGTCTTGTGTTATTATTATACTCTTCAAACAAAGACCCATTGAATTGTACAAACTTTGCGATATTTTGCTTAGCTTTCTTTGTTCTACGAGTATGTATAATGTCCTTGACTCTTTCGGACTGATCGGACGAGAACAGCGAAAGGCATTTCAGAGTAGCCTCTGATATGTTCAAAGTACGGTCATGGTATGGTTCAGTCTAGTGGGCAGACACCTTAAGACTTCGGGGCTCGTTCTACCTTATTTAGTTGATCTGAGCAGCTACCAAAATAAATAAGACAATTATTCCATTAGTCGTAACAAGGTCTGCTTCTAGCTAAATCTAATTTCTATAAACTCGCCTAAGCGAAATTCAAAGAGGGCACATAAAGCCTTGCTAAACTCCAATTTAAGTTTTCTTTTGGACCCTCGAAATTTACCGGAGAGTACAGGGTCAGACGCAGGAAACTTTTAAAAGGGTCTTCAAGTTTATTTAGTTTTAGACTTTGTATTAGTGAAACGTTAACAGTGCTAAGCTTAAATGAAAGTACCCATTTATAACATTCGTTTTGACTATACTTAGAGTTCCATGAGAGGACCGTGTAAATTTCAAAAGGGTTTCGTTGGTGTCAAAATGGTTACGGAACTCAAAAACTAGGAATATTTCGCGTACCCTGACAAGTGGTGGCACTTCGGCCTCATCCGTTGCTGGGTGGAAACAATTCCGGTTCCGGGTTCGATTTCCGGTATGGTAAATTTTGGAAACGAATTTTCTCCGTTATTTACTAGGTCTGGGTGTCTGGGATTGGCCCCCGTATAGTCTGTTGTATATTACCCATAACAAAAGCGTAACTTGCTTAATTTGGGGATATACAATATGTGTATTTGTCTGCAGATTATTTATTATTTATTTATAATTTTCCGATATTTTCCATCTCTTTTGCATGGGGCGGTATACAACGCGCAACACGGGAGGAGATTGTCAAATAACCAGTAGTAATGTAAATTAATAGATGCTAATATAACTCGCCAACAAAAATGTAGACGTCAGTTAACTCAAATATTTTGATATTTTATATATGAAATAGATACATATATGAGCTAAATAGTCTGTAACCACGTTTGGGGAGATGCTGGCTTTCAAAATTCAATAAAAAAAATTGTCAATCAAAAAAACGGCACGTCAGAAACGAAAATTTTGTATCTGAGCATGAAGGTCACGCAATTTTACTGCTTTTTCCCCATCCCAAAAGAGCTATATACACACACACACACACACCCATCTGTATACATGTAATGAGTGAAAGCGTCACGCGAGTTTAGTGCTTTTGCCCCATTCTAAAAGAGCTATATATATATATATATATATATATATACATATATATATATATATATATACTCACACACCCATCTGTATATATGTAATGAATGTAACCGTCACGCGAGTTTTGTGCTTTTTCCCCATTCCAAAAGATCTATATATATATATACACACAAATCTGTATATATGTAATGAGTGTAACGGTCACGCAAGTTCAGTACTTCTTCCCCATCTCAAAAGTGCCCAACATTTTCAAATAAGTTTTACACTTCAAAAAAGTTAGCTCAAACTAAATTGAAAATCAACACTTCCATGCCTGTATTGTTCGAATGCTTCCGAATTTATTTTCTAAATCCGTGCCATATTATAAGATTTTGATCTTGTAAAATCACCGGAACGCGTTAATGGCTTCAGCACGAGTTGGTTAGTTGAAAAGTTTGTCTTAAATTCGTGTTTTTAAAACGACACCCTAATTCCCAGTTAAGGTACGTGACGTTGATCCATGAATGATCCGGAAGTCTTTCAAGATATGCTTTGATCTTAATATTTTTTATTAGATTATATCTGAAGTTCAGCTTCATACAGTTTGTGTATAGCCAATATGATTTGTTATAAATCGATATAAAAGTACAAATGTTTTTATTTAGACTTATTTATATATGGCTGTGACTTCGTCCGCTCTTGACTTGAAATTCCCGAGGGATTTCCGGGACAAAAGTACCGTAATATTAAAAAAAATTAACAAAAACAAAAACTACTTCACAAAAAAAAAAAAAATTTTTACTCAACTTTCTACAACATCTTGAAGTCGGTGCCAAGTAAAACAAAGAACAACTACAAAATATAGTAATTTTTATGTTTTACTTTAAAAAAATCGATTTACAGTTGACAGAGGAATCGAGTCAAGAACTTAAAAAAGCAATATACTGTTACGAGTTGCAGAAGTCGAATTAAAATGCCGTTGGAATTATTATAGAGTTTATTAGAACTATACAAACATGTATAACAGAGGTACAGATATAACCGAACGTAATCAGTTCAAACGTAATGCAGAAGATCGTAATTCAAATACACACGCAAAGTCCGTCACTAAATAGATTACCGAATGTACAGAAGTCTCGCTTCGCTCGAGGTTATCGCTCGGCTGCCCCTTCCTCAATCGAGCCATCGCTTTTTATTGCACAAATGCAAATATGTCTGCCCGGCAAGCGTCGACGTAATTTATTAGAAATCGTACCCCGCACATCTGGCTAATGACTGCCATAAAATATTACAATACACATTGGGCTGTTTTCTTATTACCAATTTTAAACACAAAGTAAACAAAAGAAGTCCAAATGCCGAAAAGGTAATAAAATGTGTGTCTACAGAGCTACAAGTGTGAATTTATCTTTGTTGGCACTAGGTCGTAACAATACAGACGAATTGAGAACCTTCCCATTTTTGAAGTCGGTTAAAAATGTAAGCTATCGTCTTAATGAGAACTGTGTCGGACAAGCTAATTTTTATGCACCCAAACATGTACATACCGCTGCCGGGATTCCCAGGACAAAAAATATTATACATTTTATTACATAAAATTTGCTATCGATCAGTAAAAAAATATGAGTTTACCTTTTAAACACTCAACTGATCGAAATTTTACAAATAGGTTATGATATTTACAGAAAGATGGAGAATCCATCTATCTATCTATCTATAATATTGTAACGAGTCGCGAGATTCGAATTAAAATGCCGTTAGAATTACTATAGTGTTTATTAGAACTATACATACACGTATAACACAGGGATAAATATAAACGAACACAACAAGTCCAAACATAATGCAGGAGGTCGTAATTCAATAAAACGCGTAAAGTCTGTCATTTATTAGATTCGCGATTGTAGTACACATGTTTTGCTTCACTCTAGGTTATCGCTTGACTCACTCCTCCCTCAATCGAGCCATTGCTTTATACTGCAGAAATGCAATATGTCCGCCCGGCAGCGTGGACCGAATTTCCTAGAATCAGCTTGTACTTTAAATCCGTAACACCTGGCTAATGATTATACTACAACAATAGGCCGTATGCCAGTAAGTAAACAAAAGAAGACTACCATAAAAATTTAAATGTTATTAGTTCAAATGCCGACGGGTAATAAATGTGCTTTGTTTCAGATATGCAGGTGGGTTCTGTGTTTGTCGGGATCTGAATTGTAACATTATTATAAAATTTTAAACATGCCGTGTCTGTACATTGAAGATTTAAAAAAACAACCAGACGACTATATAAACGATGGAGAACACGATGCAGATTTTTTAGATTTCTTGTCTGTTTATTTGTTGGTCTCTGTCTGTTTGATCGGAATTCACGTAAAAACTGTGGGCCGATTTTGATGCGGTTTTCGCTGATTGACCACTAATCCTTAGACTTAAACTCTGCGCTGCTTTTTATCACGGAAATCCCGCGGGAATTATTTAAAATTGCCGTATAAAAAAATCGAATTCCAATGTGATTTTTTTCCAATTGTTAGCGATATGTTATAAAAATATGTGATATTTTTTTATCCCGTGAATCTCACAGGAATTTTACCGGGAGCTGTTTTTGGTTGTTCGGGTGCGTAAAAATTAGCCTATTCCGACATAGTTTTCACTAAAACAAGCGTGGACGAAACTAGCTGATACCCACAACTTCGTCCGCGTGGTGCGGTTTTTTAACTATCCCACGGGATCTTTTTAATTTTTCGATATCAAAAGTATCCTATATGTTGACCAGGGATATAAGCTACCACCATACAAAATTTAATTTAAATCGGTCCAGTCGTTTCGGAGATTAGACGGTACAAACAGACAGACAAACAGAGAAACAAAAAAATTGAAAAAATATATATATTAGTTCTATTTCACTTATTACATCCCCCAGACTCGGTTTTTAGCATTTTTTTTTTCATTGTACAGACATTTTACCTCTACAGTTTCATTATATGTATAGATTACTTCTTTATCATAATACTAACAATTATTAAACGATTGATCAATTTCTTTTAGGGCAGTCATAAAAATGTCTGTTTAACGCTCCAATCGCTTTGAGTTTACGCAAATTAAGTTGATGGTATCCAAATTACAAGGTCGACTTATTTTGTCGCTTGATTGCTGTTCTGTTTCTGCGCGTTTCACTTTCATTTTGCACTATTATCTTTGAATTTACTTGTATTTTTTAACGTAATTAAAATATTCCAAAATACAATATCATACACGTAAATTTTGAAATAAATTACAAACTTGTTTGAGGAGTGCTGGTAGAATATTATATTGATATTGTAAACGAGAAGTTAGATTGTCCAGATATATTATCTAAAATTAGATTTAATACGCCGACTAGGCGTACACGTCATACTCCTCTATTGCATATACCTTCTCATGGAACGAATTACGCCAGCAATAGCATATTTACTCGAATTCCTGAGACTTGCAACACTAAATTTAGTGATATTAACTTGTTTCGTTTCTCTAAGCCTGTATTCAAGAGGTTAATCTTCAAAACAATTGTTGGAACAGACACCACCCCATCATAAAATATGAAAATAACAATATATCAAGTAATATGTTTAGTTAATATCTGTATGTTTTTATTATATTTCAATGTTAATGTATAATATGTATATATATATATATGTATATATATATATATATATATTTACATTTATTTATCTATGTATTTATGTATGTGTGTAAGTATATACTTATTTTCACTTATGTATATATTTATTGCATTTTTAAACTTTGATTCGCTCGTTAGCTTAAAAATGAACTCAGAAAAACCTGTTATTAGCCCTACATTATAAGTAATTTTTGTTGTTGTTTGTATGTTGAAATGCGCTGTTGGGTTTTTCAATAAATAAAAAAAAAGAACTTCACGACATGCGGCAATCAACGACATCATCCACCGGTCTCTTGTCACCGTTGGAGTTCCAGCTGTTCTTGAACCGAACGGACTGTGCCGCGACGATGGCAAGCGACCGGACGGAATGTCGTAGGTACCTTAGAAGATGGGACGCCCCTTAGTATGGGATGCAATGTGTGTCGATACGTTGGCAGCTTCCCATCTTTCAAATACAGCCGTCACTGCTGGAGGAGCTGCCACACTTCAAGAAGCCCTGAAACGCCGCAAATATGCATCCATCGGTGACGGATACATATTTGTGGCTTTCGGGGTTGAGACTTTGGGGCCCTGGGGACGTGAGGCTTATCAACTTTATCGAGACCTTTCAAAGAGATTGAAAGAAGTCTCGCGTGACCAAAGGGCTGGCCTATATTTAGGGCAACGAATGAGCGTTGCCATACAACGGGGGAATGCGGCCAGCATTTTGGGAAAGCTCCCCACCGACAGCGATCTGGACTACATCTTTTACTTATAAATATGTTTATAGTAGTTTTTAATTTCTAAGTTTTTGTTTGTAGTGTAATTTATTTATTATAATCTGCCATAATTCGCTTCTTGATATCAATATGCTTTACTTATAAGAAATATCTAATCTCTAATCATTTCAAATATAACATTATTATTCAATTAAGGAAATGGCCGATCGTATCGTTTAGAAATAAGAGGATACACAACAAAATCAATTATTAACTTTAAAAAGAAACACGACAAGAATTACAAACTAAGCAATATTAAAAACTAAATCTAGAATTAAAATAGAATAATTATAGATAAAATATTGGCCCTAAAAATACTGTTACTTATTGGGAACGTTCCCAAAAGACTGGCAGCGTTGCCACTTATTATAGCAATGGATGGATAGTACCTTGGAGCATGATAGACGTCAGCTTGCAGCTAGCATGTAATGAGGAGGGATGAAACTCACGTGCCAAAAATAATGTTAAATTGCAAGGTTGATGGGTAGAAATGTAAAGGTCTACCTTTATATTTACACAATGCACCCATCTTTTGTCTACCAAAAAGGAGAGGGGTGAATTGTGTGAAGGATGGTATGAAGTTTTGTGGTGTGACAGAGGATATTTGTCAGAATAGAGGAGTATGGAAGGAAAAGACTAAAATAATATTTATTTTTTAGTTCCGCAAATACTTCAATAGCTTTAGAAATAATATATTAAGGACCTGTAGAAATTGTACAACTGGCACGCGTATACAAACTTACCATGTCACTCGTCGATCTATATGCTCTTCAATAAGGGTTGCTCTCGATTTCCTTGCTATTCACAAATTAGATCCTCACTTGGTGACGGGTCTATCACGGGAGTTACAAAAAACAATTTGCAAATCGATCCACAATTGGCGGAGGATTCGCGTAACATGAATTTAAAAAATTAAGCGCCTGTAGAAAATTTAATAGTCAAACGCATACACAAGCTTTTTCCAAGAACATAAGCATACGGCGTTCTTTAAGTAAGTGTTATTATCAATTTTCCTGGGATCTGATCCACTCATCAAATCTTGACTTGGTGAAAATGGGACCAATTCGGGAGTACAATCTTACAATTAAAAATAAAATAAAAATCGATCCACAATTGACGGAGAATTCGAAATATCGAATATACAAAAAATGAAAAAAGAAACGTACAGACGACTTGAGAGCCTTTCTCCTTTTTGAAGTGGGATAAAAGTTGAGACCTGTTGAGACCAAATTGAATCCCGTTGGTTGAAAGGCACAGAACTTTTGTTTCCTATTTTCTTAATGATAGAAGTAGGTACTGGTACTGGTCAATATTACGTAAATTATTGTGAGAAAGTGTGGGAGTTGTTGATTTAAAACGGGCAAATTGTAAGAGGTATTAGTAAAAGTTAAAGGTCTTTTTAATTAAAATATTCTAATTTTAGTGAATTTACCGCCTACTTGTAGAAGTTTTCTTAGGGTTCCTGTGTCATTATTGGCAAAACACACAAAATGTAAAATAAATATTTTGTATACATTTTTGTAGATATGCATTTCTATGTTATGTATATTAAGTATATATAATATATACCTATTTAATATATAGAATGTATATACATAAATATATAACGTTTATGTATTTATTACTAAAACGTAAGTAGTTATATATTACGTATACCATCATCACCTTTATAATTTCAATTTATTTGTGGGGTTGTCTGGAAGAGATCGCATTTTAACGGTAAGACCGCCGTTTGTGCAATATTAGATATAGTTTTAGTCGCATAGCTTATTTTTTTATTGGTGTACAACAAAGACTTATCTATCTATCTATCTAGAAAACTCCTAAGTTTCTCTAGATAACTATTTGCACGTCATGTAAATTACAAAACATACAACAACTTTATAATATAAAGTTTTTGTATGTTTTGTAAATTTATTCATGTACTAGTAGTGTTTTTGCAAATAAAGATTGATTGAAATAAAAAGTTTGGGGGACCTCCGTCGGAAAGTAAGGTAAGTTTCTAGCGTTAAAACGAAAATATTGATTTATTAAAAAAATAATATAACATAATAAATTCTATAAAACATGAGTACGAACGCGGCGACAGCGCCCGAATGTGGCAGAATAAGGGCAGTTACAACACCTTCTAATTTCAAAACACCGTATGTTACACTGGTGGTTATTATTTTAGATCTTATTTCATTGCATTAAAGTTAGAAATGGTATATTAAAAAATACTTAAAAGGTCATGTGGAGGGGGCATAACTCTGTTTCCTTGCGTGACGATGTCTGCAATTTCACTCATGTAAGCCACGCAAAAGAACTTCTTTCCATAAAAAGTATGTTGATTATTTTGACGAATGGCGACTTTATTCTTAAATCATAAATACCCGACATCCATAAGTCACATTTAACAATATTCATAAACTTTAAACATATAAAATAAATCTTAAAAATAATATACAATTACTCGATTTCCTCTTACAAGTTTCTTGTGAGAAATCGATATAAAGTATTAATTATTTTAATCGAGCATCGATTTGACTACTTCTGTTACTTGTGCCTTAGGCTCAAATTAAAAAAAAAAAACAAAAGCATCCGTTCTACATTTAAATATTCGAACCTCGCATTTATAGCTACTTCAACTAACAATTAAAGTTACAGTTTAAAAAACTTCAATACAAAAAAGACTTTAATAATTCAGCGGTATAAAGAAATAGAACAAGCATTTTTATTCTCTGGCATCGATCACAGATACAATAAACGAAATGCTTGAGTGATTTATTAAGTAGCACGATATTATCTGTAGCGTCTCTTTTTATTGATACACAAATTTATTTTTGCTGTAATATACAGAGATTTGCCAATCAAATTTTAACTTTATTCCGTGGAAATAAAATTCTTTAGTAATGTAGCAAATAGTAAAGTGGTTACATACGTTATTTATGATATTAATTGTTCTTCTTTCTTTTGAATGATTGCTGAATTCTTTGATTGGTTTCACATTGACGGAATTGTAGCTTAAAAATTAAATTTGAATTTTATTCATTTTTGTCAGAAAATTATAATTGTAGGTATGATTTTATATCTTCCTGTCGTGCTAAAAGCTAGATTGTCAAAGATAGTTGTTATTATTTAAATCTGGTAACACTGATTTTATTTTAAACGTTTCTGGCGGTTACGTAAATATTTCACTGCTCAGTTTTTATTTTCAAAAATGTCTTAATATTGGTTAATAATAAACGATAGTAATTATAGGCTATTGATTATTATTAAACATGAATTGTGTATTTAAATGAACGAATTCATTTGTTTTTCTTTATTTTACATATTTTTGTGTTAATATAAATGTGACCAAGAAGTACATATATCTTTGACATCAGTCCAATCAAGTCAAAAGAACTACAATTTGGTTTAATTGTTGTTTGTTTTTGTTAATTTAATTCATTAATAATTATAAACAAGATTCGCTCAAAACTCAACTGTAAAAATCTTAACAAAAAATATTGATGATTCCATTTTCAAATAAAATACTTTTCTATGAATTTCCAAACCTTGATCGCTTACACAAAGACGCAAATATAAAAGTTCAGTTTCATTAACTACAACCTTATTGATGCTTAGATTAATAGCATCAAACACAACAAAGACTGTTTTAAACATTTTTTCAACTTCATTTAAATGATTTTCTTTAATTAGTTTATTTCATAATAGATTTTTTATATGTAGCGTCGAGATCATTATTCTGAAACGAATTATTTCAAAAACACTATTGTTTTCAAGTCAATATCAGGATTCGGTTGAGCTGGGCGGTATTTGGAAAGTTCCCTCGAGGCTTCACGTCGACTATCACGCAATGCTTGAAGACAAGTTTTCGAGTAGTGCGTCCCAAATGACGTACAGTGCCGAGGCTTGGACAATGATGGTGGGACTGGTCCACAAATTGAAAACTGCTCAGCGGGATATGGAGAGAGCTATGTTAGGTGTTTCTCTAAGGGATAAAATAGAAAATGAGAATAGCCGTAAGAGTACCAGAGTAGTAGAGTAATCAGCGTAGATGAATAAATTAGCAAGCTGCAATGAGAGAGGGCTGGCCACACCTGTCACAGGGCCGATGGCAAATATAGCAGACGTATCTTGGAGTAGATACCACGTCTTGACACACGTAGGTAATGCATAACGTCCTCCAGGCTCCAGCCTGGTGGGTCGACGACTAGCGTAAGGTCGACGGTTGACGTTGGATGAGGACGAAATATACACGTGTATCAGCGTTTTGGAAAACTAACCTCCAGTGGGTGGAAAGGGAGATACAAGTTTGCTCAAACTACGACTAATTTTGATGAAGGCGAGCAAAACCGAGAGCAACAGCTAGTTCTTTTTTATTACCTGAAGCAGACAAACAGACAAACGGTCCACCTGATGGAAAGTGGTGGGATGTCGCCAATGCGTCGCCGACCTCTAACAAAATTTTATAACGCCCTTCTTAAAAAATCTTATGTATGTCATAGCGCAAGGGGAAAACCGCGTCGAAAAGATTCCCCTCAGATCATTGTTGTACGCGGAATAAGTGTTCTAGGAAACCGTTGCGTAGTTGAGCGTGAAGCTCAAGGAAATGGGGGTGAATATCCCGTCGCTGGCGAGCTGAAACAATTTCTCGGAACACTAGCCGTTGTACAGGCGGTAAAATACGCAGAGGGACGCAAAGTCTCCTCGAAGGCTAAGCGATTATAAGCCGCCTGTTATAGTATGGGATTGTCGACGATACGAACTACGCTGGGTGAATAGTTAGATTATAGAAGTACTTTATTTTAAAACTTAGTTTTAGAAATAGACAATGTTAAAATGTTTATTTAGTGTATGTTTAAACATTTTAAATCTTCAAACAATTCTCTGAAAGCGTCGCGCGTCGGGCAAACACAATGGTTCCGTTAACCGCAAAAATGCCGACACTGAACTGTCCGATTCGACATCGACCGTAAGCCGATCGTATTTCTATAGATGTCGATGTATCGGAACGGAAAGAGTATCAACATTCCTGGTTACCACGCGTAATGTAATGTAGGCGCCACACCTGCGGTCGGCGGTTGGGATGTAATTATATCGATAGTTTGTAAGCTTTTGTACATAGAAGCAATAATGGAAATAATATAAAAACAAGTATAGCGTTACGGAATATTATTAATAAAACACGTTTTTTAAAAATGTATGAAATATGAAATGAAATATTTCTCTATTTTCTCCCTCAAATACATACATATATGGATAACTTAGATTTAAAGTTATTAAAAATTATAAAGCTAAGTAACGGGAGACAGGAGCCCAAACTGAGAAAAACCCGTACTATGGAACTCCTGGCCTTCTCCTCCTGTAAAGTATTAATTAAAATATTTATAATAATTTGAAAATTTGTTTGTTATGTATATAACTATATATGTGAGTATGCATGTGTGTCAATTAATAGTAACTGTGAGTGTGACTATGTACAAAGCATTTTTCTACCAAGGGAAATCCGCTTGAGAACAAACCACCGCGAGGGTTCGCGGTAGGGCCAGCGGGATTCGCCTTGTTGAGGTGGCACTAGCATCCCCGCAGGAACGTTGTTGTCACGTCATATTTGGCATACCCACCAAAACCCCTGGCCGATCTTCGTGCACCCTTGTTCGAGATGTGGGCTTGCTAGCGCATTCAGCTCCATCCCGGAATGTACAAAGCATGGGATATCACTGTTCAAATTTTTTTAACCGACCTCCAAAAGGATGAGGTTTTTAATTGAACTGTATGTTTTTTTCCGGCACAGCAATATGCTGAGTGCAAACCTTGTTTGCTGAAAATGGGGCGTACAAATTTTCAAAATGTGCTCTGTGTATAATAATGTATAACGAATGTAATTACGTCGCTATTTCTTCGAATAAAGTTTTTCTTTCTTTCTTTTAAGTATATTTGTCATGCGATTTTTCCTTTAGTTGTGGACCGATTTTCAATTTTTTTTTCAAAAGGATTATTCCTGAGTTTGTCGTATTATCACCAAGTTAAGATCTGATGAGTGGATCCCAGGGGAATCGAGAGCAACTCTTGATGAAGAGCGCTTGCATTTACAGTAGCATAATTTCTACAGGCACTTAATATATTACTTCTATAGCTCTTCAACTAAAAAGTAAAAAATATTATTTAAACAAAAATAAAATCGACTTAAATCTAAAAAGCAAAATAAAATATTGAATTAGTCGTTATCTCAGACGAACAATACAGGTGGAGCCCGGAGCTTTCAAAGTGAAGCCAGCTGCCAGCTAAAGAAAGCCGATTATGAAATAGGTAGGTAGGAGATCGACGATCGCGCTGCAGCGTGTTACGAGAACTTAGTATTTTAGTAATCGAATTAGTACGAATAAAGGTGGAATAGTTTGCAATGAATACATTACTATTACCAACACAGACGCAAACCACATGTATACCACGTAGTTTATGCACACAAAGTAAAACTATGGTTCAACGGTTTTAAGCGCGGTATTTTGTTTGATTTTTATTATTCCGACGTTTCGGCCACTTTTTAGTAGCTGTGATAACGGAATACAAAGATGTCTTCATCAAGTGTCAATGGTTATTGTCAATGTTTTTATTTAGCCTACCGTCAACTTGTTTATTTTAATTTTTGTTTATGGTTATTATTTACTCTATGGGAGTCCTAATTTACCACCGCTTTGCAACATATTGTGGCTTGACGAGAAAAACCGGCGGAAGAAACTATGTTAAACTATATTAACTATGTTAACATAACACAAAAATTTGTTATGTTAACTATATTAAAAAAAATATCTCCCACCCATTAAATATTATATAAAATTATCATAGCTGGCCGCGTTTTTGAAGAGTTTCTTGCGCCGCTTCTTCACTTCAAGAAGAAGAAACGTCGGAAAAATTTAAATCAAATAAAACACTAGGCTTAAAACCGTTAAAATGTAGTTTCTTTATGTATACTAGTTGCGAAAACTTAAGAAAAAAACTATCTATGCACACAAGCATATAAATAGATTTATGTGTTTATCTCTGTGTAGTGTCGCTTTGTCGTTTCATCGATTTTCAAATCAAAACGATTCTAAAGAAGTTTCACTTGAAAAATGCTTCACTTCATTTGACGCTTTTGTTCACGTAGACCCAATTTATACCTTCATTTGTCTGAGGGCATTATTAAAAAAAAAGATGTATTTTAAAATATAATAATAATATAATTTATTCAGTAAAAACATGTAAAAGTAACGTAGTATAAAAGACAATAATGTTTGCACTAAAAACTAATGTGTGAGGGCTTCAACACCTAAAACTAGGTAACAACCTGTATTATATTAGGTGTCTGTATATATAAGCAATGTAAATACATTAAATCCCTATTAACCTTATGTATATCTATGACTTTGAAGAATTCTTCGAACTACATAATTAATACTTCTTATCACGCAAAATCCCTATTAAGTACCCATTAACAAGTTTAATTTATCGCTTTAGAGATTGTTGAAACAATTCAAGGATTACACTAGAAAATTCTATTGTCTAGAATACTTTCATCTAATGAATGTTGAACTTAGTAAATAAATAGTACAGATTTTCAATGAAGCTAGATAAATTCTTAGATTTTCTTTTAGATCTCGGTCTAGAAAAATACTGGGATAAAAACAGTCGCTTGTAATAATATGGAGTGTGCATGTATGTTTTTATGTATATCATGTGGGTCAGCATCCCAAAATATATATCAGCTAATATGTATTTATAGCAGATGTCATGAAAGTATAGTTGTATTCATTACTCATATAGTAATGCCATAATTTAATAGATTATATGAAACTATGTAAGTATTTTTGTACGATGTATAACTTTGACAGTTGTGAAAATAAGTAGTTGTATTGTTATGAAAATCTTGTTTCCAAAAACATTCGCCAACCTTTGGGATACGAGAGATTAATAATATCTCTCTATAATAGGGATATGATAAAGAAACAATGGGATAGGGGGAATGGAAGAGGGCCCCCGTGAGGCCCCGTAAAAGCGCGGGTACAGGGGCGCAGGTTTAGGTTTAGTGGGTAGTTTGGCGATCGGTTTCTCGCGACTGCTTCTGTTTGAAGCTAGCGTGAAGAACCGGTCGCTGAAAGTCCGACACACCCTCGATGCATGCTTCTGCGTTGCATTTGGCTCTTCGCCCGAAGAGCCCGAAGGGATAGAGAAGATAGGGATAGGGTGAAGTGGGCTATCCGAACTGTTACTCATCGTACGAAATACGATTTACAAGGGTAGCCGTTCACGCTAATATTCAGCTTGCGATATTACACCCATCGAGCCAGCCCCAAGAGCTGTAATCATGACAATGATTCCAACATAGCTATTCAAAAACTCCATGTTTGGGACGCCGAACTTCTGAAAAATATAATGCACCAACACTTTATTTCACTTTCCACATCTAAACACAATTTTTAATTTACACTCACTCTGACCTTCACTGGCACATATATCGCGATCGAATGCTCGTTTTCAACAAACACTAGACGTTTTTATACTTTTACGCTTAAACTCACCGATTTCCGTAAACGGTCGGTATCTCATATAGCGCCATCTTTAAACAGCGAATGTTTTTGGAAACAAGGTTTTCACAATACAACTACTTATTTTCACAACTGTCAAAGTTATACATCGTACACAATGACTTAGATAGTTTCATAAATCTATTAAATTATGTTATTTTAACAATATGAGTAATTACTTTATTTATTTATTTATTTTATTAGGATGCCATTCACTTGTGTTGTCCCACTACTGGGCTCGGGCCTCTCATTATAGGAGAACGGACAGTATACCCCGCCACGCTTGTCCAAGACAGCTTTGCAAGTTTGACACATCGGGTATCTCGATGTGCAGGTTGCACCATGATGTTTTCCTTCACTGTTGTTAGTATGTGGTAATTGTAACAATATGCACATTATATCAGAAAAGTGCCTAAGTGGTGCATGCATTCCGGCCAGGACCGAATCCACGCCATCTGTGTTTGGCACGCGTGCGCTAGCCATTACTCTACCACGTCTTGTGTTATGGGTAATGTACAACGGACTGCTATGGGACTCGCACCGAGACCATAGTAAATAACGGAAAATATAGTGTAGTAGGCCCGCATAGGGTTAGCCAGCTCAACAGTTTTCAACAATTAGAAAACTGACGGGGACAGACCCCGTCAGTTTTCTAATTGCTTATTAAATTTATATTGTATCTTTGCAGTTATTTAAATATTGTCGATATCGGTACAGTGATTACATATATAGGCACAACACTATCAACTAGTTAATAGGAGTGGCCAATAGGAATTGTCTAGCATCGTACATCTAGACGATGTTATTGAAGCTGTAGTATTCGGATTTGATGGCTCCGATGCCGATTTACCTAATGCAGATTGCGAAATCCCAAACTAACCTATACTGCTATTGTTGATCTAACTTGATCCTATAGTGTACTTAGTTTAATTGAAAGGTATTAAGGCCCTGCCGTGAGAGAATAATCGAAATCACACTTAAGGCTCAACGTAACAATGAAGTTTATACTAAATTACGTTAGCTTTTATCAGAAAATTATTTTAGATGATGGCCAATTTTGTAGCTATTATCTTACTGCTTCATCTGGGATAATGTTATAGTTATACGCCATATGACGTTTGCCACCTATTTATTTCGGTGCTTATGGTAGGTAGTAAGGACTCCAAATACTTAAGATTTTTTATCCAAATCCTTTAATATTTATGTTTGTTCTTTTAAAAAACTTAACTTCTCTGAACTTTGTAATTCGGATATGGAACACAGCCCTGATTTTTCTGATTAATATGAAAGTAATATTTCTTTAATAACATTACTTTATTTTGTTGAAAATACGAATTCTATATATAATAACTTAATTATTTGAAATTGTCATTCAAAAATATTACAATATGTCTAATATATTGTAGCGAGTGATGGTGGAACGATCTAGTTGGTTTAAGAAGTATCAGAAAAATGTAGAAGATTCTGGAAGAAAAAGACAAGGATGGATACATTTTTGGAAAGGGGTAGATGATGAACAAAAGAATAACGAAATGAAGATCGAAATTCTAGAATAGAAGGTTCATGAAGGAAAAGACAGAGATAGATAGATGTAAAGAAAGGGATAGACAGTAAATAAAAGAATTACGAAAAGAAGATCGAATTATGGGTTCCAGAAGATTCTTCTGAGTATATACGTAGCGTAAGGCGTGCCTACCGGGGAGTTCAGTTGAAAACACCGAAACGACAAGTGCGGTACGGGAGAGTTGTAATAAGAGTTGAGTAGAAAACAGTGACGAGTTTGTTGGGAAGTTTAGTAGAGAGTTAAGCATACCACGAGTTTAGAGAAAAGTTTAGTGGGCAGTTCAGTGAAGGAGGAGTTTAGCGTAGTTTAAAAGGAGATCCAGAAACGAGCTACGCGTGGTAAATTCGGAGGTGAGCACTGCAGTAGCAGGAGGTGGTCTACGAAATATCGGCGATGGAATTGTGAGCAAAACATCTTGTCATCGGGGCAGAGCGTCGTTAGTTGTATGTGAAGGAGCAACCCTGCAGAGAAGAATCACGTACGGCTGTGTAAGTCAATAAAAACATTTAATTTAAAAAAAAACTTGTGTTTACTTCCAGCCCTAAGTGCGTACCCCCGCTGTAAAAATATTCTTTATTTTCTTTATATGTGTGAATTTGTCGTATAACGTATAAAGGTCGCATAACATTTTTTCAAATATTCTCAGATTGTGATCGTTAATTTGAAAATTTCTGAAAATAGAATCCGTGTGTTCCTTGGAAATTATATAAAAGGAGGATCGGTCCTCCACTCAACATGCATTCAGCAACGAGCATTCAGCTGGAGTAAGCCTCCATGTAAATACTAATATGTATCAACAGGCAGCTCTTCTCTCATATAACCCTGCCATTTGAAGCAGTATCTTAAGGTCTTTTTAACTAGAGAGCTGGTAGCTCCAAGGCTCTTCGACGTTGTCTCGCAGACCAGGACAGCTCCACGTGGACTTACCCATCTACAAGCCTGAGTACGGGCCTCTACGCTGGCTCTATATTGTTACGAGTGCGGAATTCGAATTAAAATGCCGTTGGAATTACTATAGAATTTATTAGAACTATACAAACACGTATAATACAGGTACAAATATAACTGGTCGTAATAAGTCCAATTGTAATGCACAATTAAATAACACGTGCAAAATTCGTCACTATCTCGCTTATCGAATGTACACGTCTTGCTTTGATCGTGGTTCTCGCTAGACTGCCTCACCCCTCCGTTCAGGCCTTGTTTTATACTAAACTTGTATTATACAGTATGTCTCGACCGCATAAACAATGATTTCCACGAATCACGCCTGGCCACTGCCTACCAGAGAGGATTACAATGCACAATAGGCGGCTTTTCTAATTACAAATATTAAACACAAAGTAGACAAAAGAACTCTAAATGCGGGCAGGTAATAAACCGTGCTTTATGGCCGGCAGGTGTGCATTCACATTTATAGGCGTGCTTCGTGAAATTTTGGCTAAGTTGTAACACTATCCTGCCGGTGCCCTGAATATCCTGCCGGCACCCTGAACGCCCTGTCGGCACCCTAAATGCCCTATAGGCGCCATGCCGGCGCTTTGAATAGTGCCATGAACCACGAGAGTTGCTGACGTTTCTACAAGTGCTAACGCCGCCTGCTGCTGCTGAACGACTGCAGCCACGACCCGCTGCCATCACCGACAGGTGCCCAAATTTACTCCCAAAGAGTCAGGCTTTTAAGATAAATGATCTACGCGTTTAGGGCCTCGATAGCTTTCTTAGGGCTGTGATGGCTTATCTAATGTTATTGTAATATTGTAAAGCACCTAAATAAATATTGTAAGTGAGACCCGGTCGTTTTATTTAACTACAACCATTTTATACTGATGTAGCTATTTAGTAACTGCGTTTTTTTACACTATAAATAAAACGCATTTGGCCAGTTAATAACCATCAACATTATCGCAGGTGAAGCCCGACAGTTATTAGAATATTGTTTTTTTTTTATTTATCTATAAATATAATAAAATTGTAGAGGTCAAATTTCTGTACAATGAAAAAAAATGCTAAAAACCGAGTCAGGAAGATGTAAAAAGTGAAATAGAATTAAAATTTTATCTATTTTTTTTGTTTCTTTGCTTGTCTGTCTGTTTGTACCGTCTAATCTCCGAAACGACTGGACCGATTTAAATTAAATTTTGTATGGTGGTAGCTTATATCCCTGGTCAACATATAGGATACTTTTGATTCCGAAAAATTTAAAAGTTCCCGTGGGATAGTTAAAAAAACTTTAATTACTTAAACAGCTCATTATACAACTTATGCACCTAATTAAGTATTGATATTACCGGTATCATCATCATACAATAAAACAGTTAAACAATTTATACATTAAAAAACAATTACGCTATATATCGTCACGCTAAGACCAATACGACCGGAGTACTATTGAAGAATGTTTTAAAATCGGGAGTTTTTTTAACTATTCCACGCGGACGAATTCGCGGGCAGAAGCTAGTATCAAATAAAATTAAAACCAAATATGAACATTTAAATAATTATAGATTAAAAACTAACTATAAACAAGTATCTAATAAGAAACATGAAAGCAGAATTATTTAATTCAGTTCACATGACTTTGCTTAGTTTAACTTCGCTTCGCTTCATTTCATTTAGCTTTGCATCACTTAAATTTATTTTTATTAATTTTGTTATAACTTGTAGGATCAAAAGGACAAAACCATTTGAACTAGTGCTACAAACAAAACAAAAGTCTTCGCCTTAATTGAGACAATAGGTAAAGTGGTAATGGACGCTTTCATAGTATGAACACTTTTAGTTCATTTAGCTTATATTTAAATTACTTATTAGTCTTTTTAGATTAGATGGTGATATTAATGAGGTTTTTTTTCAAGTTCTTCAGTTATATAAATAAAATTTATATATAAAAACAACTTCGTTTAAAAAAACCGACTTCAAAAACTAAAAAGCTTAAAATAACTTATTTCTAAAGCTATTTTTAATTATAATATCTCATCTTTAATATATATTATCTAAAACATCTTAAAGTCGGTGCTTAGTAATTTTCCAATCAAAATATAGTAATTTTTATGTTTTACTTCGCACCGACTTCAAGATGTTTTAGATCATCATCATCGTCAGCCATTTGCAGTCCACTGCTGGACATAGGCCTCCCCAAGACGGCGCCACTCATCCCTGTCCTCTGGCTTCCTCATCCAGCGTCTACCGGCGAACTTGCACAGGTCGTCGGTCCATCGGGCTGGAGGGCGTCCGACACTACGTTTACCGAGACGCGGTCTCCACTCCAGGACTCGTCTGCTCCATCGGCCATCGGTCCTGCGGCAGACGTGACCGGCCCACTGCCACTTCAACTTGCTAATTTTGCGAGCTATGTCGGTTACCTTGGTTCTCTTACAGATATCTTCATTTCTAATTTTATCCATAAGAGAAACACCCAACATAGCTCGCTCCATAGCCCGTTGAGCGACTTGGAACTTGTGGACCAATCCTGCCGTCAGTGTCCATGTCTCGGCTCCGTAGGTCAGGACGGGGAGGACGCACTGTTCGAAGATTTTTGTCTTTAAGCATTGCGGAATGGTCGACGAGAAGACTTGACGAAGCTTACCGAATGCTGCCCAGCCCAACTGAATCCTGCTATTGGCTTCTCCTTCGAACTTGTGCCTGCCTACCTGTATTTTCTGTCCAAGGTAGACATATTCCCTCACAACCTCCAGAGGGATGCCATCGACGTTTACCGGTCTCGGAATGACGTATTCATAGAACATGACTTTTGTCTTGTCCAAATTCATGCCGAGATCGACTCGTCGGGAAGATTCATTTAAGCTGCCCAGCATTACGGCAAGTTCCTTCAAAAAGTTCCTCCTGTTTTAGATAATAATATATATTAAAAATGAGATATTATAATAGCTTTAGAAATAAGTTATTTTATACTTTTTAGTTTTTGAAGTCGGTTTTTTAAACGAAGTTTTTTTTTATTTCTTACTTTTTAGTGTCTAGCTATGGGTAGGCCTACGAAAGCTGCCGCGCGCTTTAAAAGATATAGGTTCCAAGAAACGGTAACGGAAAAAAAATCATAAAAAAGTACATAAACTGAAAACTAATGGGCCAAACTATGTTAAATTTTTAGGGGACCAAATAGCAACTATTCCGCATCAAACTAAAGAAGAATCACGTAAATCGGATCATAAATCTCAGCGTAATCGGAGTACTTACATAAAAAAAACAATAAAATTGAGAACCTCCTCCTATCTATTAAATAATCTATCTATATATTATCTATATCTATTAATAAAACTGTAGAGGTCGAAATTCTGTATAATAAAAAAATGCTAAAAACCGAGTCAGGGGATATAAGAAGTGAAATAGAACTAATTTAATTTTTTTTTAATTTTATGCTTCTCTGTTTGTCTGTCTTTTGTACCGGGTAATCTCCGAAACGACTGGATCGATTTAAATGAAATTTTGTGTGGTGGTAGCTTATATCACTGGATTTAGGATACTTCTGATCCCGAAAAATTAAAGAGTTCCCGTGGGATAGTTAAAAAAACTTTCCACTCGGACGAATTCGCGGGTAAAAACTAGTAATAAATACAATTAACTAACAAAAATAAAATGAATTTAAAATTAAAACCAAACGTTTAAAGAATTTAAATTAAAAAATACGCAATAAGAACCTATAATTTCACTTCGCTTTATTTTACTTGACTTAGCTTCACTTCATTTCAATTTATAATCGTTTTATTTTAATATGTGTTGTTGTGTTGCATATATTTGAGGGTAGGTTTATAAGAACGAAACCTGTAATGGTATTGATTAGTTTATTTAATAAACACTTATTTTGAATTCTAATGACAGCAGTACCAAACATAAAATTCGAAGTAAACCAAGTCCGGAAGAAAGTGACAACGGTACAAAGAACACGTGCCGGGAAGAGGATAATTTCCTTAATTGCACCCTCGGCCGGAATATTTCCTTGTTCTGATTTCCTAAAGTCAAATGAAGTGTCTTGTGAAGTTCTTTCAGTAGATTATAGTGCAAACAACTGGCCGCGTGCGAGTCTGATTCGTACTCGTGCCGTGAATTTTATGTACGTACATTTCTTAAACTGTATATATTTACTAGTGTCCATGTATTTTATGTGTGCATTAATTTGCGACAGTAAATATTTTTCTTTTTTTCTTACTCAAAGGGCTCTACTATCCGGCGAATACGTATATTAAGTCTTATGGTCGGTTCCTATATCTTAAAATAAAAATTAATACTAACAGTCCATAAACGTCCCAAAGCTGGGCTCACAGCTCCCGTTTATAAGAGAAAAGACAGTAGACCCGCCGCACAAGTGCATTGGGGAATTGGCGGGTTTGAGACATCGGTTATGTCGATGCGCAGGTTTCATCACGATGTTTTCCTTCACCGTTGTTAGTACGTGGTAAATGTAACAATATATTCGGTTAGAAAACTATCTAAGTGGTTGAAGTATTCCGGTCAGGATTCCTACCCGCAACCTTTGACTTAAGGAGGCGAGTCCGCTAACCACTAAGCTATCACGGCTTAGAAAAATATAAATATTTTACAACTTTTTTCGTAGACAATAACATATCTAAGCGATTTTCTACAAAAGTTTTTAATAACAAAAGTTCAGTAGACAGGCAAACGGCCCATCTGATAGTAAGCGGTTACCATCCCCTATGGACATTTGTAACACGAAAGGCGCTACAAATGTGCTGCCGCCCTCTAAAGGGAGACTGGAACTTGGTCACTAATGCCGGAATACAACTCACGGTGGTTATGGCGGCATACTCTAGACCAGGGGCTGTAGCCATCCAGACGGTCAAATATCCTACCACTTGGCTGCCTCTTATGACAGCCCGCCCGGTCACAGGATAAATATTTAGAAAAAAAGGTAATAAATATTTCAAAATCATTATATTTTTCGTAAGGAAACTGTTTATTTACATGTACAAATACTTTGACTAGATTACAAATTAAACTAAAAATAAACTATTTATTTAATTTGTTTGGCGAAACGTACAACAATTAATATTCTTAAATATAAAACACAAAATTAAAACATATATGAATTAAGTGCCGACTAAAAAATAAAAAATGGCTGAAAAAATTCATTACAAAAATGAATTACAATTATACGAAAATTACATAAAATGTCTATTTAAATGAGGTCAATATTGAAAAAAATGTCACCACAAAAATTGCTAACAAAATAGACAGAAGAAAAAGTAAAGTATAAAGAAAAAATGTAAGTCGTTGCATTATTCTAAAAAGTGTAAGTCATTGGATTATTCTAAATTAATTTTTTTAATTTGGTTTTAAAATTGATATAAATTACGTATGAAAGGATCTACATTAGTAAATAGTGCATTGTAGTGCAGACAAGTGCGGTATAAAAATGTGTTTTTTGTATAGGTAGTTAGTAGTTGTGGTGTGGTGTGTAGTAGTAGTTTGTATAGTAGTTAATTATACAAGTTGAAATTATAGTACTTATAGTATTGAGGGACTATGAGTAGAATATAATACGAATAAGTTAAGTTTTCTTGCATTGTATTGTCCATTGATATATGTAATAAAATGTTAACAGTTGAAATTATAGGTATACTATAATTGGACACGTCCCCTAAAGACTGGCCCCATTGTCTCATTGAATGTATGACCAGTCTTCGTATATAATATATTGGCAATACTAATGGCAATATTTGAACTTTTTCAAAATTTTCGTCTAATAAATTTCATAGATAAGAGGGGGAGCGGCGGGGAATGATTATGAGATTCAAATTTTCAATTTTGTACAATTCTCATTCCTACTTCTTTCGTGCCTTTAGGCATGGAAAGCTTAAAAACAAGAAGTAAATAAAGGAAGCAGTATAAAGGTTGTACGCATTACCGATTTCAGTCATAAAGTAAGGGTGAATCAATCAAATCTGTGAATTAGAAAGGGCAAGGAAAAACCGTGTCAATGGGACAAAGGGCGCGTGACACGCGACGGAGCACGGACGGTAAGGGATAATTTGCCCAATTGCCAACCTACTGCCCTTCGGCCGCGTTAGTTCCTGTTTCGATTTAGAACGTAGATCTTGGCACTCATAGTCAGATAATGAAATGTTAATATAACATAAATAATTATGTTATCAGTCTAATCTCAATATTTTAATCCAATAAAAATGAATCGTAGAAATGTATAATTTGAGAACGACTTTATCGATTTTGATGTTTTTTTTTCTGTTTGAGTCTCCGTATGGTTCCTAGATTTTTATTTTTTCAGGGCAGGACAAGTTCCGTCAGGACCGCTAGTCTTTGTATACAAAATTCTTCCGTTCGTATGTATTTCACTGAATTCCTAAACGATTGGACTGATTTTTATGAAAATTTTTGTGTTATCTTAGATAGCTTAGATTTACAATTGGACCAGGTAGGTATCTGCTGGGCCTACTACTTTATCTATAATATAACAACAATATTAGAATACTTTTTATTGTAGACCAACATAAAAACAGTAACAGATTTTCATATCTTAAAATTAGAAGGTAGTAGTACAATGGGCGGCCTTATTGCTTAAAGCAATCTCTTCCCGGCAACCTTTGGACGGACAAGGGTCTTATTTAAAATAACTTGTAGGCGTGCAGTTTAAGATTATCTTAAAAATATAATAAATCCCTTGAGCGTGTCGAGTTTGTACGAGTACAATGGCGGCTTCTCTGTTTGAGCAGGCTAAGCCTTTGCCGGCCTACCTGACTGCAACGCAGAGGCTGCGGGTTCGATTCCTGGTATGGTAAATTTTGGAAACGAATTTTCTCCACTATTTGCTATGGTCTGGGTGTCTGGGATCGGCACTAGAGTTGTACCGTTTTATATTACCCATAACACAAGCGTAACAAAAAAAATATATTTACATGATGAATTGAAAATTTCTTCCTTTTAAAAGTCGATTAAAAAGATCTTTAATCCAAAAGTATACAAAACAAATCAATCACGATCGGCATGTACCCGTAATAGAATATCCGGCTCGGTGTGCTATTGGTATCCAGATGCAATTTCCGATGGTATCCAACCCCTCTCTGTGCTACCCAGTAAATTCTGTAAAACGGAAAGCCGAATGCTTTTACTGGATAGAGCTGATATAGTAACACATGTTGTATATATAAATACTGTTACAACTTGAGTTCCGACGTAAACAAAATCCGCCTGCATATCTATCAATCAATCAATATCTTTTCGCCTAAATTTTTTCGCCTAAAGTTCCAGAAACTAGAGTTTGTTGAACTTGAGTTTGGAGCTTCAAAATGCTCATTTCAAGTCCACGATACGACTATTTTTTACCGAGATACAACCCGTCAAATATCATTGCAAACTTTAGATATTTTTTTTGTACACTTAATTTTTTGCAGTAGTTTATATAATCCAAAATAACCCATATCTTGAAAACTACTTAACAGATCTTGTTCACACGACTGTTTTATTTTGTTTATAATACCATAAATAATTTAATACAATAAAAGAAAATTTAACTTATTTATATTGTATTCTATCCATAGTCCCTCAAGACTATAAGTAGAATACTGAGCCTAGATCACCGTCTTTTACGGGTAAGGTGCCCAGAAGGCTGAATACGTTTCTTCGCTGGATCGCCACACTGATCCGTTGCCCGAGGTAGGCACCAGGCTTCTGATCACTTAAAGAGTCAATGAGTCGTTTTGATCAATTTTGATAGAAGCTCATGGCCTCAGGACCCCCCACGGCCCAAGCGTCTCGACAGCAAACGGCACAAACATATAACTCTCACTGAGGGTTGAATATTTATTGCATTTATATATTTATTACTAGAATGTATGTAGTAGGTATAGTGTTATGGCACCATCGCCATTATAATCTCAATTCATTCCTGGGGTTGTCTGGAAGAGATCGCTTTTTAGCGATAAGACCGCCCTTTGTGCATAATTACACAGTAGCATTGAAGGAAAGCAAAACACTTCTTCATCTCTTCATTAATTTTGTTAATTCGCAAATAAATGTCGTTCTATTTATATTGTACTAGCTGTGCCCCGCGGTTTCACCCGTGTGGTGATGGAAAATCATTATACTTATATTTTGGATAATTCACACTATATCTTAATTTAATTTTTAATTACTTATCTTTAGTTTTTATTATAATTTGATCCGTGACCAAAGAGCTGGTCTATATTTAGGGCAACGAATAAGCGTTGCCATACAACGGGGGAATGCGGCCAGCATTTTGGGAACGCTCCCCACCGACAGCGATCTGGACTATATCTTTTACTTGTAAATATGTTTATAGTAGTTTTTAATTTCTAAGTTTTTGTTTGTAGTGTAATTTATTTATAATTATTTTATTTAACTTGTTATTACCGTGGGTCGCAAGACTGTAATTAAGGAGGTGGGCACTGAAAGTCAGTGCTGTGTCGGACTATGTGTCGACACAGCAAAAACTAAGTGCCAACCTCATTTCGCGAACTGCGGCACATATTTTTCAGTGTTATTATTATTATTATAAGTTCTTGTAAATGTGTCGCATTTTTAGAAATAAATATTTTCTTTCTTTTTTTATATCTTTATAAATTATAGCCTATGTGTTATTCTGATGTGTAAGCTATATTATTGTAAAGTTTCATCAAAATCCATTCAGTAGTTTTTGCGTGAAAGAGTAACAAACATACATCCATACACCCGTACATTCTTACAAACTTTCGTGTTTATAATATTATATTAGTAGGATATACCTAATGGATTGTTAATAATTAATAAAGAGCGGAAAATAATATGATTGAGCTCTAAAAACGGTAGTCAACAATCTATTTTCATATTTCATTAAATTAAAATGAATGATCGTAGGAACAAGGCCAAAACATTAATGAGATTAGGGCTATCGCGCACTATGTGATTAGTCGCCAATTGTTTAGTAGAATTGAAACTATATTCATCACTATATTCGCGTTAAGGCCGGTTGCGTTCGTAGCGATATTCTACTCTTTCTTTTCCACTTCGCTCGGTTTTTGGCATTTATTAGAGTGAGATGATGGACACGCCTTTTATCCTTTATGACGTCAATGCAGAATATCTTGGGCCTTGCAAGGCCTTAACAGCAAAGAATTAAAGATCTAAAAGAAGAAAAGAAGATTTATTGGTCTCCAGTTATAAGCTAAACAAGTACAATATACAATAAAGTAAAGTAATCTTTTCATGAGTAGTCCGATGACAATATATTTTATATTTGACGTCTTGTCAAGAAAAAAGTTAGGTTTTATTCATTTTGGCCGCCACTTTTTTGCTTGGGACTTTTTTATTGCTCGAGTACAACAGACAGACTGGCAGCCCGTCTGATGGTTACCATAGAAGTAGTTACCGTCATTCATGGATATTTGCAATATCGAAGATGTTATCAATGTGCTGCCAGTCTTGAAGAGGACCTGGCCATTGTATCCGGCACTTCTCAAGTTTGTTATAGCAACATGCTCTGAACCGGGGTGGTAATCATCCAGACGGGCAAATGCCCTACCACCTATGTTTAACACGAATTACCCTTGGAGCATATTGAGCGGTTTCTGGCAGCTCTGTTTGTGAGACGTGAAACAAACATTTCTTGGGCCCACAAAAAAGTGTTCTCCAGTGGAACTTATTATAAATAAAACTTTTGAATTTGAATACCCCTCCCCAGACAACTTTTTACTTTTGAACTGTAAGCTAAAAATCTCTGAAATGAATAGTATGAAGTAAAAGTGGTACAACTAAAAATACTTATAATTAAATTGGATTTTGTCCCATGTCCAATCAATACAGATTGTATCTTATAGTCGCTAGCATCTTTTCTAGGCGCAAATAATCCCGCAGTGCGCGTTAGCTTAATCTCGAAAACGTTCCAAATGATTATTAATAAATGGCTTCTATTTAAAAAGGAACATCTACAAGGGAATGGAATAAATTAATAAGCTTATTAGGGATGCTTTTGAAGTAGGGCTGATTAACCCCTGCTACGTTACGTAAGTAAAGATTGCTTCTCGTGTATTTTAATTGATTATTATGTATATTAAACGTTCGGTAAGCTTCGTCAAGTCTTCTCGTTGACCAATCCGCAATGATTGAAGACAAAAGTCTTCGAGCAGTGCGTCCTCCTCGTCCTGACCTACAGGGCCGAGACACTGAGGGCAGGATTGGTCCACAATTGTCAAATCGCTCAACGGGCTATGGCTACGGGCGAGTTATGTTGGGTGTTTCTCTTATGGATAAAATCAGAAATGAGGATATCCGTATGTTAACGGACATAGCTCGCAAAATTAGCAAGTTGAAGTGGCAGTGGGCCGGTCACGTCTGCTGCAGGACCTATGGCCGATGGAGCAGACGAGTCCTAGAGTGGAGACCGCGTCTCGATAAACTTAGTGTCGGACGCCCTTCAGCCCGATGGACCGACGACCTGTGCAAGGTCGCCGGTAGGCGCTGGGCGAGGAAATCAGAAGACAGGGATGAGTGGCGCCGTCTTGGGGAAACCTACGTCCAGTAGTGGATTGCGAATGGCTGACGACGACGACGATATAAAACGTTGGGTTTGAAAATCAGCATAACCCAAACCGAATACCTGTTTTGCTGTTTCAGCGGTACCTCTTGTGCTGTGCCTCTTAAACTATAATCAGCCACACTACCACGTAACCGCGAATTATCACTTATTTTATTACATCAAATTTCATATCGACCAGTAAAAAAATTACATTGGAATTCGATTATTTTAAACTGGCTATTTTAAATCTTTCGCAGAAAATTCCCGTGATAAAAAGTAATGTAGTATTTAAGTCTAAGAATTAGCTGTCGATCAGTGAAAACCACATCGAAATCGGCCTAGTACTTTTTACGTGAATCCCAAACAAACAGACAAGAAAAATTGCATCGTGTTCTCCATTCTGTATATAGTCTATTCCAGTTGTTCTTTTTTAAATAGCTTTAATATACAGACACGGCATAGAATAGAATTTTATAATATCAGTGTGTAGTGAGTATTTAGTTGCAGAACAGTTTAAATACTTATCGACTAAAACGATACAAATCTGAAATGAACATAACAATTGGAGCATTATATTAATTCACCATCACTTGACAATACACGTAAACAGTAAGTGCATACTAAATCCAGATCGAACTATTAAACTGTATTTATGATTCGATCCGGAATCGTATCCTGGAATCCAATTCTGCTTTTATACCTGTTTCGAACAGTCGCTGACTCATGTGCGGAGTAATGGGCATTGAAATAAAAATAAAAATGCATTGTCTATAGGAACTGTTATATCGGATTACGGTGGTATCAACGTAGATTGTTACAGGCTGGCTCAAATTTATCTATAGCTACTTTTTTATTGCTAAACAGTTCTCTAGAACATTCATTCCGCGTACAACAGTGATCCGGAGGGACCTTCCCGCCACGGTTTTTCTATTGCGCTACAACATGGGGTTTTTTAAGAAGGTCATTATACAATTTCTTAGTTCTTCTGTTGTTGTCCGTAGGCGACGATATCCGCTTGCCATCAGATGGGCCGTCTGCCTGTTTGCCTACTTCAGGTACCGTGAAATATGGCAACTTAACCAACGGTTGTCAATTTTGCCATTATAGGTCTTCGACTTTCTTTTACGAGATTACAATTACCTTTAACAAAATTACTTTTTTGAGCATATGATGTCCCTCAAAAAGACATTTTGTGAGAGGTAATAGTAATATTGCAAACGAAAACGTATAATGGCAAAATTGACAACCATTGGTTAAGTTGCCAGATTTCACGGTAGTTAAAAGAAATGATTACCGTCGCCTATAGGCGTTAGAAACACCAATGGCGAAGTTAACACATTGCCAGGATTTAGGATGGGATAAAAAATATAGGATAGGGGGAGTCGATAAAGGGATCAGACAAAAGGTATGTGATACGAGAGATGGAATATGGGTTTGGAATAGGGGGATGGGATAGGAAAGGTTGGTTAAGGAGAATAAGAAGTGGGCCATTGGAACTCTTAAATCTATCTACCTATCTGTTTTTTTTTATAAACCTCTACGAACTCTCGTTCCGTATATTTTTCTATGTGAATTTAATTTAGAAAGATGTTGATTTTACACGCTTATTTTTAATATTTTGTTTGGTTTGTTATGACATTTTATTGGTATTATGTTGTGTTGAGGTGTACGTTAATTTACTTATAATATATTATTATTAAATTTATCTTGCAATAGTTATTCTAATGTGGAATGTTTCTGTTTCAATGAGGTGGTGTTGACTGTTTACGCAGCTTACAATTTTTATTTTTATTACTATGGTACCTACCCTCAAAATCCTTAAAACTAATAACTTCTAACGCATTTATGCGCGGTATTTTATTTGTTTTTTAAATTTTATTTCCACATTTCGGCCACTTTTCTGTAGCCGTGATCACGATTATCGTTTCACATTGGCATATTTGTCTTCTGTGATCACGACTACTGAAGTGGCCGAAAAATCAAAATAAAAAAGAAACACAATGTTGCATTTAAATCAACACACAATCACAAAAACTTAGAAAAATATTGGTACAAGTAATTTCAGAAAAAAGTCAGTTTTAGTTACATTATTATTAGTCTCTGGTAAATCTACCAGAGACTCTTGACCTTAGGGAATGGTGCCTTCGTCTTCTTTCTACCATCGCACCGATCGCTATCGGCTGAGCGTTCATCCCTAATTCCTTTAGCCGCTTCGCTCTTGTACGCAACGGTTCTCTAGAGCATTTCTCTTGCGTACCGTAGGATTTAGAATGAGCTCCCAGCTGTCGATTTCCCATAGCGCTACGTTATGAAGTTTTTAAAAAGGGTGTCATAAAATTTCTTCGAGCCCGGCAGCATGTTGGTGACATCTCTGGTGTTGCAAACGTCCATAGGTGACGGTAACTGCTTTCCATCAGGTGGACCGTCTGCATGTCTGCTGTACTCTAACTATAAAAAAATATTAATTAGATGGTATTTAGTTTAATAATTTCTATTTAAATATAAATTAACTAGATTGATTGAACAAGCTTAAGTGGATCTTCGTCATCCAATCAAAGACCACTGCTGGGTGTAGACTTCTCTAAGTCTGCACCACACATCCCGGTCTTCCTGCCTTCTTCTTCCGATTCTGTCGGCGGGCGACCACGCGTAGGTCACTCGTCCACCAAGCTGATATATCCTTATTTTTAGTCCTACAAGTTTCCGCCAGGAAAACTAAGAAACAAAACGGACAAGTGGAAAAACGCATGGCAACGGATAAGTGGCAAAACGAATCGCAACAAAATTTTAACTTGAAGTTTTCTTAACTTCAAGAACTTCAAGTTAAGATTTTGTTGCGATTCGTTCTGCCACTTCTCCGTTGCCATTCGTTTTTCCACTTGTCCGTTGAAGTTTCACTTCTACTATGTGTCCCAGCGCACATTTCTATTTTTCGCAGGTTTATTGCAAATTGTGATTTGGTTAGGTTAGGTACATTTTAATGAAAGCATATTTTTATTTAAACATATTTCATTTTATCAATCAAGAAAACTGAATTCGATTCGGAGCCGAACAACGCATCCATAGTCTACTCTAAAATTATGCCGCCTCTCACCACGTCTAGTCTAAAGATATGCCGCTCCTCCGCGCGGCCCTAACGTTTTTTCGTGACAGAAAATTCCTAAGCCCCCCGTGAAAAAAATCCGTTCCTAGTATCATATTTATAACCGATTAATACAGTCATTGGGGTTCCAACAATCACATTCAATCGATTTGATAATCGATTCCATCATGTCTAATAGATAAGCGGTGTTACGTCACTAATCTACTCTATCGATATACATCGAAGTAATTACTAGTAATGACCGCTTATCTGGATTATACTTAAGTGCTTTATAGAGTTCATATATTTATACTAGCACTTTTGTATGACTTTACTTCTTTCTACTATTAAATAGTTTCATACAAAATACCAGTGGCTCAATTCTGCCATTTTAATATCTTGGCGGTGCGAAAATATTCAAAGTACGATTCCATTGCGATAGTGTCAAAAAAGACGGATTCTACTAAATCCACAATATCTTCTCGATATCGTCGCAGCGGAATAGTAGTAGAAAAAATTGGTATTACCATTAGCAAAAATGGGGTTCAAATTCAAATTCAAATTCAAAATTCAAATTCAAAGATTTTTATTCAAAATAAGTTCCACTGGAGAACACTTTTTGAAGGTCATATAAATATATAAGTTAAAATTTAATTTTTCTTCCTATTCTATGTATGTATACCGCTTCACAACGTGTTATTGCTGTTAAGGAGAAGAAGCGGCAAGAAACTCCCCAGCAACACGTCTAGCTAAATAATGTTTTTCTTTAAGTTTCTTATTCTATTTATATCTCAAGTTGTTTTTTTTTTAATAAGTTTTATACAGAAGTATGTTACAGAATTACTTTTTGAAGAATTACTGGAGTTGTAGCAAACAGTGCATACTCAATAAGACCAAGACACAATAAGAGGAAAGAAAAATATTATGAAAGTTATAAGAATGATATGACGTACTAAAATGTTATGCTGCAATATATCTCCATAAATCCCTTACAAACTTGGCAAGATAACATTATACAAAATATAGTATAAGATGTTAGAGCGAGCTGCTATGTAAATGAATTTTTGTCAGTTAAGTATTCTTCAATAGTGTAGTATCGTTAAATAGTTCGTTGAAATAAATATAGATAGACCATAAATTTTAAACATTTATTTCGCGAGATTTTGCTTATAAATATTGTTACGAATGCGGGACTCGAATTAAAAGTACCGTTGAAATCATTATAGAGTTATTATCATTGTACAAATATAACCGAACACAACAAGTCCAAACGTAATGCAGAAGGTCGTAATTCAATAAAACGTGCATAGTCCGTCACTAATAGATTTCCGAATGTACACACGTCTCGCCTTAATCGTGGTTCTCGCTTGACTGCCCCCTCTCCCCATCAGGTCATCGTTTTATACTGCATAAATGCAAATACGCCCGTCCGGCAACATGGGCTGAATTTCCTAGACTAAGCTTGTACTTAATCCGTGACACCTGGCCAATGATAACTGAATGCGGCTAGATACAATAGGCTGTTCTCCACAATATATAAGTAAAAAAAAGATGACGATCATAAAATAATTACAATAGTTTCAATGTTATTAGTTCAAATGTTGACGGGTAATAAATGTGCTTCAACAAATCTATACGTGGAATTTGTCTTTTTCGGCGCTTAGGTTGTAACAATATTTATAAAATGGCGTACTACGGGCACGCCGTTAGAATTAAAAGAATGCCGAAATTAGGCGAACCTATTGTTACGAGTGCGGGACTCGAATTAAAATGCCGTTTGGAATTATTATAGAATTTATTAGAACTATACAAACACGTATAACATAGGTACAAATATAACTGGATATAACCAGTACAAACTGCACGATTAAATAACACGCGTAAAGTGCGTTACTATATCGCTTATCGTAATCCTCGCTTGACTAACCCCCCCCCCCATTTATTCTATACAAATACAATATGCCGCGACGCAAAACAATAAATTCTTAGAATTAGTTCGGAACACCTGCTTAATTATGCCTGCGAACGGCCATAAACGAGTACAATAGGCTGCTCTTCCCAGCAACCAATGAATGTGCTTTGTTTTTAATCCTGCAGGTGGCTCAATTGTGTACACTATGATTGAGACGTCCGGCTATTTTGACGAGATAGTAATAGCAAAATTGGACACCAGAGGTGCGTCACGCAAACGAGTAGTTAGTTATTTAGGGTTAATGAATATAGAAACTGTCGCAGCAAGCAGGTTCTTAAATCACGTCGTTTCGATGAAGCACGGCACTAGCATCATCTTGAATGTACAATAGAAGGTGTTTCCGCTTTAGTTTATTGACTTCTTACCTTCATTACTTAAATGGCGATTAACCGCCGATTGCATAATGGGCCTCATTAAAATGTGTAACGGAGGCGCGAAGTTTAATCATAGCTGTATATCTTTTAAGGTGTTCGGTTCGTTTTATCGATGAACATTCACTTCTAGGGTTCCGTAGCTAACTTAAAACAACGAAATCCTAATCAGTTCACGTTCTGTTGTGTGTCTGTGTATGTTCAAATTCTACAATTTTTTAATCCTAAAACTTTACTGTTTCTTCTTAAATTCACTACATTAACAAATAAACTAAATCCATATATTATAGTCAAGACAACTGCTCAGCAAAATATAGAAGTGAGTCGAAGCCAACTTAATTTAAAGTAATACAATTAATGACGTGTTGTTTATGACAACGTAGGTATTTGTGGGTGAATTGAAAAAATGCGATTACAGGGCCATCTATTTTGCTAATCCGTTTATTCTAAGGAAACGACGTCATTTATCGGGATAAAAAGTATCCTATGTTACGCCCCGGAATATAAGCTAGCTCTATGTCGAGTTTCATTGAAATCCGTTCAGTGGTTTTCATGTGATGCTTTAACAGAAAAACAAACAGACAAAAATTGCATTTGCGGAATCTCCTGGTCCGAATTATCCCTTCTATTTTTTTCATCATTGGTACAAACTTGACCCATATACAGATTTATTATAGTAATAGAATAGTTAGATAATTCGGTTGAAAAACGACTTCTATATATGTAACACTTTATTACACACAATAAAAACAATTACAAAGAAATCAATATTTACAACTTCCAGGCAATACAATAAGGTGGGCTTGTCGCTTACACTTAAAGATACAATTAAACTAAAATTTATTCAAAAAAAATTATTGTAAGCAGAAAACAAGATATACTAGCGCAGTTCATTTACCCGGTCATTTTCCTACTTACTGCTATAAAAGCTGGTAAAAGGCAAACTTGGTATTATGAGATATTAAAGTAATATCCAATATTAATAACAGTCTAAACTGACGTATGTAAATAGTAGTCACATCAAATATTTGTATTTGTGTATGGCAAAAAGAAATCTGTTTGAATGTCCTGTTAAGTATACGGAGTACCACCTGTATCGATATTAGTGTATCCAGCATTGCTTTTATACAAGTATGGACAAATAATTGGGTAAAAATGTGTTGATACCGATAATTAAATGTCCTAAAGTGGGATGGGCGAGACGATAAGCTGAAAATGAAGTTGACTAACTCTTTGCTTTGGTATATTAATCGTTGGTTTACAAAGTTCACTGAAACGAAGAAAATAAATTTTGTAAACGAACTTTCTGTTATTCTATATGTCTCGCATTGTCTGTAGAGTTGCCCATTGTATATTACTCATGATACAAGACTGAATTTCTCAATTTGGAAGTATACAAGCTTCCGGTTTATTAATATAAATAACAAAAATTTAGGATGTTGAAAATCGTGAAAACATAAATATGAAGAATTAAAAAGCATACCTAAGTGGCAGTGGTGATTCCAGACATGTGTAAAAAAAAAAACAAAAAATAACACAAATGTGCTTGTAATGGTAATTTGTTTTGGGTATACGACGATAAGTGTACATACATATTCTATACAAATAAATAAAATTCAAGTGACTGTAATGTCAAAATAATAGCTTTTTACTAAATGCATATGAAAGTATATAAGGTAGTTATATCCACAAATCATTTTTTTTTGTCTAACTAACTGTTTGGATGTTCCGGTTAATCTCTGAAACGGCTGGACCAATTTTGACGGAATTTTCACTGACAGATAGTTGATGTTGTAAGGAGTAACTTAAGCTACTATTTGTATTTTATTTTATTTTTTTTAGGACTCCGCGAAATAAAATTCCACACGGACGAAATCGCGAGCACAGCTAGTTATCTATAAGACAATATGTTTTTCTGTTTTGGTGGGTTTTTTCGATACGTCTGTCTAGCATAAAGTTGCTTTACTAGCTTGTTTTTAAATATGTGCATAGTTTATTTAACAAGGTGTCTTTAGACTAACCTATTAATTGGTTCGATTAAAGGCAATAGTAATGATGTGAATTGTTATGGGTGTAAGTTAAAACTCAATTTAAATTACTAGTATAAACAGGCAGTATAAATTATTTATCGTCTTTCTTAACTAAATACAATATATAAAATGTATATATACCTTACATCATACTTCAATTTTCAGGTGCATATGATTTTATTTATCACATTTTATTTGTCCTACAGTGTATTTAGGTTAGTTTAGCAACTCGCATCGTCAAAGCGGTGAGCGTGTCAAAGGAAGGCGCGGCCTTATTCACTTATCCCTTCACTTTGAATGTATAACTTGAATCGTATCTTGTTTATCTTACGTAAAAGGTTCTGATATCGTATTCTAGTACTTATTTTATTGTTTACTATTTAGATATATATTTATAGCTATGTACACTACCTATGTTGGTGCAGGACTTGCATTTTACATATATGTTTTTATGATAAATATGTTCCGTTAGACCACAATTACGCCCAATGTCAGACGATGATACGGTCGAACACGGATCACGCTTACCTAGATCATTTTTATTCACACAAGACTTACAGACATTACTTTTCAGGCAACACGGACGCTTGTAGTGCATTCCACATTTCTGCCGTGCACAGAAAGAACGTGGAGGCGAAACGTTTCGTTCGCACTAGGGTTGTGTCCACTGTAAAACAATGGCGTAGACTAGAGTGCCTTGTCGTCCGAAGATGGAGTGGTGTAGGGGGAATCAGTTTGAATAGTTTAACCGTACGCTTTCCGAAATGAATCTATAAAATACCGAAGGACTGGCAACCCGGCGTCGATGCTCTATATCGACCTGGTCGCTACCAACAAGTTTCTTGACTCTTCTCTCAATTGACTAGAACGCTTCAAGCTTGTATTTAGCTGAGCCGTACCAAAGGTAAACACAGTACTCCAGGCAATATCTTGCTTGAACACAGTAAAGATTAAGCACCTGTTCTGCAGTGAAGTACATATCTTCTATAATATTATAAAATTGTAAAAGTGTAGTTTTTTGTTTTTTATTTTTTTTGTGTTTGTCTGTTCGTTCGAGATTTACGTAAAAACTACTGGGCCGATTGGGCCGATGCGGTTTTCGCTGATTGATAGGACATTCTTGGATTTAAAATCTGCAATGCTTTATATCTCGGGAATCCCACGGGAATTTGCCTGATAGCGGTTTAAAGTGGCCCGGTTGAATAAAAATCGGATTCCGATGTAATATTTTCACTGATCGATAGCAAATTCTCTGTCGTTAAATCTGTGACACTTTATGTCCCGGGAATATCGCGGGATTTTTACCGGGATTGGTTTCAAGTTGGTAGGACACGTATAAATTAACTTATTCAGTCCAATGTGGACGAAGTCGCGGGCGGATCTTAGTATTCATATAAAGTTCTATTCTAAACGTTAGCGGTCATGTCTAGTTTTTAGATTTTCACTATATAATTTTATAGAGCCATGAAGATTTCAACTTCCTGCCTGATTTTATCCATATAGAGCAGTCCTTTGAGAAAAATGGTCTAGGCCGTAAACTTGTCAGTTGTCGGTTTTCGGATTTATTCGACAACTATTAGCCAGCTGGTAAAATGGTTGAAAACTTATCCGTGGCTATTTTGTAACCAACCGATAATTGGCTGGTTTATACAAAAGCCACTCACCTCTACCCATAATTATTTCTTTTAGTCAATTCAATTTCTTTATACGCCTCCTGATATACCGAAACGTTACCAGAACAGCTCTTTTACCCATAAAAGGCTTTCCCGTTACATTATAATGGCAACTCGTTACTGTATACATATAAAAACCTTTCATTAACACGTGGCAATAAAATAAATTACACACAAAATTCGTGGGGTCGAAACGACAAAAAATACATGGCGAAACACAAAATGGCCGGTGAGCTGTCAACGCTTTCCCGCCATAATCCGCCATTACGCGGATTCGGCGTCATACAGACCAATGGATTTGGTAGATTCAATTTTATAGTTCATGTAAAAAATTCAACAAAACATAATTAATCCCTCGAACGTTATTAGTTTAGCTAACGAAAGTAGACACTCTAATTATTCACAAACTTTTTACATAATAATATTAATACTAATGTTATTTTATCAAAACATTGACATTATTATTATTGCAATTTTTGTTATTTTGATATAATTGTGTATTAGTATTTACGAGCTTAAAAATGAATAAAACAATTAAAAGTAAAGGGTGGAAGTTATTGCTTAGCATACAAACCTATGTTTATTTTTAACATTTTCAAAAAAATAAAACTGCGTTGCAAATCTATTCCATCGAGTTCCTGTCACAACATTTATCCTCAAAGCTAGTTTTTAAATTTATTACCTACCTATATAGTGAGAACTGAACTGAACTCGTGGTAGGGTATAATGGCTAGTACACGCGTCCCAAACTCAAAAGGACGCGAGCTTCATTCGTGCTGGAACGCATGCACCACTTCGGCAGTTTTCGACCTAATGTGCATATTGTTACAATTACCACGTGCTAACAACGGTGAAAAAAAATATCGTGGTAAAACCTGCATATCCAGATAACCGATGTGTTAAACCTGCCAAAGCCACCTTGAAAAAGCATGGCGGGTAGGTATACTGTCCGTTCCCCTATAGTGGAAGTCTCGAGCCAAGCAGTGGGATCTTTACGGGATGTAATTAATATAGCGGTAACATTTAATATTTTACATTGTCTGATTTTTGATCCAACCAGATCAGGTAGTGACAGGCTACCTTACGAATTCACATCGCGCCCCAAAATGGAAGCAAGTATTTGTGATACGCGTATTGCTCTTCTTAATGTGACTATAAATGTCAAATCGGAATCGTTACGTGTAAAAATTATTGTGAACGCACGATTTCGCCGGACTACGTGTTTCGAAACAGTAATTAGGAGTGTGCGGCTTTTAGGGTACCTGCGGGTTTTGATAAAAACCTAGCTCTCATTTCTCTCTCCTTATCAAATAATTCGATAATGTCATATTGGTGAATCTTATAAGCTAAACAGCCGTGGTAGCTTCACTCGCGTTCTAAACTCAAATCGAGCCTTTACCGCCATTTTATCGTAAGCGACATTTGGACTTAGTAGTATATTTTTTTGTTGCAAAAGTTATTTTAAATTATTATTTTGTTTTAAACCTTTCAGTTTTAGTTAGATTAGACCCTACTGAATCAAAAACTAAAAATCTGAAAAGAAAATAATGGTTTGAAATACCTCTTGCACCAAGGTCGGGCGACTGGTCTATTTGTGTATTTCGCAGTGTGGGAGCTCTATGAAAGAAGTTCGCTTCACACAGAAAGCGGATCGTAGAGCTCTTAGCTCCCTCGACGTCAAGAAGTCGTCCGGGCCGAACGGTATACCTGCTGTTGCGTTCAGGACTTGTACTCCAGAGCTATCTCCAGTCCTGGCCTGTCTCTTCACACTCTCCTATACTACCAGCTGTGTCCCGTCTTCGTGGAAGGTTGCCCTAGTTCATCCTATCAAAAGATGATAGGACCGACCCATCCAACTACCGGCCTATAGCGATAACTTCCTTGCTCTCAAAGGTGATGGAGCGAATCATCAACGTGCAGCTTCTGGGTTACCTTGAAGATTCTCAGCTACTCAACGATCGGCAATATGGTTTCCGCCATGGTCGGTCTGCTAGGGATCTCTTGGTATACCTAAGACACCGTTGGGCTGAAGTCATTGAGAGCAAGGGACAAGCCCTGGCAGTCAGCCTTGATATCGCTAAGGCCTTTGATCGTGTCTGGCATGGGGCACTTCTCACGAAGCTGCCTTCATACGCGATACCCAAGGGGCTTTGCAAGTGGCTATCCAGCTTTCTTGGTGGGCGCAGCATCAAAGTCGCTGTCGACGGTTGCTGCTCAATCACCAAGCCTATCGATGCTGGTATGCCACGAGGCTGCGTGTTGTCGCCGACACTGTTTATCCTGCATATCAATGACTTGTTGTCTAAAGAGAACATTCATTGTTATCCGGATGACAGTACCGGTGATGCCAGATACACCAGTCGAGCCAATGTCCCTCGGTCGCTGGTAGAAGAGAGTCGGGTAAGACTTGTGTCCGAAGTAGAGAACTCCTCGGAGCGAGTCTTTGAATGGGGACGACAAAATCTTGTCCATTTTAACCCCACGAAGACACAAGTCTGCGCATTCTCAGCCAAAAACCCCCATTTGTCAATGCGCCACAATTCCAAGGAACACCCTTCACGGTCTCTAATAGTATTGGGATCCTTGGGGTCGACATAACGAACGACGTACAATTTCGGGGTCATCTGGAAGGCAGGGCCAAACTTGCCTCTAAAAAGCTTCGTGTGCTAAACCGGTCCAAGTAGTACTTCACCCCGCAGCAACGACTTGCACTCTACAAAGCGCAAGTCAGACCGCATATGGAGTATGCTCACATATATGGGCCGGGGCACCCGCCTATCAGACTGACCCCCTTGACTCCATCCAGCGTCGCGCCGTTCGTGTCGTCGACGATCCCATACAGGCGGTTCTAACAGGCGGTTTAGAACCGCTTAACCTTCGGAGAAACTTCGCGTCCCTCTGCGTATTCTACCACCTGTATAACGGAGAGTGTTCCGAGGAATTGTTTGATCTGGCGCTTCACTTCTATAACCGCACAGCTCGCCAACGACGGGATGTTCACCCCTATTTCATAGAACTCCCACGCTCAATTACGCAATGGTTCTCTAGAACGTTTATTCCGGGTACAACGATGATCTGGAGGGAACTTCCCGTCACGGTTTTCTCCTTGCGTTATGATATGGGGTTTTTTTAAGAAGGGCATTATAAAATTTCTTAGAGGTCGGCAACGCGTTGGCGACACCCCTGGTGTTGCAAACGTCTATAGGCGACGGTAACCACTTTCCATCAGGTGGCCCGTCTGCCTGATTGCCTACTACAGGTAATTTAAAAAAAATTGCCCGATTGGATGGCTACCACTCCAGGTCAAAAGTATGCCTCTATAACAACCTTGAGTTGTGTCCCGGCATTAGTGAGCAGGCTTCAGTTTTCCTTTAGAGAGCGGCAGCACATTGGTAACATCTCTGGTGTTACAAATGTCCATAGGCGACGGTAACCTTTCGTTTGCCTGTCTACTGAACTCATGCAATAAAAAATATATATACTTAGTTCCAAATGTCACAATAAAATTTCGATAAAGGCTCGAAATCCAGCCGGTTTGAATCCCGACAGAAAAGCATACCTTTAAGAAACCATGGAAATACAATATCGGCGTGAAACCATTACCTTGAGCTAATCCTGTTTCGTGTAATGAGTGATAGTTCTGATGGCCCACTTCCTCCCACCATTCTCCCATCGTCTCTATCTCGTTTTTCCTGTCTGATCCCCTCTCTCCCATTCCATTGGCTAGTAACGCCCTGGCTTGGCTTGAGGAATATTTTAATTTTAAACGTCCAGATAACAAGAACGTAATACCTATCATAATAAATAACAAATAAATAGAAACAATACCATAAATGATCTAATACAATAAAAGAAAACTTAACTTGTTTATATTGTATTCTACTCATAGTCCCTCAAGACTATAACTAGACTAGAACTAGAACACTGAGCCCAGATCACCGTCTTCTATGGATAAGGTGCCCAAAAGGCTGGCTATGTTTTCTCGCTGGATCGCCATACCGATCCCTTGCCCGAGGTAGGCGCCGGCCTTCTGATCACCCGAAAAGTCAATGAGTCGTTTTGATAAAAATAAATTGAGTAATTTACATATAACTGCTAATTATATTACCTTAATTAACTATTTTATGCATAATAATAGGTTGGGGAAAAGTCTTTTCGCATATAGTATGTATGAACTTGTAATAAGATCTCTTTGGCTATACCATTTGTATCTGGCTGGATTTGGTATCATTAAAAAGTTTTAATTTTAAAAAAGACAATTCTAAATTCAAATTAGGAAAATGGGTGATTTTCATTTGTTTTTCTTATTGTTAAAATGAGTGAATCTAATGAAGAAATTCGATACATTTTAAAATTTTACTACAAAAAAAGGTAAAAATGCAGCACAAGCCGCGAAAAAAATTGTGATGTTTATGGACCTAATGCAGTAGCGCAAATTTGGTTTAAGCGTTTTAAATCCGGAAATTTTGACATCAAAGATGCACGTCGCTCTGGTCGCCCTGTTACGGACAAAATTGATGTCATTTTTGTAAAAGTGGAGCAAGATCGGCATATTAGTAGTTACGATGTAGCTGGAGAACTGGGAATTTACCACAAAACGGTTTTCGCGCATTTGAAAAAAGTTGGGTACACAAAAAAACTCGATATTTGGGTGCCTCATGAGCTCACTGAAAGAAACCTAATGAACCGTGTACTCATTTGCAATTCTTTATTACGACGTAATGAAACTGATGAAAAGTGGATCAAGTAGGACAAGAACGTGCGATAAAGATCGTGGCCAAAGGCCGGTCAGGCTTCACACACTGTGGCGAAACCCGGGTTAACTCGCAACAAGGTGATGCTGTGTGTAGGGTGGTATTGGAAGGGCATTATTCATTATGAGCTGTTACCGCCAGGCAGGACCATCTATTCTGAACTGTACTGCGAACAACTGATGAGATTAAAGCAAAAAGTTGAGAGAAAGCGGCCGGAATTAATAAACAGAAGGGGTGTGGTTTTTCACCATGATAACGCTAGACCTCACACATCTTTAGCCACTCAGCAAAAATTACGAGAGTTTGGCTGGGAAGTGTTAATGCATCCGCCGTATAGTCCTGACCTTGCACCTTCAGCTTTTCACCTGTTTCGGTTTCTGCAGAATTCCTTAGGCACTGTCAGGTTAACATCACGAGAGGACTGCCAAAACCACTTGTCGCAGTTTTTTGATCAGAAGCCCCAAAATTTTTATAACAATGGGATCACGTCCCTACCTACAAGATGGCAAAAAGTTATCCAACAAAATGGCACCTATATACTTTAGTCAAATGTAAATAAACTTTATAAAAAACCTTTTGAATTTTTATATAAAATGCGAAGAAACTTTTTCCCCAACCTAATATATAATTTATAGAAAAAAAAATTGAATACTAAATGATCATTGTAATTATAATAATATGATAATCTATATATATAAAAATCAATTGCAGTTCGTTAGTCTCGGTAAAACTCGAGATCGGCTGGACTGATTTGGCTAATTTTGGTTTTGAATTATTTGTGAAAGTCCAAGGAAGGTTTAAAAAGTGAGTAAATATGAAAAAGTGAGTAAATATGAATATAAGTAAAAACAACAATTTCGCTTTCCCTTAGAAACTATTGCTACGTGTCAAACATTTGATGTTCGTTCCGTCGTTTAGAAATCAATTAAATTTAAAAGTCGTTCAGAAATCAAAATAAATTTAAAAGAGAAGTTTAGTTGATACATTCTGCAATATCATTCAGCTTTTTTATTTATTGATTCTGAGACGGTACGAAGTTTGCCGGGTCAGCTAGACAATAATATAATCATCATATGTATATTATTGACAAGTATAATATAGTATAAGAACTACAAATGGCTTGTAAGCTAAACTACAAAAAAAATGTATGCCTGCAATAATGTTCGTGTTTCATACAAAAAAATTTAGAAACAATAAAATGTTATGTTTAAGAACGTAACATTGTATAAATAAAATAATCAACAAACAGTATCAGATAGGATAAGCATATAACAAGTAGCAAGTAAGTAAAATCATGTAAAAAGTTTGTTGGCAACACCAACAAATTTGACTTTGTCACGAGTTTTTGGCGGGAACTGAAAGGAAATGTTACGCTGTGCAGTTTTATTTTCTAAAAATGTGTAAAATTACTCTAAAGTGAACAATAGTTGTAGGATATTGATAGTTTTTGAGTAGTCATTATGTGTTTTGTCTGAAATGTGGATTGTATAGTCAAATGTAGCCTTTCGAGTTGTCACAAGAACTCCGTTGAATGGCACCAGCTGATAACCTACAGTTCAGCTGTGCCACATGTAGGCTTAAGAAAATGAAGAAACTACATTATAGTCTAAGATCTGGCTTAAAGGCCTAGCTGCCAAGCCATAAATCTAAATAAATAAATAAAATGACTTTGTCACAATAATGTTCCTTTCAACATGTAATGGTGCAAATTTAATAAATTAATTAAATATCTCTCGTGGTGCAATTTCTATCCTTTCCTTACTAGTTTTGATTTAATCATATGTTAGTTAGCATATAAAAACTCTGCCCACAGAGACAGGGGATGGCGAGAATAAATTTAAAAAAACAAATAAATTACTTTGACTTTGACATCTGCTATTACAATCGTCTAATGGCGATGGTAACTAATTTCTAATAGGTTGGCCATAAGCCTGTGTGCTAGCTTTTATATATAAGCTAAAGCATATTTAAAAAAAACTAAAGCCACTAAAAATAATATACAGAACCATTCTATTACTTTCAAACGAACTACCGTACTTATATTTCATATAGCATTAGGTTACAGGTCTAATAGCTAGTAATTAGGGCTTACAAAAGGTTAATCTAAAAGGTGTAAGCCACTTTCATTGACGTGTTAAGTGTGACCTGGATTTATACGCGTAATGTTTGTAACAATGGTTTTTATTTTAAGGATTTTATGGCCTGGTAATAAAGACCTTTATGTAAACTCTTATTGGATTCATTCATCATTGGTCAAAACCAAGTCTTAGCCAAATTGTAAATGTGTTTTTATTATATTGTATAGGTTCGCGTTAGATCGACATTGAGCCTGGTGTCAGGTGGAAATGCAATTTAAGATGGAGCACGATTACATAGAAGATACCTGTTCACACGAGACTTGAAGACACCTAAATTTTATGTTTAAAAAGAAAACAGACGATGGTAAAGAATTCCACTCTTCAGCGGTACGTATTATAAAATTGAAGCATAGCGCTTCGTCCGCTTTGTTGGTACTTCCAGCACATATCGGTGGCGTGAGCTCGTACGTCTGCTTGTATACAGACAGATATGTAGACGACTCACGTCATGGAAAGTAGTTATCGTTACATAAAGATGTTTGCAACACCACGGGCATTGCCAAGTTCAGCCTCTAAGAAATTTAATGACGCCCTTCTTAAATAACCCCATGTGATTCTCATCATTTTAATTTTAATTTTTTGGAGTTTACTCCTTATGTGGCCTTATGTTATTAGATTTTCACATAAGACCCCCGGTATAGAAATTTTATGAGGAGTGAAGTAGGTATTACAAGCGTTAAATCAAAAGCTTTACATTTTCTATTATACAATTTCGAACTTTAATAAAATGAAATAAAATCTAAAATAATATGCATCAGTATTCAAAGACAATTACTAGAGTAAACTCCAGTCGTGTATCGGAGCTGACGCACACTTTTTTTTTTTTTTTTATTTCGTCACAGCGTAGAGTGAAAAGCTTGGCAAGAAGTTCCCTCCAGATCGTTCTTGTATACGGTATAAGTATTCTAGAGAACCATTTCGTAGTTGAGCTTTTTAAATTAAAGAAATAAGATAGGTATTTGACTACTAACGTAAGATAGAGTTCTTCTAACAGTCCTTTTTCGTTCAATTCATCCCAATCATTTAGTCGGATGTCTTTTCCATATTTCTCTATTCTGACATTGTCCTCTGTCACACAAAAAAAAAACAACGCCATGTCATCCTTCACACAATTCATGCATGTCTTTTTTGGTCTACTTTTACACTTGTATCCGTTGATCTTCCAGTGTAACATTCTTTTTGTCACATCACTTTTCTCTCTTCTCATTACATGCCCATACCATCTTAGTCTTCTTCCTATAAATTCTTCAGTCACCCCTGCAGCTTTCAAAGATCCCCATGTTTCTGTTTGTCTACTTATTCCTCACTTTATCCATTCTTGTAACACCACACATCCACCTAAACATTCTCATCTCAGCTGAGTTTTTGTTCTATTGCTTTAATGTAGTAATTTTAAGGTTTTCGCGACTAGTAATTAAAAGTAAGTTTTAACGGTTTTAATGATATGATTTTTATTTCGACATTTCAAGCACTTTCGCGGTGATCACGGAAGGCAAAGATGTCAAGTGTCAATGAGTAATGTTAAAGTTATTATTTAACATATCTCAAACTTTATTTAATTTTAATTTTAATTTATTGTTGTTATTTACTCTATGGGAGCCTAATCTAATTTACCACCGCTTCGCACCATGTTACTGAAAAGTGGCTGCAATTGCGAAATAAAAATCAAAGAAACAAAATATCGTGCATAATACATTTAAATCTTAGTTTTGACTAGCCGTGCCCGCGACTTCGTCGACGTAGAAAGTTTTTTCGCGCAACCCTAAATAAATTTACCTAAGTTACTCCTTATAACATCAGCTATCTGCCAGTGAAAGTACCGTCAAAACAGTTTCAGAGATTAGCTGGAACATCCAGACAGACAGACAAAGATCATAAAAATTGCATTTTCCGAATCTCTTGGTCCGAATTATCCCCCCTAATTTTTTCACATTTTTATTTTGATATTACAAACAGACACTTCAATTTTATTTACCTTTGGTTATAAATGTATAGATTATACGAGTATTACTTTAATGGCTCAAAACTTGGACCCTTATAACATGACCCATACTAAGTTAACTGACCTATAGATATGTTACTCAATGAGAAGTCCAAAAGATTTATATGTTCCCATACATTTGGAATAGTGTAGTAAACACCATTCACTGGGTGAGGCTCAGTTGGCATTTAGCTTCGTGCCTCATCGATGTGTCATCGTCGAAAGGATTGTACCTACTACAAGGCACAAAGTGCATTCATAGTCGATTCGTATATCTTTATTTATTTATTGAAAATAAAACCAACAGCGCATATTAATAATACAAACAAACAAAAAAATACTTAAAATGTAGGGCTAATAACAGGTTTTTCTAACAAGTTAAATTGTGAGAAAACGAGTGAATTAAATTTGTGTAAAAATGCAATAAATATATACATAAGTTAATAAGTGAAATAAGTATATACTTACACACATACAATACATACATACACACATAAAATATTGATATTATAAAAAAGTATTAGTTATGTACATATTTTACTATTTTTTATATGATGTTGTTGGTATCTGTTCCAATAATTGATTTTAAGATTAAACTTTTGAATAGAGGCTTAGTAACGAAACTAGTCAATATCACTAAATTTGGTGTTGTAAGTCTTAGCAATTCGAGTAAATATTGCTACGAGCTTGCGCGACTCGAATTAAAATGCCGTTGGAATTATTATAGAGTTTAATAGAACTATACAAACACGTATAATAGAGGTACAAATATAACCGAACGCAATGCAGAAGATCGCTATTCAAATACACGCGCAAAGTCCGTCACTAAATATATTACCGAATGTACAACAAGTCTTACTTCGGTCGTGGTTATCACTCAACTGCCGATCTCTCCATTGGGGCATTGATTTATACTGTATAAATACAATATGTCTGTTCAGCCACGTGGACTGAATTTCTTAGAATCACACCTGGCTAATGACTACTATAAAAGATTACAATACATAATGGGATGTTTTTTCACAAATTTTAAACACAAAGTAAACAAAAAAAGTTCAAATGCCGAAAAGGTAATAAAATGTCTACAGGTATGCAGGTGTGAATTTGTCTTTTTTCGGCGTTCAGGTTGTAACAATATGCTATTGCTGGCATAATTCGTACCATGAGAAGGTATGTGCAGTAGAGGAGTATGACGTACGCCGAGTCGGCGTATTAAATCTAATTCTAGAGAATATATCTGGACAATCTAACTTCCCGTTAACAATATCATACAGTAGACACATGTCCAACATACTTGTCTGTTTTCGTGCAATAATAATCCGTGATTATAATAGATTATCTCATATGATGTATTATTTTTATGTAATCTATAATTAATATTTTTACAAACTTTTTTGCATAAGTTCCACGCGGTTTTTGTGTGTAATATATTGTAGTTCCCTTTCTTTCCCTTTCTTCCTTGCATTATCATCGGTTGAATTTTGACATTACTTCTATGTAGCTTGTGTCATATTTTAATCCATAGAAGGCAATAAATAAGGGAGCAGACAGTCAAACTAACTGGAATTTTCATCATCCTACAAAACGTGGGCTACATAGATTTCGTACGAGCGTACAAACTTACGACGTCATAAGAATCTACATGTAAAAGGAGTCTAATAATTATTAATTACCGTTTAAACATTAATTAAAAGTGAACTAAGAGGTCAATGCTTCCCATCCAGGTTTCGAACCTATGTAATTTGAAAGATGAATTGTAGATGTGAGCGCATTAGCCACTAAGCTATTAATTATTGCATGAGTTCAACAGACAGGCAGACGGCCCACCTGCGGCCAGGCGGCCTGTCGTAAAAGGCGATAAAACAACCCTCAGCCAGGTGGTGGGGTATTTGCCCGTCTGAATGGCTCCACCCTTGGTCTAGAGTATGCCGCCATAACAACCTTGAGTTGTGTTCCTGTGGGCAGGTTCCAGTCTCCCTTTAGAGAGCAGCAGCAAATTGGTATTACCTTTGGTGTTACAAATGTCCATAGGCGATGGGAATCGCTTTCTATCGGGTAGGCCGTCTGCCTAACTCATGCAATAAAATCGCCTATGGACATTTGTTACGCCAAAAGTGCTACCAATGTGCTGCCGCTCTCTGAAGGAAGACAAACCTGACCACTAATGCCGGAACACAATTCAAGGTTGTTATGACAGCATATTTTAGACCCGGGGTGGACGCCATCAAGACGGGCAAATACTCTACCACCTGGCTGTGGGTTGTTTTGTCGCCTATTACGACAGGACGCCCGGCCGCAGGTAATTGTATTCTTTCTCCGTTCCTGCACAGATAAAACGGATAAACTACCACAGATTACACAAAACTAATTAACATAAAATATTAAGAACATTATACAACTTTAAGTTACATTTAAGTATGATAACTTAATTGTTAAGTAAAACCCCGTGCGTGTTAGTCCCACGACTGGCTAATTGCGAGCATTAATTTCAACATGAAAAAGTTGAAGAAATGTGAAACTTAACTTGCTTTAATTTCACTTAGATTTATTACGCTTTTAGTTAAAAGTTATTTCAGGTGGCTGAAACTGGAGAAACAGTTTTTTATTACTTATTTAATTTCAGAAATATCTTTATATTGAAATTCGGCTTCCGTATGTTTATGACTGCACATTCAAAAAGTCGATGTACTGACACATCTCACAACGCCCAAAATGCTCCGTCTGCCGTTGTTTCACAAGATGACCGTGGACGTTATGGTCATGGCGAAAACATCACTAATGACGTCACCATTTTCGATCACACAGCGCTCACAACGACTCATGTCAAGAGGTGGGTCGAAGTGGGCGTTGACCACAGAGCATTAATTCTCTCTATCTCTTGACATTGACAAAGGCGCGATTTTCAAATCAACCAATGACATTTGTGTATTTCGTCCATTATGACATCAACGCCCCATAATCCGTTCCACTAAAGTTTATGATTGTAACGTCCGCAAGCAAGTGGAACGGGAAAATCGCGGTCGTGAACGTGGTCGTTGTGAGTCTTTTCTGAAACGTAGCCTTACATATACATGAAATTATAAACCAATATAAAGAATAACACTTATATTCTATTATACCTATAAACCCTTAAAACTTAGTATAATTCCGAGGTAAGAAACAGCCCTCTGATCATCTGAAGAGTCGATTAAGCTCTTTGAAAGCTCTATATAGAGACTGACGGCCTCAGGACCCCAAGATCCAAACGTTTCAAAGGCAACGGTACAAACATATAAATCTCAGTGAGAGTTGCATATTTGCAAGTGGTTCAGCGGTTTCCGCCGCCTAACCGGCTGGTCTAGCCATGTTTGGTAAATGGAATTTGGCCATCGTGTCCACATAGGCGGCATCCCATGCCAGAGGCTTGCCGAGTCGCCAGGTTATTAGAGTCATTTTGTCAGGACGCCTGCCATGAAACGTTATTTATTTAAACATCGAAGCAACTACCATTTTTATTTATAAACCTTCAAGCAAAAACTCGTTGTCTATCAAGTTTTATAAGATGTATTGGAAAACAAGTTGTGCAGATAAGCGTGGCTGTAGAGCGAGATAAATATTTACAAACCGCTTTGGACAGAAAGAGAGAATAGAGATCGCGTGGTAAAAACTGGATTGATAGTGAGAAGGGTTGACAAATTGCGTGAGTTCGTTGATCTTATATCAGAAAAACAATGTGTTAATTCGTACTATAACTCTAGTATAAATTTAAAATAAACAGGTAAGTAGGTGGCAGTCTATGAACTATGAAAGGCGATGGCGTGAAGGTGACAAAGGTTGCGGAACCATAAAAAGCGTTTAATTAAATTCAAAAAGGTGAATAAATGAATGAATGAAAACTCTCTAGGCTCAATTCACACTGTGGTGCTTTTCACGGTGCAATCTCGGTCCGGTCAAATCTCGTTGTAGTACACTACTAGTCTATTATCGGATATCGGGTCGGAAAAAGAACGATATGATAGTGAGAACTCTCTGATTTTGCGTACAAAATTTGACCGGACTGGGAACGGACTGAGCCTGGAGCGAGTTTGAACCGTGAACGGCATCACAGTGTAAATCGAACATTATTTTTTACTACAAACTTAAATACAGTAGAACCTCGATAAGTCAAAAACCTCGCAAACTCGAAAATCTTTTGTGTTCCCTTCCTTCAACCCCCAAAACCTCCGTTGCTCGAAATCTGAACCGTTTACAAGTCGAAATCATTAGTGAGTCCCTATAAGCAAATTCAGTACTTATTTTCCCTCTATAATCCGAAAAACTTAATTGGACCTCTATATCTCGAACATAGCCATATTTGATTTTACAACCTCTATAAATATAAATGTAATAAAGTCGAAAGCCTCCATAAGTTCAAAACTCTATATAGTCAAGGTGGCGAAGTCCGTCAATAGGGTAAGTTCATACACCGCTCGTTTTTTAACTTTTTTAAACGGAATTTAACGCGAACTACAATTCGAAGACAGAATTCAATGGTGTCTTAGTTTCACTGACTGATTTGTTGTCATCATAACTATTCAGACACCGAAATAATGAGAGGTGTATGGAGTTCCGCCACTGACGGACTTCGCCACCTTGACTATAACTCGAACTTTTTGGCGTCTCCCTTCAAGTTCGATTTACAGTGGTTTTACTGTATATACAAGTAATAGGGATACATTTGCATTTGAACAATGGGCGGCCTTATCATCCATAGCGATCTCTTCCAAGCAATCCGGTGTTCAAAGAGGCTTAAAAAAAGTTAAACAATATTATTTACGCAATAACTACAACATATTATAACCATGTTTTGAGCAAATATTGATTTGATTGTGTAACGCCGTAAATTCTACACCCTCCTGTCATATCTATGCGTATATATCTACTGACTGACTTACTGACTGACTGACATATCAACGCACGCGCAACGCAAAACTTGTATGCGGGTTTTTTCTGTACTGTGAGTGTGCACTAAGAGGGAATTTTAGAAAATTCAACCCCTAAGCGAGTACAAACCAGTACCTTTTAACTTATTTAAACTATAACTATTTTTAATCTACGCGAAAACGATTGTTAGTGCTGATATCTATTTATTTTTAAATTCCTATACAGCACAATGCTGAGTTGCCAGCCTCATTGATTAAAAAACTCGACGTACAAGCTTTATTTATTATATATGTTTTTGTGTAAAACTTATTATTAATGTATTATATGTTTTGTGTACAACGTCGTCTTTTTAAGTCAATAAATCTTTTTCTTTCTATCTTATTTTATTCTTTTAGTAATGAGAAACAAATTCTCAAATAAAGAAGTATAACGTGGATTTCAATACGAATATATTGAAAACACCTTTCTAAACGAATAATATTAGTTATATAGATAATACTTGCTCACCCAAGTAACAAAATTCTATAATTACAATAATTTCTTTTTGGAAAACAATAACGTCATCATTAATTCATAAAAATGTCGCACCACAAATAACGCATTAAAATCATCCCTATATTTGCTTGAAATGGTCACTAACACTAACGTTATTTATTACAAATGGAGCAGGAGAAAACAAATCACAAATTATTCGCTTATTGAAAAGTTTAGTACAGCCAATACTAGGTTGTCAAAAGACCTAAAGAGGTCTAACATGAATTCACGCTGGGAATAACTAAGTGGGGTGCGTAGCTATTTTCCTGATTTTCGCTACTCTATACCGCTTTTACTATGCTACAGCGTTACTACCTCGTTTTTGAGGCTCTGCAGTGGTGAGAAAACGAGACGCTTATATACAAAAGCTCCAAGTGCGAGCGAAACAGAACTATTATTGCACCGGTAGTGAGGAGTGAAAGAGATCAATAATGAGAACCACGATGAGTTGAAAAGGGATTTCAGATTAAGGTCGTTGTCGATGCATAGATTAATTTCCGGGGAAAAATCGTAGAGGTGTCAACAGGTTAACATAACACGGTAATTATAAGTTAAAATACTTACTATACCTATTATTCTTTTTTTTTTAAAGTGATATTACAATCCAAGGTTTAAGAACAATTATTAAGTCTTTAAACTTTGTTATCACCACATTCACAGTTGAATAATGGCTCGTCAATTTTAATCACATTCGTTAATCTATATAGTGACGGACTTTGCGCGTGTTATTGAATTACGATGTTCGGAATTACGTTTGAACTTGTTGCGTTCGGTTATATTTGTACTTGTGTTATGCGTGTTTGTATAGTTCTAATAAACTCTATAATAATTCCAGCGGCGTTTTAATTCGAGTCCTGCAACTCGTAACAATATACTCGTCAATAACGCATAAGAATCGAGATATATTTTTTTTAGGCCAAAGGACTGACATCTCTGTAGGCTTGAATAATCTTTGTCACCCAGCCTGGCCGGGGCAAGTGGAGCTTACATTGCCCTCAGTCTCTAGCTAACCGTGTGAACGTAGTTACGTACTACGCAGCACCGTTTCGCGAAACGACGCCGATTTCAAAAATCGAACGCGAAATACCGCGAATAAATTGATTAGAAAAATAAAGTTATCCACCTGTCAATTTGACATTAGTGATTTTTAATCTGTGTTGGTGAAAGAAACTTGTGGTGAATTGTATGGGCGATATTTTTGGATTTGTTTAATATTTTATGCTGGTTTTTTCAGTCGTGCGATGGTTCTTGACGTTATATTTTTAATGTGACAGATTACAGGATTATGTTGTGAATGGTTCGTGAGCGCGAGGTTGGTAATTATTTTCATTTTTAATTAATATTTGATGAAGTGCGGTTGGTGTTTTGTTCGAAATTCTTCTTTACTTTTTTTCGTGAGACAAAAATGGTTTGTATAATGTTACATTTGACACCACTACGTTAATAGTCTTTTATGATATTTTGAGTAAAGGAGTGCTTCGTATAATTCAAAAGGATTTTAGTATCCAAGAAAATAAATAGGTAGGTATGTATATATAAAAAAATTGAATAACATTGTACGGTAGTTTATTTTTTATATTTAGTGTTTGAGTATGTAATGTGGGCTTTATTATTACAATTATATTCAATAACAAGTGATAGGTTCTAATTTTCCTATTTCAAGGGAATAGACAGTGTAGCCACCCGCCATTCAAGGTCGATTGTTTGGTTTCGCACATCGATCACAGTCAGTATGTACCAATTACATCTATGCTTGTTTGGGATGAGCAGTGCAGCAAAACACTTTTGATTTATAAATGCAGTCCTGCTAAAGAATTGCAATCTTTATAGTGAAAATTACCGTATATTTTCTGATAAAAATGGTTACATATAAAAAAAATATTGACCTAAAAATTCAAATTCGAAAATTGCTTTTTGTTCTTTTTTTATTAATTTAAATATAGAGCTAACTTAGAATAAATATGAGTTAGTAGAGCTTTAGAAAACTGCGTTAGCAAGTACGTCGACTAGTAATTTGGTCCTCTGTATGAGTGTCAACATTAGAGGATTATCGTGTTTATTGACTTTTACGATAAAACACGGTCCATCTAGTCTAGACGATATGTACGTACACTAGGCCAGAAAAGCTGCCTACAAAATGCATACTTCCAGCTATGATTCAACCCACGTTATAAGAATGGGTCGTGGATACCTTGAACACTAGAACACGTTCCCTGCGGAAAGAGTTGTGAGATAACAACCACCATACTACCCACCTTTTTTATTTACTATTAATACAATTATATAAAAAAAGGAGAGAACTTGAGATATAAATAGAATAAGAAATATAAAGAAAAACAATATTTAGCTAGACGTGTTGCTGGGGAGTTTCTTGCCGCTTCTTCTCCTTAACAGGAATAACACGTTGTGAAGCGGTGTACTTAGAATAGGAAGAAAAATTAAATTTTAACTTGTATGTATGACCTTCAAAAAGTGTTCTTCAGTGGAACAAAAACAGTTGAATAAAAATTTTTGAATTTGAATTTAATTTGAATAAATATATATTTTAAACATTACATATATAATAGTGGGTCAGTATTCAATGCGCATAATTGAATACCGACCCACTATTAGATATGTAAAATTATATTCAGATGGTTGTCTGAAAAAATCGCTATTAGCGACAACACCGCCGATTGTACTAGTTGAAATATTGTTAATTCTGATGTGTACTGTTTCCTTGCGTGCAATAAAGAATATTCTATTCTATTCTAAACCTACCTATGCCCCTCCGCGTCTAGTCAGGCGCCGTGAGACCTAACACTAGTTATGTAGTTACGACGATTGTATGGACATCATATTCAAACATGAATGAATGAATGAATATGCTTTATTATGTTTTAAAAGATTTAGTTAACACAAATAAAAATTTACAATACAATAGGCGGTCTTCTCGCTATTAGCGATTTCTTCCAGAAAACCTTTGGAAGGACAAAGAATTTGATAAGAACAGAGGTATGTTGCATTATTCTCACTACCGAAACAGTATGTTATAAATATATACATACATGATATAATATACATACATTAATAAAACATAAAAATATACTAATATGGTATATGTAAATAAAATTTATAAAATTAACATGTATGCACAAAGTAAATTACTTAATAATAATAATAATAATCAGCAGATAAACACACATATTGTATATCCCCAAATTAAGCAATTTACGCTTGTGTTATCAGTGATATACAACGGAGTACTCTGGGGCCGATCCCATACACCTAGACCATAGTAAATAAAGGTAAAATTCGGTTCTATTCAAATCTAAAAGTTTTTATTAAATATAAGTTCCACTGGAGAGCACTTTTTGAAGGTTATATACATATATAAGTGAAAATTTAAATTTACCTCCTTGTCTATGTCTACACCTCTTCGCAACGCGTTAATGCTGTTAAGGAGAAAAAGCGGCAAGAAACTCCCCAGCAATTTCTCGAGTTCTTTTTTTACTTTTTAGAAGTATGTTACAGAATAATTTTTCGAAAAATTAATGGAGTTTAAACAATGCATACTCAGTAAAATAAAGACACAGTAAGGGGAAATAAGAATACTATTAACGTTATGATAATGACGAGACGTACTAATATTTTGTATTGCAACATATCTTCATAAATACCTTACATGTTTGGTAAAATTTAAAACGTTATACAGACGCTTGTATAAGAGGCTGCAGCGAGCTGCTGTGTAAATGAAGTTTTATCATTTAAATATTCTTCAATAGTGTAATATCCCTTTTTAAGCAAGATACTTTTTAATTTGGTTTTAATTTAGTGAAAGGTTCCGAAATATTCTATACTAGGGATCGAAGCCGGAACCTTTGCGTTGCAATGAGGTAGGTCGGCAAAGGTTAGCCCGCTCAACAACAGAGGCCCTTTTTTTTATTTTGACGCTTCGACGTATGGCTTCAATACGGGTGCCCCTGCGACCAAGGCATCCCACGGGCTTGGGTTTGGCTGGCTGAGGTTCTCCGACATCCTAGCTATCCCATCATAATAAAGACGTTAACGCATTGGCTTCGATCCTGGTGTTACAAACTTTAGGTGGGCCGTCTACCTACTTGCCACCCTCGCAATAAAAAACCTACAGCAACAAACAGGTCTTGAACCGAAGTTTACCTTCCAAGAACGTTAAATATATCGTAAATGTAAGTAATAACAATAAAATAGTAAGCCAATTTATTTCATGTACTTAGTATTTAGGTATTTATTTGTTACTTTAGTGTCCATTTCATCATGGTTATTATTTCGCTAAAATTCGTATAGGATATTCTTAGAATACGAAGAGCTTTTTGCTTAATAAAATTAATAAGTGCACTAGTAGGTGGATGCTATAAAAATATGAATTAACCTATCTGTTTTCCTCCATATTCTTTGAATTCTATTCTGAATGTTATAGAAATTATTACACACATTTTTATTAAGGTTCCATAGCTATTGTGACAACAATCTGTCTTTGTATACTGCAATCATTTTTCTCGAAAAATAATATTAAACTATTAAAATTATAAAAATGAAATAAATACTAAAAATAAACTATGCTATAAACAAAACTATACTTACAACATAACCTAAATCTATAAGTAAAAAATTTAGACCAAATCACTGTCGGCGGGGAGTGCGCCCAAAATACTGGCTGAATTTCCGCGTTGGATGGCATGCTGATGCGTTGCCCTAGGTGCAAGCCATCCTTTTGGTCACGCGAGACCTCAATTAGACGCGTTAAGAGGTCTGGATAGAGGTGATGAGCCCCAGGATCTCGGCCCGAATGCCACAAATACGTACCTACTATCAATGGATACATATTTGCCCAAGTATCGACACAAGTTGCGTTTCATACAAGAGGGCGTCTCATCTTTCATGGCACCAACGACATTCCGAAAACTAATGGATCTAAGTGGGTGAAATTTCATCAAAATAATCTATACCACTACACAAATATTAGGTTGGGGAAAAAGTTTCTTCGCATTTTATATAAAAATTCAAAAGGTTTTTTTATAAAGTTTATTTACATTTGACTAAAGTATGTAGGTGCCATTTTGTTGGATAACTTTTTGCCATCTTGTAGGTAGGGACGTGATCCCATTGCTATAAAAATTTTGGGGCTTCTGATCAAAAAACTGCGACAAGTGGTTTTGGCAGTTCTATCGTGATGTTAACCTGACACTGCCTAAGGAATTCTGCAGTGACCGAAACAGGTGAAAATCTGAAGGTGCAAGGTCAGGACTATACGGCGGATGCATTAACACCTCCCAGCCAAACTCTCGTAATTTTTGCTGAGTGGCTAAAGATGTGTGAGGTCTAGCGTTATCATGGTGAAAAATCACACCCCTTCTGTTGATTAATTCCGGCCGCTTTCTCTCAACTTTTTGCTTTAATCTCATTAGTTGTTCGCAGTACAGTTCATAATAGATGGTGCTGCCTGGCGGTAACAGCTCATAATGAATAATGTCCTTCCAATCTTACCATACACACAGCATCACCTTGTTGCGAGCTAACCCGGGTCTCGCCACAGTCTGTGAAGCCTGACCGGCCTTTGACCACGATCTTTTTCGCACGTTCTGGTCGTACGTGATCCACTTTTCATCACCAGTTATCAGCTTCTTCAAAAATGGTTCGGTTTCATTAAGTCATAATAAAGAATCACAAATGAGTACACGGTTCATTAGGTTTCTTTCAGTGAGCTCATGAGGCACCCAAATATCGAGCTTTTTTGTGTACCCAGCTTTTTTCAAATGCGCCAAAACCGTTTTGTGATCAATTCCCAGTTCTCCAGCTACATCGTAACTACTAATATGCCAATCTTGCTCCACTTTTTCAAAAATGGCATCAGTTTTGTCCGTAACAGGGCGACCAGAGCGACGTGCATTTTTGATATTAAAATTTCCGGATTGAAAACGCTTAAACCAAATTTGCGCTACTCTCACAGATACTGCATTAGGTCCATAAACATCACAAATTTTATTCGCGGCTTGGTTTGCATTTTTACCTTTTTTGTAGTAAAATTTTAAAATGTATCGAATTTCTTCATTAGATTTACTCATTTTAACAATAAGAAAAACAAATGAAAATCACACATTTTCCTAATTTGAATTTGGAATTGTCTTCTTTAAAATTAAAACTTTTTAATGATACCAAAACCAGCCAGATACAAATGGTATAGCCAAAGAGATCTTATTACAAGTTCATACATACTATATGCGAAAATACTTTTTCCCCAACCTATTATGTAGATAAATTGCATTAAGGCCCTTATTGCCGCAAAAGGTTGAAAATGGGGTGCAAACGAAATAACTTTTCGTTAGTAATTACTAATTAATAATTTACCAAAAAATATCATGAATCATTATGATGTGAGACGTAACTTTTTTCGTAATTATATTATAATTACTTTTAATTAAGAAAAAAAGAATCACCAAATCACCTCTAAATTATTGACATTAAGTCATTTTAATCCTTAAATTTTTATCAAAACAGAATGAAAAAAAATATATTGATTTTATAACTTGTTTAGATTTTATTTAATTTTTTTCACAATAAAATAATAATGCACATGAACAACCGCGTTTATGGAATCCCCGCTATCGCCCGAAAAATTAGTACCGAAAAATCCTCAAGGACGTTGGCGTTACTACAAGCCTTAAAACTAAAAATAAGGAGTGAGAACCACTCCTATACATATAATTGAGACTTGAACATTTTTTATGTAGGCGTGTGAGGTTATCGTTAGCGAGATTTAAATAACCAAAATCATATCTACTTCAAAAGAAAAAAATGTTTTATAACAGATAAAAATTACTACAATTTGCAAATATGTTGTTTTTTATGTTTTATTTGGCATAGACTTCAAGATGTTATAGAAAATATTTATTTTTAACTTTTAGTTATTTTTGACGTCGGTTTTGTTTCTTCTTATTTTTTATGTTCTACTTCTTAGTTACGTAAATATTGAATAGCTTTAGAACAAAAATTTGTAACACGTAGTACGTGCTTATAATATTTGAGTTGCTCTCGATTTCCCTGGGATCCACTCTCTCGAATGAAAAAAGAATTTGAACATCGGTGCATAATTAACGGAGAAATCACCAAACAAATACAAAAGAAACATCGAGCCTTTACCGCCATTTTATCGTAAGCGACATTTGGACCTAATATTTTTTGTTGGAAAAGGTACTTTAAACTATTATTTTGTTTTAAGACTTTCAATTTTAGTTAGATTAGACCCTACTGAATCAAAAACTGAAGGTCTGAAAACAAAATAATAGGTTTGCAACAGAAATATACTGTTACGAGTTGCAGGACTCGAATTAAAATGCCGTTGGAATTATGTATAGAATTTATTAGAAGAATACAAACACGTATAACACAGGTACAAATATAACTACACAACCAGTCCAAACGTAATGCACGATTCAATCTCACGCGCAAAGTCCGGCACTAACATCTTGCTTCGCTTGTGGCTATCGCTAGACTGCCTCGATACAATATGGCTGCCCGACCGCGTAGACCGATTTTCTTAGGATTAGTTCGACACACCTGGCTAATTACTACCATAAAAGATTACAATACACAATGGGCTGTTTTCTAATTACAAATTTTAAACACAAAGTAAACAAAAGAAGTCCAAACACGGAAAGGTAATAAAGTGTGCTTTTATGGTATGCAGATGTGAATCTACTTTTGTCGGAGTGTATGTAGGTCGTAACAATACTTAGGTCCAAATGTCAATTACGATATGAAGGCGGTAAAGGCTCGACATATTGTACAATGGAATAGAGAACCTCCTCCTAACCTCCATTACTAAAACGGCAGTAAATTCTATAAAAAATGAACTGGTTTACAACATTTCATGTGAGTATTACTGCCATTGTTTTAATTAATAACAAATTGCGGTGGTTTTTCTAACGGGAAAATGGAAAGACATGTTTTTCAGAACAGTAAGAGCTGTAATAGCACTACGTTGTAACGGTTTTAAGCGAGGTATTTTATTTGATTTTTATTCCGATGGTTCGGCCATTTTTCAGTAGCCATGAACACGGAAGACAAAAATGTCTAGTGTCAATCAATATACAATAGGATACCACTCGGGGAGCAGACGGGAGACGACTAGAGCGACAGTGCTACGAATGGAGGGCCTCTATGGTTGAGCAGACTAAGTCTTTGCCGGCCTACTTCACTGCAACGCAGAAGTTCCTGGTTCGATTCCAGGCATGGTAAATTTCGGAAAAAGAATTTTTCGTTATTTCTTATGATCTGGGTGTCTGGGATCGGCCCCAGGGTAATCCATTGTTTATTACCCATAACACAAGCATAACTTGCTTATTTTGAGAAAATACTATGTATGTATTGCCGATTATTAAAAAAAACACACATTACAATTTTTGCTGAATCGTCCCATAGCCAATATAAATAATTTTAATTAGTTTTCAAACAATAATTAATACGCTATTTGACTACTTTTACTTGTACCTACTTATGACATCATAAATAGGTACGCTTGTCCAAAATGTAGAACGCTGCGACATTCTGTATCTCAGTTGAAGTGGCTGCCCGCCTCCCTATTGTAATTTTATGACAAAATACCTAAAACGGTAGACATTTTTCAACGTTACGAGAGAGATATATATATATATATATATATATATATATATATATATATATATATATATATATATATATATATATACACATATATATATACATACACATATATATATATAACAATACATGCTTTAAGCATGTATTGATATATTTACAACGGTACACGGTTATAACGTGCTTAAAAAACCTTGTTCAGTAGAAATGCTTTTCCATTTTGCATTCCTAATACTGTTATACATCATAATATGTATGTTTGCATTGTCATATTATCTATATATACATAAAATATGCAGCTATATTTATTGATATTGTTTTTATTATTTATTATTCATCGTTATTTATTAACTGCACCATCGTCAGTATTAAAGATCTACCAATCTCTGCCAAAGATTGCCTGGAAAAGATGTTGATGTACTATTTCTTTTTTGTACTTCGGTCTGTCTATGCTTTGGTGTACAATAAAGAGTTATCTATCCATATACTCGCTTGCCTGATTTATATGTTTTAAACGTTGACCAGTTCAATGTACATTCAAACGGCTATAAAGGAAATTATACACACTACGTCTAACGGCAAACTGTTCACGTCAAACACACGCCGCGCAAATTACGCGTAGTCGCAGTCAAAGGATAATTTCCTTGCCAGTTGTAATATTATGACAAAACACCCCCAAATGTTGTGATTATGGTAATGAGTCGACTGCAAAAGTTTGTGTTTAACATACGTAATACCGCACATGATGTTTGATTGTGAGTACATTACATTAATGGATTGTTTGAGTCTTGTTATAAGTTATTAGGTATTTGATAGTGATTTGATACCATTAGTTATGCTTTAGTTCGTATTCTATCTTTAATAAGACTTCATACGTCCGGTCATGAATGATTGAATGAATGGAAACACTTTGTTGTTCACCAAAAATTGAAACTACTTTATTAAAAAGTAGGTACAAAAAATGTAGAACAAAGGGCGGCCTTATGTTACAGTTATTGAGTAGCATAGTTGTTCTTGTCGTGTTTCTTTTTAAAGTTAATAATTAATTTTGTTATATACCCTCTTATTTTTGAACGATACAATCGGCCAGTTAATTGAATCATGTTATATTTTTATTTATTCGGTAATTCGCGCCCGTTTTGTATAGAGTAGTTGTCTATAATTTACAATAATTTTGTTACAATATTTATTCTTTGTATAATGTGATAATTGTGTATAGAGATATATTAGATATAATTCAAACCTCTCAATTGTATATAGACGGTATTCACTACATTTTATTTTCATGTTGGCAGACGCGATAGCTTTATACTGTGTTCGACTTATTTTATTGCATATAAAACTTTAAGTATAATATTTTATACAATATATAATATAAAATATTATCTGAAATATCAAAACAATAATGTATTAAATTCTTGTCACGCATAAGCCTTTAATTAAATTAGTTTATGAATTACTTAAATCCGCTATCGGTTGTGCCAATGTACTAAGTTTCATATACTGTAAAATTGGAGGGATGACGAGGTGTTCTAAGAATGCGTGTCGAGTTTGAACAGTCAGTGTATACAATATGTTAAAACCGTAAGGTTCTCTGATTATAAATATGTGACCTGTTGATGTTCTTTTACTACCTTAAACCCTTCTGAGTTGTAGCAAGTATTACACTTATCTTTTAAAATGATCTCTTCCACGTAGCACCCTAAACTAAGAAAAATATTAAATCATAATAGAGGCAGTGAAGAGAATAAATAACAAGAAATATTCCAAGAATAAGTAAATAAATAATATACTTTATACTATACAAACATAAAACTATGTATTGAATCAGCAGCATTATTAGACCTGAGAGGACCAAAGATAATTAGTAACGATCAGTTATACAAGTCCGAATTTCGGGCCACTAAAGTCATAGACCCCAAACGTCTCCACTCAGCTGAGATTAGAATGTTGATCTCGACATACTCATCCCAGCTGAGTGGATGTGTGGTGTTACAAGAATGGACAAGGTGAGAAATGAGTTTGAATGTTGCACCCGTGACTGAAAAACTGAGAGGAAGAAGATTAAGATGGTACGGGTATGTAATGAGGAGCGATGAAAGTCACGTGACAAAAATAATTTTAAACTGTAAGCTTGACGGGTACAAGGGGAAAGGTGGACCAAAAAAGAGAGGGATGATTATGGAAGTTGAAGGATGATATGATGATTTGTGATGTGACAAAGGACGTATGTCAGAATAGACGAGTATGTAAGGATAAGACATATTGTGCCGACTCCAAAAAACTGGAAGAAGATGTAAGAAGAGATGGAGTGATACAGAACCTTAAAAACAACCATCTAGGGTAAATAAGCCAGCCAGTAGTCTGGATCGAAATATTCCACTATAATACCTACATTAACTGGAAAAGGTTTTAACGAAATAAATGCCTGTAGGATGACAACCCACGTTCATTATGTACGTGGGTGGAACCTTTAAGTCTCTTTAACATTTCTGGATAATTCCATATACGTCGATGTAATGATAGCAAACAAATTTGGATACCAATTACCTTATGATTTTAGGAAATAAGGAAATCAAATATTCGAGTTGAATATACTAATTTTGGGTTCAAATTTCATTATCTTGGCTTTGTTTGTTGGTCTATTTATAAACGTTTAATAATATAATAGAAATTACTTTTAACCGACTTCAAAAAAGGAGTATGTACTCAATTCGTCTTGTAATTTTTATGTATGTTCAGCGATATTTTTTTTTATTCTGAGGCCTTACTCTCAAAAGCCTTTCGTCGTTCGTTTTTGTCCGATCAGCCCGAAAGATTCAACGAAGTTTAAGATAAAAGAAAGAAGAAACATTTCTTGAAAACTACAATAACATAGTCTGTATATAACACAAAAATGAATGAAATATGCTCTGGACAATGCACTTAAATACATATATAAAAACAACAGGCAAATCGTTTTAAAACGAAAAATCACGATACAAGACGTTTGAAAGTAAGCTCTCTGAATCGATTTTGGCGATTTTGCGTTGGATTCAGTAAAGTTTCAAAATGGTCGCATATAAATTTTATTGCTATTAAACTTTGGTACGCATGTCATCTTTCACAACAGGTTTACTCCTTCGGACGGAACCTGGTGGAGGCGGCATGAGTTCACATTTGTTCCCCGCGTAATAATTATCCAACTACCGTGAGCCGTAGCCACAACAGTGTAAGCGAATCTTTCTTTATTGCATGAGTTCAGCAGACGGGCAGACCTGATCGAAAGTGGTGACCATCGTCTATGGATATTTGCAACACCAAAGGTGCTACAAATGCGCTGCTGCTCTCTTAAGGGATACTGGAACCTGGCCAATAATGCCGGAACACAACTCAAGGTTGTTATGGCGGTATACTCTAAACCAGGGGTGATAGCCATCCAGTCGGGCAAATACCCTACCATCTGGCTGTGGGTTGTTTTGTCGCCTCTTACCAAAGGCCGCCCGACCGCAGAAACTTGTATTCTTTCTCCGTCTCTGTACGGATAGAACTCTCTTCCAGGTTGTCTGCTATGTCACGGACATGAAGGCTGCAGCGGGTACGGGAGTTTTTAATGCGGTGTGTAATTAAGATGTAATCTGAGTAACGCCATACATCCAACGTAGTATATTCATTTCAGTGATAGACATCTCTTGCTTGTTTCTTCTTTTTAATTTAACGGGCATTTTGGGGTAGCAAATGACACTGATCACCTTACGCCACTTGGCTTAAGCTGCTGATGTATGTATGGACCTTAACATCATGGTATCTATGGTAGGTATTTTCCATTCTATGCTTTTTTTGGGGTTTCGTAGTCAAATGACAAAACACTAGCAGTTAGTTGCCTTCGTACGCGTACCTGAGTAAGGTTTAAATGTTTATAAAGCCTCTAAGACTTCGCAGGGCTTCAAAAGGCCGCAAGGGCTGTGAGAAATAAACAACAGTAGCACACCTGTTGGTCAATTATCCCTTTTAGGGCACAAAAAATGCAGGTACGAGTAAAGCAGGTCAATGGGTGGTACCATATGTTTTCGAATTTAAATTATATCAAATTGAAATCGTAACTAAGATGAAGATGATATTGCTTTTCTAGAGAACGTTTTTAATAATGCTGTTCATGCATTCCTGTTAGTATATTTATGATTAGATTGAAATAGATGTGAAGTCTACATATTTATTAACAAAACCAGATATAAAAAACCATAGATATGTAGGACTTCAATAATCGTAACAATATTTTGCAAAAAGTTTTTTTATTCAATCCGTAATGAATGAATTAATTTATTGTTCACCATAAACTTAAACCTAGACAATTGATGTGAACATTTTTGCACTGGAACAATAGGTATCCTTATCACCGATAGCGATCTCTTCCACAATATGTGACAGGAGTAACATTGGGATGGTTTTAGTGTATACCCGGTAAATTTGCTATTTCTTATTTAGTTACTACTAATTGCTGTCCGCAATTAATACAGTTTAGTGCCTTTCAGCATGTTTTTTTTATTATTACGAAACTGACAAACAGCAGGACAGCCCACAATGGGCAATAGTTACCGTAGCCTATAGATGCTGGAAACATCAGCAGCGAATTTTTGCTTTTAGGAAAGGATGGAGGGTATGCGATAGGAGAGAAAGGTATGGACCTTTTAGCCCATCTCTATCGCATACTTTCCATCCTATCCTATCCTATCCCCTACATCCTACTCCTCCTGTCTGATCCCTCTATCTCATCGACTATATCCTGTCGCTCCTATCATGTGATAGGAGGGATAGGAGAATGGAGTAGAGGAATGGAACGATTACGAAACAGGATTACCGCAAGTCTAACCGTTTAACGCCGATATTCTTTGAAACTGTGGCATCACACCAATCGAGCTGGCCCAGCAGGCTGTAATCGATATAATGATTCCAGCAAGGCTAGTCCACCTCAATAAAAAAAAGAGTAAAGTAAAAAATCACTTTACTATTTTTATGTTAATTTACCATTATCTAATTATGAGTGTGGCATCTAATAAATTAACGATCAGATTTATGCTGTATTACTCTATAGATTTCTAACCACAATTTAAATATATACGTATAATATAATGTCACGGATTACTACGTTCTACATAATTGGTATGTCATGTCTAAAGTAGTAACACTTAAATATGTATCTGGGCTTTAAATTATCATTCTTTATGTATATTAAGAGAAGGCTTAGTTGAATTAATTTGATTATTATTCAGAATTTTCAAATTTTTGTGCCAATCATTGAATAGCTAATTACGTTAATGAATGGTTAATGTAAGTTGTTAATCATTTTAATAAATCAGTCGTTTTAATATCGATACAAAAATATTGAAATACAGTATTTTGGCGTTTAAAAATTAGTAAAACAGGTTTAATTTTAAGTTTTTTTTTTATTTTGAATTAATATGTCAATAGATACACAACCTTTATATATCTCACTACAAGCCTCTTTATTTTGTTCAAGCAGGGTTGACGGGTTTCACCGAGTTATCTCGAAGTTTTTATGATATTTTTCTCCACCGTCAGCACATGATACTTCTAATAATATGCACTTTATAATATTAGCCCATAGCGGCCCACTGCTGGGCTAGGACTTCACCATTCGTTTTTAGAAAGAACGAACAGCATATCTCCCACGCTTGTCCATGGCGGATTGGTGGGCTTGTCACATCGGTTACCTCGATATTAAGGTTTGAAAATTATTTTTCCCTACTACCCTACGTGGTAACTGCAAAATTATACTCATTAGGTCCGATTCTCTGAAAGGATTTGAACCGACCTATCTTTTGAAAATGATGCCAGTCAATATCAGACTGTTGACAGAAGCATAATTAAGAAGTAAAATTATAATAAAAAGACAAAACAGTTATTGCAGTATAGTTTTTCTTAAATAGTTAAAAATATGTTAATAGAAAAAAAGGATTTGTTTGTTTATTTTATGTTTTGGAAGAAGAGTTTGAAACTCGAAAGTGTAACCAACTAAGCTGTCACTATTTTATGATTATTTATTACGTAAGGCTATGTTACTTTATTATGTTTTTATCTTTCTTTGTTTTTTATATTTTTTCTTCTTTGTCTGTTTTTCTTAATTTCCACGTACATGCTTTTGATACTTCCTATACTATTTATACATATACTTCTTATGATAATATAAAATGCTTACAACTAATTTAATCGATATCTGTCTTTATTAAAAAAAATATTTACAATAATATAGCGAAGTATGCCTTGTTTAAGTCTTATTTCTATTTATTTCTACTCTACTAATTTGCTCGCAATAGGCTATAAAGTTTTTATGCATAAGAGATTAGATAAAATTGATTTGGTTGAATTGAGACGCGACTACGGTAGCCACTGAATCGATTTCATTATTATGAAATTTATAGATAAAAGTGATAAATATGTGACTTGTACAAATAGTAACTCCCATCATAAATTTGGTTTTTAAAATCAAGATCACTGACGCCTATATTTATTTTTTGTTACTTGCCTTAAAACAAGTTTTAAGTTATCCATCATTAAGTGAAAAAATATTAAAACATGTTCAGTCATTCAGGTAGTTTCGGAAAGTGCTTAGTTGAACACGCGATTGTTAGGAAATGGATTATTATGAATGCTTTCGTGCGTATATATAAAATTCAATCAAGTGTTTGTACACACACAACGACGAGTTCTGTAGCGGCGATAACAAACCATTGTTTTTGTAGTTTGACTACAAACTCACTATTAATTAATCGATCTTGTTCGAACTAACCTTAGTAGGTTTTTTTTTAAACTTTGTATTCTATTTTTTTAGTATTTTATCATTAATTAATTAATTGAATTTATTTAATTTATTTGGGATCCATACAATAATTAATATTCTTAAATACAAAACACAAAATTAATACACATATCAATCAGGTTTCTACAAAAAATCGTTTATATAATAAAAAAATTGGCCTCAAACAATTAATTACAGGAAAAATTTTTGTTATATAAAATGAATACGTTTTATGTAATTTTCTTAAATTTATAAATTAGTATTTTCTTACGTTTTCGCGACTTGTATACATAATAAAACTACATTTTAACGGCTTTAAGCGCGGTAACTTATTTGATTTTTGTTATTCCGACGTTTCGGCCACTTTTCAGTGGCCGTGATCACGGAAGACAAAGATGTCAAGTGTCAACGAGTATTGTTTAAAGTTTTATTTAGCCTACCGCCAACTTGTTCATTTTAATTTTGTTTATGGTTATTATTTACTCTATGGGAGCCTAATCTAATTTACCACCTCTTCGCAACATGTTATGGCTTGAAGAGAAGAAGCGGCGCAAGAAACTCTTCAACAAACATGCCTAGCTCTAATAATTTTATATAATATTAAAATGGGTGGAAGGAAAAATAAAAGAAATTATCAGTCAAGTTGGTTTGTGTTCCGGTGCACGCAGAAAGAGCTCACATTGTCCTGAGGTCTGGCAGTTGGTTTTTGCTGGGTTTGGCTCTTGATAGTTTTGATGATCGGATCCCAAACAGGTGGTACTTGCCAACCATCTTCTCTATTGAAATTTGGGTGTTTTTTGATTTGGGTTTATCCAGTGCGTGTGTTCACTGGATAAACCCAACCACTACATCAGATCACCACACAACCACTACACCACAAATCCTCGCGAAAGAGAATCGTTTCATACTTAGAATGATGAGTGAGGCTATAGGAAACGTCGGAATAACAAAAATCAAATAATTAATTTATTATTTATAAGCTAGGTCAATATTAAAAAAAATGTCACGAAAATACAGCCATATGTCAAAATATAAAAAAAGATTTAGAAATTTCATTTATATGAAAATTCTTTGTATGCTGTAGAAAGTAATTTTTTTGAAAGTGGTTTTTAAATTCTATTTCCAAATGGCTTAAAGTTAGAGAATAGGAGATTTACGATTCTGACAACCGCGTCTATTGATTGTAATAAATTTAAAAAAATCCTTTGAGTTTTTGAAATTGACTTTATATTATATGTATGTCCTATACAGTAATCATGTCTATATGCAGTAAAAAAAATATTAATTATATTTTAGTTCTGATCGGGTAAGACTATCTGTATTGTATTTTATAAAGGAATCTCCTGTATTTTTTTTTGACAGGCAGACGGCCAACCTTATGGAAAGCGGTTACCATCGCCTATGGACATTTGTTACACAATATGCTGCCGCTTTCTAAAGGGAGTCTGGAACCTGGCCACTAATGCTGGAACACAACTCAAAGTGTTTATGGCGGCATAGTCTAGTCCAGAGGTGGTAACGATCCAGACTTCTAAAAATAAAAGTGTAAGTAGGTATAACAAAACACCACTTGTCAAGGTTTCACCAAAAACTAAAGTTTTATGTATTTGTAATTTTATTAGCAGTGCTGAAGATAATGATTATTCGCAGAATCAAAACAAATTCGTAGACTTACGTCTAAGTCTATTTCAGATAAAGTAATGGTTTTCCAAATAAAATTTAATGATTAGTTCTACGTCTTCAATTTATGTCAGCACATTACTCAGGAAACGTATAAACTTTTCTTATAACCCATTGTTTTCATTGTACCGAAGTGAAGTTTAAGCGATTTATGTAGCGTTGAAGTAGTTTCTGTGTAAGTATAGGCCCAGTTCGAACTTATACATGGATTCATGAAATCATTATTTTTATTTATTTATATATATATATGACGGTCCATTTCTCCCTATGCCAAAGGCTGGCAATGTGTTGGCTTCGCTCTTGGTATTACAGGCGTCATAGGCGACAGTAGAGACTTTCTCTTAGATGGGCCGTTTGCTTGTATGGTAGCTTAGAAATAAATAAATAAACTAAATGTCGTAAAACACCTATCAGTCTTTATAATATATACGTTAGATTATTTCTTCCCATTTCATGATTTTAAGCATGAATCCATTTTTTTGTTACTTTTTATATATTAATTACTAGCGGTCCGGGCAGACGTTATCCTGCCTTGAAGAAAATTTTGAATTTTTTTTTTTTCCTATTTATAATATTAGTATATATAATTCAAGTATTTGAGAGAAGAATACGAATAACATAGAAGGTTTCTTGTCTCAGAAACTAGAAAAAATTATACACAATTACAAGTTGAAAATTCTTTGTAATACGTAACAAACATAAAACCTTTGTAATAAATATGAAAGTTTCTTACCTTTTTGAAGTGAAACTTAATTAGAAACGTGATTTGAAACTCGAGGAAAGGAAAAGGTGATACTAAAAAGCGATAAACACATAAATCTATAGAATCTATAGGACTAAGCCTGCAAGAGAATGAGATAGAATAGACATTATATTTAATAATTTAAACACTATGTTGAGATAGAGATAGAGTTGAAAATGTTGTGAAGTTTTTCGTTAATAGTTCAAATTTCGTGTTTTAAAGCTTAAATATATTATAAAGATATAATATATGAAATGCGACGTCACAAAATTTAGAATCCCTCCCACCCCTTGTCATACTTTGTTTCACTTCTACTGCGTGAGAACTGCACACACATATACACATTTTTTTTGTATGTATTTTTATTACTTATTCCCTGCCTTTGATACAATTTGGATGACCTTTGCATTATTTAAACATTGCTAATGAACAAATGATTCTTCTAAATGCTAATGTCAGAAAACACAGTAGTTTCTGGGCGTGACAAACAGAAATTTTATCAGACCAAACCGCGGAGCAAGACTTAACCACAAAATAAAATTAGAATTTTGTTTGGCGACTCCCTTTCGTATCGAGTTTATGCTGATTAATACATAGAAACAATTCACTTCATTTTATTATGCATTTACTTATCGGAAGCCTATCTAAGTACTAACTTAGTAACTTGAGAATTACTTATCGCTAGTAATTACTACTCATGTTGCTATTACATTCTAACGATTTTAGTATTTATATACATGATAATAAAGTCTAGAATTGTTTTGGTGGCATTAATTTTATGGTTTTCTCATAGGACTTAATACGTTGATGGAATCGGCAAAGGAAATATTAATGAAATGAGTCACTTCCAGAAACTAAAGTCACTTTAATGACAATTCGTGGTAGTTTATTTATTTATTTAACAAACATCACACAGCTAGTTTACGATACAATAATAAACGATTAAATATAAACAGAGTATAAGCAATAATAGATCTTACATTCCGAGAAAAATTATATAAAGAAAATGACGGCCTCTGTGGTTGAGCGGGCTAAGCCTTTGCCGGCTTACTTCACTGCAACGCAGAGGTTCCGGGTTCGATTCCTGGTATAGTAAATTTCGGAAACGTATTTTCTCCTTTATTTACTATGGTCTGGGTGTCTGGGATCGGCCCCAGAATGGTCCGTTGTATATTACCCATAACACAAGCGTAATTTGCTCAATTTGGGAATATACAGTGTGTGTGCTTGTCTGCCGATTTATTATTATTATTATTATATAAAGAGGATTATTAATTCAATTTAATTTAATATTGAATTAATAATTTAATATTTGGACCTTTTTAATTGTTTTTATTATTTTTTTATTGCTAAAGCACAGCAAACAGGCTGACGGCCCAACTGAGATGGAAAGTGGTTACCGTCGCCTATGGACATTAGACTAGAGGTGCTGCAAATGTACTGCCGGCCTCGAAGGAGAAACTGGAACCTGGCCACATACTCTAGACCAGGGGTGGCAGCCTTCCAGTCGGGCAAATGCCCTATCACCTGGCTGTGGGTTGATTTGTCGCATTACGATAGGTCGCCCGGTCGCAGGAGTTAGTATTTTTTTCCGTTCCTCACGGATAACAGAACTCTCAAACATCGCACGAAACATGATTAGTTCAAGGATAATAGAGCGTGGTATCACACCGGTCATGCCGGCCCAAAGAGCTGTAAACAAGATTCAATGATTCCAGCATCCACCACGTACTCCTTTTCTGATTCTTTGTCATAATCCTACGATTTTGATAAAAATCTAATTTTACCATAAAGTTGCGATATTCCTACATATATTTTGTTAATTCCTTTGGTAACATTAATACCTAAATTTATATAATGCGGCAATGGTGTTGCGGAGACCGTTATGACATGAGAAACATCTCGTCCGCCCACATGGTCCGTAGTTGGGCGCTTAGGGTTCAGTAGGAATGTGTAAGTATTTGTGTATCATACTTCTGTACTTATAAAACGTGCCTGAGGTAGATACGGGAGGAACGTAGAACGAATACAATTTAATTTACATTAGTGGCTAGGTTCCAGTTTCCTTTAAGAGAGCAGCAGCGCATTTGTAACGCCTTTGATGTTGCAAATGTACATAGGCGATGGTAACCGCTTCCATCAGGTGGGCCGTCCGCCTGTCTGCTGAACTTATGCAATAAAAACATTTAAAAAAAAACGAAGAAAAATATTTTTTAGCTAGACGTGTAGCTGGGAAGTTTCTTGTTGTTTCTTCTCCTTAAACAGGGATAACAGGCTGCGAAGCGGTGTACATAGAACAGGAAGTAGATTTAATTATTAACTTATATATATTACTAATAAAAACATTTTCCAATGGAAATTACTTTGAATGAAAAGATTTGAATTTGAATTTCACTGTTTGTTGCTACTTGTTTCACAGTTTTGCATAAAGTATTGTCACAAATATACAAATATTTTCATATTTAGAGCGGAATATGCACTGAAGTAAACGCGGCTATCAAGTATTATTATTAAAAGTAATAGGAAAAAGGAGACCGATACGCTTTCATATATTCTTGGACCCAGATTGTAAAAATATAAGAGTGATTTTAAGATTTCTTTTTATTACGTTTATATTATATTATAATTGTAGTGGGTTTAATTATTTTTAATGAATTAATCATGTGGTATTTCTTTATAAGTATTTTTATATTATTGTTACGAGTTACGGGACTCGAATTAAAATGCCGTTGGAATTATTATAGAGTTTATTAGAACTATACAAACACGTATAACATAGGTACAAATATTACCGAACACAATAAGTCCAAACCGTAATGCAGAAGGTCGTAACTCAATAAAACGCGCAAAGTCAGTCACTTATTAGATTCCCGATTGTAGTATACACGTCTCGCTTCGCTCGTGGTTCTCGCTCGACTGACTCCTCCTCCATCAGGTCATCGTTTTATACTGCACAAATGCAATGTCCCCGTGTCTAAGTCGGCTTAATCCGCCACACCTGGCTAATCGGCCACTCGGCCACAAACTGCCATAAAAGAGTACAATAAAACAATGGGCTGTTTTCTAATCACAAATTTTAAACACAAAGTAAACAAAAGAAGACGATTATAAAAGAGTTACAATTAGCTTAAATGCCGGCAGGTAATAAAATGTGTTTTGTTTCAGATATGCGGGTGGGTTTTGTTTTTGTCGGGACCTGAGTTGTAACATTATTAATTGTTGAAATTTATTCACATATATCGATTATGGTATTCGATAACTCATTTTATTTGAGACCTTATTTTTAAGATTCCTCTCTCGTCTTTCAGAGAGAATTTAGGGCTAAAGTGTTTGATTTTGCAATAGAAAAATATAACGCTTTTTTAAGCTATATTTCAACTCATTACATTTTTTTACTGCATGAGTTCAGCAGACAGGCAGACTTCCCACCTGATGGTAAGCGGTTACCGTCGCCTATGGACATTTGTAACTCTAAAGATGCTACAAATGTGGTTCCGTTCTCTAAAGGGAGTCTGGAACCTGGCCACTAACGCCGAAACACAATTTTTCTTACGTTTCTTTCGCTCACAGTTCTTCTTTAAAATACACTGCATATAAAAACCTATTCATTAAACAAATATCTACAGAACCATCAAATTAGGTTTAATAATACAGGTGGTTTAACCAAAGCGCTTAAACTCCGATTCTGACATAACCCGACACATGTTAATTACTAATTTGGCATAACAAGCACGAAAAAACTACGTCGAGTTGGTGAAAGGTGATATTTAACTATAGTATTAAGGGAAGGATATCATCGCCCATGTTGTAGTTTGTTAATTTAACGATTAACATATACTTCTTTTGATTCCAAAGCTGGCAAACCGGCAGATGGCCCACGTGATGGAAAGTGGTTACCGTGGCATATAAATGTTTGCAACACCGGGGACCCAATTCTGCTATTTCAATATTATGACGACCGAGGGTAGAATTGCTGGCAGCGTAAGCCGGTCTCAAGACTTTTAGAAAAAGGTAGAAGAATCTGGAAGGAAAAGACAAGGACAGATACATTTTAGAAAGGAATAAATGATGAAACAAGAATAACGAAATGAAGATCGAAATTCTAGAATAGAAGGTTCAGGAAGGAAAAGACAGAGATAGATAGATGTAAAGAAAGGGATAGACAGTAAATAAAAGAATAACGAAAAGAAGATCGAAATTATGTATTCCAGAAGATTCTTCCGGGTATATAAGCAGCGCAAGGCGCGCCTGCGAGGGAGTTCAGTTGAAGACAGCGAAGCGGTAAGTGCGATACAAGAGAGTTGGAAGCGAAGTTAAATAGAAGACAGTGACAAGTTAAGAGAGTTGGAAGAAGAATTTAGTAGAGGACAGTGACGAGTTTAGTGGTAAGTTTAGTTCAGTGGAGGAAGAGTTTAGCGTAATTTAAGAGGAGATCCAGAAGCGAGCTACGCGCGGTAAATTCGGAGGTAAGAAGTGCAGTAGCAGGAAGTGTCTACGCGATATCGGCGACGGTATTGTGAGTAAGACATCTCATCGTCAGAACAGTGCGTCAAAGGTGTAATCCTGCAATTACGTACAGCTATGTATGTTAATAAAAGCGTTTAGTTGAAGAAGAAAAAAACGGTATTTTCTTCCAATTCTAATTGAGTGACCCCGCTCGCACGTATCAATATCTTTGCGTTGCGAAGATATTCAAAGCACGATCCTGTTGAGATGGTGTCAAAAATTCGTATTTTACTAAATCCACAATAGCGTCTCCATGTCGTCGCAGCGGAATAGTAGAAATAAATTGGTATTACCATTAGCAGAATAGGCATTAGCCGAAATGAATATTAAAAAACTACCAAAAATTTTTAACATTTATTTCCCAAGTTTTCGCTTATCTATCTATACTATAATAAATCTGTAAATGGTTCGAGTTTGTACAATGCGTTTAAAAATGTGAAAAAAATTGGGACCAGGAGATACCAAAGACGCAATTTTTAGAATTTTTGTCGGTCTGTCTATCTGTCTGTCTCTTAGAGTATCACGTAAAAACTACTGAACGGATTTAAATGAAATTCTTACCTTCTGAAAGGATACTTTTTATCCCGACAAATAACGTCGTTTCCGTGGGATAGACAAATAGCGAAAAATATGGCCCTGCGATCGCACCTTTTACGGAAACAAAGGTATAGTACGTACCACGGGCACGACATTGGAATTTACAGAATACCGAAATCAGGCAATCCTACGATTGAGACGATATTGTCAGGCGATTTTGACGAGATCGTAATAGCAGAATATGGTCTCTAAGGGCGAAACCAACGTGTAGCCAGCTTTTAGGATAGACTGGAAGGGATGGGATAGGAGTGATAGGAGGGATAGGATATAAGGGGTGGTATACTGGAGGAGGAAGTGGGCCATCGGAATCCTGAGAGTTTTAATTGATTTTTCAAAAATCTAATGAAACCACTTTCTTTTTCCTCAAAATCGGCCTCGAGACTCCTTTGACTGTTTTTCGCTATTTAGCATAGTTTAGGATTTGTCCCTGAAGGCCCACTTGAAAAATTACTATGTATAATAATAGAAACTGTCGCCCGTGGTCGAAATTCGACTGTCGCCCGTGGTCGAAATTCGACCATAATAATTAATTTAAATTAGAAGTTTGAATATTATTAAGGTTCTGTTGTCAAAGACTATACTTCTATAATCACAGATTTCGCCAAGGCTACACTGTTAATTTGACTTTAACAATAAACAAAAGAGTATATATGCGTGTAGTCAAATACATGGTAGTGTGTGCGATGTTTTTTTTATTTATTTAATGTATTTTTTAAGCATAATTAAAAAAAAATATTAGCATTCGTCACTTCTTCTCTATATAAACTATAAGTGTGCCAAATTTCATACTCCCCCGGTCGCACAATTTTCGTAAAAAAGGGTACAAACTTTTTGCTGTGTTTTTGCTTCACGTATTAATATATAGATATGTATACAACTCTCTATAACCAGCTGGCATGAAGATTGTACTGATTGAAGATGAAACATGTACATTGGAAAAATGCAATCTTGTTACTCCTATGGTGTCCATAGCGAGACACCTTCTAATCAAGTACTCCTTATACGGCCGGGTGGATTCCTACTGTATTCTTGGCCGGTTTTTATTGAGGTCGCCTAATAAGTGTACGTGACTTGTAAGCTTTTTGCTTTCACTGTCATGATAATAAATTTTCAGTCTATTTCTTTAACGTTATCTCGAAAAGGTATATCAATAAACTCAACATCCTTAGTCCATTTTTAACCGATTTCCAAAAGGAGCTTCTCAATTCAACTATGTCTTTTTGTATGTTTGTCACGCGATTTCTCCGTAAATTGTACACCGATTTTCATTTGTTTTTTTATTCGCCAGAGTATACATGGGTGGTCCCATATACACTAAGTTTGGATCTGATGCGTGGATCACAGGGAAATTGAGAGCGAATATTATGGAAACGCACGTGTTTCATATGTTTCAGTGAATCGTGGTCTGTACTTGAGCGACACAAGCAAGAACTGCGTGTCACGGAGATGAATATGCTGCGATGGATGTGTGGAGTGATGCGGAAAGACCGGGTCAGGAACTCCCGCATCCGTGGCAGTCTTCATGTCCGTGACATAGCAGACAAACTGCAAGAGTGTCGCTTACGCTAGTACGGCCACGTTTTGCGGAGACCGCCTAATTATGTGGGGAACAAATGTCTAGCCATGACACCTCCGCCAGGTCCCGGTCGAAGGGGAAGTCCCAAGAAATATTGGCTTGACGTTGTGAAGGATGACATGCGTACCAATGGTCTCAAAACGGGGGATGCTGAAGACCGCTCGAAGTGGAGTAGAAAAAGTAGGAATGCGGACCCTGGGCGTCGGAGTGAAGGCTCCGAACACAACCGGGATTTAACGCTCGGATGACGATGATGATGTACGTGTTTCATATATTTTTTGTTGCTTAAGCTATTCAAGGGATTATAACGTTTGTCTTGAATTTATGTTTCGGGAGAAATTGAACGCAATTCGATTCCAGTTCAAAGAGGGTATAATATTTGAATGACATGACATGACGTTTGACAGATAACGTTCCTTTCATAAACTTTCGTATAACGCAGTAGCATCAAGTATTTGCGTAACTAAAAAGCAAAAAATAAATATTTTCTACAACATCTTGAAGTCGGTGCCAAGTAAAATATAAAATAACAACAACAAATTTCTAAAATATAGTAATTTTAAGTTTAACTTCTCACCAGATTCGAGATTTTATAGAAAATATTTATTTTTTGCTTTTTAGTAACTTTAGTTTTTTGTTAAGCTTTTTTTGTCTGATTTTAATAATAATTTGGCGCACATTTTTAAATAGTAGACATATTTATAATATAATAAGCTAGCTTTTTATCGCGGCTTCACTCGCCTTAGTGTAACTTTTGTAGAGAAAATGGAGGACCGGCCGTTAGGAATCCAACATGCTCTTCTTACAAATGTCACACTTAAAATTTAATTCAAAATACCCGTAACGCCATCTAGCGAAGGTGGAACTAATCATGAGAGAGAAACACATTAAAATTGCAATGGCGTCGTATTTGTTATTGAATAGCAACGGTGGCGCCAATAAACGCGATCGGAGCGCCACCTATATTCGTCTATCCCTCGGGAACAGTATTTAAAAGTGGTAAAAGTATTATTATGTGCTTATATTGTTCTAATATATCTTTTGTCTACTTTTTGTTTCTTGTTGTTCTCAGTATAAATAATATTAGTCTCTAGCATTTTCTTAGGTATAAATATTTATCAGTTTTTTTCCTGTGAAGGTGACGTTACTGCTAGGCAGTAGCGGAAGACCAGCATCAGCTCTTATCAACCAGCATTTGCTGAGTTAGAGCATGTTTTGAGTTATCTTAATGTTTGATTTTTGTTAACCTCTTCATATATTACTAGCTTCTGCCCGCGACTTCGTCCGCGTGGAAAGTTTTTTAACTATCCCACGAGAACTCTTTAATTTTTCGGGATCAAAAATATCCTATATGTTGCCCAGGGATATAAGCTTCCACCATACAAAATTTCATTTAAATCGAACAAAAAAATTGAAAAAAATCTAAATTAGTTATATTTCACTTCTTACATCCCCCTGACTCGGTTTTTAGCATTTTTTTTTCATTGTACAGAAATTCGACCTCTACAGTTTTATTATATTATAGATAAATACTCGTGCAGGAACAGAGCTATGAGTAGAGAGCTTCCTGCAGTCGGGCGGAGTGTAGTAAGAGGTGACAAAACAACCCTCAGCCAAGTGGTAAGGGTATTTGCCTGACTGGATGGCTACCACCCCCATAACAACCTTGAGTTATATTCCGGTATTAGTGGCCTGGTTCCAGTCTCCGTCTTAGGGAGCGGCACCACATTAGTGACACCTTTGGTGTTGCAAATGTCCATAGGCGATGGTAACCGCCTTACATCAGATGCGATAAAAAAAAATCTCTTTTAAATAACTCTAAATACACATTATTTTTCTTTCTTACGTCCTTTTCTATACCCCTGACAACGTGTATGCAAAATTTCACGAAGATTTGTTCCGTAATTATGACGGGAAAATGTTACAAACAAACTGACATTCGCGTTTATAATATTAGGATGATTCAACCTCGAGACCTCCAGTCAAAAGGGAATGTCTATTAAAATTTTATACCACACAAGACATTAAAGCTTAAGAGAATTCTTTGATAATACTGATAAAGATATTGCAGTTACCTCAGAAAAACCAGCTATAAATTACAATTATGTGGCCGTTAAGGTAATTTATAGTATTATGGACATTATTATTTTGCAAAATCATTTTTATATATATTCGATGGTGTAACCGTTATGTTATTCAAATAAATTATAACCTGAGTTAATACAAAAGTGAAACAATTCAACTGTTTTATTTATAAAACTGACATTTATTAATTTTTCCATTGTATACTTCATTCTATGAATAGCTTTTTATCGTTTTTGGATAAAATAAGCACATTGGCAAAAAAGGCCTCCTTTATACAATTGTCATGTATCTCCGCCTGCGTGTCTAGTGCCAATTTATTAAATCTGTTAAAAATAAGGTCGTATAACTTGGCACTGGTACCTCAGGTGTTTTTATTTCTGGAGTACAGCAGACAGGCTGACGGCCCAACTAAGATGGAAAGTGGTTACGGTCGCTTATAAACATTTGCAACACTAAAGGTGCTATCAATGTGCTGCCGGACTCGTAGATGGGGCAGGAACCTAGCCACTAATGCTGGAACACAACTCAAGGTTCCTTGACAGATTCTATAGTTGTATATGGATTGCCGGGGAGTTATAATATTTATGTGGACATAAACCTGCTCAGTAAAACATCTCCGTTCAACTATCTTCACCGCCAAAATTTGTAAGCTATTAAGCTGATATTCATCCGTTTCATTTTTTCTCTTTCAATTTAGATGAATCAAACAAAGTGACTTCATTCATTGTCATTGAAGACGAACGTGTCATTTCAGTTCTGCACTTTCAATCAAATTGATTTGTCTAATAACAGCATTATTCATGTTGTATTAAACATTCCTAGTAGCAATCCAGCTGAGATTGTACAAAAATATCACCTAAATTATTGTATTAAATTAGCTTTTAGATTGGCTTACTAACAAAAATGAATACCTGATAATATATAAATAAATATTCTCAATTGTTAAAATGACGATGGACATTGAAGTTCAGTACAAAACGCTTGACATTTTGCACTTATTCTAACAAAACAATTTGCATCGTATCGGGACATTTATCTTTACTATAAATCAACAGGAGGAAAACCTTTTAGACTAACAAAGGAGTTGATTTGCCGTGAAATTGGGGATATCGATTTTAAGACGTATAATCTGTGTACATTCTCCTTAATGAAGTGCGATTGTAGACCACGTACAATTTGATCCGGATTTTTTGTTCGTGATGCTTATCCATAACAATATGACTGCTGTTAAACCTTGATTTCCAAGTATATTAAAAAAAGAATACGAATGTATATACATAATATTATATGTTGTTGGGGAATTTGTTGCACCACTTCTTCTTTGACCGTAACTAAACTTGATTTGGAAACGGCGGTAGACTCGTAACTTTCAATAAGTAATTTGTAGGATTCTATTTTGAAATAAATATATTCATTTTCATTTTATATACATACAATAGTTGTTTGAATGTCTTGTCTGTTAGTCCGTTCTCCGTTACCTTGCAAAATAACCGATTATAATCATTTATTTTTGCTTTCGTGATACTTTATTATATCACATTTTGACATGAAAACTAGAAGAATGTATGTGGAATAAATTATATGCTTACTTTGTATTGTAACACTTACAAGCCAATAGATGCTGTGCAATAATTGATGTCACAAACGTTTCCCGAAACATACAAAGAATATATACAAATTTTCAACAATAACAGAAGGGCCTAGGCCTGCGTGGACCAACACCAGCCTCGCTGGAAGATCTTCCTTTGAGAAGAAGGAGCATTCCATCTCGCTCCTCCATCCTATACGGGGCATCCCATTCAACTCTTAATAATGAGGATGAAAAAGGTGCGTAGGACACTAGGACATTATAATAAATGTAATATGCATTTGTAAGATAGCTGGATTTCATTATTGAACTTATTTTGAAAGTCAAATATTTACACCTAATCTTACATGGTTGAAAGGAAGCTGACAAAAAAGTGTATGACAACAGTGTGGGTGGTAGAGTTGGTGCCGGTAGACCATGACGGACTAAACATAATTAAATTGCAGATGTCTTAGATAATGGCCTGGTAAAAAGTATCTATATAAAGTATATGGAGAGATTAATGAAAAGTAGGTAAAGTAGGAGAGATTAATGAAAATATGTATGTCAAGATTGTAACAAGTTAAAATCCATCGTATCTGCCTACCGCTTTGAGAAACAGCGGTGATAATGTGTATGTAATCTTTACAATACAAAAGCAAACGTTCCACTAACCTTAGATAAACTGTCTGATGATTGGTTTATCTTTGTAGCTTGCAGAGAAACGACGATACATAAGAGGCCTTATTCACTGCCTCGAGATTGAACACTCAGGATTGTTGGTTAAACAATAAATAAGCCTTAAAACCAACCTCTTTTATTATATTTTATAAAACGTTTTTATCTTATTTATTGAGCATGTACTGTTTGCTACAACTCCATTAATTCGTCAAAAAGTAATTTTGTAACATACTTCTGTATAAAACTTATAAAAAATGAACTTGAGATATAAATAGAATAAGAAATATAAAGAAAAACAATTTTTAGCTAGACGTGTTGCTGGGGAGTTTCTTGCCGCTTCTTCTCCTTAACTGCAATAACACGTTGCGAAGCGGTGTACCTACTTACATATAATTGGAAGTAAAATTAAATTTTAACTTATATCTATGACCTTCAAAAAGTGTTCTCCAGTGGAACTTATTTTGAATAAAAACTTTTGAATTTGCATTTCAAATAATAATCGGCAGACAAACACACACATTGTATATTCCCAAATTAAGCAAATTACTCTCTTGTTACGGGTAATATATAATGGACCACTCTGGGGCCGATCCCAGACATCCAGACCACAGTAAATAAAGAAACAGCGTTTTTCAAAATTTATCGTGCTAGGAATCGAACCCGGAGCCTCTGCGTTCCAGCGAGCTCGACTGGCTAAGACTCAGCCCGCACAACCACAGAGACCGACCTTAAATAAAATATTCCAACGTACAAAAAGCTTACAGTCTATCAAGCCTCTGAGAAATATGTTGGTCTCATAGAGTAAATAGGAAATTCCGTTTCAAGACGAGAGTTTTCCATGCAACTCCAGTGAAGCAGACTTTTGCAATTTTTAGTAGATTGTTTTGAACGGGAAACATGTTTTTCTTCAGACCGCGGAGTAGAGGCGTTGTTAAAATTCATTCAACATGGCTTGCACGTGTTGTATGTATAGAATACATGAAAATTATCTACCTCAAAAATAGTCAAAATAAGGCCAAATTCATGTTAGTTTATGCAGTAAAGAGTTTCGTAAAGGTCTAATGTTTTCCTCATTTAGCTACTGAATTTTCTATGAACTTTAAATGAAGAAAAGTACACAATATCTAAAAATACTCAACAAATCTTCTTCTTCTCTTTTCGAGTCTCTCTCAATCATTAAAACCCATTGATTTATTGATAAGATTATGAAAAGAGATCTTGACACATATTTTTATACACTACAATAGTAGTAACATTAATTTCAAATTTCAAAGGGGCCTCTACGTGTTGGCCTTCCCATGGCCTCACCCAAGCTCTCTAAAATTCCGGGCCATTTTTATGCCCCGCGGTCTTCAGCGACATACAAATTAATGTACAGCAAACTACAAATTAAAAATTATTAAGACTTCTTAATATTTTGAATAAATTGCCAAGATGCCAATCAATGGATTATTTCCAACTGTTGTGGTTGTTGAACGAGAGATATAATTATTTTTAATAAGAATTATCCTACATTTTGTGTTATTTCAACAGTTTAATCGTAATAAACACAACAATGGGTAGTTAATACGTCTATTTCTTTCAATAATTTCCACTAGACAAAAAACAGTTTGATATAAAAAATAAAAGTCATATTGAAATAACAGTCTATACAAAAATGGGTTTCAAATTAATGAGTCTGCAACACCAACAATAGTATATCTTTCCCTATGTGTTGTAGAAATCATTATGTACATATGACCAAGGCTTGCAAACTGATAAAAAAGTCAAATTGGTTACAGGCGAAGTGCATAGGAAGTTTTCTCTTCGTTTTAGTTCTCAGTTTAAGCTCAATTAAATGGTTTTTGGTAACAAAATCCTATTAAGTAGGTTTTGTTAATTAAACCGATTCAGAATGAAAAAAATACGGTTATTGCCGCACCTTCAAAGCACACCCATATGGAACAGCAAATTTTCAGTTGCACATAAACACATGTTGAAAGAGATAGAATGAAATTTCCCTTTCTCGCAGAATAAACCAATTAATTTGGGTTTATATAATACTCCTTTTAAGATTTACTAGTGGTCGCCCGTGGTCGAAATCCGACCGTAATAATTTATTGTCAAAGACTATACTCCTATAATCACAGATTTCGCCAGGGCTTCACTGTTAATTAACAATAAACAAAAGAGTATATATACGTGTGTGTGTCAAATACATGGTAGTGTGTGTGATGTTTTTTTTAACGATTTAATGTATTTTTATGCATAATTTTTTTTAAAAATTAGTATTTGTCGCTTCTTCTCTTTATAGACTGTAAGTGTGCGAAATTTCATACTCCTCCGTCCGCGCAATTTTTGTAAAAAGGGGTACAAAGTTTTTGCTTCACGTATTAATATATAGATACTCCGAACGAAATAGTTGGCTAAAACCGGTTATAAGCGATTAAAATCTTTTAATTTTAAACCGGTTCCAGGCCTTTCTTAATACAAGCTAAAACATATTATTTATTTATACCGTCAATTCACGTAATACATAACCATAAACCATTTTATAACTTATCTACGAGAAATAAAACGAAATGTGGAAAGATATGTTTGTATTGCGTTTTATACAACAATTTTTTTGCTGTCTCCAAAATATTTTTATGCGATAATCGACTTTATAGCAACGAGACACGATGCTAAAATGTAATATTCAGATGCAAAAACAGTATCGTAAATTATATTTTTTTATATTATTTTTTATGTTACACTCGTGTTGTATTTGAACTCAGCGTAACGTGGAACGGAGACGCTTGTAGCGTAGTATATATGTATGTTCTTCTGATATAAAAATATTACTAGCAAAATATATTGCTAAATGATTGTCATTCTTTTATATATTTTCTTTTTAGTAAATAAAGGTCCATTCTGTTTCATTACCTTACTTTGTATTTAATTTAAAAAGTTTTGTTATTAATTTTTAGTTTGTCTTTTACAACTCACTGCTCGATTCTGGAAGTTGTCTTTTCATAACGAATAATTTAATTTATTTAATATTTAAAACCTTTGATACAGAAAAGTTACGACTTGGAAACCCTTAAATTCTACGCAGTATTACGGCAATTTTTCTTCTATCCAGTTCGTGCATATTTACAATGCATTAACTACAATCGAACATAGTCCATCTGCTAAATATATTCACTATAATGTACTTGAGACGGAACTTTATCTATAGATATATAATTGCTTACCCTCACTGATTGACTGACATATCAATGTACAGCCCGAACTACTCGGAATAGGAGCATGAAAAGTTGCATGCAGGTTACTTCTATGCTGTAGGCGCGCACTAACAAAGGATTTATGAAAATTCAACCCCTAAGGGGGTAGAAAAGGAGATGAAATTTTGTATGAAAAGCCGTTATTTTCAAAGCATGAAATTTCCCGTACCTGTTTCTGATAAGAAATAAATGTACACGTGTATAGGTGTTTTTGTAAATTGAAACTTTAAGGGGGTGAAATAGGGGCTACTTTTAGCTTTTTTTGACTACTCAAACTATGACTATTTTTAACGAGTGAGCAAGCGAAGCCGCTGGCAATAACTAGTTTAACTATATAACGATTATACCATTTACTAGCATGTAGCACTGATATTTTGTCCGCTGTTTTCACGACGATGACGTGTTTGTTAGTGAGATGCAACGGCAGCGCCAAAAACACGATTATACCCCACCTTTGTGGCTGTATTTGTCTATACCACGAAAATTACGTAATTTACTGGTATAAAATGTAACCTAAGCGCTGATCCGGGATATATGCTACGCCTGTGTCAAGTTTCATTTAAATACGTTTAGCGGTTTTCACGTGATGATTAAAAGACAAACAGATAGAAAAAAAATAAGGTTGCATTTTCTTAATTTACTTTTCTGAATTAGACCCCTGTTTTATTATCTTTTTAAACGCAATAAACAAAACTCTCTACAGATTTATCATATATTTAATATTATAGATTATGTGCTTTGATCAATTTGAATTGTAACCTCATTAAATACTAGTCTCCTACAAAATCTAAGGGGTTATGTAATATGATAAAAACAGTTTCAATTTCTTTGACTGGTAAATATCCTGTTTGAATGGATTATTATCTCAATCACCCATTTGCACATGAAGGGGTACGGGCTTTGAATGGCGACTCCCTTGCACCTTACTCCATGTTATTCAGCCAAAAATGCTTGGTATTATAACACATTTATACTAGCAATAAATGTCAGTGAAATACCAAAAACTATCTGATGCATCGACATTTTTTTTAATGTCAATAATTTGGATAATCTTTTCAAGGCAATTGAACGTTTTGGGAGCTTCATGAATAGATACTTGAAGCTTAGCCAATTACCAAAACTATTAAATAATTAGCAAAATTAAAATAAACAATTCCTGAGTGGAAACCTTGTTTCAGCGAATGTAGTGACGTACTCTGGCTCCGAATACATATTTCGTTTCGAAATGAACTTAAACTAGTTTCACCGTTTTAGTCAATATTTAATCCTTATGTGAGGGTTGAAATAAGCTGTGTGTTGTTTATGGGTCCTCCAGCACCGAGCGCGGAGGAGAGGAGGAGAGAGGAGCGGAGGTTTGAACCCCTGTTGACGAAGTGAGTTTGCCTCTCCTGGGGTATTCTCAAGCACTGATGCGCACTATAAGTGCGGGCGTAACTACGTTCTAAGTCTCACGTTATTCCTACCATGAGCGCGGGGCACATGTGAGGAAGCGGGTTTTAGTGGAGTTTAATAGGGGTACCTTTCTGAGTCTCCACACAAGCCTGCAATTGACTCTGATCTCCGCCATCTTCAGTGGATAACTCTCATTCCTTTGGTCTAATCCCAGTAAAGGACCCGGTAGTGTACGAAATCTATTTCCCCCTGCATCAAAAAAACAAAGTTGTGTGTTGTGTTGATGAGAGCTACTCCGTTGAATAGGGTGACGCACCACTAGGCGAGAGCTCATGGCTCCATCGCCGCGGGAGCTAGGTTGAACGACTAGAGACGGCAGTATAATATAAGACCATGCGCAGTTGTACTCGTGTTGTATTTGTTGCTAAATTAATTTAGTATTAAACTTAAAACTATATATATAAAAATCGTAACTGCGACGTAATAGTACGTAGAGGCTATATCCTGAACATGTTCGTAGATGCACCTTCGAAGGTTATGTCTAGAACGTTGTTTAATGATTCAATCAATCAATTTATTTATTCAATTTAATAGCTTTTATAAACAAATTTTAATATTCTAAACTATCTTAAAAATTAAACTACACTAAATAAATAAGAAACCTAAAATTAAATACTAGAACTAAATAAAAAAGAGGGTGTAATTATAAATAAAATATTGGTCCCAAACCACTGTCACTTACCGGGAACGTTCCCAAAAGGCTGGCGGCATTACCACGTTGCATAGCAATGCTTAATGCTCTTTGGTCGCCTGAGAGGTCTACTAAACGTTCTGTGGCATTATTTATTTGCCTAACAACATGATACACATTATAGATGTTAGGATATATAAGGTTTCACATATTATTTACCTATTAGGCGTCTATTGGCAGATTACATCACGTACATGCACTACTTAGTTTCAACCTTGCTAATTACGTAGCAATAAATTGGTCCATGTACGTGACGTAACATCTTTTATCATCGTAATGCTAATTTAGGGGAAAAAAAATTTTTTTTCAACGTACATTATTATTGTTAGTTAGGTTTTAAAAATTGATAAGCATCTTACTTATCTTATCCCCCTATTCCAATATCCTATTACATTTCCCTAACCCATCCCCTTTATCCCAACCTCTCTATTCCACCCTAATGGCTGATAACACGTTGGCTTCGTCCCTGAGCTTGCAATCGTCTGTAAGCGACAAAAACCATTGTCCATTAGCTGGGCCGTTGTTTGCCAGCTACCAAATTTTAAAAAAATGTGAATGTGTCCAGTTCACAGGCAGTAGAAGTGAAACAAAGTATGACAAGGGGTGGCAGGGATTATAAATTTCGTGAAGTCACATTTCATATATTATATCGTTGTAATACATTTAAGCTTTAAAACACGAAATTTGAAGTATTAAAAAAATGAAAACTTCAAAACCTTTCCAGCTCTATCTGTATGAGCATAGTATTTAATTATTAAATATAATGTATTCTATCTCATTCTCTTGCAAGCTTCGTCCTATTGATTTGTGTTTATTTAATGTCGCTTTTTCGTTTCATCGAGTTTCATATCACAGCGATTCTAAAGAAGTTTCACTTGAAAAATAAGTAGGTATATATGGTTGTATTTAATACAGACAAACAAAAAACCTTATATACTTCGCTACCAAATATCGTAAAAAAACAAGGCAAGATTGATTACATCCTAAAAAGGGAAACCCCTGGGGAAATATGAACGCAAGATTATAAGGCTTCTGTTTATCACCGAATGAGAACAAAGATTGATTTTATAAAGATTGTGCGTATGTTTAAAATTAACATTATTCAATGCCCACGACGTGAAATTCCCGCGGGATTCCCGAGCCACAAAGTACCGCAGCGTTTAAAAAGAATATAAGCTATCTTTCTAGTGAAAATTGTGTTGGAATAAGCTAATGTTCCTTCGGGATTCCCAGGATAAAAAATATCACATATTTTATTACATAAAATTTATTATCGATCAGTGAAATACGTCAGTCTTATACTACAGACTATTTAATATATGTGTATATGTATATATATATATATATATATATATATATATATATATATATATATATATATATATATATATATATATATATATATATTGTGTATTTAATTTATAAAATATGTAATTTAAGTATGTTTATTTATGATATACCTAATAATCTGCATCACCTACATCGCCAGATTAGGTTTAACAATTCCTTAAGTTAGGTTGCCTGGAAGAGATTGCTTTTAGCGATAAGACTGCCTATTGTTTCTATCATGACAATATTGTAATTTTTATATTTTTGAAATTGTGTATTTTGTGAGCAATAAAGTGTTATCTATCTATCCATCTACGCATCACAATCGGCCCAGTAGTTTTTACATGAATCCCGAACAAACAAACATAACAAGCTTGCGTACATTCCTCCAGGTTCTCTCAATAGTTATTAAAAAATAAATACTTTTAAAATTCTAACGTAAATAATGCCAAGGGTATAATATTCTCATTGCGCGTAAAATGGTTAAATTATCCGTTAAATGATCCCTGACGACTCTTGTCACGGGTTACACGCACGTCTGGCAGGTTGTATGTAAGATCTACTTTTTGGTTTAGTCCTCCAATGTGCTTTAAAAATAATATTGATCTGTATATTATAAACATGAAAGAATAATTCTAGGAATAATAATTGCTCAAATAAAAACTCCAGAAAATGTAAATTTTCAACATTGAACTACTTGATGAATTTCATGACCACCGCCAAAGATAATAAGAAACTTGAGCAATTAAGTTTTATATTTTATTAAATTATTATTTTTTACAATTATCGAGTTCATCATCAAAGAATTTTAAGATTGCAACTAACAAAAATGTTGTTTTCAACTGACTTGATGCATTATCATATAGACTCGAGCAATTGATAAAAATTAGTAAATGAATTTGCAACAATTGAAAGTAAGACTAATTTTAATTTAATTAACAAACTAATTTATTTATATACACGTAATTGTGTATTGTATCATGATTATATTGTATAGGTTTTTATATTCGTATTATTTGTATTATATATTACACATTAAATTTATATAATTATTTTCTACGCACGTCGCGGTCTCCAGTAATTGAAGGAGTACATTGATTAAAAATTTAAGATTATATATATTTTACAAATGTGTAATTTGTATGTATCCTTTGTTAGAGATTATGATAATAATAAATAAATAAGTTAATAATACGAGTACTTTATTGCATTTGCATTGCACACCAACATAAACAATTATACAGAATTTATATATTTTACAATACTTTCTAGGGGTACAAAAAGATGCCTTATCGGTTAAATCAATCTCTTCCAGGCAACCTAATTTTAAGAAAAATATTCGCGAATCTGTCGATGTAGGTGGTGTATACAATGGCTTATTAAATTATTGAAGAAAAAATACTATAAATAAAAATTAGATCAGCAAAGATTTGTTTATGTAATATAGGATCGCGTTTGACCATGATCATGCCTAATATTAGATGACGATGCGGTCGAAGATGGAGCACGTTTACCTATTGCACGAAAGTTAAAGACACCCCGATGTACTATTCGGTAGACACGGACTCTGGTAGTGCACAGCTCTGCATACGGTAGAAGGAATGTGGAGGTGGATTGTTTCATTCGCGCTGGAGCTGCTTCCACTTTGAAACGATGGCGTAGAACGTGATTGATGGATGTAGTAGGTTATATGGTACTATAATTTTAAGTAATGGGAAGAGGGTGTATGGGGGAGGGGAGAGGAATACTTACCCGTTCTGCAACACCTTTATAAAATGATTTTTGGGTGGTTACAAAAAAATAACCACGAAGATTAAGGCGGGAGCGAAGAGAAGCGAACCTATATAAAAAAAGAATATGAAATTTTAGTGATTATATTAGGTATAAATATATGTATAGGGGCCCAAATCTGATATCATTAGTGTTACAATTTGAGCCACCTGCATATTTGTAAACAAAGCACATTTATTACCCGCCGGCGTTTGAGCTAATAACATTGTAGTTTTTTTATGATTGTCTTCTTTTTTTTACTTATTTATTGGTTATTGTGAAGAGTAGCCTATTGTACTCGTTTATGGCCGTTTGCAAGCATAATTAGACAGGTGTGCAAATTACGATTTCTGGCAAATTGCGTCGACGCTTGGCGGGCAGACATATTTGCCTTTGTGCCATATAAAGCAATGACCCGATTGAGGAAGGGCAGTCAAGCGATAACCGCTAGCGAGACAAGACGTGTGTACATTCGATAATCTATATAGTGACGGACTTTGCGCGTGTTATTGAATCGCGCATTACGTTTGGACTGATTGTGTTCAGTTATATTTGTACCTGTGTTATACGTGTTTGTATAGTTGTAATAAATTCTATAGTAATTCCAATGGCTTTCTCGTGGCACGTCACTCTACTTTTATAAATATTTATGAGCAAAAATTCGCGAAATAAAATGTTTAAAATTTTTGGTACATATCAATATTCATTTCGCCATTTCTGCTAATGGTAATTGTTAAACACTTCTTTAAATTATAATTTTTTGTGGACTGTAACTGTTTTAATTATATAAGGAAACTGCACGTGCGTAATATAATGGCGATTTAATAATAATGGAGGGAAAAAAACATATAAAACAAAAGAATATCTATGTTCTAAATTTAAACATTTTCTATGTTTGGTGGCCAGTACAATGCCACACCAAATGGTTAAAAACTTTTTATTGGAGATTCCAACAGTAATAATATTTTTGTTCTACTATTATTCTGCGGCGACGACTGTCCACTTGATGGAAAGCAGTTATCATCTCCTATAGACAAATACAACACCAAAGCCGTACAGGCTTTTTGTCTGTGGACCTCCCTGCCCTTGAAAATCGGACAAGCTACATCCATTTCTAGATTCAAACACTTGATCACTGACCATTATTTCTCCATTAAATAAAAATTGTTGCAGTAAATGGAATTGTATTATTGTTCGCATTTAGGTATATGTAATTTATATTATTATAATCTATTTAATTATGTATATCTATAGTAGTTTATTATAATTTATTTTTGTTTTTTTCTTTAATTTTGTTTAATTACGATTCAATTATTTTTAATTTAGTTAAACCACCAAATATTATTTATTTTTTCTTGTAATGTCTCCTTGGACACTGAGTTGCCTGGAAGAGATCGCTATAAGCGATAAGGCCGCCCATTGTTCTAATGGAAATGTATTCATATTAAACGACTAGGTTTGTTATGGTGAACAATAAAGAGTATTCACTCATTCATTCATTCAAAGGTGTTACAAATGCGCTGCTGCTCTCTAAAGTGACTAGATTCTGGCCACTAATGTCGGAATACAACTCAAGGTTGTTTTGGCGGCATACTCTAAACTAGTGGTGTTAGCCATCCAGTCGGGCAAATACCCTACCACCTGGCTGTGGGTTGTTTTGTCGCCTCTTACGACAGGCCGCCTGGCTGCAGGAAATTGTGTTCTTTCTCCGTTCCTGCACGGATAAATTGTGAATATATTGTGTATTTAGTAGAATAAGAATTTTTGACACTATCGCAATGGAATCGTGCTTTGAATAACTTCACAACGCCAAGGTATTGAATTAGCAGAATTGGGGCCCAGAGCGCCTTGTCTTCGAACGACAAGGACGAATCAGTAGGCAAATCATAAAAACAATTAAATAATGTTACCTCTACGGAACTCGTTATAATTTGCGATTATAATAACGCTAGCTTCTGCCCACGACTTCGGCCGGGTGGAATAGTTTTAAAAAAAGTAAGTTAAAAAACCCCCCGATTTTGAAACATTCAAATTCAAATTCGAATTCAAAGTTTTTTATTCAAAATAAGTTCCACTGGAGAACACTTTTTGAAGGTCATATAAATATATAAGTTAAAATTTAATTTTTCTTTCTATTCTATGTATACCGCTTCACAACGTGTTATTGCTGTTAAGGAGAAGAAGCGGCAAGAAACTCCCCAGCAACACGTCTAGCTAAATAATGTTTTTCTTTAAGTTTCTTATTCTATTTATATCTCAAGTTGTCTTTTTTTAATAAGTTTTATACAGAAGTATGTTACAGAATTACTTTTTGAAGAATTAATGGAGTTGTAGCAAACAGTGCATACTCAATAAGACCAAGACACAATAAGAGGAAAGAAAAATATTATGAAAGTTATAATAATGATATGACGTACTAAAATGTTATGCTGCAATATATCTCCATAAATCCCTTACAAGCTTGGCAAGATAACATTATACAAAATATAGTATAAGATGTTAGAGTGAGCTGCTATGTAAATGAATTTTTGTCATTTAAGTATTCTTCAATAGTGTAGTATCCCTTTTTTAGCAAGATACTTTTTAATTTGGTTTTGAATTTAGTGAAAGGCAGATCTAACATTTCACTCGGAATCTTATTGAAGAAGCGTATACCAACCCCCAAAAAGAGGACAGTACTTTTTGTAATCTAAAAGATGGCAATATCAGTCTATTACAATGCCTGGTGTTGAAATTGTGAATATCCTTATACTGCTTGTAGGCACTCAAATTATTACGAATATAAATTATATTATTAAAGATATATTGGCAGGCGACCGTCATAATATTGATTTCCTTAAAGCATTCTCTAAGAGACTCCCGAGGGCCGAGGTTGTAAATTGATCTTACGGCTCTTTTTTGTAAAACAAATATGGTCTCTAAGTCAACAGCGTTGCCCCAAAGTAAAATACCATAGGACATGACACTATGAAAATAACTAAAATAAACTAGTTTAGCAGTCTCTTCGTCAGTGAACTGCCTAACTCTTCTGACCGCATATGCCGCAGAACTAAGTATTCCTGAGAGACTAGATACATGAGCGCCCCATTCTTCATTGACTCTCCGCTCCTTTTGGTTTTAGCGTGATAATATATAGCCTATAGCCTTTCTCGATAAATTGGCTATCTAGCACTGAAAGAATTTTTCAAATCAGATCAGTAGTTCCTGAGATTAGCGCGTTCAAACAAACAAACTCTTCAGCTTTATATATTAGTACTAACTGTACCCGCGACGTCGTCCGCGTAGAATTTGTTTTCATAACCCCCCCATTTTGAAACATTCTTCATTGGTGCTCCGCTCCTATTGGTCTTAGCGTGATGATATACAGCCTATAGCCTTCCTCGATAACTGGTCTATCTAACTCTGAAATAATTTATCAAATCAAACCCGTAGTACCCGAGATTAGCGTGTTCAATCAAACAAACAAACAAACTCTTCAGCTTTATATATTAGTATAAGTGTGTCAACTCAAAATCCTACTGAAACTTCCAGAACTCCCAGGTCAAACCAAGTTACAAAACAAGATGTGAACAAAAACAAATATTTAATTAATTGCAACAAAACAATGTAACTTTTAAACAAGGGAGACCAAACAAAATGTTTTAACAGAAACAGTAATTTCTAATTAACAAAAGGGGTTGGCAAACAAATGTCACGTTGCCAGGTTTCCGGGCGGAGTTGCCAGCGCCGTTAAAAAATCAGGATTAGGCGGAAATTATTTTTACTTCGTTAAACCTTCTAAATCATATATTAAAAATGACACCACAGGTTATTTGTATTAACAGTTACTTTTTTACTTGTTGAACTTCATTTCTAGTATGTTTCTTTTATGTTTCAACTAATAATTACATTGGTATATTTTTAAATAAGTACTTAACTTTTGATTCTGACAAATTCATGTTTTGCTATCCATCCAGCCCATTCTGAATCTATGCCGTGTGATGGCAGGAAAGGGAGTTCATTAATTTTAGCTTAAAAATATGAATAATGAAGTCAATAATTTTATAAAATAAACTTAACTTAGTCTTAGACCTTAATAGAAAGATGGAGTCGTTGACTCTCAAAGTGAAGCCGGCTAAAGGATTCTGATCTTAAAATAGGATGCCGATCACGTCACAGTGCGTTACGTGAACTCAGTATTAAATCGAATTAAATTAATCGGATGAAGACGGCAGAGTTTCCGCTTAGTTACTCGTTAGGGTTTATTTTAGTAAGGCAAAGAGACAAATAGTCATATTAATTAAGTACATAAATAAAAGCATTGCTAATTATAAGCCTTAAGATCCTTATACTTTATGAATGCAGACCGGCGACATTCATTTTTAATAATTAGGCTGTCATGTTAGTGTTATAAGTCGTGGTAGCGTAATGGCTAGCGCACGCGTCCCAAACTCAAAGGGCGCGGGTTCAATCCTGACCGGAACGCATGTACCACTTAGTCAGTTTTCTGATCTAATGTGCATATAATTACAATTACCATGTGCTAACAACGGTGAAGGAAACCAACGTGATATAACCATCACATCGAGATAACCGATGTGTCAAACCTGCCAAGCCGCCTTGGACAAGCGTGGCGGGTATACTATCCGTTCCCCCTATAATGGGGGCCCAGCAGTGGGACATTCATAGGCTGATATTATATGTTAGTAAAAGTTAAATTACTTTTTAGTAACGTTTATATATTTTCAGTACTAATAACTAAGTACGACTTAACTCAGAATAATGGAAATGAAAAAAGTAGAGATAATAAAAGTGAAAATTCATTAAAAAAACGGTGTATCGAAATGGAGTTTAAAAGTATTGGGCTGGCAACACAAGCTGGATATAAATAGACGCACTTCTGGCGTAATCTGCAAAATTAAGGATCAACGACATGTACGTGATGTTACCATAATGAATAAACAATCAGGAAACTTTTTATACTTCCTACCGTCAAAACTTTGTTAAATCTAATGGAATATGTCAAAAAGAGGTAGAAAGTAATTAAAATTAAAAGAGTTTTATAACAGACCCGCAAAAAGTTGTCAAAACTTTGTACGATAAGGGGCCGAGGGAGCGAAAAGAGCAAGCGTGATTGGATGACGAGCGAACGTTTGTGTGATGCGGAGTTTGATTATGTACTTTTCCGTCTTACATACATAACATAAAAGAAAGCATTATGAAATAAAATCCCAATAAAAGTATTGGTATTTTATTTCATAATGCTGATTTCATAATGAGTTGTCTCGAGTATTATTTCCACTTGTCTCGCCAGATGTCACTGTTTCTTATAATTTTATATTCGTATATAAAATCTATACATACATATAATAAAACTGTAGAGGTCGAATTTCTGTACAATTTAAAAAAAATGCTAAAAACCGAGTCAGGGGGATGTAAGAAGTGAAATAGAACTAATTTAGATTTTATTCAATTTTTTTTCTCTGTTTGTACCGGCTAATCTCCGAAACGACTGGACCGATTTAAATGAAATTTTGTATGGTGGTAGCTTATATCCCTGGTGACATATTTGATCTCGGAAAATTAAAGATTTCCCGTGGGATAGTTAAAAAACCGCACCACGCGGTCGAAGTCGCGGGCATCAGCTAGTATATAAATAAAAAAACGCCTCTATTGCTGAAAAAACCGTTACATATAAATTAGTTTAATTAATCCACTATTATCCAATTTTGCCTCCTCAGCTTGTCCTTCAACAAAGGTCTCCCTCAAGGTATTTGATACCCATTTCTCTCTGTCTTTACAGGTTCTAGAACACAATGTCCCTACTGTGTGTTTCAAATTGTCCTCCCATCTCTTATATTGTCGTCCTCTTCGCCTTTTTCTTTTGGGTACCACTCCGTTATCTTACGTTTTCATTAATTTTATATACATGGCAACCCTCAAATCGTATTTATTTGGCTCTAATATTCTGTTAAACTATATATAAAAACTAATATTAAATGAGAAAATCATTAAGACCGCTATCACTAGGGAACATTCCCAAAAGACTGGACGCATTCCCTAGTTGGTTGGCAACGCTAATGCATTGTCCACGGAAAAACTGGTAAAACCTATCTGCCATCATATAACCGCGCCATCTGCCCTGATACCTTTCCAATATCCCTTTTAGGTCCTGGTAGAAGCAGTCTCCTCGTTCCGCACTAACAATTCTAAGATTATCAGAAAATCTAATCCAGTTGAATGTAGAAAAGCGTAACTTTATATTCATATTCACTCTAGAAATCTTAAAAACTGGAGCTAATTTAGTAATTTTATGAATATACTAGGATTTGCCCGTGACTTCGTCCACGTTGCTTGGGTAGTAAAGATCACAGTTGTTTAAATAATGTTTAAACATAAAAGTCATTTCTAGCAGGACAATGGGTTATTAACAATGAGAATACATAAATCCTGGAAATTCTCATAAAACAACTGTTCTTTTACAATTTTTTTACAGGTACAGAAAGTAAGTCATAAAATCATTTAGTAACTTGAGAAAACCGCTTTAAAATCGCTACTACTAATCTACTCTAAACACCGCGGGATTACCAGGATATAAAGTACTGCAAATTTTAAGTCCGGGGTATTGCTAGCGAATATTGATAACTGCATCGAAATCGGCCTAGTAGTTTTTATGTAAATCCTGAACAAACAGACAAATATAAATTTTACAATACTATAGATTCGCAAACTGTGTGTATACTTGAATATATAGAAAGCTGCAGAGATATTCAAAGCAACAATAAAGTTTGAAACGAAGTTCCTTATCGCACTTTACTCGGCGCATGGGAGTTAGAGAAAATAAGTGTATCCGAAACGAAAAATGCTGACCGCTGTACAGTTATTGTAAAGTTTTGAACTTTAATGCAATGAAAAATGACATCTAAAAAAAACAATATCCATGATGTCCTTCGATGATATTCGACGGTCTTTGATGGTCTTCGAAACAACCAGGTGTCCCAAAAACACCTCATGAGTTTTTTTTTGTTAACCTGTATAAATTCTAATATTAATATGAATAAATCATGTAATTGAATGTTAAACAATGAACATACATTTTAACTAAGATCATAAATTAAAAAATTCAGGTAGGTGTATTTTATGTATCTCACCACCTACGGAACAGTTGAGCCGATTTTAACGAAAAACAGCACTAAAATGCTTTTTGTGAGCGGCGCTTATTTCGACTTTGACATTTTAATTTTGTCGTAAAATGTATGACAGGAAACGTTAAAAATAAAACATAACGTTTTGGGATAAGTTAATTTTATGATCAATTTAACTTCTTAACTCCGACGCATCTGCAGGTTAAACGAGCTAAGAGCCGAGCCTATCCAATCGTTTTTATGTTAAACAATATAATATATTTTGGTTAAAATAAGAGCTTTTAGAAGTATATGCCTCACATATAACATTATGTTGGTTACGCAATAATGTATGTGCTAGTTTAATATACTTTAGACTGTAATGTGCTGTCCATGTATATCATTTTTATTTATATCTTTTTCCTCTTTCTTTGTTGCATAATAATTACAGATAATTTAAAAATTTCCTTTGAGTCAGGTTGCCTGGAAGAGATCGCTTTTAGCGATAAGGCCGCCTTTTGTTTTACCAAGTAACTATTGTCTTGGTGTACATTTTTGTAATTTTTGTTTTGGTGAACGATAAAGTGTTGTCTATCTGTCTATCTATATAGGTTAATTTATATAAATAAAATTGTTTTTTTAGATGGTTTAGATTTACAATTGAAACCGGTAGGCGGTGCTGAGTTCAAGTTCCAGGATCCTCCTAATGTCCCGGACCGATTTTGTTTTTGTGTGTTTTAGTGGGTCCCCAAATGTTTTAGATTCACAATTGGAACCGGTAGGAGACACTAGAATCGGGTCTTAGATTTTTTTTCAGGGCAGGACAACATGTGCCATGACCGTTATTTATATGATAAGGAACAATATGATAAGGGAACATTCTGGATTCAAAGGAGATGTAAAAAAAGAGTAATAAAGAACCGTTAAGGTAGTTTGGGTATGTAAAAAGAATTGATGAAAGTAGAATCACAAAACAAGTAGAATAGAACAATAATTTATTGCTAGAAATGTATGGGTGTATTTCATAATACACACTTTCATGCTCAAACTCACCCATATATCACAGACACACACACACACACACATATATATATATATATATACAAGGTGGAATTTTTTAATGCCACCTGGAGGGAAAGTACTCTAAATAATAGAGATGGCAAATATTACTCCAAAGAAACATTTCTTTATTATTGAAAAGAAATAAAACTGCTATGATAGATTTTTAAAAATTCTCTTGCTTCGCCCGGGAATCGAACCGACTAAAATCTGTAAAAATTACACCCTGTAATTTTATTACATCGACCGTCAGGGTCAATCACAAGGATGAAATCTCTCTAACATACTTTGTAAATTTAATGAAAACCTTGAAGTCTTCAATTATTTTAGTTATTCACTAAAAATGGTAAACTGACTCATTAGTTGCTCGGCACGGGCTCCATTTTCTTGGGTACACAAATTTATTCTCTTAACAAATTCATTTCTAGTAACCTTTAATAACGTGTTGTGGTGAATATTATAAATCGTATTCTGAACTTTGTCTCTCAACTCGTTTTCACTCGCATATAAGATTTCATGTCATTTTAATTGATGAATAACGTCAATGATAAATTATTAATTACTAATATAAGTAAACAGAAACAGATGGATCTTTGAGTAAAAGTGCTTTAACTTGACCCATTGAATTTATAAGTACAGATTTCATGGCTCTCCTTTAATTAAATTTACCAAGTATGTTAGAGAGATTTTATCCTTGTGATTGATCCTTACAATCGATGCAATAAAATTACAAGGTGTAATTTTTACAGATTTTAGTCGATTCAATTCCCGGGTGAAGCAAGAGAATTTTCGAAAATCTTTGAATGCAGTTTTATTTGTTTTCAAAAATAAAGAAATGTTTCTTTGGAGTAAAATTTGCTATCTCTATTATTTAGAGTACTTTCCCTCCGGGTGGCATTAGAAAATTCCACCATGTATATATATATGATTTATGATAGATTATTCACATACACACAATTATGTAATTAATATATGTAGGTCTATAAATATCAAATATGAAGTTTGCAGTTTTTTGGACTTACAAATGTGAGGTGGCAACATAGGTATTTTGTTGAAATTACCTCAATACATTTTACCTTATTAGGCGTGAAATTTTCAGATCTTATAACTAAAATTAACTTGAAACTGTTTTACAATAATAATTTAAAAAAATTATGTAATTTATCTATTTATTAAAGATCTTCAACAGTTTTTTTTTACATTTGATCAGTTAATGAGCTTATGACTAAGGTTTACAATGTAATGTAAAACTAATTATAGGTGAACATAGCTTGCAATATAATTTCTTCACAATTATTTAATTAAACTCTAATAATACAAACAACAAAAAAATGTAAGATATTGTAATTAGGCTGTGTGTCTGTCTAAATAATAATATTAAATGTCAAGCAAAGCATTAATTAAATAAGTATATATTAATAATAGCATTACATTATCAAAAATTTCTTTACATGTCTCTTAAATAATATGAATTTTTGCTTTTTTGTGCTGTCAGGTAATTTATTGCATATTACTCGTACCATATATATTGTTACGAGCTACAGGACTCGAATTAAAAATGCCATTGGAACTACTATAGAATTTATTAGAACTGTACAAACACGTATAAAACAAATTCAAATAAAACTGGATGCAACCAGTTCACCCTACACGATTCAATGCAATTCGATACGCGCAAAATCCGTCGTCTATATCGCTAATCGAGAGTACTACAAACGTCTTACTCGTATCGTAGTCATCGCTTGACTGTCTCACCCCTCCCTTAGGGCATTGTTTTATACTAACTATACAGTACAAACAAAAATCGGCCGCGCGCACTGAGTTTCCGAGAAATAGTAATTTGCACACCTGGTTATCTATTCCTGCGAACGGCTAACAAAGTCGAAAACAATAACAATAGACTATTGTCTAATTGCGAATATTAAATACTAAGTAATAAAAAGAACTCCGAATGCGGGAGGGGCAATAAACAAGATGCGCAGCATTTCTTTGTCGGTATGTAACAATAGGTATGCAAATGGCCCAACTTGTAACACTATTAAACTTTTTTGCATTAGTGTTGTTTTGCTACTATGAATGCAAAGCCTGTCATTATCGCGTCGATTGTGTTTTATAATCTGACCTATGGTTGGGAAAAAATGATGATTATTTCTAACAAATAAAGTATATCACAAGTAGAGTTAGTGCCGGTAGATCATTACGTATGGCGTATGATCAAATATCAGAAGTGTTAAAGAAAGGTCAGGAAACAAGCGTCTCAAAGAAACATGCATGTTTGGAGAGGTTAATGAATTTGGATGAAGCGAAACTTGTTTGTCAGGGTCGTCGGAAGTGGAGATTCATCGTTTCTACTTACGTTAATAGAAAAGAGATGTCGTGACATGTATGTACATATGTACATGGGGCAAACACAAAAACGAAAGATAGTTTTCAAGTTACATAAATTCCATATGTATATTATTTGTTCATGTATTTTTTTATTATATAAGATTGTGTTATGGGTATGTTAGATTTGACAGTCTTTTGTATTTAACAAATAAAATATTTTTATTACATACATATTATCACGCCTGTTTCCCATTGGGATAAGTAGAGACGATGGATTTCCACCTGCTACGATCCTGACAAACACTTTTTGCTTCATCAACTTTCATTAATCTTTTCATACATACACGCTTATTTAAACTACTTTTTATCTGATCTTTCTTCAAAATATCTTCAATTTGATGATGGTGAGTACGTCTCGGTCTACCGGCACCGACACTACCAGTCACATTGCTGTCATATACTTGTTTTGTGATTCTGCTTTCATTCATTCTCTCTACATGCCCAAACCACCTTAACATTCCTTTTTCAACTCTTGTCACTACATCTTCTTTCAATCCACAACACTCCCTTATCACACTGTTTCTTATCATATCACTTACATTAACCTTACATATACTTCTCAAAGCTCTTATTTCAACTGCATTTATCCTACTTTCATGTTTCTTCTGCCATACCCAACTTTCACTGCCGTACATTAGCGTTGGTACTAATACCCCTTGATGGACAGCCAAACGTGCCTTTACAGACACTTTTCAGCTGTTAATAAAAGAGTTCAGCGCTCCATTCACCTTATTACCTGCCTATACTCTGCTTTCAATATCACATTCATGCTTTCCGCTCTCATTTAAACCAAAATGTCTCTTAATGTAGACTGTTCGGATACTGAATACCTCAGTTTGGTAGACGTTGAAAAATAATACGCTACGCTCGATGCGTAAAGCGATTTCAACTATTCAGCCAACTGCTCAAGATCCTTGCGGGAACTATAGGTATACTAAATTATTTTATTTTGTTGAGGATTGTTAATACATTCAAATAATACTTTGAATCTATTAAAAGTTGACCCGTTCGGTCCTGACGACATGAGCCCCAGCAAAGATCTATCAAAAAGACTTATTAATTCTTCAGGTGATCAGAGGACTGGTTCCTACCTCGGATAACGATCAACATGGCGATCCAGCAGGGAAATGTAGCAAGCCTTCTGGGAATCTTACCTATTGACTTCGATGACCTAGGCTCAGTATTCTATTTATAGTCTAAAGGTTTTTTTTTTTATTGCAAAGTTGGCAAACAGGCATACAGCACAGCTCATGGAAAGTGGTTACCGAATCCTATAGGCGCTTGTACACTAATAATGAAATCAATGTATTGCCAGTCTTGAGGATGGTATAGGAGAATGAGATAAAGGGATCAGAAAGGAGGAATGGGGCAGGAGGGATATGGAATTTGAATGGGGGATATTATGATAATATTTTTTTATTATATTACTATTATTATAAGTAGAATACAATATAGGTTGGGGAAAAAGTTTCTTCGCATTTTATATAAAAATTCAAAAGGTTTTTTTATGAAGTTTATTTACATTTGACTAAAGTATGTAGGTGCCATTTTGTTGGATAACTTTTTGCCATCTTGTAGGTAGGGATGTGATCCCATTGCTATAAAAATTTTGGGGCTTCTGATCAAAAAACTGCAACAAGTGGTTTTGGCAGTCCTCTCGTGATGTCAACCTGACACTGCCTAAGGAATTCTGCAGAGACCGAAACAGGTGAAAATCTGAAGGTGCAAGGCCAGTACTATACGGCGGATGCATTAACACCTCCCAGCCAAACTCTCGTAAATTTTGCTGAGTGGCTAAAGATGTGTGAGGTCTAGCGTTATCATGGTGAAAAATCACACCCCTTCTGTTGATTAATTCCGGCCGTTTTCTCTCAACTTTTTGCTTTAATCTCATTAGTTGTTCGCAGTACAGTTCAGAATCGATGGTCCTGCCTGGCGGTAACATCTCATAATGAATAATGCCCACAGCATCATCTTATTGCGAGGTAACCCGGGTTTCGCCACAGTCCGTGAAGTCTGACCGGCCTTCGACCACGATCTTTTTCGCACGTTCTTGTCCTACGTGATCCACTTTTCATCACCAGTTATCAGCTTCTTCAAAAATGGTTCGGTTTCATTACGTCGTAATAAAGAATCACAAATGAGTACACAGTTCATTAGGTTTCTTTCAGTGAGCTCATAAGGCACCTAAATATGGAGCTTTTTTGTGTACCCAGCTTTTTTCAAATTCGCCAAAACTGTTTTGTGGTCAATTCCCAGTTCTCCAGCTACATCGTAACTACTAATATGCCGATCTTGCTCCACTGTTTCAAAAATGGCATCAATTTTGTTCGTAACAGGGCGACCAGAGCGACGTGCATCTTTGATATCAAAATTTCCGGATTGAAAACGCTTAAACCAAATTTGCGCTACTCTCACAGATACTGTATTAGGTCCATAAACGTCACACAATTTTTTTCACGGCTTGTGTTGCATTTTTAACTTTTTTAGTAAAGTTTTAAAATGTAGCGAATTTCTTCACTAGATTCACTCATTTTAACAATAAGAAAAACAAATGAAAATCCCAAATTTTCCTAATATCAATTTGAAATTGCTTTCTTTAAAATTAAAACTTTTTAATTATACCAAAACCAGCCAGATACAAATGGTATAGCCAAAGAGATCTTATTATAAGTTCATACATACTATATGCGAAGTAACTTTTTCCCAACCTTTTATATTAAGTTTCCTTATTTGTGCTAGTTTATAAGTTACTTTATATTGTCTCTACACTGATTTTATAACATAAAATCAGTGTAGAGACACTTGTTGTTGTTGTATTAGACATTTGTTGTTAATTATTATAGGAATAATTTCTATATAAAGCACCTTCTCTGTCTTTTCTTTAAAATTTTCACAATTATTTGGGGTCGGCACAATATTTCTTTTCCTTCCATACTCCTCTATTCTGACAAATATTCTCTGTCATACCACAAATCCTTCACAAAATCCATCTATCTCTTTTTTGGTCTACGTTTACATTTGTACCCATCAATCTTGCAGTTTAACATTATTTTTGTCACGTGATTTTATCCCTCCTCATTGAATGCCTATACCACCTTCATCTTCTTCCTCTCAATTTTCAATCACGGGTGCAACTTTCAAAAATCTCCTTATGTACTCATTTCTCATCTTATCCATTCTTATAACACCACACTATACGCTATACGTATAAAGCACCTTATACTTTGAAATTATGTATTACTAGCTGACTCGTGCCCACTTCGCTGGGCATCAGAAAAAAATTAAAAAATACTTATTATTAATCACAATCAAATATACCCACCCTATGTCACTCAGGAATAATGTAGCTTTCGACTGGTGAAATAATTTTCAAAATCGGTTTAGTAGATCCAGAGATTACCTACAACGTCAAAAACTCACAAACTTTATCTCTCAATTTTTTATTGAGTTTAATTACCTACCAAGCGAATTCAAAATAGTTATAATAGTAGTCCAGTACTGCCCATACTCCAGTGACACCTACATCGCATAAGCCTATCTAGCCGATTAGGATGCGCGGCGACCATGCAATTTTTCTCTAATACTTACATTTTTAAACTCGTGATATCTTTCGAATGGAATGTCCGAATTGAATAATTCAAAAAATTATATAAAGTTATTGAAGCAGTCTTGAATATGAAGTAATTTATTTTGATAAGGATGAATACCAAGATACAAATAAAGAGCCTTTTCTAGCGGCAGCATTTTAATTATTTTTTTAAAATAAAGAACACTTATTGTGGCATAACTATAATAGTAATAGTCAGATATATGCAGTCGCGACACTTTTTGTAAATAACGATGTGTTCTGCAAAGTTGTAGTACATTATTTTAATCTATCGGCAATAGTTTTTGCAGCGCACGCGATTTAAGGTAATTTTTTTACACCTTGGGTTACATTATTGGGGTTTTAGTAAGGTCCCTAATTTTTTTGAAAATATAATATAGCCTATGTCAACCGGGGTTAGTTTAGCTTGCCAACAGTGATTTTTTTAAATCAGTTCAGTAGTTTCGGCGATTACCCCCTGCAACGTCACAAACTCACAAACTTTACCTCTTTATGATATTAAGTATAAATAAACTTAAATGTCCCAAATAAAATATGACATCAATGAATCATAAAAGTTTTTTTATCGATAGTCGCATGTCCGATTACTCGCTGAAAATCGATTAAATATAATCGTTATCACGGAATGCATGGACGTTGTGTTTGCATATTGACACTCGTCCGGCGAGTTTTTTCATTTTAGGGTTCCGCAACAAGGCTGAGTTTATATATAATGTGGGTCGTCAGGACCTAATCCTAAACTATGCTAAATAGCGAAAAGCTCTCATAGAAGTATCTAAAGGCATTGAAAATATTATTTTTATCAGTGTTTTAACTGCATAATATTTTCATTAGTATACATACATACCGATATGACACGCGGAGGAGTTGCTAATCATACGCGAATGCTGTGGGGATGTTACGGGTACGATACGCTCTTGATACGTTAGTAGACCGTATCGTGTTTTTACCATGCCTGATAAGTTCATAGCACGTTCAATGATCGTCGACGATCGTATTCGTGCAGAAACGGAGAAAGAATAAAATTTTCTGCGGTCGCATGGCCTGTCGTCAGAGGCGATATAACAACCCACAGCCAGGTCTAGAGTATGCAATGCCATAACAACCCTGAGTTGTGTTCCGGTATTAGTAGTCAGGTTTCAATCTCCGTTAAGAGAGCAGCAGCGCATTTGTAAGCAGCTTTGGTATTACAAATGTCCATAGGCGATGGTAACCGCTATCCATCAGGTGGGCCGTCTGCCTATCTGCTGATCTTATGCAATAAAACAATGATACGGTATAGTAAGCAGAGAATTTAAACCTACCATCGTCATGGGTCATAGGAGTTTTCGGAGTTCTACACTGAGTCAATACGGACCAACTATTTTTAGATAACTGCATTCTTCTTATAACTTAAGTAACGTTAATAGTGTAATGGTGTTTAAGCTAAACACATTCCTTTTCATATAATAATCAACTACAAACGTTAAAGGAAATATCTAGAGTAGGATACTTAGAAATAATTGAACGATTTCAATAAATTGACTTCAAACGCACAAATTATTTGAAATGCAAATAATATTGTATGGAACCCTTAATGTACGGTTCAACACACAGCCGACCGCTGTTTTTATGTTTTTTAAATCTTGATAAACTGGTTTGGCAAAGGCTTTACGTTTTACCTTTCATGGGTGGCGTGCTGATAATTTGAGAGGGTAAAAAAATAATTTTATGCTTTCGAAACGGTGTTGAGATAAGGCATGGCTGAGTGCGACCGTGTTTGAATTTTGAACTTTGATGGCTACATATATTTTTTAACAGCTAGGAGTTCTAACGTTGTAGGGCCATGCTGCAATCAGCATCTTATTAACAGATCTTAGGCCCGGCTTGATCCATGTAACACCATGCTCTCAAAGAATAACGGTGTGAAACGATTAGCCTTGAGCTAATCGTCTTTCGTGCGATGAGTGAGAATTCCGTTATCCGTGCAGGAACGAAAAAAGAATACTAATTTCTGCGGACGGGTGGCCTGTCGTAAGAGGAAACAAAACAACCCGCAGCCAGGTGGTAGGGCATTTGCCTGACGGATGGCTGCCACGGCTGGTCTAGAGTATGCTGCCATAAAAACCTTGAGTTGTATTCCGGCATCAGTGGCCAGATTCTAGTTTCTTCTTCGAAGTCGGCAGCACCTCTGGTGTTGCTAATGTCTAAAGGCGACGGTAACCACTTTCCATCCCACTTGGGCCGTCAGCCTGTCTGCTGTGCTTCACCAATAAAAAAGTAACAATGGCTCGCTTCCCTCTCCCCCTATCCCATCTTCCACCCATCCCTATCCCATCTTCTCTGTCCTATTTCTCCTGTCTGATCCCCCTATGTTATCCATCTATCCTATTCTCTAACGCCTCTAAATGCAAACGACTATAGGCGACAGTGATCACTTTCGATAAGCTGGTTCGTCTGTGTTATTGACAGATACGCAATAAAAAAAACTACGAACACGCCTACTATTAGACGATGATACGGTCAGAGATGAAGGACGCTTACCTAGAAAATAAATATTCAGACGGGACTTGAAGACACTTGGATTGTACTTTTCGGGAAACATAGACTCTAATAGTGCATTCTACAGTTCTGCCGTGCGTAGAAGGAACATGGAGCTGAAACGTTTCGTTCGCACTGGTGGTATTCCACTGTTTTCTTTTATTTTTTTATTGCAGAGTTCGGCAGACAGGCAGACGGCCCACCTGGTGGAAAGCAATTAACATCGTCTATAGACATTTGTTACATTTGCGGCATTCTCTAGATCACAGGTGGTAGCCATCCAGACGAGTAAACACCTGGCTGTGGGTTGTTTTGTCGCCTCTTACCACAGGCCGCCCGGCCACAGGAAGTTGTATTCTTTCTCCGTTCCTGCACGGATAAAACTAAATAAATAAACTGTGAAACGATGAACCAGAGAGCTTTGTCGCCCGAAGATGGAATGAGGTAGGACGAATCAGGTCAAACACTTCAACCGCACACTCTCCGATATAAATTCTATGGAATACCGGTAGAGTGCTAACCCGGCGTCGAAGCTCTAGGCTTTGAAACCTTGTAGTGACAAACTGGTTGCTATCAAATAAGTTCTTAGCACTTCTCTGAATTGACTCCAAAGGTCTTATAAAAATAGTGAAATATTTTTGAATTAAAACTTCTTTAAAATCATTGTGATTTGAATGTCGATGAAACAAAAAAGCTACACTAATATAGAATATATTAGATTTTAGTCGGTTCGATTCCCGGGTGAAGCAAGAGAGTATTCGAAAATCTTTGAATGCACTTTTATTTCTTTTCAAAAATAAAGGAATGGTTCTTTGGAGTAAAATTTGCTATCTCTATTATTTAAAGTACAAAAATTCCACCCTGTATATATTATAGGTTTTTAGGAACTTGTACCCCTTTTTTAAATTCGGATTCGAAATTTTTATTCAAACTATGTTCCAGTGGAAAACATTTTTTGAGGGTTCTACAAATGATCGAATCTGTTCTTCTATACTTAATATTATAAAGAGGAAAGATTTGTACTTTTGTACGTTTGTAACTACTAGGTACTAAGGTATATTGGTATATACCATAGTACCCCTTTAAAAACTTTCATCTGAATTAGGCAATAGACACAATACGCCCTAAACCATCCAATTCAACTTTGACACATGACGGCTTCCCGGGACTTAGTAGGAATCCCACTTTATTGTACTTTAACTACTTCACTTTAGTGTAACCAACAAAAGCCTAGGTCGTAATTCTCTGTCAAATTTTGTGGGTATAACGGGCCGCGTACCATTTCGTTTTAAAAATGGAATACAGACTCTATGAAATTTAAATAATCTTGTCTTTGTTTACCATTATAGTCAATAATGTGTGTATTAAAACATTACTATTACTTTATATACTTCTTTTTTATTTTAAAGTATATAGTATTTCATTTTCATCTTTAATTCTTTTGTAAGGTATATCTTTGTCTTATACTTGCCACTTCAAAATTTTATATATATACTTTTTGTTCTAGTTATATTGCAAAACCCACATGTTAAACAATTTTTCTCTAATCCATCCTAAGGTTGTCTGGAAGAAATTGCTTTTAGTGATAAGACCGCCTATTGTCTTCTGTACTTAAACTTCTTGAATTGTATCTCAATGCTATGCAATAAAATATATTCTATTCTTTTTTTATTCTTCCTAAAGGTTAGCCATAACTTGGCCATGTCGATTTAATAATTAACACTCAACATATATTTGAATTAGGTGGCCTGTGCACGATATTTTTTTTTGCAGAGTGTGATAAGGGCTCTGCCTAAATTCTGTTGCACCAGCCTATCTTATACTAATATATAAAGTTGAAAAGTTTGTTTATTTGAACGCGCTAATCTCAGGAACTACTGGTCTGATTTGAAAAATTCTTTCAGTGTTAGATAACTCATTTATTGAGGAAAGTCATTGGCTATATATCATCACGTTAAGATCAACAGGAGTGGAGCACAAATGAAGAATGTTTCAAAATCAGGGATTTTGAAAACAAATTCCACGCGGTTGACGTCGCGGGCACAGCTAGTATAAAATAAATTTATACCTTCATCTTTGATTTGTAGAGGAATTATGGTAGTTGTATATACCTATATATAAAACTATTATATATATATATATATATATATATATATATATATATATATATATATATATATATATATATATATATATATATATATATATATATATATAATAGTTTTATATATAGGTATACATACAAAATTTATTATATATATGCTTGATATATAATCTCTATTACAATTAGTTTATTAACGACTAGCAGTCTCGGCAGACGTTGTACTGCCTTGAAAAAAATACAATCTAGAAGCACCACCTACCGGGTCTAATTGTGAATCTAAACCATCCCGGGACCCACTCAAACACACATAAAATTTCATCAAAATCGTAAAACTGGATTGGTGGGTTACATTATTGAAGTTTTAGTAGGGATCCTTAATTTTTATGTAGCCTCTATTACTCGGGGATAATGTAGCATTCGAATGGTGAAAGAATTATTGAAATTGGTCCAGTAATTTGAGTTCATTCGTTACAAACATACAAAAGTACAAATCTTTCCTCTTTATAATATTGTTACGAGCTACAGGACTCGAATTAAAAATGCCGTTGGAACTACTATAGAATTTATTAGAACTGTACAAACACGTATAAAACAAATACAAACAAAACTGGATGCAACCAGTTCACACTGCACGATTCCATACAATTCGACATGCGTAAAGTCCGTCGTCTATATCGCTAATCGAGAGTACTCGAAAACGTCTTACTCGTTTCGTAGTGTTCGCTTGACTGCCCACCCCTCCATTCGGGCATTATCTTATACCCACTACACAGTACAAAGAAATTGGCCGCGCACTGAGTTTCCGAGAAATAGTAATTTTCACACCTGCGAACGGCCACAAAGTCGAAAACAATAACAATAAGGATTAGTTCGACGCTAATTATGGTTATAAAACAAGTAGAAAAACAATAGCATGATTTTCATAATTACAAATTCAAAACACAAATTAATTCCTAATCCGGGAAAACAATAAACTGCGCTTACAACAGCTGTGCGCTTATCTTTGACAATATTGTATAGATTGTACAATGATCGTATCAATGTTATTTTTCTATTCCTCGGGAACAGTTCTTTTTTTCTGGATAAAAGGTACCCAATGTCGTTTTGTCTATCTCTAACCAACTGTATACACAGTTTCATAATTGGTTGAGTAATTTAGGCGTGAAAGCGTAACAAGCAAACTCACATTCATATTTATAAAAATATAATAAATAATAATAAATCGGCAGACAAACACACACACTGTATATCCCCAAATTAAGCAAGTTACGCTTGTGTTATGGGTAATATACAACGGACCATTCTGGGGCCGATCCCAGACACCCAGACCATAGTAAATAACGGAGAAAATACGTTTCCGAAATTTACTATACCAGGAATCGAACCCGGAGCCTCTGCTTTGTAGTGAGGTAAGCCGACAAAGGCTTAGACCGCTCAACCACAGAGGCCGTCAAATAATATAAAATAATACTAGTGCACGAATAATAATATTATCAGTCATTTTATTAATAATTATTCATATTTCATGTAATTTTTTTACATGAAATATGAATAATACTTAATAAAACGACGCTGTAACGGTTTCAAGCGCGGTGGTTTGATTTCTATTCGGACGTTTCGGCCACTTTTCAGTAACCGTGAATCTCGTGGCCGAGCCTAATATGATAGGAGAAATAAAGGCCCACTATCTCTGCTGGCTCGGTCACGTAGAGCGGTGGGAGAGAATCGCAGCGTGAGGAAAGCATATTTGGGACGGCCGGTAGGTCGGCGTCCGGTGCCCGCCATCCCAAATGTCGCTGGAAAAACAGAGTGGAGGCTGAGCTGTCGGAGCTACGAGCCCATAATTGGCAAGAAACTGTGCAGGACAGGGAGAAATGACATGTTCTCGTTTCGGATCTCAAGACCCACTTTGGGTTGCTGAGCCAACGGAGTAAGTCAGTGATCGCGGAAGATAAAGGTGTAAAAATATTGGAATGAAAATAAAATAGCGCGCTTAAATCCGTTAAAATGTAGTTTTATTATGTCTACTAATAGCTAAAACTCAGAAATATAGTATAAATAATATTGTCTCTATATAGTGGAATTACGTTCTGTTTTCTAAAACGTACTCTCATTATCGTCCAACACTTATGTGTCATAGACAATAAGGGCCCTTGATTGAAACTGGTAGCGAAACAAATAGTGTTGAAAAACATTACAATACATGACCTGCATTTACTTCTAAAATGTGTATCTTTAATTTAGCGATATAAAGTAGAAAATAGTTTACATTTTAAATTTACATACGATGTTTTGGAATTCAATGTTCGTTTGACAGCCACGCGTATATTTTGTTTCTATAAAAACAATTCTGTACCCAATTGCTTATAGACTTAAAGTCGTACTTTGCTTGAATGCTGTCAGTGTTTTAGGGCGTTTAAACAAGAAGCGGTTATTCAAGCGAAATGTACCCACGACTGGTTTCTTTTTCTCGTAGCTTTTGAAAAATAAGTTTTCATTTTCTTTATTTTTTCTGTCGATGCCAATGGGTTATGCTATGAAAATGTTATCTTACTTTTTTTACATGCACTTCAAAACGTTGTTTATTGATGAAAGAAATATGAAATATCTTTTTATTTTGCATACAGATGCTTTTGTATAGTTTGCGTTTTTATACGGTCGTTGTAATATTTAACATAAAGCAATTTTAAAAATTAACTATGATAGTGGTTTATTACAATACCTACATGCCGACTTTTTTTTAATGTTATTAATATGAGTAAAAATAAATATATCAAGAGCTTAACTAACAATAAAGAATAATTTTATTTATAGTAAATAGTTTAATAATAATAATAATAATAATAAATCGGCAGACAAGCACACACACTGTATATCCCCAAATTAAGCAAGTTACGCTTGTGTTGTGGGTAATATACAACGGACCATTCTGGGGCCGATCCCAGACACCCAGACCATAGTAAATAACGGAGAAAATACGTTTCCGAAATTTACTATACCAGGAATCGAACACGGAGCCTCTGCGTTGCAGTGAGGTAAGCCGGCAAAGGCTTAGCCCACTCAACCACAGAGGCCGTCAATTGCGCCTTTTTCTGTTTATTTTTTCCTATCTGGTTTCAGCCAGGAGCCATTGTCATATGTAAGCTTATTCAATGACATTTTAAGATTGGCACATAGTAACTACATAAGAGAAACTTAAAGAGTTGCTAAACGTGTCCTTTTCAAACGGTACACATAGTGTTTCGTGTCCATCAGTTGTGCAGCTAATGGATTTCTATGGCACTTGGCCTCTATCTGTTTATAGGCCGCAAGTGATCTTTTTAGTTCCTCCTTCACCATAAGCATATCAAGGTAATCGTGTAATTCTATGTTCTTTGTGAAAGCGTAGTGTCATGAACGATTTATTTTGAAAGCGCTGGACGATTTCTAAGTTTTAATGACTTGCGGAGCCGCGAAGTTCGACGCTCTATATCCAATTGTCCATATAGATTTTATGACTGTTTTATATATAAGAACCTTATTAACAGGTATTGCGCCTGACACAAAAATTGAAATATCATGTTTTATAAGAATACCAAAAATTGCCTTATACTTAATCATCGACTATTTAATGTATACGAGTTTGCGGGACTTGAATTAAAATGCCGTTAGAATTGTTACAGAGTTTATTAGAACTACACAAACACGTATAATACAGGTACAAATATAACCGAACACAACAAATCCAAACGTAATGCAGAAGGTCGTAATTCAATAAAATGCGCGAAGTCCGTCAATATTAGATTCCTGAATGTACACACGTCACGCCTTGATCGTAGTTGTAGCTCAACTGACTGCCTCTCTCAATCAGGCCATCGTTTTATACTTCACAAATGCAAATGTGCCCGGCAACGTCGACCTAATTTCCTAGATAATTCTATCTATTCTAACTATGCGGATTATAAATACAAGCTAATGCTTGTATTTATAATCCGCTAATGATGCTCTTGAGCAGCCGTAAACGAAAAATACTAATATGTAAGTCGATAATTGAGATAATCCAAGGTATAATCCATCTAAATTAATATGTATATAAAGGAAGCAAAGCTCTTTACTCCCAAGTTATATTACAACTAAACCGATTAACCTCATCAAGCACGATGTGCTTATTAATATTTTACAAGAATAAAAGGCAATTAAAAACGACTTGACTAATTAAACATATTGAGATTAAACAACTAAATTGTGTCGTTTCGAGTGTATTAAGTGTAATAAATAACGTACTCATTTCTATAATGTAATTCATGACTCTTAATCGATATATTTATTAAATGTCCTTTAATTTTGAAAAATCAACATTATTAGAAAAACCATCTCCAGCCTGCGACCATCTGCACCTGATTCAAGAATTCCTGTAAAAAGGGATGCCTATTAAGTATAATATATTTATAGTTAACGTTCAATCATATCGGTCTATTTGATGTTCAATTTTTGTTTTAGTTTATTTCGGTATTTATTAATCGACTTCAAAAAAGGAGGAAGTTCTCAATTAATTGCATTTTTTTTTGACAATAAATTCAAGCATTGTAATACGGTTGTCTTATATAACTCATACTTTTTTATTGCAGGAGTTCAGCAGACAGGCAGACGGCCTACTGGATGGAAATTGGTTACCATCGCCTATGGACATTCGCAACACCAAAGGTGCTACAAATGCGCTACTGCTCTCTTAAGGGAGACTGGAACCTGGTCACTAATGCCGGAACACAACTCAAGGCTGTTATAGCGGCATACCCTAGCCCAGAGGTGGTAGCCATCCAGTCGGGCAAATACCCTACCACCTGGCTGTGGGTTCTTTTGTCGCGAATTACGACAGGTCACCCGGCCGCAGGAAATTGTATTATTTTCCGTTCCTGCACGGATAAAACTAATTACGGATTAACTATGTACGCATATTATTTATAAAAAATAAATAATAATGTTGAATAATTCTTTACTATATCACTGAATGATAATGTTCCTTATATTCTTTAAATTAAACTAATTATTTTCATTTTCCTAAATAGAATAGAAAAAAAACATTTAAAAGTATTCCATTATACAGAAGCTAGTAACATCATATTTCTAAAAAGCATCGCCTGGCTTTATTTCGTATTAGTTTAAAAAAATCTAAACCACAATTTAAAATTCATACGCTAACTCATGGAACGTCGTTAAGACTAAAAATATTTTCATAAAAAAAATATTTGTTTAAATATATAAAATAAAAGAAAACCCGTGTAACACAGTGAGTATTGTTTATTTCTTCTCAAAACATATTCCCACATCCGAACGAACAAAACGACTATCAGACGACAGGTGCAAGGTGCAACCTCCGGATACTGGACCGGTTCGTATGTGTTGAGCCTAGGCAAACGGAGACGACTTGTGAGTTTTGAATTTCGAATTTTATGTTTAGAAATGGAAAAAAAATAAAAATATATTTTATTTTTAAATTTAATTTAGTTAACCGACTTCTTTATTACTGAACGAGTTTTTTTAACTCTATTCCTTATTCAAATCCATGGATAGATAAATAAAGAAGCTTCTATTCGATTCGAAATTCAAATATGCAATTTTCTGTTAAAGATATGGGACCTAGTATTATAATTTTTACACTCGAATTTTTTTGCGGCAATTTAGAGGGCATGTTTTCCAGATTGGGGTGTTTGACCCAAAATGTTGTTTAGGGTTATAAAATTTTGTTTCTGGGATATAAAAATTCGACTCAAGCACTTAAGTGCATCTAATAATGTCGACGGTCTCCAGTTCGATGTCATGTTATTTCTGGTTTTTGGCGGTAAAAGGGGTAGTGGTGTTGTCCAGATTTATTTTCTAAAAATTTGCAAATAATATAAAATAAGTGTTTTTCAATAAAAATCGTATCACTCGATTTTTATTGAATGTGTGTTTTATGAGAAACGTGAACTTTGTGTAATTAAATGTGGCCTTTCAGGTTGTCACAAGAACTCCATTGATTGACATCAGTCGAAAACCTGCAATTCGGCTGAGCTATACGAATAATACATTGGACGAGACTGTATAGACCTTGGAGTTTATTGCCTGCCATAATGGTATTTTAGCGAGAATTTTGAGGGTACAGTCACCAGTATGGGGAAATTTCTCCCTAAAAAAATTGTTTCGTGTCACGCTTAGGTGTCCATCATAGCGAAAAGATCGTCGCCACTTGTCATCAGGTGCACAGTATGCCTGTTTATCTACGAGCAACCACAAATAAATAAATTCTCAATACTGATCGTGAGAATTCCAACATTTGCCTAAATAATAATGTATATATTATTCATCCGGCTCATGGCGCCAATAGGAACTTTTTACATTAAAAACTCATTAGTCTAAAAATTATTACATCAATTTAGGTTGAACATGTTGTTGTTTTGTCCAACATAAAATTGACTCTGGGTCGCTGTTGAATTTTTTATGTGTTGCATTCATGTTTTACAAACACGTCTCTATTAAAATAGAAATGTGGACGCATGTTACAATAAATTCCAAAAAATATACATATAAAAGAACCAGCGCTAAGATAACATCTTATCATCTGATTTTTAATATATTGTTACGAGTTGCAGGACTTGAATTAAAATGCCGTTAGAATTATTATAGAGTTTATTTTATTAGATCTATACAAACACGTATAACACAGGTACAAATATAACTGAACACAACCAGTCCAAACGTAATAGGCGAGATCGTAATTCCATAAAACGCGCAAAGTCCGTCACTAAATATATTACTGCATGGGGTACACATCTTGCTTCGGTCGTGGTTATCGCTAGACTGACTATCTCTCCATTGGGGCATTGATTTATGTTACACAAATGCAATATGTCTACCTGACCGCGCGGACCGAATTTCTTAGAATCACACCTGGCTAATAACTCCCATAAAAGATTAAAATACACAATAGGCTGTTTTTATAATCACAAATTTTAAACACAAAGTAAACAAAAGAAGTCCAAATGCCGAAAAGTAATAAAATGTGCAAGACAGGTATGCAGGTGTGAATTTGTCTTTGTCGGTCGTAACAATATCATCATTAAAATCTATATATTAATACGTGAAACATTTTTACGAAAATTACGCGGACGAAAGAATATGAAATTTCAAACACTTATAGTTTATATAGAGAAGGAGTGCAGAATGTATTTTTTAGCATATTTTTTTAAATTGTGTATTAAAAATACATTAAATCAATAAAAAAACATTACACATAACCATGTATTTGACACACACGCATATATACTCTTTTGTTTATTGTCCAAGTCAAATTAACAGTGTAGCCTTGGCGAAATGTGGTGACTATAGAAGTATAGTCTTTGACAACAATTAATTATGGTCGAATTTCGACCAATGGGCGACTACTAGTAATTTTAATTAATTTTCTAATAATATAATGAATGAGTTGTTTGACTCTTTGTACCTACTTATGACGCCGTAAGTAGGTACGCTCGTACAAAATGTTAGAGGGTGCAACGTTTTGTAAGTTTATAAAAGTATCTTAGTTAATTTGACTTCCGCACCCTATTATTAGTGTAACGGCACACTTGCGGAACATATCGCGTGGGAAGAATGGCTAAATACGCTCGCAGTGTTTTCAGTTATCTATGACAGACACATCAGCAGCAATTACGCCGAATTCGGGTTAGCGTCGATCGTTCAGTTGCAGAACTTTTCGCGCGGTACGTATCGCAGGTGGTTACACTTAGTACTTGAGTGCCATCGAGCTTCTTCGGAAGGTTTTAAGATAATATTCTTAAGCCAGGTACTCACCATCCGTAACCGTAAACGTCGCACGTTACGTAACCGAAAATCATAGTTTTTCGAGGCTCGCGAGCTCGAGACCTGCAGCACGCGTTACGCTCGCAACAAGCCGGCAATAACCGCTTACTCATACTTGTAACTACTGTAATCAAAAATCAACGTGTGTACGTGGCTCGCGGGCGTAGCGCGTATGGCTAGCAGCGAGACGGTGATTTTCGGTTTTTGCCTCAAATCAGTGGGTGCTTGGGACGTTCACAGTACCTTTGCAGTACGCACGTACACAGTAGTACCTTTCCAGTACGCACGTACACACTAGATTCTTGTTACTGTATCTATTCACTTACAGCTACAGTTCGCTGAAGAGTACATGGCCAAAGGCGAAAATCGTTTCCTGCGTACACATTAGAAGATGTTTTTGTATCTGCTCGGTTACAGTTATGGCTCGCGGATGAGTACCCGTCTTTACAGTTTGCCGGCTTCGAATTTAAATACCGTTTCGGAAAATACAAACTTTATTAGAAGTACACACAAATATTTAAATTGCGGATAATAATGTACTCAAGAGCATCACCCTCCCATTAAATTTTACATATAGATATAACTATATAGACTGACCAGTTTTTCAGAATTATGGCTTTGACGTACAATGACAGACAGACAGTAAGGCGAGTGACATGTGTAACTTTTAATAATATAATTTTATGACGTAATGAGGTTTTATGAAATGACGAAGTTGCGTTATTCGCACACAGCCTTCAAAAATATATAAGTGACTTCTTTTAGCAACCAATTAGCGTTTGGGTTTTTCAAACTCCGATAAAGGCAAACAAAATAATCATTAATTATAAAACAAGTCATAAAAATTTTATACTCCATTTCCTTTGATATATTTTGGTTTTTATGGTATTTTATGGGAGGGGAATTTTACTACCGTTAATTAAAAAGAATGCCTGCTATTTAATTTTTTTAATTTATGAGTATGTGCACAGTTGACATTAGTGTAGGTTTATGTTTTTAAATATGGCTGTTTAAAATTTATATGTTACTTAGCAAGAAAATATAGGTATATAAAAAGACTTTCAAATTTACATTCATAGATTTTTTTGAAGCGAAACTTCTTTTGAATTGTTGTGATTTGAAATTCGATGAAACGAAAAAGCGACACTAAAAAGAGGTAAACACATAAATCTATAGGACTAAACCTGCGAGACAATGAGATACGAGTTTTACATTGTGCAGCACAGATTAGAGAGGCAATAAGACCGATGATTAAACATAGGTCCAATTTGGACTGAAATATAACTGATAATAATATTTTTTATACTAAAACAGTGAAAAATTGAAAGTGATACTTAAGAAGTTTATTTTGAATTATAATATGTTGACGAATGTAGGTTAAAGGTAATATTTATATTAATAAAAGTTAGAAAAGAAATATCTGTAAGTATATTCTCTGAAGTTTCCATTCTATTGCGTGTGAACTGCACACACACACACACTTTTTTTTTATTGCTTGAATTCAGCAGACAGGCAGACGGCCCACCTGATGGAAAGCGGTTACCATCACCTATGCAGAATTGCAACACCAAAAGTGCTACTAATGCGCTGCTGCTCTCTAAATGATAACTGAACTTCGGCCACTAATGCCGGAACACAACTCAAGGTTATTACTGCGGCATACTCTAGACCGGGGGGATAGCCATCTAGACGAGCAGATACTTTACCACCTGGCTGTGGGTTGTTTTCTGGCCTTTTACGACCAGCCGCCTGGCAGCAGGAAATTGTGTTTTTGCTCCGCTCCTGCACGGATAAAAATAAATGGCGTAACAACATGATTTGATAAAGGAAAGCACCAATAACATTTCAATACGTATTTTGTTATTTGAATATATATTCTTTCAGACCTAATTAATAAACAATTAAAGCTACGTACATTTCTTTTCAATATTTGTCGTCGAAAAACGAAATATTGACCAGTAATGCCATGTAGAATTTTGGAGTCTAGTTTAATAGGGGAGAATTTATGTTTTTACTTAGTAATTGTTATTATTATTGTTCCTTTTACCTTACCATTGGTAGCAAATTGTCATTACTTTATGGAGTTCCTATCAATTTGTTACCAGTGGGAAAGATAATGTATAGATATTAAGTTTTAGAAACCCGACAATTATTTACTTGACCTACACCGTACATAGTATTTAGAAATCCAACATTCAATTATAAAGTTTAAAGCTGCGTAAATAAAGTATAAAGTTATAATAGAACTTTATGAAAGTAGCAGGTGTGACAAGCAGTCAAGTACGGTCGTCAAAAACGTGTCATGTTACATTGAGGTTATATTGACAGGGCTATAAAGAAAACGGTTAGAATATCATTTGGCGTATCGATTATATGATTACATGATATTCTTATCGGATGTACCATCGGAATCGATTACAAAAGTAAGAATGTTTAACTTGAAATAAATTTGGATCTGATTTTTATAGCATAGCGATTTTGAGAGTAATTATACCATTGTACAATCGTTATATCTGCCCTTCCTACTAGTTTGCATAGCCATTTTTCAGTTAAACAATTACTGAGTTTATGTAAATCAAATTTTAGTAGTTCACTTCAACCGTCGCTGCACAATGTTAAAATGAAATCACGATATTGTATAAATTATTCACATTGAAAAGTGTTTATTCAAACTAAATTTAACTGGAGAAAATGTTTTTGAAGATCATATATATAAGTTAAAACTTAAGTCTACTAATCCTATTTTATATACACCGCTTCCGCTGTTTAAGGAGAATCAGCGACAATAAATTCCGCTAGCAACATGTCCAGCTAAAACTTCTTTTAATTTATATTTATTCATATGAGGATATTTTTTTTAAAATAAATACAGAAATTATTACAATTGCTTTTTGAAGAATTACTTAAGGTTACTAAACATGACGTGTCTGGTAAGTTGGATCTGGAAAAATTACAACGATATTTCTGGATGACTGTTTTATTTAAATCATTAGTACATTTTATTTTCTATTTCTATTCCACACGAATATGTACATTTGTACAAGTTGCGAAGGACTATAGATAAATCTTTAATCAGAGCTTATCGTTAATCGGATTTCAATTTTTTCCTGAGACTTGTCCACATGGATATTTCAAGGCCATTAGGCACTATTATAGTAAACATATCTAGCTTACTAGTGAACATTAATATTTGGATAATTCTAAAGTAGACTTTGAGAGCACTCTGAAATATTCCATTATTTATTTTATTCAATTTGTGTTTATCAACATTTCATTTTCGTACTAAGCACATTTCAACAATAAGTGTTGTACATCCTCAATTCACCCACAAATTTCACAGTTTGCTGAAGTCACTTTGCCCATAAGATGTGGAAATTTTATTGATGGATAGTGTCCGGAACGAGTCTTTAGAACTATTTTAATGACCATTATCTTGAATTGTTTTATTTGTTTGAGTTAAAAAGTGGAAAGATATTTGCTCTTAAAGTTGCAAAAACTTTCTGCTCTTCTATCTTATATTTCACACATACGTGTCACTGAAATAAGTAAATAATAATAATAATAAATAAGCAGACAAACACACACATTGTATATCCCCAAATTAAGCAAGTTACGCTTGTTTTATGGCTAATATTATACAACAGATCACTCTGGGGTCGATCCCAGACACCAAGACCATAGTAAATAAAAGAAAGTTTGTTTGCGAAATTTACCATGCCAGGAATATAAGCCGGAACCTCTGTGTTGCAATGAGGTAGTCTAGCAAAGCCTTAGCCCACTCAACCACAGAGGTTGTCAAATATTTCCAATTCTTTTTACCGTTAAAAATCCTTGCGTTTAATAGACCGTTGGTACCATGAAATTCCAAAAAGTACACTTTAAATACTAATCATCACTATCTAACACACTGATTTGTTTTGAAGCCAATCAGCGGGGTGCCTCGCCACTGGTATATAAATCTATTTATATGCTAATTAACTTGCTGACTGTACGCAGTGGTCGACAACTTGCGTGGGATTTCTATAATCGGGCACAGTTGTTCGTTTAGTACAGATTTAAGTGTTAAATATATACGGGTGAAGAGTCTTTTACATAATCAAATTTTATTAAGTATGGATTAAGAATATTTGGAATAACAATCACATAATAAAATATGTAACTGAATAGCAATGATGAACTACAGCAAAAACTTAACACATATTTTCCGTGTTTATTTTATGTGCTTATAGCCATATTCATGGCGATCAGTTGCATAATATACGCATTTCCAAATAAATAGTGTAAGAAAAATGATACAGATGATAGTTAATCTCGGGTATAATTATACATGTTGACATCACAATATTTTTACACTGCACGTTTCACATCACAATTTTGATCTTCACACCACAACTTTAATTTTCCAACCACAATTTTAATCTTCTTACCACAATTTAGATAAATATATAATACATTATTGCTCACCAAAATAACAGACAATACATTACTTACAATATATTTTTAGGCAAAACTATAGACGGCCTTGTCGTTTAGAGCGATTTGTTCCAGGAAACCTATAACTGTAAGGTATTATATGCTAATCTGGCGATCTATGTGGTCGTACATAACTTCCGATTTTTCTAAATGTTAACAATAAATAATAAATTTTTAAGAAATACATAATAATACTTACTCATGAGATATATTTTGCAAGTGAATATTAATCATATTATATAACAGTTAAATAATTGCATATAATAATAGAGATAATTTAGGTTTACAGTTTTAATCTTCATACCACAATTTTAATTTTATATCACAATTTGTTGGGAATAAAGTGAGGACTTCATTCCCAACGAATACGAAATATATTCGGCTGATTTACCCTATTAGTTCCACTTGATATCTAAAACGGCGTTTATACACGGGTCGATACCTCCACACCCTTGCTTATATTGCCCATACCTTATTTTAATATCCACAGTCAATAGTAGAGGCTTGAATGGGTAGGTTAAAGTATAAGCTAAAAACACCTTAATGGCGACTTATTTTTTAAATTAATCATTGAGGATTAATTGAACTGGTTTACAAAAATAAATGTCTGCTCTAATTAGTCTTACTTATCCAATAATGATTTACCGGCCATTTTTGCGGTATCTTCCAAAGATTTTTTGTTTTTAATAAAGCGAAGCAATCTTATATTTATGTTTTGAACTTGATCATCTTAATCATTGTGGTAATTTAGATCATTCGTAGAAATCTGTAGGCAAATAGCGAAAACAATTTTTAGCCCTGTATATATACTGTTACGAGTTGCAGGACTCGAATTAAAATGCCGTTGGAATTATTATGGAGTTTATTAGAACCATACAAACACGTATAACACAGGTACAAATATAAGCGAACGCAATAAGTCCAAACGTAATGCAGGAGATCGTAATTCAAATACACGCGCAAAGGCCGTCACTAAATAGATTACCGAGTGTACACAAGTCTTGCTTCGCTTTTGGTTATCGCCCGATTGCCTCATCTCTCTATTGGGGCCTTGCTTTATACTGCATAGATGCAGTATGTCTGCCCGGTAAGTATCAACGCAATTTCCTAGAAATCGTAATCCGCATACCTGGCTAATGACTGCCATAAAAGATTACAATACACAATGAGCTGTTTTCTAATCACAAATTTTAAACACAAAGTAAACAAAAGAAGTCCAAATGCCGAAAGGTAATAAAATGTGTTTCTACGGGTATGCAGGTGTGAATTTGTTTTTGTCGGCGTCTAGGTCGTAACAATACGTTCTTTGTGTATGTAACAAATGTTTCATTTCCAAAACTGCACCACTTGTATCACAACAGTTTTCTAGTGATACAGGATATTGTCTATTAAATAATATTTTTTGGTGTTTTCTGGGTTAGTGGAGTTTCCTTTATTACTGAAACTTGTGGAAGTCTGTCCAGAAGTAGATTGCAATTGGTTGACGACTAGATAAGCATTCACCAACTGTGGTTCGCACACACTATTTTTTTTTATTCATTAAAATTAATCAATCCGTTAATTACCACCCGTGTGCAGAAGGTTTGCCGATAGCTTCGTGTCTCACGCGTCGATGGTCAATAGGGTTGACAATAAAGGTTACACAAATAGTTGTTGCTATCAATGTATTATTTTAGTTTATTATTGTGTATACTTTACATAAGCATATACAATAATAGTATGTAGTCATTGGCAAACCTTCTGCGCACGGTTTATACACATGAAATACACTTTTTGTAATCATTGTGATATTTACACGAAGTTTTGATCAAGAAAATTTGACATTTAAAGATATCAAATACTTCATGGCCTCTGTGGTTGAGTGGGCCCCCGGTTGGATTCCTGGCGTGGTATATATTCGGCTTTCACCAGGTGGTAGGGTATTTGCCTGTCTGGATGGCTGTCACCCCTGGTCTAGTATATGCCGCCATAACAACCTTGAGTTGTGTTCTGGCATTAGTGGCCAGATTCCAGTCTCCGTTTAGAGAATGAAGCCGCGGGCATAAGCTAGTATGTTATATTTGTATGCTAGTATGTTATGTCATACTAAATATTTTCTCTTTATTCGAGTGCTTGTGCTTTTTTTCTATTCTACGACACGATAGTAATAATAATAATAATAATAATTATCCCAATAACCCGGTACCTTTTGTTCTCATACCCTACAATAGTCCTACACTGGCCGGGGCTTGTCCTTGGGTATATTATTATATGGTTTAGACAGGAATAATCGCCGGTCAGTGTCACGCCACAATTAAATGAAATTTGTCAACGGAACTCTACGTGTTGGCCTTCCCATGGCCCCACGCAAGCCCTCCAAAAGTCCGGGCCATTTTTATGGCCCGTGGTCTGCAGAGAAATACATGTATAATAATAATAATCGGCAGAAAAACACACATATTGTATATCCCCAAATTAAGCCAGTCATGCTTGTGTTATGGGTAATATACAATGGACCACTCTGGCGCCGATCCTAGATATCCAGATCTATAAGTAACAGAAAGTTCGTTTCCGAAATTTACCATGCCAGGAATCGAACCTTCAGCCGGCTCAGACTCAGCCCGCTCAACCACAAAGGCCGTCAAATAATTAAATCTAAAAGTAAAATGTTAGCTCCACTTTACCTACCACATCTTAATAGAAATATGGAAAGTAATAAATTAATGATTCAACTAATACGAAGCATGGCTAAGCTTAAATTAAAGCAGCAATAAATTCTGAAGCCCTCCCCAGTTTCATAGTAGCCGGCCTAATCATAACAGAAAATGATTACAACTATAAGAAATCATAAACATGTATTTCAAACGTGTTTTGAGCTTCCAACTGGTCTAATTTGGGCACATAACTTATTTATGTTTCAACATGGTATACTTAAAACATTGGGGAACATTATTTTTACGGTGATTCACTGGGAGGTCCTGATATATATCGCACTTTTAACAGGGCAAATGAAAGAAAGAAATAGTTATTTATAATACCAGTGAGTTGAGTTGGTTTTTACAAACGAGTAGACGAATGTAAGCCCGAGACGAACGTTTTACAATTTTCAAGAAAACAGAACAATAGGTTATGAAACAAACATAAATATCAGTCGGAAAGTCGTAACAATTTTTGACGTTTCTAATATGCATATGGCGCGCATTTGCAAATGGCGCCACATGCGCGTGCTGGAAATTAGAACTGCATCTTTCGTCTCATTTTCTTTATGGTGTTAAAGTGAGACAAATGTATTGTTCAAAAGCGCTTCCAACGAAGTTCGATTATTGAAGTGAAACTTTTTTAGAATTGTTTATCTTTGAAACTTGATGAAACGATAAAAAGCGACACTAAAAAGAGATAAACACATAAATCTAAAGGACTAAACCCACCAGAGAATAAAATAGAAGACATTATATTTAATCATTTAAACACTATGGTCATATAGATAGAGTCGGAAATGTTATGATTGTCTCATTTCACGCAAATTTTCCTCTCAATTTATTATTCACACATTAACATTGCCAACTGTTACTTTCTTTAGCGCACAAAATATTCTCGATTAAAAAAACGAAACAAGTTGTTCAATCAGGTTTTTTCGGACCAACAGACACATTATTAAATGTATTCAGCCTACAATCTGTTGCTCGATTATATTATTGATATCATCTTGTTACTATATAAAAATATTCGACCTTACAAAGTTGGTATTAAAGTTCAAAGTAATTTACCAATTTCAATTTACGATAGGTCGTTGTTTCGTATGATTAAACGGATGCCATACATCCGTTCCCAGAAGGATTGGGAACGAATAAAAAGAGTTGGAAAAAGCCTCCGGGACACACTGCTTGTTTGTTTATTCGATTTTTTGTTTGGTGACGTGACTGTGGCAAATTGTTTTAAGGTACGATAGGATATATATTGTACATAGTTGACCTTTTTTACCGTAAAAATCTTTAATGTAATTTTTCTTCAAGAAGAATTATAAAAAAAAACCTGGCTTTAGAGGGAAATAATTCTTAAGATCACTAAGTAGAGGGTCAGGCGTGGAGAAAAATTGGTATCTAAATATGTTGCTATCGCGCTCTATTATTCCTTTGTAAACACAATATGATGCGACTTGTGTTGACATACTGGCCCCGTCACATCTTCCAACGACCGAGTCAGGGGCTGGCAACGCCGCCACTTCAGCTGAACACGTCAAACGGCGCAAATATAGAGCCTTAAGAAAATGTTACATATTTGAAACATTGGGCCCGTGGTGTATGTACATCAGCAAAGAGTTTCTTTAAAGACATTTGTAAGAAACTTTTTGACACTACCCGTAACCTCATATTTTGCCCACTCAATTCAGCCTTCTGGGCACCCTTCCTGTCGGCAGTAATTTGCTACATAATTTATAAGTTTAGATTTAATTTATTTGGGATACGTTTCAATATTTATTATTATATTTATAAGTTTATAATATTTATAAGATAAGATGTAAATTTATATATAACTTACCTTCATAACGATATTAATATAATTTCGGTTATAGTATGCTATCTTTTACCTATTAATTTCATCTTATATACATTTCGACATTGTGTTTGTCCTAATTAGAATATTAGTTTATTTATGTTTATAATATAAGTTCTCATTCGTCTCACTGCTGGGCTTGATCTCTATCACTACAGGGGAATAAAAAATTTAATCAGCACACTTGTCCGTAAAGAATTTCCAATTGAAATCATTCATTTGTACAGTTCAGGGGCCATCTTGAAGGCGAGTTTTGCCTTGCCTTCAAGATGTATATCACCCATAACACAAGCTTAGCTTGGGGATATACAATGTGCTTGTTTATCTATCTATCATTATTATTCTGTTTATTTCATTTAATTCTGTGTTTATGTCGACGAAGCAAAATTGACCTTTATTAATAAGCGCCCTGTTTTTTTTATTTTATTATTATTAACTACTCTTCGGACTCGAGTTCCGTACCCTTCTGCTCACTGATTTGTCCGTCAAACATAAAGCCCGTGTGTCGTTAAGCAAACATATACAGTGCGATCGAAAACATTTGCGTTTCACCAGTACACGTAATAAGATGATTGTTTAAATAACGAGTTGAATTTTAAATAATTATATGAAATTGGTCTTACGTTTCAAACAGCCATATTGCTCACGAATGTTGTTTTTTGTACTTTAATCATATGTTTCGGGTTTTTAATGATTACACAACAAGGCTTTGTTACATAAAAGCTTGGTTTTTTGCAGAGATTATAATGGTGACATTAGGGGCCATCCAGAAACTACGTCACATGTTAAGGGGAGAGGTGGGTGCACACGAAGTGTGACATTGTGTGACAAGGGGTGGGAAGGGGTCCTAAATTTCGTGACGTCACATGTGAAACTCTAATATACTTTAGTTTTAAAACACGATGAACTATCAACGGAAAGATTCAAAATATTTCCAACTCTATTTGTATTACTATAGTGTTTAAATTATTACTAACTGCTGTTTTAATTTAATAATTTCTTGAAGTAAATCTGCAAAATATGTGATGTCACACTAGGTTTTTTTTTATTTTTTTTTATTGCAGGAGTTCAGCAGACAGGCAGACAGCCCACTTGATGGAAAGCGGTTACCATCGCCTATGGACATTTGCAACACCAAAGGTGCTACAACTGCGCTGCTGCTCTCTTAAGGGAGACTGGAACCTGGTCACTAATGCCGGAAACAACTCAAGGTTGTTTCAAACAATGGGGGCATACTCTAGACCAGGGATGGTAGCAATCCAGTCGGGCAAATACCCTACCACCTGGCGAAGGTAGGGAGGAGTCTCACGAATGTGACCAGCTCGGACAAGGAAGGGAGAGGAGTAAAAAAAAAATTCGTGTGACGTAGGTGATTCAAGGACCTATTCTAGGTTATGTATATATGGATCACTTTGATTCATTCGGTCTATTGTCGACAGTATAACTTTGAATTGTAGTGAAGCCATGAAGAAAATCGAAGTACAAGTTTATCAAAACTACACATGATAGTTCTTAATATATAAGCGTATTACGTATATCAATGGTATAATAGAATAGAGAGATAGAGAAAAGAAAAATATTTTCTTATTCTAAACTAGAATATGTCTGCGACTTCGTCTACGCTTGACATGAAATTCCCGCGGGATTTCCGGGACACAGCCGCAGCATTTGAAAAAGAATGTAAGCCATCGTTTTAGTGAAAACTGTGTCGGAATAAGCAAATTTTTACGTACCCGAACTACTACAAACCGCTCCCGGGAAAAATGCCCACGACGTGAAATTCCCGCGGGATTCCCGGGCCATAAAGTACCGCAGCATTTAAAAAGAATGTAAGTTATCGTTCCAGTGAAAATTGTGTTGGAATAAGCTAATGTTCCTTCGGGATTCCCAGTATAAAAAATATCACACATTTATTAGATTAAATTTGCTATCAACCAGTAAAAAATCACATTGATTTCGTTTTTTTTTTAATTTGACCATTTTATATCATTCCCAGAAAATTCCCGCGAGATTCCCAAAATAAGAAGTTTTTTTTAAATTTTTTTATCCAATATGCTTACATTCATAATACATTAGAAACATTTGAACTGTGGCACAGAAACCTCATGGGTTTATTCGTGCCGCAGGGAGTCGTGTACACTATATTGTTATATTAAAAACAGGAGCAGAGGCAAAGTAATGGTTATCATCATTCTAGTGTTTAATTCTGATTTGATAATAAAGCGGGGTTATCATCATTCTAGTATATGGTTCTGTTTTAGTCCCAGGTCTGCACATGTGAGCATGATGGTCCGCTTTGGGAATCAATATAGAATCTTTTCAGATTATATTTGATTGATTTGAGGTTATTTTTGTACTTGGATTGCAGGTCCTCTGGGAGATCATTTATAATGTTTGGTATCATATATTCCTCGCGCCTTGTCCCATACACATTATATTTAGAAATAAGATATTTACATGAGTCAGATCTCGGTCGCATGTAGTTAGGTCTAGTCTTCTGAACCAATAGTTCTGGTTTGTTACATTCAGTTAGTATTGAAAATTTAACCTTGTCAAATATATTCATAACTTTACAATATTTGAATAATTCTTTATAATTACCTTTATGTTTGGATTTAATATTCTTGGGTACTATTGTTTTTAATAAACGTAACTGAAGTTTGTATATATCCATTAGATATGTCTTATATGTTCTACCATAGCTACTTAGATCGTAATTAACAACGGAATCTGCTAGAGCTAGGTAAAGTACGCGTAATATTTTACAGGGTATTTTGTATTTTAGTATGGTCATCCTACTCAATACTGATCTCTACATGCGCACCCCAGCAGAATCGGCTGTCAATTACGAGACCTATATGTGTATGCTCAGTCACAACATCTAAGGTAGGACAGTTACACTTAATTTTCTTGTGAAAACAATCATGGTTATGAGTCATTATACAAGGCTTAGAGTTAGCGCAGAGTTTAAGAAGAAAAGCCTAAGAATTAGCTGTCGATCAGCGAAAATAGCACCAAAATCAGCCCAGTAGTAGTAGTTTTTATGTGAATCCCAAACAAACAGAAAAAAAGTCTAAAAAAAATTGCATCCTTTACTCGTATATAGTTATTTTTAAATAGATTCAATATACAGACACGGTATGATTAGTATGTTATAGCATTATAGATAAATCAAATTGAAATAATTTCTTAATTTTTAGCGACTAGTACGCATGCGATTATGGCTACTGAAAAATGGCCGAAACGTCGACATAAGGTCTTAATCAAATAAAATGCTGTGCTTAAAACTGTTAAAACGTAGTTATAAGTAAATAAGTAGATAAACATATTAACTATCAAATTATTTGAAACCATCTCGTGGTAGAGTATGATTGACTCAATCCAGAAAGGCTTCAAAATGGCCTGAAATTACTATTTTCAACATTTTCAACCGGCCTCAAAGTTGACTTTATGTTGAGTTTATATAACACAAGCATCCAATAAATTCCCTAGCTTGGGAATATACAAGATGCAAGGTGTACCGTTCTTTCTGACGATATACTTGAATATACCCAATTTCAGACTTATAACAAATTATGCTCCTCAGGCGCTAAATATTATTAAACAAAGTAACTTGTGGTCTTACGACTGAGCAACAAACTAAAGACTTCTCCAAGCAGTAGTTAATTATATTTAATTTAAAAATAAAATAAAAAGCATCTCGTTTGGTTTCCGTTCAGAATGTGTACCGTTTCCGGACGACCAATAGCAATACGAATATTCAAATTTCAAATATAGAATCGTTTTAAATCCAGTTGGCTGTCGCTCAACTGTCAAAATACGCTTTATTTGTTTGATTTTAGAGTTGTATTTTCAATAGAATGATGTTTAACAGCTGTGCTAGGCATTAAGGGATCGAAATTTAAGAACACTTAAGTAAATTATGTATTAAAGGAGAGAGGGACTTTCGGGCGAAAGAAATGTAATAAATTGAATTATGGGTTAGAGAAAGCGTTATATTTTTCTATTACAGATTGGAAAACGTCAGCCTCAAATTCTATCTGGAAGACGAGAAATAAGTTATCGATTACCATAATTAATGTATGTGAATGAAGTTTAACAATTAATAAATAAGACGAAAAAATTTCACCACACGATTAATTCATCCAAAATAACTAAACCCACTACAATTAAAAAAATATATATCTACCGCCTTAGTCTTCTTCCTCTTACTTTTTCAGTTACAGGTTCTACTTACAAATATCCTGTTTGTGCTCATTTCGCACCTTATCCGTTCTTGTAACACCACGGATCCATCAGAACATTCTCATCTCATCTTATGAGGCTTATGCATTTTACTATATCCAAAACAATTTTAAATGTCTGTCCATGGGTGTTTTTATCTATGGATTTTTGGAATTATTCCATGGGTGTAAGAATTTTTACTAGTTGTCATAGAATTTAAATAACATCAAAGCACATGTAGGGGATTGAGAGAAGTCGTTTTTGAGTCTTAAAGATTGTAGATAATTTTTACAGTTAAGTCTCAAGATAAATCGGCTGGTTCTCTTGTAATAAAATTTTATCTACCATCACTGTGAAAGCCGATCGCTTTTCGTTTGAACAGCTATTGATATCTTCGAGCTCGATAGCACCTCTGAATGCCTAAAGCTGCCGCTTTCGCAGATTCATGTAGTGAATATGATAAATAACAATATAAAGTGGAAACTTGTGCTATGTCTTACAACTACCAGTATATCTAGAGATGTGTCTATTTCGTAGTTATCGCGATTAGTACACTCAATTAAAACTACATTTTAACGGGTTTAAACACGATATTTAATTTCTATTCTGCCCTTAGGGTAGGCTAAATAATAACTTTAGCATTACTCATTGACATTTGATCTCTTTGTCTGTCGGGATCACGCTACTGAAAACTGGCCGAAACGTACGAATAAAAATCAAATAAAATTCCGCGCTTAAAACCATTAAAACTGAGTTTTAATTATTTGTCAATTTCACTAAGCAATTCTCCAAAAGCGGCCGCTTTAGGCTCTCTGGTGTAATAAATATCCATAGGCGATGGTAATCACTTTCTCTTTCTCTAGCAAAAAAATCCATCATTCCAGTCCAATTCGCACACGCCCACTTGTTGATTTATAGTAACCCAACTATATAATAATAGTACCCCATAAATGCTCCACTGCTGGGCTCAGGCCTCCCACTATAGAGGAACTATAGGGGAGTACAAGGCGGCTTGGCAGGTTTGACATATCGGTTATCTTGATATGCAGGTATCATTACGATGTTTTCCTTCACCGCTAGGTCGTGGTAATTGTAACAATATGCCCATTGGGTCGGAAAAAATGCCTAAATGGTACATGCTTTCCGGTCAGGATTGGAACCCGCGTTTTAGCCATAAGTTACCACGGCTTGCTTTTGTATTACGATGCTAACGTAATAAAAGTAATATGGCAAATTTTCATGCTGTTTTAGCCGTGTGATTGATGCTTAGAAAGAAAACCGCAGAGTCCGATATCCGCGAATCCGGTACCGCAGGATTTGAAAACGAACTTAGGGGGGGGTAGAGAACACTTTAGTGCACACCAAAATATACAATTCCAAAAAACAGACCATATTTACAATATTTTTCTTCGCAATACAACAGGCGGCCTTATCGCTCAAAGCGATCTCTGCCCGGCAGCCTACATAAACCTAATGGAAACAAAATTTGAATCGGGCGATATAGGTGGTCCAGGAAAAAGGCAATACATACATACATACTCAAACTAGTTTCAGAAATGAATATACAAATACATACATATATACATAGTCATATATATATATACATAATACATAAGTTATTATAATAAATATATTAGCATGATTGTATTCTGTTAATCAGACATACCTATTTGTGGACAAATAGTGTTTTCTGACCACATATTTTGTACACGTTGGTAAGGATTTGGCCTCTCTGACAGTAAGAGGCAATATATTCCAAAGTTTGACAGCCTGCACCGTAAAAGAATTATTATAACAGGATGAAGTGTGTGCGGACGTCATAAGTTTTCGGTACGTATCTTGGCGCAAATTATGGGCAGTGGATATAGTTGTTCTACTGAAATCGTATCGCATTCAGTAGAACAACATTCATTCATTTTATATATCATAACTACTTTAAACCACTCCCGGAAGATTTCCGCTGGTTTCTCGTAAAGTACCTAAGTATTTGAAAAAGAACCTAAGCTATCGTTCTAGTGAAATCGTATCGAAATCAGCTAATTTTTATACAACATAATTAATATATATTAACCATTCCCAGGAAAAATTCCGCGGGATTCACGGGACACAAAATACCGCAACACTTGAAAAAGAACATAAGGTATCATTATCCTACTGAAATCGTATCGCATTCAACCAAATTTTATACATCCTAACCACTTTAAACCACTCCCGGAAGAGTTCCGCGGGATTCCGAGGAATATAAAGTACCGAGGTATTGGAAAAGAACCTAAGCTATCTTTTTAATGAAATTGTATCGAAATTAGCTAATTTTTATGCAACTTAACTAATATATACCATTCCCAGCAAAAATTCCGCGGCCATCCCGAGACATACAATACCACAGAATTCGAAAACTTTAAACCGCTCCCGGAAAATTTCAAGGATAAAAAGTATCACAGATTTTATTTCAGAAAATTTGTTACAGTTTCGTGTAAAACTTTGTATCTGAGCGTGACAGTGACGTGAGATCAATGCTTTTTCTGCATACTAAAAGTGCCCAAAGTGTCTAAAGTTTTTACTTTAAATTTTTCTTTCTTTCCTTCTTTTTATCCGTGCAAGAACGGATACGGATAAGAATACTGTTACGAGTTACGGGACTCGAATTAAAATGCCGTTGGTATTATTATATTTTGAAATTATTAGAACTATACAAGCACGTATAACACAGGTACAAATATAACCGAACACAACAAATTCAAATGTAATGCAGAAGGTCGTAATTCAATAAAACGCGCAAAGTCCGTCACTACTACATTCCCGATTGTACACACGTCACGCCTTGATCGTGGTTCTCGCTTGACTGCCCCCTCTCCCCATTAGGCCGTCGTTTTATACCTCACGAAAACAATGAGCCCGTATCGTAGTCGACGTAATCCGAAACACCTGGCTAATGACTCGGCCGCAAGCGGCCATGAATGACTATAATAAAACAATGAGCTGTTCTCTAGAAACGAATGCCAACAAACAAGTAAACAAAAGAAGACGATCATAAAAGAATTACAATTAGTTAAAATGCCAGCAGGTAATAAAAATGTGTTTTTACAGATATGCAGGTGGATTTTTTGTTTTGCAACTTAAGTTGCAATAATACAATTATCTGCGGCTAGGCGGTCTGTAGTAAGAGGCGTCAAACCAACCCACAAACAGGTGGTAGGGCATTTGCCCGTCTGGATGGCTACCACCCCTGATTTAGAGAATGCCTCCATAACAATCTTGAGTTGTGTTCCGGAATTAGTGGTCAGGTTCCAGTCTCTCATCTAGAGTGCGGCAATACATTAAGTTGCATCTTTGGTGTTACAAATGTACATAGGCGATGGTAACCGCTTTCCATCAAGTGGACCGTCTGCCTGCCTGCTGAACTCATGCAATAAAAAAAATCGGCAGTTATAGGGACTGCTGATAGAAGGGAAAACTTAGAACTTTTAGTATTAAAATTTGAAATTTCATATTGTTTGAATTAAAACACTATTTCAACAATGCTTAGTATATACACATTGAACTTTTCACTAAATCCATTCAATTTCACTTATAAGATATACACAGCACTAATGTTGCACAATACGTCAGCTGTATAGCTACAGATATACTGCTATAAGCATGAAGGTGACGCGAACGCACGAGATTTCACCCATCCAAATGGCGTCCAACGCGCACAGCACACGGCCGGTGCGCATGCGCCAATCATGAGCATGTCGGTGACGCGAACCCATAAGATTTTCTCCTACCAAAAAGTGCCCAACGTGGCTAAAGAAGTTTTCACTTCATAAATTCCATCACTCGAGTCCGACTCACCCACGCCCAATAGTTAGATCTATACTAACCCAGTTATATATAACTTTAATTAGTTAACAAAAGTTGAAAGCATTGTTAAAGTAGTGACTCAGTTCCGACTACAGGGGGGTTGAGATATAAATATCCCACTAAAATTTCAGTCTCGTGTCCGCCCAGCTTCGTAGCGCTTGTGATCGAGGATATTCAGTAGTCCTTTCACTAGTTTTGGCCTTGTATTCTGTAGTGTGTATAAGAACCGATTAAATTACGAAGTTCTGTGAAGTGTGTTCTGTGAACAGAATAATATTGCAATTGTATGTATTTTAACCCTACGCTTTATAGTTAATATTTTGTTAAAATCTATATATTAATATGTGAAGCAAAAACTTTGTACCCCTTTTCACGAAAATTATTTTAAATTAAATTCAAATTTGCCAGGTGACCAGGGACCCCTGCTCTAAAGTATGTCGCCGTAACAACCTTGAGTTGTGACCGGCATTAGTGACCAGGTTCCAGTCTCCTTTAAGAGAGCAGCGGCACATTTGTAGCACCTTTGGTGTTGCAAATGTGTATAGGCGATGGTAACCGCTTTCCTTCAAGTGGGCCGTCTGCCTGTCTGCTGAACTCCTGCAATAAAAAAATAATAATAATAATTGCGCGGACGGAGGAGTATGAAATTTCGCACACTTATCTTATACTAATGTATAAAGCTGAAGAGTTTGTTTGCTTGCTTGAACGCGCTAATCTCAGGAACTACTAGTCTGATTTGAAAAATTCTTTCAGTGTTAGATAGCCCATTTATCGAGGAAGGCTATAGGCTATATATCATCACGCTAAGAGCAATAGGAGAGGACCGCCAATGAAGAATGTTTCAAAATCGGGTTTTTTTTAAACTATTCCACGCGGACGAAGTTTCGGACAGAAGCTAATAGTTTATATAGAGAAGCGACGAATGCTATTTTTTTTAAATTATGCATAAAAAATACATTAAATCAATAAAAAGACATTACACATACTGCCATGTATTTGACACACACACACATATATACTCTTTTGTTTATTGTTCAAGTCAAATTAACAGTGTTGTCTTGGCGAAATCTGTAATTATAGAAGTATAGTTTTTGACATTATTTGTTATGGTCGAATTTCGACCACGAGCGACCACTAGTTCAATTTAATTAGTTAATTCAGTATTTTTATTTAGTTGTAGATAAATTTAATTGTTTTTTTAATTATATAATTATTATCTATTAATGAATACTTAAAAATCACTTCTAAAATTAAATTACAAATGGAGTTAACTTGGCTAGCCTTCTGGGAATCTTACCCATTAACTTCAATGAACTAGACTCAGTATTCTACTTACAAACTTAAGGTATATTATATGTAATATAATATAAGTTTAATTTTCTTTTATTGTATTAGTTTATAATGTTCTAAACATGTACAATTGTGGTATGAAAAGGTTTCTCAGTTTTCAAATTGATTCATTTAACGTTCCGCGAGCCTATACCTTTTCAAACTAAGTCACAGAATAGACTATTGCAGAGAAAATTATATTTAATTGTTTGGTAATAAAGTTTAAAATTATTTAGATCAAAGTTATTTGATTTTCTATCTACTCTAAGAACATTGTTTAGACATGTAAAACCTTTTTATCGGTTTTAATATTTATAACAAGCTTAGTGATTATATCCTCTTTGTTTCTGATCATTAAAACTATTGTTAATCTTAGTGTATATTATTGTTAACATTACAATTTTCTGTTTTTTACGTTTCTGTATTATATTATAAACGTAACATTTATTAAAAAATCGACAGCACGGTTTCTTGTACTCGTGCAAGCAAAAGTCGACTTTAAGGTGGCGAACCTTTTCATACCGCGACTGTATTATAAATACTTATACCAACAACAATACTAAAAACTATTTAGACAATACACAATAGTCCTTTCAGTACCGTTGGTGTTGTATAGATATGTAGTACGTGTAAGGCCTGCTACATATGTAACGATAAATCGTAGCGATTTCAGACTGCATCTAAATCGAATGCCCCGAGTGTCTACATATGCCACCGATATCGGCGTCGATCGTTAGTTTTGTTATTTAACACTTTTTTATATGCAACTCTAAGATTATTAATCTTCTTAACCACTATAACCCTGCTGGTATTTGAATCGACGGCTTTGTATTTTTCGACCAGTCTCTTTTAGAGGCATTTTTTTGATACGATCGTATCGAAATCGGTAGGGTAGCTAGAAATAAAGTCCTTCAATTGTTCGCGGTGTCCACTTCCTTCTTCTTCCGAAATGTTGCGAACCGCACGTACAAGCGAGCTCCGTGACAAAATGCCGATCCACACGCGACGATAAAACCATGAACGAACGCAATCCACAACGATTTATCGAATAGAAATTGCAACCACCGCCGAGGAACGATAATCTGCAACAGTTTGTCATACGCACCATCGATAAATTTGCGCAAATCGGTTTGCACAGATTAATCGCTGCGACATATAGTTACGAATGTAGCAGGCATAACTGCTCACCAAATTACGAACTGCTGTAGAGTAAGTATGTGAAGTAACTTTAACCCAAAGTCACATTACAGTTTAATATATTTTTAAATATTACTCATATTTTAGAATGAATAGAAAAACAGACTATTCGACGAGAGTCTTCAGAGCCTAAATCATCGACGTAAAGTGGCTAGTTTGTCGGTATTCTATAGGAGACACTTCGGGGAGTGTGCCACGGAATTACATGAATTGGTTCCTCCCTCACCATTTTACTACCGGACAAGCAGACGTACGCGCTCACGCCATCGAAATGTGGTGGAAATATCAACAAAGCGGACGAAACGCTATGCTTCCACTCTTATCATACGTATCGCTGAAGAGTGGAACTCTTTACCGTCGTCTGTTTTTCCTCAAGAATAGAATCTAGGTGTCTTCAAGTCTCGCGCGAACAGGTATCTTCTCGGTAAGCGTGCTCCACCTTAAACTGCATTTCCACCTGACATCAGGCGCAATGTCAGTCAAACGCGAACCTTTTCATTATAAAAAAAAACATAAAAAAATTGTTACAATTGTCTTGTTAATAGTTTGTGTTTATTTGTTTTAGTGTTATTTATAAATTAAGTAGCGGTCCCAACTGATGTTGTCCTGCTCTGAAAAAATAAAAATCAAGGACCCGATTCTACTGCCTCCTAATAATTCCAACTGTGAATCTAAACCATCCGGGGACCCACTCAAACACGCACAAAAATATCATCAACATCGATCCAGGAGATTGGGAGCATCCTAGAACCCGATCCCAATGCCACCTACCGGTTCCAATTGTGAATCTAAGCGATCCGGGGAGCCACTCAAGCACACACCAAAAAATGTATCAAAATTGGTAGAGTCCTCTAGTTATACGCGTACATCCATTTTTACGATTAAAATTTTCATTTCGGGGTTTCGTATTAACATTAAAAACTATTATGTTTATCTAAATGTAATATGGTAAAACAAAATTAAGTGAAATAGCGAAAATCACCAAAAATTTGGACTTACGAATAGAGTAATTTTATAGCTGTTTTTCTGTTCAGAGATTTCTGAAAAGAAAAGTTTCATTTGCTTTAGTTTTCAAATATTTAATACAACGATTTAAAGATCCAATAAAGATTAATCTAATATTCATGGTACAGAAAGCGATCAAATAAATAAGAATAAAGTAGGTATTAGCATGAAAAATTAAAAAACAAAGACCATTATTAGGCAAAAACACGCGTTTTAACGCAATCTTTTACGTTCATTAGCTTTTAAGCGTTTCGAAAGCGTTTTTCTTTTCTGAATAGAAATTAAGCCTTTTTATATTGTTTTTAAGAAAATGGTTTATTTCGTAAAACTACAAAGTTTCACGCGAATAGGGCTGCACATACATGTTACGAAAAATGAAGACTTAAGTGGATGGAGGAGATATATTAAAATGGAAAGGTGCAACAAAGTTTTTTTTTATAATTTTGCTTCATAAGTAACTCCTTCATAACTTGATTATTAAAAAAAACATCGTTTAAAAAACCGACTTCAAAAACTATATAAAATAACTTAATAAACATTTTTGACTAAGAATTTTATATTATTTTGTATAATATAAAATATAAAATAATATAAAATTTTCTAAATTTTTAAGTCGGTGCCGAGCAAATCATAAAAATTACCATATACACTGTTATAACAAACTACCTGTGTACCCTAGCTATGGGTAGGCCTACAAAAGGTGCCGAGCCTTAAAAAATATAAGTCCCAAGAAACGGGAAAGGAAAATTTTCATAAAATGAAGACTACTGGGCCAAAGTATGTTAAATTTTTGGGGCCAAATGGCAACTATCCCGCATCAAATTAAAGAAGAATCACGTAAATCGGTATATCATAAATCTCAGCGTAATCGGTGTACATACATAAAAAAACCACAAAAACTCAAGTTGAGGACCTCCTTGTTTTTGAAGTCGGTTAAAAACCAACCACCAATTAGATCAGTTTAAGATGCAAAATGGTTTATGTGCATCTTAATATAGATTGACATACTTTTCTAGTTATTGTGGAGAACAGCCTATTGTATTCGTTTATGGCCGTATGCAGGTATCATTAGCCAGGTGTTACGGATTAAATACAAGCTGATTCTAGGAAATTCGTTCCACGTTCCCGGACAGGCATATTTGTATTTGTACAGTATAAACGATGGCCTGATGGGGAGAGGGGGCAGTCGAGCGAGACTCACGATCAAAGCGACACATGTGTTCTACAACTGGGAATCTAATAGTGACGGACTTTGCGCGTTTTATTGTATTACGACCTTCTGCATTACTTTTGGATTTGTTGTGTTCGGTTATATTTATACCTGTGTTATACGTGTTTGTATAGTTCTAATAAACTCTATAATAATTCCAACGGCATTTTAATTCGAATCTCGTAACTCGTAACAATATCATGTTATAAATAATTTTAATTGTTATTTAAACAAAATCAATGCACTTTTTGACTACTTTTACTCATATATACTTATGACGTCATAAATACGCTCGTACAAAATCTATGGGACTTACGTTTTACAAGATATAACAAGTGTCTCAGTTTATTTTACTGTTAGCTCCTCTATTCCCTCGTGTGAAATTGGGATGTGTTGTATCCTGAGGAAAAATATCCTATATTTCTGGATATAATTCTATCTTGAAGATGAGAAATCTTAAAAATAAGGTCACAGTAGAACAAGTTATCGATTACTATAATCGATTATGTCAATGAATTTCAACAATTAATAGTGAAAAAACACTTACATCACACGATTAATTCATTCAAAATACTCAAAACAATTATACAAAAATATTAACTTAAAAAGTTTTTTTTTCAAATTCAAATTCAAAACTTCTCATTCAAAATAAGTTCCACTGGAGAACACTTTTTGAAGGTCATAGATATAAGTTAAAATTTAATTTTTCTTCCAAGTATTATATGTACACCGCTTTGCAACGTGTTATTGCTGTTAAGGAGAAAAAGTGGCCAGAAACTCCCCAGCAACACGTCTAGCTAAAACCAACTAAAACTTTTTTTTTAAATAAATTTCATACAGAAACATGTTACAACTACTTTTCGAAAAACTATTTCAGTTGTAGCAAACAGTACATACTCAACAAGACGAAGACAAATAAAAATATTGAGTTTAATTATATACATGTCTTTGGAAATAAGCCTAAATAATTCAACACAGCTGCGGGAAAATCCAAGTTTTACAAGAATATCTTAGCAAACGTTTCCTCGTTCTCCGAAGTTAATATTTTAAATAGTTCCACGAGAAATTCCGAGTGTTAACTCTCTTTTTTCTTTTGAAATGTGGAATTTAAAGTTTCACTAAATATAGCCCAGACGCTGAGAACTTGGGTTATATTTTTTAGTAACTTCGAAATTTATCGTGTTTATGAGATTGTTCGGATGATAGTTTCTCCGGATATTCTATGCACGGTATTTATAGTTTAATGGCTTGCTATTTAAGTTTCTTGTATTCATACAAATACCCACCTATACATAGTACAACATCACAGATCTATAGGTAAGCCACTTTTGGTGAAATTTTTGTTTTTTCACTATGGCACGTTCTTGCAACTTACGAAGATGAGTTATTTAATTATTTTTAGCAGATTTTAGACTTGGATCAAAGTTAAAATTAAATGAAAATGAATGTATTTCTTTCAAAATGGAGTCTTACAGACAACTTATTGGAAGTCATGAGTCTACCGCTTCCAAAACAATTTTAGTTACTGTTAAAGGAGAAGAAGAAGAAATATATATAATAAATAAAATAAGATGGATAAATTAATTTTGTTTACAATTCACTTACGTTGACTACAAAGTAGTTATAGAATTCGCCACAAAGGCAGGCAATGGAATCTTAGTCCATACAGCCAATTCTGAAGGTATCGCAATTGAATTGTAGGCTACAACTGACGCCATTCAACGGAGTTCCTGTGAAAACTAGAAAGGCCACATTTAGCTATACAGTTCACATTTCTCCACATAATTACTACTCAAAAACTATCAATATCCTACAACTTGTTCATTTTAGAGTAATTTTACACATTTTTAGAAAATAAAATAGAATGTTGCTAAAATTGAAAAAAAAAAGAATTTTCTAGACATTGCGGCCAATTGGCCAGGCCTTAACCAGGGTAATATAACTTCTAAATACTAATTAATCTATTCTTTGTCTTGTTTCAGATCCCATCGTCGTGCCATCCTTTCCATAAATCATTACACTAAATAAAAAACGTCCGAAAATAAACATGGCGCCTGAATTCTACATGTCTATGCCGAGAATAGACAATGTGAAGGGAAGCTGAACTTCCGGGTAAAATGTGAAATATCCAAAAATAGAAGGATATCCTTGTTATGTTGGTACCGGAAACGGGAAATATAGTGTTGTAAATAATGTATAACTATAAAAGTAGATTGCGTTTAACAAGTAGGGGTGTTAAGCCTTTGTTCCTTTTGTTGCGGACCTCGAATTTGTTTGTGTGTTGTTTTGTGTTGTGTTGTGTTCATGTGTGTTGTGGTTATCAAGAACAGAAGTTTGCTATGGAACCCCAAGATCAGGTGAGATTTCTATACAATAAAATTTTAATAGCTCATAACTGAAACAACGTTTTAACGGTTTAAAACTCGTTTTATTTATTTGATTTTTATTCAGACGTTTCGGCCATTTTTTAGTCATAATCACGGATGACAAAGATGGAAAATATTAATGTGTAGTGTTAAAATTATTAATAAACCTAGACTCAACTTGTTCATTTTAATTATTTAATTTTAATTTCTGTTTATGATTATTATTTCCTGTATGGGAGACTAACTTAATAATAATATTAATATGGAAAATAGCCATTATGACGCCAGTAGTCGACTATTCTGACGATTTTGCTATTTTATCGTATGAGTTTACTATACATGCAGACGGCCCACCTGATGGAAAACAGTTACCATGGCCTATACACATTTGTAACATCAAAGGTGCTGCCAATGTGCTGCCGCTCTCTAAAGGGAGACTGGCTACTAGTTCCGGAACGTAACTCAAAGCTGTTATGGCGACATACTCTAGACCACGGGTGGTAGGTATCCAGGCTGGCAATTACCCTACCACCTGGCCGAGGGTTGTTTAAACGACCAGACGCCTGGCCGTAGGAAATTCTATTCTTTCTCCGTTCCTGCATGGCTAACATACATATTATTACGCAATAGCAATATCAGACTTAAGGCTCTAGGGTATAGGATCGGCCTTATAGTAGTTCGCTCCATAACACAAGCGTTATTTGCTTAGTATGGGAATATACAATATGTGTATTTGTCTGCCGTTTATTTATATTTATATTTGTGATAGGCAGACAGAAAGACACTGGAGTCATACATTAAGGGACACTTACTTTTTAAATGTACTATCAAATAACTACCTATTAATGAAACATAAATACTTCTTCATTCTAGTTGTATTGCAAAACCTACATGTTACACAACTTTTTTCTAATCCCTCCTAAGGTTGTCTGGAATAAATTGCTTTTAGTGATAAGACCGCCTATTGTCTTCTATACTTAAACTTCTTGAATTGTATCTTAATGTTATGCAATAAAGTATGTTCTATTCTATTCTTTTTGCAGACGGCCGTGGCAGGTTCCAGGGTAACTTTGCCATGTCGAGTGGAAAACAAAGCTGGCCAACTTCAATGGACCAAGGATGACTTTGGCCTTGGTCTACATAGAGATCTTAGTGGATATGACAGATACAAGATGATTGGCAGCGACGAAGAAGGTAGGAGAAAAAATTACATACTTGTACAATTACCATTTTATCGCACCTATATAACCTACTAGCTGATCAGTGCCCACTTCGCTGGACTTCATTAAAAAATACACACGCACGCACGCAAATCAAGGTTTAATTAAGCTTTGTAACCTTTAATTAATTAACAAACGCAGAAAGCACTCGCAGTGCCTCATACGAGGATGTGAGCAATTCTTGCGTGGAACGTTATTTATATTTGACAAGCGTTCCCGTGACCACTTCGATGAGCGTCATTAAAAAATATTGTTACGTGCGAGCGGGGGTACGCACTTAGGATTGGAAGAAAACACCAGTTTTTAACTAAACGCTTTTATTGACTTACACAGCCGAACGACGGACGCACTGTACCAACGATGTCTCACTCACAATACCGTCGCCGATATTGCATAGGCACACCTTCAGCTCTTGCAGTGTTCACTTCAGAATTTACCGCGCGTAGCTCGCTTCCGGACCTCCTTTTAAAGTACGCGGAACTCCTCCTTCACTAAACTGTCCACTAAACTTTTCACTAAATTCACCACTAAACTCGTCACTGTCTTCTATTAAACTCTTCTTCCAACTCTTTCGTATCGCACTTGTCGCTTCACTATCTTGAACTGAACTCGACTCTAAACTGCCCGGTAGGCGCGCCTTACGCTGCTTATATACCCGGAAAAATCTTCTGGAACCCATAATTTCGATCTTCTTTTCGTTATTCTTTTATTTACTATCTGTTCCTTTCTAAACATATATCTATATATCTATCTCTATCTTTTCCTTCCCGAACCTTCTATTCCAGAACTTTCGTTCACCGTCTATCCCTTTCTAAAATGTATCCGTCCTTGTCTTTTCCTTCAAGAGTTTCTGCCTTTTCCTAAAAAAGTCTTAAACTAGACTGTTCCACCATCACTCGCCACAATATTGTTAATCCCAATCAAATATAGCCCATGTCACTCAGGAATAATGTAGCTTTCCATTGGTGAAAGTATTTTCAAAATGGGTTCAGTAGTCCAAGAGATTGCTTCCTACAAACAAACTCACCAACTTTATCTTTTCATCTCTCTATAATATTAGTATTTTTAAATAAAAATAGTATTGTATTAAAATTTTAATTTAGCCTACCGCCAACTTGTTCACTTTAATAGGAGCCTAATTTAATTCATCACCGCTTCGCAGTATGTTGTGGCTTGACGAAAAGAAGCGGCGCAAGAAAGTCTTCAGCAACATACCAAGCTCTAATCTATAATATTGTTAAGAGTTGCGAGACTCGAATTAAAGTGCCGTTGGAATTATTATAGAGTTTATTAGAACTATACAAACACGTATAACAGAGATACAAATATAACCGAACACAACAAGTCCAAACGTAATGCAGAAGATCGTAATTGAATAAAACACGCAAACTCCTTCACTATTAGATTCCCGATTGTGGTACACACGTCTCGCTTTGATCGTGGTTCTCGTTCGACTGCTCCCTTCCTAAATTAGGCCATTGATTTATACTGCACAAATGCAATGTGCCCGTATCGTAGTTGACATAATCCGAAACACCTGGCTAATGAGTCAGCCGCAAGCGGCCATAAATGAGTACAATAAAATAATGGCCTGTTCTCTAGAAACGTATGCCAATAAATAAGTAAACAAACGAAGACGATCATAAAAGAATTATAATTAGTTCAAATGCCGACGGGTAATAAATGTGCTTCTACAAATCTGTACGTGGAATTTGTCTTTATCGGCGCTTAGGTTGTTTGTAATAATATTATAAAACTCTAAAAATGCTGAGTCTGCACATTGAAGCTATTTAAAAAAAAACAACCGATATAGGCTATATAAACGATGGAGAATACGATGCAATTTTTTTACATTTCTTGTCTGTTTGTTCGGGATTCACGTAAAAGCTTCTCGGCCGATTTGGATGCAGTTTTTGTTGATCGACACCAAATAATTAGACTTAAAATCTGCGCTACTTTTTATCCTGGGTATGCCGCGGGAATGTTTCTGGGAATTATTTTAAATTGACATGATAAAAAAAAACCAATTCCAATGTGATTTTTTTACTGATCGGTAGCAAATTTTATGTGTGATATTTTTTATCCCGTGTGCATAAAAATTAGCTTATTCCGACACAATTTTCACTGAAACGATAGCTTACATTCTTTCTTAAAACCATTTCAAAACCATTTTGTGTGTGATATTTTTTATCCCGTGTGCATAAAACTTATCCCGACACAATTTTCACTGAAACAACCATTTGAGTTAGTGTTATAATACTGTCATATTAATAAAGTGTAGTGCTAAGTGCTAAAAATTAACAAACAACATGAACAAAGTGTCTTCTCCTTAATAAAGACAATAGGAAACGTGTTATTGGACACATTCTTAGTTTAAGTTGTATCTAGTTATTTTAGGTCAGATTTAAATTACTCACTAGTCTTATTTCCTAGATTAGATTATAATTTTAATGTTGTATCACTAAGATACATCATTTATGGAAAAAAATCTTTTTTAAATGCTGTGGTACTTTATGTCCTGAGAACCCCGCGGGAATTTCAAGAAAAACGTGGATGAAGTCGCGGCTATATCTTAGTTTAATATAATTTTGAAATGGGAGGTAGTTAAAATAAAAAGATAAATTGTCAATCAAGTTGGTTGATCGTCCGGAGCACATAGTTTTGTTATCTGTACTAATCTCGAAAACTTTAAAAAATACTAACTGAACTTTTATGTACTTAATCATTTATTGCACATAATTATGAAACAATGTTAAAAGTTCATAATGACCATAATCGGATATAAAAATGTATATTTGTTGGAGCGGATCGATTTATTCTACGAACTATTACAAAATTTCTTTAAGAATTTCATCATATATAGTATTTAGTGGTTAATTGATTAAATTCTTTCATTATAAATATAATGTGTAAAGAATTTTATGTGCAAAGACGCACTTGTTAGATTTTGACTTCTATTGGATAGATAAATATACACATAATTAATTTTTGATAAAGTATTTTATTTAAATAACAGCATTTAAAGATTTTTCATTTCTTACTTTAAGTTGATATTTCTATTAAAAACTAGTTAAACCAAAAAGGTCGTAATTACATTACCTATTCCCTAGAACATGAAAACTATCTAGGCTAATAATAACTTAAAAATAATCTTATGTGCATAACTTGCGTATTATTATCCCGTCAGTCATAATAACTACTGCTTGATTATAATGAACGGAGCTTTCATTCTATTCGACAGACTACAATAGAATGATCAGTGTTTTTTTTTTTTTATTGGACTTGACTTTATGTTGTTGGTCCGAAGACCTCACAACTTTACCGGGGTTTTCGGGGCGAGTGCCTTTGCGAAGCGAAGGCGCTCGAGCCCGGGGGACAACTTGCTCGAGGGGGCTCCCTAGGGAGTTTCACCTCGGCTGGACTGTTGCCATGAGAGGAGGATGAATCTAATGATGCCCACCATAGGGCGACACAATGCACTAATTGAGAGCGGGCGACGGGTAATATAAAGCCCGAGAGGTAGGATCCCGGCGGACCGGGATCGGCGGTTCGCGGTGGCCTATATTATCTTACTGCCGTTTCGCAACGTGTTATGGCTGGGAGAGAAGAAACGGCGAAAGAAACTTCCCAGCAACACGCCTAGTCTATCCTATGGGGGGGCTGTGTCTCCTGGCGTCCCTCGCGGGGACGTGGAGAGATCGTGATTGGCGGCGTCGACGCCGCCGTCTGCGTCTGTCTGTCGGTGCCTGCCAGCCTGCCGTCCTAACCGCGGGCGGGCTGATCCGAGCCAGCCGTTTTGTGATATCGTCGACCTTGTCCGTGAGGATGTTACGCGGTCGTCGCACGAGAGCCTTTCGTCGAGGCTTATAATCGGACGCGGTGATCAGTGTTAGGCGATTTCACCTCCTTTTATATTGTCAAACCAACAACACGGTGTTTACATTTTAGCAATAATCTAAAACTTATTGCAAAGGTTATCAAAAATCCTAAACAGATTTATTATCATATTCGGCCTAGTTTGTATTATATAGTAAAGTAAAACACACTACTTAGTCAATAAATCAAGTGTAGGTATTCTTATAAAAATACCTTCAATTCAATGTAACAATGTATATTATTAGCACGGCAATACGTAACTTCCATAGCTGGCCATTAATTCGTTAATCCGTTAAATGTTAATTAACGAAGTTAATATTTCAAGTAATGGATTAACTTTTAAGTTAACTTAGAAATATGTTAACGGACTCGTTAACTTCCGTTAAATTTCCCAAAGTCCGTTAATCATTAATCCAGCAAAGTCACAAATCTGTTTACTAAATATAATACTGCTATACCCTCAAGCGTAGAAGTTGAACGTCTTTTCTCCACGGGCAAGGACTCTAGGATTCTCTATAGGCGAAACGAGCCTCGATTTCGGACGAGAACTTCAACATATTAATGTTCATGAATTCATTCATTCATTCAATGAATTCATATTACGCCAGATGACTAAATTGATAGATAAATTGGACGGGTTAGTATCGTTTCGTCTAAGATGTAAATGGTCTAAATAGCAATTGGTCATTATATTACTATCAAATCGTCATAAAAATAGTGTTTCGTCCAGAACGCAACTAGACTATCTTAATAAAATAAATTCTAAACCTTAATCCAAATAAATGAAAAAACATTGTTTGTCAACATGCCTATATTAAACACTCTAATTATACCCGTCTTTTTTTTGTTTTTAACCTGTTAACTTTCAGAACCAACAGTTTTTATAAGACGATGCAATTTTTATCACGTATTAACGGATTAGCGTTAACTTGCGTTAAATTTTCTGACATGTAACGCTTTAACTTTTTCAGTAACGGATTAGCGATTAACGAAGTTGACGATTTGAATAACCGTGGCCAGCTATGGTAACTTCCTTTATTAAATATTTTCATATAATCTATCACACTCATAAGCTGTTGTTGTATATACAAAACCCTCCAAAGCACATATTCATTGCCTTTCTAATCTAAAGACGCCAACACCCAACTGTAGAGCACAACCGTACAGCTAGGAAAATAGTTTCGTTTTTATTCAAAGCAAAAAAACAGGGAGCGACCCATTTCATTCATGAGCTCATGAAAGATTAAGGTACGGTTCTATGAAGCGATAGGGCTGGAACTTTCCCACTTTTCACTATTGTGTGTGGAAGGAAAATTGTCATTCAATGTAAGGTTACTTTAATTCGATACCTACCAATAAATAAAACTGAAAAGTTTTCACATTCATCCCTTCTCTTTTCTTTCACCTTCTCACAATAATTTGGGGTCGACTCAATATATTTTCCTTCCATACATTGTACATTCATCTATAATATAATAAATATATAGCGGGTGTAGTTTTTACAATACCTTTAAAAATATGGTAGGGTATTTGCACGTTTGTATAGCTACCACCTGTGCTTTAGAGTGGCATACTCTAGATTAGGGGTGGTAGCCATCCAACAATAAAATAGATTGCTTATTTACAATTTCCTGCGGCCCCTTTTTTGCTGATTTGTATGCCAGCCACCTCTGGTCTAGACTATGCCATCACAACAACCTTGAGTTGTGTTCCGGCATTAGTGACTAGGTCTCAGTCTCCCTCTAGAGAGCGGCAGCACATTGGTAGCACCTTTGGTGTGTTACAAATGTCTATAGGCGATGATAGCCGCTTTACATCAGGTGGGCCGTCTGCCTATCTGCTGAACTCATGCAATTAAATAAAGTTGTGGGTGTTTGCAGTTCACACGCTGTAGAAGTGAAAGAAAGTGTGGCAAGGGGTGGGAGGGATTCTAAATTTCATGACGTCACATTTCATATATCGTTATAATATATTTAAGCTTTAAAACACGAAATTTAAAGTAATAATGAAAAACTTCAAAACATTTCCAACTGTATATGAGCATAGTATTTAAATTATTAAATGTAATGTATTCTATCTCATTCTTTCGCAGGCTTAGTCCTCTAGATTGATGTGTTTATCTCTTTTTATTGTCGCTTTTTCGTTTCATCAATTTCAAATTACGACGATTTTAAAGAAATTTCACTTCAAAAAATGTGAAAAAAATCATAGGGCCAATTCGGACTAGGATAAACCTAAAATACAATTATTTGAATTTTTGTCTGTGTCTCGTGTTTGCGCATCACGTGAAAACTACTGAACGAATTTAAATGAAACTCGATACAGAGCTACCTTAACTTACTTTTTATAAATGTCGTCGTTAGGTAGACAAATATAGCCAAAAAGGTTTGGTGCTGCGATCGCGTATTTTGGTGCCACCGTTGCAATTCACTAATCAGTATTAACGTGCCAAGGTGCAAGATATAATTAAAACTATGCTTTAACGGATATAAGCGTGACATTTTATTTGATTGTTCTTTCGACGTTGTGAACACTTTTCAGTAGCCATGATTACGGAAGACAAAGATGTCAAGTGTTAATGAGTTTTTTTTTATTACTGAAGCACGGCAGACAGGTTGACGGCCCAACTGTGATGGAAAATGGTTACCGTTACCTATGGAAATTAGCAATACGACAGATGCTGCCAATGTGCTGCCGATCTTGAAGGAGAAACTGGAACCTGGCCACCGATGCCGGAACACAACTCAAAGTTGTTATGGCGGCATTTTCTAGACCAGGGGTGGTAGCCATCCAGTCGGGTAAATGCCCTACCACCTGGATTATGTTAAAGTTATTATATAGCCTACCCCCAACTAATTTATTTTAATAATTTAATTTTTGTTTATGGCTGTTATTTACTGTATGGGATATGTGCTAGTAGCGAAAACTTAAGAAAATGCAACTCGAACGATGTTTAGATGACACTGCCAGTGGTCGATTTAATATTTGATAATGTTGAAAAGTACATTTTTTTTAAGCGAGTGAAATGTAATGTCGTATGGACGGTACCCACACTCGTAGACATGTTAAAATGTTAATTTGGTTGACATTTACGATTTTACAGTGACGTTTCTACGAGCATTTGCGAATTGCGGCAATTTGAATACAAGCGTTTATAGCAAACAACAGCCCGTAATAAGTAAAATTAAATTTTCCCTCCCACGCGAAGAAGCTTTCCAAATTTATTACTGGTTTTAACTTTTAAAGATGAACATTAGCTGCCTGCCAGTGATATTATTACTACTGCATTCAGATTAATTAAGATTAAGTAATTCATAATAAATGTTAAGCAATATTTTTAATTCTGTAATCGAATGATACTGTATAATGTTTTCCGTTTTGAACGAGTGTCATCATTATATGTTGATATTTGTATTAATTAATAATCATAAACATTTTAATTGCAAGTTTGGATGCGTTAACTGTTGAATTTTCTGAATAAATGTTTGTGGTATGGAGGTATGGTCGTTGACGCTTGCCGTGCAACAACGTCGTTGGTGCGACGGTGAGTAGTACGTGGAGTGTTGTTCATTATAAAGTGATAATGAGGTACAAACTCTTTGGAACCAAAAAATATTATTACTGTCTGGTAAAGCTGGAATATTGATTAGATTTAAAAAAGGAAACAAATTTGATATCTTTTGTTTTTAAAAAATGGAAGTCTATGTGTTGTGTTGTATAAAATTAATAAAATTGAATTGTACGTGGTTATTAAGTATTTGTGCTTGAAAAATTTCGCTATGGAACGAGTTGATCAAGACTTACAGGATTGTTGTGCCAAATTTAAACGTGGAAGAACATCCATCAAAAATGACCCATACTCAGGCCGCCCCACAACGGCCAAGCGAGACTGTTGCTATGTTTTGGCTACCTGTCTGCTTAGATACATCTGGCGAGGTGGATGTTAACATAATATGGATGACTTGAATGCACTCATGTATTTGGCGTTCTTGGTGTGGCTGATGCGAACTATTAGACTACCTTGGTTGTATCGATACTAATGATCACTTTCGATGTTCTTATCTATTTGACCACCTTGGCCGCTCCTTTCTATAAGACGCTGACTGTACGTTCCATAGAAAAAAAAACAAAGTTTTCGACTGGTAGTGTAAATTTTACATGAACGCTTGGGGATGAAAAAAGTAGTCACGCTAGACTCTCAGAACGCTTACGGATATACAAAAACAAACAAGACTAAACATTTTTTGAGCTTTGGAAATGTTACGATAAGATCCAGATCGCTTTTTGTTTCGATTTACAACTCTCTGAGAGGACAAAGATTCGAAAATGATGAAGCGGTAGTCTGCAGTATATAATTTTTTTAGGGACTCAGGATAAAGAGTTTTTAAAAGAGGGATTTTAAGCGTAGAAAAAAGATATTCCAAGAGTTCCAACAAGTTACCGGAAACACTCACTTTTCACTTTTTATTGAACGGCCCTTGTACATGCGGAACCTTAAAAAGCATTTAATTAAAATTTTATCATATCTTAAAAAGTACTGAACAGGTCTTTTTAGAATGATTTTTTTAACACCTCCATTTTTTTTTTAAATATTTTACTAGATATATTATGTGTTATTCAAACATTAGACAAAAAAAAATTTGGTATAATTAGAAAAGACCAAATTTTTACGATTTTGGAAACGATTATCTCGCTATCTACTTCATCTCTATATAAATAAAAACAGAATCGTAGAAATGTATGTACGCGCATAACTTGAGAACTACTTTACCTTTTTTTTGATAATTTTTGTGTGGGTTTGAGTCGTTCCCAGATGGTTTAGATTCACAATTGGAACCGGTAGGTGGCACTGGGATCGGTTTCTAGGGTCCTCTTAATCTTCTGCACCGATTTTGATATATTTTTTAGTGTGTTTGAATGGGTTTCTGGGTGGTTTAGATTCACAATTGGAACTGGTAGGTATCGCTGGAATTGGGTCCTAGGTTTTTATTTTTCAGGGCAGGACAACGTCTGCCGGGACCCCTAGTCTAGTAAATAGTAGAAGTCTTAAAAGATATCGCTATTATTATCAAATATCTGATTATTCCACTCAACTACGTACTGTGAAAAACCTTTCTACCTAATAGACTAAAATCCTAGGATATTTATATGACAAGTTCTCCTGGATGTCAAGCCGTAGAATGGTTACTTCTAGAGCGTGCGCGATACAAGTCGCTTCGGAGAGTCATAACACTGCTGGCTTTGGGGGGAGTTTTCCCTACGCAGCATCAAGGCGTTGGAATAATATTCCACCGCCCGTTAGACATATGCAATCTGTTAGTGGATACAGATGTAAATCTTATATTAATATATAAAGCTGAAGAGTTTGTTTGTTTGTTTGACTGAACGCGCTAATCTCAGGAACTACTGGTCTGATTTGAATTTTTTTCGGTTTATACAGCCCATTTATCGAGGAAGGATATGTATCATCACGCTAAGACCCATAGGAGCGGAGCACCAATGAAGAATGTTTCAAAATTGGGGGATTTTTTTTAACTTACTTTCTTTTAACCATTCCGCGCAGAGGAAGTCGCACAGAAGTTAGTAAAAGATATTTTTAAAAGAGCACCAACATTCCCAGCGCGACTTAAAGCATAAAAGTGGTATTCGACTGCAATACTTCTTATTCACTTAATTTCCATAACTAACATTTGTATATTTATTAACATTACTATTCGTTAGTACATTAATGACTAGCGCACGCGTCCTAAACTCGAAAAAGGTCGTGGGTTCGATCCTGGTCGGAACGCATGCAACACTTAGTCAGTTTTCTGATCTAATGTGCATATTGTTACAATTACCACGTGCTAACAGCGGTGAAGGAAAACATCGTGATGCAACCTGCACATCGAGATAACCCATGTGTCAAACCTGCCAAAGTGTCTTGGACAAGCGTGGTGGATATACTGTCCGTTTCCCCCCTATAATGGGAGGCCTGAGCCCAGCAGTGGGACATTTATAAGCTGATATTATATATTAGATTAATATCTATTATATTCTATACTATTAACCGCAGATATATTTATAAGATTATATTGTTGTTATATGAAGTTTTTATCCGTCGTAAGAGGCGACAAAACAACCCACAGCCAGGTGGTAGGGTGTTTACCCGTCTGGATGGCTACCACCCCTGGTCTAGAGAGTGCCGCCATAACAACCTTGAGTTGTATTCCGCCATCAGTGTCCAGGTTCCAGTCTCCCTTAAGAGAGCAGCAGCACATTTATAGCACCTTTGGTGTTACAAATGTCCATAGGCGATGTTAATTACTTTCCATCAGGTGGGCTGTCTGCCTGTCCGCTGAACTCTGCAATTAACAAAATGTATGCGATGTAATGGTGCAATGTCTACCGTGACGATACTTTATGGGCTCAGCGGAACATCAGCGCTGGTCGACAGACTAGCAGTATGCTGAGACTGATGCTCCTTTTAGGACAAGTTGTGTTTGTAAGTCTATTTCTGTTAAGACTTAGTTTTATATTAGTTTAACTGTGTTAAATAACATTATTATCTTTTTAATACAATGCTGTTTCATATATGGCTATAAAGTATTGGCCATGTGCGAGTCGGATTCATTGTGAAACAGGTTTTAAAACTACGCAATATTTTTAATTTCAAATGCATTTTTTCTCTCTTTTTGACTTTAAGTGACAGTCGACTACGAGCCGCGTTGAGCGCTCAAGTTTGTGATTTGAATAACAAAGTTGATTAAGCAAGTTTTCAAGCCATTTTTCCTTCATACTTCGCGCAACGAAAATTACACAGCTTTTCCCTGTTTTCTGTTCATTTGAAAAGTTTGAACTTGAGCCAAATGTCGGATAATATTAAAAACTTTAAGCTACTGTTTTGTAAACAATAAATTTAATTGTAAGAAAATTTTAAGTATTTGTGGTTAAGTCGTTTAAGCGTGGTTCGCCTAATTTACTAGACCACAGAAGACAAGGTTTGATTCCCGGCAATGCTACTTTCGTCGGAAATAATCGTAGGAAATACTAGGGGTGTTCAATAAAAAGTGATATGAGTATAACGCAATTATCTTTTATTAAATGTTATTTTATTTTTCGACGTAGTGACCTTTCAGGTTTATACACTTTGTATATCTTTTTCTTAAAGCTAAAACTCCCTTTCTAAAACTACTATATTGACTATACTGACTACTGCGTCAATATCTTTAAATTTTGACCCCTGAGATGTTCCTTTAACCGCGGAAATAGGTAGAAATCACTAGGACCTAGGTCCGGTGAATATGGAGGATGTTCCATCAATTCGAAGCCAGTTTCTTGAATGGCAGCCATCGCAACTCTGGACTTGTGCGCGGGGGCGTTGTCTTGGTGAAACAAAACAACTTTAGCGAGTTTGCCACACCGTTCCTTGCATATTTCCTCACGCAACTTCGTTATTTGTACTGCGTACAAAGTACCCGTAATAGTGGCTCCATAATTAAGGTTTACAATCATTACCACCCCTTGGTTGTCCCAGAAAAACAGCCGGATCTTACCGGCGAGTGGGATCGCCTTAAATTTCTTTGCAGTTGAAGAAAACGGTCTCCTCCGAGTCATGGATTGTTTTTTCGTTTCCGGGGCATAGTGGTGAAGCCATGTTTCGTCCATAGTTATGAATCGAGCCAAAAATCGGCCAAGATCTTGTTGTAACAAACCCAAACAGCTTTGTGTGATTCTAAGTCTGGTTTGTTTCTGCGAGTCAGAAAGCATTCTGAGCACCCAGCGCACTGACACTTTTCATACCCAAATGGTTGTGTATAATATTATGGACAATTCCTATACAAATCTTCATTTTTTGTGCTATGAAACAAACAGTAACACAACAATTCGCCAAGACAATGTTTTCAACTTTTTTAATCATTTGTTCAGTCACTACCGATGTGGGGCGTCCCTTGCGGGGGTCGTCATTAATGGAAGTTCTTCCTCGCTTGAAATCGGCACACCAACGCGCAACCGTAGAATATGGAGGAACATGAACCCCTAACGTTGCTCTCAAGTCTTGACTTAGCAGCTCCGTAGTGAAATTTTTCAAGCAGAGATATTTTAGTACCGCCTAAACTTCAATTTTATACATTTTTAAGAACACGTTCCGACACAACGCAAACAAATGTCTTCTATTTTTAAAAAAACAAAAGAGAATTTTCCTTTTTTTATTATTATTATATCTAATGTTTGGGCTATGCCTGCCAGTATTTTTTTTTCTTTCCAAGGAGAATGTATCGCATTATCACTATTTATTGAACACCCCTCGTATCCTTTTCGGTGTTTTCTTTAAGGTATATTACTTTTTTATTTGTATGTATTAATAAAATAAAAAATCGCGACCGCAGCGCATTTTCCCACCAACACGACATCATTTATCGGGATAAAAGTTCAGTGCTGACCTGGGGAAGAAGATATTCAAAGCACGATTGCGATATTGTCAAAAATTCGTATTCTGCTAAATCCACAATATCTTCTCAAAATCATCGGGGCGGAATAATAGTAGAAAAAAATTACATTACCATTAGCGGGTGTAGAGGTCTACTAGGGCATTATACGCAGGTGTAATGCCTAAATGGCGTTACACAAAATAAATATTTCAAAAGCTACTAAAATTTTAAACAGTCATTTCGCGAGTTTTCGCTTATAAATCTATATATATATAAAACAAAGTCGTGTTAGTTACACCATTTATAACTCAAGAACGGCTGGATTTTTATTCATGCAGGAACGGAGAAAGCATACAATTTCCTGCGGCCGGGCGGCCTGTCGTAAGAGGCGACTAAACAACCCATTGCCAGGTGGTAGGGCATTTGCCCGACTGGATGGCTATCACCCCTGGTCTAAAGTATGTCGCCATAACAACCTTGAGTTGTGTTCCGGCATTAGTGACCAGGATCCAGTCTCCCTTCAGAGGGCAGCAGCGCATTTTTAGCACCTTTGGTGTTGCAAATGTCCATAGGCGATGGTAACCGCTTTCCATCAAGTGGGCCGTCTGCCTGTCTGCTGAACTCCTGCGATTAAAAAAAAACAATTTTTATGATTTTGTGTTTTTGGAATTGTCTTCGTCCGGAATAGGGATAATACATATTAAAATATCATATTCGACAATAAAAAAGTTATCATTAAAAAAAACATCAGACTAGCCATTCATTTGTTATGCTCTTCCCCGGCCGATTTCGGCAATGGTGACTGCATTTAAACTCATTTTCATTTTGATTAAGGTGAATTATTTTTGTGTGTGTTCAAGTGTATCCCGGGATGGTTTAGATTCACGATTGTACCCGGTAGGTGGCGCCGCTGAACACCTCTTTAACGGTGAGATCGATTTTGATGAAATTTTTTGTGTTGTTTCAAGTAGATTCGAGAATGGTTTAGATTAACATTTAGTCCTGGTTGATGGCGCCGTAATCGGTTTCTAGATTTTTATTTTTAAGGACAAGGCAACATCTGCCGGGTACAGCTAGTATTTTTATAAAAATAGAGTGTCGTGTCACGGGCACGCCATTGGAATGAGTAAAATACCGAAATTAGACAAACCTACGATTGAGACGATAGTTTCGGGCAACTTTGACGAGATAGTAAAAGCAGAATTGGGATATAAACAAGCTTTGTGTCGAGTTTTATTTAAATTCATATCTTGTGATACTCTAAAAGACAAGATAGACAACAATTCTTAAAATTGTTTTTGGTTTCTTTGTATGTTGTCTTTAAATACATTATAGTTTTATCATTATTAAACTACATTGTACATTATGTATTACTAGCTTCTGCCCGTGACTTCGTCCGCGTGGAATAGTTAAAATAAAGTAAGTAAAAAAAACCCTCACGATTTTAAAACATTCTCCATTGGTGCTCCGCTCCTATTGGTCTTAGCATGATGGTATATAGCCTAATTGTTTTTAATGTATAAATTGTTTTATTGTATGAGGATGATACCGGCAATATCAATACTTAATTAGGTGCATAAGTTGTATAATAAGTAATTAAAGTTTTTTTTACTATGAAACGGAAACTTTTTAATTTTTCGGGATCAAAAGTATATGTTGCCAGGGATATAAGCTACCACCATACAAAATTTCATTTAAATCGATCCAGTCGTTTCGGAGATTAGCCGGTACAAACAGACAAACAGACAGACAAACAAAAAAATTGAAAAATCTGAATTAATTCTATTTCACTTCTTACATCCCCCTGACTCGGTTTTTAGAATTTTATTTCATTGTACAGAAATTCGACTTCAGTTTTATTGTATGTATATGTATAGATTATGTGTGTTGTATTGTCTTTCGTGACTTCACTTGCTGGTCCCAGGCGGGGTAATTTTAGGATTTATTCTATTTCTATTGTTTTACTGTTTGATAACATAGAAAAAAAAAGAAAGAAGAAAGAAAATATTTATTTCTAAAAATGCGACACTTAACAATAATTTATAATAATAACAATATATACTCTGTATTGTTTTCTCCTGAATAAAATACTTTATTTTAATTAAATGTACAAACACGAAACTTTCAGATTTATTATAATGTTACATACCGACAAAGACCGCACACCTGCATGTTGTGAAAACGAATTCTTTTATTTACTTCGTGTTTAAACTTTAAAAACATCTATTGTTATCGTACTTATATTATGGCCGCCATTAGTGTCGGATAATCCTTGTTTTTATTGCATTGCGTCGAAGCTTGCTAGATGTGCGGATTAACGCAGCCCCTTTGTCGGTATTATACAGTTTAGTATAAAACAATGCCCGAACGGAAGGGTGGAGCAGTCAAGCGACGACTACGATACAAGTAAGACGTTTGTAGTACTCTCGATTGGCGATATAGTGACGGACTTTGCGCGTGTTGAATTGCATTGAATCGTGCAGTGTGAACTGGTTGCATCTAGTTATATTTGTACCTGTTATACGTGTTTGTATAGTTCTAATAAATCTATAGTAATTCCAACGGCATTTATTTTAATTCGAGTTTTGTAGCTCATAACAATACTATAGAGTCATAAACAAAGGCGGACGAACAAAATATATTACAACACATTTAACACACTACCCAAAAATATTGTACAACATTCCAAGAGCAAAATGATAAAAACGGCGCGCCCTTGTCGTTCATATATTGCTTTTTGCTCTCATTAGTGTTCCACATTCTCCTTGCAACCCGTTTGAAGTGGTGTCAACAGATTTTTTTGGGTGATATTCAACACAGAAGAAATATAGTGGGAATTAAAATCGTTCAGGAAGTCTAAGGCCCGATTCACACTATCATACCGTTCACGGCTCAATCTCGCTCCGATCAAATCTCCCTGTGTCTACAGTAGTTTGCAGTTGAAACCAAAGTGTATTCAAAATTTCAGATTGTCGCTATAAGGCATAACAGATCAACTTATAGTTTTAATAAAATATTGTTTTCAAAGAACCGGTACCGGCGTTATATCGGATCGGAACTAGGATGATACGATAAGGAGAATAATTATTTGATTTTTTCTTATTTAACAATATTTGACCGGACCGGCAACGAACCGAGATCGAAACAAGATTGAACCGTGAACGGCATCATAGTGTGAATCCAGCCTTAATATTTCCCAAATAACACATAGGTGATGCCAAGTCATTCTTATTTCGTTCGGCCTATCTCACTATTATAAATGACTACGTAGATGGTGCCAGGTCATTCATATTTTGTGCGCCCTGTCTCATTATTATAAATAACTAGCTGACCTGTGCCCACTTCGCTGGGCATCAGAAAAAAAAATACTTATTATTAATCACAATCAAATATACCCTATGTCACTCAGGAATAATGTAGATCCAGAGATTATCCCTTCAACGTCACAAACTCACAAACTTTATATCTTTATTTATTATTGAGTTTAATTACCTATTAAGCGAATTCAAAATATTTCCCCTCCCGTACTGCTCGTACCCCAGTGACGCCTACATCGCATAAGCCTATCTTGCCGATTAGGGTGCGCGGCGACCGCGCAACTTTTTTCTAATACTTACATTTTTAAACTCGTGATATCTTTCGAATGGAATGTCCGAATTGAATAATTCAAAAAATTATATAAAGGTATTGGAGCAGTCTTGAATATTAAGTAATTTATTTTGTTAAGGATGAATACCAAGATACAAATAAAATGCCCTTTCTAGCGGCGGCATTTTCATTAATTATTAAAATAAAAGAACACTTATTGTGGCATAACTATAATAGTTAGACATATGCTGTCACCACACTTTTTTGTAAATAATGATGTGTTCTGCAAAGTCGTAGTACATTATTTTATTCTATCCTCAATAGTTGTCGCAGTGCACGCGATTATAGGTATTTTTTTTAAACCTTGAGTTACACTATTGGAGTTTTATTAAGGATTACTAAGAGGCGCTCCACGTTGGACGCCTTCGAGACACTGCGCTCTGTAACGGACGACGCAGTCCAAGCAAAGGATACTGTCCTGGCTGTATCGCTAGACATAGCGAACGCCTTTAACAGCCTCCCTCACGAGACGATCAGGGAGGGGCTCCGTGCACACGGAGTTTCCCCGTACCTCACGAGGCTGTTGGGCGCGTACCTCCAGGACAGGTACATCCTTTGGGAGGGCGGCGAGTCCGATAATCGCGCGATAGGTCGGCGACGCGTCGCGTGCGGCGTCCCACAGGGATCGGTCCTCGGGCCGGTTCTTTGGAACGTCGGTTATGACTGGATCCTTCGGGTTCCGGTCCTGCCCGGAATAGGGCTAATCTGCTTTGCGGATGATACCCTACTCACGGCACGCGCTGCATCATTCGCGGAATCCGTGGACCTCGCCAACACCGGGTTGGCGATCGCGGTCCGAAGAATAGGTAGGCTGGGCTTAAAGGTCTCCCCCGCGAAAACGGAGGCCATCATGTTCCATAGGCGGTTTCGTAATCCCCCCGCAGACTTGTCCGTTACAGTCCAAGGGGTGGACATTCGTGTAGGCCCCCAGATGAAATATCTGGGGCTAATTCTCGATGGGAAATGGCTGTTTAAAGCGCATTTTCAGCAGCTAGTTCCCAAGCTCGTGAGGTCCGCAGGCGCCCTCTCTCAGCTCCTTACGAACGTGGGGGGACCGGGGACGACGACTAGGAAACTCCACATGGGCATCCTTAGGAGTATGGCCCTGTACGGTGCACCTGTATGGTCCACTGCACTCCACTGCCACAATAGGATTTTGTTGTGCCACGCACAACGGGTCCTGGCAGTGAGGACCATCCGAGAATACCGTACAGTGTCGTGGACGGTGTCGACACTCTTGGCAGGCGATCCGCCCTGGCCTCTCCAGGCGGATGTAATTGCCAAACTTCGGCGCTCCCGACAGGATGCCGAACTCCAGGTGATGAGGACGCGGGAAACCACGGCCATGATCCAACCTTGGTCAGTAGAGTTGGAAAACCCTGTTGCTGGCATTGACACGGTGGAAGCGGTTCGACCGCAGCTGTTGCGATGGCTCTCGTGGAAACGCGGGACTCTGACCTTCAGAATGACACAGATACTTACCGGGCACGGTTGCTTCGATAAGTATCTGTGTCAGATTGCGGACTGCTTGCCTTTACCCCAATGCCGCCAGTGTGGCGCGCTAGACACGGCGTTACACACCCTAGTAGAGTGCGCAGCATGGGCACCTCAGAGGTTTGAACACGAGACACTAGTAGGACCGATCGATTCGCTGGGTGATCTGGTGCAAGCCATGCTGCACAGCGACGATTGGTGGGTGGGTGCGGCCAATTTCTGCGAGACGGTAGTGTCTCAAAAGGTGGCCGCGGAACGAGATAGGGAGAGAGATGGAAGTGCGCATGCGTCTCGCGGGCGCTGACGACAGTCGAGAGCCCGGAGGCGCAGGTATGCGCATGACCTCCCTCCCTGAAATACCGCTACAGGGGCCCTCTAGCATCTAGGGAGCAGAGGAGTCTTCACCCCTGTTGACGAAGTGAGTTTGCCTCTCCCGGGGCATTCTCAAGCACTTGTGCACTAGGATCGGCGTGGGCGTAACTACGTTCTGTATCTCATGCCTTTCCTACTCATAAGCGCGGAGCACATGGGAGGAGGGTGGTTTTAGTGGAGTATTGATTAGTCGAGTCTCCACACAAGACGGTTGATTAGTGTTTGGATTGCCTCAGTGGAAAGCCTCCACGATCAACAACGGTCTAATCCCTAGCAAAGGACCCGGTATGTGCGAAATGCATTTCCCCCGCCTGAAAAAAAAAGCTTGCCAACAGTGAAAGTTTTTTTTTAATCGGTTCAGTAGTTTTGGAGATACCCCCTGCAACGTCACAAACTCATAAACTCATAAACTACCTCTTTATGATATTAGTATAGATTACATAGATGGTGCCAGATCATCCTTCTTTCGTGCGGCCTATGTCACTATTATAAATAATTACATAGATGGTACCAGGTCATATTTATTTCGTCCGGCCTATCTCACTATTATAAATAATTATATAGATTGTGGCCGTACCAGCGTAAACGACTCTTCTGCAGTTTATCTGCTATGTCACGGACGTGAAGACTGCCGCGGATGCGGTCCTTCTGCGTGACGCCACACATCCACCGAAGCATATACATTTCCGTGACACGCAGCTTCTGCTAGTGTGTCTCAAGTACAGGCCACGTTTCACTGCCATACAAAAGGGCAGGTCTAATGATAGATTTGTAGACCTGTCCTTTTAAATTAACCGGCATTTTGGGGTCGCAAATGACACCTGTCACCTCACGCCATTTGGTCCAAGCTGCTAATATATGGGCCTTAACGTCATGTCGATGTCCCCGGACGCGCTAAGTACAGATTCCAGGTACTGGAATTAAACTGGTGATTATCTGTAGATTATTGTTATTATATTTGACTTAAAATGTATATTTTTTGTTTCAGGTGATTATTCCTTGGACATCAGAGATGTTAATCTGGATGACGATGCGAAATACCAGTGCCAAGTCAGCTCAGGACCCAAAGGTAGGTTGATACAGCCCTTAGCGTAATATATTAGTTGTATTTTCTTTCGAGTTCTCCCAATTATTTGGGTTCAGCACAATATGTGTTTTCCTTCCACACTCCTCTATTTTGACATATGCCCTCTATCATACTAAAAATCGTCATTATATCCTTCACAGAATACTTTCATCTCCTTTTTGATCTACCTTTACATTTGTAACCATCAATATGCCAGTCTAACATTTTTTTGTCACGTGACTTTCATGACGTTCGCGTTAAAAATGCAGTGAGTTATCAGTACAACTGCAGGGTAAAGGTGTATTCACAGTGATGTTAAAATTCAAACAAATTATATTTTTAAAGATTAAGTTGAATGAATTTAAAAAATAAAAAATACACTTAAAAGTTAAAAATCAAAATTAAGTCATAAATATTTTAATCACTATCACTAGTATCCTCGTTAGTATTTATAATAAAAGAATTTTCTGCAGCGAGTTCCATGACGTCATCTAAATCACACATGGTATTTTATTCTTGTAAGACAAGGTCGCAGCATTTCTTCCATCGAGCTTCACAAATTGTCATAATTTGATTTAATGTCGGGTTGTCATTATTTAAATATATTGAGTGTACTTTTCTCCTTATAGCACATTTGTCTAATTCATCGAATTTATCAATCATAGACTTCCTGGCCCTTTTTTTTCACTGGTAATTTCAATATATTATTTTCCTTTTTTTACTAAGAATACTATAAACTGGTCTCTCAGACACACCGCTTGCATTTGCCGTTTTTTGTACTATGCTATTCACAGCCACATTTAAATCAGACTGTTTAAAATACTTAAAAACATTGTAAATTACTGTTCTCTCTCCACTATGAATTACCGAACCACTTTTATTTTTACGAATTGGTGAGGTATTCATTCTTTTTAATATAAATCAGTTAACACAATTACAGGACACGACCGTCGCGTCCGAAGCTATGGCTTCAACTGGTCACTGTGAACTTGACCTTATAATTTGAAAAGATTTGATTGGTTAGGGGGCTGGGCTAGGCCAGCGAACAATGATGACTCACTGTATTCTTAACGCGAACGAAATATAGTCTCCTTTCTGTCACTTTTTTAATCACGGGTGCAACTTTTAAAAGTACCTTATGTACTCATTTCATCTTACCCATTCTTCTAACACCGCACATCCATCTCAACATTCTCATCTTAGCCGAGTGGAGACGTTTTTGGTCCATAATTTGAGTGGCACATTTAGAACAGTATAATATGACTAGTCGTAATATAATAAAGTTCAGAAGATATGAGAACCAAATGAAAGTCTCGCATGAACTAAATGGCTAGTACAGCTACTTTTAATGGTTTATGTTTAACTTATCACCAGATAAATTAAAATATATCATCAAAAAAATACTTTATGCTGTCAAAACAGTGTTTGAGTACAATTTTGAAGTGCAATCAAGACTGGTATAGTTAATTTCTTTTAGACATTCATTTTTGGTACATGTTTCGTTTTCATAGTGTTATATATTATATATTTCTGTAAGAGAGCTTAGGGTCTCAAAGTACTTGTTGCCATTATTAAAATTAAATGTAGTATTGCTAAATTTCTTCCTATAATCAAAATACAATGCATGAAATTGAACTGCATTAAGTTAAGCCACTTGGCGCGTAATACTTTATCTTGACTTAGACTTGGCACAGCCACAAATGAAGTAATCCTATTAGGAGACTACGAGTATTAAATTCAAGTTGCTGCTTCTATATACCGACTTTCTATTTCTGTTTCGTTGGCAAATTATTAAGCACTGGAATTATTTTAAATTCCGAAGCTGTCAACCAGGCTGACGGCCCGTGTGATAGAAAGTGGTTACCGTCATCTAGAGACGTCTGCAACATCAGGTTCAAGACAAGCGCGTTGCCAGCTTCTTTCGGTGTGATGGAAGAATTGATGGATAAATGGGGATAGAGAAGTCAGACGGGAAGAAAGCCTTTTTTGAATGTGACGGAAGAAGTAGAATGGAACAGTGTTGTAGTGGAACACTTACAAGCCAATAGGAGGCCTGTACAATTATTGAGGTCGCAAACGTTTCCCGAAACGTACAAAGAATATATAGAAATTTCCAACAATATAGAAGGGCCTAGGTCTGCGAGGTATACCAATAGCTGCGCTGAAGGATCTTCCTTTGAGACGGAGGAGCATTCCATTTCTCTCCTCCACCTAGTCGGGGCATCACTAAAGGGTAATTGGATAAAGGGGATGGGATAGAGGGGTCAGACAGGAAGAAAGAAGAAAGAAAACAATGTTTATTTAGAGTACAGTTTAACAAAAGCCAAAGGTTAACTAACTATAAACAGGCCCTAACTCAGCAAATGCTGGTTGATAACAACCAACGCTGGTCTTCCGTTAGTGCCAAGCATTAGCGTCACCTTCACAAAAGGAAAAAAGAACTCATAAACATTAAAATATTTATGCCTGAGAAAAATTCAAGTGAGAACAACAACAAATAAAGAATAGACAAAAATTATATATTTTGAACAATATTGTTACGAGTTACGGGACTCGAATTAAAATGCCGTTGGAATTATTATAGAGTTTATTAGAACCATACAAACACGTATAACACAGGTACAAATATAACCGAACACAAAAAGTCCAAACGTAATGCTGAAGGTCGTAACTCAATATAACGCGCAAAGTCCATCACTTATTAGATTCCCGATTGTAGTACATACATCTCGCTTCGCACGTGGTTCTCACTCGACTGTCTCCCCTCCATCAAGTCATCGTTTTATACTGCACAAATGCAATGTCCCCGTATCTAAGTTGGCTTAATCCGCCACACCTGGCTAACGACTCGGCCGCAAACTGCCATAAAAGAGTACAATAAAACAATGGGCTGTTTTCTAATCTCAAATTTTAAACACAAAGTAAACAAAAGAAGACGGTGATAAAAGAGTTACAATTAGTTTGCCGGCAGGTAATAAAATGTGTTTTGTCTCAGATATGCAGGTGGGTTTTGTTTTTGTCGGGACCTGAGTTGTAACAATATGTTATGAAATGATTATTAAAATGTGAAAATAATAATGGGAAGAGTGGTAGAGAATTAGAATAATGGGATGAATTAGAAAAGATGGCATAGGGGTAGAAGGAAGTGGCTCATCGGAATTCTTATCATCGCACGAAACACGGTTATCAACTCACTTTTCAAGTGTGGATAAGTGAAAGTATGTATCACAGTCCTGTGCTAAGGGGACATCCACAAATTACGTCACATCAATTTCACGATGTTTTGACCCCCTCCCCCGTTCTCGTCACAGCTGGTCACATACGCGAGACTCCTCCCTCCCTAGTGTACATCACATGTTTTACAATTTTACATCAAGAAATGATTAGTACAAAACAGCAGTTCTGTAATTAGCTTAAATGTTCTCAAAAGATTTTGAAATGTGACATCATGAAATGTATTTACCCTTTTACACACTTCGTCGACCCCAGTGTGACATAATTTATGGTTGGCCCTTAATGTGGATTTTTGAACGTGGATATTTTTTATGATCAATAGCTATATTTATTATTCAGTATTGTGTGACATAAATAAACAAACTTAAAAAACACAGGAACAAAAATAAGCAAGAAAATTGTTTCCCCTTTAATCCATTTTTGTGATCAAAGAGATTCCTTAGTTTAAAGGCTTTGGAGACGTAATTTAAAACAATAAATCAGGTTCCTTACGAAACACACTGATACAGTACGGCTGTACAAACAGACACCCCCAGCTTTATTTGGAATACGGAAGAGAAAAATATATTTTTGGATGATTCAAGTATCGAGAGAGGGCGGTTGGGAAACGTATTTATTGTTAGTGGGGGATTTAACTAATAGAACTTAGAGAACTGTTTAATACTACTTCCAAACAAAGAATACCGACTTAAAGTACAATCGTCTGTACTATAATAGAATAATAATAAATCTGTAAACGATTCGAGTTTGTACAATGCGTTTAAAAATGTGAAAAAAATCAAGGGGGATAATTCGGAACAGGAAATTCAGAAAATGCAATTTTTAGAATTTTTGTCTGTGTGCCTGTTAGAGTATCACGTGAAAACTATGGATCGGATTTAAATGAAACTCGACGCAGAGCAAGCTCATATCCCGAAGTGTAACTTAGGATGAATTTTATACTGAGAAATGACGTCATTTCCACAGAGTTGACGAAAATAACGAAAAAGATGGCGCTACGATCGCATCCTTTTTGAAAACTACAGAACGTATATGAACGAAACTCGATAGAGAGGTGGCTTATATCCCGAATTGATACTTAGTATACTTTTTATCCTGATAAATTACGTAATTTCCGTGGAATAGACGGCTTAGTAAAAAAGATGACGCTGCAATTGCGATGTTCACAACCAGGGATGTAATTCAATAACGAGTTGTCAGCTTGCTCACATGTCATTCATTAGTTTCTTTGTAATCTTAGTGAGTATTGAAGGTTTGTATATATACGAAACACGTAATTAACATATTGTTACGAGTTGCAGGACTCGAATTAAAATGCCGTTGGAATTATTTATAGAATTTATTATAACAATACAAACACGTATAACAAAGGTACAAATATAACTGTACACAACTAGTCCAAACGTAATGCACGATTCAATCACACGCGCAAAGTCCGTCACTAACGTCTTGCTTCGCTTGTGGCTATCGTTAGACTGCCAATCTCTCCATTGGGCCATTGCTTTATACTGCACCGATACAATATGGCTGCCCGATCGTGTAGACCGAATTTCTTAGAATCAATTACAATACACAATGAGCTGTTTTCTAATTTCAAATTTTAAACACAAAGTAAATAAAAGAAGTCCAAATGCGGAAAAATAATACTGTACTTTTACGGTATGCAGGTGTGAATCTACTTTTGTCAGCGTGTAGGTCGTAACAATATGTTATATACGTAACATAGAGCTCCTACCTAGGGTTTTCAACGCGGCGTAGCTGCGGGGAACATGTTATGTTACATGTTATGATTCTCGCAGAATAATTGGCTACCTTAGAGCGCTACTATGACATGTGCATCGGACCAAAGTCGACGTGAGAATGATCTTTCGTCGCTACGCTCGCTCGCTTTTATATTCGAGAAATGATGACGAGGCGATTAGTAGTCACAAATACCCGTAAATAGTACAATAGTATAATAACATGTTGCATACATGCACTGTTTGAAACAAATGTTATTAATGGTATAATTAATTCAGATTTCTCAACCGATTTATATCCTTCCCCCTTATTCATAATTGTTATACGAGGTTTACGGGAATGTTAAAAAAGTGTTATCCATAATCGGATTTTGTGTTTATATAGTTAAAAATATCAAATATAGCGAAAAATACTCAAAGGAGTCTCGGGGATAAATTTACTTCCAATTCTATGTACACCGCTTCGCAACATGTTATTTCTGTTAAGGAGAAGAAGCGGCAAGAAGCTCCCCAGCAACACGTATAGTTTAAAATTATTTATCTTCTTGTTTATCTAGCTCCAATTCTTTTTTTAAATAAATTTATTGAAGTTGAAGTATTTTACACAATTAATTTCCGAAGAATTAACGGAGTTGTAGCAAATAGTGTATATACTCAGTAATTCAAACATAATAACAGGAAAGAAAAATATTATTATCGTTATAATAATAACAAGACGTACTAAAAACATATAGTGATAAGAATCCCCGACTATAACGGAGGAGAGCGGGGCTGGGCAGAAATGTCTTTTCTGTCCTGGCTGCAGTTGAATGCGCAAGCAGCCCGCAGCCCGGACAAGGAACGTTCAAGGATCGGCCAGGGGTTTTAGTGGGTATCACCAACCGTGGAGTGGCCGTAGCGTTAGCAAAGCTATTGCTACCCCGACGAGGTCAATCTTCTTGGTAAAGGCTTTGTTAAGGCTCATGGATGTAATAAAAAAATCCTCTGTCTTTTCTTTCACATTCTCCCAACTACTTGGGGTCGGCACAATATGTGTTTTCCTTCACACAAACCACCCATCTCTTTTTTTGTAATTATTTTTTTTTCTCGTATATAAAACATGCGGCTACAAATATGAAATTAAATTCACATAATTTACACCCGATTTGTGGCAAGGTCGCCTTATTTCGGCGTCCGTAACGCAACACAAACAGAATTTGTTATCAAGCCCAGCCCGCCCTTGAGCCCGTTTCATAACTTAATTTCCTTTCTACATAATAATGGGTGTGTATGTTGTGATTTTGACTAAATACAGAAAAAATAATATTTTAAACAAATTTGGTCAAAAAATGTGCGTTTGCGAAGCCTGTATGAGCATTGTTCGAAAGTTAAAAATTACGTACCATGCAATGAACTGGTAAAATCGATAAGACCTCCACCAAGAACTTTTACATTATGAAAATAAATAAGCTGAATACTCAAACCTCTTTGGAAGCGAAGTATTGTTTTTTTCTCCGGGTAAATTTCACGGAAAGGGGAGCAAGGAACATTTATAATATACATTTATAATGTGCACTTTTATTTAACTTTAATCATTTAAATTAACTTAAATCATTCTCTTTGTGCAAAATGGGCTACAAAGGAAGATCTATTATTGGCTCATGTGCCGTTTTCAAAATGGATCGTCTTTTGTAATGTATACTGTAAAGCTATGTAATGTTTCTTGAATAATAAATAAATACCTTTTTTAAGGTTAAACTCGCCTTTGTACATGACCAGTAAATGTACGGTTTTAGATGTAATTAATAATAATTTTATGTACAACAAAGTACAAAGAAACTTACTCGATAATGTTTCTTCAATTTAAAATATCAAATTTCCTTCAATGGCCCTTTAAAAAAAAACAAATTTGACACGATATTTTTACACGTGTACAATATTTTAGATAGACAAATAACACTTTATTATACACCAATACAAAAATGAACTTAAGGACTAAAATTATATCTAGTTATGTACAAAGGGCGGTCTTATCGCTAAAAAGCGATCTCTTCTAGAGATGATAATAGCGATGATGGTATACGTAAAATATAGTACCAACTACTTACTTTTTAATAATAAATACATAAAGGAATATATATATATATATATATATATATATATATATATATATATATATATATATATATATATAGTATAATATATAAATTTTATATTTTATTTATAATATATCTACAAAATATATAAATGTTTATAGATGAATTTAGATATCATATTCCAACGACAGGTAGTATTTTTCGATTATAGTTTTAAATATCGCTAGCGATTCGGCTTGTCTGATAGCAACAGGAAGTGCGTTTTACACACATAGTCACCTAAGAAAGATCATAACAATAAAGGCACTCACTCTTTTTGCCTTTAGATATTACAATCCCAAAAAATAAAGTAAACAATTTAGGCAAAGAACCGACTCCAGAAACCATTACAATAACGTCTTATAAACAGAAATGGGCAACAAAGATATAAAATTAATTCCGAAATTAAATAATAAATTGGGTACACCTACCTTCGCCTACGTTTTAGGCCCGACCTAATACATAAAGGAAGAATAACTATTGTTTCGCAAGACCTCCCTACATAGGCGAAATTGTGTTTGCCTTTAATAAATTGAAAATCTTGAGTTTCTTTCTTGTTTCCATCGCCTCGCCTTTATAGAATGTACGCGAGATTCCCTCGCTAACTTTGCTTGTAATACTGTTGTTATTTATGTACGTAATATGTTAAGAATTTGTAATTGTAAAGATTATTGTTCAACATAATTACAGCTAAGAAAATTTATTAGGAATGACAATAGCTTAATAAAAGATGTAACTCTGAATAACACCTAAATCCTATAGGTCTAGATGGCACCACACGTTATTCTGCTGTGGTTTATGTAGCGTGTGTTAAGAATTTGTAATTTTAGTATTATTGTTTAACATTACTTTTGCTCGTAAAAGGTTTTCTCAGACTTTTAATGTTTCATTAGTGTTTTGTTGTCATTTTCTCCATAGCCAAAACTCTTATGTAATTATCATTTCTTTCTATCCGTCTTAAAGACGGATAGAAAGAAAATATTAGAAACTGAGTAGTTGTTGATGTGTGGAATATTTTCAATTAAATAGTTTTTATGGTTTCGTAGCTAAACTATGAAAATAGGGGGCCTAAAGCAGCCACTTAAGAATCGCTTAATGAAATTGACACGTGTCTTGATATAGGTACTCGTAGATGTAAAACATAGCATGAAGTTCCACTTTTTGATACTTGTCATATTCGTAATATGAATTTGCGAAAGCGGCTGTTTTAGTATCTAGATTTTTTTTAAATAATTTACACCATATCTCATCTACCATATCATTACGTATGTAGAATAATTTTCCTTCCGAGGTTTGCCCAAAATGCTACACAATGAAGCTTTTCAAATAGAGCGTATACAAAATTTAAAGTTACCAAGGTAGACAACACATTAGCTCCCTTAGCGTTGTAGTCGTCCGTGGCTAACGCTAGCCACTTGCTATCTAGAATATAATGCTTACAAGCAAACATAAGAAAATTCTCAAAAACTACGAAGCTTGTTCAAATCAAAGGATGTTTTACCAAAGTTCACTTTAACCTCTCTAGGACTATCATTCCTAGTTGGATCCTTTCTTTCACTGTTTGAGTGCAATATACAGCTTAAGACATTGTTTAAACATAAATTCAACGTTTCCTGTACCGACTATGTTAAAAAACATTTCATAAATTAAGAATCATACCTAAAGCGATCCTCCTTTTCCTGGTTTCTCCTTACATATTTCAACTCAGTTTTATTGCTCAATTCGACGAAGAGGGTTTGTAATTTGTTCTTAATTTTTTTTTCACATTTCCCCCTGTCTCCTCCCGCATTCCCAAGACTGTTGCCATTCAGTTATTTTTCATGGCTACCTATTTCCATTTTTTTGACGCGTAATGCCATTATCGTTTTTCGTACAGATCATTATACTTTTCAGATTTTATTCTTGGTAAGTAAAGTTAATTAACATATAAAAGATTTGTTTGGGTAGCAATTTGTGTTAACTTTTAAGCAGAATTTTTAACAATTCGTATCCATTTTGGGGCAAAACGCAATTTAAAGAAAATCGTTTTGACTATGCCACTGTAGGTTTTAGGTTTTCCTGGAAATTACCGCGTTTATATATAGATGTAATTTACTTGGAATTTGTAATTGTATGTGCCGCTATACAATGTTATATCGATGTGAAAATAATAAACATTAGAGCTGTAAACTTTACATGTAATTGAGCATCATATTATTATTAAGTGCCATAAGTGAATATTTTAATTATATTACTAATAATTAAAATATTCATAAATCTACTAAACTTAAAAATAAATTACAAGTTACTATTACATTAGAGTGTTAAAACTTGATTTTATTTTACATATTATGTAACTGTACGTGACGCTGACTCCTTTATGCCATATGTGAGCAAGCTATGGAATGACGTCCCTCCCGTGGTTTTCCCAGAGCACTACAACATGGGGGGGAGGGGGCTCTTTAAAAAGGGCGTAAACAGATATGTAAACTCTAAAGTCTCAACGAGGTAGGCAACACATTGGCTCTCTTAGTGTTGCAGATGTCCATGGGCGACGGTAGCCACTTGCCATCAAGAGGACCAGTTTGTCAATTTGCCTATAAGCAAACAAAAAAAAATGTACTCCTGGAAACTCATTTTAATGTTCTTTAATATATATATTTTATATTCATTTTCAATTTTCAAAAAAATGATAAGATAATAAATACAGAGCTTAAAAAATAATTTCAAATAAAACCCGTCTAATAGTTTTCTGTATTTTCGATTAAATGCTTTATTTAGGGTTCGTAGCCAAATTACAAAAGTAGTACCTAAAATTCGTCACTTCTACTAAAACATCCAGTATACATGATCCGACATGCATTTAGCCGACTTCTTAATTATAGATAAAATAATCCTAAACACAATATTTATCTTGCGTTATAATTTTTAACTACCTCCATAATGAATATAGCCACGTTTTGTCCGTGAAAATGGCAGTTTAATTTTCAACAGGCAAAACTCATCCCTTCGCAAAGACAATATCCGCGAACATAAGCATGCCATACCAGAAACAATGGTCTTAAACGTTACCAAAGTAATTCCCTAAAACCCATTATCACACCAATAATTGCCAGGATTATTCGAGAAACAAAACATCTAAATCTCAAGACAGACTTTAATACGAGTGTCTTCAGATAAGAATAATTTTAGGCACACTTTACAATAAATACGCGGTGGCGGATGCGATAGCGGAAGCCTGCAATGTGGCGAATTGAATAAGTGAGACATTGTACAATAAATTCTAAGTTTTTTTTTAAATTGCGAAGCTGGCGATCATGCAGATGGCATGCTTCGCCCACCCACGCCCACCCACGTAATGAAAAGTGGTTATCGTCGCCAATAGACGTTTGTAACATCAGAGGCGTAGCCAACGCGTTTCCAACTTTTAGCATGGCATAGAGGAGATGGAAGAAAGGAAATGGCATATAGGGGTCAGATACAATGTATGAGATAGAGGGGATGGATTAGAAGAATACGATAGGGGGAGAGGAGGTGGGCCATCGGAACTCTCACTGATCGTACAAAACATGATTAGTTTTGTTTCACGCGGATATTCTGTGAGAGCGTAGTATCACACCGATAGAGCCGCTAAAAATTAAACATTTATTTCGTGACTTTTCACTTGTAAATATTTATGAACTTATAATAGATTATCGAAAGCAAGCAAACCTAGGATTGAGACGATAGTGATCGGTAACTTTGACGAGATAGTAATAGCAGAATTGCGCCCCTCTGACATGCCTGACGTCAGACCGAACGAACAAGGCGATGAAATTCTATTTCCACCACTGAAGGCGTTGGAGTAATTCCCAGTAACCAATCAGCGAGCGGCATTTAAATTTTATTAATTTTAAATAGTGTATGTAATAAAACAATTAAATATCGTGATGTAACAAAATATCAACAAACTGAAATCTGTGTTGCCAAAGCCGGAAACAATTAAACTAACCGCTTTGAAAATGTATATATTTATTTTTAATAAACACATGTACTACATGTAGTGTGTTGTTGGGATCTTCTAAGCAAATTTTACTTACACCAGAAGATCCAGCTCTTCCATAATAAGCTAACATTGTATTGTATTTAAAAGTATTTTCTAAATGCTTTCATGCAGAATACATAAGAATGTTATTAAATATTATATTATATTATTGTCAAAACCTGAACGCCGAAAAAAGATAAATTCACACCTGCATACCTGTAGACATTTTATTACCTTTCCGGCATTTGGACTTCTTTTGTTTACTTTGTGTTTAAAATTTGTGATTAGAAAAACAGCCCTTTGTGTATTGTAATATTTTATGGTAGTCATTAGCCAGGTGTGATTTTAGGAAATTCAGTCCATGCGGCCGAGCAGACATATTGTATTTGTACAGTATAAAGCAATGCCCCAATTGAGAGATGAGGCAGTCAGGCGATAACCACAAGCGAAGCAAGACTTTTGTACATTCGGTAATCTATTTAATGACGGACTTTGCGCGTGTATTTGAATTACGATCTCCTGCATTACGTTTGGACTTATTGCGTTCGGTTATATTTGTACCTGTGTTATACGTGTTTGTATGATTCTAATAAACTCTATAGTAATACTAACGCCATTTTAATTCGAGTTTCGCGACTCTTAACATTATTATATTCAATTAAAATTAAAATAGTTATATTTTACTTCAAATCTACATGACGATGTGGAATGTTTGATGTTCAAGATTCGCTACCGCTACCGCGTTATTAGTATACACGCACCCTTATACATTTGAAAGCAGAGGGGATTTATCAGAAAGGATAAGTTAACAAAGAGTATGCAAATTAATTTCGAGGACCTTTTCGTTTTGCATTAGAATGAGGCTTGAATCGTTCGCACTTGAGATTCAGATGTAGAAAGTGATAGCGCGTATAGTGCCCGAATAATTGAGGAAAGTAGCGTGACGTCTGTCTACGGTCAACCAGGGACAAGGATTTTCTAGGGTTACTTAGTTTTTTTGGCCAAAACGTAATGATTATATCTAGGCTTGGAACCGGTTATTATAGATTATAACCGGTTTTGATCAACTAAATCGCTTGGAATGTAAAGCTTAAAAAGAGCGTTATATAATTAACCGGTTTATTCCGCGAGAATGATTTTCTCATTCCATCTCTATCAACATGTGTTTGTGTGTGACTGAAAACTTGTATTACCATATGGCTGCGCTTTGAAGGTGTGCGGCGAAAACAGATCGAACACATTCGAAAACGGTTTATTCAATAAAACCTGTTTAACGAACTTTGGTTACCAAAAGCCGTTTGATTGAGGTTAAAGTTGGAACAAACCCGAAAAGGTTCCCATGTATTTAGGCTGTAACCGGTTCAACTTTTTTTACCGGTTTCCAAGTCTTGCATTATACAATAGCCGAACAAGGGTCGGCAAGGCTATTTATTGTCAGATTATAAAAGCTTCTTGTTTATTCTGGGCGTGAGATTTCCACTATAATGCAGATCTAATAAACTAAATACAATCAATTATAGGTTATGACTCTCGCGCAATAGTTAGCTAATCTAGAGCGCTACTACGACATGTTCATCGGACTAAAGTTGAAATGAGAATGACCGTTTGTCGCTACGCTTGCTCGCTTTTATATTCGAGTGACGACGAAACGAGCCGAACAATAATCATAACTACACGCAAATATTATTTATAATAGTACAATAAAGAAACATATAAAATGTTTATATCCGACCTTTTATCTGTCCATCTGTTATTGTGACGCAGTAATTTTTTCAAAAACTACTGTTTCTGTGCGCATAAAATTATCAAAAAAGTTCACAGTGGTGTAGTTAAAGTCCTAAATAATATTTATTACGGTCATCCCTAATTATATTTTTTTTGCGCAATTTTACAACATTATTATCATATATAAAATATATTTTCTTGCGTTATTTTATTATCATAAACCACTTACAATATACACCAAGCGGTGTTAAAAGTCTTCATGTAATCAAATTGTTTGTATGAGCTTAAATAGATAGATAGCTTATTTTTACTCTTCACCAGATAAAGTCTTATCTTATAATAGGGATGCGGACACATGGTAAGTAAATTCTAATATTTTTACACATAAAATAAAATTATGAACTAGTCAACCTTAAAGATTACATACACTATAAAATGAAATAAAAAAACTTAAATAATAAAAAGTATTATCGACATATTTGCAGATAAAAAATATACTCCATATCGCTGCCGGTGGAGAGCGTTCCCAAAATACTGGCCGCATTTCCCCGTTGTATGGCAACGTTAATCCGTAGCCCTAAATATAGGCCATCCCTTTGGACACGCGAGACTTTTTTCAAGCGCCCTGAAAAATTTCGATAAAGTTGTTAAGCCACATGTCCCCATGGCCCCAAAGTCTCAACTCCGAAAGCCACAAATATGTATCCATCACCGATGGATGCATATTTGCGGCATTTCAGGGTTTCTCGATGTGTGGCAGCTTTTCCGGTGTAGTGGAATACTTACAAGCCAATAGATGGCGCTGTACAATAATTGAGGTCGCAAACGATTCACGAAACGTACAAAGAATATATACAAATTTCCAATAACAATAGATGGGTCTTCATTGGCTTCAACTCGCTAAGGAGCTGCCAGTAGCCTAGCTGGAAAATCTTTCTTTGAGGCGGAGGAGCATTCCATCTCGCTCCTCCATCTAGTCGGGACATCCATAAACCGGCAATAACGGTTGCGTTTGAAATATGGGAAACTGCCAACGTATCGACACACGTTGCGTCTCGTACTAAAGGGCGCCACATCTTCCAAGGTACAAATTTTCCATCTGGTCTGGTTCGATTCGAGAACAGTTGGTATTACGGCAGTGACAAGATACCGGTGGATAATGTCGTTGATTGCTGCACGCCGTGCAGTTCTTCTCGGACTCCTCATACCAAGACAAACCATGATGCCCTAGCCTATCCTCGTTATCTACCCCCAGGCGAATGCAAGCAGTAATCTGAATGCAGTGTCATCCAGGCGTTATGCCAGGATGCCCTATTTACAATTTCCTGCGGCAGAGTGGCCCGTCATAAGAGGTGATAAGACAACCAACAGTCAGGTGGTATAGGGTACTTACCCGTCTGGATGGCAGGTACATCTGGTCTAGAATATGCCGCCATAACAACCTTGAGTCGTATTCCGGCATCGGTGGCCATCTTTCAGTCTCCCTTTAGAGAACGGCAGCACATTGGTAGCAATTTTGGTATTACATATATCTATAGGCGATAGAACTCATCCAATAAAAAAGTCTACTTATGACATTATATTATGTAGGTACGTAGTAAACCTATATTTATGAAAAAGTATCTTACATTATTTGCCTTTCCATTCCCCTATTACATAATATGAAGTAAACATTAAAGTTTTCTGTCTATTTGTCTATATATAGGCTGAAGGAAATGGTTATTTATTGCCAAATTCTCTAAGAACCATTAAGTAGGTCATCGTTTCATTCATCTCAAAGTTGATAAGACTTTAAAGTTTCTAAACATTGAGTGATCTCTCCTCTTCATATTTAGATTTGCGTTCAAAGCAACTAATTCCCTAAGGCTTATTACATCTTAAGATATAATGTAAGAGGAATTAATTTTGATGAATAGGTCTGATGTGGTTGCCGGAAACAATTGTATTGATGGCGTAATGTACCCTTCCTTAAGGAAATACGCAATAGAAGCTTGGGTAGTTGCAGTTTGGATTTATATGGACCAATTTGTCTTGATCAATCTGAGAAAGTTTGGCCGATTGCTTCAAGTTTACTCCACGTTGCAATTGGACAAACGACACATCCTAAATATCTATAATACTATAAAATTCTTAAAATGCCGTGATGTACATTGAAGCTATTTAAAAATAACAAGTGGAATACACTACATAAATGATGAAGAACACGATGCATTTTTTTTAAATTTCTTGTCCGATTGTTCGGGATTCACGTAAAAACTACTTGGCCGATTTCGATGCGGTTTTCGCTGATCAACAGCAAGTAGCGCAGATTTTAAGTCTTAGAATTTAGACTTAATATCTGCGCTACTTTTTGTCCTAAGAATCCCTCGGGAATTTTTCTGGGCATGATTCAAAATTACCAGATTTAAAAAAAAATTCATTGTGTAATAGCAGCCCATAAATGTCCCACTGCTGAGCTCGGGCCTCCCAATATAGGGGAACGGACAGTATACCCGCCACGCTTATCCAAGGCGGCTTGGCAGGTTTGGCACATCGGTTATCTCGATGTGCAGGTTACATCACGATGACTTCCTTCACCGTTATTAGCACGTGGTATTTGGAACAATATACACGTTAGGTCAGAAAACTGCCTAAGTAGTGCATGCGTTCAGGCCAGGATTGAACTCGCGCCCTTAGAGTTTAGGACGCGTGCGCTGGTCATGACTTTTATTACGAATTTGACTAAGTAACCCTAAAATCTAAACGTAGAACTAACACGAATGAAATATATAATAATTCGAAGCTAACTTTTGCCATTAAATCCCACGAGACACAAGAAAATGCACAATTTACAAGGACTGGCGCAAACTAATAGTCTGTGAACTTTTTTTTATCAACCAGATAGAGCAATGAACAAGTGCCTTGCGGCAAAATTGTCCAAGTTTTCACTGTTTAACTTGTGAAGTTATCTGCGAAGTTTGCTGAAGAAACTATCTTGGAGCAACCTAGAATGCTTGTTGTAAACTGGGTTTTTATACAGCTACTTAGCATTGTTGTGCAAGGTTTCCCTTGAGCATCAAGATTTTATTATTGCAACACCAAGATATGGGGTTTCTAAAAAGATGTAATTAGGTTACTTGAAGGATGGCAGCACATTGCTAACAATTCTGATATTGCAAATGTCTATAGGCCATGTCACAGAAGAAGAATATATTAACGAACTAGAGTTTGTCCCGCGGCTACGCCGCGTGTGGAACCCTGGACAGTAGCTTTATTTTACTTACACGAAAACTTAATTCGGATTTTTACATATAATTATAACAAAAAAACTAAGTCCATATAGTCTAGACAACTATCCAGGAAAACATAGAGATGAGTCGAAGTCAACCCGATTTGAAGTAATACAATGAATGACATTTTGTTTATGACAGCGTAGGTATTTGATAGTGAATTGAAAAATGCGATTGCAGAGTCATCTATTTTGCTAATCCGTCTATTCCATCTAAATGACGTCATTTATCTCGATAGAGTATCCCAAGTATTGACTCGAGATATAAGGTATCCCTGTACCGAGTCTCATTCATATACGTTTAGTAGTTTCCAAAAAAGATACGAACACAGCGCCATCTTTTTCACTATTTTCGTCTATCCCAACGAAACAACATCATTATCGGGATAGAAAGATCATTTCAATCGATTCAGTAGTTTTCACATGATGCTCTAACAGACCGACGGGCAGATAAACATCCAAACATTGCGTTTTCAGAATCTCCTGGTCCGAATTAGTGCCCCTGATTTTGTTCACATTTTTAAATGCATTGTACAAATTCGAACTATTTACAGATTTATTATAGTACTAGGATATACCCGCGACTTCGTGTCGTTGTTGTGTACGGCTGAAACCTTGCTGTACCACATGGCTGCGCTGTGAAAGTGTGCGGCAAAAACCGTTTGAATACATGCGAAACCGGTTATTCAACAAAACCTATTTAACGAACTTTTGTTAATAAAAATCGTTTGATTGCTATTAAAGTTTACTAACGAAATCGAAAAGTTCCTATGTACTTAGTAACCGGTTGAGCTTTTTTACCGGTTTGCAAGCCCTGTTCCTTAATATTATTCTTAAATGGCGACAGAAACTACTTTCCATCAGATGGCTCGTTAGTCTATCTGCTGTACTCTAGCAATAAAAGCAAATTTTTTTACTCAGAGTGCTGCGATAACTAACTCAATGTGAACAACGAATATGAGGGTACGAAACTTATGATTCGGAGTTACCTAGCGTGACCTAATTGTTACAACCTCACCAAAAATACAAAGAGGTTTTAATTTATTTCAACACCCATAGAGATGTGATACTGACTTGAAATTCGAATATAACCGAATTCGAATTATTTCGACTTTTCGAGACACGTCGACGATTACTCGATATTCAAATATTTTGTCAGTTTCATTTCCTATAGACGTGAAGCTTTTGTGATAATTTTAACTTTGATATTGTTTCTATATTAAGGCGATTTGTTATGATGATTATAAATTAAACAACCCTTGTGTTGTGCGCGGCCACACATGTGTGCCTCTAGTTTCTAAATAACAGCTTGTTACTAAATGGATATGAAAGTATACGGTACATATATCAAAAAATCATATATTAATTTTTTTGTCCGTCTGCCTGTCTAGATGTTCCTACTAATCTCGAAACGGCAGATAGCTAATGTTATAAGAAGGAACTTGGTTTACTTTTGTCCTTTTTCTTAAGAGCTGTTAATTACGTGTGTATACTTCTAATGAAGTTTATGAAGTTCCAATCGAAATTTTATTCGAATCTCTAAAATTCGTAACAATTTTGTTTTCGGCAATGTACCTATTTATCGATAGAAATTCGATATCAATAGAAGCACAATACTAGCCAAGACGGTGGCACGGACAACTGAATGTATGTTCCTTATCATCCCGCTATACAGGCAACGTGAACAACGTCGTACAATGATAACAACTTTCCATTTTTGTTCCATTGTTCCTTTTATGGGGCGTAGAAAAATGGACAGCCATTGAACGCAGCAACGTATACCGTTCAAAGGAAGCGATACGTGTTTGAAATTGTTCGTTGTAAAAGTTCTTTTTTACTGTCGTATTTTAATTTTTAGACCGTGAATTCCAACGTTTATTTTCTTTGATGTAATTTTAGATTATTATATTAATTCATTAACAAATAACATTTGTGTCTGAAATATAAATACGTAGTCATAATTACCATTATAAACAAAATCTAATTTACAATAAACATTAATAAATTTACAAAAATATGTCGGTAGGAAGGCATTTTTATATAATCATACTATTACACAAAAATAATTGTTAACTGAGTAATATGCTTCTTTAAGAAGGAATACTTTAAGATTGCGCTGAAAAGATTGCATTTTGTGTATATTTAACTTTAGGTAGGTAGCTTGTTGAAAATGTCAGCCTGATATGTGAAACTGTGTTTTACAACATCTAGAGATGGCATTATTTTATTTTTTAAATGTTTCCTTCTTGTAGCTTCCCTATGTTTTCTTTCTTCCTGCGTCTCAAACTTTGTTATATTTTTTGTGAGATAAGTGAGGACAACCAGTATATAAAGACACTGGACCGTAAATCTTCATTTTAATTAAAGATATTAAAAAAAATCAATGTAATTTTTTTATGGAAAGTAATTTATTTAAAAATAGACTTTCTAGAAGCCATTACTTTCGTATTATGTAAATGTGGTACTTGGCTAGACTGCCAATCTCCGCATTGGGCCATTGCTATATAATGCACCGATACAATATGGTTACCCGCCCGCGTGGATCGATCGATTTCTTAGAATTCGTAATCTACACACCTGCTTAATTATGCCTGCCAACGGCCATAAACGAGTACAATACACAATAGGCTGTTTTCTAATTACAAATTTTAAACATAAGGTAAACAAAAGTCCAAATGCCGAAAAGGTAATAAGCTGCAGGTGTGCATTGGTCTTTGTCGGTCGTAACAATACTAATAATATACATACACAAAATTCTTATATACATATTCAAGAATTGTAACTAAGAATAAAATATATTTTATAATCAATAAAAGATTTTATTAATAAATAACCTTTCCTTACATTATCATGTTAATATACATGAAATTTAAGTAATAACCTAAGCTTTTCTCCAGTTAAACAATGTCAATATTAAATAGTTCAACTTAGATTAGTTTCCGTTATCACTTCTCTCGGGCGTCCCGAGACGCACACCGTCGTTTTTTTTTTATTTCGAATCTCTCATGGGAACGGAAAATTTCAAGCGTATTCCAAGATTTAGGGCGGATTTTCCAAACATCAGATAAAAGTTATGAGTCCAATAAATTATAAGCTGAGTGAATTCAAAAGTGATACCTTTCAACTGTTTTATTTATACAATTGACATTTTTAATTTTTCCATGTTATACTTTATTTTATAAATAACTTTGTTTTAACTTATATATATGTATGTATGTTTGTATTGTCATATGTATATATTTATATTCTTTTTGTACTTATATGTGTTGTGTATACTTATAATTTATAAACTGCACCACTGTCAGTATAAAAAATTCATTAATCCCTGCCAATGGTTGCCAGGAAGAGATCGCTTTTTAGCGATAAGGCCGCCCGTTGTACTATCTCTTGTATTTTTCTATTTCTGTTTATCTGTTTTGGTGTACAATAAAGTGTTGTCTATCTATCTATCTAACTTTTATCGGGTGATTGCAAAATCGGTCCTTAGTAAAAATAACCTATTGAAAAAGCAAAAATTTACTTATTTAATGGCACGTTAGAAAATAATTATAAAAGTGTTATTCATAATGCGATTATGTAAAACACCCATTATTTCACATCATAAGCTTATAGCGCTCAATACGCCTTCCTGTTAAATTTCATCCACGTAGATATAGGAATTTTGGAGGAAAACGACTATTAAATTACTAAATACACGTACCGATAGACAGACGGACATGGCGAGTACGTGAAGGTTCTGTTTTTCCATTTACTTACAAGACCAAAAAAACAACATCATGAAATAATCAGGGTACGCGCCACAAAATAAGTCCCACGGAAAATAAAGTAACTAAAAGTGGCAGCTCCACTATTTGATAGAATTTTGTTCGTAAAGCAGCCAGAAAATAATTTTACAGCTTTAAGGAGCTATCAATAAATTATGACATACGTTTTGGGGTGAATGAAGTGTGATATTGTGGGTCCTAAATTTCGTGACGACACATTTCAAAATCGAATATATTTAACGAATTAACAAAAAAACTTGTAATCCAAATCTTATCTGTATCAGCATAGTGTTTAAATTATTAAAAAATAATTTAAACTAATTACGGAACTGCTGTTTTAATATAATAATTCCTTAATGTAAAATTGCAAATTATGTGACGTTATACTAGGAAGGGAGGAGTCTCACGAATGAGACAATGTGACAAGGACAAGGGAGGGGTCAAAAATCATGAAATTCGTGTGACGTAATTCGTGGATGGCCCCTAATAATGAAATATTTCCTATTTATTATTCAGTAATTACCTACATCGATTTAGGGCTTTCAAATAATTACTTTGGCAGGATTAAAGTATGACGATTGCAGCGCCGCCTCTGTGGGACTTCTTTTGTGACGCCGACTCTAGCGAAATTTCAAGTCTCAGACTAAAATACAAGAAATTTTAAATGATATTTGAAATTCAAAAAGATTTAAAGAGCACGTACCTTCTAATTTATTCATACGAAATTTCGCTCGAAGGACACGCAAAGTTAAATTGCACTGTAATTCTCTAATAAAACTACCCCCTTATATTTAGACTATGAATAATTAATATTTAATTACTCAAATTACGTGTTCATTATTCATACACTTGGATTTGTATGATATTAAGAATTTATATTTGAAGCTCCAGTGCTTTTAATTCAATTAAACAAATGTTATTTCATTTCCAGTTTTGTGAAATGTTTTATTAAGATAATTTGATTTTCTTAAGTTCTTTAATAATTCATATAATATCAATCTGTATCGTCCCATTGTTGGGTTTGGGCCTTCTCATTTGCCCACGTCATTTGTCAATTTACAGATTTTATCACGATATTTTCCTTCACCGCCATATTAACAATAGGCTATAAAACCATAGGTACAGGTAATAATAGATCAGAAAACTTCCTAACAGCTATCTGCCTAGGATTCAAATCCATGCTATGAAAATAAATTACCAGAGTCTTACTTATTTACTGAAGACCTCCACAAGATTGCTGGTATAAGCCGAATGAGGAAATCAGGATATCAGTTGGCTGATAAAGAAGAAGCCTCTAGTCAGAACTATTGATGACTGTGAAGAGAGTAGTGATGAGTAGTACACGTGTGAGGCAGTACATTTGTCCCGTAAAAAATAGATTTGTACTGATACGGCTCAAAATTTAAATTTGTATTACTTCAAAAATTTTGTCCCGCTACTACTCACGCGTCAAATGTAAGAGTAAGGACGGAACGAGGACAACAGTACAATAACGCCTCTACGGATATTCACATGACAAAGAGGGACAACGTGAAATATACCACTGCTAGTAAAATGAGGTAACCGATGCCGATCACATCCGATTCTTAGCGAACATTTTCAAACTAGAAGTTTTATACAGGACAAATGAGGGAATTACGCTCACTACCTCACCGGCCTCATCGCTTCAAATATACTGCCGCAGTACAAACCCTATAAATCCTCTCGCCTTTTTTGAAGTGGTACATTGTACTGGTTCAGAATAATTTGTCATGTTACTTTTACAAACTCATTTTAAAATCATGTCCTATCGAACTCTAGAAGAGAGTGCCCCGTATAGGGTGGAGGAGTGAGATGGAATGCTCCTCCATCTCAAAGGAAGATCTTACAGCGAGGCTATTGTTATGCCCCGCAGGCCTAGGCTCTTCTATTATTGTTGGAAACGCGTATAGGTGTATTCTTTTCATGTTTCGGGAATCTTTTGTGACCTCTATTATTGCACAGCGCCATCTACTGGCTTGTAAGTGTTCCACTACAACTGCTTAGTCCATTCTGTAGATAAGGCCACTGTGGTACAAACGGGGGTGGGCCTTATTGATGGCCCAAGTGACTTGGATAAACGCAGTATACCTATGCGCCCCTCAATTACGACCTTTATGTTCATGTGTCATGTGAGGATCATCAATTTCAAAACGCCTTTTAAGTTTCTTCAAAGCTGGCATCTCATTAGTATCACATCTGATGTTGCAAATGTCCATAGACTATATATAGTAACCGCTTTCTATCAGATTAACCTTCACATTGTTTACAGTACTCCTGCAATAAATTGTCTTTCTTTGTCCGCAGGTGAACCGGCTATACGATCACGTTATGCCAGACTGACAGTCCTCGTGCCTCCAGACCCACCTAAAATACTCCAGGGCAGCTTTCATTCCACCACAGAAGATGGCCACATCACCCTGGAATGTGTATCTGTAGGAGGAAAACCTCCAGCTGAAGTAAGTTTTAAAGAATCTCTTTTTTCTTCAATATTATAGTTTTAGAATCGTCTTCAAGCAAATAGGCATCAGGCGGTATCTGGAAACCTACTTTTTATTTCTTAGTGATGTACAGCATATGCCTGATGACTGATGCTCACCTAAACAAGAGTGGCTGCCATTGCCTATGAACATTTATTTATTAACCCCCAGTCTCATCCAAATTGTAATTTTGGTAATTATCAAATTTATATTTAACTAAAAGCTTTTTCACAAATATACAATTTTTCTTTATCTTGTTTTTATTGCACCGGATCAGTAGACAGGCAGACGGCCCGCCTCATGGAAAGCGGTTACCATCGCCTATGGACATTTATAACACCAGAGGTACTACCAATGTGCTACTGATCTCTAAACGGAGACTAGAACCTGGCCACTAATGCCGCGGAACATAACTCAAGGTTGTTATGGCGGTATGTTCTAGACCAGGGATTGTAGCCCTCAAGACAGCCAGATACCCTACCACCTGGCTGTGGGTTGTTCCTATGACAGGCCGCCCGGCCGCAGGAAATTATATTCTTTCTCTGTTCCTCTCTCTCGCACACGTCATCTCTTTCACAGCACGTTTTGATACACATATCATCTTATATTCATTAAAATCAGTTTAAGTTCAGATATATTCATTTGCCTATACACAGTTCGGTATAAGCTGAGTGAAAACCTTGTTTGCTGAAAATGCGACGTACAAATTCTCAAAACATGCTATAGTTTTAAATCATAATACATCACTTAGATTTACCTTAAAATGTATGTAATGTAATTACGTCACTATTTCTTCAAATAAAGCCTTTCTTTCTTTCTGTTTCTTTAAATATACTTCTTTTTCCGGAAATTAACTGCGTCTCCGAAATCACGAAAACGTCAAATAAACCAAAACAAACAGGGCAACCATTTTCTGTACTGTACGTTTTGATTGTCATACTCATTTCTAAGCGTGATATTATTAATTAATCAATGTCGCCTCATGTAATGGAATTTCGCCCCACCTTTAACATTACGTCGCTTTTCTATTCATAATATATTTTTTCTCTCAATTCACCAGCCTAATTTCTTTTTACTATTGTCCAAAATTTTCGGTTCAAATATATTTTTTTACGGTAATCGTTCTCTTGTCTATTTATTTTTTGGGTTAATATCTTTTTGTTAATGGCCTTCTTTCTTTGAACGGAAATGTTTGTTGAAGTCGTAGGTTTTTATGTAACTAACTATCCTAAAATGATGGTCTGTACACGGCGTCGTTGCGAGGGGAGAGTCCAGGGCGCAAATCTCAAGTAAACAAAATATCTGCTTATATAAAAGTGTACTTATGGCCCATTTCTTTGTCTTTGTTTTTTATTGCAAACTGGTAAACAGGCAGACCACCCTTTTTTTTAAAGAATGGAAATCTGACTGCCGGCCAATAGCCACGAGCAGGGGGAAAAGCGCGGCCTGTTTTTTTTTTTTATAACTTCGGAGAACACGATGTATTTTTTTTAGTTTTCTTGTCTGTTTGTTCGGGATTTACGTAAAAACTATTGAGCCAATTTCAATGCGGTTTTCGCTGATCGACAGAAAAATTTTAGACTTAAAATCTACGCTACTTTTATCCTGGGTATACCGCTAGGTTTTTTCTGGAAATGATTTAAAAGGGCCAGAATAAAAAAAATCTAATGTTATTTTTTCACTGATCGATAGCAAATTTTATGCAATAAAATTTGTGATATTTTTGTCCCGGGAATCCCGCGGGAATTTCAAGTCAAATTTGAACGAAGTCACGGGCATATCCTAGTATTACAGATAAAATACATCTCTTATATAAAGATATATTTAATTAGATAATTTCATATATACGTATATATTGATATTCTATAAATGTGCCTGAATTTATGTATGTATTAAATACCCTAAGTACCTGAATTTATGTAAGTACGTATATTAATATTTAATTAATTACGTATTTTAAAAACCAGAAAATAATTAAATTAAACTATACTATAAATAAAGCTATACTTACAAAATAACAAATCTATAAATAAAAAATTGACTTCAAATCGCTGTCGGCGAGGAGCGTGCCCAAAATGCTGGCCGCATTTCCGCGTTAGATGGCAACGCTAATTCGTTGCCCTAGGTGTAAGCCAGTCTTTTGGTCACGCGAGACCTCAATTAGACGCGTTGAGAGATCTCGGTAGAGGTGATGAGCTCCAGGCCGCCACGGCCCCAGGGTCTCGACCCCGAAAGCCACAAATACGTACCCATTACCAATGGACACATATTTGCGACATTTCAGGGCCTCCTGGTGTGCAGCAGCAGCCCCGACTGTCACGGCTGTGTCTGGAAGATGGGACGCCGCCAAAGTATCGACACAAGTTGCGTCCCATACTAGGGGGCGTCCCATCTTCCATGGCACCAACGACATCCCATCTGGTCTCTTACCATCGTTGCGGCACAGCCCATTTGGTTCAAGAACAGCTGGTGCCCCGGCGGTGACAAGAGACCGACGGATAATGTCATTAAGTGTAGCATGCCGTGACATTCTGCCACCGCTCTTTGCGAATGACAAGCCAAGGTGGCCGAACTCATCAACTCCATCTCCGCACTGACAGCGATGAGGCACTACAACACCTGCCTCCAGACGAATGCAAGCAGCAATACTGAATGTAGTGTCATCCAAGAGAGTGCCTAAATTCGCCGAGGGCAGAGCTTGGAGCCACAAACCTGACTCCCATTTAGAGACAGCTAAAAGACGGGCTCGGTCAGTTTCGCCAATACAAGAAGACAAAAGGTTCTCATGTATTAGCTTGCTGAGCGGCCCGTCCCATAGCTTCTGCAACTTCGGTTCCACGGGTAAATTTTGCGATGGGCAAGCCAAGGACCAAGCATTTCTGGCCTCAGTCAAGTATGGGACCTCAAAGCCACTAAGTGACGGATTTAATATTTGTCCTATGAGGTCCACAGTACTATAAACTGAGGACAGGAAGGCAGGTAATGCTATGTCGGAAATTTTGCGTACACCCAAGCCTCCTAAGCGTATTGGTAAGGTTGCTTGGGTCCACGATCTATCTTCCAAAGGTATGTTTATAACGGAGGTTAAAGTTTTTCGAATAATGTTGTCTAGATTGTATAAAATATTTGGATGTCTCCAAAGTGGAGAGCACCGCAAAATGTATGTGAAATTTGGAGTAAACAAGCAATACCGAATAATAAAATAGGTACATGTGCGCTTATTTCTTTAAATTTTTTTATTTTTGACTGGAAGTTTTGGATTTTATCGTCAACGAAATAAGGAAAAGATTCATCGAAGATAGGGGACCCAAGGAGGCTTAGATTGTCTTTCTTTACTAATCTTAAATTTGGAGCCAGAACTTGAAAATCGGAAATAGTGTTGTTGTCTTTTTCGTTAGCATTTGGTATAAAAAGTTCACATTTGGAATAATTCAATGACAGACCTATTTTGCCAAACTCACTTATTAAATATTTCGTCATTTTTTAGTGTATCTATGTCACCCCCTAAGGTCCCATCATCAAGATACCATACGTTAAATTTTGAATTTAGTTTCTGTATGATTGGGTGAATAGCAAGCGAAAAGATGGCTGGCCCAAGAGGGTCACCCTGTTGGCAACCAGTTGCCGAATGTATAAGGTTGTCTTGGTAAACCAGAAAAGAATGTTCACTATAGCATTGCCTAATGTAATTGTAAATTTTTGGAAATCGGTTTTTAATTTCGGTCAACAGAGTGCACCTATTGACCGAATGAAATGCATTTTTGACATCCACCTTAAGGATGGCTTCACAAGCATTACTGGTGACGAATGTTCTCAGCGCGTGTACCGCCGTTTCGCAGCCACCTTTGGTTCCAAAACCTAATTGGTTTGGAGGAAAGTAGCTGGAGCTTAGGTCTTTTATGGCTCGACAGCATACTTTGGCTGCGAGGCGCCGGTACGTGGTGCCAACTGCTATGGGACGAATACCGCCATCTTTTTTTTTAAAGCGCATATGTTGGCACCGTATATTATGGGTAATATATTCATATTTATACTACCCGAAAGCATTAAATTAATTAAATCTGTTATGTCTCTCAGAAGTGACACGCTTGAGGTGCCAGTGGCCCCACTTAACAAATCTTTCAAATGTTGTGGAGCGAGGCCATCTAGCCCTCCAGCCGAGCCATTTAGTACGTATATTTAAATTGTACAGTTCAATTTTTTTTCTGCGCCGTCTACATCGCCAGATTAGTTAAGAATTTCTTTTAAGCTAGATTGCCTGGAAGAAATTGATTTTAAATTTTCTATCGAATACACTTTGGAGAGTGCGCAGCTGAGCTCTATGATCTAATCCTACTATCTCCCTTCTATCATCGAACTACCAGACGCACCGGCATGCGACACCGATAATGGTGAATATTCCACCTATAAGAACGAAGCGCTTAGCGACTCCCTTCATCATGCGCATCGCAAAAGAGTGGAACTCATTGCTGGAGCCTGTCTTTCCCGATACTTACAACCCGGGTGTCTTCAAGTCGTGTGAATATGTACCTTCTAGGTAAACGTACTCCACTCTAGAACATATGTTTGCTCCAGATTGGACGAGATCGTGGTCAAACGCGAGCCTATTTATTATAAAAAAAAAGATTTATACCATGTAGCACGTATTATTCCTTTCGGGCCAACAAATACCCTATCTACCTTGCAAAGACGAATAGAATTCTAAAGGTGAATCACAAATTGCCCAAGGGACAAGGTAAAATTAGGTGTTAAATGGAAAATGATGCTCCTTTCATATTATACAGAACAACTACAGTATAAAAATATTACAGTATGTACTATTTTTATACTGTACTGTATGTACAAATTTCATTTTGACTGAAAAACCGAATGCCGAATCGTAAATGTCATCAAAAGATGACAATGCGGTATTGTACCCATAATCACAATCACAACTTTATAATATAATGAAAGAAATACTTTTAATTACTGTTTAAACTATAAATAATACATTGTTTAACTCGTTGCAGAAATAGCGTCCTTATTTGTAACGCTTGTAGAAAATCTAAATGACTTTGGTGTTTTGCAAGATGATAAGAAGTATCTCAGTTGATTTGAATGTCAACGTCCTTATTTTATTGGACAGTATTTTACATTTTAGATATTGTATTAAGTCGGTTGGCATTTGATTGATGTAAATATAACATTTATGAAGAACTAGGGGTTTCCCCGTGGCTATGCCATGAGTAAATCTTTGGAGAGTAACTTTATTTTATTTACATACTTAATTACTTTTTTTATTTATATAAAACCTTCAATGGAAACTTACTTATTGTGAACATGCTTAAAAAATCCGTAAGAGCATATATAGACAGACAGATGCGGAAAAAGACTTTGTTTTATATATAGTCAGGGTAGTGAAACTCAGCCAGTGGGTGAACTCCATACACCTCTCATTATTTCCAGTAAATATCTTAAATCTATAATTCTAATGATTCCAATCAGATAAATTAAAAATATATTAATATTAGGTTGGGGAAAAAGTTTCTTCGCATTTTATACAAACATTCAAAAGGTTTTTTTTTATAAAGTTTATTTACATTTGACTAAAGTATGTAGGTGCCATTTTGTTGGATAACTTTTTGCCATCTTGTACGTAGGGACGTGATCCCATTGCTATAAAAATTTTGGGGCTTCTGATCAAAAAACTGCGATAAGTGGTTTTGGCAGTCCTCTCGTGATGTCAACCTGACACTGCCTAAGAAATTCTGCAGAGACCGAAACAAGTGAAAATCTGAAGGTGCAAGGTCAGGACTATATGGCGGATGCATTAACACCTCCCAGCCAAACTCTTGTAATTTTAACTGAGTGGCTAAATATGTGTGAGGTCTAGCGTTATCATGGTGAAAAATCACACCCCTTCTGTTGATTAATTCCGGCCGCTTTCTCTCAACTTTTTTCTTTAATATCATCAGTTGTTCGCAGTACAGTTCAAAATCGATGGTCCTGCCTGGCGGTAAAAGCTCATAATGAATAATGCCCTTCCAATCCCACCATACACACAGCATCACCTAGTTGCGAGTTAACCCGGGTCTCGCCACAGTCTTTGAAGCCTGACCGGCCTTTGACCACGATCTTTTTCGCACGTTCTTGTCGTACGTGATCCACTTTCCATCACCAGTTATCAGTTTCTTCAAAAATGGTTCGGTTTCATTACGTCGTAATAAAGAATCACAAATGAGTACACGGTTCATTAGGTTTCTTTCAGTGAGCTCATGAGGCACCCAAATATCGAGCTTTTTTGAGTACCCAGCTTTTTTGAAATGCGCCAAAACCGTTTTGTGGTCAATTCCTAGTTCTCCAGCTACATCGTAACTACTAATACCGGCATATTTTGCTCCACTTTTTCAACAATGGCTACAATTTTGTCCGTAACAGGGCGACCAGAGCGACGTGCATCTTTGATATCAAAATTTCCGGATTGAAAACGCTTAAACCAAATTTGCGCTACTCTCATAGATACTGCATTAGGTCCATAAACATCATAAAAAAAAATCGCGGCTTGTGTTGCATTTTTACCTTTTTTATAGTAAAATTTTAAAATGTATCGAATTTCTTCATTAGATTCACTCATTTTAACAATATGAAAAACAAATGAAAATCACACATTTTCCTAATTTGAATTTGGAATTGTCTTCTTTAAAATTAAAACTTTTTAATGATACTAAAACCAGCCAGATACAAATGGTATAGCCAAAGAGATCTTATTACAAGTTCATACATACTATATGCGAAAAGACTTTTTCCCCAACCTATTATTATTAAAAGCTCAATTTTATATACAAGTAATAATTGGAAAAGGTAATGATTTTATTTCAGTGTATTATCATTAAAATATTCATTTACGCTATAGTATAATCTATTTAATAATAAGTTTTTTCATGTAAGATTTGAACCGTTTTAGATAAGACAGACAGTAGAGAATACAAGAGGTATCAAATCATTACTGATAACACAGATATAAGCATTTTGTGATTGAAAATCTTCCTGACTCACAGGCCAAAGCGTGATAAAAGGTTATTTTCACTGCATATCTATGGTGTCAGAAGCAAGACCATTCTTTCAGCTAAATTGTTTTGAAATAAATATTTTCGTGGAAATTGTGATAAAAATGATGTAAAAAAATGTGGTTTTCAGGTTCTGCACTGACGCCGGTGATATGCTACTACTGATAGTGTATAACACACTGTGGCATAATAAGCCAAAAATATTTGGTATCAAGAGACTTGTATTCAGCGAACTTGCCATTATGTTGCGAAATTAAATATTTGCTATGGTAATTGAAGTTATGAATGTAAATTAATCAACATTTAATTATTCTATTATGAATTAAGTCCACTGTCTGATGGGAATTGAAAAACGTGGAGGATAAAAGTTGAATGACAACTAATGTCATGGATAACTGCTAGCTTATTCATAACCATGACACAAGTCAACAACAATGGTTGCCCTGGATATCTCGGCAGCCTTTTATAATTTCAAGTACAGTTTGCGAATTCATGAAAGTACTGAATTGGTTGGTACTAAGATTTAGAGTGAATTTAGCATAAATTTAATTTCCCCACAGCTCCACAGAAATTACATCCATTTCCCTACATAAAGAATACAATTTCATGCGGCCGGGCGAACTGTCGCAAAAGGCGAAAAAATAACCCACAACCAGGTGGGTGGTATTTGCCCGTCTGGATGGTTACCACCCTTAGTTTAGGGTATGCCTCCATAACAACCTTGAGTTGTGTTCCGCGGCATCAATGGCCAAATTCCAGTATCTCTTTAGAGAGCGGCAGCATTGGTAGCAACTTTGGTGTTACAAATGTCGATGGATGATGATAACCGCTTTCTATCAGGTGGACCGTCTGCTCGTCTGCTGCACTCATGCAATAAAAAAGTTATTTGGTTTAGAAGTGTGAAACGTGACGAGCACTCACCAGGACGTAAAAGTGAGAATGAAAAAAATATCAGGATAGATGGGACTGTTAATTGATGGCAGATTATTGCTGGTCTTTCCAAAGACAATTTTCTCCAAAAACATTATAGAAGAAATACTTAAAAAGTAGTAACTCTGAAGTATAAGACAGTTTTTACCAGTTTTTCTCTCTTTTTGCGTGTAATTAAATATAAAAACATAAGCAATTAGTAATATTTTTATTTTATATTTATTCCGCATCGAACAATAAGCTGGTGGGCAGTTTTCCATCTGGGCTATGACAGAGTTATTTAAGAAGATCGTTATAACATTTCTTAGAGGTCGTCAACGCGTTAGGGACTCCCTAGTGTTGCAAACGTCCATAGGCGACTGCCTATGGACGTTTGCCTACTTCAGGCAATAGAAAATAATGTATAATTTAAATAAAAAATATAATTGTTATGTATTTTTCGTACTTACTTTTTAATAAGTTAGTACCCGCCGGGGTACCTATCATTCTGAAAGCAAACGGCTTGTGCCGCGACGATGGCAGGAGACCGGATGGGATGACGTTAGTACCTTGGAAGATTGACCGCCCCTTAGAATGGGATGCTACTTGCGTTGACACTCTGGCGGCGTCCCATCTTTGAAGTACCTGCGCTACCGCCGGTTCTGTTGCACACGAACAGGAGAACCTCAAGCGCTGCAAGTACGCCGCCATCGGAAATAGTTACACATTTGCGGCGTATGGGGTGGAACTCTGGGTCCGTGGGGTCCTACCGCTCTAAAACTTTATCAAGACGTCGCTGAACGTTTGGTAGACCTCTCACGCAACCAACAGGCTGACGTCCATTTTGCTCAAAGGCTACGCATTGCTATTCAACGTGGTAGCACCGTCAGCCTTTTGAGAACGTTCCCGATAAGTAACAGTGGTTTGGGACCAATATTTTATCTATAATTATACCCTCTTTTTTATTTAGTTCTAGTATTTAATTTTAGGGTTTTTTATAGTGTAGTTTAATTTTTAAGATAGTTTAGTTTATAATTAAATTTTATTTTAGTGCATATTTTGTTATATTTTAAAGTCTAAATAAAATGCATTGCTATCTATAAAAAAAAACTCTTTTTAGTATAATATTAAAATTAAGATTTTGAAAAAACTAGACACAATGTTTCAAAATCATTCCATCAGTCAAGCATTTTACATCAAGGGTAACAAAATTACTATTGACTAGTGTAATCTAATAAAGGAGATGAATACTTTTGGGCCAAAGAAATGTTGAGTTGAGATGTGGCTTAAAAAAGCATTATATTATTCTATTACAAAATGGAATACATCAGCTCTAAATTCTATGTGAAAGTCGAGAAATCTTAAAAATAAGGTCACCAATGAAATAAGTTATGTGATGAATTTCAACAATTGATAATATGAAAACACGACATACACTACACGATTAATTCATTCTAAATAACTAAATCCACTACAAATATCAAAATAATAAAAATAAATCTTAAAATCACTATTTTTTTATAATCTGGGCCCAAGAATATATTAAAGCGTATCCATCTCTTTTCTTTCTTCTTCTAAACGAACTTTCTGTTATTTATTATGTTCTGTGTGTCTTGGAAATGCTCTGGAATAGTCCGTTGTATTATATGTTACCCATAACACAACAACAAGCGTAACTTGCTCAACTAAGCAAGTTACGCTTGTATTAGCTATATAATGTGATAGATAGATAACACTTTATTATACACCAATACAAAAATTAACTTAAAAGCTAAAATTATACCTAATGTGTACAAAGGGCGATCTCTTCCAGACAACCCCAGGAATTAATTGAGACGATAATGGCAATGGTGGTATATGTAACATATAGTACGAACTACTTACATTTTAATAATAAATACATATATGTAGATATTTTATATATTACATAGATATATACTTAATAATGTGCATTTTAGTTTGCTGAATAAAAAATGTTCTGATATTTTTCTTCTTTAACAGATTACCTGGGTTGACAGCAATGCTGGCGTACTCACTCAAGGTGTTACGTACACTGTGGAGCCTTTACCAGATGGACAGAGGTTTACAGCGAAGTAAGTAGTTAGGTTTACTTTTATAATATAAAGAAAGAAAGACAGAAAGAAAACGTATTTATTTATAACTACGTACAAAACAAGAATACTAAATAAAAATAATAAAAAAGCCATGAAGATGAAATTCTAAACTAGCTTTAGCTCAGCAGATTGTTGATTGTCAACCAGCGCTGATCTCGCGTTAGGGTCATTTTAGTGACGTACAGAGGTAAAAATTTACAGACGAAAAAGCAACAGAGCTAAAGCATTGCGAATACTTCTACTTCACTAAAAAACAACTTATAAATTAAACATTACTAAAAATATAAAAAAGGGCAATACAATAAAACTTAAAGAATACATATGCAAATCTTTCATCATTTTCTCAGTTATTCTCATGCTGGAAACATTATTATAATTTCAGTTCTCAGGACCGGCTAGATCGGTGTGATACCACGCTCTCACAGAATTTCGGCGTAAAACGGTTAACTTTGTGCTAATCGCATTCTGTGAAATAAGTTAAAATTTCCGATAGCCTACTTCCTTTTCCCCCTATTCCATCCTCATCTACCATATCCCATTATTCCGATCTAATTCTTTATGCAATCCCTTAATCTCATCTCCGTATCCAGTCTCTTTCATCCCATGGCCTCTACTGCTTCCTAAGTCTCTTATCCCATGGCTTCTAACTGCTTCCTAAGTCTCCCTTATCTCATAGCCTTTACTGCTTCCTGAAGGCTGACAATACTTTGCCTTCACACTTGATATTGCTAACTCTTATAGGCAACGGTAACCACTTTCCAGTACGAGGGCCGTCTCCCTTTTCGCCAGCTTCGAAGCAAAAAAGAACTCTTCGATGTACAGGGGTCAAGGACTTACTTATTTTTTTAATCCTATTTTTATATCACAGGTCTATAATCAAAATGGCGCCAAAGAAGGATCATCACAACCAGACTTACACGTGTCAGGCCCAAAATACAGCAGACAGGGCGTACAGAGCGGCATCTATTACCATTGAAGTAAGTCATATAAAGTATTTAATAAAATCTTAAGCATATATGAATTATAATGATGTATTTCTTTATTGCGAATCTGGTAATTATAAGTCACAAATAGAATTTGCACTTTTACATCACACAGCACATAACGTATAAGGTGTTGCCAGCCTTTAGAAAGTCATAGAGGGGTTTCGGATAATAGCGATGGGATACGCGGATGGGGTAAAGGAATAGGATAAACGGGATAGAATATATGAGATGAGTTAGACAGGAAGAATGAGATTTGGAAAGATAGACATAACTTAGAAGGTATGTGATAAGGGATTAGAATAGGGGGATGGGATAGGAGGATTAGACAGGAAAAACGGGATTGCAAAAGGGGGATGGGATAGGAGAATCAGACAGGAAGAATGGGATATGAAATAGATAGACATAAGATAGAAGGGATGTGATATGGGATTGAAATAGTAGGATTTGATATGGGATTGGAATAGGGGATGGGATAGGGAAGGGCGGATGGGGAAGGGCCATCGGGACACTCACTCATCATACGAAACACGATTAGCTCGTGTCTAACCGGTTCACGCCGATATTCTGTGTGTGCGTGGTATCACACCGATCGAGCTGGCTTTAAGAGCTAAAATTGTGATCATGATTCCAGCATGGCTCTATCCCGTCAAATAGCTTCCTTCCATCATCAGACAACCAGACGTACTGGCATGTTGCACCGTTATATGGTGGACATGCCACCTATACGAACAAAGCGCTTTGGGTGCACTTTCATTTTGCGCACCGCAAAGGAGTATAACGTACGATGCGGGCGCGATGCGATGGCCGGGAGAAGGCAAAGGGACGTGGGAGAAGAAGCAAGAGAAGAGTAACTTAACTCGCAACCAGTCCACCGCCACACTGCACTCGTCCCCCCGGGTTTCACACACTCACTAGGATTTGCTAGGAGAATTAAAGTTCTTTAAATTAAGTTGGTGGTTGTTAATCGTTTACTGCTGTATTGTGTTCCAACAATCCTTTCACTATATATATATATTGCCGTGACAGAACTGACACTAAGTTGAATCTTTGTCTTGTATTGAGCATTCTTCATTTAAAAGTTTATTTTTTCTTGATGCCGAGGATAGAGAGGAAGAATTTATAAGGTGGTGTACCTCAACGCAACCACACTGCCGCTGTTTACTTTCCCTAGTTATAAATCTACAATCTGGGTGTCTTCAAGTCCCGTGTGAATAGGCACCTTCTAGGTAAGCGTGCGCCATCTTAGACCATATCTCCGCTCGAAATTGCCGAGATAATAGTCAAACGCGAACCTATACTGTAATAAAAAATATGTATGAGCATTAGATTTAGGTGCTTTCTAGAATTTTACTAGACGATTGCCATTCAGGTATTTTGCCATATTTTCTATTCCGAAATAGTGGATAGTGGATACAGATCCGAAGTTAAAATGTATGAAGTGGCGTAGAAAACTCCGATCCTTGAATATTTATTCACAAATCGATACACAATTCACGAGTATTTATTATTCACTGTACGAAACTCTCTTTTTTACCTAATTAAAGGGGCCCGTAGGCCGCAGCATCTCCAATTTACTATTGTTTTTGTAATATCATTATTTATTCTGGTCTCGTTTCTTTCTCAGAAAGGTTCTTTTTTAGGGTTCCGTGTAAAAATAAGAAATAAGTATCTCTTTAGCTTTAGGAAATGTTTTAGTTTTTTGTTGTCTAGTCTTAAAAATATATTAAGTAACACACTCAGAAATAGATAATTATGCGTTAATCTTATATTAACGTTTGATTTCGGCAAAAACCAAAATAACGAAAGTAAAAGGCTATCACACGTATATAATATTATAACTGAGGGATAAAAAGTCAGTATTAGTAGGCGTGAAGGGGGCTGCGGGTGCCCCGTATAGGGTGGACGAGCGAGATGGAACGCTCCTCCGTCTCAAAGGAAGATCTTCCAGCGATGCTACTGCTGTTCCTCGTAGGCTAGGCCCGTGTGTTACTGTTAGAAATTTGTATATATTCTTTATACATTTTGGGAAACATTTGCGACCTCAATTATTGTACAGTGTCATCTATTGGCCTGTAAGTGTTCCACTACAGGCGTATTATTGCATTAATCATATTTATTTAAGCTCAGACTGCAAGTGTTTATTTATGAGCGCTAGCGCTCATTAATCTAAGTGTTTCGGTGATTGCTAAGTTTTCAAATAAGTTTGATATTTTTCAATACACTAGAAATAAGTCTCACATGAAGCATATAGAGTCTAACTAACTTTGCATGAGAATAGTTCAGACACAAATTCCGTACATATGTTTATAGACACTACCCAACCAAAAAAACTTCGATAAACGTAAACAGTACAGAAATTTATGTCTGACATTTGTGTCGCAATATCTTTGAGACTGTAGACTTAATCTAGCCTGTACCAACAAGAATAGAATAGAACAGAACTTAATTTAAATATATATTGTAATTGTGATTATCTCTGAGATACATTTTTCGATATTTTTTAATCTGAAATCTGTTGTTTTCTCGTGATGTCCTATTTTGTTATTCTAGCTTACATACAATAGCATACAATTTTTGGTGATATACTAAACTAAAATAAAACTAATATAATCATAAATAAACTTAGAAAAAGATTTATTGACTTAAAAAAGACGACGCTATACATAAAAACACAATACATTCACAATAAATTGTATACAAAAACAAAAAAACCTGATTTACAAAACACAAAAACATATATAATAAATAAATAAGGCTTGTACGTTGAGTTTTTTAGTCAACGAGGTTAGCAACTCAGCATTGTGCTACATCGGAATTTAAAAAAATCCCGACATAGCGGTGATTTTCAGTGCCAACCTCCATACATTTAACCCAATAACTCACATCTCTATACATATTGTATATATCATCAACTACCATTAAAAATAAAATATTAATAAATACATGAACTATTATATACTTATATATAGATGTACATATATCATATCATTTGACGGCCTCTGTGGTTGAGCGGGCTAAGTCTTTGCCGGCTTATCTCACTGATGTTCGATTCATATATTTCATATCCATTCTATGGTCTCTGGGATCGGCCCCAGAATGGTCTCCCATAACACAAGCGTAACTTGCTTAATTTGGGGATATACAGTGTGTGTGCTTGTCTGCCGATTTATTATTATTATTATTTTATATTCTCTCTCTCTCTCTCTTTTCAGCTTATCCCAATTATTTGGGGTCGACACAATAAGACTTTTCCTCCCAAACTCCTTTATTCTGACATACATCTTCTGTCACACCACAAATCATCATATCATCCTTCATACAAATCCATCTATCTCTTTTTTGGTCTATCTTTACATTTGTACCCATCCATATTGTAGTTTAACATTCTTTTTGTCACGTGACTTTTATACCTCCTCATTACATGCTCATACCACCTCTACATAAAATGGTTTAGAATCTATTCATAAAATTATCTACACACGAACAATAGATAATTCCATTTAATGGAACAATTTTTAATATCAAATTGTTAATTTTTAATATTATATCCACGGAGCCATTCTCCGTCGTGGCCAACTCGCACGTGTACTTTATTCCCTAAGGCGTGAAGTTACAAAGTTTTTTGAGTAAACAAAGAAGGGGTGTATACTTGTGCGTGCGCCCCGAGTTATTTATGTAGCACGAGTCCCGGGTTCAGAATTTAGTTGTGTTTTTTTTGGAAAATATGTCTTGGGTCCCTTTTTTGGTGTACAAAACATCGGAAGTGATATTTATGCTAAATATATTGGGTTTTTTATGCTTCGCTTTGTTTATGTAAAATGTAAGATAATGGCCGTGTGGGGACTTCAAAGCTGAGTGCTAAATCTGTTCGGTATATTTATATAATATTAGGTAGAGATGCTACGAATATTCGGCTGCTATTCGGTGGTCGGCATATTTGGCTACTTTTTTAACTATTCGGCCAACCATCGAGTACCAAATTGTAAAAAACCCACATATTGCTCAAAATTGTATATATTGCCATCAAAACTTTATAGTTAAACTACGTTTTAACAGTGTTAAGTGCGATTTTGATTGTTTTTTTATTTAAATATTACGTTTTAGCTAGTTTTTAAATTTCAGAATGAAATAAAAATCATTTGCAATCGCGCTAAAAACCGTTAAAACATAGTTTTAATTATGTGTACCTATCATTCACGAGAACGTAAGAAAAACTTCACAAATTATTGCTTCAATACTAACTGCACATATCTTACGCCGAATTTTCGGCGCTTCGGCCGAGAGCGTGCCCCACCTTTTCTTTGATATTCGGCCAAACTACTATTCGAGGCATCTCTAGTATTAGGGTTCCCTAGCCATTTTGTTTGTCGGTCTGTCTGTGTAGGTGTATAGGTAGGTTTATATAGATGATTTTTGTCAATAATATGTTTTCTATATGCTGCTACACAACGGTTTAGGTAAACAAAATGTAGTATAAAAAAAACATACTTACCTGTATTTTTGTTACAATATTATATTGTGTAAGCATAAGTAGTAGATAACTTACGCACCTATGCTAATTTATTTATTTTTATATATCTACTATAGGTCCCGGCAGACGTTGACCTGCCCCGAAAAAATAAAAATCTAGGACCGGATCCCAGCGCCATCTACCGGTATCAATTGTGAATTTAAATATTCAAATTTAAAAGATTTCATAAGTTCCAGTGGAGAACACTTTTTGAAAGTCATGCATATAAGTTAAAATTTAATTTTACTTCCTAGTCTATGTATACCACTTCGCTTCGTGTTAGTGCTGTTGAGGAGAAAAACTGCAAGAAATTCCCTAGCAAAACATCCAGCTTAACATTGTTAAATCATCAAAATAATCCGGGGACCCAGTCAAACACATCAAAAAAAACATCAAAATCCGTCCAGGTTAGAAGGATCCTTCCAATTGTGAATCTAAATAATCCGGGGACCCACTGAAACACACAAAAAAATTCATCAAAATCGGTAAAGTCGTTCTCAAGTTAAGCGCGTACATACATTTATACGATTCATTTTAAAAGAACCAAAGTCATTAAAAATAATGACATTGTGACAAGAACTGCAAAATCGAACCTCATTATAGACCAGAACACGGCATTATTGTACGTATTACGTGTCCAAATGGCAACCGTATAAATATCAGAGTAAATTTGTAACTAAAAATAAATATATTAAGCAAGACAAACGATTTCGATGTGACCTATTGCATGTCGCATTTATAAATGTCAGTTAGGATAGTTAGTCTTATTTTAAAAATATTTATCAAAACTCAAAATTATTATTTGTGTTCAAAGGCGTGGAGGGAAACAAAAATATAAATTAAATAGACACCTTTCATCCTCAATATTGACCTTTTAAAAGAACCAAAGTCATTAAAAATAATGACACTGAGACAAAAACTGCAACATCGAGCCTCATTATAATCCAGAACACGGCATCATTGTACGTATTACGTGTCCAAATGGCAACCGTATAGATATCAAAGCAATATCGTGGACCATCTGATCGTAAAAAGTAATTGGGTTGCCCGTAAAAAGGGTTTTTATTTTATGACCACCGAAAAAATATATGATAAACAAACCGGCCTCAACGTCATAACATCGTTCGGGAATGATGTAAAGTGGAAATGGATGGAGCAACTCATTATGGGCGTAGTTTAAATATAATAACGATCATAATATTAATACATATTTTATATTCTTTTCAGTAATTATTCATTACAATATTATATATTATTAAAATATTATATTAATTACAAATTATTCCATTGAACCTTGTATTAGTTCAAAACACATTTAAAAGAAGACGAATGCATATACATAATAATTATGAAGTAAATATAATTATTTTGCTGGGTAGTTTATTGCGCCGCTTGTTTTTCTTTAATAGTAATTAAAATTGCTTTGGAAGCGGTAGTAGCATCAAGACTTTTAATGAGTAATCTGTAAGATTCGATTCTGAAATAAATAAATTTGTTTTAATTCAGTGACTCTATCCATATAAAGTAGAACAATGTGTTTCCTAAGACATAGATTAAGATCTTCCAAATTCGTACAATATAAGTCTAAGTAAAATACAAAAAATTGTACTGAACAAATCGCGGTCTATAATAAACTGTATGTACCTATTGTTATATGTATAAGATCGCTTTGCTTAAAATACAGTAATAAGCCTGTTTTATCACCCCTTATATCTCGAATCAGTACCTTATCTACCTTTTTGTAGGTCTTGGTCTTATTTTGTCATGCAGTTTTTGTTGTTTTGTAAAAAAATATATCTGTTAATACTCTTACTTCAGTTTAGCTATTCAATAATGTCACATTCTCAATTATGTCAATATAATTACTATAGAAGCAAAATAGTAGAAATAACAGTAGCTCTGTCAAAACATCACTTTAAAAGATTTCTACTGTTGACCAAAAAGCACACAAATTATTCTTCTCTTGCTTTTTGATATAAAAAATGCCATTTAAGTTTTAAAAGACTATTATTTTATTTTAAATATACTTTTACAGATCAAATCACTCAAAAATTGAAAATTCTAATAAGTCTGTTTTCAATGTTTTACATAAAACACATTGTTAAAACTAAACCAAAAACTTTCCAAAGATGTCATAACATGAAAATACATCTAGCTGACAAAGTCAGACTAAATACAAATGCAACACATTTTAGCACTAAAATGTGTTGCATGCCTACTATTCCTGTTCTATACTATCATAATCCTGAAACGTGTATATTACTTTTTGCTCTATGTATTATTGAGTGTTCTAAAATAAAATGTATATTATTTCTATTGTTATGACAAGCGATTTAAATGATAAATATAGTAATAAATTACTCCACAAAAGTAAAATAACTCTAGCCAAATACTACAATAATTTCTTTGTGTAAAAACTTTTCCTAACATAAAAAACGAACGATCCATTCTACCTAACCAATCGCGTTCACATATCATTTTAGAGAACAGATGACAATAAACAAAAGAGCCAGGAGAAATAATAAAAGAGATATACATTATTAATATATCGCATCCAGTCTCAGTACATCCGTGACCGGAATAGTAATTTCCTTTTAACAGACTCTTTGGAGGACAATAATTTTTATAACGCTACATCGAACGTAATGTATCTTGTGTATTTTATTTACTTTTATGGGCAGCGGTCAATGTATATCGTTCGCTTTTGTTGCGTCGAAGTTTTATTATCTTGGTAGGTTGCTTATTCTTATGTAATATGTATGGACAACAAATATTTGTTATAGTGAAGTGACAAAAGATATTTTACGTTGAAATATTTTAAATATTTTATTAACTGATGATATCTGTATTTGGAATGGTAGTCAGGTGTCGATAAATTGAACAAACTTACGGCACTGAAGTCTATTGGATAATTTTCTTGTAATATTTTTTTTAGAGTTTCGTAGTCATTTTAACAAAACCAAAATCCTTATAGAATTGGCGTGTCCGCCCGTCTGTGTATGTATATCACAGTAACTTTGCTTAAAATCTACTTTGAATCGATATGGATGAAATTTAGTAGGAAGGTGTATTCCATATGCCGCTATCCATTTGTTGTCAGCCAACCATTATCTATTGCTGGATATAGGTCACCCCAAGTTTGCGCCACCTGTCCCAGTGACCGCTGTCCTCCTCCCGACAGATCTATAGTCCACCGGGCTGTAGGGCCTCCTACACTGAAGCGCCGTAAATAGGCCGGTGCCACCGGTGCCCAAGCACGGGACGTAGACTCTGGGGGGCGCAAGAATGGCGAGACCAGGCAGGACTATTATTTTTTCGGTTTGCTCCTAATAAGTTCCCGCTGCGCCCCTAGTGCTCGATTCCAACACATACGTATCTACATGCCGGTATCATCAAAGACGTCTGTTAAATTCGACAAAACATCGTGCTCATTTTGTTCGGCAGCGCACGAGCGTATGTGTGTTCTAGTTCTTTAAAAAAATAGATTTTACTTCCAAAATATTAGATAATTGGTCCACCAACACCAAGGTCCTTAAGGGTGCGTTATTTTATCACCCTGAATGAAATAAAGTAGGCCCATACATAGCATTGTTCTAGCTAACACCAAAGGCGTTACAAATGTGCTGCTGCTCTCTTGAAGGAGTCTGGAACCTGGCCACTAATGCTGGAACACAATTCAATTCATCCAGGCGGGCAGATACCCTACCACCTGACTGTGGGTTGTTTTGTCGCCTCTTACAATAGGCCGCCAGACCGCGGGAAATTGTATTATTTCTCTGTCCCTGCACGGAATAAATATCAATACAATACAATAACTCTCTCGGAGCCTAATCTAATTTACCACCGCTTCACACCATGTTGTGGCTTGAAGAGAAGAAGCGTCGCAAGAAACTCTTCAGCAAACATGCCTAGCTCTAATAATTTTATTTAATGTTAAAATGGGTGGGAGGATTAATGAAAAGAAATTAATCAATCAAGTTTGTTTTTGTTCCGGTGCACGCAGAAAGAGGCCACAGTGTGTTGAGGTCTGGCAGTTGATAAAGAGTAAATAATAACCATAAACAAAAATTAAAACTAAATAATTTAAAATGAACAAGTTTGCGGGCGGTAAGCTAAATAAAACTTTAACAATACTCATTGACACTTGACAACTTTGTCTTCCGTGATGACGGCTACTGAAAAGTGGCGGAAACGTCAGAATAATAAAAATTAAATAAATTACTGCGCTTAAAACCGTTAAAACGTAGTTTTATTATGTATACTAGTCGCGAAAACTTAAGAAAATACTACTGAACGAATTTTTGCTAACAAAAACCGTTTGACTGAGATTAAAATTAGAACAAAATAGAAAAAAAAGTTCCTAAATACTTAGCCTCTAACTGAATCTCTATTGGCTGTAACCGGTTCGAATCTTACCGGTTTCCAAGCCCTTAAAATGTCTAGTGAATTCTAAATACAACATATTACTTACTATACCCGTAGTCGTAATAATTTATGCAACAACAATTCATTCCCTAGTAGTTGGAAATAGCTGAAAAAACGCTGTAAATAACAGAGTGGGCTATTAAAAACTCTGCTGAACTAAACTGCTGCATCCATTATTTTCTACAAGTTATATGGCTTGTATACGCCCACTTTACTTTTGATGTGGGGTTACATTTTTGTTAATTTTTAGTTTTTAATTTGTTGAGTTAAGTTTGTGTTTTAATGCTACAAGGAATTTTATTGCTAGAAGTTCGATGTTGAGACTCTAGGACCATGGGGTCCAGATGTCTATCGGTTATATCGAAACCTATCATCTCGCTTCACAGAAGTTTCTTGTAACCGTAAGGCTTTTTTCTACGTGGGAAAATCGTATTAAGGACCATCAGCCGCGCGGGGAATCGTGACCGCTATGTGGGATTCACCGGGTTGGAGTGGCACTACTAGCACTGTAAGCAACCACGGTCTGGGATACCCACTAAAACCCCTCGGCGTTCCTTCGTTCGTTTTATGCCAGGGTTACGGGAACAGTGGGACCATACCAACTCCAAATGTCCTGGGAGGCGGGGGCCCAATGGCCACATCCACTGCCGAGGGGAAGCATAGCCCCCGCCGTCATCAGACTCTAGTCCTCGCATGGGGGCTTGGATATCGCCTTACGGGAAGAGAAGTGAGCGCGCGCGGAACAGGGCGCGCCCCCATATCCCATATTGACGGTATAACAGCGTGTAAGAATCCCTATCTCCATCGGATCCACCCGCGTCCGAAGGTCGGTGGCGGGAGCGGAGCAAGGACGTATGCTCACGCTCTCTCTCCGCCTCCTTCTTGGCGAGCATTACGCGCTCTCAGAAGCAGGAGACAGCATCTTATCCGGGTTTGCACCTGACCACAGTGCCGTAAATAGCCTTTTGTGCGCCCTATGCAAGCTTCTATAACTGCGCCTTTGTTTTTTTTAGATATTATAGGTACCCTAGCTAGAGCAATGCTATGTATAGGCCTACTTTTTTTTCATTCAGGGTGATAAAATAACGCACAAGGACCTTGGTGTTGGTGAACCAATTATCTAATATTTTAGAAGAAAATTCTATTTTTTTAAAGAACTAGAAAACAAATACGCTCGTGCACTGCCAAAAAAAAAATGAGCACGATGTTTTGTGTAATTTAACAGACGTTTTGATGATACTGGCATGTAGGTACGTATCTGTTGGAATCGAGCACTAGGGGCGAAGCGGGAACTTATCAGGAACAAACCGAAAAAATAATAGTCCTGCCTGGTCTGACCATTCTTGCGCCCCCCTGAGTCTAAGCCCTGTGCCTGGGCACCGATGGCACCGCCCTATTTACGGCACTACCTGACCATACGCGACCAAAAGGCTGGCCTGTACTTGGGTCAACGCATAGGTGTTGTCATCCAGCGCGGGGATGCGGCCAGCGATTTGGACACATTTTCGACTGACAGCGATATGGGATATTACTATTTGTAATTTTTTTAGGAAATATTAAAGTTAATTCAGTTTCTGATTTTAATAAGGAATGTATTAAAATACTTGAAGTGCTAGAATGTATATACTATATAACTACATAATAAATATAGGATGATACAGGCTACTATTGAGGTTTACGTTATTTTAATAAAAACGGATGTATTTAAAACCGTTTAGTTTCGGTTGTATATATATTATGTTATATTACGGCTGCATGGAGGGATTAATGTGATAAATTTCGAAGAAATATATTTTTGGGTTTTTGTTGTTATAGGTGAAATACGCGCCAAAAGTGAAAGTCCACGTTGAATCACCGGAAAAGCAGCTACCCGAAGGCCGAGATGCTGTCATTGGTAATTTTATATCTTAAGTCGTTACTTTTAGTTAGTTTTTTTTTAGTTTAATTTGTCACATAATACAAAGTTATCTATGTATTTGTGGTCTTAGCTTAAATATTTTGCCAGGTGGTACGGTATGTGCCCGACTGGATGGCTACCACCCCTGGTCTAGAGTATGCCGTCATAACCACCTTGAGTTGTGTTCCGGCATTAGTGACCAGGTTCCAGTCTACCTTAAGAGAGCAGCAGCGCATTTCTAGCACATTTGGTGTTACAAATGTCCATAGGCGATGGTAGCCGCTTTCCATCAAGTGGGCCGTTTGCCTGTCTGCTGAACTCCTGCAATAAAACATATTCAACGTCTTTGGTTTGAATGAATATATTTATGTAAATGAATTTGAAATGGATTTTGTTTTGTAGACTACATTATTTTTAAGGGGTCTTTTAATTAGATACTATTGGCATGCCTGATTGGCAAAAATGTGTGAAACATCAAATAACATATTGTCATGTAACGTTTTATTTACGATATTTTTGAGCAAATATATGATTTTAATAAAAGATATTTATGGTTACAAACGAATTTATTTTCTCAGGATGCAAAGCTGACGCGAACCCAACGAACCTAACTTACAAGTGGTTTATAAACGATCAACCAATAAATCAAAGTTCATCTATATTGGTAAGCTTTTAACCACTTGTCATGACTCAACTAATGTACTTATACCTACTCCAGATTATATTTTAATCTTTAAATAGGAAACTTTTAAACGGTGCTTCTTCTTGAAGCAGCGATAACACGTTGCAAAGCTGTGTATATGGAGTAGGAAATAGATACAATGAAATCTATATGAAATCTTCATATCTGTCTGTCTTTGTACCAAAATCATTTTGTAACATTTACTAATCAGTGAATTGTAATTAATGAACAACAAAAAATATATCAATATATTTTTGTTACAGAGATTATATAACGTGACAAGGAAATATCACGATGCAACAATAAGATGCTTGGTCCATAACGATATTGGGAAAAGCGAGGACTCAATGCAGTTGGAAGTTACTTGTGAGTACTTCTAATTCAAAAATCATTTTTTTAACAATATTTAATGTACCATACTCTAAAGGTGTAAAGCTGAGATGGATATGTGGTGTTACAAGAATGAATAAAGTGAGATTTAAGTACATAACGTGACCTTTCAAAGAGACACCCGTGAGTGAAACATTGAGAGGAAGAAGATTAAGGTGGTATGGGCGTGTAATGAGGAGGGATGAAGGCCACGTGACAAAAATAATGTTGAACTGAAAGGTTGACTGATATAATTAAAGTAAAGATAGAGCAAAAAAGAGATTATGTGAAGGATGATATGATGATTTGTGGTGTGACAGAGAACGTATGCCAGAATAGAGGTTAGAGGGATACGGTTGGTGTATGTATGAAACCCTTTTTGAGATATATGACGAATGTTCCTCGTGAGTTGGTCTTAGAACCAAGCCGCCCAAAACCAGGTGTATCTTCAATGGAAATAACTTTTGACAGAAACAAAACAAAACGCCTTGCACTATAATTTATTAAAAGTTCTCTTATTCAAACTTTATAAAGGATAATGCTACTGTTTATTATTTAACGTTGAACCATAGTTTTTATGTCATGGTACCGCCATCTCTTGTTCAAACCACAATACACATTCTTGATACATACATATTCCTTCTCTTTTTGTATAATAGTATGTATGTATATCTATCTCTGTCTCCCCAATTTTTCCTTACAACTTGGATGATGCCGCCATTTTGTGTCGTCGGATTCGTTTGCGGTGTTAAGTAGACAGACATGTAAGAAATAATGGATTTTTGGCAAATGCAATGAGTTGATAAACTTATATTAAATGGCGGCCGCCCTGAAAGTACTGAATTTGGTGAGAGTGATTAATTGAGCTGGTTTCAAGATATATGCAAGATATCCAAAGGCAGACTTAGTGTTTGGACATGAGTTTGGGTGAGCGTATGTAATTTCTGTACTTATTTCTTATTCAACAAACATTTACATAACAACTGAAGGCAACAAAATCTTCACCGGTTTCGTGTGTATGGAATATCCGAGGTTTTTTTAACTTCAAATTTTAGCGCAACGAGCTCGCGAATTGCGTATTAACCATATGTCTTAATGACGTTTATATTTTTTCTAAACTGATTCTTATTGGTGCGTTCGGAAACGCCACAAGCTGTATTCGGGGAACAGACATATTATTGTGCCAACCCTAAAGGGAGAAGGTGAAAGAAAATAGAGAGATTACACTAAAGGTAAATGAGATTCTAATCAAATTTATCTGTAACTTAATAAAAGTATACAAGAAATATTAGCTTCTTTACAGCGGTATAACTGTTTGTGCGGTTTTCCCTAAACTTCAGAATATAAATCAATGTGAATATGGGCCCATGTTTCTGTATTAACATCCGATATAATGATCTATTATTACATATTATAAAAAATATCTTATTTCTCCCAGATCCGCCGTCGTTCAGGGCGCCCCTAAAAGACGTGGAGGCGGAAGTTGGGACCCCAATAACTCTGAGTTGCGACGTAGATGGGTTTCCGACACCGGAAATAGAGTGGATACATTACGAAGAGGACCAGAATATCGTGAGTACTATGCTTTATGATGTCATTCGTTGAGATCAATGTGGAAATTTGAAATGTTGATTTATTAAGGCGTCTACTACTACGTTGTACTGTCTAACTCTGTTATTCATATGGAGTTAAAGTAAGTTTATAGGCTTCTTTAAGAACCTTAAAGAAGCTTACTCTAACTCAATATGAATAATGGCCGGGTCCTATATCTTATCGACTGTTCATTTGTCATACTGTACTTCAAAATTTGACATAAGCTCCAAACAAGTAATGTCAAAATTTAACCGATGATAGTTATCGAAGTAAATAAATAGTAAGATATAGGAACCGGCCAAAGGACCGTAACTGTATAACGTATTTATTGTTTGTCTTGTATGTATGTATATAGAAGTATTCGTTCGACTATTCTTTTCTTGACTAAATTACGATTATTTTAATTTTGTCTTAAGACTACCCTCAAATATTATAAATAATAAATTAAATGTATATGAAAACTAACAAAATATTAAATATTACAATAATAAATGGATAGATGCATTAGAAGGGGTAAATGTATATTAAAGGTAATTAATTATTTTTCTGTAAATGAATTGTTAATTCTTTTGAGAAATAAATGTCTTATATATATATTTTTATACCTATGCTACTTAGTAATTAACAGACAGACTGACTGACAAAAACACGTAACTATACTTTAAAATCGCTCTACGCGATTTAATAAGCCTGTGGCTTTAGTAATCAACTTGCATTGCTCCGACTTTTGTCTCAAGACTACCCTCACATATTATACATAATAAACTAAATGTATTCGAAAACAAACAAACAAAACATTAAATACTACAATAATTAATGTATAGATGCGCTAATAGGGCTAAATGTATATTAAATGTAACTATCTAATTCTCTGTAAATTAATTGTAAATTCTTTTGAGAAATAAATGTCTTAAACCTTAAGAATATATTTTTATTCCTATGTATGTATAACAATTATGTTTAACTATTAATATCGAGTTTGACTGCACGCCAACGATATCTTTGCAATTAGATCTTGTCCATGCAAAGGTTGCCTGGAAGAGATTGCTTTAAGCCATAAGGCCGCCCATTGTTCAACATCAATTGTAACTAATTTTTAGGAACGTAAGTTTCGTTTTTGATGCACAATAAATTGTTTTCATTCATTGAGTCATTCAGAAAATAATTTATACTTACTATACGTGAGAGCCATTGACGTGATCTTAAACTTTACTGGAATAATAAATACGAACATTTATGTTTAATAACACTGAACAAAAGCTACGTTTTCCATTAACAGTGAAACTTCGGAATGCGACGTTTGAACACCAACAATTGATTAAAACTTAACAGTCTCCAAAATAACTTACGACAAAACACATTTATTCCACTTCAATGAAAGCCATTTAAATCCGATACTTCAGGCTATTAATAAAGGAATCGATAAATGATCGTACTTTTCACTTTCATTTTTGTTCACTGATGCTGTGATGATATCCTTTCTTGGATCCGTCAAAATTAATTGAAAATGTTGGAAATCTTAATGTTTTATCTCTCGTATTCTTCAAAGCCTGCAATGTCCTTTTTTGTAGTTTGTATATATATAATATATACTGTATATATGTACTCTCTCATTTTACGTAAATATAGTCTGGTGTAAGTATACATATTTAACCAATCTAATACATTAGCATTTTTTTTACTTTCTAAGAAAAACGCAATTGTTAATGCTGAAATACTTACCAAAACTTTAAATATAAGTTTAACGAATATATGTAACAAAAAAAGCCACATGAAATAATTTTTTTAGTACCTCCAAAATCTACATTTCACTAAGAAGTTAAGATTTTCAGCATGAACATACATAGCTTTTGTTCCAAAATAAACAATCTCCTAAAACTATGTTCAATTGTAACTAAAAATTATTTTTCAAAATTAATACAGCACACTTCAAATTTCCACCAACAACTAATTTGATTTATAATCATATTCTGTAAAATCTTTAAGGAAATGGTAGAACCGTTTTATCGACATTGTTTCTATCTAACAGCGCGTCGGTAAAACAGCCAATTTGACTTTAACCCTGGACACGCATACCTCTGGAAGATATCTCTGCAAGGCGAATATCCTTGGCTATCCTGGAATCGAGGCTGAAGTCTCTACTTATATTAAAGGTAAGACAAAATTATAAATTATTACTCTCTATTCGTCTTCTATTATTAAGGTCTCGTAGCCATATTGGCAGAAACGAACCATTATAAATTGTTATGTCCGTTCGACTGTCTTTTTATGGCACAATTTACTCAAAAAAGTATTGGTAGCTGGTTTCATACTAACCATTAATTTGCCACTTGCCACACACCATTGGTTAAAATTTGATATAAGCTCTATACGAGTAATGTCAAACTTCTACCAATGGTAAGGCAAGTGAATAAATAGTAAAGCCGATATTAGACAGTTCAATTGTGTCTTGTAATTTGGTTGAATGAACCATAAGTGATCCATGTACACATAAAATTAAATCATTCAATGTCATTGAATAACGTTGTTTTCGTTCAATTATCTGCTTTGAAACTATTTTATTCAATTTGGTTGATCCGTTCAATATAGACATATATTGACTGACCCATCCTAACTAATATTATAAATGCAAATGTAAGTTTGTTTGTTTGTGACACTCAATAAATACACATATCGTAACCACTGAAACAATAGAAAGAATAACCTTATTCAATCATTTGATAGTAACACATTTAGATAGATATATTACCAAGATGACATAAAGAATAGGCTCAACCTGGCCCGGCAACCTCCAACCTCCCCTTCTCGTCACCACATGCCTCACAATTAGAGTCTTTATATCATCTAAATTCTACACATTTAAAAACAATTATTAAATCACACAAGGACATTTCCATACCGAAGAGCGCCTGGCGAATGGTAGAATAACTGTGTGTACTTAGCCTCACGTACCGCTTAAATACTATAAATTACTGGAACGTACCGTCAACTAAATGTTCGCAATCCAAAATGTCTAGCATCTTGTGTTACCTGTTACAAATGCCACCAAAACATTTAGTAAATATGACGGTATCGTATTTACTAACTAATCTTTTATTCACAGTAATAGATCAATCATCTGTCTTAATATAGCTATTGTTTCGTAATACCTAATTAATTATACAATTAAATTATGTCACCATTATACAAGTAAGAATCACAAATGTAGCTTCGTAATATCTCCTATGAACATATATTAGCTGCCATAAATTTAGGTTGCCAACAAGAAGTTGAGTAATTCCATCCTAAAGACTAGCAATGCATTGACTTCACTCATGATGTTACAAACTAGGGCTAGAAAACGTTATCAATTACCTTTAAAAATATAGGTAAATAACGATCTTTTCGAAAAAGATACTGCACTGCCGGTATATTTTTTACCGTTACTTGGTAACTTTTATGATTTTAATGTTATAATACAACGTTGAAAATCGTATGTATAACGTTATACGTATCGATAATTTTTACGTTATTTCAAGCGACGTTGCCATTTTTAAGAATTGGCTTTATTACGATTGCATGTTACCGAAACAATCGACAAACACAACTCTAAATATTACGCGCGCTCTTAGCACGGTGCTGTTTGACAACCTTTGCAAGTGAAAGAGAACGACGATGGTAACAAAACATAGTTATAACGGTAAAATTACCGATAAAAATAGTATTAAAATTATATTTTTTACCAGTAAAATGGTTAGAAATAACGGTAAGTTTTATAACGAGATTTATTTTTTACCGTTATCTGAAATTAGCATAAATAACGATACCATATTTTACCGGTATTTCAAGCCCTGTTACAAACGTCTGTAGGCGACGGTAGCCACTTTCCATCACTGGCCGGTTCCTATATCTTACCCTTCATTCACTTGCCTTACCATCGCTAGAGTTTTGACATTACTTTTATGGAGCATATGTCTAATTTAAATCGATAGTAAGGCAAATAAACGGTCGGTAAGATATGGGAACCGGTCCTACGTGATCCTTCTGCCTGTATGCCAGCTTCTCAATAAAAAAAGCTTATTTGATTTTTATTATTATCTTCATGGCATTGCTTTGGAAACGTATATATAGTAGAACACTTACAAGCCAATAGATGGCGCTGTGCAATAATTGAGGTCGCAAACGTTTCCCGAAACATACAAAGAATATATATAACAATAACAGATGGGCGAGGAACAACACTAGCCCCGCTGGAAGATCTTCCTTTAAGATGGAGGAGCATTCCATCTCCCTCCTCCATCCTATTCAGGGCACCCCCTTCATATATATTTCAGCTTTTATTCTGGTATCTGAAGTATTTTAGGAACATTGAAAGCGGCTGAAACATTCTTTCTTGAATTATTAATGAGCGCGGCACCGCCCTTCAGTGTTTCTTTGAACACTGTTTCTAATGAAAAGCCTCACTCAATTCCCTGTATTGTTCTAATTAATTAGACGTGTACTCTGAAGTACATACAAATTAAATCTATATGGGTTAAGCCCACGTTTTTATAAATCACTAACGATTTCCCGCGACCACGCTGCGTGAAAAGCCCTATGTAGTAGCTCTATGTTACTTACATAAAAACTTAATTAGGTTTTTAAATATAATTATCACAAAGAAACTAAGTCCATATAGTCTAAAGAACTGCCCAGCAAAATGTAGGGATGAGTCGAAGCCAACTTGATTTGAAGTAATACAATGAATGATATGTTGTTTGTAACAACGTAGGTATATATTAGTAAGTTGAAAAACGCGATTGCAGCGCCATCTATTTAGTTAATCCGTCTATTAAACGACATCATTTATCGGGATAAAAAGTATCCTTAGTGTTGATCCGGGAAATAAGCCATCTCTGTGTCGAGTTTCGTTCATATACGTTCTGTAGTTTTCAAAAAGGATGCGATGGCAGCGCCATCTTTTTCGTTATTTTCGTCAACCCTGTAAGAATAACGTCATTTATCGGAATAAAAAGTATACTTAGTTACGTCTCAGGATATGAGCTTGCTCTGTATCGAGTTTCATTTAAATCCGTTCAGTAGTTATTACGTGCTCTAACAGATAGATAGACTTAAATAATAAAAATTGAATTTTTGGAATCTCCGGGTCCGCATGATCCCCCCTGTACTTTATTCACATTTTACGAGCAAAATCGAACCTTGAAACTGAAATGCCTACGTTGTCATAAACAACATCTCATTCATTGTATTTCTGCAAATCAGGTTGGTTGCGACTCACCTCTATGTTTCTTCGTGCCGTTGTGTAAACAATATATATGGACTTAATTTCTTTGTTATTGTAGTGAACTTACTAACAACAAACAGTACGTTTTAGGTAAAACACCTAATTAAATTTGTATATACGTAATGTAGGGGTTTTCACGCTGAGAAAACGTTACTATAATATAACAGCGTTTATAACATATTAATTGCCAATTCATATTAATTGAATTAAAATTCCGTTTGGAATTACTATAGAATTTATTAGAACTATACAAACACGTATAACACAAGTACAAATATAACTGGATACAACCAGTACAAACGTAATACACGATTCAATAACAGGCGCAAAGTCCATCACTATATAGATTATCGAATGTACACACGTCTTGTCTCACTTGTGACCATCGCTAGACTACCGATCTCCCCATTGGGCCATTGCTATATACTGCACCGATACAATATGGCTGCCAGCCCGCTTAGATCGAATTTCTTAGAATTCGTAATCTGCACACCTGCCTAATTATGCCTGCAAATGGCCATAAACGAGTACAATACACAATAGGCTGTTTTCTAATTACAAGTTTTAAACATAAGGTAAACAAAAGAAGTCCAAATGCCAAAAGGTAATAAACTGCAGGTGTGCATTGGTTTTTGTCGGTCCTAACAATATAGTAACGCAAATAACAGGTTTTCCTATTTAAACTATCACTTTAGTAATAATACAAGGCAAAAGTTAATTTAAAATTAAACAATCAAAGTCAGGTTGTGTTATGGAAAATTCTGCAACTCATTAATAATATTACTTTCAAAATATTTTGGAGGATGCAAACAGATCAATTTTACAAAATTTAGTATTTATTATAAGTACGAGCCATTCTTTGTTTAAATTCTATGTTTTCTCGTACAAAGAATTTTGAGAGTAGTTGGTAGAATGGCAAGGAAGATTCAGCAAAGGTGTATGACGAATACGACCCAAAAGTGCGCTGTACATGCTGTTGCACTAGTATTTGAACCCACACCATCGGAGAAAGAAACGGGTGTATTAGCCACTAAGACATTTTAATTCAATTTCATAATTTAATTTGCAAGAAGGCAATTTCATACAGTTGTTATTTATGATTCTAATTTTATTTATGTCTTAACATAAACTGTGAAATTTATGAGTAGTACTTTTGCAGGCCCACCAAGAATTATATCGAATCAAACACAATTTGGAATTCAAGGCGATACTGTAAACATTGAATGTGCCTCTTTTGCTGTTCCTAAACTTGAGAATATTATATGGACATTCGATGGGAGAGAGATCGACGCTTTGAGAGACCAGGTAATGTATGAAAACCTCAACAAAATAATATCAATTTGGTAATATTAAAGAGCTGAGAAATTATAAGAGTGAGTTAGTTAATTACTAAGTCGGCAAGTTTGCGATTCGTTACTCCAGTGAGTGAGTTTGTGGGCATTACGTAACTGGAATTATATACTTATGAAACTAAAAGAGTGAGTCGATTTATTATTAATTTAGCAAATTTGCGAGTTAGTATACTAGTGAGTGAGTAAGTTAGTTGATAACTCAATATGTGAGTGAGTTTAGTGCGTTACGTAAAATCTAACAATTATGCATAAGTTATAGTAAAACGATTTGTAGTTATGACGATACATGAATAAATAAATGTAACAATAAATAGATTTCTATCGGTGTTACAGATCGATCAATTTGTAGTGATGCCTAACAATATTCCTATTAAGTAATTTGTAAAATAAAAATACTTTTTATCATTATTCATTTGGTGAACAATAAAGTATTATCTATCTATCAGGTTATTTGTCTCACTCATTATAAACTGAGGTTATCCATTTTATAAAGTTTTACTTTCGTCAAGTATCCTTTTTTATGCAATGATAATTATAGAATTCTTGTATTGTTCCTACAGGATTACGCCTTTTTAGAAGACCTACAGCCTGGTGGGATAGTAAATTCAACACTGATCATCCGCGAAAGCCAAGCAAAGCATTTCGGTGTCTACAAATGCAATGTGTCTAATGAATATGGGAGCGATGATATGGAAATCACTTTGAAACCTACTAGTAAGTTTTCTTGCGTTTAATGTTAGATATATTTGATTTTTTTATTATAACCCCAAATTAATTATATTTTATTCTTCTATTGAATCTGGTAAAAATATTTAATTTTAAATGTGTACTTACTTATTTCATTGGCACAGCGACCTTTGGGTCGTTGAGCCAATAGAATCTTTGTCTTCAAATCTAGAACAGGCCATTTCTCTCTGTCCTGAGCAGTATATTGCCAATTATTATTGCCCCGAAAGTCACATAGCAAAGTTACGCCTCTGTTCTGTCTTTTCAACAGTATTTTGTACGGCCGATTGGACGTCTCAAATATGCTTTCCTCACGCTGTATCATTTCTATGTGACCGAGCCAGTGGAGGCGATCAGGTTTTATTTCTCCTATCATATTGGGCTCGGTCTAGGGATTCTTGATTTCGAGGTAGGTTCAGATCCTCCAACTAACATGCTCACTTTGTTGGATCCGGAATCTTACTGTGAATATGGAAATGTGTAGTATTTTAAAGTCAGTCTGCTCCCCAAGTAAGTAATCAATAAAAATCGGCCTTTAGAAATTAAATTTAAAAGTTTACTGCCTGTACCTATATAGTACAATCTTTTTAATAGATTTATTCTTCACAGCACTTAGCCACTACACTTATGTGTACGTGGAATATAATTGAAGACATGAGAGGATGTAGGAGTCATGTAACATTTTAAAGATATTATTTATTAGAGTTCCGTAGGAAAATCACGAAAACAGTGGATTTTGTATGGAAGCCGTAGACGCAGTTGCCGGTTTTTTTATCTGATGTCCCGGGGTACCCAAAAAACACATTTTAAAGAGATTATTTTATTTCACTTCACTGTCGAATGTGAGTTTCTTTGCGGTTTGTTTCTTTGTTGGAGACTTCTTCCACGCATTAACTACGCAACAGATCGTCGCGAAATTTGGTATATACTTTGTCAGGGATATAGAACAGCACATAGGGTTACATTTCTTCTGGAAAAAAGTACTGTTCCCGAGAGATAGACGAAAAGATGGCACTTCAATCTTGTTTTATTGATGCCATCGTTGCACATTACTAAAAATACATCATGGCAACGACAATGAATATAGTCCAATTTAAATGTGTTGCTACTATGGTTAGTTCTACCTTCGTTAAATCATGTCACGTGTATTACTTTTTAGCTTATTCTGATGCTGTGTGTCTAAGTTCCTTCTGGTGGTATAGGGTACTTGAAGTAATTGCTAGACTGTTATGATTACATGAGCTTTATTTCGACCACACTACAGGTATTATACGCGACGAAGGTAACGATGTATGGTTTGTTGTATGTGTAAGCGCTGCTGGACGGTGTGTGGCGGACTGATGTGTGATTGCAGCGTTAGTGGTTGGGGAAGCAGATTCAGTTAAGCTCCAACACTGTGGGAATGCATTTCCGCACTATCTCCAGAAGGAGGTTATTGAGGGCGTATGGTATTCCCAACCGCTGGTCCGTCACTTTGTCTACAAAATTCACATTAACGCTATCGAAGTCGCGGGCAAAGAGAGAACTAAAATATTTATTTATGACAATATACAAAAAACACAGAATAGTAACATAACAATCAATTATGGTGTCCTAAATAGGCCTATCTCAGAATAATGCTGGATTCATAGCCAGCACTCATATATCACAAGTACCTCGAAGTGATACCACGGCTTAGCTTTTCAAAGCAAAAAGCTAGTTTGATTCAATTTTAAGTTTTGATAGGGTGAAATAAACAGATTTGTCCCACTAGGTAGTAAAACCCCCATCTCGTAGAATAATATAATCCAATAATAATATTTTATAATTATATAAAAAGGTTACATACCTAATTTAAAAAAATTCAATTCCCTCCGTAACATAGGTTTTTTTTTAAAGATGAGAGAAGTCGTTAGGTCCGCTCATAGTCTTTTATTAAGTATTTTACGAGCGCGGGTTTACGACATTTTTAAGCTTTTACAGCCCCACGTTGCAGATATGAGAAATGAGGGAATTGTAGCAGAGAAACGTTTTTGAATTTTATATTGTGTAGCTTACTGCCATACTCAAAAAACTTAATTAATTTTTAGGATCCATTAAATAAATTTGCTATTGAACTAACGCTTTCCATGTATTTTCTCTTCCTGTAGTAGTTATTAAATTTCTTGGGATAAGTAATATTCTATTTTTGTCTGCGGTTTCTAAATTATGTATAATATGTTAAAATTTCATGACAGTTAATAAATTTGGGATATCATTTTACAAATGGGTTTTTTGTATTCGTGTAGTTTGTATTAATTAGTGTAGTAGTTGAGAAGTATTCTTTTTTATAATACATCCATCTCTTTTATGGTCTACATTTGTACCCGTAAATCTTCTAGTTAAAAAGTTCCTATGTCACATGACTTTTATTCTTCCTCATTACATGCCTGTACCACCTTAGTCTTCTTCCTTTAAATTTTCTAGTCACAAATTTATTTTTTAAAGATTCCCGTATTTACTCATTTCTCATCTAACCCGTTCTGTTAATACCACATGTAGTCGGTGTCAGTGCAGGACATTATAATTATATTTTTTGTGAGATTATTTATTTCGTCAAAATTGTTATGTATCACACCTTTGACGAAAAAAATGTAGTTACAAGGACGCCGACGATATCCATCTCAACATTCTCATCTGAGTTACCATGCTGTTGCTTTTGTATTACCTTCTCCCAATTATTTGAAGTCTGCACAATATGTCTTTTCCTTCCATATTCCTCTATTCTGTCATACGGTCAGACATGTGACATGTAATCTGTCACGCCACAGATTACATGTCCACCAACACAAAAGATCCATCTCTTTTTTGTTCTACCTTACCTCGTATATAAAGTTATAAATTAAATTAAGTACGTGACGTAACATTAGTCTTTACGGAACCCATTGTGCGTAAACTAACACACACTTAGCCGTTTTTTTAAGTCATGAACATGGCGTGTAGGTTTCTGTCTTTATTGCACCGTTTGACACTTGGCTAGTTTTGGGCCTTTGTGGGGACCCCATTACAGGCCGAACGAGCGGCTATTATGGCGGATGTATAGCCATTCTCACTTTATGGCCGGCTATTCATCAAGCTATGTTAAAAGATCTATTACTTTACTTATTACTATACTTTAGTTATATTTTAGGTAGTGTTTTTAAATTCACTTTGTTAGCATAGCTGAATCTTAAAAGGGTAATCCCAAGTTATACTACTTTTATTATAGCCGTCTGGATGGCTACCATCCCTGGTCTAGAGTATGCCGCCATAACAACCTTGAGTTGTGTTCCGGCATTAGTGATCAAGTTCCAGTATCCCTTCAGACAGCAGCAGTGCATTTGTAGCACCTTTGGTGTTGCAAATGTCCATAGGCGATGGTAACAGCTTTCCATCAAGTGGGCCGTCTGTCTGTCTGCTGAACTCATGCAATAAAAAAAATATATTTCACCACATTATTATGCAAACGGCATATAATTAGGTTTTGTATTCCGTTATGTTAGTTTCTACTTATAATACGCGTAGCGAATTCTATCGAAGATGGAACAAACTATGAGAGCAATACATTAAAGTTGTCATTATGGTTGCCATGATGATGTAATCTGTTTGTAAAATGAAATAATGGCGTCAATAAACTCGATCGGCGCGCCATTTTTTTCGGCTATATCACCTATCCGTCGCAAACAGTTCTTTGTTTCTGTATTAAAACTATCCTATGTCCTTTCGTACCCTTACAACGTGTATCCAAAATTTCGTGAAAATCTTTTGCGTAGTTAGGGCATGAAATTATAACAAACAAATAAACTCATATTTGCATTTATAATATTAGGAATATTCATAAAGAGAACTGAGTTCAAGCTCTGCGTTCACTTCTAGACAAGCATTTTCCTTACAGAATCATTTCCACTCCTTCTTATATTGTTTGGAGTGATGTCAGGGACGATAATGGTAGCTGCTGTGATCATGCTCGTGATACTTTGTCAACGGAAGCAAAGGAAGAACAAACAGTCGCAAGTGACTGAAAAACCTGATGTGACAGTTACAGCTGAAGAACTGTATAAGGAGAATGACAGGAATTCAAACATAAGCGATCTAAAGTTAGAATTAAGGCAGGCAAATGGAAGCTGTGATATTGTAAGTATGGTTTTTATTTATACACAAGTCTCTCTGCCAGCTCACCTGAAAATGGCTACATACTGTCTCCAATGGATATTTGAAACAACAGAAGTGTTACTAATGCGCTAGTGGCATTGAATGAATTTCGTGACACCTTTTTTTGAAAAACCCCATATTATAGCACTATGGGAAAACCTCTACTATTATTGAGAACCGTAGCGAACAGCAAAGGCTCAAGGGATTGAGGATGAACACCTAATCGATGGCGGCCAGCGCGGTGGTACAATGATGAAGGCACCATTCTGAAAACTTCCTCGAACCATTTCCCATTATTCAGACGGTAGAATACGTAGAAAGACGTGAAGTCTCTCCGGAGGCCAAGCGTGGCATCTACGCCGTGAATGTGAGATCATTGAGAACGCGAGCAGCTCTACGTTGAATACCGTTTAGAGGATTTAGATGATAGGCGAGTCTCTAACTCACAGAGTTGTGAGTAGTAATCCATATGCGGCCTCAAAAATGATGATTTTTGAAACATTGTCGTTCGTAATATACTGCTTTGGGAATAAATCTTGCTTGTGGATCATCTAATCCTATGTTTTGGAGAAATATTTTTACTGCTGTACAGATAAATGTGAGATGGTCTTGAATTTAGTGTGTCTATATTTCACAAAGTAATAGTTTTCTGTAGAACTTTATATCCGTCCAGGAACGGAGAAATAATACAATTTCCTGCAGCCGAGCGGCCTGTCGTTCGAGGTGACAAAACAACCCACAGCCAGATGGTAGGGTATTTGACCGACTGGATGGCTTCCACCCCTGGTCTAGAGTATGCCGCCATAACAATCTTTAGGGCATCAGTTACCATGTTTCAGACTCCCATAAGAGAGCAGCAGTGCATTTAGAGCACCTTTGGTGTTGCAAATGTCCATAGGCGATGGTAATCGCTTTCTATCAAGTGAGCCGTCTGCCTGTCTGCTGAATTCCTGCAATAAAAAACTGTTTAAAATGGATGCTACGTAGCGTAGCCAATAACCTATTATCGAACTATTCGCAGGCGATTAAGAGTTCATCCACACTTATTCAATATTTGGTAGTCATCCAAGTTGTGCAATGACCTTGTTTCTGCTAGTTTTTCTAAATTTTTCTTTATTATCATATGGTGCTCTTCAAAAGGACACATGCAGATTTTTAAAGTCCAAAGGAGATAGGTAATGTATCGGCTCCAATAAAGTTTTAGATATCTACAGGCAGCGATAATTACGTACCACGAGGAGCATCATCTGTCAGTTTATTTGTTTTCAAAAGTAGCTCTTGATGAGTGTTTTGTTTTAGGACTACTCCAATACAGGATCAGACAGTACATTATGCTCAAACGCCAAACTAGGGAGTGGTATCCCATTAGCCGGTTCAGTTCCTCTCGCGTCTATGAATCAGGGATATCAGCCTTACAGATATAGTAACGACTACACTGATCCTGCTTATGCTGATTGTTATAAGGTGAGCAATTTTCAAGTGAATTATGAAGAGGGATTATCTTTATAAATTTAATTAAAATGTCGTCAAAGAACGTTATTATTAGGACCTGTATAACAATATGCTACACATTCATGTAACAGGGAAAAAACTACCACTTCTTAGATATATGTATGCACACATTATAGCATTCATCCTAAATTTTTTGATTTTATTTTCTATTTCACTACACCTTGTATAGTGGTCATAGATATTGATCCATGATAGCGGCATACACAAACACCTCCCCCCAAAATTATTACCTTTATAATTATATAAAATTCAAATGTTAATGTGTATGTCACTGAACTCCTCCTAAACCCCTGGACCGAAATCGATGAAATTTTTTGAAATTAAATTGTATCGATAATAGTTTAGATTCACAATTGAAATCAGTAGGTGGCGCTGCAATCGGGACCTAGATTTTTATTTTTCAGAGCAGAACAACGTCAATGTCTATTTATATATACAGCTTTTTGATATAGACAGACGGATAGAGAGGCTATTTTCAAAGGGTTCTGTTTTCACCAAAATAGCTATGGAACCCTAAAGACTAGAAATGTACAAAACCACTAACCATAACATTACGTTTATTAGGTAAACGGGTACCAGACATACGTCCATTACGGCCACGACTATACCCCGGGGTCCCTCAGGGTACAGTCGCCGACAATGGCCAGTGATAAACTCACTCCGAATAGGTAAGTTAAAGTTGACTCACTCAACATTCAGGGCTGGATGTTACCAGCCAGTTTCAGTCAGGACATATTTTTGTTTATGTACCTAATACTGGTAGTGCCAGTGAAACTTCATCGCGTTATCCTGTCGATGTGTTTGTTATTTAAGTTTATGTACCTAATATTGGTAGTGCCAGCGAAATTTCATTCGCGTTACCATATTGACGTGTTTCTTATTAAACTGCAACAGCGGTAAAAAAAGCTAATGAGGTATCTTCGGGACACCTGGTTGGATCGAAGTTCTCCTAAAAAGTCTTAAAAGTCTCAAAAAGTTTTAATAACCATTGAAAACTTTCGAAAACCATCGGTAACCATCAAAAAACATCAAAGAAAACAAACAAATTGTATCAAAATATTGTAAAAACTCAAAATTAAATTAATTCGAAGTTAAAAGCATACAGTCGAATTAAGAACCTCCTCCTTTTGGAAGTCGGTTAAAAAATTAGGCCATGAGCCTTTACAAAGAACTCTCAAAACGCCTAATTGACTCTCCAGGTGATCAGAGGGCTGGTTCTTACCTCCATCAACGGATCAGTATGGCAACTAAGCGAAGTAGCGTATCAATTGACTTTGATGGCTTAGGCTCAGCTTTCTACATAACATCTTATATTATTGTCTCATAGGTAGAATACAGGATATAGCTTATAATCTATACTAATATATAAAGCTGAAGAGTTTGATTGTTTATTTCCTTGAACGCGCTAATCTCAGGAACTACTGGTCTGATTTGAAAAATTCTTGCAATGTTAGATAGCCCATTTATCGAGGCTTATACCATCATGCTGTATCATCAGGCTATAGGCTATATGTCATCACGCTAAGATCAATAGCAGTGGAGCACCAATGAAGAATTTTTCAAAATCCGGGGTTTTTCCTTTTGAGAGCTTCTGCTGCGTGCGCTGCGTAAACGGTTAAATTTTCGCAAAAATCATGTGTGACAGTATTGTTCCCCTTTAAAAGTTCTAAAAAAAAGTCCGCGGCAGCATATGTCTATCTTTTAAGGTTGGCTCACTAAATACGTTATTCATCACAAGTATTTTTTAAAACAAAATTGCCACTTATATGATTCGATTTCAATGAAAATCTTAGGAGATATCGCAGTTTTAAAATAACATCATAGCAAAGTGATAATTAAGTACTGCGCGCCCTTTTATGATGTGCAAGGCCGGCGGGCAGTCATGAGGGGGGAAGGGCGGTGGGGCACCTTCTACGTAAACAAAGTCACGGGTTAAATTTAGCGTTAGCCCAAAGTAACTATTCCACGCGGACGAAGTCGCGAGCAGAAGCTAGTATACGTATATTTTACAAAGTACTACAAAAAAAACTCAATGAAATTCATATTTTGCCTTGCCTTACGTCTTAATCAGTTGTATATTTCATTATAGGACAAAAAAACAAGTAGCCTCATGGCATCCAACTGCGCCAATGACTTAAAGAGTTGTTTACGTAATTACAAAAAAGTTACCAACTAATCATGTGAAAGGAATTATGTTAATTATAGTATAATTAATTAAATGACATAGATTTTAAAGCAACGTGTTACGATAGTCTATAATGTAATGATCCAATCGTAATTAATACAAACTGGAAACATATTTATCGCGTGTACACTTTTATATGATTTATAAATACTCTGTGCTCATTAAATATTATAATATTCTTAATAACTGTCAATTTCTTCGCATAACAGTAACTATAATGTATAATTTGTTTAATTTTACATCACCTATATAAAGTTATCAATAATAACTTAAATGTGTATATTAAAAACAATTTATGAAATGTGGGAATGATGTATCTTGAACGCATGATGTGATCAATGTAAGACAATATTTCTGAACGAGCCCATAGTGTGAAAGAGATGACGAGTAAAAGTAAAGAAAGAAGTATATTCGAATGGACGACGTACGCACGACGCAAGACACTCTGAGTTATATTTTAAAATATTATACACAGAAATATATTTAATAATGCATTAACTGATAACATTAATTAATTATATTCGTTAAGTGTACGGTTCGTAATATTATAAACGGGAATTTAAAATAAAATTAAAATATATAATACATTGTAACTATGAACTAGTACAGTGAAGGAAACTTAACTTATATTGTGTTCTACTTATAATCCCTTAGGACTATACGTAGAATATTGAGCCTAGATCATCGAAGTGAATGGGTAAGGTTCCTAGAAGGCTGGTTACTTTTTTCGCTAGATCGCAATACTGATGCGTTGTCCGAGGTAGGAACCAGCCCTCTGATCTCCCGACGAGTCGTTTTGAAACATTTTTGTAGAGGCTCATGGCCTCAGGACCATACGGTCCAAGCGTTACAACAGCAAACAGCACTAACATATAACTCTCACCGTGGATTGCATGCAAATTCTTAGTATGCCATTATTACGACGGTGATATTTTATTTGTTTGTTACAGCTCTATTAATTCTTTAAAAAGTAATTGTAATATAACTTATATGTATTTTAAAAAAGAGGCTAATATATATATATATATATTTGTTTTTAGACAAACACACACACTGTATATCCCCAAATTAAGCAAGTTACGCTTGTGTTATGGGTAATATACAACGGACCATTCTGGGGCCGATCCCAGACACCCAGACCATAGTAAATAACGGAGAAAATACGTTTCCCAAATTTGCTATACCAGGAATCGAACCCGGAGCCTCTGCGTTGCCGTGAGGTGAGCCGACAAAGGCTTAGCCCGCTCAACCACAGAGGCCGTCAAAATCATAAAATATATTGATGATGAAGAATTTTTTTAGCTAGACGTGTTACTGAGGAGTTTCTTGTCGCTTCTTCTCCTTTATACAGCGATAACACGTTGCGAAGCGGTGTACATAGAACAGGAAGTAGATTTAAATTTTGACTTACATGTATGACCTTCAAAAAATGTTCTCCGGTGGAACTTATGCTGAATAAATACTTTTGAATTTGAATGTCAGTTTCTTTCTATGTTTGTGACGTTTTTATGCCTTAACTACGCAACAGATTGTCACGAAATTTTTCATACACGCTGTCAGGGGTATAAAAAAGAACATAGAATACCTTTCATAAAGAAAAAGTAGTGTTCTCGAGGGATAGACGAATTAAGCCGAACGGATGGCGCTCCGATCGCGTTTATTGGTGTTACCGTTGCAATTCACTTACAAATAGCGTCATGGTAACGATAATGACAATGTAATTTTAATGTGTTGCTCTGATGGTTAGTTCCACTACTGATAGACGCTGTTACGGTTATTTATCATTAAGTACTCCGAAGCAAAAATTTCTAAGAATTATAACATGGCCATTTCATAACACATATAATACATAATATCGTTTTTAACGCTACTAAAGTCGTGAATAGAAGCTATTTTTTCATAAAATAAGTTCCTAATTGTATAAATACTGACTTGCGTTGTGTTACTATCAAAGGAACGACAAGAATTGCAAGGTTTTACAACAAAATCTCTTTAATCTAGATCCATAAATGGAAGTCTACCGAGAAGTGTGGACACGCCGTCAACAGTTCAATATAACCCTAGCAATGCATCACAAAATAATTCGCTGCAAAGGTCCACAAAACGTCAAGACAGTTCGAGTGCTTTGAATAACCTTGGGCTACCACCGAGTGAAGGTACGTCCGATTTATCTACAAACTTAATAAGTAACGGTATATATATATATATTATACCGTACATATTACATATATATATATATATATACATTTCTATAATGAACTAATTTAAAAGTCTGCATCAAACAGCACAGTCAGTTCTTTAACATCCAATGTTTTCATTTCTTTCTCCCATAATAAAAGGTCCAAAGAAGTAAATTCTATTCAAAAACAAATGTTTCCGATAAACAAGCAAATATTTCCGCGAACGTTCTCGAAATATTTGCTGATTTGTTTCTTTGCAGAAGCCTCTTAAGTAGGTATATATTACATACAAGGATTTTATATAAAGAAACAATTTTCTTTAACTGGACTCTTTTCAAGCAATTTCTTTTCGTATTGTATTTTACTTACGTAAATCTTTTAGAGGCTTCTAATGTTGTTGTGATTCCAACTAATAGTACTGGTAACAAAGTAATTGTAGAGGGTAACTTGAATTTATTTTAAAAACCCCGTTCTGCTATATTGTGAATCAATTATTGCAGAGTTTTCAATTGTCGCAAATATGAATTTAATAGCCATCTTTTGCTTTCATTTTAATGTTTTTAAATAGTAATCATTATCCGCTTCACAGCCTGAGGTCTACTTTCTTACATTTTGTAGTTGTACAATGTAGTTTTCTACGATGCGGAAAATCAAAGCCCGTATTTATTAGATTTATATCTGTTTATTTGTTCTCCACATAACTAGTCGGTTTTCGTAAAACGGAGACGATTCTCTTACAGTCAATCTACTATGTACCGGATATGGATGTCGTCTCATAGGGAGGAGATTCTAATGTAGTCCGTCCGAGTGACTCCATACATCCATCCAACTCAGCATATATATTTATGTGCTACGCAGTTCTTGGTTGTGTTGGTCTAGCACAGGCCATGCTTGTCAAAACAGCAAGCAGATTTGATTATAAATTGATTGACCACAGAAAATATATTTATTAATATCAAAATAAAAGCATTTGAATGCTAAACTCGAGCACGTTTCACTTTAAAGCGAATTGGAAAGTTTTCCTATTATCTAGTAACTTTGGACTGCTGGTTTATTGTATGCACAAGGTAATTGTAATTATAATGAACAATATGCCAGAATAATTACCCAAGTAACAAATAGTTTACTATTGGAATTTAGACTACTGTCCTTGAAATTTGACGAGTATATCTTATATACTAAGTACCATAATTTTCGTTATCAGAACTACGATGTGGTTGTCGCTGTTTAATAGCTAGTAACTTTGAGAATTCTGTCCTTCCATCTTCAAGTATTTCATAGTTTATTATTTTCCAGTTAACCGTATACCAAACGGTGGTATTATTCACGGTGTGGATGTACGTTATGCTGCGACTTATGGTAATCCACATTTACGTGCTGGTGGAGGATTAGGCTTTGCGAATACGGTAAATACAGCAAAACCAGCATCAACACCTGCTCCGCCTCCTTATTCGTCTGTTAGAAGTTCTGTTGTGTTACCCTCAGGTAAGATATTTCTAAATTATTTCTATGTTATGAAGTATTATACATTTGACGACGTTTGATCTTAGGATCAAAAACATCTACGTATATAAGGATACAAAGACGATATTTATTTCTTGGAGTGTTTATTCAAATTTATTCTTTTGGTTCAAACCAAATTCTGATAAGGAATACTTATCCGATTATGTCTGTACTCATTTTTCGTTTAGCTTTTACTTCACTATATTCAATGTTTTTTCTTATTTGATTGATTTTTTTTGTAATGAAAATAATTGTTTCTTTTCTCTTGCTAAGAGATTTTTAACATACAAAGGATTTGCTTTTCATTTTCGCATGAAAAATTATTTTGTCTAGGAAGCAAATAAGAATTGTATTCCAAGTAACACTATATTATGTTAAATGTTCCATAATTGTTTGTAACAGGTAATTCGTCCCACTCTATAACATCCCCAACGAGTCTTGCGTCACCCCAATGCACGACCAGTCCTATTACTACATCAACTATGTCAACTGATAGCACGCAAGCTGCGGTAAGTTAAATCATACATAAAATATAAGCTACTGTAATACGTACTTTTATATCATCTATATCATTATTGATTATAAATATAGAATCAATAATTCAGCCAATAACAGTTATCGCTACGTGATTATTATTTACTTGATTACTTTAAAATGTTATTTCCTTTACATTTGTTAAGAATGTTAGCAAGTTTGACCAGTTTTATGATAAAATCAACCCGTGTATAACCCAACTAGTTCGATCTAAATCAAATCGTTGCAAGTTTATTTCTTTTGCATCCGTTCTAAAATTTCCCACATGGATATAATTGCATATACATATAGTATATTTATATGACGTATATATTTTTCCGTAATTTGTTTATAATTATCATTATCTGGAAAGTACATCATTATCAGTATTAGAAATTAAGATTATCAGGAAGGAATAGCTTTTAAAACAGTCTGTTTTACGAATATAATTCTTGTTCTTTTCTACGTTTTGATCAAACTATCTTTGCTTTTTATTGAGCATATAATTATTATCGTGTCATGAGGATTTTCGCTACTTCTAAATAATCTGTGCATAACCAAAATCGTGAATACCTAAGCGGCTTACGCGATAAACTAGTAGTTCGTTTCTTTCGTCGATTGATAGATAAAGCCCTACATAGAAAATCAATTAGCCGGAAATCATGTCACAGAGTCATTTGTTTTGTCACCGACAGGCTGGCGTGGCTACAACGTCGGCGACACCCCAGTCGCCGAGTGCCCATTACATTTTAGCACCATCCAATAGGACTATTAGTAATGCCACTGTTACTAAGAAAGGTAATGTTTATTTTACTTTATTAAAGTTGGTCAAGTGCTTGTCGGGTCTTGTACAATCAAAAGCCTTAAGTATGGATTGAAACTTAGCCGATTTTCTTATATAATATTATTCTATCTTACAATAAAGCAATAATAAACATAACATTATTTAAGTTTATCGTAAGAATACTTTGTTGTTGGTCGCCATGGATGCACTGGTGACCCATGATACATTTTTTTTTATATATCTACTTCAAGCATCAGTCTCACACAACAGGTTTATTTTTAAATTAAAATTAAAATAGAATAAATAATTTTGCTGTGGTATGGAAAGTAAATATCTATCAAAAGTAAGCTAAGCAAAGGTGAAATGATGAGAATAACATTAAAACAGGCAAAAAGTTCACATTTTTTAAACTCTTACATTATCTTACTTACTTTCAAACAGAAGAAATACTGCGTATTGAGTCTTAAATATACAAATACATGCACGCACAGACGCAACACACTCAAGTGCTCACATTTCCATATTGTAAATATGTAATGAATACTGTTTCATTTTATGTATATATAAAATAAAATTATATGATCCCTGCCATACAGGCTTTGCCTTGTGCAGAGTTCTTTAAGAGCCATACCTCGCTCAGAATGTGACAAACAGGATAACGTACCTTAGCACAATCTTTGTTACAGCTTTCTAATGTAATGAGAATTTTGGTTAAATGAATTTGAATCCTACAACATCTCAAATGGTACCAATGCGGTGCCGACCTCGAAGGAAAATTATAACGCCCTTCTTGAAAAACCCCATATCGAAGCGCAGAAGGCAAATCTTGACGTATACAACTTACCTACAGATCATTTGATATATTTAATGCTTTTCTTTACAGGTAATGGCCACCAAACCCCATTGGCTACACACGTATAACGTTTTTGTTTCAAATACGTAAAATGAACTTTGAATTAGTACTAGTGTTGTGTAGAGTTATAATGTCAATTCTGATTTTGAGTGAAAATATAGAAACTATTGAGTGACATATCTAAATTTTAAGGTTCAAGTTTTTTTGTGAAGTAATTAGTTAAACTAATTGTAAATATTCTTCAGATATATCTTATTTATTATTTAATTGATTTATTAATTAATTACTATATTAAATTGGGATTGTCCGTTTTTTTTTTAATTTCGGTTTTTTATAACCATTTTAAAATAATAGTGTTGTTGAAACTTCTATCCAAAATGACAAAATTTATTGAGATGTTTTCTTATGCTCCATTTAAGTTATGCCCAATACAAATACGCGGCAGCGAGTAGGTAAAGTTAAGAGGAAAATGGGCAGTGAGAATATTTAAACACAACATAATATGTATAATGTTATGAAGTACTTAAAAATCACTAGAGGCTGAAATACGAAAATATTCAAATTTTTAATGTCGTATTTTTATAATTTCCTAAAAATATAAAATGATGGGGTATTATTTTGGACATGCTAATTGCTAATTTTATATATTCTCATCTGTATAAAGCCTAATTTGGACTGTTAAAGTTTCTGAGTAAATAAATATTATATCTATATATATGTATGTTACGGGCAATTTGAGATAACATGAATTTATCACTTGAACCGGGCAGTATGAATACTTCCCTACTTCTAGACGGACAATGTGATAAATTCGGTTACCTTTCCATAAAAACTTATGTAAGTTTAATTCATTTAAGATCCCACCTTAAATGAATAGTTCTATGGCACTTTTGTTTATTATGAACCTATCCGAATTTTATAATATAGGTTAGAAGAGTGAAGCGCAGCTCCTGCCTTAGCCTTCGTGGTTATTTTTTTATAACCACTCTAAATTCATTTTATATCTTAAATGATAAATAAAAGTGTGGTATAACTATACCCTAACCTCATTTAATAAACAAAAACTGCAGCCCACTTGATACGGGAATTATGTGTATACAGACCGGTCATTATTCACAGTGACTGGATTTATATATATATATATTTATAAATTCTAAGTTTGATTCGAAAATGATGATTGTTCAATTTCTTGCCTATTTATATAACTCAGCCATCCTGTATTAGGACTATTCTTATATTTTCTTAGGGGAAGTTTTTAATTGTTCGTTACTAGGAATATTTTAAAATGGAACTAATATTATTATTATAGTTGTTATGAAATAAAAAAATAATAAATTTGCTAAATGCGTGTCGGAACACGTACATATGAAGGATTTTTCTACAGGCGAAAAATCCTAAAAAACATGAAATCGAAAATACCGCACAATTCAAAAATTATTCTACGGATCTTCTTGTTCAAATAATTTTTTTTACGTAGTTTAAGCATTAATATAGTCCCCGGCACGATTCTTGAGCGGTCACTTTTCTACGACATGAACAGTGAAATTTCGATCCTTTTTCGAAGTATGAAGTTATTATCCCTTTCGAATAAAGAGACAAAAACATAATATTGTCGATGTGTCGATAAATTTCATTACATTGGCGACGATCAATGTACAAAGCGATCCCTACTATTCCGACCGCTCAATATATATGCCGGGAACTATATCTTGTTTTTTTTAAGAATTTTCACTATATATTTTAAATGTTAGAAGGAGGGGTTGAGTTCGGACACAACTTTTAAGACTTTCTACGAAGATTTCATCAGTGTTTGATTTTTACCATAGCGGCTACTCAACTTTTATTTAATAATAACCGATTTTATATTTTTTTAAATAAAAGTATATATTAAAATATCACTTTTCAAATTCTCGTTAAAAGTCAAGAAACCTATAAAGTACGGTCTACCAGCAAATCTAATTTGAATTCAGGTCAAATATAATATTATTATTAATAAAACATTTTTGCTTCAAAAATGTTTTATTTTGTAAATTCAACAGTCCTTGAGTTATTCGACTGGTAGAAATACTACCAATTGTTTTCATGTCGCATAACGGAATTAATTCTATGATTGATCGGCGTGAAACGTGGAACTTTGAAAGTTGCGTCATGTTGCGTGTGTATTAAGTTTTGTTTGAGAAATTGAAAAGTGGAATGACAGTGGAAGAACACGTTTTATATGAGAATTGTGTTAGGGAGGTGTTTTTGTTGTATGAAAATAATTGTTATTTTTTAGAGTTCCGTATTAATTTTGGCAACAAGTGCACACCGATAAATCGTTATGTCTGTCAATATGTCTGTTTGTTTGTATATGTTACATAATTTTTCGCAAACATTCTTGTTCAGAAATTGCAAATTATATAGATGAAATAGGCACGAAGTATTGTTCTATATGCTACATAATAGTAAAATAGTGATATCTTTGGGTAAAATTTGGGTTTACTGAGGAATTAATTTTTATTTAGTGTATGCATATACTCAGCATATATAATTTATAATAACAGCCCATAAACGTCTCACTGCTGGGCTTGGGCCTACCGCTATAGGGGAACGGACAGTATACCCGCCACGCTCATCCAAGGCGGCTTGGCAGTTTTTACACGTCGGTTATCTCGATGTGCAGGTTTCATCACGATGTTTTCCTTCACCGTTGTTAACGCGTGGTAATTGTGCATATTTAAAAATAAAATCTTTATTTATTTATTTATGAGGCACCCCTCATCGAAGAAATCAAAGAAAATGTCACCCCCGTTATTGCTCACAAAAATACATAAAAGGAACATTAATAATTAATTTCTACTACTTAAATTTAAACAGCATTCTGGCCTCATCGGATAGTGGTGAGGCCAGAATACTGTTAAAGAAGCCTAGATTAAAAGTTGTAGTGCCAAATTTGTCACGTCTCCGAGGCTCGACGCGCCCACATTCAACCAAAATGTGATGGACATCTTCTCTCACTCCGCATACAGTGCAATTCGGGGAATTAATTTTACGCATCATGTAGCCAAAACAATTCAGTGGGACATGACCAGATCTAAGCCTCAGTGCCGTAACAACTTCTTGCCTTGTCATTCTGCTCACATCATACCAAGGGGAGCGAGGGAGTTGGGCAGTGTCAGGAAACTGCCTAAGTGGTGCATGCGTTGCAACCAGGATTCGAACCCGCGCCCTTTGAGGCATGTATAATATCAACATAAATTTCCATAAATCAGGTTTTTTAGCTATGGAGATTTTTTATGATTATTCTTATGACTTTTTGTTTCAAGTCAATAGGTGGGAAGATTAGACTCTTAAATCATCCAAAGTCGAAAAAAAAAATCAGCCTCTAGTTTTGGAAGTATGGTGCGGAAAATCATGAAAAAAATGAGATTATGGAGCCTTAAGAATACTCTTAACAAAAATTACTTTGAACAAAACACGTTGAATAGTTCTTGAAATGTGGTGCAATTTCGATTAAATGCTTTATTCGTTGTTCCGTAGTGGAATAATGATAAGAATATACTTACGTTTGTCATCTAATACAGAGTCCTTCACTGTGCGTGATTTCACGCACTTGTCCAATTCATTCATTTTACATTCACTGACATGCGACAATTTAATTGTACCATAAGATGTTATCCAAATTCACTTTCCATGAAGTCTATACAAACGATACTGCTAGTCCCTTTTAAAATCGAGCATCTAAAATGAAGACATAAAAGTATCATCTTGATTAAGATTAGTACTCTTATTTTCAATGAATACCTAAGCATTTATAATTAATTCAAAAACATCTTTTTTTTATTGCATGAGTTCAGCAGATAGGCAGACAGCCCACGTGATGGAAAGCGGTTACCATCGCCTCTGGACATTTGCAACACCAAAGGCTACAAACGCACTGATGCTCTCTTAAGGGGCTTGGAACCTGGTCACTAATGCCGGAACACAACTCAAAGTTGCTATGGCGGCATACTCTAGACCAGGGGTGGTAGCCGTCCAGTCCGACAAACACCACACCACCTGGCTGTGGGTTGTTGTGTCGCCTCTTACGACAGGCCGCCCGGCCGCAGGAAATTGTAACAACCTATATTTGGTCCTAATAATCTACCTGTACAAAAAAAATTCCTATAAATATTAAATATTTTAAAATAAATACGAAATTTTTCTTCAATTTCATACTTAACCAACTAAGACTGGTACTTGTTACTGTAAAGTAAGTTTTGTAAATATAAGAAAAGTGTTATGTATTGTTCGCTTATGTATTAGCCGCACGTCTAATATTATGATTTATTTTCTTAAACTAAGTTTTACTGTAAATGATAAGTGTTTAGCTCGTTAACATCATTTTTAACACCAACTGCTATAAATATTGCAACAAATGTTTAATATAATAGTTAAGTGTATTTATTTGTTGAATACAAAAGTTTAGTTTTTATTAAAACTGCTACTTTTCAGAGTCATATTTTATATACTAGTATGTGCATGATATTATATAGGATCTATTCTATCTTGACACATGCAATTGCATTAGGGATGCAAACGATCTATCGATATTTTTAAATATGTGTATGAAAATGTATGAACGATATTTTTATCTAAATTTCAAAATTATCGTATATTAAAATAATATTCTTGCAAATATTTAAAAATATCGATATATCGTTCATAAATATCGATATTTCTCTTTCGAAAATATCGATATTGCATAATCGATGTTTTTATGAACGATATTTGCATCCCTACCCATATTTGCAATACGATTCTGTGAATGTAACTTATATAAACCTCACAAGTAAAGTATTCACAAAACTTATAGGTATGCGTTTCAACAGAAGTTAGCTGCATGTATTTCCGCAAGTGAGATGCTACGCGAGTCCGTATAACGTTCGAGCAAGATAGCTCTTCCTTTCCCCCTCTCAGCTTTGTATACTCATGAAACTTCTAACTTTGTCCTGCGTTGTAACGTGTACAGATATCAAAAATACAAATAAGTTTTGATCGTACTATGCTAGACTATTTACTCTGTTCAGTGATGTAATACAAGTCTCCTTTATTAGATACATGTTTGTTACATTAAATCTTGTGATGCACTGTTATATATAATACATTCTTGTAAAGTAAATAATGATTTTTGTAAATGTATTAATATTTTAATTTCCCCTTTTATTAAGAAAGTCAATTTTGTAATCTCAATTATTAGAAAATGAAAATATTTGTAACAAGTTTCTTTGAATTGTAAATATTTTTAGGAAGTAAATATTGTATATATTTCACTATCATACTGTTTAATGTTTCATACGACTTTTAAAATGGACTCATTAAAATTAATTTCATAATTAGACACAAATTTATTTCTTACAAAAAAAATAATTAATAATTAATAATGTAATTTTAAATTTATATTTAATTTCTCAAATATTTGCAAGTACTGGGATTCCCGGATGAAATAGTTTAGTAATTGCTATATTAGCAATTATTCAAATATTTTATATTACACTAACTTGCCTGATTATATTGAATCTGTATTTTATGAAATCAATTAAGTAATAAATATTTCCAATATGTTTGTGTAATTGAGTGATTATTATTATTGTCCTTCGGGAATCACAGATGCCTTACTTATAAATACAATAACAATTTCAACAAACTACTTTATTCAGTTGATTTTCAATAGAATGAAAGATAATTTTTATTTAGAACAAGATACAGAAATACAAAATAGTAACATAACATCAATTATGGTGTCCTAAAAAGGCCCATGCTCAGCATGATGCTGGTTTCACGACCAGCGCTGATCTTCCGCGAGGACCGTGACTACGAGTGACTACTTAGCTCTGCAAAGCAAATTAATGTGTTTACAGACAATGTTTATATAATAAAAATTATCATTGCAAATAAAACAAAAGAGAAAAAAAAGGATCAGAGGTGACCAATTAGACATATAAAAATAAATAAACTATACTGTTTCCAAGCGTTTATTTTACTTTTGACGTTTGCACGTTTATCAAGATACATATTTCTTGACAGTAAAGCCCATATGTAACAAATTACATTATTGTCGTACTTTATTGTTGCGGTTGATGTAATAGTAATGTTCTGTGAGTGATGTAACGCACAGACTATTAAACCATCGACACTATACGTAAATAAATCGAAAGTTATCGATTTGAAATTAAAAAATGTTCTACCTTATTACTTTTTTTACTTTATTACAAAAATAGCTTATTTAATACATGTAAAATATGTTCATTGAAATATGGGAACGGACAGTATACCCGCCACGCTTGTCCAAGCGGCTTGGTAGGATTGAAACATCGGTTATCTCGATGCGCAGGTTGCATCACGATGTTTTCCTGCACCGCTGTTAGCACGAGGTAATTGTAACAATATGCACCTTTGGTCAGAAAACTGCCTAAGTGATGCATGCGTTCCGACCAGGATCGAACCGGCGCGCTTTGAGATTGGGACGCGTGTGCTAGCCATTACACTACCACGACTATATAGAGAAATTTATAGATAAGTTAAATTGATTAAAACCTATTTATAAGTGAAGTCGATTTATATAACATATCGAGTCGTTAACGCATTAGGATATTACTAATTGATCTGTCATCGAGCTGTCAAAATTAAAACAAGTGCTTGGAAATGGTATAATAAAGGGTCGTTATGGCACATTATTTGACTTATAATAAATACAAAATACTTGTATCACATTTAAGGTCTCTCTAGTGAATTTGGTGGTCAATTAAGTTTTTCTATATATTTTTTTAAATATATTGTTACAAGTTACGGGACTCGAATTAAAATGCCGTTTGGAATTACAAACTATACAAACACGTATAACATAGGTACAAATATAACCGGACGCAATAAGTCCACATGTAATGCACAATTAAATAACACGCGCAAAGTCCGTCACTATATCGCTCATCGAATGTACACACGACTTTTTACACGACCGTGTAAACAATGGATGGATGGAGAGAGGTTTACAAAACACAATAGGCGGCTTTTCTCTAATTACAAATATTAAACACAAAGAAAACAAAGAAGTGCAAATGCGGGCAGGTAATAAACTTGGACTTTATGGCCGGCAGGTGCGCATTCACATTTGTCGGCTTGCTTCGTGGAATTTTGGCTAAGTCGTAACACTATATTAATTATTAATTAATATTATGATTTAATTGATTTTATACACAGTAATATGTAAATAAGCTTTAATTTAAAAGAAGGAATGTGCCATTTTCATATCTCTTAAATAATTATCTAAATGAAACTATTGTCTTCATCTATTTATTGTTGCAATTTCTAGCACAGTTCTTCCATTTTGTTTAACTTTTGTGCAATGTCAGTTTAGAAAGAATATTTACAAGAGTTTTATTTATATTATTTTTTATCTTGTTTATTAAATTAATATAAAATGTAATTTAATACAAATTCTTCTCATACAATCAAACTACTTATATTTACTGATTTCGATTTAGTCCAAAGTATGATTGACTGATGATTGATATGACAAATCAACATCAATAGTGTCTGAGATAATGTCTCAGTTCTAACAGGTATTGATCTACTTTTGACGTTAGATCTTTTTTCATTGCTCGAAGTACGGCAGACGGGCTACCGGCCCAATTGTGATGGAAAGTATGTAGTTACCCTCGCCTATGATCACTAGTAATTAAAGAGGTGCTGCCAGTGTGCTGCCGGACTCGAAGGTAAGACCTGGCCATTGATGCCGGAACAGAACTCAAGCTTGTAATGTCGGAATGCTCTAAACCAATGATGCCAGCCATCCAGACTGGCAAAAGCCCTACTTCCTGGCAACGAGGAGACACGTTTACGGAGTTGTCACCGTGTGGGAATCACGATGAGGGCGTGTTTGAATTCGCGGGCTTGTTCTGCCACTAAAACTTCCTGTGTACCTTCCAGTTGCCTATAGCCAGAGCTACGGGAATGGGCCACCGCCTACTTCGTGTGGGCCATGGCAGGTGCCAGCCAATACGACCTCGTCCATTGCCAGAATGGAGATTGCGGAATAACTACGCTCCCTCATCCGGCGGCCTGTCTAGGCCCCAAGTCTAAAGTGGCAATCGAATAGAATTGAAATCTTATCTTTGGACGGTTTCGGTAGTCTGTAAACCCTCTACGGTCAACATTGAATCAATCTTGATTTGATTGAGTCTCACTTAATCTCTTGTGAATTTTAGAGACTACGGATATTTGATCAACTGTCAGTCGAAAGGGTCTTGACTCGCACTTGCATGATTTTTTTTAAAAGTTACAGACTTTAGGGCCTGACTTTAAAGCTGTTCGAACACGTTTTTAAATTGGTCAGACGTAACAGTTACATAGTAAAATATTTCTTTGAAAGTTTTCTTTTTGACGTTGTGTTATTATTTAACAAGAAGATATTTTTTAGACAAACTTAAAAATTGTGTGTCTCATTATGTTACTATTGACCGTATACGACAGGAAAAAAATTTATTCATAGATATACATATAAACATAATGTATTAAATTTTTGTTCCGCAATATTTCGATTAAAGACTGATTAGACTAACCACACTGCACTTTTATTCATTCAAAGAATAATATTACAATAAATCAGAATTTTAACGTCACATATAATTACAAAACTACAATTAAATAACTATATAATTTAGATTTTGGAATAAATTGTTAAAACAACCTGTTTTATATATAAGTTAGTCTCGCTATGATATGGCATGATCCGTACTGAAAAAATACTTCTTTAAATAAAAGAAAAAACAAACAATTGAATATGAAACGTTTGTAAAGGTTTGTGTTCATATTACGTTTGATCACACTTTATATGTTACATCATACTTTGTTCTGAACCTTGCAAATTATTATACAGTGAGCCTAACAACAGACCTGCGGAACGTACGGCAGTGAAAGTTCGGCGACGCCGCGTAAGTTCTGCTGATGTATCATAGGTTACTTAATCACCTGAACGTCGACTTTTTTCCGGAGATAAGGTAAACAATACAAGCAATTTTTATAAAAAAAAAAGCAAGTTATGAAATAATTTTTCAGTCGAATTCATCATTATATTTCACACGAAACGTAACAGTGGCAATATTCGGTGTATTACCATTGTACAACATTGGTGCACGCGAATGAGAGTGGCCAAAATTTTCATGTCTCATCAGTTGAGACACCGACAGATAAAACACTGAGAGCGTATTTAGCCGAAATTTCAGCGCCGTACGTTCCGCAGGTGTGTCCTTAGTAACCCAACAAAAACTGTATAGTCCAGTCTTTCGTATTATTGAAATTAGCATAATTATTTTAAGGCGCGTATAGACAGCCTAAACAAAGGCAACGTATTTTGCTTATTAGGTCTTGATCGCTATAGACGGTTGACAGTGAAATAAACTGAGTCGAAGCCACTTAGATTTTGTACGAGCGTTACAAATTATGATGTCATTTGTATAATGAGTCAAATAGTATATTTGTATTTTATTGTAGACTAAACAGTAAAATTATTTCTATTATGATATTTTAAAGTTATTATGATGATATTGTATTTGAACGCCCGCTTTTTGATATGGACCTTGTTTCAGAATTTATTATGATATGTGTCAACTACCCAATTCGTCGAATGGTTCGAATAATTTGGTATTACCGCCACGTAGCGGATTGCAAAGGACACTTGACCTTTGTTGGGCTGTGTATACGCGGCCTTAGGCAAAATTTTGTATAGATTAAAAATAATTTAAACTAATAAGACCATAAATCTATTTTGATCTTATTTTAAGTCGCGTTGCTAAATTTATACTTACGCCCATTTTCACTAACCAAATACTCGTAGAGGTATTTTAGATATTTTCTATAGAATACGTTTAGTTTTAGTAGTTTAACAATGCCTATGTTTTTTATTTTTTTAGCCTCACACCTCACGTTGTAAGAGAGCGTTTTCATTTGTATTTATTATTCGTTCTTTTTTTCATATCAAGTAGGTTTATTTTTAATACTTATTTAAGTTTATATATCTATTTAATTATTTTATTTCTTATATCTCATGCGCTAGGTTAAGTTTTTGAAGATATAAATTTGCAGAATTTACTTACAACAAATCTATATTCTACGAGTCTCAGTATTATAAATTTTTCGCACAAAAACATCTATTCTGATTTAGAATATGTTTCTTAAATTTTTTGTTTATTCATCTATTTGATTTTTATATATTATATAGAATATTATGGGACCATAGAGGGCTGAGGCGAACAAGCTTTATAAAGACATAGCCAAACATCTGGTGGATATCTCACGTGAGCAAAAGTTTGCTCTATACCTCGGGCAACGCATTTGCGTTGCCGTTCAGCGAAGCAACGTGGCCAGTCTTTTGGGCACGTTTCCAACTGACAGCGGTCTGGCTATAGATTTTACAGTTTAATTTTAATTTATATATATAATATTTTCTTAAGTTTTCGCGACTTGTATACATAATATAAGTATGTATACAAGTATACACGTAAGTAAATATGTATCAATGAGTATTGTTAAAGTTTCATTTAACAATACTCATTGACACTTGACAATCTTTGTCTTCCGTGATCACGGCCACTTTTCAAGTGGCCGAAACGTCGGAATAATAAAAATCAAATAAATAACATAGTTTTATTATTTATATATCTATATAGTTTATTTTATAGTATAGTTTAATTTATAATACCAAATAAATTAAATAAATAAATCATTTTGACAATAGGTATAATGAAATATATTGGAGTAAGTTATTTGGCAAATATGACATTTTATTCATTCATATTAAATATGATATTATATTTAGGATATATGTGAATATTATATAGAAATGTTCATAAAATCAAAAAAAATTTCTGTAATACATTCATAATATAATTGTAAGATTTTTGCAATACAGAGTTGTCGTAAGTAAAGATTGTCAATTTATATTTTTAAAATGTGATAGTTTGCGAGCATTTCCATTTAGGTAGCCCTTAACGAATATAATATACAATAGTTGGTTAGTGAATATGAATAATAATGTCCCTTCATAAAAAACTACTATTATTACGCTAGATATAATTATTTTTTCTGTGATAAATAGACTAAAGTGTTTTTTGTAAATAAACCGCTATTGTAATAATTGTTAAGAAATTGTATGTTCTTTCAACAAAAAAAAAATGTAAAGCTTTGAGATCCTTGTGAACTATACTTAAAATAGAAAAGGAAAGTTAGTGTTTATTAGTAGGAGAGTGAAAGAGACGTAGATAGTTTGATTGAAAAAAGGTTTGTATATTGTACTGTACAAAGAACTTTTCTAAATAAAACGAAACTTGGCCTATGTAATTTGTTGTTTTTTTTAACCATATATCCAATAAGTTTAGTGGTCTCGTTCAAGTGACGTGGGTTCGAATTCTGACCAAAAAGCATGTAAATGAAATTAAATTCATGTATGCAGAAAATCAAACTTGTATCAACGGGTGTACTGGACGCATTCATGTTAAATGTTCGCAAAGAAAGTAGGCTGGGTCATTTTGGATAGTGTGTGAAGTGAGTTTTTACTATATCCGGTCGCCATTACTTATTACGCAGTGCTCGTCTCCTCTGCTGTAATAAGCTGTGTGACAAAATAAACCTACAGTAAACCATATAATATCAGCCCATAAATGTCCCACTGCTGGGCTCGGGCCCCCATTACAGGAGGAAAGGACAGTATACCCGACACGCTTGTTCAAAGCGGCTTGGCAGGTTTCACACATCGGTTATCTCGATGTGCAGGTTGCATCACGATGTTTTCTTCCACCGTTAGCACGTGGTAATTGTATCAATATGCACATTCGATCAGAAAACTAACTAAGTGGTGCATGCGTTCCGGCTAGGATCGAACCCACGCCCTTTGAGTTCGGGACGCGTGCGCAAGCCATTACGCTACCACGACTTAAGTAAACCATAATAAACCATAAGTGTCTTTCAATTGCCTAAAAGATTTTCTTTAATGACTTAATATCAATAAAATCTAAGGGCAGTAATAAATTAGCTTCTAAATTCGTATAAAATTTAAATTTTGCGAGTTAGAAATATCTAAAAAAAATTTAGTAGGTAATAAAAAGTCTTTCAAAAGAAAATTAGCGAGGACATTGTATGGTTTTAGAAATACAAGGTATTTTTTATTAAATGCTCTTTTTATGGTGCCGTTGTCTTTTATGACGAAAATAGTGGTCAGAGAAGTAACTGTGGTCTGGGTGTAGAGTTTTTCGTTGTGTATTACACATAACATTAGCGTAACTCGCTTGGCTTGGGAATTTGTCTATGATTATTATCATATTGTAGTGGATATGTGTCATATCTACGAAACCCTTTCATGTGCGCGGAATGCCAATATAAAAATAATTCATAACAGCACATAAACGTCCCACTAGTGGGCTCGGCCCTTTAAGGGAACGGATAGTACACCCTCCACGCTTGTCTTAGGCGGACTGGCGGGTTCTCCGATGTGCAGGTTTTATCACGATGTATTCCTTCACCGTTAGCACGCGGTAATTGTAATAATATGCACATTAGATCAGAAAACTACCTTTGAGAAGTGCCAAGCATTTGTCTAATTTATTTAAGTCAGTGGGTGGCGAGATCTTTGCTTCCATTGTCATAACAGTAGCTCTACTTATACTATCAGTCGCGTAGTGAACTTTTTTTTTTTTTTTTATTGTAGTATAGTATATTCGCCCTATGTGGAGTGAAGATAAGGTCTAGTATGCAGCACGCTTACCTAGAAGGTACCCATTCGCACAGGACTTGAAGTCACCCAGGTTATAAGTATCGGGAAAGACAGACTCCGGCAATGAGTTCCACTCTTTTGCGGTGCGCATGATGAAAGTAGTCGCTAAGCGCTTCGTTCTTATAGGTGGAATATCCATATATCGGTACCGTATGCGTCTGGTTGTCCGATGATGGAATGGAAAACCGATAAGCTGGCAACCCTGCGTCGATGTTCGAGACTTTGAGTTTTGCCAATCTGCCTCCTGGCTCTCCGCTTAATCGACTCTAGTGCTAGAACTGGGAAAATCGCGGCCGGTGTGTGGGATTCGCCAGGTCGGGGTGGCACTAGTATCTCTTGATAAAACTAAAGATGCTATTGCCATGCCACGGTTAGGGGGGTGCCCACTAAAACCTCTCAATATTCCATCCTTTGCCCTTAATTCCAGGGATAGGGATATATAGCCTAGCCTTTCCGCTAGCTCTGGCAGGAGCTGAACTTATACGAAGCACAGTTGGTCGTGCATGGAGTACTGTTCTTATCTTTCGGACGGTTCATCTAAACATCAGTTGGAGGCCCTGGAGTCAATTCATAAATGATCCAGGCGTCTTTCTAATACTCAACTTTAAGAGTCTTGAGCATAGACGCAAGATTGCTAGACTCTCGGTCTTCTTTCGGATATATTTAGAAGAGTGTTTCTTAGTACTATACGAGCTGGTTCTCCCAGCCTCATTTTACCATCGGACAACCAGAAGCACCGGTTCGCGCCACCGTTGCATAGTAGGAACACCACCAGTCCGGACGAAGCGCCTTCGTTTTATCTTATCTGATGCACAATGCCGAAGATTGGAATAATTTGCCGGAGTCGGTTTTTCCTGACAAATACATATAATCTTCTAGGTAAGCGTGCCCTATCCGGCTATAGTCCAGGTTATCACTCAACACCAGCTGAGACAGTGGTCAAACGCGAACATATGCATAATAAATAAATAATAAAATAAATAAATAGAATAAAAAAGCTTTTATTTCCAAATAATCTCTAGATTGGAATTTTTCTTCCTAATTTAAAGGGTGTATCCATTGTCGGATGAAGGCCTCCTCCATCTTAAGCCATGACTCCCGCTCATTAGCTTTCTTTATCCATTAATTTCAAAATGAAATGGATAGGAAGTAATAGAATTAAATAATCGATAGGAAATTTATAGATAGAGAAATTTATAAATATCTATACAATCGTAAAAAATATATTAAAACCAAAGGGCTGGGCTGTATTTGGGGCAGCGTATTAGCGTTGCCATACAGAGGGGAAAGGCGGCCAGCGTTTTGGGAACGTTTTTAACTAACGACAATTTGGGACTCATATATTATTTGTAATTTTCAATACTTTAATTTATTTAAATGTTAGTTTATTTTAATTTTGAATTGTATTTTTTAAAGTTAGTGTAGTCTATTTTGTTATAATAAATAAATAATTAATTGGTTTGCAGAAACATTCGTCCCCACTATAAAAATGCTTCCTTCTAATTTTTGAACTATAGGCTACCTGTGCAAAAAATCTAAAATGGTTCAAGGAAGGAATTCTATATTTTTCTGTTGCGAAGCTGGCGAATATATAGATACCCCAGCTCATGGAAAGTGGTCACCGTCGCCTATAGACGTTTGTAACACCAATGTCGAAGCTTTAGAATGGGATAGTGGGATGACATAGAGGGATCAGAAAGGAGAAATGTTATAGTGGTTCTTTCTCCATCCACGCAGTTAGATTATGGAACGCGTTGCCACATAGGATCCGAGATAGCTCATCAGAGAGCAGTTTCAAAAAAAAAGTCAAAGAGCACTATCTATCGTAAATTATCCTTATATATATATATTATTATATTATATATGTATGTATGTATCTTAAGAGTATCTTGTATATTATTTTTGTTAAGCTGTTTATATTATATGTTATATCGTTAACTATCTTTATTAGACACAATCCTGCCTTTTGTTTCTCCCCTTCTCGCTAGACTCTTAGGTTTGCTGGAAGAAAACTCTTTTAGGGTTAAGCTCGCCTTTGTACTTCACCACTATTCTATAATTTTGTATGTAACGTTTTGTGTGTACAATAAAGAATGAAGAGAAATGGGGTGGAAGGGATGGGATATGGTATTGGAATAATGCGGTGAGATAGGGAAGATTGGATAGGAGGAGAGGGAGGTAGCGGGCCATCGGAACTCTCACTCATCGCAAGAAACACGATTAGCTGAAGACTAACCGTTTCACGCCAATATTCTGTAAGACCGTGGTATCACATCGATCGAGCGGGACCTAAGAGATTAAGTAACCAAGATACTAATGACTTGATACATATATTTTGTAAGTAGCCACTTAGGTAGACACTCTGACCTCTTACTTGACCTGGCAGCATTTAATACAAACAGAAGTTAAGGTTGTTTGCCAAAAATATCACGTACAAACTTTACGAGGCCACGCATTTGCACATAAAAAGAACGTTTACATTTCCCCAAACATTGGAAGATAAAAGGCGGAACAAACCGCTGTACCGTATGACAGCCTATCTTGTTTTTTTTATTTACACACACATGGTTCATACAGGCTTTTAATGTTTTACTGTAAGTGGTTTCTTAAAGCATAGAAGAATGAGGAACAGACTTTGTACGAGGAAGCCGATTGCCAGTGGTTTATTTAATTATTTAATCACTCTATTAAGAATCACTCAAGCGGCGCAAATATCCAACCCTCAGAGTTATATATTTGTGCCCTTTGCCGTCGAGACACCTGGACCGTGGGGTCCTGAGACCATGAGCCTCTATCAAAATTTATCAAAACGACTCATCGACTCTTCAGGTGATCAGAGGGCTGGTGCTTACCTCGGGCAACGGATCAGTATGGCGATCCAGTGAGGAAACGTAGCCAGCCTTCTGGGCACCTTACCCATAGAAGACGGTGATCTAGGCTCAGTATTCTACTTATAGTCTTGAGAGAATACCCATAGGGGTAGAATACGATACATATAAGTTTTCTTTTATTGTATTCGGTTATATGTAATTTTATAATTGTAAATTATATTATAAAGAAAATATTTAATTTATTTCGGAGACATACAATACTTCGTATTCTTAATTATAAATACAATTCACAAACTGTGTCGGAATAAGCTAATTTTTATGCACCTGAAAAACCCCAAACCGCTCCCGGGGAAATTCTCGCGAGATACCCGGTATAAAAAGTACCAAACATTTGATTACATAAAGTTTACTATCGGTCAGTAAAAAATCGCAGATTTTAAGTCTAAGAATTAGCTGTCGATGAAATTAATTACCTCTTCTGATATTTTTGTTCACGTAGGCTCTGTCTATAATTTTGCTGGTTCGCCTGGGGTTGCAAGGCAATGTACGTAGGTAGACTATGAAATATAATTAATTTTTAACGCATATCAAAAATATGCTCTAGTAGAACTTACTTTGTGTTTCCACTTTTGCAAAGGTGACTACAAAACCCATAAAATATTATTTGATATTGTAAGATAGGCACTGTTATGTATGTGAGGGTAGTATAAAAACATTCGTTCCATATAAGTCATAGATGAAGTTGTGCTTTGTTATTTGACCGACAACTGCGAGGGCAGTAGTAAATAGCGGTTCGCTAGCACGACGATCTAGGGATGGAACGGCACATTGCACTGATGACATCATAAGGATAAACGGAGTATCCTACAGGTACTAAATCAAAGCCGTATTTTGTACCTTGTTATTCAAACCAAGATATTTGCAATAACTTTTTGAACATCACAAAACACTTGCCAAAAAGACACTTAACGCCGAACCCTTTCTAATATTCCTAAAAACTTTCAACTATCCTACAACTGTACCGAACTACGAGGCGAAAAATACGATCTACCTCCAAAAAAAAAGGTCCAGCGAAACCCATATAAATTCATGTCCCTATGTCCCTTAAGGTATTCTAGGGCTCTTTCTACAAAGGCTAAGGCAATCTGGAGTAGGGTTGCCGCACTTCAATTTCAAGCCACATTTCATTCCAATATTTTCAACTTTTGCATACAATTATTTTAAATCAATTGGCATCATTCGGTCTTTGCTCATTGAAGTAGGTAGAACATCGCTCCATCAATTTTGTTGTCTACCCTTTTGCTGTGTGAGGCGACGACTAACGCGCATCAGGGTCAGGGTAGACATTTAAGACACTTACTTCCTGTCAACGTTTGACTAGAAACACTAGCGTCGTGCGCTCATTCCTTTCAATTAACTTATTGTGAATACTGATCGTGCCGAGAGCTTTATCTTAATTAAGTCGTAGTGAGACGTATAGATCGAAAGTGGAATTCAATACCGTGCGCTGTTCCTGTGTGCAATCTGAACTGAGCCAGGAGAGGGTAGATTTAAAGGCTGGTGCAGATTCTACTTTTCTAGTGCAAGGATTTAGGTCACATTTTTTTCATACAGTCCGTCACTTATTGAACCAGCACATTATAGGCATTGTTAATTATTTTTTACTTTCCGTAGCTATTTTGGCAAAAACGTAAACTTTATAAAATTCTCATATCCATCCTTCCATCTCTCTTTGTATGTCAAAGGCATTTAGTAATTTCTAATACTACACAAAATACAATATATTCCACTGCTACCAAGAAAGTATACTCTGCATAGTTTTATACACCCTTACTCCAACTTTGAAGTATGAAGTAGAATATTTTGAAAATATTTAAGGATGTAGGCCTTTACAAAGACTTTATTGAGTATTTTGGATTAAGTAATTTTCTATAGTTCCGTGGTTAAATAACGATCTATACGAAGTAGAGCATGGACTGCGTCACAATTCTCTGAATTTTTATCTTTTAACTTTTTTTTATTACGAGGTCTCTAGGGCATGGATAGTGGTTAACGTCGCCTATAGATATTTGCAACACTAGAGGTGAAGCCGACGCGTTGTGAGCCTTTTGGTTAGGATGGTGGGGGATGAGATGTAGGGATCGGACAGGGGAAGTTGGATAGAGGGGGGATGGATAAAGTATGGGATTGGAATAGGATGGAATAAGGGTAGGGAAAAGTAGGCCATCGGAACCCACACATCGCACAAAACACGATTAGCTCTAAAATAACCTTTTCACGCGATATTCTATGAGAGTGTGGTATCACACCGACCGAGCTCCCTAGAAGCTTTAGTCAAGATAATGATTCCACTTTGGCTCTACCACATTAGAATTGAGTTTGGTTAAAATGTACTGAGTTAGTATCTACGAATTAATGAGAAGAGCTAACCCTAACATATGCAAATATTCATTTTTAAACGATTGGCAGCCCTGATGTAGTGGCTTTAGCATTATACAAAAAGCCACATCGGCGATTTAGGGCGATATAGGGTAACTGTCAAAAGTCGTTTGCGAAACAATAGATGGCTATGACCTGCGTATAACCCTTCAAATTGGCAATGAAGGGTAAAGGGGTCGTGTGGACCCCACCTTAGCTCGCTCCTAGATTTTCTAGTGGAAATTTCTTTTACGAAAGTGCCTTTATGTGTTGCTTAAATTGGTTTTTGGTGTTAGTGTTTGAAATACGTCTGTAATATTGTAAGGATTCAGTTTTATGAGAGACGTGTATAGCTTAATTATATTTCAAAGTTATTAGTGTTTTATAAGTCATGAAGTTAATTTACCTGCACTTTTAGGGCTCCTGTAGACAGTACTACTATTGCGCTATTTTATAATTTTTACAAGTAACTTGCAATGTTTAGTATTAGGGTGGGCCATAAAAAATCGAATATTTTTTTTCAAAGTCATAGTTCAATTTCCTACAAAAATATACATAGCCCATTTTATAAACTTTATTTGTTCATGAGTTACAAAATTCATAAGCAAAAAAGAAATTTGTCTGAAAGTAATCAAACTTTATTCTTCAACATTTGTTAAATGGTGACATTTACGATAAAAATTTAAGAAACTTTTTTGTAGACAGTTTTATTTCCTACAAAAAAGTACATTGAATTTTGCTGCAAAATCAATTACTAACGGAGATATGATTTTTTTTCTATTGGACTAAGGAAAATATCGAAAACTAATGCGGAGGACCTTCTTATTAAAATTAAGAGCTCATTTTTGGTGAAAATTCTGTAAAGGTCTCTAGCAACCCATTTTTCAGTATGACTATGAAAAAATTATCGATTTTTTTGGCCCTAGTATATATATATATATGAATTAAAGAATTTATACGAAACCATTAACATAGTGTACAGAAACAATTTGGTGTTGCAAACAACTGCTGTAGTATAATAATATTGTGTTGCAATTGTTAACGCCCACTTCCGGACAACTCGTTTGTTATAACATTATAAAAAGAAAATGTTATTAAAGTTTATACATTTGGAAATTTTTCATGCTAATATTTTAAATGTATAGATGTGTGAATGGCTGTGTATAGGTATGTATGTGTATAACATGTATGTGGTGTATATGTGTGTGATGTGTGTACAAGTGAACGAGTGAGTGTGTGTGTCGTAGTAGACTAGTGTAGTCAGTTTAGTAAATTCTCGGTGTCGTCATAAGGGAGTTCTATTAGCCAATTGAATAACTTTACTTTACATTCGTGATGAGTAAGAGAGTATATATTTAGTAACTTATTAACTCGGTTGTAAATTTTGGGATTAAGAAAGTAAGCAGGTCGGTCAGCTAATCGAAGTCGGCATGGTATGACGTATGTACAAACTAAATCGTATCTTCTTTTATTATTATATTTATATATACTAGGATCGAACGGTAAAATACGGTGCTTATGAAGAACTAACTGCATAATAAATAGTTTCCTTACAGAAAGAACCTTACACAGAATGTATAGATCGGAAGTCGGAAACCGTATTGGCTTAAACAAACTCACTTTAAGAACTGCTCGTTGAGCTCTTTCAAGTCTTAAGAGAATTGATTTAGTCGCTCCACCCCAGGCTGTAATGCAAGGAGAAAATAGATTGTCCCAGAGCATAATAGACTCTTTTTAAAATTTGCTTACCAACAACATACCTAGGTGATTTGAAAACATAAATCAATTTACGCACGCGAGAAATTAACACTTGTATTTGAGGTTTCCAAGTCAATGTGTTGTCAATTAAAATACCTAGGTACCTTATATAATCTCCACGGCTTAATGGGGCACACGTAAACCCTCATCCACCCTCGCACGCAAAATAGGCGCTTTGTCGTCAAGTTGCGGAAACCGCGCCCGCTCGCAGAAGAAGAAGAAGATGGGGCACACGTAAAAATAAAAGACCGATCAAGCTTACAATTATGAGCAAGAATTGTTAAGGACACAGGAGGTAATAGAGAGATGTTAAGGGAAAAAGGTACGAATTTAGTTTTGTCAATATTTAATGTGAGTAGGTTATTTGCAAGCCATAGTATGACAGTATGCATAGCAGTCTCGGCATTCTTAGCAACTTCAACCCAAGAGCTACCACTAATTAATAAAGCCGTGTCGTCCGCATAACTTAAAAATTTGCAAATAAATAGTGTGGGTCCAAGGACACTGCCCTGAGGTACGCCAAAATCAATTTGTAAATCTTGGCTAACATAATTACCAATTTTGACACACTGAGACCTAGAGTTTAAGTAATTTTTGAAGATTTCCAGAACTAATCCTCTAACGCCAATTAAGTTAAGTTTATTCACAAGTATAGCGACAGAGACAGTGTCAAAGCTTTGGATAAATCCAAAAATATTCCAATTGATTTGCGTTTCAAATTTAGTTCTTTAACAACAGAATCACAGAGTTTCAAAACAGCATCTTCAGTTGAACAACCCTTTCGAAAGCCATATTGGTTTTGGGCAAGGATGTTATTAAAGCTCAGGAACTCCATGAGTCTGCTCTTCAGGATTTTATTCCATCATTTTCGAAAAAGTTGATAGAATTGCAATAGGTCTATAATTATTAACACTATCTCTAGCACCACCCTTGGGATATATAGCCGCCTTCTAGAAAACTTTAGGGAAAACTCCTGAAGCAAAACATAAATTGATAATATACGTAATAATAGGAACCAGAACATGGCGTGAGGCTTTGACGAAAGAAGATGAAATTAAATCCCAACCAGGAGCACAGTCTTTTAACTCTAATAAAATTCGTTCAACCTCAGCATTATCCATATTTAAAAGAGCCATAGAATGAAGTTGTGAGTAACATAAATTATTATCATTAGATTTTGTATCGCTCGGGTTTATAGGAGGGATAATTTTAGAAGCTAGAGAAGCACCTATATTCCCAAAGAAACTATTGACCATGTCTACAGAAGAGCTTGCGTTAGATGAAATTGACAACAACTCAGTATTTGGTTTAAGATTATTAATGCTTTTTATTAACTTCCAAGTAGCTTTTGATTTACCTTTAGCCTTTTCAAACTCTAGACTCTCATAATTATTTTTGATCTTTTTTAAGAGTTTATTACAAAAAGTTTTATATCTCATATAGTACATATATATCTCATATACTCATATACATATAGTATATGTATCTCATATACTCATATGTAGTTTTAAGTATAAGATTATCGGGATCCCTTTTTGAGTTCTTATAGAGTTTATCTCGATTTCGGATACAGCGTTAAAGGCCGGGTGTAATCCAAGGCTTGATTATTTTCTTTTTATTTGGGATTACAGAGACAATTGTATGTGATTTTATGGTTTCCATTAAAGAATTAATAAATTTATAAGCAGCTTCTTCTGGTTCATCACAAGTAATTACAGGAGTGAAGTCTATATTTTCAATGTCTTTGATACAAGCGGATTCATTAAAATAATGTTGATTACGAGAAGATTTGTGTACAGGAGGCTTCCGACTGCAATATAGTACCAACGGCGTATGATCAGTTATCAGTGTATCAAGTACAAGAGATATAGCAGACAAGTTGGTTTTTAATAATATATGATCAATGCAGTTATCGTAACGAGTTGGGTACAAATAATAATAATAATAATAATAAAACTTTATTTATTTCTCAACACAACAGATTCACTAAGAAACCTGGTGTGTGAAACTGGTGCCTGAAATAGATTTATAAGAAATCTGTATAACAGGTCACCAGTGCTCCACTCCATGTCTACCAAATATAAAAGATTCTTAAGATTAACTTAAATTTAGGCTTCCACGGTTAAGACACAGAAATAAAATGTTAGAATAAAAGATGAATGTATGTGTGTGTGTGTGTGTGTGTGTGTGTGTGTGTGTGTGTGTGTGTGTGTGTGTGTGTGTGTGTGTGTGTGTGTGTGTATCTGAATGTGTGTGCGCGTGTATGCTTGTGCGTGTCTGTTGGCGTGTAGGTGTGGGTGGGTGAGGGTGGGTGAGGCTGTGTACGGGTGTGTGTGGGTACGGGTGTATGTAGATGTGAATGTATAGGTAAAATAATTTAAACACTTCTAATTAAAAACACATTAATACTTTTGGTATTTTATATAAGTGGGTGGAGCTGATCTTCTGTCTTATCATAGCTCAAGGTTTTAAGCCATTTAGTGATTTTTTTTATTTCTGTAGAGGGTATACTTGTAAAATATTATTTACTTTATTATAAAGGTATGGTCCTAGAAAGGGAAAGAATCTTTGGACCAGACTCGTCTGACAGGTTCTAAAGTTACAGACAAATGAGCAGGTAATAATCCATGTGATGCAGTCAAGTTTAAATAGTAGTCGCTATCGGGATTGGTACTATTTTGAGATATATTTATATTAATGTCACCAATTAATGCTATTGTTTCAAATTTGCTGAGCGACTTCAATATGTCACTAAGGGAAGTATTAAAGTTAGTTATATTTTTGTAAGATGGGGAGCGATAGATGGCAATAATAGCAATATCTTTACCAAATTTAAGAATAAGGCAGTTAGCCTCTAAAGACGTCGGATTTTCAAATGTAGATGGCAAATTATTTCTCACATAAGCAACTAAACCATCGTTTTTATTTGTAACTTGTGTAAAAACGGACATTTGCTAAGCCAACATTCTGATAATAGTATGACATCAAAATTTACATTTGTTCGTTTTAATAACACAATTAACTCATTAAAATTTCCTCCAATGCTCCTAATATTAACATGAAAAATCTTTAAATAATCAGTTTGAGAGGAGACATAGTCATTGCAATTTTCAGGTGAACAAAGATAACTTTTAGAGACAGATACGTCCTCTATTTCTTTAGCAATGTTTATAGAATCTAGAATAAATATAATTTAATAACTTATATATATATATATGTATATATGTTCGAGTGAAATATTGCAACTGAATTTTGAAGCAGTTATCCTCAACCGATCGAGATGTAATTTTGCATGCACATATAGTTTGGATGACAATGCATGATTAACAAAGTGACGTCATTCTAAATCCAATATGGCGAACGGCATAACATGGCAGGCTAGTCATTTTTTGTGCACTACCATGACATGAATATCAAATAAATAAACTAATAGTAATAAAACAATTTTTAAAAAGAAGCATTAATTTAAAGCTCGAATTAGAATAAAATAAACTTTTAAATTAATTCAAACTCGTCGATTTATCACATTACACAATTTATATGGTATAAAAGCTTGTCACGAGATTAAGTTGTGCAGATAAACAAGAATAATATAATAATAACTAATTAAACAAAATTAAATCTCGCAATAAGCTTTTATATGATATGAACTGTATCTATACTAATATATAAAGCTGAAGAGTTTGTTTGTTTGTTTGTTTACTTGAATGCGCTAATCTCAGGAACTACTGGTCTGCTTTGAAAAATTCTTTCAGTATTAGATAGCCCATTTATCGAGGAAGGCTATAGGCTATATGTTATAACGCTAAGACCAATAGGAGCCGAGTACCAATGTTTAAAAATCGGGGTATTTTTTTCCTTTTGAGAGATTCCGCTGTGTGCGCTGCGTAAACGGTTAGTTTCGCAAAAATCATGTGACAGAATTGTTCCCCTTTAAAAGTTCTAACAAAAACTCCGCGACAGCATATGTCTATCTTTAAAGGTTGGCTCACTATAACCTTTTTTATACTAAACAAATTTGTTCTAATATAATGCATTATTTGCGAAGATGTTTTTATAAACATGATATTAATCCTTATCCAAATAAATATGTTATTCATCACAAGTATTTAATTTAAAACTAAATTGCTATGTACATCATTCGATTCAATGAATATCTTAGGAGATATCGCAGTTTTAAAATAATATCGCAGCAAAATAATGATTAAGTACTACGCGCGCATGTATGATGTGCAACTGAAATGACTGTAAATGATTTACTTTATGTGTATGTGGTGAACAATAAAGTAATTTCTATCTTCTATCTATAGTGCCCGCCATATATATAATTATTTGTGAATTTTTTTCAGTGTTCAAAGGCGCATAGGGTGTGTACAAGAGTACAAATACAATGCTTGCTTTAGTACAAAATCTTTATTCTATATCGAACCGAGAGCTACACTACGAACCCAAAGTCCGCCAAACAACAACTATTATAAATAAAATGTTTGCACGATTCAATTACCAACAGCGCCATATAGTTTGGTAGAAATAAACTTATACAGGTGTTCGTAGGTAAACAGAAAAGAAACTTCATAGGCGCATAGAGTGTTTGTCGATAAACAGAGAAAATTCTGCTATTATTAACTCGTCAAAATCGCCGGATACTATAGCTCAATCGTAGCTTACCACATTCGGTATTCTGTTAATTCCAATGACACACTCGTGGCACGCCACTCTATATATTTATAGTCGAAAACTGTTTACAATTTTGGTAGCTTTTCAATATTAATTTCGGATAATGCCATTTGTAATAATGGTAATACCAATTTTTCTCTACTGTTTTTCGTCGCGACGATATCGAGAAGATATTTTAGATTTAGCAGAATACAAATTTTTTACACTATCGCAATGGAATCGTACTTTGAACATCTCCGCAACGCCAAGATGTTGAAATAGCAGAATCGGGCCCCAGGTCTTATAAATCATAGCGAAGTTATGTATGTTTACAATGGTAGAATGACATTAATCACTTCTAATGATATTTGTGATTAAGCTTCGTATAAGCAAAGTTAAAGTTTTCATTTAAATTATGACATTTGCTTTGAAGTCACAGACGGACACTTTAATTTTATACGTATAGATAAGGTACACTTGACTTTATTAAACTACACTACAAGCGAAATTTCAAATAGGGACTGATAGATTAATATATATAAATTATTCCCTGAAATTCTCAAAACCTAAGTATCAGCCAAGAAATACGTTGAATACTTAAAATCTTTTAGAAAGCTATTTAAGGGAAAAGACTTTTTTAAATTTCCAATAAACAATGAATAATAAAGGAATAAGCCGATTTCCACTCACATAAGATTATCATAATACCACAGTATAATGCTTAATAGTAGTTACATTGCACCGTTTTGACAGTTTGTCCACAGCTACTTATTTATTAATATTGTTACCAGTTAGCGGAACTCGAATTAAAATGCCGTTAGAATTATTATAGAGTTTATTAGAACTATACAAACACGTATAACACAGGTACAAATATAACCGAACACAACAAATCCAAACGTAATGCAGAGGGTCGTAATTCAATAAAACACGCAAAGTCCGTCAATGTTAGATTCCCGAATGTACACACGTCACGCCTTGGTTGTAGTTGTCGCTCAACTGGCTCTTCTCTGCATCAGGCCATCGTTTTATACTGCACAAATGCAAATGTGCCCGCCCGCCAACGTCGACCCAATTTCCTAGAATTAGCTTGCAATTGTAATACGCAACACCTGACTAATGATGCAGTCTGCAAGCGGCCGTAAGCGAGTACAATGGAACAATAGGCTGTTCTCCACAATAACAAGATATGTATGCCAACAAAAATGAGTGAACAAAAAGAAGACGATCATGAATGGATTACAATTAGTTCAAATGCCGATAGGTAATAAAATGTGCTTTTATAGACTGTACGTGGAATTTGTCTTTGTCGAAGCCTAAGTTGTAACAATATTACTATAACTATAGTGCAACTCCATTTTTGGTACAGTGATAGTTGTATAATGTTAAGTCAAAATAACACGGGTTCACTTTTGCTTTGATTTTGTATAGAAATACGTAATATGAGTAATTGGAAAAAAACACTCTTTTAATTGCTATTTTGCTTATTTATTTTCTAATAATTTTTCACAGATTATAAAATATTTGTCAAGGCAACTTTGTGTTTATAGTATAAAATATTGATGTTTATAAATGAATAATAAAAATATAAATTACAAAATTTGGAACTGTTACAATTAAAAAACAAAGTAAACGAAACTAATCGTTAAAATTCTTCTCCTAAGTGACTTTTTAATTATTTACTTGAATAATTGTTAACGTTAATATTAATTATCTGCTACATTATCTACAAAACCCTAAAATGAGGGTCTAAATCTGTAAACATCTCAGAATTATGCTAAACATCGTCACCTTGTTCTTGAGTTCTTTGTTTCGCTTCTAAAAAGGCGAAGAAAACAGAGCGAACAGAGTGCAAAAAATATTTGGACACTGTCAGATTTTACGTCAACATAAAGAGGTATAAGAACTGTACTGTGTATTTATACTGTAATAAAACATCGAGTGAAGTCAAATATTTTCTTTGCCAAAAGCAAACGGAGACATTAAGACGAATCTTCGATAAGTTCCATTCGATAAAAGGTATTTTTAAATACGTAATTTCCCAGCATTACCCATTCTTTTAAACCAACATTTATAGGCAATAAACTTTTAAGACGATGATACTCGCTTAGCATACGGAGAGACAGCGTCTGTACAATGGGAGTGTTCCGAGGAATTGTTTGATCTGGTACCAATGCCACATTTTCACCAACTCATTTTGTGGAGCTACCATTATTTAAGTGAAACTACTTTAGAATTGTCGTGATTTGAAACTCGGTGAAACGAAAAAGCGACACTAAAAAGAGATAAATACATAAATCTATGGGACTTAGCCTGCGAGAGAATGAGATAGAATACATTATATTGTTACATGCCGTCAAAGATAAACGCACAGCTGCCTGTTGTAAGCGTAGTTTATTGTCTTCCCAGATTGAGGAATTCTTTTGTGTTTTAAATTGTAATTAAGAAAAACATGTTATTGTGTAAAACGTGATTGTACAGTTCTAATAAATTCTATAGTAGTTTCAACGGCATATTTAATTCGAGTCCTGTCGCTCGTAACAATATGTAATGATTTAAACACTATGCTCATACAGACAGAGTTGGAAATATTTGAAGTTTTTCCTTAATACTTAAAATTAAGTGTTTTAAAGCTTAAATATACCTATTGTAATGATATAATATATGAAATGTGACGTCACGAAATTTAGAATCCCACCTCTTGTGACACTGGCTACGTTCCTCAAGAGGCTCATAACGATCGCGTTCACTTGCGCGATTTTTCCCGTTCCACTTGCTTGCAGACGTTACAATCATAAACCCTAGTGGAACGGATTATGGAGCGTTGATGTCATAAACGACTAAATACACAAATGTCATTGGTTGATTTGAAAATCACGGCCTTTTTCAATATCAATCATAGAGAGAATTAATGCCCTGTTAATTAATGTCGACGCCCACTTGACCCACCTCTTGACATGGGTCGTTGCGAGCGCTGTATGATCGAAAATGATTACATCATTAGTGACATTTTCGCCACGACCATAACAATCCTGGTCGTTATGTGGAACGGGTGACGGTGCTTTTTAGGCTTTGTGAGCTACTAACGGAATGTGTCCTTTGTGAACTTCTACTGGATGTGAACTGCACACACACACACTTTTTTTAACAAGGGGAAATCCGTTTCAGAACTATCCACCGCGGGAGAAACAAGGTGGGTAGCGTGGGATACGCCACGTGTGCTACTAGCACTGCAAGCAAGAAATGCTATTTCCACTACACGGTTGGGGGAACACCCATTATAACTCTACGATGTCCCTTCCTTTACTTTATGCCAGGGCTACGGGAAAGCAGAACCTTTTTTTAACGAGGGGAAACGCGAATGAGGGCCATCAGCCGCACGTAGGAGGAAAGTTGCAGCCGATATGTGAGGGTTCGCCAGGTCGGGGTGGCATTAGCACCTCTAGGCAGAACTAAAGATGCTATTGAAACACCACGGTTAGGGATACCCACTAAAACCCCTCGGCATTCCGTCCTTCGCCCTTAATGTCAGGGCCATGGGTTTATGGCATAGCCCCTTCGCTGGCCCTGGCAGGCGGTGGCCCATCGGCCTCATCCACTACCGAGGAACTACTTTTATCCCCCGGCATCTTCATGCTCTCGTTGCGTGGGGGGGTCTGTAACGCGACGGGAAAGCAGAAGCTCCACCAACCTCAAGTAAAAAGGAAGCATGACCCCGGTGTCGTCAGTCTCTATCCGGCGTGGGACAACTAGCTAGATGTCTCGCTCCACGGAAAGAGAGATCAGCGCGCGCTCATGTCAGCCGAAGGTCAAAGTTCACCCTCCGGCGTCGACGGAGACATGTGCAGACAGAGTGGAATTTATTAATTTCTAACACATAGTCACAATTAGCTCAAGGTTGACTTTCACGCCGATATTCTGTGACAGCGTTGTATTACACCGATCGTTCTGGGCCTTGATAATCAAAATAATCATACCAATATGACTATCATGTTTTTCTGGATAAAAGATGTTCCTTTTTATACCCCTGTACGGGCTACGGCACCACACCCGTACCGTTGATGCTAATGATGAGAGAGAGAGAGAATGTAGTGATAAATGATGATCACCCGGATGGCTATAATGATGTATAATAAATAAAATGATAATGACTGATATTATAGTGACCGAGGGTAAAACTTTCTAGCAGCGTAAACCGGTCTCAAGATTTTTGGAAATAGGTCGAAGATTCTGGAAGGAAAAGACAAAAGGCCAAATACATTTTAGAAAGGGATAGATGATAAACAAAAAATAAGGAAATGAACATGGGAATTAGAATTTTTGAAAATCTGAAACTTCTATTAGAAGAAAAGAAGAAGAGAAAAGAAAAGACAGAGATAGATAGATGTTTAGAAAGGGATAGACAGTAAATAAAAGCATAATGAAAAGAATATCGAAATTATGGATTCCATAAGACTCTTCTGGGTATAAAAGCAGCGTAGGGCGCACCTACTAGAGTAGTTCAGTTGAAAATAGAGAAGCGATAAGTGCAATACGAGGAAATTGGAAGAGAAGTTTATTAGAAGATTGTGAAAAGTTTAGAGAGTTGGAAGAAGAGTTTAGTAGAAGAAAGTGACGAGTGTAGTGAAGAGTTTAAGGGTGAGTTTAGCAAAAAGATTAGTGGGCAGTTGAGTGAAGGAGAAGTTTAGCATAGTTTAAAAGAAGACCAAGAAGCGAGCTACGCGATAAATTTGAAGGTGAGCACCGCAGCAGCAGGAGGTGGTGTACGCAGTATCGGCGACGGTATTGTGAGTGAGACATTTTATCATCGGGACAGTGCATTTAGGGGCAACCCTACGGATAAGAATCACGTATAGCTGTGTAAGTAAAAATCATTTAGCTAAAAAACTGGTGTTTCCTTCCAATCCCAAGTGCACTTGCACATAACAATATAAATGACTGATATAGGACACGTGAGAGCGGCCGAGCGTGTTCGCTACTTGATTCGAACTCTGTTGTGCTCGGTTGACATGAACACTTATAAGTATGGGTTTTCATGTAAAACTCATATATACATCATGTACATGGCCTGTCAACCCCTGGTAGCGTGTATACAAAATTTCGTGACGATCTGTTGCATAATTAAGCCGTGAAACCGTAACAAACAAACACATTCGCATTTACAATATTATCGGGATAAATACATTTTAAAATCCCGATATCGTTGAGCCCTAAAAAATCCAGCCACGTATATATTACAACATATTCTCTTTGAATCAAAAACATACATCGCATTAAAAAGTAAATAAACTTCTTCAGAAACCAATTTCCAAAATGAAAGTAATCACGTTGCAATCCTAGGAACATTTCGGTATCATGAGAGAAACCAATTTGTTTTGAAATATTTGGTTTTAATACGTTTTCAGTAATAGAAGTTTGCTTTTGACATTGCTAGAAGCATTACGTAGGATTCTTTAATATATTTTTTCGTGTAATTTTCTGATACCTTAAAATAGCAGACAGGGTAATTTTGTTTTAAGATTTATTTTAGCAAAAATTTTAATAAGATCCTTATTGTATTTTCCTAAGTTTTCGCGTCTAGTACACCTAATTTTTTTAAAAGAGAAGATGGTTGGCAAATGCCTTCTGTTTAGGATCCGATCATCAAAACTATTAAGACCCAAACCCTGCAAAAACCAATTGCCAGAACCTCGAGACACTAAGCTCTTTCTACGTGCACTGGAACACAAACCAACTTGATTGACAATTTCTTTTTATTTTCCCTCTCACTTTTTTAATATTACATAAAATTATAAGAGCTAGGCATGTTGCTGAAGATTTTATTGCGCCGCTCCTTCTCTTCAAGCCACAACACATTGCAAAGCGGTGGTAAATTAGATTAGGCTACCATAGAATAAATAAAAACCATAAACAAAATTAAAACGAAATAATTAAAATGAACAAGTAGGCGGTAGGCTAAATAAAACTTTAACAATACTCATTGACACTTGACAATGTTTGTTTTCCGTGATCACGGCAACTGACAAGCGGCCGAAACGTCGGTATAATAAAAATCAAATAAATTACATAGCGGGCCGAATTTCTTAGAACTACACCTGGTTTTTTTAATTACAAATTTTAAACATAAAGTAAACAAAAGAAGTCCAAATGCGGAAAGGTAATAAGTGTGCTTTTATGGTATGCAGGTGTGAGTCTACTTTTGTCGGCGTAACAATATGCTATATAAATATTTTAACTATAATTACTATAAGTAAAATACTGAGCCTAGGTCATCGAAGTCAATGGGTAAGGTCCCCAAAAGGCTGGCTACTTTATCTTGTTGGATGGTCATATTGATTCGTTGTCCAAGGTAGGAACATGCAATCTGATCACCCGAAGAGTTGTAGCACCTTTAGTGTTACAAATGTCCATAGGCGATGGTAACCGCTTTTCATCAGGTGGGGTCTGCTTGTCTGATGAACTCATGCAATAAAAAAAAGAAGCTCATGACCTCAGGACCCAACAGTCCGAGCATTCTCAATAGTAAACGACACAAACAAGTAACTGTCACTGAAGGTTGCATATTTTAAATGCTTAGTATCTATCTATCTGTATATTATATAAGGCCCAAGAATTATTTTGGTGGCTTTGTGAGATATTCGAAGTGTGAATGAATCATTATCTGCATAAAGCCTAATAATAAAATAGGACTGTAAGTGTTACGACATACCTGTGGAACGTATGGCGCTAAAAGTTCGGCTAAATACACTCGCAGTATTTTTTAAGTAACGTATGACAAATCAGCGGAAATTACGCCGCGTTCGGATTAGCGCCGATCCTTCAGACGACCCGCGTTCTGCAGGTGTGTCGTTAGGCTAAGAAGGAACAAACTGATAAAGAAATACACTTATAGTACAAGCAAAACTAAAATGCGTCCTTGAAGTTCGAACGAGTCATTACGCAGTTCAGAGTTATAAGGTTCACAGACAGAGCGGAGAAGGGAGAGTGTTGCGCTCTCACTCGGCCGCTATCTGAACTTGCATACCGTCTCTTTCGCACAATACACCGTAACGTGTAATTAACGTTAACATTTGATTGGGCGTGCACAAACTCACTGATCTAACTTGACTCAAAGCGCATTTTACCTTTGCACATACTAAAAAAATATAAAATTGGCCTACTTTGAATGGTAGACATAAAGAATTATATTATTTAATTAAAAACAAAAACAAAAAATATTTTTGAAATGTTTGAAAATCTGAAATGTGAATAAAGCCCTTTCGTATTATATCATACCTGATTCTGATTAATTTTTCTTTCGGATTTTATTTAATTTAATTTTAAAATGAATATTTTCCTAAATTTGACACGATTTATTTACACACACGAAACTCCTTTAAGTATATTAAATATAACATATCTAGGCTTAATAGTTATAGACAGAATCAGTTGTACCTAACACACAGGCAAACCCAAACAGTCACTAGAATGCAACAATAAAGATTTAATTTTTAACTGTAGGTATCTGAATCCTAAAAAGGAACACAACTGCCAACGTCAAAATAAACGTTGACATTAAACTTCTGACAGTTAAGACCCTCCCCATAAAAAGAATACAGCATTTTCCTCAGTACCCGTCATTATCCTTGAAAAACAACTGCCCTTTGACAAAACATTCGTAATTAAGAAATAACTTGACTATCACAGAAAAAGGTGAAAAGGGTCCTAAAGATAATGAGACGTCTTTATCTCGAGGCCAAGATAAGGCAGTTAAAGGGACAAAAAGTCCTAATGAAAGAGTGGGGAGGAGTAATTTAAATTCGTTACTTCCTAGGATTCCGTCTGGCAAGTGCACTTGATTAAAACGTGCTAACTGTAGCCGATATGGACGACTTGTATGTGCTCGCACAGATTCGGACACGATCGGATTGAGGATATTTTATAAAAGTCTATATATACATATATCACGTTTCCCATTGGCAACAAAGACGATAGATCTCCACTTGCGATGATCTTAGTAAACAATTTTCCCTTCATCTACTTCCATCAATCACTTTATATATGCACTTTCATTTGAGATACTTTTTACCTCATCCTTCTTTAACAGTTCCGCTATTGGATCATGGTGTGTACGTCGCAGTCTACCAGCACAAATTCTACCGTTCACAATGCTGTCATACACTTGTTTTGTGATTCTACTTTCGTTCATTCTTTCTACATGCCCAAACTACCCTAACATTTCTTTTCAAACAACATAAAATAAATTAGTTCTACGTGTTCCAAAATCTAAATTACAATAAAAATGTCGGACAGCTGTTAGCACTTCATGTATTATATATATTGTTACGACCAACAAAGACAAATTCACACTTGCATACCTGTTTTGCACATTGTATTACTTTTTGTCATTTGGACTTCTGTTATTTACTTTGTGTTTAAAATTTGTGATTAGAAAAAGAGCCCATTGTGTATTGTAATCTTTTATGGTAGTCATTAACCAGGTGCGATTTTAAGAAATTCGGTCCGCGCGGTCATATAGACATATTGCATTTGGGCAGCATAAAGCAATGCCCCAATGGAGAGATGAGGCAGTTGAGCGATAACCACAAGCGAAGCAAGACTTGTGTATATTCGGTAATCTATTTAGTGACGGACTTTGCGCGTGTTATTGAATCGTGCATTAGGTTTGGACTGGTTGTATTTAGTTATATTTATAACTGTATTATACGTGTTCTAATAAATTCTATAATAATTCCAACGGCATTTTAATTCGAGTCCTGCTACTCGTAACAATATATAATAGACATACAAATTTATACATCAATGATAATAATGTATAAGTTAATATAATAAGCCTGGCTTATTCACGGAGGTAACCATATCGTACACAGGATTTAAGATTAATAAGGATATGAACCTGATATGATACATTTGATGAGATGAAATTTGATATAAGATGACGTAAAAATAAATGCAAATAGTCTTTAATGCATTTGAAGTGTAGCGCCCTCAACGGTCGACCGACACCAAGCGTATTCGAATTTCAAATTAGAGCGCACTTTTTTAAATCCAGAATCTGAAGCGCTAAATTATGGGAGAGATAACTTTTTTATATATTTTTTGTCTGAAATAAGAAATGATTATATTTTGATTGTTTCCATGAAGCAGGGCTTGAAATACTGGCAAGCCAGTAGCGTTATTTATGATAATTGCAGTTATGGGTAAAATATAAATATCATAAAACTTTTCGTTATTTCTACACCATTTTAACGTTAAGTAAATATAACGTTAATACTAATTTTATCGCTAATTTCATCATAATAACTACGTTTTGTCACTTGTCACTCTCGTTCACTCACAAAGATCGTCAAACAGCACATTAATTTTCAAATAAATCGCAAGTGATTTAAAGTTGTGTTGGTTGATTGTTCCGGTAACGTATAAAATACCGGTAAGTATAACGTTACACCCACGACTGTTAACGTTATATTTAACGTTAAAATTATAAATGTTACTTAAGTAACGGTAGAAAATCATGCCGATATGGTAGTATCTTTTATGAAAATACCGATAAATAACTATATTTTTAAATGACTTTTTCAAGCCCTGGCTTGAAGTGTAGAAGAGAAAACACCATCGTTTACATACAGTTCACAAACAGGGGTCTTTATACTAGGTATCCGCTGTATAAAAACGCAGTCGTGTCTTGAATAGGTAGAGCGTTTTGACATGGTAAAGTCATGTTGGGATAATTATTTTGATTACAGTTTTTATCTCTATAACATCCTCCTATACAATTCCCCTTTACGAGGCGCCACAGGAAATAGTTGCTTATTGATTTTCCCTTTTTTTGCTAGCAGTGGGGAAATGCGTTACGCATCCCCTCGAACCTAGGCGATCGAGGGGATGATACTCACCAAGAAGTATATGGGACTCCCGGCAGCCGGCTTTGCACACACCTCCCACGGAGAAGGAGTTGTGAAATGCCGGTCACCGGATTTTCCACCAGACCTACCACCGTCCCATCGCGTCTTCGTGAGACGCCATGGGATATACCGTAGGTACGACCCCATGACACTGACGCATTTGGGTTGCCCTTGGGACAAGGGCGCTCAGCGTCCTGGGTGTAGGTGACCTGGGAGGTCCCCCGACCTCGACCTGGCCCCACTACGTCGTGAGACGCCCCATTCACCGTCTGCGATGGGGGTCCGCTAGCTCAACCTCTTTCCTCCTACTGTTTTTCAGCCGCTTCCTCGTTGGACACAACGTCGTCACAGAAGGAAGCGACCGCCAGACATCCTCCCTCGTTACGGAGCATCTGGTCCACGACGCTGCGCAGCGAGAGGCCAGGCCTATTCAATTCACCTATCCTATCTCTATCAAACCCCCTTTATCCCATCCCCATTTCATCCCAAAGGCTGACTGTTGCCAGCGTTGGCTTTGCCCTAGTGTTGCAAACGTCTATAGGCGACGGTAACTGCTTTCCATTAGGTGGGCCGACGGCCCGTTCGCCAGATTCACAACAAAAAAAAGTTATTATTGTATAAAATGGATTGCATACTTACATAAAGGCCCTTGCTCGATCGATTGCTTCCAATGTTACAAGTATTCAACTGGAAAGAATTTATGACGTCCAATCATTAGCGCATAATACGGCTGGTTAAAAGTTTAATTAAAAGTTAATTATAAAAGCTTTTATGATTCCATCACTATCAAACTGTTTAAATTTATTATTACTACCCATGCGTGACCTCGTTCATGCGGGATATATAATAATACTTACGGGCCCTGCCGACGTTATCCGCTCTGAAAAAAATTAAAATATGGAAACAGATTCCAGTGCCACCTACCGGATCCAATTTTAAATCTGAATCACCCCGGGACCCACAAGAACATGCACAAAAAATTTCATCAAAATCGGTCCAACCGTTTGGGTGGAGTTCAGTAAAATATAAACGAGCAGAAAAAAAATGTGTAAAGATATCTGTGCCTCGGTGAAGTGGTAGCTTAGTGGTTGGCGAAGTGACGTCCCAAATTCAAACGGCGTAGGTTCAAATCCAGGCCGTAAATCATGCACCGCATATGTAGTTTTCTAACTTAATTGACGGTTTGACAATAGTTATAAAATACGAATTGTTTTGAAGCAAAAATTATGTATGTCTTTTGAAAATATCGACTGTTTAGAACGAGGAGGTCTAGAGTATGCTACCATAACAAAAGTGAGTTGTTTTACTACATTAGTGGCCAGGTTCCAATCCCCCTTCCCACGCGTAAGCTTGTAACATCCTTGTAATCCCTCGGTGCTTGTTGACTTTGTGTTGACTTGTACCACTATGGAAATTTGTAACACCTTCGGCGTTTGTTGACTTTGCGTTGACTTGTACCACCATGGACATTTGTAACACCCTCGGCGTTTGTTGACTTTGCGTTGACTTGTACCACCATGGACATTTGTAACTCCTTCCAAAATCTTTAGGCGACGGTAACAGCTTTCCATCAGGTGTTCTGTATGCCTGTCTGCTGTACTCATTGAACAAAAAACCCAAATAGCTCTCGTTATTGACGTGGATCAATACAACTTCTCAATTGTAATTAAATTATTAAATGTCACTTTTCGAATTCATAGCAAATGGTAGCTCGGTAACGAGCCAACTCCAAGTGCTTAACTTAGTAATCACTTAGCCCCCACTTAACTTGTTCCCTTAGTTGTTATTATAGGAAATATTCAACTAATTCCTAGCTTCCATTTGATCTTGGGTAAAGTTTGGTTAACTGTGGAATTTAACTTAGAGCTAAACTGAAATTGAGAATCGCTGACTCGTAATGATTGAATTCTGTTACATAGTCTTAGAGTGGTTATTATAGTATACTAATTTAGGGACCCGGTACAACGGGGGGGCCTTGTTTAACGTGTACTTGACCTTAATCACTAGTTTTTTCCGCAACATCGCTCGCGTTTATCTAAAATTTTGTAGACAGATTAGGACCGGCCGTAGGGAGACCCACGTTTGACACTCCTTAAAAATGCCAAACTTAATCAGGGCGAGCAAAGCCAGCCCTACACTATCCCATAATCGACTTTATTGAAAAACTATTACATTTTCAAATTTGGGCTTTGACATAGTAATTTCAATTTATTTCTAGATGTATTTATCATCTATCATAAAAATATTATTTTATACACAAAAAAATAGATGCTATAACAATTTATATTGATTAGAATTGTATTTGAACATTCTTTCGAAAAATATTAGACCAATAAGACACGTGTATTTCCTATTATATTAATGTACTCTGTACATGTGTAATATCAACTGGACTTTTACTCCTAACGCCAGATGGCGTTAGGAGTAAAAGTCCAGTTGATATTATTATTGTTATTAATATATATTAGTTCAATATTAGTTCTTTAGTTTACAAACAGATGTTTGTAAAGTAAAGAACTAATATTGATGTAAACAGAATGTTGTTTACTTAAAAATACGGCGAATTTTTTTGGTTAAGTACAAATAAATAATCAGTAATTAATTAATTATTACTAGGTAGAAAACTTCGCGAGCCCTTCTAAAGCACCGCTTTCTGCTAGTTTTTAATTCAAAATATCCAGAATGCTATCTAGGGAAGATGGAACACATGAGAGCAATACATTAAAATTGCGTTGTCAATATCGTTGCCATAATTATGGACTCGTTAATGAATGGCAACAGTGGCCACAATAAAACGCGGTTAGAGCGTTATGTTTCAGGTTAGGCGTTGGAAATAGTATTATTTTCTGTATGAAAGGTACTCTGTGTTCTTTTCTATACCTCTTACAACATAAATGCAGAATTTCATAATGATCTGTAGCATATTTAAAGCGTGAAAGCATCACAAATAAACTCGTACATACAAACAAACATTCGTATTTGTAATATTAGTTAGGATTGCTGATGCATTAATTTGAAACTATAAATCTGCTTTCTGATCACGGTAGTTTTAAAGTGTTTCTTATAAATGTCTTTAAAGAAACTCTTTGCCGGTGGACCCCATGGCCCCCGTGTTTCTACCACAAACGGCACAAATATCCAACCTCCTTCTAAGGTTCCATATTTGCACCGTTTAGCGCCCTCAGCTGAAGCTTTACTTGCCCCTCGATTGTTTAAAGATATGACGAGGCCAATATGTCACAAATCGCATCTCACATTAGCGGCCGTCCCACCTTTTAAGAGACGACTGACATTCTGTACGGTCTCTTGCTATCATCTCACTTAAAACCATTCGGTCCTTGAATGGCCGGTATGCCGACTTTGAGAAGAGCTCGGCAGATGATTTCGTTGAGGTTGGTATGGCGAGATCTTCGACCAATACTATGTAAACTTGATAATCGGTAGTCTCTATATCTCCACAAATCGGTCTACCATAATTCCAGACTGAATACACACAAATTAAGTTCGTTTATATTTTAGCTGACAAACATAATAGTCCTTCACAAGCCTCTATTTCTAATAGACTTGTGAAGGATTATTATAACCTGACAACAAATAGCTCAATTTAAGGATGCAGCAACAGTTATTGTCAGCCTTTATCCCGTTTTTCATATAATGGTATTTACTATTAAATGTTTTATTAGTTTTGCATAATAAATAAATTAAAATACAGTATGAAAAAAAAACCTAAAATTACTAACAAGCTAAATCACTAACAATATTTGAGAAAATGACAAAAAAGCACTACCTGCAACATAGTGATGTTTGATAATTTTACGTATATTTATGTATATTTATATATAAGTATCTATGTATGTAATATCAATAGGTGTATTTATATATGACTATTAAGTATAATTCTTACTTATATAATATTTTACATACTTACATGTTTATAAATGAATAAAATATATGTAAGTAACTACATATCCTCTAATATTTATGTATACCACCTTTGACCAATATTATCTGGTTTATTCCTGCCACGGGTTGTCTTCTTAGCGATAAGACCGCCCATTGTGCACATTTAGAATATTTTTAGGCTATAAGTTTTTCTGTGATTTCTGTAATGGTGTACAATAAAGTGTTATATATCTATCTATTAAAAACTAGAACTAAATAAAAAAAGAGGGCATAATTATAGATAAAATATTGGTCCCAAACCACTGTAACTCGTTTTATATTTATTTATGTAAGTGTATTGTGTAAAATTTTATTTACATATATCTTATTAGTACAATTTTTATATTTTATGAATGTATGTATGTTTATATTTAAAAGATAACTAATTCGGTAGTGAGAATAATGCAACATACCTCTGTTCTTATTAAACTTCTTCTCCATCCAAAGGTTGTCTGGAAGAAATCGCTAATAGCGATAAGACCGCCTATTGTATTGTAAAATTTTATTTCTGTTAACTATCTTTTAAAACACAATAAAGCATATTCATACATTCATACCTCATTTCCTACAAGATAGAAAGACATAAATATACCTTGCCGGAACGGAGAAAGAAATACAATTTCCTGCGTCCAGGTGCTTGTTATAAAAGTCGACAAAACAAACCACAGCCAAATTTTAGGATAATTTCCCGTATAGAGTATGCCACCGTAGCAACTTTGAGTTGTATTCCAGCATTAGTGACCAGGTTCCACTTTCCCTTTAGAGATCGGCAGCGCATAGCACCTTTGATGTTACAAATGTTCATAGGCGATAGTAACCGCTCTATATCAGGTAGAACGCCTGCCTGCCTGCTGAACGAATGAAATAAAAAAACCCATTTATTTTCGGCATTATTACGAATAAAACGTTATGTGTATTGAAATTGTATTTGTTTGCCGATAAAAAGAACATCTCACCATTTTGATTTTACCGCAAATAAATTAAAAGTACGTTTTAACCAACTCTTTGCAATGTAGGTCTCACGTTACACAATTGCGTTGGCCTATCCCTGTTATTTATTCAAAGGGCGAGTGCGTTTAGCAATTTATAGGAGTCAACTAACTGGCTGGGTGTGGCCGATTGCTTAACTTGCCATGTAACATCGTTTCACTTTAAACACAATGTTGATATGAATATTATTTTGCAAGTATGGAAGAAGCGTGTTAAGAATGAACGTAACTGAATTAAAAACTTAACTCTGTAAAACTTTAAAACCGGATCAAATCACAAGACATAATTAATTAATTACCACTAATATCATCGTGAAACGCTTCTTAATCGTGTTAAGTAAGAGTGAGAATTCCGATGGCCCACTGGGAACTAGACTCTATCCCATCTCCTCTCTGATCTTCTATGACACTTCTTCTATTCTATCCCATCCTTCTTATCTCATTCCCTCTATTCCATCTTAAAGGCTAGCAACGTGTTGGCTTCGTCATTGGTGTTGCGGGCGCCTATAGGTGACGGCAACCACTTTCTTTGAGCTGGGTCGTGTCCCCGTTTGCCATCTTGATAATAAAAAAAAACTAGACACAAAGAAAGAATAATATTTATTTCTAATAGCGACACACAACACAAAATAGTAGTAACGTATAAGTACGAAAATATAAAATATAAAGCACAAGAAACAGAAAAATGTAGGATGGAATAATAAAAATGATATAATGAGTATAATAAAAAAATACCTATACTAAGCAAAAAAGGGAATAATCACACTAAATAATTACAGTTTATTTAAACCTAACTCCGATATAATATTTATAAATACATATACATGTAACAGAGCTGTATTAATTTAACTTCTTTGCCTCAATACAATGAATGCATACTTTCACATGGCACATTACTCATAATTTGCCGTCGTTACTTAACTTACAAAGGTAGCTTATATCCTGTTCAACGTGTCTGATCTCTCTATCCCACTTCTCCTATTCCATCCCACTTCTCCTATTCCATCCCACTTCTTTATCCCGATACTTCTTATCCCATCCTATAAAGGCTTACATTGCCTGTTGCTGTCAGACAAGCAAAATCTTTAATAACATTTAAGAACATGATCAGGAAATTCTATCTGCAATATAATGATATATAATTTTATATAATTAGTATTATATTGCATATAACTATATATTTATTATGTTTAAATAGTTGCATTTTATCACTATATCTTGAATATGTATATAACTTATGTGTATATTTGTATATATAGTATAGTTATATATTTATTATTAAAATGTAAGTAATCGTACAATAATTATGTATACCACCATCACCATTCCTAATCAGCAATATTCCTGCCACGGGTTGTCTGGAAGAGATCGCTTTTTAGCGATAAGACCGCCCTTTGTACACAATTAGAATAATACTATTTCGTAAGTTTTCTGTAATGGTGTACAATAAAGTGTTATCTATCTTTCTATCTATCTAAAGGCTGGCAACGCGTTGGATTTGCCTGTAGTATTGCAAACGTCGATAGGCGACGATAACTGCTTTCCATCACGTGGGTTGTCAGCTTGTTTGCCCGCTTCGCAATAGAAAAAGGTTTGTTCATTCGCTTTTTGTTGATTTATTTTTATATAAACATATTTCGGGGACAACGCGGAAAAATAGAAAGATGGGGGGTAGAGAGGGGGAAGCGTGATATTATAGAATAGAATATATTTATTGCGTAATATATGTACAGAGATGTTACGGTTTTTATAGTATGCAATGTATTCGGCCCATAATTGCGCGTGCACAATTATTATTATAATGTTCACTATTGTTTTATTCAATGTTAATATTATAAACAAACGTTTAATACAATCAATCAATAATATGTCAGAATAATAAAATGTCTACCATTACAACATGTCAATTATATAGGTGTTTATGTCAATTGATAATGTTTTATCGCTCATAATAAACATGTTTATATTATAGTAACATTTACAGCGCGTTCCATTAGTAGCTCACAACGCCCAAAATGCTCTGTTAGCCGTTCCACAAGGCGACCGCGGTCGTTGTGGCCGTGGCGAAAACGTCACCAATGACGTCATCATTTTCAATCACACAACACTCACAACGACCAATGTCAAGGGGTGGGTCGAATAACCGTTCCACCTGGGTTTACGATTGTAACGCCGGCAAACAAGTGGAACGGGCAAAATCGCGGCCGTGAACGTGGTTGTTGTGAGTCTCTAATGGAACATAGCCTTAGTGGCCAGCAACAATTTTTTTTTACCATAGTGTATATGGCAGTTCTCTAAGTCACTTCGGAAGCTTGTTGTATACGAAGGGCCCCATGCAATAGACACTTTTGCGCAGTAATGCAGTAATTAATTTGTAGTGCGGACTTTAAATTCATCGCGTCTCCTACATGGAAAGACCTCCGAACACTGGCTAAATAAATGACACGGGCCAAATCAGTTTCAGTTAAACTTTTGGCATTTATTCTGACATTACAGATCGACACTTCAGTCTTATCCCAGATGATCAGTGCCGGTGCCTACCTCAAACAACAAATAAGTATGACATTTCAACGCTGTGCCGTACCAGCTTTCAGGCTACCTTATCCATAGATAATCACGACCTATCTACTTATAGTATTGAGGTATTTATTATTTACCAGCTTTTACTAGAGGCTTCGCCAGCTCTAATGTTGTCCCACGGGAACTGTATATTTTTGCGGGATAAAAGGTATATATGCTATTTCAGGCAATAATCTATCTGTGTGTCAAAAATCCTCGAACCCGATTGCAGCGCCACCTACCAGGTCTAAATTTGAACCTAAACGATCCTGACCCACTCGACTACACAGGAAAAATGTCACCAGAATCGATCCAATCGTTTTGAATGAGTTCAGTGACATACACACGAACAGAATAATTTTATCTATAAAGATAAAAGTTTTGGGCCAGAAACCCTTTCGGGCGTACTCAGAACACTCTACCAAAGTTTCATCATAATCTGTTCAATGGTTTAGTAACGCATCGAGGACAAACATACAAACATTGATTTTTAATTATAAGAAGATAAAGTATAAAATTATAGTTTCATATTTATATTGTTACGACCGACAAAGAACAATTCACACCTGCAGTTTATTACCTTTTCAACATTTAGACTTCTTTTGTTTACTTTGTGTTAAAAAATTGTAATTAGAAAAACAGCCTATCGAGTATTGTAATATTTTATGGTAGTATTTAGCCAGGTGTGATTCTTGGAAATCATTGTTTATGCGGTCGACTATTGTGTCGAGACATATTGTATAGTTTAGTATAAAACAATGCCCGAACGGAGGGGTGAGGCAGTCTAGCGATGGTCACAAGCGAGACAAGACGTGTGTACATTCGATAAGCTATATAGCGACGGACTTTGCGCTTTGCGCGCGTGTATACAAATCGTGTATTACGTTTGTACTGGTTGTGTCCAGTTATATTTGTACCCGTGTTTTACGTGTTTGTATAGTTCTAATAAATTCTATAGTAATTCCAATGGCATTTTAATTCGAGTCCTGCACTCGTAACAATATTTATTATTATTCAAAGATTTATATTTTTCAGAAAAAGATCGTATAAACATTTTTTCTAAAAAAATACAAACAAATTATTCTTCGTATGTTTTTAATATTGGAGGTTAATAATAACCACATTAATTAAATAGGATTAGTGTTAAGTTATTTTCTTCTTTGTATTTTATGATTTTTGTTAGACTGTTTTATTGGTATCAATTATTGGTAAATATAACGCAAGCGTTTTATAAGTTCTAACCTAGCCCTACTATGATGCTCCCACTGAAAAATCTTTAAAACTCGTTCAATATCCAGCCGATCTGAAAACAACAATGGATACCATAGCGATGTAAAGCAAAACGATAAAAATGAAAGGGCCCATTTAAAACCCATAAAAGCGCAATTTCGGTACAATTCAAACAATTTCCAACGTTCCTAACTGAATAAAATTAAACGACAATACCGTATATTCGATTGTAAAAAAAAAACTATCACAGCTGTGGCCAGGGACAGTGGGGTAAAATTTGAAATAAGTAAAAATTAGGTAAGTGCTTGACAGTTTGCGTATAATGAAGGGTTCCGTAAAGGCAATTGTGCTTTAATAGTGTTGTGGGAAGACACCAAGCCTATGGTATGGTTATGATAAAACCATAAGAATTCAATTAACCATCTACCATAACGGGGGGCTTAATTACAGACGGGCGTGATTATTTCATATATGTGTTTGTCAAAACGGCTACGGAACTCTTAAAGAAACTTTTTAGATTTTTCAATATCTGGATAACGATCCCCAAGAAGTGTGACATTGGCCGACGAGGGTGGGAGGGGTCCCAAATTTCGTGATGTCACATTTCAAAATCTAATATATTTAAGCTTTTTAAGACGAAATTTGAACTATAACGGATTGAAAATATTTCCAATACTACCTGTATAAATGGAGTTAAAACTAATTAGGGAACTGATATTTTAATTTAATAATTTCATGATGTAATTGCAATATATGTGATGTCATACTAGGAAGGGAGGAGTCTCACGAATGTCACCAGCTGTGACAAAGACGGGGGAAGGGTCAAAAATGTTTATGAAATTCGTGTGAGCTAATTTATGGATGGTCCCTTATCAGGAAAATTAATTGACATAGGTATATTTTTCGAATTTTATAAATACGAAAACCATTACACATTAAGCCAAATAAAGCGTAAAGTACAAAAAAAACAAAATAGTAAAATTCAAATGATAACTACCTAATTTTGTTAACAACACGATTAACTTAATTACCTTTGTCTGGGAATGAAATGTTTAACAATATGAATTTATAAGAGCTAAAGTCTGAAAAGCAAAGGTTCAAAAATGTTTGGTCGATAGATTGGAAAAGTGGTAGAACTTATACAGAGATACGGAGAAATCGTAATACTATTAGGGTTTTGAGTTGTTTTCTATACGGAACAGTTAGAATATGTTCAATATTCCTTTGAGAAGTGGAACAGTTCTTACAATTGAAATGAATATAACATAGGAATCCATCGACGAAGAGTTTCTTCGATAATATTTCTCGAGAAATTTCTTAAAAATTCCTTTAACTCTTCGATGTTACGCATGTTCAGAAGGCTGATTTATATATCTTATTTTCCTTTAGAAAACTATTTTGATTTTTTTTATAGTTGGATTACATCTGTGACGGCCTACTTGACGAAGAGCGGTTACCGTCCCCTATGGACGTTTGCTATACTAAAAATATCACCAACGCTCCTGGCGTCGAAGAAAGTTTATGACACCCATTTTAAAAACCCGATATCGTTGCGCTATGGGAATACTTTAGCTGAAAGAAACTTTCTTGAGAAACGGGGGCTAAATGAAATGAGGATGCATGCTCAGCTGATGACGTATGATGCTTACTTTTTGGGGTTTAGTACTTACCACACCAAAATTTTTGCATTCAATCACTCTGCTTAATTTTGTGTGTGTGTGTGTGTGTGTGTGTGTGTGTGTGTGTGTGTGTGTCTGGGTAATAAGCTTACATAGTTCTTATATTATACAATTTATTAGCGGCCTCGTCTCTCGCATTTATTTATTACACGGTACCTAATGAGTGCAATTAAAACACTTTATAATATTTAACAAGTCCTAAAATGATTTAGCAATAACTCTAACATATTTATTTCTTTATCTTACTTACTAAAAGCTTAAATTGGATACTCCATATCTTTAATAGTCATAGGTTGATTATTCAAATTTTTATTCCCTATTTCACCTCCTTCAATATTATTTTATGTAACAAAACGTAAACTGTTACCTATTCCAGGATATAAATGTAATAATAAAAAGTTTACAAACATAGTTGCTTTCGTAATTATATATTAATATATATGACTAATATAGACACAAAATATAATATGGATGGACATGACTGAACATTCAAAATTGAAGTGCAAAAACGTAAATATTTTAATGAACTGTCTTTAGTAGTGAATTCGTTGGCTACTTTTGCATGACTTAGCACTAATCTCCATTTAATAGACAATTTTCCACTTGGCATCGTCTTTCAAATACACTTCATTTGTTTTTGCGAACTATTTCTACCAAAAAAATGTGACTGGTTTTCTATTAAACGTTAAATAAATAGGCGTGCAGTTTTTTTGCACTTCTTTGTACTTTGTAGATAAAATAAAATGTAAAATAATTTATTTTATGTATTGATAGATGATTTACTAGTTAGTTGTTTTTATTTGAATTCTGTAGCCAAATAGAAAAAGAGATAAATTTTGAAATGAATTTGGATATCATTTACATAAAAAACCATACTTCAAACTACCGTCTTCTAATAATACCTTTAAAATATCATGATATAAATAATTTTAATTATTGTTTAAACAATAATTTCTACAACATTATGACGTCATAATTTTTCATAATAATATGAAGGAGGTTTAGCAGGGATTATACTTAGCTTGTTTTGACGACGTAGGGGCAATGCGGTTCGACACTACCTTCGGGCCTGGGGGGAGGACACCAAGGATAGTGTGGCACTCGCGAACGGCCAGATCTCTACATGACTTCGGAGTGGAGGCCGTCAAACTATCAAACCTAACCTATGCTCCTCATTAGAGAATATATAGAACAAGAGTTGTAAATAGATTAGTAATAAATACATAGAATAGTAGTAATGTTAGTAAGTAGTAAGATTGTGAAATATATTATATATATTAGAAAGAACCACTGTCTAGATTGTAAGAACAGTAGTAATATTAGAGTAAGGATAGTATAATACATAAGCAGTAGTAATATTTAGGCCCAAAATTTTGTAATAATAATTATGTAATAAATAAAGTTTAAGTTTCTGGCAAAAAAAAGTTAAAAAGAAAAGAATGAAAATCAAAAAGATAAAAATACAACAAACGTGTGCGTCAGAAGATGGAGAAAAAGAAACCTACGTTCCTCTCCCACACCTTTACAGGACGACACAGGAACTAGTTTATAGATACTGTGACTTCCAACGCACAGCTCTCACTAGAGCAGGGATGACGAACCAATGGCATGCGACCGCAACACAATATTTTGGGTACCTATTATACACTGCAAAATGTATTTGTTTTTTTGTAGTGTATAAAGAGTTTTAAGTTGATAGTATATAGTATTATACTTTCGCAATAATCTCTATATATTTCTTTAGAAAAAATGGCACGTTCATACATAAATGTTCGCCATCCCTTTCTTTTATGACGCAGGGGGAATTTTTTTTCTTGGGCTTCCTCGGGCCTTAGGGGGAAGGCTCACCGAGGGATGTGTGGGACTCCTGATCGACCCTACCCTCACCGTGATCTCCGAGCGGTGGGACGGGGGACGGTCGGTTGGCAAACTACCCACTAAACTTAACCTGCACCCCTCTCCTGTGCACTTTTATGGGGTGCCACAAATTCAAATTCAAAAGTTTTTATTCAAAATGAGTTCCACTGGAGGAAACTTTTTGAAGGTCATACATATAAGGTGAAATTTAAATTTACTTCCTGTTCTATGTACACCGCTTCGTAATCTGTTATTTATTGCTGTTAAGGAGAAGAAGCGGCAAGAAACTCCACAGCAACACGCTTAGCTAAAAATTGTTTATATTTAATATTCCTTATTCAATTTATACCTCAAGCTCTATTTTTTATAAGTTTTACACAGAACTATATTAAAGAATTACTTTTCGAAGAATTAATTGAGTTGTAGCAAACAGTGCATACTCAGTAAGACAAAGATATAATAAAAGGAAAGAAGAATATTATTTTCGTTATAATAATGCCAAGACGTACTAAAAGTTTATACTGCAACATATCTCCATAAATTCCTTACATGTTTGGCAAGATAAAAACGTTATACAGACGATAGTATAAGAGGCTGAAGTGAGCTGCTATGTAAATGAAGTTTTGTCATTTAAATATTCTTCAATAATATCCCTTTTTAAGCTAGATGCTTTTTAATTTGGTTTTAAATTTAGTGAAAGGCAGACATAACATTTCATCACGAATCTTAGTGATGAAGCGTATACCGACCCCCAAGAAAGATGACAATACTTTTTGTAATCTAAAAGATGGCGATATAAGTTTATTCACAAGAAGTCGACGATAGATACTAAATCTGTGACACACCTACGTTTTAGCTCTCACTCAGGTCACCCCCGGGGAAGAGGACCCGCTTCACCAACAGGAGGGGGGTGTCTACGGGATCCCCCAATGGTTCACGTGGCACCCTGTAATTGATTACGCCGTCTGCGGATGGGGTCCGCGTACGTGCTCTCCCCCTCTCTCTCTCTCTGCCACCTCCTTCTAGGCCATGACCGACTATCAGAAGGAGGCGATGGCTGATCACTCATCATTGTTTACTCCGGAGCATGTTCTCCAATAGGATGTTGAGTTTGGGGGCTCCCCAGAATCCCGCGGCCCTCTATGATGGAGGGATTCAATTTACCTATACTATGGCAACGTATTCGCTTAGTCCGTGGTGTTGCAAGCATCTATACGCATTGGTAAGAAGATCAAGCGTTATACTTAATTTACTTTTATTTAAAAAGAAGGAAAAAATAAAGAAAATATTTTTGAAGATATGGCGACGTACTTACATTGCCTACGTATATCTTAAAAAATGTAAGCTTATTTTGAAAATTTGTACGCCACATTTTCATCAAACAATTTTTGCACTCGACTTATTGTTGTGCCGACGTAATATCCGACACAACGCTGGTTTTCAGTGCAAAACTTCCCCTTTGGAGTGATACTAAAACGACCCGAATATTTTGTGAATCTAATTTAAAAACTATTTAATTTGTAAATGATAATATATACCTACTTAAAATATGAATGACCTACCTGTTACTGTTAGACAAGCTAAATCACTAACAATATTTAAGAACATGACAAAAAAGCACTACCTGCAACATAATTATGTTTGATATTTTTACGCATATTTATGTATATATATATATATATATATATATATATATATATGTTTGTAAATGAATAAAATATATGTAAGTAAATGCTTATCCTCCAATATTTATGTATACCACCTTTGACCAATATAATCTCTTTTATTCCTGTCACGGGTTGTCTGGAAGAGATTGCTTCTTAGCGATAAGACCGCCCGTTGTGCACATTTAAAATATTTTTAGGCTATATAGGTTTTCTGTAATGGTGTACAATAAAGTGTTATCTATCTATTTATATATAAATAATATAAATATTTTGTTAACTTTATGATTTAAATTAAAAAAAATAACTCATGCTTGTCTATATTGTAAAATGCTTGTTTGTATATTGCGCATAACAACATGTATCGATTCATTTAATCGAATACGATCGGATACAGCGAAACAATAAAAGGTGAATAAAATGTAATAGAATAAGAACTAGACAGTCGAAAGATATTTGACACAAAGAATGTTGTCTGCAAGCCCACTGCAGTGCCGAGCCAGGGCTTAACTTGGTAAAGCAAACACGACATTTACTTCTCACATATAATATTTCGTAATCCACCGTGATGTTTTCATTTGTCCGAGACCACAGGCTTAATGACGCTCTCTTAATTCAATTGTGGATACATTTTATGTAATAACTTTGTTGTGGTCACTAGTACGGTCAGCATAATGCGTTGAGAATATTTATCGTGATAGAAAAATAGATATTATATAAAAAATTGTAGCACAAAAGAATCCGACGTCAAAAGCGAATAAACAGCAAAAATAAATACTTTCTACAACTACAAAACTACTTTGCACTAACATCAAGATGTTGCAGAAAATATTATTTTTTTGCCTTATACTCTTGAAGTCGGTTTTTTCACTTTTAAGTTTCGTATCTGGTATACAATAACAATAAGCTGTACTGAATCCAAACCAAAGAATAATCAAAATCGGTTCAGGAACAAAAAAGTTATGGCTGGACATACATAAAAATTATTTACACTACGAATTAAGGACCTCCTTCTCTTTTAAAATAAAAAAGGAAAGAGGTTCTTAAGACAAGTCTTTTGAGTTTGAGTTTCAAAAAGGTAATTTATGATTAGACATTGTATAAATAGCAGTTTTTAGTTAAATTTTAATATTATTTTTGAAATCATAGATATACATTTCAATTTTATTTATTGGTATAGATAGAAAGACACAAATTTTATAGATGAACTGGTAGTTTTTTATTGCCTTAAGAAGGCACACAAGCAGATGGCCCATCTGATAGGCAGTGGTTTCCGTTGCCTATAATGGACGTTTGCAACACTAAACGCGTTGCCAGCCTCAAATTTTGATATTCATTTTGAAAACATAGACAGACAACTATATTTTATTTAAAGATTTGTAGTAAGTGCCAGTTCCGTTGATATATAGAAGTTTATCGCGGCATTAGCCTCTAAGTTGCCCCGTCAACAGTTTCAAAGCTGAATACAGTAATCCTGGATACCCGAGCTAAGCTGAATCCTTATCTAGACATATTACTAACTTTACACTTCTGATCTGTTACGATATGATTAACTAAGAGTTAACTCTTAAAATACAAATTTGCTTAAAATTTCATGGACTGAAAACGGGTCTTTAAAAACTGCTAAGGTTTTTGCTTTGCAGTCTTATTTTGAAAAAATGTTGTTGGTCAAAGTAAACAGCAATTGTAGGAGAATGGTTATGTTTTTTATTTTTTTATAACAAAATTGGTAAGTCGTGCGATAGAGGACGCGTTCTTTAGTTTCCAACGCCCAATTCCGTCTGCCGTTCCACAAGGCGACCGCGGGCATTATGGTCGTGTCGAAAACGTCACTAATGACGTCATCATTTTCGATCATACAGCGCTCACAACGATCCATGTCAAGGGGTGGGTCGAAGTGACCGTTGACCACAGAGCATCAATTCTCTCTATCTCTTGACATTGAAAAATATTTGAAACATTTGGATACAACTGTTATTCATAACTTGGATAAATTTATAATAATGTTACGATGCACATCTGCCTACCATAAAACACACACTTTACTATCCGCCGGCGTTTGAGATAATAACATTGAAACTGTTTCATGACTATCTTCTTTTGTTTACTTATTTACTTTGGTTGTTGTGGTGAGCAGCCTATTGTACTCGTTTATGGCCGTTCACAGTCATAATTACGCAGGTGTGTGGATTAAGACTTCTGGGAAATTGCGTCGACGCTTGCCAGGTAGACATATTGCATCGTGCTGGATAAAGCAATGCCTCAATGGGGAGATCGTCAGTCAAGCAATAACCACTAGCGAGACAAGACGTATTTATATTCGATAATCCTTATGGTGACGGACTTTGCGCGTGTTATTGAATCGCGCATTACGTTTGGATCGACTGTGTTCAGTTATATTTGTGCCTGTGTTATACGTGTTTGTATAGTTCTGACAATTCCAACGGCACTTTAATTCGAGTCCCTGCAACTCGTAACAATAATATGTTCGGATACGTGGCATACATTTAAAATTGTCAATAATATATAATAACAGCCCACCAGCGTCCCACTGCTAGGCTCAGGCCTCCCACTAGGAGAATAGATTATTATCTATTCTCCTAGTGGGAGAACCCTTGTCCATACCCGCCACGCTTGTCCAAGGCGACAGGGCAGGTTTCGTCACGATGCTTTTCTTCGTCCTACTTAGGCGGTTTTCTTGCATGGCATGCATCCCGGCCATGATTCGAACCCGCGCCCTTTGAGCTTGGGACGCGTGCCCTAGCCACTACGCTACTACGAGTATATATACTATTAAAATTATTGAATTATTTTTTTTGATTATGAAAATATGTTTTGCCTACCCTCCTAAAAAAATTAAGAACCACATGGCTACCGCAACAAATAGGTAATAAGTAATTACCAGCTCAGACACCGTAACAACGGAGACGGAGCTTTTGAAAAAATTGAAGACCCTTATATGACACACTTTTTGTGTTGAAAGTTATTTTTAAGTAAAAAATATTTTATATTGACAATTTAAATAAGCATTTTAACAAAAAATTGTTAAAATAATTATGTCGTAAGAAAAAAAGTTACCTTCTTTACATAGTATAAAACAAAGTCCGATTCTTAGTCAGTCTGTCTACATATCACCTAACCTAACTTCATCTAAATCACGCAACGGATTTTAATGGGTTTTAATCGGTTAAATAATTTTTCACTGAAGGTGATAAACGACCTAATTAAGGTTTCATGTAAGGAAAATAGAGCTAATCCCTAGGGTTTGACTCGCAACCCTTCCAGCGTACCACACCCAGTACCGTGGGGTGTCCTGGTCCCAGAGACACCCCTCCTAATCGGCTTGCATCGAGGCGTCACAACAATTGTACCTATGATTTTGTTCCCGTGGCGCCTCATTGTAATGCGGTGAGATACTGGAAGGTTTACTGGGTATTGCTTGCAACTTCTTCTGTTATCAGAAGCTTGTGTGTAGCGTTGGCTCTCAGGAGTCCCACATATCCCTCGGTAACCTAAATGCGCGAATGCATTCCCCAGGATTAACAAAAAAAGGATTTGACCCGCAAAGTAGCCGCGGGTAAAACTCTACCACAGTATATTTTATAACAATTTCGTAAGTGCGTCGTGTAAAACTCCTAAAATATAACATTGTTTTTATTGACGCCATAATGTCAGCGATATAATTTGAATGTCACTATTTGTCTTATAATATCATCACTCTATGACCGTACCACTCTCAATAGTGGGAAATTGTAAAATATTAGTTGTTATTAAACAATTATAAGTAATTGCTAGCGAGAACTATAGTTCGTTCGCGTTAAGAATACAGTGACTCATCAGTGCAACTGCAGGGTAAAGGTGTATTCACAGTGGTGTTAAAATTCAAATAAATTATATTTTTAAAGATTAAGTTTAATGAATTTAAAAAATACACTTAAAAGTTAAAAATCAAAATTAAGTCATTAATATTTTAATCACCATCACAAGTATCCTCGTTAGTATTTATAATAAAATAATTTTCTGCAGCGAGTTCCATGACGTCATCTAAATCCCACATGGTATTTTCTTCTAGTAAGACGTGGTCGGTCGATTTCAATGTATTACTTTCCTTTTTTTCACTAAGAATACTATAAACTGTTTTCTCGGACACACCGCATGCATTTGCCTATTTTTGTACTATGCTGTTCACAGTCACATTTAAATCAGAATGTTAAAATACTTAAAAATATTGTAAATTACTTTTCTCTCTCCATTATGAATTACCGAACCACTTTTATTTTTACGAATTGGTGAGGTATTCATTTTTTTAAATATAAATCAGTTAACACAATTACAGGACACACGTTGTGTTCGAAGCTATGCCTTCAACTGGTCACTCTGAACTTGACCTTATAATTTGAAAAGATTTGATTGGTTAGGGGGCGGGGCTAGGCCGGCGAACAATGATAACTCACTGCATTCTTAACGTGAACGAACTATAAATGTGTGTTTTTTATACATTTCAGCGATTTCGTAAAACGGGACTTACCTACTTCGTTAGGTGTCAATGAAAAAAATTATTTGGCTGAGACTTATATTATATGTATAGTTGACTTTTTGTAGTATCTGTTTGCGTAAAAATGATTAAAAAACGTAATCACTGAAATTATTGACACTGGTTAAATACATAAATCGTTCAAAACCACACTTCAAAAAGTAATAATTTTTACCAGGTCCTAGTAATATTTCCAAATCAAATCAAATCAAATCATTTTATTGCGAACTAAGTGTTACATAGGTCTTATTCAATATAACTGAGAACTTATTACTTAGCTGGCCTTTCATAGCATCGCAATATAAACAGGACTGTTACTGTAGATATTACTAATATTTCTACTAGGACTAATAATTAAAACTACGTTTTATTTCACGGTTTTAAGCTCGGCATTTTATTTAAAATACTATGGTACTTTATCATTACTCATTGACACTTTCCATCTTTATCTCCGTGTTCACGGCTACTGAAAAGTGGTCGAAACATCGAAATTAAAATAAGACTCAAATAAAATACTAATAAAGTAAATACAATAAAAAGCCTTTAGTTCTACCATTAAAAATAGAATATACTTTATTGCATAACGTTAAGATACAATTCAAGAAGTTTAAGTACAGAAGACAATAGGCGGTCTTATCACTAAAATCATTTCTTCCAGACAACCTTAGGATGGATTAGAGAAAAACTGTCTAACATGTGGGTTATGCAATATAACTAGAATAAAAAAGTATATATATATATATATATATATATATATATATATATATACATATATATATATATATATATATATATATATATATATACTATATATATATATATATATAAAATTTAACTAGTTTTTAAAATATATAAGTATATAATGTACACGTTAAATAATGGAAGTCGCCTCTGTGGTACGCCACAGAGTCGACCGAGGCCGCGACCGAGGCCTTCCCCAACTCTTTCCAATTTTCTCTATCTCCAGCTGTTCTTCTCCTTTTCATTCCACACATTTTTACGAAAACATCTTCCCATCTCTTTCTTGGTCTTCCTCTTTCTCTTTTCCCATCTCTGGGTAGCCAATCATAGATTTTGTTTGTCCATCTATTGTCTTCTTGCTTACTTGTGTGTCCTGTCCATTTCCATTTCAGAGTCCTTACTCTTTTGATAATGTCTGTTATTCTAGTCTTTTTTTATGATTTTGTTGTGAACTTTATCTTGTAGTTTTAGTCCTAACATATTAGGAATAAAACAAATAAAATACTAGCCTAGTTTTAATTATGTGTAATAATAACCAAAACTTAAGAAAAGGAATAATTTGAAGATCAAATAATTCTAAGGAATTAAAATATAAACCAATTGCTTAATTAATTAAGGCTACTGAGTTAAATTAACTGATTAAAGAAAAATCGCTAAAACCTAATTAATTCACACAGGCAAAGCTTATTAACATTTAAAAGTAAATACCGCCCCGGTATCACTTTGGTTTTCTCGTTAGTGCCCGATTTCAAAGAAAAAGTAAAGAACTAAATAAATACTAGACGTGACAGGTTTCAGTGATTTAATATACTAAGGTTTTTCTCGTGGTTTTACTAATAGGATTGACAGTGAAATAAACTGAAATACTTTTTATCGTAAATATTCTAAAACGCAGAAGCTGCTTAGAGTTTGTTGTTTGTCTATTAATTAAAATTATTGTGATGATGTTATAAAAATATGATAGCAGAATCTAATATTTTAACGCTCACTTTTTTATATGAACAGTGTTTTAGAATTCATTGTGAAAGTAGACGGGGATCTTGGACCAAAGGAATGTAACGAGAAAAGAGCGTCATATTTTTCTATAACAAAATGGAAAACATCCGCCCTAAATTCTATCTTGAAGACGAGAAATTTTAAAAATAATATCTTAATAGAATAAGTTATCGATTAATTACCATAATCGATTTATGTCAATCAATTTCAACAATCAATAGTAGAAAAACACACTACACGATTAATTCATTCAAAATTACTAAACCAATTATTTAAAAAAAATAACATAATAAAAAGATATCTTAAAATCATTATAATTTTTTTACAATCTAGGTCCAAGAAAGTATGAAAGCGTATCCGTCTCCTTTATCAACTACCAAAATTAAAGTGATTTTGACTCATATCTACATTCAACAGTGAATTCTGTAGATGCGAATAAAGTCTTATGTTCTTCTTATTTGGCTTCGCTTCTGGTGTTGCAAACATCTATAGGCGACAATAACCAATTTCCATTAGATTGGGCGTCTGCCAGTTTGTCAGCATAGCAATAGAAAAAGGAGTTTTATTTGCATATAGTCCTCTCAATTATCTTTAAATCTGTGTTAAAAAAAGTTTAGTAATAAAAGTGGAGTATTATTTTCATATAGCCCTTTCAATTATCTTTAAATCTGTGTTGAAAAAACGCAAACCAATCCGGGTCACGGCAATTAAGGTTGTTGCGTTTTTATTCGAGTTCTGCCAAATTAAAAAAAATATATATCAACTTGAATTCGTGCCAACTTCAATGTGCGTTAGATTAAGTGATGTTAAGTTCCAGACTGGCGAGATGCCAAGGTCTGAGCTTGACTGATTTATTCTGTGTGCTCTGATTTCCCTCGGATACTTGGTATTTTTACCCTTATAACTCTGACGGGAAGGTTTTTTATTTTTAACTATACTGTTACGAGTTGCAGGATTCGAATTAAAATGCCATTGGATATATTATAGAGTTTATTACAACTGTACAAACACGTACTATAACACAGGTACAATTATAACCGAACGTAATAAATCCAAACGTAATGCAGAAGATCGTAATTCAAATACAAGCGCAAAGTCCGTCACTAAATAAATTACCGAGTGTATACAAGACTTGCTTCGTTCATGGTTATTGCTGGACTGCTGATCTCTCCATTGGGGCATTGCTTTATACTGAACAGATGCAATATGTCTGCCTGACCGCGTCGACCAAATTTCTTAGAATCGCTCCTGGCTAATGTCTACCATAAAATATTACAATACACAATGGGCTGGTTTTCTAATCACTAATTTTAAACACAAAGTAAACTAAAGAAATCCAAATGCCGAAAAGGTAATAAAATGTCTACAGGTATGCAGGTGTGAATTTGTCTTTTGTCGGCGTTCAGGTCGTAACAATACTATGAGTTTTAATTACCTGGACTAAAATGACAGCTACCATCGAACTCTTTTATGTTGCAAGCGTGGAGCTTAGTGTCGTAGTATGGCTCATTCATAAGTTGTGTGAGTTTTTGATTCAATTCGTCGCCGTGAGTTGCGTGGTAGCTGTGGTCAGTGGCCCGTGTGCGCCGAGCCTCACTATTCATTTACTTGCCTTACCATCGGTTGAATTTTCACATTACTTGTATGGAACTTATATCAATTTTTAACCGATTGTAAGGCACATGAACGGTGGGTAAAATATAGGAACTAGACATTAACTGATTGTCATATGCACATAAATAACCGCAAAATGTGAGCAGTGTCTGTTGGAATCTCCAACAAATAGTTTTTATTTATTTGGTGCAGCATAGTACTGACCGCCAAATATACTGAATGTTTGAATTTAGAACAAAGATGCTCTTTTGTTTTTTATCTGTATTTTTGGTCTTAATTAAAATCGTCATATATTACGCACGTGCAGTTTTTTAATTTATTTATTTACAGCCTGCTTATTTATTTTATATTTACATAAGTGTTTAACAGTGTCTTACTTCGTTAAGTATACATTAGAAACTTTAAGATTGCTTCAAAGAGGGTGAATCCAAAGGCCCCAAACAAAAGAAACCGCTGTAAATGTGGTTCGAAGGCGGAGGTTTTTTACTGTTGTTAATAATGTAACACCTCGCGGCGGTCAAATCGCAGTTGGCCGACGTTCCCTCGAGAAATCATCGGCTTGGTACCGGGATCAATTGGCAAGGAGATTCCTTCCTCTTAAAGAATTCTTACATTTATATGGAGGTAAGGAGAATAATAAATGGTTGGATTGTGTGAAGGTTAACATGGTTTGTGGTTTGAAAGAGGACGTACGTGGGAATAAAGGAGTATGGAAGTGTTGGAATCAACCTCTTTAGTTATTTTACTTACGTTTTTTTTTCCTCATGTTATATTTTTCATTTGTATGTACCGTATCGTGATAAATAAAAAAATATTATTTTAAGAAAATTAACGTATTAATCCGTGTACAACTGTGATATACAGCTTATATAATAATATGTGAAAGTGGAAACAAGTAACTGGTGTGATATGTGACAAACTACATTCACTTAAACTAAAATGTCAGATATATACATCGCTTATACAATCGGTATATTATATGGGTCCGAATATTGGGCCACTAAATAGACCAATAACATCTCCACTCATCTCAGATAAGAATGTTCATTCATTTCATCTCTTCTCATTATATGCCCATATCATAGTACTGTTCTTATTTTTTTTCAATCACGGGTGCAACTGGCCGTCTGCTTGTTTGTCAGCTTCACAATAAAAAAACATAAGAAATAAACCTTAACTCTAAGCATAAACTAGCAAAAAACGGTGCAGTTTAGTTTTCTAACTGGTAATAATTAATTAATTAATTAATCAATTACCAATTATTTATTTGGGCTTAACAAAAAAAAAACTAACGTATTTTTAACTAAACAACAACACGTTTACATCGATATTAGTTCTTTAGTTTTCGAACATATGGCGTTAGTAGTAGCAGCCCAGTTAATATAACACATGGCTTATTGGTGTTATAATTTGTATAAAATAATATTTTTGTAATAGGTAACACATCTAGAAATAAACTGAAATTACTACGTCAAGCCCAAATCTAAAAGTGTGATATGTTCTCAGTAAAGTGTGCCACAAAAATGCATAGATTGTGAGATAGTATAGGGCTCGCTTCACTCGCCCTGATTACTGATATATGTGTTATTATAAGATGAAAAACATTTCTTAAACAATATTACAAATCTAATATATAAAATTCTCGTGTCACAGTTTTCGTTGCCATACTCCTCCGAAACGGCTTGACCGATTTTGATGAAATTTTGTGTGCATATCGGGTACGTCTGAGAATCGGCCAACATCTATTTTTCATACCCCTAAATGATAAGGGTGAAATATTTTTTCTTATTTATATTTTATTATGATTTAGCATTAAAAAATAGATGTATATGGCAAAACAACGTTTGCCGGGTCAGCTAGTAATATATAGGTTCCAAATCGCTTACGGCTGGAAATGTTCCCAAAACGCTGGTCACATCGGGGCGTTGTATGGCAAAATTTGATACAAATTATAAATCATCGATTTTATTTTTGATTTATAATTGCTAATCCTTATTTTTCTAATATAATAAAATTTTGAATGATTTTCATCTTAATTCTTTGTTTTATTTTGTTTTAAGAACATAGTTTTTGTTGAAAAGCCCTATAGTATTTTTTTAACTGATAAATGCGAATGGTCTTTAATACGTACGAGTTTGAATAATAAATGTCACTGCGACAACCTTAGGCATATTGCGGTTAGTGTTAAAGTAGTTTTTAGAGCCTTCCCATTAATACTAAACTCATACAGCGTTGAACTACCCTGACATTAAAAAGTGATCTCTGGGTTAATAAAATTGTTATGTTAGTCCAGACAGAGTGGACTGACGGTTACAGCAATTTTTCTCAAAAAGTGATTTGTATGTAGACGAAATTTGATTGGAAGGCGTAACATTTATATGAAGAAAAAGCGAAGAAGTAAGGTAAATTAAGAAGTAAGTAAGTAAGGAGTAAGCCTGTGGAATACGCTACCTGTGAAAATCAGGAGTGCGCAATCTCTGCAGCTGTTCAATAGGCTCGTGAAGGATTAATATCTTGCACTATAAAGCCAACTAATTAATCTTTATCTCTCCAATATTTAAGTATTTACATATAGATATCTAGCAATAGACATATAGATATATAGATTTCTATAAAATTCTGCCCTTCTTGTGCAAACGCAATATTTGTAAACGGCGATTAAACTTTTTATCCCGATAGATAACGTCGTTTTCGTGGGATAGACGAAAATAGCGAAAAAGAGGACGATGGATATCGTCTGGCGTCTTTTTTGGAAAAGATAGATGGCGTCTTTTTTGGAAAATGCTGAATATAAATGCTAATATATATAAAAAACCTAATTTAGTTTTTATGTGTATGTTTTACACGCGCCTTTTACAGGCAGCGTAAACTCTAGTTAAAAAACAAAATCATAAGCGATGAACGATTTCCAACCAGGATCGAACTCAAATCATTATAATGAGACGTAGATATACTAGCCACCATGTATTTAGAATTAATAGGTAATAATTATTCTGACCACCAAAAAATACTTTGAGACCTTAAGCTGTCTTACCAAAAAATATAATAAAACTAAAAAAAAGAAACATGTACCAAAAAAAAGAGAGTCAAAAATTATAATGGTTCCAGTTGTTTTAGTCATGACTGCACTTTAAAAGTGACCAAATATAGTAAATGATTACCAAATCTTAATGAGAAAATTAATGCGCTATTACTACTTAAATAAACCACTATAAATGAGATCTTAAATTTGGCAATAATTTACTGTTTTTGGTAGTGTAGAGTATTTTCTTATGTTTTTTTTTATTTACTGTAGCAGATAAACTTAGCAGGTAAAATACCGCATATTTTAATTCCGGGAATTTACTACCGATCACTGAAAGTCGCACTAAAATCGGCCTAGTAATTTTTACGTGAATCACGAACAAACACATAACACACAAAAATGTAAGGAACAAAGCTCTTTAAATGTAAGCGTACCTGCAGCGCCCTAATACGATGCGCCAACGCATCTGAATGCAGGTTGTCCTGTGCGAGTAGTTCCTCGCGCTCCTCAGCCGGGTCCTTCACCCTCTCACTCCTCGCCGACAACTCCGCCTCGAGGGCCTCGTGCTTCTTCAGCTGCCCTTGGACGACGGCCATGCTTTCACCGCATGCGCCAACCACAATCAGTTCTTGTTTCTCACTACAAACCATAATGTACAAATTCAATTCATGTATTTTCATACCCATCGCCAATGTTTTTATTTTATGGAAATAAAAATAAACAATTATTATAGCCTACGAACATCCCAGTACCTGACATGCTAGGTATGAGATAAGTACATTATGCGTAAAATTGAAATGCGCTTAAGTGAGCCAAGTTTCAATGTGGTAGAACCATGCTGGAAGACTACACTTTTACAATTTTGTAATATTGTTACGCGTATGCGGGACTCGAATTAAAATGCCATTAGAATTATTATAGAGTTTATTAGAACTATACAAACACATATAACATAGGTACAAATATAACCGAATACAACAAATCCAAACGTTATGTAGAAAGTCGTAGTTCAATAAAACGCGCAAAGTCCGTCAGTATTAGATTCCCGAATGTCCACACGTTACGCCTAGATCGTAGTTGCTACTCAACTGCCCCCTTTCTCAATCAGGCCATTGTTTTATACTGCACAAATACAAATATACCCGCTTGGCAACGTCGACATAATTTTCAGAATTAGCGTGTACTTATAATCCGCAACACCTGGCTAATGATGCAGCCTGCAAGCGGCCGTAGACGAGTACAATAGAACAATAGGCTGTTCTCCACAATAACTAGAAACGTATGTCAGTAAACAAAAATAAGACGATCGTAAAAGGATTACAATTAGTTCAAATGCCGACAGGTAATAAAATGTGCTTCTACAGATCTGTACGTGGAATTCGTCTTTGTCGGAGCCTAAGTTGTAACAATATTATAGATATCTGGTGGTATGTTATACATAAGCCGTAAAAGTATGGATGTTTATTATCTCACAATTAATATCAAGGGCCAACCCCGCACTACTTCAATAAAATCAAAGAAATCGACCAACTCAGTCAACAAGACTACCGAAATTACAAGATAACTAAAATTTATCGGTCGATTTATACCCATCCAGTATTACATTATTCAATATCAACAAATTTTATCTAATAAAAAGTCGGTAGTCGTTTTGTTCGTCTATAACGGTCCCATTGGTCGAGAGAAGCAGGTGCGTACCCGACGCGTAATGAATCTATTTCTATGTTACAGGCTGATACAAAAAAAATATCGGTCCGGATTTATATACGAAAAAAGAACAGAATTTCCTGCGGCCGGGAGGCCTGTCGTAAGAGGTAACCAAACAACTCACAGTTAGGTGGTAGGGTATTTACCCGTCTAGATGTCTACCACCCCTTGTCTAGAATATTCCGCCATAACAATTTTGAATTGTGTTCCGGCATTAGTGCGCCGTCTGCCTGTCTGCTTTTTATAGCAAGAGATCTGCTATAAAAAAATATTAGGTGTAATAATAATATTAGCTCATAGTCATCCCACTGCTGGGCTTGAGCCTCCCATTTTTAATAGGAAAACGGACAGTATAGCCGCCACGCTGGTCCAAGGCGAATTGGCGAGTTTGACACATCAGCTACCTTGATGTGTAGATTTCATCACGATGTTTTCCTACACCGATAGCACGTGGTAATTATAAAAAATTACATATTAGGTCTGTAAACTGCTTAAGAGGTGTATGCTTTCCAGCCAGTATTCGAACCAGCGCCCTTTGACTTTGGGGCGCGTGCACGAACCACTAAACTACCATGGACTTTTTAAATATCATATATAGATTTATATAATTACTAACTATAACCGCGGCTTCGCTCGCGTTAATCTACATTTTGTATACAGAATGGGGATTAGGGGTTGGGAATGCCACACGCCCTCCTTAGAAATGTCAAACTTAATTTTTAAATTTAAATACCCGTAAAGTCATCTAGCGAAGCTGGAACTAACCATGAGAGCAATACATTAAAATTACATTATCGCTGTCGTTGCCTTGATGATGTATTTGTTTATAAATTGCAACTCACGAACTGTACTTTCTCCTGGATGAAAAGTATCCTGTGTACTTTCCTATGCCCCTGATAACGTGTATAAATTTCATAAGGATGCGTAACGTCACGCCTTAACTACGCAATAGCAGTTAAGGCGTGAAAACGTTACAAAAAACAAGCTTGTGTGTTTGAGTGGGCTCTGGGATAGTTTAGCTTTAGATTCACAATCGGATCCGATAGGTGTCGCTGGAATCGGGTTCTAGATTTTTATATTTTCAAGACAGGTGAACACTTACCAGGCCTGCAAGTAAAATTAAAATAAAATTGTTAAAATTCAATTTACGAACCAACCACTATATTCTTATGTTAAGAATTATTCTACCTCTTTATTATTTAAATATTATTTATTGGTTACCTACTTTTTTTCACCAAATAATAATGTGATATCAGTTATTACAACATCCTGTATCTCGTAAAGGAAGCGCTGTAGATAATCCAGTTTTATTATTTATACGCATGTATAAATATACAAAGTGCGTGTAATATTCCCGGTTGCCATGGCAACCGGATATTATGATATCGGTTTCATTTCTTTAGAAATATGATATATTTGTACTCGAATTGCCCTAAAGGTGTATTTAGCACAGTTTTTAATGGAAGAATTACTAAGAGCGATAATCGCTAGGCAAAAATATGATACTGGGAAGCTTTTGAATCTCATATAACTAGATGGCGCCACAGGTGACTTTTTTCTTGTATTTTGACTTCTTTTCTAGATTGATAGATGGATGGATTTACAAACAGATGGATGATGTTGGGTCCTATTGGAACATCCATTATTTGTCATTTTTATTTTTGATGTTATTTTATATTCTTTTATGTTTTATTTCGCACAGACTTCAAGATATTGTAGAATGAAGACGTTTAAATATTTATTTTTTGGTTTTTAGTGTGAAGACGGTTTTGTTTTTGTTGAAAATAAAAATGTTTACTTTTTATTTACGCAAATACTTCAGTAACTTTAGAAATAATATATTAAGTACTTGTAGAAATCATACAACTGGCACGCGTATACAAATTTGCTATCTCACTTTTCGGTGTATATGTTCTTAAACGAGGGTTGCTTTCGATTTCCTTGCGATCCATAAATCAGATCCTGACTTGGTGACTATGGAACCGCCTCGGGAGTATACATACTTACGAATAAAGAAAAAAAATCAAAATCGATCCACAATTGACGGAGAATACGCATATAAAAAATTAAGCGCCTGTAGGAAATATAATACCTACACGCGGATACAAGCTTTTTTCCAAGAATTTAGGCGCAAGGCGTTCTATAAGGGTTATTCTTTAATTCTCTGGGAACCGATCCACTGATCCGATCCTCAATTGGTGACCATGGAACTAACTCGGAAGTATACACTTACAAGTAAAAAAATATTTGAAAATCAGTTCACAATTGACGGAACAATCGTGTTACGAAGAAGTTGGTTAACAATTTTCGTGAGTTCCTATTTCTAATTCCTTGGAATCCACTGATCAAATCCTGACATGGTAACTATGGGACCAATTTGAGAGTATATTACCTTTCGATTAAAAGATAAAAATTGAAAATCACTTCACAATTGATGGAGAAATCGAGTAACGAACATACAAAAAAACATACAGACGATTCGACAACTTCATCTTTTTTGAAGTTGGTTAAAAAGAACAACTTATCATTTTTAAAATATGTTTATAGAAATAATATGAATTATTAATATTTCAGAGATTAATGTGCTCTTTGATTCCTTTTACTTGTACCTATTTATGACCTTATAAATAGGTACGCTCGTACAAAATCTATGAGGCTGCGATGTTTTGTAAGATGGTAAATATTTGAGTATATTTAACTAATATTTAGGGGCGTAAGACTCTAAAATTGGTTTGCTTTGTTAATTATATATTTCGTCTGTGTCGCTTTTGCTAAATAAGAAAGTTTTCTTTCTTTCTTCTTTTTAACTTCTTTATTTCTTCTTGCTTTCTAAAAAAGAAACATGTATTTAATCCAAATTGTCTTACTAGGTATACGAGTATAGTCAGTCAATGTGACAGTCTCTAAGCGACGTATAAAGTGTGAGAAACGTGCTTACAACTGAAAATCCCCTAAATCACCGAACCTAAGCGAATTTGTGGGCATTCATGCGATAAATAGAGCACCTTGGAAACACGTAACCGCATATGTTTTTATTATGGTACATTCCGAATTTATTATCCTTATACTTTTATGATACACTTTGTCGTGGTTTGTGTAAGAATTTTGTTATACGACTAAATTAATATTGCCACACTCGCTTTTTACGGTTAGCTGTTTTGGCATAAACGAGATTCTCATGAAATCATCACGATTGTCTGTCGTTGTATTTTTATTCCAATATTGACAAAGTACTAGCTATTTTGACTACGACTTATAAAAAAACTTTAATGAAGTAGATATTTTCTATCACTCATAAATAATTTTCTATATTGAGAAATTACAATGACTATCTGAATGAACAACACATCTTTGAAACACTTCTATAGTTTTTATGTATGTATAATATGTATCTGTATTTTATATATATCTATATATTAATATGTGAAGAAAAAAATTTGTACCCCTTTTTACGTAAATTACGCGGACGAAAGAGTATGAAATTTCGCACACTTATAGTTTATATAGAGAAGAAGCGACGAATGTTAATATTTTTTTTTAAATTATGTATAAAAAATACATTAAGGGCCGCTTGCATAACGTTGCTTAAATTTATTTAAAAACACTAAACGCATTTAGTACCCTCAAATACAATTAGCGTCTTGCACAACGCAAAATGTGTCGCTAAATATATTTAAAGAACTGTCAAAGTTAATCACCTAAAAATGGATATTTAACTGCCTTAAATGCATTTAAGGACAAAAATATAGATCGGCATTCTGTTTTGAACAATAGAAATGCCAGATGTGTTCCGATTTTATCTGAAGCTAGTTCATTTAGTACAGCGTCGACGCTATAGAATTCAGATATCTTTGGTCGATATTTTCTGATATAATTATTTTAATTCTTAAGATGAATTTGCACTTTGATTTGTATTCCGTCGAATATGTGATAATACGATTGGGAATGTGTGTAGATATGCCAGGTCTTATTTCAAATAAAAAGAATACAGAATTAATATAAATTATAATAAATTTCAAAATATAATCACAAACCTGGTGTCCATAGTAGAGAAAACTATTATAATTTTCTAGGAAAATATTTATTGGTCTTTATTATTTGTGTATCTAACTAGGGTTAAATTAGAATATGGTTGAGGTTCTACCATATCACGATATGGTGTTGGATTTCACTAAATAGTTGAAATTTTCAACACAAATGCATAATTCTACGTTATTCAATATTATACAATTATTGTTCACTTTTAAGAAGTATTTATTATTTGAAAATAAAACAGCAAAGCAAAAAATCATTCTTCAGGTGGCCACCAAACTTAACTAAACGAACGAAATTTCAAAAGTCAAGTTGACATTGGCCTACTAAAATCCTTTTTACGCAAGAAATAACTAACATTAAAGCTAAATTTCGTGTAATTGATCGAACAAATGGATCACAGCGTGATACGCAACACATCTGGCTGTTTTACCGACGGCATAAATACATTTAGCTAAATAACATTGGAGACCGCCTTATGCAAGGCATCATAAATACGTTTTGTGTAAAACGTATTAAGGCAGTTTAATTTATTAAGGCAGTTTAATATGATTAACTAATTTTTATTTAAAGGCGATCGTTATGCAAGTGGCCCTTAATCAATAAAAAAAGCATTACACACACTACCATGTATTTGACACTCACACGCATATATACTCTTTTGTTTATTGTTCAAGTCAAATTAACAGTGTAGCCTTAGCAAAATCTATGATTATAGAAATATAGTCTTTGACAACAAATTATTTTACACACACACACACACACACACACACACACACACACACACACACACACACACACACACACACACATATATATATATATATATATATATTATATATATATATATATATATATATATATATATATATATATATATATATATATATATATATATATATATATATTGTTATAGACGGCCTCTGTGGTTGAGCGGGCTAAGCCTTTGCCGGCTTAACACACTGCAACGCAGAGTCTCCTGGTTCGATACCTGGTATAGTAAATTTTGGAAACGTATTTTCTCCGTTATTTATTATGGTCTGGGTGCCTGGGATCGGCCCCAGAGTAGTCCGTTGTACATTACCTATAACACAAGCGTAACTTGCTTAATTTGGGGATATACAATGTGGGTGTGTGTGTATGCCGATTTAAAAAAAATATGGTCGAATTTCATCCACCAGTATATATAAATATATAATATCTTATTTTAAATATATTATACTAATAACAAAATTTTCGTGTTTTTCTTCAATCACAACATACATGTATTATTATATATTTATTTTACGATCTATTTGTAATGACACTTCAGTAGGTATTGTGTTCCGTTTACAAATTGTTTTGCCAATAGAGCTTACTGTAAATCCTTTGAAGCGATCTTGTTTCTGGTCAAAAATACTGTAAAGTCTGAAGTATCTTATAATTGGCGTAATTAATATTATACGAGTTCAAATTTATTTTTGAGCTGTTGCATATGTTATAAAATAAATAAATAAATAAATTTCTTGGGCTATAGACCTAAAATCTAGTTGGAATATGCAATTCTAATTAATATCATAAATAATACTGGAAACTGGCCACTGATGTCGGAACACGACTCAAGGTGGTTATAGCGGCATACTCTAGACCTGGTGTTGGTAGTCATCCAGATGGATACCACCTGGCTGTGTGTTGTTTTGTCACCTCTTCTGACAGACCGCCTGGCTGCAAGGAATTGTATTCTTCGTCCGTTCCTGCACGGATAAGTAATAACTAATTTAATATTAAACTAATCTTGGAAAACTGGACAATCTGTTGCCCGGTTTACTAAGATTTTCTTGACCGGACAAACATAAAAAACCCGACTGTCCGGTCGAAAACCGGACATCTGGCAACTCTATTCGCGTGTCTTAATAAATACGAACGTATGTTTGTTTATGCCGTTTTCACGCCATAACTCATGAAATTTTGCATACTTACACGTTGTCAGGAATATATAAAAGGACATAGGGTACCTTTCATCTTAAAAAAAACTACTGTTCAATGATGAAAGAATATAGTCGAAAAGATGGCTCTGCAACCATTGACTTATATGTACTACGTATTAGAGAAGTTATTCAAAACAAACATTTTTTTTTAATATTCTTATATACATAAATATACACATGAACATGAGTACATAGATATACACATATTACAGAGAGGCCAAAGGAATATAATGTATATTCATATTGTTACGAGTTGCAGGACTCGAATTGAAATGCCGTTTCTTATTATAGAGTTGCCGGAATTATTATAGAGTTTATTAGAACTATACAAACACGTATAACAGAGGTACAAATGTAACCGAACACAACAAATCCAAACGTAATGCAGAAGGTCGTAATTCAATAAAACGTGCTAAATCCGTCACTACTGGATTCCCGATTGTACACACGTCACGCTTTGATCGTGGTTTTCGCTTGACTACCCTGTCTCTCCATCAGGCCATCGTTTTATACTGAACAAATGCAAATATGCCCGCCCGGCAACGTGGACCGAATTTCCTAGAATCAGCTTGTACTTTAGAATACGTGACACCTGGCGAATGGCCTGCAAGCGGCCGTAAACGAGAACAATAGACTGTTCTTCACAATACTAGGAACGTATGCCAATAAATAAGTAAACAAAAGAAGACGATCACAAAATAATTACAATTAGTTCAAATGCCGACAGGTAATAAAATGTGCTTCTACAGATCTGTACGTGGAATTCGTCTTTGTCGGAGCCTAAGTTGTAACAATATTACGATTACACATTATGAATATTCATTATATAAATACAATGCATATTCATAATATAATACTATGTATATTCATACTATAAACATAAAGTCTAGGTTACGCGCAAACGACGTGGCGGGCACATCTAATAGCAGTACATAAAAACTAAATTTGGTCCAATTAAGTGGTGAGTTTAAAATTAATATGGCGCCGTTAAAATATGCATTTATCTATAAAACTAGCGTGCTATTAATCTAATTATATTATCATTAATAGGCCGTTTGATTTAAGTCGACGGAAACTTGAAAAAAATTAAGATAACTCTATGGGAGTCAATTTATTAGGTGCTTTAAGCGAAGAGACTGTATACACTGGTGTATGGTATCACAATCTGCTGATCAGAATTAACCCCCCTAATATGTTTCTAATTTTTAAAGTCACTGTACAAAGTTGTCCCCTCTTTAGATTTATTATATGTGATAGAGAATGTTTTACTTAATTTTTGTAAGCTTAGGCAGCGTCCCATCTTCCAGACGCGACCATGTTACATGGTACGATATGTCGAGTGTAGTGCCGCAAATATGCATCTATTGGCAGTGGATACATATTTGTGGCGTTCAGTGTCAAGACTCTATGACCATCTAGTCCCGGCTTATCGGATTTATCGAGACCTATCATGTCGTTTGATGGAGGTCTCACGTAATCAAAAGGCTGGCCTGTATTTAAGGCTACGCGGCGTTGCCATCTAGCACGGGAACACGGACAGCATTTTGGGAATGTTCCCAACGAACAACGGTTTGGGATGTATATACTATTTGTAATTTTTTGTGACATCTTTACATAGTATAAAAAAAGTCGCTTTGCGCTACTGTCTCCGTCTCTCTGTATATCCGCTAACCCCTCCTAAACCACGCAAAGGATTTGTACTCGGTTTTCACCACCAGTTAGATATTTTATCTTGTATTTTGCGCTATATAAAACTTAATAGAAATATATTAATTATTATAACATAGCAATACTATATATAGACAATACAATGCAAGAAAACTTAACTTATTTGTATTATATTCTACTCATAGTCTCCAAACTTAATTACATTTTTATGTAAGTAAAATAGAACTACCAGGTAGGGTTTTAGGGTATATAGATTAATTTACTTTATAAATATTATATATTAAGGCAATTTGTATTTAGATTTAAGTTTTATTTGTAACTTAAATAATTTCTTGCAAATATGTTGTTAAATATCTGTATACATATTTTTGAAAGAACAGAACTATGGGTGTCCCTTAAATCAATAAATAAATTCCACGAGTTATACATGTAAGACATGAAGGACGAGCGCGACGAACGGTGGATAATGTAAACACCCCTTTAAGTCAAACCTCTTCCGCGTTCGTTCATTAGAACCACCCGACAGTGTAATCGGTCATTGATAAATTAACCTTTTAATTAAAATTAAACTAAACTGGTATTAAAATAAGTACATGTGTTATGACTTGTTCTGAGACATGTTTTTATGGAGGCTTTTTAAAAATTTCTACTGGTGTAGACAGAAAAGACAGAAATGTCCACGTGGACATAATGAAGGGTTCTGTAGAGGTAAAATGCATTTACTCCTAAACAGATTTTTTTATTGTGAAGCTGGCAAACAAGCAGATTCCCCAGCTCATGGAAAGTGGTTACTGTCGCCTATAGGCGCTCGCAATACCAATGGTGAAGCCAACGCGTAGCCAGCCCTTAAGATGGTATTATGAGAATAGAATAAATAGACGAAGCAGAGGAATCAAATAGGAAAAACGGGATAGGGAAGGATGAAAAGGGGGAGAGAACGTTTACCTCAGGGTTAATCGATTCACGCCGATATTCTGTGAGAGCCTGGTGTCACACTGACCGAGCCGGCCTAAAGAGCTGTTATCAATATAGCGATTTCAGCACGGCTCTGACACGTAAAGAAGTTAATATCTCTAAAACTATAAAATGAGTCCCGTTCAACCAATTTTAATAGAAAATATTTTATAATCTGTACCATCTTTACCTTGTTGTAGGAGGTAGAGGCAGGGCCTCGCCAGTCGATATTATATTTTACCAAGCTCGACGCGGATCAAGCCGAGGAGGAGGGCGCTCATCGAATGCTGGACCTATGCACTTCACAGCCACAATAGGACTTTGTTGTGCCGCGCACAATGGGTCCTGGCGGTGAGGACCATCCTTGGATACCGTTCAGTGTCGTAGATGGCGTCGACACTCTTGGCGGGCGATCCGCCCTGGCCACTCCAGGCAGACGTAATTGCCAAAGTTCGGCGCTCCCGACAGGATGCTCTCGCACGTGGCCAGGTGTACTGCCTGGCCGAGCTTCAGGCGATCAGGATGCGGGAAACCGCGACCATGATCCAATCTTGGTCAGTAGAGTTGGAAATCCCTGTGGCTGGCATTGATACGGTGGAAGCTGTTTGACTGCAACTGTTGCGATGGCTCTCGCGGAAACGCGGGACTCTGACCTTCAGAATGACGCAGATACTTACCGGCACGGTTGCTTCGATAAGTATCTGTGCCAGATTGCGGGCTGCTTGCCTTCACCCCAATGCCGCCAGTGTGGCGCGCTAGACACGGCGTTACACACGCTAGTCGAGTGCGCAGCATGGGCACCTCAGAGGTTTGAACTCGAGACACTAGTAGGACCGATCGATTCGCTGGGTGATCTGGTGCAAGCCATGCTGCACAGCGACGATTGGTGGGTGGGTGCGGCCAATTTCTGCGAGACGGTAGTGTCTCAAAAGTGGCCGCGGAACGAGATAGGGAGAGAGATGGAAGTGCGCATGCGTCTCGCGGGCGCTGACGACAGTCCAGAGCCCGGAGGCGCAGGTATGCGCATGATCTCCCTCCCCGAAATACCGCTACAGGGGCCCTCTAGCATCTAGGGAGCAGAGGATTCTTCACCCCTGTTGACGAAGTGAGTTTGCCTCTCCCGGGGCATTCTCAAGCACTGATACGCTAGGATCAGCGTGGGCGTAACTACGTTCTAAGTCTCACGCTCTTCCTGCCATAAGCGCGGGGCACATGGGAGGAGGATGGTTTTAGTGGAGTATTGATTTGGTTGGAAGGTTGGTTCGAGTCTCCACACAAGCCGGTCGATTAGTGTTTGGATTGCCCCTTTGGGAATGCCTCCATAATCGACTATGGTCTAATCCCTAGCAAAGGACCAGGTACTGTGCGAAATGCATTTCCCCCACCTTCTTAAAAAAGGGCCTCGCCAGTCAGGGCACGGGGAGTTGGTATTGCTTCCGCCTTCCTGTAGCCCTGGTGTAAGGTGAAGGAAGGAACACAAATGGTTTTAGTGGGTATCCCCGACTCGGGTGGTATTAGCATTTCTCGGAAGTACTATTACAACCCCAATCTAGCGAATCCCACACGGCTCCACCGCGCTTTCCCAGTGGTGGTAAGTCTTCAATAGGATTTAAATTCGAATCCCGAAATATGTAACAATCTCCTTCATTTAAATGAATCTAGGAAAGTATATGTCTTAGACAGAGATTGTTTTATTTACTACTCGTGCTGTCGTAAAGTGATTTAGGTTGCACTTACGATTTATCCTTCATTGCCCAGATTCAATATAGATAAATATAAGAGATGATAATGAGTTTATGTAGAGTGTAAGTGTAAAGTAATTTTGTATGGAAATGTTAATAAATACATACACAAGATATAAACTCCTATTGATGTATCCACAAATTCATTCCTTTATTAGTATCAAATATGGAACCCGACTGCCCTAGTCATAGGAATCGTTTAGCATACAATATAAGAATGATCTTTGAATCATTCTTCTTTTATGACTTATATTAATAAGTCCTTTTGAATGTAAAATGCAAGGAGACATTTGGGTAAAAGTAAGTAAAATATACCAAATATTAACTATTTGGGCAGGGTTTCCCCTTATTGTTCAGCCTTTATCTATGACGATTGTCTATGTCATATTAATATACACTATGGTTCTCATGACTACTGTGATGGACATCTTGTAACATTCGGCTATCTAGTCTTTTGTTAACAACTTTTGAACTCAACAAGTTCCTCGTCACCCAAAAATATTAACCTTTTCGCAACAAATAACAATAACAACGTTGCACCCACTATTGAGCGTCTTAGTTTAGCGACACAACTGCCGAAGGTACGGTGCTGACACTTCGGTGCTGTATTATTTGTCTTAGTATATGGTTGACATGACACACCAAACGCATCTAAAAATCGGAATTACGTGGTGTGTAATTCAGCGCGGTAGAAAATAGTACGATACAAAACTATTTCCCAAAAACAGTATTGTATTATACAAACTTAGCTATTCCTTTAAAGTATTTATTTTATCAGTACATATTTGCAACATGAAGAGAAGGGAAAGTATCGAACCATACACATAAAATCAACTAAATTCGCCGAAATTACAGTGGGGCAACGCATCGCATGATTTGTTGATTGCTATTTAAAATACATTGAATGCGTTCTCACAGAAACAACCGTTAGATGAAAGGTTCGGCATTACGCCGAATGCTACATAATTTCGGCTGATCTGTCATGGGTTACTTCAAAATTGCTGCGAGCTTATTTAGTCGAAGTTTCAGCGCTCTACTTCTACAGGTGTATCGCTAGCCTTAAATCAATAAACACAAAATATATTAAAATACATAATAAACGAAATATAAAAAAGAAATAAACAAGATTATCGGCATTATTCGATACACTTTGTAAAAAACTTTGCACTCAAAGAAAATTTGGGACGTTCGTTAGAAAAGAAAAGTCGAGTAAAGTCGAGTTAGCAGTTGACAATTGGAACTATAGTGAGGGGTCTAAAGAAAAGAAAGTTGTTTATTTAGGGTGATACGTTAGGGGATTGCTAATGCGTTGGAGAAACTATGGCATCAAAATTTGAACTATTCCTTTAAAAGTTTGTAAAATAATGACATTGTTCAATCTTTACTATAGATTCTTTGCAATCTAGAATCTCGGGATCGCTGTGGAACCGGACTGTATTTAGTGAATTTTTCGAATATTCGAGCTGACCAGGTCACCTTTTCGCAATCAATTGTTATTTTGATATTCTTCTTGAGTTTTAATCAGTTGAAGTGCTTGGATACATTATAATCTCTCTTTTTTTTCATATCTCCCAATTATTTGGGGTCGGCACAATATGTCTTTTTTTCCATACTCCTCTATTCTGACACACGTTCTGTGTCACACCACAAATCATCATATCATCCTTCACACCATCAATCCGTCGCTTTTTTGGTCTACCTTTGCATTTATATCCATCAATCTTGCAGTTTAACATTCGTTTTGTCACGTGACTGTCCCCATAACACATCAGTCTTCTTCCTGTCAATTTTTCAATCACGGGTGCAAATTTCAAAGATCCCTCCTTATGTACTAATTTCTTACCTTATCTTATCCATTCTTGTAACACCACAAATCTGTCCCAACATTCTCATATCAGCTGAGTGGATACATTATAATATAAAAGTATAATTCATATTTTATTTTAGAAATGAGTATTGTTTGTAAATATTAAAGTATCAGAAGTTATCAAAAGTTTTAGTTGACTAATCAGTAAAGAATTTAGCCTAGTAAAACCAACTAGTGCCATGCTATATCAGGATTTATTATTTTCTAAAGAGACTCTTATTTACATACAATACAACAAGAATAGAATAATTCTTAAGGGAAAAGAATAAAATAGAACGGAATATAACAGAATAGATTGGAATGGTACGAAATGGAACGGTTTTTATATTGTTACAACTTAGCCAAAATTCCACGAAGCACGCCGACAAAAGTCAATGCAAATCTGCCGGCCATAAAGCACAGTTTATTACCTGCCCGCATTTGGAGTTCTTTTGTTTACTTTAGGTTTAAAATTTGTAATTAGAAAAGCCGCCTATTGTGTATTGTAATCCTTTATGATGGTCTTTAGCCAGGTGTAGTTCTTGGAAGATCCAGTCCACGCGATCGATTGTTGTATCGTATAGTTAGTATAAAACAATGCCCGAACGGAGGGGTCAAGGCAGTCAAGCGACGATTACGACACAAGCAAGAAATGTGTACATTCGAGGAGTTATATAGTGACGGACTTTGCGCGTGTTATTAAATCGTGCAGTTTGTACTGGTTGTATCCAGTTATATTTGTACCTGTTTTATACGTGTTTGTACAGTTCTCGAGTCCTGTAGCTCGTAACAATATTTTAAATCTTCCTACTGACTATTTATTATGTCAGGATGTTCTAGTTTTTGTTGTTGTTTTTACTTGCTTGCTTGACGTTTAAGACCGAAGCAAGTTCCACTGTGACCCACCACACAGGCTCTGCAGAGCCCTAGTGCAGGTATCAGAGTGAACTTTAGAAGCTCCTGTAAAAATTTTCTTGGTATATAAATAATCTTATATTCCCTATACTTGTTATGTTAAATAAAATTCATTTCATTTCTGTGTATATCTCTTTTTACTTTTATTTCTTACATTTAAATTATCTATCTATTTTATATAAAGGTTATATTTGGTATTGCTTATGTATAGTAATAGATTATATTGCAGTAGAATGGGGTATAGATATCTTATTGCCAATAGTAAGTAAAATAGCCCGTTTTTATTTTAGTTCACCGTGAAAAATTATGTAAGAAATGACGTTGTTATTTACTATAATTAGTTATGAAATAATTAAAATAACTAACATCATATTTAAACAATTAAAACGTGATAATATACAACACTCCTTAAACAAAAATACAAATAATAGCTATCGCTTAGCTTCTCGATATGTCTCAAGGTTATGGTGATTCATATATTCTCCATAACTGATAATAGAAAATGAAGTAATATGATGTAAGTATGGAGAATGTCTTTTGGGAGTTTAAGGTTTTTGTATTGAAACATAAATTGTTACATTTTTGTACTGTGACGTCATACTTGGTTTAAATGGAAGCCCAATATAGTGCTGACTGGACTTTGTGATGTAAGAAACATTATAAGCTTTTAAGTTCCGTCTATCTATCATCATAAATATTCAATATGGCATTATTATCAGATGTTCAAGTGCTGCATGTTCATAACCAAGCTAGAGTTATTATTTATTTAGATTTATGGCTTGACAGCTAGGCCTTTAAGCCAGATCTTAGATAACAATGTAGTTTCTTTATTTTATTAAGCCTATGTGTAGCACAGCTGAACAGATTGTCAGCTGGTGCCATTCAACGGCTAACTGACAGCTGATGGCTAATGGCTATGCCATCAACTTCAGAGTTTTCGGTTTTATTTGACAATCATTAGCTAGCTGGCAAGTTGGTGGCGACGGCTGACGGCTAATGGCTGGTTCTTACTATTTATTCATTCATTTGCTCTACCATCGGTTAAATTTTGACATTACTAGCATGAAGCTTATGTCAAATTTTAACCAATAGTAAGACAAATGAACGGTCAGTAAGATAGGATAAGAATGATAGGAAACCGCGGTAAGCCGTAAATTTATCAGTTTTCGGTTTTAACCGACAACCATTAGCCAGCTGTCGAGTTGATGCACAATTATTTAGCTGGTTTTTACAATAGCTCCCATCTCTAGTACCTACTGTGAGATACTATTATAAAGATGGCGTACAACAGAAGTACCTCGCTAGCTATTAATCTGATTTGTTAGATAGATAGACTACACTTTATTGTACACCAAAACATAGATAAACAGAAACAGAAAAATACAAGAGATAGTACAACGGGCGGTCTAATCGCTAAAAAGCGATCTCTTTCAGGAACCCTTGGCAAGGATTAATGGATTTTCAATACTGACGGTGGTACAGTTTATAAATAATGACAATTGACAAGTATACACAATACATATAAGTACAAAAAGAATATAAATATATATACATATGATAATACAAACATACGTACATATATATATAGATATATATGTATATATATATATACATATACATATATATTGTAACGAGTTACGGGACTCGAATTAAAATGCCGTTGGAATTATTATATTTTGAGTTTATTAGAACTATACAAAACGTATAACACAGGTTGAAATATAACCTAACACAACAAATCCAAACATAATGCCGAAGTTCGTAATTCAATAAAACGCGCAAAGTCCGTCACTATTAGATTCCCAATTGTAGTACACACGTCTCGCTTCGATCGTGGTTCTCCGTCGACTGCCTTCCTCCCTCCATCAGGCCATCGTTTTATCCTGCCCAAGTGCAATATTCTCGCCCGTCCACGTGGACCGAATTTCTTAGAATCAGCTTGTACTTTTAAAAACTGTAATACCCGGCTAATGATTACAATACAACAATAGGCTCTAGAAACGAATGACAATAAATAAGTAAACAAAAGAAGACGATCGTAAAAGATATGTATATATCCATATATATCCCATGAACTACTATAATTGTAAAATGGCTGTTAAAATGGTTAAAACTTAAAACATATGATGAAATAGAAATGTTGATTAATTTATCTCTAATACTCGATGCATATATTTAAAAATCAAACATACATACATACACTCACACAATGCGCAAATATATATATATATATATATATATATATATATATATATATATATATATATTTCCTTGTAATAGTTATATAAATCTCTAATGGCAGTTGTTTGTCATAATGTGAAGAGTGGAATCTTCTGATACAGAGGTATTTCATATTTACAAGAAGATTCCCACCACCAATGTATCTAAAGTTAAGGCAGAGACTTCAATAAAGAATTATTATTATTATTGTTATTAAAAGAATTACAATAGTTTCAATGTTATTAGTTCAAATGCCGACGGGTAATAAATGTGCTTCTACAAATCTGTACGGGGAATTTGTCTTTGTCGGCGCTTAGGTTGTAACAATATACTAAGTATATATATATATACATATATATATATGTGTGTGTGTGTGCACAATAGAGAAGTAATGCTTCTGAACCTGATTTTTAAAACACTGTAAGGATTTGACTTATCTTACAGCATTAGGTATCTCATTCCAAAGACGCATAGCCTGGACGGTAAAAGAGTTATTGTAAAAACAAGACATACGTACGGGTGTGTTTATTCTGTATTTAGTTGAGAGACGTAAATTGTGGGAGCAAGATACGTACAGAAATTCTAACCGTTCCTTGAGATAAGGAGGACTATTGGGTAGAAACAATATACTGTAGAGTAGAGTGAGAATATGAGTCTAGCTAAAAACAATGTTTAGCTAGACGTGTTCAAATTTGAAATTGAATAAGTTAAGCAGCACATTGGCATTCCTAATGTCCATAGGCGACGGCAATCACTTTCCATCACAGTTAGGCCGTCAGCCTCTAAAAACAATGTAAATGTAGCTGTTTTATTAAAGTCCTCAATACCTGGACACACCATAGAACACTACATAGGACACTTGAGAACATAGCGAATCTAAATTCAAAACACAAATACTGGCTCTGTGCAACGATCGTTATAAACGAAATCCGTTAATACGATAAGCAATTTATATAACAAGTATCTTTTTAATTTATTTACATATTTAAGTTTAAGAACTCACCCAATAAAATCTTAAAGGTCAACGCACACTTAATCGTTGATAAAAACAAATGACAGAGCATTAGCTACACTGCACTGGATCGTGATCTTTGAATAACATCACTTAAAATTATTCTGTCCTTTTCTAACAAAGGAATACTGCTATTTTTATCTCTTTCAAGCAGCACGCGTAAAATTTAGAGGAAATAAAAATAAAATGATGATAAAATTCTTTTAAGAAATCATAACGATAATTGGATCAATAAGTAATTATATCTTAAAAAGGTATAAAGTAAAAATTCTAATCTGCATTGGCAATATTTTATTTTATTTGAGTTTGTTAAGGATCACCAACAGTTTTGTATATTTGATCAGTTGCTGTAGTTATGACTAAGGTTTACAATGCGATGTAAAAACTAATTATAGGTCAACACATCTTGCAGTTTAATTAATTCACTGTTATTTAATTATACTCTAATAATAATAATAAAATAAAAATATCTAATAATAATAGGCTTTGTGGCGAAGCCTTGGGTGAGTAGCGACACTTCGTACCCGACTCCGGGGGGCCTAGGCAAGCCTTAGCCAGCCAGCACGAAGTGGAGATCACTTGAGCTAAGATTCAAGCTCCAGGGGTGGAAGCGATAAATGGCATAAAGTCGGAAGTAGCTTCGGTGAACCTGCAGCACACCTCTCTACACCCCTTAGCTACTCACACTACTTCTACGTCGAATTTAAGAATCAAATAAAATGTCTTTTTTTTATTGCCTGAAGCAGGCAAATAGTCGGACGGCCCACTTGATGGAAGGTGGTTACCGTCATCTATGGACGTTTGCAACACTAGAGGCGTTGCCAACGCGTTGCCGGCCTCTAAGAAATTTTATAACGCCCTTCTTAAACGACCCCATGTCATAGCGCAGAGGGAAAACCTCGGCGGGAATTTCTCTCCAGATCATTGATGTCGGGCTTAATACCGTTAATACCGTTAAAACTTAGTTTTAATCATGTGTACTAGTCGCGAGAACATGACCAAATACTAAGCTTCTCGAAAATCAGATCTCACTCCGCTAAAGACCGATCAATACAACTAACTTCGTTTTTGATAAGCATCATGTACTCTCTTTTCTTTCATCGTATCCCAATTAATAGGGGTAGGCACAAAATGTCTTTTCCTTCCACACTCCGCTATTCTGACATACATCTTCTATCACACCACAAATCATCATATCATCCTTCACACAATCCATCCATCTTTTTTTTTGGCCTACCTTTACATTTGTACCCAACCATCTTGTAGTTTAACATTCTTTTTGTCACGTGTCTTTCATCCCTCCTCATTATATGCCCATACCAACTTAATCTTCTTCCTCTCAATTTTTCAGTCACTGTTGCAACTTTCAAAGATAGGGTTCATGTACTCATTTTTCACCTTATCCATTCTTGTAATACCACACTAACAAATAAGCATCATCTACTGTAATTATTAAAATGCATCTTAAACTATGACCAATGAATTATCTAAGCCGAACCGTCTGTTTCATGCGTTTTTTCCTTGACGTTTTGTTTCTTTTCCCGTATTCTTGTTCTGAACACGCTCCGCTTGGCACGGGTATCACAATGGTCTTTCAAATAGAATAAAGTAAAAAAATACTCTTTTTTCATATACAAGGTTCTGCAGATAATAGGAAAAGAAGATATATTTATGAGGTGATAGAGCTACGCTGGTATGATCAGCTTGATTACCGCTCTTAAGGCCGGCTTGATTAGTGTGACACTACGCTATCACAGACTATCAATGTAAACGTAAACTTAGAGCTAATTGTGCTTCGTGAAGCATTGAAAAATATTAAAATGACAAAACTGCATTTACATAGCTGCTTACTACTGCCTTTTATACTATCTTCTATATAACGTTTATATTTTGTATAACATGTAAGGAATCTATGAAGATTTGTCGCAATATTCTTAGTATGTCATTATTGCGACGGTAACAATATTTTTTGTTTGTTACAACTCCATTCATTCTTTGAAAAGTAATTGTAATACAACTTCTATATGTGTTAAAAAAAAGAGAATGTGATAATATATAAATAATTATGAAGAAAAAATATTTTTTAGCTAGACGTGTTGCTGGGGAGTTTCTTGCCGCTTCTTCTCCTGTGAACAGTGGTAACACATTGCGAAGCGGTGTACATAGAATAGGAAATTGACTTACATGTATATGACCTTCAAAAAGTGTTCTCCAGAACTTATTTTGAATAAAAACTTTTGAACTTTGAATTCGTATGATGATTGAGAATTCAGATAGCCCGCTTCCTCCTTTCCATATCTTATCTTCCCTATCCCATTCCTCCCTGGAGACTGCAGGGCTTTGGCTTCGCCCGTAGTATTGCAAACGTCTATAAAAGACGGTAACCGTTTTCCTTTAGCTGGGCTATCTGCCTGTTGGCAACACCTACAAATTTAACTTTGTCACACAAAATCTTTCCTTCTAACATGTAATGGTGCAAATTTAATAAATTAATTAAATATCCCTCGTGTTGCAATTTCTACTCTTTCCTGTCCTGTCCTGTCCTTCGAGCCGGATTAATTTGCTCGTCGAAAATCGCAAGAGCGTTGAGTTAATCACTACCTGCTTACCAGCTTTGCAATAAAATTAATCACCTTATTTTAATAATCTCAAAAATATCTCCGGAAAGCGTATCTATAGATAAAATAGTATGTAATTTATGGACCAGTGTTTTTTTTTCTTTTGACCGACATTGCGCCTTAAGTCAAATGGAAATGCAGTTTAACACGGAGCACACTTACCTAGAAGATACTTCTTCAAGCAAGATTTGAAGACACTTTAATTGTATGTTTCAGGAAAAACAGACGACGGTAAAGAGTTCCACTCTTCAGCGGTACGTATGATAAAAATGGAAACTTCGTCCGCTTTATTGCCATTTCCACTACATACCGGTGGAGAGAGTTCGTTCGTCTTCTTGACCGGTGCTATATACGTGAGGGAGAAATCAATTCGTGCATCCGCAGCACACTCGCCGAAGTGTATTCTATAGAATACCATCAAACTAGCGACTCTGCGTCGTTGATCTAGTCTGTGAAGCACCCATCCACTTCACATAAAAAGTAACTTTAGTGAATATATACGACAATCGAGGAACCCAAATAATAAAAAAGTGTGAAAAACACTGTATTTGATCCGGATGCACAAGGTCTTTGCACTGTGGGCGGACGTGCTAACAAAATGTCATAACGCCTACACGCTTCTCTTTGTGGGAAGAATTTTATAGCAAAAAATTGAGTAATGATACTTTGCGAACTATTCATTATCGTCTATTTGTGACTTATAAAGAATTCATAAGCTTTTTTATAGCCTAAATACAATTGACGTGTTGGAGCTAGGGTCCCCAACTGTACTATATATTATAGAAAAATAATATAGTACTATATATTCTTGACTAATGTAATTGTCACGCTTTTGTTCAGATCTTAGGATTATTTATTACTGGTTATATAGACACAGTCAGATTTAATCGGACCGGAGCGTAATTGAACCGTGAACGGTATCGTAGTGTACATCGAGCCTTATCCTGATAACTTCTGCAGCAAGTGTGTAGGCGCCCTTAGCAAATGAAAAAAATGCTGTTCCAACAGTAACGTTGAAAAATGACCTAAAAGTGAACATTCCCTAAATACAAAGTTGTCCCACAGAAGCTCTAAAACAAAAATATAGAAATAGGCCAAAAGTCCATACAAAAATAAATTGTCAGTAAGGACTTAGCGGGCGGATGAGCGGACGTAATTAGTCGCGGACCGGGCCGGGAATAAACTTTTAGTGTCATTTTAGGGATCCGTGAGACAATACAAAAAAAATTGTAAAACAAAACTATTCTTAAATAACTTTAAGTATTTATGTATCTAGTGCCTTTTTTTGCACCACCTACATCGCCGGATTTACTAACTTTATTTAATTTAGGTTGCCTGGAAGAGGTCCCTTTCAGGGGTACGATAAGTTTGTTTTTGTAATTATATATTTTGGTCTGCAATGAAGTGTTATTTCTCTCTCTCTCTCTCTCTCTATCAATCAATCAATAACTCATTATTATACACCAATACAAAAATGAACTTGAGACTAAAACTATATCTAATCATGCACTGCATGCATTATGCAAAATGAGAGAAGAATAACGTGGTACAACCCAATTATTAATTACTTACGAGTATTTGCCCGCGACTTCGTCCATATTGGATAGATAACAATAATTACAGTTACCAAGATTACACGGCCAATTTTCATGCTACTTTTAGCCGTGTGATCGACTCTCAGAAAAATCCTAGATTCCCAGGATATAACGTACCACAGCGTTTGTGAAAGGAACTTAATGTATTATTCTAGTGAAGTGGTATCGGAATCAGCTAACCTTTAAGCACCCTAACAACTATAAACCGCTCCTGGAAAAATTCCCACTGAATTATGGAAATAAAAAGTATCACAGATTTATTTCAGAAAATTTGCATCGATCTTCCAATCAATCAGATCTTTTTTATCACTGGCAACTCTATACCATTCCCGGGAAAATTCCCCTAGGATTTCTGGAATTAAAAGTTGTGACGATTTTAATTCCAAGAATTTGCTATCGGTTAGCAAAAACTGTATCAAAATCAACCTGATAGTTTTTACGGGAATCCCAAACAAACAGAAAAATAGAGAAAAAAAAATTATTGTGTTCTTCATTATTCATATAGGTAGTCTATTCAAATTGTTTTTTTTTTTTGGAGCTTCAATGTGGAGACGCGGCAGTTTTAGAATTTTATTATATAAATAACCCTTCATTTACACCATACCGCCTTGCACGGTAGCAAGCGAGATTGTGTCCAAGGAAGTTAGCAATGCGAGTATATAATGTTTAAATAGCACGTCTATATACTCTCGCTGCCCATTTCAGTCGCCATTTTTCTGGTTCCTTAAGTAGAAATGTGCATAATGTAAACAATGTATAAAACTATACAGAACCTTCAAACCTTGTTACCGTTTACATTAACCAGGGCTTATTTTTTAATACCTACAATACCGTTCTGTAGTTGCCCCCAAAGGGACGAGCGTGATATCCTTCGGACGTGTCCCGAATGGAATTTTAACTTGTTTAAATTATAGTTATTGCTGTAATAAAGTGTGTGAAAGTTGTTTTCCTTATTTTCTTACTAGAGTTTGCTCAGCGGCTACGTCGTGTGTCAAACCTACGCAGTGACTTTATTTTACTTACACAAAAACTTACTTCAGTTTTTTATATATAATAATAACTAACTTCTGCCCGCGACTACATCCGCGTGGAATAATTAAAAAAAAAGTAAGTTAAAAAAACCTCCCGACTTTGAAACATTCTTCAATGGTGCTCCGCTCCTACTGGTCTTAGCGTGATGATATATAGCCTATAGCCTTCCTCGATAAATGGGCTATCTAACATTGAAAGATTTTTCAAATCAGACCAGTAATTCCTGCGATTAGTGCGTTCTAGCAAACAAACTCTTCAGCTTTATATATTAGTATAAGATAACAAAGAAACTAAATCCATGTAGTCTAGACAACTAACTACCCAGCAAAATATAGAGGTGGGTCGTACCCAACCTGATTTGAAGTAATACAACGAATGACATGTTGTTTATAACAACGTAAGTATTTGTTAGTGAATTGGAAAATCTCGATTGCAGCGCCATCTATTTAACTAATCCATCTGTCTGGAAACGACATTATTTTTTGCGATAAGAAGTATCCTAAGTCTTGATTCGGGATATAAGCCCGCTCTGTGTCAAGTTTCATTCACATGCGTTCAGTAGTTTTCAAAAAGTATGCGATCGCAGCGCCATCTTTTTCGATGTTTTCGTATATCCAATATCCAGGAAAAAGATCCAGTACTGTAGTGATTTATATTTAGATCTTTGCAAAAAGTTTCACCTCTTGCCACTTAAAGACCGACGAGATATTGCTGACTTTTTACTTCGTCTAAAAATTGTCTCCTACGATATTGATTGTCCAAATCTTCTAAGTAAGGTCCACTTTGATATTACAGCAAAGTCTATACGATTTAATCAACACATAAATGTACCTTTAAGTTTTACGAATTACAGACAAAACTCATTTCTCAATTCTAAACACGGTGACATCGACCCATTTGCAATCTGTATTTCAGGATCCAAGCGGTGTCTAAGCCTTAAATTTTTCAACAGTGACTAACCATCTCGGTGACTTTTTTACGTCTGCATGTTACTTTTAATCAATAGCTTATTCGTGAAAACCTGTCATTGGCTTTTTTTTGTTAATTATAGTTATCTAATCAAATATATTTACCTGTAGGTTTTCCATAAATAAATAAATATCCCGCGGAACGACATCATTTATCGGGATAAAAGTATCCTAAGTTACGCCCCGGGATATAAGCTAACTCTATGTCGAGTTTCATTTAAATCTGTTCAGTAGTTTTCATGTGATGCTCTAACAGACAGAAAAAAAAGACAGACAAACTAAAATTTTAAATATTGCATTTTCGGAATCTTCTAGTATGGATTATTCTCCTTGGTTTTTTTCATATTTTTAAACGCAATGTACAAACTCGAACCATTTAAAGATTTATTATAGTATAGATTAAGAAAAATGTACACTTCAAGAAAAACTTGCTGCTTTATTATCGACTTTTCTAAGACTTCTTCAATATTATTCATCTTTAGCCAGTCGTAATCCACTGCTGTAGGTAAACCTTTCAAGCTTGCTTCACATAATATGTATCTTGGTCGCTACTATCCTCAAGTCCTTTATTGTTCAAGTGTAAAAACGTTCCTACTCCATCTAATCTATCTCCTTTGAGCAGTCTGCCAGCTACTTAAGGGGGTATATGTGTGAGATATACCACGTTGGGGCACTTGCACTGGCAACTTTATGGAGTGTTATTGCCACCCGAGTCGGGGATACTAAAACCCCTCGCTGTTCCGTTCTTCGCCTATATGCCATGGCCACGAGTATAGCCATTCCACTAGGCTCTGGCAGGCGGTAATTCATCAGCCTCATCTTTTGCCAGGGAAATCTGTTGGAGTGGTTCTGATACCAGCACTATCTTGCCTGCGCCGTTACCGTAAATCGAAACATCAAAATATCATGCAACAGCGCTCTTTGACCATTTATGTCAAGCTTTTCCCCTGTAACTGTATTTTGTTTAGAAAAGTTGATATTGAACTAAATAAAGAAATCTTAAATAATCGCCATAATTTATTGTTCAAAATAATTATCACGATCCAAAAGAAACCAAACCTCCGGCATCTTCATTCTCTCTTTGCGTGAGGACCGACGAGCGCTCGCAGAAATCCGGCGCATTCCAAACCTGGGGCTACATAGTGTCTCCAGATATTTCGCCCTGTAAATTGCTATGCATTTCATCAGCTGAGCGGCTATTTCTTCTGTCTCTAAACTAGCTTTATGAAAGAAAGAAAGAAAATGTTTATTTTTAAACATGCGATACATTAACAATAATTTATAATAATAACAATAACCCTGAAAACTATGTGCCGCAATTCGCGAGATGAGGTTGGCACTCAGTTCTTGCTGTGCCGAAACATAGTCCGACACAGCACTGATTTTCAGTGCCCACCTCCTAATTACAAAGTCATGCGACCCACGGTAAAAACAAATTAAATAAAATTAAATTATAAACAACATATACAAAAAAAAACTTAAAGTACCTAAAAATTAAAGTAAACCAAATAGTGCACTTATATATATATATATCATATTTCTAGATCTATGCATGTAATAAACATTATTTTGTAAGTAATCAGTTTTTATTATATGTGGGGTCTTCTTATTGCAACTTAGCAGGTTTCTCTTATAATGAAATCTGAAAGAATGTATTGTTTTCAGGTCTCTTATGGGTGGAGGAATATCATTCCAGCATTTAGTAGCAGTATATTTGAAACATATTCTAAATGCGCTATTTTGCAGTTATGCGTTTTATGCTTAGCTGTTACTAAGGGCCTAATAACGAAGCGAATGGTACATTCCTGTGATCTATTTTGTCTCCGTCCTATTTTACTAAATAGGTAAATAGGTTTCTGAGAAGATATCACTCTAAATAATAGACATGCTAAGTGTAATTTTCTCCGAGCTGCCATTTTTTGAATATTGTGATTATTTAGGAATGGTGTTGTGTGGCTTCTCCGAGGAATCTGAAAGCAATACTGAGCACATGCATTTTATATGCGTTGTATAAGACTTTCAGTTCTCGTAAGTAGACATGGCCCATACATTTTTTTAAAGGCGGCTGTCGACAACACTTGTGTTAACAAGATATCTATTAAAATTACAATGACTAGTGCCTGCATTAATTTATTATTGATCTCAGATGGGGCCGTCTAGACTTTAAAATCGCTTTAGAGCAATGCAAATTGGATCGGGGCAGCATCAATTTGGGTGGCCTGCATTCAGATTGTCCCAATATAGAAATACTATGATGATGGAGGTGGTTCATTGGTTTGTGTGATTTATACACCAACTATATGGTAGAGACTGGTATGGTAGAGAAAGATTTCAGTCCAGCCGGAGTTTCGGAGCTTATTCTTGCTAGTTGGTCCGATGTTGTATTACTCTCGATACAATAGCTTTTTATAATCTATAAACTCGTGATGACTGTAAAAAAATCATCATAAACCAAATTTCATCATTGCGAATTTCAGAATTTCGCTGCGTATAGGGCCGACGCTATTGATCTCTCACTCCCACGACTTATCAATAATATATCTATCTTTATCACACACATATAAAGCCCCAATTAGGGGTGAACCATACAAACGATCGCCGGCTCGCAACAAAGGGAATTATTAAAGGATGTTTTGATTTAGTTTAAATGGAAGCGATTGTCTACAATTGGGGGCGAAGTGCCAAATCAATTGTGATACTTGTTATAAACTTCTTTTTTCTATAAAATAAAACAATAATCACATTGTTTTTCAATAATTGGTTAATACACAACACAAGTCTTTTGCTTGCTGACATAGAGGCAGAGACCAATATATTGTTACATACAGCTATGTTGTAGGTTCTGTTTATACTTTTTTAAACTAGAGATAGTCGCGTCCTCATAGATTTAATTCGAGTATACCTAATTGAAAAGTAATTAAAATTATTTTTATTATATTTTAAAAGTTAGATGATAAAATATTATTTTAACGCCTGTTCTTTAATGTGTAAAATTTTGGAATTTATTGTAAGATGTGTCCGTTTCTTAGGAGAAACGGACACATCTTACAATAAATTCTCTGAGTATGCGTTCAATAGGTTGAACGCATACTCAGAGAATTTCATGATTATTTATCAATTTTGTTTACTGTCGATTTTCTTTTACCTTTTTGTAATAATTTGGGGTCGGCGACAATATATACTTTCTTCCATACTCCTCTATTTTAGCATAGTTACTTAGTCCGTCAGACCACATATCATCATATCATTCTTCACACAATCTATCTCTTTTTTGGTATAGCTTGATTTACATTTATATAGTAGGATATACCCGCGACTTCGTCCATGCTTGACTTGAAATTCCCGTGGTATTCCCGGGACACAAAATACCGCAGTATTAGGAAAATAATGTAAGCTATCATTTTAGTGAAAACTGTTTCGAAATAAGCTAATTCTTACGCACCCAAACAACTACAAACCGCTCCCAGGAAAATTCCCGTGGAATTACATTAAATTTGCTATCAATCAGTAAAAAATCACATTAGAATTCGATTTTTTTTCTGTTCATTTTAAGTAATTCCCAGCAAACTTTTCGCGGGACTTTCAGGATAAAAAGTAGTGTAGAGTTTAAGAATTAGCTGTCGATCAGCGAAAACTACATCGAAATCGGCCCAGTAGTTTTTACGTGAATCCCGAACAAACAAACAAGAAATAAAAAAATACATCGTGTTCTTAATCATGTTTATAGTGTATTCCAGTTGTTTTTTTTATTAGCTGCAATGTACAGACACGGCATATTTAGCATTTCATAATATTTGAATGATAACATATCTAGAAGCGCTTTAACTCCATATTATAAACGAGGGCGTGGTACAAACCCTTTTGTAGTTACGTTATAACATTACCAATTTATTAATTGTCCGCTATTAGGATCGCCGTTATAATTGGTGCGTATTTCGGTCGAATTTTGGTTTCGATACGCTCCTGGGAATTGACTAGTGTTATGTTTTAATTTGTAATGGTATTTTGATTTAGACAGTTTGAGTATTGTCGAACTTCCTTATAATATCTTCTGAATTGGTATCAGAACTAAATTAAATACATTTTTAAAAGAGCACCAGCGTTCACAACACGACCTAAAATATGATACAAGTGGTATTTAATTTAATTGTAATGTCGATTCTTTTATTTCATTTTTGAAATACTCGTATGTATAACTGATGAGATTTTAAGGTTTTAAAGCAATTAAACTCAATATTTAACGGAGCACTGTATTCATAGGTTTTGAGAATTGACAGCAGAGTGAACGATCGATAGTGATATGACAACATGCAACTATATGATTAAAAGCTATTGCTGCGACAGCTCTTTAAATTTAACTATTTTTACAATAATAGCAGATATAGTGATGTTAATTAAAATTGCACAGTCTAAAATAGACTCGCCTTATTTATTATCTAAAATATGTTTAAAAGTGCCATCAAGACTATTCCGGAATCCAATACAATTGTTTGTTCCTCGGGTATCTAGTAATTATAGGGCAAATTCTTATTTTAATCGTGTGTCAATTAACTATAATCTTTTAGCTGTTATACATGACATAGATTTATTTATTAGTAATTCACAAAATCTTAAGACGGTCCTGGTAAAGCATTGGTCTGAATATTAACAAGTTGCATTCAATAGGTCAGTTTTAAAATAATTTATTTTCTTTTCAATTTCCTCTTTTTAGTTTAGTTAATAGAATGTAAAGTATTTACTAGCAAGCATTATAGCTATCTATATGTGGAAACAATTAAATGGTTATAGATATTTAGTAGTATATACTTAGTTCTAAGCTGTTTGTTTTCCGAATAAAATAACACTAATATATTTATTCATAATTATTATTTTCTAATAATATATATATATATTATTTAAGATTCTACCTTCATGCTTTGCAATGATGTAATGTCTGCCGTGATAGTACCTTAAGGGCTCAGCGGAAGATCAGCACTGGTTTTAAAAAACCAGCATTATGCTGAGACTGATGCCCCTTTCAGGACAAGATTATATTATGTTAGTTTAAATTTGTTAACAATTATACCTACACTATCAAATGTAATTTGGCCTGAATAAAATGATTTTCTCTCGTTCTTTCTCTTTTTACAATTAGAGGATATTTTGTTCGTGGTGGCTCTACCACTCTTCAATGCTAGCATCTGTATGTAGTACTCAAGTGTAGTAATCAATCTATTAATCAGTCTTTATTTGCAAAAACATAGGTACATGAATAGGTATTGCATAATACAAAGTTTCCAGTATGTACTGTCATTACATGATGTGCAAATACTTACATTAACTAAATGTCTTGATGCTATAACCCTACACCAATGTTTCCAAACTAATTTCAGTAAGTATACATGTCAAATAAATAAAAAAAAATGGTAAAAATTATTAAAAACATGTTAAAGTATTAAATTTGAATATTTAAATGTCATTTTCTTATTTTTAACCGACTTCCAAAAGGAGCTTGTTTTTTTGTATGTACACCGACTACGCTGAGATTTATGATCCGATTTACGTGATTCTTCTTTAGTTTGATGCGGCATAGTTTCCATTTGGTCTCCTAATAATTTAACATAGTTTTATGAAAAAAAAATCCTTCCCGTTTCTTGAGACCTATATTTTTAAGGCGCGTGGCACTTTTCGTAGGCCTACCCATAGCTAGACAATAAAAAGTAACAAATAAAAAAACTTCGTTTAAAAAAACCGACTTCAAAAACGAAAAAGTATAACTTTTTTCTAAAGCTATTTTTCATTATTATATCTTATTTTTAATATATATTATCTAAACCATTTTGAAGTCGGTGCGAAGTAAAACATAAAAATTACTGTTTTGAAAATTACTGAGCACCGACTTTCAAGATGTATTAGATAATATATATTAAAAATAAGATATTATAATTAAAAATAGCTTTAGAAATAAGTTATTTTATACTTTTTAGTTTTTGAAGTCGGTTTTTTTAAACGAAGTTTTTTTATATTGTATTGTTACAACTTGAAGTTCCGACGAAAACAAAATCCACCTGCATATCTATAAAAACACATTTTATTACCTGTCGGCATTTGAACTAATTGTAATCATTTTATGATTGTCCTCTTTTGATCACTTATTTATTGGTTATTGTGGAGAACAGCCTATTGTACTCGTTTATAGCCGCTTGCAGACATAATTAGCCAGGTGTGCGGATTACGATTTCTAGGAAATTACATCGACGCTTGCCGGGCGGACATATTGCATTTTTGTAGTATAAAGCAATGGCCCGATTGAAGGAGCAAGTCAGTCGAGCGAGAACCACGAGCGAAGCAAGACGTGTACTACAATCGGGAATCTAATAAGTGACAGACTTGTTGTGTTCGGTTATATTTGTACCTGTTCTATACGTGTTGTATAGTTCTAATAAATTCTATAGCAATTCTCACGGCATTTTAATTCGAGTCTCGCGACTCGTAACAATAGTAGCTGGGCCTAACAAAATAAAAATTCAATATTTCCGCTATTTCTATTTTGCGACGGAATCCCAAAACAAATGCAAATTTTAAATTTTGAATATGAAATTATCATCTAGAAAAGCATAATCTCCTTTGCTTATACATTTCGATTTTAATATAATATAAGCTTGTAGCACAGTGCCTATAATCTTGCCACATTACGGATTGTGTGTTTCCATATGAATGGAGACGCCATTTATTCTGTATGACAATGAGCCCCATTATTTCAGGTGCTCCCTCATGTATGAATGCGTTCGAGTATTTTGAGCATGCTATAATATTGTTACGAATTTGTAGGATATAAATACGAAAATGCTGATGGAATTATCACAAAGTTTATTAGAAGTACACACACGTAATTCACAGTTCTTACAAGTATAGCCGAATACAACAAAACCAAAACGTAGGGCAGAAATAGTTATCACATAAATCGCGCAAAGTTCGTCGTTATAAGATAATCGCTCTGAAAGTGCACTAGGTAATGTCTCGTTCGCAGTCAGAACACGATTGGCGCATTTGCCAACTGACCAACCTTCATCTATTTGAAATTAGACCTGGCCTCCTAGCAACATGCCACTCACTGGTTCTTGAAATCGTTAAATAGTCAGCTTAATGGCTTCCAAGAATTCGCATAAAATACCAACAGAGGAAAGAAGGTTTTATGACGTCCTACAGCGGCTTGAACAAAGAGATTAGCGCGAACAATAGATAGAGTAATGTTAAAATATAAAAAAAAGTATAAATTGCATTTAACACTGTCAAAACGTAGTTTAACCAACAATTTTTGATGGATATATATAAAATTTTGAGCAACGTGTGGGTTTTTCTTATCAAAATTTAGTATTTGGCGTTCGGTCGAATATCGAATAGCTAAAAAAGTGACCGAATAGGCCGAATATTCGTGACATCCCTAGTTAGTAATAATATTTGATATGAATATCAGAGAAGCAAAGTCTATACAATATAATGGGGCTAAATGTATAAGCATATATATATATATATATATATATATATATATATATATATATATATATATATATATATATATATATATATATATATATATATATATACCTACTACTTATAGTATGTAAAACATCTGATTCTTCGACACAATATTTTCATCCCTACAGCTTAGGGAAAACCAAACCCTTATTAGGTTTTCAATCCCTTAAAAATGGGGTGGAAAAGGCCTTGAGGGGTCGGTATTTGTTTGGGAATAACTAAATATCACAGGGAATTTTTGGCAAATATTATTACGAGATACAATATGAAAGTTCCAGCTAAAAGACGGTAGGATCTAATGACTACTAATATGAAACTTTAAACCAAATTTATATTATAGGTTTAACTACGTCCATACAGTCTACACAACTGTCCATCAAAACCTATAGTCTAGTCGAAGCCAACCTGATTTGAAGTAATAAAATGAATCACGTGTAATTTATGACTACGTAGGTATTTGTTAGTGATTTGAAAAATCGCGATTGTAGTGCCATCTATTTTGCTACTCCGTCTATTCCAAGTAAACGACGTCTCTTATCGGGGCAAAATGTATCCTAAGTGTTGATTCGGGTTATAAGCCAGCCTTATGTCGACTTTCATTCATATAGGTTCAGTAGTTTCCAAAAAATATGTCCCACGGAAAAGCCGTCATTTATCGGGATAAAATGTATTCTAAGTTACGCCCCGTGATATAAGTTACCTCTGTCTCGAGTTTCATTTAAATCCGTTCAGTAGTTTTTACGTGATGCTCTAACAGACAGACAGACAAAAATTTTAAAACGTGTATTTTCGAAATTACCTGGTCTGAAACATCCCCCCGATTTCTTCACGTTTTTAAACGCAATGTACAAATTCGAACTATTTACAGATTTATTATAGTACAGATTTGATGCACTTTGAGTGGAAGCATAGATTAAAAACATTAATAGACTACGTATTAATTAAGACAATGTTAAACACTCTACAGGTTTATTAAGCATACATATCCCTTTTATATTCAAAGTAAACATCTTCGATCTTCCCTCAGGCGAAAGCCCGAGTCCCGAAAATACCATAATGGGCCTCCATTACGTTTCTAAACGGAACATGTCTCGGTCCGTATTCAAAGCCAAATGTTACTTTGAAAATGTACAAATTGAATTTTTAATATTCTCGTAACTTCCAGAATGATCTTTGATATTCATTTTAGGGTTCAATTACGACGCACCTTTAAGAACAAATGGTTACTGAGGCCTTATTGTCAAAAGCTTTTCGTCGTACGACGTCGCTCCTTTAAGAACAAAACGTTACTGAGGCCTGATTCTCAAACGCCTTTCGTCGTTCGTTTTCGTTCGATCAGCCCGAAATAGTTAATGAAATTTTAGATACTACGTCGTGCTCTCTGACTCTCTGTGTATAGATTTAAACTAGTAATTAACTTTGTAAAAACGATTATAAATAAGTTTAAATACATTCCAAGAAAATGTCGAGTTTTTATTCAAAGAAACAAATGCCACCAACAATTTATTTAAAACTACAGTATTATTATTATAGTCAGTTCTAAAACCTAAACGAACGACAAAAGACTTTGAAAGAACAAAAATATTATTTTTTACTAGTATTCGTCCAAGTTGAGCAGGTAACAAAGTTTAAAGTTATTTTGCCAATATTTAAAATCGAAGGATATTTCCAGCATTTCAATGGATTTTTTAGTATAAAAAAACAAGAATCCGGAAGATTCCCGTAAAAACCCGAGATAAGTTATGTTATAAAAGGGATAAATAACAACTGTTCTACTAAAGATGTCTAATAAATAAAGAAACTACACATCAAGCAAGTCCTAAAATCTCGTGGTTTCGAAGTCAGGAAATTCCGGAAAATATAAATAAATATTTTATGTTTATGGACGGCCATACAAGAATAAAAAATAATAAAGTCCCGGATTAGTCATATATACAAATTGTTATGTACCACCAAGCTAAGCCGTAATAACACGGACAATTTTCATGCCATTTTTAGCAATGTGATCAATTCTCAGAATAAAAACCGGCATTCCAAAGATTAGATGTATTTAAAAAAGCATTTAAATAAGAACGTAAGATATAGTTCTAATAAAATTCGTATGAATCAACCAATTTTTATACACCTTAACCACTTTAAACCACTGCCGGGAAAATTCTCCATCAAGTGGGTCTTCTACGTGTTTCCTAGCTTCGTACCTATTAAAAAAATAGTAAGTTGAGTTAGAAGACTTAGATAATTATAACGTTTTCTCAAGTTTTTACGAGTATGACACATAATTAAAACTAATTAACAGTTTTAAGCGCGACATTTTATTTGATTTTTATTTCGACGTTTCGACCACTTTTCAGCAGCCATTAAAAGTAGTCAGACTTCGTAGTCGTAGTTCGACTTTCGTAAAATGTAATGAACAATAAAAAATATTATCTATAAAGAAATCTTTTCAGTTCTTCATTATATTACATAGAAAACGTACCCAGTGACCAAATTCGGTATTTTACCATTTCCCAATAGTGGGCACGCAATATGAGTGTAGCTAAAAATTACACGACATGAACTGTCAACTTAGATTGAGATCCCACTCACCCCAGACTTACGTGATTTTAGGAAATTAGAAATTTTCAGTATCCGTAGTTTAACATAAGCTTAGAAAGGAATGGATTCTCGCTAAGCTGAAAGCGGGGCCATTTTTCAGGTAGCAGGTATCAAAGGTGGAAAATAACCATGCTAACTTACATCAAAGTAGCAAGGCTAGTTTTTACATAAGTCATATATGATATTGTTATAAACGAAGATATACAATTGCCAGACACTTCCTGTGGGTCATAACTTTTGACAGACACTTTAAAAAAATGGGAACTTACGTCATTTTAGGAAGGCTAAATTTTATATATATTATCAAGTATAATATTTTAAAATATTTTCCAATGAGCCAGACAAATCTAACGGGCCAAACATCTTCCCATGGTTATTTTCCACCTTTGTTTGATAGCTACTACCTGAAAAACGGCCCCGCTTTCAGCTGAGCGAGTATCCATTCCTTTCTAAGTTTATATTAAACAACCGATCCTAAAAATTTCATCTTTCCTAAAATCACGTAAGTCTGGGGTGACTGGGATCTCTATCAAACTTGGTACATTCAATGTCCATTGTTATCACGGAACCCATACAAAGTCCATTCGACTCGAGCTTTATTTCTTTTTATTTCATACTTTTATATAATTCCAATTTTCTTGTAGGATGAAACGACGTAAAGGTAATACGCCGACTTTGTTATTTTGTATTTGATTTTTTTTTTAAATTACACTGCTCACTGTTTCTAACGGTATGCGATCCTATTACATAATACTTTTTTTTGTAATTGCATATTATTTTTTTAAAGAAATACATTATGAATTTAAAAAAATATATTTAAATACTATTTGTATTATTTTAACTCCCCTAGTTTACTGGAACGTACAAGTCCCAGGTTTGATTACTAATAGATTTCGTAAATAAATATTTTGTCATTTACTCTGGTCTGGGTGTCTGGGATCGAGTTAAGAGTAGTACGTTATATATTACCCAAAAGTAAAAGTAATTCGACTAAAATGTTAAATAGTATAAGTCTATAAACGTCCCCGTACTGGGCTCGGATCTTCCCATTTTAAGGGAATAGACGACACCCTCCGGCTTTATTTTTGTGAATTCTGAATGTACTAGAAACACAACTGTAGATAACACTGAAATATTTATTTTTTAATTCTTATCAAAAAGCTATTTTTTTCCTATCACTGACAGAGGAATTATGGACTGTCCATATCTATTCTCTGTTCCCCTATTTTACCTTCCTAGAAAATGTTTTTGAGATACGGGTAACCTATTAGATAATATTTGACCCTGGCAAAATACAAAAATCACATTTAAAAAAGAAGAGAAATATATCAAAAGTGTTCATCATACATCATATAAACAGGAATTCATCACAAGATTACCTTTTCGTCTAACTCTCCAAATATATAAGTACATACATTATAATACGACAGGAGATAAGGTTATTTTAATATTCGCTTGTGGTACTCTAATCAAAGGAGTATAATATTAATACATCGAAGACCAAAGATCCAAAAATGAAACGGTGAGATAAACCTCAAAACAATAATCAAAGGCCCTTGAAAGCGTGATAAAATAGAACCTAAGCGCCGTCTCTTTTAATCATATAAAGTAATACAACATACGTGAATGTGAGTGACAAAAAAACATCTTATATTTCTATTGTTACGGAGCAATCACAAGCATAAATTAGAATATGTTGGTTAAAAAAGTTTGTCTTAATAATGTTATTAAATTTGAAATACCTACTGTCTCAAATCTTTATTTGTAAAGTGAGACCTTAAAACTAGTCAACAAGGTTGATCCTTGTAAATAATAAACGTACGACTAAATAGGTACCCTTTCTTAAACTCTTTCTACGACACAAGTGAAAATTGTTTGAAAATATGTATTTTGTATCTAATATAGACATAGATATAGACAACACTTTATTGTTCACCAAATCAAAAATTACAAAAAATGCACAAGACGATAGTTACTTGGTAAATCAAAAGGCGGCCTTATCGCTAAAAGCGATCTCTTCCAGACAACCTGACTCAAAGGAAATTCTTAAATGATCTATAATTATTATGCAACACAGAAAAATGAAAATAACAAATAAAAAAAGATCATTGCGTAAGACTTACATAATGATTCCTAAGTGAATTTTTGAATATGGCAAAAGATTTAGCTTTTCTGACGTGAGTGGGCCAAGAGTTCCAAAGTAATATAGCCTGCATGGCGAAGGAGTTAGAAACAAATGTTGAAGAGTGTGCAGGTGCCATTAATAGGAGATCATTAGTGGAGCGCAAATTGAGTGTATGTGACTATGAAGGAAGTTGAAACATTCCTTAAAATAAGGAGGGGTATAAGGTACAAACAGTATACGATATGTAAGTTCTCATCTTGTCAACAGTAAGTTGAGAAGATGGGCATTTCGACGAAATGAGATAGGCAACCACTCGAACTTTTTGCGAAATTCAGAAACGTGGTCATATTTTTTTAAACCGAATATGAACCTTATGCAAACATTTTGAAGACGCTCGAGCTTAATAAGTTGCTCTTGAGTGAAATTAAGATAGCAAGCATCAGCATAGTCGAGGATGGGTAGTAGAATTGATTAAGCAAGCGAAAACCTACTGGCAGTCGGAAGGACATTTTTCAGTCTCCTAAGCGATGCATAGGATGCAAAAATCTTGCGGCTTAATTCAGTAATGTGAGGTCGCCAACACAATTCCTTGTTCATTATTATGCCAAGATTCTTGACTTGATCACTGATAGGAATAGGCGTATACTGATAGGAATAGGCGTATATATAGGCTAATATAATATAACGTAAGTTGGGTATCGTTTATAAACAAAACACAAAGAGATGGCATGATGATTTGTGTGTGGTGTGACAGGGGATGTATGCCAGAATAGATGAGTATGGAAGGAAAGGACATAATGTGCCCGCCCACCCCAAATGATTGCAAAGAGAGAGAGAATTAAAACAAAATTGCGTAAATTCGAACTTGTCATTTTATGATAATTGTGACTCATGCAATAGCAACTTAAGATGTATTGTTGTTTCACTCACTCTACTGTCAACTGCATTTCTTTATATGAATGAAAGAGCTTTTACTCAGTTGGTATTTACAGACGGTTTCTATATCTTTAATTTAACTCGTAAAGAAAGAGTGACTCTTACTAAATTAACGTTTTATTCCTCTAAGGAAAATCAGATGATTATTATATTTCGACATAATCCTATTACCGAGGGGTGGCGATTGGGGTGTCTTGCTACCCTTATATCTGTCTACCTACAAATGATTTCGTTTAGCTAACTTAATAATGTTCAGATTGTGATTTCTTGATTTTCATTTACACTATATTTCTTTTGTTTGCTTTATAGGTCTCCGAAATTAATGTTGGTTAACGTTTTGACAGTATGCACACTATGAAGGATTCCATGAAAGTAACAAAGATCCCATGCTTTTGGGTACAGAAATATAATGAATATAAATTAATTGAAAATATCAAAAGCTACTCAATGGATATTGTTGAGAGCAATTTTCGATTGAAAATATTTGTAACAATAAATACCATCTACCTATAGTGTAGTTAGTCTAACATTCGTTTTGTGTTGTCTTCGGGATTTTAGAAAGTGATTTGGAAGATTAACTATTGCACCTGACTATTTACCACCTACTGTGGCATTGGCCAAATCAATGCAAATTGCGTTGGAGCCATAACCGCTTCAAAAGAAGAAGAAGTTCTACCACCTTGATTTTTTTACAACGTTCTACCTCATAACTTTAATGTAAAAGGAGATGAGAAAGGATTTTTAATGCAAATGACGGACATTTGTGGGTTTGTTCCTTTTGGTATGGGAAAAAATCTTTTAGCAACCGGTCTAAGCAGTACTTGTTTTTATACCTTAAGTTCAGCAGACAGGTGGACGGTCCACCTGATGGAAAGCAGTTACCATCGCCTATGGACATTTGCAACACCAAAGGTCCTACAAATGCGCTGCTGCTCTCTAAAGGGAGACTGGGTATCTGGCCACTAATGCCGGAACACAACTCAAGATTGCTATAGCGGCGTACTCTAGACCAGGGATTGTAGCCACCCAGTCGAGCAAATGCCCTACCCCCTGGCTGTAGGTTGTTTTGTAGCCTCTTACGATGGGCCACCCGGCCGTAGGAAATTATATTCTTTCAACATTCCTACACGGACTTCAACTTCCACCCCGTGGCAACTGGCGCTTTAGAAACGCAATCCAGTCCGCACTTAGGGTATTGGAGACCCTGTCGATTCTATCCAGCATCACACCATTCATATTGTCGACAATCGTAGTAATGACAGGTGGCTTAGCAGGGTTATTCTTTGAACTGTCTATCTCGCTGCGTATTCTACCGTCTGTAAAATTGGGAGTGTCCCAAGGAGTGATTTCGTCTAGTGACATTGTCTCAATTCCAGAACGGCCTACTATTATGGAAGTCACTTTCCTTTCCTTGAGGCTCAACAATGATCTAGAACGAACTTCCGGCTAAAGTTTTTCTTTGCGCTACAATATGGGGTTGTTTAAGGGGTGTCATAACATTTCTTCGAGGCCAAAAACACTTCGACAACATCTCCCTGACCTTGCAACCTAATGGTGTTGGTAATCACCATCCATCAGATAGCAGTCCGCCTCTTAGACAATTGTAAGACAAGACAGTAAATAGAATAATAAATAATTCAGTAGATTATTTTATAGGTTATAGGCAACGCACAACTCTGTGGTCGATCCCAGAAAATCAAATTTCGTTTACAAAATTTACTGCACTGAGAATCGAACCCAGGAGTTATGCGTTCTAATAGCTCATCACGGATAACGCTTAGCCCACAAAACCACAAAGACCGTGAATAATAACTAGATTGTATACAATGCAATAATCTAATCTAAAATGTAATTATGACGGATTGGGCTCATCACAACAATATTTACTCAACCGATATAAACTGATAGCCGCATTAAGCTTTAAAGCGGGATCGGTGAGCGTTCTCATTTGCATGGTCGATCTCAACAGAGCTGCGGTTTGTTAATCTTTTAATGGAATTAACTCGCGCCCCGCGGTGTCACTAGCAAATAGCATTCCACTGCAGCTAGGTAACTGGTGGTCGTACAGTAGGTGCGCATAAGTGTTACGAGCTATGGGTATCGGGATTGGAAGGAAACACTGATCTAAAAGAATATGTCTTTATTTAAGCCAATTCTAGTACAACTCACACTGAAGAATCACTCCCATACGTTGTCCAAGTTCGGAATAAAACTACACTCGACGACAGTCACGAATCTATAGATAACATAAAGCAGCTCATAGGCTTCTTGATCGGTGTACGTCGCTTAAGTCTCACGCATGACTCTTACAATGCTTCCATGATGACCAGTCTTTTTCCGTGGCATGCGCGACTCCACCTTCGCGCATGGCCACTCCAACGCGCCTACGCCGATGCGACACTCAGAAGTTGCTCAATGCTCTCTAACGAGTCGCACCGCCTTCTGCGCCGCTCCCGACGACCCTATGCGTAGCTTTGGCGCACCCATGGTGCTTTGCTCCAGGACTTGTTCCAGGCTTCACCCGTCCTTCTTTCGGCGTGACTCTACCGACACGCGTGACATCTCCAGCGCTTCCCAATATGACGCTCGTAAACTGCCCGCAACACCCGTTTACAACACCATGCCGTATTCCACACAGCGCCACCTCCACCAACCCTGCCGCAGCTTCAGCGTACTCACAAGCACTCGCTTCCAAAACTCGTACAAGGGTCCTCTTCATGTGCCCGTCGAATCGCCGACGACCCGCTGTAGCCCCAGCGCGTAGACCAGTGCTTGCCTCCGAGGCTCCCCCACTCAGCTTGGCCGTCCTCTTCTTCTCGTGCACCAAATTCCCCTCCATAGCTCCTTTCGCTTCGGTAGACCGTGCGAGTCTCGCTCGATTCGAGACTCCTTCCGAGACTGAGCCCGTACGCAGATTGTCGCGCTTATATATCCGGTTGATGTTCTAGAATGAACCCCATTATTCAACTACATATAGTTGAATGACGTAATAGGGTTCATTCTATCCTTGTCTAACAAACATTCTTGTTCTTGGTACTTACTACGAGTTTATTCTAGTTTCTTCCCGAGTATATCTGTCTCGTTTTAATATTTCTCTGGCCCTATATTTCTATCCTGTTCTTTTGTGTTACTTTGTATATGGAACATTATATTGTGTTATTGTTAAGGCGAAGACTACGCACTGTTTTCTTAAGGGGAAGAAATTCCACTACGCGTATCGGTCACATAAGAATAAAGATATGAATGACATTGTGTATTCGGACATTGCACGCCTCATAAGGCAAAATGTATTGAAATAACGCATATTATTATATCTTGTGTACATACATTTTAGCAAAAAATTATTCATTCAATGATTAGTTGGGTGAATGAATGAATGCATAATGGAATTCATCTGATCATCGGAATGTCACTTGCAAATAGCATTGCAAGGCAGCTAGATAATTGGAAGTCGCACGGTAAGGTCGTATAAGAATAAAGTAACGAATGAATATTGAAATTACCTGATCTTCATACTGACAGTAACAAATAGCATTGGAAGGTAGCTAGGTAACTGGAAGTTGCATGGCAAGAACGTGTAGAATAAAGGAGTTAATGAATAGTTGGGTGAATGAATGAATACATAATCGAATTCATGTGATCTTCGCAATGCCACTAGCAAATAACACCGCAGGGCAGCTAGGTAACCCGAAAGTCACACGGCGAGGGCCCGTGTCAGAATAAAGGAATCAATTAATGGTTGGGTGAATAATTAAATAATGGAATTAACCTAAGCCGCGCAGTGTCATTGGCTAATAGCGTAGCAAGGTATCTAGTTAAATGGAAGTGGCATAGGGAGGTTATAGAAGAATGAATGAACGAATGGTTAATAATAATAAACACATAGCTTGCATTGTTACTATCAAATTGGATGGCAAGGCAGGTAACTAAAAGTAGCAAGGCGAGGGTATGGAAGAATGAATGAATGAATGAGTGATGGCTAAAGGAGTAAACGTTTGTCATTTCTACTGAAATCTTTTTATCGTGCTTGAACTAACATATTTGCCCAATTTTTTAATTATTTGTAGGTTAGTCGTTTTTGGTATCTGTGAAATTTATTCAGTAGTCAGTAGTTAGTACCTTACACTCCACATTAACGACTTAATGAATGAAAAAATAAGTAATAGTACTTTAGAGACTATATTTAATTTAACATTTAATTCATTTGTAATTATGCCATTTCCAATTAATTTAATTCTTCAACACAGCCTAGTTGATTGTTTCGTTCCTTGCATAATTACTTAGCTTTTGTTACTTAATTATGGCTAAAGGAAATGAGGTTTTTAGCGCAATAAGATGAACGGCTAACAGACTTGTTAATGTTCTTGTCCGAAGAAGCAGAGAAATATTAACAGTAGTACTTGTTAAGACTTTGGGAGAGAGGAAGGAAACTTGAAAATAGGTTGGATTTATTCTTGACTTGGCTGCGGTAGAAAATTCTAAGTTGTTTTTCTTATTAAGATACATCTATGTTCTAATGCAAATGTATCCATATCAATTGTCTAGAATTAAGTTTATGATGAACAATAAAGAGTTTTCATTCATTCATTCATTCATATGAATGAAATTTAGTAGACGCAGTGGACTATGCTGACAACATATCGGATGCACCATCCACGATAATCGCTAATGAGATTGTACATCCCACGGAAATGTGGTAGCCGGGGATTATTAAATGCTATAGACTTTACAACCGTGAGGTGTACAATCTCCGAGAATATTTCCTAAAAACCAACGACAGTATACATCGAGATATGTTGTCGGTAAATAAAGGATTCACCCCGCTCACTCTTGCAAAACAGAACTGGCTCAAGCCTCCGGTATTGAGTAGCTCTGAGCAAATGGACGCATGCAAGAGCAAGGCCCGACATAGACCTTCCGGCGTCGGTGAACCGGCTACGTTTCGGTGACCTCTTTGGGGAAGCCGAAGGGTTTGTCTGTGCAATTATGGACTTTCTTTTTATATATTTTTAATATGTGTTTATTTTGTATATATATATATATATTTTAAATACATATATATATATATATATATATATATATATATATATTTTAAAAATATAAATAAATATATAGGTGAAATAATAATAATAATCGGCAGACAAACACACATATTATATATCCCCAAATTAAGCAAGTTACGCTTGTGTTATAGGTAATGTACAACGGACTACTCTGGGGCCGATCCCAGGCACCCAGACCATAGTAAATAACGGAGAAAATTCGTTTACGAAATTTACCGAACCAGGAATCGAATTCGGCTTACCTCACTGCAACGCAGGGGCGTTACAGTGAGGTAGTAATATTATAAATATACATATAATAAATAAATAACATTATACAATTCTAAACATGCAGTGTCTGTACATTGAAGCTATTTAAAAAAAAACAACTGAAATAGACTACCTATATAAAGGATGGAGAACATGATCCATTTTTTTTTCTTGTCTGTTTGTCTATTTATCCAATGCAAACAAAAGCAAGAAGTCTAAACAACTCATTATACTCAATTCAGTAGTCATTAGCGCGAGTTAATAGAATATTTAACCATTTTTTTTTATTTTGAATCTTCACTTCTAAATATTAAATCGTAAGTTCGTAAGTTATAATTATTTACTTAGGTTTATGGCTTGGCAGCTAGGCCTTTAAGCCAGATCTTAGATTATAATGTAGTTTCTTCATTTTCTTAAGCCTATGTGTAGCACAGCTAAACTGTAGGTAATCAGCTGGTGCCATTCAACGGAGTTCTTGTGACAACTCAAAAGGCCACATTTGACTATACAGTTCACATTTCTCGCAAAACATATAATTATTACTCAAAAACTATCAATTTCCTACAACTATTGTTTTTTTTAGAGTAATTTTAGACATTTTTAGAAAATAAAACTGCACAGCACAACATCTCCTTTCAGTTCCCGCCAAAAACTCCGTTATTTATAATTAACTAAAAACAGGCACAGATAATTCAAAAAAAGATAAGAAGACTAAACATCTTATTACGCCCAATCCAGTAATCATCAGCCCGACTTAATAAAATATTTGACCGACATTTTTTTTTAATACAACTTCAAAACAAAACCTCCTTCAAGATTAATTTTAATTAATTATAAAAGTCACAGATAATAAATAAAGGAAAAGTCTAAAAAACTCATACTTGGTCTAGTTATCATTACCCGAGTTAATAGAATATTTGCCCAATTTTTTTAAAATAAAAATTAACAACAAAACATTACCCTTCAAGTTTAATTTTAATTAATTAAAAATAGGCTCAGATAATGCAAATAAAGGTAAGAAGTCTAAACAACTCATTATACTCGTCCCAGTAATCATTAACCCGGCCTAAAACCTGGCGTCATGTGTATTCGTGTCATAAAAAATTGTATTTATTTAAGCAAAAGGGTCAAATGAAAAAGTTAAAAGCCCCAGGCCAACCCGGGTGTAATTAAGGAGAATTTGTAACGCTGACATACTTCGAACTGGGCTCTCGCATGGGGGAATTAATTCATTTTATGACCTAAGGGAGCCTTTCCATGACGATATGAGAATTTCCTTCACAATTTTACTTGGTACAAATATTGAATTTGGAGTTACTGTTACGAGTTTACGGGACTCGAATTAAAATAGCGTTGGAATTATTATAGACTTTATTAGAACTATACAAATACGTACAACACAGGTAAAAATGTAACCGAACACAACAAATCCAAACATAATGCAGAGGGACGTAATTCAATAAAATGCGTAAAGTCCGTCAATATTAGATTCCTGCATGTACACACGTCACGCTTAGATCGTTGTTATCGCTCGACTGCCTCCTCTCCCCATCAGACCGTCATTTTATACCTCACGAACACAAATGTGCCCGTATCGTAGTCGATGTAATTCGCAACACCTGCCTAATGATTCGGCCGCGAGTGGCCATAAACGAGTACAATAACATAATGGGCTGTTCTCTATAAACGTATGCCAATAAATAAGTAAACAAAAGAAAACGATCATAAAAGAATTACAATTAGTTCAAATTCCAACAAGTAATAAAATGTGTTTTTAGACATATGCAGGTAGATTTGTTTTTGTCGGAACATAAGTTATAACATTACTATTAAGCCAAAATTAAATATAAGGGTTGTAGTGACTTTTTTTGGTAACTGGACAAATATTCCGTCCGGGGGAAACAACATTGACATTTATAATATTAATTAAAACTAAGTTTTAACGATTTTAAGTGCAGGATCATATTTGATTTTTAGATCGCCACTTTTCAGCCACTTTTCAGTAGCCGCGATCACGGAAGACAAAGATGTCAAGTGTCATGTGAACTTTGAAATTACTCATCGACACTTGACAACCTTAAAACCGTAGTTATAATGATGTTCTAGTTGCGAAAACTTAAGAAAATACTAATTATAATATTAATTAGTATTTATGGTTATATGGAGTCTGTTATAGAAAATGACTTAAGCGACAGAATTTACATATTTTACTTTTTTATTGTAATAGTTTAGCTCCTTATACAAACATCTATCGCAAATATGGGCTATATTTGCGATAATAAAAAAATATTAAGAACGTAAAAGGTATTCAAAATATTTAAAATTTAACTTGCTCTCTTTTAAAATTGTATATTCTCGACGGCTGGATGATTTAATTAGAATCTTACATATTTATTACACTAAGATAAATTAGGATACGATGGGGTTCGGGAGAGGCCGATGGGCCACCACCTGCCAGGGTTCACACACCCTCCTCCCGTGATTCCAACCCAGGGGTCCACTAGCATTTGGGAATGCGGTGGATCGAACCTCTGTTGGTGAAGTTGGTCCCTCTGTCCCGGGGTGATCAAGGCCTTGATGCGCGGATGACCATGGGTGTAACGACGCTCATTTACTTCCACCTCAAGCGCGGGCACATGGGACGCAGGTTCAGGTTTAGTGGAGTAGTTGAGTACGTCTGTATTAGAGTCCCACACAAGCCGTGCGGCGCTTAATCTCGCCATCTAAGGTCTAACCTCCACAAAGGGCCCGGTATTGTACGAAGTATATTACCCCTGCGTCGCCAAAAAAAGGGCTAGAACATGTACCCGTGGCTAGAAGCCGGCCACAGCCTCTTTGCCGCCGCAGGCAAACTCGAGAAATACCGCCTCTACCAAAGCTTCAGAAAACTTCGTTAACCAGAACGATAATATATTGTTGCAGACAGAGAGTTCCCTCCTGACCCGCCTGCCGGAGCACACCTACTCTCCGCGCCCCACATACCGCCAACGCCCATAGCTGGCGCAATTAGTAACTAGGCGTCGGACGGGATGCGGGATATAGGAGCAGCCTTGGAGGCAAAAATTGTTCATTCATTCATAATTCTTCACAATTCACAATTCTACTATAATTCCCAACGACGACTCTCTTGCATAATTTGTACTTATTCTAATAGGTTGGGGAAAAGTCTTTTCGCATATAGTATGTATGAACTTGTAACAAGATCTGTTTGGCTATACCATTTGTATCTGGCTGGTTTTGGTATCATTAAAAAGTTTTAATTTTAAATAAGACAATTCCAAATTCAAATTAGGAAAATGTGTGATTTTCATTTGTTTTTATTATCGTTAAAATGAGTGAATCTAATGAAGAAATTCGATACATTTTAAATTTTTACTACAAAAAAGGTAAAAATGCAACACAAGCCGCAAAAAATATTTGTGATGTTTATGGACCTAATACAGTATCTATGAGAGTAGCGTAAATTTGGTTTAAGCGTTTTCAATCCGGATATTTTGGTATCAAAGATGCAAGTCACTCTGGTCACCCTGTTATGGACAAAATTGATGACATTTTTGAAAAAGTGGAGCAAGATCGGCATATTAGTAGTTACAATGTAGCTGGAGAACTAGGAATTGACCACAAGACAGTTTTGGCGCATTTGAGAAAAGCTGGGCACACAAAAAAGCACGATATTTGGGTGCCTCATGAGCTCAATGAAAGAAACCTAATGAACCGTGTACTCATTTGTGATTCTTTATTATAACGTCATGAAACTAAACCATTTTTGAAAAAGCTGATAACTAGTGATTAAAAGTGGATCACGTACGACAAGAACGTGTAAAAAAGATCGTGGTCAAAGGCCGGTCAGGCTTCACAGACTGTGGCGAAACCCGGGTTAACTCTCAACAAGGTGATGCTGTGTGTATGGTGGGATTGGAAGGGCATTATTCATTATGAGCTTTTACTGCCAGGCAGGACCATCGATTCTGAACTGTACTGCGAATAACTGATGAAATTAAACCAAAAAGTTGAGAGAAAGTGGCCGGAATTAATCAACAGAAGGGGTGTGGTTTATCACAATGATAAATAACCTCACACATCTTTAGCCACTCAGGAAAAATTACGAGAGTTTGGCTGGGAGGTGTTAATGCATCCGCCGTATAGTCCTGACCTTGTACCTTCAGATATTCACCTGTTTCGGTCTCTACAGAATTCCTTAGGCAGTGTCAATTTAGCTGCCGTAGGCAGCTTCCTACCATTTCGAGCCGTCCATACAGTGGTCCTGGTATAAGGGCGAAAATCGGAATACTGGGGAGTTTAGTGATTATCCCCGACTCGGGTGGCAATAGCACTTACTAGCAGTGCTAGTGCCACCCCAACGTGGCGAAACCCACACACTCTACCGCGTTTCTCCTGTGATAGATAGTCCTCAAACGGATTCCCCTTGTAAAAAAAGGATACGATGGGATTGACGTATCCGTGTGGACAAAAACACCTCAAAGCACAGAATTAAATAAAAATGTCGTTTACTACATTCTTCCATGATAGGCTCGACGTACTTTTATTTAGTTCTTTTGGTGTCTTGCAGAGTTTAGAAGACAAAGTCCAAGCCTCGTGCAAGGGAAGCAGAGTTACAGTTATTATACACATAATCTCGTGAACAAACCTCCTTATAAGAAAATAGTAACATTTGAACATATTCCACTTGATACCGATGATACCAACTGGGATCAAATTACGGGGATCGATTGCCCCATGTTGGACATTTATAGGCCAATGAGGGGTATTACTCTCTTCTGCACAGTTTGTTAGAAAAGGGCAATTTGTTAAAAGGGCTAATTCAATGGGGTTTTTTTCGTTGATATCCTTTTCATGTTAATTGTGTGGACGCGAAGGCAGGGCTGGCTTGGGGTTTGGACGCTCTTGTTGACATAGAGTATGGTGTTTTATAAAGTAACAAATAAACAAGTCAAGTGTGTTTTTTTATATTGTATAGGTTCGCGTTTGACCGACATTGCATCTGATGTCAGGTGGAAATACAATCTAAGATGCTGCACGTTTGCTTAGAAGATACCTGTTCACGCGAGACTTGAAGATGCCTAAATTGTATGTTTCATAAAAAAACAGACCCTGGTGAAGAATACTACTCTTAAGCGGTGCGTATGATTAAAGTGGAAGAATAGTGCTTCGTCCGCTTAGTTGATATATCCATCATATATCGATGGTGAGACCTCGTACGTCTGCTTGTCTGTTGGTAAAATGGTGAGAGAATTTCTTTTCTCAATTGAATCGAATGTCTCGAGCTGGTATTTGAATGAGTCATCCTAAATATGAGAGCAGTGCTGTATGCAAGAATCAATATTGGTTTATTTATTTTCATATGTCTGGTTCGTCACCTCTGTTCGTTTGTTTTTATATTTTTTATTTATAATGATAAGTTTGATTATATAAACTAATTGTAGTTATAAGTAATGTGTAAAAATTGTGTGTAAACACATTAATTTGCTTTGTAGAAGCTAAGTCGTGGCATCACTTGAGGTCCTCTTCTTCTAAATAAATATTTTCTTTCTTTCAAGACCGTACCTGTGCTTGGTAAAGATTCAGTAACTGATGTGTCCACGAACTATAAGCGCTTTTGTATAGGGCAGCATCTACACACAACTAACACGCCGTCGCCGCTCCGCCTCCACGCTGATTTCCGTGACAAATAACGGAAAGTTGGTTTACAAAATTTACCATATCAGGAATCGAACCCGAAGCCTCTGCGTTGTAATGAAATTAGCAGGCAAAGGCTTAGTCCACTCAACCACAGTCTCCATCATTAACAAATTTTGTTAAAAACGTTAGTTATGTAAATTCGGAAGTCGACAGTATGTATAAAAATTAAAGTAGTAGCTCTTCCCTTATAATGAAAGTGTGAATGATCTTGGGTAGTAAGACTTATTAGTCGCTACGATGCTGTATAGATAACAGTTGGATAAAATCAATTTTATCTATGCCCGTGTAAAACGATTTCTTAAATAAGATCTTCTATGAATCGGAATACGTGATTAGGGTGGCTACATACGTGCTTTATTAAATAATAATAGATCTATTTGACATATACATGTCAACTAGATTTTTTATTTCAGAATTTACTACCTCGGAATTCGATCTTTAAATTAATATATTTTGAATCTTGTATATTATTGAAATGGAATATAGACAAAAATTATCGATAAAATTCTTGTCTATATATTTAAAATTTCAATTAAAATTCTTTGAGCCATTTTTAAATAGGCTCTATTTTAGATGAACGGAGAAGCGAAATTTTATCATTTATTATTAAATCACAGACAGACACTTAATTTTTATTTATTCCTATAGATAGTATAATTAAATGTTACTAAAATCAACTGAAAACTTTTTTATTTTTGTAGCCTATTCATCTATCCTATAAAACTATTTCAAACCCATTTTTCTCGACAACTACTGTTTTGAATTAGCTTTAATTTTGTAGCGACGTTACATGCTCCTAGAAATTTTTGTTGTGAATTCACGAAAAACGTAAATAAATATATTATAAGATTGACCGAAATAAATTTAAATAAAGAATGAAAAAAAGTGTAGTGGTATTGTTATACAGGGATTGTGAAAGAGAACGACAGAAGTCAGCAACAATCAGGAAAGAACGAAAGATCACAAGAAAGAAAGAGGCATACTTATCTAACGTGTCTAATTAAATGTTACGTGTGTAGATGGCTTAATAACGGAGCTTTTTTAAATAAATTATTATCACATTTATTTTTTATATTTTTATTTTCTAGAATATTAAATTGTAATTATTGCTTATTGGATTTGAATGGCGATAAAACATGTTATTAATTTTAGATCCGTTGATTAATAATTTAACCGCATGTGGTCGGATAATGATCTACTTGAAGCGACTTTAAAAGAATATTTCTATGCTACTAGTTTTGTGAGCTTGTTGGTGAAACATTAATGTCGATTTGTATTGAAAACGCGTGAACAATACAATACTCTTGGTTATTGTGGGGCGCTGTGTAGACCAGTTGGAAGTTTTTTTATTGCTGAAGCACAGCAAACAAGCTGATGGCCCAACTGCGATGGAAAATGATTACCATCGCCTATGGAAATTAGTAATACCAGGTGCTGCCAATGTGCTGCCGGCCTTGAAGGAGAAATTGGAACCTGGCCACTGATGCCAGAACACAACTCAAAGTTGTTATGGCGGCATACTCTAGACCAGGGGTGGTAGCAATCCAGTCGGGAAAATACCCTACCACCAGGCTGTGGGTTGTTTTGTCGCCTCTTACGACAGGCCGCCTGGCCGCAGGTTATTATATTGTTTCTTCGTTCCGCACCGAAATTCCCTTTAGGATATGAAACTGGTTCAAATAATTGAATGTATGGGAGTGATATCTGACCTAAATCCTTACATTAGAAAAACTCCACTAATCTTGAGATTTGCTCACTCTCCTGGCTCGATTCAATTTGCACATAGAGATACTGCGCACGGCTCCAGATGCCACATTCTGGTTTCTATAACTTACTAACCAGCATTTTACCCTAGTGTTGGTAGGAAATAGACATTATTTGTATGAAATTTGTCTTTTCAGCACTAAAGCAAATAATAATAACCGGTAGACAAACACACACATTGTATATCCCCAAGCTAAGCGAGTTACGCTTGTGTTATGGGTAATATATAACGGACTACTCTAGCGCCGATATCAGACACCCAGACCATATTAAGTAACAGAAAGTTTGTTTACGAAATTTATGAAAAAATCGCGACAGTTGCGTATGAGATTCGCCACATTGGGGTGGCACTAACACCCTGTGGAGTGCTATAGCCACGCGAGTCGGGGATAACCACTAAAACCCCTCGGTGTTAGTACCACGGGTACCTACGTGGTCTCACCACCCCGCGGGCCTCGCAGAAGATGGTGTTTCGGCTTCATTCATTGTTATGGGAACCACTCCCCCGCCGTCTTCCCAGTCTTATTGCGAGAGGGGGTGTATAACGTGTCCCGCGGGAGGAGAGATGAGCACGTGCGTAAGATCCGTGCTCTCCCATCTCGACGGTATTAACGACGGATGAGAACACTTTGCCCGGGCAAAACCCATAACAACCGAAAGACGAGTGACGCCCCCCGGCGCCAATGCATCCTCCACCTTCTGCTTTGCGAGCATGATCCACTCGTAAAAGGAGGAAACGGCGTCCCATCCAAGGGAGTTCCTGCGCATGATGCAAACTACAGCCGGAAGCGAGAGGTCCAATCCAGTATAGGCTACGAGTTTTCGGTGCTGTGCTGCCAGAGCGGAACACACCTGGAGGGCCGTAGAAGCTCTTTCCAAGAGCTAAGTCATAAGCCAAGAATAGCAAGATATCTTTTTTAACCCAGGGGATTGTCTTTTTTGCGTCACACACACACAGGCCATGGATAAGGAGGAGGCCAACTGCAGCGCCTAGTGCCGTCTGCACGTGTGCGTGTGGGACTCTCGTATGGCACCTCACGCAATGAAGGGAGAGCCTACAAATTACCCATTAAACTTACTTGCGTCCTGATGAGAGTAAACACTTTATAAGAACGCCACGGGATCTAGAACAGAGTTACTGCAACGTGACGTCTTATTCATAGAGTTAGAGTAAGTTTGAACGCCTCTTTATGGTTCTTAAAACAGCGTTAGTAAACAAAGATACTCTGACTCTCTATGAATAAGACTGCTAGTGTGCAAGCATAGAAAGATATAATTAACCTGACATAAGTCACTTAGCCACAACGACTGGTTTAACTTAATTTTATTTCCATATCAATAGCCACGGCTTGTTAAATTCAAACCGCATTACTCAGTAATGAGATAATCTACTGTGGAATGACATTATCATAGTAAACATCTATCCGTAATAATTACACTATTGGGTTATGTATTATATATCTGTATATCCATATATATATATATATATATATATATATATATATATATATATATATATATATATATTTTTTTTTGTGGGTAGATTTGGAAAAAGTAACATCTTTGAAAAGAACTCGTGTAATTAATTAATTAAACAAGAATAAGAAAGTGATTATTGCATGATTACTTACAGTCTGTAGCAACAATATCTGTCAGGTGTTATCTCCTACCAATTCACAACACAACATACTTATTTCACGTATTTTTTTGTAAATACATATTTCTACAATATGGATGCTATACAGGAAGCTATGAATCAGCTTTCTACAACATTTGCTGAACGCATGGATGCCCTGGAGGGTGAACTACATAAGGGTGCACCATCAAATACTTCTACTTCTGCTCTGAGTAGTGACTTCCACAATTTTAAGACTTTTATATTGAAGTCTCTTCGGGCTCTACAGGAGCAGATAGATCTTGTGCAGCAGTCGGTTGACCAGGTGGAAATGCGGTCCAGAAGAAAAATTCTTTTGTTTCATAGAGTCCCCGAGAATAAGCAAGAAGATACCACAACTATTCTTACTAACATAATTTGTGAAAAACTCAAGTTAGAAGGCTTCAAAGAAACCGACATCCGCCGGTCGCACAGAATGGGTAAGGCACCAGCTCCAGCCGAGCGTCCTCGACCTATTCTATTCAAGCTATGTGATGCAGTGGACCGTAACAAAATCTGGTTTCCTAAAACTAAACTAAAGGGCACCGGGATCACCATGTCGGAGTTTTTGACTAAACGACGACATCAGCTCTTTATCCAAGCTAGGCAGCGCTTAGGAGTGAGGAATTGCTGGACGCGGGAGGGCACTATCTATGTGTTAGCCCGCGACGGTACCCGCCAACGCATCGAAAAGTTGATTGACCTGGAAAGCTTCCCCGCTTCGTCTAATTTAGACCAGGGAGTAGCACAGGCAGTGACCAAAGAATCTGTAGTTGTTCCCAAAACTCGTCGTCCGACAGCAGGAGCTAAGAAATAGCAATTCTCAAACGAGCCTTTTGCTTGTTTTGCTTCTCTCCATTTTGTATATTTCCTTTATTAATTGTTCTGCCCTCCATTTATCTTTATGAAATTTATAAACTATGAAAAATAGTTATTATTTTTATAACTTTCGTTCTTTTAAACTTTTCGCACATTGATTTTATGTTAATTTAATGATATTGTTTTGTTTACCTTTTTTTTCTTGTATTTTTTTTATTTAACTTTGTCGTAATTGTCAATGTCATTATTTTTATTTTCCTTTTTCCTCAAATGTTAAATTTTGTTGCGTTTTGTTTTTGCTATAATTGTGTTGTTATACTCTCTTTATATCAGCTATCTCATCCGTACACCTGGCAGATACATTATGATTGATTTGTATTTTATATTTTATAAACAGAGTATTTGTGTATTATTATATATTTGATTATTTATATATTTGAAATTGTAATTTATTTATATAAAGTATTTATTTTATTCTATGGATAATTACGAGAGTTTTAGTGATTCTGACTCAGATTTTCATTCCTGTTTGTCTTCATCTGACAGTTCACATGGCAGCAACCATAATTTACCTTCACTGCAAGAAGTAATTGAAAATCAATTTTCAGGTCTTTCTCGTAATTTCAATGTGGTACACATAAATGCTCAGAGTATTCCAGCTCATTTCCCCGATATGCTGACATCATTTAGTCATAACAATTTGCACGCTGTATTGGTTTCAGAATCCTGGCTTAAGCCTTGCCTGTCCACTACTTCATATTCTTTGCCAGGATACCGTCTAATCCGAAATGACCGTATCGGTACTGGTGGTGGAGGCGTTGCTATATACTTGCGCTCCGATCTAGCATACAAAATCGTCAGTGCATCCTCACAACCCCCAACACCGGATAATGGCGAGTATTTATTTATAGAAGTAAATAATAACATAGCATAATTAATCCTCCGCATAGCAAGATTTTGCTAGGAGTATTTTACGCATCTTCTGTTCGCATTAATTACTTCTCCTCTTTTGAAACTCTGCTAGAAAAGTTTTCTCCTTCATATACGCATAGTATCATCATGGGTGATTTCAACACCTGTCTCTTTAAACAAGACCATCGTTCTTCTACTTTAGAAACTTTAACAAGATCTCTTAACATACGTATTCTTCCTCTGAGTGCTACTCATCGTTTCCCTAATTCATCTCCTTCTCTTCTCGACCTAATAATGGTTTCATCACTACCTCACGTTTCTCATTATGGTCAATGCTCGGCGGATGCTTTTTCCTATCATGACATGATTTTTCTCTCATATAACTTACATCCGCCGATAGCCAAACCCAAAATCATCCTGCAGCGTAATTTTGGTGACATGAGCCTAGATGCCTTACTTAAGGATGCTCAAGAAGTTGACTGGTCTAGGGTGGTCAGTGCAACCACCATTGATGAGAAGGTTCATGTGTTTCATGCTGCTTTGATCAAGCTGTATGATATTCATGCACCGTGGCTTACCGATGATATTAAATCGCAGATGCACAAGAAATCTAAAGCAAAAACTCGATATAAAATGAAGCCAACCGAAGCAAACAAAGCGGCTTATGTGAGAGTTTGCAATCGCTGTAATAGAGTGTGTAGGAACGCTCAACGCCGTTATATTCACGAATCAGTTAAAAATGATAATCCAGCTAAAGTATGGAAGTTTCTACGCTCTTTAGGGATTGACAAACAAACGGAAAACTCAGTCAGTCAAAAATTCAATATCGATGATTTAAATCAGCATTTCTTAACCACTTCTGACTTTGATGTATTAATAAAGTCTGAAACTTTGAAAAGACTCTCGTCCAAGCCAACACCCAAGCATTCTCCTTTTCTTTTTAGTCGATTTACTGACAGTGATGTTATTAAGAAAGCTGTGAAATCCATCACATCAAATGCTGTCGGCAGTGATAGCATTAGTCGCAACATGATCCTACCCATACTGGGTGTCATTAATCCTACCCTTACCTATATCCTTAATACATCCATAAACTCTTGTGTATTCCCAGCTGCCTGAAAGGAAGCCCAGGTTACTCCTCTTCCAAAAAAATCCAACCCCACTTCCTTTTCTCAATTTCGTCCTATTTCCATACTACCTTTCCTTTCCAAAGTCCTCGAACGCTTAGTTCATCAGCAGCTAAGTGTTTTCCTGAACCGTAACAATCTTTTGAATCCTTACCAGTCTGGTTTTCGTCCTGGCTACAGCACCACCACAGCCCTCATTAAAATTACAGATGACATCCGGCATGGCATGGACAATGGCTTACTAACTGTGCTATCGCTACTCGATTTCAGCAGTGCTTTTAATAATGTTGATTTTGAAGTGTTACTTGGCATCCTACGCTCTATTAACATATCTCCTGAAGTAATCGACTGGTTTCATAGTTACCTGTATGGACGCCGGCAGCGCATTCGAGTTGATGACGACTATTCGTCGTGGTGTGATCTCTCTGCCGGTGTTCCACAGGGCGGCGTACTATCTCCTTTATTATTCGCTGTTTTTATAAACTCTATCTCTAATGAACCCACTTCATCCTATCACCTCTGTGCAGACGATTTACAGATTTACCCTCAGGCACCTGTTACCACACTAAATCAAGCAGTCGTAGCAATAAATTCTGACTTTGAACGCATACTAAAATGGAGTAAGTCGAATGGACTTCTTGTTAATCCTGAGAAAACCCAAGTGATTATCATCGGTAGCTCGCGGATGCTGTGTAAAATTGACTGGACCTGTATACCAAGTTTTCTTTTTGATGGGAAGCTTATCCCTATCAGTGATAAGGTAAAAAACCTAGGAGTTATATTTGATGGTGAACTGTCCTGGAGACCCCATATAACGGAGTTGAGTCGGCGGTTGTTTCTCTCCTCCAAATCACTTTGGAGGCTGAAAAACTTCCTGCCCTTCGCCACCAAAATTAAGCTTGCAGAGTCGCTACTTTTACCCATACTTGATTATGCCGACGCCAGCTATCTAGACTTAACCCAAGAACAACTTAATAAACTTGAGCGCCTCCAAAACTTTTCTATAAGGTTCATATTTGGGTTACGCAAGTATGACCACGTTTCTGAATTTCGTAAAAAACTCAAGTGGTTGCCAATTCGTTTTCGCCGGAATACTCATATTCTTTCATTGCTTTATAGTATTTTATTTATCCATACTACTCCACAGTACCTTAAAGAACGCTTCGAATTTATTTCTTGCTCTCGCAATTTACGCCCTTCCAGTCAATATAGACTTATTACTCCTATTCATAATACAACGTTTTTCAATAACTCTTTCACGGTCAAGGCTATCCAACTTTGGAATTCATTGCCTGTTGCTGTCAGACAAGCAAAATCTTTAATAACATTTAAGAACATGGTCAGGAAATTGTATCTGCAATATAATAATATTAAATTTTATATAATTAGTATTGCATACAACTATATATTTATTATGTTTAAATAGTTGCATTTTATCACTATATCTTGAATATGTATATAGCTTATGTGTATATTTGTATATATAGTATAGTTATATATTTATTATTAAAATGTAAGTAATCGTACAATAATTATGTATACCACCATCGCCATTCCTAATCAGCAATATTCCTGCCACGGGTTGTCTGGAAGAGATCGCTTTTTAGCGATAAGACCGCCCTTTGTACACAATTAGAATAATACTAGTTCACAAGTTTTCTGTAATGGTGTACAAGAAAGTGTTATCTATCTATATATATATATATATATATATATATATATATATATAAATATAAATGAATTATAGAAATGTATGTATGCGCATAACTTGAGAACTACTTTACCGATTTTAATGATATTTTTTATGTGTGTTTGCTTGGGTCCTCGGATGGTATAGATTCACAATTGGAACCTGTGGGTGGCGCTGGGATCGGGTTCTATAATTCTCCTAATCTCCTGGACAGATTTTGATGACTTTTTGTGTGTATTTGAACGGGTCCTCGGATGGTTTAGATTCAAAATTGGAACCGGTAGGAGGCACCAGAATCGGGTCCTAGATTTTTATTTTTTCAGGCCAGGACAACGTCTGCCGGGACCGCTAGCTAGCTACAAGGCATTACAACAAAATATAAGAATAATTTTAAGAATAGTATTTATTTACAATAATTGAGCAACTAAGTGTGTGAAATTATTCATAAAATTCATTTAATTTATTGACAAATAAATGTATTCCAATATTTGTCAATAAACAATTTAATATGATGAATATATACAGTCGTATTATTTTATTTAAACTTTATTTCAATATATGGTCCTATGGAAACCTCCACAGTACGTTCAAAAGAAAGGGACATAATGTCTTTATGCTCTTTACATTTTACATCATTTGCAACAAAGATAAGTGATCGTTTCGCTGCAGTTCACTGCGTTTCACAGCGTTTCACGACGTTTCGCGACATTTCACGGCGTTTCACGGCGTTTCGCCGCGTTTCACCGCGTTTCACTGCGTCCACTGGGTCCACCGGAACATGTTATCTATTGAGTCATTTTTGGCAAGTTTTGTCAATTATGTAGTTTATAGATAGACGGGGGATGGTATAGTTTGCGATATAAAATGAAGTAAATCTTCCGGGGGCAATTACATAAAAAAATTATACAATGTAAGTTGTACCGCCTGCTCTTTAAACAAGAGATACGCACTAGAGGTTGACCCGCGGCGCAACCGCGGGGTAAACTCTGGTTGTGCTGTATATTGTACTAGCTGTACGACTTGTTAATATTTGTACTTAAGGTTATCATTTCTAAAATAAATGTGTTCACTTCAGGTCACATCAGCACTCGACAGTGAATACTTCTCTCTGCCATCTGAAGCGTCATTCAACCTCTGCCTCTCGCTGCTACATTTATAACCAGAAACAGGTACCTATATACAATTTTTTGCTTCTTACTTTGACAATAATGGATTTTCATATAAACTTTCATACTCTTTTTTACTCCCTTAGGAGTTTTTTTTTTAACAACTCTACGGACTCAAGTTGCGTAACCTTTTTTACAATTTAATTTCAATGAAAGTTTTTAGAGTTCATACACGCTTATTGTTTATTTTTGTTACTGTGTGTGACATTAATTTAGTGATTTTTATGTAGTGTAGTGTACCTTAAGAATAACTTATAATATTATTTTTTTCTAATTTTAATACTAAATTTATACTAATGATGAGTGTATCTGTTTCATGCTGGTGTTGTGAGGAAGTGCTTTTGCAGTGTGTGCCTTATGTCTATACCTATATATATCTTAACTAGTGCGATGTGTTGTTTTTCCTTTCTGTGCCTAGGTTATTAATTTTTAGGCTCTTTGTGTGTCTTGGTTTGTTTGTGAGGAGTATACTCTCTTGGAGTTAAATTTTCAAAAATCTTCCCTTATTGTGCACCTACAGAATAAAAAGAACCGGCATGCAAATTTCACCCCAGTAGTTTGGGCTATGCGTTGATATATCAGTCAGTCAGCAATTATATTATGTAAATAGATAATATATAGAGTCCACTCCTATCTGAAATTATTCGAAACTTTTATAGCAGACTAGAGTTTTCCCCGAGGCTACGCCGCGGATCAAACCCTAGTAAGTAGGTCTATTTTACTCCCATAAGAACTTAATTAGGTTATTATATATCATGATTGACGCCGCGGGCAAATGCTAGTATAAATTATTATATAAACTTTCCTTGAAAATTTATCTGACTGATGATGAAAACCGTTTAAAAATCCATTGCGTATTCTAAGAGGAGATAGCGGGTATACAGACAGACAGACGCGGAAAGCGACTTTATTTTATACTATGTAAAGCAGATACGGTTACGGTTTTGGTAGAAATATTATTTTTGATATTCGATAGTTTCAGTTAAAAGGGCTACATAGCATTCCTGTTATAAAGCAGAGCAAATAATGTGATGTGTGCATATAAAGTTGACAGTCCAAACAATCACGGAATGTCGCGCTGCGCCGGTCATTAGTTAGTTTGATCAAAACAAAGCCTCACACCGGCAGCTCGGCCGTAAATCGTTGAAATCAACTAGCTATGTGTGTTGCAGTAAATGTTAAAGTACAATTTTATTTGAATTTAATTTTAGATAAGTGCAAAAAGATAATGATAATTGTGAACATATATTATTATAAAATACATTGAAGCTATTAAAAAAAACTGGAATAGACTACACAAGCGATGGAGAACGCGGTGCATTTTTTTGGTAGATTTCTATTCTGTTTGTCCGTTTGTTCGAGATTCCCATAAAAACTACTGGGCCGATTTCGATGCTGTTTTCGCCGATCAACAGCTAATTTTTAGACTTAAACTCTGCGCTACTCATTGTTCTGGGAATCCCGCGGAAAATTTACTGGGAATGATTTAAAATGGCCAGATAAAAAAATCGAATTCCAATGTGATTTTTTCACTGATCGATAGAAAATTTACTGTAATAAAATGTGTGATGTTTTTTTATGCTGGGATCTCGCGGAAATTTTCCCGGGAGCGGTTTAAAGTTGTTCGGGTGCATAAAAATTGGCTTATTCCCACACAATTATCCTTAAAACGATAACTTACCTTCTTTTTTAATTTTATGGTACTTTGTGTCCTGGGTATCCCGCGGGAATTTCAAATCAAGCGCGGACAAAGTGGCGGGCATATCCTAGTATCAAATAGACTTATATTCATTTGTGGCTTTTGGTGTCGTAACTCTGGGGCCGTAGGATCCTGAAGGTCACCGCCTTTACCGCGACCGATACACGGTTGATAGAAGTCTCACTCAACTAAAAGGCTGACCTGTAGTTTGGGCAACGCATAAGCGTTGCCATCCAACGTGGTAGCGTAGCCATCGTTTTGGGAACGTTCCTAATTGACGGTGATTTGAAACATTTTTTTTTTAATTAACTCGTTTTTATGATTTTTTGTTATTTAAACAAATTCATGATATCTAATCAGTAAAAAATATGCCTTATCTATACGTATAATTATAATTCCTCACTGACTGAGCGACATATCAACGCACAGCTCAATTTAATGGGCCTAAGACAGGGAAAGTTTGCATGTTGTGTCATTTTCAAAGTAAGAAGCTGCTTCTGGTTAGATATAAATGTACACTTGTATCAGCGTTTTTAGAAATTCAACCCCTAAGTTGGTGAAAGGGGCTCTAACTTTTTATGAATACACAAACTACGACTATTTTTGATCTTCACAAGCGAAGCCGCGGGCAACAGCTAGTGCTATAATGAAATACCAAAAAGCGGCAGTATGGTGACCATACTCATGTTTTACTACCATGTTGTATTTCAGAAAAAAATGTATTTACTGGACTATTGTTGTTCCTAAGTCTTTACGTGATTTAGATAAAGAATCTGAGGTTATTGCGTTATACTTTTCATTTGCTATAAATCGATTGTTTTTTATAAAACTACCGACACCATTGACTTTTTGTTAGATGGGAAACTGAGACCGATTTCTTTTACACAAAAAATGATCAAATAATGTACGTGATGTTTGTTTCCTTTGCAATTTTAGAAGTATTCGTTCAATATACAAAAACTGGTCCTATTGTTGAAATCTTTTCAATATGGAATCAAGTCTATCAAGCGTTACTAGGGTAACATAGTCAAATTTCGTCATATCTGTCCGTCTGTAAATCCGTTCGTAAGATATGCAACTCTATATTCATAAAATATTGTCATATATTCATAAAAGTAGGTTTTTAACTAGGCTAATAAATAAGGTCTTCTAATAGTCTAATCGATGATTTTTTTACTTTCGAATGATTTAATATAGCCAGTAGGGTAGCGACTCAAAGAACCAGGGAATATTTAGTATATATATATATATATATATATTTACTTTGTAGTATGTGTACAGAATATATATATTTTTTTAAAGAATGGTCAAGACGGGTGGCAGTGGGCGCGCGTAGAGAGAACAGGGGGTTACCAAGGTGCGGGGGTTGGTTGTATGTGTTTTTTAGTTGCCTACGAATGTCCGCGTGCCGCTTCTTTTCGATTACAATTTTTTTTTTGTTTTATTTGGTGGCGTACACTGTATTATATGGGCTGAACCCTTTGGCTTAATTGAGACTTATCATCTCGTTTGATAGAAGTTCCAGATGACTATAAGGCTGACCTGTATTTGGGGCAACGCATCGGCGTTGTCATCCAACGCGGGAATGTGGCCAACATTTTATGTACCTACGTTCCCAACTGACAGTGATTTGGGACTTTACAGATTATACGTAATTTTTTTTTTTACGAAATTGTATATAATGTAATTTTTATGTATATAATTTTAAGCTGCCAATCAACAAACTATTGGGAATAAGACCCTTGTCTATACAAAGGTTGTCTGGAAGAGATTGCTTTAAGCAATAAGACCGCCCATTGTACTAGTACCTTCTAATTTTAAGATATGAAAATGTGTTACTGTTTTTTTGTTGGTCTACAATAAAGAGTATTGTTGTTGTTGTAACTGCCCATTTACTTCCTACTGCTGGGTTCGCGCCTCCCCCTATAAGGGGACGGACAGTTTATCCGCCACGCTTGTCGCAGGTGGCTTGGCAGGTTTGACACATCGGTTATCTCTATGTACAGGTTTCATCACGATGTTTTCCTTCGGGACGCTTGCGCTAGCCATTACGCTGCCACGACTTTTTATGTAAATAACCACATGGAACTGTCGACAGACTAATATTATATTACTATTTAATAATTATTTATAAATATCTTAAAACTTTTATAAATTTAATAATCTAAATTGTTAAAAAATCTTTAACAATGTTTATTTTGGCTGTATAAACCAAAAATAGCCCCATAATTTATTTCAATATAAATAAAGTAAATTATTTGTTAAAAATGAAGATATAATATTTCATATAAAACATCAAATGAATTTTTATACAACTCATTAAAATGTTATGAAAGAATTACAAAAACATCAGTCGCCAAGCATAAAAACCTACCTCTCAGTTAAAAGAGGTTTCCATATTTTAACTTGTAGCTACAATATTTTTAATATTTGTTTTACATTTCACCCTCATTACGGGAAAAATCTGACATACAAATGTTTTTAGCGTAGAAATACAGTTTTTTCTAAATAACATGTTTTCTTAGTGTACCTGCAACACTTTTGTTTATTTCTATGCAAATTCGTTCATTGTTATCTGGCCTGGACAATGATTATTATGCATACATGCTGAAATAAACCTTACAGCAAACTAATTTAAACACATTTTTAACAGTCGAATTATAATAAAATGAACTGTATATGTTATAGTCAAACATCGAAGCTCTGGCGCTCCTAGGTTTGACTAGTCAAACCTCAGGTCTGACATAGTGGCCAAGTCCAAATAAATTACGGTTTTCTGCCTTTTCTATCTGACCCAGAAGAGACTAATTTATACAGACATTAAACATGTAACAATTAGAGTACGAATCAACATTTGACCGAGTGTGTCTAAGTCGCTTCTAGGATCAACTAGGCAAAGCCCGAATCAGATTATTTTACTTTCGACGTTTGACTCGTTCAAGGCTTGACTAAAAAGGTCAAAGGCCAAAATTGTAATTTATTTCGGGTTTTGTCGAAAGGCCTTGGTCAAACCTAGGATAAACCAGTAATTCCGGGAAGAGACTGCATATAGACCTTTGACTATATCAAATATATTTATTTTAAAATGTAATCTTACAGATTACTTATTGAAACTTATGAGTCTACCACCGCTTCCAAAGCAATTTTAGTTACTGTTAAAGGAGAAGAAGCGGCGTAACAAACTCCCCAGCAACATGTAATATATAATTATATACAGGCCTTCTTTTTTGGGGGCACGCTAATTCTCGAAAGTTGTATTTCTGTAATTTTTTGTTTGTAGCTCCACTCCAAAAAATGACAGTTTATTCACCGCTTCCAAAGGCTTTTCATAGTACGTACCAGGATCAATTATTCTTCGTCCAAATAGTTGAAACACATTTTCAATTTTCTGATTAGCACTCATTAGGCTTATATCACGATTTTGCAAATCTAAACTCAGCTCACTTGCTCTTGAAGAGCATCGCACGTTTCGTATAAGACGACGCGGTAACTGATGAAGAAAGATAATTTAGATTTTGTATTTGGATAATTTATACCTATTAAAAAAAACATTTTTTTTGTAACGGTTACCAAAATCGATTTTTGTCATTTATTTTTCAATGTGTAATTTTTTTGGATTTAATTGCAATTTTTTGATATTTTCTAAATTTCCTTTAAGGGTACTGCGTGCCCCCACGTGCCCCCACAAAAAAGCTCTGATTATATATATAATGGGCAGACAAACACACATATTGTATATCCCCAAATTAAGCAAGTTACGCTTGTGGTATGGGTAATATACAACGTACCACTCTGGGGCCGATCTCAGACACCCAGACCTTAGTAAATAATGGAGAATATACGTTTCTGAAATTTACTATACCAGGAATCGAACCCGGAGCCTCTGCGTTGCAGTGAGGTAGGCCGGCAACGGCTTAGCCCGCTCAACCACAGAGGTCGTCAATATATAAAATATACTTGTGTGATAATCACAGAGTATGTACAATCATAACAACTTATTCATTCAAATTAGCATAATTTCTAGTACATTTAAAATAAAAAATTTGAACCTACCTACACGACAGTTCTATAATATAGACTTTGTTCTGCCACAGCCCTATGTTACGTGTTTTATTTTAAATCCATTGTTTAGTTTGCGAAAATATAATCAATAGTGAAAATTAAACGAGCTATTTCGAACAGAGTACGTTAATATAATAGGAGAGTGATCATTTTCAGACTACCCAGTACTTTTTGAGTCGTAGTGACACAAATTTTAACTTTGTCCGCGAATTCCCTCGCGTTAAATGTACATTTTTTCGAAATAAAAAGTACCCTATGTGTTATTCCAGACTGCAATCTATCTCTATGCCAAATATTCACCCCTATCGGTTCAGCCGTTCTGGTGTGATTAAGCAACAAATATCCATCCAAACTTTAGCATTTAGTAGTAGTTAGTGTGTGTATATCAATGAACTCGTCCCAAACCTTGAATTGCTTGCTGATTTTTTTGTATATATTCGAGTGGATATATAGATAGTTAGATAGTTAAGATTGACAATTGAGCCTACTAAGTGGCGCTGCAATATATATATATATATATATATATATATATATATATATATATATATATATATATATATATATAGTCAATGTGGGCTTGGCATTGAAACTAGCCTATTATTACTAACACCATCTGTTAGAAAAAAATAGTGTTAATATAGAAATGAATAAAATGTGTGGTTACTAAAGTGGTCATTGTTTTTGGCGAAGCCGAAATTACGAATTCTCTTTGTTGTTTCTTGTGTCTTTCAATAGAAATACAAGGCAAAAAATCTTACAGATCCTCGTAAAGCTGCGTTTTTTTACTAGGATTTTTGTACATTTTCCAATTTATGTTCTATTTATTTTGCTGTTATATATTATATATATATACTTTGTTGTTTTACTTCTAAATAAATCTGTGTTCCTTCTTCCTTTTATTTCTCTTCTTTTTTCTTCTTTCTAAAATTTAAGTGATGTTTAGAGGTGAAAAGTAACAAGGAACATAGTTTGACAGTAAGCCCTCAGTACCATCCTAGTACGTTATACAAACTTTAAAAAAAGATCATTCAACTTATACCACTTATTGGAAAACAAAGCTTTTTCTGAAGCGTCAAAGATTAAACGAGAATCCTAAAACCCAAAATCACGTCTTAGAGTTTGTATGTCGTTCAGACCACGTGACCTATATTTTGACCCGGAAATGTTATCAAACTATACTTCCGGTTAAGCAGTGTTCATAGTCAGAGACTGTAAAATATGTATTTTTCTTATTTATATTTAAGTATTTTTTTTGTATTCAAAATATTCTCTTCTTTATTAATTAATATGCAAACAAACATTTATTTATTAGGTGTTTACAAGTTTTTTGATGAAAAATAACGACAGTAAATATAAACTTATACAATATATACTATATAAGAATTAAAACTAAATAAAAAAGGGAAAAATGCCTAAAGATAAGATATTGGTCCCAAACCACTCTCACTTACCGGGAACGTTCTCAATTATTTATTAAGTAAATTTTTATGTCTATGTCCCGCAAAAACTATGGAACCTTTCGGGACAAAAAGTACCCTATATATAACAAGTGGCCATGTGCTAGTTGGACTCGCATGTGAACAGTTCCCCTATAAAATACTATACGTATACTAACTCCATTAATAATGTTACGAGTCGCGAGACTCGAGTTAAAATGCCGTTAGAATTACTATAGAGTTTATTAGAACTATACAAACACTTATAACACACGTACAAATATAACCGAACACAAAAAGTCCAAACGTAATGCAGAAGGTCGCAACTCAATAAAACGCGCAAAATCCGTTACTTATTAGATTCTCGATTGTAGTACACACGTCGGGCTTCGCTCATGGTTCTTGCTCAACTGACTCGATGACCTGATGGAGGGGTTCATCGTTTTATACTGCACAAATACATTGTCCCCCTATCTAAGTCGGCTTAATCCGCCACACCTGGGTAATGACTCGGCCGCAAACTGCCATAAAAGAGTACAATAAAACAATGGGCTATTTTCTAATCACAAATTTTAAACACAAAGTAAACAAAAGAAGACAATAATAAAAGAGTTACAATTAGTTTAAATACCGGCAGGTAATAAAATATATTTTGTTTCAGATATATAGGTGGGTTTTGTTTTTTCGGGACCTGAGTTGTAACAATAATATAGATAGATATATTATGTTTATAGGCTAAGCCCATCGTAATGTAAAGCATGGTTAGTACGGTATGGAATCTCGGCATTAACCACGCAGTGGTCAAAGCATGGTATCTGAATACGAGCAGGCTTCTGATCCGGGTAATCTACATTCAGAGCTCGTCAGGCGATGAGTTTGCAAAAATCACATGCGGTACCATCGTAGGATAGAAGCTTTAACCGGAAAACCTTTGCGTATCATGTATTAAATAAGGATATTCTCGCGACTTCATCCACGCTTGACTTGAAATTACGACGCAAAGCACCGCAGCATTTAAAAAAGAATGTAAGCTGTCGTCTTAGTGAGAACTGCTGGAATAAGCTAATTCTTATGCACCCGAACAACCACAAAACGCTACCGGGAAAATTCCCCCGGGATTTCCGCCATACAAATCATCACACATTTTATTACATAAAATTTGCTATCGGCCACTGAAAAATCGCATTGGAATTCATTTTTTTTCAATCTGACCATTTTAAATAATTCCCAGAAAAATTCCCGCAGGATTCCCGGAATAAAAAGTAACGGAGATTTTAAGTCTAAAAATTTACTGCCGACCAGCGAAAACCGCATCGAAATCGACCCAGCAGTTTATACGTGAATCTTGAACAAACAGACGAGAAATCTAAAAAAAAATCCATCGTATTCTTCATCGTTTAGTTTTTTTTAATAGCTTCAATGTACAGACACGGCATGTTTAGAATTTTATAATATTATAGAAGACAGATAACTAAGCATATCTGAGGAAACGTTTTACAGAATGCTTAATCCTATCTGAACTGAACTACTGTGACACTGTTTATGGGCTCTGTCTTCTAAAAATAACAGAACATCTGATTCAACGCGTTCAGAATCCATGTGCACTGTATAGCTTCCAAATTACGCGTAAAAGCCAGATTACTCCGTTTCTTGATAAAAATAATATTGTTACGAGTTAGCGGGACTCGAATTAAAATGCCGTTAAAATTATTATAGAGTTTATTAGAACTATACAAACACGTATAACACAGGTACAAATATAACTGAACACAACAAGTCCAAACGTAATGCAGAAAGTCGTAATTCAATAAAACGCGCAAAGTCCGTCACTATTAGATTCCCGATTGTAGTACACACGTCTCGCTTCGATCGTGGTTCTCGCTTGACTGCCTCCTCTCTCCATCAAGCCATCGTATTGTACTGCACAAATGCAAACATGCCCGCCCGGCAAGCGTCGACGTAATTTACTAGAATCGGCTTGTACTTAATCCGTAACGCCTGGCTAATGATGCAGCCTGCAAGCGGTGATAAAGGAGTACAATAGAACAATAGGCTGTTTTCCACAATACTAGAAACGTATGCTAATAAATAAGTAAACAAAAGAAGAAGATCATAAAAGGATTACAATTAGTTCAAATGCCGACAGGTAATAAAATGAACTTTTACAGACTGTACGTGGGATTTGTCTTTGTCGAAGCCTAAGTTGTAATAACACACTACGCGGAGAAATATGGCAAAGAGTGAGTAAGTACAATTCTTCACAAGAGTGGGCAAAGGAAATAAATTCATACAGTTTTCTTATTCGAATTATTTAATATGTTAAAAGTAAAACAAAATTTAATTATTTAGTGTGCTTATATAATTATTATTATTCTTTTTTATATTAGTTCATTGTTCTTATTATTCAACTATTAACATTATTAATTTTTTTTAATATTATATTAATTCCAGTAATGCATTTTGCAGTTATAATAATCATTCTTATTTTTACAAAGGCTCTCATATACGTGTGATTTAGGAGGTGGGCACTGAAAATCAGTGCTGTTTCGGATTACGTTTCGGCAAATGAAACAGCAGCCTATAGCTGGTTTGTAACTAAAACTGTACACAAATAATCAAATTTCCAGTTCCCACCAAAAACAAGCATTACAATCTTTCAAATAAACAAAAGAGGAAACCAGGTGAAACTCGTTCCTTTATCGTACAAGGAAAGTGAGAAAGCGCGTTGTCATTCCCGAGTCTTATTCCAATTGACACGGAACCAAACAATCGACGTTGGGCCGGTTTAATCTGGCCAATAAATTCCCTTTTATCACAGCCCCTGAAGCGAGAAGGGAAAGACGGAAAATTCTTTAAAAAATCCCCCATTAATTTCAGTGTTTGATGATGAAGAGCATAAAGGCCATTGTAAATGTTCAAACACATTTGACAAAGGATATTGCCCATTTTCAGCCCACCAATAGCATTGAATGAAATTTAACCAAACATCTTTCGAAAATCTTATATTACAATCATTTTGTTTTTAAACACACAATAATTATTTTTGGAGTGAAACTGCTTTGGAATCGTTGTGATTTGAATGAAACGCATAAATCTATAGGACTAAGCCTGCGAGAGAATGAGATACGAGTTTTACATTGTACAGTACAGATTAGAGAGACAATAAGACCAATGATTAAACATAGGTTCAATGTGGACCGAAATAAATCTGATAATAATATTTTTTAGACTAAAACAGTGAAAAATTAAAAGTGATACTCAAGAAGTTTATTTTGAATTATAATATTTAGGCTAAAGGAATTATATTTATATTATTAATAAATGTTAGAGAAGAATTATCTGAGCGTATATTCTCTGAAGTTTCACTTCTACTGCGTGTGAACTGCACACACGTACAATTTTTTTCATTGCATAACTTCAATGGACAGGCAGAGAGCCCTGATGGAAAGCGGTTAACATCGCCTATAGACATTTGCAACACCAAAGGTACTACAAATGCGCTGCTGTTCTCTAAAGGGAGACTGGAGACTGGCCACTAATGGCCGGAACATAACTCAAGGTTATGGTTATGTTATGGCAACATACTCTAGACCGAGGGTTGTTAGCCATCCAGACGGATTGATTAATCGAGAACATTAATGAACCCCGATAATACAACATCAGACATGCTGTAATTGAATTTAATTGAAAATATTTAATATCTATAAACTAGTACAATGAAGGACAGTTAATATTATATTCTACCTGTTGCTGGTTCCTATCTCGGACAAAGGACCAGTTTGGCGATCCAAAGGGGTAACGTAGCCAGCCTTTTAGGAACCTTACCCATTGTCTTCGATGACCTAGACTCAGTATTCTTCTTATAGTCTTAAGGGATTATAGGTAGAGATTAATCTCTCCTCGCAGGAACGGAAATAGAATACTAATTCCTGCGGCCGGGCGGCCTGTCGTAAGAGGCGACAAAACAACCCACAGCCAGGTGGTATGGCATTTGCCCGACTGGATGGCTACCACTCCTGGTTTAGAATATTTCGCCATAGCAACTTTGAGTTTTGTTCCCGCATCAATAGCCAGGGTTTCTCCTTCAAGGCCGGCAGCACATTGGGAACGCCTCTGGTGTTGCTAATGTCCATAGGTGACGGTAACCGCTTTCCACCATAGTAGGGCCGTCAGCCTGTCTGTCAGCCGTCAATAAAAAAAACCTAGTTTACGCATTTCAAATTAAATTCGAATCTTGTCTTATTTTTTAAGTTATAATAGCAAAATATAATTTTAACCGATTTCAAAGTAGAAGGTTCTCAATTCGTACAGATTCAGTACAGCTTCAAGATTGTTTCGTATAAAATTCATTCTTATTGGATACCGTATACGTAACTTAGAAGGGAAAAATAAGTTTTCTAGCAAAAAACGACACTAGGGTAACCAAAAATCATAAAATGTATCTTCTACAACATCTTCAAGTCGGTGCCAAGTAAAACATAAAAGAACGAGAACAAATTTGCGAAATACACCAAGATGTTGTAGAAAAGACTTATTTTGTGTGGTTACTCTTGAAGTCGGTTTCTTATTTGCTAGAAAACTTTTATCTGTAACCCAGAATAGAATTTATATTTGTATTCCGTCATAAACATCGATGATTTGTATCTTGACATTTATTTTTATATTTAATAACATCTTTACTCTTCAGTTCAATATCAATAACTAAAAATATGAACAAAAGAGACACTTCTAACTTCTAGCTGTTATAGTGCCATCACCGTGGAAAAGTTAAACCAAAGTTTGTCGAATTCACTGTTAATCCAAATTTGCATCAAACGTGTTGTTTGGCAAACAATTACCGTTTACAGGACTCTTAAAAACCACACTATTATATATTTTTTCTATTTTTTTTGATACTGTACTTTAGCAACACCAGCCAGAGCTATATGTCCTAGGGGTGCATAGGCAAATTCAAATACAAAAATTCTTCGTACACCACTTCGCAACGTGTTGTCGCTATTTAAAGGAGAAGAAGCGGCTAGAAACTCCCCAGCAACACGTCTAGCTAAAAAAAAAATTTCCTCATAGTTATTTATATACTAGCTGTCCCGGCAGACGTCGTCCTGCCCGGAAAAGCTTCAATCGATATACCGACGGCAGCGCCACCTACCGGGTACAATTGTGAACCAACTCGGAAACCTTAATTGGCTCATGCACAACAACTTTGCCGAAGATCATCACATGATCAAATATATAGTTTACGATTCTATAAAGGACATACAGATAAACATTCATTTTTATATATCAAGATTATTTCAGGCCTTTTTTTTAGTACATATAGAAGTTGTATTACCATTATTTTTCAAACAATGAATAGAGTAGTATCAAACAAAAAAAAATTGTTACTGCGGGATAATGACATATTGCGACAAATGTCCATAGATTCCTTACATGTTATGCAAAATATAGATTTTCTACAGAAGATATTATAAAAGGCTGGAGCGATCAGCTATGTAAATGCAGTTTTGTGAGTATATTGCGGTGGCTATGTGGAAGCACGCGGAAAGACCGCGCCAGGAACTCCCGCATCCGCGTCAGCCTTCAAATCCATGTCATTGCGACAAACTGCCAGGATCACGCCTACATTGGCACGGCGTCGTCTTACGTACATCGGCTAATTACTTACTGAGAACTTCATGTCGAGGTTTTCCCACTGCGCTACGACATGGGGTCATTTCTTCGAACCCGTCAACGCGTTGGTAGCTTCCGTGGTGGTGCAAACATCCATAAATCGGTGAATCACTTTCTATTGCCGGAGTCGCTTGCCTTCTTGTTTGATTTTAGCAACAAAAAGTTATGTGTGGAATAATGTCTAGACATGCTGCCACCGCCAGGTCCCGGTCGAAGGTAGGCCTAAACAATGTTGGCTTAACATCGCAATTGATGACTTGCGTACCATTAGTCTCAAAACAAGGGATACCCATGATGATAATGATGATGATAGGAAAGCAAACCCTGGCCTTCGAGCAACTGTTTCGAACCCAACTGGGATTTAACCCTGGGATGATGATTTTTTATTACGTGAATTATTTGGCTTGCAATAACCCCAACGAAATTATGCCTACCTCTGCAAATTGTAAAGGAAAATATGCGATAGAAATACCCTCAAAGACGTCGGAAAACCTTTTAGAAATTACCTTCATATCAGGAAGGTAGTTCTGAGTCTAAACTATGATACATGTCGATACCTATAAATCAATTCTTTTGTACGTGTTCCACTGAAGAGATATTTTCATATGACACATTTTATATTTCTTCCAATTGGATATTCAGCTCTAGATCGTTGTAATTAAAGTTGAATTTTCAAGTGAACACAAAATATTTTTTCCGAAGAAACTTCCCATAATAGGGGACTTTTCACAAAGTACTCGTGATAAGGCGTAAAATAGTGTTCAAGGTTCTAATTTAAGTGATTTTGACTGGATATATTGCCTAAGGGGCCGATTCTTTAATACTTCGTTTTATCAGAAATGGTTTATGAGCGTCTGAGGATGGACGTTTATGGTTTGGAGGGAGCTTTATCTGAATATAAATGTACATAATATACCTACATATATAGAAAACTAATATAAACTTTATACAGGATAAACCTTTCAAGTGGATCTTCAGGGTCAAATCCTAAACTATACGAAATATCGAAAAACACACAAAAGAGTCTCGTGGCGGATTTTGACCAAAACTTAAGTGGAAGCATTAGTTTTTTCAAAAATTAATTACCCTTGTCAGGAATTGAATTAGCCGATTTTGGATAAAGAAAACTCTTACTGAATTATCACATCACATTATAGTGTAGCTTGTAATGACCAATTTCTGGGAAGTAATGTCAAACGACACACTAAAATAAAAAGTTTAGTTTTCATCATCACATTAAATTATAGTGTAGCTTATAATGATCAATTTCTGGGAAGTAATATGTCAAACGAGGAACTAAGGTAAAAAGTTTAGTTTTTATCAAAACCATGCCGAGATTCCTTCGAGTGTTTTTCGCTATTTCGTATAGGATTTAACCCTGAAAACCTACTTGATTACGAGTGCGGGGTTAGAATTAAAATGCCGTTGGAATTATTATAGAATTAATTAGAACTACACAAACACGTATAACACAGGTACAAATATAACCGAACACAACAAATCCAAAAATAATGCAGAAGGTCGTAATTCAATAAAACGCGCAGTCTGTCAATATTAGATTCCTGAATGGTCGCACGTCACGCCTAGATTGTAGTTGTCGCTCAACTGCCCCCCTCCCACAATCAGGCCATCGTTTTATACTGCACAAATGCAAATGTGCCCGCTCGGCAACGTTGACATAATTTTCTAGAATTGACTTGTACTTATAATCCGCAACACGTGGCTAATTATGCAGCGTGCAAGCGGCCGTATATGAGTAAAATAGAACAATAGGCTGTTCTCCATAATAATTAGAAAATTAGGGTCGTAATTCAATAAAATGCGTAAAGTCCGTCAATATTAGATTTCCGAATGTACACAAGTCACGCTTAGATCGTTGTTATCGCTCGACTCCATCAAGCCATCGTTTGATACTGCACAAATGCAAATATGCCTGCCCGGCAACGTGGACTGAATTTCCTAGAATCAGCTTGTACTTTGTAATCCGTAACATCTGGCTAATGGCCTGCAAGCGGTCGTAAACGAGAAAAATAGGCTGTTCTTCCCGATACTAGAAACGTATGCCAATAAATAAGTAAACAAAAGAAGACGATCACTAAAGGATTACAATTAGTTCAAATGCCGACGGGTAATAAAATGTGCTTTTACAGACTGTACGTGGAATTTGTCTTTGTCGAAGCCTAAGTTGTAACAATATAATTAAATTAAACAGATTAGTTTGCATATGTATTTATGCTTTCCGGTCAAATAAATTATCTTTATTAAGTATCTTTCTTTACTTGTATATGTTATCAAACTCCTCCTAAACCGCTGTACCGAATTCATGATTTTTTTGTATGTCAGAGTGGATCCTTGGATGGTTTAGATTCCTAACTGGATCCAGTAGGTGGCGCTGGAATCAGGGACCAGAATTTTGATGAATTATTGTGTTTGAGTGAGTTCCTGGACATTTAGATCAATGGTCCCAAAACTATTTTATCTATCTTACTATATACAGTAAAAAATGATCAGAGGTCTATGAGCATGCAGTTGGTAGACCCCTATCTTTTTAACCGACTCAAAAAAAGGAGGAGGTTCTCAATTCATTGTGTATTTTTTTATATTTGTTCAACAATAACTTTTTTTGGTTCTGAACTGATTTTGACAATTATTTTTGAGTTGGATTCAGTGTAGTTTCTAGTTGGTTCCATATAAATTTTATAGTATATAAGTACAAACGCGCACTATCATATTTTATTATTCTATTTATAGGAAGTTCAAAATTACGTCATCACTTGCTTAAATGGACTTTACTATTGTGGACCTCTATTTGCCGATCGCGGACCCCTAGATTTCTTTCAGCTGACGTGGACTCCAGTTCGATATGGACTACTTTGGGAACCTATGGTTTAAATACGTAATTAGACCCGGTAGTTGATGTTGTAATCAGATTTTAGATTTTTATTTTGTCAGGACAGGATAGTATAAGTAAAATTATATATATTACGGCGAGCGTCCCAATTCGTTTTCCATGTCAATAAATCAACTGTTTGTACCTCGCACACTTTATTAACTTTACAGATCACCGATCTGATTATATAAAAGTTATTACTAATAAATCCAAAATATAAACGGTACAAATTGTTTTCCTCTCGTCTTCAGATCATAGCGTCCCCCATTTTCCCTTCATCCTTCAAAATCAACTGACTTTTATATGTCAAGTGAAATGATATTCTAGGTGTGATAATTAACAGGTTAGATAAACCCATATCCGATATTACTTTAGGGAATTTTTACAATTATACATATGCAGCAAACTGCGACATATATATATCTATATATATATATATATATATATATATATATATACTGTTACGAGCTACAGGACTCGAATTAAAAATGCCGTTGGAACTACTATAGAATTTATTAGAACTGTAAAAACACGTATAAAACAAATACAAATAAAACTGGATGCAACCAGTTCACACTACACGATTCAATGCAATTCGACACGCGCAAAGTCCGTCGTCTATATCGCTAATCGAGAGTACTACAAACATCTTTCTCGTCTCGTGGTCGTCGCTTGACTGCCCCCCTCCTTTCGGGCATTGTCTTATGTCAACTACACAGTACAAAAAAATTGGCCGCGCTCACTGAGTTTCCGAGAAATAATAATTTGCACACCTGCGAACGGCTAACAAAGTCGAAAACAATAACAATAAGGATTACTTCGACGCTAATAATGGTTATAAAACAAGTAGAAAAACAGCAGCATGTTTTTCTTAATTTAAAACTGAAAACACAAAAGAATTCCTAAATCCGGGAAGACAATAAACTGCGCTTACGACAGACAGCTGTGCGTTTATCTTTGACGGCATGTAACAATATATATATATATATATATATATATATATATATATATATATATCTCTCTCTCTTACCAAGTTTCTTTTGTATATATGAATACAATCAGTAAAATATGTCAATCGATCCTCGATTTTATTAAAATAAAATAAAATTCTCTTTTACGTAAACAATTCGTGAATTTGTTTACACGACGAAATTTACATCCTAATTGAATTTCGTCCGGTTTGTTTTTAAATTGGAATTGTCCAGATATGTATTGCAATGGTTGATAACCTTTTTTATGTAAGAGAAACCCTTGTTGTGTCACAACCTAGGTAATACCGACGAAGTCAGCCTCTTGAAGTCGTTGCTAAGTAAATATAGTAATTTTCATGTTTTACTACCCACCGACAATATGAAAATTATCATATTTTTCAACATTTTGTTGTTGTAGTACTGTATATATTATAATAATTGTTAATGTACTTGGCACCGACTTCAAGATGTAGTAATTGTTTTTTTGTTACAATGGAACTTGTTTCTTTTTTGCGTAGATAATTTTGTAATTTTGCATATTTATTTAGTTTTGATAGCAATAACTACATAAAATTAAAAAATAACAATATTAATAACAGCCAATAAACGTTCCATTGCTGGACTCGGGTCCAAGGCGGCTTGGTAGGTTTACCATATCGTTTATCTCTATGTGCAGGTTTCATTATGATGTTTTCCTTCACCGTTGTTAGTTCGTGGTAATTGGAACAATATACACCTTAGGTCAGTAAACTGTCTAAGTGTTGCATGCATGTGCTAGCCATTAGGCTACTTTAAAAATTAAGAAGAACAGTTTTTAAATATGCGAAATATTCTACGTAAAATATTGCTGCAGAATAAAAACTTAAAGTGAGCTGGAGCATTTAAAGTTTATTTGAAAATGTCCGAGATAACTTTCTTACCTTACTTACTTTTATTATAAGAAAAATATCTGACACCCAAATCTGGTAACCGAGTATCCGGAAAACTTTCGCTTTAGTTCCAGACGGATAACGGGAACATTGGACCGGTTACTATAACCCGAGGATCACGGGCATATCCAGGTATGCCACAGGTGGTGATTTTACGTTGAATATTACCCGGGAGGTTTACACTAAGCGGTTCAAAAATAGCTTCAATAAATCTCAACAAAGGTAACACGTAAATATATCGGTGGCCAAATAAGAGATATACAACTTGTTTTATAAAATTCGTTATATTAAAAACAAAGATAACAGGGTAGTTTTACAAAAATACTTTATTTAGACTTGGCAAACACGTGTAGAATATAAAATCTGCCAAATCATTTTCATCTCGTTTCTCGTCACATTTTCGCAGTCGTATGGTGTTTCCCACTGCTTCTTGGATATCTTGTTTTAAGTGCTAAAGATTCATTGGTTGGTTAGCATAGATATATCCCTTTAGGTAGCCCCACAGAAAAAAGTCTTAAGCTGTCAAATCCGATTATCTTCGGGACTAATCAATGTCACCATGTCTTAAAAGTAATTGTCATGAAAACATTCTTTTTAATGTTCCGATTCTGTCACGTGCCATATTAGGCCCATCTTTTTGGTACCACATATTTTTAAAGCTTAACTGATCCTTTTGTACATTCAAAAAATTTTGATTCATCGCAAGGTAATCTACAAGTAATAGGGTTTGAAAATTGGTAGCAATTTTCTCAGCGTTTCGCCAATAGAAAACTGTTAATTGAAATATGATTTTCAAGTGTAAAATACTCCACATCGAATTTTCCGTAGCTGTAGAAAATAATTGTCACCGAACAACTGTCAAATTTGGCGCTAAAACAAAATGGTGGAAAAAGAAGTTGTATACCTCTTATTTGTCCATCCTGTACTTATAATATAATTAATCTGTTATGGGTCCGAGTTTGTACGATGCGTTTAAAAATGTGAAAAAAATAGGGCCTATTTCGGATTTTAGAATTTTTGACTGTTAGCATCACGTGAAAACTACTGAACGGAATTAAATGAAACTCGACAGAGTCAGCTTACATTCCCGGGGTCACATCATCTGTGTGGTGATGAGTATACATAGATAAAATTTAATAACACTATAATACTAGCGGGCTGGGCAGTCGTTATCCTAACCTGAAAAAAGAAAAGTCTAAAATCTGATTTCACCGCCATCTACCGGATCCAATTGTGAATCTAAACCATCCTGGGACCCACTTATATACGCACAAATATTTTATCTAAATTCAGGATACAGATTTCAGCGCCGTCTACCCGGTTTAATTGTGAATCTAAACCACCCCGGAACCCACTCATACACGCAGAAAAATTTCATCAAAATCCAAGAAACCTCTTTCAGCGCCATCTACCGGGTTCAATTGTGAATCTAAACTATCGCGGGACCCACTAATACATGCACAAAAAAATATTTCAATCGGTGAAGCCGTTTCCGAGTTTTAGCGAGACTAACAAACAGCAACTGATATAATATATATATATATAGATGTATTCACAATATTGTCCAACATTTTCCGAAAATAATGCCGTAATTACATGGACAAATGGCTATGACATTTTATAATGGTTCTATTTGTTGTCAAAATAGTTAAAGAACTCTAAACAAAAAGTATATAAAATACTTATAAATTAGTAATTGCAAATCGATGTTTTAAATACCTATAGCTATCAAAATGACAAACAAATTGAATCTTTTAGATCGAGTTGAATCAACAATCCGGGGAATGCGGCGTTGCCGGATTGTATCCGAGGTAAAGGCAGTTGTTCATAACAAAGGTTTTTATATCTTTCATATTATTTATATGATTTTTTATAATAAAAATCCAAACATCATTTTCACGGAAGATAAAAGAAAAGTGAAAAATCCAAATGACTTTTTTACAATTTGACAATTTCATTTCACAATACCTCATTCATCCGGAGTTGAATTAATTGTGTTATGTCACGTACGTGAATTAATTTACCGCTTCATAGCAAGGTTATAACTTTGAGTATACCACGTAGGTTATAATGTAGTGGAACACTTACAAGCCAATAAATGGCGCTGAACAATAATTGAGGTCGCAAACGATTCCGGAAAAGTACAAATAATATACACAAATTTACAATAATATTAGATGGACCTCAGGCACCGCCAATCACGACCTTTCCACGACCCCGCGAGGGACGCTAGGAGACATAACCCACCCATAGTGTAGACTAGGCATGTTGTTGGGAAGTTTATTTCGCCATTTCTTCTCTCCCAACCATAACACGTTGCGAAACGGCAGTAAGATAATGTAGGCCGTCTCGAACCGCCGATTCCGGCCCGCCGGGATCCCTCACCTCGGGCTTTATATTACCCGTCGCCCGTTCTCAAATAATACATTATGTCGCCCTCTAGTCGGCATCGTTAGATTCATCCCCCTCTCATGGCAAAAGTCTAGCCGAGGTAAAGCCCCTAGGAAACTCCCTCGAGCAAGTTGCCCCCCGGGCTCCCGCCTCGAAAACCCCGGTAAAGTTGTGAGCGCTTCGGACCAACAACAAGTCAAGTCCAATAAAAAAAATAGATGGGCCTGCGAGGAACAACAATAGACTCGCTTGGAGATTGCCTTTGAGACGGAGAAGCATTCCATCTCGCCCCTCCACCTAGGTGGGTCATCCCTAAATTAAAATCTGCCAATATAGAAGGAGATATTACCATCGGAAACATCTCACGAACATGTTCAGGATAGATTTTTAACATTATAGTAGTCTGAAGTTTAATGGTAAATTAAGCAAGTAATTAAATACATCGAGAACATAACTTCTCGTCGCCTTATTTTGTACTCTTCTTCAACGATCGCGCTCAGCTCCCGTGCCGATTGAGCCATGGGCCGTTGTCTAGTGATGCGTCACTCCATCCAACAGGTAGCATCGACGTATTACATAATAAAATCAACCAGCACAAACTTTGTGACACGTTTTATAATAATAACAAAAACAAAACGCAACGTAAAAAACAAAACTACGTTTTAACGGCTTTAAGTGCAGTATTTTATTTGATTTTTATTCGGAAGTTTCGGCTCATTTTCAGTAGCCGTAATCACAATGGTACCCATGATAAAAACAGGGGTAAAAGAACACATTGCTGGACATGGGACACACAAGGTCTATGCAGTCGGTAATCAGTGAACACACGCTAGATAAGCCCAACCACTACATCAGACTCGATAAACCACAATTCCTCACGAAATAGAATCGTTTCATACTTAGAATGATGCGCGAGGCTATTGAAATCAAAAAACACCCAAATTTGAACATAGAAGATGGTTGGCAAGTGCCACCTTTTTGGGATCCGATCATCAAAAGTATTAAGACCCAAACCCAGCAAAAACCAACTGCCAGATCTCAAGACACTGTGAGCTCTTTCTACGTGCACTGGAATACAAACCAACTTGATTGACAATTTCTCTTTTTATTTTACCTCTCACCCATTTTAATATATTAGGTTGGGGATAAAGTTTCTTCGCATTTTATATAAAAATTCAAAAGGTTTTTTATAAAGTTTATTTACATTTGACTAAAGTATGTAGGTGCCATTTTGTTGGATAACTTTTTGCCATCTTGTAGGTAGGGACGTGATCCCAATGCTATAAAAATTTTGGGGCTTCTGATCAAAAAACTGCGACAAGTGGTTTTGGCAGTCCTCTCGTGATGTTAACCTGACACTGCCTAAGGAATTCTGCAGAGACCGAAACAGGTGAAAATCTGAAGATGCAAGGTCAGGACTATACGGCGGATGCATTAACACCTCTCAGCCAAACTCTCGTAATTTTTGCTGAATGGCTAAAGATGTGTGAGGTGTAGCATTATCATGGTGAAAAACCACACCCCTTCTGTTGATTAATTCCGGCCGCTTTCTTTCAACTTTTTGCTTTAATCTCATCAGTTGTTCGCAGTACAGTTCAGAATCAATGGTCCTGCCTGCGGTAACAGCTCATAATGAATAATGCCCTTCCAATCCCACTATACACACAGCATCACCTTGTTGCGAGTTAACCCGGGTTTCGCCACAGTCTGTGAAGCCTGACCAGCGTTTGACCACGATCTTTTTCACACGTTCTTGTCGTACGTAATCCACTTTTCATCACCAGTTATCAGCTTGTTCAAAAATAGTTCGGTTTCATTACGTCGTAATAAAGAATCACAAATGAGTAAACGGTTCATTAGGTTTCTTTCAGAGAGCTCATGAGGCACCCAAATATCGAGCTTTTTTGTGTACTCAGCTTTTTTCAAATAGGCCAAAACCGTTTTGTGGTCAATTCTCAGTTCTCCAGCTACGTCGTAACTACTAATAAGCCGATCTTGCTCCATTTTTTCAAAAATGGCATCAATTTTGTCCGTAATAGGGCGACCAGAACGACGTGCATCTTTGATATCAAAATTTCCGTATTGGAAACGCTTAAACCAAATTTGCGCTACTCTCACAGATACTGCATTAGATCCATAAACATCACAAATTTTTTTCGCGGCTTGTGTTGTATTTTTATCTTTTTTATAGTAAAATTTTAAAATGTATCAAATTTCTTCATTAGATGCACTCATTTTAACAATAAGAAAAACAAATGATAATCCCACATTTTCCTAATTTGAATTTGGAATTGTCTACTTTAAAATTAAAACTTTTTAATGATACCAAAACCAGCCAGATACAAATGGTATAGCCAAAGAGATCTTATTATAAGTTCATACATACTATATGCGAAAAGACTTTTTCCCCAACCTATTATAATAGTATAAAATTCTAAACATGCCGTATACATTGAAGCTATTAAGCTAGTAGGCAGGTGCTCCAGCAGCTTAAAAGCTGGGCTACTTTCTATGCTGGGAATCCACCATTGAAAATAAATAGAATTCCAGTATGATTTTGTTTTACTGGTAAATAAGAAAGAGAGAAAGAAAAATATTTATTTCTAATAGCGACACACAACACAAAATAGTACTAACATAACGAAGTATAGATAAAATTATACAGAAATTGTATTCCACAATTTGGATTTGGGGGTCTGGTTGATAACAAATTTTATGTAATAAAATCTGTGATACTTTTTATTCTGGGAATCTAGCTGGAATTTTCCCAGGAGCGGTTTTAAGTTGTTCGGGTGCATAAAACTTATTCCGCTAGTTTCCACTAAAGCTGTAGCTTACATTCTTTTTTCAATGCTGCGATACTTTGTGTCCTGGGAATCCCACGGGAACTTTCTACGTCAAACGTGAATGAAGTCACGGACATATCCGAGTATTGTATAAAATTATCACACCTAAGCATATTGCTGAAAAGTTTCTCGTGTCGCTTCTTCTCGTCAAATCACAACATGTTGCGAAGCGGTGGTTAACATACATTGATGGGAAGCTCTCCCATAGAGCAAATAATAACCATGAAAAAAAATTAGAACTAAATAACTAAACTAAACAAGTTTGTGGTAGGCTATAAGAAAACTTTAATATTATTCATTGACACTTGACACCTTTGTTTTCCGTGATCACGGCTATTGAGAAAGTGGCCGAAACTTAACCGAAACAGTTAAAACATGGTTTTGTTAACGCATTTGTTCTCTTTTACTGGAAGACGGTCCTATCGCGAATTGATAGATACGACAAACATCAAAATCGTCGTATTCGGAATGAAACGAGACCCATTTCCAATTTCCATAATAGCCGCTTCCACTTCATTACCCCGCGGTTTAAATTACGTTAAATCAGCGACTGCTTTTTTCGAAAATATTTTTCCACCCTATTAGAAATAAGGGAAAATTGAAATTATTTTTCGGCAAATTTTATTTTAAAATAAGCCAAGTGCTTGTTAGGTCACTTCTAATAAAAGCTTTTGTAACGGTAACAGACGTGGAGTTTTTAATTATTTGGCTTGAGAACTCAAAATTGATTTATTCGAAAAAAAATCGACATACCTACAAACATTGTATGTCCCCAAACTATGCAAGTTACGGTTGTGTTATGAGTAGTATATATAACGGACCACTCTGGGGCCGGTTTCAGATACTTGGCTAGGAAATTTACCATGCCAAGAATCGAACATGGAACCTCAGCATCGCAGTGAGTTCAACCGGCAAAGGCTTAGCCCGTTCAACCACAGAGGCCGTCGAAGTACAAATTATCAGAAATTAATTAACGCTTCTTGTTTAACAATAGGTCTTTACCTATGTAATTGGAGGTTGTATAACCAGCATTTTCAGATTTAATTATCTGTGGATTGGCGCGTAATTCAAAATTCAAATAAATTTTATTTGATAGATGTGTTAATTTAATTTAAAATACAGTAATTTGTTTTTAGATAGTTTTTGTTTTTGCGAGATTGTGGTAGTTTTGGGGTCACGGATAAACTGAAAATTCGTACAATTTTCGAATACGAGTTCCTACGTGGAAATACCGCTGCGCAAACAACACGAAACATTAACAACGTGTACGGGCCTAACACTGCTTGCATAAATACGGTCCATTATTGGTTCAATCGTTTTAAATATGGAAATTTTGAGTTGAAGAACGAGCCTCGCGATCGGCCGGTAACCATTGTCGACAACGACGAACTGAAGGCTATAGTGGAAGCGGATCCAAATCAATCTACGGCTGAGCTTGCTGCGAGCCTTGGAGTTAGTGTCAAAACAACATTGAAGCACTTGCGTCAAATCGGAAAGATAAAAAAGCTAGATAAGTGGGTGCCACACGAACTAAGCGCCAACAGCGAGATTTACGCGTCGACGCATGCATAGCACTACTGAATCGGCATAGAAACGAGGGAATTCTTAGTCAAATTGTTACCTGCGATGAAAAATGGATCCTGTACGACAAACGTAAGCGTTCGTCTCAGTGGGTGGACCCGGGTACAGCACCTAATCAGTGCGCTAAAAAAAAGATTACTCATAGGAAGATGATTGTGACTGTCTGGTGGACCAGTGCCGGACTTGTACATCACAGCTTCTTACCGAATGGCACAACGGTGACGGCAGATGTCTATTGCCAAGAATTGCAAACATTGATGGAGAAACTCGCAATTCAACAACCAAGATTAGTCAATCGCCCTTCCACATTGCTTCTTCACGACATCGCGCGAGCTCATACTTCACGATAGACCATCGCAAAGCTACAAGAGTTATAGCTGGAAGCTCTCCGTCACCCACCGTACTCACCGGACCTTGCCCCAACAAATTTCTACTTCTTTCAAAATTTAGACAATTTTTTAAGTGGGAAAAAATTCAATACCCGAGAGGCAGTACAAAACGCTTTCGCTGACTTCGTCGCCTCCCGTCCGGCAGAATTCTACAGTAAAGGAATAAACAAACTGCCATCAAAATGGCAAAATTGTGTAGATAATTTGGGCCAGTACTTTGATTAGCTGAAATAAAAATATAACATTTTTTTTTATATTTTAAAATTATCATAAAAATCTCCAATTTCATAGGTAAAGACCTAATACTATCCGTGTAGAAACAGAAAAATAGTACTAATTCCTGCGGCCGGGCGACCTGACGTACGAGGTGGCAAAACAACCCACACACAGGTTACATTTCCCGGACTGGATGGCTACCGCTCCTGGTCTAGAGTATGCCGCCGTAACAACTTTGAGTTGTGTTCCGACATCAGCACATTGGCAGCACCTCTGGTGTTGCTAATGTTCATAGGTGACGGTAATCACTTTATATCACAGTTGGACCGTCAGCCTGTCTACGGTGCTTCAACAATAAAAATATTAAATTGTTTTTGAAGTTATTTTTTATTTTTTCATCCCATAGTACAAAATTTAGAGGGAGAGAGAGATACAGTTTTAAGACCTGAGGGCCAACTAAATCGATGTGATACCACGCTCTCACAGAATATCAGCGCGAAACTGTTAGCCTTGAGCTAATCGTGTTTCGTATGTTGAGTGAGGGTCCCGATGGCCCAATTAATCTTCCCCCTATCCCGTGTATCCTATTCCTCCTGTCTGATCTTTCAATCTCATACCCATATCCCATTCTCCTTATCTGCTCCTAAAGGCTGGCAACGCGTTGGCTTCGCCCCTGATGTTGCAAACGTCCATAGGGGATGGTATCCACTTTAAATTAACTGGGCCGTCTGCCTGTATCCCATCTTCGCAATTAGAAAAGAATATATCTTCCTGACTTCTAGACTTAAATTAATAAGTAGACAAAAAAATTATACAGTAAAGTCGGGGAAGTCTGTCAATGGGGGAACAGCGTACATCTCTTGTTACTTCAATGGGGGAAACTCCGTACATCTAAGTTTGAATAGCTTCGACATTAACAAATGGATCAGTAAAACTAAGACACCAATTAACTCTATATTCGAATAGTAGTTGGCGTTAAATTTCGTTTAAAAAAGCTAAAAAATGAGAGGTATACGAACTGTTCAGTTATTTAGTAGCATAGTTGTTATTGTCATGTTTCTTTTTAAAGTTAATAATAATTAATTTTGTGATGTACCCTCTTATTTCTAAACGATACAATCGGCCATTTCCTTAATTGAATAATAATATAATATTTTTATTTATTCTGTGATTAGCACCTGTTTTGTATAGAGTAGTTGTCTATAATTTACCATAATTTTATATAACAGTATTTATCCTTTATATGATGTGTGAATTATGTATATTATAATTCAAAATCTCTCAATTGTGTATAGACGGTATTCATTACATTTTATTTTCATGTTGGCAGACGCGATAGATTTATACTGTGTTCTGTTTATTTTATTACATGTAAAACTTTAAGTATAATATTTTATATTATATCTTATATAAAATATTGTCTAAAATTTCCAAACAATAATGTAGTTTTTTTTTTTCATTTATAACCATTTAATTAGAATAGTTTATCAATGACTTGAATCCGCTATCGGTTGTGCCAATTTGCTAAGCTTCTTGTACTACAAAATTGTTGGAGGCATGAGGCGTTCTAAAAATTCTTGTAGAGTTTCAAAAGTCAGTGTATACAATTTGTTAAAACCGTAAGGTTCTCTGATTATAAATATGTGACCAGTTGCTGTTCTTTTACTACCATAAACCCTTCTGACTTGTTGCAAGTATTACAGAACTGACGGACTTTCCCGCCTTGACTATATGTATTAATGTGGGTTTTATATTTCAGAATAATAATTATTGTATGTTTCCTAAATAAATAAAATAAAAGAAATATTCTTCCTTTAAATTACACACCCGTAATGTATTTTTCAATTAAATAAACACCTGAAAGTAGCTCTAGGTTGCCTGAAAGAGATCGCTTTAAGCGATAAACTAGAGATCTCGGCAGCCGTTGCCCTGCCCTGAAAAAATATCCAGGACCCGATCCCAGCGCCACCTACCAGTTCCAATTGTGAATCTATACCGTTCGGGTCCCACACATACACACAACAAATTTCATCAAAATCGCAAAATCGTTCTCAAGTTATGCACGAAATAAATTTCTACGATTCATTTTTATTTATTTAGATAGATTTTCAAGAATACTCTCAATACATTTGTTTGAGGTAAAATATTCCGAAGATAATAAAGACGTAATAACTTGTTTCAAGGCTGAACCTCATCAAGAGGATTCCTAGACAAAACACATTTATTTTTACGCTACCCCCACTGTGATTTTAGATAAATGGATAATTCCGAGCAGCGAGAAATTTCCGAGCGAAAACGTCTTTGAAATAAATTACAAGCGGAACCCTTACGTATTTGTACCTATATTATGTATAAATCTACATTATATATTATATAAGTTGGATTAAGTTTTCATGGAGAATTCCGATTCGGATAATTTTATTTTCTTTCTACAATTATAAAGTTTATATTATACTAGCGTTAGTTTGCCGTTGACATTCGTAGATTTTTTCTTATAAGCTAGACTATGGTTTGCTATAATACATGTGTGATTATTTTTTCAAAATTAGCCGATTCAATTCCTGTCAAGGCTAATTGATTTTTCAAAATCTAATGATACCATTTTTGTTTGGTGTTGGAAGTATATATATATATTGTTTCGAGTTAGCGGGATTGGAATTAAAATGCCGTTAGAATGATTATAGAGTTTATTAAAACTGTACAAACACGTATAGCACAAGTACAAATATAACGGAACACAACAAATCCAAACATAATGCAGAAGGTCGTAATTCAATAAAACGCGCAAAGTCCGTCACTATTAGATTCCCGAATGTACACACGTCACGCCCGTATCATAGTTGTAGCTCAACTGCCTTCTTTCACAATCAGGCTATCGGTTTATACTGTACAAATGCAAATGTGCCCGTTTGGTATTGTCGACATAATTTCCTAGAATCAGCTTGTACTTAATCCGTAACACCTGGCTAATGAAGCCTGCAAGCGGCCGTAAACGAGAACAATAGGCTGTTCTCCACAATACTAGAAACGTGTGCCAATAAATAAAAGAACACTATCAAACAAGGTCATAAAAGGATTACAATTAGTTCAAATGCCGAGAGGTAATAAAATGTGCTTTTACAGACTGTACGTGAAATTTATCTTTGTCGAAGCCTAAGTTATAACAGTATATATATGTGTGTGTGTGTGTGTGTGCGTGTGTTGTTGTTACTTATTAACCAATATTTAATCGCCCTTCAACGTGACATGACATACACTTTACTCATATTATAGATAATTATACCTAGTTTGAGATTTAGAGACAACTCGGCATTTTGTTAGTTGTTAGTTAGTGTTTTTCGCCTATAGAATAAGTTTCATTCTCATATTTTGTACTTTGTTTTTCTTAAAAGGCTTAATAAATATATTTGTATTTGTATTCATTTCCCAACCAAAAACTACACAAAGTTGTTTAAACTACGTACAAATTGCTCATTCAAAATACAATACACAATACAAATCATCAATAACTCATAACTATTTCCTATTCATATTATACAAGGCAAGTACACGTCAGATCGATACCCGGAGGTCCCGTCCCGTTTACTCTGCAAACAATCTGGCGATTTCCCCGACATAACGAAAAAATAAATATCAAACATATTCCATTGTCTATCTTAGTATTTTGTTCCCGAATTTCGAGCAATAAATCAGTTTAGCAGACGACGGCACGTTTTTATAGTGTGGGGAAGACTTTCAACTTTGACGAAAATTCGATTGCCTTGTAATTTGCATTTGTCCGTATATCCGTCTGTCAATTTGTCAGAAAGTCGTCTGTCAGTCAGTCAGGCTGTCAGTTTGTCTGTTTGTTAGTCTCACAGTCTGTCAGACTATAAGCCACAGATAAGAATGTGGTGTTGTATTAGATGGATTGTTTTCTTTGATTATTTGTTTATGTAAGTTAATAATTAATAAAACTTAAGTTGGGAAGATTATTTGCTTCTAAATTTGTAAAAAGTATTACTTCAACTGCGTATAATTTTTAAACTCTACAGTGGAAGAATAAATCAATTTAGTAAGCTGAAGTGGCAATGAGCCGAGTCCATCTCTCTTAGATTGAAAGCAACAGGAGCATGTGGGTCCTGGATTGGAGACTATGTCTCAACTAACGTATTATCGTCGTAGTCGGTGACTGAAGATTAGTAGCAAATTCTTAATTAACGTATTTAAAAACTACTACTAGTAGAAGATCCGAAAAATTCGTATCAGAGCAAGGCTGAATAACATTTAAATATAAATCAAAATTTCCTTTCAATTTTCATTGTAACTATGGAACGTTGAATACATTACTCTGAATTTTGGTATTAACTTGAGATTAGTGCAGAGGCTTTAGATTAGATAGAGGACGTCGGGTTTAACGAAAATGTTAAGCAAAACTTCCGTCTTATTTTCTGATTTACTTATAGTTAAACCGAAACTGTTCCTTGATATTTTACTTAGTCGATGAGTTTAGATTAGCACAAGGTTTTCAGTATTCTAGGTTCTTACTTAACGACGCTGAATTTAACAAATAGGAAGTTTTAGAATTTCTCAAAAATGTCCACTTCACCGATTTGAGAATAGTACAAGGATTTAAGATAGAACATGTATCTTATGATATTAAATTCAACCGAAATATAGAGATAAATTACCTTTGTAAGAATGAATGAAAAACTTTGTATTGTTTAACATAATCTTAAAAGTAGGCGATATTTGAACAATGGGCGGCTTTATTGTTCATAGCTATCTCTTTCAGACATCCCCGTTTATAATGTCGTTATGCTATTAAAATTATTATACAGTCAAGGTAACGAAGTCTGTCAATGGGGTAAGTTCATAGACCGCTCGTTTTTTAACTTTTATAAACGGAATTTAACGCCAACTACAATCCGAAGACGGAATTCAATGGTGTCTTAGTTTCACTGACCGATTTGTTCTCGTCGTAACTATTGAAAACCAGAAATAATGAGAGGTGTATGAAGTTCTCCCACTGACGGACTTCGCCACCTTGACTATATTTGTTTTGTTTTAATTTATTGAATTAAGGATAATTGAAGAATAGTTTAAACAGGTAGGCTATTATGAAATTGTAAATTAATAATAAATTAAAGTAATAAGAGATACTTAGATGTCCTTCACGCATATTATCTGAACTACATATGGGATTAGAAAGACAGACCATGATATTAGTAGATATTATTAATTGTCAGAAAAATACAATTTAAGAACACTCAAAGAATTCGTATTTCACGACGGCGAATTTAGCCGAAATGTGGACCAAAATTTCCGCCCTATTATCTGAGTGAATTTGTCACCAAAGGGCGGGAGTATCGTTCGTGATTTCGGCCCAATCGTGCTCATTAGCGTGTACATAGTCTGCCTTCTTGTTTAACTCGAAGGATTTACGATTCGTTGACGAGCCAAGATTTATCTTTCACTCAGCAGTAATTATGAAAGGATTGGGAGATAATGGCCCAAGAAGTTTAAATGTTAAAACTCCCTTTCCGCTGTTACGTTTTACGTTTTTGGAATGTTCTTAGTTGATTGTTTGCAAGATTTTATTTACTTGACTACCTTTGTTCCATAATAGTTCTAAATACGAGTTTTGATGGTGAGAACTTGCTGTTCCGATATATTTTCATTATTCTCACCTGTAATTTAAGATTAAAGAAATTTACAACACTCGAAAAGTTACCAATTAATGTAAATGTTCATGCAATTCATGAATGCGATCGGGGCTTTACTCGTGTATGAACCTACGCACATTGGGATAATCTGTGTGTCTGATAGAAAGATCAGTTGCGAGTGTGCCATCAAATCATGCCACTTTTGGTCTCACATATACACAGGACACGTATTTACAAAAACTGTTTTAAATACTTAGAATTTCTAGAGGATCGTCGTCTGCTTGCAAATTCTCTTGTGTACATGATGTTTCTCAAAAGATGTTTGTATTGCATAGGTGCCTTAGAGATTTGGAATGATCTCCCAACCGACGTTTCAAGACAGCAGTACGGTATAACATTTGTGAAAACGGTTTCATATAGCTTTTAAAAACGGCCACTTTTGAAGACTCGAACTGAGTGCAAGAAGAGTCATAAGATGCAACGGTTTTTTTATTCTTCTCTCCAAGCTAACGGGATTGCCGGGACTTAGTTCTGTATGTATTTTTTTTATATATTTTTATATAAGATAGATAGATAGATAGATAACACTTTATTATACACCAATACAAAAATGAACTTAAAGACTAAAATTATATCTAGTTATGTACAAAGGGCCGTCTTATTGCTAAAAAGCGATCTCTTCCAGACAACCCCAGGAATGAATTCAGATGATAATAGCGATGGTGGTATTCGTAACATATAGTACGAACTACTTACAACGTAGTAAGTAGTAACGTAGTACCTTAAGTAGTATTACTTACTACTAAAGGTGCAACGTTATTTCGGCCTTTGTCATATTCGTAAGACGAATCTGCAAAAAGGCTTTTTTTAACCCTCTTGTTGTAATAATTGTAATACTTGCAACAACTTAGATGGTTTTATGGTATTAAAAGAACAGCAACTGGTCATATATTTATAATCAGAGAACCTTACGGTTTTAACATATTACATACACTGACTTTTTACACTCTACAGGCATTTTTAGAACACCTCGCCATCCCTCCAACAATTTTACAGTCTAAGAAGCTTAGCAAATTGGCACAACCGATAGCGGATGGAAGTCATTGATAAACTATTTTAATTAAAGGATTATAAATGAAAATAATTTAATACGTTATTGTTTGGAAATTTTAGATAATATTTTATATAAAATATTATACTTAACGTTTTACACGTAATAAAATAAACCGAACACAGTATAATTCTATCGAGTCTGCCAACATGAAAATAAAATGTAATGAATACCGTCTATACACAATTGACAGATTTTGAATTATAATCTACACAATTAACATATCATATAAAGGATAAATACTGTTATATAAAATTATGGTAAATTATAGACAACTGCTCTATACAAAACAGGTGCTCATCACAGAATAAATAAAAATATAATATTATTATTCAATTAAGGAAATGGCCGATTGTATCGTTTAGAAATAAGAGGGTACATCACAAAATTAATTATTACTAACTTTAAAAAGAAACATCACAAGAACAACTATGCTACTAAATAACTGTAACACAATTGTCCATAGGCGGTAGCCTATTGACTACACTAAATATACTGATAAAAATAATTTCAATATTGTATTAAAATATAATAACATTACCTTATTTGTATTATCTGTTATTAATAGAACACATCTTAGCAATCCCCGTCTTCGCAAAGTCTAGGTTGAGATTGAAAATTGTAATTTTAATGGAAATGTTATTTTTCAATTTTGCATACCTCAATTTGTTTTCATAACAATTTACTGTAATCGGCTCACAAATTGATTAAAGCAAGCCAATGGCGGTAACGGTATATTTAAGCTGGACATTAATGAATAAGTTTTACCTGAATTTTGGCAGAATATTGAATCAATCAATTATTTGCAAGAATATAGTTTATACAGGTGTTATACAATTGTAGGTGAACAGTACATTCTACCACATAGTGGTGTACAAAGTGAATTAAAAATTAAGATGTAATAAAATAAAAATTATAATTTACGTAAATATTCTTATTATCTATTCTAATTAGAATGTCAATTTTTGGTATTATATAAGCAATTAATGTCAAGAAAAAAAAAGAAGAAGGGTGATTGTACGGTTCAACGTACAGCGTTTTGTTGACGCTGCGGCCTACTTTAGGCTACTTTAATATTATAACATTAGTATAAATAATGCTCACAAATACTTTGTGATTGAGTTGCTAACAAGTCGCTACGAGCTGCTATTAGTCGTAACATACGACTTCAACTACCACTAAGTTGAACCCAGGGATCAGCATCCAAGCCCAAGTACTACGAGAATAAATCCCTGAAAGCAACTAGGTGTATTTTCTTCATCCTACTACAAGAAAGCACCAGCACTCCACCAACTACTGCCAGTATCCACTACAACAAGCAAGAACAAGTGTACAAACTGTACAGTGATATTAAATTTTTTTACCCATTTTTGTTTCTAAAAGTGTATAATGTGTTATTTATAATTGAATAATTATAGGTCTAGCAAAACTATCAACTGTTTATGATCTTAATATCAACAATATGCTCACTCTAACTCAAAAGTGAATTGACACTAGAGCCGGTAGACTCGTTGGGGAGCAATTCGCAGCGATTCTCAATCGCAGGGGGCCCCCTTTTGTGAGTCATTTTAATGGTTTACAGAAGGGGGTCGCTAGAGAGCGAGGGAGAGGACGGTGCTGGCAGTATTTGACTGTCGTCTATGTAATTGGAGGGGGGTTCGAAAACAACGTTTGGTATCCGGTTTCCCATTATCTGTGGTAGAGGGCCACTGTTTACGGGGATATCGGTGGAATTACTTCTACTGTACGAAGTAGTACGGCCCTACTTCCCGGAGTTTAGTAACAAATCGGCGCACTAGGATGCAGTGGTGTAGCTAGCATGGGTGGCACCCGGGGCGGATATTCTAGGTGACATCCTCCCTATAAAGAATATAATAATATATATAAAGAAGAAAAGTAATAATAATTTATTTTTCATTAAAATACGAGTATTACAAATAATTTTTATATATTACTAGCTGACCCGGTGAACTTCGTGCCGCCATATTTTCTGAATTCCTAAAAGACTGTTTCATGACACAAAACAAATATCATCAAAATCGGTCCAGCCGTTTAGGAGGAGTTCACTGTCAACACACGTACAGAGGAATTATATATATATATATATATATATATATATATATATATATATATATATATATATATATATATATATATATATATATATATATAGATGTGAAATATTTAGTTAATTAAACATTAAAATTTCTTCCTTCTAGCATTAACACTTGCAAACTCCGAAATCAAGTCATCGAAATTTATATTTTGTGTTTCATGTTCTATCGTTAAAATACCAAGATTATTTCATCTAGTTTCAGTCATTGTAGACCGCAAGTAATTTTTAATTAATTTCAATTTGCTGAAACTCCTCTCACATGAAGCAACTGATGCACATATTGTTAGAAATAACTTTAGTGCAACTTTTTATAGGTAGCACTATGTTCACGGCCGGGTGTCACCCCTAAGCGGTATATATATATATATATATATATATATATATATATATCCCGATATATTATACGATATACGAAATAATCCAAATAAAGCTCGTTAGAGTTTTACTGATCAGAATTCATCATGGCATGGCATGATGTATGTGGGTATATTCATGAAATTGACATCTTTTGTGATCTTTACCCATGTAATATTTCTATTGCTTAAATAACAATCATCTCTCTTGATATTAGCACTGATTACGTTATAATTCACTTTGGTTAAGGCAACGAATCGCAGTTCATCGAATACTTGATGCACTGGCGACCATTCTCTAGAAGAGGTTATATCTTCCTTCTTCCTGCCACCCCGCTTCCATAGTCACCGACACTCTGCCAGAGTGACATTGACAACATATCACTCTTGACAGTATGACAGTGATGTTTCAGTGAACCGTCTACATATTTATTAACACTACATATGACAAGCATTTTATATTAACAATAGGTAAATAACTAAATGTTTAATATATTAGACATATTTATTTAAAAATTATTTATATAATGCCTATATAAATTGTTTATCAGAATTAATAACCAGGACGGTGATGTCTAAGCAAACGATAATAGCACAACATCCGACCATTTGACGAAACGTATAGGTATTTGTTGGACTTCATTGGTTGTTTTCAACATATTATATTCTTCTTTTTTATTGCATGAGTTCAGTAGACAGGCAAACGGCCCACCTGATGGAAAGCGGTTACCATCGCCTATGGACACTTGTAACACCAAATGTGCTACAAATGCGCTGCTGCTCTCTAAAGGGTGACTGGAACCTGGCCACTAATGCCGGAATACAACTCAAGGTTGTTATGGCGGCATACTCTAGCCCAAGGGTGGTAGCCATCCAGACGGGCAAATATCCTACTACTTCGCTGTGGGTTCTTTTGTAGCATCTCACAACAGGCCGCCTGGCCGCAGGAAGTTGTATTCTTTCTCCGTTCCTGCACTGATAGAATTAGAATATAGAATATTACATTGGCTATATAAACTGTTTGGTGGAAGGAAAAACCAAGACGTTGACAGATGCATAGAAAATTCTTTATTGTTCTCCACATACACATATAGTAAATTTACAGTCATTTCATGTAAAGGCAGGAACAAAGGGCGGTCTTATCGCTTTAGAGCGACCTCTTCCAGACAACCCGGGCTGTGGATTGTGTGAAAGGAATCGAAAGTGTATGACGGTGGTGTGCAAATTAAATATGTACATGTAAATAGGATACATACACTTTCGATATACCATATATATATATATATATATATATATATATATATATATATATATATATATATATATATTATATTTGTATATTATGTATATACAAATTTATATACCGTTATTATGTTTATAGCGATAGCATAAGTGATACAATACAAACGAGAAATTCACGTCAGCCTTACTACGATCATTTGACGAAATCTAATACATTGAACCAACGAAAGTTATTCGGTGGCTTTCATTAGCTCTGTGTGTTCCCAACACCAAGATATATATATATACTTAGTCAATTAGCCACGATGACACATAAATTATTATTTATTCAAACAAAACCCATAACTATGAACACTCCAGTCCACTGGAGCCCCCAAAGGGTCATATCTAAAACATAAAGGGCCCGCCCACAATCCTGTGGGGCCCAAACATGTCAACCTACTCACAATTTGTCTACGGGGTGTGTATCACATTAGTTTGTGGTGTATGTCGTTTTTACGGCGTTTTTAAAGTTGAAGATTTCGCGATCACTTATTTATACCTGAAGAGTTTGTATACTGCTGATATTATGAAGGAGTGAGAAGAAATGTTTCTTCTCTACAATGGAAAGACTTTCTGGTCACGCAAAGTTCGTATATCTATCAGGTGTATGTACCACGATTATTTATGGGATCTGATATTATATGCTGAACAGTTCGGTGAACTACGCAAGTGCGATGAAGGTTTTGTCTTATTAATCTGGATGTTGCTGAAGTAACGGTGTGTTTCCTTAATAAGTCAGGCCCCAATTCGTAATTCATAGAACAAGTATTTGTTATTATGTTATAAGTACCAATCTACTTTAGTATAGTAGCATCTTTAAACTTATATTTAAAGGTCCTAATACACACTGTAATACTTTTGTACATAAGTTTACATTACATTACATTTTGTAAGTATTTTCTCTGAAAGATTTTACTCAGTAAACATTTTGTACTTCAATTCATTTCAACTTCTATTATTTACCCTGTAACATAAGGTGCAGATTGAGTTTATATGATTCTTTTGCTTGTAAATGCCCGAGAAACTGGCAACACTGCGTTGACGTTATAGGCTTTGAAGACTCACACTTCGTCGTTGGGGAATTCGACAAAGTCGCGGGTGTGTCCTAATCCTACCCAATATTATTAATGCGAAAAAAATCCGATGTTTGTTTGTTTGTACGCTTTAACCGATCATGGAATTTTGCATACAGGGCTTAGAGATACAGAAAAGGATATAGGATACATTTCAACCAGAAAAAAGTGCTGTTCCCGAGGAACAGAAGAATAAAATCAAATAGGTAGCGCTGCAGTCGGTTTTGTACGTTGTGGTTACAACTCACAGACAACTATTGAAGTTTAGCTAAAACAACTAATCTTGATTGAACACTGAAGCTATTAAAAAAACAACTGGAATACACTATATAAACGATGGAGAATACGATGTATGTTTTTTAGATCTCCTCTTGTCTGTTTATTTGGCATTCACGTAAAAACTACTGGGCCGATTTCTGTGCGTTTCGAAGTTGTTCAGGTGCATAAAAATTAGTTTATTCCGACACAGTTTTCACAAAAACGATAGTTTACATTATTTTTAAATGCTGTGGTACTTGTGTGCCGGGAATCCCGTGGGTATTTCTAGTCAAGCGTGGACGAAGTCGCGGGCATATCCTAGTTTATTATAAAAATATATACATATCTGCATACCTTTATGATTCGGAACGGAGAAATACTCTTTTGTAACTTGAGCCACAACTTAACGTAGTTCTCAGGGGAAGCCCCGTTTGTCACTGTCACCCGTATCTCCTTGTTATGATTTGAACAATTCCCGAATAAAGAGCTATCTCGAACAATCTCCAGGCGTTATTTGCCAACAATATTGTTTCTTTATCGGATTTAATATTGACTTCTTCTCTCATTTCTTTTAATAGCATTAAATTTGATAATTTATGATCCTTGTGATCATAAATGACACGTGTCACCTCACCTGTCTTTGCCTAAGGTACAGAGATACGAGCCTTTACGTCGTATTAATAGCCACGAATGCCTGGAGTATGTAAAGAATCTAAAGTAGTGGTAGACTTTGAGAGAGACGACTGGCACTCGAGACAGTGAACCGCAACACCACACACAATTAGTGTGGAATTATACGAAGATCTCTCACCTGTGGTTAAAGCTTGTCTCTTCCATCTCGAGCTCCAAATGTTCATTATAAAATTGCATGTAAAGCATATGATATAATATAGAATGAATGAATGAATGAAAACTCTTTATTGCTCACCATAAACTTAATTCTAGACAATTGATATGGATACATTTGCATTGGAACAATGGGCGGCCTTATCGCTTATAGCGATCTCTTCCAGGCAACCCGGTGTCTAAGGAGATTTTAAACGAAATTTCAAAACATTTTTGGTGGTGTACTAAACTAAAATAAAAGTAATAAAATCACAATCAAATATTATTAAAAATAAAATACAATATAAATATACTACTATATATACATATATAATTAGATAAAGATGATATATATACATTCATGTAATGCAACGATTTTATTTAATACACCAATAATGGTCAGTGACCATACGCTTAAATGTAGTCATTGATTTACCTTGTCTGATTGGCAAGGGGAGGGAATTCTACAGTCGAACAGCCTCTATGGCAAAAGAATTTCCTGCGTAGGAAGAAGTGTGTGCAGGTATTGTTAACAAAAGATTCTCATTTGAGCGCAAATTACAGGAATGAGATTCATAGAGAAAACTAAAAAGTTCTTTTAAATATGGGGGAGTACAGGAATTGTAAAGGATATAGATGATTATTTTCTTACTGAAAAGCTAGAAAGCAGGTAGATGGGCCACGTAATAAAAAGTCGTTATAACAATAACAACCCTAAACGTCGTTCTGCTGGGCTCAAGCCTCCCACTATATGGGAACGGACAGTATAAGTATACCCGGCACGCTTGTCCAAGGCGGCTTGGTAGGTTTGACGCATCGGTTATTTTAATGTACGGGTTTCATCACGAAGTTTTCCTTCACCATTGTTAGCACATGGTAATTGTAACAATATGCACATTAGATCAAAATACTGCCTAAGTGATGCATGTGTTCCAGCCAGGATTCGAATCCGCGCCCTTTGAACTTTGAACGCGTGCATTAGCCATTATGTGCGTATTACCACGACTACTAAAGAGTGTTTTAGTTACCGTCGCCTAATAAACATTTGCACCTATTGTAATAGATTTAAGAATAAAGTGTAGTAGATAGATATAATAAGAATTGTAAACTCTAATAGATATAGAAGACTGTATTAGAAATATAAGGACTCGATTGTAAGATTATTAGAAAACAAATAAAAGAAAATAAAAAAAAAGAATACAACCTTAAAAGATATATAAGGCCGGATAACCTTGTACGTCCGGTGGAAGGGATTTAAAAAAAATAGACGTTTGCAACACCACGGGTGAAGGCATCCCGTTGCTAGAGTTTACAAGGGGATAAAGGAAAGAGGATAGGTGGGATAGTAGAGATAAAATAGAGAAGGTTAGTTAGGAGGAGGGAGAAGTGGGCCGTTGGAACTCTCACTTATCGTATGCAACGCGATTAGCTTAAGACTAATCGTTTCGCGCCGATATTCTATGAAACTACACCGTTCAAGCTGGTCCTACAGTTCCGTGGTGGCACGCTCACGGGTTGGACGTGCGGTTAATTTTACGAAACCTGTTGTCACGCAAACGCGTAGTCGTGCCTAGTGTTGGACTTGAACCACCTGTTGCGACGTGCGGCCGCGCATCGGCCCGCTCGCTAGCCTACCTACTATTTGAAGTTTTTATATTGATGCGTATACACAAGTATGGCGGATAATTTATTTCCTCCGCCCAGATCTGACTCACCTTTAATGCCCGTTACTTCAAGAAATGTTAACTCCGAGAGTTTCCAGGCTGATATGGACTTGATAGAATCTTATAGCGAGAGTGAATGCGAATCAACGAGAACATCAAAAAGACCCAACAGTGACATGGAAGAAGGATGGAATGCAGTAAAGGGAAAAAAAGACCGACGTTGCAGCAAGAATTCAATGGATACGAAAATAGAAGTTTATATATCACATAACGAGCGTCTCCCAAAGCAATTTGCTATGGCAAAGATATTACAAGAACATTCAATCTTAAATGTTAAGCAAGTGAAATACATAAACCCATTTAAAATTCGTCTAGAATTTGAAAATGAAACAGCTGTGAAAAACTGATAGAGTGTGAGCCTCTAATAGCAAAGGGATGGAGGTTTCAGAAGGCTATGGAGCTATCGGTTATTTACGGTGTTTTAAAAGATGTGGATTTTGAGACCCCGGATGACGAAATATTATCTAGCATTACTTGCCCACCACCGGCTAAACTTTTATCTTTTATAAGACTTAATCGTCGTGATGAAAACCAAGGGGGATGGCGCCCTAGCGAATCCATACGTCTTTGTTTTGAGGGCGATTATCTACCAAATTTTGTTCGTATATACGATGTAAATGTAAAAGTATTTCCTTACATTCATCGTGTTTCGCAATGCTCTCAATGTTGGAAATTGGGTCATAACCGTAAGACATGTCCAAAAAAAAGTAATTTGTCCTAAGTGCGGGGATCAACATGAGAACTGTACAACTACAACTTTTAGATGCGTAAATTGTAATGGAAATCATATATCTATGAGTAGAAGCTGCCCGGTGTACAAGAAAGAGAGAAAACTTAGAGAAGTCATGGCTGAACGTAGATGCACCTATAGAAAGGCTTTAGAACAATACTCTTCTACCAAAAATCCATACATAAATCAAGGCAACCAAAATTCATTTCCTCCACTTAAAGATAATCTTTCAACACCTATTATGATAGAGTCCACGCCTGCAGCTTTTCCAAAAATGACTACTCAGGCCTTTCAGACGAAGACTGACCAAAATGTAGATGTGTCCAGCAAACATATTGGGCAACCAGTTAATAGTAGGAGGAGAATAATTAAAAGGAAAATAGAAAGACGATCTGAGGTAAACGATTGGTTATCCTGGATTAATGATCCACAGACAAAGGCAGATAACACAGACGATAAGAAAGAAAGTACATCACCAAAAGATTTTAGAGACCTTTTATATCGTTTAAAAGAAGTTGTCTTCCTACAGGAAATTAGTGTTTCATCAAAAATAGAGGCGATTATACAATTGTGCCTAGAGTGGTTTATAATAATGGTGCGAGATTATTTTTCGGAATGGCCGTGGGTGAAGGTCCTGCTTAATTTATTTACTCAGTCTCCTGATGGCTCATAAGGCAGTTAAGCTGAACATTCTCCAGTGGAATGCCCAAAGTATCAGACCCAAGATTGTTTCATTTGCGCCAGGAGAAGATCCATATTGCTGTCCTTAGTGAAACTTGGATCGAACCTGAAAGTAACAAAAAGCGATTATGATGTATACTAAAGATCTCTTACGGCGGTGTTGCCTAGTGCACAAGTCAATTAAATCACAAGAACAGTATGTACACTTAAACAATAATGGCATAGAAATAGTATGCGTACAGCTCTTTAGCTGTCACCCTATAGAATATCTCATATCTGTTTATATTCCATCAGGTGTTACTACTACTCAAAATGACTGGGACAATCTTTTGTCTCTATATACCTCAGAACTTTACTTTTAGGTGATTTTAACGCACATTATAATAGCTGGTCATACAAAATAATTCTAGAGGCAATCTTCTTCATAGTTCTCTTCTCGACAGCAATTTTATACATCTAAATGATGGAACACATACGCGAATTAGATTAGTTAATGGTATTCTTCAACAAACAAGCCCTGATATCTCTCTAGGTCTTTAGACATTGCTGTGCATATTGATTGGACAGTATTAAATGAAAATTTAGGCAGTGATCATTTGATGATAAAAATTTCAGTCTTATCTAAACACCAATTTTCCCCAATTATCAAAAGAAACTTTAAAAAAGCAGATTGGATTTCATTTTCAAATTACTTAGATAATTTTTTTTGCAATTTAAGTATTCCTAGTGATCTTCAGACAGCTTACAATATATTTTTAGATATACTCAATGACGCAGCCAGTAAATTCATTCCTTTGTTTAAAATTAATCAAAATCCTTCATCAAAATTTTCACCTAAATCCTACTGGACAGATAGTCTATCGCACGCTGTAGCTCGCCGTAGACTAGCTCTTACTAATTTTAGACGAAACCCTACCCCAAGAACTTAAGCATTCTCAAAGACAAGATTCATTCTACCCAAAGATTGAAACGTCAGGCAAAAGGAGAGAATTGGCATAATTTATGTACTTCCGTTAACGAGACAACAACTTCTAGTGACATGTGGAACAAAATGAAATGGTTGAAAGGCTGTCGTACTAATAGACGATTTGTCTCTTCGCAAGATGCTAATAATTTGTTACATTCACTGGCACCAGATTATGTGAGCCCAACAGTACCAACCATTATCCATAATAACCCGATATTAGAGTGTGAGATCTCAATCCAAGAGCTAGATAAATGTATTAAAAATAAGGATACATCTCCTGGATCTGATGACATATCATACTCCATGATTAAGCATTTGCCTAGAAGAGGCAAAAATGTTCGAATCCCTGTGAACCTGCTTCGTTACGTCCTATATCTTTAATATCTTGCGTATGCAAAATATTTCATTATATTTTATATAAAAGAATAGAATGGCATCTTGAAAAAAGATAATTTTTTTCCTCACAGTGTTGTAGGTTTCGAAAATTTAGATCTTGCCTAGATAGTTTAAGTTGTCTCATTTCTACGATTCAAACTGGTTTTCAGAAAATACTGTGGGTTGCTTCCTAGATATAGACAATGCCTATAATAATATAGATAATACAACCTCTTAAAATATATAAATACTTGAATTTTCTTCACCAAAGCCGGATAACCTTGTACGTCCGGTGGAAGGGATTAAAAAACATAGACGTTTGCAACACCACGGGTGAAGGCATCCCGTTGCTAGATTTTACAAGGGGATAAATGGACTTCTATATATGCAGAGGTGCATAACGGACCTAGGCTTAGAAATTTCTACTAATAAAAGCAAAATCTGATATTTAGCAGAGGTTTTCGAAGAGTTGTAGATATTCAATTAAATGATTGGAAGTAGTAGATAACGTTAAGTACCTTGGTATGTGGTTGGATAGAAGTCTTCGTTGGAAAAAACACATTAACGAAACTAGCATGAAAGTAGCCAAGTTTATAAATATTTTCAAAGTTTTAGTAGGGCCAGGATGGGGTGTTCACCCCACTCATTTGAGGATAATTGCGCCGAAGTACATTTAATCAAACTTGATCGACTTCAAAATATATGTTTACGGTTGATTGGCGGATTTATTAAAACTACTCCTATCCATGTGATGGAATCAGAATTATTTCTACCTCCCCTTTTTGTTCGTCGCCGTTACTTGGCTGGTAAATTTTATTTAAAATCTAAATCTATGAATTCTCCCATAATAGACATAATAGAGAACCTACATAAGTTAAGCAATAATTTTTACTGGAGACGTAAGAAGAAACCTTTGCTAATAGTTTTACATGAAACTCTAAAACAGGAACCTATTTACTGCAGCAAGAATAATGATATTTTCACTTTGAACACCTGGACTAGCAATATGGATCTTTCGAATATTATAAAACCGAACATAGATGATATTATTAAACTCTCAGATTACTATGCCATCTACACAGATGGCTCTAAAAACTAACAACAATCGTGGCGCTGCATTTTTTGATTCTGAAACTAAGTTTTCTCTCAAATTTAGTGTGAACACTAAAGTGTCTATAATGCACATAGAACTTATTGCTATCTCGGAAGCTTATCGATTCATTGAATAGCGACAAGTTTGTTATTTTCACTGACTCTAAAAGTGCTCTTCTTCATTTAGTAAAATGCACAAATACATTGCACAGAGGGTTTCCACTAGCTTATTCAATTATAAGGAATATAATTAAGACAGACTATTGTTTTACAATGGATTCGTTGGGTTAGAGGAAATGAGATGGTTGATCGCCTGGCAAATGAAGCTGCATCTGATGGAAAATATACAATTGCCTGCCTTGCTATAGCGAGATTACTCCCAGAAATTTATGCTTAAAATTTTGCTATTATGGATCGTTAACAAAAGCTTTAATCTCTCCTCGCTCCCTTGGTTTGAAGCAGAATGAATAGGCTTGTTACGTGAGGCGTCTGGTCATGTCACTGGACTCAGCCTGTATGCGTCCATCACATCAAAGCCTCAGAGACGTACAAATTTGGCGCTAAAAATCCATTAATGAGGCCAGAATGCTGTTTAAAATTATTTGTTTAAATTTAAGTAGCAGAAATTAATTATTAATGTTCCTTTTATATACTTTTGTGAGCAATAACGGGGTGACATTTTCTTTTGAAAAACCCCTCATAAATAAAATTAAATAAATAATAAGCATGCAAGCCTGTGTCGTGTGTCATGGACTCAGCCACGTCCCTCAAAATAGTAAAAACCATTAAGTGAAAATACATGCAAATTTTAATCAAAGTTTATTAGTACTGTCGTGTTAATTTATTGCATTCGCGTAAATATGCAAAGCGCTTCAGCATTTTACGACTACTTTACGTATGCAGTACAAAAGGGTAATATTAATTTTAATAAGTTAAGAAGTTCCTTACTAATATATAAAGCTGAAGAGTTTGTTTGATTGAACGCGCTAATCCCAGGAACTGCTGGTCTGATTTGAAAAATTATTTCAGTGTTAGATAGCCCATTTATCCGGGAAGGCTATATAGGCTATATATCATCAAGACTAATAAGAGCGGAGCACCAATGAAGTATGTTTCTAAATCGGGGTTTTTTTTAACTTACTTTTTTTTACTATTCTAGCTAGTGGGAAAGTTCATTCGTTTGTATATTTGTTCGTGCCTCTTTTATAGTCTTAAATGATATTATATTTTTATTAATTTAACAAATTTCCGTTGAAATTTATATTATTTTCTTTCACCTCCCTATCAATAACAACACGTAATAACAATATCTAATAAATTGCCTACTATTGTTAGTGAATTACCATTAAGACGGTTCAAAGCGTATATGACAAATTTTTAATAAATATATTATACTATATTGTAAATGAATATATTAATGATAATACAATAAAATAAGATAATGACATTGACGTTATAAAATTTAATACTTTAACATGTTTTTCGACAATTTTAATATTTCTTTTTTATTTATCTGACATCTATAGGTACTTACTGAAATTTATTTAGCTTTAGTGTAAGATTATAGCATCGAGACATTTAGTTATTGTAAGCACTTGCACGTCATGTGAATGACAAAATATACTGGAAATTTTATATTATAAAATACCTATTCATGTACTTATGTTTTTACAAATAAAAATCGATTGATTGATCATTTGGGTCGGCACAATATGTATTTTTCTTTCCATAATTCTCTATTGTAATATACGTCTTCTATCTTTCTGTTACGAATTTGTGTGATGTGAATTTAAAATGCCGTCGGAATTGTCACAAATTTTATTAGAAGTACACACACGTAATTAACAGTTCTTACAAATACAACCGAACACAACAAGTCCAAACTGTAAAGCAGAAAATCGTATTAACATAAATAGCGCAAAGTCCGTTATTATAAGATACTCGTTCCGATAGCGCACTAGGTAACGCTTCGATCGCAGTTGAAACTCAACACAGTTCACCCAGTACCAACTAACCGGCCTTATATATTTGTAAATTAGACATAGCTTCCTAGCAACATGCCGCCCTCTATTCTGTGGAAATCTCAAACGTGCGAGCTTAATGGCTTATAAGAATATGCAATATCATTTGAACAATTGAAAAAAGGATTTATGACGTCTTACTGCGAGGCAATACAAAGGGATTAATGCGAACAAAAACTGTGAGTAATTAAGGCTACCATAATAAGAGTTATAGATAATTCAAATTTCAAGGGGTCATAAAACACCTGTAAAGTTTTAGTATCGTTTCGCAACATTACCATAAATCATCATGTCACAAACATTGGTAAATTTGTTATTGAGATTCGTAGATACAGACTTTTAGAAGTAAATTCTATGCATTTATATCTTCGAAAATGTGGTAAGACGCTAGCGAAATAGCGAACTCAAGTTAGGTAGTCTCATAAAACTTTAAATATTAAACAATTTGTTAAAAAAAAGTATCTAGAAAAATAATTTAAATAAAATTGCAGCAATGCTTTCATGTCGTATAAAATTAATATACCTCCATAAAAATAAAACTCACAGATGAAAATAAAGATTAATTGCCCTGTCAGCGAATGTACCTTTTAAATCGATATACGACAAATCGATTACGGATTGTAATCGATACTAATCGAAACTTTACACGCGATTAAAGGATGATAAAGCGAAATCGATACATTCAATCAAATTTATAGCTCTTAACACTTAATAACAAATATAACGAACGCCTTTTAGATTAAAATCGTAATGAGCATCGATATATTTGTTTTTTTAAACCATACTCTTATTGTTTTGACAATTCTTTCTTGACAGCCCCTTATTAGGTTTTAATTTTATTTTTTTATTGACTACAACTTGTCACGCAGCTTGGCTCGAATAAACTAAATATTTTGTAGATTACCCATGGAAATTTTAACTTTATAATAAAAAGTTGGAATTCTGTAGTCAAAAACAAGTAAAGACTTGTTCTTGAACACAGAACTCCAATAAAAGGATTTAATCTAAAATACATATACTGCTATAATTTACGCTTTACTCTACTACACAGGTGATGCATGATTGATATGATTATTTCAAGTCGGCCTTCAAGGCCAAATCCTAAACAATACAAAATAGCAATAAACACTCCGAGTGAGTTTCGAGGCTTATTTTCACGATAGTTAAATTGTTATCATTAAATTTTAGAAAAACCAATTACATCGTCAAATACACATTAAACCTTCATCTCATTTTATTCAATATGGAAATGACGAAAATTACTTTATTTTTAATAGGCATCTCCTTTGAAGTAATTAATATACGAAACGCGCGTTATTTTTACCTCAATCAATCAAGTCACTCAATGGGTAAACATTGATTGCGTTCATTTGAATGTACAATGTAATAATAAAAGGTGCGGTCAAATGATCGGCACAATTTGATGTTTAATTAATGTAATTTTTTTTGCAGGAGTTCAACAGACGGGCAGACGGCCCACTTGATGGAAGGTGGTTACCGTCGCCTATAGACATTTGCAACACCAGAGGTGCTGCAAATGCGCTGCTGCTCTCTTAAAGGACTGGAACCTGGTCACTGATGCCGGAACACAACACAAGGTTGTTATGGCGGCATACTCTAGACCAGGGGTGGTCGCCATCCAGTCGAGCAAATACCCTACCACCTGGCTGTGGGTTGTTTTTGTATGGGGAAATTAAAACATTTTGTTCAAAAACAAGCCTTTCCCTTGATTTGTCGATTGACATTCCTTTACAGAAATTGATTCTTACAAGCTACACTATGATTTGTAATACAGTTGATAATACAAAGTGTTTATTTTTTCAAAATCAGCCAATTTGATTCCCGGCAAGGGTAATTAGGTTTCAAAAATCTAATGATACCACTCGAGACCCCTTACAGTGTTCTTCGATATTTCGTATAGTTTAAGATTAGGATTTAGCCCTAAAGGCTCACTTGAACTCACATGCATATTACTTACTATCCAGAAGTAAAGTTTATAAAGAAATCGTTGTTCTATCTTTCTTCTATTAACAATTTCATTGAATCTTTTAAGCTGATCGAACGAAGACGAACGACGAAAGACGTTCGAGAGTAAGTTCTCTGCTACGATAAGTACCGTATATGTACATCAAACATAATCTATATTTTTATAAAATTCAAAACATGCCGTGTCTGTTCATTTAAGCTATAAAAAACAAACAATTGGAATAGACTATATAAACGACGGAGAACACGATACAATTTTTTTATTTCTTATCCGTTTGTCTGTTTGTTCGGGATTCTCGTAAAAACTACTGGGTCGATTTCAACGCCAATTTCGCTGATCGACAGCAAATTCTTAAACTTAAAATCTGCGCTACTCTTTATCCCGGGAATCCAGCGGCAAATTTTCTGGGAATGATTTAGTATGAACAGATTAAAAAAAATGAATTCCAATGTGATTTTTTCACTGATCGATAGCAAATTTTATGTAATTAAACGTGTGATTTTTATCTCGGGTATCCCGCGGGAATTTTACCGGGTGCATAAAATTACCTTATTCCGACACAGTTTTCATTAAAACGATAGGTTTATATTCTTTTTTAAATGCTGCGCTACTTTGTGTTCCGGAATCTTGCGGGAATTTCAAGTATGCGAGGACGAAGTCGCGGGCATATCCTAGTAGAATTATAAAAAGTTAAATCATTGTACAAATAACACGGATCGTTAAAGTCATTTTTAATAATACGCTCCGAAGTTTGTGCCGTATTATTTGTTTTAAAGACCATTTGTTTGTAAGATTAGCCTGTTAAAAACTTTGCAAACAATCTTTCCCTTGTATTTGCATTAAATGAAAATGTATTTGTTGTCTAAATTTGTTTGTTTATAAAACGAATGTTTTTACGAAAATCTTTTTAATGGTTTCCTTACATGTTTTCATTTTGGGGCGAAAATCGTATACTATTTTTGCAGGCAATAACTTTTTTTTTTTTTTTTTTCTTCATGGAACGACGTTTTACAAATCCGTGTTGTTGTGGTAGTATTATATTATGTAAGGAGGATATATCTCATTATGAACTATTTTTTCTAGAAGCTTTGAGAGTACCGGTAGGATTGATATAGGTCGATAGTTTTCAACATTCGTTTTATCTCCACTTTTGAAAATGGGAACAATGCGAGCTGTTTTCCAAATACTGGGAAAGACTCCCTCTTGTAAACATAAATTGTAAATATAATTTAGTGGTTTATGTATGACTTTTGCTGTTGATTTAAAAAATATGGCGGGAATATAGTCTAATCCAGGTCCTTTGGTGATGTCTAAATTTTGAAGTTCTTTTAGGAGTGCATCTTCAGAGATAGTTACGTGATTCAAATTTAGATTAGTGGTGTGATTATTGTCTGGAATCATGTTTATATCGTAATCATTACTAACTGTAGATTGTTTAAAAACTGATTTAAAGAAAGTGGAAAAAAATCCACATATTTCTTCCGGATCATCTGAAGTAGAGTTTTTATAGTCAAATTTGTTAGGAAGGTCATTTTTGTTTTTCATATTATTTACATATGTCCAAAAATATTTTATATTATGACGGATACTATCTTCAACTAAGTTTATATAGCTCTTGTATCATATTTTTGACTGTACTTTAAAGCGGTTTCTGAAAAGTGAGAATAATTCATAATCAGATTCATTATATTTTTTCCATTTTATCCACGCGGTATTCTTGTTTTTAAAGATGTGTATTAAAGAACGCGTAAACCACACCGGGTACTTAGAGGATTTATGATATTTAACTTTAATAGGTACATGTTTTTTAATTAAAGAATATATGTGTTCATAAAATACAGTCACTGCATTTTCTGCTTTAAGATTAAAAAACAGTTTGGTCCAATTTTTTTGCGATAATTCAGCGTTAATCTGTTCATAATTATTAATTTTACTAAATTCAAACAGTACAAGGGGTTTATGTTTTATTTGAGAAGGATGATTAGTAATTGTCAACATTGTAAAAAAAGGCGGGTGATTTTGATCAGGATTAACAAGAAATACTGGTACTGGAGATAATTTGGTACTATCGATGTTAGTAATAAAAAAATCTAATATCGGTTCATTTGAGTTTCTGATATGATTGTATTGATGACAGTTTAATTGACTTAGAAAATTAATAAAGTATTTATTGGATGAGTTGTAATTACTTTTTATTATGGGTTCTAAATATGTGTCATAATCACGCCACTCTAGCGAAGGCAAATTATAGTCACCTAATACTATGAATTCATTTACATCATCAGATTGTAATGTGCATAACAAGTAATCAAAGTGTTTTAAATAGGTATCCGAGTCTAAGTTTGGAGGAATATATACGGCACATATAACCGTGCAATGAGTGCGCCTACGTATTTCAATAACCAGTTGATCGACTAGGGGCGAGATGGACTCTTTAGACAATAATCGCATTGACATGTTTACATTCAATCAATAAACAAAAACTCGCCTACGAGTATATCACACGATAATCGTAAGGTAATTATCACCAAGTTTTGTTTACACTACGACACAAATCGGGTTGAGATATTTGCCGACGATTTCTCGACTTGCCTGTACTAGAACTCGTATTAATTTTTTTCAAGTTCATGCGAGTATCGTACAAATCAGTTTGAATCGATTTGAATGCAAGACTTGCCTTTCGAACTCGGTATTTTGTATTTTGTTTACACAGAGACGTCAGTATTTAATGATCATGCGATAATCGCCCTTCTACTTACTATATCGTAAGTATACATGACAATATATTTTTTTTGCTTTCGACAATCGTATCTTCAAGCCAAGAAACTCTCTCCGTGTAAATGGCCCTTAAATCTGCCTTACCATCGGTTAAAATTTGACATAAGCACCGTACAAGTAAGGTCAAAATTCGACTGATGGTAAGGCAAATGAATGATTAGCCATATAAAAACAGCGGTCAACTATAGGTTAAAAGGAGACGGATACGTTATCATTTATTCTTGGGCCCAGATTATAAAAAGACGATAGTTATTTTAATATTTATTTTTATTCTGTTGATATTTTTAATAATTGTAGTGGATTTAGTTATTTTAAATTAATTAGTCGTGTAGTGTAAGGATTTCTTTTTTTTTTTAATTGGTGTCGCCTCGCCTGTCTATCCCCGATGTTCTTCGGGGTCTATATAATCTTATTATTACTATATTCACGTTCGCATGCTTTCCGACTTTGTTTTATTTAAGTGTGCTTCTGTGTGTGTGCAAGTGTGAAGTGTTGTGTAAGTGTTAGTATTGTAACGACTAACCTCTTTAGTCGTCATATATATTATGAAATATTATATTTTGAATTAAACTCTTGGAACGCCTCCCAAAACCCTATCAGTAGCACCATATCGTCCTCATAGCTGATGTTATTTATATGCATGCGCCGTCAATGGAACATCCGACATGCAAGATGCTGAGTTCCTCTATTAAATCATCAACATAAATGCAAAACTATAAAGTTTTTTTTACACCATATCTCAACTCAATACATTTCTTTGGCCCAAAACCCCCGTCTCCTTTGACATAAGCTCCATACAAGAAATGTCAAATTTCAACTGATGATAAGGCAAGTGAATGAATAGTAAGTTCGCAAGTTAACAACTTAACTAATAAAATAAATCAGGCTTTAAGCGAGTTGTCCATCTTCGTACGTACAATCTCTACATCTATCATCAATCTTATTTCTACAGGGAATAGGTAGAGGAAAGAAAAATCCCGATCCCTAAACAAATCACTGCATACCACATTACAGGTTTGTCCTCTCATCCATCGAAACCGACAAAAACGTGTGAAACAATCCTTTAGGTACCCTATCTGTTGCCTAATATTTAATAAAGAAATCAAATAATATTCAACTTTATTAATTCAAGAATAAGAACGATGAAGACGGTAAATATAACGTTGTATTTTCATATTTATAACTGACAATGACAACTTTATTAACGCTGCTATCGATTTTTAATCTAGACTTTATTGCTCAAGTAATAAGGTTGATGGTTTAGACAAAGAGTGGTGGTTAATGTGGTAAATACATATTTTATAGGTCGGCAGGGGTACTTCTATAGCCCAAAAGATTTATATGAGCGAAGTGATTTTATTTTTCCCATTTTTGGTGTATAATATTTTTTATGGGGATCTGGCCATTCGCAGTGTATAATGTTTGTTGGTTTATTTTAGTGATAAAACAATAAATAACAAATGTTTTGAAATGTCTGTTTATGTTAGATTTTACAAGAAAACAGTGTTTACACAAATGACTATATTATCGTGGAACAAAAAAATTATAGAGTGGAGTTACATTTCTTATGGATCGAATGTTATCGAACCCTAAGAAGTGTAACTCCAAAATGCTTCTTAATTTTACTTATCTAGATGGTTCCAAAACTTACTCGTTCCTTGCTTTTTTAATGTTTCATTGTTTAAAACATATGACGGCCCAATATCATCGAGCTGAGTAGAAAAGTTTTCGAAAAGTGAGATTAAAATTTTTGTTTATATATCACTTTGGTTAAATAATCCAAAATGAAAGGGAAAATGTTATGTTTGTGTGGCATGACATACTACAATACAATAATATGATTCATGCCCTAAACTAAAACATATTAGTCATAGATAAATATAAAAGTAATGGTTGGACTGACTATTTGATTTTTAAGATGTTTTTAGTTACCATTTGCATGCCTGAAAGGGCAAAAGCTTGTGAAACATAAAATAACATATTGTTACGAGTGCGGGACTTGAATTAAAATGCCGTTGGAATTATTACAGAGTTTATTAGAACTATACAAACACCTATAACAAAGGTGCAAATATAACGGAACACAACAAATCCAAACATAATGCAGAAGGTCGTAATTCAATAAAACGCACAAAGTCCGTCACTATTAGATTCCCGAATGTACACACGTCACGCCCGTATTGTAGTTGTAGCCCAACTGCCCCCTCTCTCCATTAAGCCATCGTTTTATACTGCACAAATGCAAATATGCCCGCCCGGCAGCGTGGACCGAATTTCCTGGAATCAGCTTGTACTTTATAATCCGTAACACCTGGCTAATGGCCTGCAAGCGGCCGTAAACGAGAATAATAGGCTGCTCTTCACAATACTAGAAACTTATGCCAATAAATAAGTAAACAAAAGAAGACGATCATAAAAATATTACAATTAGTTCAAATGCCAACAGGTAATAAAATGTGCTCTTACAGACTGTACGTTTAATTTGTCTTTGTCGAAGCCTAAGTTGTAACAATGTTGTCATCTAATGTATTTACCATGTTTTTATCCAAATAATTTGTTTTATTTGATTCGCTTCGATTCGATTCGGTTCGGTTTGATATGATTCGCTTCGGTTCGATGCGATGTGATTTAATTTGTCTATTATCAGCTTAAATGGTAACAAGTTTCTACGATTTCTAACTATTTTTCTAATAACACAGTATGAAGTCTCGAAGAGTCCGGATATTTGTTACGAGTTACATTTCTCTCAAGAACCATACCCGGTACTGGCTGCGGTGCAATAATCTCCGTTTTGACACATATATGATATTCCCCTACAATTGTTGACCCTCACAGCAATAACTAACGTAATCTTAAACCTTGGCCATATTTAAAAATTCACTCAGGAAACATTATGTTAACCTTAGGCAACAATGTATGTGCTAGTTTACTCTTAACTTAAATTGTAATCTGATGTCCATGTATGTCATTATTATTTTTTCCATTTTCTTTTTCTTTTTTCATTAATTTGTATTAATTATAAAGTTAAGAATTTCCTTTCAGTGCATCAAGTTGCCTGGAAGAGATCGCTTTCAGCGATAAGACCGCATTTTGTTATCCTAGTATGTAACTACTGTCTTGTTGTGCATTTTTGTAATTCGTGTTTTGGTGAACAATAAAGTGTTATATTGCCTATCTATCTATCTATCTTAAACACAATAACTAAAGTTATGCTGCGGCTTCATTTTTCTTCGTATTTATTATCATCAGTGAAAAAAAATACTGGCTGGTAGAATGGCACAGAAAAAGAAATTTATTTGACGTTTATTATGTGACGTACGTGATAACGTTCAACGGATTTAGATATGGATTTACCGCCTGATTTCATCAGAGAAGTAGTTGTTTGTTTAAATAATCAGTTTTTATCTACTTTACTCACATGCGAAATGAAAAGTAGAGTGTTAACCTCGGATGAAAGGCCGATTTAGGCACTCGAACTATTAGTTCCAAAATAGGTCACTTTCACCTCTCGTGTAACAATTTAGGTTTAAAAACTGTTTTAGGTTATTTTTAATATTCTTGGTGTAATACATGGCCTAAACTCTATGAGTCCATAAAATCATCTAGTAAGCACAAAACTAGAAGTGAGTAGCTATTGCAAAATTGGCGGTTGTTCACAAAATAGCTACGTCTAAGTTGTCAATCACTTCGCCAACTAGCTAATTGTTGTCGAATAAAACCGACAACTGATAAGTTTACGCCTTAGCCGTCATCCATTAGCTAGAAAGCCATCGGTTGGTTTTTTGGTCAGGTAATGAACTGCCATTAGCCGTATGGCTAAGATTCTGGAATTTAGGTTGGTTACCCACCACTATGCGGAATTATAGTTCAATATACACTTGTGATTATTCAGCGATCAAATTAGTGAAATCATTTAGCAAAAATTCGATATATTTAGTGAGTTATTATTTTATTCCAACCATGGTAAAAGAATATATCCATGATTCCAACGTAGGAAATTTACACTCATTATTAACATCGGCGATAACTCTGAGAGTAAGTTTTTGAATCGAGAACTCATAGTAATAGTTCAAGCAAACGTTTTCAATCTAGCAGTGTAGGTACGATTTTTCCCGGAAGTCGGTGTGAAAGAAGAAACATTTATTAAGCAACTGCACTCATTCAAGTTTTAATATGAGTTTCTCTAACATTATATGTTAACTTACGCCATTTGCGAAAGTGAGAAGTCATTAAAAGTATACCCTACGCTTGTACTCACACACACGCATATTATCACACATACAACAGTATTAAAAATATACCAAGGGTTGTGTGGAAAAGATCTATTAAGGGCCAATTTTTCTATACCCAGATAAAAGTTTTTAATAGAATAAAGTATAACATGGAAAAATGAAAAATGTCAGTTACATATGTAAAAGAATTAAATGGTTTCACTTTTGGATTCGTTCAGGTTATAATTTACTCGACTGATAACTTTTATTTGACGATTCGAAAATCGGCCCTTATGATAAGGCCGCCTGTTGTAATATTTATGTTTTGTTTTTCTCTACTTATGTTTGTCTTTGCTTTGGTGTATTATAAAGAGTATCTATCTATATTGACAGTGATTGTAAATGTATTTAGAGGAGCATAAAAATACGGGTAAAAGAACGCATTGCTGACATGAAACAAAAGGTCTACAAAATCTGCGATCAGTGAACACACGTTGGATAAACCCAACCACAACAGCAGATTCGATAAACCAGAAATCGTCGCAATTTTTTTACATCTAGAATGATGCGTGAGGTGATTGAAATAAAAAAGCAGCCTAATTTCAATAGAGAAGATGGTTAAGTACCACCTGTTTGGGATCCGATCATCAAAACCATTAAGACCCAAAACCAGCAAAAACCAACTGTCAGACCTTAAGGCACTGTGAGCTCTTTCTGCATGCACCGGAACACAAACCAACTTGATCGACAAATTCTTTTATTTTACCTCCCACTCATTTTAATATTGTATAAAATTATTATAGCTAGGCATGTTTGCTGATAAGTTTCTTTCGTCGTTTCCTCTCTTCAAACCCCAATATGTTGCGAAGCGGTGGTAAATTAGATTAGGCTCCCATAGAATAAATATTAACCATAAACAAAATTAAAACTAAATAATTAAAACGAACAAGTTGGTGGTAGGCTAAATAAAACTTAAACGTTACTCATTGATGTTGTCTTCCGTGATCATGGCTACTGAAAAGTGACTGAAATGTCAGAATAATAAAAATGAAACAAATTACCAAGCCGAAAAGCGTTAAAACGTAGTTTTATTGAATAGTGATTGTAAAATTTTAATCCGGCAACGTTCTCTAATTCTAGGTGCCATAGAATTAGTGATGATAGTACATACGCTTAAATCATGGTAGCGTAGTGTCGTCTAAACCAAAACCAAATCAAAATCAATTTATTGTTAAAAAATTGTTACAGAAATAATGCTTACATAGGTTCCCCCCACTAGGACTAGTCTGTATTACGGGACACCAAGTATATGTATGGTTGACTTACAATTTTAATCTCTAGAATTAAATTATTTTTATAAAATAATAAATGTTAACATGTTTGCGTGCGTGTATATTGGTGGATAACAATATTATGAGATATATATATATATATATATATATATATATATATATATATATATATATTGATATATATATATATATATATATGTATATTATATAATAAGGTTGACTTATATATATCCTAAACAGTCCGTTTCTCTAAAAATGGCCAGTATTGGAATAATTATTGGCTATTATCATATTTAAAAAAATGCCCTTAGCTATTTTATACAACTTTTTGGAAACACTATCTCAAGAGTTACATTTTGTATTTTAGTTACGTCTTGCATAACGATGTCCAAATTTTAAAAACTATATATCCTTATGGAGTAAGTCGATAATTTACAATCTAATGATAAATAATTAATTTAAAAAAAAGACTGTATTGTAGACCGTATTTTTATTTTTCAGTGTATAAAAAAAAATTAAGTGAAAATAATAGTCTCAATGCTCCACTTTTTATTTCCACACACGCATCAACAAAACTATAACAAAAACAAAATACATACATATGATGTTCATAAAAAAATATTACTCAAGAGGGAAAAGACAGCCGAAATACTTCCACAGATGGCGGTTACTCGCTGAAATGTCGAGAGAGTTTGGTCCTTTTCCTGGGACAATGATAATATTGAGAGCACCCCGGGGATTTCACTCGAAACTGTAGTAACTTCAATTGATGTTTCTAGTTTCAACGCTGCAATAATCGTTTTATAAGAATTTTGAAATCTATGCCCTTTATCTCAATAGCGTAAAGTAGCGAAAAACCAAGGAAAATAGCAATACAAGAAATAAATACGGACGTACTTGCTTCCTGAAGAGTGAAATGACAAGTATCGAGTTAGTAGTTTATGGTTTTAATTATCACTTCATAGAATTATTTGTTAGGATTTTATAGTTAAAAAATAAATAAGTTAAAAGCGAATGTTATTTGATTCATATTGTTGCAAATATAAATATGGCTATTGTTCTCCAAACAAACATATAAATGAATCTTTTCTTTTATTAAAATAAAATCCAAACAAATTTTAAATAACTGGCGTCTAGCAATATAACTTGTTTTTTTTTTGTGTAGAATAAAAAGTCACATTGAAATAATCAGCTGAAATTTCGCAAACGTACAAATATTTCTGAAAACAATAACATCTAATTTTAATAATAACATTTTTTTATATAAAAAGAACCTAGTTTGGACTGATTTAAGCTTACAGATATGTTTTAAATTATTAGAGGATGATTTAAAATTTTAATTGAAATGTTATATCAAGACAAGTGCGGACGGTTAGCGCCAACTGTGATTGCAAAGTGTATATATAAAGAGTTACGTTATTCACTGGGCGATTTTTTTTCCTTAATTCCGTCCGAGCGTTTATTTTACTTTTGACAGATATCGATCATTCAAATTCAAATTCAAAAGTTTTTATTCATAATAAGTTCCACTGGAGAACATTTTTTAAAAGGTCATAAATTCAGGTTTTAAATTTAATTTAACTTCCCAGTCTATGTACACCGCTTCGCAACGTGTTATCGCTGTTAAGTAGAAGAAGCGGCAAGAAACTCCCCAGCAATACGTCTAGCTAAAAATTGTTTTTCTTTATATTTCTTATTCTATCTATATCTATCATTAATCAATTAATAAGAAATACGCTAAAGTGTTAACGATTCTTAACGATTCAATTTTATAAAAACAACCGAGTTACTTTGTGAGGAAATTTTAATCAATTTAGCGCATAATCTATGCGTTAGATAACTCAAGACTCTAGACAATTGTGACATGTGAAATTTACTCTTAAAAATGCGCAACTTGATGTTGTGTGCAAACGTCAAAAGTAAAATAAAGGCTTGGATGGTATACAATATTATTTTTCTATAATAAAAAGATTGAATTTATGTGTCGAATGCGAAAACATTATCATGAATGGAATACTAAAGCCCGCTAACTTATTGACATGTGACGACAAACGTATTGACATTTGTCAATGTCGCCTGTCTATCTGTCCCTATTCGTATCGCGACCAATAACACATGCCTACCCCCCATTCCCCACTAACAGACTTCCCGGGACTTTAGGGGAAACTATTTAGTGTTCCCAGATTTCATGCGAGCATTCTTAACTAATCTAGGCTGTACGGGTCACCGACACAAACACTAGAGAGGACGAAATACATATGCATATACAAAGCGCCCTGGGGTATTGTGCAGCCCTGCATAAGGTACTGCAGTCTCGGTTTCTTAACAAAGACACCAAAATCAGGATCTACAAAACCGTCATACGGCCCATCCTGACGTACGAGTGTGAAGCTTGGGCGCCTACTCTCAAATAGAATCAGCTACTAGCGGAAAAGAAGGTTCTCCGTAAGATTTTGGGTCCAACAATAGAAAGGATAGTAGATGGAGGGTCCGAAATAACCTCGAAATCGAGAATCTTGGGACCGAGCCTAATATAATAGAAAAAATAAAAGCTCATTGTTTCCACTGGCTCGGTCACGTAGAATAGATGCAGCGTAAGGAAAGCATATTTGGGACGGTCGTTCAGTCGACGTCCGGCCGGCCCAGAATATTGCTGGAAGGACAGAGTCGAGGCTGACCTGTGTGAGCTTCGGGCCCGGTAATAATTGGCAAGATACTGCGCAGGACAGAGAAAAATGGTGTCCTCGTTTCGGAGGCCAAGACTCACTTTAGGGTTACTGATCCAATGGAGTAAGTATTCTTAACTAATGTTATAAATAGGAATGTGAGTTTGTTTGTGATGTTTAAGGTCTTAACTACGCAATAGATCGTAACGAAATTTTGCATACATGATGCTAAAGGTATAAAATATGGGCAAGGGTACTCTCGTCCAGAAAAAAGTAAGGTACCCAAAGGATAGACGCATATAACCGAAAAGATGGTATTTCTAACTCTTCTCTTTAATTCACTAACAAATACAACGTCATAGCAAAGACCATGACATGACAGCGACAATTTTAAAGTGTTGCACTCATGGTTGGTTTCACCATCGCTAGGTGGTATTACAGGTATTTATCATTAGATACTCTGAACTAAAAATGAAGTTCAACATTTCTATGAATAAAAACATGCCCACTTCATGACATACATATTGTTCCTCAACGCCAGCGTAGTTGCGAGCAGAAGCTATTATATGATAAACGATTTTCTTTGGATATCTGATACTTGTTTCTTCCTCGAAGATTTTATGAACTGATATTTATGGAATTTGATATTATTATAAGTACGGGTTGATGTAAGTAGAGTATTGCGTAGATGTTGGTTATACCGTTTTGATAAAATAGTCCACGTAACGTGACGTAACATACACTATGTTACGTAAAAAGCAACTCTCTGTTTCAACTACTCTACTCATGCAGACAGAGTGGATTTTTTTTATTGCGAAGCTAACAACCAGGCATACCGCCTAGCTCGTCGAAACTTTAAAAGTAGACACCGTCACCTATAGATGTTTGCAATACCAGGGCCGAAGTCTACGCGTTGCCAGCCTTTAGAATGGGATGAAGAGGATGGGGTGGAGCATGAGATAGAGGGATCAAACAGGAGGAATGGAATAACCCTTATCCCATTCCTCCTATCTGATGGGATTGGAATGGCAGAAGGGAATTCTTCGTCAGTCATTCGCAGTCCACTGCTGGACGTAGACCTCCCCAAGTCGGCGCCACTGATCCTCGTCCTCTGACTTCCTCATCCATCGCCTACCGGCGACCTTACACAGGTCGTCGGTCCATCGGGCTGGAGGGCGTCCGATACTACGTTTGCCGAGACGCGGTCTCCACTCCAAGACTCGTCTGCTCCATCGGCCATCGATCCTGCGCCAGACGTGACCGGCCCACTGCCACTTCAATTTGCTAATTTTGCGAGGTATGTCGGTTACCTAGGTTCATTTACAGATATCCTCTTTTCTAAGTCTATCCATAAAGAAACACCCAACACAGCTCGCTCCGTAGCCCGTTGAGCGACTTGGAACTTATGGACCAATCCTGCCGTCAGTGTCCATGTCCCGGCCCCGTAGGTTAGGCACGGAGACATAATGGAGAATTCGCGTTGTTACGCGAATTCTCCATTATGTTGTCTGATGACATACAAAAAAAACATAGTCGAATTGAGAACTATCTTCTTTTGAAAGTCGGTTAATAAAATAATAAAGATGTTTCTTCATGAATTTTCTATTTAAGATTCATAAAAAGTATCTGCTTATCTAATTTTTGAACTATAGGATAGAAAAAAATGAAGTGAAAATGGTTAAATCGAGATCCGTTGAGTAGTTTTTGAGATATCAGACATTATCGCTTAATGTTTTCTTAAGCTTTTTAATGATTCTCAACCAAATTATAAATACAGTAAATGTTCGTCAATCACCAGAATCCTTCACTGTCCTCGGATTGACACATACTTTAGTGATTTTCTTCGAAGTTATATTTAGCTATTTAGCTTGTATCGCTACATTAAATATTCCAAAAGGATTGAGAATTTGAAAATTCACAGGTGAAGATTTCGTAAATGCACGCGAATTATTTTACGAAAAATTGTTGAACCTGTTAGAATTTTTGTCTTTGACTCGAAATAGTGAATTTTTCATTAACAAAAGCAGAAAGAGACTCCTGAGAAACGGTGATTCAAGCTAGTTTATTTAGTCCCAAACTATGGAAATCTAATTGTACATTATATTTATTTATAATTATATTATATTGTCAGTGAACCAATTTTATCAAACTTGTAATTTAAAAAGTGTAGATTATTATCTTATTAAGGGTATCAATGTCTTCTCCAGGGATGCTACACCATAAGGTGAATTTAGAATTCAAATTTTTCTATAATGGGATAAATGGCGAATGAAAATATGGCCGGGCCAAGTCACCCTGCTGGCACCCGGTTTTTAAAAAAACATGATGATTTTGGTATATTAAAATTGAACTTTCACATGAGCGGTGATTGAAAAAAAATGTGATTTTCTAGGGGACTTTTTTGATCCAGCATTGGGGCCCTGTTGACCGAACGTTGTTTTTAGCTTCACTAATATCACTATCTAATAGATAGTAGTCATTGAAACGTGTCGGTTTATCCACAAATATTATTCCGTATTTTTCAAAGCCTATGTAAATGAAGGGTCTGGTGCAAACTTGTTATAATACTGCGTAATTGTTTCCTTAAGATCTGCCAATGTCTTCTCAAATTAGATTTTGGACTAGTACATACTAGGACTATTTGGATATTTGAAAAGAGAAAATCTGTTTTAAATGGTAGGAAAACCTTCATATTCTGTTAAATATATCGAGGAATGTGGAACTCCAATAATTGTAAATGATCTCCCTAGGGGACTTGTAATCATTGTGCAAAAGTCGACCAAATGTAATCTGAAAAGATTCTGTATTAATTCCCAAAGCGGACCATCGACCTGGCGTGTGCAGATCTGGAACTAAATCAGGACCATATACCAGCATGATGATAACTCCGCTATTATTGTCAAATCAGAAGTAAACGCTTGGACGATGATAACAACCGCTTGCCTCTGCTCCTAATTTTGATATAACATTATTATTGTGTAAATTTATTTTCAAAATATATACATGACTCTGCGTTACGAATAAACCTACGAGTGTTTTGTGCCAGAGTAAATATGTTTTGTGATACGAATATTGGAAAAAACATATAGTCTCCTTGTAGGAATGGAGAAAGAATACTTATTTCTGCAGCTGGGCGGCCTGTCGTAATAGGCGATAAAAGAACAGCCCATCTGGAAACCTACCACCCCTGGTCTAGAGTATATTGCCATAATGATTATGAATTGTGTACGGGCATCAATGGCTAGGTGGCAGTGGCAGCACATAATAGCAAGTGTTCCGCATAAAGCTTATTAAAAAAACCAAAACAAAACGAAATCAAGCTAAAAAGCAACACATAAATATTTTCAACATCATCTTGAAGTCGGTGCATTTTGCAATTTTGTTATTGTTTTTTATGTTTTACTTGGCACCGACTTCAAGACGTAGAAAATATTTTCTACTTTTTAGTTGCTTGAAATTGACCTTTAGAAATGATATTTTAAGCGCCTGGTGCGGCGATTAATGGACTGTAGTGGGGCGGAAAACGTCTTTGTGAAACGGGATCTAGGTTACCTTAACGGACAGCTGCTAAGGCTTCCTGGCCGGCCGGCTGTGGTCTGATCTCCCTTGGCTTTACACTAGCGGGACTATTACGTCACTCGCTTGCATTCAGAGCGGGATCGATTTACACAATTTTCGTAGTTGTCAGCGACCGGCGAGTGGTGTATGAGCGCGGGGTGAGGAAGGATTGGGGGGAGGGTGACGTTTACCGCCAGATGGCGTTACCAGCGCCTGTAGAATTTCTACTACTGGCACGCATATACAAGTTTTCGTTTCGAAGAGTTTAGGCGCTCGGCGCTCATTAACAAGGGTTGCTCTCGATTTCTTTGGGATCCACTAATCAGATTACTTGATAACAATAAAGACCTAATGATAGAAGTAAGGACCTTAGGATTATACGTTTTTAAATAAAGAAAAATATTTAAAAATCGGTCCACAATTGACGGAGAAATCGCGTAACAAACACAAAATAACATACAGTGAATTGAGAACTTCCTCCTTTTGGAAGTCGGTTTAAAAACCATCAGATTTCTGCTTAAATGAGTAGAAAGGAAAAAATGTCAAAACATCCCCTTATAAGTAATTAGTACAGGTGAAAAGCAAAAAAAACACTAATGAATGAAAAATTTTACAGCAGTTTTTAAGCTGCTTTCAAAGTAAACTTTTCACAAAGCTTGTGGTCGTAGTTAGCGACTTGAGGGTTGCTTTTTATTTACATTTTGTTACTTCTTTCTAATTAGAAAAAAGTTTAATACTTTTTTATGTTGGTTTTTGTGATCAAATAACAAAAAAATTAAATACTTATACACTACCCATAGCCGTTGGAAAAAGACAAATTATCCCACAACATGCAATATGTCATATTTCTTAGGGTCCTTTAGTAAATTTTATATATATATAAAAACGGAACTCTTTATAAAATTGTATGTCCGTCTATCTGTGGACTGAAATGTACTTAGCTGATTTTTTTTATTGGTTATTTCATTTCCATACTACCTATATGTGACTACTGTAAATTGTTTATTTCATGTGTATATGGTGAACAATAAAGTGTTTTCTATTCTATTCTACCATTTGCCAGAGAAACTCGTTCGCTTTGTCCTGACAACAACGTGCTTGTTGGGAAATTGTATCGGTAGCGCCGAAAAAGCGACAGCAGCCCCACTTTTCTCGCTATTTTCATGTATCCAATTGAAACTATAACATTTAACGCAATAAAATGTATCCTAAGAATTTTATTAAAATCCATTCAGTAGTTTTAATGTGCTGCTTTGACAGACAAAAAGTTGAATTATCAGAATCTGCTGGTTCGATGTAGTCCCCTTGATTTTTTTTCACATTTTTATAATCAATTTACAAACTCGAACCATTTGAGAGATTTATTAAATTATACATTATACAGATAGATTATATTTAAGTAGATTGGCACAAAATTTATAACAGTAAAGTTATTAAACTTAATAAAATTGTTATATCCCTGTCCTTAATAGTAATAATATAGTATATTATTACTATTAAGGACAGAGATATAATAATTTTATCGTAATGCGCAATGCCTTTGTATTTTATTTACTGGCCTAGCTTCAGTAGTTTAAGCGGTAAACATGCGCATGGGTATTGCTACGAACAAATTGTAAATATTGATCTTAAGGAGAAACAATATAACAATTTAAAAACATGTCAACAATCATCTACACAAATTAAAATAGACGTGCCATGAATTGTAGCTTTTTTAAGAAATTTATATAAATAATCACTTATATAATATATTAACGCAAAATCGAAAACACTGTAATCCACAAATAAAAATATAAATCAAATATAAAAATATATTACATATTCATAATCAGTACAAAAAACTACGGTGAGTAGTCTAAGTGTCGCGGTTCAAAGATTAATAGAATTATTTTTATAACGTTGAAATTTCAAACAATTTGCAATGACTTTAGTGGTATACCGAAAAATACACTTTAAAAGTAAAACAGTATGTCACTTCTAATAGATTATTTAATTGTAGATTATTATGTGTTCGCTTTTAGCAGTACAAATGTAAACAAACTACACTCTTATATACAAATAAATGCACTGTCAGCATGATCTTAAATAATAAATGTTTCATTTTGTTTACTTTAATTTATTTTTTCAGCACGCTTTCTCCATATAGGCTTTAACTAAGCCAAATCTCATCTCTCCATCTCGTCATCAGCACAATATGCATAAACAGGAGAGGAGTACTTACTAAGCTTTTCTATTCACGAAAAATATATAGATGTAAAATTGATTTTATGTAGTATACACAATAAATACATTTGTTTGGCAAATTATAACTTCGTATATCCATACTCGTTTATTCGTAGTATAATAAAACTTAAACTCGGCCTTTAATATGGCTTAAGTTTGACATCAACTGCTTGAGTGGAGGTTTCAAGGATTTTTAACTTGGATACTATTCACGCAAATGAATTGAAATAAACAGTTCTGCCTTTTAATGAAATAAACTATGTATGACATTATATTATCTATACGCAACAAAAATAATTTTTAAACATCATAAATTTTTGTTTATGAAGGTAGTTCTTCAAGCCAGTAAATTTGCGGCAAATATACCGCCAATGTACGGGGTTGAAGTCCAGCTTCTACGTACGAGGCGCTCTTTTCGGACACGGCGTTTGCTCTGTGCCGCGATTAAAAATGTGAAGTCTAAAATCAAATCTATCTATATATTAAAACGTGAACCAAAAACTTTGTATACCTTTTTACGAAAATTGCGCGGAGTATGAAATTTCGCACACTTATAGTTTACTAGCTGATGCCCACGACTTCGTCCGCGTGGTGCGGTTTTTTAGCTCTCCCACGGGAACTCTTTAATTTTCGGGATCAAAAGTATCCTATATGTTGACCAGGGATATACAGCTACCACCATATAAAATTTCATTTAAATCGGTCCAGTTGTTTCGGAGATTAGCCGGTACAAACAGAAAAACAGAGAAACAAAAAATTTGAAAAAAATCTAAATTACTTCTGTTTGACTTCTTACATTCCCCTAACTCGGATTGTAGCATTTTTTTCATGGTACAGAAATTTGACCTCTACAATTTTATTATATGTATAGATATAGAGACGAAGCGACGAATGCTAATATTTAAAAAAAATTATGAATAAAAAACAAATTAAATCAATAAAAAAACATTACACACTCTACCATGTATTTGACACACATACGCATATATACTCTTTTGGTTATTGTTAAAGTCAAATTAACAGTGTAGCCTTGGCAAAATTTGTGATTATAAAAGTATAGTCTGACAGTAAAACCTTAAGATCGAATTTCGACCAATTTGAGTTCACTAGTAAAACTAATTACGGAACTGCTCTTTTCATTTAATAATTTCTTAATGTGAAATTGCAACATAAAATATGTGATATCACACTAGGGAGGGAGGAGTCTCGTGGATCTGACAAGCTGTGACATGGACGAGATTGGGGTCAAAAAATCATGAAATTTGTGTGACGCAATTTGTGGATGGCTCGTTATCTGTCAATGTCTAACGTCATTAATACTTAATGAGGCATCACAAATAACGCATTAAACCCACTGTTACACCTGCGTGAACCGGCCACTAACACTAATATTATCTGATCAGATCTATCAGATGGGGCAGAGACATTAGAAAAATTACTTAAGATAATACCGCCTGTCTTCATAACGACATTCCAGTGTATACCCAAATATCTTTTTTATTAAAAAAACTTCGCTAGAAAAACCAATAAAATGTTTGTTGAAATTTTAAAAGGTCTTGTTTTTTCCTAAAATATTATATATTTTATTTTGTACCTCTTCATTAGAAGCGGCGTACAAGCTCCGAAAGGTCAGAAACATAGTTTATATAATACTACCAGTATGTACACATTTTCAATATCAGAAAAAAAATATTAAAACGTCTAGATGTTGCTCAAAAAGTCGACTTTGTCACCCCATATTACTAAGAAATATTTTATGTTTTGTGTCTAAACTCATAACATTATTTATTAAGTAGTTTGTATAGTACCTAAATATTTTAGATTGTATAGGATGAAATTGTTACTCTAATATTAAATTTATTTTACTTTATTGTATAACTAAAATATAAATGTTTTATATTAATATAATTTAAGAATATATAAACAACTTTCCAATAAATGATCATAGGTCAGATATGGGGATACTAGTCACACTGTTTTACCAACTATTGTCGACATATCACTACTTGTATCTTTGCAAATAAAGATTCATTTATTCATCCATAGCATTGCAAGTGCACATGAAGTAAATTTTACAAGAACGGAACAAACCAACTCTAAGTATATAAACAAAATCCATTTCACATTTATATTTTGACCGATCCCATGGAAGATTTGAATCCTTTGAGAGTTGAGACGAGGTATTGTATTTACAAGCCATCTGGTGCTCCTCCACCCTACACGGGAATATATACACTTTCGGGCCTAGACCTGCAGTAATACTCAGTATGAGAGTCAGGATAATATCACTCGCCTCAGTAAATTTTGTTCAGGATATCGTATGTATAATTTATTGAAAAGTCACTAATTACATTTTTAAAGTTTTAATTCAAATTAAGATCTAATGAAAAAATTAAGCCACTGAATTGCGAAGCAAAACTTTAAGTAAATATAATTACACCTAGATAAATAAGACCTTTGTAACAATATTTCATGTAAATAAATATCTGATTTTGACTTTGGAGAATATTTTATGAAAGTTATATATCAATACTACTATAATAAACTTGTAAATGGTTAGACTTTGTACAATACTTTTAAAAATGTGAATAAAATCAGGGGAGCTAACTTGGACTAGGAGATTACAAAAATGCAATTTTTTAGAATTATTGTCAGTTTGTTTGTCTTTCTGAGTGTCTGTCTGTTGAGCATCGCGTAAAAACTACTGAACGGATTCAAATTAAATTTGAAACGGATCTAACTTACATCACGGGGCGTAACTTGGGATACTTTTTATCCCGATAAATGACGTCATTTCCGTGGGATAGACGAAAATAGCGAAAAAGATGGCGCTGCGATCGCGTCTTTTGGAAACCACTGAATGTATATGAATGAAATTCATCATAATGCTGGCTTATAACCCGAATCAACACTTAGGATACAATTCATCCGGATAAATGATGTTGTTTCTATAAAATTGACAGATTAGCTAAATAGGTGGCGCTACAATCGCATTATTTCAATTTACTAACAAATACATTGTCATAGGACAACAAGTCATTCATTCATTCACATACGCTGCATTAAAAATAAGAATCAAAGAGAATATAATCACTACGTTTAACATAAATATTAAAAACAATAAAAAGGTTTTCATGTCTAAACAATCTTCTTACACAAGATAAAAAATTGAACAACTTTGTTCTAAATAATTTTAAAATTTATTGTCAATTAGTTAAACATAATTTTCTGTGGAACAGTCTGTTCTGTGGCTTAGTTTGAAAAGGTAACATGTGCTCGCAGAACGCTAAATGAATCAATTTGAAAACTGGCGAACATATTTATACCACGACTGTACATATAATGGGAAGTAGTAATGTTTAAAAGAGTCGGATACGCTTTCATACATTTTTGGGCCCAGACCGTAAAAAGATGTTTAGGATTTATTTATGAAGTGAAACTTCTTTAAAATCGTTGTGATTTGAAACTCGATGAAACGAAAAAAACGACACTAAAAAGAGATAAATACATAAAATTCAACTTTATTTAATTCAAAATAAAACACATTTCTCTTTGTCCGTTAGTGTTAATTTTCACTTTAAATAAATTTAAAAAGATTTCAAATGAATTTTAGCTCGTATCTGTATATATAAGAATATACTTAAGGCAGATATTCTTTTATACATAGATCAAAGGAAATTGTGCGTAACAGTGCATTGAATTTTGAACTTTATGCTAGTGATTTAAAGTGTAATTTAGAATAAATTATTACGAATAAGGGTCAAAATACCTAAGAATAAAGACGTCTATAATAGAATAGTAATGCGAAAATTCTTCCAATAAATAGGTTAGTGAAACGTGCTAGTTTCACTTCTACTGCGTGTAAACTGCATACACACATTTTTTATGACGTTGATATTTGTTATAAATGTGATGAGTTTAGTTATTTTGAATGAATAAATCGCGTATTGTAATTGTTTCCATATTATTATTAATCGTCGAAATTTATTCACATATATCGATAAGTTATTTTATTTGTGACCTTATTTTTAATATTACTCGTCTGCCAGATATAATTTAGGGCTGATGTTTTTAATTTTGTAATAGAATAAAATAACGCTTTTTTTAAAGTCATATCTCAACTTATTACATTTCTTTGGTCGAAAGTCTCTCTCCCGTCTCTTTTGCATCGTATTAGAGGTTTCCCCGCGGTTGTGGCGTGTAAAAACCCCGAGGTAGTTAGTACCTTTGTGTTACTTCCATAATATGTACAAACCTTTTTATGTATGTTACATCTAAAACTTTACTATTTCTTGTTCAATAGACTACAATAACCAAGAAACTAAGTACATATAGCCTAAACAACTGCCCAGCAAAATATAGAGATGAGTCGAAGCCAACCTGATTTCAAGTAATATGAACATTTTCATTCCGCGACTGTACCTACAATCCTAACAGCCTGGCCAGGTACATTCGCCGATGCGAATATTCGCGCGGTGCGAACGGCGAAGCGTCTAGCGACTGAAATAAACGCATAGCAAACGCATAGCGTGGCTTGATAGTACTTATCAAGCCACGCGCAACGGCGACCGGCGAAATGTACCAAGCAAATCGCACGGGCGACTTGCGGCGCGGCGGACGAGTAAAACAAAGGCATGAATCTGTGCGGCGCGAGCCACGGAGTCAAGCGGTAATCGTGGCGAATAATGCATTGATTAAATGAGTTTAGTTGTTTTCGCCGCGAAAAATGAACACCGAGATTTTTATTGCTCAAAAATACTAGCTAGACCAGCTATTTGGAAGTCTAGCCACCCACAGCATAAATTTAAACATGTAGTGAAGAGATTGTGGGAAGAAATAAAAATAAAATTTCCATATTCTAAGGGTAAGTAGTATTTTTTTTATTCATCGGTACAAATAATTAATCAATAGCCTACAAAGTAGTCTTTAAATAATCTCGATAAAGACATTTTGCTGTCAGATTTCCTTTAGTCGCGGCGGCGAACGTGACTGCCTGTGGCCTGCAAACGGTGCCGCGCGAATGGTCGCCTCGCCCGCCGCTTCGTCGTTCGCACCGCCGATCCCCGTGGCCAGGCCGTAAATTTGGAAACGCTGATTACAGGCCTAATACAGACTCTAATGAGATATCCGCGACTAAAAATAATACAATATTTATACTGTGGTCAGGAATAATAAAATATGTATGAGTTGATTTTAGACCCTTGACCTGGAGGTTCGTTATACATTTCAGAGTACCCGAATTAATTTGTTCGATTCTCTCTTAATTATAAGTTTGGCTTAACTAGCCTAATGAGAAATCATGTTGGTATTTCCATTTGCAGTAACGCTTCAGCGAGTTATTAGCGCACAATGGATTTGAAATGTCAATTTGTTTTCAAGCGAGTTCAAACACCAAACTGAAATTGCTACCAAAAGTTATATAATAATATAATAACAGCCCATAAATGTCCCACTGCTGGGCTCGGGCCTCCTGTTATGGGGAATGGACAGATACCCGCCACGCTTGTCCAAGGTGGCTTGGCAGGTTTGACACATCGATTATCTCGATGTGCAGGCTGCATCACGATGTTTTCCTTCACCATTGTAAGCACGTGGTAATTTTAACAACATGCACACTAGGTCAGTAAATTTTTAATAAATCAAAAGCTAGAGAGAGAGGGAGAGAGATAACAGTTTATTGCACACCAAAATATACAATTACAAAAACAGACCATATTTACAATATTTTATAGGCAATACAATAGGCGGCCTTATCGCCCAAAGCGATCTCTTCCAGGCAACCTAAATGAAAGAAATTTGAATCAGGCGATATAGGTGGTGCAGGATAAAGTAATTTAAGCAAACTAATTCAAGAAATAAATATACAAATACATAGAATAGAATAGAATATACTTTATTACACACAATGTTACAAAATAAATTCGTACATACAATCGTAATGATAAGTAGGTACAATGGGCGGTCTTATCGCTGGGAGCGATTTCTTCCAGACAACCTTTCGATGGACAGAAACTCGGTATGGATGGGGGTAAGTATGCAATAGATATAATATACTAATATATACGTTAATATAAAGGAAATTCTTACTAAATTATAATATACACATACATATTTATCTAAATATACAAGTTGCGTGTCGTCAAACAACACCATCCCAAGTATACAACTAAATAACATTATTATTTAGTTACAATTTGAGATAGTGTTGTTTATACATACATATATACATAGTCATATATATACAATAATACATAAGTTATTATAATAAATGTATTAGCATGATTATATTCTGTTAATCAGATATAGCTATTTGTGTATTTATTTGTATTATAAAAAAATACCAAAAAAGAAACCGACTTCCAACAACTGTTATTTGTATTAGCAATTTTTGCTTTATTTTCATGTAAAAAATATTAAATACAATACAAACCGAGATTTTCACGGTATTCTGGGAGAAAAGATGAAAGTCTGTAATATGTCGTGACTATGACAAGGGTGCACAAGGATATACCGACCGACATATGGTTCAAGCCAATACGACATGATTTACACAACGTGTACCAAAAATTAATGTTGCCAATTCTGCAAGTTTTTCACTAGATTTCACTTCTCATTATTATCACATTCTAGTGTTAATCCCGGTTGCGTTTAGAGCGTCCGCCTTTATTAGTGTATACGACCTAATTTTCACAAGGATCTGATTAAGGTTATCGGGATTATGCTATAATTATTATTAATAATATTTATAATTAAGGTACACATGTTAAACGAATTGAAATAAGTGATCGTATGAGAGTTGACAGGTTTGAAGTTGAAGTAACAAATACTACTCCACCGCTCGACTTTAAAAACATATTTACACGACAAATTGAAAACCTACTTTTTAAAAGTGGGCTAAAAAGTTAAAGCTAGACAAACAAAGAGATGAAATGGTTCTCTGAAGAATAAAATGATGATTTGTGGTGTGATTGAGGATGTAAAGCAAAATAAAGAAGTATAGAAGACAAACACTCTATACCGACTCCAACTGATTGGGAAAACATAAAAGCAAAGAGATTTGATAAAAAAACCATTTTATAGATCTGACTAAACATAACACGCGATATATAATGGATCAGTTGATTTAATTTTTTTTTACTGCGAATAATTTCTAAATATTGTTACGATTTACGGGACTCGAATTAAAATGCCCTTAGAATTATTATAGAGTTTTATTAGAACTATACAAACACGTATAACACAGGTATAAATATAACCGAACACAACAAATCCAAACATAATGCAGAGGGTCGTAATTCAATAAAACGCGCAAAGTCCGTCACTACTAGATTCCCGATTGTACATATGTCACGCTTAGATCGTTGTTATCGCTTGACTGCCGTCTCTCTCCATCAGGCCATCGAAACACCTGGCTAATGACTCGACCGCAAGTGGCCATAAACGAGTACAATAAAACAATGGAGTGTTCTCTAGAAAATTATGCCAATAAATAAGTAAACAAAAGAAGACGATCATAAAATAATTACAATTAGTTCAAATGCCGACAGGTAATAAAATGTGTTTTTACAGATATGCAGATAAATTTTATTTTTGTCGGAACTTAAGTTGTAACAATATATTTAATTAGCTGTACCTACGACTTCGTCCGCGTGGCTTTTTTTCGCGGTACCCTAGTTTTAAAAGTAGCCGAAATTACTCCTTTTACCATCAACTATCAACCAGTGAAAGTCCCGTTAAAATCGGTCCAGCCGTTTCAGAGATTAGCCGGAATAAACACACGGACAAAAAATTTAAAAAACTATTTTTGATATGAGTTCCGTATATACTTTCATAGGCATTTAGAAAAAAACTATTATTTTGACATTACAAACAGACACTTCAATTCTTTTTTTTTAACAATTTTGCGGACTCTGTCTGTCTGTTCTGTACCCTTTTTTATAACTTAATTTTGAAGAAAGATTTAAGTATTTATTTATACACGCTTCTTCTTCTTCTTCTTCTCACGCAATCATATGTGTATTGTGGTGTACCTTACGAATAACTTATTATATTAATTTATTCTAATTTTAATACTAAACTTATACTAATGTAGAGTGTATCTGTTACATGCTGGTATTTTATAAATCAGGACACTCTTCCTTCAGAAATAGGGATGTTTAATTCAGCACCTGAATAAATTTCTTCCCGAATTACAACTTCTACGCCCTGAGCAAAACTGGCCCTTTCAAGTTGGGAATAGCTTAACCCTTACTTAGTTCTAAGTAATCTAAGTTTTGGATGTTTAGGCACTTGACTTGATCGAAGGCAAATACAAAATTCCAACTAATGAGGAAGTTTTAATGAGTTTCCTAGTTGACTGCTTTATTTAATTTGATTAAGGGGATGATGCTGGAACATTCCAGTAAACTCTTTAGGTGAAAAGTGAGTAATTTGTAAGAGGACATCCAAATTTAAATTTAAATTAATATACTAGTATTCGCTCGCGACTTTGTGTACATTGGAGAGGTGGCAAAGATCAAAATTGTTTTGCCCTATTATTTATAGCAAAAACAAAACCACTTCAAACTAAAAATAATTATTTTCTACAACTCCTTAATGACACCTGTACACACTTCTTCCTTCATTGATAACTCTTTCACGGTACATGCTGTCCGTTTATGGAACTCACTGCCACTCAACATCAGACAAGCTAAATCCATATTGTCTTTTAAATTGATGGTTACTAAATATCTTTGGTCCTCACAAGTCCAAAACATGCTGCTGATTTTATATACAGTATGATATATTGTATTTTTGTATAGTATATAAAGTATATTATTAATTATTTTTCATTTATTCTTGGAATGTTTCATATTATTTATTGTCTTCACCGCCACTGTTATTATAATATTTTCCTTATTAAGGGGTTGCTTGGAAGAGATCGCTTTAAGCGATAAGGCCGCCCTTTGTTCAACATTTACTGTACCTAGTTTTAAGAACGTAGTTTTAATTTTTGGTGAACAATAAAGTGTTTTCATTCATTCATTCATTTTGAAGTCGGTGCATTTTGCAATTGTGTTGTTGTTTTTTAAGTTTTACTTGGCACCGACTTCAAGATGAAGAAAATATTTTTGCTTTGCTTTTCAGTTTGAAATCGATTTTATTTTGCTTTAAAAATATTATCTACTTTTTAGTTGCTTGAATAGCTTTATAAACAATATTTTAAGCGCCTGAAAAAAATGTACTTCTGCCGTAACTTTCAATGTGTGTAGAAGCTCGGCGCTCTGAAGATCCTAACTTGGTGACAATGGGACCACCTCAGGAGTATACTCTTTCGAATAAAGAAAAAAAAATCGGGTTACAACTGTCTGAGAAATCGAGTAACAAACATGCAGAAAACAAACAGTCGAATTCGGGAGTTGATGCAGGAACTAAACAACGCTCAGACAATTAATCAATGATTTATACATTTTATTTCTTTTTTAACATAATTTGTTCTCTTTACATGGTTCCACAGGACTTACTGTTAAGGCTTTGGCCTAATCAACACGGGTCTGGAACAAAAATATTATCTGAATAAGTATTAAAATGTAAGTACATTATATGTTGGAATCTCCAACAAAAAGTTTTTATTGATTTGGTGCGACATAGTACTGGCCACCAAATATACTCATTATTTGAATTAAGAACATTGGTGTTCTTTTGTTTTTTTTATTATCTGTATATTTTCCCTCCATTAAAATCGTCATATACCTATATTAAACACGTGCAGTTTTTTATTATTTTATTATTTACAGTCAGCTTTGTTATTTAATATTTAAAGAAGTGTTTAACATTATATCTTTAATGTATGTACATTTATTTTAAGTTTTGAATTTTTCTAGTGGTCCTCGGGGCCATATCCCAAACTATGCTAAATAGCGAAAACCACTCAAATGAGTCTTGAGGCCAATTTTGACGAAAACCAAAGTGGTATAATTAGATCTTTGAAAAATCAATTTACCCTTGTCAGCAATCGAATGGGCTGATTTATAAAAATAAACACATTCTGTATTATTATACAAAACGATAGCATAACTTGTAAAGATCAATTTCTATGAAGGAATGTCGAATGCGAAACCAAAGGAAAAGGTTATTTTTTATTTTCCATACATTAATTAAATGTCAAATTGTGACGGTTATTTGACCACACCTCATTTAAACGCAATAAATGTTCATCCCTTGACTGCTTCGATTGATTGGGGTAAATTAATGTGCGTTTTGAATATTAATTTATAGATGCTTGTAAAAAATATAATAATTTTCATCATTTCCAAATGGAATAAAATTAATAGCTATATAACTATTAACTATAAAACCTAGCCACATTTCCCTGTGGCTCAGTTTAAAATTTAAAATCAATCTATCGGCCATTTTTCGAGTTTTGCAGTCATGTACACCAATAAGCAAAATTTTGATATATAAATGAATGCAATGTAATATACCTATAATAGGGCGAGTTGTGTGTTATGTTGTCCATCCTCCATGTCGAAAATTTCTTCGGACGGCCCACCTTTACTTTGGGAATCATTTTTGGGCTGAAACAATATATAAAACGGTTAAAAACCCAGTTTTCAATCTAGATAATTAACTAAATAAAAAATGGTTTTAGCCTGGTCGATATTTATAATAAAAAATTGGGGAAGCGCTTGTATATACACATAATGAAGATATATACATAATGAAGATTTTCGTAGAGGTGACTAACCACCACTATCTCTGTCATGAGAAGAGAGTAAACTAAAGTAAGTAATTGATCGAATATACCCTAATCTCAAAAACTGCCTACTCAACGCATTTAATTCTAAGCTATTTTTGGTAAGTTTTTTTATGCTCTAGAATCCTATTCTCTTCAGAAATGTTTAGTTTATTATCTATGAGTAATGTTTCTCATTTAAGAGTTGTGCTTTTGTTGGTGGGACCTTCTCCATTCTTCTCTAGTATGTGCCAGTTGTTTTCTTTGTACAACACAACACCTATTTTTTCCTTCCACGAACGCTTCCCTGTCATATTGCCTTTGATTAACACGCATAAGAAGGTGTCGTTGCAAATGGCCAAACATCTTTCCCTTCTTTCCCCCAGAAATTTTGAAATTGTGCGCTTCTCCTTTACCATATCCAATACTTCTTCATTGGTCTTATTTTCTTTCCAGTTTATTCCCTCCTTGCGTCTTCAACATCACATTTCAAATGCTTCTAATCTATTGCGATCCCTTTATGTCATTTTCCACCCTTCACATCCATATAAAGCAATGCTCCAGTTTTTACTAATAAACACTCTTTTTGCAATAGTTATTATTGCTATTATGTCATCTGTGTATCCGGAATCTGATGTAGTCAGGCTGCCTAAATATCTAAATTTTTCTACTTCTTGGAATATCTGATCTCTTAACATTACTGGGCTTGGTGAGTTTGGGTTATTAGCTTTTGTCATTATTTCTGTTTTATTCATATGGATTTCTAGGTCTATTTTTTTAAAGCTTGATTCCATATATTCTATTAAACTATCTAATTCTAATTTTGAATCTGTTAAAGCGGCTATATCATCTGCAAAACGTTTAAAATGTATCTTTTTCCCATTACTTTTACTTACTTTATTTAGTTTTTCTCCATGTTTAGAATCTATAATTTTGTTTATAGCGGTTTCTAAAAAACTGGTGATAGAGAGCGACCTTGTCTAACTGCTTGTTTGACTGTTGCTTTTCCACTTGTATAACGGTTATAAGGTTTTTTATACAGTCTATATTATTCGTCTATCTTTATATAGGCTGGATCTACGTATTTTACACATTCCATTGTTCCTTTTCAGTTCACTTTATCAAATGTTTTTTTTTAATCTATAAAAGCTACACGTGTATCAATATCGAAATCTGTAGTTTTATTGCATAAGATTTTTTTTCTATTGTATATGAGTAATGAACATATAAAAAATAATTTGAGAATTAGCTCTCCTATAAAATTGTATATATGTCGCTTACGCTAATCTTCCATAACAAGCTCGGTATTTTAGCCAATTTAAGCATTATCTGTAAATATTATAACCCATATGTTATTCTGATCTATATTATTGTAAAGTTTTATCAAATTCCGTTCAGTAATTTTTGCATAAAACAACAAATTCTAATCTCCTTTCTACTATTAATAAGGTAAAAATGTACATAGAAAGGATATATATGGATAATACACCCACCTTGAACCAAACATAAACGGCATGAACATAAACTCCCTGCTTAGTCGTCACTCAGGTCTTTTCCTTATTTTCTTGAAATGCTTAATCAACAGTCGCAATCTTTTTTGTAAAATAAAATTACTAAATAAACATAACGAGCCTTTACCGCCATTTTATCGTAAGCAACATTTGGACCTCAGAATATTTTTGTTGCAAAATGTATTTTAAACTATTTTTTTTTAAGACAATCAGTTTTTGATTCAGTAGGGTCTAATCTAACTAAAACTGAAATTATTAAAACAAAATAATTATTTTAAAATACCTTTTACAACAAAGAATATACTTAGGTCCAAATGTCGCTTACGATAAAATGGCGGTAAAGGCTCGATAATATACCATGAAAAATTATTAATAACGAATGATTAAACTTACTTAGTATTAAAGTACGCTTTTTCTTTCTTAGATGGTTTTCGTCTCGATCCGAATGTTGAGAACGTTTTCTTTCTGTGAAAATAAAAAAGTGCTTTATTTCACTGTCTCCCCTTTTTTTTGACGAGGACAAATCCGTTTACCGACTTATCACCGTGTAGATATAATGTGGTTTGGAGACTTGTTGGAAAATCCGACTAAAACTCCCTGAGTCCCTTCCATTCGCCTATAGTCACGACCGTGGGAAGCGGTTATCGCCTACTTCGAATGGGCCCTACGTACTGGGCGTAACGCACTCCATGGCGACAGAAGGGGAGCGCGGAACAACTCCTTGAATGCAAGCGGACCCTCTCCGGCGTTTCGCCCGTGGCCACATTTGCTCACGGCGCCGGAGATCATCTGACAAACCCGGCGCCGGAGTATTCGTCTGTGAATGTCAACTGAGATCGTGTTTTGTTTACCTGTGGGCTAATAGGGTAAACTAGCTGCACCTGGCATACATTATAATGCCACGTAAACTAAAAGAATTGTTTGATTGTCGTACTGTACACGGCGGGATCGGTAACCCGACGGCTCAAACCCACAAGGTAATTTTTAGTACTTAGTTACGTACCTGGTACTCAGCCGGCGGTGGTGGGAATAGGAACAAGAGGGAACACTAATCCGTCAGTATCTTAAGATGGGGTTGGGGATGGGGTGCCCCTTGAGAGGAAATATATAAAATATCCTACTTATCTACTACTGCAATGGGAACACTACAGGGGATGGAGAAATTTTTCGTCCAAATGCACCCGCGCCTGGTCCTTTTCCGATGCAACCACTTGTGATCTACAATTATTATAATGTTCCACACGCTATAACACTATATTATACACTCTAATTCCTTATTATATCTTAAATATTAATTTTGCGTGAGTTCAAAGAAACTCCGCGGCATTTCTACGCGATAAAAAAGTGCCCTCGTATGAATCGCATAACAATCGAAAATACTCTGTTTTTTGGGCCAGAAACTTCTCGGACCGCACTACCAAAGGTTCATCACAATCTAATCAATGGTGCTGCACAAATGCACAGAGGACAAACTTTTATTTATATAAATAGATTTTAATCAAACCAATTATGATAATTTTTATCATTTTACAAACTGTCACGGTCTCATGGATAGAACAATTCGCTTCGCGTCCACCTTCATTATGAATAGCGCAATGGAGTGGAACTCATTGCCGGAGTCTGTCTTTCCCGACACCTGCAACTGAGTGTCTTCAAGTCCCGTGTGAATAGGTGCCTTCTAAGTAAACGTGCCCCATTTTAGACCATATCAACGCGAACCTATACTGTAATAATAAAAAAAAGAATATACAAAATTATGACATATTTATTTTAAATGTAGTCAAATAGCGCATTAATTATTATTATTGTTTGAAATGTAATTAAAATTATTTTTGTCATGATATTGTTACAATTTGGGCCACCTGCATATTTGTAAACAAAGCACATTTATTACCCGCCGGCGTTTGAGCTAATAACATTGAAACTATTTATGACTGTCTTCTTTTATTTACGTCGTATTTAAAATTTGTGATCAAAAAACAACCCATTGTGTATTGTAATCTTTTATGACAGTCACTAGACAGGTGTGTCGAACTGATTCTAAGAAATTCGACCTACGCGGGCGGGAAGCCATATTGTATCGGTGCAGGATAAAGCAATGGCCCAATGGAGAGATCGACAGTCGAGCGATAACCAGCCTATATATTTGTACCTGTGTTATACGTGTTTGTTTAGTTCTAATAAATTCTATAGTAATTCTAACGGCATTTTAAATTCGAGTCCTGCAACTCGTAACAACATATTAAAAGTTAGATGAAAACATTTTATTTTAACACCTATTCTTTTATACGTAACTACCCGGTAAACTTCGTACCGCCTCAGAATCATTTTTTTTCATATTTACTCACCTTTTAAACCTTCCCTGGACTTCCACAAATATATCAAAACCAAAATTAGCCAAATCAGTCCAGCCGTTCTCGAGTTTTAGCGAGACTAACGAACAGCAATTGATTTTTATATATAAGATAGTAGATGGTTACATGAGAGATGAAAGTGACCTATTTAGGCGATGGTTTGGCGCATGAACGTAGCGAGGGCGCTACTAGTTCGACGGCCTAAATTCTACTTTTCATTTCGAATATGAGGAAAGTAAATAAATACTGATTAGTTAAAAAAACAACTAATTCTTTGATGAGATCAGGAGTTAAAACCATATCTAAATCTGATGAACTCGTTTAATACATCACATATGAAACGTCAAGTAAATTTCTTTTTCTGTGGCATTCTACCAGCCAGTATGATTTTGTCACTGATTATAGCAAATATTTACCTCAAGTTTATGTAAATTATATAATTCAATGAAAAGTAATTCTAAAAAATAAAATGATGTTACAACATTGTTGATATTTTTTATTACAATTTATGACGCGACTTTACTTTTGTTTTATTTTTAAATTTTTTGACTGAAGGGAAAATCGTTTGCCAGCGACAAAAAGTACTGTTTCCCTGAGATCAGGCAACTTCAAGCGTAGTTTCAGAAATATGAGAAACGAAAAAATAATTGAATTTATTGCAACATGTCTGTGTTCGCAACCCTATCGAAAGCGCTCCTCATATATAAAAGAAAAGAAATGAAATACTTCTGTGGATAGTGTATGGTGACTCCTTTTGGTGTGACCTTCTGTTTACAAGGACCGATGTTGCCGCAAGGACATCCCTTCACTGGTTGGTACAAAACTGGTATAGAGCTGAAATATAACAAGGAAACGTTAACAAAAATAAAATATACCTTATTCTACCAATTTAAATGAAATATACTTATGATGATGATGATATGATAACCGATTAAATTTACTTTACTTTACTCTTTAATTACCATTTTAGGATTTTTTATTTATTTGTATATGAATACTAGGACAAGAGTTTAAGAACAACAGTACTATGTGCTAACTCCCCCACCTCTAGAATGTGTAGAATTATCAATAGAAGCAGTGATGTTATGGACATTTACTTCGACTCCTAAAATTTATTTTATAAAATATATTGTTCAGCACAAAAAGAAATAAGAATAGAATAGAAAACACTTTATTGTTCACCACATACACATAAAATAAACAATTTACAGAAGTCACATTAAACAGTAAAAGTAGGAGCAATGGGCGGCCTTATCGCTTTAGAGCGATCTCTTCCAAACAACCCGGGCTATGGATTTTATGAACGGGAGATTCGCAAGTGTATGACGGTGGTGTGCAAATTAAATACATATATAATATATAAATATCACATAATACCTTAGACCTATACATAAAATGAATAAAAATAAAATATAGAATAAACAATAACACATATTAATATTATATATATACTAATACATAGATCATTAATATGTGTATAGCAACAGCAATAGCTATACAATATTAATAATAGTATTAATAAAAAATATATTAATATTATATATACTAATATACATAATACTAATATACAAATACACTAATAAATAAACGTACATGTAATTAGGTATTAAATATTTATTATAAAGTTAATTAGGCATAGACAGACGGACAGATTAATTTCAATATCTTACACTTTTTCTTGTTATTTTTATTATTATAGTTTAATTACTTTAATTAAACAACAGTGAAGAAATTATACTGCAAGCTGTGTTCACTTATAATTAGTTTTTATATCGCATTGTAAACCTTAGTCATAAGTCCATTAACTGGTCAAATGTAAAAAAAAACTGTTGGTGATCCTTAATAAATAAATAATAATACAAAACTTAGATAATAAACATTTGAATATAAATATTTGTATTTAATGTAAAATGTAAATAAATGTATGCAACACTATATAGGATTACTAGAGTTAGGTAAGTAGATCTATTTTACTTACATAAAAACTTAACTATGTTTTTATATGTTGCTAGCGAAACCGCTGGAAAAAGCTAGTATGTATATAAACCTTCCTTGAAAAATTATCTAAATGATGATGAACATCGCTAAAAACCCGTTGCGTGGTTTAGAAGTAGTTAGCGAATATACGGGCAGACGCGGAAAGTGACTTTATTTTATATCATTTTATATAATTTAAAGGTATTCTTATTCATAAAGAGTTAGAACTTGTTCCCACTTGTCGAGTGTCGGACGCCATATTTTAATCGGGTGTCGTCACCCCTATTCACGCTTGTCGGTTGTAGGACCCGATCGAAGCTAGAGCCGCGATATGTATGTGATCTGCGGCAGACAGCAGCTACCGACGAGTTGAAGAAGGGGAGCGAGGGGAGTTTCGCCGGGCCTGATATCCCGTAAGTGTAACAGCGTCATACTTACGCATAGGCGGGCTAGAATCTTTTTTTAAGGCGAGGGATATTCATTTCGCACAGCACCGGGTCCTTTGCTAGGGATTAGACCATAATCGATTATGGAGGCATTCCCAAGGGGGCAATCCAAACACTAATCGACCGGCTTGTGTGGAGACTCGAACCGATGGACAAATGTCCAGGGGCTAATACCCCACTAAAACCACCCTCCTTCCATGTGCCCCGCGCTGTGGTAGGAAGAGCATGAGACTTAGAACGTAGTTACGCCCACGCTGATCCTAGCGCATCCGTGCTTGAGAATGCTCCGGGAAGCAGTGCAAATTCACTTCGTCAAGAGGGGTGAAGACTCCTCTGCTCCCTAGATGCTAGAGGGCCCCTGCAGCGGTATTTCAGGGAGGGAGATCATGCACATATCTGCGCCTCCGGGCCCCCGACTGACGTCGGTGCACGCGAGACTCATGCGCACTTGCACCTCTCTCCCGATCTCATTCGGCGGCCTCCTTTTGAGACATAACAGTCTCGCAGAAATTGGCCGCACCCTCGCAATGATCATCGCGATGCAGCATGGCTTGCACCAAACTGCCCAGCGAATCGATCGGACCTATTATTGTCTCGTGTTCAAACCTCTGGGGTGCCCATGCTGCGCACTCGACTAGCGTATGAAACGCCGTGTCTTATGCGCACAATGGCGGCATTGAGGTGAAGGCAAGCAGCCCGCAATCTGGCACAAATACTTATCGAAGCAACCGTGCCCAGTAAGTATCTGCGTCATTCTGAAGGTCAGAGTCCCGCGTTTCCACGAGAGCCATCGCAACAGCTGCGGCCGAACCGCTTCCACAGTATCAATGCCAGTGACAGGGTTTTCCAACTGTAGGCGAGCTAGATCCTACACTTATCTACACGATTTTTACGGAGATGAACAGCTTCATATAAAGTGTTCTGCTACTAGAGCAACCGATTTTTTGTCGGGTCCGACACTCGACAGTAATAGTAATAGTAATAGATAGACAAACATACACACTGTATATCCCCAAACTAAGAAAGTTACGCGTGTGTTATGGGTAATACACAACGGACCACTCTGGGCCCTATCCCAGTCACCCAGGCCATAGTAAATAACGGAGAAAATTCATTTCCGAAATTTATCATACCAGGAATTGAACCCGAACAGTGTCAGTTTTTTAAGAACTTTAAAGAAGCGTTCAAATTTACTCTAATTCTCTATTAATAAGAACTATATAATACAATTAAAGCAAGCGAAGCCTGCCCTATCACTTTCCCACCATTTGTAATATATCTCTTCTTATTATTTATTGTACACAAAACAGAAATAATGTAAAGTAAACGCGAACCAATTCTCAGAAAATTCTAGTATGTAGGCAACAACTACACATGGTACTTTTTTAAGTTTTCGCGACTAGTATACATAACTAAAATTACGATTTAACTGTATCAAGCGCGGTGTTTTATTTGATTTCAATTTTGACGTTACGGCCACTTTTCAGTAGTCGTGTAATGTAGAAACTAAATCATATAAAATGCTGCGCTTAAAACCTTTATAAAACGTAGTTTACATTACCTACTACATATGTTTGAGTTCCACATACCGATAGTGTTGTACCACAGAAATTTAAAACATTTATGAATACTTACTCCTTTTTCTTGAAAACCTTCCATTTAGTCTTCTCAGTTGTCACATAGCGTAAGTTGGAGAGACTAAAATGAAAATTGAGTATAAATAATAATTATGATATCAGCTGTACAATTTCAAAACCTAGCAACTGACATTGTTTTTAAATGAATGTTTATGCATTCGTTGCCACTAGGCATATGCTTTTCTTCCAAAATTTAACGGTTTATCCGTGCAGGAACGGAGAAAGGATACAATTTCCTGCGGCCGGGCGGCCTGTCGTAAGAGGCGATAAAACAACCCACAGCCAGTATTTGCCCGTCTCGGTGGCTGCCACCTCTTGTCTCAAGTATGCCGCCATAACAACCTTGAGTTGTGTTCTGGCATTAGTGGCCAGGTCCGCCTTAAGAGAGTGGCAGCCAATTGGCAGATGTTACAAATGTCCATAGGTAATGGTAACCGCTTTCCATCAGATGCGCCGTCTGCCTGTCCGTGTCTAGCGGCTATATATAAGGCGTATGTATACCCCCAAATCTCAAACCACCCTTAATCTCATGCCACTCAGATTCAAATCACAGCCAATACTTTATTTATACTGTTACGAAGTTGTAAGAGATTTGTAAGATGTAAATTCAAAAATGACGTTTGAATTATCACAAAATTTATTAGAATACACATGTAATTCACATTTCTTACAAGTATAGCCGAATACAACAAAACCAAAGCGTAGGGCAGAAACGCGTTATCACATAAATCGCGCAATGTTCGTCGTTATAAGATACTCGCTCCGAAAGTGCACTAGGTAATGCCTCGTTTGCAGTCAGAACACGACATTTCCCGCGCATTTCCCGACTGACCGAAACTCATCCATTTGTAAATTAGACATGACCTCCTAGCAACATGCCGCCCACAGGTTTTTGAAATCGTTTAATGGTCAGCTTAATGGCTTCCCAGAATTCGCATGAAATACCAACAGCGGAAAGAAGGGATAAACTTTTGCACAGAGTGTCATCAGATTAACGGAAATTAAGTTTAGAGTAATTATACGCCTTATATATATATATATGGCGTATGTAGTGGTCTAGTGTCTATACACTAGACCTGTTATATGGGCTAGGAAACATGTTTTTTGGGACCACCAACAAGTTTTGAATGAATAATGGAAAAACAAAAATACGTTTGATAAACAAGGTTATGTCACTTTTGTTGAAAAAAGTTTGATTTGTGTTTAGGAATACACTTACACCTGATATAAACACTAAAACTGTTTTTTAATTTAGTAAACAAGTTTTAAATTAGTTATTATAATTTAAAAGTTCATAATAATAAATCACGGTACTGTCACTTTTTTTTACTTTACGACGATAATAGGCATAAGAAAGAAAAAAAAATGTTAGCAATTCGATATGTCAATAATATCGATTTTTAAATACGAAAATTATTTTTTATTTTGCTTATATATTGCGACTTTGAATTAGTGGTATGTTTTAAAAAAAAAATATTTTTATAAAAATAATCGATGTATAATTTGCTATACTCTTTTGCCGCCTTTTTTGTTCCATTTCTCTTTTAGTTATATGAATGTACTTTGTGTTTTGCTATGGATTTTTCAACGACTTGCGCTGTTTCGGTTATATTGATTATTTTTACGTTGCCTGGCTTTCTCACTGGACTTCGATTGCATTGCTTAACTTTGGATTTTGGCCAAATTCTCTATCTTAATTTTTGGGTTTGATATAGATAAACGGGAGGTAAATTAAAGGTGATTTGAGTTAGGGATATCCTTACAGTTTATTTTTAGCCACTAAGGTTGTGAGGAGTGATCGAAAGTCGCGACCAGTGACTAAAACGGTGAATTGGTTAGGCTGGGCTAGTTTTTAGTCCAAAGCGCACGAGCCGAGCGAAGCGAGCGTGCCGCGGCAGCTGCCGGCGAGTGCCAGAACCGACTGTCACCATCTATTCATTGATAACTATTTAAATTATGGTTACAAGTCGGTTGTGACATTTGCTGACTGCTGTCATGGCACACTCGCTTTGCTCGCTCAGCTTGTGTGCTTTAGTCTGCGTTTTTAGACTGTTTTAAATATTTTTTACATTAACCACTGCTTTTATTTTACATTACTTGTCTTTAGACATAAGAAATAAGTACATGATTTTGAAAAAAAATAGTAAAGTTTATAAAAAAATCTTATCTCAAAAACTATATTTCTCCTAGACATCGGGGTTACAGAAGGGAGAAGTACTCCCCCCTTCCCCTTCCATCCCCCACTACTTAAAATTCAGTGACCACTATTGTAAAGTTTGACCGAAAGAAGATTTTATGATATCTTACGGTGGAGTGAACAAAGAGATTAGCGCGAATAATAGATCACTCAAATTCAAAGGGGTAATAAGACACCTACAAAGGATTAGTGTCGGATTGCAACAATACGTTTGATTTGTATATAGGTCTAATTTTTTTGACAGACTGCTACCCCCATGACGGTCGCGACCCTTAGATTGCGACAATGCTCTGCAGTAAACTCTCTTGTTTTTGTAAGTCGTAAGTGTATAGACGTGTCTTACCATACACAATAAAGTTTAATGTTCTCAAACAATTACCTACCTAGAATTGCTGGTAGCTTCATCGACTTTCCGAAACTCTTTGCTGTTAAGTAAACCCATTTCACTAAACTTCCCTTATATATCTTGTTTTATTTTATTTCTTTTGTTAGATGGTACATGGGAATATTATCAGGTTAATTTTCTTTGTAGGCAACCATTGTTGTTTGTTTGTTTTTTTGATTTATTTTCGAGTTTATCGGTACATTTTTTATTCTATTCCAGTTCTTTAGCATTGAAGGACGTTGACATTTCTTGACGTATTGGGTTCTTTTTAATTTATTTCATTACAGCTATTAGATACAGAGTGTTTGAATAGTGCGTCCATGGAGTCTATATTAAAAAAATAAAAAAAATATTGCAGGAGTTCAGCAGACAGGCAGACGGCCCACTTGATGGAAAGTGGTTACCGGCGCCTATGGACATTTGCAACACGAAAGGTGCTACAAATGTGTTGATACTCTCTTAAAGGAGACTGGAACCTGGTCACTGATGCCGGAACACAACACAAGGTTGTTATGGCGGCATACTCTAGACCAGGGGTGGTCGCCATCCAGTCGAGCAAATACCCTACCACCTGGCTGTGGGTTGTTTAGTCGCCTCTTACGACAGGCTGCCCGGCCGCAGGAAATTGTATTCTTTCTCCGTTCCGGCACGGATAATTAGAGGAATTTATTCCGTATAGTAGAAGAGACGCTGTAGAAGAGACGCTGTAGAAGAGACGCTGTAGAAGAGACGCTGTAGATCGACTTTCATCCATCTGATAACCAGATGAGACATATTTTTATTAAATTATATTGATTTATAAACACGCCTATGATAGTTTGCCAATCGAGAAGTGTTCATGGCTATTTTTAATTGAATTAATTTTAATCAAGTTTTTTTCATAGCTACATACATACAACATACTCTTTTGATTACTGAACTTATTTCTGTTCATGGCTACCAGGCAAGCAGGTATGAACAGATAAGTCGATATAGTTAAGTACACCGTTTTGTTAACCAATAAAAATTGGTATCATAAGAAAGATAATTTAATTGCAAAAATAACCGTATACGCTTGCCTGCAAAAATCCGTTCATGGAATATTATTACCATGCTTTGAAGACCTATTTTTGAAGTCTTCAAAGCATGGTAATAATATTCCATGGGGCACAGGTCTATGGCATAGCTCCTCCGCTGGCCCTGGCACATCCCTATCCAACCTTCCCTATCCCATGTCCCATCCCTTCTATCACATTCCTCAAAACTGATTCCTCTATCTCATCTCCTCCCTCTCCTTCATTGGTGTTACAAACGCTTATAGGCGACAGTAACCACTTTTCATGAGCTAGGCCGTCTGCCTTTTTGCTAGCTTTGCAAAGCTAGCTAACAGACAGACGGCCTATATTTCAATATAATATATTTATTGCATATATTTATTGCAACAAAGAAGGAACATACCAAATATGTACTCTTTAGCCCAAAAACGCCCTCCTATTTGAAGGAACGCTTTGAGTTCTTTCAAGAAAGTAGTACAAGGCTCCTAAGATAATCAGCAAATCTGCGACTAATAACGCCAATATATTCTGTGCAATTTTGTCAGAAATCTTTTACTCTGCAGGGTGTAAAGTTGTCGAATGCATTACCAATGAGCATCAGAAGTGCAAAGTCACTTACATCTTTTCATAAACTCCTCAAAGATCACTATCTAAATTTGTAAACAGTAACTTATGTATGTGTGTGTAACTCTATGTACATATATTTGTATATAAATATGTATATGAATTTTTATTTACTATTAATATATGTATATATGCTTGTATATATTTTAAACTATGCGCACTGAATAACCCACTATTAGAAATATGAAATTATATCCAGAAGGTTGTCAGGAAGAAATCACTGTTGCGTTAAGACTGCAGATTGTACTAGTTAAATGACTGTTAACTCATGTGCAATAAAGAATATTCTATTCTATTCTGAGAAGCATTTGCAAATCCTAGTTAACATTCAAAAATTTACTCAGAAAACACTATTTGACCACAAATAGCTATGTCTGATTAACACAATGTGATCATGCCAATACACTTAATTATAATAACTAATGTATTTTGAAATATATTATTGTATATGTATACGTATATGACTATGCATGCATGTGTGCATTTGTATATTTAATTCTTAAATTAGTTTAGGTATTTATATATCTATTGTCTTTTTCCTGCACCACCTACATCTCCAGATTAGTTAAAATTTATTTTAAGGTAGATTACCTGAAAGATATCGCTTCAAGCGACAAGGCCGTTTATTATCTTGCCTTGAAAATATTGTAAATATGCCTTGTTTTTGTAATTGTATATTTTGGTGTGCAATAAAGTGTTATCTCTCTTTCTCCGTCTTTCATTTGGTCACAGTCAATAACTATAACATTATCGAGGTGAAGCCTGAGCATTATGTGACGCGTATTTCTATTTGTACCCAAATCTTTATGAAACAAACAATATGTTAAATGAAGCCGAATAATATAACAAAACAAAACTCAATTATCGGTTCGTAAATTACAAAATGTAAAGTCCTGAAGGAAACGGGAGAAATATTATACTGAATAATACAGAAGTCGCTTGAAGCGTAACGGAATATATACTTAAGCTGATGCTATTACACTCCCCCGTATTATATCAACAATGCGACGGCAGGAAATTAAAACGGGACCAAATATTATGAACGTAAAAATCCTCACACTTTCACGCATGTTGCTGTCATTGTATATAATATAGGCTTATATTAAATTGACTGTGGTTATCATCATTAAATAGGCTTAGAACTAAATGTATACTAATTATAAGTGACAGTTGCTTCTTTTTAAAATGAAACTCGATATCGAGACTGGACTGTATGATTATTATTAAACTATATACAATTAAATTACACATAGAAGAAGTACGTATTGGTGTTATGACGAATAAGTATGAGAGAGTCGAGCGAGATTGGTAAGTTTTTCCGTTTTTTTTTTTTTGGAGCTGGATCCAGCTGAATAGCCGCACATGGCTGTTTCAGCGATACCGGACTTTGGGGGCTTCCCGACTCCGTGGGAGCGGAGGCGTTCAGCCCGGAGGCAGCACGCTCGAGGAGGCACCTCCTGTGAGGTTCGACCTCGGCTCGACCGCTGCGGGGGGATTGACTCTACATAGGAGTTAGCCGTGAAAGGCTGAATGAGCTAAGCCAATAGGCTGAAATGATTATTATTGGGGACTCGTTATCGACTCCGCCGGCGGAGCCGATCCTAGTCTATCGTTACTACCGCTTCGCAACGTGTTATGGCTGGAGGAGAAGAAGCGGCGGAAGAAACTCGCCTCTAAGGCCGCTCCTATATCCCGTGTTCCGTCCGACGCATAGCTGCTAGTTGTGCGAGCTATGGGCGTCGGCGGTATGCGGGGCGCGGTGAGTAGATATGCTCCGGCGAGCGGGTGAAAAGGGCGCTCTCTGTCCGAGACACTAATATTATAAACAGGTAAAATTTGTGAGTTTTGATGTTCGGAGTAATCTCCGGTACTACTGAACCGATTTTTAAAATTCTTTCAGCAGTGGAAAGCTACATTATTTCCGAGTGACATAGGCTCTATGTAATTGTGTATAATAATATTTTATAATTTTTTAATGACCCCCAGTGACGCGGGCACGGGAATAACGTTCCACGCAAGGATTGCGCACATCCTCGTACGAGGCACTGCGAGTGCTTTCCACGTTTGTGAATTAATTAAAGGTTACAAAACTTAATTAAACCTTGATTTGCATACTTGCGTGTGTACGTGCGTGCGTGCTTTTATATTTTTAATGACGCCCAGCGAAGTGGGCAAGGGTCAGCTAGTTAAAGATATTTTTAAAGGCGCATCAACACTCACAACACTACTGAAGACATACAAGTGGTATTTGAAGTGATTCTAGATCTCTTCGTTTTATTTTTTAAATGTTTTTTTTATTACTAGGATATACCCGTGACTTCGTACACGCTTGTCTTGGCATTCCCGTGGGATTGCCGAGTCACAAAGTACTGCAGTATTCAAAAAAGAATTAAGCTATCGTTTTAGTGGCAACTGTGTCGGAATGAGCTAATTCTTATGAACTCGAATAAATTCAAACCGCTCCCGGGAAAAATTCCGCGGCATCCCGCGGAAAATATTTTTTTTAAATCCGGTCGTTTTAAATCATGCCCAGAAAAATTTCCGTGGGATTCTCAGGATAAAAAGTAGCGCAGATTTTACTTAACTGTCGATCAGCGAAAAACGCATTGAAATCGGCCCTGTAGTTTTTACGTCAATCTCGAACAGACAGACAAATTTTGATTTAAGAATTACATTTGTCATTTCTAAAAAGTATAAAATGCCCACCTCATAACATAGATATCATTTTTTTGGACGCTGTAGTAATGCATTTGCGCACTATATCCAACCGGAAGAACGTTACCGGAGGGCTTGTGGGACTACGGACAGGTATGCAGGCACAGGTGGTGGTATGCTGGAACCTGGCCACTATAGCCGGAACACAACTCAGGGTTGTTATAGCGGCATACTCTGGACCAAGGGTGGTAGCCGTAGAGACGGACAAATACACAGGTCTGTGGGTTGTTTTGTCGCCTCTTACGACAGGCCGCGCGGCCACAGAAAATTGTATTCTTTCTCTATTCCTGCAGGGATGAAACGGATTAACACAAGCGGAGCGGCAGGAAAAAATCAATATGTATATTTGCCTGCAACATTCGTGCAGGAAAGCAGATTTCGTACTTTTCGCCATATAAATCAATGCTGTACGAGAAAGCCTATTACCGGTTATACGTTTTTAACATAATGTGTTTGCATTATTTTGATTAAAGTCTCTCATATCGTGATTAATCGTTGAAAAACATTACAAATATCGTACTCCTCCGATCTTTTTTATATGTTTGCAATTGGAATAAAGTAATATAAAATATTTTTATTTTTATTATATTATAATAAATGATTACAGTAATGGGCAGACAAACACACACATTGTATATTCCCAATTTAAGCAAGTTACGCTTGTCTTATGGATAGACATCGGACCACTCTGGGGCCGATCCCAGACACTCAGACGATAGTAAATAATGGAAATTTCGTTTACTTAATTTATCATCCCAGGAATCAAACCCGGAGCCTCTCCGTTGTAATTAGGTCGCCTGGCAAAAGGTTAGTCCGCTCAACCACAGAGGCCGTTTAGTTATTACGTCACCATTAGCGGAATAGAAGCTGTATAATATATACGCTAGGCTAGTTCCATACATTAGTAATCTCGGTGTCACGACTCGCTTATGTCGTAAATTGAGTTATTTCCCTAAATTTATAATGATACTTTAGTCGCAGACGTCCGATTACTACGGCGGCCGTTCGCAAATGATCGGCAAGCGCACACCCCTAGTCGGGTCTAGCGTGTTTCCTTCTGCGCACACTTCGCCTCACCTCACCTCGGCACGTGCAATCGCTCGAGTGCGGTTATTATTATTAAATGTTATATTTTGTTTAGCAGCTAAATGTGTACTGTATTATAAAATATTAATCGGTATCTTTACCAAATAAATATGCCTTCCTGAACTGCAATTCAAACGCACAACATTATTTCATTTCCACCTGAAGACCTCCAAAATACCAATATCGCGATAATTATTTATTTTAGTTCAATTCCCTTCATTTGACTTACTTCACTAGAAAATCCGGACAAAATGGCAGAATACACGAGCGCATTCTTTAAATCTAGGAGACCTTTATTACTTAAACTTAAGCTTAAAAAATAAATTAATAATAATCTAACGTAAACTTAACGCATTAAAAGAAAAAGAATAAATAAAATATTAGTGATAATAATTAAAACCAAATAAGTGTACATCTATGATATAAATTTAAAAAAAAAATTGTACGCCCAACCGGCAAAAAACAAGTGCTCTGTATAAAATAACAAGACCTATTGTATAACCATGTTTTTATGCAATAAATGATTTGATTTGATGGTTTTTATTCCATTCCAATCGATTCCGTCTGATTTCATTGGATTCCTTTTGATTCCATTTAATTACATTCGGTTCCATTCAGTTCTATCCGATTATTCGGTTCCATTCGATTACAAACGGCTCCATTCTATTCCATTCCCTCTATTCCATTTTCATGACAACCTATGCTTTTTCAATGGAGTGAAGAATGAACAAATAAACATTAATAAGTACAATTTCATTGTCAAATTTACACAATGTGTTTTTTTTATAAACAACAGTAAATGTCAAATTCAATCAAAAAGATGTAAGTCAAAATTTAAGAGTCTAGAGGCTTTCTGTTAAATTGTTTGTTTCCTGCCAATTCCTGCAATTCCAAATTAATTCAAAAGAAAGAGGTGTTTGTATATTATTCGCACTTTTATTATAAATGCGCGACTGTCAAATCCTGCAACGTCTTTATGAAATAAACAAGCATTTTAAATCATCTCCAAATTGTTAATTTTACCTACATCTTTTTTTTATTAAAAGTGCGAAATATTTGTTGAATCCATAACTTAAATCAAAACCAATAAGGCTTAAAGTAAACGATGACAAATGTACACCAATCAAAAACTTGGCAGAGTTTCCGGTTGCATACATATAAATCCAATAGTCTTACGTGTTATAACAATGTAGGTTACAGATGGAATTTCTTATAAATGGAAAGCAATTTGTCTTGGTAACTTCTGGAAGGAAGTTTACATTGTTTTCTACTGACTTCAGAAAAGGTGTTGGTATGTTCTCATTTCGTACTCGTAAAATGGTTATATAGTGAGAAGGATTTTTTTAAATATCCACCCCCCACGTCTAATCGTAATATTTATCGTGATTTTATTTCAGCATTATGTAACAGCTTATACAGGTGATGTTTTCCAGTGGGCTATCTCCGTAACTATAATAAAAAGTAAAAAATACTCAAAAATTGTCTCGGGGCCGATTTTGACAGAAACTAAACTGGTATCATTAGATTTACAATTAGCCTTGTCAGAAATCGAACTACCTGATTTTGAAAAAAAGAAAAATCCATATACCCCATAACGTCACCTTCATAGAAAAAATAATTAATAAACATTTAAATAACAAAATTCTAGAGAACAATATTATTTATATTGAGAAAAACAATAAAGAAAGAGTTGAATAAAAGGTATATTAGAACAATATAAGTACATAATAATTTTTTACTTATTCCTTCTATATTTCATACATACGTGCAGTAAGTAGTTTTCGAGAAAAATTACTATATCATATAAAAAATATAGACAGACGGACTGACGAACTCACAGACGAAAACATAACGATTAGGTTTTTGCCTACTACTAAACCGTAAAAATAAAAAAAAATAAAAAAATCGAATGCCATCAAATGACTTCAACAAAAATTAAGTTAGAGAGAGAGAGAGAGAGAGAGAGAGCGAGATAACACTATTGCACACCAAAATATAGAATTACAAAAACAGACCATATATTTACAATATTTTACTAGGTAATACAACAGGCGGCCTTATCGCTCAAAGCGAACACTTCCAGGCAGCCTAAATGAAAAACATTGAATCAGGCGATACAGGTGGTGCAGGAAAAGGGCAATAGATACATAAATACTCAAAGTAGTTTAAGAAATGAATATACAAATACATACATAGCTATTATCAAAAATAGTGTGACTGATCATGATTCTATATGGACCTCTTTAATAACAAAACAATTTCCATTGATAAATAATTGTGATCGCTATATAGGGAAAATTGATTACGACAATATTAAAAAAGATATTGCAACAACCAATTTTCAGCCAGTCTTAGACTCGCTAGACTGTAATGAAGCTACAAATCATTTAATTAGCACTATATCCAAGATTATACAAAAAAATTCTCGCAAAATTAAAATATCTTACCGTAAAACACCAATTAAACCATGGATGACGCCGGGTTTATTGAGGTGCATCAGAAATAGGGAGAAAATGCACGCAAAATTGAGAAAAACACCTGACAACGATATATTAAAAGCAACCTATAAAAGATATCGGAATTTCTGCAATAATCTCTTAAGAAAACTAAAACACATCTATGAACGGTCAGAACTAGAGAAAAATAAAGATAATCCTAAAAAGGTATGGGAAGTGATAAATTCTATTACTAATCTAAAACATAAAAACAGTGTACCATGTGAATTACTCGTGTCACCTTTTCCGTTGGATACCGCAAATAAATTAAACCACCATTTTGCCAATGTAGGGAAAAACTTAGCTAAAAATATTATAACCGACACAAATTATAAATACCCTAATATTAAATCCACATGTTCATCATTTGTACTTTTGGAAACCAATTTGACTGAAGTAGTATCACTAATTAACTCGTTAAAAAACACAAATTCTGTAGGTTGTGACAATATATCAGCAAACATTGTAAAACAAAACAAGGAAGTATTAGCAGGACTACTTGTTCATATCTGTAACTTATCTATTAACAATGGCTGCTTTCCGGTAGCGTTCAAAAAATCTATAATTACACCAATATTCAAAAGCGGGGACAAAACTAACTTAAATAATTATCGACCAATTTCAATATTGCCTACCTTTTCAAAAATATTTGAAAGAATACTAAATAATAGACTTGTAGAATATTTGGAGAAGAATAATTTGCTCTCTATAAATCAATTTGGTTTCCGGAAATCTAAATCAACCTCAGAAGCAGTTCATAATTTAACCGAAACTATTGCTAGGAACCTGGATAGTGGTCAAAGGGCGTTGGCAATCTTTTTAGATCTAGCCAAGGCCTTTGACACTATACCGGTTTCTTTACTAATATCTAAGCTTGAACATATTGGAGTTCGAGGAAAACAGTTGTCTCTGTTTGAAAACTATCTTCAAAACCGCTCTCAATGTGTTAGACTAGGAGATTATATTAGTGAACAACTCCTGTCACATACGGCGTGCCTCAAGGCAGCATCCTAGGGCCTACTCTCTTCTTGGTTTATATAAATCAACTTTGTGATACACAAATAGAAAATGGTAAAGTTTTTACTTTTGCTGACGATACTGTACTTGTTTTCTGGGGTAAATCCTGGGATGTTGCCTTTAGAAATGCCCAATTAGGTTTCAATCATACATGTAATTGGCTTCGAAATAATTTGCTTAGTTTGAATACAGTTAAAACTAACTATGTCACTTTTTCAATTACAAGAAAAACTCAACCATATACAGAGTCACTCAATATTTATGCACACTCCGTATTGTGTCAAGTCAATGATCCAACTACCAATTGCCAATGTCCATGTCTTATAAGTCAACCAAAAGTAAAGTACTTAGGAATAATCATTGATCCTTTTCTACGTTATGACTCCCACATTACAGCAGTCTCAAATCGTGTTCGTAGGCTAATGGCAATCTTCAGAAATATAAGACATGTTGCTGACTCAAAACTCTTAAGGATTTTGTACCTCGCTCTGTGCCAGTCCTTGTTAACGTATTGTATAAATTCCTGGGGTGGCGCAGCAAAGTCCCATCTGCTTATACTAGAACGCACTCAAAGGGCGTTACTAAAAGTTAGTCAGTTCAAATCGTTTTTGTACTCAACTAAAAGCTATTCCATGAAAATAAATTGCTCACAGTGCGACAACTATTTATTCAGTCATTATTATTAAAACAACATAAGGTAAATAATATTTATAACAAACTTGATATAATAGATAAACGCAACAAATATATTATTTTTAAAGTAGAAAATTTCAAAACTGTTTTTATAAATAGATTTCCTTGTTACTTGGGTAAATATTTATATAATAAAATAAACAAAATACTAGCTTTTGATTCTTTAAATAATCATGAATTTAAATATAATGTTTATAATTGGCTGCAAACACAAGACTACAATGAAACTGAGAACCTACTCAAAATGGTGATATAACTAAAAATTATATAAACACATAAACACACACACAAACACACACACACACACACATTTACTTACACACACACACACACACACACACATTTACTTACACACACACACACACACACACACACACACACACACACGCGCGCGCGCGCACGCACCCATATACCTGCAGATACGCGCACACATATGCATGCAAGGTAAATATAATGTCTTGTATTAATGTTAAAAAATTGTGCATTGGAAGAGCACCGACACCTAATATAATACAGGTTTTTACCTAGTTTTAGGTGTTGAAGCCCTCAAACATTAGTTTAAGTGCAAACTTCGTTGTCTTTTATATTCTGTTACCTTTACATGTTTTTCCTGAATAAATTATTATTATTATTATTATTTCACATATATTTATTTATATTCTTTTTTATGTTTTTTTAATACATATATATATATAAAATAAACACATATTAAAAAAATATAAAAAGATGACGTCCGTCGGCAGCGGGGCCTAGGGTCCAAACTACCGGTGGTTAAGGCTCCAGAGACAGGAACTTCCTTACAATGCGTGCCGTGCTCAGGAGAACCGCCTTCTGTATCTGGCCCTTCACCCATTTACCGAGCGAGAGCCTCTCTATGTGTCGGTCGAGGCTCTTCGCTATTAGACCGTTAACAGACACCACTATCGGTACGATGATCGTTGACTCCATATGCCACATGGTCGTAATCTCGTGCGCGAGGTCAAGGTATTTCGTTAATTTGTCAGTTTCAGCTTTTACGAGATTACAGTCATGTGGGATACTTATATCAACAAGCATCGTTCGTCTCGCAGATCGATCTATTATCACAATGTCAGGCTTATTGGCAACAATAGTCCTGTCTGTGATAATAGATCGATCCCAGTAGAGCGTGCTATGACCATTTTCGAGAACTGGCTCAGGGTATATTTATAATAAGGTACCTCAGTCGCTATCAGACCGTATCGAAGAGCAAGTTGCTGGTGGATAATCCTGGCTACTAGGTTGTGCCTGTGTAAGTACTCGGAGTTAGCAAGACGAGAACAACAGGAAGTAACATGCCTGATGGATTCACCCGGGCGATGACATGCCCGACATACGTCGAGCGTGCCGTCCTTCAGGATGTACTTCCTGTAGTTGTTCGTCTTGATAACCTCGTCCATAATTGCACAGACAAACCCTTCGGTTTCCCCAAAGAGGTCACCGAAACGTAGCCAGTTCACCGATGCCGGCAAGTCTATGTCGGCCCCATATAACGCCTGGTAAAACCTGCCGTGCAGCTCCTTGCTCTTCCATACGTCCATCCGCTCGGAGGTACTCAATACCGTAGGTCTGAGCCAGTTCTCTTTTGCAAGAGAGAGCGGGGTAAATCCCTTGTCTACTGACACCATATCTCGATGCATACTTTCGTTAGTTTTCAGGAAGTATTCTCGTAGGTTATACACCTCACGGTTGTGTAAGTCTTTAGCATTTAAAAATCCCCGGCCACCACACTTCCGTGGGATGTACAATCTCATCACCGATGATCGTGGATGATGCATCCGATATGTTGTCAGCATACAACGGACCCTACGGTCCAGGCGTCTAGCTCTGTTTGAGTCCACCTTAGTATACCAAAGGAGTAAGCTAACGAGGGCATGACCCAACTGTTAAAAGCACGAATCTTGTTACCACCTGAGAGAAGGCAATTTAATACCTTCTTCAAGCGGCTGAAGAATCGCTCTTTTATCAGCTGTTTCATATCCTTGTCAACAATACACAATGACTGTGATATACCAAGGTATTTGTAGGTCTCATCTTCGGAAAGGGTTTTGAAGCACACACCCTCGGAGAGCTGTAATCCGTTAGAATTTACAACTCTCCCCGCTGCACATACATAACCACACACTTGTCCACACCAAATTCCATTCCTATAGAGCTGCTAAACGTTTCAGTTAGGTTTAGCAGCTCTAGTAGGTCATGTTTTTTCGATGCGAACAGTTTGAGGTCATCCATGTACAGCAGGTGAGATATGGCTTCACTCCCTCTACGAAGATGAAAGCCTAGCTTTGAATCCTCCAGCAAAGAGCTTAAAGGATTCAAGGCCAGACAAAACCACAGTGGACTCAGGCTATCACCCTGGAAGATCCTCGCTCTATCTTTATAAGTCCATCCGAAATAGGTAAGCTACCACCGCCGGGCATGCAGAGTCTAGTGACCCACTGCCCCATACACGCTCCAAGGAAGGCACGTAGAGTTACATCAATTTTATATAGCTCCAGTACCTTCATTAGCCATGTATGCGGCACTGAGTCATATGCTTTTTTATAATCTACCCAGGCGGTGCAGAGGTTTTTCCTATGTCGGCGGACTTGTTGATTAATGGTCATATCTATGAGGAGGAGTTCTTTAGTACCACGGGACCCAGGCCTACATCCATTTTGAGTATTAGCCAGAAGTTTGTTGTCAACTAAATGTTTTAATAATTTTGATCTCAAAATGGATGTAAGCAACTTGTAAATGGTGGGAAGACAAGTTATAGGTCTGTAGTTTTGGGTTCCGTGGTACTACCAGATTTATATAAAAGGTAAGTGACCCCTGTGGTCATAAAGGTTGGGATGTTACATGTGTTTAAGGCTTCCTGGAATTGTGTAGCTAAACAGGGATGTGAGACTTTGAACCATTTGATCCAGAAATTGTGCAAGCCGTCCAGCCCAGGGCTTTTCCAGTTGTGGGCTGAACCGATTGCATAACCTACATCAGATGTTTCAATAATTACAGGGTCCATCTCTGGTATCCGTTGGCATCTCTGTTCGACAGCACTTTTCCAGTTGCCTTCTGTGTGACCGACAGGCAACGACCAAATTCCACGCCAGAAGGCCGTTATGTCGTCAGCATTTGGTGGCTGCCTGTCATTACCTTGTTCATCGGGTTGTTCCCAACCTCTATAAATCCCTTTTTGGTCAATTTGGAAGCGGTGATTGAGATAAAATCTCTCTGTGCGCTTCCTATACCTACGGATTCGGTTTGCCCATGCACAGACTTTCTGTTTCAGGAAGTCTAAGCGTTCCGTGACCTTTTGCTTATAATCATTAGGGCTGATATTAGTGCCTGCGAATGCTTGGTTCACAAAACGCATAATTTTAGGTCGAGTGTTACCCGACCGAAAGCAGAGTAGCTTAGCTATTAAGGTTCTAGCTGTATTGATGCGACGTTCTATTCTGTATTGCCAGGCTGGTTTCTCGCGTCTATTTTGTACGGGCCCTGGGTTTTTATTAAATTTTACGCCAGCTGCTTGACAGACAGCGACAGCCCCGCAATACAGAATAGAGTGTGTCTCGACCAGGTCTTTACTTAATTCAAAGTATGGTATTAAAAGTGAATTCATATTACCTATAATAGCTAAGCTACGTCTATGGATGGGCAAACGAGGTAGCCGCGGCCTGCTCAATGTAGGTACATCCTTAAAATCCTTAATCACCGCCTCCAAAATCCTCCTCATATGCTCACATTATTATTATTATAATACATATATACATAGTCATATATATACAATAATACATAAGTTATTATAATAAATGTATTAGCATGATTATATTTTGTTAATCAGATATAGCTATTTGTGGACAAATAGTGTTTTCTGAACAAATTTCTAAATATTGGTAATGATTTGGCATCTCTGACAGTAAGAGGCAGCATAATCCAATGTTAATATTCTACCATTAGTAATACTCGCGAGGTCAACATTTATGCAATTATATTCATGAAGGGACATTTATATAAGTGCCCTATCGCTCACCTGGCGTATTAATTTAGAAAAATTTAATGTTGACCTTTTTTGTTTCCTGACGCATTGACGAATGAAGTTACGTTTTACGTCTTTTATCGTTCCCACGTGCCTTTTTATAATGCTTCGGCTTCATCGGCGTCAAAGTTAAGTCGTAAGAGGTGACAAAACAACCCACAGCCAGGTTGTAGGGTATTTGCCCGTTTAGAACGCTGCCACCCCTGGTCTAGAGTATGCCACCATAACAACCTTGAATTGTGTTCCGGCATTAGTGTGGACAAGTTCCAGATTGCCTTTAGAGAGTGACAGCACGTTGGTACCATCTTTGGTGTTACAAATGTCCATAGGCGATGGTAACCGCTTTCCAACTGGTGGGCCGTATGCGTGTCTGCTAAATTCATACAATAAAAAAATAATGTCCTTTTAATATAAATCATAACTAATTTGGTGCGTAAGAATTAACAATAAACAAATTGTACGTATATTATTAAAGGTACGGACCTAGAGTCTCTAGTAGTAAAAATCTATATATTCAATAATTTTTCTGAAGAGTTTTCAATTCTGGCAGGTACACCTACATAGATAAATGTCTCTTCATGAATTGTTCTTTCTTGATGCCGATGACGTAGCCAGGAGGTATGCACAGCATGCGAGCACATGGCGTGCACGCATGTAATAGTTCCGCCGTAATAGATCGAAGAGTGGGCTGTCCGCTAGGTGGCGTGACATTTTTAAGTGGCAAATTATGAAGCAGACGGTTATTAGGAACTGTAAAAGTGTGAAAGAAAGGCAAATAAATAGCACTCCTATCACTAGGTGACCCATTCTGCTTAATATACAGCCAATACAGCCCCTACAATTTACTATGCTTGACATCGAATCCGTAGCCTTTGCGTTACAGTGAACTCTACGGCCCAACACTGCAACATAGAGAACATCAAACTTGTTCTTAAAAATGAGCAGTAAAGATTGGAGATCACCAGAGACTATCTGTATGCCGCGAACAGATACTGGATGGAGTACATTAGCCACATAGCCCGAAAGAGCCCAGATAATATAAAAAGACTTGTTAAAGTTGACTGGGAAAATTATTTTTCTGGTAGATCTCCAAATAGATCTCCAAAACTTGAGCGCCTCCAAAATTTTTGTATAAGGTTCATATTTGGGTTACGCAAATATGACCACGTCTCTGAGTTTCGTAAAAAATTCAAGTGGTTGCCAATTCGTTTTCGCCGGAATACTCTTTTACAGTGTGTTGTTTATCCCAACAATCCCGTATTATCTCCAAGAACGCTTTGAATTCATCTCTTCTTCTCACAATTTACGAACTTCTACGAATCTTAGACTATACTCCCAAACATTATTCATCTTTTTACAATAATTCTTTTACTGTACAGGCTATTCGACTCTGGAATGAGCTACCTGTTACTGTTAGACAAGATTTAAGAACATGACAAAAAAGCACTACCTGCCACATAGTGATGTTTGATATTTTTACGTATATTTCTGTATATATATGTATATGTATATATTTATGCATGTAATATCAGTAGGTGTATTTATATATGTCTATTAAGTATAATTTTACTTATATAATATTTTACATACTTATATGTTTATATATGAATAAAATGTATGTAAGTAACTGCATATCGTCTAATATTTATGTATACCACGGGTTGTCTGGAAGAGATCGCTTCTTAGCGATAAGACCGCCCATTGTGCACATTTAGAATATTTTTAGGCTATAAGGTTTTCTGTAATGGTGTACAATAAAGTGTTATCTATCTATCTATCTATCTATAGGTGGATTGATAAGGTTGCTGTCCAGCTGAATTTGTCCACAAATTCAGCCTTCCATCGTGCTCAAAACCAGCCTTAGTTGAGGCAAGCAACTGCCATTAATGACTTAAAAAAATAACAGTACAGTATATTTTTAGGGATGTTCTTGGTGATCTGAATGGGTAGAGGAAAGACTTTCCCACCTTAAAGGGAAGATCTTACAGCCGATATTGGTAGATTGCCAGGAAGCTCTAATTACATGTTATACAATGTAGTGTAATGTGTGTAATGTGCGAATATGAGATCATAGTTCGAAATATTCGCACATAAAACACAACACGCTACTCGCTCGTGAATTAGACGAAACACAAACCCAGGTGGAAAGCAGATATGTAATCCATCATACTCATAGATGCCAACGTGGTCGACGCTTCGAATCAATAGCTCCCAGCTTCCCGGTGAGCGCGTATGGAGCTGTCAATTTAGCAAATTGCCACCGTCTTATTCTTTGAATGTAACATCTATGTCACTACTTCCGCTACTGGCGAAATATTGTGATGTGGGTTTTTCTTGATGACTTTTTAATGGCGTAACTATAAGGTATATCGACTTTTTTTTTGTTTATTTTAGACTAACTTCTGCCTGCGACTTCGTCCGCGTGGAATAGTTGAAAAAAAAGTAAGTTAAAAAAACCCTCCCGATTTTAAAACATTCTTCATTGGTGATCCGCTCCTATTGGTCTTAGCGTGATGATATATAGCCTAATTGTTTTTTAATGTATAAATTGTTTTATTGTATGATGATGGTACCGGCAATATCAATACTTAATTAGGTGCATAAGTTATATGATATAATAAGTTGTTTAAGTAATTAAAGTTTTTTTAACTATCCCACAGGAACTCTTTAATTTTTCGGGATCAAAAGTATCCCATAATATGTTGAACAGGGATATAAGCTACCACCATACAAAATTTCATTTAAATCGGTCAGTCGTTTCGGAGATTAGCCGGTACAAACAGACAGACAAACAGAGAAACAAAAATTTGAAAAAATCTAAATTAGTTCTATTTCACTTCTTAAATCCCCCTGACTCGGTTTTTAGCATTTTTTTTCATTGTACAGAAATTTGACCTCTACAATTTTATTATATATATATACTTTCTCCGTTCCTGCACGGATAAAGATATAGTTTATTAAATAAATATGTTTTTAATCTTTTTATGCTTTCATTTAAAAGTGATGTAGGTGGCCAGTTTGAAATAAAAATCAAATATTATCTCTTAAGAATATAAAGCGTTCAGAGCGTAACTTAAGCCGTGCTCTGCAGTCTTACGTGAGATGCTTTGTGCTCACTTCCTACGACTATAAAGAAAGATCTTTTCAAAAAATAAACATTGTACATGCATTAAACTTTGATATCTAGAAGGGATTTGAAATATACAGCGATCGACTATTATGCAGTACTACCAGTACTTCTTTTCCGCAGGATTTTGATTTCATATTCCACATACATACACATTGATTGTAAGTAGAATATTTAGTCTAGGTCACCGTCGTCCATAAGTGTTTTTTTAAATACTGTTACGACCTAGTCGCCGACAAAGACATATTCACACCTGCATACATGTAGGAACACATTTTATTACTTTTCGGCATTTGGACTTCTTTTGTTTACTTTGTGATTGAATGAAATGAAATGAGGTGAAATACATACATATATGGATAACTTTGATTTAAAGTTATTACAAAATTATAAAGCTAAGTAACGGGAGACAGGAGCCCAAACTGAGAAAAACCCGTACTATGGAACTCCTGGCCTTCTCCTCCTGTAAAGTATTAATTAAAATACTTATAATAATTTGAAAATTTGTTTGTTAAGTATATAACTATATAAGTGAGTATGCGTGTGTGTCAATTAATAGTAACTGTGTGTGTGGCTATTTGAGTGTGAATTAAATTATTTTGGTTACAATCTAAAATGGTTTTATAAGGTTTTCAATTTCCATATAATTTAGAGTTAGAAGCCAAGATGTTAACACTTTTTTTACATTCCGACCTTTTCATGAAATGAAATTTTAAACTTTTATTAATCTTATTGTAAACACTGCCACTAATAAATTTGTAAAATCTTTGAGCAAAAGATGTTTTAGCTGAGGGCTGTTGACAAACCATGGAGTTTCTTCGTGTGTCTGCTTTGTCACTATCTCTTATTAATGGCACAAGGGAGATTAGAAAACAGCCCATTGTATATTGTAATCTCTTATAGCAATCATTAGCCAGGTGTGCGGATTACGATTTCTAGGAAATTGCGTCGACGCTTTCCGGGCAGACGTATTTGCATTTGTGCAGTATAAAGAAATGGCCCGATTGAGGAATGGGGAGTCAAGCGATAACCACGAGCAAAGCAAGACGTGTGAACTACAATCGGGAATACGTGACGTACTTTGCGCGTTTTATTGATATTTGTACCTGTGTTATACGTGTTTGTGTAGTTCTAATAAACTCTATAGTAGTTCTAACGGCATTTTAATTCGATCTCGCGACTCGTAACAATACTAATAATAACCATAAAAAATATATTTAAATGAACAAGTTGGTTGGTAGGCTAAATAATAACTTTAACATTACTCATTGACACTTGACATCTTTGCCTTCCGGGATCACGGCTACTGAAACGTGCCGAACTTCGGTTAAAACCGTTAAAACGTAGTTTTATTATGTTTGCTAGTCGCGAAACCTTAAAAAAATACTAGCTCTGATCTAGATAAGTTTTTCAGTGTCTTGGGGCGCTTATAGCTCACGGTTAATGCGGTTCAAATTATATAGACTGTATAGCGGAGATACGACCTAGATCCTTGCACTATAAAAGCAGAAGCTCCACCAACCTTGAGATCAGCCCTCTCCTGGCTCGGTTCAGGTTGCACTCGGGAACAGCGCACAGCACTATAGTTTCACTTGAGAACTATCACTTGTACACAGATTAGGTCCTAATAAAGTTATTGATTGGCACGGCCAGAAATTATAATTATTTAAATTTTAAGAACAAAAGAGCGCACAGCGCGATGTCGTTGGACGTTGACAGCGAATTGAATCTTAAAATGGCTGCCCATACCCTGCTGTGCATTGGCCGTCGCCTCACACAGAAAGAGGGTAGACAGTAAAATTGATGGAGCGATGTTCTACCTACTTTATACTAGGCAAGTGACAGTTACAGCGAATCATAAACATCTTTCTCTTTTGTAAAATTAGCGGGTACTTCCATTGTTCTTTTATTCCATGTTCGCTTGTCTTTTCCGGTTATACAGTTGAACTTAGCAAGACGGCTTTGCAATAGAGCTGTCACTACTCATGATTCTTTGAGCTCAGTCAGAGTCTTAGTACAAAAGACGTATAGAAAAAGAAGGCTTGACTGTGGACCAGTAGCGTGGACTTCATACAACTCGACTACCCATAGCTTTTAAGAAAGTAGCGACTAGAGACAAAAAGGTTGAAAGCGCCATGTATTCAAATAGCGTTTACGCGTTCTGTTCGGAAATATTATTACTAGTGTCTCTATAAATTAACTAGCGACCAAAAGGTCGAAAGCACCATGAATTTATTGGCGCTTACGTTTTATATTCGTATATATATTATTGTTGTATTACTCTTCCTTACCCGTGGTGGCTTTCCACGAGTAGATGAAATAGCAACTTATAACCCAATCGGGCACCGGCTTTTGTTTCCAAATATGGGGTAAGATTGCAAAATTAAAAATACAAATTTTAATTTTAAAAAATACATTGCGAGTTAAACGTTTTTATTTAAAAGTGTAAGTTTATTTACAAAAATAATTCAATATGCTGTGGTTCACCATTACGGCATGTATGCTTGTGAATTATTATAGTTTTTTGTGTTGTTGCTCACGGTTTTTATTGAATTCTTTGTTCATTGCAGTGAGATTTATTTGCCAAAATGGCTTAAATTAATTTGGAATAGTGAGCCACTGACTACTTTCCTTTTTTGTATGCTGATATTGGGTCGTAATTTCCAAAACAGCGGTGGAGTCGACGCTTGCATAATACGGTATGTTTTTTCAACAGGCTTATCCTAGCCAAATTCCCACACCGCGCTACTGCAGTGTACTATAAAATATATGCTATTAGCTTTTGCCCGCGGATCCGCTCGCATTGAAAAAGGATTTGTACTCGTATGTCATGATTTTTACTTCAAAGTAACTAATGATAGATACCGGAAACGCCATCTAGAAAAGCGAAGGTGGAGCTAATAAGTCAGAAAAGTCATATTGTGCCGACCTCAAATAAATGGAGAAAGTGAAAGAAAAAAGAGACAAGTTTATAATAATTAAGCAGTAGATTTCAACATTAAGGGCGCATAATCCAACGCCCCTGGGGTAACAATTAGAAATATTATTTATAATAGTTTATGAATTTTAAAGGCTATTATTTAAATAAGTCTTGATTATAATCGCATTTATAATATTGTAGTTTATGTGAGGGTACTTCCGAATATTCATTAATATAAAGGACAGATGAAAGTAAGCACTTTATCAGTCGATGCGTCACCGCCAAGTTCAGAAGTAAATACTGGTTGGCTGGCACTACTGTCAGGTGAGATGACAATGAAAAACAAGCGATCGAGTCGAACTGCCTTTACTTTAAATAAACATCACATTTAGACATTTAGGGTAACGGTTGGCGTTGCCATACAACATGGGAATGCAGCCAGCATTTTGGGAACACTCCCTATCGACAGCGATCTGGACTACATCTTTTACTTGTAAATATGTTTATAATAGTATTTAATTTCTAAGTTTTTGTTTGTAGTGTAATTTATTTATAATTTAGTAATTTTTAAGTATTTAATATTACTTATTTTCATCTTTTTGTAACAACACATAGATTCATTCTTATTCATCCACACCCCCCTCTCAACAAAATATAACACTTTAATTAATAACAAACAAAAAACTATATGAAAAAGATTTTTAAACTAATACTTAAATAGCTGATACTTAAGTAAATACTTAAATAGTAAATTAAGTAATAACATAACACGCCTTACATATCAAAATCAACATTTAAGTATTATGAGTAAATTATATATTTACAAGTATATTATCCTTTAATTGAGGTTTATTATGACATAAATACTGTTGAATTAAGAGTTTAATTATATAACTTTATATTTGTTTATTAATATTGTTACATTAAATACTATTACTATTTAAATAAAATAGTCATATATTTCCATAATTATGCCATTGGTTATTTATAATTTCAATTGTTTTTTTTTTTTATAATTTAATTTACGTTTCTCAGTAGTATGCTTATTTCAACAGATTTATATTACATTTTGTTAAACATTTTTAGATAGCTCAATGTTTTTTCTTATCTATATTGTTACGAGTTGCAGGACTCGAATTAAAATGCCGTTGGAATTATTTATAGTATTTATTAGAACTATACGAACACGTATAACACAGGTACAAATATAACTGTACACAACCAGTCCAAATGAAATGCACGATTCAATCACACGCTCAAAGTCCGTCACTAACGTCTTGCTTCGCTTGTGGCTATCGCTAGACTGCCCCGATACAATATGGATGCCCGACTGCGTAGACCGAATTTCTTAGAATCAATTCGACACACCTGTTTAATGACTGCCATAAAAAATTAGAATACACAATGGGCTGTTTTTTAATTACAAATTTTAAACACAAAGTAAACAAAAGAAGTCCAAATGCTGAAACGTAATAAAGTGTGCTTTTATGGTATGCAGGTGTGAATCTACTTTTGTCGGCGTGTAGGTCGTAACAATATGCATTATAAATAAAATTTATTATTTTTAAGATAATTATTTCTTAATATTTTCTTAAGTTTTCGCGACTTGTATACATAATAATACTACGTTTTAACGGTTTTCAAAACACGATCATGGCCACTGAAAAGTGGCCGAAACGTTGGAATAACAAAAATCAAATAAATTACCGCGCTTAAAACCGTTAAAGTTTAGTTATTATTATTTCTACCATGCTTTGACTTCATTCTCGATTGGGCTTATAATCTCCATCTATCCGGAGACCTTACTGTACTGCCAAAACAAGTTACATAATAATCACTTGTGCCATTACTATTATTGTTTTGTTTATTAGACCTAAGGATGGAACGGCACATTGCAATGATGACAACTTGAGGATAAACGGCGTATCCTAAAAATACGATGATTTACAAGCCTATAAACATCGTACAACTAATATTGGTAAGGGGGTAAGCCTAGCGAATCACTTGCAGAAAGTTCGGCGACCGACGGTTCGGCGCTAATCTGAAATCGGCGAAATTTCCGCTGACTTGTCATAGGTTATTTAAAAAACATTGCGAGTCTATTTAGCCGAACTCTCCGCGCGGAACGTTTCGCAGTTGTGTCGCTATACTTACAGAACCACCATAGGGTGGTACCGTACGCCGATGTCAATCCTAATGTTCTGTTTCATGCTACATAATAAAAAAATACGTAATTACACCCCATAAACGTCCCTATGCTGGGCTCGCGCCTCCCACTATGGGGGAAAGGACAGTTAAGCCGCCAAGCTTGTCCAAGGGGGCTAAACAGGTTTGACACCTCAATTATCTCGATGTACAGGTTTCATCACAGACAACAGAATATAATCATGCTAATACATTTATTATAATAACTTATGTATTATTGTGTATATATGACTATGTATATATATATGTATTTGTATATTCATTTCTTAAACTAGTTTGAGTATTAATGTATCTATTGCCTTTTTCCTGCATCACCTATATCGCCTGATTCAATTTTTTTTTCATTTAGGTTGCCTGAAAGAGATCGCTTTGAGCGATAAGGCCGCCTGTTGTATTGCCTAGAAAAATATTGTAAACATGGTCTGTTTTTTTAATTGTATATTTTGGTGTGCAATAAAGTGTTATCTCTCTCTCTCTCTCTCTCTCACTATGTTTTCCTTCACCGCTGTTAGCACGTGGTAATTGTAAAAATATGCACATAGGTCAGAAAACTGCCTAAGTGATGCATGCGTTCCGGCTAGGATCGAACACGCGTCCTTTGAGTTTGGAACGCGTGCGCTATCCATTACGCTACCACGACTTCATGCTACATAGATAGGATAAAATAGAAAATACTTTATTGTTCACCACATACACATAAAGTAAATCATTCACAGTCGTTTTGTGTCAAGGCAGGAACAAAGGGCGGCCTTACCGCTTTAGAGCGATCTCTTCCAGACAACCCGGGCTGTGGATAGTGTGAAAGGAATCAAGAGTGTATGACGGTGGTGTGCAAACCAAATACATGTAATTAATAGGATACATGTGTATGACACAATATACATATTGTAATCGATACGTGCCAAGCACGACCTGCAACAGAGGTTGAAATTATTATTAATATAACTTAATAGCGTAAATATATATTATATATTTATTTATAGGTACTTACATGTAATAAACGTAGCACCGCGCCTTGAATTTATAACGCAGCACACCCCCACCCCGTTCAGTTGACCGGTAGCATTTGCTCGCGACGCGACGTACGTTATATCCGCAAACGCAGTGCTATTTTAAACTACAAAAATCGTTTTATTTCGCGAACTTCGTAGTCACCACTCACATGAAATCCAGCATCCTTTACACATACAATTAAGAAAAAGAAAATAGAAAATAACACATATTAATATTATATATATTAATATAATATATACTATATTAACAAATTAAAATACATAACATTTGATATTAAATATTAATTAAAGAGAGGCATAATATTCTCTTATCAATTTTTTTAAAGTGGGAAGCTATTTTGCCTTTCGTATGTTTTCGGGCAATGAGTTCCACAGTCGAACAGCCTGCACAGCGAAGGACTCGGTGTAGAATGTAGAAGCGTGTGCAGGTATTTTTAAAGTAAGATTACACATACATACATACTTGGTGATTATTCTAAGTCTAAAGTAATTTGCACTAAACTGCATTTTAAACATTAATCACAGTACTGAATACATCAAACAAATCTGAATAATCAAACAAACCGTCTCTAGATGGAAGCCAAACACCAACGCCGTTGCCAATCCGAAATAGAAAATTAATGTTTTCATTTGAAAATTGGAAATGCTGCGATTGAGAACATTTTTTTTTCACTTTTCTGGTTTTTTTTACACGAAATCTGATCATCAATTAAGTAGGTTGTCACCCGCCTTTTTAGATTTTAGTCACATACGTCCAATACTTAACAGAAAAGCCTCAGTTTTGAGAAATACAAAATTGTCTATCAAAAAATAAATGGATTTCAAGAGGAACTAAAATCTGAAATATCTTGAAGTCGATGCGAAGTAAAACATCAAAATTACTATATTTTGCACATTTGTTGCTATTTTTTATATTTTACCTAGCACAGACCTCAAGATGTTGTCTACATTTCGGCTTTTTAGTTACTCTTGAAGACGGTTTCTTTTTTGCTAACTTCTTTCCAACTTTAAAGTTATGTATATTGTATTCAACAAGACCCAAATAAAAAAATGTATTTACACGACGAATTGAGAACTTCCTCCTTTTTTTTACGTCGGTTATAAATCCATATTAATATTATAACTGCGAAAGTAACTTTGTCTGTCAGCCATTTTGATGAAATGGTATGAACTTTGTACAATACCGAGAATGGAAATAGGATTTTTCGTGGGATAGTTCAGAATTACCTGTAGGCGAATAGCGCCTAGGCGCTATTACATTAGATAGTTTTGCATTGAATTTTTATCTAGAAAAATGTAGCCTATATCAATGCTTGCTTTCAAAATAAGCTAGTATTAAAGTGGGGTTTTTGGGTTTTGGCTTCACCGAGAGAAAAGCCTGGTATCCCATTTGTTAAGAACTATAAATAGATCTTCTGCTAATAAATTTTCCTTGAATGTACTGTTACGAGTCGCGAGACTCGAATTAAAATGCCGTTAGTATTACTATAGAGTTTATTAGAACTATACAAACACGTATAAAACAGGTACAAATATAACCGAAGACAACAATTCCAAGCGTAATACAGAAGGTTCTAATTCAATAAAACGCGCAAAGTCCGTCACTAAGAGATTCCCGATTATAGTACACACATCTCGTTTCATTCGTGGTTCTCGCTCGATTGACTCCTCCCTCAATCGGGCCATTGCTTTATACTGCACAAATGCAATATGTCCGCCCGGCAGCGTGGACCGAATTCCCTAGAATCAGCTGGTACTTTAAAATCCGTAACACCTGGATAATGATTACAATACAACAATAGGCCGTATGCCAATAAGTAAACAAAAGAAGACGACCATAAAAGAATTTCAATGTTATTAGTTCGAACGTCGACGGGTAATAAATGCGCTTTGTTTCAGACATGCAGGTGGATTTTGTGTTTGTCAGGACCTATAACAGCACTTTTTAAGCTTTAATACTTTTTCCACATCACATACTTCAAAAATTATATTTTTTTTGTTTTCCCGAAATATTCCCAAGCAGCGCTAATTTTCGATGTCCATCTTCTTGTCTACACAAAGGTACAACATTACAAATGAACAAACTAATCAAAGATTCAGGTATAGATGAATAAGCTAAAACACGCTAACTATTCCAATATCTAGGTCAGAATACAGCTAGTTGTATCAACAAGACAACTCAAAGCGAGCCTTAAAGTTTCAAGCTGCTAACTGAGCAGCTCTGAGCTATTTGCCTAGCAGCTTGAGAGCGCCTTTACAACTCCAGTTCACTTACTATGCGAATGTTAAACTAATAGTCCGCTTGGTTTCTAAACTCGATACGCTTGATATACTGGATTTCACAAATACAAATATTTTGAAGTCAAATGCCCTTGAAAGTGGACATTTTGGTCTTTGACCTAACTGGATGTGAATATCACGCCTTACTTATAAAATGCTTTTTAAACTAGAGAGGTTTTTTATTGAAGTTTAACTTCTTTAGAATCGTTTTGATTTGAAACTAGATGAAATGAAAAAGCCACACTGAAAAGAGATAAACATATAAAGCGATAGGATTAAGCCTCCGAGAGAATGAGATACGAGTTTTACATTGTGCAACACAGATTAGAGAGTCGATAAGACCGATGATTGGGCTTAGGTTCAATTTGGACCAAAATAAAACTGATAATAATATTTTTTAGACTAAGACAGTGAAAAATTGGAAGTGATACCTAAGAAGTTTATTTTGAATTATAATAGGTTGACGGATGTATGCTAAAGGAATTATACTTATATTAATAAATGTTACAGAAGAATTATCTGTGAGTATATTCTTTTTATTTATATAAATGTACGTAAATAAATAAATAAAGCCTTGGTAGACCTCTTGTGACGTGGGGGAAAAGAGTCAGCTCCTCCTCCTTAGCCACAGAATAGGTTTAGGTGGGTCAATGCTCTATACAAGATAATTAGGTGGTATATTTAATCTGTTCCGCGACAACCGGTAGACTTCTATGCACGAAAGGGTACACTGGCCTGTCGAAGCCTTGAAAGCTCTTCCAGTAAAGATGTTCAACAGCTCTAATATTAGCTCGACCGATAATTATTCACGTCTGGTATATGTTGGCTTGGTTGGTAGGTTTTCCTAGGTAAAGTAAGGGTAGCCTTGGTCCTGGAATTAGATGACGAATAGGAATTACGTTTAACACAGTGTCCTCCGTTTGAAAACTAAATCAGCTCAATTATATTGTTACAGGCCGTCAAAGATAAGCGCACAGCTGCCTGTTGTAAGCGCAGTTTATTGTCTTCTCGGATTGAGGAATTCTTTTGTGTTTTGAATTTGTAATTAAGAAAAACATGCTATTGTTTTTCTACTTGTTTTATAACAATCACTAGCGTCGAACTAATCCTTATTGTTATTGTTTTCGACTTTGTGGCCGTTCGCAGGTTTGCAAATTACTATTTCTCGGAAACTCAATGTGCGCAGCCAATTTATTTGTACTGCGTAGTGAGTATAAGTCAATGCCCGAATGAAGGGGCGGGCAGTCAAGCGACGACTACGAGACGAGTAAGACGTTTGTAGTACTCTCGATTAGCGATATAGACGACGGACTTTACGCGTGTCGAATTGCATGAATCGTGCAGTGTGAACTGGTTGCATCCAGTTTTAATTGTATTTGTTTTATACGTGTTTGTACAGTTCTAATAAATTCTATAGTAGTTCCAACGGCATTTTTAATTCGAGTCCTGTAGCTCGTAACAATATTTAGTTTTAAGTAGTAGAACAGTTACATTTTACATATATGAATAGGAACTCTCCCTAGCGGGAACACGTAGTTATTTTAATAACGTTAAAGGAAGTTTTGAATAGTCTGGACTAATATTTATAAAATAATTGTAACAGCTGATATTTTTAAATTTCGACCGAGTCTCAACTTAACCGCCGTCACAGCTTTTTATTTTTAAAACTCTCTTGACAGTGACTTGTTCGACATTAGTATACTGTCATTGATTATGTCTGTTTTTTTATAATGGTGCAAGTGCAACGTTATACTCTCACGTGACCAAAAAAAAGCCTGGCGTCTATTTTGCTCAAAGGTTAAGCGTTGTTATACAACTTGGTAACACCGCTAGCCTTCTGGTAACGTTCCCAATAAGTGACAGTAGTTTGGGACCAATATTTTATCTATGAGTATAACTCTTTTTTGTTTACATCTAGTTGAGCATTACCGGGGTAACAAAACTAGGACACTTGGAACCCACTTTAAAGACCATAACTCAGTTACTCGCACATTATAAATTAAGACATGAGACGCTGCGTACGTCTCACTGACAGACAGTAACTATTTCGTAAAGCTATGTAGAGTATAGTCGAACTTTAAGAGGTGCGACTCGAAATTTTGAAGACGTGGGGTCCAGAAGACCACCCTCTATATTGAAACCTATTTACACGCTCGATTGGAAGGCTCACGCGATCAAAATGTTGGTCGGAAATGAAATGGAATGAAAATCTATTTGTATACTAGCGGCCCCGATAGGTGTTGTTGCTCTGAAGAATAAAAATTTAGGTCCCGCTTCCAGCGCCACCTATTGGGTCCAACTGTAGACGTACACCGTCGAGAAAACCACTTAAATAAACCCCAAAAAATTCGTCAAAATGCTGGAACCCGATTCCAACGCCACCTACCGGGTCCAATTGTCAATCTAAACCATTCTCGATTCCATTTCATTACACGCAAAAAATTTCATCAAAATCGGTCCAACCGTTTAGAGGGAATTCAGTCACGTACCCACGTATAGAAGAATTATATATATATATATATATATATATGTGTGTGTGTGTGTATATATATATATATATATATATATATATATATATATATATATAAAAAAAAGGTTATGTTGTTTGTTTAAAAATTTCAAAAAGAAGTTAGTAACGAAATAGATGGTGTCATCAAAGAAAGGGTGGGACTTACAAGTAAGGCGCCATCTATCTAATGCTTATGTAACTTAGTTCACAGCAGAACTCAATGTCACACTTACCGACCTCTCGGTTTTAAAAGAAAACTTGCAATAAAAAGTCCTTATAAATTAAAATGAAACCTATCCTGTCCTAAGTTGGAACAAACCCAGCAAAATGAATAAAAACATTAAATTCGGTTGAGTAGTTTCGGAGTTCATTGCGATGAAATACTGTGACAGGGATTTTTTTATATGAATAGATGATATGGTACATGTTGTAGTTTGATATCAAAATAGTACTGGGTACTGGCTACGTAAATATATAATATAGAAAATTACGTGATGTCACAATACAATACAATACAATACTTTTTATTGTACACCAACATTACATAGAAAAAATACACAATAAACTTACTTACTAAAAGGTAATACAATGGGCGGCCTTATTGCTAAAAGCAAGATGGATGGACATGTCTTGGATGGACAAGATCTAATTGCATAGATAGCAGTTGAAATAGATATTAATATAATAATAAGATAATTATAATACATATAATATAGTTATAAAATATATACGTACATAGATATACAAAACAAACAATAGACACGTTATACAGTTAGATAGTGCTCCTTCACAAGTCTGTTAAAGGAATGGATAGATTTAGCAAATCGATCATCTGTTGTCAGAGCATTCCCGAGATGCACAGCCTGAACAGTGAACGATCTTGCGTAAATCTCCGTAGCATGTATCGCTGTCCTAAGTCGCAACCTCTCTGATGTTCTCAAAGACATCGAATCGCTGTGAAAGAACTGAAAACGTTCTTTAAGAACGTAACGTAAACGTTCTTCACATTCAAATATTAACAAAATAAATTGTCACTCCAATCCCAGCTTACATTAAAATAAGTCATTTTATTCTACTTTAGGGTATGGAGCCTGGATGATAAGAAAGAAGTATAAGAGTGACAATGATGCACAATTCCGCGCCGCTCGACTATAACAAGTTTAATTATTGAATTGGTGATGTGGTATTCAATATTTGTTGCCAGAGCCTCTCAAGATTATTTTGATACAGGGGGGTTGTAGTATGGTATCTAAATTGTACTGGCTATGGAAATATATAATATAGAAAGGTACATAATGTCACATTTAAAATTTAACAAAACAAATTGTCACTCCAATCCCAGCTTACACTAAAATAAGTCATTTTATTCTACTTTAGGATATGGAGCCTGGATGATAAGAAAGAAGTATAAGAGTGACAATGATGCACAATTCCGCGCCGCTCGACTACAGCAAGTTTAATTATTGAATTGGTGATGTGGTATTCAATATTTGTTGCCAGAGCCTCTCAAGGTTATTTTGATACAGGGGGGTTGTAGTATGGTATCTAAATTGTACTGGCTATGGAAATATATAATATAGAAAGGTACATAATGTCACATTTAAAATTTAACAAAACAAATTGTCACTCCAATCCCAGCTTACACTAAAATAAATCATTTTATTCTACTTTAGGGTATGGAGCCTGGATGATAAGTAAGAAGTATAAGAGTGACAATGATGCACAATTCCGCGCCGCTCGACTACAGCAAGTTTAATTATTGAATTGATGATGTGGTATTCAATATTTGTTGCCAAAGCCTCTCAAGGTTATTTTGATACAGGGGGGTTGTAGTATGGTATCTAAATTGTACTGGCTATGGAAATATATAATATAGAAAGGTACATAATGTCACATTTAAAATTTAACAAAACAAATTGTCACTCCAATCCCAGCTTACACTAAAATAAGTCATTTTATTCTACTTTAGGGTATGGAGCCTGGATGATAAGAAAGAAGTATAAGAGTGACAATGATGCACAATTCCGCGCCGCTCGACTACAGCAAGTTTAATTATTGAATTGGTGATGTGGTATTCAATATTTGTTGCCAGAGCCTCTCAAGGTTATTTTGATACAGGGGGGTTGTAGTATGGTATCAAAATTGTACTGGCTATGGAAATATATAATATAGAAAGGTACATTATGTCACATTAAAAAAATAACAAAATAAATTGTCACTCCTATCCTAGCTTCCACTAAAATAAGTCGATTTATTACTTTTTTTTATCACGTATAGGTTCGCGTTTGATCATTATCTCGCTCGATTTGAGTGGACTTATGACTTTACTACATAAAAATGGCCTGTATTTTGGGCCAGCTCATAAGTGTTACCATCCAACGTCGTAACGCGTCTAGCGCTAGGGAACCTTCACAACTGATTGTGATTTGGGAAATATTTATTATTTATTTTATTTTTAAATTGCAAATATGTATAAATTCAAGAACACATCATTAAATCAAATACCTACATATGTTGCTGAAACTATTCCATTTCAAAAGAATAAAGAGATTATATGAATATAGATTGTAAGAGTCGCAAATACCTACTTCTTAGTAATAGTTATGGGTGATATTACGACCCGTTTACTATCTTAATAATATATGAACTTCCGAGAATTCCTGACATACGCAAGCTTTGGCCCAAAGGTAGGGGTTGATTTTACTATAAATTTACACGTAGGCCTTGTAATTTGATCGAAATGCAAATATTTGAAATTCAATTAAATTCTGAACAGATACCTTTTGATGATATTGTGATACGCAGAAGGATTGACCTCTTACTAGAAAGCGTTGTTTGATACAATATTTATTTAACAGAATGGTAGAAGGGTATCTGCTAGGAATGACAATATAATGTCATTAATTTACATCAAAATATACATCTATACTAATATTATAAAGAATTAAAGTTTGTATGTTTGTAGAAAATAATCTCTGGAACTGCTTGAAAATTCTTTCACCAGTAGAAAGCTACATTATGTCTAAATGACATAGGCGATGTTTAATTGTGATTAAAGACATTTTTTTTTAAAGACGCCTTTTGAAGTGGACACGGGAAAGTTTGTCAAATATATAACAACAATAACGTTCCATGCAGGAATTGCGCACCTTCTCGTACATGGCACTGCGAATGTTTTCCGCTTTTGTGAATTGACTAAAGGTTACCAAGCTGAATTAAACCTTGCTTTGCATTCGTGCGTGCATGCGTGCGTGAGTGATTTTGTAGTTATTAATGACTCCCAGCGAAGTGGGAACGGATCAGCTACTAAATTATAAACTAGTAAAGGTCACTTAACTTTAACTGAATACTTAAAAATAAACTAAATTATAAAAATAATAATAATAATATAAAGTATGTAACAAATCGCTGCCAGAAGGAAGCGTGCCCAGAAGGCTGGCTGCATTGCCACGCTACATGACAATGCTGATTCGTTGCGCGAAATACGAACCAGCTTTCTGATCACGGGTGGTATCAGAGTTTCTTACAAATTTCTTTGAAGAAACCCTTTGCCGATGGACCCCACGGACCTAAAGTTTCAACTCCAAACGGCACAAATATGTAACCCCTTCCTAGGGTTCCATATTTGCACCGTTTGTGGTCTTCAGCTGTTGAAGCAGCGTTGCCAGCCTCTGACTTAGTCACTGGAAGATGTGATGGCGCCAGAGTGTCAACGCATGTCGCGTTCCACACAAGCGGTCTTCCCATCTTCCAAGGAATAAATGACATTCCATCCGGCCTCTTGTCATCGTCGCGCACCAAGCCATTTGGCTCTAGGATGGCTGGTACGCCTACGCTGACAAGAGCTCGGCGGATGATGTAATTCTTAATACACTTAACTTATATTGTACTAGCTTTTTTTGCCCGCGGCTTTGCTCGCATTGAAAAAGGATATGTATGTCATGAAATGGGCATATTATAATTATGAAAAATGCCGAACTTAATTTTTACTTCAAGGTAAATAATAATAAATACCCGTAACGCCACCTAGCGAAGCGAAGGTGGCTCTAACCACGGGAGCAACACATAAAAATTGTCGCTGTCATTTCATTGTGGTTACTACGGCGATGTATTTGCTAGTGAATTGCAGCGATGGTGTCAATAAAACGAGGTTGGAGCGCCATCTTTTCGACTAGATTCGTCTATTCCTTGGGAACTGAACATTTTTCTGGATGAAAGGTCCCTAATGTCCTATTGCACGCCCCTGACAACGTGTGCGCAAAATTTCTTGATGACCTGTTGCGTAGTTATGGCGTGAAAACATTTATACACATTCACATTTATAATATTAGTTAGAATTTTACCTATAAACCCTTAAGACTGACTATAAGTAGAATACTGAACCTAGGTCATCGAAGTTAATGGTTAAGGTACCTAAAAGGCTGGATACGCTCGTTTGATTGCTATACTGACCCGTTGTCCGAAATAGGAACCAACCCTCTGATAACCTGAATATTCAATTAGGCGTTTGTATACTCTAAGTGTTTATTTTACTTTTGACATTCGCACGTCTATCAACTTACATATTTGTTGACAGTAAAGCCCACATGAAACAAATGACATAATTGTCGTACTCTATTATTGTGAGCTATGTGATCTGCTGCCTATGTCGCCGTTTTATCATCATACTACTCGCCGGCGATTAGGACTTCATTCACACTTCATCAACACTTGTAAGTGATCAATTGCGCGTGGCGGATGCTTCCTTAAACATATATATATTCAAGCTGTGGAATGAACTCCCGCGGTCTTCACAAAGCGCTATGATATAAAACTCTTTAAAAAGAGCCGAAATACATATATATAAAGTCTTAACTATGTGGGTGACGCATTGGCATTCTTAGTGTTGTAGATATCCATGGACAACTAAACTACATGAATATTGCGCCATTAAAGTGATATACATAAGAATACTAATTCCTGGGACCAGGCGGCCTGTCGTCTAGGCGATAAAACAACCCAAAACCAGGTGGAAGGGCATTTATCCGTCTGGATGGCTACCACCCCTGCTCTAAAGCATGCTGCGATAACAACCTTGAGTTATGTTCCGGAATTAATAGCCAGGTTCCAGCCCTATCTATAAGTTCAGCAGCACATTGGTAGCATCTTTCGTGTTGCAAATGTTCATAGACGACAGTAATCACTTTCCATCATAATTGGGCCGTCAGCCTATCTGCTGTACTCCAGCAATAAAAAAAAATAAAAGTAAATAAAAAAATATACTAAAAACGTCTCCTTCTCAGCTGAAATAAAAATGTTGGGATAGATGTGTGGTGTTTTTTTTTTTGTTTTTATTAACTACTCTGCGGACTCGAGTTCCGTACCCTTTTTTACAACTTAATTACTATTAAAGTTTTTAGGTTTATACACGCTTATTTTACTATTGTGTGTGACATTAATTTAGTTATTTTTGTGTTGTAGTGTATCTTAAGAATAACTTATAATATAATTTTTTTTATTTTTAATATTGAACTTATACTAATGTAGAGTGTATCTGTTACATACTGGTGTTGTGAGGAAGTGATGTGTGGTGTTACAAGAATGAATAAGGTGAGAAATAATTAAATTAGGGGGGGGGGGTCTTTGAAATTTGAGCAGTAACTGAAAAATTGAGAAGAAGAAGACTAAGCTGGTGTAGGCACGTAATGTGGAGGAATGAAAGTAACGTGACAAAAACATTGTTAAACAGGAAGATTGACGGGTACAAATGTAAAGGTAGACCAAAAAGAGATGGATAGATTGTGTGAAGAATGGCATGATTATTAGTGGTGAGACAGAGAACGTATGTCAAAATAGAGGGGTATGGAAGGAAGTTTGTAATATAGTATGGTAGCTATTAAGATGAGAAAAGCATAACAAAAATATTTTCCAATGCTAAAATATTCCGCGAAATATAATTACGGTTTCTGTAAGAAACAAAGGGATTAAGTTGGCAGCAATAAGCCGACAGCCCATTGGCATCTGTCACGGCCGCCATCTAAACCTTAAGAATTCATTATGTTTCTTGTTATTTTTGTTTTATTATTATCATAAAAAATATTTTTTGATAAATGAGGTTTGTTTGGATAAGAATTTCGTTTGTTATTGTCTTTATTTAGAGATAATATCTAGCTTGTTGTGATAGGATCGTTGTCATTTTTGTTAGGGTTAAAGGTTTTATGCAATACTTGGAACCGGTTTTAATTGGTTATAACCGGTTTATGTTATTGTGTTATGTAAATCTGCATTAACCGGTTTATTCTGCGAGTTCCTTTCTGTATATAACAATTGTAACTGATTTAAACATGTGTTTGTATGTGACTGAGTACTTACTGTGGCACATTGTTATTGTATTATGTAATATTTATATATTCTATTTATACATGTATTTCATTTGTTCACCACCGTCATACATTTGCGATTCCGTTTATAAAATCTATAGTCCGGGTTGTCTGGAAGAGATCGCTCTAAAGAGAAGCTCCCCTCACGCCTCCGGCCCCCTTGTTCCTGCTCTTTATTAAACGTGTACGTAATGAATAATAAAGTGTTTTCTATCTTAGATAGAAGTATCTATCTATATATTGCTAAGCTTTAAAGTTGTGAGGCAAAAAGTCATCTGAAACCGGGTTAAGAAAAAAAACCTATTTAAAGAACTTTTAACCAAAAACCGTTTTTGATTCAGGCTACACTTAGAATGAAACCGAAAGAAAGTTCCTATGAACTTTAGCCTGCTATAAATATGAGCTGCAAACCGAGAATAATCAGGTAAAATTAAAAAATGCAAACACTACCTCTGTTCTTCTGAAATTATCATCTATATGTGTATGTCGTGCTAATAATTTAAATAACGGTTTTAAAGCGCTTAGTCATTTTTAAAAGACTTAAATTGCCTATAAATATGTGAAAAAAACGTTGGTTTATTTGTATTTTAAATACTTTAAAAATTAAACTGTACTTTAGAAAAACTTAAACGCCTATAAATGTAAAAATAGTATGGAAATTGTTTACAACTTAACCAAAATGTTACTATAGTACGCGTCGCGAGCAAGTGATGGCGGTGGTGTTAGTTCTTTGAGCGACGCTAACATATTTTTTTTAAAGAATGAATGGTATATTGCTAAAATGAAGGTACACAGCATGTTATAATGTGCATTAATATTAATACATTTTGCCTTATTAGGTGTACAATGTTGAATACATGTGGAAATATTAAAATTAAATAACATTAAAAAAATATTATAATAATATTTAAAAAAATATTTCAAATGTACATAAAATTCTGTTCCAGGTGGAAAACATGTAAACATATTTCTAACCAAAGCTCAATTTTAATTCTACCGATAAAAGAGTTTCCTTTAGCAAATCTTAAACCCTCCGGCTCAATCGGCACTGATCCCAAAAGAAGCAACACGATAACATCTCAAAGCAAAATCTAAGTAGGACATGTTTATCCTTGTCCTAGCCTTTTTAAATAAAAAAAATAAATAAATATGCGCACTTCGACGGTAACATTTTCATATGGCTCTGTCAATGACGTACATTTTGTACGGTGACGTTTATAAGTAATGTGCGAATGGATTCAAAATTTATAATCCATACATATACTATGTTTACAGCTGTGCATAGTCATTTTCATCTGGTGTCATCAACATTCAATTGTGTTGAGTCAATCGTATGCTATATTGACTCATGAGATTCTGGTGGCAGACGTTGTTATACAACAGTTTTTAACACATACACGTTCTATGACGATACAAGCAGCGTTAGAGGGAAACAGATGACTTAAAATAGTACGTTGATTAGATTGTTATTTCTTGCTGAGGATATTGTGAACGTGTAACACTGTTTCATAATATTACGCGCAGTAAATTATTGAGTATTGAAAAACCAAGACGAAAATGAAAACTGACTAATATAGACGTATCTTTTCTAACATGAATTAACATATTTTATATTAATTGTATTTTTTTTATTCGTCGTGGCTTCATACATGCTTTTATATATTTAATATACTTTCGATGACTAGTATAATACATTGCGAATAATAAAATAGTTCCTATGAGATATAAATTTTACTATATGCTAGTGAAGCCACTTAGAAGTCTTTAATTAATGTTTTGCAACTATAAGGTTTAACGTAATATTTTATTACTCATATATTTGAATACAGTACTATTATTTTGCAATAAAAACGTAATTATAGTATTTGATATAAAAATATTTTTACACATATACATAACACATGCAGTGTATAAAAACATTTAGGTTGGTAGTGTAATAATTGCTCATGATATTTTGATTTTTAAGGTCGACTTGTATTATAATATCATCCACAACAAAGAGAGAAACGATATTTTCTGAAAAGTTACATGGTTAAAATTTAATCCTACTTAAACCTATGAGTAATTATCACAAACATTTTTGGGCGTTGTCTACCGAGTCACACACGCGACCAAGCCACTTAAGCACGAAGGCAACCTTTTATTCAAAACCCGAGGGTAATGTTTTAGAAACCAGCCCTACACCGTTTGATTTTTTTCTTGCATATATTCCTCCAAAGGCTTATGGGAAAATCTTTCGCCCAATATTGTTTATTTTGTTTTCTCTTTGTAAGGACTTGTGTATTTAGGTCGTTGGTTTTATACAAAGGGAGCTGTAGTGTGTAATTTCACTTGTCTATAGTATAAAACTGTAAAATTATTGTATCTGTACATTGACGATAATAATATGAAAAGGGCTTGGAAACTGATAAAAAAGTTCAACCGGTTATAGCCTATGTACATAAATTTCTTTACGATTTTATTCTAACTTAAACGTCAATCAAGCGGTTTGTGATCTCATTAATTAGGTTTGCTGAATATACCGGTTTCAGCCATGTGGTACAGGAAATTTTCAGTCGTACACCAACACATATTTATATTAGAAACTGTTGTCATATTAAGGCTGGTATGCATAGACATTTAACTCATGGTTAAAATAAATTAATCGCTAAAAAACATATGGTTAAACAGCGATTATTTTATTTTAACTATCGGTTAAATGTCTATGCACACCAGTCTTAGTAAGCGATTTTCGTGGATTGAACCGGTTAATGCAGGTTCGTATAACACTACTAAGGCCAAAGCGGGGCAGATATTAGCCATTTCCCGCAGCTATAGGCGAATGGAAGGAATACAGACAGTTTTAGTGGGTATTCCGGCAGTGGTAACCTATCTCTAGGCAAGGACCAGCCGTCCTCACACGTCCGCACCATGATTCCCACACGGTGATACGTCCGTAAGTAGATTTATTTTCATACAAAAAGGCTTACATAACACTCTTTTTTAAGGTGATAACACTTTTTTACACTCCGAACGAGATAGTTGACTAAAACCGGTTATAACCAATTAATTTTAAACCGGTTCCAAGCGTTAATATTAAAATAATTAATAACTTTATTTTAATATTAACTAAATGCAGCCTAGAAATAAAATACGCGAGAGCATTTATTCGTAGTAGATATGGAAGCGATAACGCAGACAAGAAGTTATAAATTTGACACATATGTCACTTGATTTTTGACATCTCGGGGTTGCGTTCACAAACTATTTATGCTTCATCAATAATTTATTTAATAATTAGGCTATAGGATTGAGATTTCGAAGAAAAATAACTGTGACATAAACGGACAGATGAATAGCAGGATATGGCGATTACATAACAGTTCCGTTTTTACCAAAACTGCTGCAGAAAGCTAACAAGTGTATTATCGTAAAGAATACAAAATTGGAAGACTTCTGGCGCAGTCATTCTTTGACAAATAAGAGCTCCATTGCCCTTTGTCTTATAGCTCCATATTGGCAAACAGCCAAAGCGAACTAAAACCTAAAAAGCTGATGCAGTTTAACCACTTTACTCATGTACATCACGGTTCTATAGAACGTTTCCCTTGCGCATACATATGGAATGAGCTCCCGGCTGTGGTTTTCCCTCGCCACTAAGATGTGGGGTTTTACGAGAAAGGTCTCATAAAATTTCTTCGAGACCGGCAGTGCATTGGTAACGGCTCTGGGTTGCAAATGGCCATAGACGACCGTAACCGCTTTCCATCAAGCGGCCCATCCCTTGTCTGCTGTGTACTATCGCAATAATAAAAGTTACATGTGTAGTTCTTCTTCTTCCTGAAACCCTCCAGCGTCCCTTCGCCTCATGACGAGGCGCCAGGAGACCGTAACCATGGATATGACTGCCGTGACGCCTCGATGCAAGCCAACAAAGAGGAATGTCCCTGCCCTGGGACTAGAACACCCCACAGCCCTGGGTGTGGCTCGCCGGGAGAGTCTCTGAACCTCCCAGTCCCACTACGTTATTGGGAAGAGATGAGCAAAGCGCCGCCTGCGAACCCCTGTTCGCCGTCTGCGACAGGGGACCGCCTGCTCCTCCTTTTCCCTTATTCTTCTTTTTAATAATGAAATGATTTATTTGTCTCAAAAATAAGTAACAATCTTAATTACAATATAAAAGACATTACAAATTTATTTTGCGCTAACAACTGCAACACACTGTAACTACAGCGGCTATTTACGTTACTGGATTGTCTTCTCTACACCTATGTTAATATTTTGATAAAATTTATTTGACCCTTTAACTGTCTTCACCCGAATACCCTACGTATTCACGAATTAATAGTTTGCTGACCAGAGTATGTATGTATACCCACCTCCGCCGATTGCCCAAAAATAAATTTTAAATATTAATCTACAATATCTATGGAACCTTTTGTGCGTAAGTTGGAACACTCTTGAATAGCTTTTTAATCCCAAATCCGCCATCGATGTACCATAAATTCCGTCTACCGCAGATTCACCCCATTTATCATTGTTTTATTGTTTTCATATAAATTCCCATTTTACTACCACCTCCCACCCTTACGGTTTGATATTGACCGGGGTGTTATCAAAAGTTTTACGATAGCTTATAAATAAATGATAATGTGCGAGTTGTACTCGCACTTAGAGGTCTACCACTTGATGGTTCGAGTAAAAGTTGGAGTTGCATTCCGACGTGTATCCATGTCTAAAGATGCATATGGATTTACTAGGATTTTAGGTTATACAAGTGGTCTTGAACGCAGTCTAGCAAGCTATGCTGAATGCTTTGCAAAATTCGAAGTTACTTTCGTAGATCATAACCATACCTCGTCCATTTGTATAAATTACTGCATAGTAAGCTAGATTCGCCGTATTTATTACATATTTAAGGATATAACACGAAACGTAGCAAACATGAATATAATAAAACATTCACCTTACAAGTATGGAAAAACAACATATTACATTATAAGCCGTTGACAAGAATGTGTCTACAACAAACTCTCTATATTGGAGTAAGGAGTAAGAGTAATACTAAATTGGATGTATTTAATAAAAATAACTTTAAGCTTTTAAAAAATCAGCAAATTCTATGCTGAGAGATCACACCTCTTCACTTGTTTTTTAAGCTTAATGTGTTTTTCTTTTAACTATATCCTTACAATGTATCACAAAGTAATAATTTCTTCCTTAAATTTAAGTAGGTATTTATTGAATTATTAGTCCCATCAGATGTTGTCTTGCCTGGGGACGTGGAGAGATCGTGACTGTGTCTGTCTCTCGGTGTTGGCTAGCGCAACGCGGGAGCGCACGTATTAATAGTTGCTCTATCTCTCTCGCACATCATCCGTCTCGCTAACACATTGTGCCATATATTGTACTAGCTGTACGACTTATTAATATTTGTACTTAAAGTTATCGTTTCCAAAATAAATTAGTTCACTTCAGCACTCGACAGTGAATACTACTCTCTGCCATCTGAAGTATTATATAACCTCTACCTCTCGCTACTACATACTTATTGCGAAGCTGGCACACAGGTAGGTGGCACAGCTCATTGAAAGTGGTTACTGTCGCCTACAGATGTTTAAAACACCAAGGGCCAAGCCAACGCATCGTCAACTAAAGTCGGATGAGATAGAGGGATAGAAAGAATAGGGTACAAGGTGATGGAATATAGGATGGGATAGAGTAGAGTAGGATAAAGAAGAGGGGGAAAGTAGGCGATCAGAACTCTCAGTTATCGCATGAAACATGAGTAGCTCAAGGCTAACCCTTTAACGTTGATATTCTGTGAGAGCGTCGTATCACACCAACTTAGTCAGCCCTATGAACTGCAATCAAGATTCCAGCATAAATACCACGTCAAATATGTTATTATAAAAACCTTTCCATGTGCATTTGTAGACACGCACTTAGCCAATTTTTCGTCACTTTTAAAGCCCTCGCACCATGATTATAATAATAATAATAATATCTAAATTTACACGAGTTTTGCCTTAAAATTCTTACGACAAACGTTAAAACGTGTAATCGCTACCTTAACATGAAAAGGGTGTTATTACCCCAGATTAGGTACTATAAGGGTAACAGAGACATCTTGCGAGGCTTAGGATGCGGTTCGTATGTTAACGTGATAATAATAATATTATAATATGGTCTTGAACAAAAAGTTCCGATAATTGGGTGATTTTTTAATAGAGCTCTTACTCCCCCATTCAGGTCTTTATCTACTATTTATATTTTGTTTATATTTTAGTTAATATTGTGACGGATACGGATAGTAAAATTTCTCCTCCAGATAACGGAGCATATTCTGCGCCTTAACAATAATAACACCATATAATGTTTCATAAACATTATAGAAACAAAGAAACATAAAGAGCAGGATAGATAGAAGGCTGACCTTATATCTCTATCCTGCTATATCCAAATGTTGTAAAAAGATAGATATACTTGGGAAGAAAATCACATACCACTCTCTCACAAAAAATCGACGTGAAACGGTTAGTCTTCTGATAATCGTGTTGCGTGCGGTGGGTCAGAGTTCCGAAGGCCCAATTCCTCCTCTTCTTTTCCCATCTTCTCAAGCCTTTCCCTCTATCCCATCGCCTTTACCTCGTCCCTCTTAGCACTTTCCTCCTATCCCATCGTGAAGGCTGGTAAAGCGTTGGCTTCGCCACTGGTGGTGCAAGGGTATATAGGCGATGGCTTTTCATTGGGTGGGTCGCCTGCTTGTTTGCAAACTTCACAATAATAAAAAGATACTTGAATAAGAGCACTTTGTTTTTGTTAGCCGTTAAAGGTAAATACGCTACACGCTTACAGTATAACTGTATCTCATCGAATGCGTTGTGCGAACGTTTTGTTTGATTTTGTCGCGTGTTTGCTTAGGACACAGAGTGAGTCTGGATTATTCATTAGTTCACTATGTCGTGATTTTACGGTTTAACCGGGTTTTGTCCCCGTGCTAATCCCCGGGCCGTTGCTATGTCAGAAAGGTTCTGCTCATTTTGCACGTGTTGACTTTTGTCATATTTTGTTTGTTTGTTCCAAACAAACATAGATTGTATGTGTCTGTTGGATTTGATTAAATAATCAAGTTGACAATCTCTAGGATGTAGTGGCATTAGTTAGAATGAGAATGAGAGTCAACCGAAAAATAACACAATTTCCTACGGCCGGGTGGCCTGTCGTAAGAGGCGACAAAACAACCCAGAGCCAAGTGGCAGGGTATTTGCTCGTTTGGATGGCTACCACCTCTGGTCTAGAGTATGCCACCATAACAACCTTGAATTGTGTTCCGGTATTAGTGGCCAGGTTCCAACCTCCGTTTGAGAGCGGCAGCACATTGATATCACCTTCGGTGTTACAAATTTCCATAGGTGATGATAACCGCTTTCCATCAGGTTGCCCGGCTGCCTGTCTGCTGAACTCATGCAATATTTTTTTTACAATTGCTATGTCGAATCATAACTACGGTAAGTCACGCTGTTTTACGTGATAAAGCGATCCTAGAATCGATATTTTGATTACAGCTACAAGATATACAGCAATATACTTGTATTGTATAACTATTGGAGACTGCAGAGCAAAACTGGATTCTGCTCTGCAGTCGCCAACGTCATACAACGCAGGTCAATCACCCATCAGTCCGTCTTATACCGTCCCGCGACGCTATCGCATACAATAAACTATACATCGCTTCCTTTGTCGCATATAATACATGTCGTGTTGTCGAAATAAAGCTTAAAATTAGAACAGCCCACTAATTAATTACTCCAAGAACCCCATACCACCCAGGGAGGAACGAAATACTTTGTATATTTGGATATGTATATGTAACTTGCATACCACCATCATACACTTGCTAATTTTCTGTTCATAAAATCCAAAGCCCGGGTTATTTGGAAAGCTCTATTAGCTCGCTCTAAAGTGATAAGGCCGCCCATTGTTCCTGTCTTTATTTTTAATGTATAAAATGTTTATTTTTTGTGTATGTGGTGAACAATAAAGAGTCTCCTATCTATCTATCTTGCTCTTAGCTTGATCGGTGTGATATCACTCTCTCATAGAATATCGGCGTGGAACGGTTAGCTTTGAACTAATGTGTTTCGTACGATGAGTGAAAGTTCCGACTGCCCACTGCCTCCCCCCTCCCCTATTCCTTACTCCTATCTAACTCCCTTCATCTCAGTTTTGCTATTCAATCCTCTTTATCACAGCTTCTCAATCTAATTCTAAAGGCTGGCGGCGCGTTGGCTTCGCCCCTGGTGTTGCAGACGTCTATAACTGACGGTAACCACATAACATTAAGTAGGCCGAGCGGTCGAAGTGAAAAGAGTTTACTTTTTCATGTAAAGAGGTGGAAATGTTAATATGGAAAAGTTAATTGTATAAGTTATTCATAATAATATGTATGTTTCTCAAGACCACGGGCCATAAATATGACCCGGACTTTTGGAGAGCTTGCGTGGGGCTTTATGCGAAGGCCAACACATAAACGCCCCTTGACAAATTTAATGTAAATGAAGCGTGACACTGACCAACGATTATCCCTGTCTACACCATATAAAAATGCACCTAAGGACAAGCCCCGGTCAGTGTACGACTATTGTAGGAAATGAGAACAAAAGGTACCGGGCTACTGGGATAAACTGCTAGTGGATCTGGGCTATGAGGACTATGGCGTCTGCCTATCGCAATGTTTGGGGATCATGGAAAAACGGGCAGCTGGTGACTCGCCACTTCCTACAAGGGCCCCAAAAAAATGCCATATAAAATTGGCGAGGAGCAATATAGCTATGAGTGACTAATGGATGTGGAGAGGTGGGCTACAGGTTCACCGAAGCTTTTCCGACGTTATGCTATTTATTACTTCCACCCCTGCAGCTTGAGTCTTGAGTTTTAGCTCTAGTGATATCCACTCCGTTCCGGCTGGTTAAGGCAAGCACGGAAGCGGGGGCCTTGCCTTGGCCCCCCAGAGTCGGGTACGAGGTGTTGCTATTCACCTAAGGCTTCGCCACAAAGCCCCCCTGCGGGTTAGTTATTATAAGTTTATAAAGCCATTGTATTATTTCATTAAGTAAATTATAAATTTGTGTATGGGTCAAAAATCACAAAAAAGTTATATATAGGAACGTATAGAAATCAAATTCACTCACTGCCGGAGTCTGTTTTTTCCGAAACCTACAACCTGGGTGTCTTCAAGTCCTGTGTGAGGGTGTGTCCCTTACCTTCTAGGTAAGGGTGCTCGATCTTAGATCATATCTCCGGTCAAAATCGAGCGAGATAATGGTCAAACGCGAACCTATACAGTAATAAAAATAAACGTTTCTGCGCACATGCGATGAAAAACATTTTATTTTTATTTTTTTCACACCTTGGGGTTACATTATTGAAGTTTCAGTAGGGATCCCTAATGTTTTCTAGTAATTAATATGGTCTATATTACTCAGCGATAATGTAGCATTCTAATGGTGGAAGAGTTTTTAATATCGATCTAGTAGTTTTTAAGTTTATTCGTTACAAACACACAAAAATACAAATCTTTCCTCTTTATAATATTAGTATAGAAAAATGTGAAGGAGGAATTAATTCGGGCCCCTTAACCTGTTCCAAGACACTTTTTGTATGTATACCGATGTACGCTTATTTGGCTTCGAATAAAAACTTTAACGTGGCCATACAAAGTTGTACTATTGTCATCTAATTGCAAGAGCTGTCATAAACCACCTTATCTCATACTTTATTACCCGAACAAACGTTATATGACGATAATCCCGCTTTAAAGCGACCATCGTCTTTAGAAAAGGGTTATTGTGTTTGATAAATTGGCATTCAGATTTTATATTAAAATGCTAAGCTGTATTTATTTTGATTGTGTGAGTGAATTTTATGGGCTTTTAAGCTTCGAAACTATTAAAATGAAGTGGCATAACTTGGCACTAAATAATACACGTTTTTGCTGTTCACTTATACTTTCCTCCCTCGATTATAATCATGAATCAAACTAGGGTTTTCCATGCGGATTTAGGCAGCTTTTCTTTCACACAAGTTACTTTGCAATATTTTTTTATTAAAGAGCATTTTAGCGACTCGGTTGTAAAATATTGTTTTTACTGCTTACATAAAGTCTGAATTAGGTTTAAACTAAAACTTTCCGTGAAAAATTATCTAACTGATGGTGAAAACTGCTTAAAAACTCGTTGCATGGCTTAGGAGGAGTTAGCAGACATACAGATATGTTGTAGTTTTGTATCATATATGATAGATAGAAAAGTACATGTCATATTTGAAAATTAAAGAAATAAATTCTTACTCCAATCCTGGCTTCCACTAAAACAAGTCGTTTTATTTTACTTTAGGTTATGGGCCATTTAGGAAACAAATTATTGATTGGTTTTGTCGATGCTGACTGAGGTAGTTACGTTAATGATAGAAAGTCATTTACTGGACACTGCTTTAAACTTTCGGGTTGCGTCATTGCTTGGGGAAGTAAAAAGCAAAGAACTGTGTCTTTATCCAGCACAGAAGCAAAATATGTAGGTATTTCAGAAATTTGTAGAGAGGCCATTTACTTAAAAAATTTAGAACATGAAATATGTGGAGATGCTCGTTGCATTACAATTTATAATGACAATCAAAGTGCTCAGAAATTATTATTGACTTCTGGGTTTAAAATAGATCGAAACATATCGATCTTTATTATTTGAAGATAGACTCGGAAAGCAACTTTGTTATATACTATGTAATAAATAAATATTATTAATTAACATTTTCCAGCGAAACTTCGTCTGCGTTACCATAAAGACGACGTATTCATCATTGAATTGCAATGGCGCACTAAGCTTTTTTTATTTTATTTGTAAGTTATATTTCATGAATCCATTTAAGCCAGTTCAATGCCTTTACACAAGGACCAAGATAACATGTGTTGTGTAATGACTTTTGAGAAAATTAAAGCAGCGTTGTTTACTTTTATTGTGTGAAGGGAATTTCAAGTTAGGAGTAGACTTGCGAATTGCGAAGCCATAGAAAACGGATGTGGTATTAATTTTGTATCTAATATTAAGAGGTGTTTACTGACAATGTCATAGAACAATTCTGGCAGTATAATCATGTAGTGTATCGAAAATTGTTTAAACCACATATTACCGAGACGACTGATTTAGTAGAACTGAAATAATATATTGAAAGAAAGACAGATGTATTAAAACTACAACTGTAACACAATATATAAAGCAAAAAAATATATACATATTTTTTTATTGCGTGAGTTCGGCAGACAGGCAGATGTCCCATCTGATGGAAAGCGGTTATCATCATCTATAGACATTTGTAGCACCAGAGGTACTATCAATGTGCTGCCGCTATCTAAATGGAGATTGAAAACTGGCCACTAATGCCGGAACACAACTCAAGGTTGTTATGGCGACATATCTTAGACCAGGGGTGGTAGCGTTCCAGACGGGCAAATACCTTGTCACTTTGCTGTGGGTTATTTTGTCGCCTCTTACTACTGAACTTTGGCGCAGATGAAGCCGTAGCATTATAAAAAGACACGTCGAACTCCATTCATCAAGCGGTCAGGAAACAAAAAAGGTTAACATTAAAATTTTCAAAATTAATACGTCAGGTGAGCGGTAAGGCACTTTTATAAATGTCCCTTCATGAATATAATTGCATAAATGTTATTCTCGCGAGTTTTACGAATGGCGGAATGTTAATTTAATTTTTGTCCATTTGAAGGTATTGGATATTTTCCTATTTTTTTTATTTTTACGGTTTAGTAGTACGCATTTTGAAAAAATCACGTAAGGTGTGGTAGCCATCTAGACGGGCAAATACTCTACCACTGGCTGTGGGTTGTTTTGTTGCCTCTTACGCCTGACCGCAGGGAATTGTATTCTTTTTCCGTTCCCACACGGATATACATAAAGCATACAATATAATAAATAGCAGAGTCATGCTGGAATCTTTATTTTAATTACAGCTGTTAGGGCCGTCTCGAGAAGTGTGATATCACGCTCTCACATTATATCAGAGTGAAAAGGTTAATCTTGAGCTAGTCGAGTGTCGTACGATGAGTGAGAGTTTCGATAGCCCGCTTCCTAATTTTCCTATGCCATCTTCTCTGTCCCACACTCCTATTTCATTCTCTTTCCAATCCTCTCTATCCCATTCTTCCTGTATGATTTCTTCATCCCATCCCTCCTATCTTGTCCCTCTATCATACTCTAATGAAATCATATTCAAAAACCTGTTTAGGCCCCAATTACACTATCATATATTTATCATACAAATATTATGATATCTGTCAAACTTTATGATCATATTTAAATGATGCTGTATTTCATTTTTACATATTACACTTGTGATCATATAAACGTCATACCATATCAAGATGGATAACGATTCAGCCGTGTTTCCCGTTGCTATGAGTGCCATATTTTTAATTACATTAAAAGAGAAGGTAAAAACGGTCAAGAAAAAACAAGAAATAAAAGACATATTTAAGTTAGATCATGGGTAGCAAAGTGATCAGAGAGGGATCCACAAGTCTTACAAATATAGTCGTACAAAATATACTAGTCAAAGTTCTTGCATTTTGACTAAACTTTTAAGGTTAGATGGATGATATGACCATATTGGTACGCTTGCTGTCAAATAGGATCCCTTAACTATGATCATAGACAATATGAATTACATGTAGTTATTATGCCGTCTTAGGTTCTTCATATAAAATGACTCATACTTTTATAATCACATTTCTATGAAACTCTAAAAAAACTCATCCAAATTTTCTTAAATCTACGACTACGTAAGAAGTAATACTGCGTAGCTACCACGCGCTACGCGCTCGCTACGCACCGGCCGCGCATCTGTCAACATTTGTCATATAACCGCTACGCACAGATGGAATGTAATTGCTAGATGAGATTAGATTTTTCGAAGTACCCACTTTTGTTATATAAACATTAGGAATAAATTAAGAATACGTTTTGATTTTTATTCCTTCCTATAATGTATATCCAAAAAGTACACTATACATTTCATATTAAGAATAAAATAGAAACTATAGTTCACTACCAGCCCAGACTTTGAAAACGATATTTATGAAAATGAGAGTTATGGCATGTAAATGAGCGAAAAACCTATATTTGTAAAAGGTTAAATTTCTTAAAAACTAGATGTCACCACAAGACATTCTTCTCGCGTATTTTATTGTTTGAAATATAATTTTCTGGACCAAATTATTCAAAAATTGAGAATCTTAAGACGTACTATTTAAATATTTGACTGTTTTTGATTAGAAAAACATGTATTAAATAATAAACCTTAAAAACGGAAGAAAATATGTAGCACAAACAGTCATCTAACATTTATAAGCCTTTCGGGCTTAAGTTGTTTACTGGGCAATTGTGATTCATAGTATTTTGCTTCTATGCTATGCTATTGAAAATAACAAATACAAGTATTCCCAAAACGAACAAAAATATATTTTCTTTCTTTCTTTACAAAAAGGGCTTACGTCTTTATCCTTTTGAACCCCACCGGCGTCTTATTCTGTATCAATGAAGATTTTTTAGAACGTTTAGGCATTTTAGAACCTATAATGTAATAGATCTGTTCCGGTTCGTACAATGATTTTATAACCAAGAAAAATATATCAGAGGACTTATTCGGATCATTAGATTTTGAATTTTGCTTGTCTGTTAAAGTACCATTACTCTTTCCCTCTTCTTTTATCTTCTCCTGATTATTTGGAATCGGCACAATATGTCTTTTCCTTTCATACTCCTCTTTTATTACATACGTGTTCTGTTACACCACAAATTATCATATCATCCTTCACCGTCCATAAATCTCTCTTTCGGTCTACCTTTACTTTTTTACCTGTAGTGGAACACTTACAAGCCAATAGATAGCGCTGTGTAATTATTGAGGTGGTAAAAGGTTCCCCATACGTACAAAGAATATATACAAATTTCCAACAGTAAGAGAGGGGTCTAGGCCTGCGGGGCATAACAGTAGCTTCACTGGAAGATCTTCCTTTAAGACTGAGGAGGACTCCATCTCGCTCCTCCACCTAGCTGGGACATTACATGACATGACTTTCATCCGTCCTCAATGCATGCTCGTACCACCTCAATCTTCTTCCTCTCAGTTTTTCAGTCATGGATGCAACTCTCAAAGATCCCCTTATGTATTTCTCACCTTATTCTTTCTTGTTACACCGCTCATCATCGCAACATTCTCGTCTTAGCTGAGTGGAGAAGTTTGTGGTCTATCATTTTAGTGGACCCACATTCGGACCCGTATAACGAGACCGGTTTTACGACAGATGTATATATCTGACCTTTAGAGTACCACTACTAAACAGATTTAGTAAAACTCGACACCTTATATCCTGGGTTAACACGTTTTTTATTTTATTTTTTTCTCTCTCTTCGGATGAACGTGATTGTCCGGGCTTATAACTGTTTTTTTTTGTTTCTTTTTTGTATTTTTATTTATTTTCTTTCAATAATACATAGAGTCCTTATTACTATTACAATCCTTCTATGCTAGACTTATACAATACGAATCAAAACTTAAGATAATATTTATACTTTCAGTTTCTCTCGAAGATATCTCTTTCAGCGATAAGGCCGCATTTTTTTAACCAATAAACTATTGTATCTATGAATGTTTGTAATTATTTGTTTTGCCATAAAGTATTAGCCGACGATCTGTCTTTCTATATATGATGTTGTGTCCGTGGAATAGACGATATTCTATATATATATATAATATTATTATCAGTATTGTTTCGGTCCAAATTCAACCTATGTTTAATCATGGATCTTGTTGAATCTCTAATCTGTGCTGCACAATGTAAAACTCGTATCTCATTCTCTCGCAGGCTTACTCCTATAGATTTATGTGTTTATCTCTTTTTAGTGTCACTTTTTCGTTTCATCGAGTTTCAAATCACAACGTTTCTAAAGAACTTTAAAAATCCACAAAGAAATTTTGCACGTAATCGTTAAGCATTACGTTATATATGGATTAGTACACCTGGTGTACCCAAAGACGGTGGGAAATGGAATTTTCAAGCAGACACTTGTCGCTTCGACTGTACATGCAGGATTACCTAGAAATCATTAGAAGCGCTAAGGCTTTTCTTTAACAGTATATTGTTCGATTTAAAATATCTTACAGTATTACATTTGATAGCTTTACTTGGAAAGTTTTCCGGGAGTTTTGAGAATAGGTAATTTTATAAATTTCGATCATACTCCGACTCATTTTACGACTGTCATAATAACATTAATTACAATACTAAACTAAATAAAATTTTCTACAATTTAAGGCATAGCAATTTATTTGTAAAATCAATAGTTTTGGTGTATGAGCTATACAAACTATTATTCATCTACAACACTAACACTGGTTTTTCGTATTGTTACAACCTAAGCGCTGGCAAAGACAAATTCCATTAGCCAGGTGTTACGGATTTTAAAGTACAAGCTGATTCTAAGAAACTCGGTCCACGTGGCCGGGCGGGCACATTGCACTTGTGCAGGATAAAATGATGGCCTGATTGAAGAAGGAAGACAGTCGAGCGAGAACCACGATCAAAGCGAGACGTGTGTACTACAATCGGGAATCTAATAGTGACGGACTTTGCGCGTTTTATTGAATCACGACTTTCTGCATTACGTTTGGACTTCTTGTGTTCGGTTATATTTGTACCTGTATTATACGTGTTTGTATAGTTCTAATAAACTCTATAATAATTCCAACAGCATTTTAATTCGAGTCTCGCAACTCGTAACAGTATATCAAGCCACTTCTAATGAAGTAAAATGTTTTATTTGTTGTAGAAGCTCGAAAGTGAACTTATTGAAGTGAAGGAGAAAGGATTCTACAGAAAAGTGGTTGTCGTTATTCTTATCGTTATCTACATGTTAAAACTTATAGATTTGTTTATTTTTTATTCTTTTGACATATAGTCAAGGTGGCGAAGTCCGTGAGTGGGGGAACTCCATCCACATTATTTCCAATTTTGAATAGTTACGACGACAACAAATCAATCAGTGAAGCTAAGACATTGAATTCTGTTTTCGAATTGTAGTTAGAGTTAAATTCCGTTAAAAAAAGTAAAAAACGAGCGATGTATGAACTTACCCCATTGACGGAGTTCGACACCTTTACTGTACATTTTAAATATCTTCATTTTTTATTTATTACTAAAGCTTATTTGACACCATTCTGAATTGCAATATTTATGTTAGTTTGATTTTAGTATTTAAGTTATTTTGTATACCACTATTTGGTAGAATGTACTGTAAGTCTACAATTTTATAATATAACATTTGTGTAAGCTTCATTCTTGAAAATAAAGATATTGATTGTTTTTTTTTAGCTTAAAAAGTTTATTTATTTTGCTTTCCATATCTTAAATAAATTTATTGATTAATTGAGAGGCTTATAGTAAGAAGTATTAAAAGGACAACAAGGATAAACTTTTAGAGGGAGGGACTACGATCGTTGAAAATACGTGACATCACTTCCTAAGCCAGAGATTCTCAAAGGGGTCCCCAGGGGTTTCCCAGAGGGTCGAAATCGGTTTCCTAGGGGTCAACATAAACAAAAACTTATTTTGGGGATCGACGAGGTCTAAAAATCGACTCCTATTAATTAACACAATTTCTTATTTGAAACTTACAAAATACTGTATAAGTTGGGGTACATATACCCACTTGTTATATGAATGAATAATATTTTAGTAGGAAGTATCATTGTTGTACTTTTAAAAAACAAGTCGATAAGCATTCACAAGTTCGTACAAGATGAAAGACTCGGAATATCAATAAGCGTGGACAAGTTTGTGCAAGATAATGAGTTCGAGGTAATGAATACGAAAAAAACTAGAGACTGGATTTTTAAAGTAATTTGGCTATGGGGGTCTGAGGTATCAGTTTATTTTGGAAAAGGGGTCTCTTGCCCAAAATAGTTTGAGAATCCCTGCTCTACGCAATGATGTAGCGATTAACTTCTCATTATTATATCGTTTTCAATCGATTTGGGTGGCTTTCAACATGCCGTAAATTTACTAGAATAGCCTTGTGGGCAATTAAAAAAAATTGCGTCCGGGGCGCGTCAGAGGAAAATGTCCGTGTAGTATAAATAAAAAAGCAAATTGTAGCCTAAAGTGTTTATTTTTGAGTTCGAACATTAAATTTTGCTCGTCTTAAAAACGGTCCACGGGCTAATTTTTTTTTATAATTAGCTATGGCTATTGTAGTAAATTTAATGCTTTTTAACTTGACTTGTGTTACAAGATGCCCACCACAGTAGTCATTAGAACCATAGTGTATATTAATATGACATAGATAATCGTCATAGATAATATTTTTAGTCTATTTATCATAATTCTTAACATGATTCGATTTATAATTAAATTACCATTTTCTACCGGTTAGTTAATTTTATAAGTCCACTAAATTATCATCTAGATAATTTAGTGCATCAGTAACTAATTATTATAATTGTTTTTATGATCCTGGCAACACTATGATGTAATTGCTATTTTTAGCAATGATGCAATGTTATTGTTTTGTAGGGTAGCATTTTTCATATAAAAGGCGTAGTGGCGTTTAGACGGTGTTCACATCAAAGGCTGAACAACAAAGGGGAAACCCTGCCCAAATAGTTAATATTTGGTATATTTGGTACTTTCTTACGCAAATCTCTCCTTGCATTTTACACTTGTTTAAAATGTCTGTACGATAATTTGGTGCAGAGTTATCGCCGATCACAGCAAAAAGTCTTTTGACATTGACAGTCAATGATTCAGGTATGGTGTGTATAAGTCATGCGCAGAAGGTTTGCCGATGACAACCTCTGCCTCGGTCGTCTAGTTCTTGGTACTACTATTTAGACAAGCCCCGAGCCCAGTTGTAGGAAGCGGGAGGGGCGACCGGTCGGCAAACCTTTTGCGCACGACTTATACACAAATAACTTACACGTGTTGAGATAATTAAACACTTATCACTAATATATAAATTTTGCAAGAATACACACACTTATTGTACAGAAGGATTTTTGGTTTATTTAATCATAATATACCTACGCTATACAGGAAATAATAATCGTACAGAGAATCAAAGTAGGGTTTCGAAAATTGCATTCCTATGAGACACTTCCAGTGAATTTTGAATAAAAAGATTTTTCAAAGTGAAACTGAAAAAACTGAAAAATAAGTCATATGTTTATTCAAGGATATCTGAATAACACACTCTAACTTATTCAAAGTTATACCATGTTAACCCTGAAAATTTCGAAGTCAAATATTAATGGTGTGGATTAAATATTCGTAAACAATGATTTACTTCTAATAATATAAGCGAATTATCACACATTGCCTTCATATACCTTTTTTAGGGGAAACAATAGCGCTTGCTCACACCACCATGTCCACAACGCAGTTCGTTACTAGTCCGACATATTCATGATACCGACGACTATTGACGGGCATAGCTTAGAGCCGGTAAAATTACGCCGTACTATAAATAGACAATTTTTTTATATACTTTTCTTCTTGTATCTTATATTTATATATCCCTAGTATTCTGATTGTAGGCCAAAATGTAAACAAATAAAGAACGGGCAAATGCGAATCATCGACTCGAAGTTAAAGGTTCTCATCATTTAGGTATGATACCATAAAAAAGCATTATACTGAATGTTCCCATATCTCAAACACTATTCGACAGATTTTGTTTCAATATATACTTTTATACATTACTCGATACTTTATATTTTTCAAAATTGATAACGGAGAACAGGTACACTTTTTAAGACTTTTTATCTCTTGCAGTCAATTCTGAGCTAAAATTCTCAGATTTATATAACGGCGATGTAGTTTATAAAGTCATAAAATATGACACCTCAGTACCAGCTGCTACTTGCTATTTAACTCCTTGCAGCGCTTAGAGGTCCGGATTGTCGACAATCCCGACCTTATAGTCGGTTTAGAACCTTTAAGCCTTAGAAGAAACGTTGGTGCTCGAAATTATTTTATCATCTGTATGTACAACGATGTGTGTTTTGCTAAATATTTGATTTGGTGTCTACATCGTCAGTTTATTATCGCACCATTCGCCAGGGATTGGAAAATCATCCACACTTCCTCGGTACTCTCCATCCACTGCATAGGACGCACGCTCTTTCATATGTGAGCAAGCTGTGGAATGAACGGTCCCTCCTGTAGTTTTTTTAGTGCGCTCTTATATGAGGCTCTTCAAAAAGAGTGTAAACACATATTTAAAATCTCAACGAGGTAGACAATGCATCGCTTTCCTTGGTGTGGCAGCTGTCCATGGGTGACAGTAGTCAATTGCCATCAAGTATACCCGTTTGCCAGTTTGCCTATAAGCAAACATAAAAAATGATATTTTTTTATAGAACAAACAATACGCGTATATGCGAAATTTTAGCACTGCAAAGTAGCTGTGTATACAATAATATATGCGCATAATATTTGTCAGGGTTGTCGTGTAGCCCTATCGGCCGCCCGTCGCACCGTCTGTAACTAACCTAATGTTATGCATGGCTATCAAAACGTTGCCTTTTTGTTTCATGTCCCCCTCGTAAGGCTGTACAGCGATTCCAGGTAAATTCAATGTCCCTTTTCACCAGTCCATTTCAGAACATGCTCCAAACAGAGATTCGTGGAAATATTAGACTTAAAAGCGAACCTTATTTATACTGTATCATTTTAAGGTATGTACAAACGTTGCGTCTTGCTAATTTTTAAATTTGTGTTTTCCTTGATACTTCTTTACATAATATAATATATATAACTTTATATAATATAATAAAACAAAGTCGCTTTACGCGTCTGTCTGTATATCCGCTATCTCCCCCTAAAGCTCGCAACGGATTTTTAAACAGTTTTCACCATCAGTTAGATAATTTTTTCACTGAAGGTTTATATATCGGCGCCCCCACATAATAACTCAGTAATGTACTATTAGTGAAAAAATAAATATTATATAAAATTTTGCATCTGTGACTTGGGGTCCATGTATACATTTTCTGAATTTTCCTATTGTTAATTGTTGCGGTGGCGCTGAGTTTAGCGATAAGCAAAGTGTTTCAAAATGAAAAAAAAAGGAGAATGGGACAATTTTGAAGAGGGTAGTGGAAAGAAGGGCACGCACGTACCTGATTAATGGGCATGAAATGTCGCCGCTCCTCTTCTCCTCAGTCCACTTCACTTTCACCTTCATTGTTGTAGGTTTAACAATATTGTCTATATATTTATTTATAAAGCGGTGATTTGCATATAACCATAATAGTTATGATATTGTTATGAGTTACGGGACTCGAATTAAAATGCCGTTGGAATTATTATAGAGTTTATTAGAACTATACAATCACCTATAACACAGGTACAAATATAACCGAACACAACAAGTCAAAAAGTAATGCAGAAGGTCGTATTTCAATAAAACGCGCAAAGTCCGTCACTATTAAATTTCTGATTGTAATACAGACGTCTCGCTTTGATCGTGGTTCTCGCTCGACTGCCTTCCTCACTCCATCAGGCCATCGTTTTATCCTGCACAAGTGCAATGCGCCCGCCCGGCCACATGGATCGAATTTCTTAGAATCAGCTTGTACTTTAAAATCCGTAAGACCTGGCTAATGATCATAATACAATAATAGGCTGTTCTCTAGAAACGTATGCCAATAAATAAGTTTAAAAAAGAAGACGATCATAAAATAATTACAATAGTTTGAATGTTAATAGTTCAAATGCCGGCAGGTAATAAATGTGCTTCTACAAATCTGTAAGTGGAATTTGTCTTTGTCGGCGCTTAGGTTGTAACAATATGTATGGTGGTTTTATGTTATATTATTAAGGTATATTAGTTTATTTATTTTATAATATATAATTTGTCATTAGAGGGGCAATTTAATTTATTTTATTTTGACTTGACTTTTTTAATTGAATGGCAATTGGCTGGTTCTTTATCGAACCACCATTACTGCTAGATTTTATTTGATGACATGAGATGAATGATTAACGTGACGTGCGAAAGGGGAACGCGCCGTCAGATTTGAAGGAAAAATTTAAATATTAAAAGAAAAGTTTATATATGCCGAAATAAGGTTACTAGACGATACCAGTTAATTATGAAAATATCCTCATGACATTTTTATTGCACGCCACTTTTCTAAAACAAAACACAAAATATTTTTCCTGTAAAATTTGAATTTTACGAATACGCATGGAGGAGTATACCTTGTACTATACCTATTAATATGCGAAAGTAACTCTGTCTGTTCCGTTTTCACGGAAAAACTACGGGACCGATTTGGCTAAAACTCAATATATATATATATATATATATGTGTGTGTGTGTGTTTTTTTTTCGAAGCCGAGGGTGAACATAGGATACTTTTTATCCCGAAAAATGGGATAGTTTCCGGGATAAAAATAGATTTGTCTCTCTGTTTGTTATCCTTTTATGGAAAGACTATCGGACCGATTTGGCTGAAACTCGGTACATATGTAATTTTAATACATAGGGTGGCCAAGGGATATTTTTCATTCTGGAAACTGGAATAGATTTGGTGATTTTGTCCATTTTATCCACTTGATCCACTTAGTCCACTGGATCCTTTGGGTCCATTGGGTCCATTGGATCCTTTGGGTCCACTGGGTCCATTGGGCCTACTGGGTCTACTGGGTCCACTGGATCCACTTGGTTCACTGGGTCCACTGGGTCCACTTGGTCCACTGGGTTCACTAGGCCAACTGAGTCCACTTGGTCCACTTAGTCCACTTGGTCAGCTTGTTCCATTTCGTCCATATTGTCTACTTTGTCATTTTTGACAAATTTTGTCACTTATGCAGCTTACAAATAGACGGGGGATGGTATAGTTTGCGATATAAAATGGAGTGAACCTTCCGGGGGCAAATACATAAAAATTTGATACAATTTAACCTGTACCGCCTGCTCTTCAAACAACAGGTACTAACCAGAGGTTGAACCGCGGCTGCGCCGCGGAGTAAAACTCTAGTAGATATATAAAAGAAAACCTTATTCAGTTTTTATGTAAGTTAAATAAAGCTACTTCCTAGGGTTTGACTCGCGGCGAAGCTGTCAGGAAAATTCGAGTATACGATAAACTAGCACGTGCCAGTGAAACCTTATTCACGTTGCCATGAGTATAAGTTCACGTTTGATCATGACCTCGCCTGATATAGAGCGAAGATATGGTCTAAGATGGAGCACGGTGACGTATTAGGTATTCATATGGAACTTGAAGAAACCCAGATTATAAGCATCGGGAATGACTGACCCTAGCAATGAGTTCCACTCTTCTGTTATGTGCATGATGAAGGTCTATAAATTAAAAAAAGTTAACGGAGTAAAATAATATCCATTTAAATATCTTTATCTTCAAGCAACACATTCCGATAAACTGGCTATTCCCAATATTAGCGCATACCAGACAGCTTTGTGGAACCGTTTACCTTTAGTAGATAAGCAAGACATGCCGGCGATTCCGCCAAGCTAATTTGCCAGATTGTTTATTAACCGACTAGCCTAATCGCCTGGATTTACACTTCTAAGTGAATTCCATCTTCGCCTTCGTATAGATGTATATATTCATTCGTTGATTAAAAGATTTAGGTTCTGTTGTAGGTATCATCAGTCTAATAAAAAGAAAACATTTACAAAAATTCAAAATGTCACATAACTAATGATAACGTGAATATTTGACTATTTTCATTTCCGCTCGCCTTGTCTAAACATTATCGAGATTTCGCGAAATCTTATATATAAAAATCAATTGCTGTTAGTTAGTCTCACTAAATCTCGAGAACCACTGGACTGATTTGGCTAATTTTGGTTTTGATTTGTTTGTGGAAGTCCAGGAAAGGTTTGAAAGGCGAGTAAATATGAAAAAATTGTTTCTGAGGCGGTACGAAGTTTACCGGGTCAGCTAGTAAATCAATAAATACATATATCGCAAATACAGAAATAAAAGAAAGAATAATTGTATTCAATCATTTGATAGTAACATATTCAGATACATTACCAAGATGACATAAAGAATGGGCCCGATCTGGCCCGGTAACCTCCAATCTCCCCTTATAGTCACCCCATGCCTCACAGTTATTAACTTACTATTTCAAAAGTCTTTTTATCATCTCCAAATTAAACATACATATCAAATCACACAAGGACATTTCTATAAATAAACATTTAAAGATAACATAAATCCATCACTTACTCAGTTTGTTGAAGAGCGCAGCGCCTGACGACTGCTAGAATAATTGTATCTGCCTTGCCTCAAGTTACATTTACATATTAATATGTGAAGCAAAAATTTAGTACCTTTTTAAGAAAATTGTTTACATAGAGAAGAAGCGACGAATGCTATTTTTTTTAAATTATGCATAAAAAATACATTAAATCAATAAAAAAACATTACACACACTACCGTGTATTTGACACACACACTACCATGTGTTTTACACACGCACGCATATATACTCTTTTGTTTATTGTTCAAGTCAAATTAACAGTGTAGCCTTGGCGAAATCTGTGATTATAGAAGTATAGTATTTGACAACAAATTATTATGGTCGAATTTCGACCACGGGCGACCACTAATACTATAAAATACTTGAAAGGATCGTCAATTATATTGTTGTGAATTGCAGGACTCGAATCAAAATGCCGTAGGATTATTATTATAGAATTTATTAGAACTATACAAACACGTATGAGAGAGGTACAAATATAACTGAACACAACCAGTCCAAACGTAATGCGAGAGATCGTAATTCCATGAAAGGCGCAAAGTCCGTTACTAAATAGATTACCGAATGTGGTACACACGTCTTGCTTCGCTCGTGGTTATCGCTAGACTGCCGATCTTTCCATTGGGCCATTGCTTTATACTGCATCGATACAATATGGCTGCCCGACCGCGTAGACTGAATTTCTTAGAATCAGTTCGACATACCTGACTAATGACTGACATAAAAGATTACAATACACGATGGGCTGTTTTCTAATCACAAATTTTAAACACAAAGTAAATAAGAGAAGTTCAAATGCGATAATAAAGTGTGTTTTTATGGTATCCAGGTGTGAATCTACTTTTGTCGGCGGTAGGTCGTAATAATATGTTCGAGGTCTGAAATATCCAACAACTTGTAAATACCTGTTACAAATGCCACCAAAACGTTTAGTAAATATAATAGTATCGTATTAACTAACTAATCCTTGTTATCCACTGCAACAGATCAATAAATATCTGCCTTAAAATAGGTATTGTTTCATGATACCTGACATAATGTATTGAATTATGACATTATTATAATATGAGTAATTTCTACAACTGTAGCTTCATAACATCTCGTATAAATACATATTATTTGCCATATATTTTAGGATGCCTACACTTGTTTGCACAATCTGAACGTTGCCCAATGTCTTCTTTACCTGTGCCTGCATTATGAGGTACGATATTGATCCAGGTCTTGATGTAGTCTACACATAAAATATTAAGATATAAATATATAAAATATCAGTCTCAGAAATATTAGGGTAGAGGCAGGATGTTCCTCCAAAATACCTCTTTTTTTGAAAATATTTATTTCTATTTAACAAGATTCGTCTGCTAAAATCTCCACATGCCTCAAACACGTTTTTTGAAAGTAAAGATATTCATAAATGTACATAATACAAAATATATTTATAAATAAATAAAATATTTATTAGGAAATTAAGTTTTAATTTGGTCTTACTTTAACATAATGCTGATTGAATCAACTAACCCTGGTCTTCCATTAGGGTTATTACAGTGACTTATAGAGAAAGAGGGAAAAAACAAAAAATAAAAGGAAAATACGACCACTATTAAAATACTAGTGTTACGACATGCCGTCACAGTCCTGGAAAGCATCCTTTCCTGGCAACATTTGCTCTTTCACACCTTTATTCGGCCGGTCAACAGTAGAGGGCGCTGCGCACACGCATGTGTTTCATTAACCGAACAAAATTACAAGTGGCTGCCTAACTGCCACAACGACGCCACGCTCGTCAATTATTAATAAAAAAAAAGTTGGAAAACTGCTGAATTATGCCTCAAACCGTTTCTCAAAGTGCCAACTTTCTCCCGCTAACCAGTGTAGTGTTAGTGCAACGCAAGGAAGATCTAACCCGGCCAGAATCCTGCATCTCTCCTTATGCGGTTCTAGTGACGGTAAGCGTTCAATTTTTTTCTGCTTGTTTCGTTAGGATTTAAGAGGCGGCATCAGGTGGACAAAGAGTCAGGGTTTGCTCCAGCTGAGTAGCCTTTCATTTTCGTTCAACATAATTATATATTTTACTTAATACTACGAATACTTTTATAATTTTGGAAGCGCCTGGCAGAGGCTTAAATCCGACTAAATCTTGTTTTAATATTCAGCTCCTCGAATATTAAACTTAAATGTAATCGATATTTTAAAGCAGCTCAAGAACTTTATATGCAAAAAAATCACTATTTTAAATTAAACCGACTTTTCAGCCAGGTGCTCGTTTTTTAATCATATATCTTTAAAGAATTGTACAGATTCACTCAAAGCCTCAAACAATTCCTATCAAATGTGTAGCAGTTCTCAATTTGTATGTCTATCACCAAGTCTGTGAAACACTCAAAAACGTTGAATAGTTATAAAAAAAGACTTTAAATATGTATATATACAAGTCGCGGTAGCGTAATGGCTAGCGCACGCGTCCCAAACTCAAAAGGCGCGAGTTCGAATCCTAGCCGGAACACATGCACCACTTAGGCAGTATTCTGACCTAATGTGCATATATTTACAATTAGCACGTGCTAACAATGGTGAAGGAAAACATTGTGATGAAATCTGCACATCGAGATAACCGATGTGTCAAACCTACCAAGCCGCCTTGGACAAGCGTGACGGGTATACTGTCCGTTCCTTTATAGTGGGAGGCCCGAACCCAGCAGTAAGACGTTTATGGGCTGTTATTATTATTAAAATATTTATTTCCATAAGCAACACTCACATTATTAATAATAATATAATCGAATAGTCTTATTAGTGTGTTCATATTAAATTTATAAATTAAGTATAAATAAAAACTAAACTAAATTATAAATAAGTATATATACAAATTAAAATTAAATTATAATCTAGTTAGTGCCAGAATGCTGTCAGTTGGAAACGTGCCCAAAAGACTGGCCACATTACCTCGCTGTATCGCAACGCTAATGCGTTGTCCGAGGTACAGACCAGTCTTTTGGTCGCGTGAGACGTCTGTCTACCAGGCGTTTCGCTATGTCTCGATAAAGTTTGTGCGCCTCAGGCCCCCATGGTCCCAGGGTCTCGACCCCAAAAGCCGCAAATATGTAACCATTTCTGATGGCAGAATATTTGTGGCATTTTAGGGCTTCCTGCTGTGCAGCAGCTGTACCAGCACACATGCTAGTTGCTGAATGATGGGACGCCGCCAGAGTATCGACGCAAGACGCGTCCCATACTAAAGGGCGACCGATCCTCCAGGGCACCAATGACATACCATCGGGTCTCTTGCCATCGTCGTGGCACAAGCCGTTCGGTTCTAGAACGGCAGGTACCCCGGCGGTGACAAGAGCGTGACGGATTATGTCATTAAGTGCTGCATGTCGCGGAATTCTGCCGACACTTCTGGTACAAGATAAACCAAGATAAACCATGGTGACCGGGGCGCTCCACCTTATCTCCACACTGACAGTGGTGTGGGACAACACAGGCCGCCCCTATGCGAATGCAGGCACTTATTCTAAACGTGTTGTTATCGTCTAGAAAACTGCCCAAATTGGCCGAGGGGAGTGCCTGTAGCCACAAGCCAGACTCCCAACGCGAATCAGCTAGGATACGGGCATGAATAGTAAATTATATTTTTTAATATAATTCTTATTAAATAATAGGAAACTTATATTAATTATGTTGTATTGTCCTCCGTGATTCCGCCTGCTGGCTTTAGGCGCAGGAACAAAGCGTGTCTTAGGGGCCAGCATTACGCTGAGTCTGGGTCCAGTTTTAGGACTTACATTGTTTCTTTTATTTTATTGAATTTTTCTCAGTATTGTTAAAGTTTGTGTTCTAAATAAAACAATTCTTTCTTTTAATTCTTATAAATATATTGTTACGACCGACAAAGACCAATGCACACCTGCAGTTTATTGCCTTTTCGGCATTTGGACTTCTTTTGTTTACCGTATGTTTAAAATTTGTAATTAGAAAACAGCCTATTGTGTATTGTACTCGTTTATGGCCGTTCGCCGGCATAATTACGCAGGTGTACGGATTACGTTTTCTGGGAAATTGCGTCGACGAGCTTGCCAGGTAGACATATTGCATCGATGCATTATAAAGCAATGTCCCAATGGAGAGATCGACAGTCTAGCGATGGTCACAAGTGAAACAAGACGTGTGTACATTCGATAATCTATATAATGACGGACTTTGCGCGTGTTATTGAATCGTGTATTACGTTTATACTGGTTGTGTCTAGTTATATTTGTACCTGTATTATACTTGTTTGTATAGTTCTAATAAATTCTATAGTAATTCCAAACGGCATTTTAAATCGAGTTCCGTAACTCGTAACAATATTATACAACAATTGTATGGAGTTCCTCGTTTAAATTTCGTTCCTCAGTATATTCCCTCAACAAACTCCACGATTTGATTCCATTGTTTTAAAATCTCTTTTGTTTACCCATTGTCATTGTATTTGGTACCAATTGGCATTTTCTATTCAAAATGAAACAATGGCTCTTTAGAACTGTTTATAAATTCGAACAAAATTTATTTGATCACAACTTAAATTTAATTTTCAGTCGTTTGTTAAGCTTTGAACTTTTTATAGTGTTATAACAAACACTAGCATATTTCATATATCCTTTTAATAGGAATTCCTATATTTTTTATCCCTGGTAATAGTAGTACACAGGTCGGAGAAGCCATTATTAGAGAATAAAAGAGGATATTTATTCCGATCTTACATTTTCTATATCACATGTGTGACATGTGCTTCGGACCGAAGCCAACCTACACCCGACCAAAGTCGGATTGAGTATTTCCATCTGAGTAAAGCCGGAAGCAAACACTCACGTTTTTCTTTGTGTAGGATCCAGCTGAATACCCGCAGATGGCTGTTTCAGTGATACCGTGACTCGTGGGCTTGCCGACTACATGGGAGCGGAGGCGTTCAGCCCGGAAGCAGCGCGCTCCTTGACTTGACCTCGGCTCGACCGCTACAGGATTGAGGGAGGGTTAAGATGACTTTATCGGATTAAGCAAGCTCTCTCGTCAGTCCGTCCGCACACTTTTATATGACGGAGCGAGCCAAGTAGTGGGGTAGTCGATATAAACTACCCTCTTTCTAATATATAGTATTATCTATTCATTGATAAAGTCACCAACAACTGTACAATAATCTAACAGTGGTAAACACGTGTTGAAGAAAAATGCAAAAGGAACTTACTAGCATCTTGAGTTCTTAATTATTTTTTTCTGTGCGAAAGATGGTCAGACTATATAATATTTTAGGCTTTCTATTCCTATATCTAACTTAACGTCCATTTGCCTTACGAGCTGTTAAAATTTATTATAAACTCTACTATACAAGTAATGTCATATTTTTACCAATGATCTAGATATAGGAAGCGGCCATTAGTCCTAATGTCAGTTATTTCACTGTCTATGCTGCCCTTCTTTTATATAACACACCCAAACTATTCGGCGAAAGAAATAAGCAAGACGATAGTATCTACGTCGATAGGCAATTAGCATAGACATATATAAATATACGTTTATGAAAACAAAACTACAATAAGCGATGGAACAACTCGGGGCTTGGGAACCGGTAAAAAAGTTGAACGGGTTCTAAATGTTCTAAAAACACCTTAAGATTTAGGTTAAAATTAAGTTTTAAATTTAAACAGGTGGCAAAATGAACCGGTTTTAATCGATTACAACCGGTTTTGGTCAACTATTTCATTCAGAATGTAAACTTGAAAGAGAGTTTTATATAAACCTGAATTAACTGGTTTATTCCGCAAGAAGAGAAGTATCATTCTATCTCTCTCAACATGTGTTTGTATGCGACTAAAAATTTGCTGGACTGTGGCTGCGCTTCAAATGGGACTTCCGGGAAGTCAGGGAACAACGTTGGGACAGAACGTTGAGAGATATCGAACCAACTCACCAGGCGTACTGGAAGCTGGCTAGAGCTCTCAAATCAGATACCCTCACTGTCATACCCGCGCTAGAAAGAGCCGACAACACCGAGGCGTTCGATGATGAGGAGAAAGCCGAATGCCTTGCTCAGAGTCTAGAGCTTCAATGCTCCCCCACTACACAAAACGTCGACCAGTCACACCTGACGGAGGTGGACTCCGAGGTTGAACGTAGATCCTCCTTACCAGCGGAAACCACACTCGACCCAGTCACGGTGGAAGAAGTGCAAGATCTGATCAAGTCCTCAAACCACGAAAGGCCCCAGGGATCGATGGCATTAACAATCGCGTGTTAAAACTCCTCCCCGGCCACTTGATTATAATCTTAGTGAGCATCTTCAATGCCGCCATAACAAACTGCTCTTTCCCCGCGATCTGGAAGGAAGCAGACGTCATCGGTATTCACAAGCCTGGAAAACCGGCTAATAAACCGTCCAGCTACCGCCCAATCAGCCTACTGAGCACACTCAGCAAGCTTTACGAGAGGGTCATCCTCTCTAGACTAAGAGATTTTGCCATCAGCAAACATCTACTACCCGATGAGCAGTTTGGATTCCGTGCCAGACACTCATGCGTCCAACAGGTGCACCGCATCACGGAGCACATACTATCCCACTTTGCCCATCGCCCTCGTCGCCCTATAGGAACAGCCGCACTGTTCCTTGACGTAGCTAAGGCCTTCGACAAGGTCTGGCATAACGGTTTGATTTACAAGCTGTACCAGTTCGGTGTACCAGACAGACTCGTGCTCATCTTGCGGGACTTCCTCCTAGGCCGTAGCTTCCGTTTTCGAGTGGAGGGAACACGCTCGTCCCCTCACCCACTCACAGCCGGTGTACCACAGGGCTCGGCACTATCTCCACTACTCTTCACGCTGTACACCAGCGACATCCCAAAACTCCAGATGTAGAGTTGGCCCTCTTCGCGGATGACACCGCACTCTATACATCAGATCACAACCGACAAATGGCTTGCGTCCGGCTACAGGTAGCTGTAACAGAGCTAGGCGAATGGTTTCGCAAATGGAGGATAGAGGTAAACCCGGAGAAAAGCGCAGCAATGTTCTTTTCCCCGGGCACGCTTCGCTCTCCCAAACGCGCTTGCCTTCGCTTAAAAGCCATCTCGCTCTACGAACAAGAGATCCCCTGGGCAAAGTACACCAAATACCTGGGTGTCACCCTAGATCAGAACTTGCGCTTCAACGAGCATATCACTATAGTCCGGAATAGAGCGCGATTTGTGATGGGTCGTCTAGCACCCATGATAGATAAACGAAGCAAAATGTCCCTCAGACACAAGCTTACTCTATATAAAACATGCATCCGCCCGATCATGACATACGCGAGTGTGGTATTCGGCCATGCCAAGCCTGCCCTTTTAAAGAAACTGCAAATCGTTCAGAATAAATTCATGCGCAGAGCCGTCGGTGCTCCCCTCTATATGCGTAACATCGACATCCACCGCGATCTGGAGCTTCCCTCCATCAAAAACTACATTACGTCGCTCTCGCGTAAGTATTTCGATCTAGCGCCGCACCATCGAAATCCCCTCGTCGTGTCCGCGTCCGATTATAAGCCTCGACGAAAGGCTCTCGTGCGACGACCGCGTAACATCCTCATGGACAAGGTCGACGATATCACAAAACGGCTGGCTCGGATCAGCCCGCCCGCGGTTAGGACGGCAGGCTGGCAGGCACCGACAGACAGACACAGACGGTGGCGTCGACGCCGCCAATCACGATCTCTCCATGTCCCCGCGAGGGACGCCAGGAGACACAGCCCCCCCATAGGATAGACTAGACGTGTTGCTGGGAAGTTTCTTTCGCCGTTTCTTCTCTCTCAGCCATAACACGTTGCGAAGCGGCAGTAAGATAGTATAGGCCACCGCGAACCGCCGATCCCGGTCCGCCGGGATCCTTCCTCTCGGGCTTTATATTACCCGTCGCTCGCTCTCAATTAGTGCATTGTGTCGCCTTATGGTGGGCATCATTAGATTCATCCCCTCTCATGGCAACAGTCCAGCCGAGGTGAAACTCCCTAGGAGCCCCTCGAGCAAGTTGCCTCCCGGGCTCGAGCGCCTTCGCTTCGCAAAGGCACTCGCCCCGAAAACCCCGGTAAAGTTGTGAGGTCTTCGGACCAACAACATAAAGTCAAGTCCAATAAAAAAAAAATTCAAATGTGTGCGGCAAAAACCGTTCAAAATCGGTTTATTTAACAAAACCTATTATTAATCGAACTTTCAATATCTAACACCGTTTGATTGAGCTTAAAGTGAGAACAAAACCGAAAAGAGGTTTTGGGGTCGAGACCCTGGAACCATGGAGACCTGAGGCTCGAGACATAGCCAAACGTCTGGTGGATGTCTCACGTGACCAAAAGACTGCTACAACTCGGGAAACGCATTAGTGTTGCCTTTTAGCCAGGCAATGTGGCCAGTCTTTTGGCCACATTTCCGACTGACAGCGGTCTGCTACTAAATTTTATAGTTTAATTTAGGTTGTATATATAGTTTAATTTGTTGCATAGTTTAATTTATTTATAATTTAGTTTATTTTTAAATAAAATTAAATATTTTGAACGAAAAATTAAATTCTTATGTACTTAGACTCTAAAAGGTTCAATTTTTTTACCGGTGTGCAAGCCTTGTTCGGAAAAACATTACATTGCGTTTTTAATCAGCAATTGTCTTCATTGAATCCAATACTCCAAAGACTATAATCATACTTTTCGCGTAAGACTTCTATTTTAAAAGAAAATGATAATATTTTAACATCTCCATACTTCCGCCACAATACATTATTGAAGGTAAACAAGCGGGGTGCGAGCTCATACACGTGATAAATCAAAACGTCACGCCTGACTTATGACGTGTCATCGTGATGCATATGGTATTCTGTGTAATCAATGTTCATGTCTCATTATGAAAATTTGCATGAATCTAACGTATGAATTTGTTTATGCGTGCTGAAATGTTATTATCCGTGCAGGAACGGAGAAAGAATACAATTTCCTGTGGCCGGGCAGCGAGTCGTAAGAGGCGACAAAACAACCCACAGCCAGGTAGTAGGGCATTTGCCCGACTAGATGGCTACCACCCCTGATCTAGAGTATGCCGCTATAACAACCTTGAGTTGTGTTCCAGCATTAGTGACCAAGTTCTAGTCTCCCTTAAGAGAGCAGCAGCGCATTTGTAGCACCTTTTGCAAATGTCCATAGGCGATGGTAACCGCTTTCCATCAAGTGGGTCATCTGCCTGTCTGCTGATCTCATGCAATAAAAAAAATCCAAGTTTTAACCCTTAAACAGGCAAACAAAAAAATATTTATGAATGCATGAATGAATGAGCACTCTTTATTGTTCGCCATAACTTAAACCTAGACAATTCAATATGAATTCATTTCCATTAGAACAATGGGCGGCCTTATCGCTTACAGCGATCTCTTCCAGGCAACCCGGTGTCCAAGGAGACATTACAAGAAAAAATAAATAATATTTGGTGGTTTAACTAAATTAAAACTAATTCAATCGTAATTAAATAAATAATAATAATAAACTACTATAAATATACACAATTAAATAGATTATAATAATATAAATTACATATACCTACATGCGAACAATAATACAATTTAGCGCAACAACTTTTATTTAATGGACAAATAATGGTCAGTGATCAAGTGATTGAATGTAGAAATTTATATTTTACTTTAAATGTATAATATATACTGACAATTGCGCAAAGAAATATTTGAAGTTTTTATTTATTTATATTTTAATACGTCGCCGTGGCAACGATCTTTTTCTTCTATTAAGATATTCTGGTACACGTCTTCTGTCACTCCATATATTATTATCTTCACGTCTTTCTTTACACATTTCATCCATCTCATTTAATTTTTTGTTCTACCTTAATTTTAACCGAGTTAAAAAAAAACTCTCTTTATGTTCAGCCATATTTCTTTTGTTTCTAAGCCGGTTTCGATGATTGTTTTGGGTTAGATTAAATTATAAACATAAATCTATATATATAAAACAAAGTCGTGTTAGTTACACCATAACTCGAGAATGGCTGGATCAATTTTTATGATTTTTGTGTTTTTGATGTTATCTTCGTCCGGAATAGGATAATAGGTATTAAAATATGATATTCATAAATAAAAAAAAGTTAAAATTAAAAAAACATCAGTCACCACATAAGTCTAGCCGTTCATTTGTTATGATCTTTCCCGGCCGATTTCGGCAATGGTGACTGCATTTAAACTCATTTTTATTTGTCTGATTTAGGTGAATTATTTTTGTGTGTGTTCAAGTGGGTCCCGGGATAGTTTAGATTCACCATGGGACCCGGTAGGTGGCGCCGCTGAACACCTCTTTAATGGTGGGACCGATTTTAATGAAATTTTTTGTGATTTTTCAAGTAGATTCGAGAATGGTTTAGATTAACAATTGGTCCCGGTTGATGGCGCTGCAATCGTTTTCTAGATTTTTATTTTTTAAGGGCAAGGCAACGTCTGCCGGGTACAGCTAGTTATATTATATGTAATATAAATTATATATATTATGAATTATATACTTGTTGATGAATTGCAACGATAGCGCCAATAAAACGTAGTAGAAACACCATCTTCTTGGCTATATTCGTCTATCCCTCGGGAACAGTACTTTTTATGTGTATGAAATACCTTTCATCCAGATCAATCAATACCTTTCAACCCTATGTCTATACCCCTGACGTGTATGTACAATTTCATGACGATATGTTGGTTATGTAAGATATGAAAACGTCACAAACAAATTCTCTTTCGCATTTTTTTTATTGCATGAATTCAGCAGACAGCCAGACGGCCCACCTGATGGAAAGCGGTGACCATCGCCTATAGTCATATGTAACACTAAAGGTGCTACGTATGTGCTGCCGCTCTCTAAAGGGAGACTGAAACCTGGCCACTAATGCCGGAACACAACTCAAGGCTGTTATGGCGGCATACTCTAAATCTAGACCAGCGTTAGGAGTGTTGGTGGATGGGTCTTGTCGCCTCTTAGGACAGTCCGCCCGGCGACAGGAAATTGTAAGGCAGCAAGCAGATCTCGCACTTAATACAAGAGCCTTTTAGTAAGCCTGGTTGGGTCTTTGTCATAATTATAGTTCTATTTAATTTCATTTCTTTTAGTTCGTAACGTTAGGTACGTTATTATTATTATTATTTTTCAAAATCATTATTTTCACATTTCAATAATTATTTCATAACATATTATTGTTACGAGCTACAGGACTCGATTATTAAAAATGCCGTTGGAACTACTATAGAATTTATTAGAACTGTACAAACACGTATAAAACAAATACAAATAACACTGGATGCAACCAGTTCACACTGCACTATTCAATACAATTCGAACGCACAAAGTCCGTTGTTTATATCGCTAATTGAGAGTACTAGAAAACGTCTTACTCGCTTCGTAGTCCTCGCTTAACTGCCCGCCCCTCCATTCGGCCATCGTCTTATACTAACTAACTACACAGTACAAAGAAATTGTCTGCGCACACTAAGCTTCTAAGAAACACTAATTTGCACACCTGCGAACGTCCACAAAGTCGAATACAATAACAATAGGGATTATAGTTCGACGCTAATGATGGTTATAAAACAAATAAATTGACAATAGCGTGTTTTTCTTAACTACAAATTCAAAAGACAAAGGATTCGTCGATTACTAGAAAAGGACAATAAGTTGCGCTTACAATAGGCTGTGCGGCTTATCTTTGACGGTATGTAACAATATGTACTTATATTAAATTGTTCAAAATATGGCTATTCATTGTTTCATGTTGTTCTAATTTTAAATAATATTGCTACGACCTACACGCCGACAAAAGTAGATTCACACCTGTATACCATAAAAGCACACTTTATTACCTTTCCGCATTTGGACTTCTTTTGTTTACTTTGTGTTTAAAATTTGTAATTAGAAAACAGCCCATTGTGTATTGTAATCTTTTATGTCAGTCATTAGCCAGGTGTGTCGAACTGATTCTAAGAAATTCAGTTTACGCGGTAGGGCAGCCATATTGTATCAGTGCAGTATAAAGCAATGGCCCAATGGAGAGATCGGCAGTCTAGCATTAGCCAAGAGCAAAGCAAGACATTAGTTACGGACTTTGCGCGTGTGATTGAATCGTGCATTACGTTTGGACTGGTTGTGTACAGTTATATTTTTACCTGTGCTGTACGTGTTTGTATAGTTCTAATAAATTCTATAAATAATACCAACGGCATTTTAATTCGAATCCTGCAACTCGTAACAATATTAAAATATTAAATGTTCATTAGCTTTTTTTTTCGTCTGTGAAGGTGACGTTACTGCTTGACACTAACGGAAGACCAGCATTGGTTGTTATCAACCAGCATTTGCTGATTTAGGGCCTGTTTAGAATTAGTTAACTTTTGGCTTTTATTAAACTGCTTATGTATCTATACATATAAAATTGTAGAGGTCAAGTTTCTGTACAATGAAAAAAAATGCTAAAAACCGAATCAGGGGGATGTAAGAAGTGAAATAGAACTAATTTAGATATTTTTGAATATATTTTTGTTTCTCATTTTGTCTGTTTGTACCGGCTAATCTCCGAAACGACTGGACCGATTTAAATGAAATTTTGTATAATGGTAGCTTATATCCTTGGTCAACATATAGGATACTTTTCATTCCGAAAAATTAAAGAGTTCTCGTGGGATAGTTAAAAAACCGCACCACGCGGACGAAGTCGCGGGCATCAGCTAGTACTTTTATAAATTTAATAACTCTAAATAAACATTATTTTCTTTCTTCTTTCTATGGAATAGAAACGGAAAAAATTTCTTGCACGGAGTAGACTAGACACGGACTAGCATTTATAATATGAGTCAGGATTATCTCCAGTATAAGTACCTTCTGAGGAAATAGGCTGTACCGTACAAACAGACACAGCATTGGAACAAGATGAGTTCCTTTTCAGTTAGGTGTCGTTAGTCGGCGCCCTTAAAAATAAAAAAATATGTTTATTTTCCAGAGCTTTACTATATGCGACATTCTTTTGTGAATCGCCACCTACTACGTCCTTTTCACGCCTTTTGTGAATACGTTAAACCGTGATTAATGGTGCTTATAATAACCAGGCTGTGTTTAAAGGAAATGAGGATTTCCTGTTTTAGAATGAAAAATTATGCTACCTAATAACTTCTCAACGAGGGTTCACTTTTTTAGGGTCCCGTCGCCTTTTTGACAAAAAGAGCCCCTTTTTGTTTTTGCTATATCCGTCTTTGTATATCACAGTTTGTACAAACGCTCCTCCTTTTCGTTCTAATTTAGTTACAAAGCAATTAGTATTTGATAGAAACTCAATCGTTTAATAATCGTCAGTTTCGGTACATAGTATTTGATTATTATACTATTGTAACGAGTTTAATTACTGATTTAATAATATTAAAGGGTAGTTCGTATGGATTACCCTCTTTACTCGGCTCGCTCCGTCATCGCTCGAATATAAAAGCATGCTGACGGAATAACGAAATAGTCAGACAGACACAGACGGCGGCGTCTCAGACGTTGCTAATCACGATATTTCCACGTCTTTGCGAGGGATGCCAGGTGCCTACGACAAGGTGTCGAGGTGGCATAAAACCGATATTTTAGTAGCAACACTAAATAATGTTGCGCAAATTAGATTTCTTTGACTAGTAACACCAAAACGGTCACGCAAAATTGTAATATAAGAGTGGCAATACCGAATAAAGTCTTCTTGAATACGCATCCGTATAGACAATTTCTCTGGCCCTTTTGGTGTTACTAGTCAAAGAAATCTAATTTGCGCAACATTATTTAGTGTTGCCACCTCGACAGCTTGTCGTAGACATGTTTTTTTGCGTATAGAGACATAGCCCCTCAGGAGAGACTAGTTGTGTTGCTGAGGAGTCTCTTTCACCGATTATTCTCTGACAGCCATAACACGTCGCGAAACAGCAGTAAGATAGCGTAGGTCGCTACGAATCTCCGATCCTTCCATGCGGGCTTCATATCACCCATCGCCTATTATTAATTAGTCCATTGCTGTCGCCTTTTGGCTAACATCATTAGATTCAATCCCTCTCATGGCAACAGTCAAGCTGAGGGAAAGCCCCTTTGGAGCTCCCACGAGCAGGTTGCCTCCGGGCGCTCACTCCAAAAACCCAGGTAGGTTTACCGGATTGACAGCTTTGTGAGGTCTTCGGACCAACAGTACAAAGTCAAGTCCACATAAAAAATGAAATAGTCTAACTACAACTTCGGTATGCTACAGATTCTCATTTCGGTTTTGGTCCGATTCATATGTCATAGTAGCACTCTAGAGCAACTACCTTATTGTGCGAGAATCTATAATTAAATGTATTTAGTTATTAAATCTGCATTCTAGTAGAATAAGCACACTCAGAATACATCCAGTTTGTAAACGAGTATCCTCTTTTATGCTATATGTATATTGTAAACCCCCTCTTCTCCGTCTCATCTTCCCTATTCCACCTTTATATGCCGCTATCCTATTCCTCCTACTCGATCGCTGCATCCCATCCCCTCTCCTCCTCCTTGAGTTGTGTTTCTCATTCCCGAGGGTCGTGATCTTTTCCCACTATTTTTCTTGGACTATTTTTCGCCATCGGACACGATCAGCGGCAATATACAGTTCTCATACACGGAGTCATTGAGTGTGGTGTGGATCTGATCGGACTAAGACACCGTACTACGGCCTCGGGATCTTTTCCCTTCTATATTGCTAGCGGTGAATAGTTTCTTCAAATCACTTTGTTTTCTTTCTATGTGTCCGAAGTACTCAAGGACTTTACGGAGGCAGAGGGATACTTTGGTGTGCAGTCAAGAGTATACACAACATTCTTCTCCAGTGCCACATCTCAAAAGCGTCAACACGACTGCGACCAGATGCTTTCAGAGCCCAGGTCTCAGCTCCATAAATAAAAATGGAGAATATAAGTGTAAAAAGTAAGTTTAATTTTTGTAGTGAGAGAGATGTTTCTGTCTTTCGGAATTTTATGGAGCTGAATCATGGCATTCTATGTAATAAAAATGTATTAAAAATCAACCATTTTACTACTGTTATGACGTCCGTAAACGACAATAATTAATTAAATTTCACTACTAAAAAAAACAACACTGAAACAAATGATAGTGAACAATTAAGACAACTAATTAAAAAGATTTAGAAGAACGAAAGAAAAAGACTTAATTTAAAGAAATAATGACGTCATTATATTATATAAATATTATTGGCTTATTTTTTGGGAATTTTTACGCCGCATTGTCAGCAAACAAGGTTTGCAGTCTGCATATTGCTGTGCCGGAATTATATCCGATACAACGCTGACTTTCAGTGCAAGCAAGTGCAAGTTCCATTCGGCGTGAGACCAAAACTACCCAATTTTGTTAAACTAATTTTGCTTGTAAAATACCTATTTAATTACTAAACCAAATAAACTCAAGTTAAATTTAAATTAAAGATAATTGTTCGATTGAATGTTTGATTATTTTGAAAAATGCGCTTGTAAGTTAGATTCGACTCACCGATAGCTCGTTGTTAATTTTGATTTGAAGAGAGTGAAATGCAGTATCGTATGGACGGTGGCGCCACTCGTAGACGTGTTGAAATGTTGATTTGATTGACACTCGCGAATTTACAGTGACGTTTAGACGAGCATTTTCGAATCGCGGGAATTTAAATACAAGCGTTTAATAGCAAACCCTACAATAATGCAAACAGAAAACATAATTAAACACGTAGTCGACTATGGGTTGTAGCTTCTCAGAATATGCCAGACGTAGCAGTATGTATATACATCTAATTTAACAAAAATGTATTCAGATTTTTTGCAAAATATAATATAGTGAGGGTAGATGTAAAAAGAAGAGCTCAGCAGCGAGCGACGCGCGTCCCGCGATAAATAAGCGGTCGTTGTATTATTTAACGCTTATTTCTATGCAAATTTGACGTTATCGCTGCGTACCAAATACGTAATACCTATACGTTACGTGTAAATCGCCTTTCGCATGGGTATTTTTGCTTAATTTAAGGGTGTTTATGTGACGTCAAGGTGTGTGTTCTTTAAGTCTTAGTAGTTTAGTGGGTAAGGCAGGCTTTATCCGTGCAGGAACAAAGAAATAATACAATTTCCTGCGGCCGGGCGGCCTGTCGTAATAGGCGACAAAACCACCCACAGCCAGGCAGAAGGGCATTTTCCCATCTAGATGGCTACCACCCCTGGTCTAGAATATGGCAACATAACAACCTTGAGTTGTGTTACAGTCACCCTTTAAAGAGGATCAGCACATTGATAGCGCATTTAGTGTTACAAATGTCCATAGGCGATGGTAACCGCTTTCCATCGAGTGAGCCGTGTGCCTGTCTGCTGAACTCATGTAATAAAACAGGCAATTTCGTGTTTTCAATGGCAATCATGTAGTGTTTTATAAAAAATCCTAAATTTTACATTTCTAGAGGGCGCCACAAGTCATTCTTATCGCGTATTTTGAAATTAGACGGTTGAACAACAACGAATTAATTTGGTCGAAAGACAGAACTGAAAGGACACCACGGAATTCAATGACGCTAAATTTTAACCGACTTTTATGTTTATATGGATCACTGATTGATTCATCTAAATTGATCCCTGTTATATCGACTTTAGATATATTAAACTTGAACTACATCTATTCACAAAGTTAAGAACACTTAAAACAACCACCAACAAAACTACACTTAGGCATACATACAGACATCCATAGCATCCCTCCCTCTATATATCATTTCTTGAATAGAATCCCACTCTTGCGTTTCTGGCTGTGACTTTGCACTGCGTGTGTGCTGTTTACTGTACAACCGTTCTGGGGGCTGAATCGCACAATAGAGCTCTGCGCTGTTCTAAGGAAGCGGGCGTAATATAAATGGTAGCGGGAGCATTAGCGAGTTTGCTACTCTTTTTCTTAGTTATAAGTATTTTTCGTGGGGATTCAAATACTAAAAATGACAATCGTTTAGTAAAAAATGTAACTACAAAAAGAACCTAAATCATATATTACTAGGCACCACGTCATTCTTGTTTTAGATCAATCACATTAATCAAACTTGAGTTTGCTAATGCTTGCCAAACCATGTTTGCTAATATTATGTTTTCATGGCTGCCGGATCAATAACATAAAACTCAATGGAAAACTTGTCACATCTTATATTCGAAGAAAATTCTTGATTTACTTCCAACTTATTCTTGTACATCGATTAAGTGGTTGCACTGAGCTAATTAGTGCCGTTATATAAATCAATACACAAATATTAAACACATTTAAGGTTATCTTTTAACAAATTGAACATAACTCAAAAAATACCCGGAAGCTAAATAAATCCAGTCACTTCTTCAAAGGTGTGTTGTATCTCTGAAATCAAAAATAAAGAGAGCGAAATCACTAAGATATCATTTTCAACTTTTTTTATCTTCAACAAAATTGAACACATATTAAATATCCAATACTGTCTCTTTGCTTTAATAAGGCGTTATCTTGAAAATTGAAATTTTACAAGTTTTTTTTTTTTGATTTAGTAATATTATACGAAACGAATAACTTTTTTACTGTCAATCTATAATCCCTATTAATATTATAATTGTGAAAGTAACTCTGTCTGTCTGTCTGTTCCGTTTTCACGGCAAAACTACTGAACCGATTTGGCTGAAACTCGGTATATATTAATATATACATTTTCGATGCCGAGGATGAACAAGATTTTTATCCCGAAAAATGGGACAGTTTCTGGGATAAAAATATTTATCCCAGAAACTATCCCATTTCTAATATAATATAATTTGACTGTTTGTTTGTTATGCTTTTACAGAAATACTATCAGACCGATTTGACTGAAAATCGGTATATATGTAATTTTAATACCGAGGGTGGACAAGGGATACTTTTCTTCCCGGATAATGGGATAAGTTTTGGGATAGATTTATGTAAACGTTATTTCAGAAAGTAGGTTAGGTTTTTTGGCCGATTTGGTCGAATTGGTCGATTTCGTCGATTTGGTCGAATTGGACGATTTTGTCGAATTGGTACATTTCGTCTTTTTGGTCATTTTGGTTGTATATATATAGTTTTAATACATAGAAAATGGGCATAGATACTTTTCATCCGAGAGATGGGATAGTTTGCGATATAAAATGAAGTGAATCTTTCGGGGCAAATAGCACTAACATAAAAATTTTATACAATGTAACCTGTGGCGTAACTTCTTTAAACAAGAGGCATGCACTCAGCCGCGGGGTAAACTCTAATGTATTATAAAAGAAACTAACATTTTTTTGGAAAAAATAAATCAGAAACTGCGACATTAATTATCAAATAAAAATATGCGGTGTCAAACTTATTGAAGCAAAGAAGCGTTATGTTATACCATATGCAATACTCAAGACTAAGAAATTTTCGAATTTTGTAAAAATGTGTCTACAAGATATCAACAACCACTACTTGTTACAAATTTGAAATATAACCAAATTTAGGCTTAAACTTTTAAAAAAAGTATATAGCCCGTTATGTCCATACTATAAGTTACGGGATCGTGTAACACAACTTTGCTCGCATTAATCAAATAAAAAACGCCTCATGTTTCTCCGCTACCGCTTATGGAACGAAACCGCAACCTTCAGACGCTTTTCATAACCCGTCGTTTCACACGGAACAACATTGTCGCTATATGGATGTGTTGAGAGGACTCTGCGAAATGAGATGTGTGTTTTAATGAATTAAGATATCGCTACAATAGCGTCTTGGCCCGCACAGAGAATATACAAAGTTATTTGCTTTGTTGTCACGTAATATTTTAACCTGAAGAGAGATGGAACGTAATCATAATGCTCTTTGACACTAATGGAAACATCTTCCTACAAAGCGAGGTTATAAAGAAACCATTGCCGTACTAAGAAAGTGTAGGAGTCTTTTTTCTGCATTAAGCATCAATATAAAAAGGTTCTGGCCGTAATTGAGTTTAGAAATAAAGAAAGAAAATAATGTTTATTTATAATAATAATAATAAGGCCCCACTGCTGTCGGAGATCAGTTTTATATTTTTTGTTATAAATAAATGCACATATTTTATAAGATATTGTTACAACTTAGGCTTAGACAAAGACAAATTCCACGTACAGTCTGTAAAAGCACATTTTATTACTTGTCAACATTTGAACTAATTGTAATCATTTTATGATCGCCTTCTTTTTGTTTACTTATTTATTGGCATACGTTTCCAGTCTTGTGGAGAACAGCCTATTGTTCTATTGTACTCGTTTACGGCCGCTGCAGGCTACATCACTAGCCAGGTGTTACAGATTAAATACAAGCTGATTCTAGGAAATTATGTCGATGATACGGGCGGGCACATTTGAATTTGTGCAGTATAAAACGATGGCCTGATTGAGAGAGGAGTGCAGTTGAGCTACAACTACGATACAGGCGTGACGTGTGTACATTCGGGAAACTAACAGTGACGGACTTTGCGCGTTTCATTGAATTACGACCTTCTGCATTACGTTTCGATTTGTTGCGTTCGGTTATATTTGTACCTGTGTTATACGTGTTTGTATAGTTCTAATAAATTCCATAAATAATACCAACGGCATTTTAATTCGAATCCTGCAACTCGTAACAATATTTATTAGAAAAAATTTAAAAAAATTGCAAATGAAATAAATCTTATAAATAAATATCAATGTTTGTATCTTTGTCCTCGATGTGCTCTTAAACTATTGATCAGATTCTGATGAAACTTTAGTAGGGCCGTCTGAGGACACCCGCGAGGTTTTCGGGCCTAAAAATCTTTATATATAAAATTCTTCTGGTCGTGTGTATGTCACTTAAATCTTCCGAAACGTTTGAACCAATATTGATGATATTTTTATGTGTGTGTAAGTGGGTGTGTATGGGTGTGTGCTATGTGTAAGTGGCGCTGCAATCGAGTTCCAGGATTTAGGTATAATTATTTTTGTGTGTGTTCAAGTGGGAGCCGTGATGGTTTAGATTAAGATCTCCTAATCTAAACCATCACGGGTCCCACTTGAACACACACAAAGATTTAGATTTAAAGAAGATTTAGGAGGAGATTAATGGCGCCACCTACCAGATGGTAGGTGGCGCCGTTAATCACCCTCCTAAATGCTGGGACCAACTTTGTTGATTTTTTTTTATTTGTTCCAGTGAATTCGAGAATTGTTTAGATTAAAAATTGGTCACGGTAGATGGCGCTGCAATTGTGTTCTAGATTTTTATTTTTTAAGCTAGTGTGTGATAATAAGTATTTATTTATTACAAGATAACACTGTCCAATACATACACACACACACAAATAGACACACACAATAATGTTATTAGTAATATTTCTTCCTTATATCTATGTTAGTAATTAATGACATTGATTTGGTCCTCGTAATGAAGGGCCAAATCAATGGTTAGAGTTACTTAATTGAGAATTGTAACATAAAGAGGTTAACTAAAAACACCAATGAGGTTAAGGTTAACTAAAACACAACTTAGGTTAAGGTTAACTTAACTCTAAAAATCCGCTAACTGCATTTCAGTCGACGTTTTTATTTTTTTATTGAGTAAATAAAGCAAACGTTATGACGGCCAACTCGATGAAAAATGGTTACCATCGCCTATCGACATCGCCAGACATACATATATACAGCACCCAAGGTTCTATAGATGTGCTGCCGGCCTGGAAGGGGAGACTGGACCCTGGCCACTAATGCTGGAATACGACTCAGGGTTGTTATAGCGGCACACTAGACCGGGGGTGGTAACCATCCAGACTGGTAATTGTACTACCTACTGACTGTGAGTTGCTGTCGCAGGAATCAGTATTCTTTCGCCTTTCCTGCATGGATATGAATAATAAAAAAAAAGGTTTTGACTTATTTAATTAATAAAAATCGAAGTAACATACAAAATAAAAATATATAAATGATACCTTTTATATCTAAAAATATATCTTAGGCCGATATTTATAGACGGTTAATTTATATTTGTATGAAACAAGCAAAATGACCTATGTAAATATATTATATAATTAACTGGTTCAATGTGATTAAATGTCGTCAGCCTTGATCTGCTCCTTTCAACCAAAAATATTCAATTTACTTGATTCGCCTAAAATCACAATAACGATTTCCGTGGAATAAAGCATCTAAAGCTAGGTGCTGGCTGGCAGTAGGTTTGCTAGGTGGTAGGGTGTTTGCCCGACTGGATGGCTACCACCCCTGGTCTAGAGTATGCCGCCATAACAACTTTGTGTTGCGTTCCGGCATTAGTGACCAGGTTCCAGTGTCCCTTAAGAGAGCAGCAGCACATTTGTAGCACCTTTGGTGTTGCAAATGACCATAGGTGATGGTTACTGCTTTCCATCAAGTGGGCCGTCTGCCTGTCTGCTGAACTCATGCAATAAAAAAATTAAAAAAACCCAGTGGAACGCCTGTGTGATTGAGTGGATTAAGCCTTCGCCGGTATAGCGCACTGGAACCAGTCGGTTCTAGATTTGATTCCTAGCACAGTAAATTTCATAAGCAACATCGTTACTTACTTTGGGTGGCTGCGGCTTCAGAATGGGCTATTATTTATTATATCGACAGCTCCTGTGGTTGAACGGGCTAAACCTTTGCCGGTCTACCTCACTGCAACGCAGAGGCTCCGGGTTCGATTCGTGATATGGTAAATTTCGGAAACGAATTTCTCCGTTATTTACTATGGTCTGGATGTTTGGCATCGGCCCCAGAGTAGTGCGCTGTATATTACCTATAACACATACCTTTATCCGTGCAGGAACGGAAAAAGAGTACAATTTCCTGCGGCCAGGCGGCCTGTCGTAAGCGGATTTCAGCAACTGTCCAGGTAACCCAGGTCCCGTATCCTAAAGACTTTTGCCGCCTATTACAGTCCACAAGCCGCCGCACCAGTGGTATCACACCAATCGAGCTGATCCTAAGAGCTGTAATCAGAATAATGATACCAGCATGGCTCTACCACGTTATTATTTTAATATAGATAATTACCTTTAACCAACAAACTGCATACAAAGCTCATCAGAAACAAGCAACTATCCATGGCAGTCATTAACGACCGACCGAGCAAACCAAGGCAAACAAACAAGTCGCATTAATTCTGAACTTGTTACCGCCATCCGACACCTACAATAAAACAGAGATTATTTAAGGAATAATGGATATAATAGTACCATGTTGATGATAATAGATTGCAGGCCAGAGATTTGTAAAAGACAATGCAATAAAGAAAAATTACTTTTGTGAAATTCAGCCATGGTAGCTTAATGGTTAGTTAGCCCTCTTGCGTAACGTATATTAATAAGACGGTTAGGGCGCAGGTATTTTCAAATTGTATAGGCTATTGTTTTACTGTTGTGTTCGGTAAAGGGAGGTGTAATTATTTGTAATTAGAAATTCTCTGCTTTTTGTGTTATTTCAATGGTATAAACGTAAAAACACACTGGATGATTTAGAAGTGTATTTCTCTCATAAATTTTCACTCAACAAAAATAGAGTGTGATGGTTTGACATAGAAAATATGAATCATATCTAAATAATAGGTCTATACGAAAATAGGTTTCAAACGAGACAGCAATAATTTTACATAGCTTTTGGGAGAAATAACTGTTGCTTATTTTTTGTTTGTAATGTAAATTTATTAAAACATTCAAGTGGCTTCCTATTTGTTTTACGCCGGCATACTCACATTTTCACTCTGCTTTGCAACATAGTATTTACCCTAAGTAGTCCTCATTATCTAAAGAACAATTTGCTTACGTTCGCCTCTCCACTGCTCTCAATTTGCGCACTGATACATACCCTAGACTTGTGACAGCATATACGTCATCTTTCTATGGTAATTCCTGTACAGTGCAGGCTGTCGCACTTTGGAATGCGCTGCATCTTAATATCAGAGAGGCTGCATAAAGCATTACTGACGTTTAAGAATCTACTTAAGAAACTCTAACTTTCCTTAAACAACTATGCCTAAATTAATATTTAAGTGTTATATTATATATTTACTATTTATCAATAAAATATATCTCATAAGTATGTATGTATATATTTATCTTAATTTAATATGTATTTAAAAAATCTGTAAACGTCTGAATGTATGCACCACCTACATCGCCAGATTAGTTACGATTGCCTGGAAAAGATCGCTGTAAGCGATAAGGCTGCCTATTGGTCTGCTTAAAAATATTGTAATTAATGAATTGTCTGTTGTTTTGGTGAGCAATAAAATCTATCTATCTGTCTTAGATTTAGAATTCATGATATTCTTGCAAGTGAATGTATTAAAAAAAGGACACATGCATTTATTCTGTTTACCAAAAACTTAAATAAACAATGAATGATGTTATTTCAAATGAATATCTAAAATAAAAAGTGATTTGTTCTGATCGCCAAAATTTAAATAAAAAATGCATGACGTTCTTTCAAGTGAACACCTTGAAAAAAAGAAAGATGCATTTACTGTTCGTTGGCATTTAAATTAAAAATGCATAACGTTCTTTTGCCTAAGTATCTTTTCAAAAAAGATATATACATTTTTTCTGTTCGCCAAAATTTTAATAAAGAATGCATGATGTTCTTTCGAGTGACTTTATCAGTGTCTTTATAAATAACGGATTTATTATAAAAATATTCCGTATAGCGTTCTTCATATGGAAGAGCAATGTTATGGTAATGTATCCGAGGAAAAACAGGGCCAAAACTAAATTATTCATGTCGTGTGCGCTATACAGGGACGAATTTAGATAAAAGGTGAATGGTTAGAATACAGTTGATATATGATGATAAACTATTTATGAGCACCAAGACGTTTGTACATTTTTTAAATTGATATAAATATACAATGTTGATCTTATAATAATTAGTCACCCCAAAGCACTACTACGACATGTGCATCTGATCAAAGTTGAAGTGAGAATCTGTGCTGACCATAGTCGGATTCAGACTATTTTGTCGCTCCATCTGCACGCTTTTATATTCAAGCGATGACGGAACGAACCGAATAGTATTTCTTTAATATTATTTAACAATACAATAATCAACCACTATGTTATCTTCGAACAGTGTGCACAAGCAAGGACCATAGTTCTTTCTAAAGAACCACAGGTTTTATTATAACGCCTCTTTGCTTCCATAAGGCAATAAATAAGTCCGACAAATGTTTATTTTAATTTGATAAAAAAGTCGCCCTTTCCGAATTAGGTTTTCTAAAAAACATAGTATCTTCTATAATACATTGTAGAGTAATGGACAAAATAATTCGATGATATTTTTTTAAAGGTTAAAAATCTCTATTCTGAAATCTCAATTGTTATTTTGAAAATTGAGATTTTGAGACACTATTGAAGCAAAGAGGTCATAAGTTATCGCAGGTGAAATTGTAGCTAACAAGTGTTTTTTTTTTTACATCTGTAGGAGATAAATCAAACGGAGCCAAAATTAATATTAAATCAGACCCACCCACTTCCTTTTAATTGCGTTGTTAAATTGTTCCAATTAATTAATGTTTAAAAGAACTCGAGGTTTAATAACTCATATGGGGTTATATGATTTATTGTTTATGATTTTTTTTAAAGAGCCATTTACATGGAGAGTGTTTATCATACGTTTTGGAGCGAAAATCGTATACTATTTTCGTAGGCGATACTCTTTATACAATAATCGCATTGAAATGTTTACCTTCAACCAAAAAACAAAATCTCGCACTACGAGTATGTCATACGATAATCGTAAGGTAATTATCACCAAGAATTTTGTTTACACTACGACATAAATCACATTGAGATATTTACCTACGATTTCTCGACTTGTCTAAACTAGAACTCGTATGACATTTTTTCAAGTTCAGGCGAGTATCGTACAGATCAGTTTGAACCGATTTGAATGCGAGAATTGCCTTTCGAGCTCGGTGATGAGCACGGTACTTTGTATTTTGTTTACATATCGTATGTTTAGTTTACATGATAATATTTTTTTTCTTGATTTCGACAATCGTATCTTAGAGGCAAAAAACTCTCTCCGTGTAAATGGCTCTTAAGAGATGCAGCGCTTTTGATGGTCGAGTTTTTGTAATATGGCTGTTGGGAAAGTTGTTTTACTGTTAGTTGAAAGCAAGATTATTAGAAAAAGAATAGGAGATTTGTCTCTACTCATGCTAATATTATATGGATCCACTAAATTGAATCAATTTGGTTGAATCAAAGGACTAGTAAAAGACATGACAATATTCAATGATATTGAATGATCTAGTTTATGTTTCTATGGACCAACTTGGTTGATTCATCCGAATTGCAAAGCATAAATTAACCGACTAATATGGGCGCTAGCTACTAGTTACTAACTGGCACTTCATGACACAACTTCAGAAGCCGTTCTAACTTAATGCTTAACACACTCGCGCTCAAGTCAAAGAGCGCGTGTTCGAATCCTGGCCAGAAAGCGTATGCACCATTTTTGCAGTTTTATGATCTATTGTGTATATTGTCAATGTGACAATTGTCGTGTGCTAACGATGATAAAACACATCGAGATAATCGATGTGTCAAATCCAACAATTTGCGTGGGATAAGCGTGGCCGTCCGTAACTTGTTTGATAATTTCTTTTTATTTTTCCTCCCACCCATTTTAATATTATATAAAATTATTAAGAGTTTCTTGCACCGCTTCTTCTCTTTAAGCCACAACATGTTGCGAAGCGGTGGTAAGTTTGATTAGGCTCCCATAGAGTAAATAATAACTGTAAACAAAATTAAAATGAACAAGTTGGCGGCTAAATAAAACTTTAACAATACTCATTGACACTTGACATCTTTGTCTTCCACGATCACGGCTATTGAAAAGTAGCTGAAACGTCTGAATAATAAAAATCAAATAAATTACCGCGCTTAAAACATAATGTATTTATTTTTGTATGAGTAATGTCTTATGTATTAATATATCAATATTTAGACATAATAGTACACATACGTTTGTTTTATTTAAAATTGATTAATCTTTTCTACTCTATCTATTATATTGCTGTATTTATAAGTATCACTAGGATATTTTGAATTCAGTATATACCAACATAAACATATTTATCTAACTTTATATATATTAGCAGTTATTATTATTATTATTTTTTGTATTGCGACAAATTTATATTTAATTTTATTAATTTAAGATATTTCTTTTGTAACACATGATTTTTCAGGCATTTTTTAAACACTTTTATGGATTTTGTTTCTTTCATGATTTTTGGAAGTTGATTATATTATTACGAATCGCAAGACTCGAATTAAAATGCCGTTAGAATTATTATAGCGTTTATTAGAACTATACAAACACGTATAACATAGGTACAAATATAACCGAACACAAAAAGTCCAAACGCATAGCAGAAAGTCGTAATTCAATAAAACGCGCAAAGTCCGTTACTTATTAGATCCCCGATTGTAGTACACACGTCTTGCTTCGCTCATGGTTCTCGCTCGACTATCTCCTCCTCCATCAGGTCATCGTTATATACTGCACAAATGCAATGCCCCCGTATCTAAGTCGGCTTAATCCGCCACACCTGGCTAATGACTCGGCCGCAAACTGACATAAAAGAGTACAATAACAATGGGCTGTTTTCTAATCACAAATTTTAAACACAAAGCAAACAAAATAAGGTGGTCATAAAAGAGTTACAATTAGTTTAAATGCCAGCAGGTAATAAATGTGTTTTGTTTCAGATATGCAGGTGGATTTTGTTTTTGTCGGGATCTGAGTTGTAACAATATGTTTGGGCTCCTTCAAATAATATGCTGCTTTTAGCGTAATTTGTTCTGGGTGCAAATGTCCAAACTTTATTCTCTTCTCTTCTTCAAACACATCCAGTTAGCTCTCGTTTTTTTTTTACTTTATTTGTATATAATATTAAAATAAGGTCCTTGAAGACCACGGGCTAAAAAAGTAACCTGAACTTTTGGAGGGCTTCCGTGGTTCCATGTGAAGGCCAACACGTAGAGACCCCTTGACAAATTTAATTTAAATTAAAATAAGGTTATTATTACACTCACGGAATACTGGCTTAGGTTTTTGAAGAAGGATATGGATTTCTACGGTCTCACAATTGTTTTACTATCTTCGGTATGCCGAAGATCCAGCAAAACCGAGAAGATAAATTAAGAAACTGGAACTTGAGCTCTAAAGCCTGCGTTCCACCTCGGACTCAATTGCTGTTCGACTAAAATACCTTAAAATCTGACCATCAGAATTATATTACTTTGTCATTCAGTGCTAATAACATTGAGGTTAAGTATTAGATTCGATGTGAATAAAGTAGTGGGTAGGCGTTATATATAACAGTGAAACTATTTCTCAAGTGACAACCACTGAGCCAGTGTGACGCGTGCCTGGCTTAGGGCGGCGCGGTACACCTGGGCCGCTGTCAAGGTACCCTTTTCACGGCTGACTCCGAGATTAATACCTCCACTGATAGTGAGCAAAGCTTCACTGATTGTGGCTTTGATAGAAATGTAAATTTCCTCTATTTATAGTGCCAGATAGGCAATAGGAAATAATATGCATGTAAATCTAATATTGTTAAGAATTTATAATTGAAATCTGTATTATCGTAAGATCACACCTGTAAAGTTATTTTTATTTGTATGCCACTTATTAACACGTTCACTGCGGCGCTGATTTACTTGTACTTTCCATTCCAGTAGTACGGAGCGTTTTAGACCTTATACTAAAACCACTATTGTAGCGGCACGAGACTAATGAGCCCCGTAACGTTTTAAAAAGAAAGAAAAATATTTATAAATTTAAAAAACGGCGTAATAAATAAATAGTAAATAATAACAATAATAAAAAACACAATACATTCAGAATAAATTTTACACAAAAACAAACAATGTTGATACGCAGAGACATACGATAAATAAGGCTTGTCAGTAGAGTTTTAGTCAACGAGGTTGGCAACTCAACATTATGCTGCATCGGAATTTAAAGAAATTAAAATCCATTTTTGGAACTCTAGTAAATAGCTGTTTAATACGTAGCGTTTTTAATTAACATTGCAAAATACGTCTGTAGTAAGTAAAACACTAATGATTTAGAGAGTTCACCAGCGTGTGAGCGGGTTATTTTAAAGGCAGGCACTCTCTATTGAGGAATAATTAACGAGTCGATATTGGCACGAACATTGAGTCACGAAAGAGGAAAAAGTATACAATTTCCTACGGCCATGCGGGCTGTTGTAAGAGGCAACAAAACTTCCCATCCAACATTTGCCCGTCTGTGTGGCTCCTACTCCTGGTCTGGACTATGCCGCCATAACAATGTTGAGTTGTGTTCAAGGAGCCCGCGGAAAGAGTTAGGGAGGAGGACCGACGGTCGAAGGTGCCGCTACGCGCATCTCCACCAACCATAACTACCATATATACCATGTTATCAGAGAAAAAAAAACTAGTGGCCAAGTTCCAGTTTTTAGAGAGCGGCAGCACATTGGTAGCACCTTTGGTGTTACGAATTCAGCAGACAAGCAGACAGCCCACTTGATGGAAAGCGGTTACCATCGCCTATAGACATTTGCAACATCAAAGGTGCTACAAATGCGCTGCTGCTCTCTTAAGGGAGACTGGAACCTGGTCACTAATGCCGGAATACAATACAAGGTTGTTATGGCGGCATACTCTAGACTAGGGGTGGTAGCCATCCAGTCGGGCAAATACCCTACCACCTGTCAAAGTGTACAAACATTATTTTAGAATTAAATGTATATATTTTTTCTGGTAAAGTCGGTACCGGTAGACCGAGACGTATTCACCATGATCAAAAGTAGTTTAAATAAGCGTGTATGTATGAAAAGATTAATGAAAGTCGATGAAGCGAAAAGTGTTTGTCAGGATCGCAGCAGGTGGATATCCATCGTCTCTGCCTATCCCAATGAGAAACAGACGTGACAATATGTATGTAACTTGTCACCTACCGAATTATGTGGAACCGTGGCGTGAACCGGTTGATTTTGGAAAATTGCTAAGTGAAATTGGCACGTGTTTAGATATACTGGTAGGTTTAAGACATAGAATAAACTTCTACTTTATTTCAATACCTGTCATACTCATAATCAGCGAAAGCAAAACAATAAATATACAAACAGTCATATAAAAACGGTGAAGTGACATTATTTTTAAATTAATGTCTGTAGATTTATCATCGTTCTGGGCATTTGCTGATGTACTGTGTTTGTCAAAACATCTAAAAACTATACCAATATATGGTATCGTCCCCAATAAGCCTAATAAATTGTATTGGATTGGCATATCCTTGAAGTTCATATAATTTTTTTGTGTTGTTGCTTGCTGGGATTTAAAATAGTATAACTGAAATATATTGGAATCCTAAATTTATGGCAACTAATATACATAATAGGAGATGTTATGAAGCTACAGTTGTAGCAATTACTTCTATAATAATGTCACAATTTAATAGATTATGTTAGGTATTGTTACGAGTTACAGGACTCAAATTAAAATGACGTTGGAGTTATTATAGCATTTATTAGAACTATACAAACACGTATAACACAGGTACAAATATAACTGAATACAACCAGTCCAAACGTAATGCACAATTCAATAACACGCGCAAAGTCCGTCACTAAATAGATTACCGAATGTAGTATACACGTCTTGTTTCGCTTGTGCTTATCGCTCGACTGCCCTTCCTCAATCGGGCCATTGCTTATATGGCACAAATGCAAATATGTCTGCCCGCCAAGCATCGACGCAATTTCCCAGAAATCTTAATCCGCACACCTGCCTAATTATGCCTGCAAACGCCCATAAACGAGTACAATAGGCTGCTCTCCACAATAACCAATAAATAAGTAAACAAAAGAAGACAATCATAAAAGAACTACAATATTATTAGCTCAAACGCCGGCGGGTAATAAATGTGCTTTGTTTACAAATATGCAGGTGGCCCAAATTGTAACAGTATCATGAAACAATAGCTATTTTAAGGCCGATGTTTATTGAACTTTGCAGTGAATAACAAGGATTAGTTAGTGAATGCGATACTGTTATATTTATTAAAAGTTTTGGCGGCATTTGTAACAGGTATTAATAAGTTGCTGGACATTTTAGATTATGAACATTTAACTGACGGTACTTTCAAGTACTTTATTATTATAGTACAAGTATTTAAACGATGCATGACGCGAGGCAGATACAATTGTTCTACCATATATAAGGCGCTACGATCATCAGTAAACGGAGTAAGTGTTACATTTGAGTCATACTTAAATGATTATGGAATTGTTTATGTGTGTTTTGGTATGTTTAATTTTGAGATGATATAAACCCTTTTGAAATAGTGAGTTAATAACTGCGAGGCATGGGGTGACTATAAGGGGTATTGGAGGTCACCGGGGTATTTTGGGCCCATTCTTTATGTCATCTTGGTAATATAACTAAATGTGTTGCTATCAAATGATTGAATAAAGTTATTTTCTTTCTTATGTTTCTGTGGTTACGATATGTGTACTTATTGATTATTTATGCGAAGTTTCGATGACGCTTACAAAATTAAATGTAAATGAAGATTTATATCTATCAACCCACTATAGTTCGTTCGCCTTAAGAATGCAGTAACTCAGTACAACTGCAGGGTAAAGGTGTATTCACAGTGGTGTTAAAATTAAAAAAATATATTTTTGAAGATTAAGTTTAATGAATTTGAAAAATACACTTAAGAGTTAAAAATCAAAATTAATTCATTAATATTTTAATCACTATCACTAGTATCCTCGTTAGTATTTATAATATTCACAGTCACATTTAAATCAGACTATTTAAAATAATTAAAAACATTGTAAATTACTTTTCTCTCTCCAGTATGAATTACCGAACCACTTTTATTTTTACGAATTGGTGAGGTATTCATTTTTTTAAATATAAATCAGTTAACACAATTACAGGACTCAACCGCCGCGTTCAAAGCTATGCCTTCAACTGGTCACTGTGAATTTGACCTTGTAATTTGAAAAGATTTGACTGGTTAGGGGGCGGGGCTAGGCCGGCGAACAATGATGACTCACTGTATTCTTAACGCGAATGAACTATAGTTTGATATTCGGCTCGTCCATTGCTCATAAATATATTGTTTTATAACTGAATGGCGATAGTGAACTTTAATGGAAGTGCCGTTATGAACGATTCGCTCTTTATTGATTGAATCCCCTCCCGTTCAAACATTTATTGTTTAGTACGTGATACAATATCAGCATCAAGCCTTTCATATGCTTTTTTATTATGATTTTTATATCAGTAGTGATCAAGCCTATCAAAATCTTTTCGTTATGGTTTTGTCAGTCAAACAAGAAAGAGAGAGAAATTGGTAATAAATACATAGACAGGTGAATGGATAGATGGATAAGATTTTATTATTCATCAACACAAACAATTAAAAAAACAGATATTATATATATATATACAACTAGCTGCACCCGAAATGCGTTACAATGCCACGTAAAGTAAAAATGTTTGGTTGTATACTCTGCTTTTTGGGTCACAAATTTTCGCGGGTGTCCTCAGAACACTCTATCAAAGTTTTATCACAATCTGATCAATGGTTTGAGAACGCATAGAGGACAATCATACAAACATTTATTTTTATTAAATACTAGCTGTCCCGGCAGACGTCGTCCTGTATGGAAAAGATTCAATCGATTTGTCGACAGCACGCCACCTACCGGGTCCAATTGTGAATCAACTCAGAAACCTTCTTTGACTCATGCACAACAACTTTGCTAAAGATCATCACATGATTAAATGAATCGTGAACTATAAGTTCACGATTCTATAAAGGACATACAGACAAACATTAATTTTTATATATCAAGAAGATTATATTAGATAATTTCATCGTAACACAATATACACCATCGAAGAATAAAATGAGAGAAATTAAATATGTCTTTCCAAATACAACACACACACACACATACAAGGAAATGGAATAAAATAAGATAGATATCTATCAACTATGAGTATTGAATATTTATTAATCAGTATTGAATAACATTTCATATTCACAAACAGGTTCAAATTTAAATATACAATAATTAGGTTAACTTAAAAAATACAATTAAATATTGAAAATATACTAACTTATAAATAAATTAAAATAATAAAAATTACAAACCATATATGAGGCCCAAATCACCGTCAGTTTGCTGTCTATCTGCCTATGTAGATGACTGTTTCTCTCTCTTTCTTTCACCATATCTCAATTAATTGGGGTCGGCACATTATGTCTTTTCCTTCCACACTCCTCTATTTTGATATACATCCTCTGTCACACCACAAATCATCTTTCACACAATCCATCCATCTTTTTCTTGGTCTACCTTTACATTTTTACCCATCCATCTTATAGTTTAACATTCTTTTTGTCACGTGACTTTCATCCCTCGTCATTATATGTAGATGACTGTTTATTCTTACCAAAATAAACAATTATAAAATGCATATTCACAATTCTTTCTTGGTAGAAACAATAGACGACCTTATTGCTAAAAGCGATCTCTTCTAGGCAACGTAACTTAAAGTAAATTCTTAGCTAATCAGGCTATACCAATGAAGACTCGCAGTCGTCTTTTAAAGCAAAAATAAAATATTACATCCTGATAGACTAAATAAATAAATCGACAGACAAACACACATATTGTATATCCCAAGCTAAGCAAGTTACGCTTCTGTTATGGATAATATACAACGGATCACTTTGGGGCCGATACCAGACGCCCAGACCATGGTAAATACCAAAAATGGATGGCGGATGATGGATGAATGGAACTCGAAGCCTCTGCGTTCCAGTGAGTTCGGCCGGCTAAGCATTAGCCCGTTCAACCACAGAGACTGATGTCTTTATAATTACTTTAAATAATAAAACTCGTCCTCAATTAATCAATCAAAATAAAAACTAGAAAACACGTAAATATCATATGAAAACGTGTAAAAAAGCCTATAATCTAACATGGGGTGGTCGTTAGGCCGTGATATATGGCCGGAGCCCAGCCGAAAGAAAGCTATTTACGGCTGGAAATATGTTCGATTTCCTTTATTGCCACCCATAAAGGTGTTAAAGCTAGTGGCTGTAATAATAAACGGGGCGTTACCATTCTTGCCCCGTGAAAAATTCCTATACTAAGGTTTCTCGATGATAAAAGAAATGAAAAATATAACTAAAAGTATTAACTAATTTTAAAAATGTCTTTTTAAAATTATTTTCCATTTTTTTTTACAAACAAGCTTTTTACAACAAAATTTTACAAACAAGCTTTTATTTTAATGCTTTTATTAATAAAAGAAAAAAAAATGCCTTTGATCCCTGAAATTTGTGCTATTATTTTGCAATGGCGAAGAATTTGATTAAAATTCTAAAAGCCACATCTTGCGATTTGGTTGGAGTCCAAAAATGAATTATCGTTATATTTTTCAATTTGTGTATATCAATTAATTTTTTATTCGAAATATTCTACCTTCAGAATTTATAGGCAGATTTACACTGCTTTATAAATGTATATCCAAACCTGTCTAATATCTCACAAGCTTATTATGTATGATTTTTTTAAATACCTGTTACATAATCATGTAAAGTGCTACTTATTATATACGCAATTACTCCTACTTTGGATATAATAGTAATATTGAGTAAATTCATTTTTAAAGTGTCACTATGTATCATAACTTTTATCTAATTTAGGCGGTAGGAATAAACGCATGAGGTTTCGGTGCGACAGTCGAATATATTTCTATGTATACGAATATAAGCATATTGGAAAATAAATAGTACAAAAAATTCACTACATCATTCCGAAGTTCATGTAAGACGTATTCCATGAAAAAGTGAAAGTCTGTCGAGTGTTTGTAGTATATCCCTATAAACCAACTCAGTTACTAAATTTTCGGTACTGTTATCAGCTGAAATTAATACTATATTTCGTTTTATCATTTTATTTATTACCCAAATACTCTTAATTGTTTAAGAACTTTGAATTGAAATTTCTGTTTATTGAATTAATATCTATCTTCTTTTCAAATACCGTTCCACTGTTTATGTTTGTTCAAAAAATCCTAGGTTTATTTCAGATATATAAAGAGATTATATTGTTACAACTTAGGTTCTGATAAAAACAAATTCCACTCCTAATCTGTAAAAAAAAACACATTTTATTACCTGTCGGCATTTGAACTAATTGTAATCCCTTTATGGTCGTCTTTTTTTGTTTATTTATTTGTTGGCATACGTTTCTAGTATTGTGGAGAATAGCCTATTGTTCTATTGTACTCGTTAACGGCCGCTTGCAGGCTGCCTCATTAGCCAAGTGTTACGGATTAAGAGTGCAATCTGATTCTAGGAAATAAAGTCGACGATACGGCCGGTCACATTTGTATTTGTAAAGTATAAAACGACGGCCTGATTGAGAAAGGGGTCAGGTGAGCGATAACTACGATCAAGCCGTGACGTGTGTACATTCGGGAATCTAATATAGACGGACTTTGCGCGTTTTATTGAATTACGACCTTCTGCATTATGTTTAGATTTGTTGTGTTCGGTTATATTTGTGCCTGTGTTATACGTGTTTGTATAGTGCTAATAAACTCTATAATAGTATAGATTTATTCTAACGCTTCGGCCACTCTTCAGTAGCCGTGGTCACGGAAGACAAAGATGTCAAGTGTCAATGAGTAATGTTAAAATTATTATTTAGCCTACCCCAAATTAATTCTTTTTTTTATTGCATGAGTTGAGCAGACAGGCAGGGGGCCCACCTGATGGAAAGCGGTTACCGTCGCCTATGGACATTTGTAACACCAAAGGTGCTACCAATGTACTGCCGCTCTCTAAAGGGAGACTGGAACCTGACTATTAATACCGGAACACTACTCAAGGTTGTTATGGCGGCATACTCTCAGACCGAGGGTGGCATCCATCCAGACGGGTAAGTACCCTACCACCTGACTGTGGTTTGTTTTGCCACCTCTTACGACAGGCCACTCGGTCGCAGGTATTCTTTCCCCGTTCCTGCAAGGAAAAATGTCGCGATTAAAACCGTTAAAGCGTAGTTTTAACAATGACGTAGTTAAACAGTTAAATGAATATAAAACAATAATTAGACTAATTTAATATCTAAAATTCGTGTGCCTTATAATCAAACCCAGACACGAACGTCTGAAACTTATTCATTTTCCATTTTCTCAAATTAGGTGGGAAAATAAAAAGTAAATGAAGAAATTTCAAAAATAATTATGCTAATCTCCCGTTATTTCGTGTCTACAATTAAAATGATAGGAAACTGTGTAACACCTAAAAAGCAGGGCTTTTGAGGGCCCTAAAGGTGTGGTGCCACTATCCGTATTTAAAACGTAAATAATATTCAGTCGATTAGACCTCATGTCTTAAAAACTACTTAATAGGTTTTGTTCGAATCTTTTTTTATAAATTTTTTAAGCATCCCAATAGTACATTTTTGGAAGTTTCCACTTAGACAGTAGGAGGGTACAAACTTTCTGATCTTGCGAGCTATCGTAACGCTAACTAACTAAATCTTAAATTTTTAAAAAACATGGTTATGATCTTATAAGATGTTTTTCATTTATATGGCAACCACCACATCTTTCATTGTTTTTCACCATTATACTATAATATTTTGTAACGATATATAGATTACATAATTATTTTTACTAAATTTTATCTATAAAGGTAGTTTCCAAAAGGGACATATTATTATTTGGTCTTGTTTATATTTCATCCTAAATATAGACATGTTATATATATATATATATATATATATATATATATATATATATATATATATATATATATATATATATCCTATTAATTAAGTCCTATTAATGAAGTTGCTTTTTTCTCTCTTTCGAAACCATATGGAGAAATAAATGGACAAATATGACAAATTTACTAAGAAATCTGTTTTTACCAAAATGTCCTCAAATTTACAAAGGTACATTCCGAGGATGCGTGATATCAAAATAATTACACATATCATCGGTGTCAACGAAGTACCTTGTAACTACATTTTTTTAATTATTTTTCGTCAAATAGTTACGTATATATTAATAATTTGATTGAAAAATTATATCACCAAAAATTTAGTTACAAGGCCCTTTATTGACGTTGACGATAAGGTTAAAGCACGAATCGCGATCACTCACACCCTACCTTCAATCCCCTAGTTAGAATAAATTAATTTGAACTCCCCGTTAATTGAGAGGGAGCATTCTTGTGATCCCAACTCAAGGGGGTGGTAGAAGGAACTCATTATTTATTCTTATAATGCCCTCTAACCCGACAGCTTCTGAGTTAATTTGGCAAAGGCTCCAAAAATTCATGGTCAGAATATTTAATATTGTTTTACATGCGAAACCAATTACCGAAGTTGGGAGTAACAGGTGATTAGTAATTTCGTATGTATTTTAGGGTTCTGTTGAGGTTTTCGTATTATTTTTATTGCATGAGTTCAACAGACAGGTAGATGGTACATCTGATGGAAAGCGGTTACCATCGCCTATGGACATTTGCAACACCAAATGCGTTACAAATGCGCTGCTGCTCTAAATGGAGACTGGAACCTGACCACTAAAGCCGAAACACAACTCAAGGTTGTTATGGCGGCATACTCTAGACCAGGTGTGGTAGACATCCAGACGGGCAAATACCGTACCACTTAGAATACGCGATAAATAAATATATATAAGATAAATACGAGAATATTATAAATACGATCTTTAGAGACATTTCTATTTCATGATTAACATAACAATTTGGTAAATTTAAACAATAACTAGGTAAGTAGGCATCCAGGTGGAATGACTCTAATTCCCTGGGAACGTCGCAAGTTTCTAACATGGGTTGCAACCTGTGTGGACACGTTGGCCGTATCTCATTTACTAAATACCTCTAGATCAGCCAGTTCTGCGGCGGAAACAGCTATATCGATCAAGCGGCGCAACTATGCAACTCTCGGTTAGAGTGAGATATATGTTTGTACTGTTTGCTGTTGAAACGGTTCGGCCTTGGGCTCCTGAGGCCATAAGCCTCTACAAATATCTATCAATTTGACTCATTGACTCTTCGGGTGATCAGAGGGCTGGTTCCTACCTCGGACAACGGATCAGTATGGCGATTCAAGGAGGAAACGTAGCCTGCCTTCTAGGAACCTTACCTATTGATTTCGATGACCTAGGCTTAGTATTCTACCCATATTAGAGATTATAGGTAGAATACAATATAAGTTAAGTTTCCTTGATTGTAATAGTTTATAATTTAATATATTACCCAATTTTTAAAAGCCTACCTAAATGGATAGATAGATAGATAGATAACACTTTATTGCTCACCAAATATACAATTTCAAAAATGCACAATTACAATATTGTCATGGTAGAAACAATAGGCGGCCTTATCGCTTAACGGAATCTCTTCCAGGCAACCTAACTTAAGGAATAATTTAATCTAATCTGGCGATGTAAGTGATGCAGATTATTAGGTAGATATTAAACAAACATACTTAAAGTTTCCAAACAATTATATATCAATTAACTATTTGTAATTGGAAATATAATTTACATCCTTAATAGTCTAATAGTCTGAGTTTATAAAATAAAAACTAAAATATTTTATAAATAAATCTAACTTAAAAATATATATACAATAGTAAAAAGTACATAAGGCGATGTTTTGGCCTCTCTGACAGTAAAAGGTAGCGCTTTCCAAAGTTTAACAGCCTGCACTGTAAAAGAGTTGTCATAAAAGGATGAAGTGTGTGCAGGTGTAGTGAGTTTACGATACGTATGAGTGCGCAAATTGTGGGAAGTAGAAAGGCGAAGGAATTCAAAACGTTAAATGGAGGTTGCTATGTCGCTCTCGGATGCTTCTTCAGCATCCCGTACTTCTGATCCGACTGCACCCAACAGCTCGAGTCAGTTCGGATCGCGCTACCTCCAGAGATGGACGTATTTTTATATCCTACAGAATTAATTAATAGATTGAATTCTTTCATATGAAATAAATAATTGTTTTTTTGAAGTAGAGTATATTTTTATACGGTATAACATCACGATAAATCCACTTACACAAAACTTACCAAAAAATGTACAAATGTAGGACACACAAATCTTTATGATTTCCTATGCATTTCTATATATAAAAAATAATTATTGTGAGAAAACTATTTTTTATGTATAAAATTTTATTTCAATCAAAATTATTTTATTGTGAAACAATCATATTTTTTTTAAATTAATTTCAGTGTAATACGCATTTGTCGTATGTAAATTATATCTTCAAAAATATTGTAATACGTTAGCGAGATAGCGGACTCCATTTAGGTAGATCATTAATAAAATAATCACATAATCATATGATTAACTAATAGAATGAAAAAACAATACTATCTTTATAAATTGTAATCTATGTGTTACTCTCATATGTAAGTTACATATAGCACTTTAAAAGTGTATCAAAATTAGTAGTTGACTATCTGGTTTATAAAGTCAAATCTATTATATTTTTAGAAATTAAATACTGTTGTGTGTTGGAATTGCAGTTCTGGAATGCATATTTATTGGGTAAAAATTCCGATTAATATTTTATATTACATCACACATTTAGCTGCTAAACAAAATATAACATTTAATAATAATAAGCGCATTCGAACGATTACACGTGTCGCGGTGAGGTGAGGCGAGATATGCGCGGAGGGAAACACGGGTGCCCCGATTACAAGTGGCGCGCTTGCCGATCATTTGCGAAAGGCCGCCGCGGTGATCGGACGTCTGCGGCTACAACATTTATATAATTAAATCTGTTGGAGTGTCGAGTCTATATAATAATATATTAAAAAAGACCGCATCCAAATCGGATCATCCGTTAAAGAGCGCTGCCATAGACACTCAACGCGGTAAAACTTATGACACCTTTCATTTTACGTCGGGCGTTAAAAAATAAGAAAAAGAAGCTGAAGTCTGTTATGGACCAGCAGATTTCGATAGTATAACTTTTAGAATTTTTTCTGTTTGTCTGTTAGAACATCACGTGCAAAATATTGAACAGAGCTAGCTTGTATCCCAGGTCCGTTCTTAGGATACTTTTTATCCCTGTAAATAACGTCGCTTTCGTGGGATAGATGAATATAGCGTTACTAACAGATACGTAGTCATTAAGGCGACGCGAACAAAGTTTCACTTACACCTGCTAGTAATAAAAGAATAGAGGAAAGAATAGGATAGCAACTTTATTCTTAACTATGATATGCCCGTGACTTCGTTTACGCTTGAATTTAATTCCAGCGGGATTCCCGAGACAAAGTACCGCAGCATATAAAAAAGAACATAAGCTATCGTTTTACTGAAAACTGTCTCGGATTAAGCTAATTTTTATGCACCCGAATAATTTCAAACCGCTCCCGGGAAAATAAGTATCACACACTTTTAATTATATAAAATTTGCTATCGGTCAGTAAAAAAATCACATTGGAATTCGTTATTTTTCCAATCTGGCCATTTTAAATAATTCCCAGAAAAATTCTCGCGAGATTCCTGCGATGAAAAGTAGCACAGATTTTAAGTCTAAGAACTTGCTGTCGATCAGCGAAAACCGCATCGAAATCAGCCTAGTAGTTTTTACATGAATCCCGGACAAACAGACCAACACAAAAGATGTAAGAAACAAAAGACTACACTTTTACAATTTTACAATATTATAGATTCATTTAACACTTGAAAATGAAACATGAATTACAATAAAGGAAACAAACATGGCCGGTGCGGAAATATAAACAAAATGGAATAACCGTTTAAAATGCATCACATAAAGCGGCGGTTAAAGTTAAACTAAGCACCCCCTGTATAAGCATAAAGACCTAATCTTATCTACACTAAGTGAATGCATGGAGCCCCCACTATATTGGGTTTTAACACGCAATCTTCTACAATATATGAAATAGATGGTTATATAATGGGAAGTTGTGGTAGCTTTAAGTCTGGTTTGCATTAGTTAAGAAGCGAGTTTAATTGTACTTATCTGTGCAGGAACGGAGAAAGTATACAACCGAAAGTATGCGACCTGGCAGTCAATTTATTAACCCACAGCCACGTGGTAGGGTTTTTGCCCGTCTGGATGTCTACTACCCCGGGTCTAGAGTATGCCGCCGTAGAAACCTTGGGTTGTGTTCCGTCATTAGTAGCCAGGTTACAATCTCCATTTAGAAAGCGGTTAGCATTGGTAGCACTTTTGTTAGGAATGTTCATAGGCGATAGCAAACGCTTTCCATCAGGTGGGCCGTCTGCCTGCCTGCTGAACTCATGCAATAAAAAATAAACGTGCAAAACTAGCAGGTTAAACCCTTATCATCATATTGACAGACATCTACCTTAACCAATGACTTACTTATACTATGATTTTTAATTATCTGGACTAAAATGACAGCGCCGTTGGCCTTTTTATATGTTGCAAGCTTGGAGCATAGTTTTGTAGTATGGCTCATTCATAGGTTAGTTTATTCAGCTCACACAACTCACTTATGAATGCGGTATACTACAGCATTATACTTCAAGCTTGCAACATAAGAAAGGTCGATCGGAACTGTCATTTTAGTCCAGGTAATTAAAAATCAGACTGTAAATTGTTTATTCCTCATATAGTAAGAATCCGGAGCGGAGTTTTGAAAAAACTTCCCGCTGCGTTTTGAAAAAAACGACATGAGTACAACATTCATAAGTGAGTTGATTCAACTCACATAACTCACTTATGAATGAGCCATACTACGACACTATGCTACAAGCTTGCAAAAAAGGTCTAACGCAGCTGTCATTTTAGTTCAGGTTATAAAAAATCAAAGTATAGGTATTCAGAGGAAGCTTCCGGTACGCAGTATCAAGATTCTGGTATAATATCTCTCCACCTATTAGAAATGTTCGTTCAGTTTTATTATTAGGACAAACTTAAGAAATTTGTTATGACTCATCAAATCGCACAATGCGATATTAGGCATGACACAAGTTCTACTAGGACTTTTATATTTTAATTTGGTTTATTACAATTTGGTTAATTTAAATAAAAGCCGCACAATATTTTCTTTTTTTTTAATTTTTCCGACCTTAAGGAAAATGTCAAAGTCGGCTAAAACATCGTCGTCCATAAATATCACACTAAATACATAACAAACAGTATGTCTTGGAATGATACCTAATGGGTGCAGTTCAGGAAATGTCAAATACAAGTGTCTGACGCTGGCTTTCAACTATACCATGGGGTCGGATGAAGACGCCGGGAGCTTGGTTCCTCCCGGCAGTGAATGAGGCCCATAGGGCCTAACTCGTGGCGTTGGTCTTGCTCCCGCTTTCCCGTAGCCCCGGCTTAAGGCGAAGGATGAACCAGGCGGAGTTTTAATGTGTATGCCAGAATCGAGTGTTAATAACAACAATTGTTCAATAATAACACGTCTTCGGATCTGTAGCATAGTCCTCAAACGAATTTCCCCTGTCAAAAAAAAGGGGGGATGGGAGAGCCAGCCACCGGAACTCTCACTCACCCAATAAAACGCAATTATTTCGAGGCAACTATTGTGTTGTATACGTATTATAAAATTTACAAACAGACAGTATATTTTATATTGACTACAATGTAAAACTCTGCACATTGTGTCCTATTCTATCAAACTTCGATACAATCGAGTCGAAACATTATTGTTTTAATCGAATACGAATCGACGCATTGTATTTACCACAGTATAAACAATAACAGTAATGTTAACGCCGACTTATTTGGTCACCACCTCTTTATTTCCTTTTTTTCTTTCGCCGCATCAGTCACTATGTAATGTGACATAGTCTCCGTCCGACCGCTGAACGCACCGCTGCTTCCGCACAGCCGCGTTTTTGTGTTGTGCCGCTCTTTACACCCGCACGCTGGAAAGTGCACGTTGTATCGTTCCAGCTGGTCCACTTATCGAAAGAACCGCAAGACGCGAAGAAACGTCTATCACGCGGAAGAAGTGCCTGCCGCTGCGAAACCTGCATCGTTCGTAGCGTGTCTGGTGCGGCCAGCTTTCCTGTAAGTCTTTTCCTTCTCTTTTATCCCCGCCCCGCCCCCCCGCCCGCTCTCACAAGTAAGTTTCCGGAGATTATATTCTACATTATTTATTTTGTCAGAATTATCATGTGATAAGAATAATGATATCATTATTCTATATAAATATTGACAATGGAGAAAAATAAACAACTTTTAGTCATTTATTAGAAATACAAAAATTAATTTGAAAAAAATTAAATTTCACACAGACAGTAAGTTATTTCCGGCAATTGCAACCGCATTACTTTTACAAACACTGAAATAAGTACAAATATAATTATAAATTTAACTACTACTATAAATAAAAGTATACCTACAAAATAATATAAAGCAATAATTTAAAATTTACTCCAAATTACTGTCGGCTATTGACTCCGAATTACTTCAAATATCCCAAAATACTGGCCGCATTTTCACGTTGAATGGCAATATATTGCATTGCCTCAAGTACAGGACAGCATTTTGGCCACGCAAGAACTCAATCAGACGTGCAGAGAGGTTTCGATAGAGGTGATGAGCTCCAGGCCTCCACAGCCCCAGGGTCTCAACTCCCAGAAAATTTAAAATCGAAGTAAATACATTTTTTAATTATGATAAAAAGATTAACGACGCTTATGCGGTTTTGAGATGACGATAACTGATTAATTAGATAATAAATTTAGAGAATGACAAATTTTAAAAGACTAGAAACGTCACATGACACTTATCAGACCATAATTACTATCTGAACAGTGCGATGTAAGTATTATAATAACAGCCCATAATCGGTCCACTGGTGGGCTCGGTCCTCCCTCCATAGGAGATCGAACAGTATGTCTGCCACGTTGATCCAAGATGTCTTGGCAAGTTTAACACATTGGTTATTTCGATGTGCAGGTTTCATCACGATGTTTTTCTTCGCCGTTGTTAGCACGTGGTAATTGTAATAATATGTGCATTAGGTCAAAAAACTGTCCAAGTGGTGCATGCGTTCCGGTCAGCATTCGAACCCGCGACCTTTGAGTTTGGGACGCGTGCGCTAACCATTACGCTATCACGATGTAAGTACTACTTACTATATTTAAACTGTATACAAAAAGTGAACTGTCCTGGACTATACCGTCCACAATGTATGGCAAAAGTTTTTAATTTCCTGGTCGGCAGCAGTCCACACTGACCGCATTCGGTTCTACTACGCAGCTCTTTATAACGAAACTTGAGTGCCCCGTTGTAAGTACGAAGACAATGTTTTTCGATAATGTAGGATATTTTTGTACAACTAACCATAACGTAGGAGAAGCCTCACTATATTATTAAGCATAACACTACTATTAACATATAATAGGTTGGGGAAAAAGTCTTTTCGCATATAGTATGTATGAACTCGTAATAAGATCTCTTTGGCTATACTATTTGTATCTGGCTGGTTTTGGTATCATTAAAAAGTTTTAATTTTAAAGAAGACAATTCCAAATTTAAATTAGGAAAATGTGTGATTTTCATTTGTTTTTCTTACTGTTAAAATGAGCGAATCTAATGAAGAAATTCGATACATTTTAAAATTTTACTACAAAAAAGTAAATTGATAAAAGAGATAAAAAAACTTGTGATGTTTATGGACCTAATGCAGTATCTGTGACAATAGTGCAAATTTGGTTTAAGCGTTTTCAATCCGGCAATTTTGATATTAAAGATGCACGTTGCTCTGGTCGCCCTGTTACAGACAAAATTGATGCCATTTTTGAAAAAGTGGAGCAAGATCGGCATATTGATAGTTACGATGTAGCTGGAGAACTGTAACTTGACCACAAAATGGTTTTGGCGCATTTGAAAAAAGCTGGGTACACAAAAAACCTCGATATTTGGGTGCCTCATGAGCTCACTGAAAGAAACCTAATGAACCGTGTACTCATTTGTGATTCTTTATTACGACGTAATGAAACCAAGCCATTTTTGAAAAAGCTAATAACTGGTGATGAAAAGTGGATCACGTACGATAAGAACGTGTGAAAAAGATCGTGGTCAAAGGCCGGTCAGGCTTCACAGACTGTGGCGAAACCCGGGTTAACTCGCAACAAGGTGATGCTGTGTGTATGGTGGGATTAGAAGGGCATTATTCATTACGAGCTGTTACCGCCAGGCAGAACCATCGATTCTGAACTGTACTGCGAACAACTGATGAGATTAAAGCAAAAAGTTGAGAGAAAGCGGCCGAAATTAATCAACAGAATGGGTGTGGTTTTTTACCATGATAACGCTAGACCTCACACATCTTTAGCCACTCAGGAAAAATTACGAGTGTTTGGCTGGGAGGTGTTAATGCATCCGCCGTATAGTTCTGACCTTGCACCTTAAGATTTTGACCTGTTTCGGTCTCTGCAGAATTCCTTAGGCAGTGTCAGGTTAACAACACGAGAGGACTGCCAAAACCACTTGTTGCAGTTTTTTAATCAGAAGCCCTAAAATTTTTATAGCAATGGGATCACGTCCCTACCTACAAGATGGCAAAAAGTTATCCAACAAAATGGCACCTACATACTTTAGTCAAATGTAAATAAACTTTATAAAAAAATCTTTTGAATTTTTATATAAAATGCGAAGAAACTTTTTCCCCAACCTAATATTTATATACACTCCATCCGATCATGCCATTGGAACGAGTTTTAATAATTACAATAATCAATCATAAGAAGACCAAAATAACCACCATAGTTCGCAAAATTAGTAAATTGATGTGGTAGTAGACCGATAAAATCTCACACAGAGATCCTTTGGTTCACCATCAATCTTAAAATGGACACTGTTTGTTGGTAAATATAGAGGACAGACGAACTCCATAAGGACGCCGGTAAGGACTGGAAGACTACCGGACCACTGTTTATTTATTTTTACTTTAATAATTATAAGACACCAATACACCCACAAAAAAATCCATACATCTGCGCTATACCCTAACGTATATACGATGGACCAAAACGACGGTAAACCATCCATGAGGCTAAAATAGCCTAGCAAAAACTTTCGATAACAGCGCAATGACACTCGCATAAGTAAAACATCAGTTTTAAGGAACGGTGTTTTATTGTTACCTATTTTGAGATAACAAAATTGAAGTCAGTAAACAACGCGAGAGCAGAATACAAAAAAGAGGGCGTCGTCAATCGGCAAAGTGCATATTGCAAATAAATACATGTAATGGTTTCTTTCAGAGTAAACATTTCAGAAACGTCCTGATTGGTGTATATAAAAATTGAGAGAGTGTGCCTGGAAGTCGAAACTTTATGAGCCGTTCAAAGCAAAATGTTAGAGAACTGACCAAGGAGGAATTTGACCAACTGTACATGGTTACCTACTAAAAAAAAATATTTGTTATTTTATTTTCAAAATCGCAAAAGAGTTGGCTACCCTAGCATTGGCGAGCCAAGCTCCGTTGTTTTCATTCTTTATTCGATAACAAATGCGGAAAGTTGTTCTGTATTCCGAACTACACATTGCGAATGTTGATTTTTTCAATTTCGGCTCCATTGAGCTATTCTGGGTTTGCTATGATAAAACTTTCGCATATGCGGGTTTCTGCAACGTAGTTGGTTAGAATCTAATCTACTTATATACCTACATTTATGTATACTGTTGCGTCACGTTTCATCGACCAATTTATTGATGTATAATTTAGCACAGTTAAAGACTATGGTCGTTAATATATGAACGTGATGCTATGTAAATACCTTCGATCTAACTATTGTTGATCGAAGGTAAATACAGATAGATGATACCGCTGTTAGAGTTGCCGATAAGATTGGACATTTATCTAAATCATCAAAAATGTCCCATCTCATAAACGTGTAATTATATTATTTAATATTGATTAGAACACTGATGTGCACATCACGTAAACGATAAGGTTTCTGTATATATATAATCTAAGTTAAATTAGGAACATTAAAGAAATTAATATACTGCAAAATTACAACAACTCGTCGTCTTATTTTGTACTCTTCTCTCGGGCGATCGAGCCATGGGCTGTCGCCAGTAGTGCGTCACCCTATCCAACGGGGTAAACATCATCGACGCAACACTCAACTTAATCAATCCCCACAAGTGATAACCCTGCCGATAAGATTGGACATTTTTGTTGATTTAGACAAATGCCCAATCTTATCGGCAGCTCTAACAGCGTTATCGTCCATCTGTATTTACATAGCATCACGTTCATGTATTAACCATAGTCTTTAACTGTGCTAAATTATAAATCAATAAATCGGTCGATGAAACGTGACGCAACATATACCATAATACCGACGGTCTCATATTCACAGGCAGTCTAGACACGCTTGGTCTTCGGAGAGAATTAGGGTCTCTCTGCGTATTCTATCGTCTGTACAATGGGGATATTTCCGAGGAACTATTCAAAATGGTGCCTTCGTCTCCTTTTTATCAACACACCGCTCGCCATAGTATGGGCGTTCATCCGCATTTCCGTGAGCTGCTTCGCTCTTGTACGCAATGGTTTTCTAGAACGTTTCTCTTCTAGAGAACCATTGCGAGAATCTTTCTAGAGCTCCCATCTGTGGTTTTCCCACAACGCTACAATATAAGGTTTTTAATAAAAGTGTCATAAAATTTCTTCGAGGCCGGCAACAAGTTGGTTACATCTCTATTATTGCAAACTGTTTGCAGTACTCTAGTTATAAAAAACTCAACATAATGATTCTAACATAGCTCTACCACATATATAATGTCTTTGTATTATTTGTTATTTTCAATTAAATAAATAAGCAATCAAATACTGAAATTGTTTTATCTCCAGCAAACATTAGGTATACAACAACAAATCAAGTGCTCTAATCAAAGTTATGGCTTCTGGGATTAATAATTCTCGCGTCAGGGCCCTACTCCGCTGGAGAAAAAAACCATAAACATTGGTTTATTTGTGTGTGAATTCAGAATAGCACTTCGTGTTCGTGGATTGGTGTTGCCTGTACATAAGTACATTTCTCTAAAATGTTTTTATTGTATTATAAGTGTAACGTACATGAATTAATTGATTCCAGCTCCAAAATGAGTATTAAGTGCCATATCTGAGTGGATGCCATGGCAGCGACGCCAGTAGCGCCTCCGCGGCTATCCTTGGCATCCGTGAGATGCCAAAAATAGCCGCCTAAGCGTTGTTCGCGTCATCAAAATGGACGTCGAAGAGATCGCGCTCGCTATCCTTTACCGTAGTAGGTAAATTAAAAGAAAAAGTTTTGTTATCGAACGTCATTTTAAATTTTAATAAAATAGTAAAATTTATTAGACACGACGCGCGATTGGCATCGCTGCTGGCGGCCGAATGATATAGCAGTGATTCCTACGCGTGTATTTTGTGGCGTCGCCGCTAAAACAAGCACAGCGGGCCGATCGAGCTGGCGACGACGCTAGGCCCTCACCAAATGAGGTAGGGTTAGGAACGTTGTAATACAATTTGACATGTTTTGATTAGCCGTGCTGCTGGCGTAGCTGCCATGGCATCCTAATGAGATATATTCCTAAAAAACCAAACTATAAAACTTAAACTGACAAACATATATAAACATTTTTTTTTAAATTGCTAAGCCGGTTAGCAGGCAGACGACGCAGCTAATGGAAAGTGGTTACCGTCGCCTATAAATGTTGCAATACCAGGGGGCGAAGACAACGCGTTGCCAGCCTTTAGAGTAGGATGATGAGAATAGGATAGAGATCAGAAAATACAGATAGGATAGAGGGGATGTGGTATAGGATGATATAAGGGAAAGGGATAGGGGGATAGAAAAGTGGGCCATCGTAAAAGTCACTTATCACACGAAATACGATTAACTTAAGACTAACCGTTTCACGTCGATATTCTGTGAAAGCCTGATATCTTAAGCTCTTAAGAGCTGTAATCAAGATATTGATTCTAGCATTATTCTATCACGTAACAAGTAAATCAAATCTAATTTCCTGCGGCCGGGCGGCCTGTAGAAAGAGGCGACGAAACAACCCATAGCTAGGTGTTAGGGTATTTGCCCGATTGGATGGCTACCACCCCTAGTCTAGAGTATGCCGCCATAACAACCTTGAGTTGTGTTCCGGCATTACTGACCAGGTTCCAGTCTACCTTAAGAGAGCAGCAGCGCATTTGTAGCACCTTTGGTGTTACAGATGTCTATAGGCGATGGATGGTAACCGTTTTCCATCAAATGAGCTGTCTGCCTGTCTACTAAACTCCTGCAATAAAATAAATAAAAACATCTAAATTTATAGATTATGTAGCAGATCACTGCCAGCGGGTAGCGAGCCTTAACGGCTGGCTGCATTGCCAAGTAACCAGCGGCAAAATTCGAAATTTTACCATTTCCTTACAATGGACACGCAACACGAGGGTAGATAAAAGTTCATGACACAAACGGTTGTGTCGTCGAGACTCCAGGTTTTAATTGCTTAAAAACATAATGATGTCTTTTTAAACTGCTTAAATTAGCAGTTATAACGTCATTTATGAAAAATATTGTATCGATTTTATTCTACTTTTTTTTTTAGATTATTTGCTCTATTTCTGCCAAAATTGATAGACAGAAATGAACCGGCATAATTTCGCTTTTACTTGTATCCGAGACTATTGTTGCGAGGTGGTCTGCTTGCTATCGGATATATTTCGGGGAGCGTTCCTTATTACTGCACGAGCAGGTTCCTCCATCCCCATTTTACCATCGAACATCCAGACGTACCGGTTTGCGCCACCGTGACATGGTGGAAACACCACCAGTCAAGACGAAGCGTTACACTTCATGCGCACTCCGGAAGAGGCGAATAATTTGCCGGAGTCTGTTTTTCCTGACAAATACAATCTTGAAGTTTTCAAGTCATGAGTTAATAGGTATCTTCTGGGCAAGCGTACTCCATCCTAGAATCCGCGCCGTAAAAGAAGTCCCACGGAAAATAAACGAACTAAAACTGGCAGCTTCGCCATTTGATAGAATTTTGTTCGTAAAATTGCCAGAAAAAAAATTACAGCTTACTTATGTAATAATTAAAGCTGTAAATTTGTCGCTCAACGGGCTATGGAGCGAGCTATGTTAGGTGTTTCTCTTATGGATAAAATCAGAAATGAGGACATCCGTAAGAGAACGAAGGTAACCGATATATCTCGCAAAATTAGCAAGTTGAAGTGGCAGTGGGGCGGTCACGTCTGTCGCAGGACCGACGGCCGATGAAGCAAACTAGTCCTGGAGTGGAGACCACGTCTCGGCAAACGTAGCGTAGGACTCCAGCCAGCCCGGCGGACTGACGACCTGCGCAAGGTCGCCGGCAGGGGCTGGATGAGGAAGACGGGAGACCGAAATATGTGGCATGTACTTGGCTACGTCTAGGCTGAAGAAGAAGAATTTGTGGAATATTTTGTTGTTATTATTCAATAATTATCTACATCGATTCACGGATTAGCAAATATTACTCTGGCAGGATTAATGCGATTGTAGCGCCGCATCTATGGGACTTTTGTCGTCATCACTCAACATCATGTGAGCCAATGGTCCAACGTAAACCTATATAAGCATCCTTAAAAAAAAATCTCCGCAATAAATTTAATTTCGATTTAGGATTAAATAAAGGCATGGCAACATTATTCCACGTTATATGCTTAGGGGCAAATATTGTCTAATGTAAAAACCTGAGCACGTACAATTTTGACAAATGATCGCCCGCGGCTCTGTTTAAGCAGACAAGCGGTTTTTGTTTAGTCATAGCTTACGAATGCAAGGGGAATAAGCTAGGGAATTGAGAGGAACAAACGCTTTTATGGCTTTATCTATCCCAATTTTTATGGAAGCGTCCAGGAAAAAAATTTAATCAATTTTTGCCTCTTTTCTTTTTAACCGAGTTCAAAAAAGAGGAGATTATCCATTCATCTGTATGTTTATTTATTTTTTGTATGTTCATTACTCGATTTCTCCGTCAATTATGCACCGATTTACAAAAGTTTTCTTTTATTCAAAGGGTATACTTCCGAATTGGTCCCATTTTCATTATATCAGGATCTGGTGAGTGGATTCCAGGGACATCGAGAGTAACCCTTATTAAAGAACGCTGAGCGCCTACATTCTAAGAAAAAGAAGCTTATATATGCAGGCCAGTATTATATTTTCTACAGGCGCTTAATTTATTTGTATGCATCTTACGCGATTTCATCTTACGTCAACTGTGACCCGATTTTCATTGTTTTTAAATTGAAAGTGAAATACTCCCGAAGTGGTCCTATGGTCAACAAGTCAGGATCTGATGAACGGATCCCAGGGAAATTGAGAGCAACCCTTGTTGACAAGCATCTACACCGAAGAGTAAGATAGAAACATTGTATAGGAGTGCCAGTACTTTAATTTCTACAGGCGTTTAAATATTATTTGTAAAGCTATTCAAGTATTTGCGCAATACAATTATTTTTTTAACAAAAACATAACCAGCTTTAAACTAAAAATCAAAAAATTAAATATTTGAGCGACTTCTTCCTACAACATCTTGAAGTTGTTTTTTATTTGGCACCGACTTCAAGATGTTGAAAGAAATAGATTAAATATTTATTTTTTACTTTTTGGTTTGCAGTCGGTTTTAATTTTGTTAATAAAAAATATTAGTACGCTTTTGCTATTCATTCTTATTTTTGCCTCAGTACGTCACTAAAATGACTGAATGAATGAAATTTGCTGAGATAAGGCAGTTTAGAACTTTCTCTTGGTAGTTTTTTTTCATTATTGTTGTTTAGTATTCTTGTATTGTATGTAGTACTAAATAAATACTTTTCTTTCTTTCAATCACACGATTGTTGTTCGTAATATCTTGTAATAATGTGCGGAGCATTTATTTGCAATTTTATATTTTAATTGAAATTTATACTTTATTATATTCTTAATGGAATATGTGTATTATACAGCACATTGTACATGTATGTATGTATAGCAAATTATTTACATTGTATTAACATTTAAAAAACTTAGTTCCTAAATCGTTATCTTTTGGGGACGTTCCCAAAACCTTAACCACATTCTCGTCCTGGATGACAACGCTAATTAATGCATTGAGCCAAGTACGAGCTAGCCTTTTTGTTTAATTAAACAATTATAACCGTTTATACAATTTAGATTTTAAAAAATCGCTCTGGTTCACTATTATACCGGCAAGTGACGACTGTCGGGAGTATCGGGATTGGAGAATATCGTTAATAATAATAAACTATGCCAAATACTTTATTAATTTTAGAAAGTTAGATTGCATAAAACTTCGTATTAGCATTGTATTCATAGAATAATGCTACATGCATGTGATCGACTCGCACATGGCCACTAGTTTTAGCTTGACGACGTCAGCCAGCGAAACCAATATCCCATATACAGAGCATACAGAAGAGCAGCACCCCCATTCAATATTATTGCAGTAATAACCGTACTTCAACCGGTGAAATTAACCGGCGTATTTGTCTCTCGGACGGCGTATCGTTCTTATTGCGGTTGCTTTTTATTGCCGCGTAACTGAGACATATTGGCCTTTACGCGAACTGCGCTCGGCGTAATTACGCCGCGTGTATGTTATGCGTAACATAACATACGCATCATAATAATTACATTTTTTGACGTAATTTTCGAAGTGAACGCCACGCCACATTTTCAGTTAATATACCTACGTTTATTTTTATAACAATTTTAAATATGTATAGTTATATACGTAACTCATTTTTAATTTTATCTTATAATAAGAATAATAAAGACATTATAATCTATAATAGAAAATCTAAACTAAGTATAATTTAATAAAACAATCAATATATACAGAAAGAAAGAAACTTATAAATAAAATATTGGTCCTAGATCGCACTCTGTCGGGAACGTTCCCAAAATGCTAGCTGCGTTCCCAGGCTGGATGACAACGCTTATTCATTGCTTTTAGTAAAGGCCAGCCTTTTGATCACGTGAGACCTACCCCAACCGTGATAATAGGTCTCGATAAAGACGATAAGTTTCAGAAATCCATGACTAAAGTTAATATATTTATTTTACTTTAAAATATCTCTTGAGAAGTAAGTTTTCTTGTTTTTTAATAAGAGAGGAGCTTTTATTATATTTTTTTATTGCTAGAGTACACAGGAAACACACTGACGGCCCACCTGATTTTCTTTTATTTCGTTTTTTTATTACTTTGTACATTTTGTTTTATATCTTTCTGGGTTAAAGCTAATTAACTAAGAAGCAAACGGAATTAAATGCTAAACTAAGCTATAAATAATGTATTATAAGACTCTATAACAAATCGCTGCCAGAGAGAAGCGGCTAGAAGGCTAACAGAATTGCTGTAATAATAATAATAATAAAACTTTATTTCGCCCGGGGCCCATATTTAGTTAAGCGTGTTAGTTACAAATTTAAAACCTAACTATTAACATTAAACCGCTATTATAGCCTTCAGAAGGCTGTTGGTGCTGCCGCATAGGAGTTGCATCCGGGAAGCGGATTTCTTTCGAACAATTGCCTTAAAGCCGTCTGTGCGGACCTCCGCAAACATTTCCGACACACTACAGTGCTATTCTGTACGGCAATGCGGATTCATGGGGCGAAATACGAGCAAGCCTTCTGAACACGGGTGCCATCAAAAATGTTTCTTCCTGTTTCTTGCAAACTTTGAAGAAACCCTTTGCCCATAAACCCAACGGACCTAATGTTACCTTATATTTTTATCTCGTTATATTTTGTATTACTAAACAATATATAACTAGCTTATGAAATTTTTTTAAAAACAAACTGTCAGTATTTACATTTTCATGATTTGTTTTACAGTCGTCACATGATTAGAAATTTAATTAGACAATTAAACTAAATAAAATATATATACAAATTAAAATTAAACTATAAAATCTAGTGCCACACCACTGTCAGTTGGAAATGTGCCCATAAGACTGGCTACATTACCCCGCTGAATAGCAACGCTAATACGTTGTCCGAGATATAGACCAGTCTTTTGGTCACGTGACACATCTACCAGGCGTTTGGCTATATCTCGATAAAGTTTGTGCGCCTCAGGCCCCCATGGTCCCAGGGCCTTGACTTCAAAAGCCATATGTAGCCATTTTCGATGGCGGAATATTTGGGGCATTTTATGGCCTCCAGTTGTGCACCAGCCGTACCGGCAGACACGCTAGTGGCTGAAAAGTGGGACGCCGCCAGAGTATCGATGCAAGACGCGTCCCATACTAAAGGGTGACCCATCCTCCAGGGCACCAATAATATTCCATTAGGTCTCTTGCCATTGTCGCAACACAAGCCCTTCAGTTGTAGAACAGCAGGTACCCCGGCGGTGACTAGAGCCCGATGGATTATGTCATTAAGTGCTGCATGACGTATTGTCAATTTTTATAATAGTTGGGGTGGCACTGGCACCGCAAGCAAGAAATGCTATTGGCACGCCACGGACTGAGATACCCACTAAAACTCCTTGGTGTTCCTTCCTGCGCCTTATGCCAGGGCTACGAGAAAAGCGGGGCTCTACCAACACCGCTTGCCCTGGCAGGTGGTGCTAACCTCATGGGTCACATCCACTGCTAGAGGGAAGCATAGCCCCCGGCATCATTAATCTCAAAAACAGCGTGGGGCGGCTTGGAATTGCCCCGCGGGAGGAGAGATGAGCGCGCGCGGAACACAACACGCTGTCCTTTCGATGGTATTACAGTCGGGCGGGAATCGCTTCCCCAGGGCCGAAGGTCGAAAGCTACGCTCCCGCTCCGCCTCCTCCTTAGCGAGCATTACGCGCTCGCAGAAGAAGGAATGGGTTTAGTACCTTAGCCTAACAGGCTGGCCAAACAATTTGAACCAAGATATACAGCGTACTTCAAATGTTATGCAGCCATCGCCTACAAGGTTATGTTAAAATAATCCATTATCATAGGTAATACAGCGAGTGACGTGCCCGTGTTATGAAATAGTGATGCCTTAAAATATTCTCTGGGCGCTCGAGTTGTTTTGTGGAGAAATTCAATTTGTGAGCCATCAGGGCACACCTCGTTGAGATTCCGAGGGGCATTTGCATATTGAGATGGCTCCGACGCCGAGTGGGGCACTTTGTACGGGGTGTCTTATGATGTATTATAATAATGGTTCTACAATGTTGAAATATTCTCGCTTATATTAACTTCACTATCAGTTTTGAATAAATGAAACACAGACGGTCTAAATACGTTTGGCCCTCGTAGAAATTTCGCGTCTCTCTGCGTACTCTACGGTCTGTACAATGAGGAGTATTCCGAGGAACTGTTCAGAATCATGCCTTGGTCTTCTTTCTACCACCGAAGCGCTCTCCATCGGCTGGGCGTTCATCCCTACTTTCTTGAGCCGCTTCGCTCTTGTACGCAACAGTTCTCTAGAACATTTCTCTTGCGAACTGGTTTGAATTTGGAATAACCTAGCTCTGGTTTGCCGACAGCGCTACGATATGGGTTTTAAGAGTGTCATAAAAATTTTTCGAGGCCAGTAGCGCTTTGGTTACATCCTTCTTGTTGCAAACATCCATAGGCGACAGTATGAGCTTTCAAATAGGTGGGTCGTCTAAAAAAGTGAATGAAAGAATATGATTTATTGTGCGTTAAAAAATACAGATAACAGAAATAAATCTTATCGCTATTAGCGGTTTCTTCCAGACAACCTTTTGGATGGTCAAGAAGTTCAATAAATACAGTGATCACGGAAGACAAAGATGTCGAGTGTCAATGAGTATACATACTACTTACAACTAAATAATTAAAATGCACAAGTTGGCGGTTGGCTAAATAAAAACTTTAACAATACTCATTGACACTTGACATCTTTATCTTCCGTGACCACGACCACTGAAAAGTGGCCGAAACGTCGGAATAATAAAAATCAAATAAATTACCGCGCTTAAAACCGTTAAACGTAGTTTTATTAGCATATAATTACTGAAAAAGAGGAAAACCTAATGAAAACAGTCATTGCAGGTGCATCGCTTAACTGCGCTATTGAACGACAGATAATACTCCTTCACAAGTCCATTAAGAGCCGGTTCCTATATCTTACTATTTATTCAATTACCATCGGTTGAATTTTGACATTACTTGTCTATAGTTGATAGCTTATGTCGAATTTTAACCGATAGTAAGGTAAATGGTCGGTAAGATATAACTGAACTGAACATAAAAGAACTGGGCATAAAAGTAGGCAGTGACTGGGCCATTTTATATTTGTTTAGTCTGTAACTTCTTTTTCTTCTTTTTAGTTTGTATATCTAAAAGTTAAAAGTTGTTGGGCCACTAAAGTGATAGACCAAAAACTAAGATGTGACCGTTGAGATGAATGTGTTATGTTAAAAAATGTACAAGGTGAGACATGAGTCTAGTGGCGGAATGAAAACGTTCGTCACCTTAAAATCGAATTTTGCTTGCACGAGTACAAGAAACAATGCTTCCAACATTTTAATAAATGTTACGTTTATAAAGTATAGAAACGTGAAAACAGAAAATTGCAATGTTGACGATGACAGACGATGCGATTAATAATAAGAAACAAAGAGGATATTATCACTAAGCTTAACATAAATATTAAAACCGATAAAAAGGTTTTTTTTACATGTCTAAACATATCACATTACTTCTTAGACAAGATAGAAGAAAATCAAACAACTTTGGTCTAAGTAGTTTTAAACTTTATTGTCAAATAGTTGAACAGAATTTTCTATAAGATAGTCTGTTCTGTGACTTAGTTTGAAAAGGTAACATGTGCTCGCGGAACGTTAAGTGAATCAATTTGAAAACTGGCGAACATTTTCATAACATGACTATGTATAGGGGAGTCCTTGAAGATTGCAATCGTGACTGAAATATTGAAGAAGACTAAAGTGATATGGGTAGTTTTTGTCAAAATGATTATGGTATCCAGGTCTTCAGAGTGGAGAGTTTCTTCCTCCAAAAATATAATACAATAATCGGCAGACAAACACACACATTGTATATCCCCAAGCTAAGCAAGATATGTTTATGTTATAGCTAATATACAACGGACCACTTTTATCCCACACACCCAGATCATAGTAAACAACAGAAAGTTCTTTTCCGAAATTTACCATACCAGGAATTGAACTCGGAGTCTCTACGTACCAACGAGCTCGGACGGCTAAGACTTTATCCGCTCAACCACAAAGGCTGTCGAGATATAATAATGAAGACGATCTAATAATAGATAGATAGATCACACTTTATTGTTCACCAAATATACAATTTCAAAAATACGCAATTACAATATTGTCATGGTAGAAACAACAGGCGGCCTTATCGCTTAATGCAATCTTTTCCAGGCAACCTAACTTAAGGAATAGTTTAACCTAATCTGGCGATGTAGGTGGTGCAGATTATTAGGTATATTATTACGAGTTGCAGGACTCGAATTAAAATGCCGTTAGAATTACTATAGAATTTATTAGAACCCTACAAACACGTATAACACAGGTACAAATATAACTGAACACCATCAGTCCAAACGTAATGCACGATGCAATAACACGCGCAAAGTTCGTCACCATATAGATTACCGAATGTACACACGTCTTGCCTCGCTTGTGGTTATCGCTTGACTGCCTTCCTCAATCAGGTCATTGCTTTATATGGCACAAATGCAAATATGTCTGCTCCCCAAGCGTCGACGCAATTTCCCAGAAATTGTAATCCGCACACCTGCCTAATTATACCCGCAAACGGCCATAAACGAGTACAATAGCCTGCTCTCCACAATAATCAATAAATAAGTAAACAAAAGAAGACAATGATAAAAGAACTACAATTAGTTCAAATGCCGACAAGTAATAAAGTGTATACAGGTATGCAGGTGTGAATTTCTCTTTTGTCGGCACTAGGTCGTAACAATACCACAATACCATAAATAAACATACTTAAACTACATATTTTATAAATCAAATAGATACAAATGTATAATAATGTTAATAATATAATAATGTTACTTCCGGCATAATAAATTAATCAAATTGGGGAATCTTCCAAAAATCAATCAATCTAGAGATCCGAACGTCGTCGTAAAGTGTGCTCTAAAATACTATGCACATTTTTAAAGTAAAAAATATGAGCTTGTCCCACTGATTAAGTCCTCAACTGAATAAAAACGTGAAATACGCCTTTTCAGTGAAAATTATGCGACGAGACACTGCAGTACAAGGGTACGGCTGTTTGTTGTTGCGAATTTCTATGTAAAAAAACTCTTTAATTTTCATAAAAGGTCTTTTCATCTAGATTCAAGGTTTCACTATAATTTTTCATATGTTTTTCTTATGAATGTTAAAGTAACGACTTGCTTAAGTGAAGCTGATGACATCCTTGAAGAAGGACTAGAAATGACAATGGGCTAATAAAATGTAGGTCTGAAATGCTCCTAAGGGCGGGCGTCTTCAAAACTTCCAAATTCACTATAATTTTCCATATGAATGTTAAAGTAACGACTTGCTTAAGTGAAGTTGATGACATCCTTGAAGAAGGACTAGAAATGAAAACGGGCTAATAAAATGTAGGTCTGAAATGCTCCTAAGGGCGTCTTCAAAGCTTCGAAGTTCACTATATTTTTTTATATGTTTTTCTTATGAATGTTAAAGTAATGACTTGCTTAACTGAAGGTTGATGACAATTGAAGAAGAACTAGAAATGATAATGGGCCAATAAAATATAGGTCTGAAATGCTCCTAAGGGCGTCTTCAAAGCTTCGAAGTTCACTCTACTTAAATCATACAAAGTCACTGTAAAAGAGGTACCAAAGAAGGATGAAGTGTGTGTAGGTATCACAAGTTTCAAAATAAATTAATATACAGAACATTAAAAAAAAATACACCCCAACCTCCCCTCACCTCGTGTCAAAATTACTAATGGCCGTGATTTTTGTGCTTTTGTTCCGGATTTTTAAACGCACAAACCTCATAAATTTGGGCCGTAGTCGTTACTCATAATTGCTGGGTAATGTGGGTCATTTTGGCCGCTTTGTGTTATTTGACAACATTGATATTCAAATTTTGCCTTTTTATTCTACACTGATACGCTTTTAAGGTGTCATGTAATCATTTACTTTATTTATAAGACTATACTAAACAATCATGATATAAATATATCGGGAACTAGGTTTTACCTGCGGCTTCTCTCGCGTTAATGTAGATTTTGGGATTTGGAAGTCCCACACACCCTCCTGCCAAACTCCTGAACAAACTTAGTAAGTAAAGTATTAATAGAACTTATAATATATATATGTATATATAGTATAAACTATATAGTATATATATATATATATAAATATATATATATATATATAAGTAATAAATATAGTCTCTATGGTTGAGTGGGCAAAGTCTTAGCCGGTGAACTCGCTGGAACCCAGAGGCTCCGGGTTCAATTCCTGGTATGGTAAATTTGGGAAACCAGTTTTCTCCGTTATTTACTATGGTCTGAGTGTCTGGGATCGGCCCCAGAGTAGTGCGTTGTATATTATTCATAACACAAGCGTAACTTGCTTAGCTTGGGGATATACAATGCGTTTGTCTGCCGACTATTATTATTGTTGTATGGCATCCCTTTATACTCAGCTTACAATATGTCACGATTGTATAAACAATGGTTTCTTAGAATCACACCTGGCCACTGCCTACCAAAGAGGATTACAATACACAATAGGCGGCTTGTCTGATTACAAATATTAAACACAAACAAAACAAAAGAAGTGCAAATGCGGGTAGGTAATAAAACTTGAGTTTTATGGCCGGCACGTGTACATTCACATTTGTCGGCGTGCTTTGTGGAATTTTGGCTAAGTTGTAACAATATGTTTAAATAAAAAATGCATTCATAAAATGTACCAAACCTAACCAAATCATAATTTGCAGTAAACCTGCGAAAAATTGAAATGTGTGCTGGGACACATAGTAGAAGTGAAACTTCAACGGACAAGTAGAAATACGAATCGCAACGAACAAGTGGAAAAACAAATGGCAACGGATAAGTGGAAAAACGAATGACAACGGACAAGTGACAAAACGAATCGCAACTAAATTTTAAGTTGAAGTTTTACGGTAGATTGTTAATGTACTTGTCCAATTTGAAAACCTGCCTCAAATGAAGTGAAGCATTTTTGAAAAACGTGTGAACGTAAACTTATGTAACATATATGTGATTTACGTCTGTGTTGTTAATATTAATGTGTCTACTGGAAACCATTCCACCTTTATCATAACGTAACGCACTGCAGCGCGATCGGCATCCTAATCTAAGATCGGTATTTTTTAACCGGCTTCACTTTGAGCCTCCGAGACTCCATTTTTTATTAATGGTCTGAGAACAAAATATTAAAAGGCGAGAGAAGGACGATCTGTAACGCCATCTAGTAATGTAAGATTTGAAAGCTTTACCATGTTACGAGTTTACCCATTGTCATTCCGAGTACTCATCTTCGTTTGAAACTCGTTTAATTTGTGCATATTAAAGTAAATTTTATTAACTGTTTAAACATGTAAACCTACTTTCTGATTGACCTACAAAATGATTGGGTCACACGCGACATGCAACCTTTCACAGAGTTGTCATCACACCTTTCATCAAAAATAATTTACGAGGTACAACTTAGTGTGTACAACAATAATTCGTACACACAATAGTACTAGCATAGATTATGTGAAAATTGTTACTAACACCTAATTAATTTTTTTTAAGTCTGGTTATAAATACAACAAAATTGTACTTACTAGCATGTAAAATAAATAAAAATGTATGTGTAGTACGTCTCCAAAGTAGCTCTTAAATGTCATCTGAATACACACTTTGTACACACAATTTGCAAATCCAGAGTGTAAAAGATTTGACTGTTACGAGCTACAGGAGTCGAATTAAAAATGCCGTTGGAACTACTGTAGAATTTATTAGAACTGTAAAAACACCTATAAAACAAATACAAATAAAACTGGATGCAACCAGTTCACACTGCACGATTCAATGCAATTGCAATCGAGAGTACTAAAACGTCTTACTCGTTTCGTAGTCGTCGCTTGACTGCCCACTTATATCAACTACACAATACAAAAAAAATTGGCCGCGCGCACTGAGTTTCCGAGAAATAGTAATTTGCACACCTGCGAACGGCTAACAAAGTCGAAAACAATAACAATAAGGATTAGTTCGACGCTAATGATGGTTATAAAACAAGTAGAAAAACAATAACATGTTTTTTTAATTACAAATTCAAAACACAAAAGAATTCCTAAATCCGGGAAGACAATAAAGTGCGCTTACGACAGACAGTTGTGCGCTTATCTTTGACGGTATTAAATAAGTCATGAATTAACTACTGTAGTGTAGATAACATAAAATATAAAAGTATAATATTGCAAAGCAAAAATTAATTACATCAGGCGTCATGGAGACTCGAATGTCGGATATCATATATGTAATATATTAAACTTCTAGAGTAGCTCTCAAGTATCATCTTAGTAAACACGACGAAGTATTCATTTGTGCAGATTGTAATAGATGATTAAAAATTAGTCATGGATTAAACAAATACTTAAAGAAAATTCACTCATTTTAACAAAAGATAGTGATAAAGGTTACTTATTTTAGTGCCAATATAACCAGGGAATATTTTACTTTAGTAATATTTTTTATATTTTATTATAGAGTGTCAAGAAAAATATCAGTATTTCGCAGTCTCTGCTAATAAAGTTATTCAGGAAATTAATGTTATAATTATATATTTATTTAACAATTTGTAGTATTATCGCAACAATATATTATTATTATTCCGAAAATGTATACTTTGCCGTGACTCACTCTAGGCTCAGGTGGAAGATCAACGTTGGTTCAACAGACAACAATAATAAATGTCTTTATAGTCTGTGATTGTTTTTCCTTTATTTATTTTTATTTTGTTACTTTAAACTAATGAGGTATAATGTATTACATACTAGTAGAGAAGGCGTTCGTAACAAGCTTATTTGTACACTTGTTATGGTCCATGGATCATAAGTCGCTTAATCTGCGCCTGCCTGTTGTCGATACTTTGTGTTTGAGTGAAAAGTAAGTAACTATTAAAACAATGCCCTCATATGTAATTAGGTACTGTTCAAACCACTCGAGCAACTTAAATAAAAGTCAAGGGATGACTCTTCACCGGTAAGATTGTTATATTCTCGATAAAAAATATTGTAATTAAATTTTATCCATTTTAACTCGTCTCAACGGATCATCGCTGCGGCCATGTTCAGGAGAATTTAAAGTATACTCTCTAAGCGATCTAGCGTTGCATATTTCAATAGTTTAGTTTGAAGGCTAGTGTTTTAGCTCTGCAGCAAATACATGAGTCAGTCCACGGCACGCTCGCCACGCGCAGGCCCCGCTTTCATCAATTTCAAACTTTTTTGTTTTGAATAGCTTCTCTAGTACTTAGTATAATTATAACTCAATGGCTTTTACCATCCACGTACCTTATTATTGAATATAACTTGTTACCACCAGTATGCCTCCAAAGGCCTACAATGGAGATAATGAAAACCACAGATGAATAATTTTAGTAGCCACGACTTTCGGCAATTATTTAACAAGGGTCATGGCAACGTGGACAGAGATTCCTTTGCATGTGACTAGTAGCAGGAATATAATTGTAATAAATATTTTAAAAGCCTTAGCATGAGCCTCTACCAAGATTTATTAAAACGACTCATCGACTCTTCATCTGATCAGAGGGCTGAGCCCTACCTCGGGCAACGGGTCAGTATGGCGATACAGCGAGAGAACGTAACCAGCCTTCTGGGCACCTTACACACAGAAGACGGTAACCTAGACTCAGTATTTAGGGACTATGAGTAGAATACGATATAACTAAGTTAAGTTTTATTTTATTTTATCTATGCACGAACGGAGAAAGAATACAATTTCCTGCGGCCGCGCGGCCTGTCGTAAGAGGCGACAAAACAACCCACAGCCATGTGGTGGGGTATTTGCCCGACTGGATGGTTACCAACCCTGGTCTAAAGTATGCCGCCATAACAGCCTTGAATTGTATTACGGCATTAGTGACCAGGTTCGAGTTTCCCTTAAGAGAGCAGCAGCGCATTTGTAGCACCTTTGGTGTTGCAAATTTCCATAGTCGATTTTAACCACTTTCCATCAAGTGGTCTGTCTGCCTGTCTACTGAACTCCTGCAATAAAAAATATATTGTATTAGTTTATAAAGTCATTGTAATAAAAGGTATATTTTCTTTTATAAAGTCTATCTTAAAAAAACTGGTTCCAAGTAAGGCCCCGGGGGGATTCGAACCCCCGATCTCCTGTTTACTAGACAGGCGCTTTAACCAACTAAGCCACGGCGCCGATGGCAGCTCATGCGAAATTTAATAAACATTAATAAAGTTATACTCATTATCAATATTGGATTATTATACACACTTTTATGGATTAGCGTTATCAAAACACTTATATTACTAGAGACGGGTTTTTCCATCACCAGATAAAAGTTATTTATAGAATAAAGTAAGAATTAAAAATGTCAGTTGCATAAATAAAACAGTTGAACCAAATTACACAAAAAAAGTTGTAAGATTTAATAAAACTACGTTTTAACGGTTTTAAGCGCGGTAATTTATTTGATTTTGTTATTCCGACGTTTTGGCCACTTTTCAGTGGCCGTGATCACAGAAGACAAAGATGGCAAGTGTCAACGAGTATTGTTTATAGTTTTATTTAGCCTACCGCCAACTTGTTCATTTTAATTATTTAGTTTTAATTTTGTTTATGGTTATTATTTACTCTATGGGAGCCTAATCTAATCTACCACCGCTTCGCAACATGTTATGGCTTGAAGAGAAAAAGCGGCGCAAGAAACTCTTCGGCAAACATGCTTAGCTCTAATAATTTTATATAATATTAAAATGGGTGGGAGGTAAAATAAAAGAAATTATCGATCAAGTTGGTTTGTGTTCCGGTGCACGCAGAAAGAGCTCACAGTGTCCTGAGGTCTGACAGTTGGTTGGAATAACAAAAATAAAATAAATTACCACGTTTAAAACCGTTAAAACGTAGTTTTATTATGTATACAAGTCACGAAAACTTAAGAAAATATTAAATTGTAAGATTGTTTTCAATTTCATATTTAAACGTATTTTAACAGTATTATAATTAAATCATAATTACAATCTACCACACATATCACGTAACTAACAACGAAGAGTCGAAACCAGCGACATCTAGCGAGCAAGAAACAACGAACTATCATACAATTATCCAAATTATATAATTATCAAATATCAGTATCATTATTTACGTCATTAAGGATAAGGCACTTTAATTATGAATTTTCTTTTTTTTTTTTAATCATTTCTATCTGTGTCTGTTATCTTTATCACCTCACATATATAATATGTATATAAGCGTGTTGATGTGAGTGTTTGGTTGCACGTGCGCGTGCATGTGTATGTATGTTTGTGTGTGTATATGTGTGTGTGTGTGTGTGTGTCTGTTTGTGTGTGTGCGCGCGTGAAAAGCGCGTGGATGCGCGTGAGTTTTCGTATATGTCCCGTATTTTATATATATAATATATATATCTAATATATAAAATTCTCCTGTCATGGTGTTTGTTACCAAACTCCTCCGAAACGGCTGAACCGATTTCTATGAAATTTTGTGTGCATATCGGGTAGGTCTGAGAATCGGACAACATCTATTTTTCATACCCCTAAATGATAAGGGTGACCCTAAATATATTTCTTTTTTTTTACAAAATTTCTTATTTATATTTTATTATGATTTAGCATTGAAAAATACACACAACCCTAAATTTTCATCCTTCTACCATCAACCCCTATTTTTTAATAGCGATATAAGTACTTTAATAATTTTCTACTCTGTTCAAGTTGATTCGAGTTTAGATTAACATTTGGTTTCGGTAGATGACGCTGTAATCGGGTTCTAGATTTTTATTTTTTTAAAGGCAGCACAAAGTCTGCCGGGTACAGCTAGTATATATATATATATATATTTTTTTTTTTTTTAAAGTATTGTATACTACCATCTTTTAGTTCGTGGATAATGTAGTTGGATAAGCATTGATTTTATACTATATACTTTTTTTTTTAAATGTAACTTTAGTGTATATCTGTTTATTATCCTAAATAAATAAAATAAAAAAAAATTATAAACGAGTAGTATTATTTTCTTAAGAGCGCGGCATTTATTTGATGTAAACGAGGAAGTTCGTTATGTTATCTTTTCACTCAAAAACTACTGAACGGATTTTGATAAAACCTTAGACTTTACACATCAGAATAACACAGACTAGTATAATTTATATAGATTTTGGTAAACTGTCTAATTTTTTTTAAAATTGCTTTATTGGTTCGCGTTTGACTATGATCTCGCCTGATACTTACTAGGCGAAGATATGGTCCAAGATTCAGCACGTACACATTCACACGGGACTTGAGGACACCCAGGGGTCCAATGCTGTTATTAAAATACTTTGGCGTTGCGTAGATGTCAAAAATACGATTACATTGCAATAATTTAAAAAATTCGTATTCTACTAAATCCACAATATCTTCGCGATGGAATGATAGTAGACAAAAATTTATATTACCATTAGCAGAAATAACGTTAGCCGAAATGAAAATTGAAAAGTTACCAAAAATTTTAAACATTTATTTCGCAAGTTTTCTCTTACAATTATTTATAAAGATATAGTGGCGTTTCGTTTCAACTGCGATCGAGGTAACAACCTAGTGTATTTTTGGAACGAGTATCTTAACTCTTATCAACGGACATTGCGCGATTTATGTCATTACGATTTTCTGCTTTATGGATTTATTAGAGTTTATTCCGCGGCTGTTAATGCCTACAGGTTAGATTGTGTTAAATTTTTATGTCAGTACTATTTATTCCCTGAAAATTCAATTCATTTTATATCGCAAACTATCCATCTCCCGGGATGAATAGTATCTATGTTCATTTTTGATATTAAAATCATATATGTACAAAATTACACCAAAACCGATCCAGTAAGCCAGTAGTTTTTCCGTGAAAGCTTAACAGACAGACAAATCGAGTTACTACCACATTTTTTTATAGATGATGAATTATTATATCTTCCAAACTTGAAAAATGATTGGTCTCCCATATAAACTTTCCTCCCCTATTTCAACCCGTACTAATTTTATTTATCTATCTCCTGTGCCATCTATAAGCCAAAAATACACAAAAAGCCAAAAATACGCAAAAATGGCAAAAATGCCTAAAGTTTCAAAAATGACCAAAATGCCAGAAATGCTAGAAATTCCAAAAGTGGCAAATATGCTAAAATGACCATAATGCTAAAAATGACCAAAAATGACAAAAATGGCAAAAGTGCCAAAGTACCCAAAATTTAAAAAATGGACAAATAGCGTAAATGACCAATATCACCAAATTAACCAAAATGGCAAATCACAAAAAACCTATCCTACTTTCTGGGAAAACCTTTACATAAATCTATCCATCATCCGGGATAAAAAGTATCCCTTGTCCACCCTCGATATTAAAATTACATACATACAAAATTTTATCTAAATCGGTCCGTAGTTTTTTTCTTAAAAGCATAACAAACAAAGAGACAAATATATTTTAACCCGAAAATTATCATATTTTTTGGGATAAAACATATCCTATGTACATCCTCGGCATCGAAAAAATATATATAAGTATATTCAGTTTCAGCCAAATCGGCCCAGTAGTTTTTCCATGAAAACGGAACAGACAGACAGACAGAGTTACTTTCGCATTTATAATATTAATAGTAATAATAGGGATAGGGATGTAATTTTTGCATTCGGGTTTGTTTGTAAGATATGTGGAATACGTGTGTGTATTTTCTAATAAACTTTATGATAATTCCAACGGCATTCTAAATTTAAATCTCACAAATACGTAACATTAAAATAAAGAGTATCCAGTTTTCAGAGTCGGCTTAAAAACCATTGATTCCCAAATCTCGATACCCAATTATGTTCAGGAAGAAGCCGACAGATGTCCTTACGAATGGAATAATTTAATTCCGCTTTCTTTGCCTTTCCCTTGACTTTTACTCTCGAAATCTTATTGTAACGCAACCGAATGAAGTTTTGTTAAGCTGAAATTTCATTACTGCCTTCTTTCGCTGACGAAGCCTTATTGAGAGCTCCATTAAGACAATGAACTCTTGAAATGTAAATGACATTGAAATTATGTATATATTTTTGCTTCAGTTTAAGGCGTAGAATATATATATATATAACAAATGAAATTCGTCCAACAAACGTAATCGATATGCGGACACATTTTACAATCAGTTCTAATATTACATAGTAGCATCTGACAGCGAAACTTCGTTCGCATTTTCATCATGACGACGTATTTGTTAATGAACTGCTACTTCGACAAAACCAAAAAAACACGATCACAGCGCTATCTGTTTTGAACAGAATAGAATAGAATACTGTGTACATAAAGGTGCTATAAATATAATGAAGGAACAACAGTTGGCCCGATGAGAGCGTACAATAACATTCGTTACATAATTACAATTAACAATTACGTCATAAATTAATTAATCACTATACTTTGCATTAATATAATTACAGCATAATATTTTTAATTTTTTTTTTTGAGAGTTTTTTACCGTAGCTTATGGACATTCGTAAAAATAAAGGTGCTACCAATATACTGCTGCTCTCTTAAGGGAGGGAGACTGGAACCTGGCCACTAATGCCCGAACTCAACACAAAGTTGTTATGGCGGCATATTTTAGGTCAGGGGTGGGATGGTAGTCATCCAGACGGGCATTTGCCCGTTGTAACTCTACCACTTGGCTGCGGGTTTTTTTTTGTCGCCTCTTATGACAGGCTTCCCGGCCACAGGAAATTATTTTGTTTCTCCGTGCCTGCACGGATAAAATGTTAATAATACAGAACTTTATAATGTGTAACATAATTTACATTATATCATGTACACAGTATTTAAAGTCTATATTACCAAGCCGCGCACAGTGACCGCGGGTGTCTTCCGGGACACGCGATTGTAGCCGAAAGTATGCTGCGACGCGCGATCAGCTCCCTTTTCCTGTCGTCATATTCAATCGGATCCTTTCGGGTGTTGTCGCGTATAGTCCTTTAAATTAGAACCCGTCAGAGGTTTAGAATCTCCTGAGGCCGGCACCGATAAAGTGGGGGCGGTTCGTTGCTACCTACTGCGATGGGTCGCGCGGAAATGCGGTACTCTGACCTTTAGGATGACGCAGATACTTACGGGGCATGGGTACTTCGATAAGTATCTACATTAGATTGTGGGGTGTCTACCTTTTGCGAGGCAGTAATGTCCTACAAGGAAGCCGCTGAGAGAGTAAGGGAGAGAGCTGCACACGCGCTCCTCGGACGCCGTCGTCAGATCGGCCTCCGGAGACAAAGGTATACGCTAATTCTCCTCCCATGATTCCATCGCAGGGGTCCGTGCATCGTGGGGATGCGACGGATCCAACCTCTGTTGGTGAAGTGAGTCACTCTGCATCCCGGGGAGACCTAAGCTTGTTGCACGGTTGAATAATGGATGTAGCTTCGCTCGTCATCTCATGTTCTTCCACACAAGCGCCGGATATGGGACGCAGGTTTAGGTTTAGCGGAGTAGTTGGTTCCGCCCAGAGTCTTCGCGCATGCTTCACGACGCTTATTGCCGCGGTCCGATCTCACCCTCACAGCCGAGAGGGCCTCTACATAGTACGAAATGTATTCCCCCTGTGCATCAAAAAAACACACGGTAGGAATGAAACTATTTAATTAGACGCAGAAACGGATACGTTCGCAAGCGACGGTATGGAGGCGATCGTATGCGTCGACATCCTGCGGATGCTATCGGCTGTCGCCGCATCCGTTCATATCCTTTCCGATCCGATTCTATGCGAGCCGTTTGGTGGAAATCATCCCTAAGTGTTGACCCGTATATAACCTAGCTCTGTGTCGAGTTTCATTTCAATCCGTAGAACAGTTTTCACGTGATGCTCTAACAGACTGACAGACAAAAATTCTAAAAATTGTATTTTTGGAATCTGCTGGTCCGAATTAGACCCATGACTTTTATTTCTTTTTTAAACTCAACACTCTCAAGAGATTTATTACAATTTTTATAGATACGTGTGTTTATAAATAAGTACTTTTCATTCATCGTTCTTTACTTCTTCTTCACTCTAGCGAATTGTATTCGAATAAATGATTCGATACAAGTTTGTTACATGATTATTTATTTTAATTTTAATTTAGAAGTAACGTATTTATTGTTGGTTTTATTCAAATATATTTATTTATTTTTACTAATTAAATATAATATATAAGTAGAATTACTTTTATAAATTATTATTATTATTAGTTATTTAATTAACAAATTTGGGTCGTTTTGGTTTTACGCTTAAAGGAAGGTTTGCTATAATAATGTATATAATAATGTATAACGAATGTAATTACGTCGCTATTTCTTCGAATAAAGTTTTTCTTTCTTTCTTTCTTCCTTAATATAGCCCTTAATTTATTCGATAAAATTTCTCAGGTTTTACATTGGAACAATTTCCACTTTCACCACCTTAATTGGTCAACAACGGAATGCGGACTACATTTCGAGGAAAAAGATATAATATTTTCTTGAACCCGCCGAAAATGATCGAAAGAGGTGTGCAATATTTTTCAGATGAGTTACGTCGTGAATGTACCCATTCTGGTGGCAATACAATGTACTTTCGGACCCTTTTCCAAGCCGATAGCTTTTTAAGCGGGATATTGTACGGACAGACGCCTCTTTACGCAACAAATATATGTATATAAAATGATTATTTCTTGCACATACTACGCAACGGTTCTCTAGAACGTTTATTTCGCATACAACCATCTTCAGAAAGTAATCATGATAATCCAAATAAATTGTATATTTGAAAGTTACATAGGCAGTAGGTATACCGGATGTCCCAAATCTATACCACATGGAGGAGAAGTACATTAAATATAGGCTGTTTTTTGGAACTTTTGAAAGAAAGTAAAACACAATTTAAAGATTTTTTTAAAGTTGCTTTCCTCATAATGTAATCGCATTGAAAAAATCTTTGAATGAATGCAGTTTTGCTTAATTTTAAAAATAAAAAAAATATTTTCATTGGCCAAAATATCGTATCTTAAATGTTTTTAGTACTTCTCCTCCATATGACATAGCTTTGGGACACCCGGTATAATAGTATTGTTACGTGCGAGCGGGGGGTATGTACTTAGGTTTGGAAGTAAACACCAGTTTTTTCAACTATATTCTTTTATTGACTGACTTACACAGCCGTACGTGAATCTTCTCTGCAGGGTTGCCCATACATGCACAACTAACGACGCTCTGCCCGACGATGAGATGCCTCACTCGCAATACCGTCGTCGATATTGCGTAGACAATCTCCTGCTACTGCAGTGCTCACAGTGCTCACCTCCGAATTTTCGGCGCGTAGCTCGCTTCTGGATCTCCTCTTAAACTACGTTAAACACCTCCTTCACTGAACTGCCCACTAAACTATCCACTAAACTTCCCACTAAATTTCTCACTAAACTCGTCACTATCTTCTACTTAACTCTTTTCCCAACTCTCTCGTATCGCACTTGTAGCTTTGCTGTCTTCAATCGAACTACCCCGTAGGTGCGTCTTACACTGCTTGTATACCCGGAAGAATCTTCTAGAACCCATAATTTCGATCTTCTTTTCGTTATTCTTTTATTTACTGTTTATCCCTTTGTAAACATCTATCTATCTCTGTCTTTTCCTTTCTGAACCTTCTATTCTAGAATTTCGATCTTAATTTCGTTATTCTTTTATTTATTGTTTATCCCTTTGTAAACATCTATCTATCTCTGTCTTTTCCTTTTTCAACCTTCTATTCTAGAATTTCGATCTTCATTTCGTCATTCTTTTGTTCATCATCTATCCCTTTCTATAAATGTATCTGTCCTTGTCTTTTTCTTCCAGAATCTTCTACATTTTTCTGAAACTTCTTAAACCAACTAGATCGTTCCACCACCACTCGCCATACTATGTTACTCTTTTATAATGAATACTAATATCGTAAAGGTTAATATGGAAATGAATATTGAATTTAATCAATTTGGTTGAACGGCCCATAACTCAAGGAGTCGCTGGTATTCAATGGCGTTGAATGATTGAAGTTTATATTTATATGGATAACTTTGGTTTTGTCATCTAAATTGAAAGAGAAAATGTACAGTCTAATATCAACCAGGCTATTTTCTGAATGTCACGAATCTAGAACCGCTACAATTACTAACGGTCTTCATATTGAATTAGAGTAAGTTTGTAGGTTTCTTTAAGGTTCTTAAAGAAGCCTACAAACTCACTCTAACTCAATACGATTGAGACCGTAAATGTAACGCAAGCTACAAGCGTGAAAAATGTAATTTTGTTATCGAGAAAAATATAATGAAGTGCGAGTCACGTCTGTATGTTTTTGGAATTATGAACAGTATTGTAAGTAGTGGCTAATTAAAAAGCTTTAATAAAATGAAAATATAAATGCTTACTTAATATATTTGAATGGCCTGAATATTAGAATGAAAATGAATATACATACTCTATATGGACACAATAAACAAATACATAAAGGTACCACAAAAGGCCATATTCAATTAGATTTATCCATACTGCAATTTTCACTATTATCATCACCTACAATAATTGCAAATTCATTTTCTAATTTAATTTAACAGTTCTATTTCCAACGCAGCCTCTTTTAGTGACGTGTCAAAATTATACATCCGTTAACTTTTATTGTTTGCTGCACATCACTATTGACCATTAAGAACAACAAATTGTTCCTTCAAACGTAGTTATTATATTGTTTTAAGCATTTATTTTACTTTTGACGTTTGCACGTATTTATATGTATTGTGTATACTTATCATTTATAATTCTTTATAAACTGCACCACCGTCAGTATTAAAAACCATTAATCCCTGCCAAGGGTTGCCTGGAAGAGATCGCATTTTAGCGATAAGGCCGCCCGTTGTACTCTTGATTTTTCTATTTCTGTTATATCTATCTATGTCTTGGTGTACAATAAAGTGTTGTCTATCTATCTATGACATAATTTTGGTACTTTATTAATGTGGGTGACGTAATTGTGATGTGCTGTGAGTCATGTAACGCACAGGCTACTAATCCCTCGACACTATACGCAAATAAATCGAAAGTAATCGATTTGAAAATAAAAAAATGCTTTACTTTATTACGTTTCTTTTGTTTTATTACAAAAATGGCTTTAATATATGTAAAATATGTCCATTGAAATGTGGGTATATTTATTACACGATATAATATTTTTAGCATAAATATATAGGTAAGTTAAATTGATTAAAACTTATTTTTAAATGAAAGCGACTTTTATGACAGATCGAGTCGGTAACGCATTAGGACATTGTACTAATTGATCTATCATCGAGCTGTCAAAAGTAAAATAAGAATAGAATAGAATAGAAAACACTTTATTGTTCACCACATACACATAAAATAAGCAATTTACAGAAGTCACATTAAACAGTAAAAGTAGGAGCAATGGGCGGCCTTATCGCTTTAGAGCGATCTCTTCCAGACAACCCGAGCTATGGATTTTATGAACGGGAGATTCACAAGTGAATGACGGTGGTGTGAAAATTAAATACATATATAATATATAGATAGGATATATAAATATCACATCATACCTATATATATAGCAACAGCAATAGCTATATTTTATTTATTTACTTTATTAATATATATATATATATATATATATATATATATATATATATATATATTAATAAAGTAAATAAATAAAATAAATGCTTGGAAAGGGTGTAATTTATACTAAATTTAATGAGCCGGCGATCATAACCTGGCCATAGGAATAATATACTTAATTACATTACCTGTCAATTTTCCCAAAGAAAACCTGAAATATCTAAATTTGTATACGATTCGCAATTTGGGTAATGTTTAGCTTGCAAATAACAATATACTGCTCCTCTTGTAACAATTTACAAGGCGAAATTTCCTCCAAATTTCCGTGACGCGTATGTAAATTCCCAATTTTCACTTCAAAGAACTTGGAATCGTCTGTTTCTAACAACATTTAATTAGGAATGTAAGTTAAGGGGCCTGATTCGGAATTCTTATCGTAACTAATATTAAATGCGAATGTGTGTTTGTTCGTTTCTTACTCTTTGATGCCTTAACCAGACAACAGTCTCAATCGTCTCAATCGTAGGTTTGTCGAGGGCTAAGACGACGAGATTAGAAATTACGAGAGGTTTTCGTTGTTATCAGATATATTTCCAAGTGTAACGTCATTTGTGGCACATACAACATAGGGTACTGTTACAACTTAAGTTCCGACAAAAACAAAATCCACCTGCATATCTATAAAAACATATTTTAGTACCTGTCGGCATTTGAACTAATTGTAATTCTTTTATGATTTTCTTCTTTTGTTTACTTATTTATTGGTTATTGCGAAGAACAGTTTCTAAATCCGCACACCTGGCTAGTTATAGCCAGGTGTGCGGATTACGATATCTAGGAAATTAAGTTGACGATACGGGCGGGCACACTTGTATTTGTGAAGTATAAAACGATGGCAGGATGGAGAGAGGAGGCAGTCGAGAGAGAACCACGAGCGAAGCAAGACGTGTGTACTACAATCGGGAATCTAATAAATGAAGGACTTTGCGCGTTTTATTGAATTAGGACCAATTGGACTTGGACTTGTTGTGTTCGGTTATATTTGTACCTGTGTTATATGTGTTTGTATAGTTCTAATAAACTCTATAGTAATTCTAACGGCATTCTTATTCGAGTCTCGCGACTCGTAACAGTACGTTCCAGAAGGGACTCACAACAACCACGTTCACGACCGCGATTTTTCCCGTTCCACTTGCTTGCGGACGTTACGTTTATAAAATATAGAAACGATTAAAAAGAAAATTGCAATATTGACAACGACAGACACTGAGATTAACAATAGTTTTAATTATCAGAAAAAAGAGTATATAATCACTAGGCTTATCATAAATATTAAAACCATTAAAAAGGTTTTACATCTCTCAACAATATTTTTAGACACGATTGAAAATCAAACAACTTAATCTTAAGTAATTTTAAACTTTATTCTCAAGCAGTTAAACATAATTTTTAATGGAATAGTCTGTTCAGTGACTTGGTTTGAAAAGGTAACATGTGCTTTCGGAACGTTGAATGAATCCATTTGAAAACTGGCGAACTTTTTAATACTGCGACTGTAGGAAAATCTCTGCTCCATCTGGTCAAATCGTTGTTGACTGTGGTCAAATGTTTATAATGTTAAAAATAACGCCGATAATAATTAGCTACATTAGTGTACATATACGCGTATACGCACTTTATTAGTCAATATTTAACATCATTAAGAAATAACAAAACACATCACAAATAACGCATTAAACCCTGACTTATATGTGCGTAACCCAGTCACTAACAATATCCTAGATATAGTAGAAACATTAGAAATACTAATAGAATTAAGATAATTTGCTGTAATCATATGTGTTAATGAACGATAGGCTTTTTATTTATTTCACTAATTACAAATGACATAAACATCAAAAATAACATTTTTGGTATCAAATATTATAAAAAATACCTCTTTGTCCTTATATAACAAAATGACTACCACATCATACTAATGGGTAGCCATCATGTGACATGACACCGCATTAGAAGGGTTAAACATTATTACACGTCTCCCATATTACACTTCATTCGTTCTAAGGGCTGCACATTTTTCAAAATGGTCGCCATGATAATAAATTTACGCTCATCAATTTTATGATAATATAGACATTTTAAGGTTCAGTAGATATTTTGCCAAGAGAGGAATATTTATAATATTGCCTTGTCTGTTTGTCTGTTCATATGTCACATTTACTATGATGCCAACTGACACTGTGATGATAGATTATTGTCTATGCCAAATGAGTTGCGAATGCACGTTACTATGCTGGGCATAGGAATTCGCATTAAGTCGCGTATACAAGGCGAGCTGGTATATTAGTATACTAGGTAGGGTACCTAATTTTTTTGACTAATACGCCCGACACGACCTGAAATTTTAGAATTTCTCGGTCGTCTAAGGCGTGAGCTCAATTAAGCCATCATACATCGGAGTTGCTGCCTGCATTATGTATAGTATGTTTAAAGTAAGTTCTGAAACAACTTTCATCTCATTTAATAACAAAACGCAAAAGAGCCTTAACCTTTTGAATTTAGAACAACGAAAACCATTCCTTCTGTTGTACACACGAGTTATGTCCGATGAAGAGATATTCAACTCGATTATTTCAATTATTCAAACTCGATGACTTGATTGTTTGATTGTTGTGTGATTGAGTTTCATATCAACTGACGCGTTAATGAATCAAAGCGACTTACAACTAAAAGTCACGAACAATCTCGTCCGCGTGGTCAGCTATAGAGTTAAATAATGGCCGATTCCTGTATCTTAATATTCAATTGCCTTACCAATAGTTAAAATTTAACAAAAACTTCAGACAAGTAATTTCATAGAGCAATATATCTCTTGTCGCCCTTTGGCCGGTTGGCTAATAACTTTACATATAGCCGTGATGTCTCTCTGTCAGACAAATTAGTAAAAATATCACATATATATTTTTAATCTGCAATAATCTAATTGAACATAAATTGTTAATACTTTTAACTGTGTACATATGGAAGAGAAAGTTATACTTACATTATAGAAATGATCAGGTCGTTTCATACCTTTAAGGACCCGTCATTAATTTTCATTGAATGTCAAGCTATGAGAATAGATAGTACAATAGAAACTAAGCATAAGTTGAATCAAAACAATAAGGATAACATCTCGATTGTTCAGTTGAAAAGCTAGTCGATTATTGTCTCGATTCTAAAATTAGAATCCAGACAATAATCGAGTGGGTTTCGTATATTATGATTTTAACAACTCAGCTTGGCCTATCACTAACTAGTGTGGAGACTACGTATATGTGTATACTAGAATTTACCCCGCGGCTGGGCTGCGAGTCAACCGCTAGTGCGTGCTTCTTGTTTAAATACAGGTTATATTGTACTAAATTGTTGTGTTAATGCTATATGCACCCCGAATATTAATTTTATTTTATATCGCAAACTATCCCCTCTCCCGACATGAAAAGTATTTATGTCCATTTGGTCTCATTCAAACTTTCATCTCCTATTTCAAACCGTCCTAGTTTTATTTATCTATCACCCGTCTATGAAAACTACATAAATAACAAAAATTACAATAATGACAAAAAAAGAAAAAAGGACAAAAAGGACAATATGAACAAAAAGGATAAAAGGACAAAGATGACCAAAATGACAAAAAGGACAAAGATGGCAATTCACAAAAAAATCTATCCTACTTTTTGCGATAACCTTTATATAAATCTACCCCATTATCCGGGATAAAAGTATCCCTTCTACACCTTCAATATTAAAATTACATATATACTGAATTTCGGTCAAATCGGTTTAGCAATTTTTCCGTAGAAGCATAACAAACATATAGACAAATATATTTTTAGGATAGGATAAAAAGTATCCTATGTTCATCCTCGGCATCGAATATATATATATATATATATATATATATATATATATATATATATATATATATATTCTCGATGCCGGGTCAATCTAATGCGTGCTTCTTTAAAGAGAAGGCGTTAATACAGATTACCTTGTATTATATTTTTATGTTGGTGCTATTTGCACTCGGAAGATTTACTTCATTTTATATCGCAAACTATCTCACCGATATGAAAAGTATCTATGTACATTTTCGGTATTTAGACAGATCGAGTTACTATCGCATTGAATTTTTATATCCATAAATTTGAGAAATGATTGGTCTCCCATACTAACCCGTTCTAGTTTTATTTGTATACCTCTCGTCTATTTATCTGTAAACTACATAAAACCAAAAACTACTAAACTACCACAACTACCAAATAACCACAACCACCAAGACTACCAAATTACCACAACCACCAAAACTTCCAACCAAAACTACCAAAACTACCACAACCACCTAAACTACCAAAACTAGCAACCAAAACTACCAACCAAAACTACCAACTAAAATTAGCAACCAAAACTAGCAACCAAAACTACCAACTTAAACTACCAACCAAAACTACCAACTAAAACTACTACAACTGCCACTACTACCAAAACTACCACATGTACTAAAGCTGCCATAGCTATCAAAACTATCAACCAAACTTACCAAATCTATCAAAACTACCACAACAACCAAAACTACCACAACCACCTAACTACCAAAACTAAGAACCAAAACTACCAAAACAACCAAAACTACCACAACCATCTAACTACCAAAACTATCAAAACAAACAAAACTACCGACCAAAACTACTAAACTACCAAATAATCACAACTACCAAAACTACCAAATTACCACAACTACCAAAACTACCAACCAAAACTATCAAAACTACCAAAACAAACAAAACTACCGACCAAAACTACCAACTAAAACTACCTACCAAAACTACCACAACCACCAAAACTACCAAAACTACTAAAACTACCAAAACTACCTAAACGACCAAAAGAAATAAAATGACGAAAATAGCCAATAAAAAACCTATCCTACTTTCTAGGATAACCTTTACATAAATCTATCCCATTATCCGGGATAAAAAGTATCTCTTGTCCACCCTCGAAATTAAAATTACACATAATAGGTTGGGGAAAAAGTCTTTTCGCATATAGTATGTATGAACTTGTAATAAGATCTCTTTGGCTATACTATTTGTACCTGGCTGGTTTTGGTATCATTAAAAAGTTTCAATTTTAAAGAAGACAATTCCAAATTCAAAATAGGAATTGTGTGATTTTCATTTGTTTTTCTTATTGTTAAAATGAGTCAATCTAATGAAGAAATTCGATACATTTTAAAATTTTACTACAAAAAAGGTAAAAATGCAACACAAGCCGCGAAAATAAATTGTGATGTTTATGGACGTAATGCGTATCTGTGAGAGTAGCGCAAATTTGGTTTAAGCGTTTTCAATCCGGAAATTTTGATATCAAAGATGCACGTCGCTCTGGTCGCCCTGTTACGGAAAAAAATCATGCCATTTTTGAAAAAGTGGAGCAAGATCGGCTTATTAGTAGTTACGATGTAGCTGGAGAACTGGGAATTGACCACAAAATGGTTTTGGCGCATTTGAAAAAAGCTGGGTACACAAAAAAGTTTGATATTTGGGTGCCTCATGAGCTCACTGAAAGAAACCTAATGAACCGTGTACTCATTTGTGATTCTTTATTACGACGTAATGAAACCGAACCATTTTTGAAGAAGCTTGAATTTCAGCCAAAACGGTCCGTTACTTTTGCGTGAAAACGGAACAGACAGACAGAGTTACTTTCGCATTTATAATATTAATAGGGATAGGGATATACGTATACACGCTGTGTATAAACCCTTCTTCGTTCTTCCACATGAAAAATCACCGAACAACCCGAGTATTTTTCACCTTTCATACTACAGTGAAAGTTCGCGAGGTTAAGTGGATATAAAGCTCACTGGAAGGTATTTTTAATATAAATATTTTTAATATGAATAGACGTTTGTTAGGATAAACAATAAGTTTAATATTCATATCTTTGTGTTCCGTAATCACGGCTACTGAAAAGTGGTCGAAACGTCGGAATAAACAAATAAAGTACTGCGCTTAAAACCGTTAACCGCTAAGAAAATACTATGGACGTTTGTTACTCAATCACGCCAGAACGGCTGAACGGACCTGGGTGAAACTTGGCACAGAGATAAATTATAGTCTGGAATAGCACATAGGCTACTTTTTATTCCGGAAAAATTATACGGTCCCCGTGTAACGGGAAGCAAAGCAGCGTGCAAAAGCTAGTCGGTTAATAACATATTACACGCTCTACGCGTAGTGATAATCATGTGAACCTTAAACGTCCGATTAGCATTACCTAAGAAAAAATGTCCCTATACCCTTTCCAAGTATTTATTTTACTTTTGACAACTCGATGACGGATCAATTAGTCATGTCCTAATGCGTTACCGACTCGATTTATTATAAAAATCGATTTCATTTATTTATTTTTTTGCACGAGTTCAGCAGACCTATGGATATTTGCAACAACAAAGGTGCTACAAATGCGCTGCTGCTCTCTTAAGAGAGACTGGAACCTGGCCACTAATAACGGAACACAACTCAAGGTTGTTATGGCGGTATACTCTAGACCAGGGGTGGTAGCCATCCAGTCGGGCAAATGCCCTACCACCTGGCTGTGGGTTGTTTTGTCGCCTCTTACGACATGCCGCCCGGCCGCAAGAAATTGTATTCTTTCTCCGTTCCTACACGGATACAATTTAATTCCGGGTGCATTTTAATAAACGCTTCGGAATCCAAAATCAGTACTTCATATATCAATATGTCCTTGTTGCTTCGTGAACCACACTTTAAAAGTGTTTGAACTGCGCTCAGCATTTCATTTACACTACACTCTCTATATACATCCTTGTAACTTTACAATGATTTATGGAGCCGCACCAAGAACATTTCAATTAGAAGTTTGACGAGTCACTCCACACCAGTTCTATGCTGTACTTATTGATTTATTTCAGACTAAAGCATTCAAAAAAACGTTTTTATATACTTTTAGAAATCAGGTTTTGTATGTATGTGTGTATCTAGCAAAATTCGAAAATTGCTTGATAGTTTAACCGTTTGATTTAAAATGTTTACACAATATTACGTTTTAATAGAAGTCATAGAAGACAGAAGTGTTTTGTTTTCTTGTCTGTAATCAATTATCAATCTCATCCGGCATTGCCTGAAGTGCCTGAAACAGCAAATCATCAAAATAATAATCTCTTTTTCGTTTTTGTTTCACCATCTCCCAATTAATTGGGGACGGCACAATATGTCTCTTTCTTCCATACTCCTCTATTCTGACATACGTCCTCTGTCACACCACTGATCATCATATCATCCTTCACACAAACCATCCATCTTTTTTTGGTCTACTCCTCTCCTCCTTATATGCTCATACCACCTCAGACTTCTTTCTCTCAATTTTTCAGTCACGGGTGCAACTTTTGAAGATCCCTTATCATTTCTAACCTTATCCATTCGTGTAACACCACAAATCCATCGCAATTCGCAACATTCTCATATCAAACAGTTAATATAATAATATTAATACAACCAACTGCCACGGATAAAGAGTTCACCAAAAATTTTGAAAACTCGAGTTTTCAATTTATATACTTTACTTGGTATACCAAGAGTACTGAATATGTACAATAAACAAGACCGGACTGCGATGTAGGACGACTGTGTCTCCATCTAGTTAAAATTAATGTAAAGTGGTGACATTGTTGACTGATTCAGAGCTGCCTGTAGGAATATTCAACAAAAAGTTTTTAATATATTTGAGAACGCTTGGTTCTAGCCACTGTTTACTCCATTTATATTAACTTTGTTATGTTCCTATATTATTAATACCCTCTATCATTATATAACAATATAATGGTTACCTACGTAAATTGCTTAGTTGTGTTTCATTTAATTTTTCAACAAGTTTCTTGTGTTTTTGGACTATTTTGTTTTTTTTTATGTACACAATTGGATTTTGAATGGATTTTTCAACTTTGGATCTATGATATAAGTGCAATATTAGTGAAAAACATAAGTGAGGTTACATTTACAAAAACATTAATATCTTAAGAACTATATATACATTTTCTTGACATAGGAGTTGCAGGAGGGGTAAGTATGCCTCCCTGCCCTCCCCTCCACACGTCCCATTATTTAAAATAAAGGTGCCCTATATCTATAGGTATACTGCACACTCGAACTCTGTGTGCAAGTTCATTACAAGTGAAATGAATATTAAAATATTTAAACTAAATTATGTGGTGATGCAAATAATATCATAATAAATTATCAGGCTACAATAGTAGCCATAATACATATAATATACGACAATATAGAACTGTGTAGTCGTGTTGTATAATGTATGTACAATAGTCAGCATTTTACAAATAAGCAACAGCGGCCTAATGCTTAACAACACATTTATATTCGTATATTTTCGGTAAAAAAATCACTATCATTACAGCGCTCGTTGGCTTTGGAATTCTTATATTTTACCTTTCCCTCCTAAACTAAAACTGTTTACACACTACAGTTTTTTGATCCTTCGAGCCGGATATGTGAGATGTTTTAAGTGCATTCATTGTACGGGCATAATTACAGCTATAAGAAGGTGAAGTGCCATTGTTATGTAAAGAGAAGCCCCCTTCCTAGTTGAACATCTAGGTCGAGTCAAGTGCTAAATATTTGAAGGAGATTCGTTGAGTCCCTTTTTGTCCTTCCTACATTCCGTACATTAATTCTAATCAATATTTTTTATGTTTTCAATTAGTTTGCCCTTCGGCTAAGCCGCGTGTCAAACCCTAGGAAGTACCTTTATTTTAATTACATAAAAACTTAATTCAGTTTTTTACATATACTTATAATAATAAGAAGAAACTAAGTCCATATATTATAGTCTACATAACTGCCCAGCAAAACGTAGAGGTGAGTCGAAGTCAACCTGATTTGAAGTAATACAATGAGTTACATGTTATAATGACAACGTAGGTATTTGTTCGTAAATAAATTATAATAAATAAATTTTATTGAACTGAAAAATGTTACAAATTTTACTTGTAGTTACTTTTCTATTTAAACTTTATAAACATAAATAACTACATTATAATGACTATATCGTAATTATAAATACCTAATTAAATCGACATTATCAATTTTTGAATCTGTTCTTTGTATTGCCCGAGTTGTTGAAAGGGGCGCTGTCTTCCTAGCTAGGTTATAAAATAACCTGTGTAAGGAGAAACAGCATACTAGACTCCGAAAGGATGATACTATATGGAGGGACGGCTAGTCAAAATGTTAAAATCCATGATTTATGTTATATATGTAAGTGATATTGGTTTGTGTATATTCTATAGTATGTTGGTTTGTGTATATTCTGTGGGAGTTTTTGGCGGGGACTGAAAGGAGATGTTGTGCTGTGCAGTTTTATTTTCTAAAAATGTGTAAAATTACTCTAAAATGAACAATAGTTGTAGGATATTGATAGTTTTTGAGTAGTAATTATGTGTTTTGTGAGAAATATGAACTGTATAGTCAAATGTGGCCTTTTGAGTTGTCACAAGAACTCCGTTGAGTGGCACTAGCTGATAACCTACAGTGCAGCTGTGCTACACATAGGCTTAAGAAAATGAAGAAACTACATTATAATCTAAGATCTGGCTTAAAGGCCTAGCTGCCAAGCCATAAACCTAAATAAAAATGATGTATATTCTTTGGTATGTTGTGTGTGTGGTACATTATATTATATTTTCTAGTATTATTCAAATAATTTTTCTGTGTCGTCATAACTACTGTTTTGGAGAAATGTTCGTAGTGCTTTTTTGCATTTTGCATAATTAGTGAATAGAATATCGTGATTCCGCCATCAATTTTGCTAATCCCTCCATTCTAAAGAAAGGACTTAGTTTATCGGGATTAAATGTATCTTAAGTGTTAACTCGAGTTATAAGCCAGGCAAAGTCGGGTTTCAATCATATACGTTCAGTATTTTCCAAAAAGGATGCGATCGCAGCGCTGTCTTTGTTGCTATTTTCATCTATACCACGCAAACCACGTAATTTATCGGGATAACAAATCTTTTATGTTACGCCCTGGGATATAAGATAGGTCTATGTCGAGTTTCATTTTAATTTGTTCAGTAGTTTTCAAATTATGCTATAACAGACAGAAAGACAGACCAAATTCTAAAAATTGTATTTTTGCAATCTCCTTGTCTGCTTTAATTAGCTCCCTCAATTTTTTTCACATTTTTAAACTTTTTTACAAACTCGAACCGTTTACAGATTTATTGTATAAGTATAGTACTAGAGTTTTCCCGCGACATCGCCGTGTAAAAACCCTAGGTCTATGTTACGTACTTAATTTTTTAATTAGGTGCTTTATATAAAAACTTTCAATACTTTAGTTTCTTGTTGAATTCACTACAATTATAAAGAACATAAGTCAATATAGTGTAGACAACTGCACAGCGAAACATAAAGAAAAGTCGCAGCTTTGAAGTACTTAATATGTAAGGAATGGCATGTGGGCAACTTGACAACGTATTAGTTATTGAACTATAGCAATGGTTGTCTACATCCCAATTTCAACGCGATCTATATATTTTATGGAAACCACATCAATTATCGGGATGAAAATATCCTAAGTGTTGATTTGGAATATAAGCCAGCTCTGTGTCGAGTTTCATTCATATACGTTCAGTAATTTTAAAAAAGGATGCGATCGCAGCGCCATCTTTTTCGATATTGTTATCTATCCCGCGGAAACGACGCCATTTATCGGGATAAAAAGTATTCTAAGTTACGCCCCGGGATATGTGCTAGCTCTGTATCGAGTTACTTTCAAATCCATTCAGTAGTTTTTTAACAGACACACAGGCAGACAAAAATTCTAAAAATTTCATTTTTGGAATCTCCTGGTCCGAATTAGCCCCGCTGATTTCTTTCACATTTCTAAACGCAATGTACAAACTTTACCATTTACAGATTTATTATAGTATACATAGATTAAACCAAAGCGTAAACAGCCACGAAATATAATTTTTAAATTTAGAATATAGATATTCTTTCATTTTGAAAATTGAACACAGATTGTTTTTAAACATGAGTTCTAAATTTAAAAATTACATTTTGTGGCCAGCACCAAACCACAGCTATACTACTACGTATTATAAAGAAGTAAAGTTTGTGACTTTGTGACTTTGTTCGATTTTGAAAATACTTTCACCAATAGAAAGCTACATTAGGGACTCAGATTGGCATGAGATTAAGGGTAATTTGAGTTTAGGGGTATACGTACGCCTTATACCTATGATTTGGGTTAGAAAACAAAGTTTTAAGGTGCACCAACAAGTTTTGAATGAACGTTAGATAAACAAGGTTGTGTCACTTTTGTTGATAACAAAGTGTGATTTGTGTTTAGGAATACAATTACGCTTAATATATAAACACTAAAACTGTTTTTGAGTTTAGTGAACAAGTTTTGAATAAATTTATTGTTTTTATATCCGAATTTTATTTTGCTTATATATTGCTACGATGGTTACAGGTCTATTGTGATACTTGCTGACCACTGCCATGGCACGCTCGCTTGCCGAAAATCGCGACCAGTGATTAGAACGGTGACTTAGTTTAAACTGTAAACCAAAACTCACGAACCGAGCGAGCGAAGCGAGCGTACCGCGGCAGCGGGCAGCGAGTATCACAACAGACTTGTAACCATCGTCGCAATATAACGATACGAACGAACGAAAAAATTAATATCTTAAGAAATACAAGTTTCTTACACATAGGGCTTGCAGAAGGGAGAAATACTCCTTTTTAATGTGAAATATCAATTCCGAGAAAAAACGGACTGATGCGTTAATTTATCGGAGTGCGCTGACTAAACAATAAATAAATCCCAGGTTCAAACATCCTCTCTGGCGGGCATGGACTTGAGAAAGGAGTGTTTCTCCAATGGGCAATTATATGTTGGCTTATCTCGAGTAGCGCCCAGCAAAGTGGGCACGGCAAGCAGTGTTTTCCATGGACAATTATATGTTGGCTAATCTCGAGTAGCGCCCAGCGAAGTAAACATGAGAAAGATTTTTTTCCCATGGGCAAATTGGGCACGGGGCTACTATTAAATTATATTAGCGGACTGTAATTTATCAATAATAAAATTAAAACCACAGGTGCATGTATAAAAATGTAATACATAATGAGAGGGCAAAAATGATGCATAAAAATAAAAGAAGATCTATGGTCTAAAAATGAACATTAAAGAATATGCCTAAATTACTACAACAATATGTATATGATATAACAACTACTTACTTTCAAAGGCCTTCCAAAAATTTTAAATGGTTAAATAAAGGTTTTAAATCCTTAATAAATATTGAATTAATAACACAACAATTAATAACAAAACTGAATTAATAACACAACAATATTTAATATACCTTATTATATGACCCAAACCAAAGCAATTAAGACAATATATTATTACAATTTAGGTTTAATCCGTATTAAGTTAATTATTCACTAATTAACACGATTAACTTTCTGTATGATAATTAGGAGAATCTTTACCCTCATAATAAAATACAAAAGGTTTATTACCGTAACGTTTTGAAGATTCCTAGCAGCCTTTCAAGAGTCATTATTTTATAGACTGATTTCCGCATCCAGAGTTGGTTAATGGTCAATTAAAAAACTAAAATAGCGTATTATATGATATATACATTTTTGTATTGTCTTATATATAATTATACATACTGTTACGAGTCGCGGAACTCGAATTAAAATGCCGTTGGAATTATTGTAGAGTTTATTAGAACTAAACAAACACATATAACACAGGTACAAATATAACCGAACGCAATAAGTCCAAACGTAATGCAGAAGATCGTAATTCAAATACACCCGCAAAGTCCGTCACTAAATAAATTATCGAATGTACACAAGTCTTGCTTCGCTCGTGGTTATCGCTCGACTGCTCATCTCTCCATTGGGGCATTGCTTTATACGGCTCAGATGCAATATGTCTGCCTGACCGCGTGGACCGAATTTCTTATAATCACACCTGGCTAATGACTACCATAAAAGATTACAATACGCAATGGGCTGTTTTTCTAATCATAAAGCTTAAGCACAAAGTAAACAAAAGAAATCCAAATGCCGAAAAGATAATAAAATGTCTACAGGTATGCAGGTGTGAATTTGTCTTTTGCCAGCGTCTGGTCGTAACAATACATATGTATAAAGTTTCTGTACTGCTGGACGTAAGCCACTCCAAGTCTGCACTATATTATTTAAATACTTTCACAAAATTAAATCTCTTTATTTTTTATATACGCTTTGGTGTATGTATGTATCTATACATTTTTGTCCTTAGAAGATCATTTTGTACATATCACACACGATGTTTAAATAATCTAGTCACGTTAAAGAACATGTAAAGTTAGATATTAAAGTAATAATTGATTTGAATTTACCACCTAAACACACAATTTAACTAAGAAATTATCTTGTAATAAAAAACAAGATATACAATTAAGAGTCATTTGTCTATTACAGCACCGACTTCACTTTTTAAAACATTATTCTAAGTAAGAAAATTAAACATAAACTTATAAAGACTCTATATTTAACGGATTTGGTTTCTTAATATATAATTTATATAAATTAATTCGATTAAAAACGAAAGAGGCTATTACGTGTGGCCTCAACTAGCCATATGTAGTATATATAGCAGGGATTCCCAAACTAATTTGGGCAAGAGACCCCTTTTCCAAAATGAACTGATACGTCAGACCCCCATAGCTAAATTACTTTAAAAATCCTATTTCTTGTTTTTTCCGAAATTGATACATGTATTTTATATCAATTTAAAAACTTTATGCTTGTTTAAGTGAGTGAGCTTGAAATAATTTTCTCATCGAAATTTAACAACATAAATAGACATAAAATTAAGTAAATATGAAGTGTAATTTATAATTATTAATATAAATTAAGTAGAAATACTTAAGTACGTAATTATTTTTTGAAAATAAAAAAGTAAAGAACATCAGTGTGATGGATGAACCTTTGTGGTGATGGTGATTTTTGAATCGATCGAATCGACTACTACTACTACTAAAATATTAGTCATTCTTATAACAAGTTGGTACATGTAACACAACTTATACAGTACCTTGAAAGATTCAAATAAGAACTTGTGTAAATTAATAGCGGTCGATTTTTAGACCTCGTCGACCCCGAAAATAAGTTTTCGTTTATGTTGACTCCTGGGAAACCGATCTCAACCCCAGGGGGTCGATATCGATCATTTTGGGACTCCCTGTATTATAGGAACTTTTCAAAGTTATTTTTTTATTGGCCAATTGTCATTCGATGCGCATAGGTAGTGAATAATAAATAGCTTGATTTGCTTGCCATTTTTTTGTATGAGTTCAGCCGATAGGTAGACAGCCCATTTGATGGAAAGCGGTTACCATTTCCTATGGACATTTGTTACACCAAAGGTGCTACCAACGTGCTGCTGGTCTCTAAAGAGGGACTGGAACCTGACCACTATCCGTGCAGCAACGGAGAAAGAATACAATTTCCTGCGGCCGGGCGGCCTGTCGCAAGAGGCGACAAAACAACCCACAGCCAGGTGGTAGGGTATTTGCCCGACTGGATGGCTACCACTCCTGGTCCAAAGTATGTCACCATAACAACCTTGAGTTGTCTTCCGGCATTAGTGACCAGGTTCCAGTCTCCCTTAAGAGAGCAGCAGCACATTTGTAGCACCTTTGGTGTTGAAAATGTCCATAGGCGATGTTAACCGCTTTCCATCAAGTGGGCCGTCTGCCTGTCTGCTGAACTCCTGCAACAAAAAAAATAATGCCGGAACACAACTCAAGGTTTTTATGGCGGCATACTCTAAACCACGGTTGCTAGCCAACCTTACGTGCAAAAGCCTTACCACCAGGCTGTGGGGTCGTTTTATCGTCTCTTAAGATAGGCCGGATAGGGAATTATATTCTTTCTCCGTTCCTGCACGGACAAAAAATGAGAATTGTTAAGATTAAATGTATGATTGATATAAAAAAAAAAAACCGGAAGTGTTCTTACATATGGTGCCATCTAGTCATAAAGACTTTAGGCAGTTTTCAGGGTTACGTTTTATTGAGCAATTGTCATGCGATTCCCACAGGCATTAAATAATAAGTAGTGTTAATGCCGACCTATTTGGTCACAGCCTCTTTGTTTCCTTTTTTTCTTTCGCTGCATCTGTCACTATGTAATGTGGTATAGTCTACGTGCGACCGCTGCTTCCGCGAAGATCTCGCCGCGTTTTGTGTGTCGTGCCGCATTATACACCCGCTTATATTAACCCGCATGCTGGAGACTACCCGCTGTGCTATACCCAGCTGGTCCACTCGTCGAAGGAACCACAAGACGTGAGGAAAGGATCACGAGGAAGACGTGCCTGCCGCTGCGAAGGCCGTATCGTTCGTAGCGTGTCTGGTGTGGCGACCTATCCTGTAAGTTCTTTCTTTCTCTCTTATCCCCGCATTCCCACCCGCGCCAACAAGTAGCTAAAGTTGCTTGCCTAATAAATAAATACAATTTGCGAGGTTTGCCTAGATTATAGTGGGGCCTATGGTCATAAATTGGCCGTAATTAATCTCGTAGGCGCAGCGACGCGATGACGGCGGCAGTTGGAAGCGGTCCAGGTTCGGATCTATGCAATTAGGATTACCTGCATACGTGGCGTAGGGTGACAATAATTCTACTATTTATTTTCTATACCGGATGTACGGTCCCTGTACATTAAGTATGGGTTTTATAAACAAAACGCATACTTAAAAGTCTTCGTGTCAACCGAACACAGCAGAGTCCATATCAAGTAGCGAACTTGCTCGGTCGCTTACAGTACGCTTATCATACTATTATTTTATTTAACACTAGCTGTGCCCGCGACTTCGTCCGCGTGGAATTTTCTTTTCGCGGAACCCTAATTTTAAAAGTAGCCTAACTTACTCCTTGTAACATCAGCTATCTGCTAGTGAAAGTCCCGTCAAAACCTGTCCAGACGTTTTAGAGATTAGCTGGAATAAATGGTTTTACTTTTGTTCGCGGACTCCTAAAAAAGTAGCCTAAGTTACTCCTTATAACATCAGCTATCTGCCAGTGAAAGTCCCGTCAAAATCGGTCCACCCGTTTCAGAGATTAGCCGGAACATCCAAACAGACAGACAGACAGAAATCGTAATAATTGCATTTTCGGTATCTCCTGGTCCGAGTTTTCCTCCCAACTGAATGAATAAAATTCTAAACGGAAGTAACTTATATCACGGGGCCTAACTTAGGATACTTTACATCCCGATAAATGATGTCGTTTCTGTGGGATAGACGAAAATAGATAGATTCTGTGGGATAGAAAATATTTCGCTGCGATCGCATCTTTTTTGGAAACTACTGAATCTATGATTTAAACTTGACATAGTACTAACTTATAAACCTCGTTATTAAGATACATTTTATACTGACAAATTACGTCGTTTCCATGCAATAAATGTATTAGCAATATATAAGTATATGGCGCTGCAATCGCGTTATTCAATTCACTAACAAATACCTACGTTGTCATAAATAACATCTCATTCATTGTATTACTTCAAATCAGGTTGGCTGCGACTCGCGTTTATGTTTCGCTGCGCAGTTGTGTAGACTAACTCTGGTCACCCCTACATATGGACTTAGTTTCTTTGTTATTGTATCACTACAATAACAATGAAACTAAACAGTTACTAAGTTCACACTTAGTAACAATAAACAATAATTTTTTAGGTAAAACACATAATATTTTCATAAGTTTTCGTGACTAGTATACATAATAAAACTAGGTTTTAACGGTTTTAAGCGCGGTATTAAATAAGTCAAAATATAAAACATAATATCAAATAATAAAAATCAATTAAATTACCGCGTTTAAGACTGTTAAAACGTAGTGGTATCTTATCCAAGTAATCTTCTTTCGGCATAAAGAAACTTTTCTTTTATTAATCTAAATTCTTCCTTTAAATTTGACGGCGCGTTCCCCTTTCGCACGTCTCGTTGAATCATTCTTTGTCATATCATAAATTAAATTAAATCACCCCGCATATTTATTTTATTTATATATTATAAAGTAAATTGATTAATACAATTCAATAATATAAAATATACTACGCTCGCAATACTCTGCAAATTTATATTATATAAATAACTGATTATAAAAAATTAAAACCACACATCTTCGCCGCCTATTAAATCCAAAATAAATTATAATAACAAACTAATGAAATTGAAAATAAAGTGGACTGCGCAGCGAAATTTGATGCCCATTAATCAGGTACGTACGTGCCCTTCTTTCCACTACCCTCTACAAAATTTCCCTATTCTCCTTTTTTTTTCATTATGAAACAGTTTGCTTATCGCCTAACCCAGTGCCGCCGCAACACTTAGTGTTAAGTAAAACACCGAATTAAGTTTGTGTATACGGAACATAGAGCTACTATCTCTAGTCTCAATTGTTTTTTCATTTGCGGAAATTTATCAACAACTTATCTTTCCTAATCTTTGTAACTTACCACAGTTCTTAGCCCTTTAAAATAAAATGTAAAAATAAAATTCTCTTTGCCACACTGTTACCCTCTTAAATAAACTTTGTTGGGTAATTGATAAATACAAAGTAATCATATATTGTAACAGCTCAACTAATATTATCCAATCAATAATCACACTCGTTATAATAGTAGAGAGGTCTGACACATTCTTAAAATTTATAAGCAAATTTGTAGTCTCGCTACTCCCTAGAGACATGTTGAAAGGTTTACGCCATAGATACGGTGGTTTTACTGTTATTATTCACATTCATAACACACATTAACGCTAAATGGATTAACCTAGTATATTTAGTTAGTTTTCTCGTGATATTTAGAATTTGTATTACTAATTCTTTAGTAACATCGTTCAGTAAGTAAAATCTTTCAGTACTAGTTAGTTCACTGAGCAGTTCGTTGAGCGTTCAGCTAGTCCCGAAAGTACTAAAAAAAATCCAGGAAAAAATTCTTTCGATGAAAAATACCGAAATTCTGGCTCTCAAAATCTATACCGATTTCGGATACTCTATTATCCAATCGGAAATCAAACTCGTCACAATAATACAGTGATCCGAGACATTCCTAAATTTGTAAGCAAATATTGTCTCCCTACTCCCTAGAGACGTGTTGAAAGCTGGTATACGCCATAGATACAGTGGCTTTGCCGTTATTATTCGCATCCATAACACATATTAATGCTAAATGGATTAACCTAGTCCTGGTGCCAAGGTTTGGATACTCACATTCGGCTTGGTAGGTGCAATACGATTAAAATTAAAATAGGACTGACCTATTGCAATAATACACTCTATATAGTCTATGAAGGTACTGAGAAAAGTTAAAAAGGGAGAGTATCATTATGCTCTCCCTCTTTCACTTAAAAAAACACAATATAGTATCATTATACTATATTGTTTTTTTTTCTTCAAAATATATACGTGTGTATGTACTATATCTTAATCGGCCACATTCGGGCGGTGTCATGTTCATGTTTTTAAATAATTTACATTTTTATGATTATTTTTTTTGTGTTTTCATCTGGTACGCGTAAGACAATAAGACAAATAGCTTCCTGGCGCACGAGCAAACCATATACCATCCGCATGAGAAGCATGGATTTTCCAAATTTAATCCATGCACTATTTATCTATCTATCATAGATTTTTTAATGTTTAAAGAGTAAACTCCAGTCGTGCGTCGGAGTTGACACACATTTTTTTTAAACCTATATCAGTATTTTTTATCGTGGTATAAGTTCGCGTTCGACAGGTATCTCACCTGATGGTAAGTGAAGATGTGATCTAGGTAGGAGAGAGGTACAAGTGCGCATGCGTCTCGCGGGCGCCGACATCAGTCGGGGGCCCGGAGGCGCAGATATGCGCATGCTCTCCCTCCCTGAAATACCGCTGCAGGGGGCCTCTAACATCTAGGGAGCAGAGGAGTCTTCACCCCTATTGACGAAGTGAGTTTGCTCTGATTCCCGGGGCACACTCAGGCACTTTTGCGCTAGGATCGGCGTGGGCGTAACTACGTTCTAAGTCTCTTGCCTTTCCTACCATAAGCGCGGGGCACATGGGAGGATGGTGGTTTTAGTGGGGTATTAGCCCTTGGGCATTTGTCCATTGGTTCGAGTCTCCACACAAGCCGGTCGGTTACTGTTTGGACTGCCCTCAGTGGAATGCCTCCATGATCGACAACGGTCTAATCCCTAGCAAAGGACCCGGTATGTGAGAAACGCATTTCCCCGCCTGAAAAAAAAAGAGATGCGATCTAGGATGGAGCACGCTCACTTAGTAGATGCCTTTATACTCGTGACTTGAACACCGCTGGTTTATATGAATGGGGGAATACAGACTCCGCCAAATTGTTCCCCTCGCCAGCGGTGAGCAAGAGAAAGGTGGAGGCAAAACATTTAGTTCTAACCCATGGTATGTCCATGTAATGAAAATGAACGCATACGGGAACGGAAACAGGAAGGAAATGGGGGATGGGAAAACCGAGCCGCGAAGTTCCATAGCACACTCCAAAGTGTATCCGACAGAAAACGGACAGACTTGCTACCCAACGGCGATGCTCAAGGCTTTGAAGCCGAGCATCAAAAAGAGTATCAGTGCCAATCAGTCTCCTGGCTCTCCTATCAGTTAGTTATTAAAAGTCGTAAATAGGTCCCCTTAAATATCATGAAATTTACGTAATTAAAAAAATTAAAAATCTATTTTGCTTAAAGATTAAGCATCGCTATACAACGTGGCAACGCCGCCAGCCTTCTGGGAACGTTCCCGGCAAGTGACAGTGGTTTGGGACCAATAACTTATCTTTAGATATTTTCCCCTTTTTTATTTAATTTTAGTTTTTATATAGTATAGTTTGTAGCTGTACATATTATTAGTTTAATATTACAAGTTTATAAAATAAAAACTAAAATATCCTATTTAAAAAAATAGCTAATTCGGATATTAAAAGCCATTTTTTTTAAATAACAAGACGTTATTTAAAAGTTTTTATTGGTATTTTGCAGCGCCGCTTCTGTGGGACTTCTTTTGTGACGCGGACTCTAATTCCTAGTACTTTATTCGATGACCTTGCAGAAAGCTGTACATATATTTCACGACAGCGATAAACTTTTATTATACTTGCCATACAAAACTCCGTGGGCCAATTTACGGCGCAGACACATTTGTCAAACACATAAAACTAAGTAACGTCTTCGATGTAAAGTGCCTCCAGGGACTTGTGGGTGTCTTGACCGTATCGACCGCATATCTCTTTAGTGTTTATTATTACTTCATATCTTATACTAATATACAAAGCTGAAGAGTTTGTTTCTTTGTATGTTTGTTTGTTTGATTGAACGCGCTAATCTCAGGAATTACGGGTCCGATTTGAAAAATCATTTCAGTGTTAGATAGCCTATTCATCGAGGAAGGCTATAAGGCGATATATCATCACGCTAAGACTAATAGGAGCGGAGCACCAATGAAGAATGTTTCAAAGTCGGGGGGTTTTGAAAACAAATTCCACCCGGACGAGGTCGCGGGCTCAGCTAGTTATTATATATTTAACGAACAACAGACATTGTATTCTATACAGGAATTTTTGGACAATAATAATAGATATTTCCAATCACTAAAATATTATAGTTAACAAAGGTTATAATTAAATTAATGTAATTAAATATATACAAATATACTAATACTAATCCGTATTAATATTGTAAACGTGAAACTCTGTCTGTCTTGTTACGCTTTCACGGAAAAACTACTGGACCGATTTGCTGAAATTCGGTGGTATATATGTAATTTTAATACCGAGGGTGGACAAGAGGTACTTTTCATCCCGGATAATGGGATAGATTTATCTAAAGGTTATCCCAGAAAGTAGGAAAGGTTTTTTGTAATTTGTCATTTTCGTTATTTTGTTCATTTTTGTTTTTTTATGCAGATTACAGATAGAGTATTAGAGATAGATAGAATAGATAGACTGGGGATAGACAAATAAAACTAGAAGGGGTTGAAATGGAGGACGAAAGTTTGTATGGGACCAATCATTTCTCAATTTGATAGATATAAAAATTCATCATCTATAAAAAAATACGATAGTAACTCGATCGTTCTTTCTCTTCTTTGCTTCTCTCCTTTCACGGAAAAATTACTAGGAGTACTGGGTCGATTTTGCTGCAATTTTATTTAAATTTAGTTTTAATACCGAAAATGGACATAAATAAATACTTTTCATCCCGAGAGATGGAATAGTTTGCGATATAAAATGAAGTGAATCTTTCCGGGGCAAATAGAACTAACATAAAAATTTATTACAATGTAACCGTTGACGTCTGCTCTTTAAACTGAAGCCAGGCACTAGAGGTTGACCCGTGGGGTAAACTCTAGTATAAAATATATAGATATAACAATACGACAGCGTATAATATTTTAAAATCTGATATTTAAATTTTCGTTTCACAGCCTTTGGTAATATTGATTGATCATATTAAATTAAATAAAACTATATACACAAATTAAAATTAAAATATAAAATCTAGTGCCAGACCGCTGTCAGTTGGAAACGTGCCCAAAAGACTGGCCACATTACCTCGCTGTATGGCAACGCTAATGCGTTGGCCGAGATATAGACCTCTATCTGCAGTAGCCCTAGTGTAAGTAAAACAATTTTTGCACGTCAATAACTCCTTTTCTTGTATTATTTATAGCCTCGCATAACCGCAACGTGTCTGCGGTGGACAGAAATGTCGATAGGCTGGTTTCCCGAATGCCCTCATAACTTGTATTACAAGGTATGCCAATGTTAGGCTCGGTCATACGAAAGTTACAAATGTGTTGGAATATGAATGCGGTCATAAGATATGATAATTTCTAAAAAACGCGATAATTTTTTTTTATTTTTTTATAAGAACATCTAGATGATAATCTAACTTTTGATATAATTATCATAATACGAGTGATATTAATTACTTTTCAAACAATAATAATTAATGCGATATATGACTCCTTTTACTTGTACCTATTTATGACGTCATAAGTAGGTACGCCCGTACAAAACCTATAAGGCTATAATGTTCTGTAAGTTAATAAAAAAACTAGAGTTTGCCCCGCGGCTACACCGCATGTGAAACCTTACGCAGTAACTTTATTTTACTTACACAAAAGCTAAACAACTGCCCAGCAAATTTGCTGCATACGAATTATAGTAAATATAGTAAATAACGGAGAAAATTAGTTTCCAAAATTTACCATACTAAGAATCGAACCCGGAGCCTCTGCGGTGCGGTGAGATCGGCCGGCAAAGGCTTAACCACAGAGTCCGTCAAATATGTCTCTGCTTATAAATTTTCAGCTAGGCAAAGTTAAATCTAAGAATCGGTGTTATTGACTAGAATGTGGCGATACATATGCATTGCGCTACAGTATTGTTTGGCATTATATTTTACTTACATTCTTTCTACCTATGTATATAAACATCTTCTGGATATAGAGACAAAACTATAGTGCTCTTTTCATAGTCATTATAACCAATATCTACTGTATTAAGCTTATTAGGTGTGTGGGGGTGACCAGAATTGTCACGTAAGTGTAGTCTCTGATCACATCCACAATTATGTACAGTGGTTGCAAAGCGTCTTCTTACTTCTCAGTCCCGGGTTCAATCAGATACGTTGGTTCGTTGCGTATGTTATTTATTACAGATAATTACAATATTAATGCGCACTGATTTTTCATTACTCGACGGATAGAAGTTGGTAATTTAGAGACTGGCTTTTGGATTAACAGAATTTCAACGGGCAGAGTGCCACCGTTGGATTGGGCTGTTACGAAGCAGTGTGAGGTCTCGATGATGATTTTGCTGCTGCACGGCGAGGGCGCCCTTATATACCGCGTCGCTTGTTGTTGACGACGCAGGTGGCCCCTGCAGTTAAGTCATCGCACCACAGGGCCGCACTCGTAGCAGGGCCGTCTTCGGTTTGTTGCTATAGATAATGGATTGACATGATTATCATTAAATTGATAAAAATGGTGGATGCCTAGTTCACCATCATATGTGCGATATCACAGTTTGATACAGTTTACATATGTTTTGTCAAGAAAAATAGATCAACAAATACCCGGAATAATAAGACAATAAATGAAAAAACCAAGCCCGAGATTAGACCCTACTAAATCAAAAACTGAAAGTCTTAAAACAGAATAATATTTTAAAATACTGTTACGAGTTACGGGACTCGAATTAAAATGCCGTTTGGAATTACTATAGAATTTATTAGAACTATACAAACACGTATAACATAGGTACAAATATAACCGGACGCAATAAGTCCAAATATAATGTACAATTAAACAACACGCGCAAAGTTTGTCACTATACCGCTTATCGAATGTACATGTCTTGCTTTGATCATGGTTCTCGTTAGACTGCCTCACCCCTCCGGTCGGGCATTGTTTTATACTACACTGTACAATCCAACAATCGACCGCGTGGAGTGGACCTTCCAAGAACTACACCTGGCTAACGCCCATCATAAAGGATTACAAAACACAATAGGCGGCTTTTCTAATTACAAATTTTAAACACAAAGTAAACAAAAGAAGTTTAAATGCGGGCAAATAATAAAACTGTAATAAACTGTGCTTTATGGCTGGCAGGTGTGCATTCACATTTGGCGTGCTTCGTGGAATTTTGGCTAAGTTGTAGCAATACATTTTGCAACGAAAAATATACTTACGTCCAAATGTCGCTTACGATAAAATGGTGGTAAAGGCACGACATTCATTTAAAAAGCCATGTCAGTTGCTAGATTTTGAAATTGTACTCTAAATACTTTATAAGCATTTTGATCTGCAGGCAGCTTTACTATAAGAAACTGAGCCCAGTCGCTAGATCGTATATTAAGTTATTTTTTACTCGAGCGAATATGTTAGAAAATGAGGTTTTGATGACCGCGCGAGTGATTACTAACGCCAGTCTATTTTCTTATCTTGGTATTTACTTTGAAATCTAATTACCTACTATAAAACAAAATAACTTTCCGCGTCTGTCTGTATATCCGCTAACTCCTCCTAAACGCAACGGATTTTTAAACGGTTTCTACCATTAGTTAGATACATTTTCAAGGAAAGTTTATATTTATACTAGCTGATGCCCGCGACTTCGCCCGCGTGGTGCGATTTTTTAACTATCCCACGGGAACTCTGTAATTTTTCGGGATTAAAAGTATCCTATATGTTGGCCAGAGATATAAGCTACCACCATACAAAATTTAATTTAAATCGGTCCAGTCGTTTCGGAGATTAGCCGGTACAAACAGACGCAAAAATTTGAAAAAAGAACTAAATTAGTTCTATTTCACTTCTTACATCCCCCTGACTCGGTTTTTAGCATTTTTTTCATTGTACGGAAATTTGACAATTTGATTATATATATAGACACTAGCTTTTTCCCGCGGTTGCTCTCGCAATATATGAAAACCTTATTTAATTTGTATCTAAGTAAAATAGAGCAACTTGTTTTTTCAAAGGGAAACCCATTTGCCGCACGGAAACTACGGCGGGGCAGTGTGGGACTCGCCAACCAGATGGGCTGCAGGAATACCCACTAAAACCCCTTGGTGTCCTCATGTCGGCATATGTCAGGGCCTTGGGACGTGCGCGAGCTTTTCGCCGCTACCCGACTCATGTGCGCCCTCCCCCTACGGACAGGCCTCTCCTGCTTCAATCCGAGATTGAATTAACAGCGTTTGACCCGAGGCTTGGTCGCGAGGATGACGTTGGCGTTTTTGTAAAATCATCTAAGATTTAGAAGCTTGAAGCAGGGATCTTTTGCGGAAACTTCAACTTTCGTGAATTCGGGAAGGTGACACTCTATCATCACTTGAAGTCCAAGCACTACATTTTTTTATGAGTTTCCTCTTCTAAGTTAGAGGAAACGGAGTAAAATTTTTACCACTTTAAACTTAAATAAAAACTGCCTAGCAACATTCCAATAAACTACATACGAGTACATCAAAAAAATATTGAACCTTGAACATATACATAGCGACCACTCTAAATTTCATTTATCTCTTCAAAATAAAAGACCACTTATAAAAAAACCAGTTTATTTCTGAGAACCAATAATAGTAAAACTGAATTATTCGTACAGTTTAATATATTTTTTCAACATGCAAAGAAAAAAAGTACACTGCATGCAAACATATGTTTTTCAAATCTTTTTTTAAATTTTTCATCGACACAAATATAAAATAACCGGGAACACACGTCCCCAAAACGTCCAAATTATTTCATTTATAAACTTAAGTTTAAGCGACCTAACACTCGAACGACACTCAAATTTTAAGCCATCTCAATACAATTAGATGAGATATTACTTTATTTAAACAAAAATGTGATTTATCAGGTCTGAAGATCTATGTAGTAATACTTCAATGATGATGAATTGAGTTAAAATGTTAACAGAAAAACTTATTTTAGAACAATAACCTTTTGATTTGAAAATTGGGCAAAAATATGCGCACAATATTTTAAAAGTCAGATGATAATGATAATTTTTGAATTGATTGTAGCATGTATTATCTACCCAATTATCGTGGTGTTTAGGTTCAACTACGAAATCACACAGAAAAGACAAAACCGAGCTCGGGACGAAAAGAGGTTTAAACAAGTCTTCCGTCTTTTAAGCTACTATAACATATCTTAAAAATGTAAAATGTACTCAACAGTCCATAGATTAAGGTTGTAATTATAACAACAGCGTGACATGTCTTAAGTCTTTTCTGTTTTGTTCTCTACTTACATTTGAAATATAATAAACGTTTTTCTGTTAATGTCCGAAAAAATTATTTATTTAAGCTTATTTTTAAACTGGCATAATATTGTTTATTTAAATAAATGTGGCACTCAAACTTATGAACTATTTGAACCATTTTAACACGTTCACTGTCGTTCACGCTATGTCGCGTATTTAACCACTCCGCCAAACTACTGTTCACACGATATCGCGTGGTAATTTCGCAGTAGCAGTGAACGTGTTACTAATACCTAAATATTATTACAAAATAAATTTAGAAGCTCGGTTCAACGATCATTATTTATTTACTCAATAACATGAAGTAATTCTAATAAATTTGCTTTTATCAATATGTTTTCACACAATCTTTCACATTCCAAAGAATATTTTGTATTATTTTATAATATAAAAATTCTCATTTTTATATTTTCCTAGACGATTTATTTGATAAAATCCATTTATAATGTTATGACACGTTTTTTTACTATCACAGTGTTCTCTGATTTTCATATAAGTAAAGTAAACTATGTAATGTTTACCTTTTTGTCACGTCTTGTATGGTAAAGTGTTCAAAACTTTCGTTCATTTGGTAATAAAAAATATCACATAGAAATTTTATATTTGTTTTCGTTTTTTTTGAGATTTTCTTTTATATCAACAGGGTATTATTTAAAAAACATATTTACACAACATATTTAAATACTGCTCTTTTTTAAATAGTACAAAAAAATGCAAAAAATCATTTGGAAATGAATTATATGAATAACTATTTAATTAATATCATATAATATGAATGAATAGATGAGATTTATCAAATAATTATAGAAATAAATGCTTTTTAATTTGTTTGTTTTAGTTAAGCACCCTGTTCATCTAGAATAACGAAAGTTTAATTATTCATGAAATAATTTATAATGTTACTATTAAATTATTATTATTATTTTAATCCTTTTTAATCATACACGTTCATTTAAAATATATATATTCTTCATTCAGTCTATATTTAATCTATATATATTCCTATTTACACTAAAGAAATATTATTGGAATCGTTTTTATTGTTACTACATCTTTTGAGCAAAGCAGTTATTATTAATGCAACTACTATTTCATAAATTTGGTATTATTAAACCAAAATTTAAAAAATAAAAGAAAATAAACTCATGTTTTGTTTAAAAAATATATATTTAAGTAACGTATACAATTCTTTTAAAAAAATTAAGGAAAACTTTTTACAGGATATAAAAAAAACAGAACCACAGATATTCTTTATATTGTTTTCAAGATTTTTAAACTATACGTATGTATATTTATTTAATAAAAAACCATTGGTAGATTCAAACAATAATCCTTTGAAATCAGAAAAAAAAACAAAAAATACTAACAAATTATGTATAATCTACTGGTAATATAGTATGTATTTTTTTTTACAAATGCAAAGAATCATCTTATACCATAACTATATACAGATTCAGTCGAACATCCTTTATATTTAGGAACATAATTATATATCAGTAAATTATACCATTGTAGACACTTTAACTAACGATTGGCACGTAGCCCATTTGATCAAAATATTTAAAAAAAAATAATGTTTTATATTTTGTAGATATGCAATTATATTGCGATTATCATTTTGTTTGGCTGGTAAGGAAAAAAAAATTCTTAATGTTTTGAATACAATAATAAGGTGCCAATCATTGTACTGAAGTGCCAATAAAGGTATAATTACTCTTACTTCACGAAACAAAAGAGTGCAATGTAATTAATTGAAAAAAATAACACCAGTCCGATTTTTGAGATCTTAATATTTTACTATATACGTATAAGGGGCTACCTAAATATAATTCGCTATCTCACTCGCACATTAGGAAATTTTTAAACAAGTAAATTGATAGAAATTACTTACGACTAATCTGTAAACAAATCCTATCCACAAATGTTGACAAGCAAATTAAAAAAGTTTCACAGTTTAATTTAATTTTATTTTATTTGGGGGGTTAACAGCTGTAGTCTTACAAACTAAAGTTTTACAAACTAACGTTACAGAGATAGCTTAAGAACAGCTATTCATAAACCTCCACAGATGACAGGTAAATAAAAATAAAGTATAAAATACAGTAATTAAAGAAAAAAAAATAACAATAATATGATTTTTTTTATTTTGATTTAATACACATTTCTATATATTAAAATTAATGCTTGTGAATTTTTTACTTTTTATTGTATTGTATTTTTTTGTATAACTTTCGTAATTTTATTTTTAAGATGTAATAATATAGATTTGTCGTAAGTAAATTCTATCAATTTATATCTTCATAAATATGGTGATGCGTGAGCGAGGTAGCGATCTCCATTTATACTTGATTAAAATTTACAATTTAGTAAAAATATTATAAATTTAATTCTATGTAAGAAAGCGGTTTATGAGTCTCGATATTTAGGTAATTTCACGAACCATTAGCATAATTATATCGCATAAATCGCAAAAATTACACTACACACCTTCGTGAAGATTTTACTTAAGCATCCATTATTACGAAAATTTCATCGCCAAGTCACACGTGGGTGGCATGAGAAGGTTGGCCGCCATTACCTGTGAAAAATGACACCAATTAGACTGAGTGATATCGAGATCAGCTACTTAGAGCGCCTGTCACACTGCGAGCGGGTAAACACAAGCGGGTAACTCGTAGCGGAATGGTTGAAAACGTTATAAATATATTATGTGACTTTCGAGATAATGTATTAATACTAATTTCGAGCTGTTAACAATATAGTGTTTTTTGTTAAGTTTCTGAGAATAGCACACATAATAAAACTAAACTTAACAGCTTTAAGCGCGGTGTTTTATTATATTATATTACACTTGACATCTTAGTATCCCGTGATCACAGCTACGGAAAAATGGCCAAAACGTCGGAGTAGAAATCAAATAAAATACCGCACTTACACCTATTAAAACACAGTTTTAATATGTTAAGATAATAAAAATGAAAAAGTTACAATTATAAAATAATACTATTTTTATTTTTTAAATTATGACTTGTACCTTATAATAAATAAATACAAATAAAAAAATAAATTACATTTATCGATTTGTATGTATGTACAAATCAAGCGAGTGTTTTTTCACAAACAGTAATGGATTTCGTAAGGATGAAGAACAACGACAACAATACTTTTTATTGTACACCAACATAAAAACAGTAACACACTTTCATATTACATTACTGTTTCTGTAATTTGGACAAAGACAATTGAAAATACCCCTTATCTCAAAAATAACTCAACGTATATTGTTAAACCAATTCCTGGAAGTTAAAAATTGGAGTCAGGGGTACACTTTTTACGACTTTGAACGTGAATGTCTTTGTAAACCATTGACTTGTTATTGAGTACCTAGTTGTCAAAATATCATTATACTACTTAAAAACGGTTAAACTTAAACACTTACTTAAAAACAGCGAGTATGTTTATAACTAAGATTACCTTCTTAGTTATAAACATACTCGCTGCTACTGCCGACTTATGGCTGGGTCATATATCTTACTATATATTAAAATTTGACATAAGCTCCATACAAGTAATGTCAAATTTCTACCGATATAAAAGCAATCGCATGAATAATAAGATGCCATTAGACCTCATTATGTTGTTTACTTTCTAATTGAGGTAAACACGCATGTGTCATTTCAAAAGTCTTAATATTAATCAATTACATTTAAGGAAAGACTTCCCATAGAAATTTACATCTTTCATATCACTTCCTTTATAATTGTTATTGTTACAAAATGTATCCCGTGTGCTTTTCCAGAATACAGCCTACTTCCTTGCCAAATTTCAATCAAATACATTTCTCAGTTTACTCTTAAAACGGTTACAAGCAAACAGAGTATAGCGTATCTGTGCAATTATAGCGTGCACCACTTCTGGGGACAATTATAGCGGGTACCGCTATAATACGATTATACCAACGCAATCCCCTGACATAGGACACGCTATAATTGGCGAACGAATGTAGTGCGTGCTATAAGTTATTTTTTTTATATTTATACATTAGTATGAACTAATATTGAAATATGGATTAGTATGGAAGTATAGATTAATATAGATAAACAAGTATCTTTTGTGAAATGTTAATTTTATATGTCCCAAACCAAGCCTTCCAATAGATCTTAACTTTTACCCGCTCCTTGCATACGAAGGGGCCGCATCCTAAAATATCTATTTAGAATACGACCAAGGCTTTGTATAAACTAAATTGTTTTTTAGATTAAATCTCTAATGGCCAATTTTTCTTAATAAAATAAATTAGATTTTTTGTTATATCCTTGATAATAAGTTAGAGTGAGAAAAAAAATTAAAAATCCAATACCTTTGTACTTTTTTAAAGCATCATTAGTAATCTATTATAATATTATAAAGTTCTAAACATGCCGTGTCTGTATATTGAAGCTATTAAAAAAAAAACTGGAATAGACTATATAAACGATGGAGAACTCGATGCATTTTTTTAGATTTCGTGTCTATTTGTCGGTTTTCTGTTTGTTTGGGATTGACGTACTACTGGGCCGATTTCGATGCGGTTTTGCTGACCGACAATAAATCTTACACTTAAAATTTGCGCTACTTTTTATCCCGAGAATCTCGCGGGCATTTTCCCGGGAGCGGTTTGTAGTAGGCCGGGTGCATATAAATTAGCTTATTCCGAGACAGTTTTTACAAAAAATAGCTTATATTCTTCCCGCGGGAATTTCAAGTCAAGCGTGGATGAAGTCGCAGGCATACCTTAGTTAAAAGATAAAAGGTACTACTATTACGTGTTCCCTTGGATGTCAAATTCAATTAAGTTCTGCTAAATATTTTTTTAAAATCATACATAATGATAAATTATTTCAAATCTGCTTGTTACTCTATGTACGCGGTATATATTCACTAGCAAGTACATTAACTTTTGCAACATGTTATTACTGTCTGAATATCTGTTTGTTTGCGTGTTAAGAACGACTGTGTCAAGAACTAAGGCTGGAGATACGATATTTAGCACATATACATTAATAAACTATACATAATGTAATAATATGTATAGTGTAAAATTTTCAAAAATATTTTTTACCTTTTTTTTTATATAAATTTTAAAAATGATACCGTTTTTGAAAAAGTGGAGCAAGATCGGCATATTAGTAGTTACGATGTAGCTGGAGAACTGGGAATTGACCACAAAACGGTTTTGGCGCATTTGAAAAAAGCTGGGTACACAAAAAAACTCGATATTTGGGTGCCTCATGAGGTCACTGAAAGAACCCTAATGAACTGCGTAATCATTTGTGATTCTTTATTACGACATAATGAAACCGAACTATTTTTGAAGAAGCTGATAACTGGTGATGAAAAGTTGATCACGTACGACAAGAACGTGTAAAAAATATCGTGGTCAAAGGCCGGTCAGGCTTCACAGACTGTGGCGAAACCCGGGTTAACTTGCAACAAGGTGATGCTGTGTGTATGGTGGGATTGGAAGGGCATTATTCATTATGAGCTGTTACCGCCAGGCAGGAACATCGATTCTGAACTGCACTGCGAACAATTGATGAGATTAAAGAATAAAGTTGAGAGAAAGCGGCCGGAATTAATCAACAGAAGGGGTGTGGTTTTTCACCATGATAACGCTAGACCTCACACTTCTTTAGCTACTCGGCAAAAATTACGAGAGTTTGGCTGGGAGGTTTTAATGCATCCGCCGTATAGTCCTGACCTTGCACCTTCAGATTTTCACCTGTTTCGGTCTCTGCAGAATTCCTTAGGCAGTGTCAGGTTAATATGACGAGAGGACTGCCAAAACCACTTCTCACACTTTTTTGATCAGAAGCCCCAAAATTTTTATAGCAATGGGATTACGTCCTTACCTACAAGATGGCAAAAAGCTATCCAACAAAATGGCACCTACATACTTTAGTCAAATGTAAATAAACTTTATAAAAAAACCTTATGAATTTTTATATAAAATGCGAAGAAACTTTTTCCCCATGTATAAAGTCCTCGACCTTACTAGTTTATAGTTATGATGTATCATAATTATAATATATTTATGAATTAATAATAGATTTTACGGACTATTTATTATAGCCAAATGACATTTCAGATAAATGGAAAAGTATTTCCATAATAACGAAGTCAACAATTCCACGAAATCTTAACCACTAACTTTTCAATGCAAAAATAAATCTCGCAAGTTCAGCGCCGAAACGGTCCACCGAAATCAGGTAATAAATCAATAACCGGTTTAAACAACCGGTACTTTACGGTTAAAACCGATAAATTATTCAACTGTTTGAGGCTGTTCTATGAATGCAATTAGATTTATGCGAGTTTCAACTCCGTTGCGGGCAGAGTGGATCGAATTTCAAGTAACTTCTAAACACAAACACTTTGCCGATTCTAAATTATTACCTTAAGTTTATGTTTGACTTTGCTTTGATTAAATTTTAGGGGCAAAAACAGTTTATATTAAAACAATGTATTCATGCAGATTTTTATTGTAAACTGCATCGAGTTAGTTATTAAATAGAACATTTCTTCTATTTTTTTTTAAAATCTATCTTTGCCAAACGTTTAATAGACTTCTCAGCGACCAAAACGCTAGCGTCTATTTAGCTCAAACATTAAAAGCCGACGAAGACAAATTCACACCTGCATACCTGTAGAAACACATTTTATTAGATTTTGGCATTTGGACTTCTTTTGTTTACTTTGTGTTAAAAATTTGTGATCTGTTATGGCAGTCATTAGCCAGGTGTGTCGGATTTAAAGAACAAACTGATTCTAGGAAATTCGGTCCACGCGGCCAGGCAGACATATTGCATCTGTGCAGTATAAAGCAATGCCTCGATTGAGTGACGGCAGTTCGAGCGATAACCACGAACAAAACAAGACTTGTGTACATTCGGTAATCTATTTAGTGACGGACTTTGCTCGTTTATTGAATTACGATCTTCTGCATTACGTTTGGACTTGTTGCGTTCGGTTATATTTGTACCTGTGTTATACGTGTTTGTATAGTTCTAATAAACTCTATAATAATTCCAACGGCATTTTAATTCAGGCTCTTTTTTAATACATATAGAAATTGTATTACAATTACTTTTCAAAGAATGAATGGAGTAGTAACAAACAAAAAATACTGTTAACGTCGCAGTAATGACATACTAAGCATTCATACTGCGACAAATCCCCATAGATTCCTTGCATGTTATGCAAAATATAAACATTATACAGAAGATAGTATAAAAGGCTGGAGCGAGCAATATTTAATCTATAACTCTAGGGCCATGGGGTCCCGAAGCTCATCGACTCTATCGACACCTAACAACTTGTTTAATAGAGGTCTCGCGTGACCAAAGAACTGGCCTCTATTTGGGGCAGCGTATTAGCGTTACCATAGAGCGGGGAAATGCGGCCAGCGTTTTGGGAACGTTCTCAACTGGCGGCGATTTGGGTGTCATATATTGTTTATAATTTTATTTATTTTAATTTATTTATAAGTGAGTATATTTTTAATATTTAATTGACGTATAAATAAATAAATGTTTATATAAAAGAGCGAGCGTTATAATAGATTACTGTCATTTAAACCTATTCTTTTTTATTTATTTCTAGATTTTAATATAGCTTATAGTAATTTGTAGATTATTTTTAAATTTACGTTGTATTTTAAAGATTTTAATTATATAATTTTATCAGATAACTTATTCATGTAGTATATATCAATATCCAGCTATTATTATAAATTAAAAAATAAGAATTCAGTAAATCTCATATAAATATTTCACAGAACTTGACGGCGTCACAAATATTTTTTGACCCGGTCATTAATGTTTTATTTCACAATTGAAAGTGTTTGTTTCATTTTTACATATTTATTAGGGCTCAAATAATCAGAAAAAAATAAAAACGAAGGCTTTCAGTTTTTGATACATTTGGTTATACCAAATAATTTTATAATTATTAAATAGAAAAAAGAACTAGATTTAATTAATTTTACGAGAGATTATCTGTGCAGGAACGGAAAATATACGATTTAATGTGGCCGGGTGGTCTATCGTAAGAGTTAAGAAAACAACCCTCAGCCAGGTAGTAGGCTATTTGGCCACCTAGATGGCCACCACCCCTGGTCTAGGGTATGCCGCCATAACAGCCCCGTGTTTCGCCATCAGTGGCCAGGTTCCAGTCTCATAATCGAGGTCGGAAGCACATTCGCGGTACCTCTGGTGTTGCAAATGCCTGTAAGAGACGTTACTTTCCATCAAGTAGTCGGTCAATCTGCCTGCTACTTCCACAATAAAAACCACCTGTTTTTGAAGTGAAACTTTTTTAGAATCCTAGTGATTTGAAAAACGTTGAAATGTGACTAAAAAGAGATGAACACATAAAATTCAACCTTATATAATTCAAAATAAAACACATTTCTCTTTACCCGTTAGTATTAATTTTCTATTTAAATAAAACTGAAAAGATTTCAAATGAATTTTAGCTCTATCTGTATATATACTTAAGGCAGATTCTTTTATATGTAGATCAAAGGAATAGTGCGTAACAGTGCATTGAATTTTGAACTTTATGCTAGTGAGTTAAAGTGTAATTTAGATTGAATTATAATATGTTGACGGATGTAGGCTAAAAGATGTATGAGTTGAGAGAATTATCTATAAGTATATTCTCTGAAGTTTCACTTCTACTGCGTGTGAATACTGCACACACCTTTTTTTTAATTTATCAAATGAAGTAAGCTGGTATATTACGCTCATAGAGTCTAGCCAGTTATTTTTTTATTGCATGAGTTCAGCAGACAGGCAGACAGACCACTTGATGAAAAGCGGTTACCATCACCTATAGACATTTGGAACAGTAAAGACGTATCAAATGCGCTGCTGCTCTTTTAAGGGACACTGGAACCTGGCCATTAATATGGGAACATAACTCAAGATTGTTATGGCGGCATACTCTAGACCAGAGGTGATAAGACTGGGCCATCTAGACGAGCAAATACCCTACCACCAGTTATGATCTAATTAAGAACAAACGGAACTAAATGAAGTTGTGAAATGGCCTGTTCCTTTAATTTACTATTCGTTCATTGCCACTTATCATTGTTTGAATTTTGATATTACTTATATGGAGCTTATGGTAAATTTTAACCAATAGTAAGGAAAATGAATGAATGCAAGATATAGGAACCGGTCATTAAAGGAACTATCTACGTACAGTACGCGCAAAACTTAAATGCACTTCAAGTGAAGTTAGTTCCGTGAGTTTGGACACGTTGAGTGAAATAATAACGTTTATTATATGCCACGGTGTGTTGTACAAAAGAAATGAGATGCGATTCCGCATTGCGGCCGAGAAAGAGCGCAACACTCTCTTTTTCCTGCTCTGTTTGTGAAACTTACAATTGTGTTCTGCGCAATAACATGTATGAACTTCAAACACGCATTTAAGTTTTGCACGTATAATATATACGTGGCTCTATAAGTTAGTAACGAGCTTAAAACAATATTTACACCACACGTACCTACCTAACTTACTGAAGCGTACACCGAACTAACCTGACGGTATCACAACTGAGTTTCTAACCGCCGAGTATGGGGGCGGTGCTGGTGTAGCCGAGGGCTTTGATGAATGCACTTGAGGACCATAGCCTGTTAGACAATAATTAATATATGATTTACGACATCTTTTCAAAACCTATTGCTTTGGTAGACAACCACACATAGTATATCCCCAAGCTAAACAAGTTACGCTTGTGTTGTATGTACTATACAACGGATCATTCTGGGCTCTCTGCCGATACCAGACACCTAAATCGCCAGGAATCGAACCTGGTATCACTGTCCCAGTATGTAAATCCATCAAAGGTAGCCTACTCAATCACTGAAACCGTCATTTGAGAAGTAATTCAGAATGACCCAGTTTTACACCCGGTAGTTTTCAGTATAAGCTCTGTATTTTTAGAATGCACTGCTTGTAGAGTAGTAATAAAATTAAGACCTAAGCATAGCTCAATATTACGGTTTAGAGCAAGGCCCATCGTTTAACCTGGCTTGGTCACCTACAAAGAATGGTGTAGTATCTTGGAGTAAAAAGAGCCTATGTATATTGACCGAATGGACGCCGACCAGTTGAACGCCACGGATGTCGCTTTAGTGACGTAGTCGAGGCTGCTCTGCGTGAGCTTTAGGCCTACAATTGACAGGAAATAACGCCACTAGGGACAGTAGTGGCGTATTCTGGTTTTGGAAGCTAAGAGTCATTTTAGGTCGCTGAGTGCAGAAGTTTATTAAATACCTATATATATACACTGTTTCGATAGGATTGTATTAGGAAATCGATGTGTTTTGTCCTTAGGTGGAAATATTTTTTCCACATGTTACACTGCTTGGGATGGACTAACGCAGCGAAGGATTCGTGACGAATAATGGATATCTAATAAAACTACGTTTTAACGGTTTTAAGCGCAGTAATTTATTTGATTTTTGTTATTCCAACGTTTCGGCCACTTTTCAGTGGCCGTGATCACGGAAAACAAACATGTTAAGTGTCAACGAGTAATGTTAAAGTTTTATTTAGCGTATCGCCAACTTGTTCATTTTATTATTGTTTTAATTTTGTTTATGGTTATTATTTACTCTATGGAAGCCTAATCTAATTTACCACCACTTCGCAACATGTTATGGCTTGAAGAGAAGAAGCGGCGCAAGAAACTCTTCAGCAAACATGCCTAGCTCTAATAATTCTATATAACATTAAAATTGTTGGAAGGAAAAATAAAAGAAATTATCAGTCAAGTTGGTTTGTGTTACGATGCAAGCAGAAAGAGCTCACAGTGTCCTGAGGTCTGGCAGTTTGTTTTTGCTGGGTTTAGGTCTTGATAGTTTTGATAATCGGATCCCAAACAGGTGGTACTTGCCAACCATCTTCTCTATTGAAATTTGGGTATTTTTTGATTTCAATAGCCTCACGCATCATTCTAGGTATGAAACGATTCTCTTTCGCGAGGATTTGTGGGTTTTCGAATCTGATGTAGTGGTTGGCTTTATCCAGCGTGTGTTCACTGATCGCAGACTTCTGCTAAAACTACTTATTTATTTTATCATACAAACCAGTGTCGTGAATAATAGCACAGTTAGCACCACGATACTAGCAGGAACAGACTCTGGGGCAGGCCTCTCAATACTATTGTAAGCCATAGCATTGCATGAATGCATGAATAACATTGCACTGAATTGCACGGCGTTGCATGACATTGTATTATAATTGTTGTTAAGTGACGACTCATAGTAACTTGATACTTACCAACGGAGCTGTTCCTCAAATAAGGATTGCCGTAAGTTGCGGCGTATCTCAGGTCTACGCCGGGCTGCCCCTTAAGGTGTGGTTGGGCGTATATCGCTGTTTGCGGACCTGCTGATTAGGGAATACACATTATTACTATTGAAATAAATCACATTATATTACTTTATACTGATATACATTATCAAGCAAACTTACCATCACTGCTAACAGGCAGTCCAAGATTGTTAATCGCATCAGTCTCTTCAGACTTGTTCGTTCGTTGTAAAGAATTGTTCTGTGACCCAGTTCCGGCTGACAAAGGCAACGTCGATGCTGTGTCGATGCTGCGAGTCAGGGAACCTTGGAGTGACCTGATGGAATGGTTGTGGTTAACTAAGATTATGGTTTAAGACGTAATTCTATTACGTGGACATTGAGAATGGCGCTGATACATAACTTAAAGTTGCTTGGAAGACTATGGAGCGAGCTACATTAGATGTTTCTTGTGTTGACAAAATACAAAATAAAGACGGATATCTGATAAGGATTTCTCTAAAAAAATCAAGATACTCAAAATAGCTTGGTAAAATTGCATGCTTATCTGGCAGTGAGCCAGTCACATCTGTCGCAGAACCGATCGCAGGTGGACTAGTTGAGTGCTGTAGTGACGACTGCGTGCTTGTTAACGTAATGTAGGATATCATCCGTCCCGATGGACCGGAGGCCTCTGTAAGGTTACCACTAGAACTTGAATGAAGAAGGCAAAAGACCGGAATACAAGACGGACACCTAGAAAGGCCTATGGCTTCCAGTGAACTGCAACTGGTTGTAAGACGACGATGGTCAAATATTTAATAATTTATATTATATTTAATAATATTTCAAGCATAAAGAATTAGATGTAATTCTTTATGTTTGAAATATTATGATATGACTTACCTATTACCTGGAGGCACTTCCAAAGTTGGGGACTGTACTCTCAAATGGGGAGGAGGTACGTACCCTTGGGGGTAGTCATACACATACCCTGAAGGCGTCTGAAACAATACTTTGTTTTATGGCAAGAGTTAGGATGAGTTTTATCGAAACGAAAGAAGTTGGTTTTATAATTTTATATTTTAAACATGTCTCTATGGGAATAAAGAAGATATATCCGCACTTCCAACCACATTATTATCAGTGGAGTGCAAATTAGTATAGACATAAAAAAATAACCAAAAATGTTAATCTTAGAGAAATAACAGGTTACTCTAAAACTGCTTCTAAACTCTTTTGACTAAATGATGCCAAAGTCAAACTTTTCTTTCTTTTTGATATAGAAGAAATTACAAACAAAATGTTATAATTATTTATTTAGACAAAATTGAACTAAAAGTTAAGGTAACATATTAAAGTACTAGGATTGTCATTATTAGTATTACAGGTAAAAAAGAGGTATTCGTATTTATTTACTAGCTGATGCCCGCGACTTCGTCCGCGTGGTGCGGTTTTTTAACTATCCCACGGGAACTCTTTTATTTTTCGCGATTGAAAGTATCCTATATGTTGACAGGGATATAAGCTACCACCATATAATATTTCATTTAAATCGGTCCAGTCGTTTTGGAGATTAGCCGGTATAAACAGACAGACAAACAGAGAAATATAAAATTTAAAAAAATCTAAATTAGTTCTATTTCACTTCTTACATCCCCCTGACTCGGTTTTTAGCTTTTTTTATTGTACAGAAATTCGACCTCTACAGTTTTATTATTTGTATATAGATTTAACAAAGATCACACAGCTTTTTCACAATACATTAATAAACGATACATTTTAAACAGCGCATAAGACAATAATAGATCTTACATTACATAAAGAGAACTATTTTATTATTTATTCAATTTATAATAATTTAATTTAAGTCTTGAAGTTACAACATTAAAAAATAACATAATACTCAAATAACATAAAGAATTGTGGTCAACGCTTAAAGAAAAAGCAAAAAAACAGGAACATTTAAATTACTGTCAATGTCAGTAACGTAATAATAGGTATGAAACTATGAAATCTATACATATAATAAAACTGTAGAGGTCGAATTTCTGTACAATAAAAAAAAATGCTAAAAACCGAGTCAGGAGGATGTAAGAAGTGAAATAGAACTAATTTAGATTTTTTTTAATTTTTTTGTTTCTCTGTTTGTCTGTCTGTTTGTACCGACTAATCTCCGAAACGACTGAACCGATTTAAATGAAATTTTGTATGGTGGAAGCTTATATCCCTGGTCAACATATAGGATACTTTTGATCCCGAAAAATTAGAGTTCCCGTGGGATAGTTAAAAAACTTTCCACGCGGACGAAGTCCCGGGCGGAAGCTAGTCAGTAATAAAATTGTGAAATGAGTCGTTTAACTCGACTTGATAAAGTTTTGATCTGTGATATCGCTTTTACTATGGTCCTGTGTTCCCTTTTGTCTTTCCTATTATTGTGTATTGCCCTAAATTGATTACAAACTACACACTTAATTTAGTCTTTTAAATACACATCACCGGAGTACCACCGAGCCTCGATTCCTTTACACTATGATTTTCTTACCTTAAAATAAGGATCACTGTATGCTGGATCGGAGTAATCGTTATTATAGCTGAACTCATCGTGACGTATTGTAGGAAGAGGCACTGGTCCTGCCAGAGGAAGACCAGCTTGCAACTTGCTATCAGAGCGATCAGAATTTGTGTATTCCTAAAATAAGAACCATTGTCAATTTGAAAACTAGCTTGGTTTTATGACGTATTTTTTTTTTGCAGTTTGTTAAACTTACCTTTTTGGTGGTTTTTAAATTGAAAAATAAGTATAATAATATGTAGGTCAAGAAAACCCTACTCATAGTTTCTTCCTCGTGCTTAACTCCAAAATTTTACCAATCAAATGAAGACTAATATTACGTACCCTGTTTAGCAATATTTAATAGCTATTTGAGATAATGAGTCAGGTCAGGCAGAACAATAACTTGTATATATATATATATAGATAGAAGAAGAAAGAACATACCAATTCATAACTACCATCGCTCTGTGGTAACTGCAACTTTAAATCGCTAATATTCGAACTCCTGTCACTATCTTTAAACATATCTCCTGTGGTAACAGTAACATCTGGTTTCTCGTTCATCTGTTGGCTCTTCTTTCTCCTTCTTCTATGACAAATCACCAGAAGAATTACGAACGCCGAGAATATAATGATGCCTGATGTTACTCCGATTAATATTATGAAGAGGGGTAGAGTTTCTGCGAAAGAAAACTGAAGTTTACTATTTGTATTTCTGTATTGATTATTGTATTGCCCAAGAGGCTTTGATGGTTAGTTACCTACACTTCGTTTGCTAGATGCCACTTGTACTATGTTAATTTTATAGACGTAACATCTACGGGTTCCGTGAACCTATATATTTGTTAACAAATTCTTGAAACTATTCTAGTACTTAATGACTAAAACCTTATTTTCATTCACCCTTAATAATTAAAACTTTACCCAATAAAATTCCCGCAGCGTTCCAGGAATTAAAATTACCGCATCTTCTAAGTCGCAAAATCAATGAAAACCGTATAGAAATCTATCAATAATTTTCAAACGAACCAAGAACATATAAAAATCCCACATAAGAATATTTCGTGTTCTACGTCGAGTCTTTATAGTTACTCTAGTATTATGTAGTCTATAGTATGTAGCTTTTTTTCAATACCTTCATACACATACAATACTTTAAATTTGTTATTTATATTACATATTGCAGATGTGTTTACAACTACTCTACTTACTCAGAGGTTTCAGAATAATCCCTGCGTTTGCATTACCATAGTCGTTGGTAACACTGCAGTTATATAACCCATAATGCTTCGATTGGCTTGCCCTGATCACCAATATTGACTTTACTGTACCATCCGGCATACTCTCCAGTAAAGTTGCGTAATCCTGAAAGAGTATCCAATTTTATAACAAGATTCAGCAAACCAATAGATTCTGTATTTTGCAGAACAATAACAAGACTTTTATAACATAAGTCTTATTAGAATAGCTAGAAAATACTTGTATTCCAACTATTTTCACTTACCGCATTGAAGTCGTGTTGTAAAGAGTCGCCTACAGTCATACATTTGTATTTATAAGGTGTTCACTAGTTTAACAGAATACTGACATCACTGTGTGATTATGATATGAAATCGGTTGGTGAAATTTTGGGACAGTGGCAATTATTCGACTTAGTTTCATTTAGCAAATAGTACTTAAAATGAATTTGCTAGTTTAACTATAGACATAGATGTTCTCAATTTTTTACAGTATTCGATCAAGGAATTAAGCGTACTTACAGGGTCGTGAATCGCGCTGATCTCCCGACCTTCGAAATACCACCGTATATCATCAGGCTTCGGTACTGATAACGCAGCACATTCTACCCGGACACTTTCACCTTCCGAGCCTAACTGTGTTCTATTTGATAAAATCTTTGGTGGACCTGGGAAAAAATTTGGTGCTCGTAAACCATTAATTTACGTCTGCGTAATTAAGTAATCTGATCACTCTAAAGTAAATACAGAAAACATTTATTTTATGCTTTTTAATTACTATTGAATTTTGTTTCTCTTCGGTAGATTTTTTTATTTTCCACATTTAAGTTGCGTATATGTTATCCAATAACAATAAAATTCATACGAAATATCCTGAACCTATATTATATCAATATTAAACGAGAAAAGAATAATCAAAATTGATCCAGAAACAAAAAAGTTATCGCAGAACATACTACATAAAAAAATATTAACGTGTCAAATTGAGCACCCCCCCTCCTGTTGTAAAGTTAAAAACAGATAAATTATTATAATATTATAAATTGTAGAAATTATCAAGTTTCCAAAGGACTAATTAAGTTTTTTATTTACTAATGGTGTACCTTTAATAAAAACGATAGCTTCACTTTCGATCTCAGGGTACCCTTCCACTGTGGCCTTACAAAGATACCGCCCAGCAGTCTCATTCTTCACTAAGACCTTCAAATTGGCTGCCTTTCCCTTGACCTGCTGGAATAATTTCACGCTCACATAACGCTGTTAATATTAACATTGAAGCAGAATGGTAAGAAAACAATCGCTCATTTTTTACAGGGTCATTGTCATTCTTCCTAGCATCTTTGAGGACAGGTAAACTACTGCCTGATATCACACTGCTGAGGTAGAGTGTTGTTAATTCAAATATATGAATAGTAGACCACCTAGTCATGCTCGTGTGAGTGAGCGAGTTTCTTATATCAGCTAATTCGATGTAAAAGTTAAAAATGGATATGATGACATAGTGTAAAAAAGTTACGTTTTTGCCATTACTAGGCTAAACATTCTCCAACAGCTAAATTTGACGTCGCTGTATTAATCATCATCAAAATTCAGTTTGCAATCCCAACATGGTATTCACTTACCCCGATCCGCCCTGGTTCATGGAACAGCCATCTGATCTCTGGAGGAGGCTGCCCGTCTACATCACAGTTTAAGGTCACAGTAGAACCTTCGTCAGCTTCTATATTTTTTGGTCTGCTTTTAAATGAAGGTGGATCTACGATTAAGGGATTTTATTTAGTAGTTTTGCCATTCAAGCACTCATCGGATCTATGAGTGCTTCAATAAATCCCCAATGTCCCAGTCTAAGGGCACCGCAACAAACTAAGCTTTAAATAAGGTAATTTAATGTATTAGATTGTTATTGGACTACTGAGTGCATAAGTATTTGAGGGTAATTATGATTACTACTAGGCTCGTTTCTTCATAGCTCAGGTATAAAAGCGAGCGGGTGTAGTGAGTAGCACCGCTCTAGGGTGACTAATTATTGCGCGAAAATCATAATATAAAATTAAATGTACATAATTAATTAGGTCGGCTTTCTAGTCGAAAAAGCACGATCAGAATAAGTATGGTTTACAAACGAGTTATTTATTTAGCAGGTTATCATCATTTTAAATCAACACCATGATACGTCTCTATCTAGCTTTAAAATATGACAACAATATTAAGTTGATCTTACTTTATAATTTAAAAAGTTAGATGTCGTGGTAAATTAATTTACTATCAATTTATACGATCTATCTGAAACTACAGCAACTGAACATGTTTTTGTTTCACTCGCACTCATGTATAAATCCGTTACTTTAGACAATTAAAAGAACTATAAGGCATCTTTTGTTTTAGAACTACACAATTTGTTGTTGTTTTGAGATTATTCTACTTACAAGTTACTTCAAGTGTAATATCCTTTTCGCTTTTTCCAACCGTATTGCTGACTTCGCATCTAACAACAGCTTTATGGTGCTTTCTTGTTACATTGAAGATAATCTAAAACAAGAGTTCCAATAATTATGGTTTTGCTGAGTTCAACATTCAGTTACATGGCTCGACTTTACTACACTGTTTAACAACATGTGGACCCCGTTTTCTATGAAATATCATCCAAGTATATCCAGTAGATTAGAGATGATAGAGAGATGTTTTGTGTACAGAGTGAGACTGACACAATAATGCCTCATTAAGCCGTGGCATCACTTAGAGATACTTTTAGAAGATTAGCGCTGGTTGTAAAATAACAGCCTTTTAGGACCCCATATTTAATTATTTTGCCTAATATCTTTTATCTCTTAAATCCCGATTGGGTTCGGAGCCTTCTCCGCAACATTCAGGATTCGCTTTCTTATTTTTTCTTCTCGACATCGCTCTGTCTTCGGCATATCTTGTATTAAGACCATTGGTACGCATAATTCACAACATTAAACCAGCATTTATTGGGCCTACTCTTTCGACCGGGACCTGGCGGAGACGGCATGGCTAGACATTTGTTCCCCAAGTTACCGGTAAGTCGGTTTCCGTAAAACATGGCCATGATTCTCTTGTATACATAGAATACATATGAATACATATGTATACATAGAATAGGAAGAAAAATTAAATTTTAACTTATATATTTATATGACCTTCAAAAAGAGTTCTCCAGTGGAACTTATTTTGAATAAAAAACTTTGAATTTGAATTTGAATTTGAATTTGTATCTCTCTGTGTCTTGTCCTAAATAAATATTTTTCTCTCTTTCTTTCATTTAAGTGACAAGGGAAATGGGCGCGAGTATGTAAACGTGAGATATCTCAAACATGGCATACTCGCGCTGTCCACATTCCTTACTACCCTAAAAGTGGGCATAACATACACGAAGAATTACAGGTGAGCATAAAAGTTTCATAATGGGTAGATATTTATCAAAAAGACTACGGAAACCTAATAAAACAGTTATACCAAAACAAACTTTTTACATGCACGTCAGTATTAATGTATTAAAATTTTAATCCTGTAAGCCCAATTGAACGGGACCTCATGACTGCACCACGCGCAGTAACTTGTGAATTTTTCACGTGAGCGCACTTCATTCTTTATGCATCAGTTACTGTACAGTGTGCATGCTTACAGTTGTACCGTTAAAGCGTATTACTGGTGTTAAAGACGATACATACTTAATCGATTTTTCTTATTGGTGGTGTATTTTTTTTTATTGCATGAGTTCAGCAGACAGGCAGACGGCGCACCTAATAGTAAGCGGTTACCATCGCCTATAGACATTTGCAACACCAAAGGCGTTACAATTGCGCTGCTGCTCTCTTGAGGGAGTCTGGAACCTGGCCACTAATGCCGGAACACAACTTAAGGTTGTTATGGCGGCATACTCTAGACCAGGGGTGGTAGCCATCCAGACGGGCAGATACCACCTGGCTGTGGGTTGTTTTGTCGCCTCTTACGACAGGCCGCCCGGCCGCAGGATATTGTATTCTTTCTCCATTCCTGCACGGAATAAACAACACATATTTTAACATTAACCCATTGCAAGTTAGACGTTTTCTTTGGAAAATGTGGAATATAATAAAGAAAAAATTTATTAAAAATCGAAAAAAAAAATTGGTTAAATTCTTCATTATATTTCACTTGAAACGTAACCAATGGCAAAATTAGGGATTTTACCATGGCACAACAGTCATGCTCTCGACATTTGGCCTGCCTAAGAGTTAATATCTCAACTGTTGAGATGCCGACATATACGCATCAGTGTATATGATTAGTATATAAATTACACACCAGTAAGCTTGTAATAGTTGCCATGTCAAGTAAACAGGAAATTTTCGCCTAGACAGCTTAGTCACTTCAAGTGTGATAAAAAAAATCTTTGAAGCTCCTGTACGTACGATGATACGCGGTGAAAAAACAGGCTAATGGATGACATGATGGAAATTAGTTCCTGTCGCCAATAACATTTACAACACCAGCGGTGTTACCAACATTCTGTCGGCCGGGGAGAATTTACGACATCTTTTAAAAAAATCTGCTGTTGGAGCTCATTTCCAATGTCTAAGTTGCCCAAGAAATATGCAAACTATAATTGTGTGATAATCACCATATGAATAATATTGGAAGAGTTCGTCTGTGATTTCAAAATTGAATCATAAATTAAGCTTTTCACAATTTTTGTGTCTGACAGTTATATCGAACAGGCTTTAAAACGGTTCAATTAATTTTAACGAAACTTAGGGATAAAAAGTAATTGTCATAAAATTTCCGCGCAAACGAAGTGAAGGACATTAATAGAACCTAAACAATAAACTAAGCATTAAACAAAACTAAACGCACAAATATGTAAATACTTTTATAGAGTACTATTCAACTGAAAATTATACACGATGCGCAATATGACTGTAAAGTGTAACTGTTATGGCATTCTGCTAAATTAAACAAATGAAAATATTAAAATTAGCGCCGGGAAAACACTACGGCGATATTATGTGGGGTTCACGTTGGGAGGGGCACTAGTACCCCTGAAGAAATAAATACAAGGAATGCCGAAGATCGCGCGAAGTGGAGAAGAAAAAGTAGGAAAGCGGATCCTGGGCGTCAAAGTGATCGGTCCGAAAGCAACCGGGATTTAACGCTCGGATGATGATGATGATGATGATGACTCTGGGGCCAATACCAGACACCCAGACCATAGTAAATAACGGAGAAAATTCGTTTCCGAAATTTACCATTCCAGAGATCGACCTGGAATCTCTGCGTTGCAGTGAGCTAGGCCGGCAAAGGTTTACTTAGCCCGCTCAACCATGGCCTCTGCTATCAAACTAAAACTCAATACTCAATCATTTATTGCATTCAACTGACAGCCTCTATGGTTGAGCGGGCTAAACCTTGGTGGCTTACTTCCCTGCAACGAGCTTGCTTGCTTCGAATAATAAAAAGTAACCTATAAGTAGCAAAATAATTAAACGACACTCACCATTTCATCAGTATAATCTCCAATAACAGGATTGTTGTTCAAATACCACCTATAAAGCTGAGGAGCTGGATTGGCGTCCACTGAACACCCGATCCTTACTTCTGTACCCTCAGGAATCTTATTGTTTACAGCGCCTGATTTTATGGTCACATTTAACTTCGGAAGGTATTTTACCTGATGGAAAAATATTTAAGTTAGGTCTGGCGAATCCTGACACTGAATTACATAAACTCTTTGCCACATTTAAAGGGTTTATGTAACTCATCATATTATCAAGTTTCTCATCCTCAGAGAGGATGGATTTCCACTTGCTACTATATTGACATACGTCTTTTGCTTCATCTATTTTTATCAATCTCTTCATACAATTTGCTAATAATTTGGCCAATAACGTGATAGAGCTATGGTGGTATCACTGGAATCATCATTACGTTTATTCCAGCTCTTAGGGCCGGCTCTATCATTGTGATAACACACTCTTACAGAATATTGACGTGGCGTTCCACGTTAGTCTTGTACTAACTAATAGTGATCCGTACATAAGTGAGAGTTCCAATGGCCCACCTCCCCCCTATCTCCTATTCCATGCCCTCCTCCATCCTATTCCTCCAGTCTGATCCCTTTATCTTATTACCTTAACCCCATCCCCCATCCCATCCCCTTTGTCCTATACCTCTTGTCTTTTATTATTACGAGATTACACTAACACCTGCTATCTTGACTTAACCATAGAACATCTAAATAAACTTGAGCGACTTCAACATTTTTGTATTAGGTTCATATTTGGTTTGCAACAATATGACCATGTTTCTGAATTTCGTGAAAGGCTGGCAACGCGTTGGCCACGTCCTTGGTTCCATTACGAGAGCCATCTACCTGGTTGCCAGCTCCGCGATATAAATATTTTTTGCTGTGCCCGTGGTCTGTACAATGATTATATCTATTTTTTTCTCATAATTTATGATTACGTATATTGTTAAATTATATTATTTTGTTATAATGTTATGTTACCTTTTCAATCATTGTTATAGTTCTATAATTTTTTAACTGTATTGTATTGTATGTGTTATTGTTATTTGTGTCGTACAGTCCTTAATGACTTCATTAGTTTTACTGGTCCATAATGTTATGTATTGTTTTTGTCCTGAATAAAATATTTCTATTTTCTTTCTTTCTAAATAATTTACGAGTCAATTTAATCTATTTTAATAAATATTATAACAATAAAATTAAATGTAAAATTAAATTTTATAAACTTATTTATAGCCTAGTATGTCTTACCTCTATATGCACAGTGGCCATTCTAGGCGCCCTGTCAGCGGTGTTCTGGGCCTGACAGGTTATTGTCTGGTTGTGATGCATCTTGCCAGGGGTCAACCGCAAGACTGACCTGAATGCACATAATAGTATTACTACTATAAAACATAGACATAGACTATATAGTATGTAAGCTGATATAGTATATCGTCAGCCAAACACCGTTCACTGCTGGACGCAGGCCTCCCCAAGTCGGTGCCACTCATCATGGTCATCCGCCTTCATCAATAAGCGCCTACTGGCGACCTTGCGCAGGTCGTCAGTCCATCGGCCATCGGTCCTGCGACAAATGTGACCGGCCCACTGCTACTTCAACTTGCTTTTTTCGCGAGCTATGTTAGTTACCTTGGTTCTCTTATGGATATCCTAATTTCGAACTCTTATCCATAAGAAAACACTCAACTTAATAAAACTCCGTAACCAAGCCCGACATAATTGGATAGATAAAGGCTCACCGTCTCTGATGGCTTGGCTACGTAAAACGGATGGAAGAGGATCGGAGTGTAAAAATAGCAGACTTGGGGTGATCGAGTAGACCGTCCTCAGTGTCGCTGAAAACACAGTTTGGAAGCTGATTCGACCAAAATTCAAGTCTACAACTGTCAAGATACTGTTTAGGACGGGGGAAGTGGCCTCTTTAGTTTCGGAGGCCAAGTCTCACTTTGAGTCGGTTAGCCAACGGAGTTAATGAGTGTGATATATCACGGCTCATTAGAGCCACCAGGAACCCAACAAGCACTGTCCACGTCGTCCACGGGTGGGCACTGCGTTGTCATCCACGGAATTGGTCAACAATTAACGCACAATCTACGAATACGCACGTTAACGATCAAAAACCTTCCAAAAATATTCTACAATAGAATTTACTTTGAATAAAAACTTTTGAATCTGTATATAAAAGCAGGTTTCAGCGCTTCAGTGATATTGTTACATCAGAGAGTAAAGAATAAATACGAACACGGCAATAATAATAGCATCTATATATAAGAGTTAAAAGACCTATCCCATAATAAATCCGCAACATAAATCCAAAAAGCAAATTTTGACAAATCAAAAGAAATGTAAATACAACCAACATAAACCCACTCGAGGTTTTCCACCAAAATCAGCTTAAGAATAACAATGAATCATATTCTCAAAGTATCCCATTGTAAGAAATATATATGATTTATTAGTTGTTTCTGTAAGAATGGAAATACAATGTTTTAGTTGGAAAAATAAACGCGTTGTTTACTCTGGGGAGTTGAGAATAGCTACCTACGTTGTTAAGAACAAATCGATACATATTGGCCACGTGCGTGTCATACCAAGCATAATGAAGGTGATTGACGTGGTAGAGGCATGCTTGAATCATTATATTGCATACAGCCCTTAAGGCTGATTCGCTAGGTGTGATACCAGGCTTTAAGAGAATATCAGTGTGAAAGGGTTAGCCTAGAGCTAATCCCGTTTCATATAAGGAGTGAGATTTCCGATGGCACACTTCTCTCTTTTATGATGACGCAGAGGGAATTTCTTTGGACATTATCCTCGAGCCTGATGGGTGGACACCGAGAGGAGTGCGAGACTCCTGAATTACCGGATCCCAACATGACCTCCAAACGGAGGCCACGGGACTAGTCTAATGGCCGACTAAACCTAACCTGCGTCCCTCTCCTACGCGCTTATACGGGACGCCACAGGACCTAGTTCTTAGATACTACATCTGTGGCGCCCCAACGCTTGGCTTCTCACTTAGAGTGCCCTGTGGGAAAGGACACCCTCTTCACCAAAAGTCCACGGGCTCCGCAGTTCTCCCTCCTTTATCCTATTCTCCTATTCCATTACACTATCCTATCTGTTCTATCTCAATCTTCCTTTTTTTTTCATGAGTTCAGCAAACACGCAGACGGCCCACCTAATGGAAAGCGGTTACAATCGCCTATGGATAATTGTAACACAAAAGGTGTAACCAATGTGCTACCGTTTTCTAAAGGGAGACTGGAACCTAGCCACTAATGCCGGGATACAACTAAGATTGTTATGGTGGCATACTCTAAGCTAGGGGTGGTAGTCACCCAAACGGGCAAATACCCTACCACCTGACTGTGGGTTGTTTTGTCGCCTCTTATGACAGGCGCCTAACCACAGGAAATTGTATTCTTTCTCCGTTCCTTCACAGATAAAAAAATCTATGACATCCCCGTTATTGCATCCCACGCCTTTTAAACTATTTGTCTCCCATCCTAAACGCTGGCAACGCACTGGCTTCTCCCCTGGTGTTGCGAACATCTACAGGCGACGGTGACCAATTTCCCTAGATGGGCGATCTGCCTGTATGCTAGCGTCTCTAAAAAAATCCAAACGGAAAAGTGGTCGAAACGTCATAATAAAAATAAGATAAAATTCCGCGCTCAAAACCGTTAAAATCTATTTATAATTGTGTGCAGTCAGAAATCTTTGATGGCAATAACTGACGTACAAATGGACGGGGCGGACATGTTGATTTCGCAAGTTTTCCGTTTTTACGCCAATATGCTGACGGAACTTTAACTACTCACCTCGTTTTGTATCTCTGTTCATCAGACATCAGCTCGACTTTACTCTTCACGTGTTTCTTGATGACTGCTTGGTTACCATCTAACCACGTTATCTGTAAACATAGGTCAAATTATACTTCATGTAATAATGAAATCCAAAGACATTACTCTCAAACGCCTTTCGTCGTTTTTCATCGTCCGGTCAGCCTGAAAGAGTCAAAGAAATTTTAGATAGAAGAAAGAAAGAAAGAACAAAGATTTCTTTAAAACTACAATAACATAGTCTATACTAGGATATGCCCGTGACTTCATCCACGCTTGACTTACACCGAACTCCTCCTACAAATATACATATATTACACTAACACATTACACATTTTACATAAAATTTGCTATCGATCAGTGGAAAAATCGCATAGGAATTCGGTTTTTATTTCAATCTGACCGTTTGAAATCATTATCGGAAAACTTTTCGGGATAAATGGTAGCGCAAATTTTAAGTCTAAGAATTTTCTGTCCATCAGCGAATCCCGAACAAACAGAAGAAATATAAATAAAAAATGCATCATGTTCTCCATCATTTATATATTCTATTTCACAGTTGGTTTTTTTTAATAGCTTCAATGTACAAACACGGCAGGTTTAAAACTTTATAATATTATAGATTACATAAAAATGAATGGATCATACAATGGAAAATGTACTTAAATATATAAAAAAAAACAATCAAAAAGTTCTAAAACAAAAACGAACGACGAAAAACGTTTGAGATTAGGCCCTCTGAGCCGCAAAGCTATTATCAGAGAATAAAAGAGGATGCCAGTTTATAAACAATATTTGTTATTCTGAGCCTGTTTTACTAATAGAATGCCAATCTAATAACTAAGTGCTATTAGTGCGGTATATATACAGCAAAACACATAGAACCTGGAGAACTGTTTAATTCGACTTCCAAACAAAGACTGCCCGATTCATAGAGGATTTGCAGTATTAATAAAGCGTTGTAATACAAAATTACCTACATTATTTTAAAATATAAATAACTACAATTTATATTGGTTAATTATTCCTAATTACTGAAATGATTAAATGTTCATAAAAGAAATACTAGTCTAAATCTTTATTAAAAGATGGAGCCACTAACACCAAACTAAGTAGGTGGCGCTACTAATAATAAATGTTATTAACAATATATTTAACAATTGATTATGATTTTCGCACATTAAAATTATTCACACTAGAGCTTTACTACCGAACCGACCGAAGTCAGGACCAGACTATCTTGTCGCTCCGTCCGCACGCTTTTATACTCGAGCGATGATGGAACGAGCCGAGTAGGGACATAATCGATACAAACTACCCTCTAATTTACTATACATATACTTAGTAATTCAACTCATTAACAATACTAAAATAATCTAACAATACTAGCTTTTGTTGGCGACTCCCCTTGCGTTAATGTAGACTTTGTCAATTAATTTACGATTTTTTTTTCTATTGTTCGGTTAGCAGTACACTTTTTCTGTATAAAAGATACCTTATGCTACTTTTTTTTCTCTTTAACTATTTGGGTGACTATACTAACATGTCCTTATAGCTAAATTTCGTTGCAATGACAACGCGTTTGTTGTGATTTGTCAAAAAAAATACGCGACTGTAGCATTGTTTTGATAATTGGCCACGTTCGAGTCGAATTCCCGCATCTGTCTTGAACTTTAGTAAAAAAAAAAACTCACCTCAGCAGCTGGTTTCCCGCCCACAGACTCGCACTCAATATCCACAGGCTGATCTTCTGTAGCGTCTATGAAAGCACCCTGGATTATACTTGGCGGCTCCGGGGCTACCAGTACCGTTAACTGGGCGTACCGCGATCGAATTGGTGGTTCACCTATGAATTAAGATTTAAAGTTTAATAAACTATTTACAATAAACTTTTTTTAAGAAGGGGAAATCCGATTGAAGACAAGTCACCGCGGGAGATAGGCGGCGGGGTCGTGTGGGGTTCACCACGTTGAGGAGGTACTAGCACCCTTATGGGGTACTATTGTTACCCAAGTCGAGGATACCTACCAAAACCTCTCGTTGTTCCTACCTTCGTCTTTATGCCAGAGTCACAGGTATTTGGCTTTACTATTCGACAGGCCTTGGCAGGTGGTGGCCAAAATCTCGTCTATTGCCAGGGGAAAACTAATCTAAAGGTACCAACAGGAAATATTTTTTAATAAATAGGTCTTAGGGACTGAAATCAAACCGGCAAATATACAGGACTCACTAAGTAAGAGGCACATAAAGGGCTTTAACTTTGCGAGTAAAATTATACAAAAGTTAGACAAACATTACCTTAGATACAACACATTAAAAACCGCTGTGTAAAACGTGGCCTTACTGTCTCCTTAAAACTGGAAGGTAAAGACCTAGCACTGGGACTTGTAGAACTTTCTAGTTTACCATTAGTTTGATCTAGGCTTACCGTTGAGTCCAGAGCTAACTTGGCACTGGTAGTTTCCATCGTCTTCTAACGTCAAATCCCTTATGTCTAATGAGTAGTCGCCTGTAACAAAAAAAAAAAAAAATATATATATATATATATTAAAATAATAATCAGGTGTGTATGACAGTCCATAAACTATGAATGGTTCCGAAATCACTTTAATTCTTGGACGATCGAATAAAAGTATATACGGAGCCAACATAAACAAAAGCATCGAATGAGTTGTTGAAGAATGTTACATGTTTAATGACTATATAAATTAGTCTCTTCTAGGATAGTCTAAAATTCGTTAGTCAAATGCAGAAAAACGTCCTTTAATTTGTTGAAATGTTCAAATTGGCGCCTTTTATAAGTTGTTATACGAATAATATTTTTTTATGTCGTTCTAACGTTGGCAACACCGCTTTCTCTGTGACCTCTCGTTTTGTTGAAAAGTGCTCTTAATAATTGTAATAATATTCTATTTTATTAAAATAAGATATCTCGTTGTGCAAGCTTGTTTTATTAAAACTCTGCAACATATTTGGACATTGATTAAGACTTTATATCAGACCTGAGGTTTGGCTAGTCAAACCTAGGAGTGCCAGAGCTTCGATGTTTGACTATAACATATACATATTTGTATGAAAGGGGTAATGAAAGTGGATGAAGTAAAAGATGTAAAGAAAATCATGGGAGCGTCACATTTTCTATAATTTAGATTTTAATTTACCGCTCTTGTCTACGGATTACGGCTACGTTCCACAGGAGACTCACAACGACCACGTTCACGACCGCGATTTTACCGGTTCCACTTGCTTGCGGGCGTTACAATTACAAACTCTAGTGGAACGGATTATGGAGTGTTGATGTCATTAACGACGAAATACACAAATGTTACTGGTTGATTTGAAAATCGCGCCTTTATCAATGTCAATCGATAGAGAGAATTAATGCTCTATCAACGCCCACTTCGACCCAGCTTTTGACATGAGTCAATATGAGTACTGTGTTACTGAAAATTATGGCGTCGTTGTGAGATACTAAAGGAACGCGATCTACATAGACTACAACTGACAGCACAAGGAGATACTGACAATTGACAGTTGTAACATCTGAAAGATAAAGAAATGCGTAAAAGATATAGGTTAAGAAAATATACTATTATATTGTTACAACTTAAGTTCCGACAAAAACAAGATCCACCTGCATATCAGTAAAAACACATTTTATTACCCGTCGGCATTTGAACTAATTATAATCCTTTTATGATCGTCTTCTTTTGTTCCCTTATTTATTAGTTACTGTGAAGAACAACTTATTATACTCGTTTATGGCCGTTTGCAAGCATTAGCCAGATGTGCGGATTATGATTTCTAGAAAATTACGTCGACGCTTCCCGGGCATATTTGCATTTGTGCAGTATAAAACGGTGGCTTGATGGTGAGAGGAGGGAGTCGAGCGAGAACCACGATCAAGACGAGACGTGTGTACATTCGGGAATCTATTAGTGACGGACTTTGCGCGCTTTATTGAATTACGACCCTCTGCATTATGTCTGGATTTGTAGTGTTCGGTTATATTTGTACCTGTGTTATACGTGTTTATATAGGTCTGATAAACTCTATAATAATTCCAATGGCATTTTAATTCGAGTCCCGTAATCATAACGCATAATATAATATATTACTATATATTTAAATTACAACTCTAATAAACTTAACATTAAAATTAACAATTCCTAAAATAAGAGCATTAAAATATTTTGTTTTATTTTGTTTTACAGGTAATTAACCTTCTTTTTACTTATAATGTAATAACTGTAAGTTTTTAATAAGTTAGATGTCGAAAGAACACCATATTAAATAAAAGTTTTGTTTTACAGGGTAACAGATTCGTCTTTATTTCAAAAATCCCAATTGTTCAAGTTGAAAGAGCACTACACTATTTTATGTATATCAAGATTGTAGCTAATGGAAATCCATGGTCTCTACGTATGTTGATTTCCATTATATTATTTTATTTGCCCCCCTCTAACAGCTGTAGTCTTATAAAGTAAGGTTACAGAGATAGCTAAAGAATAGCTATTCATAAACCTCCACAGATGACAGGGTAATATAAAAAATAAATATACATTCGTTTAGAAAAAGAAAAAAAAGAACAATAATATTGTTACGAGTTGCAAGACTCGAATTAAAATGCCGTTGGAATTATTATAGTGTATATTAGAACCATACAAACACGTATAACACAGGTACAAATATAACCGAACGCAATAAGTCCAAACGTAATGCAGAAGATCGTAATTCAAATACACGCGTAAAGTCCGTCACTAAATAGATTACCGAATGTACACAAATCTTGCTTTGGTTGTGGTTATCGCTTGACTGCCGATCTCTCCGTTGGGGCATTGTTTTAAACTGCACAAATGCAATGTCTGCCTGACCGCGTGGACCGAATTTCTTAGAATCATACCTGGCTAATGACTACCATAAAAGATTACAATACACAATAGGCTGTTTTTCTAATCACAAATTTTAAATACAAAGTAAACAAAAGAAGTCCAAATGCCAAAAAGGTAATAAAATGTCTACATGTATGCAGGTGTGAATTTTTCATTTGTCAGGTCGTAACAATATGGAAATTTTGTGACCGGGAAACTAATTAATATTAAAATAGAGTTTGATTACTTTCACATTTACAGATGCTAGACTATCCACAAACAAATCAATGTCTACATAATGTGACATGCTAAGTTTGTTGAATTCGTTGACTGTTCTGACAAAAAATGACTGGCGTCTGAAAGTTGTACGTGACAAGGTCGAATGAAGTAGTTTTCTAAGGCGTATAAGACTAGGGGGAACATACAAATGTAGCTTCTCGATTTGACTAGCACTACCAATATTGGACTGAGCAATTTTCACCAAGAAACGTATATCAGCAATATTTCTTGGAACTTTAAGGGGCAGAAAATGTAATACGGTACAGCGCTTATATATATATATATATACAAAATTGAGGTAATAAAATAAAATAGCCTTTTTTCTACCATTATAGTTCTTGAAAAATTATAATATACAATTTATATATCAAAATAATATGGATGGATGTTGCCTCTGCGGCGTGGGTCTCCAATATTCCGTTTCTCTAGTTGTTCTTTTCCAGTTTTTTCCACGTCTATTTGGGAAAATTTCTTTCCATCTCTTTCTATTTCCTTTTTCCCATTCCTGGGTATCCAATCGCAATTTTTATTTGTCCATCTGTTGTTTTCTTGCCTACTTGTATGTCCTGACCGCTTCCATTCCAAGCTTACACTTTTGTTTTGAATTTTATTTTGTAGTTTTATACATACCTAACATACTAATCTACATTTTTCTTTGATGTACTGATAATTTTTCTTTGTCCTCTTTCCTTAACGCCCAGGTCTGCCTTTCGTATGTAAGGCGTTGGACAATAACAGATTCTTAAATAGTTTACTTTTTATTTTTGTGTTCACATCTACAACACTCTTTATTGTACACAACAAGATATAAAAAAAATACACAAAATGCTATCAAAAACCATTGCCTTAGTTTATAATAAAATATGTATTTTTCTATTCTTCTTGACTTTGTTGTTTACTGTCCACATTGTACTACTGTTCTTCCTTTTTATTAAACTTCTTTTTAATTTAATTTAACCTAGACATAAGTTTTAAGTATCCTCTAAGTCAGGTTGCCTGGAAGAGATTGCTTTAAGCGATAAGGCCGCCTCGTGTTTTGAGGTAAAATTATTGTAATGATACATTTTGTAAGTGTTAATTTTGGTGAAGATTAAAGTGTTTTCTATTCTATACTATTATAATAACCTTAAATACTATAAAGTATCATTATTGCTTTCATATTCAAAAACTTTTTCAACGATGTGGCAAGATAGAGGTAGAAGACTGTAACATATTACAAGATGTCCATCACAGTAGTCATGAGAACAATAATGTATATTAATATGACATAGACAATCGTCATAGATAATACTTTCAGTCGATTTATCAGATGATTCGATTTATAATGAAATTACTATTTTCTACCGGTTAGTTAATTTTATAAGCCCACTAAATTATCATCTAGATAATTTAGTGCATCAGTAACTAATTATTATAATTGTTTTTGTGATCCTGGCAACACTATGATGTAATTGCTATTTTTTAGCAATGATGCAATGTTATTGTTTTGTAGGGTAGCATTTTTCGTATAAAAGGCGTAGTGGCGTTTAGACTGTGTTCATTGCTTAGTGTGCTGTGTGAATATTCACATCAAAGGCTGAACAATAAGGGGAAACCTTACCCAAATAGTTAATATTTGGTATATTTGGTACTTTCTTACCCAAATCTCTCCTTGCATTTTACATTTATTATCCCTTAAAACAATTCCATCTAGAAAATACGGAACTGGAACTAAGCAGGTAAATCGAGTATAGGTATAGCGTTCTCTTAAAATCTATTTCAGTACATCACAATCATTGTATAGCCAAACAAACTCTTTCTCAGCCTTAGATATCCAACGCAGGCTACAGTGTATGTAAATTAGTGATATAGGTCTGTTTAGACGTTCAATCAAATACATATTGATTTCTTACTTTAAAGTAAAAATAGAAAGGATTAATGTAATCGACGTTTGATGTATAATCACATTCCTTTACCTTATATCGAACACTTTTGTTTACAAGAATCTATAATTAGCCTTTGTATTCAGCGAGGTAATGTTGCCGGCTTTCTAGTTACAGTGCCCACTGACATTAGTCTAGTGGCGCTGGACGGGTTTTAGTTCAGTTTTTATATTGCATAAATATGTTTAAATTAATAGTTATTAATATTTAATTACTTACTTGTATTTAAATATATGTCTAGATTCATAACTAAAAGGAAAGTCAGAATCAAAGTACCTAATAATTATAAAGATTAATAATAATTATGTAATTCAACGGACTTGTTATTTTTAGTGTATTTTCATGATTAAAACACATCAAATGTTTTCATTTGTTCTATTTTTTGATGCGATTAAATGTAATTTTATTATGTAATAACAATTTTTCTAAAAGGCTGCTTTCGCAAATTATCACAATTTCATCTTTTCACGCAGCTTTTTGCTTTAATCAAAATTTTTAATGTTTATATTAAAATTTTAAAAAGTCACAATTAGGATTATTGTATAAGATAAATCAAATGTGCAGTTTCTTCTGACACAAAGTATTTCATGTAACAATTAAATAAGATAATAATAAAGAAGAAAAGTTAGCTCCTATTAATTTATCAATGTCTATATAAATGTACAATAAAATATTGTGGCGACCGAGGGTAGAACTTTCCGCCAGCGTAAGCCGGTCTCAAGACTTTTAGAAAAAGGTAGAAGATTCTGGAAAGAAAAGACAAGGACAGATTCATGTTGGAAAGGGATAGACGATAAACGAAAGTTTTAGAATAGAAAGTTCGGGAAGGAAAAGACAGAGATAGATAGATGTTAGAAAGGGATAGATGTATAAACGAAAGTTCTCGAATAGAAGGTTCGGGAAGGAAAAGACAGAGATAGATAGATGTTTAGAAAGGGACAGATAGTAAATAAAAGAATAACGAAATTATGGATTCCAGAAGATTCTTCCGGGTATATAATATAAGCAGTGTAAGGCGCGCCTACCGGGCAGTTTAAAGTTGAGTTCAGTTCAAGACAGCGAAGCGACAAGTGCGATACGAAAGAGTTGGTAGAAGTTTAATAGAAGGCAGTGACGAGTTTAGAGGTGAATTTAGTGAAGTGTTGTGGACAGTTTAGTGAAAGAGGAGTTTCGCGTAGTTTGAGGTCCAGAGGCAAGCTACGCGCGGTAAATTCTGTGGTGAACAGCAGCAGAACTGCAGTAGCAGAAGGTGCGCCTACGCAATATCGGCGACGGTATTGTGAGTGAGACATCTTATCGTCGGTACTGTGCGTCTTTCGTTGTGTGCGTAGGGGTAACCCTGCAGAGTGGAATCACGCACGGCTGTGTAAGTCAATAAAAGCGTTAGTTAAAAACTGGTGTTTTCTTCCAATCCTAAGTGCGTACCCCGCTCGCACGTAACAATATGAATATAATACTCTTATAGATTTTCACAGTATTCTGGACACTGTATATGTGTAAGTACTGTGCCACAACAATAAAATATACCCAGCCAAAAGTTCGGTCATTGACACGTTGCGTAAAAATCTAATAATATTTTAATGACGTAGATTTATCTGTACGTTGCGAAGAGCTGAAACGTTTGTTGATGTTTTATATTTCTGAATATTTTTATATAAATACCTAGGTATTTGAAGTAATATCCCACATTCATGCAGGTACTAAATTTATAGGTATACATACATTTACATATCATATATATCATCACGAAAGTTTACCATGGGGTAAACAGAGACGATGGATCTCAACTTGCGACAATCCTGACAAACTACTTTCGCTTCACCTACTTTCATTAATCCCTTCACACATGCATGTTTAGTTGTATTAGGGATCTTCTATTTCTATCCCTAAAAGAAATCATTATATATAAAGATTTATGATAAGCGTAAATTATTAAATTCAGAATAACCAACCATACTTTATGGCGCGTATCCTGTCAATTCCTCTAAGATGCTGAAGCGTGAACATGCTACTATTTAGAAAAATAATATTAATTATCTTCTTCACCAAACAGTGTTACCCTATAAATTGTTCTAAAAATGTTCTGCTATTTTTTTGTATAATCGTTTTTTAGTTGGCTAAATAACGAATACAGTTTATCGAACGGTAACACGACCCTGTACCAGTTTTACCATTTTCCAGATTTTCCTGAAGCGATGAAAACTCATGTAACAGGTGCCCAACCTTATTTTTATTGTATACAACACGTGTAGAATATAAGAACACGCAGAAATAGTTAACGCGTGGAGAAAATGTCGAAAAATTTGACTATTATGTACGCAGGGAAAAACTCATACTTTAGAATTGAACTTGGCGTCTTTATTAAATATTGCTTTGAACGATTTAAATATTAAGTCAGTTTGAAGAATTTAAAATTATCTTTAAGTAAATAAGTGCCAGGGGCAAGTCAGACTCAAATAAGAAATGCTTCACCCTAATTGTAAGTCTTTGGCTAATGCCAAGTGATAGAGTACTACTTCTGACAGCTGGAAAAAACACATTTCACTAAAAGGAGATTTTTTACACAAACATACAATTGTTACTTGAAACAGGTCAATATTATAAAACTATTGTTAATTTTTAACTAAAAGTATATAATACTTACTAGAAATAAACTGTACAGAATAAAACCACTCTTCAAATTACCATTAAAGTTCCATGTAAATTATTCTAAATCTTGTATATTCATGGATATAGACTATATATACACAAATTATACACAGCCATATTTAAAAAACTTATGAGCTCACTTCAAACGCAACAATATAAATGCTTAGTTTCTGAGGTATTTTTAACTGTAGTTTATCTGCTCGTTAGCGCTATCGGTTCAATAACGAATAAAATTGCGTTTCTAAACACACCATCGTACGATAGCTAAACTAGGTACAACTTAACTGAACAATATTAGGCGTTTATCTAGTCCATATCTTTTGTTTGACGTTTTGTTGTTGAAGTTTTTGTTTGATGTAAATAAAGAGTAGATATTCCTTCTTAAATAGATCCATCTAGTGGCGACTTTTGGTACTAGTTGTAGGTTAACAGTTAACCTAAGTTTATCTATTACATAAGTTATGTAATCAATTGTTATTGAACTCATAACTGGTAACCTCAGAAACCGGGCATGAATAACCAATAACATGGTTTATTCTTTCTGATAATTTTCCATATTCTGCATGTAAATTGCGTACAACCTAAATAAACCACGCACTGTTCCTGTAATTCACCTAAATATTTTGTAGCTAGCTATGTGCCAAGTAAATTTTGTTCCCACGAAGAATTGCTACAGTTGCTAAGAGTTTTAAAACATATATTTTTACGTTGGAACTTACGAGTCATTATTTAAATATTTAAAATCAGGTAATGTAGTACTTGCAACAACTCAGAAGGGTTTATGGTAATAAAAGAACAGCACTGGTCACGGCCCAGGTGTGACCTCGAGACCATTACAAAGACCAGGATCACAGAGGTTAATATTTTTGATTTGATGTTAGGCAAGGACTCGAGGTCGCATCTGGAACGGTTTTGCTTTCGGCCGGTTAAAGAGGCTATGAAGCGCAACAGCACGAGGTGATGGAGGGTTCTGTCACCTTTGACGTCAAATATGTAATAAAGATTATATATGATAATGTGTGTGTGTATATGTGTGGGTAATATGTGTGATGTGTGATATATTATATAAAGGTCTGGCTTGAAAAAAAGAGCACCTATTATTAAAATAGCTGTATAAAGGCCCTGACTATGTTAGGGATGAAGAGGGGTCTGAATGGCCCTTGCATATATAAAAAAACAGAGAACCTTACGGCTTAAGAACATTTCGTTTACTCACTCTACATATTCGACAAACATTTTTAGAACACCTAGCCATCACTCCAACAACTTTACAGTATAAGAAACTTAGCAAATTGGCACAACCGACAGCGGATTGAAGTCATTGATAAACTATTAATGAAAAGGGATTATGAGTGACAAGAATTTAATACATTATTGTTTGGAAATTTGAGAAAATATTTTGTATCAGATATTACATTTAAAGTTTTACGTGTAATGAAATAAATCAAACACAATAAAAAAACAGCAAAATTATGGTAAATCATAGATAACTACGCTATACAAAACAGGCGCTAATCACAGAATAAATAACAATATAACATTATCGTTCAACTAAGGAAATAACCGATTTTATCGTTTAAAAATAAGAGGGTACATAAAATTAATTATTAACCTTGAAAAGAAACATGAGAACAACTATGCAACTAAATAAATGTAACAATAACTAAGAGTGACCATGGTCATCAAAAAAGTAAGAGAAAATTTCTTAAATTCCACATGACTAAATGGTGCCACATATCTTTCATTATTCTATCGCTTTTTACTATTTCATTACTAAAAAGTTATATATTATACCAAGTCATAAATTGTCAACATTTTGATCAGTCTCTTTTCAAATTTTGACTAAACATATTGTATAAAATTAAAAATCTTCACGACTCTTGCCTAAAGTCGTGCATACACCATGAATATTTCAGTGAGACTTTTCTCACAAAATCTTTAAATTCATTCCGCATCGGACTATTCTCTGTTTTTACGGATTTTAAAACGCATTGCAAATCACCACACTGTAATTATGGTCCGCAAAGTATGTTTTAAACAATGAACTTTACTTATAAAAAAAAATTTGCTTAGCAAAAGTTCACTTATAATCTCTAAATAGCTGAGACTTATCTAAAAAGTGTATAGATAAATTATATCTGAACGGTAAACACGATTGTAACCAAAATAATCTACTAAATTACGAAAAATGGTAAATATTGTTGTCAAACCTACAATTTTTGAATATGTATCCCGTGATTTAGCCGGCCGATGTTTAATGTGTCTAGTTTTTGACAACCAATCGGCGATAGTCAGGTGATTCAAATAAAAATCACCATTTTGCCTCTATAATCCTCTCACTGCTAAAACTAGGTCTCTGGGTTGTTTAATTTGGACAGGTATAGATATAGCCACTTCATCCTTGAGATGTGTTTATAAGTAAGATTTTACTTATCACTTGCTAAACAACTGCTTAAAATTTTGAAAAGCGCTTATAATATCTTATTAAGTTTTCACGATTAGTGGACATAGTTAAAATACTGCGTTTAAACGGTTTTTATTTATTTAATTTTTATTTCTACGTTTCAGCCACTTTTCAGTAGCCGTGATCACGGAAGACAAAGATATCAAGCGTCAATGAGTAATATTAAAGTAATTATTTATCCTCCCCCAACATGTTCTTTTTAATTATTTAATTTGAATTTTTGTTTATGGTGGGTATTTACTCTACGAGATTCTACTTTACCACCGCTTTGACACTTGACATCTTTGTCTTCCGTGATCAAGGCTACAGAAACGTAGCCAAAACGTCGAAATAAAAATCAAACCAATAAAATGGCGCGTTTAAATAAACCGTTAAAAAGTAGTTTTAATTAAGCATTTATAAGATTTTATTACTCACTTCCTAAGAAATTGTTTAAAATTTAAGAGGCATTTATAAGTAATACCAATATGTTACAAGAAGCGAGAAAACAATGACCTGTGGCGCTACCTAGGTATGTAAGATTTAGGAACTTTTCAGAGTTTTAGTTAGGGTTTTTACCTTCTTCCAAAATGCAAATGTCATAAAATGCTATTCGGCCAATAGAAAATATATATTTTTATCAAATAATATTCTACCTTACTACTTGAAATTAAGAGTTATATTCGAAAGTTTGGTTTTAATAGTTTACACAGTGCGTTTTTGTTTATGAGTCATGGCCAAAATGCGTGCGGATGACCGAGTGTTGTATACATTTAATTTGAAAGCGGAAAGACTTTAGTATTTTTGAAAAGCAATTGATACTGTCTTTAGAGTTTTGGTTGGGGTTTCATTTTAAAAAGTGTATCTTCACTAAGTCCCTAGACATTTCTTTCTCCGGTTCCTAATCTTACCGACCGTTCATTTGTCGTACTATCAGTTAAAATTTGTTATAAGGTCCGTACAAGTAATATCAAAATTCAACCGATGGTAACGCAAGTGAATGAATAGTAAGCTATAGGAACCAGCCATTACTTGTATGGAGCTTATGTCAAATTTTAACTAATAGTAAGGCAAATTAGCGGTTGGTAACATACAGGAACCGGAGAAAGAACTGTCTAGGGACTTAGTGAAGATACACTTTTTAAAATGAAACCCCAAACAATGAACCGGCCATAAGTAATTGCAAAATTCGATCGAAGGTTAAGCAAGTGTCGCGTTAGCAGTATTAAGTAACTTTGATAGTACACTCGAGCTGGAATAACTTTTTTTTTCTTACTTTGTTACATCTCTTGTCACTGAAAACAATCTTACATTTATCTTTCTACTGTAATATGTTCAATGAATTATTTTATATCCTTATTTTCACTTATTGTTAATATTTCCGTGCAGGAACGGAGAAAGAATACAATTTCCTGCGGCCGGGCGACCTGTCGTAAGAGGCGACGAAACAACCCACAGCCAGATGGTAGGGTATTTTCCCGACTGGATGGCTACCACTCCTGGTCTAGAGTTTGCCGCCATAACAACCTTGAGTTGTGTTCCGGCATTAATGACCAGGTTCCAGTCTCCCTTAAGAGAGCAGCAGCGCATTTGTAGCACCTTTTGTGTTGCAAACTTCTATAGGCGATGCTAACCGCTTTCCATCACGTGGGCCTGGTAAAAAAAATATAAAAAGGCGCCGAGCATACGAGAAGTAAGCGCCTATAAATTCATGGCGCTTTCGACCTTTTGGTCGCTAGTCGCTATTTCTTAAAGGTAGGCTATGGTAAGTATACAGTAACAAGAAATATTTATTACCTTCCTCGTCGCTACCGACCATGGAATAACGGTCGTAGCCACTCAGGTTCCGATGAGTGCCAAGTCCGAAGTCGTCTTTTGTCCACTGCAAAGTCCCGACTTTGTTCTCCACTCGACACGGCAGGGTCACTCTGGAGCCTACTATGGCACTCTGTAACAAAATAATATACTAAAAACATAAACTCTGTAACATAACTTTCAACTGTGGGTATAATACAATATAACTAAGTTAAGTTTTATTTTATTGCGTTAGTTTATAAAGTCATTGTAATTATATTTGGTCCCTCGTTTTGTAATAATAACATAACTCTGTAATAGTATTATATGGAAGATAGCACATTTTGTTCAAAAACAACTCTTTCCCTTTGATTGCCGTTTGACATTCCTTCACGGAAATTGATCCTTACAAGCTACAGTATGATGACGTAGTATAATAATATAGGTGTATTTTTATTTTTCAAAATCAGCCGATTCAATTCTTCACTAGCGTAATTTTTTTTAAGTCCAATTATAAGTCGTACGCGGAAGGTTGCCGATGACAACCCAACAACCCCCCCTTTTTTTTTTTTAAGGCGGGGGAAATGCATTTCGCACATACCGGGTCCTTTGCTAGGGATTAGACCGTTGTTGATCATGGAGGCTTTCCACTGAGGCAATCCAAACAATAATCAACCGGCTTGTGTGTAGACTCGACTAATCAATACCCCACTAAAACCACCCTCCTCCCATGTGCCCCGCGCTTATGGTAGGAAAGGCGTGAGATACAGAACGTAGTTACGCCCACACCGATCCTAGCGCACAAGTGCTTGAGAATGCCCCGGGAGAGGCAAACTCACTTCGTCAACAGGGGTGAAGACTCCTCTGCTCCCTAGATGCTAGAGGGCCCCTGCAGCGGTATTTCAGGGGGGGAGATCATGCGCATACCTGCGCCTCCGGGCTCCCGACTGACGTCGGCGCCCGCGAGACGCATGCGCACTACCATCTCTCTCCCTATCTCGTTCCGGACAACCCCCCTCCCACAACCGCGACCCGCGGTCGTCTAATTCTTAGTACTACTTAGACCAGCCCCGGTCCCAGTCGTAGGAAGCGGGAGGGGCGACCATCGGCAAACCTGCGCATGACGTATACACAGACTTAAATAGACTCTTTCGAGTGTTTTTCCCTATTTCGTATAGTTTAGGATTAGGCCATGAAGGCACACTTGAAAAATTCAACCTGTATACAAGTGAATTTTTGAAATGGAAAATAGAACATTTTGTTCAAAAACCACCCTATTCATTGGTTTGCCGTTCGATATTCCTTCACAGAAATTGTTCCTTATAAGCTACACTTCGATCAACAATATTGATCGAAGAAGCTACACTATGAATTAGTGTAATAATACAGGCTGTTCCCATATTCACCAGATTCGATTCCTGACCAGGGTAATTGATTTTTCAAAAATCTAATGATACCACTTTAGTTCTAATCAAAATCGGCCTCGAGACTCCTTTGAGTATTTTTAGGCTATTTTCTATAATTTAGAATTTTGCCCTGAAGGTCCACATGAAAAACTCATCTGTATATAAAAGAAGTTTTGACTGGATAATATTCAAATTTTTTATGCAAGAACAAAGTGTCAATGTAAAGTAATAATTCAGAATGTATAATGTACGAACATATCGTCGCTAATCTACATATAAATATTCATGGAACATTATTATATGAAAGGTCGTTTAATGCCATATTAATAAACTATTTACAAGATTTTAATCTTAAGGTCATGATCATAGTAATAACGGTGCGATTTACATACAAAAAGGGTACCTAACAAAAAACCTTATAATATATGTTAAACAAGTTCTTTTTCATGATACGTTGCAGTATCATGAAAAAGAACTTGTTTAACATAAACTGTTTTTCTTAATCGTCCAAGTGCGTGTGGAGCCATTCATAAAGGATTCCGTATAGAATAATTAGCATGTGATATTTTATGACTACCACATTAATATTATTATTGTCATTTGATAACATTGAAATAATTTATAATATAAAACTGTATAATATGGAAATGCTCAATTTCTGAAATAAATGAATTATTATTATTATTATAATCTAATTAAGAATAATAAGTAATTTATACATAACCTAAATTAAATAAAAATATGTACAATTAGAATGTGTCCACTAACACTTTTCTGATAGTCTCCATTAAAACAAGAACACTTTTGTTAATCTTACTTAAAAGATTGTCCACAATTTGGCTATGCTGCCTTAATAATTAACAATCAACTTATTATATAAACTAGGTGGCATGTGCTACATTTTATATTTTTTATGGAAGAGTCTGGGCTCTGCCAAAATACTATTGCACCAGCCTACATCAAATAAGTTCATGCTATTTCTAGGGCTGTTAGTTTGGACACATTCTACTAATACATGAAAGACATCATTTATTTATTATAAGACATGACAGACAATTTGATGTGGTTGCTAAACTCATTATGTGTAAAAATTTGTTACGTAGAATGTGTCTAGAACGTAATCTTAAAGCTATTACTCTATATTTTCTATTCAACACATGATTATTAATCCAAGTTGGATCGTGTGGTCTTTATCAATAATTATTAGTAAAAAAATATTTCAAAAACTGCTGGACGGAATATGTTCAAAGTGAATTTAATAGAAAGTATTTTACAAATAATAGCTAGATAGATAACACTTTATCGGTCACCAAAATATGTAATTATAAAAATTCTTGAGTCGAAATTTTCTTTCAATTAGTATAAAATGAGATCTAATTGTGTTATAATACAGACTTACTAACTGCTTTTTAATTTTTTAATTTTATTGTAAAAGTTATTTGTATTACTATTGGTTATTTATACATAAGAAATAATATTTTATACTTTAAACACTTGTTCTTGAAAATACAAAATTAAATAACAAATAAGCAGATAAGTAGTTCAAAATCCTATAATATGAAAGCATTTTTATCAATAATTTCTTTTATTTTTTAACTTTGACAATACCTCATTTCTATCAGAATTGAAAGACAGAAATGAACGGTTTATTTTCGTCACTATGTACAATATTTACTTCATAAAACTAAAGGCGGACTTATCGCTTAAATATATTTCTTCCAGGGAACCTGATTTAAAGAAGTTCTTAGCTGACATCATTATATTATGATCTGGTTATTTTTTCAATATTTACACCTTATAGTTGAAAAATTGGAGTGGGGAGTCTTGTTACGATGTTGAAAATTAATATCCCCGAACTATTCACCGCTTCCCGCTCCGTTAGTGCGTTGCAGCGCACCCTTACTTTTAATTGCAGCTGAGGTATTCACATTGATTTAATAAATGGAGCGTTACAGATTTTAAAAGTTGGTCGGGTTTAACGGGAACCAATTTCTGTTTAATATATTTAATATTTAGATATGTAAATAGGCACAGAGTTCAGTTGCTAATCGAATTATTTTAAATGGTATATTAGTAAAAATTATATTATGTCGTTTTAATTTTATTTTACAAAGAGCTATCAAAACGTCTCATTGACTCTTCAAGTGAATAGGATGAAAGTATCCTAACTTACGCTACGGGATATGAGCTTGCTTTGTGTCGAGTTTTATTTAAATCCGTTCAGTAGTTTTCACGTGATGCTATAACAAACCGATACACAGATAGATAGACAGACAGACGGACAGACAAAATTTTTAAAAATTAGTTTTTCGAATATGTTGGACCGAATTAATCATCCTGATTTTGTTCACATTTTTAAACGCATTGTACAGAACAATTTACAGATTAATTATAGTGTAGATTCTTCTATCTAGAAAATGTATATTTTGATGTGAATAAAATAGAATATTTGTTTTTATTTTTACTCAAGAAAACAATATTTGTAATTTATAAATGGAAAAGTAATTTTATATCTCATCTACTCGGAAAATGCTTTATTACTTATCTAATAAATTGGGCAAGCGATTGGTAGTACGCCCAAAACGAAGGATTCAAATGGTGAGAACCCCCCCGCAAAGAAGCATTTAACCAACACACCATATCTCAAACACTACTCGGCGGGTATCGTTCAAAATACTTTAAAAGTATTTTGTTAAGTTAACCTGGGCTAAAATGTCAGCTGCGATTCACCTTTCTATATGTTGCAAGCTTGCAGCAACTCACCACTGTGAATTAAATCCACTAGATTTTCTACGGAAATTTAGAATTTCTATAGAAATTCTGTACGGTTCAACTTACAGTGCCAAGTTGTTGATTCAACTCACACAATGAATAAAGAAATGTGGATCGCAGCTGTCATTTTTGTCGAGGTAATTTAAATCAGAGTATATATTACGTATTTTAGAATTTTTCACTTCATAGTTCAAAAGTTAAAAGTGCAGGAACGGAGAAAGAATACAATTTCCTGCAGCTAGACGGCCTGTCATAAGAGGCGACAAAAACACCCCACAGCCAGGTGATAGGGTATTTTCCCGCCTGGATGGCTACCACCCCTGGACTAGAGTATGCCGCCATAACAACCTCAAGTTGTGTTGCGGCATTAGTGGCCAGGTTCCACACTCCCTTTAGGGAGCGGCAGCAAATTGATAGCATCTTTAGTGTTACAAATGTCCATAGGTGATGGTAATCGCTTTCTATCAGGTGGCCGTCTGCCTGTCTGCTGAACTCATGCAATAAAAAAGTTATCTGGGACTCTAACTTTTCGGGTCATAAGTTCTATTTCTACCACATCCTTATTTAATTTAAATTTCGATTCCTGGCCGAAAATGTTTGAACTGATTTTACATAAGGAACTTTTGTGCCATTTCAAAATAAGAAAGAAATTTGTATTAGTTTATTTACAAAAATAAATGTATACATATTTCTATTATAATAATAACGAAAATATTTACCTGATCCTGCGGCTCCATGGCGAATCTCTGCTCCTGATACCCATTGCAACTTCCCATCAATATCAACACCGACAGGAACCAAACCCCCACATCCGGCCCGCTCCATACCCATTTCCCGTTTCCACCAATCACCGTTCGCGCATCCGTTCTATTTTTGAATTTGGATTCAACCCCGCGCACGCTCAGCCCTATAAACGGCGTTCCTTTTTTGAATTCCCTTTTGTGTTCCGCCGCCATATCCATTTATATCGTCCGTGCATATTGATCGAAATTTAAAATATGTTTTTGTAACATTTGTTCGGATTTTATCGTGAACTGTGTTGCATATTTATTGTTCTGTAACAAAAAAGAAAAAATTGTTAATTATTAACATAAAAAATATGACTAAATAATAAGCGGCAGACAAATACACTGATTGCATATTCACAAATTAAGCAAGTTATGCGTGTGTTATGGTTAATATATAACGGACGACTACGGGGCCGATCCCAGAGACCCAGATCATAGTAAATAACAGAAAATTCGTTTCCGAAATTTACCATGCGAGTAATTATACTCAGAGCCTCTGCGTTGCAGAAAGGTAGACCGGCAAAGGCTTAGCCCGCCACCACAGAGACCATCACTATAGAGTTCCGATGGGGCAAAGTCTATTCAATCAAGCAATAAATCTTTAATGTACATCAATACAAAAAAAAATTACGGACTAAAACTATGTCTAATTATGCACAAAGGGCGGTCTTATCGCTAAAAAACGATGTCTTCCAGACAACCCCAGGAATGAATTGAGATTATAATGACGATGGTGGTATACATAATACATAGTACAATTTCTTACATTCTAGTAATAAATATATAAATGCAGTATATACAGATGTTTTTTACATTAAATAGATATATACTAAATGTAGTAATTTTAATAAAAGATATTTTATAGTCTTCAGTGGTTTTTATTTTAAACTAGAATTAAGGTATCTTAATTTAGCAATGTTTATATTAAAGTCTACTGCGCGAGGCTCTCCGTACGAACACTCGGGGTGTCCTTCATATATGACACGGTTGACGCGCCTGTCAACTGCTCTGCCAATGACGTTGACAGGCGCGTTCCGTTTCTATTACACTTAATATACATAACATACAAATACATATCTACAAATATATATAAATGTTTATAAATAAATGGTACATACATTTAAATATCATCATATTATTTATATCCATTATTTATATTTTATTACAACCCTGCTGGAATCACTATCTTGATTACAGGTCTTAGGACGGACTCCATCGGCGTGATTCCACGGTTTCACAGAATATCGATGTGTTTTGTGCGATGAGTGAGAGTTCCGTATAGTAAGTAATACCGAGAGTACCCAAATATTTGTATGACCATGTGTAAGGTCAAATAAAGTGAGACCAATTGACTTTATTACCATCTTTTGTACAACTATTACCTGCATATGTACAAATAAAGATCCATTCATTTATTCATTCCGATATCAACTTCCCTCTCCCCCTATCCAACCTTCCCTATCCCATCCCCCCATTCTAATACTATATCCAATCCCTCTATTTCATGCCCCTATACTATCCTCTTTATTCCATCCCAAAGGCTGGCAACGCGTTGGCTTTGCCATAGGTTTCAAACGCTATAGGCGATGGTAACCGCTTACTTTACATGAACTGGGCCATCTGCTTGTTTGGCAGCCTCGCAATAGAGAAGGAACTCAAAGAGATCGCTTCTCAGCTATAGGACCGCCCATTGTGCACATTTAGAATATTTTTAGGCTATAAGTTTTCTCTATTTTCTGTAATGATGTACAATAAAGTGTTATCTCTCTCTATATCTCTCTCTCTCTCTCTCTCAATATTTTTTTTATCTTAGATACGTTATCATAAAAGGTAGCCGGTATGTGCTAGATGTATACTGTCCTTCCCCCTATAAAACGTGAGGCTCGAGCCACAGCAGTGGGACATTATAATTATGTTTACTACTAGGATTCTTCGTGAAGAAGTCATGATTGCGTATTAGTTAGAGCACGCGTCCCAAACTCAAAAGGTACGGGTTCGATCCTGACCGGAACGCATTCACCACTTAAGCTGTTTTCTGACCTAATTTGCACATTGTTACAATCACCACATGCCAACAACGGCAAAGGAAAACATCGTGATACAACCTGCACACCGAAATTACCGATGTGCCAAAGCTACCAAGCCGCCTTGAACAAGCGTGGCGGGTATACTGTCCGTTCCCCTATAACAGGAGGCCCGAGCCCAGCAGTGGGACATTTATGGGCTGTTATTATATACATTATTATACTAAGATTCGCCCGCAACTTCGTCCACGTTGGACGGAATAAGGTAATTTATACGTGTCCTAACAACTTAAAACCACTCCCGGATAATATCCCGCGGGATTACCGGGATATAAAGTATCACAGATTTTATGACAGAGAATTTGCTATCGATCAGCGAAAACCGCATCCAAATGGGTCCAATAGCTTTTACGTGAATCTCGAACAAACAGATAAACACAAAAAAACTAAAATATAAAAGACTACACTTATAGAATCTATAGGCTGTATGAAGAAAATGAACAACTAGCATATGTGCCGCAAATTTGGGGAGGCCTACAGTCAGAAGTAGAAATCAATGCATTTAATAAGAAAATATGATTAAGTATTTATTATCATGTTTGTTTATCTTTAGGACCTTAGATAGAAACTGGTTTTCATAAAAAAAATTGTGCATACAGTTAATTATGTTCATCTCCATAACATGTAAATTAACGATAGTATAACGGAGATGATAATAGTTTACTTTTTATCTCACAAAAAATTCAATCTGTCAAAACATACAGTATCGAAATATACGCGAATGGAGCGACATTTAAAGATCTTATTATAAGATAACTTTAATTCATTAACAGATCTGTGTTAGGTTGTAATTTGATCAACATTTATAGTTTTTCTCGTTCAAATATATATATACGCTAATAATATATGGATTACGTTAAATTTAAATGTCAAGAGATGTACAGATTAGGCAAATTCATAATAAAAGCAATTTAAGAATTTCGGGGCATCCATTAAATATCTTATTTCTCATATTTTTCAATGATAAAAATCACTTCGGCGACTAAATATCATTTAAACGTAAATCTATAAGGTTTTGCTGTATACAAAGCTAAGCTATAAAACACGGTAGCTTAGTGAATAAAGTAATACACATACGGCTCGTAAACATCAAAAAGGCATTTTGTGTATTTAGATTTTAATAATTCGACTATCTCTATGGTTAAGTAGACTACGTCTTTGCTCGTCAACCTCATAAGAAAGCAGAAATCTCGGGTTAGATTTGTGACATGATAAATTACCTAAATGAACCTTTCGTTTGTTTTTCGATTTCGACCTCAGAGTTGTCCGTGGTATATTTATTACATAACGCAAGCGTAATTTGCTCAGCTCGAGTATATACAATATGTATGAATAATAATATAATCTCACTATAAAAACTTAACTACAAAAGATATACAGATAGATAGATAACACTTTATTGTACACCATTACAGAAAACAGAAAAACTTATAGCCTAAAAATATTCTAAACGTGAACAATGGGCGGTCTTATCGCTAAGAAGTGATCTCTTCCAGATAGCCCGTGGCAGGAATAAAACAGATTATATGCCAGGTGGTAGGGTATTTGCCCGACTGGATGGCTACCACCCCTGCTCTAAAGTATGTCGCCATAACAACTTTGGGTTGTGTTCCGGCATTAGTGACTAGGTTCCAGTCTCCCTTAAGAGAGCAGCAGCGCATTTGCAGCACTTTTGGTGTTGCAAATGTCCATAGGGATGGTAACCGCTTTCCATCAAGTGGGCCGTCTGCCTGTCTGCTGAACTCCTGCAATAAAATAAAAATAAAAAAAAATATTGGTAAAAGGTGGTATACGTTGAGATATTGATTTAAAAGTTTTTCAGAGTACTGAGGCCATATGACAAAAAGACGTTCAGTATTTTTTCAGTGTACTCGACCGAATCTTCTGACACGCTTTTGGTATTTTTTTATAAATTAGTATTTAATTCTAGTTTAGGATATATTGCTTCAATTTTCCTTCTGTTTAGCTTTAGCTACAACACCAACTTTATATATAACTGTCTTAACACTGAAGATGGCATAATAAGTTTGCTAAATTTATGACATAATTATAATTTTTGAAAACCAGTCATAAATTAACCAAAAAGGATTATTTTTCGCAAATGACACAATACATTAATTACTTTCCACATTTATACAAAACTGTTTATAAATCCAAATTTATATTATTATGGCTTCAACACGTTAGACCAGTTGAAAATTCCTATTAATTTTATGCAAGAAGTATAATACTAAGGCTCGATTCACACTGCGATGCTGTTCACAGTTCAATCTCGCTTCGAACTCGGTCCGATCAAACCTCGTCTCTACACTACTAGTCTCACAACAATATTCTTTTCGACGAACCGGTATCAACGTGATATCGGATCGGAACTACAGCGATACGATCGTGAATGTGACGGCTAGTGACAGTTGCAATTCAGCAAAAATTGTAATATCTGAATGTTCGGGGCACTGTTGTCAGTCGTCCTACATCACCTTCCCGAATCGAGTCGTACTTAAAATTAAAGACAGTTACGTAATACTGCCCGAAACGCCATAATTGGAGTCAGAAGAGAAATCTTACAGGGTAATTCACTTATTTCACAGTTCAAATTTTGTAATGCTTTCTTGTCTAAAAATATTCGACCGGGCCGGCAACGGCCCGTGACAGGAACGAGATTGAATCGTGAACCGCATCACAGTGTAAATCGAGCCTAGAAATGACAATAGAGATGTGATCATTAAATTCTAATGTTTTTGTAAGTTTTAGAATTTTTGTTTGCTTATTTATAACATCATGTGAAAGAAAGAAAGAAAAATACTTATAAAGAATTTAAATGAAACTTGAAAGGCTCATACCGTGGATCAACACTTAGGATAATTATTTTATCATCATAAAAGGCGGTTCTTCTGTGGGATAGACAAATATAGTCGAATAGGTTATATAGGTCGAATGTTACGGTCGCGTTTTTTCAATGCCACCGTTGCAATTCACTAACAAGTACGTCATTATGGCAACGCGGAGGAAGTTTTCCTGACACTGCTAGCCAAATATATATGTAGTTTCTTCGAAATATCAGGCAATTATTTCCGGCAAAGGCGCAAAACGTCGATTATACATTTAAAAAAAGTGCTCTAAAATATAAAGTATATCATTAAAATGTTTATCGTATAAAATATTACCGTATTTAAATATATCATGTTTACATAATTATATATTTATATATACCCAAACACGATAATCCATAAACGCCGGGGGTCCGACCTTACAAGAATGTAAGCCATAAAATCCATTTGAGATATACATTTATGTGTTTTTTACATAATTAATTTTATATCTTTCTAATATAAAAAATTCAATAATTACATTTAAGTAATCATATAAACATAAAAGTTAATCATTAAAATAATATATATACAATACATACTAAAGTAAGCTAAATACGCCCTGCGGCGTGTTTCACTATGTTTTAAAATCGACATCCTGTTTAATAACATTTTGTAATAATAACTCATTATGTGTAACGGAGATGAAAATACTGCGTTGACTGACCATGGAAGTCTTCATATCCGTGACAGAGCTGGATATCAACACACCGATCTTAGAATTGATCTACCACAAGCAAGATATAACGAGATAAGATATATGTACATACTTTTATAGATGTTTGTAACCTTTTTGTAGGTGTGTTGTCTCTGAACTCTTGCTAAGCCGCTGGACCGATTTTGATGATATTTTTTTGTATTTGAGGGGGTCCTAAAATGGTTTAAATTCACAATTGGAGCCGGTATATGGCGCTGGAAGCGGGTTTCAGGATTTTATAATTTTTGTGTGTGTTTGAGTTGGTCCCTGGATTGTTAGTTCCACAATTGGATCCGATAGGTGGCGCTGCAATCAAGTTCCAGGATGTTATGAATTTTTTTGTGCGTGTTTGAGTGGGTCCCTGTATGGCTTAAATTCACAATTACACCCGGTAGGTGGCGCTGCAATAGGGTTCAACTTTCTTTTCAGAGCAGGACAACAGTTCTATTTTTTTTCAAAGCAAGACATGTTTCAAGCCTACTACTAGGTATTATTTCAAAAGAGAGAGATAGAGAACATGTCGTCATCGTGCATCGCTAGTAGGATGCTAATGGATTTTTAAAAACAATGAACTAATATGTTTATTTCAGTAGTTTTTATGATCGTTGACAATAATGTGCGGTGCACATGTTCGGCCATGTGGGTTTGTTATCTTTTTATCATAGCAATATGATATTGCTGGAAACGACGTGGTTAGATTATGAATAAAGTGGTAACAATAGTATCTAATATGTATATTATTATAAAAAAATTAACTAATTACACGAAAAAACATGTTCATACTGCGTTTGTCATCAGTATAATCCGCCATTGATACAAATCCTTTCACAGCCAATTTTTAAAAGCTGTTCAAAACTCAAACTAAAAAAGGTTATAACTTAATACAAACAGTTAATATTTTTCTCTTTTTGTTTGTAATTAATTATTATTATATTTTAATATTTTGTCATATTTGAATTGTATGTATGTATAACTGTATTCTCATAACAACATTTTCAATATTGACATAATTTAAAGAAACATTGTTACGATATTGTAGCGGATTTGTAGGATGTAAATTCGAAAATGCCGTTGGAATTATCACAAAGTTTATTAGAAGTACACACACGTAATTCACAGTTTTTACAAGTATAGCCGAATACAACAAAACCAAACAGTAGGGCAGAAAATCGTTATTACATAAATCGCGCAAAGTTCGTCGTTATAAGATACTCGCTCCGAAAGTGCAGTGGGTAACGCCTCTTTAGCAGTCAGAATACGACTTGCGCGTTTTCGACTGACCGACCCTCATCCATTTGTAAATTAAACATGGCCTTCTAGCAACATGCCACCCTCTGGTTCTTGAAATCGTTAAATGGTTAGCTTAATGGCTTCCAAGAATTCGCATCAAATACCAACAGAGGAAAGAAGGTTTTATGACGTTTTACGGCGGCGTGAACAAAGAGATAAGCGCGGACAATAGATCACTCAAATTCAAAGGGGTAAAAAGACACCTGCAAAGGATTAGTATCGGCTTGCAACAATATGTATTATTCTTATAATGTTGTATTCATTCATGTTCGCGTTATTTTTTGAGCTCAATGTATTGTACAAAAAATGCTACATAAAATCAAGTACATTAATATACAAGTACAATCGACGGTCTTATCGCCCACGGCGATTTCTTCCAGACAACTTTTGGATGGACTATAAGAAACACAACAAAAGTCGATAGTTGCTAAACCAGTATTACAAATTAGTACTTATTCTTGGTGGAAACTTGATTGATATATGCATGTATTAACTTTATATTTTGCATAATTTTCAAATATATGAAAAAGGAACGATAATAAAAAAAACTTCGTGTAAAAAAGCCGACTTCAAAAACTAAAAAGTATAAAATAACTTATTTCTAAAACTATTTTTAATTATAATATCTTATTTTTAATATACCTATATTATCTAAAACATCTTAAAGTCGGTGCTTAGTAATTTTCACCGACTTCAATTGTTATTTTTTATTTGTTACTTTGTAGTGTCTAGCTTTTAGGTAGGCCTACGAAAGGTGCCACGCCTTAAAAAATATAGGACCCAAGAAACGGGAATAGAAAAAAATCATAAAAAAATGTTCATAAAATGAAAACTACTTGGCCAAACTATGTTAAATTTTTAGGGAACCAAATGGCAACTATTCCGCATCAAACTAAAAAAGAATCACTTAAGTTAGATCATAAATCTCAGCGCAATCGGTGTACATACATAAAAAAAAAATACCAATCAAATTGAGAACCTCCTCCTTTTTGAAGTCGGTTAAAAATGGAACGCATATTCTATCGTCATTCGTCCAATTGACGCCCGCGTGACCGGCTATCTACGTGTGTCATAGAAATGTTTGTGGATTTCATAGTTATTTGGGCCAAAGCGGAAGTATTAGCCTTAACTCTTCTCCCGAAACACAAAATATCACTTGAGACAAATAGCTCTTCACCCTGATATAAATTTAACTTGCATAAATCAGTTTAAAAGAGGCTTTTAATTCAATTAATACCAACATTTCTCCGAACCATCTTTATAATACAATCAAATCGTTTAAAACTTATTAATTAATTGAATAATTGGTGTTCTGTTGTCGCGTAACAACAATAACATCTTAACTGATTGTGGTTAGTTACAGTTGTTTTGTTGTTATGTTATTGTTTATTAAAATAAAAAATAATAGTTAGTCGTTTTGTGGAAGTGACTTTTTTTTGTTAATATGCTTAATTGAAATTACGTTTTATACGCTTATTAACTTTTATCAGCGAATTCGCTCGCGTTAATTTAAATTCTGAGACAGAGTGGAGACTTCGCCATCGGCAGTCTCACACGCTCTTTTCTTTTTAATTGTGGAGTATCCACCGCGGAGAAATCGCGGTGCGGAGTGTGGGATTCGCCATGTTGGGGTGGCACTAGCACCGCAAGTAAGAAGTACTATTGCCACGCTGCGGTCAACGATACCCGCTAAAACTCCTCGGTGTTCCATCCTTCGCCGTTATGCCAGGGCCGCAGATTTATGGCTGTGGTGACCAAAAGGCTTCTTCCGCGGCCGGGGGGAGGCAAGCCCTCGGCGTCTTTATGCTCTTTTCATATAGTGGGGCGGTCTGGAACGTGCCGCATGGGAGAACCCTTCCGCAGGGACCCAAGCTGCGTGCTCACGGCAGTCAAAGGCCTAGACTTTAGTCCCACACGCATTCTTTCGGACCTGGAGATAGTGTGCAAATTCCCTAAGTGTCAAAAACATATAACCACAAGAGAAACACATCAAAATTGTGTTGATATTATCGTTGCCATGGTGATGTATTTGTCAGTGAATTGCAACGGTGGCGCCGAAAAAATGCGACGGCAGCGCCAATTTATTTCGCTATATTAGTAAAGTATCCTAAGAATACCCACGATATATATTTTTTTATTGTACGAGTTCAGCAGACAGGCAAACGGCCCACCTGATGGAAAGCGGTTACCATTGCCTATGGACACTTGCAACACCAAAGGTGCTACAAATGTGCCGCTGCTCTCTAGAGAGTGATTGGAACCTGGCCTAATAAGCCAGCTTGGTGCTATGTTTCATTTAAAGCCGTTCAGTCGTTTTCACGTGATGCTGTAACAGACTGACAAAAATTCTAAAATTGTATTTTCGGCATCCGCTAGTCCGAAGTAGACCCCCTGACTATTTTTTTTTATTTAATTCAAAAACTTGACTCCTCAACAGATTTATTATATTATAGAAATTAGAGTTAAGTAGGCGTTATTTTATCACTGCTTAATCTATAACTTTTACTCTTGACACTTCCATTATCTGTTTATCGCTGTATCTTTACAACAGCCCATATGGTCATAGTTACTTTTTATGTTCACTTTTTGTTATAATACTTTAGTTAATTATACACGGTGTATAATACACTACGAAGTGAATTGTTTTCTCATAGTCTTTTTTATTGTGTTAAGATTGCTTTAATATGTTTTTAGCGGTTATTTGAATAGAGATGTTATATTTTTTTTTTGAACAATTATAACTTATATACAATTTACTATTATATTTTTTTCTATAATAAACAAATGTATAAAGAGTTTTAGTTTTTACAATGAATTTAAAAAAGATAACAATCGATGGGGCTAATTCGGAAACACCAAAATCCGAAAATACACTTTATATCATTTTTGTCTCTCTGGTAGAGCATGCCATAAAAACTTTAATTCCACGCTGAGCTAACTCAGATTCTGCATCAACATTTAGGATATTCCGATAAATGATATATGTTCCGTTGGATACTCGAATATAGTTAAATAGATTGCACTGCATACTCGTTTTTGTTGTATCGTTGTTACAATACACTAAGCGTATGGCCTGATTGCCCGCTCTATTCATTCGAGCGTGCAGTGTTCGTGTCAAACACATGGAAGCGCTAGCGGGTGTCCCTAGTCGGCTGGCGCAGCGGCTCCAGCGGACATGTTTGCGTTGGGCGACGCGTCGTGTATAGGAACGCTGCACGCCCCGCTCTACTGCACGCTCGGTTTGGGCGTACACTGAGATACACGTATACTACTAATTTAAATGTATTTAACCGCTAACGAGGGTCCCTAGTGCCAGCTGAGGTGTGCGTCGAGCGGGGCGTTGCGTATAGGCTTAAATGTGAACGCCGATCGTGCACTCAGGCCACTCAGTTGTACGCTCTACTGCCTGCAGCCTGACCCGCTACTCGCCCCGCCGGACGCTATGCCACTCAGGCCGTACACTGACATGGTAACGCGAACGTTTCGCCGACTCAGCTAATTTTGTAATATAAATATAGTATTTTTTTAATAGTTACCGACTTTATTTTTTTTATTTATAGTGTTTTGTTACAGCGAATGGTAAGAGAAGAACGCCTCGTGACGCCCCCTAAAACGTCGGAGTCAAGAACTTATTCAGAGCTAGATTTTTACTGTATTATCATTCCTAGTACCATTATTCGACGGTAATAATAAAAACACAGAATAATCTACATATTCATTAACGCAAGTAGAACATGCTCTAATTCTGTGGTCATTATCATTTGATATAATTAGAGGCGTAGCTTCATTGCAGAGCGGTTGCATCATCGTGTGTGGTCGAACTTATATTACTCAAACGTATTTGTTATGGTATAGTCTACACGTGGAAGACTGACAACCCTTTTTTGAGATTTTTTTAAACGTTATATTTATTAAAATTCGTGTGTTACTTCAAAAGCCCAAAGATTTTCTAGTAAAACTTAGTATTCTTAACAATGAAAGCCGTAAACGTGTAGTTTTGGTGTGGACACCAATCTTCTACCCGTAAAAATTTGATAGCCGGTTCCTATATCTTACTATTCATTCATGGTTGAATTTTGACATTACTTGTATAGAGCTTATATCAATTTTTAAACGATTGTAAAACAAATGAACGGTCGCTAAGATGTAGGAACCAACCATCAGAAACAGACGTCTGCGTCAACTTATGTAGTTCTCGTATTTCTTATTGCGAATCTGACAAACAGTCACACGGCCCATCCAATGGAAAGTAGTCCAGAAGCGAAGCCAACATTTTGTCACCATTTATTAAGGGATAGGAGGGAAGGAATAAAAATAAAATAAAAGGATTAGACAGGAGGAATGAGATAGAGGAGATGGGATGGAGGAAGAGGGCCAGCGCCTAGGAGCCAATCCGAACCTTCGGCCGCCGTGAGCGGGTGTGAGTCTGGGGAACGGGTTCTCAACCGTCGTTATGCCATCGAGATGGGCGCGCGACGTATTTCGCGCGCGCTCACCTCTCCTCTCGTGGGGCGCGTTATACACCGCACGCAATGAGAGCATGAAGATGCCAAGGGACATAAGTAGTTCCCCGGCAGTTTATGACGCCGATAGGCCACCGCCTGCCAGGGCCAGCGGAGGGGCTACACCATATACCCGTGGCCCTAGCATTTAGGGCGAAGGACAAAATACCGAGGGGTTTTAGTGAGTATCACTACCTGTGGTGTGGCAACAGCATCTTTAGTTCTGCATAGAGGTGCTAGTGCCACCCGACCTGGCGAATCCCATACACCGGTCGCAATTTTCGGGTTTGCCCTCCTAATAAAAAATGTGTACGTGTGCAGTTTACACTAGATAATTCTTCTATAACTTTTATTAATATAAATATTATTATTTTAGCCTACATCTGTCAACATATTATAATTCAAAATAAACTTTTAATTATTACTTTCAATTTTTCACTATGTTAGTCTAAAAATATTATTATCAGCTTTATTTCGGTCCAAACGGGACCTATGTTTAACAATGTAAAACTCGTATCTCTCTATTCTCTCGCAGGCTTAGTCTTAGAGATTTGTGTTTATCTCTTTTTAGAGTCGCTTTTTCGTTTCATCGAGTTTCAAATCACATCGATTCCAAAGAAGTTTCACTTCAAAAAAGGGGCCATCGGATTTCTCACTTATCAGACGAAACACGATTAGCTCAAATCTTAACAGTTTCACGCCGATATTCTGTCAAAGCGTGGTATCACACCGATTGAGCGGGCTCTAAGAGCTCTAATTAAGATAACGATTTCAGCATGCTTCCACCACGTGTAACTCGCTTTAGTGTTCTTTCTTCCTTGCACGCATAAATGACTCATGAATTAAAAATAAAATCACCCTACATTTTTCAAAATGAACCCCAAGCTTTTACCAACAACTGTTTACCAAGGGACTTAGAGCATTCAAAACCATTTGGTCTATTTAAAGAAAATCCAAAGAATACCCGGGACTGATCATTAGGGGCGGCATTCAGTCGCGGCTGCATTTCAGTTTTGTTTTACCATTCTATCTATATTTGTGCGTGCGTTGAACCCCGTCTGCCGATATGCGTATAATTTGTCTTCTGGTCACCAGTCCGTTAGACCAAAATTCACTTTTGTTTAACAAAATAGAGTGGTTAATGCATTTTGACATGCGTTGTTATGGCAAGTCGTTTTAGGAAGGATAGCAGCAAAAAAATTCAATTGGTTTCCAGGATGAGTAAATTATTTATTTGAACACTTGGGCTACAACACTTGGAAAAAACTGTATGCTACTACATCTTATTTTTTCCTCATCCAGCCCCTGCCGGTGACCTTGCGCAGGAAGTCCTACGCTATGTTTGGAGAGACGCGATCTCCACCCCAACTCGTTTGCTTCATCGGTCGTAGATCTTGCGATAGACGAGACCGGCCCACTGCCATTTCAACTTACTAATTTTGCGATCTATGTCAGTAACCTTGGTTCTCTTACGGATATCCTCATTTCTGATTCTAACCATAAGAGAAATACCTAACATAGCTCGCCCCATAGCCCGTTGAGCGACTTTGAATTTGTGGACCAGTCCTGTCGTCAGTTTCCATATCTCGGCACAGTATGTCATGATGGGTAAGAAGCACTCCTCGAATACTTTCGTCTTCCACCATTGCGGAGTGGTCGACGAGAAGACCCGTCGAAGCTTACTGAATGCTGCTCAGCTTAACTAAATCCTCCTACTGGTTTCATCCTCAAATTTGTCTGCCTACCTGGATTTTTGGTCCAAGGTAGACATAGTCTTACAAAACCTTAAGAGGGGAACCATCGACTTTTACCGGCCTCGGCATGACATGTTCGTTAAACATGTCCAAATTCGCATGTTTCGCATAGCGGTAGGCAGAGATGACGGATCTGTTGATCTACTCATTTTTCATCTACTTTATACCTACACGCGAGAGAGAGAGAGATAACACTTTATTGCACACCAAAATATATACATAATTACAAAACAGACCATATTTAAAATATTTTCAAGACTATACAATACTACTAGGCAACCTAAATCAAAGAAATTTGAATCAAGCGATGTAAGTGCACATCTTCTACATCTTAGAATTTAGATGATATGAGTGATTTTTAGGGACCATTCTTTAAAATAGCTGCGATTTAATTTTGGTCTCTACATCGCGGTCTACCGGCACTAACTCTGCCATATATAAATCTATACCAATAAATGACATTTAAGTATCCGTCTGTGTTACAAAAAATTAATTAAAATTTTTATGTTAAAACTTTTATATGATTACATACGATAATTTTTAGAATATTTGGCTTTAGGTCTGAAAGTTTGTCTCAAATAGGATCAGTAACGATTCAACTGATTTTAATTAAAAGATTTTAGTAAGTCGTCTTTGTGTTGCAGGAGCAAACTTCAGATATATGATACTATAAGTAATACGCTTTGAATGAGTGCTTTTTATTTTGATGTGCGTAAAGTTACTCAAACAAGAGTAAAACGTGAAAATAAGAATAGCACCGCATTTAGAGCCAATTTTAACTATAGCTGTAATAGAAGACTTTACGTTAAGGATTAAAACATCAAATTTTTATTATAGATAGAGATCCCAGTCACCCCAGACTTACGTGATTTTAGGAAAGATGACATTTTTAGTATCGGTAGTTTAATATAAACTTAGAAAGGAATGGATACTCGCTAAGCTGATAGCGGGGCCGTTTTTCAGGTAGCAGCTATCAAAAGGTGGAAAATAACCATGAGAAGATGTTCGGCCCGTCAGATTTGTCTGGCTCATTGGAAAATATTTTAAAATATTATACTTGATAATATATATAAAATTCAGCCTTCCTAAAATGACGTAATTCCCCATTTTTTTTAAAGTGTCTGTCAAAAGTTATGGCCCACAGGAAGTGTCTGGCAACTGTATATCTTCGTTTATAACAATATCATATATGACTTATGTAAAAACTAGCCTTGCTACTTTGACGTAAGTTAGCATGATTATTTTCCACCTTTGATACCTGCTACCTGAAAAACGGCCCCACTTTCAGCTTAGCGAGTATCCATTCCTTTCTAAGTTTATGTTAAACTACCGATACTGAAAATTTCATCTTTCCTAAAATCACGTAAGTCTGGGGTGACTGGATCTCAATCTACTAGATTGTAGTGAAACACTTACAAGCCAATAGATGGCGCTGTGCAATAATTGAGATCACAAACGTTTCCCGAAACATACAAAGAATATATACAAATTTTCAACTATAACAGACGGGCCTGCGAGGAACAACACTAGTCTCGTTGGAAGATCTTCCTTTGAGACGGAGGAGCATTCCATCTCGCTCCTCTACCCTATCCGGGGTATCCCCCTTTAAGATTAATAATGCAATTTTGAAATACACTTTTTATATTTTTGATAAGAAAAAAATACCTTTACGGAGTTTAACATGAATATTTATAAAATAAAAGTTTTAAAAATATTAAATTCATTCTACATTTCAACTAACAAACAAAGGCAAACATGATTTGGACTTTCAGAAAGTTATGAGAGAAATGTTCATAGTTTAACCTCGGAGGGTAATTATTGATATAACTTGGTCAACAGAATGGGGTGTTGGTGGAGATAAATTAGCAAGGGACCCTCAGCTTTGAAACTATTTTAAATTTACAATAGAACTAATGTGTGGCGCAATTTTCGGAGCATTTAGTTGTTATTCGAATTAAATTATTGGTTTCGGAAGCCAGCAGCCTTCCAAGTGTACCGCAATGATAGGTTTGTTTCTAAGTATGCTTTAAAAATAATCCTAACTAATTTTAAAAGTACGAATGTAAGTTTATTTGCTTGTTTTCACGTTTGAAGATTTCACGCCTTAACTACGCAATAGATTGTCATGAAATTTTCCATAGACGTTATCAGTGTTATAGAAAAGGACTTAGAGTACCTTTCATCCAGAAAAAGATAATGTTCCTGAAGGATAGACGAATCCAGCCTAAAAGATGGCGCTCCAATCACATTTATTGGCGCCACCGCTGCAATTCACTAACAAATATATCGTCATAGCAACGTCAGCGACAACGCGATTTTAATTTGGTACTCTATTGGTTAGCTCCATCTTTTCTAGATGGCGTTACAGGTATTTCAATGTAAAAATTAAACTTGACATTTCGAAGGACTCGCAACGGCCGGCCCTCTACCTGTCTACAAAATTTACATTACGCGAGCGAAGCCTCGAATAAATACTAGTAACATAATACTTATCGGTAATATTCATGCATTTAAAGGATTAATAATATTTAAAATAATCAAATGTTAATAAATAATTTAGTTTAGCGATTGTGATAATATAGATAAGAATAAATAAAATTTAGATATATGTTAAAAAAGACGAAATTTTCAAATAATGTACATGACTAACATTAAATGAATTTAGAAGTATTATTTTTTGCACACCATGAAAATGGTAGAATGTATAGAACATTAATTTATCATTGTAACAGCGTTTGTACTACATTCTGGTAAAAATAAAGACTATTATTATTCTATATTGATGTGTATAATATGCTAAATTGATTAAAGTAAATATTAGGTCGGGGAAAAGTTTCTTCGCATTTTATATAAAAATTCAAGAGGTTTTATTATAAAGTTTATTTACATTTGAGTAAAGTATGTAGGTTCCATTTTGTTGGATAACTTTTTGCCATCTTGTAGGTAGGGACGTGATCCCATTGCTATAAAAATTTTGGGGCTTCTGATCAAAAAATTGCGAAAAGTGGTTTTGGCAGTCCTCTCGTGATGTTAACCTGACACTGCCTAAGGAATTCTGCAGAGACCAAAACAGGTGAAAATCTGAAGGTGCAAGGTCAGGACTATACGGCGGATGCATTAACAACTCCCAGCCAAACTCTCGTAATTTTTGCTGAGTGGCTAACGATGTGTGAGGTCTAGCGTTATCATGGTGAAAAACCATACCCCTTCTGTTGATTAATTCTGACCGCTTTCTCTCAACTTTTTGCTTTAATCTCATCAGTTGTTCGCAGTACAGTTCAGAATCGATGGTCCTGCCTGGCGGTAACAGCTCATAATGAATAATGCCCTTCCAATACACACAGCATCACCTTGTTGCGAGTTAACCCGGGTTTCGCCACAGTCTGTGAAGCCTGACCGGCCTTGACCACGATCTTTTTCGCACGTTCTTGTCGTACATGATCCACTTTTCATCATCAGTTATCAGCTTCTTCAAAAATGGTTCGGTTTCATTACGTCGTAATAAAGAATCACAAATGAATACACGGTTCATTAGGTTTCTTTCAGTAAGCTCATGAGGCACCCAAATACCGAGCTTTTTTGTGTACCCACCTTTTTTCAAATGCGCCAAAACCGTTTTGTGGTCAATTACCAGTTCTTCAACTACATCGTAACTATTAATATGCCGATCTTGCTCCACTTTTTCAAAAATGGCATCAATTTTGTCCGTGACAGGGCGACTAGAGCGACGTGCATTTTTGATACTAAAATTTCCGGATTAAAAACGCTTAAATCAAATTTGCGCTACTTTCATAAATACTGCATTAGGTCCATAAACATCAGAATTTTTTTTCGCGGCTTATGTTGCATTATTACCTTTTTTGTAGTAAAATTTTAAAATGTATGGAATTTCTTCATTAGATTCACTCATTTTAACAATAAGAAAAACAAATGATAATCACACATTTTCCTAATTTGAATTTGGAATAGTCTTCTTTAAAATTAAAACTTTTTAATGATAGCAAAACCAGCCAGATACAAATGGTATAGCCAAAGAGATCTTATTACAAGTTCATACATACTATATGCGAAAAGATTTTTTCCCCAACCTATTATATACAATTATTGATAATGATCAAGCCTATCTCATTTACGAAGCCGTGGTAGCGTAATGACTAGCGCACGCGTCCCAAACTCAAAAAGCGCGTGTTCGAATCTTGGCCGGAATACACACTTAGATTTCTGGCCTAATGTGCATATTGTTACAATTACCACGTGCTAACAACGGTGAAGGAAAACATCGTGATGAAATCTGAACATCGAGATAACCGATGTGCCCAACCTGCTAAGCCGCCTTGGACAAGCGTGGCCTCTATATTGTCCGTTCTCCTATAGTGAAAGGCCCGAGTCCAGTCGAAGGGACGTTTATGGGCTGTTATTATTATATACCTCATTCTCTGCCGCACCTACATCGCCAGATAAGTTAAGAATTACCTTCAAGTTAGGTTGCCTGAACAAATTGCAACGTCGCCTATTTTTCTGCCAAGAAAGCATTGTAATACTTTTCAGCCCAATAAATGACGTCTTTGAATATAGTCAAAAAAGTGGCGCTGCAGTAGTCTTTTGGCTGCCGTCATTGCAATTCACAACAAACACGTCGTTATGACAACACGAACTACGTTTCACTAGAATTACTAGTCTATAATATAATAAACTGGCTTCGGCTCACGACTTCGTCCGCGTGGAATAGTTACTTTGGGCTAACGCTAACTTTAACCCGCGACTTTGTTTACGCAGAAGGTGCCCCACTGCCCTTCCCCCTCATGACTGTCCGGCCTTGCACATCATAAATGCGCGCGCAGTACTTAATCATTATTTTGCTGCGATGTTATTTTAAAACTGCGATATCTCCTAAGATAGTTATTGGAATCGAATAATGCAAATGGCAAATTTTGTTTTAAATTAAATACTTGTGATAAATAACGTATTTATTTGGATAAGGTTTAATATGATGTTTATAAAAAAACCTTTGCAAATAATACATTATTTTAGAACAAATTTGGTTAACATAAAAAAGGTTATAGTGAGCCAACCTTAAAAGATAGACATATGCTGTCAGGACCTTTTTTTGGAACTTTTAAAGGGGAACAATTCTGTCACACATAATTTTTGCGAAACTTTAACCGTTTACGCAGCGCACGCAGCAGAAGCTCTCGAAAGGAAAAAAACCCCGATTTTGAAACATTCTTCATTGGTGCTCCGCTCCTATTAATCTTAGCGTGATGACATATAGCCTATATAGCCTTCCTCGATAAATGGGCAATAACACTGAAAGAATTTTACATATCAGACTAGTAGTTCCTGAGATGGGCACGTTCAAGCAAACAAACTCTTCAGCTTTATATTGTTATGATCTTTCCCGGCCGATTTCGGCAATGGTGACTGCATTGAAACTCATTTTCATTTCTCTGATTTAGGTGAATTATTTTTGTGTGTGTTCAAGTGGGTCCCGGGATGGTTTAGATTCATGATTGGACACGGTAGGTGGCGCCGCTGAACATCTCTTTAACGGTGGAACCGATTTAGGTATATTAGTATAGATATAAAAATCAGGGGGCCTAATCCAGACTAGTAGAATCCGGAAATGCATCTTTTATAATTTTTGTCTGTCTGTTAGACCATCACATGAAAAATTGAACGGATTTGAATGAAACGCGACACACAGCTAGCTTGGGTCCCGGATCAACACTTAGAATACTTGTTATCCCGGTAATTGGCGACGTTTCCGTGAGATAGATTTTTTGTTCCCGTCGTTGCAACTCACAGAGAAGAGTTCGCGCCACGAAAGAAATCCCACAGTAGCGGCGCTGCAATCGCCGTACTTATTTCTGCCAGAGTAATTATTTGCTAACCGTAAATCAATTTAGCTAATTACTGAATAATATATACAAAATATTACATAATTAAAGCTGTAAATTTATATTTGTAAATAAAATTCTAAAATTCTATCAAATAGCGGAGCTGCCTCTTTTATTTACTTATTGAGAAAACCAACAGTGAATACACAAATATAATATAAAATCGTTTACAACAAAAAGTACGATTAATAACAGGTTTTCAACAATTATACAAAGCAAAATTTAATTTGAAATTAAACAATTAAAGTCGGGTTGTGTTATGGAAAATTCTGCAACTCGTTAATAATATTACTTTTTAAAGTATTTGGAGGACGCAAACAGATCAATTTTACAAAGTTTAGTATTATTGTACGAGAAAACAAAGAATTTTGAGAGTGTTTGTTAGAATAACAACGGAACATGGAATGGTGTATGACGAATATGGTACGAGCTCAGGACAGTCAACACGGCTGTGAACTAATAAAATAATAATGACATGACCAAAACAGTACGTCTTCGATCCAAGAATAGGAGCCTATGTGAAATACAGCTGTCTTTATAGGATTTGGGACTTGACACTGGGAGCCATGAAGGCTGTCTTTCTTTGGGATTCTTTGCCCACTGACGCCAGATAATCTAAATCCTTTTCCATATTTAAAAGTTCACTCCGGAAACATTATGTTAGTCTTACGCAATAATGTATATGCTAGTTTACTATACTTTAAACTGTAATCTGCGGTCTATGTATGTACATTTTATTTATATATACATGTTTTTTTCTTTATAACATACTAATTGCAGATAATTTAAGAATTTCTTTAGAGTCAGATTGCCTGGAAGAGATCGCTTTTAGCGATAAGGCTGCCTTTTGTTTTACCAAGTAACTATTGTCTTGTTGTGCATTTTTGCAATTTTTGTTTTGGTGAACAATAGTATTGTCTATGTCTATGACTTTTAGATATATAATAATATTATAAAACTCTAAACATGACGTGTCTGTACATTAAAGCTATTAAAAAAACAACTAGAAAAGACTATAAAGAAGGATGGAGAATACGATGCAATTTTTTTTTTGATTTCTTGTCTGTTTGTTCGGGATTCACGTAAAAACTACAGGGCTAATTCGATGCTATTTTCGCTGATCGACAGCTAATTCTGAGACTTAAGCTCTGCGCTACTTTTTATCCTAGGACTCCCGTGGGAATGATTTAAAATGATCAGATTAAAAAATATCGAATTCCAATTTGATTTTTTACTCCATGAAAAATTTAGTGTAGTAAAATGTTTAACTTTATTATCCCGGGAATCCCGCTGGTTTTTTCCCGGGAGAGGTTTGAAGTTATACGGGTGCGGGTAAAGATTTCACATAGCCTATGTTCTTTTTTAAATACTGTGGTACTTTGATTCCCGGGAATCCGGAGGAAATTTGAAGTTAAACCTGAACGAAGTCACGGGCATATCCTAGTAGCTAATATGATTGCAATGTTTTTTGTATTCTATCTTTTAGTTTCTTTAATTTACGTGGCACATTGTATTTGCAATTCCCAGTAAACACGTCGTCATGGCAACGCAAACTATGTTTTTCTCACACTAATTAAAGTAAAAAATTGTGTTTGTGCAATTCACACACAGCAGAAGTAAAACTTCAGAAAAGTAGCCTACGAGAGAATGAGATAAATTTAGAGTATCTGGGGTATTAGGATAACCATAAGGTTTATTATTTTTACCAAGCTCAAAAATACTACATTTCATATATATTACTTATTTAAGATATATTATAACACATATTATTCAGATTCCATGTTTTCTCTTTGAACAAATGACACGAGAGGCCTATGATAACTAAAATAGGAAACAAATGCCCTAGTTTCAATTTGATTTATGAACTTTAAATCTTCAAAATATTTCCAACTCTATCTTTATGAGCATAGTGTTTATATTATTAAATATCTCTTTTTGGTATCGCTTTTTATCGTTTCATTGAGGTTCAAATCAAAACGATTCTACAGAAGTTCCACTTCAAAAAACAGTATTTGAAGTCTAATTACGAAACTCGCTTTCATTTTGGACTTAAATTTCAAAGTCAAGGAAGTAAGTGAAACTTAATCGACTACAGACAGTTAATTGAGTTCATTCGCTTCAAAACTCCTGTATCCGCAGGAAGATGTAAAGTGTTATTTCTCAAGCAAACATGTTTCGTCTGTTTTAATAGTTTGAGGAAATTCTTCAAATATAATTCCTTTAGACAGAACGGAAGCTGTGAGAGTGAAATTAAAACATTCGCTTTTTCAGTATGATGTCATTATAGGAACATTTCCTGAGGTTGACGTGGTACAGCCACCCTGGAATCACTATCGTGATACCACGCTCTCACAGAATATCGCCGTGAAACTGTTAGCCTTGAGCTTATCGTATTTCGTACGATTAATGAGAGTTCTGGTGGACCACTTCTCCCTCCCCCAACCCATCTTACCTATCTCATCCAACCCCCACTTTTGATAGTTTACTTTTTAATATTTTACATTGTCGTACTTATTTTGTTTTCATTTTCACTCTACATTGCTCCTTGCTTTGTAACGTGTAGTTATCTATAATGTTTTAAAAGTGTAGATTTTTGTTTTTTAGATTCTTTGTGTTTGTCTGTTTGTTCGGGATTCGTATAAAAACTACTGGGCTGATTCCGATGCAGTTTTCGTTAATTGATAGCAAATTGTCAGACTTAAAGTTTATGGTATTTTTATCCTTATAACCTCGCGGGAATTTTCCTGGGAATAGTTTAAATTTGCCAGAGTGAAAAAATACTGATTCTAATTTTTTTTTTTTACTTTAACTGTTCATTTGTTTATTAGGCATCTTTAGTACTAGGGTTGTAGTCGTGTATGTCTTTAGTAACATGATTTATACCGGGTTTTTATGAGAGTTTCAAGGTTTAAAGTGTTTTCATACTAAAAATCTATTGCCCTGCTGTAAATATCCTTTTTATATTACCTCTTTAACGTAGATGAAGTCGCGGGCGAATAACAGTTAAATAAATGCTATTATAACAAGTAAATTAATGTTTTATTCCATGACAACGTCTGTTTATAAACAAAGTGCTATTTACATCTCCCTATTTTATTCCTCTATCGGATAGAGCAATGAAATAGGGAGGTGTGAAGAGCGTGTGGAGAGTGGATGTAACAGTCGGAATAGGATCGAGGGGATCGGATAGAATCTATCCGACTGTCACATCCACAGAGCTATATCGCTACATCACTATGATATTGAGAACTTCATTGGTCTGTGATCTCAATCCTCTAAGTCATCCCCGTTATTCTATCCCATCCTTTCCTATCCGATTCTAAAGGCTGGCAATGTATTGGCCTCGACTCTGGTATTGCAAACGTCTATAGGGGACGGTATGTATTGCTGGCAGTTGCTTCTTCCAAATAAATTCGATGTGGACTGTATTAGTTATTATTAAGATATTTACAACTTTAAAATTATACATAGATGAGTAACAGTGAATGTAATGTTGAATGATAGAGAGATAGTAGTAGTCGAATGATGCAATAGAGTGGTCGAGTGATCCTCCGGCCTCCAAGGCCGGTTTCTATGGGCATGTTCCATCCGGCGCCTAGCAGCTAACTGTGTGAGCTATGCTATGAGCGTCGGCGGTATGCGGGGCGCGGAGAAGATGTGCTCCAGTAGGTGGATCATCAACGCCCGGATCCTATATCTTCCCGACCGTTCATTTGCCTTACTATCGCTTAAAATTTGACATAAGCTCCATTACAAGTAATGCCAAAATTCAACCAATGGTTAGGCAAGGAGATGCGTAGTAAGATATAAGCTAAAATGCGGATAGCTGCAAGCAATATTTCATAGATTATAAGATTTTAACACTTCCTTGTATTTACATTTATGAAGTTTGTTTATTTGTTAGAAATAATCCTCATTTTATTCCCAAGCGTTGGTCAAACTAAAAAATGCAATCGACGCGATAATTACAGGTTTTGCATTCATAGTAGTAAAACTACACTAATGCAAAAAAAGTGTATTATGTATGGCACCAGTAATATACAATAAATTACCTGACAGTATAAAGAAGCAAAAATTCATATTATTATTTAAGAGACACCTAAAGAAATTTTTGATAATGAAATGCTACTATAAAATCGAGGATTATTTAAGTGATAAATTCTAATAATTATTAATGTATTTTTATTTAATTAATGCTTTGCTTGACATTTAATATTATCTAATTTATTTAATTATTATTGTTAATTAGTATCAATTAAGATTTAGTTATAAGATCTGAAAATTGCACACCTAATAAGGCAAAATGTATTGAGACAACAACCACAAAAAAGAAAACACCTATGTACATAAATTTCTAGCAATAAATTATTCTATTCTATTCTATTCTATAAAAGCGGGCCATAAGAAGGCCGTCTGCTTATTTAACATTTGATTATCTCGATGTTCAAGTTTCATCAAGATGTATTATTTCGCCGTCAGAACGTGTTAATTGTAACTATATGCACATTAGGTACCAAAAAACTACCTATGCTTTCCAGCTAGGATTTGAAACCGCGTCATTTGAGACAAGAGTGCATTAACTGCTAAGCTACCACGGCTTATATACAATATACATATTTAGCAAATCCTTAATTTATTTTAATTAATTTATTCCTTATTAAGTAAGAGATTGCTAAAGATCGCAGAGTTGAAATTAATTGTTGTAATTACTTGCTTCTTAGTACCAACATTCTAAACTTCACAAAGATTTCACTTCAAGAACTTCTCAAGATTGTTCACTTAACGAATTTGTTTTAAAGTGAATGTTTATAAATTACATTTTCAGTACTTCAAAGTTGTAATTTGAATGATGAAATCATAATAAATACTTGTATTTAAATAGCAGAGTAAAATGGATATACATTTTTGAGATTATCATTTTCTGTTACAGTTATGGAGTAACATAATTGTTTTTGTTGTGTTTCTTTTTAAAGTTTATAATTGATTTTGTTATGTACCCTCTTTTTTCTGAACGATACAATCAGCCATTTCCTTAATTTAATCGTAATGTTATATTTTTATTTATTCGGTAATTAGCGCCTGTTTTGTATAGAGTAGTTGTCTATAATTTACAATAATTTTGTTACAATATTTATCCTTTGTATAATTGTGTACAGATTATAATTCAAACCTCTCAATGGTATATAGACGGTATTCTCTACATTTTATTTTCATGTTGGCAGACGCGATAGATTCATACTGTGTTCGACTTATTTTATTGCATATAAAACTTTAAGTATAACATTTTATACAATATCTTATATAAAATATTATCTGAAATATCCAAACAACAATAGTGTATTAAAATCTTGTCATATATAATCCTTTAATAAACATAGTTTATGTATGATTTAAATCCGCTATCGGTTGTGCCAATGTGCTAAGTTTCATATACTGTAAAATTGGAGGGATGTCGAGGTGTTCTAAGAATGCTTGTTGAGTTTGAATAGTTTAGTAAGTATATGTTATGTAATGTATTAAAACCATAAGGTTCTCGAAGTCTCTAATTTTTTTTTTTTTTTTTTTTTTTATATTGCCGGAGTTCAGCAGACGGCCCACTTGATGGAAAGTGGTTACCGTCGCCTATGGACATTTGCAACACCAAAGGTGCAACAAATGCGCTGCTGCTCTCTTAAAGGAGACTGGAACCTGGTCACTGATGCCGGAAAACAACACAAGGTTGTCATGGCGGCATACTCTAGACCAGGGGTGGTCGCCATCCAGTCAATAATTATAAAGTATTGTGACCAGTTGCTGTTTTTTTACTACCATAAACCCTTCTGAGTTGTTGCAAGCATTACATTTCTGTCAATGTATCTGTACAGCGTGTAATTGGAATATTGTATTTATTTTTATTTTATTAATTTTATAAAGTATCCTACAGTATATATCCGTGCAGGAACGGCGATAGGATACAATTTCTTGCGGCCCAGCGGCATGTAGTAAGAGGCGACAAAATAACCCACGGCCAGGTGGTAGGATATATATCCTTCTGGATGACTACGACCCTGGGTTGTGTTCCGGCATTAGTGACCAGGTTCCAGCATTGGTAGCAACGTTGGTGTTACAAATGTCCATAGGCAATGGTAACCGTTTTCCGTCAGGTGGGCTGTCTGCCTGTCCGCTGAACTCGTGTAATGAAAATAAAGTATTTCCATCGATTTAAGGATCAAATAAATGATTAAACTCATATATAAACCATAACTACCTTTTAAATCTTATCAATAACTTAAGTAACAATTAAAGATTTGAATATGTGTTTAGAAGTATTCAAAATGTCTGATACTAAAATATTTGGTGTAGGTATTTGTTATTAAGTAATGAATTTAAATATAAATTTCTACTAAAATTATTATTTGCCTTTATATTTACTTACTAGCTGATGCCCGTGACTTAGTCCGCGTGATGCAGTTTTTTGAACTATCCCACGGGAACTCTTTAATTTTTCGGGATCAAAAGTATCCTATATGTTGACCAGGGATATAAGCTACCACCATACAAAATTTCATTTAAATCGGTCCAGTCGTTTCGGAGATTAGCCGGTACAAACAGACAGAGAAACAGAGAAACATAAAATTAAAAAAATCTAAATTTGTTCTATTTCACTTCTTAGATCCCCCTGACTCGGTTTTTAGTATTTTTTTCATTGTACAGAAATTCGACCTCTACACTTTTACTATATATATATAGATATATGATATTTATTTATTTATATATGATATTATTCTAGTTATATTATGTCTATTGCATACCTACCTCTTTCTGTCGATTCAATTCAATTCAATTTATTTAATGCGAAAATGGGTATACAAAAAGGTGTTAAATGTAACGTAACATTTCTCCAAATTTCGCCTTTCGGCATACATATATGCAAGTATCTTGCTTACAAATTATGGTATAATATATTTATCCAATTATTTAATTAATTATTTACCTAATAAAATGTCAACCAATAAATTATAAAATTATGTATAAACTACAACGATGTCAATTAAAATAAATTGTAATCCAAAGGTTGTCTGGCAGAAATCTCTCCCAGCGATAAGACCACCTATTGTACTTATCATTACGATTGTATGTATCAGCTAGAATATGCCCGTGACTTCGTCCACGCTTGACTTGAAATTCCAACTCCCAATAAAACTGAGTCGGAATAATCTAATTCTTATGCATCCAAACAACTACATAGCGCTCCTGGTAAAATTCCCGAAACAAAAGATATCACACATTTTATTGCATAAAATGTGCTATAAGAACAGTAAAAAAATCATATAGGAATTCGATTTTTTTTAATGTGACCATTTTAAATAATTCCCAGAAAAATATTCGCGAGATTCCTAGGATAAAAAATAACGCAGATTTTAAGTGTAAGAATTTGCTGTTGTTCAGCAAAAACCGTGTCGAAATCGGTCCAGTAGTTTTTAACTGAATACCAAACAAACAGACAAGAAATTAAAAAAAATGCAACGTATCCTCCATCGTTTTATATAGTGTATTCCAGTTGTTATTTGTTTTTAAATAGCTCCAACGTCCAGAAACGGCATTTTTAGAATTTTATAATATTATAAATTTATTTTATAACACTACGTAATAAAGAATATACTATACTATTCTATTCAACACAATCTGGTAACAAGCATGATGTGACGTCACAAAATATTAAAAAGTAGGTAAATTGACTCACTGTGGCCTGTTTTTAAAATAGTTGTTGCGAATGAAAGTATTTTATTTGACGCTTTATGTTCTCCAAAATACCAAACATAAAATCAGCTGCAAACTAATGTATAACACTGAATAAAAATTTCATAAATCCCAGTTTTATATCCATATTCTGGACTGCAAACTACAATCAGCCAGGCTATCAAGTAACCCCGAATTCAGATACCTCGGTTCACTACTGCAGAGTAATTGTGATATAGAGAAGGATGTAAGGAGAACAATAAATGTAGTATGGCTAAAGTGAAGACAGGTAACCGGTGTCACATGCGACAAATTAATGCCACTGAAACTAAAAGGTCAAATATTATAAATCTGTCATACAACCAGTCATGCTATACGGGTCCGAATGTTGGGCCACTAAAGTGATAGACCACAAACGTCTCCACTCAACTGAAATGAGAATTTTGAGATGAATGTGTGGTGTTACAAGAATGGATAAGGTGAGAAATGAGTACATAAAAATTGAGAGAAAGAAGATTAAGGTGATATGGGTATGTAATGAGGAGCGATGAAAGTCATGAGACAAAAATAATGTTCAACTACAAGATGGATGGGTACAAATGTAAAGGTAGACCTAAAAAGAAATGGATGGATTTTATGAAGGATGATGTGATGATTTGTGCTTTGATAGAAGGTGTATGTCAGAATAGAGGAGTGTGGAAGGAAAACACATATTGTGCCGACTCCAAATAATTGGGATAAGGTGAAAGAAAACAGGCGAGTACCCCAAATTCCATATTGTAATATAACACAGTAATAGCAATATTTTAATTCTTGACCCGCTTATATATTAAAACTAAAGGTCCCAGGTTCAGATTCCTGACACGGTAAAATTCGCAAATGTATTTTCAGCTACTTACTCTAGTTTGAATGTTACTGAAATCGCCTGGTACTCAATAAAACAAATCATTTTCAACAAGCAGACCGTCTTAGGGTAGTGACATTATTTTAAGGGTAGTCTGCGCCGGAGTAATTTTGCTTATCAGTAAAATGGTGCCATCTTTCAAACGAAGTAGATACATAGGTATAGACTATTAAATCCTTTAGATTATTGAAGGTAATTCATAGAGCACATCAATAAAAAAAAAACAAAGAAATGTATATTGACTAACCTTTTAAAAAAACAATTCACAAAAATGTCCTTATTCTTTAAACACTCGAAAATTTCGTGATATTAAACACACTCACTATTACGAACAGTTCAAATATAATGTGTAAAATTCGCGTTCCCTTTTTGAAATATTTGGTCGCGAGCGGGCCGGGAGCGGTGTGCACGACGACGTGACTAAACCCCGACGCACTGTATTCGTTTATAAATTTCGACTCGACTTCGTGTATATTTAGAATACGCCCCCTTAAAAATGTGCTGTTCCCTGGTAGAACTTCGAGGGTCTAACACGTGGTCCATATCCGGCGACAGTTCAAGGAACTAATAAAAGCAAAAAAAAATCCCTGTAACAAAAACATTTTTTTCGGTGCAAAAAACGAAATCCGTTATTAGATACTCAATTTTGGTTTGTTTTAACACGGTCCAGTAGATTTTTTGTTTGTTTTATAAACGTAAACAAAGGAAACAGACTACTGGGCTTCTAAAAGTTGAATTTATATTTCAAAATTTACATTTTACGCGCCCAAACAAACATTTGCGTTGGATGCATCCACGCGGAAAACACACTGCGTTATTTTATGATGAAATTTATCGAGTTGGGCCCTCCGACAATGCGGTACACTCCTTCGCCATCTACATATAAATCTGTCTCTTCCATTTTCAAATACCTTGGCTGACAACAATATTAGCTTTTCAGTTTGCGTATTAGTATCTCCAGAATAGGGGTCTTAAATCCAGTGTAATTTAAGTATATGTCGCTACATAAGGCTGCAGGGAGATTGCAGAAAAATATAGGGGTGGATGGCATACATGTAACTATGTGGTGATTTTTTTTCAATGGCGGTACTAGTCTTGTGGACAACGTTATTCATGATTTTTTTGAATAGTACAACGACTTCATTTTTTATATTTTTATTTATTATTAAACAGTACCCAACAGTATATCGATAAATTTAAGGCCTAAGAAAACATAACAATAAATGTAAACCAAAAACTGGATACTTATAATCTAGAAAAAGAACAGAAACAAATAGATAATTACACTACACTAAAATTAAATATTCAATCTATCTAATACTGTGAAACTTCTGACGGGAAAACTAAACACAACTAAATGATTAAGTCTAAATACAAACATTACATTCCTTTTGAATGTTATTAATAAGTTTACTAACTACCGATGACTTAAATATTTGTTTCAAAGAATTAAAAATGTCTATGTCACTAAAATATTTGTTGTAGGTATTTGTACATCGACGCAGATATTCATTTTGTCCGTAGTTGGTTTTGGAAAACTAATACAATAAAAGAAAACTCAACTTATTTATATTATATTCTACCCATAGTTCCTCAAGACTACAAATAGAATACTGAGCCTAGATCACCGTCTTCTTTGGATAAGGTGTACTAAGTGGTTAATTTTTTTCAATGTTGGTACTAGTATTGTGGACAACGTTAGTCGTGATTTTTTTTAATAGTACAAGGACTTAATTAACTAATACAATAAAAGAAAACTCAACTTATTTATATTATATTCTACTCATAGTCCTTCAAGACTATAAGTAGAATAATGAGCCTAGATCACCATCTTCTATGGGTAAGGTGCCCAGAACGCTGGATCGCCATACTGATCTGTTGTCCGAGGTAAGCACCAGCCCTCTGATCAACTGAAGAGCCAATGAGTCGTAGAGATTTTAATCAATCATATGACTCTTTATTTAGGTCAATAGAGGAGAGATATTTTATTTTATTGAAAATTAGAAAAATAATTTGAACATAATTGGGTGGATAATCCATTTTTTATCCAGGGAAAAATTCGCTTGAGAATGACTACCAAGTTACAATAAATTCTAAGATTATTTCCACATGAAAAATAAGCTAGAAAAGACAATCTTATCATATTATTTTGTTTCTAAATTCATGAAAATTGTGTCCTGGCTCTCTAAGTTTTCAACTACGAAGCGAACAATTTTGAAAAATTCGAGATCATAAAGCTTTAAAAATTTTTTGTAGCGTTTATTTTAACAAACATTCGTTCAGTGATTTTTGAGATATGGAATATTTTCAACTATATTTTTTAAAGTTTCGTAGCTAAATGAGAACATCGTCTACACTTCACTACAGAACCTTTTATTGTAAGTGGAATGACTTGTACTTGCGCAATTTTTATTATTTTATTTAATTGTTAATAAATGTTAATATAATAGCAATAAATCAATTTCATTTCCAGTGAAAATCATCTGAAGTCCCTATTCACATAAGCTTACGAAATATATAGGCAACGTCGTTTTGACGTCCATATGTTTATTATAGTTCCCATGGTTGAGTCAGCCACGTGGATCATTGAAATAATTGCACAAGTAGATTAATTCATACTTATTATTAGATCGTCGCCTGTCTGTAATACAATACAAAATTAACATCTACGAGTAATTTTTTATGTTATGTAACCAAAATCAGCATTATCAAAATCGGTATACTGCCCATCCTGGTGTAAGGTGGCGAAGCATGAACGCTTACCACCAAGGAAGAGAACCAACTGTTAGTGATGGAAAGAAAGGTTCGCCGTAAGATTTTGGGCCCAACAAGGAAAGAGGATGGTCGCTGGAGGGTCCGAATCAAACTTGAAAGGTGGATGGGAGCTGGCAAACTTGAAATCCAAAATCTCGTAGCCATACTCAACATGATAGGGTAAATAAAATCTCAGAGCCTCCACTGGCTCGATCAAGTAAAACCTCTGGGAGGGGATCGAAGCAAAAAAGAAAGCCTATTGAGGACAATCGGATAGCTGACGTTGGATCAGTCGCCTCAAATACCGGTGGAAGGATAGAGTGGAGGCTGACCCGTGTGAGATTATAGCCAATAATCCGCAAAAGGCCGTACAGGACAGAAAAGGGTGACATCTTGTTGGGATCTTATTTCGAAGGCCAAGACAGAGTCGCTGATCCAACGAAGTTAGTTACTTTTATTGCTTGTAGGCAAACAAACGAACAGTCTTCCTGATAGTAAATGTTTGACTTGTCTACCTCATCGATACATTAAACATCTGCTTATACCCTTTTTAAAGAGCTCCATATTGTAGCGCTCTAGAAAAACCACGGAAGCGAATTAGTTCCGCAGCTTGCACAAGTATGGAATGAGGGTGCGAGCAAACGTCTGCCAAGTGTCGACGAATTGTGGATGAACCACCAAATCGTTGTCGAGCGGTGTGGTGGTAGATTGACAATATAGACACTAAATTAATAAGACCATCAGAGCACTCTCCGTCGTGTAGATAGTAAAACACACTAAAAGATTCAACGTTATATTCAACGAGACTGAGATGAAAACATATTATGTAGATGTATATTCTAAAATTTAAAGATATAAGTACTCGTTTATAAGATTAACCCCCTAGATGCTATTCAGCCTCATGACGTTAGTATCGTTGATGATCCTACACTAACTGGCGGCTTAGATTCACTAAGTCTAAGAAAAGGCCTGCGTCTCTGTGCATTCTACCGGTGGTAGGTACAACAGAGCTGTTTGAGTAATTGTGTGAACTGTAGTTCCGACGCCTTGCGGTTCGTCATAGGAAGGATATCCACCCTAATTTCCTTGAGCTTCCACGCCCAACTCCTCTAGGACATTTATTCTACTTACGATAATGATTTGAAAAGAAGCTATCGTCAAGGTTTTTCCGATAGGCTTCAACTTGGGGTACTTACAGAGGGCCGTTGTAAAAGATTCATACAGGAACTAAGAAAGAATACTAATTTCTTAAGCCACGAAGCTTGTCGTAAGAGACGAAACAACCCATAGCTGGGTGGTAGGATTGGACTGCGACCATCCGTAACTAGAGCATGCCACTATAATAACCTTGTGTTGTGTTCCGGCATCAATGACTAGGTTCCAGTCCATAAGCGACGGTAACCACTTTCTATCTGGTGCGCCGTTTGCCTATTCTCTTACTTCCCGCTGAGAGACAATACAGACTTTTTGTATAGTGTTAGCCTGTAGAATGTGTCTTTTCGTATTCTGTACTTTGTCTCTAAAAGCTTAGTAAAGATATTTTGTATTTGTATTATTTCAGACAATACAGAAAGATCTTCAAGACCGTCATTGCATTAGCGTTCCTAATGTTACAGAAAATAAAATATTCTTAACACGCAGTTATTGTGATGAGAAATCGTGTAAAAACAGTATATCATTTCTATTAAAATCATCTGAGGACATCGACCGTCAACATGTGGTCAGGATCACTTGTGATATCATTACCATGACGCTTAAGTGGGTTTATTTAACGTTATATGGATGAGAATATTTCCATAGTTTCTTATTTTATTGCTATCACTTAGAACCTTGATAACTGCACTTAGTTATGACAGCTACATAATTTCAAAGATAGTTAATTACTCAGGCTAAAAACAAAGCTAAATTTAAAAAAATTGTGTCTGTGTGCAGTTCACATGCAGTACAAGTGAAACTTCAGATATACTCACAGATAATTCTTCTCTAACTTTTATTAATATAAATATAATCCTTTAGCCTACATCCGTCAATGTATTATAATTCGAAATAAACTTCTTAAGTATCACTTTCAATTTTTCACTGTTTTAGTCTAAAAAATATTATTATCAATTTTATTTCGGTCCAAATTGGACCTATGTTTAATCTGTGCACAATTTAAAACTCTTATCACATTCTCTCGCAGGCTTAGTCCTATAGATTTATGTGTTTATCTCTTTTTAGTATCGCTTTTTCGTTTCATCGGTTTTCAAATCACATCGATTCTAAAGAAGTTTCACTTCAAAAAATAGAACATAACATAATTATTATTACTAGTGGTCGCCCGTGCTCAAAATTCGAACATAATAATTAATATCAAGACTATACTTCTATAATCACAGATTTCGCCAAGGCTACACTGTTAATTTGACTTTAACAATAAACAAAAGAGTATAATATGCGTGTGTGTGTCAAATACATGGTAGTGTGTGTAATGTTTTTTTTATTGATTTAATGTATTTTTTATGTAAAATTTAAAAAATATTAGCATTCGTCGCTTCTCCTCTATATAAACTAGAATTGTGCGAAATTTCATACTCATCCGTGCGCGCAATTTTCCTAAAAAGGGAACAAAGTTTTTGCTTCACGTATTAATTATTATAATGAAGGTGCATGAACTTATAGGTGGCAGTACAACTGCACTCTCATCGTAGTACCCTCAATGTTTACATTATATTTAAATTGATTTTATTAAGATAAATATAAAACTTAGTAAAATAAGTTTCCGGCCGATTAATAATAATCGTCAGCGTGGCCAGAATATTTCAAAAGGACAAAAACTCTTCGAGTACGGATATGTCTTAAAAGTAGAATAAACAGTTAGTAATCATGAAAATGCGGTAATAGCTGGCTAAATTTTAGCACAAACGAAGATTTCTAACCTTCATGATGTCAAAATAACTGTAAAGTATTTTCTGAACTCGTTTTTCACGTAAATATTGTATATTTAATAGTCTATATTATGTAAACAAAATTATTTCATGTTATATTTACTTACAGATTTGTTTGTATTGAATAAGTTATACTACATACAAAACTTAGCTATTTTTATACATAAAAAATATATATTCGTGCAGGAATGGGGAAAGAATACAATTTATTGCGGCCCGATGGCCTGTCGTAAAAGGCGACAAAACAATCCACAACCAGGTGGTAGGGTATTTGCCCATCTGGATGATTACCACCTCTGGTCTAGAGTATGCCGCTATAATAATCTTGAGTTGTTATCCGGTATTAGTGGCCAAGTCCCAGTCTCGCTTTTCGCGGGCCCAAAATTCGAACCCATATAGCATGACTGGTCGTATGATAGATTTATATATTTGACCTTTTAGTTTCAGTGGCATTAGTTTGACGCATGTGACACCGGTTACCTGTCTTCACTTTAGCCATACTACATTTATTCTTCTCCTTACATCCTTCTCTATATCACAATTACTCTGCAGTATTGAACCAAGGTATCTGAATTCAGGGTTACATGGTAGTGTGCCTGATTGTAGTTTAAGAGGCACAGCACTAGAAGTTCCGCCGAAATCGCCAAACAACAATCGGTTTTGGTTGTGCTGATTTTTAATCCAACGCCCTCTAGCGCTTGCCGCCATCTGTCTAGTTTGTTTTGAAATACCACCCCATCTTCATCCACCAGGACAATATCATCTGCGAAGAGCATGCACCAGGGGGCCTCACCCTGTACCTCTGCGGTTAGTGCATCCATGACCAGCAGAAACAGATAAGGACTTAGGCCCCAGGTGCAAACCTATCTTCACAGGGAACTTGTTCGTGGTTTCTAAGGCAAAGTGGACTTGTGTACTAACATTCTCATACATGCTTTCTACCAGTCTTACGTACTTTTCTGGCACACCTTTCGCTCTGAGGACCCACCACAGAACTTCTCGGGGGACGCGGTCGTATGCTTGCTCAATGAAATGCTGAACTCATACAGTAAAAATAAAAAACATAAATCGTAAAGATTTTAGTGAAAAATAAAGGTCAAAAAATATTTAATTTCAAAGTAGTTTTGTTAAACATTAAAGAGCATAATAAGATGATATTATTCTTTTGCCATTCTCGATTTTTTCCATAACCTGTTTTTACATGTTTCGTAATCGGGCGCATGCGTGGGTTGCGCTTGCGCAGACCAATATGAGCCACTGCGTATGGGAGTCCGATTTACAATGTCGGTTGGTATCTTGTAAACGCAGATAAGGCTGCGGTGGAATGTACAGCGATAATTAAGTATTTAGAATAAACTCCCAGGAAAGGTTTATTTTAAACTTGTCATTTGTCTTCGAAGCTGGCAGCATGTTTGTAACACTTTTGGCGATGCAAATGTCTATAGATGAATATGGGGGTGGATCCACTCAGTATTCTTAGAAAATATATTTTAAGCTTGACTCTTGCTTTTTTTCAGAAATTTCCACCTGAAGGTTTACGTGTTAGAAGAGTTTTAAGACCTACCTAATGACATATCATCCCTGAGTTGCATGTATGGCGGCCATATATATTTCGCCGTTAATCACAGCCTCGTATAGCGGCATATAATTTCTTCCATACGTCAAGTAATATAAAAAAAATAGCTGTGACATACATAGATAGATGAATGGAAAAACACGACTACTGTATAAGGTTTCCGTATTTACCGAAATGACTATGGAGTGCAATTTTTCTGACGGGTACTTTCCCCTCTATTCGCTCACTATGAGACCGAACCTCGTGACAACCATAATAACGTATTCAACCTATTTTATTTTACTATTTTAAATATAGACTAAACAAGATGTGTTTCTTTCAATTGTTTTAAGGTTTCTTCGTAATCAACTAGTGATTACTGTTTTATATCAGGTATTGTGATAATAACAGAGTAGAGATTTCCTCACAGATCGGTTTGCTTGGAGTTCTGTTACTTAAGTCTATATAGTTAGATTCCTAGAATAGTTTCATTATTACGGTCTTATTTATATAGAGTTGCAGTAACTTTGTGGACTTCTTTATGGTCCTTAAAGAATAATACAAACTTACTCTAACTCAATATGAATAAGACCGTTAGTTAATTTTTAGTTGTTACTATTAGCCATAAATTAAAAAATTAGATCTATATTGTTCACATTTCATATACTATGCAGTAATGAGAGATGAATAAAACTTTGTATAAATAATACATAATATAATCTATAATAATATTTAAAAAATCTAGACATGCCGTGTCTGTATATTGAGTCTATTTAAAAAAGAACAACTGGAATAGACTATATAAACGATGGAGAACACAATGCATTTTTTTAGATTTCTTCTCTGTTTGTTCGGGGTTCACGTCAAAACTACTGGGCCAATTTCGATGTGGTTTTCGCTGATCGACAGCAAATTCTTAGAATTAAAATCTTCGCTACTTTTTATCCCGGAAATCCAGTGGGAATTTTTCTGGGAGTGATTTCAAAAGGCCAAATTGAAAAAAAAATCGAATTCCAATGTGATTTGTTCACTGATCGATAGTAAATTTTGTGTAATAAAATGTGTTATTTATTTTATCCCGGGATTTTCCCGGGAACGGTATGAAGATTACCCATACATCAGCAATTTATATAGAAAGCCATGAAATTGCAAAGAAGCCTCACAGGCAGATAATTAGTGCCAGTAATGAAGGCAACGCGTTACCAGCCTTTAGGATGGAATGAGATAAAGGAGATGGAATAGAGGAGTCAGGCGACTTGGAATAGAGAGGATGGGATTGAGGATTGAAAACGGAGAATGGGATAGAGAAGAAGAGATAGAAGAGGGAGAAATTGGCCATTGGAATATCAGAGTAAGACCATAAGGTACCAAAAGACGAAGAGAAGAAAAAGTGTGTGAGATCAACACAGAAATCGGCTTCTACTGAGTGGTTACAAATCTGCCCGCCTAGCTCACTAGAATGCAGAGATCCTTGGATCGATTCCTGGCATGGTAAATTTCGTAAAAGTACTTTCAGTTATTTACTAGGGCCTAGGTATCTTATGTCAGTTCTAGAGTTATCAGTTGTAGAATACCTACTCATAACATAAGCGTAACTTTTTTAACTTAAGTATATACAATATAATATGTATTTGTCTTTCGATTATTATATTACTAGCGGCCCATCCTGGCTTCGCACGGGTATTTAATAAAAAAAAATTTTTTAAATATAATATAGCCTATGTCACCCAGGGATAGTGTAGCTTACCAACAGTGAAAGAATTTTTCAAATCGGTTTAGTAGTTTCGGAGCCTATTCAATGCAAACAAACAAATCTTTCCTCTTTATAATAAATATTAGTATACTCGTAGAAGTATAGATTAGTAGCTGACCCGTGTCCACTTCGCTGGGCGTCATTAAAAAATACACATGCACCCACGCACGCATATCAAGGTTTAATTAAGCTTTGTAACCTTTAATTAATTCATAAATGCAGAAAACACTCGCAGTGCCTCGTAAAAGGATATGCGCAATTCTCGCTTGGAAAGTTATTGCTGTAACATATTTAACAGGCGTTACCGGTGGCCACTTCTCTAGTCGTTTTTTTTACTTTTTTGATTTACTAATCATATAGCCTTATATCACTCGGAAATAATGTAGCTTTCTACTGGTGAAATAATTTTATAAATCGGACCCGTAATAGCGGAGATTCCCCCGAACATTCAAACTCACAAACTTTACTTCGTTATAATATTAGTATATAATTATAGTGTTATTATAAAAATGCACCTTATTTATCTTTGGGTATTTGATCTGTAAAAAGTCGTATCAGTATATAATTGTTTGAAAAATTTAAATTTTACCAATTTCAGTTGTTACAAGAAATACGTTTTGCGTCAGTCAAGCTTTAAATTTGTCCTACACTGAATGAATCATAAAAGCCTTGATGTCGGAGATAGTGCCGTACTAAATTCAATACCTTTACCCGTGCAAAACTAGATGGCGCTGTCTCCTAATTAAACACAATATTGTTTGCAATACATTTTATGTTAAGCTTTTTTGTATGTAATCGAAGTTCAACGCATCAGCAAACATCTAATACCCGATGAGCAGTTTGGATTCCGTGCCAGACACTCATGCGTCCAACAGGTGCACCGCATCACGGAGCACATACTATCCCACTTTGCCCATCGTCCCGGCCCTATAGGAACAGCCGCACTGTTCCTAGACGTAGCTAAGGCCTTCGACAAGGTCTGGCATAACGGTTTGATTTACAAGCTGTACCAGTTCGGTGTGCCAGACAGACTCGTGCTCATCTTGCGAGACTTCCTCCTAGGCCGTAGCTTCCGTTTTCGAGTGGAGGGAACACGCTCGTCCCCTCACCCACTCACAGCCGGTGTACCACAGGGCTCGGCCCTGTCTCCACTACCCTTCACGCTGTACACCAGCGACATCCCAAAAACTCCAGATGCAGAGTTGTCCCTCTTCGCGGATGAGACCGCACTCTATACATCAGATCACAACCGACAAATGGCTTGCGTCCGTCTACAGGCAGCTGTAACAGAGCTAGGCGAATGGTTTCGCAAATGGAGGATAGAGGTAAACCTGGAGAAAAGCGCAGCAATGATCTTTTCCCCGGGCACGCTTCGCTCTCCCAAACGCGCTTGCCTTCGCTTAAAAGCCATCTCGCTCTACAACCAAGAGATCCCCTGGGCAAAGTACACCAAATACCTGGGTGTAACCCTAGATCAGAACTTGCGCTTCAACGAGCATATCACTATAGTCCGGAATAGAGCGCGATTTGTGATGGGTCGTCTAGCACCCATGATAGACAAACGAAGCAAAATGTCCCTCAGACACAAGCTTACTCTATATAAAACATGCATTCGCCCGATCATAACATACGCGAGTGTGGTATTCGGCCATGCCAAGCCTGCCTTTTTAAAAAAACTGCAAATCGTTCAGAATAAATTCATGCGCAGAGCCGTCGGTGCTCCCCTCTATATGCGTAACGTCGACATCCACCGCGATCTGGAGCTTCCCTCCATCAAAAACTACATTACGTCGCTCTCGCGTAAGTATTTCGATCTAGCGCCGCACCATCGAAATCCCCTCGTCGTGTCCGCGTCCGATTATAAGCCTCGACGAAAGGCTCTCGTGCGACGACCGCGTAATATCCTCACGGACAAGGTCGACCTTATCACAAAACGGCTGGCCCGGATCAGCCCGCCCGCGGTTAGGACGGTAAGCTGGCAGGCACCGACAGACAGACACAGACGGCGGCGTCGACGCCGCCAACCACGATCTCCCCACGTCCCCGCGAGGGACGCCAGGAGACACAGCCTCCCCATAGGATGGACTAGGCGTGTTGCTGGAAAGTTTCTTTCGCCGTTTCATCTCTCCCAGCCATAACACGTTGCGAAACGGCAGTAAGATAGCATAGGCCACCGCGAACCGCCGATCCCGGTCCGCCGGGATCCTTCCCCTCGGGCTTTATATTACCCGTCGCCCGTTCTCAATTAGTGCATTGTTTCGCCCTATGGTGGGCATCATTAGATTCATCCTCCTCTCATGGCAACAGTCCAGCCGAGGTGAAACTCCCTAGGGAGCCCCCTCGAGCAAGTTGCCCCCCGGGCTCGAGCGCCTTCGCTTCGCAGGCACTCGCCCCGAAAACCCCGGTAAAGTTGTGAGGTCTTCGGACCAACAACATAAAGTCAAGTCCAATAAAAAAAAAAAGTTCAACGCAACAAACCAGTGCAATAAGTATTTAAGGTTGTTTAATTTAATAGTGCGACTTAAGTCATCTAGGACAATTGATTTGATTATCTCTGGTGACCTCTAATATGATCTGTGTAGATCTAGTAACAATATTTTTTGCCAAAAAGACTATGGAACCCTAAAAAACGTAATAACAAAGAACAACACATACGTAATTAAAAAAGTAAGTATTTTAAGACATTTGGTTTGCTGTCAAATCATATAAATTCTTTTAACAGATCTAACCAGTCTCGTATATGACCAAGCAACTCGTCACAACGCATATCAAAGCGTAACTACAATATGCATTTACAGTCGAGTTCATTAATATATATATATATATATATATATATATATATATATATATATAAGCATTCCAAAGGATTCAAATATTTATTACAATGTTAGGGCTTGTCCACATCACCACGTCACGACGTCACGTCGTCAACGTGGAACGGTGCGGTGTCGCGGCGCGGTGCATTTTCGTGACGTGCTAAAGCACGCTTTTTTTTTTTTAAGCCGTGGGAAATGCATTTCGCACATACCGGGTCCTTTGCTAGGGATTAGACCGTTGTTGATCATGGAGGCTTTCCACTGAGGCAATCCAAACAATAATCAACCGGCTTGTGTGGAGACTCGACTAATCAATACCCCACTAAAACCACCCTCCTCCCATGTGCCCCGCGCTTATGGCAGGAAAGGCGTGAGATACAGAACGTAGTTACGCCCACACCGATCCTAGCGCACAAGTGCTTGAGAATGCCCCGGGAGAGGCAAACTCACTTCGTCAACAGGGGTGAAGACTCCTCTGCTCCCTAGATGCTAGAGGGCCCCTGCAGCGGTATTTCAGGGAGGGAGGTCATGCGCATACCTGCGCCTCCGGGCTCCCAACTGACGTCGGCGCCCGCGAGACGCATGCGCACTACCATCTCTCTCCCTATCTCGTTCCGCGGCCTCCTTATGAGACACTACCGTCTCGTAGAAATTGCTAAAGCACGCTACGGCAACCTCGCCGCGGAACGACGCGTCGGACGTCGTCGGAAGCGGTACGTGCCTACGATGTGCTCGCTCAGTTCAAAGAGTACATTGTATATATAAGATTGATGTTTCATTGTCCTAGCTATTAGTTGTGCAGAAGAATGACAGAAATTATTGATTATATCTTAACAATATCAGTAACAGTAAACGTCTTGTGCGGTCCATTATTGTATTAATATCTGAAGCAAAAACTTTGTACCCCGTTTTACGAAAATTGCGTGGACGGAGGAGTAAGAAATGTCGCACACTTATAGTTTATATAGAGAAGAAGTGCGGAATGCTAATATTTTTTTAAAATTATGCATAAAAAATACATCAAATCAACAAAAAAAAACATTACACACACTACCATGTATTTGACACACACGCATATTTACTCTTTTATTTAATGTTAATGTCAAATTAACAGTGTGGCCTTGGCGAAATCTGTGATCACAGAAGTATAGTCTTTGACAACAGAACCTTAATACTGTTCAAACTTATAATTTAAATTAATTATGGTCGAATTTTGACCACTGGACGACCACTAGTATCTATAAAGAGACTAGTATTTCATAGGTTCGTGAGTGAAAAATGTACCGGAATTTTACAAGACAACGTTTAACGTTGCAGAATCGTGACTTTTACGACACGGTCTCGTAAATTTGCACGTCACGTCACGGCACGTCGTGCCGTGATGATGTGGACAAGCCCTTACAAAATATCCTTAAAATCTGTAAATAATTAAAATATCATCATGTAATCGGTTCAATAATATATGCCTGGATACTTTACAATAATTTATGACCAGCCATATAAGCAAATATAAATAAAATATTCTTGACGGAGCAGTTTAAACGTAGATCTTAGTAATCAAAATATTTATGAATCCATCACTGATCATATAGTTATGATCGTAATACATACATATTATTGACTGGAATCTGTCTTGTAGTAGGAGGGGGGGAGCCCAAGAGGCTAAATGTTGAGTTAATACTCGAGCGTCGCGGGGACCTTTTGAATTGTGAAGATTAGATGCTAAAAAGAAAAAAGGTTATATGATGAATGCCCTGTCATTGGTGGGGGGAGCGTGTACAGGTTTTCAAAAATGTAAAAAAAGAGTCACACAGAAATACTTAGTAGATATAATATAAGATATTAATAATGTATGCGCCCCATGTGTTTCTGATAACCGAGAAATATTAATCTGCCGGTATTATATAAATTTATCTAAAACTCAACCACATATTAATGTGTTTGATTGTAAGGATATTTTGGAACATTCCAATGCTTATAATATTTTGAATCCTTTGCAATGCTTATATATTAATGAACTCGACTGTACCATCAATCTAATAGGTACAATTGTTGAAAGTGAGTGTGTTCGTTCCTTCCTCAAGGCCTTGGATATGAATCGATTATCTAGAATTTGATACGAGGATACCTAAGTATATGATATCAAAAATAGAGATAAGATACAACTGTACGTTATATAGGATACAATTAGTTTAGTTTATTAGGGGCCCATTTTTTAGTCACCAGAAAAGCGGTATTTATAGAATAAAGTACAAATATGGAAAAAATAAAAATGTGAGTTGCATGAATAAAACAGTTGAATTGAATGAGGTTATAATTTATTCGACTGATAACTTTTATCTGATGATTGAAAAATCGGTCCTAAGTTCGAAAGATAGAATTTTGTAACACTAAATCTAGTCTAAATTAAAAAAATATTCCGGATAATGAGTAGCATTGAAGATAGAGTAAATGTACTCTATTACGTAAAAATACTAGCTTATGCCCGCACCTTGCTCGCGTTAAAATAGGATATGCATTGCATCAAAGTACCTAATGATAAATACCAGTAACGCCGTCTAGCGGAGCGAAGGTGGAACTAACCATAAGAGCAAGACATCAAAATTGTCGCTGGCATTGTCGTTGCCATGGCGATGTATTCTTTAGGGAATTGCAACGGTGGCGCAAATAAAACGCGGTCGGAGCGCCACTTTTTCGCCTATATTCATCTATCTTTTGGGATCAATACTTTTTCTGGATGAAAGATACCTCCTATGCTATGCCCCTGACAACGTATGTATACGCAAAATTTCGTCACGATCTGATGTACAGTTAAGGCGTGAAAACGTCATAAAAAAAACCTACTAACATTTATATTAGTTAGGATTAGGAAGTACTTTAAAGCACAAAAATATTACATACAAAAAACAAACAAAAATAAATAGTACAAATTGATGGCCGTTAGCAACTACTATCATCTGGGAGAAGTTTCTCCCTTCTTTGTGTGTAATATAGAAACAAGAAAAAATCTGTAATTAAGATAATACGAGTACATTCAAAATATACATAGAAATAAACACAATAGTAGAGAACGCCTAACCGACGTGCATCTAAAAGGGATGAATAAAAACACTTACTTCGTCATATTCCTATATTTTTATTGTACAATAGACTTTGAACCTTAATACGGAGAGTTAGACTCTATATGAATTTGCTTTATGCTAGTTCCTAAATGCAGACCGTGTCCCGTTAATTGTAAAGGGAGTTTTCGTTTGGACTGTCGCGAGGTGCATTTTGTACTCTAGTGATGGGACATGCGACATTATACAAATGTCGAAATAAGGCCTAAAATACATTACATCTGTAGCATTCTACAGATTTTTAATTAATCTTTTTATATTTCTTTAAGGGAAAAGATTTCAGACTTTTCCATTCCGAGATATTATTAAAAAATTAATGCTAGCAACAAAACTATAAATAAAAAAATTGTACCAAACTACTGTCACTTGTTGAGATTGGTCCCAGAAGGCTGAAAGCGTTACAGCGAACAGCTATGCTAATTAGAATTTAAATCCAATGTGAAATTAATTCCGTTGTGCGCATACTTCTAAAAAATCCATAGGTCACAACAGATTTTGCGCTCAAAATTTGCACGTCCGAATTTAAATCTCGTGTGGAATTACATGTTTTGTTTTCACAAGTTTTGCTGAAAAAATGGCAACATAATATTCATATTGCGCGTTAAGTCTTAGACTTTTCTCATGGCTTCTCGCGATTTGTGCTTAGAAATTGTAATTTTTGGATAAAAAAAAACAATGTTCATACCCGTTATTGAAAATAAACTTAAACAATTTTATGACTATCAGAACATTCTGAAGGCCGTGAGAAATTAAAGAAAAAAGCGTGAACGTACGTGTACATTTATGAAATTATTACAGCAAAAGTCAATTCCAAACTTTAATAAAATTCATCAATCTATAAGAAACAAGTTCGTCATCAATTATAAGAATATTCACATTTTTTACATACATCAATATACCTATACGTGTACATTTTTGTTTTATTTTAATGTTTGTTTGTTTGTTTGTCCCATTTAAAAATATACATTCTGTTTTACTTCTATATATCTTAGTCATATTGCAAAACCCACATGTCTCACAAACATTTCTAATCCATCCTAAGGTTGTCTGGAAGAAATTGTTTTTAGTGATAAGACCGCCTATTATTTTCTATACGTATGTCTCCTGAACAGTATCTTAATATTATGCAAAAAAGTATATTCTATTCTATTTTAAATATATATGATCAATAAAAACATTGCTATCAAACCGATTTGCAATCTGGCAAACCAATTTTTTTTTGAACACACAGCTGTATTGTAAGCTGTTTAGCTTAGGGCACACAAACGTAACTTACTTAAGTTATGTTTGTATTATTGGTAATATGCAATATCGACAACTACTGAATTTAGTCATAAATCCCAGCCCTATTTCTGTAAGCATGCAAAAAAGAGAATGTAACGGTTTCTCGCACGTTGCAGTGCGGACAAATTTAGCTCGAGACGGCGTAAAATGGACAAAAAGCAAAGGTAGCATCTCCTTTATCGCGGCAAATTTTCCAGACTAAGTAAAAATGCATTTCTGACATATCGACGCGTTTAAAACATCTTTTGCTAATCTAACATTGCCTTTGGTACACAATAAAAAGCTTTTGCTCTTAGTAATTTTTTTTATTGCATGCGTTCAGCAGACGTCTGCGGCTGACGGCCCACCTAATGGAAAGCGGTTACCATCGCATATGGACATTTGCCAACACCAAAATTACTATCAATATGCTGCCGTTCTCTAAAGGGAATCTGGAACTTGGCCACTAATTCTCTAACACAACTCAAGTTTGTTATGGTGGCATACTCTAGATCAGGGGTGGCAGCCATCCAGACGGTCAAATTCCGTACCAGCTGGAAAAAATGGTACTACTAAGATACGTAGTTAGTTATAATTACAATCTCTGTTTCGAAAAACTACGGGCAAAATTAATATCTACATACTTCCTTTCACAAGTACTTTTGTGTACAACAATTTTTTTTGAACATTTATCAATTTACTAGCTTAGGCTTTGCTTGTATTAATGTAGATGTTGTCAATGCGTTCATGCCTGTTTCTTCCCTGGATCAGTACATTTTTTCTAAAAGAGCATGAATACCGGTGGCGCCATCTAGCGGAAATGGTAATAACCATGAAAGCAAAATAATAATAGCGTTGTCACTCGCGTTGCAATGACTAAGTCTTTGTCAGTGAATTGCAACGGTGATACCAATAAACGCCATAAGAGCGCCATTTTTGGCTAAATTTCATCTAACTTTCAGGAATAATATTTCATTCGGGATTAAAGGTAACCTATGTGTTTATTATTTAATGGAGCCATGGTTTTCAAGTCATGGTACCGTCATCTCTTGCTCAAACTGCAATACACATTCTTGATACATATATATTCCATCTCTTTTTGTTTAATAGTATGTACATATATCTATCTCTGTCCTCCCAACTTTGCCTTGGTACTTGAAAGATGCCGCCATTTTGTCGACAGATTCGTTTACGGTGTTAAAAAGACAGACATGTAAGATATATAAAATTTTTGGCAAGTGCAGTGAGTTGTTAAAACGAATTAAATGGCGGCCGCCCTGAAAAGTGATTGTTATTGTTTGAATGGTTGGTTAAAGGGGTTTCAATTTCCGTGCATATATGATGTCTGCGTCTGAGAAGCCAAGGTGGACGTTCTTAGTCGACGGGGATTTTCATGTGAGTGTATATATTGGTCTATTCTATTTATTTTTTGTTATTCGACATAACATTTACACAACAACTGAAGGTAATAAATTTATACTATTATTTTCAGCGGCTTCGTGTGTACAGAATATCCGGGGATTTTTTTACCTGCGGATTCTGCACAAACACTGTGTTTTTCTATAGCCCTGACAATACATACGCAAATTTTCGTGATGATAGGTTAGGTAGTTAGGGCGTGGGGAACCGTTACAAACAAACCAACAAAAAACTCACATTCGCATTTATGATATTAGTTAAGATATACGTGTACTCTGTACTTACACGTAGGTATAATCTATTTTATACAATTCTAAATATGCCATGTACATTAAAGCTATTAATAAAAACACCTGGAATACACTATATAAACAATGGAAAACACGATGCATTTTTATTTAGATTTCTTGTCTGTTCGTCTGTTTGTCTGTTTGTTCGGGATTCACGTAAAAACTACTGGGCCGATTTCGATGTGGTTTTCGCTGATAGACATCAAATTCTTAGACTTAAAGTCTGTGCTACTTTTTATCCTGAGAATCCCACGGGAATTTTCCCGGGAGCGGTTTGTAGTTCGGGTGCACAAAAATTAGCTTATTCCGAAACAGTTTTCAATAAAACGACAGCTTACATTCTTTTTTAAATACTACGGTATTTTGTGTCCCGGGAATCCCGCGGCAATTTCAAGTCAAGCGTGGATGAAGTCGCTGGCATATCCTAGTATAGTTATACTATGACGGCCTCTGTGATTGAGCGGGCTAAGCCTTTGACGGCCTACCTCACTGCAGCGCAGAGGCTCCAGGTTCGATTCCTTGTATTGTAAATTGCCAAAAGGAATTTCTCCCTTATTTACCATGGTCTGGGATCGGCTCCAGAGTTGTCCGTTGTATATTACCCATAACACAAGCGTAAATTGCTTATTGTGGGGATATACAATATGTGTGCTTGTCTGCCAATTTAATTAATATAATGTATATTATTATTATAATGTATATATAATATAATGTTTTATTTCCCCAATAATTAAAAAATGATATCTTACAAAAATAGAACTCTTGTAAAATTGTCACGTATCAAAGACGGATACAATGAATTTACTAAGGCAATGTATCAGCCTAAATAACAACTGTAGGTATCCTAAAGCCAAATACATATATATCATCACGCCTGTTTCCAATAGGAGTAGGCAGAGACGATGGATTTCCACTTGCTATAATCCTGACATACGCCCTTTGCTTCATCTACATTCATCAATATATTCATACATACACGTTTATTACAGGTGATTTTTACCTGGCCATTCTTTAAGACATCTCCGATTTGATCGTGATAAGTACGTTGCGAAGTCATGGTAGCGTAATGGCTAGCGCACGCGTCCCAGACTCAAAGGGCGCGGGTTCGATCCTGGCCCGAACGCATGCACTTATGTGCATATTGTTACAATTACCACGTGCTAAAAACAGTGAAGGAAAACGTGATGTAACCTGCACATCGAGACAACCGATGTGTCAGACCTTCCAAGCCGCCTCGGACAAGCGTGACGGGCAGCGGCGTGGGTGACGGCCGTTCGGGGCGGAAGACAATTTTGCCGCCCTTTTTTACTCGGGTATTTCAATTTAATGCATAGTTAATACTTTATCTATACTTCTATACCAATATTATAAAGAGGTAAAGTGTTTGTGACGTTGTAGGGGGTAATCTCTGGATCTACTGAACCGATTTCGAATTATTTTTTTGTGTTGGAAAGCCCATATATTGAGGAATGTTATAGGCTATATAACATCACGCTAGGACCAATAGGAGCGGAGTGGTAATGGAAAATCTGCCCATGTTGAGCCGGGCGAGTAAGTAATGAAAAATTCCGTGCTCTTTACAATCCGTCCGAATTCGTAGTTGCGATAAAAATACGAAATTGGTCAAATATTTATATTCTTTATTGTGATATTTTGCCACCCCCTAAAAAGTGCCGCCCTCACTACGCTACGCCACTGGTGACGGGTATACTGTCCGTTCCCCTATAATGGGAAGCCCGAGCCCAGCAGTGGGACATTTGTGGGCTGTTATTATTATATATAAGTATGTCGCGGTCTACCAACATCAATTCTATTATTCACACTGTTGTAAAGCCAAATATTCGTTTATTAAGCCATGTAGCAACGCCAATATGTTTCAGGACTGATTTTCCGGGCGACAGCGGGGATTCCATAGACGTGGAAGTTTTTCAGATGCATTATGATTTTATTGTGAACTAGCTGTGGCCGCGACTTCGTCCGTATGGACTTTCTTTCGCGGAACCCTAAAAAAAAGTATTGTTAAAAAAGTAGCCTAAGTCACTGCTTACAACATCAGCTATCTGCCAGTGAAAGCTTCGTCAAAATCGGTGCCGCCTTAGGCGAAACATCCAGACAGACAGACAAAAATTTTAATAATAGAATAGAATGTATACTTTATGGCTTAACATAAGATACAATTCAAGAAGTTTAAGTACGCAAGACAATAGGCAGTCTTATCACTAAACGCAATTTCTTCCAGACTACCTTGGAATTTATTAGAACTAGAATGGATTAGAAAAAAATAGGTAACATGTAGGTTTTGCAATATAACTAGAATAAAAAAATATAATGTTACAACTCAGGTCCCGACAAAAACAGAACCTACCTGCATATCTGACACAAAACACATTTTATTATCTGCCGGCATTTAAACTAATTGTAACTCTTTTATGATCGTCTTCTTTTGTTTACTTTGTGTTTAAAATTTGTGATTAGAAACCAGCCCATTGTTTTGTTGTACTCTTTTATGGCAGTTTATAGCCGAGTCATTAGCCAGGTGTTGCGGATTAAGCCGACTTAGATACGGGGACATTGCATTTGTGCAGTATAAAACGATGACCTGATGAAGGGGGAGGCAGTTGAACGAGAACCACGTGCGAAGCGAGACGCGTTTACTAAAATTGGGAATCTAATAAGGGACGGACTTTGCGCGTTTTATTGAATTACGACCTTCTGCATTACGTTTGGACTTGTTGTGTTTAGTTATATTTGTACCTGTGTTATACGTGTTTGTATAGTTCTAATAAACTCTAAAGTAATTATAACGGCATTTTAATTAGAGTCTCGCGACTCGTAACAATCAATATACTATTTTGAAATGGCAAGTATAATAGACATAGAAATAAGACAAAAATATACCTATATTGATATATACAAATAATAATAATAATAATCATAGTAATATTGTATAGAATTACGTAAATATGGGAGAGGCAAAGATGTGATAATTGAATTTTGAGCCCGAGGTAATAATCCTTCACGAGTCCGTTGAATTGACTTTTTGATATAAGTACCGTATATAACTTTCATATGCATTTAGTAAAAAACCGTTATTTTGACATTACAAACAGACACTTCAATTTTATTTATCTGTATAGATAAAATAAAGTTGTATTTAAAAACTAATAAAACCAAATTATTTATCTCTCTTTTCTAAAGATATTTTTTATCCTGTTTTGATAACAATTGAAGGAGTAAAATGTTTTCATGCCAATAATTTCGAGGTGACTTGATGAATTGTAAATTAAAATAACTATATAATATGTACCAAAAACTACGTTACGTCTAATAACCTGAAGATTCATGATATATTTTTTTATTTGTAAATTATTGATATATATATATATATATATATATATATATATACCAACGAAAAGTTGTTTCGTTTGCACCTCATTTTCAACCTCTTGCGGCAATAGGGGCGCCATAACCAACTTCCGATTGAAAGTGTGACGCGTTAGTAAAAATAACTTTTTATAATACATTTAACAGCAATAAAGTATTGGGCGACGATGTATTTATGAGGGTAGGAGATAAAAGTTATAAAGTATGGGGCCAAGTGTTTTAAGAAGCACTTAAAGATTTTTGGACAAAGTTGCCACGTGTAGTCACAAAAAAGGATAGCAAAAAGTTATCATATTGGACAGGGTAAGTTTTTGCAAATATACTCGAATTCTTATAAATGTTTTATACGAAATCACCAAATTAGGAGTTACTTGATTCTTGGTGTTTTGAATGAATGAAACACAAAAACACTTTATTGTTCATCAAAAATTAAAACTACGTTCTTGAAAACTAGGTACAATACTTATTGAACAAAGAGCAGCCTTATCGCTTAAAGCGATCTCTTCCAGACAGCCCCCTGGCAGGTACTCTTAGAACAGAGACGATCAAAAATAATCATTAACCATGACTTTAAAAGACAAACTTAGCTTGTCTGATGTTGAGTTGCAGTGAGTTCCATAACTGGACAGCCTGTACCATGAAGGAGTTATCAACGAAGTAAGAAGTGTGTACAAGTGTTATTAAGGAGAGATTATTAGTACCGCGCATGTACCGGGCATGAGAAAGATGTAGGAAATCAAAATTCTCCTTTAAAAAAGGAGGAGTACGACGACCAAAAAGAACATTGTACAAAAGAGAGAGCAAGTGAACATTCCGGTGAAGGCGATTAGGTAAGCATTAAGCTCCTTACAATATTCGGAATCACGGTCAAATTTGCGCAACCCAGATATGAACCGTATACAGACATAATGAAGACGATCGAGCTTGCTCAGTTGTTCTTGTGTTAAATCGAGATTCCCCCAGGGGTACCCTCCATCTGTCCAGCGGGGGACGCACGGGTGCGCGTTCCCGGGGCTCCAACTCATCACTCACATGCCCTTTGTTCCGAGGCAGTGGTGTCCCACACCTCTCCTCTTCCTTATATCCCGACTTTCATTCCCTTTCTAAAAATCCATCCTTTTCTTAGGTTTGCGCGTCGTGGAGTGCAACATCTGGTCAGTGTTCGCCTGCGTTTAGGGGATTACTCCTATTGGTGCCATTCTTATAATGACCCAGGAATCACCATCATCATCGTCTTCGTCGTCGTCATCATCATCATCATCATCATCATCATCATCATCATCATCATCATCATCATCATCATCATCATCATCATCAAGCACCACCATTAAAGTCGACAGCGATGATCAGTATAATATATCAGGTATTCCCAAACATGTAGATGTATCAAACGACCTCGATCGAGTTACAGATATAAATTTAAATAACCTGAATTTAAATATTCATGACACTGTGTCGATGAACTTTTATTTATGATGTTTATATTACATGTTTTTTGTTTATTTTTAATTATAAACCCACAAATATAATACACGCAACAAGGAAATATAATTATTAACACAAAAAGGTGTTTTGAAATTTTATTATTTCTTACTAACTGACCCGGCACACTTCGTACCGCCTCAGAATATTTTTTTTTTCACAAATAGTTCAAAACCAAAATTAGCCAAAACAGTCCAGCCGTTCTCGAGTTTTAGCGAGACTAACGAATAGCAATTGAGTTTTATATATAAAATGTGTAATTTTGTGAGCACATTGAATGGAATTTGAATTTTGTTTTAATTATTAGGGTTACATAGTTACTTTAACAAAAATGAAACCTATAAATTTCGATGTCTCCGTGCGGCTGTCCTTGTATTATGATAGTTTTTGGATTTATTTTAAATTGATTTACACTCTATCTAAATTAAAAAATATTTTCGTGTGATCAAATTATCACAGAGTATGTGAAATTTTAATTTTATTAACATTTTCTACAAGAATGTACGTTTTACTCGTAGTGGAAGAATTAACAGAGAAATTTCTTACAATTCAACGTTATTTCTCTAAAGTTTTTTTTGAAATACGTAAAAGACATATTACGTAAATTACATTGATTTTAAATTTAACCTGTTGGGTACCAAAGGTGCCATAAATCAAAATCCCATAAACACACACAAAATAATTATGGATATTATTATGTAAAGAAATTAAATATATAAAGTCGTAAGAGGGTAATTAATGGCTAGCGCACGCGCCCCAAGGTCAAATGGCGTGGATTCAAATCCTGCCTGGAACGCTTGCACCACTTCAATTTTCTGACCTAATGTGCATATTATTACAATCACTATGTGCTAACAACGGTGAAGGAAAACATCATGATGAAACCTTGCACATCGAGATATCCGAGGTGTCAAACTTGTCAAGCTGCCTTGGACAAGCGTGGTGGGTATACTGTCTGTTCCCCTATAGTAGGAGGTTCGAGCCCCGTAGATGAGCGTTTATGGGCTGTTATTATAAAGAACTTAAATACTAAAAATTCCTTTAGGCTGAATTCCACTGTGCTTTTTGGCCGCATAAATACATATAAAACATATCTTGTTTATAAAACTATACCATTATTGGCAAACCCAATGTCTCTCCACAATGACTGGCTTCCTCCTAGTCAGTTAATTCAAGATTAAGAGATATTTATATATATTTTTATTTTTTATCCATACAATAATTATATTACTGTATGTATGTATTACTTTACCCTATAAGAGGTCTTTCAAACATTAGTTTGACAACGCACATTACTCCATCGTATTTTCACTACTATTTTGCTAACCTACGCCACCTCTGTACAATATTCCCTCTGCAGTTTTAATACTTTGCAAAACTTGAAACCTGTATTTTAAATTTCAAATTAAGTGTTCACGTGTAATAAAATGAAATTTATTATTTCCCCGAATTTATTGTTAGTGGCCATTTTATGTATTTTATTTAAAACTCATTATCTATAATAATATTATAAAGAGGAAAGATTTGTATTTTTGTTTGTAATGAATAAACTCAAAAGTACGTGACCGATTTGAAAAATTCTTTCACTCCTGGAATAAATAAAGTATGTCGCCATAACAACCTTGAGTTGTATTCCAGCATTAGTGACCAGGTTCCAGTCTCTCTTAAGAGAGCAGCAGCGGCATTTGTAGCAACTTTGGTGTTGCAAATGTCCATAGGCGATAGTAAGCGCCTTCCATCAAGTGGGCCATCTGCCTGTCTGCTGAACTCCTGCAATATATTTTTTTTTAAGTTGATCCGTGTAATATCAGCAATAGTCGCTAGCACGTGTATTGCGATATAGTTCACAGATTACCTCCAAATATATTTGGAAGTGTAGCTATACTTATTACAAACATAGCAATACTGTAAATAACTAAGAATAAAAAACATAACACATGGTGGTCAAGCGTTCCGTTGTTGAAATACCCGCATAATAATTAATATATTAATGGCACCATAAAAAACACATTAAAATTTCCATACCAAGACCCAAATAGTTTGACCGACACGTGTTGATATTAAAATAAAGGACCATGCTTGGCCGATTTGCCAGTTTTTGTATCCAAACGCTGTTGGAGGTACTTTTTGAGTAGCATAATAACATGAAGTTTCATATAAATAATAAACATTCACAATTTTTGTGATTTTTATGTTCGTATAGGTTTGCATTTGTACAGTTTGTACTACAAGATGGATGGGTACAAATGTAAAGGGAGACAAAAAGATGGACGGATTGTGTGAAGGATCATATGATGATTTGTGATGTGACAGAAGATGTATATCCGTGTAGTGGAACACTTACAAGCCAATAGATGGCGCTGTACAATAATTGAGGTCGCAAACATTTCCAAAACTTACAAAGAATATATACAAATTTTCAACAATAACTGAAGAACAACACTGGCCTCGCTGGAAGATCTTCTTTAGAGACGGAGGAGCATTCCATCTCGCTCCCCCACCTTACACGGGGCACCCTCTTCAGCAGAATAGAGGAGTGTGGAAGGAAAAGACATATTGTGCCGACCCCAATTAATTGGGATATGGTGAAAGAAAAGAGAGACAGGTTCGCATTTGACTACTGTCTCACCTGATGTTGAGTGATAACGCGGTCTAGAATGGAGCACGCTTACCTAGAAAATACCTATTCACTCGTGACTTGCACACTTCTAGATTGTATTTGTCAAGAAAACATTTCTTTTTTAATTTATTGTCCAATATGCTTACATTCATATACATAAAAAACACATTTGACTGTGGCACAGAAACCTCATGGTTTCAATCGTGCCGCAGACATAGAGTCGTGTACACAATATTGTTATATCAAAAATAGGCGCAGAGGCGAGGAATTGTTATCATCATTCTAGTGTTTAGTTCTAATTTGATAGTAAAAGCGGAGTTATCATCATTCTAGTACATCGTTCTGTTTTAGTTCCAGGTCTGCTCCGCTTTGGGAATCAATTTAGAATCTTTACAGATTATAATTGATCGATTTATGGTTATGTTAATACTTTGATTGCCGGGTACTCCGGTAAATATTCCATTCATCGACAGTGCGCACCAGAAAAGATGAAGGGAAGCATTTCATCCTGACTGATGGTGTTTCCACCGGTTGGTCTGGTCTGGTTGGCCGATGATAAAACTGAAATGGGAGAACCAGCTCCTGCAATTCTAAGGAACACTCCCCGAAGTGTATCCGATAGAAGACCGATAGTCCGGGAACCTTGCATCTATGCCAGTCAGTCATGTCAAGCATTAAAAAGACAACCATTGCCGACCAGTCTCCTGAATCATTTTTTAGTTGACATTGATTGAAGATTGATGTTTGGTATCAGTGAATAATGTTATAATAATAAGCAACCTCGAAATTAAGAATCTCTTGGTCGAGCCCAACATAATACGAGAAATAAAAGCTCACCGAAGGAAGCTTTGAGTTCTTTCAAGAAAGTAGTACAAGGCTCTTCAGATCATCAGCAAATCTGTGACTAATGACGCCAATACATTCTACGCAATTTGGTTAGAATTGTTTTACTTTGCGGGCTGTAAGGTTGTCGAATGCATTACCAATAAGCATCAGAAGAGCAAAGTCACATATATCTTTTAATAAACTCCTCAAAGGTCACCATCTAAATTTGTAAACTGTAATTTATGTATATGTATGTAACTCTGTGTACATATATTTGTATATAAATATGTATGTGTATTTTTATTTACTCTTAATATATTTATATGTTGTTACAAATTGCAGGACTCGAATTAAAATGTAACTGAACACCACCAGTCCAAAAGTAATGCACATGATCGTAATTCAAATACACGCGCAAAGTCCGTCACTTAATAGATTACCGAATGTATACAAGTCTTGCTTCGCTCGTGGCTATCGCTCGACTCACTCATCTCTCAATTGGGGCATTGCGTTATACTGTACAAATACAATATGTATGCTCGGCCGCGTGGCCTGAATTTCCTAGAATACCACACCCGGTAATGACTACCATAAAAGATTACAATACACAGTGGGCTGTTTTACTAATCACAATTTTTAAACTCAACGTAAACAAAAGAAGTCCAAATGCCGAAAGGTAATAAAATGTCTACAGGTATGCAGGTGTGAATTTGTCTTTTGTCGGCGTTTAGGTTGTAACAATATTTTAAACTATGCGCACTGAATACTGACCCACTATTAGAAATGTGAAATTATCTCCAGAAGGTTGTCTGGAAGAAATCGCTGTTAGCGATAAGACCGCCGATTGCACTAGTTATATGATTGTTAACTCATGTGTATTATTTTCTTGTGTGTAATAAAAAATAATCTATTCTATTCTCAACACCTCCGCTGGCTCGGTCACGTAGAACGGATGGGAGAGGATCGCAGCGTGAGGAAAGCATATTTAAAACGGTCGGTAGAACGGCGATCGGTCGACCTTCCCAAATATCGCTGGAAAGACAAAGTGGAGGCTGACCTGTCGGAGCTTCGAGCCGATAATTGGCAAGAAACTGCGCAGGATAGGGTAAACTGGCATGTTCTCATTTCGGAGGCTAATATCCACTTTGGGACGCTGAGCCAACGGAATAAGTAAGTAAGATTCTTAGGTATTTCGATGCACTGAATTTGAATCTGGAGTCAATTTCATCCGTGTTAGAACGGAGAAAGAATACAATTTTCTGAGTTCGGGTGGTCTGTGGTAAGAGACGACAAAACAAACTACAGCCAGGTGTGATGGGGCATTTACCCATCTGGAAGGTTACCACCCCTAGTCTACGGTATGCCGCCGTAACTACCTTGAGTTGCGTTCCGACATTGGTTGCCAGGATCCAGTATCCCTTAAGAGAGCAGCAGCGCATTTCTAGCTCCTTTGGTGTTACCAATGTCCATAGGAGATGGTAACCGCTTTCCATCAGATGGACTATCTGCCTGTCTGCTGAACTCAAGCAATAAAAAATAAAAACTAAAGCCTCAAAATGTTGAGGGTTTATGTATCAAAAGACCGAGCCAACCGTCAGTTTGGTCCACACTCCTTCAAAATGTTGAGGCTGCATGGACCAAATTCGATTCGGATTCAGCGCATCGATATACAGAAGGATGGGTCTGATCAAAAGTACCCACTTTTTTATTTTTTGTAGGTTCATTTTCAATAGTAGGGGAGGCCAAGCGGGAATTTTGGGATTTACTCGAGCGTGGCAGAATAAAATAAGGGAAGAAACCTTGCACGCTATTATGTACCCCCAACATACATTAAGCCTTCATTTTGTATTTTTATTCTTCAAATCTGTTTTCAAACCGTCATATTAAGAAAATTCCTCCACATAATTGTCAGATCGTGGTTCAGCACGATAAGGACATAAAGCTGAACCGTCTGAATATTAATGTGATGCCCTCGAGTATTTCAATGTTACGTTTTTTTTTGCATTTTCAAAAATCGCCCATGACTTTTAGTAGCGTACAAATCGTCAATCTTTTGTATAAGAGTTCGTTTAGGGTTTACTTAACATCCCTTTTGAATACCAGATGCGCTGGAGTATATCTGTGTGACTCTTTTTTTAAAAAAAACTTGTACACGCTCTCCCCCACCAGTGAAAGGGCATACAACATATAACCTTTTCTCTTTTTAGCATCTTGGGCTCCCCTACTACAATTCCTTAAGTAAATCACAAAAATATCAATTTGTCAAAATTCTTCTTATTAAGTGATAACAGAACCATGTAACCAGATATTATTATGTTCACGAAATGTATCTACATGACGATCGTAGAGTAATTAAAACTAATTGGCTGCCATCGTAGCTGTTATTTATCTCGTTTTACGATTCAAACAAAGGGATGGGATTTGGTAGTACTACCGGAGCGAGGATATGAGCGTAGTGATTTTGATACAATATCGTCAGTTCTTAGGCTAATATGTTTTGCTTTATAATTAATGAAAAAAGTCTGCCAAGTATAACAGTACATGCATATAGTGACGGTTTCTGTAGAGATGATGAGCTTCAACGGCTTAGTTAAAAAATACCGCTATCTCAAAAAATTCTGAAAAGATTTTATTCCAATTCACTTTCATTCAAAGTACTTATATGAAATTTTGCAAACTTGATTTTTTCAAAATCATATAAATAGTTCAAAAGTTAGAGGCACAAATTATATGACTTTGGAAGTGAATAGTAGATATGAGTCGATTTACTGGAAACTCAGTACAATAAAAATTGAATATAAATAAAGGTTTTATATTCCAGAATGTTTAAAAGCTCCTGAGGGATATGAAATTGAAGTTTACACAAATAAAGTTGCGTAGAAATCGCTAACCTATATATTAATACGTGAAGCAAAAACTTTGTACCCCTTTTTACGAAAACTTATAGTTTATATAGAGAAGAAGCGACGAATGGTAATATTTTTTTAAATTATACATAAAAAATACATTAAATCAATAAAAAAATCTTTACACACACTACCAAATACCAATACCAATATAAGTGTGTGTGTGTCAAATACATGTATTTGACACACACACTCATATATACTCTTTTGTTTACTGTTGCCTTGGCGAAATCTGTGATTATAGAAGTATAGTCTTTGACAACAAATTATTATGGACGAATTTCGACCACTAGCGACCACTAGTCTACAGTAAAATGTAAATTTGTATGTCTGTTTTTTCCCTTACGTCCTCTTGTACTGGTTGATTGACATCAAATTTGGTATGTACAAATTATATTGGATTTTAATAACCGTGATACACATGTAATAGTTTTTAATCTAAACAATGGGTGTTTCACTTGAATCCGGTGTCTAAGTTAACATAAGCCAAGACTCGTAAAATCTACTAACTATTTATAAATAACTAATCTCTAACAGTAATAAATCGCTCTCGCTACCACTTATGCAACATAATCGCACCCGAACCAAGATTATTCGATACAAAAACCAACATTACTCAAGAGACAGTACTTGAAACTTTATCGAAACCAGTTTGAAAAGCTTTTAATATCAACTCGTATAAATCGGGCCAGTGGATTAATTGTCAAAAATTCATTTGTATAAAACAAACTGTTTTGGACTCCAAGAGTTTTGATTAAATTAATAAGATTACGGTACATGGATTATGTTTCGGGAATTTTGATTCCATTTTCACTATGAGTTAATTTACCTACATCCTATGATTAATAAGTATTATAAATTAGAATGTTTATGTGTATGGAGGATGTAGGTGAGTGTCTACTTTCACGCAAAAGGTACTGAACAGATTTTGATGAAACTTTAGCGCGCATATATGCGATATCTTATCCGTGCAGGAACGGAGAAAGAATACAAGTTTCTGCAATCGGGCGGCCTGTCGTATCAGGCGACAAAACAACCCACAGCCAGGTGGTAGGGTGTTTACCCGCCTGGATGGCTACCACCCCTCGTCTAGAGTATATCACCACAACAACTTTGAGGAGTGTTCCGGCATTAGTGGCCAGGTTCCAGTCTCCCTTAATAGAGCAGCAGCGCATTTGTAGCACCTTTGGTGTTGCAAATGTCCATAGGCGATTATAACCGCTTTCCATAAGGTGGGCCATCTGCCTATCCGTTGAACTCATGTAATAAAAAAAAAACATCACCACGCCGCCGCTGCGCCGCCACTGCGTACCGTCGTACCGCGGCCGCACATGCACTTTCAAGGGTCAATGTTCATCTACACAGTAATTCACAGAACAGCAGCGCACTAGTAGTGTGACGGCGGCATGACGGCGATGTAGTCTACACGAGCGCTTATAGCTTTTACATGAGAATAACACAGGTTATTTTCAAGATGTTATTCTATTTGACCACAATACCGCCGCTATGAGTAATGTCATGACGTCTGGCGATACATTGCGGGCAGGAAGGGATATAACATACGTCATCGCCGTGTGCATGACTCGAAGGCGAGCAGACGTCGTTGACAGTTATGTACATTCTATGAATTCAGGATAAATGCAGATGATGTTAGAGAAGGCCATAAGTATACATACAAAGTCTCCGCCAACAAAGCACTAAATCCAAAACATTGTAAATTTCAACGTAAACTACACAGACAATCTTTGATTAACACTTGGAGATTTTTCGCCTCATCAACAGTTCTGAATAGAGTTCCAAATAAAAAGAATGTGTTGCAATATTGTTTAATGTACATTGTCACGCTCAAGGAATAATTAGCGACGTCTTACTAATTGTATAAACACGAATTTGTGTACAACTGTTCGTAGTGAATTGAAGGGACGAGGGTATCTATCCTTTGGTTATTTGTTCCTCCATTTATAAATATGATCTTTTGTTGTATTTTAGTGTGGTTCTTATTACAATTAAAGTATAGAGTGAAAAATCTGTAAACAAAGAGAAAGTACCCTAAGTATTGATGATAGCAAATACTGAAAATAAACTTTGTTTAATATCCAAAAATTATTAAAATTCATGTAAATTTGATTCGTACCGGTGAATATAAAAGAGAGCAAGCTGTATTCTTATCATATTGTTACGAGTTGCAGGACTCGAATTAAAATGCCGTTGGAATTATTATACAATTTATTAGAACTATACAAACGCGTATTACACAGGTACAAATATAACCGAACACAACAAGTCCAAACGTAATGCAGAAGGTCTTAATTCAATAAAACGCGCAAAGTCCGCCACTAAATAGATTACCGAATGTACTTGTACAAGTCTTGCTTCGTGGTTATCGCTCGACTGCCGCGTCCCTCAATCGGGGTATTGGTTTATAGTGCACAGATGCAATATGTCTGCCCAGCCGCGTGGGCCGAATTTCCTAGAATCAGTTTGTACTTTAAATTCGACACACCTGGCTAATGACTACCATAAAAGATTACAATACACAATGGGTTGTTTTTTAATCACAAATTTTAAACAAATAAATATATATTATATATTATAATAAAAGAAGTCCAAATTCCGAAAGGTAACAAAATGTGTTTTTACAGGTATGCAGATGTGAATTTGTTTTTGTCGGCGTCTAGGTCGTAACAATATCTACACTAATATTATAATGAGGAAAGATTTGTATTTTTGGATGTTTGTAACGAATAAACTCAAAAACTAATGAACCAATTTCAAAAATTCTTTCATCTTTAGAATGCTACATTATCCCAGATTAATATAGGCTATATTTGTTAACGGAAAAAATTAGGGATCTCTATTAAAACTTCAACAATGTAACCCAGGGTGTAAAAAATATGGTGTTTGAGTGGATCCGGGGATGGTTTAGATTTACAATTAGACCCGGTAGGTGGCGCTGGAATCGAGTTCTAGATTATTTTTTTCAGGGCAGGACATTGTCTGCCGGAACCACATCTTTATCCATATGATCAATATGGATCGACTTCTTCTAAATGAAATAATAACTTAACTGAGTCTTCGGGTGATCAGTCTACCTCGGACAACGGATCAGTATGGCAAGCCAGTTAGTAAACGTGGCCAGACTTCTTGGCACCTTACTCATAGAAAATGGTGACCTAGGCTCAGTATTCTACTTATAGTCTTAAAGAATTATAGACAGAATATAATGTAACTAAGTTAAGTTTTCTTTCAATAGTATTTATTAGTTTATAATGTCTAAAGGCCAGTTTTTCAATCATCAGATAAGATATATCAATCTAATAAATTATAATCCGACTACTAAAATCGAAATGTCGCGTACTGTTGAACTAGATACTAATAATAAGACATAATAATTATTATACATATACAGCTATAAACGTATAACGTACTGTTACAAGTTACGGGATTCGAATTAAAATTCCGTTGGAATTACTATAGAATTTATTAGAACTATACAAACACGTATAACACAGGTACAAATATAACCGGTCACAATAAGTCAATTGTAATGCACAATTAAACAATACGCGCAAAGTCATCACTATCTCGCTTATCGAACGTACACGTCTTGCTTTGAACGTGGTTCTCGCTAGACTGCTTCAACAACCCCCAGGCATTGTTTTATACTAAAGTGTACAATACAACAATCGACCGCGTGGACTGAAGTTTTCCCAGAATCACACCTGGCTAACGAGCATCATAAAGGAATACAATACACAATAGGCGGCTTTTCTAATTACAAATATTAAACACAAAGTAAACAAAAACCTCCAAATGCGGGCAGGTAATAAACTGTGCTTTATGGCCGGCAGGTGTGCATCCACTTTTGTCGGCGTGCTTCGTGGAATTTTGGCAAAGTTGTAACAGTACAAAAGTATGTATATATTTTTATAGCTGCGTACGTACAAACAGAACAATTAATAAACACGTCAAGCTGAGTATCTACTATGTTCACGCGCCAACCGTGCTCCGCGCATTTGCAACTGCTTTGATGGAGACGACACGAACTGAAACACGTACGAACAGACTGAGCTCCTCGTTGGGTTCCCACAAAAACCGCCAGTGATTGGAGCTTTGAGAGCGCAGAGCGTTTCACGCTGTAGGAGCGCGAGCGTTTCCACTATCTAGAGGGGTTGCAGGAGCGCGGAGAGCAAGAGGCTTGCGAACATAGTATACACCCAGTTTTATATAGTTAGATAGTGCTCCTTCATAAGACTAAGCCTGCTAAAGAAATGGATAGATTTAAAAGATCGGACATCAATCCAATTGTAGCAGCGAGAGGTAGAGGTTAAATGATACTTCAGATGGCAGAGAGTAGTATTCACTGTCGAGTGCTGATGTGGACTGAAGTGAACTAATTTATTTTGGAAACGGTAACCTTAAGTACAATAGATAGCACAATGTGTGAGCGGGACGGATGATGTGCGAGCGAGATAGAGCAACTATTAATATGTCGGTTCCCACGTTGCGCTAGCCAGTAGTTCGTTGTCCGCTACGACGACTAGACGTAATTAGCTCTCATATAATCAATCAATCAATAATGAGATAATTTAAAAATGAAATAGTATAATAGTTTGTTTCTCAGTCATTTGGTTCTCTTCTCTCTTTTCTTTCACCACATCCCAATTATTTGGGGTAGGCACAATATGTCTTTTCCTTCCACACTCCTTTACTCTGACATAATCTTTTGTCACATCACATATCATCATATCATTATGAATTCCCTAAATACTTATTCTAGAAGAGAAACTACAGACTTAGTGCATTTGTTCATTTAAGAGCAAGCGCTCATTTGCCCAAACGTGCAATTGGCCATAAAATCCATTATCGGTTAACCCTATCACTACCGACGTGCCAATTCCGCACGAGTCGTGTTAAAATCAAGGGGTCTAATTGGATGACATTTGTCTCCATTGCACCTATATTGCATTGTGAGATTCGAACAAGTTTCTGTTTGGTGTACTAGCTAGTGCCAAATATTCATGAATATTCAAATTTTAGAATCGTCTTCAAAGCAGTGGGCACCGGTTGAGATCCGGCCTTTAAGGCCCAGCACTCTGGCCTTAGACAGACTTTACCTGATTTACTAATCTATGTAAATATATGAAAGAGTGATGATATGTGTTTTAATATTCATATTTCTTTTGTCACAGTTTTACAAGTTTTCAAATGAATAGAACTTATCCCATTTTTGATGAAAATGTTTATTATTTTCTTTTATTTATATACAAGATACACTTAAGATATATACATATATGTATATTTTGTATATAATTTATACGTGTAATAATAATCAACAAGCTTAAAAAACCCTTTAACATAGTATTTTCTTACTTATACATTTTAACAGGGTTAAGCGCGGCATTTTATTTGATTTTTATTCCGACGTTGCGATCACCTCACTTCAACTTTCACTTGAAAAGTGGCTGGAACATCGTTTTAATTATAAAATATTTACTAGTCGCGAAAAAAGAAAATACTACGATGAACATGTTTAAAGATCAGAATAATTTATTTATAATAATTATTAATTAAAGTGTAATAAACTTACGCGTTAAAGACATTTTTTCTAAAAATTTACACTTTAAAAATTTAAAGACATCTGTTGACTTAACTAAGAAATTTACTAAAAAGCTCTTAATGATTTTTGAATGGTTTTAAAACATATCCTCGCTTGCTTATTACGTATATAACACCTTAAAAAATATTCGCTGACTCCTTTTAATTTTTTACCATAATTTATACACGTGTATTCAGTTTTTTTTTATAAATTTACTGTATCTCACAAAAATATAGAGGCAGATATAACCAGGTGGTAGGGCATTTGCCCAACTGGATTGCTACCGCCCCTGGTCTAGAGTATACCGCCTTAACAACTTTGAACTGTGTTCCGGCATCAGTCACCAGGTTCCAGTTTCTCCTTCGAAGCCGGCAGCATATTGACAGCAATTCTGATGTTGCTAATGTCCATAGGCGACGGTAAACACTTTCCATCACAGTTGGGTCGTCAGCTTGTCTGCTGTGCTTCAGCAATAAAACATAAAAAAGGTCTATGGACAGATGGATATCCGGATAGACGAAGGCAATAAGTACTTGGCATTTATATATATTTCAGCATCAATTCCCAGTCAACACATTGTCACAACAATTAAACAATAAATTATAACACTACACAAAGTCACAAACACACAACTAACAACAAAACTTACACACATACTCACACCAACGCGCCCTACCACCGCATTGCATTACACGCACGCTTCACAAACAAATCAAGACACACAAAGAGCCTAAAAATTAATAACCCAGACACAAAAAGGAAAAACATACACATGGCACTAGTTAGGATAATATATATAGGTATAGACATAAGGCACACACTGCACATGCACTTCCTCACAACACCAGCATATAACAGATACACTCTACATTAATATAAGTTTAGTATTAAAATTAATATAATAAGTTATTCGTAAGGTACACCACAAGATAAATATCATTGAATAAATATCACACACGATAACAAAAATAACCAAAAAGCGTGTATAAATTTTAAAAACTTTCTTAGAAATTAAGATTTAAAAGGGTACGGAAGTAGAGTCCGTAGAGTAGTTAAAAAAAAAGTACTTGATATACTCAACTAGTCAATAATTAAAAGGACCAAATTAGTGTTGATCATTGATTACTAACACAGATATAAAGTAAGCAATACTAATTATAATAATTAAATTTATTTTTATTATATGTTATTGTATTTCTTTGTGTGTGTAGATAATGGATAGTGTTACCTTTAAACAAAGTAATTATTATGCACATATACACACATATATGTTTTATCAATTATTTTACTTGTTTTTGTAAAATATATCAAAAAGCATTACTTTATAAAAAATACTACCGCCAAAGAGTGGAATTCTTATCTGTCGTCTGTTTTTCCTGAAAAATACAATTTAGGTGTCTTCAAGTCTCGCGTGTACAGGTATCTTCTAGGTAAGCGTGCTCCACCTTAGACTGCATTTCCACCTGACATCAGGCGCAATGTCAGTCAAACGCGAACCTATTCAATATAAAAAAAAACTAGTTGCTACACATTTCTTTCATAAAATAACATGTAAATAATTTTCAAAAAATGTAATAATAGCTGGTCTCCGGTGGCAGTGGGGCCAGGGGTTCAGGCTACCGTTGGTAAAGGCTCCACAGACATAATCCTCCTCACAATACGGGCAGGGTACCCTTCTGTATTCGTCCCTTGAACCACAAACCAAATTAGAGCCTTTCAAGATGGCGGTCAAGGCTCTTCGCTAATAGTCCATTCACTGACACCACTATTTATTAATATATTGTTACAACCTAGGCTCCGACAAAGACAAATTCCACGTACAAATCTGTAAAAGCACATTTTATTACCTGTCAGCATTTGAACTAATTGTAATATTTTTATGATCGTCTTCTTTTGTTCACTTATTTATTGCCATACGTTTCTAATTATTGTGGAGAACAGCCTATTGTTCTATTGTATTGTGTTGCGGATTACAAATTACAAGCAAATTCTAGGAAATTGTGTCCACGTTGTCGGGCGGGCGCTATTGCATTGGTGAAGTATAAAACGACGGCCTGATTGAGAGAGGAGTCAGTTGAGTTACGACTACGATACGGGCGTGACGTGTGTACATTGGGAAACTAATAGTAACGGACTTTGAGCGTTTTATTGAATTACGACCTTCTACATTACGTTTGGACTTGCTGTGTTCGATTATATTTGTACCTGTGTTATACATCTTTGTATAGTTCTAATAAACTCTATAATAATTCCAACGGCATTTTAATTCGAGTCCTGCAACTCGTAACAATAATATATAGACTAGCAGTCTCGGCAGACGTTGTCCTGCCCTGAAAAAAATCTAGAACACAATTCCAGTGCCACCTACCGGGTCTAATTGTGAATCTAAACTACCCCGCGACCAACTCAAATACACATAAAATTTCATCAAAAACGTAGACCCCGTTCCAGCGCCAAGTATTTTGTTTAGATTGATAGGTTACATTATTGAAGTTTTAGTATGGATCCCTAATTTTTATATAACCTGTATTAACCAGGGATAATGTAGTATGCGAATGGTGCAAGAATTTTTGAAATCGGTCCATTAGTTTTTGAGTTTATTTGTTACAAACATACAAATCTTTCCTCTTTATAATATTAGTATAGATGGACAAACGGATAAACGGATGGACTGACTGAAATGGCGGTTTTATGAGTGTTTTCAATTTTGCCAGGATTGCTACACAACCATAAAAGGCTTTTAATATCAATCGATACCCATTATTAGTGGCCTATTTAAGTAACGCCGTAAGCTATAACTAAGGTTTATGACGACGGTAACAGATATATAATAAACACATCCAATATTCATATTTCTTGTTTGTAAAACCTGTATTCATTTTAATAAACGGTTTACTTTAAATACCATATGTACCACGAAACGAGTTAACGGTTAAACAATAAAGAGCTCTCAACATTTTTATTTAAGGTCGTATAGGTTTTTAGACCCACCAATCACCCGACTAACAACAGATCATATCGGTTGCAAGTTCTCCATGCGTGGAAGGCGAGTGAACCACTCGCTGACAACTCATTATAGATTTAGTTAGTACCGCTGACAGACTCGGCAATTCGTGGATCTCGCGATGTTTGCTGGTTTTGTAAGTATGTGTACGTAAGCCCATTTTTTATTTGTATAAGATATGAATGCACTAAAATCGCCATTAAAGGAGGTCATTGCTCTTTAATTGAAATTTTACAGACGTAGCTTAAATATTGTTATAACTTAGGTTCCCACAAAACCAAAATCCACCTGCATATCTGTAAAAACACATTTTATTACCTGTCGGCATTTGGACTAATTGTAATTCTTTTATGATCATCTTCTATTGTTTACTTATTTATTGGCATACGTTTCTAGAGAACAGTCAATTGTTTTATTGTACTTATTTATGACCGCTTGCGGCCGAGTCACTAGCCAGGTGTTTCGGATTATGTTGACTACAATACGGGCACATTTGTGTTCGTGAGGTATAAAACGACGGCCTGATGGGGAGAGGCAGTCAAGCGAGAACCACGATCAAGGCGTGACGTGTGTACAATCGGGAATCTAGTAGCGACGGACTTTGCGCGTTTTATTGAATTACAACCTTCTGCATTACATTTGGATTTGTTGTGTTGGGTTATATTTGGACCTGTGTTATACGTGTTTGTATAGTTCTAATAAGCTCTATAATAATTCCAACGGCATTTTAATTCGAGTCTCGCAACTCGTAACATTATAGTACACTAGCTTTTGCTCGCGGCTTCACTCGCGTTAATGTTATCCCACGGGAACCGTACATTTTTCCGGATTAAAAGTAGAACTCTGTACTAAATTTCATACAGATCCGTTCAGTAGTTCTGGCGTGATTGAGTACCAAACATCCATCATAACTTTCGCATTTATAGGTCTAAATAAGGGTTTAATACCTTTCTTTGGTTCTCTAAACTGTTGCACCGTTTGTTTACACTAAGCTTAATTCTAAGGAAGGAAGCAGAAAAGTGGGACGGGAAGAAGGCAGCGGGAGTATGCCATGTTTAACCTAATATGTTTGGTAAATATGTATATAAAGATAAGTTACATATAAACTAGAAATTTAAAAAATATATGAAATAAAATAGATAGATAGCGATACACTTTATTACTTACCAAATATAACAATTTTAAAAATCAACAATTACAATTGTTTTGTTTTTTTTAACAACTTTACGGACTCGAGTTCCGTACCCTTTTTTACAACTTAATTTCTATGAAAGTTTTTAGAGTTCCTACATGCTTATTGTTTATTTTTGTTACTGTGTGTGACATTAATTTAGTAATTTTTATGTTGTAGTGTACCTTAAGAATAACTTATAATACATTTTTTTTCTAATTTGAATACTAAACTTATACTAATGTAGAGTGTATCTGTTTCATGCTGGTGTTGTGAGGAAGTTCATGTGCAGTGTGTGCCTTATGTCTATACCTATATATATCTTACTAGTGGCATGTGTGTTGTTTTTCGTTTCTGTGCCTAGGTTATTAATTTTTAGGCTCTTTGTGTGTCTTGGTTTGTTTGTGAAGTGTGCGTGGGATGCAATGCGGTGATAGTGCGCGTTGGTGTGAGTATGTGTATGAGTTTTCTTGTTAGTTGTTACAATTACAATATTGTCATAGCAAAAACAATAGACGGCCTTGTCGCTCAAAGCAGTCTCTTCCTATTTACACATTAATATTTACACGACGAATTGAGAACAACCTTCTTTTTAAAAAAAATAAAAAAAAAAAAATTATTTGCATAAAACATGGTATAAAAATGTTGGTATTTTATTAGATTGATCACATGTTCCTGCCGGGTCATCATTTAGGTTCAATTAAATTTCAGGTTCAATGTTTACAAAATAAGATCTTTGCCCCGATACGCAACAGTGGAAGGCTAGAATTTAAAAAAAAACATGTATTCGATTTACACATTCACACTACCCGTTTCTGGCGTCACTTTTCTGCTAGCTGTCGTACAAATGGGCATAACATAAACGAGGATTTAAGAAAGAAACTATTATTGCAAAGGTTATATAACCACAGCGTTGATTTTCGCAAACCTCGTTTCCTGAAAGCGAAAACGCGAAAAAGCGGGTAGCACCGAATCCGGGGGGTTTTTATCGGCAAATCTTCAATCTAAAAACGCGCTAATAATCCGATTTCCTTTCCGTTCCGCCGCAAAAAAACTGCTTATTAGGGCGCGATGGCTTATTTTCCCCCAAGTCGCCGGATGGTCTTATTTTATATCGTTTGTGCAAAAACAAAATGTTGGCGGGCAGCGTTTGTAATGCAATTTGCATAGATACGCGGCGCCCCGGCACCCCGGCAGGCGGGCTTCACGGAATAATACCGCACGCTGTATACATACGTAGCGAAAACACAACGAACAATTCAACAGCTGGTATTGAAGTGTTGTATTCTACAATCGAAGATGAACACTAGAATTGATATTCAGTAGTTTGTTTCTTTGTTATAGAGGCAGAGTTAGTACTCATTGACTCTTGACATCTTTGTCTTCCACGACCACGGCTACTAAAAAGTGGCTAAAACGTCAGAATAAAAATAAAATAAAATACCGGACTACAAACAGTTAAAACATAGTTTTATTACGTGTACTAGTTGCGAAAACTTAAGAAAATACTAACCAAAGTTAGTCACGAAAAGCATTATCAAAAATTTAAATTTTCGTTCAATACTAACGATCTCATTCATTTTGAGTTATAGTAAGTTTGGACGCTTCTTTATGGTTCTTAAGAAAGCTTTTAAACTTACTGTAACTCTCTATGGATAAGACCGTTAATGTCAATAAAATTCCTATATTTTAACTAAGGGTTGGTGTCTATTTACACTAAAGTATAAATATTTATTATCATTATTTTAAGATCTGATTTTAAAGATAAGAGCGCGGACTGTATTTTTAGATTGTAAATGAATTGGACATGTAATATAGGGTGTGGTATTAAAAGTAATTACGAGGAAGCCTGATATCCAACAAATTGGACATAACATTGATGAGACATAAACGTGCGAAATCTTATCATATTTATAAAAGAATATGCTTTATTCGCTCCTTTGTTCTGTCAATCATCATCCCGTGGGTATCTGATATAAATACAATTCTCGTTATTTGCTATTCCCATTCCCGTACTACGTGTAAAATGGAAGACACGTGTCGAGTTTACACAGAAACAATATGTTTTGCATAATTTAATATAGTGGGTATCGAACAGTCAACCGTTGTGGTGTGAACATTGTAACATTACGTGACAAACGATATGATATTTATAAGGTTTCTGAGACATCAGTGCACCAGATCCGTACCGTACTTAACGACTCCGTATACGACGCACTGCATATTGCTGTTGCTCGTTACCGATGACGAAAGGAAGTGCAAGAAAAAACAGTGAGGAAAGATCACGATTCTCAACAATGAGGATTACGACTCAATGAGAAGAATAGTCACAGGGGGTCTTCTTACCTTCTCCTGCTAGGTTGAGGTGGATTGGGAATCAAGGATTCTTGGTACACCGCGTAGTGGACAAAATGTTGTACAGCGAGAGAAGATGGCGAGTGGTCACATTCTTTTGCGACGGTGTCATGCTGCAGAAGGAGGCGGCCAAGGGGCTTAGGGCGGAAGATGACTTAGCGGACTCCCGTCACACACGGCGAACAGGGAGTCGAAGGCGCCATCTTGCTCATCTCCTCTGGCCGCCGGCATCTCACAACTTATTGCTGGAAGGTGTGTACAGAGCCGGCTCCTGGGAGGCCCACATTCCCCTCGTAGACCACTCTTGATGGTCCGAGGAGATGCATAAATGCATTCCGCCAGCGATATCAAAAAGAAGGTGGGATTTTGAGCGAAAGCTCCAGTAAATCGACAACAACCTGACTGTAACAACTGTGTGAGGCTACTGGATCTACGTCCATGTCTATGGTATCACACGGGCTCTCGTTAGCCTATCTGCGAATTTCTGTAGCCTTCGTGGTCTTTGGTAGAGCCATACTGAAATCATTATCTTGATTATACCTCTTAGGGGCAGTACGTAATCTGGCGGCCGGCATCTCACAACTTCTTGATGGAAGGTGTGTACAGAGCCAGCCCCTGGGAGCCCCACTACTCCTCGTAGACCACCCTCAATGATCCGAGGAGATGCGTAAATGCGAAAGTTCCGCTCAAACAACAACAACTTGACAGTAACGGGTGTGTGAGTTCGCTGGATCTACGCCCATGTCTATGGTATCACAGGGGCTTTGTTTGGCATATCTGCGAGGTTCTGTGGCCTTCGAGGCCTTTGGTAGAGGCCATACTGAAATCATAAGGGCTCTTAGGGCTAACTCAATCAGTGTGATAGCTGATAGGTACTACATGAGGGACACGGAATATCGGCGTGAATCGGCTAGCCTTGAGCTAATCGTATTTTGTACGATGAGTGAAAGTTCTGATAGCCTACTTCCCCTATTCCATTTCTTCTGTCTGACCTCTATCCCGCCCCATTCCTTCTATTCCATGCTAAAGGATCGAAACGTGTTGGCTTCGTCCCTGATCTTGCACACGTCTATAGCACAGTAACCACTTTCCATTAGGTGGACTGACTGCATATTTGCCAATTTCATAATAAAACTCACTCAATTTACGCTTGTGTTATAGGTAATATACCAGACCATAATAAATATAGGAAATTAAATGAAATTGATTTGCATATAACATGGTACATAACAATTATACAGATTTTAAAGTATCATTTTAAAGTAGTATAAGTATTTAAAGTATATAAGTCCACCTGCCATTAACCATAGTACGTAATAATGTTACACTGTCTTATGAAAGTTCTATTAGATTGAATTCAAATAATATTAACGTGACCACAGAAAACATTTGTTAGAATACAAGCTGTTACCCGCGACTTCGTCCACGTGAAATTAATTTAAATTTAATTTGCCTCCCAGTGCGGCGACGGCGGCGGCGTGCGCGTGGGCATTTCAATATTTTTTAAAATAAAAGTAACTTAAGTTACTCCTTAAAACATCAGCTATCTACCAGTGAAAATGCCGTCAAAATCGGTGCCGTCGTTTCAGAGGTTAGCGGGAACAAACAGACAGACAGAAAAAAGTTTAAAAATTGATATAAGATTTTACAGTAGGTTACATATTGTTACAACTCAGGTCCCGACAAAAACAAAATCGACATGCATATCTGAAACAAAGCACATTTATTACTTGCCGGTATTTAAACTAATTGTAACTCTTTTATGGCCGTCTTCTTTTGTTTACTTTGTGTTTAAAATTTGTGATTAGAAAACAGCCTATTGTTATTGTACTCTTTTATGGCAGTTTGCGGTCGAGTCATTAGCCAGGTGTGGCGGATTAAGCCGATTTAGATACGGGGGCATTGCATCTGTGCAGTATAAAGCAATGGCCCCATTGAGGGAGGGGTCAGTCGAGCAAGAACCACGAGCGAAGCGAGACGTGTGTACTACAATAGGTAATCTAATAAGTGACGGACTTTGCGCGTGTTATTTGAATTACGACCTTCTGCATTACGTTTGGACTTGTTGTGTTCAGTTATATTTGTACCTGTGTTATACGTGTTTGTATAGTTCTAATAAACTCTATAGTAATTCTAATGGCATTTTAATTCGAGTCTGGCGACTCGTAACGATATTATCATATACTTTCATATGCATTTAGGAAAAAGCTGTTTTTTATAGCATTAGTTCAGCAGACACGCAGAAGGCCCACCTGATGGAGAGCGGTTACCATAGCCTATAAACATTTGCAACACCAAAGGTACTACAAATGCAATGCTGTTGTCGGAACACAACTCAAGGTTGTTATGATGGCATACTCTAGACCAGGAGTGGTAGCCAACCAGATGGGCAAATGCTCTACCACCTGCCTGTGGGTTGTTTTGTCGCCTCTTACGATAGGCCGCCACAACGCGGAAAATTGTATTCTTTCTCCGTTCCTACACGGGTAATATATAAAAATTATTTTCACATTACAGACACTTCAATTATATTTATTTGTATAGATTGTTTTATGTCAAAATATAGTAATAAAGTCAAAAAATTAAGTGTAATATAAACTCCATACAGCCTCATTTATGTCCTGTTTCAATTAAAATAATCATTCGCCTTGTAAATACATTTCTTCAATAACCAATTGTGCAAACTGATTTTTAATAAGAACAGAAAGTTCGTATACGAACCCGAGACTTCTGCATTCCAAGCTTAGCCCACTCAACAACAGACGCTATCATTTAAATTTATGGTCATCAGTGAAATATGCAGTACATGAGTTAAGGTTGTATTCATAAATGTCTCAAGTAAAACATGTTTAAAGGCAGGTACTTAAATGGATTTCAAGCGATAAAATAACAGCCTCTGGTCTACAAGTAACTCCTTAATAGTGTACTCATTATATCCATATTAGTAATACAACGACGGTTTCGTCTTTCGCCTTTTATTTTACGGTTGTTGGACAAGGGTCTATAATATTAACTTAGTTCTAATATGTATCATTTAGTTGAAAGAAGAGACGCGTTGGAGTTATGGCGCCACACTATACAGAGGTTTCCGGTACAAAAATAATCTAATTTAAAACAACATGTATTTTAATAGAATGTTTTTTCTAGTGTTTTTTTTTTTGCGCGCGAGTTCAACAGACAGGCCGCCTGGTGGAAAGCGGTTACCATCGCCTATGGACATTTGTAACGCCAAAGGTGCTAGCAATGTGCTGCAACTCTAAAGGGGTATACTGGTTTAGAAGCACGAATTTTAGGTGTATTTTCGGTCGCAATAAAATAAAAACAACAAATATTTCTATCATTCATTTTTTACAGGTTTTTTTGATATTTATATAGTACAAAAGATTAATAAATTTATAATAAAATAAAAAATTTAAAAACTGCAGACCGGCAAAGTGGGGACTGATTAAAAAATGGCACATCCTGGTGTGCAGGATATCAATCCTTCCAGTGACCTGAAATGGAAAACAATTAATAGTCTTTAAAGAGGAAGGATTTAGTTATCGCACTACGAGACGTTTTAAAAGAAAAGAAAAAATTTCACAAAATGGCGACGGTTTCAAAAATACGTTTTTTTTGTGTTTCTAACATTTTATCGCTACCGGAAAAAAACACCTAAATTTTGGGCTTCTAAACCAGAATACCCCCTAAAGGGAGACTGGAACCTAGCCACTAATGCCGGAACACAACTTAAGATTGCTATGGCGGCATGCTCTAGACCAGGTGGTAGTAGTGGTGGTGGTAGCTAGATGGTAGTCGTCCAGACGGACAAATACCTGACAAACTTCATTGAATTGCCATACTGATCCATTATTTGAGGTGGCCATTAACCAAATAAGCACCCGAAAGTTGATGAGCTATTTTTAGAGGCTCATGGCCTCAGGACCCACGATCCAACGTCTCAACGACAAACGGCACATACAACTAACTCTTACTGAGGGTTATATATTAAAATAGTTTTATCCGTCCTGAAAAAAATACAATTTCCTGCGGCCGGGCGGCCTGTCGTGAGAGGCGACGAAACAACCCACAGCCACATAGAGTATTTGCCCATCTGGATGGCTACCACTCCTGGTCTAGAGTATGCCATCTTAACAACCTTGAGTTGTGTTCCGGCATTAGTGAGCAGGTTCCTTCCTCGCTTTATAGAGCGGCAACACATTAGCAGCAAACACCTTTGATGTTTCAAATATCCATAGGCAATGGTAACCACTTTCCATCAGTCGCGTCATCTGCCTTTCTGTTGATCTCACACAATAAAAAAATAAAAACATTTAATTAGATATCGTTTTTGAAATTCTTTTAATTACTCGAAACCGAATAAAAGCGTAAACCGCGAAGGATGTTTAACGGGCTTTAACTTTTTAATTTTGTTTTTGGTGTGAAAAATGGCGACCCCGAATCAGTTGGCAAATATTCAAAGCTTGCTCCATACCTTCATAATTGCTGTATCGTGCTTAAGCAACAATTAAATCTTGAAGTTGCCCAATATTCTTTCCCACGAGCTAAGTGTTGCCATGTCCGCAACATAATACCCGCATTTTATTTAAAATATCGATATAACTTATTTTTTGTATATTATATATATATATATATATATATATATATATATAGTTCGTTTACTTCCGAACAGCCCGGAAGAGATCATGAAATTTAAATACGTATAATAATTAAAAATAAAATAATGAAGTATATATAGCATAAAAAGTAATGAAGTGAGAATAGCATAGCAAAACATGGCAGGCAATAAATTATTTCATTTAATTTGATTACACATTTTAATTGTTTAGGTTTATATAGGTAAAAATCCTTATATTTCATTCCAATATCTCTCTATTTCTCTGTAGAAAAAACTATTAACACTAGAGACATGAAATTTTCTTAACAATCTTCTACTTCATGGTTCGAAAGTTAGAGGGAGGAAGGAATCAATTATTACAGCTTTGGGGGCGAATATTTCATCTCTTCTTGACTTAATATAATAATTAATAATATCGTTATAATTTTTAAAGACCTGACTAACAACAAACATACGACTATATACAATAAAAAAATATTACAAAGATCATTTATATGTATGACGACCAACTCTCATTATTATTATTTTATGCAATTTTACTACAATATACAATATTGCGTGACGCCATAGAATACGCTTTCTTATCAAATACCGTCTCCTAAAAAAAACTTCATAATATTTGAAAAACTACTACAATTATTTCACTTCTAATTTAAAATAATATTTACTTTATTGCTTCTATATCGTAGTTATATTGCAAAACCCACAGGTTTCGCAATTTTTTCTAGTCCATCCTGAGGTTGAAAAAAATTACTGTTAGTGATAAGCCAGCCTATTGTTTTCTGTACACTTCTAGATCTGTAGCTTAATGTTGTGCATATAAATATTAGTAAGCAGTATGTTATTAGTGTAAATGCCTAGATATAAGAAATACAACATGAGAGAATGAGGAGAAGATAGTCAAATGTCTGTAGGAAAATAAAATGGAAGATAAATTGTGGAATAAAATATGTAATACAACTAAGCAGAAATAGAAAAATGTAAAAGAAAATGTTTTCGTAAACAAAGATTTATGAAGAAAACATAAAATATATAAAAAATACCTTGAAAAAGAAAATAATACCTTGGTCAACTTGTTCGTCAGAAGAGGGTACGAAAAAATAATGCAATAAAGTATATTCTATTCTAAATTAATTTTTGCCAGATTCACCCTTTAGAGTTTAGAGAGCAGCAGCGCATTGATAACGCGCTTAGTGTTGCAAGTGTCCATAGGCGATGGTAACCGCTTTCCATCAGAGGAGGCATCTGCCTGTCTGCTGAACTTATGCAATAAAATTAATAAAAAATAATAATCACACAGACGAAGAGACACGGAAAGTCACCGACATGACGATTTAATAAAGTATTTATTTTTGCTAAAATGACAGCAGGTCCTGGACAAATAATAAATTTTAATCAAAATCCAACTAATGGCAACCCAGCACGACTGTTTAAATAATCACTTTAATCGATAAAACTCGCTTCACGGCTGTGACTTGACTGTTCTAAACAATTACAAGCGCTTGTCTTGAATTTTAATGCTCCGTTTAGTTTTCAAGACAGTGCACTTTGTTTCATGGTTATTGATTAAGTTAAGTTCTTGCAGTTTGTAAATGTTTGTGTTTGTTTATTTTAGGGTTCCGTTGAGATTTTGGCAAAAACATAATCTTTATGAAAATGACATATACGCCAGTCCGTTTGTCTGTTTCGATTTTTATCTCACAGTATTTTTGTTAAAATCATTAATTATTTATTCATTCATTTATGTTGAAATTAGTGACTGTCATGAGTTTAATCGCAAAAAGATAATTTTATGTAAGTGAGTGTTGTAATTGTTAGTGTACATAAACACACAGTCCTGTGGATTGTCTTTGTAGAAATCATATTATAACAATAATCTTAAGTGACTTATTTAATTAAATAGATGGCGAGATATTCGAAGTAGAAAAATTTGTACCCATTGTTTTTATTTATTTATTATTTTAACGCCTGTTCTTTTATATGTAAAAATATTAGAAATTTCCGTAACATTTATCTATAGTATCTATACTAATATTATAAAAAGGAAAGATTGTTTGTTTGCATTGAATAGGCTCCGAAACTGCTGAAACGATTTGAAAATTTTTTTCACTGTTGACAAGCTATACTATCCCCGGATGATATAGACTATATTATATTTTCAAAAAAATTAGGGATCCTTACTAAAACTCCAATAATATAATCCAAGGTGGAAAAAATTACCTAAAATCGCGTGCGCTGCGAAAATTATTGATGATAGAATAATATAATGTACTACGACTTTGCAGAAAATATCATTATTAAAAAAAAGTGTCACGACAGCATATGTCTCACTATTATAGTTATGCCACAATAAATGTTCTTTTATTTTAAATTTTTTATTGAAATGCCGCCGCTATAAAAGGCTCTTGGTATTCATCCTCATCAAAATAAATTACTTCATATTCAAGACTGCTTCAATACCTTTATATAACTTTTTAAATTATTCAATTCGGACATTCGATTCGAAAGATATCACGAGTTTAAAAATATAAATATTAGAAAAAAGTTGCGTGGTCGCCGCGCACCCTGTTCAACTAGCTAGGCTTATGCGATGTAGGCGTCACTGGGGTACGGGAGGGGAAATATTTTGAATTCGCTTAGTAATTAAATTCAACAAAAAAGTTATTTTTAGATACTCATGCGAATCCGGGCCGGACCGCTAGTAGTTATATAAATTGGTAGTGTTTTTTTACAGTATTTTGCACTAAAACTCCTAGTATTTTTTAACTGTACAAGAACGGAGAAAGAATACTATTTCCTACGGCCAGCCGTCCTGCCGGCCGTAGTAAATAGAATGCCGGCGACAAACCATCCCACAGCTAGGTGGTAGAGTATAGGCCCATCTGTCTACCACCCTGGTCTAAAGTATGCCGCAATATCAACCTTGTTTTGTGTTCCCGCATTAGTAGCCAGGTTTCAGTTTCTCTTTGGAGAGCGGCAGCACATTGGCAGCACCTTAAAATATCTATAGGCGATAACCTGTCTGCTGAACTCATGCAATCAAAAAAATAGTATTAAAAATATTAGAAGTTAAAAATACTTTCGGACGAAAATTCTTTCAAACGGTGAGTATCTACCTCTTGAAATATTTTCGATTTAATATTTTTTTCTCAATTTCGAACTTAATAACAAAAATAATATACATTTGTCGCATCTACGTAATCTATACTGTGTTTGAACACCTACGCGCTCGGATTTTTTAAAATAAATATATTATACAACTTATTTTCACAATATTTGTTAAACGTCCACAAACTAAATTAACTTTTAATTTGCTCAAGAATATCTTAATATAAAAGTAAATATTTCTAAGTACATATTGTAAGGATTCTTTTGCTCCTTCATTGTTAATAAGATTTCAACATCCAAGTGCTTTTGCTAGGCTTCACTTCGATATCATAAATAGGCCGAGAATTTAAGAATATTGCTTTTCTACTCATTCTCTTTTTAAAAGGCTTCTTAGTGTAATAAAAGTATTCTATAAGACCTGTAAAAACAGTTACGGTTTTATTCATATTGATTTAGAGTAAGTTTGAAGGTTTCTCTATTTAATAAATAACAAATTTACATTTAACGGTTTTAGTCACGGTAATTTATTTGATTTTTCTCATTCCGACGTGACGGCCACTTTTTAGTAGCCGTGGTCAAGAAAGACAACGATCAAGTGTCAATGAGTATTGATAAAGTTTTATTTAGCCTAACGCCAATTTGTTAATTTTTATTATTACGTTTAATTTTGTTTGTGGTTATTATTTACTCTATGGGAGAGCCTAATCTAATTTACAACCGCTTCAGAACGTGTTGTGGCTTGAATAGATACCTAGCTCTAATTATCTATACTATAATAAATCTGTAAATGGTTCGAGTTTGTACAATACGTTTAAAAATGTGTGAAAATTCACGGGGGCAATTCAGTTGTGTAGACTATCGCTACGTTCCATTAGGGACTCACAACGACCACGTTCAAGACCGCGATTTTTCCACTTGCTTGCCGGCGTTACAATCGTAAACCCAAGTGGAACGGCTAATCGACCCACCTCTTGACGTGAGTAGTTGTGTGCGTTGTGTGATCGAAAACGATGACGTCATTAGTGACGTTTTCGCCACAACCACAATGACCGCGGTCGCCTTGTGGAACGGCTAACGGAGCATTTTGGGCGTCGTGAGCTACTAATGGAACGCTCTGTATATGGGCTTGTTTCTTTGTTATTGTAGTGAATTTAACAAGAAACGGTGAAGTTTTAGTCCCAAAAAATTACAGAAAGGATCCTTCTTTAACTAAATATGTTATTTAGAATAATAATATCCCATCAGAAATCATTATTCTTATTTCATAAGTTTTTTTTTAGTTTAAAATCCATAGTAGTATAGTATTTAGTTCTTTTACCTGTTATTACATTCTTTAAAATATAAAAATGACAGCTTACATCACGAGCTTAAGCCACCTTTTCTTCTGAGATAATGTTATAGTTATTGGTTGTTTCACGCAGATGTAGCTATGAGTTTAATGGGTTATTTGTGATGTGATGTTGTTATTAATTGGTGATGACGTTAAATATTGACAGATTACGTACGTATAGACAATAAAGTAGCTATGATTTTTAAGCGATTTTCACCATCAGTTAGATAAATTTTCATTGAAGGTTTATATAAATAAAAAACCTAATTAAGTTCTTATATAAATAACATAGAGCCACTACCTAGTATTTTTCACACGGTGTGGCCGCGGGGAAAGCACTAGTATTACATATGTATTATCAAAATGGGTGGGAGGTAAAAATAAAAAGGAATTATCAATCGAGTTGGTTTTGTTCCGGTGCACGCAGAAGGAGCTCAGAGTGTCTTGAGGTCTGGCAATTGGTCTTTGCTGGGTTTGGGTCTTAATAGTTCTGGTGATTGGGTCCCAAACAGCTGGTACTTGCTTACTTGGCTTCTTTATTGTTCTAACTTAATAAGAATAAGACCATTAAAGGGCAGCCTCTTTTTAAACACCTTAGGGGTTGAATTCCTAAACGCCGATACATGTGTGCATTTATTTCTAACCCGAAGTAGGTATATAAATTCGTGCTTCTTACTTTAAAAATGACGGATTTTCATTCAAACTTTCATCCCCTTTTTCGCCCCCTTAGAGATGGAATGTTCAAAATTCATTGCGTAGTGCGTACCCACGGTAGTGAAAGAAGCTTCTTGCAATTTTTACAGTGTTAGCCCCAGTAATTTAGGATACGCGTTGATATGTTAGTCAGTCAGTTCATGAGGTCAAGTATTGTAATTATATAAGATGTATAGATTATAAATATCATAGTCGTGATAGCGTAATGGCTAGCGCGCTCGCCCGAAACTCAAAGGGCGCGAGTTCGGATCCTGACCGGAACGCATGCACCACTTAGGCAGTTTTCTGACCTAATGTGCATATTGTTGCAAGTACCACGTGCTAACAACAGTGAAAGAAAACATCGTGATGAAACCTGCACATGAAGATAACCGATGTGTTAAACCTGTCAAGCTGCCTTGGACAAACGTGGCGGGACTGTCCATTCTCCAATAGCGGCAGGCCCAAGCCCAGCAGTGAAACGTTTATGGGCTGTTATTATAATTATTATTATAGACAGCAAGATATTTTAAGGACTATTTTTTGAAAGAGAATTGTTTTAGATTTTTTATAAAATAATAATAATAATCAGCAGACAAACACGCATATTTTATATCCCCAAAGTAAGCAAGTTACGCTTGTGTTATAGGTAATATACAAGGCGCTACTCTGCGGCCGATCCCAGACATCCAGACCATAGTAAATAACGGAGAAAATTCGTTTCCGAAATTTACCATACCAAGAATCGAACTCGGAGCTTCTGCGTTGCAGTGAGCAAAGGTTTAACCCGTTCAACCACAGAAGCCGTCAATAAAATAAGTCAAAGTAAAGTAATCAAAATAAGTCACCTACTTAATTCTGCGACGTGTCTAACTTAAACAAAAAACAGTATAGTCACAAACGCAAAAACAAAATGACTCGCGACACATGAAACGTTTTAATAAAACATAATTGTCTATTCCGGCATGAGACCGTCCAGCGGGACGTGCAATTTGACAGCGAACATTTAAATTGGATGACAAAAACAAAACTGAAACTGCATCAAACAATTGCTTTTTTTGTAAACAAAAAACTAGACTTAAAACATATTTACAAAGGCACTCTGAAAGTTTATGTTACTGCCACATCTGAGATAATGTACTACCTTTAGCAGATGACGTTAGCTGAAATTAATATTGAAAAGCTATCAACATTTTAAACAATTGTTTCACGAGTTTTCGCTTATAAATATTTGATTAATTAAAATTTTTAAAAGTCGTAATTAAAATTAAAATTTAATTTTACTTCCTAGTCTATCTATGTACACCGCTTGGCAACGTGTTATTGCTGTTAAGGAGAATAAGCGGCAAGGAACTCCCCAGCAATACGTCTAGCTAAAAATTGATTAACTCAAAACTTTTCTACAGAAATATGTTACAAAATGACTTTTCGAAGAATAATGGAGATATATATAGCAAACAGTGCATACTCAGTAAGACAACACAATAAAAGGAAAGAAAAATATTATCAGTAGGCATATCGGCCGTATTGGAACCGAATGGCTTGGTACGCGACGATGGCAAGGGGCCGGATAGTATGTCACTTATTCCTTGAAAGATGGGACGGCCGCTTGTTTGGGACGCGACATGTGTAGACACTCTAGCGCCGTCACATCTTCCAATGACTGAGTTAGAGGCTGGCAATGCTGCTTCAAAAGCTGAAGCTCTCAAACGGCGCAAATATGGAACCTTAGGAAGGGGTTACTCCGTGGGGTCCATCAACAAAGCGTTTCTTCAAAGAAATTTGCAAAAAAAATTCGATGCCACCCGTGATCAGGCTGGCTCATATTTCGCCCAACAAATAAGCATCGCTATATAGCGCGGCAATGCAGCCAGCCTTCTGGGAACGCTCCCATCTGGCAGCGATTTGTTGCACATTCTATAATCGCTTGTATTATTATAGTTATAATAATATATAAAATTGTAATAAATATAGAGTGGTGTGCCACGAGCTTCCCATTGAAATTAACAGAATACCGATAAACCCAACACGATAGCGATTTTGACGCGATATTAATAGCATAATTGAGCCCCAGGATTAGCTTAAGTATTCATGTGACGCTGATCTTTTATAAGGGTGATTTATCTAGTCTTTTCAAGAACGAATGATTCAAAAACATTAAATTGCCCTTACAAATGTATTAATTGATGTTAATTACAATTAAAATGCAGGATCGTATCATCGTTGTATGAATCATGGAGCTATCCGGTTCATAAAAATATTTGGCGTAGCAGGGTGATGTTTTTTTACAGTCTGGCTATCAGAGTCATAGATTTTATGCAAATTAATTGTAGTCAAGTCGCTTAAAGGCCAAGGCATCCGTTTCTAATTTCAATGACGTCGGTTCGAATCCTGGCCAGGAAGCATGTACCGCATAGACAGTCATTAAGATTTAATGTGAAAATACGTATATTTTTACAATTACTTCGAATTGACAGTAGGAAAAAGATGATATAGAATCTGAAAGTCAGGATTACCTATATGTGAAACCCGCCAATACTCCTTTTACATGCGATAAAATGCAAGCCATGATTTTAAAATCTAAATCTATTAATATGTACTATTGAATTACTTGTAAAAACAAATATGTACAAAATATCTAACTTCTCTGATTTTATGCTTTCGAATTAGGTATTAATCGTTCAATTGCCTTACTGCTAGTTAAAATTTAAAACAATATATAAGTAATTTCAATTTACTATCATTTGTATGTAATAAAACTACGTTTTAACGGTTTTAAGCGCGGTTATTATATATACAAGTCGCGAAAACGTAAGAAAATATTATAGATTTGCTACTAAAGTTCACCTCGATGGTTTTCCCTGGTTTAGAGTATGCTGCCGTTTTTATGCGAATTTGCTCTTTTGGGTGGCTTTCCCTGTTTTAGAGTATGCCGCCGTTTTTATGCGAATTTGCTCTTTTGGGTGGCTTTCCCTGGTCTAGAGTACGCTGCCGTTTTTATGCGAATTTGCTCTTTTGGATGGCTTTCCCTCGTCTAGAGTATGCTGCCGTTTTTATGCGAATTTGCTCTTTTGAGTGGCTATCCCTTGTCTAGAGTATGCCGCAGTTTGTATGCGAATTTGCTCTTTTGAGTGGCTTTCCCTGGTTTAGAGTATACCGCCGTTTTTATGCGAATTTGCTCATCTGGATAGCTTTTCCTCGTCTAGAGTATGCCGCCGTAACCTCCTTTAATTGTGTTCCAACATTAGTGGCCAGATTACAGTCCACCTTTCGAGGGTGGCAGCACATTGGCAGCACATTTGCATCTGCCTTGCACTTACTTTCTATGAAATAGGTGATCGGCCTGTGTGCTGTACCCAAAAAATAAAAAAAAATAGAAACCTAGCCGGCATATCTGAACATCATATTTTAATTTAAGGTCCCTATTGCTACAAAAGGTCGAAAATGGGGCGCAAACGAAACGAATTTTCATTGGTTTTTTACTTAAATTAATTATCAACATTTATCAAAAAAATTATCATAAAGCTTTAGCACATGAGAAGTAACGTAGTTATTTCCCAATTTTTCTATAGTTATTTTAAGTTAAGAAAAAAATCACCAAATCATCTCCAAACTATTATAATGAAACCGTTTTACTTTTTCAATTTCTATCAAAACAAGATAAAATATATCCTACTTAGCTCTTTCCAAATACTTAAGGACATACATACAAAGGTTGGGGAAAAAGTTTCTTCGCATTTTATATAAAATTTCAAAAGGTTTTTTTTATAAAGTTTATTTACATTTGACTAAAGTATGTAGGTACCATTTTGTTGGATAACTTTTAGCCATCTTGTAGGTAGGGACGTGACCCCATTGCTATAAAAATTTTGGGGCTTCTGATCAAAAAACTGCGACAAGTGGTTTTGGCAGTCATCTCCTGATGTTAACCTGACAATGCCCAAGGAATTCTGCAGAGACCGAAACAGGTGAAAATCTGAAGGTGCAAGGTCAGGACTATACGGCGGATGCATTAACACCTTCCAGCCAAACTCTCGTAATTTTTGCTGAGTGGCTAAAGATATGTGAGGTCTAGCGTTATCATGGTGAAAAACCACACCCCTTCTGTTGATTAATTCCGACCGCTTACTCTCAACTTTTTGCTTTAATTTCATCAGTTGTTCGCAGTAAAGTTCAGAATCGATGGTCTTGCCTGGCGGTAACAGCTCATAATGAATAATGCCCTTCCCAATCCCAGCATCACCTTGTTGCGAGTTACACAGCATCACCTTGTTGCGAGTTAACCACCGGGTTTCGCCACAGTCTGTGAAGCCTGACCGGCCTTTGACCACGATCTTTTTCGCTCGTTCTTGTGTTGCATTTATACCTTTTTTGTAGTAAAATTTTAAAAGGTATCGAATTTCGTCATTAGATCCACTCACTTTAACAATAAGAAAAACAAATAAAAATCACACATTTTCCTAATTTGAATTTGGAATTGTCTTCTTTAAAATAAAAACTTTTTAATGATACCAAAACCAGCCAGGTGCAAATGGTATATATAGCCAAAGAGATCTTATCACAAGTTCATACATACTATATGCGAAAAGACTTTTTCCCCAACCTATTATGATGAGATTAGCAACTACATCAAATTGTCCGTCATGTCATGTGTTTAAAATATGTGATGTCTTTTATGTATTAGTCGAATGTGTCTAAACTAACAGCCTTAGAAATGGCATGTATTTATTTAATGTAGGCTGGTGCAACAGCATTTTGGCAGAGCCCATACCAGGCTCTGCCAAAAAAATTATAAACATCTTGCACACACCACCGAATTTATATAATAAGTTGATTGTTAATTATTAAGGCGACATAGCCACGTTGTGGCTGAGCTTAAAGCAAGACTTTTAAAAAATCGTCAAAGACTACTTGCTACAGGCCTTAAAACAATATGTAAAAGTAACAACATGGCAACGCCGCCAGCCTTTTGGCAACGTTCCCGATAACTGGCAATAGTTTGTATAGTCATATGTATTATTCAAATTAGTTGGTAATTAATATGAAGAGGACGGCCTGTGGTTGAGCGGTCTAAGCCTTTGCTGGCTGACCTCACTGCGACACAAAGGTTCCGGGTTCGATTCCTTGCATGTTAAATTTGTTAACTATGCTCTGGGTATCTGAGCTCGGCCCCAGAGTTGTCCGTTGTATATTACCCATAAAACAAGCATAAATTCCGTAAATTGGGGATATACAATGTATGTATTTGCCTGCCGATATCTTTAGCTTTAGAAAAAGTTAATTATTTTTTAGTTGAAAACTTGTTAACGGTAAAATAAAAGTAGCATGACCAACATTCAAAATAAAAACTAAAAGCAACCAGTCCGCCATGTCACATAATGAAGTTGGTCCACTTGTCAAGAAACAAGTATAAAATGAGGAGAGCGCCACGAAAAAAAGCGATTTACAGTTACAAAAACACTGATAAATTAACGTATTCACGTCAATCCGTTGGTTTATTACTCTTTCGATAATAAATGAATGCTCACGAAGGAAACAAATGTTATACTTATATATTGTTACAACTTAAGTTCCGACAAAAACAAAATCCACCTGCATATCTGTAAAAATCCATTTTATTACCTGTCGGCGTTTGAACTAATTGTAATTCTTTTATGATCATCTTCTTTTGTTCACTTACTTATTGGCATACGTTTCTAGAGAACAGCCCATTGTTTATTGTTCTCGTTTATTGCCGCTTGCAGGCATCATTAGCCAGGTGTGCGGATTACGATTTCTAGGAAATTACATCTACGCTTGCCGGGCGGGCATATTTGCATTTGTGCAGTATAAAACGGTGGCCTGATAAAGAGAGGGGGTAGTCGAGCGATAACAACAATGTAAGCGTGACGTGTGTACAATCGGAGATCTAAAAGTGACGGACTTTGCGCGTTTTATTGAATTACGACCCTCTGCATTATGTTTGGATTTGTTGTGTTCGGCTATATTTGTATCTGTGTTGTATGTGTTTTTATAGTTCTAATAAACTCTATAATAATTCCAACGGCATTTTAATTCGAGTCTCGCAACTCGTAACAATATTATACATATAATTATATAGAACTTACTAAAGGTAGATAGATAATAGTAAATTTACAGTCATTTCATTTCAAGGCAGGAGCAAAGAGCGGTCTTATCGCTTTAGACCGATCTCTTTCAAACAACCCGGGCTATGGATTGTGTGAAAGGAGTCGAAAGTGTATGACGGTGGTGTGAAAATTAAATACTACATGTATTAGTAATAGGATACATAAATATTACACAGTTAATATAACTAGAATAAATAAAGAGCAAAAAATAGTCGATAACACATATTAATATTATATGTATACTAATATATACTATATTAAAATATATACCAATAAGTTAATTTACATATAAATTAGATATTTATTAAAATGTGAGACGATATTCTCTTACAACTTTTTTGAAAATGTTGAGTGATTTTGCCTGTCTTACGATTTCTGGCAATGAGTTCCACAGTCAGACAGCCTGCACAGCGAAGGAGTTGGTGTAGAATGTTGAAGCGTGTGCAGGTATTTGTAAAGTAAGATAATACACCATATTCAAATCAAAGATATTTTATAGTAGGTTCAAGCAAAAAGCACCTGAAATAAATATGTATGTATGTAGAGAATAATGATAACGGATGACAGAAAGATTTATTTAGAACTCCAACAGCAATAAAGTGCATGGCCCATAAAAAATACAATCTTCAATAAGGGTTGGGTGAAAATGAAACTATCTCATCTCAGGAGTATACTCTTGCGGATAAAGAAAAAATTGAAAATCGGTCCGCAATTGACAGAGAAATCGCGTAATAAACATACAAAATAATAGAAACATACAATTGAATTCAGAACCTCCTCTTTTTGGAAGTCAGTTAAAAATGGACTTTGAAAAACAGAAGTTGTAAGTTAGTCCTAGCTCAGCAGTTTGCCGGTTGAGTCAACCAACGTGTCTTCTGCTAGGGCCGCAAGATGAAGTGAAATTTGGGTACTAAGATCGTAGCAAGTGGAAAACCACATAATTATTATCTTTTCTTCCTAACTATCTCTATGGGAATAGGCATGATAATATGTAATTTTACCGTTATAGCGTTTAGTTTTTTATCCTCTATCTCAAATAGTAACGTAAATAGAAAGTGTGATAAAAAGATTCCAGTCTTTCTAACACAAAAGAAAAAAATACTCAGTGCGTTCTTTCACTAAACTACGAGGAAACTAAGTGTTTATTGGTCACTCAAATATAAAACCTAACACACACACACACACGCACACTCACTCACAAAACTCAGTCACACTCACGCACACACAAATATACAGCTAAAATTCGAATTATAATTTCTAATGAGCTAATATCTCCCCCATAAATAAGAAAAACATTACGGGACTGAAAAGAATCCACCTTTAATTTACATATACGACAGCCACTTCTAAACTTTATTTTTTTTCTATTTCATTACAAAACTTTCTAGCGCCATATAGACTACACACACTCCTTACCAAATTTCATCCATGTACACGCCATTATTGCCGAGAAAAATTACTGTGGCATGTCAGAGACACGGACGGATTCACAATTTCATAAAGGTTTCATTTTTGCCTAAGCTGCTAGCTAACAATAACTGAATATCAACTTAGTACTATATATGACATTCTGCAGTATATAGACCTACATCTCCTTTTTTATATTACGTAAAATCATGAAGATATTAACCGAAACCATAATAATATCGAGTTACGACCCAAAACCGCAGCTTCCCCACCCATATCGTTTCACATCGTAAGATATTAAAAAAAAGTTACTTTGAAAAAAAGAAGCTCCATTGAACACCTGCCCTTATTACAAGTCCCTAACGAATATGTATCAAACCTGTTTATTGAGATAAACAATTTTATATTTGCTGTTAAAGACTCATCTGAAAATACTGTTGTTCTTAATTCAAAAACTATAAGGTCTAATTTTGTATAAGTCAAGTATACAACAGCAATCATAAAATTGTCAGTTGCAAGCAATACTAATAAAATTGTACGCTCTTTAAAATAAAACATGATCTTTATTGCGTTTGAAATAAGAACCAATGTGAAAGTTAGAAATAGCAGTGTTAGGTTGTCGCAATGAATTCAAACAAAGATTTGTTTAAAAAAAAGAAATTAGTCTTTATTACTGTACAAGTAAGATACATTTCGTCAAATTCGTAATGCTCTAAATTAAATTACTGACTTTGTAATTCCTAAACAAGTTTTAAATGTTGCGTTTTATAAATTTCTCCATAGGTCTTATTGTTAAGAATGGAAGGTTTATTTTGACACGATAGACTGTTAACTTGGTTGCAGAATTAAAATGGTATTTCATGTATGTTTTGCAGTTGTTTTAAAATAATTATATAGTTCAAACTCTTTAGTCTACAACTTTCTTAAGGCCAGTATAAATTTGTCATTAATGCTAAAATGAAGAATGATTATAGAATATTATTTGGTGTTCAGCAACATATTTGAATGAAACCAATAAAAAAGAATTGAAATTTTTAAACCAACTGGTAAATAAAATAAAATATTTAAAAAAGTGAAACGAAACGTATTATTTTTCTAGTTACAGTCAAAAAGTCTAGTGGTTTTATTCATATTGAGTTACGAGTTGGTTTGAACGCATCTTTAAGGTTCTTAAAGAAGCGTTCAAACTTACTCTAATTCAGTATAAATTAGACCGTAAACTTGTATAAATCTATAATATTATAAAATTCTAAACATGCCGTGTCCGTAGATTAAAGCTATTTAAAAAAACAACTGAAATATATTATATAAACAATGGAGAACACGATGGATTTTTTTAGATTTCTTGTTTGTTTGTTCTGGGTTCACGCAAAAACTACTGAGCCGATTTCGATGCGATTTCGCTGATCGACATCTAATTCTTAGACTTAAGCTAATAAAGATAAAAAGATAAAAAGTAGCACAGGCTACTTTTTATCCTGGGAATGCCGCAGGAATTTTTCTGGGAATGTTTTAAAATGGCCGGATTAAAAAAAAACGAATTCCAATATGTGAATTCTTTCACTAACCGATAGCAAATTTTATGTAATAAAATATCTTATATTTTTTATCCCGGTAATCCCGCAGGAATTTTCCCAGGAACGGTTTGTAATTGTTCGGGTGAGTAAAAATTAGCTTATCCCGGCACAATTTTCACTAAAACGATAGCTTACATTCTTTTTGAAATGCTGCGCTATTTTTTGTCCCGGGAATCCCGCGGGAATTTCAAGTCAAGCGTACACGAAGTCGCGGACATATCCAAGTACATAATAAAATTATAACATGTATATTTTAACAGATTTTAGATTTTTAGACCAAATCTATTAATACATATAAGTCTAAGTTTCTATTCAGTGTTTGGCAGATTTGAAAAATACAATTGAAAGAATCAACTATTCATCCATGATGTTGCTTAGTACGAAGACTTACAACTTACGTGTTCATGCTATGCTATTTTAGAATCAAATTTCTTAAACAGAAAAGCCCAAGAACAGACAGACAACAGAGGCGCAGTGAAGGTTCTATAATAATCAAATTATTGAAATAACCTCGACGAAACTCGTTAAGATTTTTGTATAAAAATGTTCTCAGTAGCGCCATCTGTTGATAACTTTTCCGAAACAATAATCCATTATAATGTTCAAATAGCAATGGAGCTTGATATTTTTTAAATCTATAAGACAGTGTTGTCTTTATCTTTTTTGTTAGTATATATTGATAAAAAGATGTGCATTTTATATTTATTACTTCTTTTGTGAAAGAATATTGTGGATGACAATCGAGCACTAAAAATATAATTCTAAAAAGTTTCTACATGCCATAGAACTAGATTGCGCCACAGAATAATCACATTACATAGTTTAAAAGATGTTTTCTGAAACAAATCAATCATAAATTGATATTTTAAATGAATTTATTTTCAAATACAAAAAATCATTTTAATAAAACGTCACAGAGCTAGAGATGAATGACCTATGGCGCCATCTAATGAGGTAAAAGTTCTTTAGAATTACGTTTTTTACTCGGCGAATGACATTACTAGTAATAAAAAAGGCAAATTGAAAATGCAACCAATTGTATCTATCTACGTGATATTATTTTTTAATACGAGCTTAGTTTGTCTTTCTTCACGTCTTCACTGTCTTGCTGATGAACCAAATTTAATTAAATTATCTAATGTAATATAGAATTATTCTTTGACCTCCTATATATACACTGAATACCATTTATCTCAGAAATCAAATCTCTTCCGAAATTTTTAACAAAAACTAAGATAATTTACTATTCAATGTTTTGGTTAATCTTTGTAATGATTAATAAAACATTCGTTTTTTTAAATAAAATAAAGACAACGAAATATTATAACTAAAGCAAGTAGATAAAAAAACGTTCTACATATAAACTTACCAAAACAATCGATAACTTTATAAACAACAATCCAATATAAATCACTTCACTAAAAAACATCCATATAATCACAATTGTTTTTAAATATAGAACACACAAACTGTCAGAAATGGCCAGAATCCTTGCACCAGAAAATTTAAAAAAGTTTGTATATTTTTATTGCAATCGACGGGATCGCGCTGTCAAACGTCACAGATTATAAAAATAAAGCGTCCGACTTCGCGCCAAGTTGACACTGCACTAACCGGCACGATAGATATTGCTGTTGTAACTTGCCCACATTTGGTAGTACAGCCTGTTTTAGGTGCATGATGCAGTTGTTTGTTTAGTTGCTTATCTTGTAACATGACCTACAACTTTACGACAGAATATTTATTTCAAACATAAAAAGGCGAAGTATACTGGATTTTTGACCGGACTTAGAGGCATTGTTTTGTTGAAGATTAACACTCTTATTCATATTAAGTTAGAGTAAGTTTGAAGACTTCTTTACGGTTCTTAAAGAAAATCTCAAACTTACTAACTCAATAGGAATAAGACCGTAAATATTAAAAAAATGGTTTAAGTGTGTTCTTTTAAGTTATAACTAAAATACCCTTTTACATAGAGTTCTTTAAGAAGGCGTTATAAGATTTCTAGAGATCGGCAACGCGTTAGCGACGCCCTTAATGTTTGAAACGTCCATAATCGACGATAACTGCTTTCCATCAGGAGCCTGCCTGTTTGCCTCCTTCAGGCAACAAAATACATATATACGAGTATATATATAATATATATGTGTATTAAATTCAAATTCAATTTTATTTATTTATATAAACTTATTTCTAGGCCTTATATAATTATATCTAAAACTTATGGTAATAATACATTTTGAATTAAAATTAAGACTACAATTTTTTTGACGGTTGCTGCACTAGTCTCTAGGTCTGTATCGCGGCACCCAACACAATTTTATTATAAGAAATTAAATATAATGGAATTATTAATTAATTAACCTATGAGTGCGTGTGTTTGTGTTTGTGTGGGTGTGTGAGTATCTCTCTCTCTCTCTCTCTCTGTGTCTGTGCGTGCGTGTCTCTGTGTGTGTGTGTGTTTGGTGTGTGTGCCCCTAGTGTTATAGTCGTTTTAGTAATATGCATTCTGTGTCGCTATAATTTAATGTTATTAACCATTTACTAATTTGGTGTTTAAACTTTGATGCTGACATTTCTTTGGCGGAGGGTGAAGTATTTGTAGCCTGGACAGTTTAAAACTCTGACAGTGATGCGAATCAACATGGGAAACCTGTATCTCAAAATTATTGGTATATAAATTCAATAATCCGCATTGAACAAGCATAGCGGGTACGTACAGTGTCCAAAAATTTGTACGCTCGAACCCACCACGTTTATGGGCTGGTCTTCATCAACCAGTTGCGTCGCTGGATGTAGACCTCCTTGACGCTACAATCCCTGTTCTCCACTTGCTTTATCAAGGCAAAACGTTTCACGCCGATATTCCATGAGGGCGTGGTATCGCAACGATCGAGCCGGCCCAAGTGCTGTATTCAAGATGACGACTCCAACATGGCTCTGCCACTTACAAAAATTGTGATTACATCGGGAAAAATTTATTAACATGGTATTCTGATAATTTTTTTTTCAATCAATGTTATTTACTTACGTTTTTTGTGTGTTTTTTTAACTACAATTGAATACTCTTGATTTACATGTACATCGTCTTATTACACGTATTCTTTTTTCTGTATGTACGATTATTACTTTTACGATAATAAATCTTTTCTTTCTTTCTTCTTTCTTTAATAAATATCTGTCACCCAAGGTTAATTGTTTCACGCCGACATTCTGTGCGAGCGTGGTATTTACTCTTTTGCGGTGCGCGTAATAAAAGTGAACGCGAAGTGCTCAGTTCGTATAGGTGGTATGTCCATCATATTATCCGATTATCCGTGCAGTAACGTAGAAAGAATACAATTTCCTGCGGTCGGGCGGCCTGTCGTAAGAGACGACAAAACAACCCGCATCTAGGTGGTAGGGTATTTGCCCGACTGGATGGCTACCACCCCTGGTCTAAAGTATGCCGCCATAACAACCTTGAGTTGTGTTCCGGCATTAGTGACCAGGTTCCAGTCTCCCTTGAGAGAGCAGCAGCAGCGCATTTGTAACAACACCTTTAATGTTGCAAATGTCTATAGGCGATGGTAACCGCTTTCCATCAAGTGGGCCGTCTGCCTGTCTTCTGAACTCATGCAATAAAAAGTATATATACAAGTGTCGCATGTCAGTGCGTTTGGGGAGACATTGGGATCAGGGGCCCAATTCTGCTATTACTATCTCCTTAAAATCGCCGGACGCTATCGTCTCAATTATAGGTTTGCTTGACTTCGGTATTCTGTTTGTTCCAATGGCGTGCCAGTGGCAAACTACTCTATCTTTATAAATATTTATTAAGCGAAAATTCGCGCGATAAATATTCAAATTTTTGGTAGCTTTTTAATATTCTTTTCGGCTACTGTTATTTCTACTAATGGTATCTAATACGAATTTTTGAGACTATCGCAATGGAATTGTATTTTGAATATCTTCGCAACGCCAAGATATAGCGAAATAGCAGAATTGGGCCCCAGATTGAAAAGCTACAATGCACTTTCCAAAGCGTATCCGATTGAAAATCAATAGGCTGGCCACCCTACATGTTCAAGACTTTGAATTTTGTCATTGAATAGCTGGTCGTTATCTATCAACTTCTTGGTTTTCCGCTCAATCGACGTAGTATAGTGTAATGTAGTGTAGTAGTGTTAATACTTCGAGTTGGTATTTCGCTGATCCGTCCCAAAGGTGAGAACAGTACTCCATGCATACTCGTACCTATTTGAAAGTTTGCTGGCTAAGTAAACAAAAGATGCGCACTAGGGTTTGACCCTCGGCCAAGCCACAGGGAAAACTCTAGTAGCTCTACAAACGTTTTTAATCATGGCTTCTTAGCATTCTGAGTGTATAATAAAATACCTACATATTTAAAATATCCTTCAACAGCAAAGTGAGTAAATAATAAAACATTTTGTGTCTCGTAAAATATGCTAAAAGCGCTACACACAAGTAGAGCACTCGACTGTTCTTAAGAAAAAAAAACTCAACAACTTCTTTTGTGTGGCAACCCGAGCGAAACAATGGCGCCCGGCGCCCGTGTGAATTTCCACGAGTTTCATACTTTGTTTCGCGCCTTTTTGTCGAGGGTTGAGCATTGAGTGCCAGCAAGGTCGTGTTATGAACTAATTTTCTGTATTGTGTAAAGGTTATACATTATAAGACTTCATGCGTTTCTCTCCTTTGAAACAATATCACGTTGTGAAATCGTACTTTATATTAGGATCTTAGAAAAATAAAATAGGTATTCAGAGCTCTAAACTCTCAGAGTGGAGCCAGCTAAAAACATTACTATTAACCATACAGGAGGAAATCACGTGTATACTACACAAGTTTAAAAACAATGCTTCGTTTCATTTGACGCTTTTGTCACGTTTATTCGGGCTCGATCTACCTGTTTTGTTCCTCTGTGGTGTAAATAGAGCAGGTTAATTTTTTTTGAGTTTTTGACGGGAACTGAAAGGAGATGTTGTGCTGTGCGGCTTTATTTTCTAAAAATGTGTAAAATTACTCTAAAATGAACATTAGTTGTAGGAGATTGATAGTGTTTGAGTAATAATTACTTGTGTTTTTGTGAGAAATGTGAACTGTATAGTCCAATGTGGCCTTTCGAGTTGTCACAAGAACTCCGTTGAATGGTGTCAGTTGATAACCTACAGTTCAGCTGAGCTATACGTAGGCTTCAGAAAATAAAGAAACTATATTGTAATCTAAGATCTGTCTTAAAAGCCTAGCTGTCAAGCCATAAAACTAAATAAATAATAATGCTCTGAGGTTAATTTTATTCTATTCTGTTCTATACTATCCTCTTTCATTTTTCTATACCAACTAATAATAATAACTAATATTATAAAATTATATTCAGCAAGGTAATGCTGCCAGCCTTCTAGGCACACTACCCAACTACAGTGGTCTGGTTGGGCTGGAACGATTGTTGTTTCTAGTATTTTATTTTAGTGTATAAATTTGTTAGGAGCTTTTTTATATCTATACATTAGTTTTATCTTAATTTATATATATAATTTATTTTAAAACTACGAATTTAATTAGGTTTGTATATATGTAATTTATGGTTAATTTTTAAGTTTTATTTAATGGTGATTATTTTGTAAATAATTATGTATTGTAACAATTATGAACAGGTACAGAGCGTTATATTCTAACAAGATAAAATTTCTGAGTTAGTTTGTTTGCAGGAAGTAATCTCGTGAACTACTAGTCCGATTTTGAAAATTCTTTCACTGCTAGAAAGCTACATTATACTTGAGTGATATAGAATATATTTTATTGTTTTTTTTTTTGTTGACTCCCAAAAAAGTAGACACAGGTCAGTTAGTTATTTAATAAAAAAATACTAAATGCCATTTCTATATTTATGCTTTTTTCTGCTGATAATCTCACAATGAGGGATATTGGAAGAGAGTAGTAGAGATGAAAAAATAAGTAAATAGACCCGGGATCCCAAAGCTGACATTCCGAACATAACTGGCATCAAACAGTAGAATGTAAATAAATTATACCCAAAATCAAAGTACACAACCAAGTCTATACGTAAACTGATAGCATCCATGATTATAAACAATGTATTCCAATAATTACCCCGGTTCAGTTCTAATTTAGGCAAGCTTAATGTTATCTTAAGGAAGACAAAGGGGAATAAACTATGTACACTTCAATCGGGCTCTACACCCGTCAGACATAACAAATCTGTCGAATATGCCTCCAGAAATATACAGGCGGCGAGACTGTGTTGCTAGTAACTTGTTTCAAAATTCTATAATTCTCAAATAGTATTGTTACGAGTGCGGGACTCGAATTAAAATTCCGTTGGAATTACTATAGAATTTATTAGAACTATACAAACACGTATAACACAGGTACAAATATAACTGAACACAATCAGTCCAAACGTAATGCGTGATTCAATAACACGCGCAAAGTCCGTCACTATATAAATTATCCAATGTACACACGTCTTGTCTCACTAATGGTTATCGCTTGACTGCCGATCTCTCCATTGGGGCATTGCTTTATAATGCACGTTGCAATATGTCTACTTGGCAAGCGTCGACACAATTTCCCAGAAATTGTAATCCGCACACCTGCCTAATAATGCCTGCGAACGGCCATAAACGAGTACAATAGGCTGCTCTCCATAACAACCAATAAATAAGTAAACAAAAAAAAGACGGTCATAAAAGCGCTTCAATATTATTAGCTCAAACACCGACGGCGGGTAATAAATGTGCTTTGTTTACAAATATGCAGGTGGCCCAATTGTAACAATATTACGTTACGAGTTACGGGACTCGAATTAAAATGCCGTTGGAATTATTATAGAGTTTATTAGAACTATACAAACACGTATAACACAGGTACAAATATAACTGAACATAACAAATCCAAATGTAATGCAGAAGGTCGTAATTCAATAAAACGCGCAAAGTCCGTCACTACTAGATTCCCGATTCTCGCTTGACTGCCCCCTCTCCCCATCAGGCCGTCGTTTACCTCACGAACAAAAATGTGTCCGTCTTGTAGTCGACGTAATCCGCCACACCTGGCTAATGATTCGGCCGTTTCTTGTTCTCTAGAAACGTACACCAATAAATAAGTAAACAAAAGAAGACGATCATAAAATAATTACAACTAGTTCAAATGATGATAGATAATAAAATGTGTTTTTACAGATATGCAGGTGGCTCTTGTTTTTGTCAGAACCTAAGTTGTAAGAGTATTAATAAATATGATAAAAACCCGCAAGGGGGCTTTGTGGCAAAGCCTTAGGTGAGTAGCGACACCTCGTACCCGCCGCCGTGCTTGCTTTAGCCAACCGGCATGGAGTGGAGATCACTAGAGCTAAAACCAAAGCTCCAGGGGTGGAAGTGATAAATGGCCTGACGTAGGAAGTAGCTTCGGTGAATCTGCAGCCCACCTCTCCACACCCCTTAGTCGGTGACACAGGAAGCCAAACACGTAGGCCTTCCCACAACTCCACGCACGCCCTCCAAAAGTCCGGGCCATTTTTATGGCCAGTCGTCTTCCAAGACATACAAATATAGATCGATGGAACGAGAGAAGAAGAAAAGAACAATCTCCACTTTTGTTAAAGTAATTGTTGGAAAAAGCGGTATGCTATAATAATATGAAATTATGAAATGCCTTGTCTGTACATTGAAGCTATTAAAATAAAACAACTGGAATAGACTATGAACGATGGAGAACCCGATGCATTTTTTTTTAATTTCTTGTCTGTTTGTTCGGGATTCACGTAAAACCTACTTGGCCTATTTCTATGCAGTTTTCACTAATCGATAGCAAATTTTAGAATTAAAATCAATGATACTTTTTACCCCGGGAACCCCGTGGGGATTTTCCTGGAAATGGTTTAAAGTGGTCAGAGTGAAAAAAATCTGATTCCGATGCAATTTTTTCACTGATCGATAACAAATTTTCTGAAATAAAATGTATGAGATCATTTGTACCGGGAATCCCACGGGAATTTTCCCGGGCCTCTTTTAACATGTTTACTATGCGTAAAATTACCCGATTTTTTTACTACCTGTCCTAAAACTATAGTTTTTTCAAATGCTGTGGTACTTTGTGTTCCGGGAATCCCGTGGGATTTACGTAATTATAGTTATACCCTATTATTTCAATTTATTAAATGCGAAACTAACATATGCACGAGAAAATGCGGCTAGTCTTTTGAGTAATTTTATTCCATCTTGACAAGTGTAGTTATAGTTTTTTAAATTTCTGCATATCTTTTAATCTGGCAACACTAAGTTGCTAACTTAACTCGGCACAGGCAGACGGCGTTAAATCGCGAATAGTGGCTACGAAAATAGAGAGCTGCTATATTTGCGTTTCCGATCAGTATGGAACGTGTAAATATCGAAGGGGTAACTTAAATATTCTGATAGAATAAAACTACGTTTAAACGGTTTCAAGCGCGGTAATTTATTTGATTTTTATTATTCCGACGTTTCGGTCACTTTTCAGTACCCATAATCACGGAAGACTAAGTAAATAAGGAAGATTATACATACAAGTCGCGAAAACTTGAAAATATTGTTAGAAGTTACAGGACTCGAATTAAAATTCCGTTGCAATTACTATAGAATTTATTAGAACTATACAAACACGTATAACACAGGTACAAATATAACTGAACACAATCAGTCCAAACGTAATGCGCGATTCAATAACACGCGCAACATCAATCACTATATAGATTATCGAATGTTCACACCTCTTGTTTCACTAGTGGTTATCGCTTTACTGCCGATCTCTCCATTGGGCCATTGCTTTATAATGCACCGATACAATATGGCTGCCCGCTGGCGTATACCGAATTTCTTAGAATCAGTTCGACACACCTGCCTAATGATTGCCATAAAAGATTACAATACACAATGGGCTGTTTTTATAATTACAAGTTTTAAACACAAAGTAAACAAAAGAAGTCCAAATGCGGAAAGCCAATAAAGCTTGCTTTTATGGTGTGCAGGTGTGAATTTGTTTTTGTCGGTCGTAACAATATTATTCTGACAGACTTAACAAACAATAGAATATGTACTTTTATGCATGCGTTTTTAAAGTTTAAAGAACAAAATATCAGTATTTTATTACTAGATTCAAGAAGGAAGGAATTAGAATGGTGTCTTCGACTTCTTTCTACCACCGCATCGCTCGCCATCGGCTGGGCGTTTATCCCCACTTCCTTGAGCGATTTCTGCTACACAACGGTTTCCTAGAAAGTTTCTCTTGCTCATCGTGGAAATTTGGAATGAGCTATGTATGGTTTTCCCAGAGCGCTACGATGCGGGCTTTTTTAAAAAGGATATCATAAAATGTTGGTGTTGCAAACGTCCATAGTCCAATGGTAACCGCGTACCACCAGGTGGGCCGCCTGCCTGTCTGCTGTACTTCAGCTGTAAAAAAAAACTAACAGCGATTTTTGCTAGAAATCCTTTGGATAGACACTAAATGCTAATTATTATATTTTCTGTTCGTGTATAACTAACATATTTCTGCGTACACTATTTAATAAATTATAATCAGTGTGATTATACTGTTAAAACATAATAAAAGATAGTATATTTTTAATAGACATAAAAACAATAAATATGTATTAATAATAAGAACAAAAAAGATTGTAAAAGAGATAATTAGTAATGATATAAAAATGAATTAGTTTATAAGCTTTAAATAAATAGAAAAAAGAAAAAGAATAAAATAAATGTAAAGAAAATAAAGGAAAAATACCCCACATTCCCAACGTAAATGTAGCTAAAATACGACAACAAAACAATGAGGAGACGAATGACCTCTTTCTTGATATATGCAAGAGGAGGCAGCATTTAAAAAAAAAGTATTTAGTAAACTGAATCAATTTGGCTGAAAAGTACTGAACTGAAAAGACACAACGGTATTCTCAAAGAGTACATTGTATATACAAAGAGGTATTCTATTGTGTCTGACATTGAATGATTTATATCTATGTTTATTGGCACTTCGGATAATTCATCCAAATTGAGAGACAAATTAAACATCTAATATCGGCTGATGGCCAATTCCAATCTTATTCTTCACTTGCCTCACATGGGTTGAATTTTTGACATTACTTATATCATACAAGTAATGACAAAATACACAATTTTATGTTTTTGAATCATTCGTTCTTGGAAAGAATTGATAATTCGCTCTCATAAAAGATCAGCCTCACATGAATACTTAAGTTATTCCTCGGGCCCAATTCTATTATCTATCTCGTCAAAATCGCTGGACACTATCGTCTCATGGCCGCTTCCTACATTGTACTAATCATTCACTTGCCATGCTATCGGTTGAATTTTGACATTACTTGTATGATTCTTCTTTTTCTGCGAGTGGGTTTCCGCAACTCGATGACATAGCACCTATTTTGCGGCGAGGGTGGGTGAGGGGTTCTTCCATCCAGCCCAGCTCCTCCAGGAAGTCCACCAGTTTCTTAACATCGCTGAAGACTTCTCAGAGACTATCTGGGGCGGCCAGGTTCTTCGCCCTGTATTGGGCCACCTCTCCGCATTCAAGCAGGACATGGACGGCTGTTTCTTCTGTCTCCAGGCATTTGTATGAAGCTTATGTCAATTTTTAACTGATAGCAAAGCAAGTTAAAAGTCGGTAGGGTAGTCAAAGGTCGATAAGGTGTAGGAAGCGGCCATTAAACAAGAGCTTGGATGATTAATAAGTAAAATAAATATGGATAAGTCCAAAAGGCCTTTTCGCCAGAACCATAACTCGTTCCAAAAAAAAACTAAGTGTATTTCAAAACAACAAATCCCTCCAATTATGGTATCGGATTTATAAAATTACATTAAAACCCGTCTCAAACATCTGTTGCATATTCAAGAAATCCACTTTTCAAACAGGTAATGCAAGTATAACAGTTACGCTATACCTGAATATTTACGAGGTTGTACGAGAGAGGATAATTTTCAACGTGTCTTTGCTCGCTCTTTGCGAGCTTTGAACTTCACAAAATGACAATTTTTTATTGCCTGAAGCAGGCAAATAGACAGACGGCTACAACCGTTGGTCTAGAGTATTGCTCCATAGCAACCTTGAGTTGTGTTCCGGTATTAGTGGTTGGGTTCCATTCTCTCTTAAGATAGCAGCAGCGCATTTGTAGCGCCTTAGATGTTGCAAATGTCCATAGGCATTCCATCAGGTGGGCTGTTTGCCTGCCTGATGGATTGGTTCCTCCCTCACCATTTTACCACCGGACAAGCAGACGTACGCGCTTACGCCACCGATATATGTTGGAAATACCAACAAAGCGGACGAAACGCTATGCGTCCACTTTTATCATACGCACCGCTGAAGAGTGGAACTCTTTACCGTCGTCTGTTTTTCCTGAACAATACAATCTAGGTGTCTTCAAGTCTCGCGTTAACAGGTATCTTCTAGGTAAGCGTGCTCCACCTTAGACTGCATTTCCACCTGACATCAGGCCCAACGTCAGTCAAACGCGAACCTATTCATTATAAAAAAATCCCCCTTAATTCTTTTCAGTATTATGGACAAGGTTTGAAAACCGGTAATAAAGTCAAATGGGTTACAGCCTAAGTACATGGGAACTTTCTGTTCGATTTTGTTCTCACTTTAAGCACAATTAAACGATTTTTGGTAACAGAATTTCGTTAAATAAGTTTGGTTGAATAAACCGGTTTTGAACAATTTTCGAACGGTTTTTGCCGCACACTACTAAAGCGCAGACATATGGTACAGCATGTTTTTGACGCACACAAACACATGTTGAGAGAGATAAAATAATACTTCCTCTTCTAGCAGAATAAACCGGTTAAGTCTGGTTCATATAACACTCTCTTTAAGGTTTACACTCTGAACGAAATAGATGACTACAACCGGTTCCAAGCCTTAACTTTGGAAACGTACATTTTCTCATCTATTGCCTCAAGTAAAAAATCACCAAGAAACATAAATGACAATGACGACTATAAATTTTTAAAATTTCACCGGATTGAAAATATTTTTTTCAGGTAACTGTATGGCAACTCCTAATCTTTATTTTATGCGATTTCACGAAACAGTATATAGGAGACGTACCTTCCTGTAAAATTTCATCTATATAGACCCAGTAGCGGAGCCAGTAATTTGCGAAAAAATGCGCCTGAGATGTAAAAACACAATGACGAAAACAAATCATGATTTTAAAAGTGTTTAATTATTTCCTTTGCAATGGAACTCTGAAATAAAGTTTTATTATTGCTCACCAAAATAAACAATTACAAAATGCATGGCTTCAGCACCTTCTCCGTTAAAAAAGGCGGCGTCATTGCTTAGAGTAATCTCTTCCAGGTAACTTCACTTAAAGCCTGATTTACATTTGCAGTGGTTAAGTAGTCAGGCTTAAAGGATAATCTTAACTAACCTCTACTAATCGCCTGAAAACATACACATTGTATATACCTAAGCTAAGCAAATTACGCTTGTGTTTTGGTAATATACAACAGACCATGTTATCCGGATATATTTCCTGATTGTGTCGGATATAAATCCGGCACAACAATCAGCTGAGTGCAAACCTTATTTGCTGAGAATGCGTAGTATAAATTCTCAGAATATGTAATTTTTATAATCACCTAAAGTATTGTTAGGACGATGCCACTTTTTCAAATAAACTTTCTTTATTTTGACCACTCTGAGGCCGATCCCAGACACCTAGAACATAAATTGATAGATAATACTTTATTGCTGACCAAAACAAAAAAATGCATAGCTATATATAATAGTTACTTGATAATACAAAAGCTGGCTTTATTGATAAAAGCTATCTATTCCAGACAACCTGACTCAAAATATTTAAAAAATGTGCCTATATGCAGTTCACAGGCAGTAGAAGTGAAACTTCAGAGAATATACTCACAGATGATTCTTCTCTAACTTTTGTTAATATAAATATAATTTTTAGCCTACTGTAATACTTGCAACAACTCAGAAGGGTTTATGGTAGTAAAAGAACAGCAACTGGTCACGTATTTATAATCAGGGAACCTTACGGTTTTAACATATTACATGCACTGACTTTTCACACTCCACAACCATATTTAGAACACCTCGCCATCCCTCCAACAACTTTACAGTACATGAAACTTAGCAATTGGCACAACCGATAGCGGATTGAAGTCACTGATATTTTAATTAAAGTGTTATGAATGAAAAAAATGTAATACATTGCTGTTTGGAAATTCCAGATAATATTTTATACAAGATATCATATAAAACATTGTACTTGAAGTTTTACATGTAATAAAATAAACCGAACACAGTACAAATCTATCGCGTCTGCAAACATAAAAACAAAATGTAGTGAATACCGTCTATATACAATTGAGAGATTTTGAATTATGGTCTGTACACAATCACTATATTATAAGGACAAACATTCCTACACAAAATTATGTTAAATTATAGAGAACTACCTACTCTATACAAAACAGACGCTAATCACAGAATAAAAAAATTATAACATTATTATTCAATTAAGGAAATGGCCGATCGTATCGTTTAGAAATAAGAGGGTACATAACAAAAATAATTAACTTTAAAAAGAAACACGACAAGAACAACTATGCTAGGTACTCAATAACTGTAACACTACATCAATTCATTTCAATCAATTCAAAATTAATTTCTAAATAATATCACTTTAAATTTTTCACTGTATTAATCTGAAAAATATTATTATCAGTTTTATATTGGTCCAAATTGGACCTATGTTTAATCATCAGTCTTATTGACTCTCTAATCTGTGCTACACAATGTAAAACTCGTATATCATTCTCTCGCAGGCTTAGTCCTATAGATTTGTGTGTTTATGTCTTTTTAGTGTCGCCTTTTCGTTTCATCGAGTTTCAAATCACAACGATTCTAAAGAAGTTTCACTTCAAAAACTTAGTAAATAATTGACAGTTCGTTTATAAAATTTACCATGCCAGAAATCAAACCCAAAACCTCTACCTTCCAGTGAGCTAAGCCGGCAAAGGCTTAGCCCTCTCAACCACATTCAACGTTAAGTAAGTTAGGCACTCTAAGTAATTTCAATGTTTGAAATTACTTAGATCAAAGTTGTTTGATTGTTTGATTTGATTATTTTGTCTAAGAAGATTGTTTAGACATATGAAACCTTTTTATTGGTTTTAATATTTATGTTAAGCGTAATGATTATATCCTCTTCGTTTCTTATTGTTAATCGCAGCGTCTGTCATTGTCAATGTTGCAATTTTCTTTATTCAAGTTTCTATATTTTATAAACGTAACATTTATTAAAATGTTACATTGGTAGTATTATTTCTTGTATTCGTGCAAGCAAAAGTCAACTTTAAGGTGACGAACATTTTCATTCCGCGACTGTACATAAGTAGTGGTCTAATCGCACAAAACACGCTTAGCTCAAGGCTAACCGTTTTATGTCTATATTCTTTAGTTCCCATGGCATCATACTTCCAAAGGCATTTCGCGACCAAAACACCCACCCGTGTGATGGTTACCAACACAAGATCGTTCATGGAATTTATCATCGAGCCTTGTTTTTACACCTGTCTCTTCGGGGGACCAGTTTCGGCGGATGTGTCGAGCGTTCACCCAGTGCGAGCAAGACAGCTATATAAGCGTGCCGGTAGAGCGAGATGATAATTCATAAATGAAATAAAAAAGAGAGAGATGGAAATCCGTCGCGTGGCGCGTAAGCAGGATAGATGATGGAGGTTTTATAATCCAGTTATAAGAAATTGTCTTCGGAGGTTTCTGAACGCGGTGTCTTGCCATTTCTCAGTGCAATGTTGTATCATTAAAATAAATATAAATAAATGTCATTGATTGATTTTGTGAATGATTTTATTGACCATTGTTTTTTAAAATTTATAATTTAATCCAGGCATAAAAATGATGAAATATATAATAATAACAACCCTACTTTTTATTGCATAAGTTTAGCAGACAGGCAGACGGCCCACCTGATGGAAAGCGGTTACCATCTCCTATGAAGATTGGTAACACCAAAGGTGCTAGAAATGCGCTGCTAATTCAAATTCAAATTTAAATTCAAACTCCCCAGCATACTCTCTTAAGGGATACTGGAACCTGACTACTAATACGAACACAACTCAAAGTTGTTATGGTGACATACTCTAGACCAGGGTGGTAGCTATCCAAACAGTCATATGTTCTACCACCTGGCTGTGGGCTTTTTTTTCGCTTCTTACGACAGGCCGCCCGGCCGCAGGAAATTGTATTCTTTCTCCTTTCCTGCACGGATTTTGTTTAAATCAGTTATCATCAAAGTATTTTTTAAGCTACATATACTACTTTAAGAAGGGCTTTATAAAATTTCTTAGAGGTCGGCAACGCTTTGGTGACGCGCCTGGTGTTGCAAACGTCCATAGGCGACGGTATCCACTTTCCACCAGGTGGGCCGTCTGTCTGTTTGCCTGCTTTTGGCTATAAAAAAAAACTTCCCAGAATTATTTCAGATTTTTTCACACCATAGTCAAAAAGCTAAAAGCGACACACGTTTTAGGACTTAGTAAATGTTTTAAACAATTGTTTTAATAGAAAAGTTTTTTAAATCTATGTACATCGGTATTTTAACCCTCAATTACATAGGGTAGTCAGCTCCTGATTTGTATTTTCAGCGATTTTACTAGTTCTTTACTAGTAATTTTACTAGTAGTTGTGTTGCGACATACACGCATAAACAGATTATATGCCACATTAATAAGAGCTCCGGTTTTTCCGTTAGACTATATAACCCTAACGATGAAAATACTGCTTTTAAATTCTCACTGTCAATGCAGTTCAGGGTTAATATTTTTTTAATAATTAATATTTTATTTCAATTTTTTATAGAAAATAACTGTTTATATTTTTACTAGGATATGCCTGTGAATTCTTCCACGCTTGACTTGAAATTCCCGTGACACAGAGTATCCCAGTATTAGAAAAGAATGTAAGCTATCATTTTACTGAAAACTTTGTCGGAATAAGCACTTTTTTATGCACCCGAATAACAAACAAACCGCTCCCGAGAAAATTCCCGCGGGATTTCCAGGATTAAAAAAAACCGCAGACTTTAAGTCCAAGAATTTGCTATCGATTAGCGAAAACCGCATCGAAATCGGCCCATTAGTTTTTACGTGAATCCCGAACAAACAGACACATAAACAGCAAAACAGACAAGAAATAAAAAAAATGCATCGCGTTCTCCATCGTCTATATAGTGTATTCCATTTGTTTTTTAATAGCTTCAATATATTGTTACGAGTGCGGGACTCGAATTAAAATGCCGTTGGAATTATTGTAGAGTTTATTAAAACTATACAAACACGTATAACACAGGTACAAATATAACTGAATACAACAAATCCAAACGTAATGCAGAAGGTCGTAATTCAATAAAACGCCCAAAGTCCGTCACTAATATATTCCCGAATGTACACACGACTCGCTTTGATCGTGGTTCTCGCTCAACTGCCCCCTCTTTCCATCAAGCCATCGTTTTATACTGCACAAATGCAAATATACCCGTATCGTATCGTCGACATAGTTTCCTAGAATCAGCTTGTACTTAATCCGTAACACCTGGCTAATGATGCATGCATGTGGCCATAAACGAGTACAATAGGCTGTTCTCCATAATAATTAGAAACGTATGTCAATAAATAAGTAAACAAAAGAAGACGATCATAAAAGAATTACAATTAGTTCAAATGCCGACAGGTAATAAAATGTGTTTTTACGGATATGCAGGTGGCATTTGTCTTTGTCGAAGTTTAAGTTGTAGCAATATAGATACTGTATTTTTAGAATTTTATAATATTATAGCTAAATATATATTTTTTAACAGAAACAAGGTTTTGTTTCTGTTAAAAAACATAACTGACTGCAATCTAAAAAACAAAATGTTAACATCTTATACACCTTGAAGTCGGTGAATTTTGCAATTATGTTGTTTATTTTTATGTTTTACTTAGCACTGACTTCAAGCTGTTATAGAAAATATGTATTTTTGGCTTTTTAGGTTGAAATCAGTTGTATTTTTGCTAAAAAAATGTACTTTGTACTTGCTTGAATAGCTTTTAGAAATAATATTTTAATCGCCTCTTTGCTTTTCGAAGAGAGCGTCCGGCGCTCTTCAACAAAGGTTGTTCTTGTTTTTCCTGAGATCCGCTCATCAGATCCTAACTTGGTGACAATGGAACCACTTGAGGAGTATACACTTCTGAATGAAGAAAAAAAAATTAAAAATCGAGCCACAATTGACGGAGTAATCGCGTAACACACACAAAAAATTATAGGCGAATTAAAAACCTCTTCCTTTTAGAATTCCGATAAAAATGTTTTCGTTTAGGCATTTTTGAAAAATGTTAAGTTTTGTTAAGGGCCGATTTTTCAATCCCCAGCTATTCGTACAACACGTGAAAATTAAAAATGACAGTTTTGCATAAATAAAACATTGGAATTGTTTCAGTTTATAATCAGTCAGGTTACAATTTATTCTATTGCTAACTTTTGTAATTTGAAATAATTAGATAATTTAAGAATTTCCTTTGAGTGAGTCAGGTTGCCTGGAAGAGATCGCTTTCAGCGATAAGGCCGCCTTTTGTTTTACCAAGTAACTATTGTCTACAAAGTAAGAAAGTAGTACAAGGCTCTTGAGATCATCAGAAAAATTGAGATTGTCAGAAATCATTTACTGTGCAGCCTGTAAGGTTGTGGAATGCAAAGCTGCAACAGCATCAGAAATGCAGTCACTTACATCCTTTATTAAACTCCTCAAAGATCACTATCTAAATTTGTAAACAGTAATTTATGTATGTGTATGTAACTTTATGTACATGTATTTATGTATAAATATGTATGTGTAACTTGCTCTTCGATACGGTTTGATAACGACTGAGGTACCTTATTATAAATATACCCCTGAGCCAGTTATTGAAAATGGTCATAGCACGCTCTACTGGGATCGATCTATTATCACAGACAAGAGTATTGTTGCCCATAAGCCTGACATTGTGATAATAGATCGATCTGCGAGACGTACGATGCTCATTGATATAAGTATTCCACATGACTGTAATCTCGTAAATGCTGAAACTAATAAATTAACGAAATACTTAGACGTCGCTCACGAGATTACTAACATGTGGCATGTGGAGTCAACGATCATCGTAGTGGTGTCCGTTAACGGTTTAGTAGCGAAGAGTCTCGACCGTCTATCTATCTATCTGGAGAGGATCTATCTAGCACCTAGAGAGGCTCTCGCTTGGTAAATGGGTGAAGGGCCAGATACAGAACGCGGTTCTCCTGAGCACGGCACGCATTGTGAGGAAGTTCCTGTCTCTAGAGCGTTAACCACCGGTAGCTTGGGCCCTAGGCCCCACTACCGATGGACGTCATAAATAAAAATGTATGTGTATTTTTATTTACTATTATTATATATATATGATTGTATATATTTTAAACTATGCGCACTCAATACCGACTCATTATTAGAAATGTGAAATTATCTCCAGAAGGTTGTCTGGGAGAAATCTACTACTAGTACTAGTTATATAATTGTTAACTCATGTGTATTATTTTCTTGTGTGCAATAAAGAGTTTTCTGTTCTATTCTATTCTATTGTCTTTTTGTGCATTTTTGTAATTCGTCTTTTGGTGAACAATAAACTGTTATCTATCTATCTAACAATTGCCCGATTTTTGAAAAATTGGCCCTACGATTTATAAAACTCATGGGCATAAATACTGCTTTTTACTAAAACTCTTTTCATTTTTTACAAGCTTTTATTTAACTTTCAGTGGATGTACGTATGTATATAAGTTCGGGTGGAATCTTGCAAGTTAAATTTGACCACCCGGTTTCCGATTGAGCTGAAATTTTGCACGCATATGTATATCGCGTGACAATGCAATAATATGGTACCATAGAGCTGATCTGATGAGAAGTCAGAAGGTGGCCATGGGAACTCCTGTACTAAACACGATAGACCCGTTGTGTTTGAGCTCGTTTTAGTTGTCTTGGCTAGCACTTTTCTGCTACATGATATCCAAGATCTCAAAAGCTTGTATTTAAAAACCTTTTTAAAAAAAAGATTATTTTAATATTCATGTATTCTTTTAAAAACGACATGTAGTACCTGAATGTATATTTTTTTACAAAATATTGCATCTACAATATCATAATTTATTTTACGAGATATCGACGACATCTAATTATTCCGATGTAAATATTCCTTTAAGCAAGCCGATGCAAATTTATGATCAGGTTTTAAGTGTGCTGTGGTTTCATTTGAGGATAATTGAATCAGAACGTGTTTCCGTCATAGATTATGGGTTTAATTAAATCTGTATTATAATAATTATGTAGTATGGAATTTGTGTCAACGGATTGATTATTATCTCAAAAAAATTATGGCCCGGTCGTAACTGGGCCGGTGACACTCTTAACATTAAAACTTAAAACAATATTAATACAAAAACGGTTCAAGAATTAAATAATAGCCTTTTATCTAAAAAATAAAACGGTTATTAAGCAATAATCTAATTTGAAGACTAATTTTCCAATTCTATCTGGTGAAAATATTTAAGTATAATTATTAAAGATCCAATGAAGCAAAGCGCTGCGGTTCTTTGCCTGAGAGGTTCGCTGGCTGGTATCCAGCTAGGGTATGGACCCAATAGAATTTCGAAAGTAATAACACACAGACTCACAAGGCAATCATATCATTACATATTATAAAACTAAGTCGCTTTCCCCGTTTGTCTGTCTGTATATCCGCTAACTCCTTCTAAAACACACAACGGATTTTTGAGCGATGGTGAACCATCAGTTTTTCATAGTTTTACTGAAGGTTTACATATATATAAACCTAATTACGTTTTTATTTAAGTAAAATAGAGCTACTTTCCAGGGTTTGACTCGCAGTACAGTCATGGGGAAAACTCTAGTTAAGTATAAATGTAAAAACTTTTGAGCATTGAAAGAGCACCGACATCTAATATTATATAATATGTTAAACTACTACCTTATTAGTTTAAGTGCAAATGTTTCTGTGTTTTTAAGTACAGTGTTACGAAAATATATTTTATTAAAAATAACAAAAAATAAAAGGAAGAAAAATGACAACCGCACAATAAGAACGTAACTCGTAACACATTCTGCAATCAAAATCGTATTTCATATCCTACTAGAGGTCCAGGCAGACGTTGTTCTGCCCTGAAAAACTAAAAATCTAAGACTCGATCTCAGCCCCGATCTCAGCGCCACCTACCGGTTCCAATTGTAAATCTAAATAATCCTAGGATCCACTCAAACACACAAAAAAAATTCATCAAAGTCGTTCTCAAGTTATACGCGTACATACATCTCTATGATACATTTTTATTTATATAGATTTATAACATCGCTAACCAAATTGACTTTTCTTGCATAAATTTCGACTCCATTTAATTATAAAGGACTGCTTACACCTTTCACATGAATCATGAAAATGTGTAATCAAATATGAAAGTGGAAACTACTAAACTATCACACAATTTACAAACTTTTTTCATATTTCACGTTATTTCGTACGATAATATAAACATTATTATAAAAAGCCTTTATTATTTTCTGTTGTATATAACGTATATTTATTACGTTAAGAAATCTTTACATGTGGCAACAGCGGTCGTGGGAACCAGCCCTGTGTGGTCAGATAATTACCTGTCTACTTTCAACTTACACTTGTTATCCCCGATTACGGTACTATCAGGCTCTATAATGTATACCTTATACTAATATATAAAGCCGAAGAGTTTGTTTGTTTGTTTGCTTGAACGCGCTAATTTCTGGAGCTACTGGTCTGATTTGAAAAATTCTTTCAGTGTTAGATAGCCCATTTATCGAGGAAGACTATACGCTATATATCATCACGCTAAGACCAATAGGAGCGAAGCACCAATGAAGAATGATTCAAAATCGGGGAGTTTTTATTAACTTACTTTTTTAAACTATTCCACGCGGACGAAGTCAAGGGCAGAAGCTAGTTGTTATGTATAATTATAACAACTAGCTTCACCCTGTATTATTAATTAGAAGGTGAATATTTCAATAAGGCCTCCTAGGGCTAAATCCGAAAGTATAAAACAGCGAAAAGCGAGCTGAAATTAAGACAATAATTACCTACAACATGCCTCTACTAGATTGAAATGTCGGGTGCCTATATAATTACTAGGATCTTTCGTTTTTCGCAGAGGAAAAATGGATTATGCTTAACTACATCACCAGATATAGTAAAATTAACGTCAAATAAATTTTTAATATTGCCAAAAATGTAATCTGATAAAAGTGTAAATGAACATCAATCAAACCCCATTTAAAGTTGTCTAGACGGTTCACTGAAACGAGCTTATATCAGCAGTGGGACGAACTCATGCTTACAATGGAAACCATGCTATACGCTCGTCAGAGCTTTACTGATCAGAATTCATCATGGCATGGCATGATGTATGTGGCTATATTTATGAAATTAACATCTTATGATCTTTACCAATATAATATTTCTTTTGCTTAAATAACAATCATCCTCTTGATATTAGCACTGATTACGTTATAATTCACTTTGGTTAAGAATCGCAGTTCGTCGAATACTTGGTGCGCTGGCGACCATTCTCTAGAAGAGGTTATTATGTCTTCCTTCTTCCCGCCACCCCGCTTCCAAAGCTTCACGACGCCCTGCGAGAGTGATACTGACAACATATCATTCTTGACAATATGACAGTGACGTTTCAGTGAACCGTCTACAGTTGTTTATTTAGGTAAATAAATAACACTTTATTGCTCACCAAAATAAATAAATACAAAAACAAAATGCATAATCACTATACTTCTTGGCAAAAAAACAGGCGGCCTTATCGCTAAAAGCGATCTCTTCCAGGCAACTTAGCTTAAAAGAAATTCTTAACTAATCTGGTGATATAGGTGGAGTAAAAAAAAGATCACAATTTAAATATACATACTAACACTAATTTATAAGTTTAATACATACATAGATCCAGACACAGTTTAGGTAGTAACAGCGCAAATAGTTTCTGATTAAGACTTGATCATTTAATAAATTTGGTATTTAAATACAATTTTGTACTGCAGTACATTACAGTATAGTACGGCTACAACCATTGCAATATTTGTTGATTTGTTACAACTTTCATTTTTTTGTTAATATTTGACTTTCTTATTGTTTTTTTGTTACATGTTTCAGTTTTCTTATTGGTTCAGTACATTGTAAAATGTTTTGTGTGTCAGTTTCAATTGTGCATTCTTGCGTTATTAAATTAGCTCTGAGATCTGCATTGGAGCAGTTCTCAGTCTTTTTGGGTAGTTTAATAAAATATATGCCAATAGCCGCTGTTGAGATACATAAGTAAAAGGGGCAGCCGCACACCGAAGTTGGTTGTAGATATACTGAAACAACCCAGACGGGTTTAGCTGAAATTATTACTATGCCTATGGTACACCGAGAGAATTATAATCTCCTCCGTAATTGTGACTTGTTTTTGCGTTAATGAATGCTAATATTAATGTATTTGTATGTTTTTTTTTTTGAAAATAAAGCGATTATTATGAAAGGACAATGCCCATTTTAGGGCCATCCTAAAATCGAATGAACCTTAACCAAATATAAACCTAAAATCTCATAGTATTTTTAATGTTATTACCCAATTTAAAATTGTAGAACTTTTTGTAACAAAACATAAAATTGCAATTTCACTAACATATATTTGTTTTCCGCTAAGAACATTATTTGTTTTTTTATGGCTGACGTTTTCACTCTTTAATTCAGTAACTCCAAATATTGTTGACTGCCGAACTCACCTATGTACATCCACAAATAAAGCACACACGATTGATGTAGTGACACCAGGCATCAGTGACCAGGTTCCAGTCTCCTTTAAGAGAGCAGCGGCGCATTTGTAGCACCTTCGGTGTTGCAAATGTCCATAGGCGACGGTAACGACTTTCCATCAAGTGGGCCGTCTGCTACAAAAGCAATAAAAAATATAAAAAAAAACTATATTAATTTATAAAACTTATAAATTTATAGTTATTTAACTTTTCTCCAAAACAGTGAGAAGATCATAATGGCCCGTGCAATTTTATATAATACCCAACTCTTCTAACGAAATAGATAATGTCCTTTTGCTCATTTACACTATCGGTATTGGGAATAAACATAGGATACTTTTTGATCTTTATTTAAATTATTTATTAATTTAATCTTTAAATTATTGAAATTTTAAGTTGCCATAAGTTGTAGTATATTAATTGTTCATAACAAAACTTTGTTTTTATATCTGAACTGTTTAACGAAATTTACCTTTTTTTTAGCTGCTACAAGAATTTTCTTATTTGGCGCCAGTGAGTCTTGATCTTGGCTGGTGCTTAAAGATTATTTTAAAAATTGATTATCCATGAATACTTGACACTAGTTAGCCACACAAGTCATGCAAAGCATATTTAAAAATATGAAGAACGGGTTGAAAAATAATTCGTTTTGAAATTGTACTCGGAGCATCCCAAACTTTTCAACCCTTGACCCCGCTGCTTCTCTATCGAGCGGTTTACAGTCACTAAATAGTAGCACCCATTAAACTAACAAATGTATGGAAATAATACCCATCTATACCCCCGTTTAGTTTCCAAATAATCCTGGATTATGGGAGGTTTTAACCTCACTGAGCTATTCTCGCTTTGAGCTGCCTAGTAATCTTTTACTGGCTATCGAGTAATTTTTAGTTTTTCGTAGTAAAATCAATCGGTAGTTTTATCTGCAAAGTATTCCGAGAGTTTTGAAAATGAGTAATTTTATAAATTTGGATATACTCTTTCCGAATTTCAACTTTGCCACCTTCATATCTTAGCCGCTTACGCTGCCATATTGGAAAAATGACGCCTAATAGCAGTTTTTGGCAATATTTCCTTTCAGACTCATTTTACGATAAATATATTTATTACAGAATTAAACTAGAAAAAGTTTTCTACAATTTTTGTACTAACAATTTTTTTGTAAAATTAATAGTTTCGGCGTACGACCTCCGCAAACTTATTCGTCTACACTAACACCATCGCAAAAATTATATTAAGCGAAAGGCTAACAGTTTTACACCGATATTATTAAAATGAAATGGTTATTAAGCGACAATTTTATTTGGCACATTTCTCGTATTATATAATTATTACTTATACCAATTTCGAGAAGATTCTCAGTTTCATTATACTAACATTTTCATTTCATTGTAATATCCTTGGTATAAGTTTATATTAGATAAAATTTGAACAGTCATGAGCACTTGACATTAGCTCAATTCCCAAACCTTGCAAAACCATTTGCTAAAAGAGAAATAACATTCACGGAAGACAAACATGTCAAGTGTCATTGAGTATTGTTAAAGTTTTATTTAGCCGATCGCCAATTTCTTCAACGTCAAATGGGTAGTTTTATTATGTATACTAAAGAAAATATTATAGAAATAACATATTTTTGTAAAGGCTAAATAAGTAATTCTTCAATGTACAAGCGGTTTCGTAAACTTGTATGTAATTAGAACTCTCAATGATACTTGGAGGCATCGAATCTCGGCGTTCATGTGATTAAATAAATTGCTCCTTTCCTGTATCAAAGTAGAATTACGGTCAGCAGATACACATTTAAATGATTGTGACATAACGATTTGTTTGTCTTAACTTTTTAAGTAATTTTAATGTAATAAAACTTTAAGAATATTTGTAGACATTTTCAATACGGTACAGTATTGGTTATTCTTAATTATATTATGGACACATATATATGAGTTATACTGTTTCCAAACGTTTATTTTAGTTTTGACGTTTGCACGTCTATCAAGTTACATATTTCTTGACAGTGATGCCCACACAAAACAAACAACATAACCGTCCTACTTTATTGTCGTGGGTGACCTAATAGTGAGTCATGTAATGCACAGACTATTAAACCATCGACACTATACGTAAATAAATCGAAAGTAATCGATTTGATAATAAAAGGTAAAAATTCACATAAATTTTGGCAGAGTCTCTTATAATGCCAATACTGAGCCAATTTTATTTTTATTACATGAGTTCAGCAGACAGGCAGACGGCCCACTTGATAGAAAGCGGTTACCATAACCTATGGACATTTGCAATACCAGAGGTGCTACAAATGCGCTGCTGCTCTCTTAAGGGAGACTGGAACCTGGTCACTAATGCCGGAACACAACTCAAGGTTGTTACGGCGGCATACTCTAGACCAGGGGTGGTATCCATCTATTCAGGCAAATACCCTACCACATGGCTGTGGGTTGTTTTATCGCCTCTTACGACAAGCCGGATACTACATGGATGAAATTTAACAAGAGGATGTAGTCTATATAGCACTCAATATTATGCAGTGAAACCGCGAAACTAAACAATGAAAATACTTAGTTTAAATAGTCGTGAAAGTATGAATCTTAAAACAATAATATAATGTTCATTAATGACTTTTTTAATAAAAATCAATAACAGATTTTTCAAAGTTGTGACAGTCTCTCTAACGTATGAAGTATAAAATATAAGAAAAATCAAGCTGAAAAAGCTTATAAAATACTTTAAATAAAATATGATTTCACTTCAATTTCATTTCTCGATACAAAAATCAACTCTATATATTCGAAATCACGCCACCGGTATATGGGTGAAATACCAACGAAGCGGACGAAACGCTTTGATTTCACTTTTCTAATAACTCGAGTTCTGGAACTCGAGACCGTCATGCGATTTTCCTGAAACACATAATTTAGGTGTCTTCAGGTTAAACTGAATTTTCACCTAACATCAGTCTGTACTTAATTATAAAAAATACACTCAAAAATTACTGGACCGATTTCAAAAATTCTTTCACCACTCGAATGCTACATTATCCCTGATGAAGAGAGGCTCTATTATATAAAAATTACCCTACTATAACTTCAATAATGTAACCCATCAATCTAAGCAAAAAGCAAAATACTCGGCGCTGGAATCGGGTTCTACGATTTTTATGAAATTTTATGTGTGTTTGACTGGGTCCCGGGGTGATTTAGATTCACAATTAGACCCGGTAGGTGGCGCTGGAATCAGGTTCTATATTTATATTTTTTCAGGGCAAGACAACGTCTGCCGACACCGCTAGTACAATATACATAATTATGTAAGCGTCATCGAAATTTCGCATAATAAATCAATAAATATACATATCGTAACCACAGAAACAACAGAAAGCACAATTCTATTCTCAATAATTTGATACTAACGCATTTAGATATATAACCAAGATGACAGAAAGAATGGGCCCAAGCTGTCCCGGTGACCTCCAACTTCCTTTTATAGTCACCCCATGCTTCGCAGTTATTAACTCACTATTTCAAAGTCTTTATATCATCTCAAAACTATAAACACATATCGATCAAATCACACATAAACAATTTCATGAACATTTAAAGATAACACAAAGTGACTTACCCAGCTTACTAAAGATCGTAGCGCCTGGCGATTGGTAGAACAACTGTGTCTACCTCGCCTCACGCTCCACTTAAAGTACTTACACTTACTATAAACTACTTGAAATTACCGTCAATTAAATGTTCCCAATATAAATGTCCAGCAACTTGTTAATATCTATTACAAATGCCACCAAAACGTTTAGCAAATTTATCAGTATCGTATTCACTAGCTAACCTTTTTATTCTCTGCAACAGATCAATAAACATCTGCCTTAACATAGCTATTGTTTCGTGATATCTAACATAATCTATTAAATTATGACATTATAATACGAGTAATTACTACAACTGTAGCTTCATAATATCTATAAATATATATTAGCTGCCATAAATTTAGGATGCTAACACATATATAAAAAAAATCTCGTCTAGTACTGGCAACAAATAAACTCTTATAAATCCGCATTTATACCACGCCTTAAAATCTCCATAAAGTTCCCATATCGCGTCAAATGGGTAATTCCCCGTTTTACCAACTTCGAGAATCGTATTCCAGAAACGGATCCATTTTTAAATTCAAATTAACTTATCTTCAGTTATCGTCGTGGAAATTTTATGAGGTACCTCCCCTACTTTAAATAGGATTGTGATTTCCATCTGAATTAGCAGCTTTTTGGGTGTTCAGAGAAGTTAGGGTGAAGGCACATTTTTAGAATTCCTTAATCAGTCTGATAAAGGCGGAATCCTTACATTTTCGTCATGTCTGTTTGTCTGATTGATGACCAGTCTTTATATGTCACAGAAACAATTGGATGTACAATTGTACATATATGTACAGTCGTGGTATGAAAAGGTTCGTCAATTTTCAAATGTTTCACTGAACGTTCCGTGAGCACATGTTACCTTTTCAAACTAAGTCATAGAATAGACTAGTCCACAAAAAATATGTTTAACTGTTTGAAAATAAAGTTAAAATTTACTTAGACCAAAGTTGTTTGATCTTCTATGTTGTCTAAAAAGATTGTTTAGAGATGTAAAACCTTTTTTTTAATATTTATGATAAGCTTACTAATTATATCCTCTTTGTTTCTGATGATTTAAACTATTGTTAATCTCAATGTCTATTATTGTCAACATTTCACTATTTCTTTCACGTCTCTATGTTTATACTCGTAAAAAAACGTAGCATTTATTAAAATGCTGGCGGTACTGTTTCTTGTACTCGTGCAAGCAAAAGTCGACTTTAAGGTGACGAACCTTTCCATACCGCGACTGTACATCCAGTGAGAGATAAAAATTCCCGTATTTGGAATAATCCTGATGAATTTTTTTACAATCGCACCGCTCGCCGTCGATGGGATGTTCACCCTCATTTCCTTGAGCTCCCACGCTCAACTACGCACCGGTTTTCTAGAATCTTTGTTCCGCGTACCACGATGATCTGGAGGGAACTTCCTGCCAAGGTTTTCGTAATAAGGGCGTTATAAAATTCCTTAGAGTCCGGCGACGCGTTGGCACCGTCCCTGGTGTTGCAAACGTCCATAGGCCACGGTACCGCCTTCCATAAAGTGGGCCGTCTGCTTATTTGTCTGCCAAGGGTAATAAAAGAAACGTTCCCAGATATGGAATAATCCCATATCTTCGGCGTCGGTGCTGGACTTATGTACGTTTTTTTAAATCGTCAAATTGGTACATATACTTATTATACACGTAATACTTGTTAATAACATGTAGAAAAAAATTTACTGACGCCGACGATGTACAATGTGGTATAGGATATGAATGTATCAGTATCAGTGGGCGGTCTGGAGGCCTAAGAGGTCTGAGGTGGAAAATATCGTCGGCCGAGTTGACTCTATTCGGAGCTTGGTGGAGGCCATGCTCCGGAGCAAACGTTGCTGGTAAGGCGTAATTTCTTTCTGTGAGCAAGTTATGGTCTAGGAGGAGGCGGCCGAACGACAGAGGGAGGAGAGCCCGTATGCGGACCCCATACGCAGGAAGCGGCCTAGGGGTCGCAGGCACCGCTCCTCCCGTAACCCATCACAAGGGGCCATGCGGACCAGTGAGGAATCCCGTGTACTTCTTTAATACCTATGGCTTAGTTCCTGTGGCACACCGTAAAAGCGCATAGGAGAGAGACGCAAGTTGAATGGGTAATGTGACGGTCGATCATCCGCCGTCCTACCGCTCGGAGGCCACGGTGGGGATATGGCCGATCAGGAGTCCCACACATCCCTCGGTGAGCCTTCCCCCTCAGGCCCGAGGATGATGTCATATATATAAATATATATATATACCTGAATAGTATTCTACCAGTTTTGTTTCAAGTTTCGGATATGTAATTGTTTTGATTTATCTGATAGTTTCAGTTAACTAGTTAGTAGTTAACCTTAGCCATATACCGTGTATTCCTAGTGTAAGTTGATAAGTTAGTTCATTTAAGCGGTTTGTAGTTGTTCGTGTGCATAAAAATTAGCTTATTCCGACATAGTTTTCACTAAAACGATGTGCCTCGGGAATCCCGCGGGAACATCAAGTCAAGCGTGGACGAAGTCGCGGGCTTGTCCTGGTAATAAATATAATTGTGCATGCTAATGAGATTTGATACCACCAGATCACTTACCCTTATTATTTTTCAAAAAGGTAAGACCTTAAGATGTAGTAAGTATATAAATATACACACACGCAGAATATACGAAAAAGGCTTTAGATTCGATCTCCGCACGCGAAATTGAATTTATACTTCATTTCCCATAAAATGTCTATACCAAATTTATTTTGTACCATTAGCATATTAAAACGGTTTTTACCGGTGTTGCCAGCTTATCAAATGTGCGTACTATGACCTAATTTTTAGAGGTTTTATAATACTTTTCTAAACTTGCTTTAGTTATAGTGAGGGCTATATAATGTAAGCTCTAGAATCATGTAGTAAACTAGAACTTCATGCGACTTTAATAAATTGTTTAGTTTCGGTTACATACCCCACGTGAATTCCAATCTCCCGTTCATCGATGAAAAAAAATATCCTAGAATCATCCTTTATCTCAATTCGTATCTATAGATATACTAAATTTCATGAAAGTCAATTAATAAAATTAAAATGAAACGGTTTTATTTCATTTAAAATTTTGCAAATTAAATGTTGACTACGAAAACTTCGGAAAAACGGGGGGAAAGAACACGAGAATCCATTTCATATTCTCGTTTCTTGCATTACTCTCGCATGCATGTAGAGCAACATAAATTTAAAATGATATCTTACACATCATTTTACTTGTGAATGAAAATTTAAAATGAGTAAACGCAATTTATAGGAATAAATATAATCTATTTATATAATATTCCAAGTGATAAAAAAGCATTATTCTACTAATATTCCCATTCCGATATTATAGTACACCGTATAGAAACGTATTGTAATGCTGTTATACTAAAATTGGGTTTCCTGATATTTGTGTACGGTATTCCTGACAACACTGGTCCTTACCTAAGTACGGTCAGTAAAAGAATCGTAAAAAAGTTACGGCATATTAATGTCGGATGAACAAAGGTCGCAAGTTTATTGAAGGTAAACTGAATTAGATGATATATTTTTTTTTTTTGTTATGAAAACTAACCAAGGTTTCGACTTACGACTCTTCAGCACCTGTAAAAAATTTGAATTGTCAGTTTGTGGCTTTTAAAAAGTTCTTAATTAAAATTTGTTTACATAGTATAAAACAAACTCGCTATCTGCGACTGTCTGTATATCCGTTGATTCCTTCTACGCCACCCAACGAACTTCGAAACGGTTTTCGCCATCAGTTCGATAATTTTTCACGGAAGGTTTGTATATATATATAAAAAAACCTAATTAAGTTTTTATATATATTCTATTCATGCAGACAGGAGAAAGAATACAATTTCCTGCGGACTGGCGGCCTGTCTTAAGAGGCGACAAAAACCCACAGCTGGGTGGTAGGGTGGTAGGGTATTTGCCCGTATGGACGGCTACCACCCCTGGTCTAGAGCATGCCACCATAACAACCTTGAGTTGTGTTCCGGCATTAGTGGCCAGGTTTCAGTCTCCCTTAAGAGAGCAGCAGCGTATTTACAGCACCTTTAGTGCTGCAAGTATCCATCGGCGATGGCAATTATTTTCCATCAAGTGGACCGTCTGCCTGTATGCTGAACTTGTGCATTAAAAAAATTAAAAACAGAGATTAATGAAAGGTTGATGAAGCGAAAAGTGTTTGTTAGGATCGTAGCAGGTGAAAATCCATGACCTCTCTACGCCAGTTGGAAACAGGCATAACAATATATTACTATGGTATGCACAGAGCCTTACAATCCGTACCATTACCGATTGTGTATTTGAATATTTGTTCAAATGTGATTAGGCACTATTCTAGAATATCGACTAGTTATAGAGATAATATAGTTGTAGAGCGACACAATTGAACAAGCGAATCTATGTTTGCCATGTTAGAGAGTCGTTTTGTTGTTCCAACACAGCAAAGTTGGCGATGTCTGTTTTTAACTGCAGCCGTTTGCACGGTGCGCCCCTGACAACGAACGGTGTGAACGCGTGCTTGCTTCTTTGACTTTTTGGATCAAAGATTAAATTGTAGACAGGTCATAAAAGAACGTTTGATGCCTACGAACATTTGGCGTTTTTTTACTTATAATTTAAAACTAGCATTTGTCCACGGCTTTGCTCGCGTTATAAAAGAATATCTATTTTATAAAGCGGGCATGTTAGAATTCTTAGAAATATCGCAGTTAATTTTTACTTCAAAGTACCTAATGATAAATATTCGAAAGCGCATCTAGCGAAGCGAAAGAATTAGCCATAAGAGCAACACATTAAAATTGCCGCTGTCATTGTCGTTGTCATTGTGATGTATTTATTAGTGAACTGCAGGTGGTGCCAATGAAGCGCAGTTGGAGCATCGTCGTTTTGTTCATCCAGATGAAAGGTACCCTATATGCTAATCTATACCCTTGACGTGTATACAAAACTTCATGACTATCTCTTCCATAGTTAATGCGTGAAAACTTCACGAACAAACTCACATTCGCATTTATAATATTAGTTAGGATGTTGTAAATACTTTCCAAATTGTTCCATTATCGTGGCTTTGTGTAGGTATATATTATTTTATGATGTTGTTTTTTGAATTGAAACTTCTTTACAATCATTGTGATTTGAAACTCTATGAAACGAAAAAGCGACACTAAATGGAGATAAACACATAAATCTATAGGACTAGGCCTACGAGAAAATGAGATACGAGTTTTACATTCTGCAGTACAGATTAGAGAGTCGATAAGATCGGTGATTAAACATAGGTCCAATTTGGACCGAAATAAAACTGATAATAATATTTTTTGAACTAAAACTGAAAAATTGAAAATGATACTTAAGAAGTTTATTTTGAATTATAATAATAATAAGTTGACGGATGTAGCGTAATTATTAATTAATTATTATAAAAGTAATTAAATTTATATTATTAAAAGTAAGAAAAGAATTATCTGTGTCTACATTCTCTGAAGTTTCACTTCTACTGTGTGTGAACTGCACATACACACACAATTATTGAAGTGAAACGTCTTTAGAAACGTTGTGATTTGAAATTCGATGAAACGAAAAAGCGACACTAAAAAGAGACAAACGCTTAAGTCTATAGGACTAAGCCTGCGAGAAAATGAGATAGAATACATTATATTTAATAATTTAAACACTATGCACAAAGCACATACAGATAAGAGTTGGAAATGTTTTGAAGCTTTTCGTTAATACTTCAAATTTCGTGTTTTAAGCTTAAATATATGAAATGTGACGTCACATAATTTAGAATCCCTCCCAGCTCTGGTCATACTTTGTCTCACTTCTACTGCGTGTGAACTGCACATACACACACACAATATTTTTTATAGGTATATTTATTTAAGACTATCCAACAAAGCTTACACTAGTATATGGTTTGAAATCGAGATATTTTTTAAATAGTACAATTAAAGAATAAAGTATTTAAAATTAAGATAAGTCCTTGAGGTACTTTAAATACGTGATGTTAAAATATTGTTGCGAACCGGTCTTTTGCAGGTGTTTTATTACTACCCCTTCGAATTTGTGTGATCTATGGTTCGCTCTAACCCCTTTGTACGCCTCCCGGCAAGACGTCATGTATCCTTATCCGTATACTTATGATAAACATGTGTTTATGAAGAAATTAATGAAAGTAGATGAAGCAAAAGATGTATGTCAAGATAGTAGTAAGTAAAGATTAATCGTCTTTGCCTACCCTTATGGGAAACAAGCGTGATAATGTATATGTAATAAATTACGGTTCGTTTTTTTATCATAGCCTTGGAAATATACCTATCCCAATTTATCAGTTACCAATTACGATTTATTTGGATTAATGACTGAATGAATATGCTTTATTGTGTTTTAAAAGATACAGTTAACAGAAATAAAATTTTACAATAGAATAGGCGGTCTTATGTTTATGTTCTTTCGGTGAATTCCAAAGTCCTTTTGGTAACAGAAAGTGTTTCCTTTTGTTTAAATAGAGCACGCATTATTCCATCTATACAGATAAATAAAATTAAAGTATCTGTTTGTAATGTCCAAATAAAAATGCTAAAAAATCAGGGGTGATAATTCGGACCAGGAGATTCCGAAAATGTAATTTTTGGAATTTTTGTCTGTCTGGATGTCTGGGCTAATCTCTGAAACGGCGGGACCGATTTTAACGGGAATTTCACTGGCAGAGAGCTGATATTACGAGGAGTAACTTAGACTATTTTTAAAATTAGGGTCCCACTAAAAAAACTCCACGCAAACGAAGTCGCGGGCACAGGTACTAGACCATAAGAAAGGAATGATTGACTTTCTGAAACATCAAAGTACATTTGACATTGATAGTATGTTCGAATAAATTGCCTGATATTTGACATATGAACAACATAAAATTTGGCACCACAACAATGAAGCAAATCCTAATAGAAATCATTCAACGGCTAAGTGGCTGAATTAGCACTAACTGAATGGGCCAGAGTGCGCAAATTAATCACTTATACTTCTTATAGTGTACGGGAGCAACGACTTGGAGTGAACTATGACGATTTACTGACGCAATTTTAGAAATAAATATGAATATCAGTCCAATAAAAATGGCTATTTAGATTACTATTTTATTTGTACGTGTCAGAAATTTATGCACAAAAATTATTGGATTGCTATCCATACAGAATTTTGGCGAACATACTCATAATATTATATCTTTCTTCGGTATGCGGAAAGATCTAAGATACTGATAACCGAAAATCTCCGTGCAGGACGGAAAGAGAATACTAATTCCTGCGGCCGAGCGGCCTGGCGTAGGAGGCGACAAAACAACCCACAGTCAGGTGGTAGGGCATTTGCCTGACTGGATGGCTACCACCTCTGGTCTATTGGGTGGTGTTTATCAGTGGCCAGGTTCCAGTTTTTCCTTCAGGGCCGGCAGTACCTCTGGCATTGCTAATGTCCATATAGGCGACGGTAACCACTTTCCATCACAATTAGGCCGTCAGCCTGTCTGCTGTGCTTCAGCAATAAAAAATAAAATAATAAAAGTGGCCGAAACGTCGAATAAAAGTCAAAAAAATTATGTGTATTTATTAGTCGTGAAAACTTAAGAAAAAAATGTTAATGTACTTGTCCAATTTGAAAAACTACCCGTAAAACTTCAAGTTTAAAATTCTGTTGCGATTCGTTTTGCCACTTATTCGTTGCCATTCGTTTTTCCACTTGTCCGTTGAAATTTCACTTCTATCATGTGTCCCAGATTTCGATTTTTCGCAGGTTTACTTCAAATTATGATTTGATTAGGTTAGGTACATTTTAATGAATGCATTTTTTATTTAAACATATTTTATTCTATCAAACAAAAAATCTGAATTCAATCCGGAATCAAAAAGCGCATCCCATAGTCTACTCTAAAACTATGCCGCCTCTCACCACGTATAGTCTTAACTTATGCCGCACCTTCTCTCGGGCGTAACGCTTTTTCGTGACAGAAAAATCCTAAGACCCCGTCTATATAGAAGTTTCACTTCAATACTATCAATTTTAATATATTCAAAATTCCTAAAAGTAAAATGATAACGAAAAAGTATATACATATATATATGCAATATAGATAAACGATAGTTCTTAATGACTTTTTGATAAAGTCAATATAGGTAACGAGATAATGTTCCCAAAGTTGTATTCCCCCTTCTATGTTTTACACTACAAAGTGAAAAATTCTGAAAAAATTAGTATGATACTTACAGTACATTATAATACTTCATCTTTCGTCATCAGCCAATCGTAGTCCACTGCTGGACGTAGGCCTCCCCAAGTCGGTGCCACTCATCCCTGTTCTCCGACTTACTCACCCAGCGCCTACTGACGACCTTACGCAGGTCGTCAATCCATCAGGCTGGGGGGCGTCCAACAATACGCTTATCGAAAAAAAAATACTAAAAGAATTTGAATATATAAAAGGTATTTTTAAATAAATGTTTTTTTAATAAAGTTATCTCTACGAAATCCTTCGTTGTGCGCTTATTGACGAGCACTTGCCTTTTTTGATCATGTAACCCTAATAATATGTATAGTTTCTTGCTTTTTGGAATATTTTTTTATTATTACACACACTCACACACATAATTCCAAGTCTTGGTAGCGTAATGGCTAGCGCACGCGTCCCGGACTTATAGGGCGCGGGTTCCATCCCAGCCGGAACGCATGCACCACTGAGGCAGTTTTCTGACCTAATGTGCATATTGTTACAATTACCACGTGCTAATAACGTTGAAGGAAAACATCGTGATGCAACCTGCACATCGAAATAACCGATGTACCAAACCTGCCAAGCCGCCTTGGACAAGCGTGGCGGGTATACTGTCCGTGTTCTCCTATAGTGGGAGGCCCGAGCCCAGCAGTGGGAGATTTATGGGCTGCTATTATATACACACATAAAATCACTCACACACAATCAGTTACACGCGCACACACAAAATGTATTATTGTCAACTAGGGCATACCCGCGACTTCGTTTACGCTTTACTTGAATTTCCCGTGGTATTCCCGGGACACAGAGTACCGTAGCATTTAAAAAATAATGAAAGCTATCGTTTTCGATTCCTATCATAGCGTAGTTATTAACTATCATATCGTCGACAAACAGAGAATAAATCTTAAAAGAATTGCGTAGTGTTCTTCATCGTATATATTCCTTTTTTTTTAAATGGGTTTCATGTACAGACACGGCACTTTTCTGACCAATCAGTGTGTTCCAATTAAATCAAAAGCATCTGTGTTGGTACCATTTTACACTCTTAGTGTACCTCTCTGTCTCTCTGATACACGACAGGTAGGTAGACGAATTCCTGGTACGATAACCGATCCCTCTGTTTTTGACATTTAAATTAATCTATGAGAGAACACCTCCTTCTATTTTGTACACAATTTTAGAGCCGTTTGTTAACAAAAGTCTTTTGTGAAAGAACGGCTAGGTTTAACACTTTCAGTGTACAAACTGGGTTTTACTACCCGATAGTGTTTTACTTGAACAAATTTTGAAGGTAAATAATAATTTTTATAAAAGCTTCATTTCCAGATATTGGTAAAGCTGAAATTTTATATCAAGACAACAGCGACATAGAGCAATACTTTATTAAATTAGTTTTTTATATAATTAATATTGCCCGTTCTTATTATAATCCTTCGTAATATTATATTACAATTTAAATTACAGTAATAAGACTTTACAATGAAATGTTGATACTACGAGAAGACGATTCGTAATAATTGAACTTACAACTACAAAAACTTCCTTTGCTAGGCGACAATACGTTTATATGATATATGTAAGTATATACATATATATATATATATATATATATATATATATATATATATATATATATATATATATATATACTTTCATATGCATTTAGTAAAAGCTGTGATTTTGGCATTACAAACAGATAATTCAATTTTATTTATTTATGTAGATTTATTTTTGCTAAAACAACGACGGAACCCATTAAAGTCAGTTTATAATCCATTGAAAAACATCGACACTTCGCTAGAGTCACAAAATATGCATTTTCGATTTGTTGAAATATTTTTAAAGTCACACTCCTATAAATATGACAGTAACTAAGTTGCAGGAGCTAAAAATATTTTTCGCTTACTCTATTAAGTTGTGGCACACGAAGGCTTGAATTATTTTAGTATAGTATTGCTACAACCTGAACGTCTACAAAAGCCAAATTCACACCTGCATACCTGTAGACATTTTATTATTTTTTCGGCATTTGAACTTCTTTTGTTTACTTTGTGTTTAAAAATTGTGATTAGAAAAACAGCCCATTGTGTATTGCAATCTTTTATGGTAGTCATTAGCCAGGTGTGATTCTAGGAAATTCAATCCACACGGCCGAGCAGACATATTGTATTTGTAAAGTATAATGCAATGCCCCAATTGAGAGATGAGGCAGTCAAGCGATAATCACAAGCAAAGCAAGACGTGTAATCTATTACTATCATTCGGTAATATTAATATTATTCGGTTAATCTATTTAGTGACTGACTTTGCGCGTGTTATTGAATTGTGCATTACGTTTGGAGTGGTTGTGTTCAGTTATATTTGTACCTGTTTTATACGTGTTTGTATAGTTCTAATAAACCCTATAATAATTTCAACGGCATTTTAATTCGAGTCCTGCAAGTCGTAACAGTATTAAATTATTATTTATAAAAAAAATAAAATGCATAGTCATATAAAAAAATATTACGAGCCCTAGGAAACGAATTAAACTAAACTGTTTTATATTATTTTAAATTCCATTGAGCCATCTCGGAACCATATAGAAACAAATTTTCAAAAAAACATTCTACATGAGGTCGTTTATTATTAGGCATCGTATAAATTACAATTTACGATCTCGACTAAAAATTGTGAAAACGTTTTAATTTTATCTTCTTTTCATTTAATCTCTGGTGATCCATTTTCCCTCTATGGGTGTCTGGAATCGACCCCAGAGTAGTCCGTTGTATATGACCCATAAAACGAGCGAACTTGCTTAATTTGGGGATATATAATATGTTTTTGTCTGCCGATTATTATAATATTATTATTATGTCAGCTTCCCTACTCCGTTCCCCTATTCTTCGACGCGTTGATTTCGCCCCTGATGTTGCAAACGTCCATAGGCGACGGAAACCACTTTCCATTTAATAGGCCATATGCCTGTTTGCCAAATTTGCTATAAAAAATATTTTCTCCCATTATTTCAGGTCGGCACAATAGGTCACACCACAAACCGCCATATTATTCTTCACACAATCTATCCATCTCTTTTTTAATCTTTTTTTATTGCACTAGTTCAGCGGAGAGGCAGACCAGGTGTTAGAAAGCGGTTACCATCGCTTATGGACGTTTGTAACACCAAAGGTGCTAACAATGTGCTGCCGCTCTCTAAAGGGTGACTGGAATAAGGCCACTAATGGCGGAACATAACTCATGGTTGTCATGGTGGCATCTAAACCAGAGGTGGTGGCCATCCAGGCGGGCAAACACCCTACAAACTGGCTGTGGGTTATTTTGTCGCCTCTTACGACAGGCCACCGGGCCGTAGGAAATTGTATTCTCTCCCGTTCCTGCACGGATAAATCTACTTTACCATTTATTTTGTCACATAATTTTGGTCTGTTCAGATTTTATAGTTCCCAGAACGATTCTTGAGCGGTCATCTTGGGACCTTGGTCCACGAATAGCGGTTCTTTTTCGAAGTATGAGGTATTGTTTCTTTCGAGTAAAGGGACGAAAATACAATATTTTTGATAACTCGATAAATAGCATCACATTGGCTAGGATCAATGCGCAAAGCGATTTCTATTATTCCGCCGACTGCTCAAGATCCATGCCGGGAACTATATCTGACAGTCGCGGAAAACAGGATTCAAAATGTGTTTGCACCAAGTGTGATACAAGCCTTAATGCTCAGGCTAAAAATGTTCTGAACAGACGTATTGAGCGAGGCAAGCTAATGGCTGGCTCGAATGCGCCCTATATTTGTAAATGCAGAAAACCAATCTGTCAACAGGCTTATTTCAATGATGTAACTCTTGTTTAAATTTTACACGTTTTAAAACGTAATCTATAGCAGTAAATAGAGATGCCACGAATATTTAGCTTCTATTCGATATTCGGCGACTTTTTTAAATATTCGGTATTCGGCCAAAAAGACTGTGTAGTATTCGGGGTGATACCGAATACGAAATCGTGAAAGAAAAGAACGTATATATTTCAATCACAAATTATAAGTCGTGAGCAGAGGGTTTGCCGATGACAACCCTTACCGCCTCCCACAACCGCGACCCGCGGTCGTCTAGTTCTTAGTACTACTTAGACAAGCCCCGGTCCCAGTCGTAGGACCGGGGAGAGGCGACCATCGGAAAACCGGCTTTTTCGGTTAATCGTACTGTATTGATGCAACCATGCATATTTGTGTAAGGGAGAATGAAAACCTTATTTACACGGATAATCGACGCTCCACTGTATTGATAATTAAACTATGATTTAACTAGAGATGCCATGTATATTCGACTGGGCCGAATACTACACGGTTAAAAAAGTGGCTGAATATTCGTAGCATCTCTACCAATAAATATATTATTATTACAAAATAATGTAATGTAATCCTTATTAATATTATAAATAGTAGTAGAAAGTTAGAAAGAAAGAATAGTAGTAGAAAGGTAGAAAGTTTATAAAGTCATTGTATATTTTTATTGAAACAAAGTTAGTTTATATAACAACTCTTACGATCAGCACACATTGGTAGCATATTTGGTGTAGGAAATGTGTATAGGCGACGGTAACCATTTTTCATTATGTGGGCCGTCAGTCTGTCTGCTATACTCCAGCATTAATAATGATAATAAGAACATTGCGATGGGCAGATGGCCATAGTCTCCATAGTCCCAGATACCTACTTTCACTAGCAATTTATCCCAATAGACCGGTACCTTTTGTTCTCATTTCCTACAAAAGTCCTACGGTGACCGGAGGTTGTCCTTGGGTGCATTTTTATATGGTGTAGACTGGGATAAACGACAGTCAGTGTCACGCTACATTTACATCAAGTATGTCAGGGGCCTCTACGTGTTGGTCTTCCCACGGCCCCATGCAAGCCCTCCAAAGTCCAAGCCATTTTTATGGCCCGTAGTCTTCACAAACATACATGATAAGAAAAGAAGTATTCCAGCGATTTTTTACTAGAATTGACTCCCATTACTGAAGCTTGAACATAAATAAAGCCAGGCAGCCTCGTAACGATACACTGGGTAATAATTAGCTTCCACGTGCAAGCTGCATTTTGATAAAATTTATGACTCCCACGCGAACTGACTTGCTTGGAATACCTTAATGCAATTCTTAGTAAGATAATTCAAGACAATTTACGTGCGATTAATTATTTATTTAAACAAAACATTTAAGTTTTTTTTTAGTGCGAAGCTGGCACACATGCAGAACGCCCAGCTCATGGAAAGTAGTTACCGTCGCATGTATACGTTTGCAACACCAGATGTGAAGATTTGTTACTAGCAAGTGCGGTATAGATATAAAATATATGAATTTTAAGTAACGGGAAATTGGATCGCATGGGGGAGGAGGGAGGAATGCTTACTCCGTTTGCAACCCCATGTCTAGATATAAAATGATTTTTGAGTGGTTATAAACAAAAATAACCACAAAGGCTAAGGTTGGAGCTCCGCTTCGCTTCTTGGCTTTCTAATCTATATTTAAAAAATTCGAATCTGTCAAACACATCAAAAATTTGTACTCCTTTTTACGAAAATTGCGTGGACGGACGAGTATGAAATTTCGCACACTTATAGTTTATATAGAGAAGACGCGGCAAACTCTAGACCATGGGGGTAGCCACCGAGACGGGCAAATACCCTACCATCTGGCTGTGTGTTATTTTGTCGTCTCTTACGATAGACCGCCCGGCCGAAGGAAATTGTATTTTTTCTCCGTTCCTTCGCGGATAAGAACCACGTCTACCAATTTTAAAATATTTTACAGACTATTTAAGTCTAAGTTATATCTTAAGTGTTACTAACACGGTATTTATCACTAGTTAATCAAAATGGTAATTAGGATGATGCATGTATATTGCAATACATCATAATTCGTAACTCATATCGGATGCCCCATTGATAGTCAGCTGGCACTAATCTGCACAAATTGACTACAACAGTGTACAGTGTTGGACAAAGGCATGTAACAATTTGAGAAAATTTTATTAGTAATTCATTCGTCGTCAGCCAATCGCAAAAGTTTTACTTAATGGTATTTTCTATTTTTCGAGTTATTACTTAAATTGTTATAGATCTATTATCTTGTATCACTTTTTGTATCTTGTCCTAAATAAATATTTTTTCTTTCTTTCTAAAGGTGTGAAAAGTTTTCTGTTCCTCCTTTATGAGAGATATAAAAAATATTACAAATTCGTAAATATATTATTTTATAAAATCATAAATATAGATAGTATTTGTTTGACGATACGCTGATACACATGTGTATTTCAGTACCGACGCCAACGATAGCGGCTAGCGTGGATCAAAACATCTGAGTAAGGCCGGCTTTATGTATCTTAGTATCCATCTTTTTACCTTAATATTTGCAAAAATTTGACGTTATTGATATGGAGGTTATAAAAATTTATATAGTAGCTCACAAAATTTTCTTTAGCAAATGAATAGGTAGGCCTTTCACTTTTGTATTTTATACGATCTATAAGTGCCAATTGATTTCTCGCGTAACATAATATCTAATACTCATAATATAATGTCTAAATGCTGACGACATGTATCCATTTTATAGGAATTTCTATTAATAATGTGTAACGTTAAACTTGCAAGCGAGTGTACGGTAGAACGAAGCCATACAATATCGGTTTGATACATTACCTAACCCATGTATCACGTTGTATACAGATCTGACCAATAATTTGTATTATTATCGCATAGTGTAATAAATTGCAAAACTATATTTCTTTAAAAGGATTAACATTTTACAAATAAATATTTTCTTTTTACTTTCAATTGAAGAAAGTGTGCTTAGAAGAAAAATAAATATCATGACGACTTTTTTATAAGCGAAATATTTAAAAAATATCATATTAATATTACAATCTAATCTAATGGCATGGCAATATCAGTCTATTACAATGCCTGGTGTTGAAATTGTGAACATCCTTATACTGCTTGTAGGCACTCAAATTAATACGAATATATATTATATTATTAAAAATATATTGGCAGGCGACTGTCATAATATCGATTTCCTTAAAGACTTCCCTAAGAGACTCTCGAGGGCCGAGGTTGTAAATTGACCTTAGGGCTCTTTTTTGTAAAACAAATATGGTCTCTAAGTCAACAGCGTTGCCTCAAAGTAATACCATAAGACATGATACTATGAAAATAACTAAAATAAACTAGTCTAGCAGTGTATTCATCAATAAACTGCCTAACTTTTCTGACCGCGTATATTTAGCAGAACTAAGGTTTCCTGAGAGACTAGATATAGGAGCGCCCCACTGGAGCTTCTGATCTAGGTTAATGCCTAAGAATACAGTTGAATCTACTAGGTTAAGTCTAGTGTCGTTAGAGTGATATTAACATCGTATTCCTTTACATTGATTATAACAAACTTAACACATTTAGTTTATTAATTAATAGATTAAGTAATAAATTATATACGGTAATCCACTTAGATATTTGAGTTAAGGCGTTGTTTACGTGGTCAAAGTTCTGTTTATTTCTATCAACTTTAAATATAAGTGACGCGTCATAAGCAATCAACACTACCTCACATATATCATTCATAAAATATGACAAATCATTAATATATATGAAAAACAAGACGGGACCTAGAATAAAGGCCTGGGGCACACCCATAAATATGCCATGTATAATTTATATGTATATGTAACCTAAATTAATTAAAAGTATTCTCACTAGGAACGTGTCCATTAGCACTCTTCTTATTGTCTTTATTAAGATGCAGACACTTCATGTCTTTGTTAATAGCGAGCACATTATACTTAAGTTTAATTAGCAAATATAGTTACTACGAGTTCAAAAGCTTTAATTCTTTTGAGCCTTACGATGATAAAAATGTGTACTTATTAAATTTTGGGCGTGTATGTATGTGTGTACGTGTAAGTTAACGTATCCTTTCATTCTCAAGCCCATGAACAAGAAACAAAAAATCGTGTGTATATGCATATATTGAAACATAAATTACTTTCACATTTCACTTATATGTATAAAATTAGCATGATTCTTTCGTTTCTCACGTATCCGTGACTCTTTTCCCAATACATATTACTTTTGTTGGACGTATAAAAATCACATACATCGCACAAGAGAAGTGAATTTCTTTGTAAGGTCAAGAAAGGTCGAGAATAAATAGAAACAATATAAGTTTATAAATCGGCGGAGTGTTCGCACTTGACTGCCACCGACCCGGATCAAACAGCCGGTGTGATAAGGGTGTAAGGGCGAAGACTCACGAATGAATAGACAAGGCGTTTCATATGAACGAGATCAGTATAAAAAGTCGTCGTGAATCGATCCATCTACGGTTCAAGGTCTGTGATGATAAAGAATTTACGCTTTATTTTTTGAACATAGAACATAAATAGCGTTGTTTATTATTTAATGTTGAACTATGGTTTTCAAGTAATGGACAGTCAATACACATTCTTGATACATACATATTCCTTCTCTTTTATATAATGGTATGTATGTATATCTATCTCTGTTCCCCCAATTTTGCCAAGGTACATGGAAGACTTCGCCATTTTCTCGTCGGATGTATTTGCGGTGTTAAAAAGGCACATGTAAATAATAATAAGATTTTTGGGTAGTGCAGTGAGTTGTTGTAACAAACTAAATGGTGGCCGCCCTGAAAAGTGATGCTTATTGTTTAAATTATCGGTTAAGGGGGTTAGTAGGACGTTATTAATCGACGGGATTTGGGAGAGTCTATCTAATTTATACTATTAGCTTCAGCGGCTCTGAGTGTACGGAATATCTGGGGTTTTTTACTTGCGTAATCCGCACGTACAAGCGTATTTCTTAGTAAATAAATAGCGCTTAGAAGTCTACATCAGTTTAGACTTTAAATAGTAAAGTTTTACACAACTTACTGTTGCTACTGCTGCTAATTCCGATTAGCAGCTTTTATTTGCACAGAAAAGTGCACATCGGATTCCGATATGTAAATAATCTGTATTGAACTTTGTTCGCAAGCGTAAATGACTGTGGCGCTTGATATACGTTCTTAGCTTTGTTTCGCTTACACGATTCGCACACTGTCGAAAAATTAGTCGACGACGCAGGTACATTGGCAGGAATTATTAGTTGTATAAAACTGTCCCTACCTATTAAAAAAAAATTAATACAACGTCATCACTCGTATGGATTTTTTAATAAAATTGTAATTGCTTAAAACAAAGATGTCTGATTGTTAAAATGGCACGATCAGTATTTTATGTCTTCCTATAGACAAACTGGTTAACGGTCCAATGACGTTAGATATTCGTTTACAAGCTATACTATGGATTGGTGTAATATTACAGTATGTGTTTTTCTTTTCAAAATCAGCAGATTTGATTCTTGACTATAGTAATTGATGTTTTAAAAATCTAATGACGCTTTGATTTTCATTAAAATCGGCATCGAGACTACTTTAAGTGTTTTTTGCTATTTTGTTTAATTCAGGATTTGCCTTGGAGTCCCACTTAAATAATTCACTTATGGCCGGTTACTATATTGTTACGAGTTTGCGGGACTCGAATTAAAATGCCGTTAGAATTATTATAGAGTTTATTAGAACTGTACAAACACGTATAATATAGGTACAAATATAACCAAACACAAAAAATCCAAACGTAATGCAGAAGGTCGTAATTTAATAAAACGCGCAAAGTCTGTCAATATTAGATTCCCGAATGTACACACGTCACGTCTTGATCATAGTTGTAGCTCAACTAACCCCCTCTCTCAATCGGGTCATCGTTTTAAACTTCACAAATGCAATTGTGCCCGCCCGGCAACGCCGATCTAATTTCCTAGAATTAACTTGTATTTATAATCCGCAACGCTCGGCTAAGATGCTCTTGAGCGGCCGTAAACGAGTACGGTAGGACAATGGGCTTTTCTCCACAATAACTATAAACGTATTCCAATAAATAAAGTGAACAAAAGAAGACGACCATGAAAAAGGATTACAATTACTTCAAATGCCGATAGGTAATAAAATGTGCTTTTACAGATCTGTACGTGGAATTTATCTTTGTTGGAGCCTAAGTTGAAACAATATCTTACCGACCGTGTACACTTACCTTACTATCGGTTAAAATTTGACATAAGCTCTGTACAAGTCATGTCAACATTCAACCGACGTAAGGTAAGTGAATCAATAGTAAGATATACGAACCGGCCATTATATAATATACACTAATAGAAACGAAGTGTCGTCTCCAAGTTAATTTATGTGTACATCTGTTTGAAGTTTTTTATATATTTTTTTATTGTAAGAGTTCAGCAGACAGGCAGAAAGGCCCTCTTCATGGAAACTGGTTACCGTCGCCTATGGACACTTGCAACACCAAAGGTGCACAAATGCGCTGCTGCTCTCTTAAAGGAGACTGAAACCTGGTCACTGATGCCGGAACACAACTCAAGGTTGATAAACATAGATTTTGAACGCATCCTGCAGTGGGGCAAGTCTTTTGGGCTTCATGTGAACCCTGAAAAAACTCAAGTCATCGTCATTGGTAGCTCACGGATGCTTAATAAGGTCGACTGGAGTACTATACCCAACGTAATGTTTGATGGGACAATCATTCCTTTTAGTGATAAGGTAAAAAACCTTGGTATTACATTTGACAGTGAGTTGTGTTGGCGACCTCATATCACCGAATTAAGCCGGCGGCTATATCTCTCCTCCAGATCCCTTAGAAGGTTGAGGAACTTCTTGCCCACTACCACCAAAATTAAGCTAGCAGAGTCCTTATAACTTCCTATCCTTGGTTATGCTGACGCCAGCTATCTAAATTTAACCTAAGAATAACTTAATAAGAATAATAAATAAATTTTTGCATAAGGTTCATATTTGGCCTACGCAAGTATAACCATGTCTCTGAATTCCGAAAAAAAACTCAAGTGGTTGCCAATTCGATTTCGCCGGAATACTCACATCCTTTCTTTTCTCTATAGTATTTTATTTGTCCCAAGTACTCCTGATTACCTTAAACAGCGTTTTGAATTTCTTTCCTGCTCTCATAATTTACGCCCTTCTACTAAACTTAAATTGAACACTCCTGCGCATAACTCAACTTTTTACAACAATTCTTTTACTGTTAAGGCTACACAGCTTTGGAATACGCTTCCTGTTACTATCAGACAAGCAAAATCGCTAGCGATATTTAAAACCATGATCAAAAAATACTACCTGTCGTTGGAATATGATACTTAAATTCATTTATAAATATTTATATATTCTGTAGATATGTAACATATTTGTATGGTATGTATATTAAGTATATATCTATGTAATATATAAAATATCTACATATATATATCATTTATGTATTTATTATTAAAATGTAAGTAGTTCGTACTATATGTTACATATGCCATCATCGCCATTATCATCTCAATCATTCCTGGGGTTGTCTGGAAGAGATCACTTTTTAGCGATAAGACCGCCCTTTGTACACAACTAGATATAATTTTAGTCTTTAAGTTCATTTTTGTATTGGTATATAATAAATTGTTATCTAGCTATCTAAGGTTGTTATGGCGGCTTACTCTAGACCAGGGGTGGTCACCATCCAGTCGAGCAAACACCCTACCACCTGGCTGTGGGTTTTAAGTCGCCTCTTACGACAGGCCGCCCGGCCGCAGGAAAATGTATTCTTTCTCCGTTCCTGCACGGATAAAATATATTTCGAAGCTGGCAAACAAACAAACGGCCCAAAACATAAAAAGTGGTTGCTTGCGCCTATAGACGTCTGCAACACCAATGGCGTAGCCAACACGATGCCAGCCTTTAGTATGGAATAAAAAGGATAAGAAAGGGCAGTGAGGTAAAAGATCAGATAAGATAAATAAGATAAATGGGATGGAATAGGAGGATGGGATAGAGAGTGGGGTAAGTGGGCCATTGAAATTCTCAATCTTCGTATGAAAAACGATTAGCTCAAGGCTAACCGAATAAAGCCGATAATCAGTAAGAGCATGGTATTATACCGATCGAGCCGGCCCTAAGAGCTATAATCAAGGTAATAATCCCAGCACTTCTCTACCACGTCAAAAACTATTAAGAATAGTAATTAAAAATGACATGTCTAAATTATTTCGAGCTCTATGTCCTTTTACAAAAGTTACACAAGCAACACGAAACTGTCCTTTCGTACGCCGTTAGCCTATGAAGTTCGTACATTCCGCTTCACGTCCAAAGCTTCGCTAAGTAAAAGTTACTTCAAAACGTATGTACGAGTGAAATTTAATTACGGCATAACATTTTGGTAGGGTGGCGAAGAAACTCACAAATGGCTGTACAAAAAGAGAAAATTTAATTCGGTACTTTTTCATTGAGAACTTGATGAGTTATATTTTGTTACCAGGATATGGCCGCGACTTCGTCGACGCTTGACTTGAAATTCCCGCGGGATTCCTGGGACAAAAAGTACCACAACATTTAAAAAAGAATGTAAGCTATGTCAAAACTGTGTTGGAATAAGCTAATTTGTATGTACCCGAACAACTTTAAAACGCTCCCCGAAAAATTTTCGCGGGATTGCCAGGATAAAAAATATCACACATCTTATTAAATAAAATTTGCTATCTATCAGTGAAACAACCACATTGGAATACGAAATTGTTGTTTAATCTGGCCATCTAAAATAATTCCCAGAAAAATTACCGCAGGATTCCCGGAATAAAAAGTAGTGCAGATTTTAAGTCTAAGAATTTGCTGTCGATCAGCGAAAGCCGCATCGATATCGGCCCAGTAGATTTTACGTGAATCCCCAACAAACAAAGAAGCAAACGGACAAACAGACAAGAAATCTAAAAAATTGCATCGTATTATCCGTCGTTTATATAGTCTATTTCAGTTTTTTTTTAATAGCTGTAATTAACAGACACGGCAAAACTGGCAAACAGGCAGACGGCCTATTTAATGGAATGTGGTTACCATCGCCTATAGAGGTTCGCAATACCAGAGGAGAAGCCAATGCATCGCCAGCCTTTAGAATGGAATAGAGGGGGTGGGATACTATTACAACCAGTGACATGAGATTTGGCACACATGTAGAAGTCTTAAGCAGCGTAATCACTCACTACCAGCAACCAGTAAATGTTGCATTTACTGTAAAAAAATCTAAGTGTGTACGTAGCTAGCGAACTCGAAGCGAGTGACACGCGGCGCGCTCGCAACGAACTGTTAAAGCGAAGATCATTAAGGCTGCTATTGCCGCAAGTTCCAAAGTGTTGTGCAAATTAAACAACTTTTCGTTAGTATTTACTGATCAATAATTTACCAAAAGAATTATCATAAATTTTCACGATACGTGAAGTAACTTAGTTTCTTTGTAATTTTGTCTATTGTTGCTTTAAGTGGAGAAAAAAAAATATTCGAATCACCTCCAAATTATTGAAATAAAATGATTTCATCATTTTATTTCTTCAATGTTTATCAAAACAGGATAATAAAATATCTTTACAAAAGAAAGATAAATAATATGGTTTGATTATTTTTTAAATGACTACTTAATTGTATTCACAATAAAATAATAATGCATCTCGAAAACGACCGCGTCTATGAAGGCCCCGCTATCGCCCGCTAAATCAGTACCGAAAACTCCTCAAGGACGTTGGCGTCGCTATAAGCATTAAAGCATGTTACCGTATCTACTCAGTTACCGAGACGATCAGAGAGGGGCTTCGTGCACACGGAGTCCCCGCGTACCTCACGAGGCTGTTGGGCGCGTACCTCCAGGACAGGTACATCCTTTGGGAGGGCGGCGAGTCCGAGAATCGCGCGAGAGGTCGGCGACACGTCGCGTGCGGCGTCCCACAGGGATCGGTCCTCGGGCCGGTTCTTTGGAACGTCGGTTATGACTGGATCCTTCGGGTTTCGGTCCTGCCCGGAATAGGGCTAATCTACTTTGCGGTTGACACCCTACTCACGGCACGCTCTGCGTCATTCGCGGAATCCGTGGACCTCGCCAACGCCGGGTTGGCGATCGTGGTCCGAAGAATAGGTAGGCTGGGCTCGAAGGTCTCCCCCGCGAAAACGGAGGCCATCATGTTCCATAGGCGGTTTCGTAATCCCCCCGCGGACCTGTCCGTTACAGTCCAAGGGGTGGACATTCGTGTAGGCCCCCAGATGAAATATCTGGGGCTAATTCTCGATGGGAAATTGCTGTTTAAAGCGCACTTTCAGCAGCTAGTTCCTAAGCTCGTGAGGTCCGCAGGCGCCCTCTCTCGGCTTCTTCGCAACGTGGAGGGACCGGGGACGACGACTAGGAAACTCTACATGGGCATCCTTAGGAGTATGGCCCTGTACGGTGCACCCGTATGGTCCACTGCACTTCACCGCCACAATAGGACTTTGTTGTGCCGCGCACAACGGGTCCTGGCGGTGAGGACCATCCGAGGATACCGTACAGTGTCGTGGACGGCGTCGACACTCTTGGCAGGCGATCCGCCCTGGCCTCTCCAGGCGGACGTGATAGCCAAAGTTCGGCGCTCCCGACAGGATGCCCTCGCCCGTGGCCTGATCTATGGCCAGGCTGAACTCCAGGTGATCAGGACGCGGGAAACCGCGACCATGATCTAAGCTTGGTCAGTAGAGTTGGAAAACCCTGTTGCTGGCATTGACACGGTGGAAGCGGTTCGACCGCAGCTGTTGCGATGGCTCTCGCGGAAACGCGGGACCTTGACGTTCAGAATGACACAGATACTTACCGGGCACGGTTGCTTCGATAAGTATCTGTGTCAGATTGCGGGCTGATTGCCTTCACCCCAATGCCGCCAATGTGGCGCGCTAGACACGGCGTTACACACGCTAGTCGAGTGCGCAGCATGGGCGCAGACCTCAACCAAACCTCAGAGGTTTGAACTCGAGACACTTGTAGGACCGATCGAATCGCTGGGCGATCTGGTGCAAGCCATGCTGCACAGCGACGATTGGTGGGTGGGTGCGGCCAATTTCTGCGAGACGGTAGTGTCTCATAAGGAGGCCGCGGAACGAGTTAGGGGGAGAGATGGTAGTGCGCATGCGTCTCGCGGGCGCCGACGTCAGTCGGGAGCCCGGAGGCGCAGGTATGCGCATGACCTCCCTCCCTGAAATACCGAGTCTTCACCCCTGTTGACGAAGTGAGTTTGTCTCTCCCGGGGCCTTCTCAAGCACTTGTGCGCTAGGATCGGTGTGGGCGTAACTATGTTCTGTATCTCACACCTTTCCTACCATAAGCGCGGGGCACATGGGAGGAGGGTGGTTTTAGTGGGGTATTGATTAGTCGAGTCTCCACACAAGCCGGTTGATTATTGTTTGGATTGCCTCAGTGGAAAGCCTCCATGATCAACAACGGTCTAATCCCTAGCAAAGGACCCGGTATGTGCGAAATGCATAACCCCGCCTTAAAAAAAAAAAATCTACTCAGTTACAGTTACGGCTCGCAGATGCGTATGCGGCTTTATGTACACATATGTACCTATATATGTTATACATAATAGTTTTTATTTCATTGACATTTCTATTCACAATATTTTAACCGACTACAAAAAAGAAAGAGGTTCTCAATTCACCTGTAAACAATTTTTATTATTTCACTTTTTTTTTCTGTCACTAGGAATCAAAAACTGTTTTTGAACTTTACTCTTTAAGAATCGATTTTCATATAAGGCCCCCGGCATGAAACTTTATGAAGAGTGAAATAAAACTCGCGTTACGTTTTTCTATTATACCTATAAAATATCAAACTTTAATACAAATGAAATAAGATCTAAAATAATATCCAACAGTGCATATTCAATCTTACTTAAGGAGTAAACTCCAGCCGTACGTCGGGACTGACACACATATTTTTAACATGACTATTAGTCCAGGCGTTAAACTCTATCGCCGGATCCCCCCCCCCCCCCCAAATGGGACCTGGAAGCCAGGGTCCTAGCGTCACTGTATACGTGGTGCAAAGAGGCCCTGGCCAGGGGCACCAGACCCGCGCCTCGCGAAATCGAGGCGTGCCAGTCGGAGCTCTGCCAGGTTGCCGTGGGGGTCTGGGAAGATCGCCTAAGACGCCCCAGTGCGGGCCCTGCCACCATTGAGGCGGTGAGGCCTGTCCTGCATCAATGGCTAGGACGAAGTCACGGCACACCGACGTTCAGGCTGACACAGGTTCTAACGGGGCATGGTTGCTTCGGAAGGTACCTGTGTATCCTCGGCCGCGAGGCCACGTCAGGATGCCACCACTGTGACACGGGCGACGAGGACACGGCGCTGCATACACTCCAGGAGTGTCCAGCCTGGACGGAGCAGCACCGGGAGCTCGTCGTCCATATCGGATCTGACACCTCGCTCCCGGCCGTGGTACGCACCATAGTCGGGAGCTCCACTGGATGGGACGTCGTCTCCTCCTTCTGCGAGCAAGTCATGTTTGCGAAGGAGGAGGTGGAACGGGTGCGTGAGCGTACTTCCCTGCTCCGCTCCCGCCAAAGGAGGACGCGCCGACGCCAGAGGTCAGGTGGTGACCTTCTGCCGCCGTAAGCGGGTGGCGCGGGTAGGGCCCCTTGGGGTATAGGGGTTCTCACTCACCCGCACATGCCGTCGAGATGAGAGTGTGAGTGTTACGCGCGTGCTCATCTCTCTTCCCATGGGGCGCGTTACAGACCGCCCGAAGCTCGGAATAGACCTAGTGGTGGCCAGGGGACTAGTGGGGCGTAGTCCCCTGGCATTGGAAGAGGCCCGTAGCCCTGGCATAAGGCGCAGGACGGAGCACCTAGGGGTTTTAGTGGGTATCCCTAATTGGGGAATGGCAATAGCGTGGCACCAGTTCTGACTGGGCACGCTAGTGCCACCCCCGATTTGGCGAATCCCACACACTCACACCGGTCGCGAACATCCCCCCAGGCTTCTGTGCCAGTCGTGTCTTAGTCCTCAAACGGGTTTCCCTAGGCCAAAAAAAGGCGTTAACCTCTAGCTATTAAAATGTAACTTCTCAAGGAATATAAACCTAAATTCTTAAACTGCCGCTTAAAAGTCGAATATGGCAAGGCATTTGCGGACAATGGGCTAGCGTAGCCGCCGGGCCTATATCCATCCCAACCCAACTGAACGCTAGCAAACGGCTCTCATAAAACGGAATAAGCACGCTGTTATGCTCACTGTGTTACACATCTGGACAATAAAATGGATACATCGTTCAAATTGTCTGTATCTATTATACTTATATAGTAGTCTAAGTGTTGAATGATCTAGTTCGATAGAACACAGAGGTCTCGGGCTTAGTTTCTGACAAGGTATTTGGAGACAGGTTCTTGCAATTGACGAAGGAAAGCGGGCTTTACTTGAGATAAACACGCATCTGTGTGTGCGAGAGATCAAAAAGGAGCACGATTGGACGGCAAGATTGCAACTGGTCGATTCGTCAGACACGCACATGATCTCGATGTGCATGCGCTAGATCATTCACGAGTAAAGCCCGCTCTTTCGCCTTTGTGAATTTCAAGAGCTATATAATCGGCAGACAAACACACATATTGTATATCCCCAAATTAAGTAAGTTACGCTTGTTTTATGGGAAATATACAACGTACTACTCTGGGGCCAATCCCAGACACCCAGACAATAGTAAATAACGGAGAAAATACGTTTCCAAAATTTACTATACCAGGAATCGAACCCGGAGCCTCTGCGTTGCAGTGAGGTAGGCCGGCAATGGCTTAGCCCGCTCAACCACAGAGGCCGTCAAATATATATATATATATATATATATATATATATATAAAAACCAACATTTTGTTATTTATTCTGCCTTCATTATTTAATCAAATATCATGTCATAGGCACAAAAATAAAGTTATATGTAAAAAAAACTAGATAAAAATAATAAAAGCCTATGTCTGGTCAAGCCTCACCAGAAAGCTGTTACTGGGTAGCTTGCCTAAAAAACTACCACCATTGTCGAATACAAAGGATAATTCCTTGCACTAACTAAGCTCTAGTCTTTCAGTTATGTAACCTCGATTAGTTATTTTTATACTCTTTAAGACCTTGTGATTATTTGACCCCGAAGGACGTAAAGTGACCACTCCAAGATATGTAACAAACGTTTAATAATCCGATGCTTAGATAATAAATAATATTTATTTACGTTCATTTTCTTTGGCCGTATGTGTACAAAAGGTCTAGTCTTATAGTTATTGGTAGTATGGAAGTAATCATAAAAGATTATAGTTCCCAAGCTCACAATACCTATTTTAGTCAAGTTGGGATAACACTTATTATAACGACGTTTGTGGTATTGCTTATTCTGTATTGTATTTCTCGCGTCCGGGGACATAGATTACGATGTAAAGGTCGTTAGTCAGGTGCCTGGGTCAAGTGTAAGTTAGCTGTCATCTCCTAACACTTGATCCATTACTCTCCAAGCGTATATTCCTTGGAGGAAGTTGTCCAAAATTTTTTTATTGCCCGTCTGACAAACGGCTGATGGCCCAGCTCATGCACAATAGTTACCGTCACCTATAGAACCTAATAACTTACGACCAGAAATACGAGATTATCTTATGTAGTAAAAATTATATCACAACAAACTTTTATAATACATATGCATATAAAATTGTGTAATGGAACAAAAAGGATAAATTGACGTACTTCAAAGTTCATTTTTTTATTTAAATTAAAACTTGTTTTTAAAAACGTTCTTCAATATTATTTTTCGCTGGACATGTTTTTGCTGTAAACGTAAAAACGGTTTTTTTTCTATTTTTCTTGCTTATTCTTTTTTTATATTCGTGGATTGTCATTGAGATTGAACAGCTAAACAAAATTGCAAAATATTCTGCCTACAAGATTTCCATCAACTAATAAACATTGCAAGTTAAATTAAAGCTTATAGTTATAAAAATTTGTTTACATTTTGTAATATTAAAAACGGCCATTTTACAAGTTAACCCTAAATATTATTAAAGTAATTAGATACATATATTATAAGCTAGTACAATGAAGAAATTTATAAATAACCCCATACAATAAAAGAAAACTTAACTTATTTGTATTGTATTCTACCCATAGTTCTTCAATACTATAAGTAGAATACTGAGCCTAGATCACCGTCTTCTATGGGTAAGGTGCACAGAAGACTGGCTACGTTTCCTCACTGGATCGCCATACTGACCCGTTGCCCGAGATAAGCACCAGCCTTCTGATCACCTGAAGAGTCAATGAGTCATTTTAATAAATTTTGGTCTCTACAGGCGTCTCGACAGCAAACGGCACAAACATAAAATCTCACTGAGGGTTGCATATTTGCGCCGCCTGAGTAATTCAGCTGTTTCCGCCGCCGAACTGGCTGATCTAGACGTGTTTGGTAAATGCTGCCAACGTAACGGCCAATGTCTACGCAGGTCGCACCCCGCACGAAAGGCTTGCGACGCTGCCAGGGAATCAAAGTCATTCCGTCAGGATGCCTACCATCGTCACGTACAATACCGTTTGGCTCCAATAGAGCCGGCACTACGGCAGCAAGAAAGACCGTGGTGTCCTAGGTTGATTACCTCTCTTCCACAGACTCATGTAAAGTAATGTATATAAAAAATTGCAATTTATATAAGTAGGTATAGTTAAAACTACTACTGTAATGGCTTAAACTTCTCTTAGTTTGTATTTAACTTGTACATGTTAACTGAATACGTAAAATATAATAAAAAGTTCTAGAGTTTCTAATATTTCAGAGCGTATTTACATTAAAATACGTTAGCAACAAATGTATATTTATCTTTGAACGGCTGACCCTTTGAGTTTCGAAACTGTTTGTAAGTGAATTATGCACTAGAATTAGACCTAAAGTCTGATAATAATGGAGCAGCCACAGTTTACTTTAGTGTTCCAAAGTTTTGACATTGCCAACTTAGCGCTTTCAGCGGATCTAGCTCTGTTTCATATCTGTTAATCGATAAAATAATTGTTTAGCGCTTTCCGCCAAATATTTCAGTAAAGAGTAATGCAAATTAAAATGCTCTAGATTTTAAGTTGCATTACACTTCGCTGAAACATCGACGTATATCCGAACATAATTGTCAAAAGACAAGTAGGTATTTATAACCTAATTTAGTTTTCAACAACGGATCAATATGGCAAAAAAACTGAACTTATATTGTATTCTACCTAAAATCCCATAAGATTATAAGCAGAATACTGAGCATAGGTTACCATCTTCTATGGGGAAGGTACCCAGAAGGCAGGCTACGTTAACTCGCTGGATTGCTGTACTGATCCGAAGTAATGAAATAAATAAATTCTAATAAATATTGAGAGATTTTTGTTACATTGAATCCCGCTCACATTATACCCTGTATCGTAAAGGCTGGAATTGAAAATCAGCGCTGCGTCAGCATTATGCTGAGTTCTTAGCCTCATTGGCGTGAATGTGATGTACGTATTTTTGTATATGTGTGTGTTTTTTTTTAATTATAATTGGTTTTTATGCTTTATATGCGCAATGTCTGCTTTATATGCATATTCCATTTTCAGTGTATACATTTACGACAGTAAATATTTTTCTTTCTTTCTTGTTCTTTTCGTATCCAAACATAAAATATAGACTTCAACATATTCAAACGTTTCAAATATTCGTTTGATTCGCTCTCTACCAAAGTCACTTGACGTTTCATTGATCTATGCTGTCTCTATTTTTCCCCATTTGTCAATTGGGTGAGTTCTTTATATAATCTTTATCTTTACATAGTGTTTATTATTTAAGCGGAAATTTCAAGCGTGGTTGCCAGGCTACACTTTCATACATTACATAGTATACTCTTCTTCTCTGACTATAGTAATGTGTATATATATGTCTATCTCCCTCCCCCAACACCCAGTACGCGCGAAATGCAACGGCGTCGGCGCGGCTACAACACTTCTCTACGAACCATGGTACTCTAAAGTCAAAACTTCTGAACATACATATACCTATATACAAAAACAATATCAAAGGCCGGCCCAGTGAACTATTCGACTTGCTTTTATGTGACTGTGTAAAGTGCTAGCGTACATAAATGTTCTACGTGCTATGTAAGTTATAAGTATTCATATTTATTACTTTTTAAATACACAACAACGGACGCGCAAAGTTGAACTATTTCCTAACCAGCGGTTATTCGGATGCCCGGATACATTCCTAAAGTAATTCTTTGGAAATCCAGGCCCATACACATAGTATAAAACAAATTCGTTTTCCGGGTCTGTCTGTATATCCACTAACTCCTTCTAAATTACGCAACGGATTTTTGAGCTGTTTTCACCGTTCCTTCATATAATTCTATATATTAATTAGAATATGCCCACGACTTCGTCCACGCTTGGCTTAAAATTCTCGCGGGATTTCCGGGACACAAAGTACGTAGCATTTAAAAAAGAATGTAAGCTATCGTTTTAGTGAAACCTGGCTAATTATTATGCAACAACAACTTCCAACTGCTCCCGGGTAATTTTATCACATAAAATTTGCTATCTATCGATCAGTGAAAAAATTAAATTGGAATTCGATTTTTTTTAATCCGGCCATTTTAAATCATTCCCAGAAAATTTCGCGCGGGATTCCCAGAATTTGTATTTATCAATCAGCGAAAACCCTCTCGAAATCGGCCCAGTAGTTTTTACGTGAGTCCCGAACAAACACAAATAATCTAAAAAAAAATGCATCGTGTTCTCCGTTGTTTATATGGTATTCCAGTTACATTTTAAATAGCTTCAATATATAATACATACACGTCCTAATAAAACTACGTTGTAACGGTTTTAAGCACGGTAATTTATTTGATTTTGGTTATTCCGACGTTTCGGCCACTTTTCAGTGGCCGTAATCACGGAAGACAAAGATGTCAAGTGTCAACGAGTATTGTTAAAGTTTTATTTAGCCTACCGCCAACTTGTTCATTTTAATTATTTAGTTTTAATTTTGTTTATGGTTATTATTTACTATATGGGAGCCTAATCTAATCTACCACCGTTTCGCAACATGTTATGGCTTGAAGAGAAGAAGCGGCGCAAGAAACTCTTCAGCAAACATGCCTAGTTCTAAAAATGTTATATAATATTAAAATGAGAGGAAGGAAAAATAAAGAAATTATCAGTGAAGTTGTGCGCAGAAAGAGCTCACAGTGTCTTGAGGTCTAGCAGTTGGTTTTTGCTGCGTTTTGGGTCTTAATAGTTTTGATGATCGGATCCCAAACAGGTGATACTTGCCAACCATAAAAATAAAAAAACCCATAATTTCAATAGACTTCTCTATTGAAATTATGGGTTTTTTTTATTTCAATAGCCTCACGCATCATTCTAAGTATGAAACGATTCTCTTTCGCGAGGATTTGTGCGTTATCAAATCTGATGTAGTGGTTAGGTTTATCCAGCGTGTGTTCACTGATCGCAGACTTGGTAGACCTTGTGTGTTTCATGTCAGCAATGTGTTCTTTTACCCGTGTTTTTATGCTTCTCTTCGTTTGCCGCGCTTAAAACCGATAAAACGTAGTTTTATTATGTATACAAGTCGCGAAAACTTAAGAAAATATTACATACACGGCATGTTTAGAAGTTTATAATATTATAGATATACTAGCCTTTACCTGCGGCTTCGCTCGCGATATATCGCGTCGTGCCCTAGGGAAAACTCTATTTTTCAATAACACAATTGATTGATCAATTAATTCTCCTATTATATTAAACAAAACACCCATCTCAACAAGCATGGAAGTTGATAGTGCGAGTATCATTATATTAGGTTGGGGAAAAAGTTTCTTCGCATTTTATATAAAAATTCAAAAGGTTTTTTTATAAAGTTTATTTACATTTGACTAAAGTATGTAGGTGCCATTTTGTTGGATAACTTTTTGGCATCTTGTAGGTAGGGACGTGATCCCATTGCTATAAAAACTGCGACAAGTGGTTTTGGCACTCCTCTCGTGATGTTAACCTCACACTACCTAAGGAATTCTGCAGAGACCGAAACAGGTGAAAATCTGAAGGTGCAAGGTCAGGACTATATGGCGGATGCATTAACACCTCCCAGCCAAACTCTCGTAATTTTTACTGAGTGGCTAAAGATGTGTGAGGTCTAGCGTTATCACGGTGAAAAACCACACCCCTTCTGTTGATCAATTCCGGCCGCTTTCTCTCAACTTTTTACTTTAATCTCATCAGTTGTTCGCAGTACAGTTCAGAATCGATAGTCCTGCCTGGCGGTAACAGCTCGTAATGAATAATGCCCTTCCAATCCCACCATACACACAGCATCACCTTGTTGTGAGTTAACCCGGGTTTCGCCACAGTCTGTGAAGCCTGACCGGCCTTTGACCACGATCTTTTTCGCACGTTCTTGTCGTACGTGATCCACTTTTCATCACCAGTTATCAGCTTCTTCAAAAATGGTTCGGTATCATTACGTCGAAATAAAGAACTACAAATGAGTACACGGTTCATTAGGTTTCTTTCAGTGAGCTCATGAGGCACCCAAATATAGAGCTTTTTTGTGTACCCAGCTTTTTTCAAATGCGCCAAAACCGTTTTGTGGTCAATTCCCAGTTCTCCAGCTACATCGTAACTACTAATATGCCGATCTTGCTCCACTTTATCAAAAATGGCATCAATTTTGTCAGTAACAGGGCGACCAGAGCGATGTGCATCTTTGATATCAAAATTTCCGGATTGTAAACGCTTAAACCAAATTTGCGCTACTCTCACAGATACTGCATTAGGTCCATAAACAGCACAAATTTTTTTCGCGGCTTGTGTTGCATATTTACCTTTTTTGTAGTAAAATTTTAAAATGTATCGAATTTCTTCATTAGCTTCACTCATTTTAACAATAAGAAAAACAAATGAAAATCACACATTTTCCTAATTTGAATTTGGAATTGTCTTCTTTAAAATTAAAACTTTTTAGTGATACCAAAACCAGCCAGATACAAATGGTATAGCCAAAGAGATCTTATTACAAGTTCATACATACTATATGCGAAAAGACTTTTTCCCCAACCTATTATATATATATATATATATATATATATATATATATATATATAATTCTTCTGTACGTGTGTTGACAGTGAACTCCTCCTCCGGTCCAGCCAACCGATTTTGATGATATTTGTTTTGTGTGTTTGAATGGGTCCCCGGGTGGTTTAGATTCACAATTGCAACCGGTAGGTGGCGCTGAGATCGGGTTCTAGAATTCTCCTAATCACCTAGACCAATTTTGGTGATATTGTTTCTATGTCATGAAACAGTCTTTTAGGAATTCAGAAAATATGGCGGTACGAAGTTCGCCGGGTCAGCTAGTATATTAACAGAACAAAATTTATATATATATATATATATATATATATATATATATATGGGTGTATATATCAATTTTGCTCTATTAATTTTAATTTTTAAGTGTATAAATTAAAATATTATCTTATACACTAAAATATGTGTCGTAAATTGAAGAAAACGCCAAAACACACAAGTTATACTTTACAGAATTTCGTAATTTAAAACCTTATTACAAAAATATACATATGTGTAAAATTTAATGTTGAACAGATCTACATGTGGTTCTTGGGCAATCTTGAGCAATGAGAGCGTAAAGTAAATTTAAGGCGCATGTAAACACAACTTAATGTGTTCAACATATGTTACGTTTAGATGCACTGCCATATTCAGTATTACAACAGTACCAGAAGCAGGAATAATGTAAGTATATAAGGTATATTTACATTAAATTTGAGCAATTTTTAACCGAGTCCCAAAAAGAATAGGTTCTTAATTTGGCTGTATATCTTTTTGTACGTCTGTTACACGATTTCTCCGCCAATTGCGCACCGATTTTTGAAGTGAAACTTTTTTAGAATCGTTGTGATTTGAAACTTAACGAAACGAGAATAAAGGGACACTAAAAAGAGATATATAATAGTTTAAACCCTATGTTCATAAAGATAGATTTGGAAATATTTTGAAGGTTGAAGTTCATAAATCAAATTGAAACTAGAGCTTTTGTTTCCTATTTTAGTTATCATAAATCTCTCGTGTCATTTGTTCGTGAAACGTTAAGTGAAAACGTGGAATGTGAATTATATGTGTTATAATATATTTTAAATATGTAATATATCAAGTGTAATATTTTGCATTAAAATATAAAATAAGTTTTGAGCTTGCTAAAACTATGATAAAAATAGTTATCCTAATACTCCTGATACTCTATATTTATCTCATTCTCTCGTAGGCTACTTTTCTGAAGTTTCACTTCTGCCGTGTGTGAATTGCACGCAGACAATTTTTTTTCTTTATTCAAAGAGTATACTCCTGAAGTGGTTCCATTGGCACCAAATCAGGATCTGATCGAATGCAAATGCAAAAAAAATTCGAGAGCAACCCTTGTTGAAGAGCGCCAAACGCTTACATTCTTCGAAAGGCAAACTTGTATACGCGTCTACACGCCTATACAAACGTGCCAGCAGTAAAATATCTACAGGCACTTAATATATTATTTCTAAAGTTATTCAAGTATTTCTGCCACTAAAATGAAAAATATTTTTTTTTAAAAAACAAAACCGACTTTTCACTAAAAAGCAAAAATTGAATATATTCTACAACAACCATAGCAAAATTTTAAAATGCACGGACTTCAAGAAAATATTTACTTTTTGCTTTTTAATTTGAAGGCGGTTGTATTTTTCATTACTCATTATTATTATCCGTGCAGGAACGGTTTCCTGCGGCCGGACGGCCTGTCGTAAGAGACGGCAAAAACACCTCACAGCCAGGTGGTAGGGTTTACCATCTGGATGGCTCCTGGTCTAGAGTATGCCACCATAACAACCTTGACTTGTGTTCCGTCATTAGTGGCCAGTTTCCTTTACCACCAACAGGAATTTAAGATGTAGAAAATGTTTAGTTTTTGATTTTTAGTTTGAAGTCGATTTGTTTTTGCTAAAAATTATTTTTTTTTTCTTACATTTTATTTTCTTTGATAATATTGTAATTATTTTAATTTCTCTTTTTCTTTCTTTACCTCGTCAGTAATGGCGCGATAAAGGTTGAATATGTGTTCAATATTTATTACTACCTATAGCCCGTGGCTTCGCTCTTGTTGTACAAAGTGGAGGCTCGGACGTTGGGAGTCCTACACGCCCCCCGGTAACCTCCTCCTGGGCTTGGAGATAGTGCGCAAGTATATTCCTCCAGCTTTATAAAAAGGGATATATATGGAAGTGGGCATTTAGGTAGGTAGGTAGGTACCTCTTTATTGTACATCAAAGCGAAAAATGCTTAAGAGTATAAAAACCATTCCTTAAGAGAGCAGCAGCTCATTTGTAACGCCTTTGGTGTTGCAAATATCCATAGGCGATGGTAATCACTTAACATCAAGTGGGCTGTCTGCCTGTCTGCTGAACTCATGTAATAAAAAATAAACAATATAACTATATACGCATATGTATATACACAAACGGATTTTTATATATATAACCATAGCCCATAACTGGCAACAAATCACACAGGACAGAAACAGGTGGCATGTTCTCATCTCGGAGGCCAAGACACGTTTTGGGTCGCTGAGCCAACGGAATTAATTACTTATATATAAAATATAACAATATACAAACAAACATAATTATGAACAGATTAAGAATTACTATACACAATAGAAAGGTGGTGCTTCTGAACTTGATTTTTAAAGTATTGTAAGGATTTGGCCTGTCTTACAGCAATAGGTAGCTCATTCCAGAGACGCACAGCCTGGACGGTAAAAGAGTGTTCATAAAAATAAGAAATGCGTACAGGGGTGTTTATTCTGTATCTAGTCGAGGGACGCAAATTATAGAAGCTAGACACGTACAGAAATTCGAAGCGTTCCTTGAGGTAACGAGGAGTAGTTAGTAAAAACAATATACTATAAAGAAGAGTGAGAATGTGAATATTCCGGTGAAAATTTAAAGGCATGTTATAATTCGTAGAATATACTTAGAAGGTGGAATAGTTTCCAATGAACACATAACTTTTTTTTAGTTTGTTTATTTTTCTCTTTTAATCCCTTTTTACTCTTGCTTCTGAACATACTCCTTAACGGTCTTATTCACATTGAGCCAAAGCAAGCCTGAACGCTTCCTTAAGAACCTTAAAGAACATTTCAACTCGATATGAATAAAGTTAAAGACTATATTATACCTAGTATACATTTTTATTTATGTATTTACTTTCTATACGTTAGATATATGTTGATTATTATATTCTATTTGCTTCCTCAATGGTCTCTCTTCTTACGTTATTTTATTTCCTACTTTGTTATATATATATATATTTAGTCGATACATTACTATTAACCACACAGACGCAAACCACGTGTATATATTATACTTCATACTATGCGCTCTTGTTCACGTAGGCTCTCTCAGTCTGTACTTTTATCCGTTATTCGTTCATGTGGGCCCTTCGTCTATTTTTTGTACATGCCCAATCCACCTTAATATTTCTTCTTCGCCCTTGTTAATACATTTTCTTTCGACAAACAAAGTTAAATAAAGAAAACCTATGAAAAAATATATTTTCAGCCAAATAATTGGACCCAAAACCAATATTACTTAAAACCGAGGTCATATTAAAATATACCATATAAATAGTGTGTATTGAACTGTGATTAAATTAATTGACGTATTACATGAAACCATGATCAATGTAACCATTACAAACAAGGTCATTGTGTGTTAGCTTATGGTCTAAGTCTAAAGAGAATATGGATGCGGACCCGTGTTGCGATAAAATTTTAACATTATTATGGACTCGGGAATGCGGGAGAGAAGACAAAAGAAAGGACTTACAGGATAAGTAGCCATACCAGATACGCTGCGAACGATGCATGCTTCGCAGCGGCAGGCACGTCTTCCGTGTGACCTTTTCTTCACGACTTGCGGTTCCTTCGGCGAGTGGACCAATGAGTACGGGACAGCAGGCACCTACCTCGCAGCGCGTGGGTTCACAATGCGGTTGAGAAATACGGCAAGAGACACACAAAACCCGTCGAGGTTTCGCGGAAGCAATGATTGCTTTAGCAGTTGAACGTAGACCATAGATAATAATTAGACATGTTTGCCAGCTCCGCAATAAAAAAATATATAAATGAAGAGGCGTTAAAATAATTGTCTCTTTCAAATAGGGTGGTATGGGGGAAATTACGTATATAGAGAAATAAACATCGTGATTTTAAGTTTAACATTATTAATAAATAGGAATAAGATTATGTACATTTATATATAATTAAAATTAACATTTATTTCGTAGGAAAGTTTACAATAACGCTACAAGTTAAGTATTATGGACGTGTCAGCCATACCGTCTTTGGTCCTATTTGAAATAGACTTTAATTATTATTTATTAAATTAAAATTAAATTAAAAAGCCTTTATTTCTACCATTAAGTTTAGTTTTTAAGATATGTAAGTATATAATGTACACATTAAATAATGGAAGTCGCCTCTGCGGCGTAGGCCTCCCCCAACTCTTTCCAATTTTCTCTATCTCCAGCTGTTCTTCGCCATTTCGTTCCACACATTTTTACAAAAACATCTTTCCATCTCTTTCTAGGTCTTCCTCTTTCTCTTTTCACATCTCTGGGTAGCCAATCATAGATTTTCCTCGTCCATCTATTGTCTTCTTGCCTACTTATGTGTCCTGCCCATTTCCATTTCAGAGTCCTTACTCTTTCAATGACGTCTGTTACTCTAGTCTTTTTTCTTATGATTTTGTTGTGAACTTTATCTTGTAGTTTTATTCCTAACATACTTCTTTCCATTTTCCTTTGGTGTACTGCCAATTTTTCTTCATCCTTTTTTCTTAAGGCCCAGGTCTGGCTTCCGTATGTCAGGCATGGGAGAATAACAGTATCATATAATTTACTTTTTATTTTTATGTTCACGTCTTTATTTTTCATTATTTCTTTCATACTCCAGTATTTTTTCCACGATATGGCTATTCTTCTGTTAATTTCATTTTCGGTCTGATCTTTGAAGGATACCAACTGTCCCAGATATATATACTCTTTTGCATATTCTATTTTTTCTCCATCGATGATAATATTTTCCTCCATATAGTTCGAGATTATTTTAGTTTTTGTATAGTTAATTGATAATCCTACTTTCCTGCCTTCCTCAGCCAATTCTTGGAGCATATCTTGTAATGTTTTTGGGTCTTGAGCAAAGATTGCTATGTCATCAGCAAATCGTAGATGGTTTAAATGTTCTCCGTCAATGTTTATACCTTTCTTGTCCCAATTAAGTTTCCTAAAAACCATTTCCAGCACTGAAGAAAATATTTTAGGTGAGATCGGGTCTCCTTGTCGCACTCCTCTCGATATTTTAAATTCAGTACCCTCTCTGTCTAAACGTATTTTAGCCATGACCTTAGAATAAATGCTTTTATGATTTCTACGTATCTAATATCCACACCTTGCTCCAATAGTGCCTGAAATATAGCAGAATGCTCTAAAGAGTCAAAAGCTTTCGTAAAGTCTACGAAACAAATGTACAAGTTTTTATGGTATTCCTTAACCTTTTCTATTAATTGGCAAACAACGAACATATGGTCAGTAGTAGAGAATTTTTTGCGAAATCCTGCTTGTTCTCGAGGTTGGTTTTCATCTAAAATTTTTGTGCACCTGTTTAACAATATCTTCGAAAAAACTTTATATATATTACTCATCAAACTAATTGGTCTATAATTGTTTAGTTCGTTTCTATTGCCTTTTTTGTGAAGAAGAGTAATGGTAGACTTAGACCATTGTTCCGGGGTAATTTTCTTTTCGAGAATATTATCAAAGAGTAGTTTCAAAGGACGTTGTAATGGTTCTAGCATTGATTTCAATATCTCATTGGTTACTTTATCTTCACCTGGGGTTTTATCTTTCTTCTGGGTGTTAATTGCAAAAGCTATTTCTGATAATAATATTTCGGGCAAATAATCTTCGTATCCATATTGTATTACATAATTCTTCAATATTTCCTGTGAAACAGATTCTGAGACGTTTGTCCTGAATAGGCTGCGATAAAAGTCAGTGGCTTCCTTTATAATGCAGGTCCCATTTGAAGTTGTTTCTCCTTTCTTATCTTTTATATTTATTGCCCATTTTGAAGACTCGCTTAGCTCTTTGTACGCTTTTTGATACCGCCTGTTCTTTGAACAAATTTTTCAAATGTATTTTGTCTGAATTTTTCTTTTACTTTCTTTGTTTCTCTGTTTATTTCCTTGCTTTTTCTGTTATCAAGTGTTTAACTTCTTTAGTTCTTTTCTTTTATATAGTAGCTTTCTTTCTTCTATAAGACAAAGAAGAACCGAGTCCTGATCTTGAATAATTTCTTTTTTTTTTTTTTAACGTTGGTATCTGAGATTGAAGATAGTTCATTTCCTTTGCAAACTCGTTGTATTGGTCTTGTACATTTGACAAGTTGTTGATAGCTCCTGTAAATTTTTCTTCCCAACTTAGACCGTTCTCCTAGTCAGTTTTGGTAAGCTGCTTGTAAGAGATTTAGCTGTTTTTAAGGTTCGAAATCCTTTCCGCTTACTTAAGTAAATTTTACTCCTAATAAGTCTATGGTCTGTGTAAAAATTTAAATGTTTTATTATTTCAAAATTATGTACCTCCAATTGTTTACTAGTCAAAATATAATCAATTTCGTTATGATGTTTGGCGTCGGGCGATTGCCATGTCCATCTATTGTTTTTTCCAGTTTTAAACATAGTATTATTCACTTTTAAATTTCTTTCAAGAGCTAATTCTATCAGTTTTTGTCCATGTTTTGTCCTTTTTCCATCTGAGTATGGACCATACACTTTTTCTTCTCCATTTTGGACTTTACCAATTTGAGCGTTAAAATCTCCCATTACTACCAATTTATTTCCTTTGAAACTTTCTATGGCGGTTTCTACTTCGTCGTAGAATTTTTCTAAATCATCTTGAGTGCAAGCCTCGGTTGGTGCATAGGTCTGAACTATACCTATTTGGTTCTGGTTTGAAAAGAGTAACTCTAGAGTGGCTACTCTATCAGAATAGCTTCTAAAACTCACTATGTTTCCTTTTAAGTATTTTTGCACCAGAAAACCAACTCCATACAAACCTTTTGTACCTCTATTATGATACAGGATAAAATTTTGATGTTCCTTTAGACTTTCATAGTCTCTTCTTGTCTCGCTTAATCCTATAACATCCCATATAATTTCCTTGAGCGCATAGTTCAGTTCGGTAAGTCTTGTGTCAGATAACAACGTTCTTACATTTAAACAAGCTATGTAAATATATTCTGTGATATTCTTTTGTCTAAAACTTTTACTTGGGGGGTTATGGTCATTATCCTCCTTATAAACGCTGGAGACCAGCCAGCTTGAAGGGTGTTGAGAGAGGCATTCTTCCTAGTCTGATTTATCTAAATTTATTGTATCTTCAGTTACAGTTTTAGTGGTAGGCAATACTCGCATATATGAAGATATGTCGTATAATTTACTTTTCTTTGGCCTTTGTTTTATATTTTCTTGACTGTTCATTTTCCTTAAATTTAGTTCCACTTCTGGCTGGTTTGGTGACTCTGATAAGTCTCTTTTTTGTGTTACTTTATCTTTTTTATACTTTTCCAATATATTCTTTACCTCTACTATTTTATCATACTTAAGAATAACGTTTTTTCCTAGTTCTTGCTGTCTTTTCAATTCTTCTTGCAGCTCTCGACGCTTTTCTACTACTTTTTTAGGATAGTCTTCTTTCAAATATACATTTGTATCCTTCAAAAATTTCTTTTTCCTTAAAATTTCAATTTTACGCCCCACCGTTGTTAAAGTTACAACGACTGGTCTTATTTTATCAGTGTTTTCCATTTTTCTTCCAAGCCTGTAAATACTTTCTATTTCGTTTTTCAGGATATCAACTTTCATTTTATTTTTTATAACTTCCACAACCTTGTTTATTAGGCTTTCATAACCGTTTTCCACTTCTTCAATACCAAATAATAATATATTTTTCTTCCTTAGTTGTTTTTCCAAATTTTCTATCTTTTTTCTTGTTGATTAATTTTCTTTTCAATTTCTTCTGTTTTTAATTCCAATAGACTGAATTTTTTATTTATATTATCATTTATACTTGTTGTAATATTATTCTCCATATTATTGATCTTTTCTTTTTGATCAGCCAGGTCTCGTTGAATTTGTTTTAGTATTTCCATCATGTCGTTGTTCATTCTTATGATGTAGGTAACGCCCTCTTGTGGTTATTGGGATTCCCACTTTATAGCGAACAATTATTGCCAAGACCACTTTTATTGGTAGCTAGCTTTAGAGTTAATGTTTCTTAATAAATTTCATAGATGGCGCTATCTTACTTACGTGTCCCTGTATGCGTTGTATGTTAGTTATTTTATTACAACTTTGAAGGTAGGATAAACTAATTCTCCATGTATTGATATGTTTGTTTTCACTTTTTCGTCTTGAACGTTCTTGTTTCTACTAGATTTTAACAAATTTTAACACAAGTTGTAATTTTTAATAAGAGTTTTGATCAGTTCTTAATTCGGACACTGCTTTAGATACAATTGTTCGGTTACACTTTTAATTGTGAAATACACTTTTAGTTTACGAATTTAGACTATCACTATATATTATCCTTGTCAATCGAACGCTGAGGTACACAGTTTAACCTTATAGATACTGTTTGCACTACTTATGTATTTTATAAACCTTGAAAACACAGAAGCGATGTTAACAGTACGGCAGTGGTGCCCTCTCTGTATTATTTATACAATACAACAACAACACACAGATCAACCTTTTTGTTGACTCTTTATTGTACACCAAAGCACAGACAAACAAAACAAGAAAAAAATCGAAATGTGTGCTAGGACACATAGTAGAAGAGAAACTTCAACGGACAAGTGGCAAACCGAATCGCAACAAAATTTTGACTTGAAGTTTTACGGGCAGGTTTTCAAATTGGATAAGTACATTAACAATTTGCCCGTAAAACTTTAAGTTAAAATTTTGTTTCGACTCGTTTTGCCACTTGTCCGTTGCCATTCGTTTTTCCATTTTTCCGTTGAAGTTTCACTTCTACTATCTGTTCCAGCAAACATTTCGATTTTTCGCAGGTTTACTGCAAATTATGATTTGATTAGGTTAGGGACATTTTAATGAGTGCATTTTTTATTTAACCATATTTTATTTTATCATACAAAAAAACTGAATTCGATCTGGAACCAAAAAAAAAACATCTCTACTCTAACATTATGCCGCCTCTCACCACGTATACTCTAAACTTATGCCCCCCTCCACACGCTTTTTCGTGACAGAAACAATCCTATTACCGCCCGTCTATATGGAAGTTTCACTTCAATAATAAAACGGGCAGACTTGTCGATAAAAACTGATATAAACTTCCTTATCTATGTGCACCTTGACACAATATGTTCTCGCATTTTTTACAAATGCTAAAAATACTACAGCTGTATGTTTAGTTAATATTGTCATTTTTTATTCACATTTATGTTCTTCTTTTTTAAAATAAATATTTTTGATAATTGTCAAAATAGTATTTTTGTACGTGGTAGTGCCATCTCTCGGCTCTATCGGTGTAATACCATGCTCCCACAGAATATCGACGTGAAATAGTCTTGAGATCATCGTGTTTTGTACGATAAGTGAGAGTTCCGATGGACCACTCGACACCCCCTCCTTCTATCACATCTTCTCTATTACATCCCTCTTTTCCATCTTTAAGGCTGCCAACGCGTCTGCTTCGCGCTTGGGGTTACAAACTACTATAGGCGACGGTAACCACTTTATATTAGTTGGGTCGTCTGTCTGTTTGCCAACTTCGCAATAAAAAATTGTTCAGTAATATATAAAGGTGTACCGTAACAATATTTCAAAATAGCATATCCAGGAATTATCGATGGCGTTACCCCCCACCACGTCTCTTGCCATTGCCGCCTCGGCGAAGTGCAGGGGCCCGCGCCCCTAAGCCCTAAAGACAGTCGTGTTTATGAGACAATGCAAGATGCACGCGCGTCCCAAATCTGGCGCCCGCGCGAGTGCATTTAGTCCTTATTTTGATGTTTTTGTTATTCTCATGTATCTTATGCTAATATCAATAAATAATGTTAACAATGTTACAAATGTATTTATTTTGGAGATAGTCACATATCCATATTTTATATGTTAACTAATTTAAATTACGCTCATAAATTAGACCATACCGACAAACCACTTCCACTGCACACAAATCACAATGAAATTAAATATTGGTAACTCATTATCCGTGGCCATTCACCAATTATTTCTTTGACTATCATTGCATCAAATTATAGACAATAAATTCAAAGTTACTTTCTTGTTTTTATTACCTCCAACTAATAAATTAGTTAGAGCGTGAGCAACAAATGCCACTGAAACTAAAAGTTTAGGTTTAGGTTAAATATAAATCTGTCATACCGGTCATGTTTGTGGTCTATCACTTTAGTGGTCCGAATGTTAGATCACTAAGGTGATAAACCACAAACGTCTCCACTCAGCTGAGATGAGAATGTTGCGATGCATTTGTGGTGTTACAAGAATGGATAAGGTGAAAAATGAGTACATAAGGGGATCTTTTCAAGTTGCACCCGTGACTGAAAAATTGAGAGGAATATCAAGTTGGTATGGACTCGTTACGAGGAGGGATAAAAGTCACGTGACAAAAAAAATGCAAGATTGATGGGTAAAAAAGGCAAACCAAAACAGAAATGGATGGATTGTGTGAAGGATGATATGATGATTTGTGGTGTGACAGAGGACGTATGTCATAATAAGGGAGTGTGAAAGGTACACACATATTGTGCCGACCCAAAATAATTGAGAGAAGGTGAAAGAAAAGAGAGAGAGCATGTTCTGTTTCAATATTTGTTGCAGGTTTAAGTTATATGTCCATTACTTTTTTAACCCCAGCTGACCATTCAGATGTTAGAGTATTTTAGATCGATGAATGGAGAACGAATAAGTGAAGCAATGAGTAAAAACGCTTCATAGTTCACCATCAATGAATAACTACAATACACAAACTCAATGAAGCATACCCGTCATAACATTACCTACTCAACCGTAGGATATGCAGGTGGCTAGGGAAAGAATGCTCCATTGTTAGGCGACAACACAGGTAAGTGTATCACCATCCTAACAGCAAGATGTAAGAGATGTATGGATAGCAAAAAAAATGTATTTGAATTATTAAGTATCTTCGTATGCGTAAATATTAGGTCTGAATCTCCCGAGACCTTAAAATATCTAGGATAAAAAATGATCATTAGGAAAGTTAGTTCATATTCAAAGCTGTATAGGTGCTAGTAGAACGTCAAATTGTATTTTCGAAAAGCTTTATCTAGTTTTCATTAGCTGTTATTATGAGAAAACAATCAATAAAACTGACAAAGATCTAGAGTTACATATAAAGTCTTTGCTTTATAAAATTAGTCTTGTACCGACCATGTTTTGTTTATAGTTTCATATGAACTGTCTTATTAAGGACTCGTGGGAGTTGAGAGTTTCTTTTGTTGGTTGATATATATTTACAAGATGAATAATTTTAGTTTAATTTAGATAAGACAAAGAAATTTATTTTAAACATAAATATTTTCAAGCATAATTATATTTTTTTTATAATTCTCTACAATACACGTACAATATACATAGTACGATGCTAAAAAATGTTAAGGATAAACGATGTAGTATTTTATGCCTTATACACTTAACTAAAAAATCAAAACTACGTAATATTTTATTTAAGTTTTATATTTAATAAAAACATGTCTCATAGTGCATAAAGTTATATTAGAATAACTACAATTAGGAAGTCAACAGAATTAACTGAGATAGTCTTTATAAATTTACAGAACGTCGCAGCCTCATAGATTTTGTACGATCGTACCTACTTATGACGTCATAAATTGGTACAAGTAAAAGAAATCAAATAACGCATTAATTCATTATTGTTTGAAAAGTAATTAAAATTATTTCTATGATACTTTAAAAGTTGGATGATAAAATGTTATTTTAACGCCTGTTTTTTATACATAAAATATTAGAATTTATTGTAACATATGTCTGCATCCTTATTATGAATAATTAGTTAAACACACATATATTCATACATATGTTACATAAAAACACAAGTTATAGATTCATAACGCTATTAAGCATTATGCAGCAATGCCTAAAAAACAATTATGAAACTTGTAAAAATCAGTTTTTTCATTGTTTAAAGTGCAAACAGCGGCTATAATTTTTTTAGATTTTTTTCATCTTTTCTGCTAGCTGTACCTACTGTGTAATATGGAATAAAAAACTAGTGGCAGTAGAGAAGTAGGAGCTTTCCCTGTATTTTCTGCAAGACGTTGCCTGAGAGTTTAATCATGCGCGAGATAAGCGGGTCGCGGTAGGGTTGCCACGTATGTACATTTAAATAAAATAAAATGAGAAAATTAAATAATTTGAAATTACAGGCTGAATATTAAAATCAGCCTGTGTTAGTTGATCATAAAAAATATTTTTATTTAAATTTTTGTATTAGATTATTAATTGTAAAGAAAAAAAGTAAAATTAACGAAAAACAATAAAATTATGAACTATAATAAAATACTTGAAAATTTTAATACACTATAAGTTCATTTTTATTAGCATTTTGTTATACAAATACCTACAACAATATTTTTTTCCCCATAGACATTTTTAATTCTTCTAAACAAATATTTAAGTCATTAGTTGTTAATTAAGTTATTTCAGTTTTCAATTTTAATCTAACATTTCCGTTACTTTTGATATTTTAGTTAAAAGTAATAAAATTGCAGGCTTATTCTCAATATATATTTTTAGTTACGTTTAGTTTTATATAACGTTCAAGTGGTCACGACGACTCATGGCAGCTTTATATTATTCTCTATATTCTATTCGTCTACTATCCTTACTACTATCGTATAAATAACCTTATTTATCTAGATCAAAAGTATTAAAGAGTTAACCCGGGATATAAGCTGGCTCTGTGTCGAGTTTCATTAAAATCCGTCCAATAGTCCACATGATGACGTAACAGCCACATAGAAAAAAATCTAATCGTCTAACCCAAATAAGCCTGCCAGATTTTTTATTATTATTAAATATATTGTACAAGTCCGACAACCCTAACATATATATATATAATATAAGTAAATAATAAAATATCTCTCTTTTACACTCAATAAACTTTTCTTTCTTTCTTTCTTCTCTTTCACCTTCTCCAAATCATTTGAGGTCGGCACAATATGTGTTTTCCTGCCATAGACGAGTGTGTATTCTAGTAGGTACACCCCAAATCATCATGACATCCGTCACATAATTAATCCATTCTTTAGTATATGATATAGTATAATAGATAGTAAAATGTGTTATTCGTAAATTAATCCTATTAGATTATTGTACTATTTTAACGAGCTTATTTGTTGGCATAATAGAAAGTAGTTTGTATCCAAGACCCCACTATTCTGCTCGTTCCATCATCGCTCGAAAGTAAAAGCGTTTTGACGGAACGACGAGACAACATTCCCATTCCGACTTTTGTCAGATACAGTCCCACTCCGGCTTTGGTCCGATGCACGTGTCGTAGTAGCGCTATAAGGTGACTAATTATTGTGCGAAAAGTGAGAATATATTAAACCCTTCAATTTTCGGACAGCCCTACATTTTTGGGGGTAGTACGAACCCATTCCGGTCCTTTTGTGTCCCGTACCAATTCAATTTACTGATAAGGGATAAGTAGAGGTCTTTTATCGATAAAAACAGACACGAATAAAGTAGCCATCGATAGATGTAACTGCTCGATAGTGAGATAAAAAGCCTAGTTATCGAATGAGACGCTTTGTCCTGGAAAGTAACTACCATTTGCGATGTTTGCTCTGGTCTTAGTATTACTGGGGTCAGGTCAGTTTATTAGTTGGCTTGCGAATACATTATTCATTTGTCTATGGATTTTTAAGGTTCTGTAATTATCATTATATTAATATGTGAAGCAAAACCTTTGTACCTCTTTTTACGAAAATTGAGCGAAGGGAGGAGTATGAAATTTCGCACACTTATAGTTTATATAGAGAAGGAGTGTAGAATGCTAATATTTTTTTTAAATTATGCATAAAAAATACATTAAACCAATAAAAAAACATTACGCACACTACCATGTATTTGTCACACACAAGCATATATACTTTTTTGTTTATTGTTAAAGTCAAAGAAACAGTGTAGCCTTGGCGAAATCTATGATTATAGAAGTATAGTCTTTGAAAACAGAACGTTAATAATGTTCAAACTTATAATTTAAATTAATTATCGGAAATTTCGTCAACAAAACGAAAAAAAACGAAAGTAGGATATTTAAGGTTTTATTGTAGGCGAACAATGAAACAAGACCGAATCAGCGATATGACTGTTTATTTTTAAGACTACCTACATGACACTATTAATATAGAACACCACACCTCCCCCTTTAAGGCAACAAAAAAAAAATGCCAAAAAGAAATAGTGACCTTATCATTTTATTTAGTTTTCTACAAGAACTATGTGTTTGACTGTTAATCATTATAAACATAATTTATAAAGATAACACAGACAATTGGCATGATAGACTTTTAAACTTTAAATCAATTAGTTTAAATTTAATTTAATTTAATAACTTAAATTTTAAAAAATATATGGAAAGGGTTTGTATTAGAATGTAGATAAAATAAATATGATAAAGGTCCTGAGCAGATATAATGGTATTTTGATATAGAGATAAGTTAAACATATAAAACGTAGGAAATCAATCAAATTAGTTAAGAAAAAAAGCTTACTTACTACAGAATTAATATACATATTTGCCTCGGTAAATACATTTACGTCGGGGCAAATATGGCGTTTTGGCAGCAATTCATCCTCAATAACGTTTTTATTGTTTGAGGTTGACTTTGGACTGTTAGCTGTATCTATCTCCGGTTCTATAACTTCATCAGCAGAATCTGGTATAATATGTGACGGTGCTTCAATTTTTTCAGATTTACCAGAGTTATCTGCTTCGTTATTTATCAATGAATGGCTAACGCTCAACCGTGTAGTTTTATTTGGGATAATTTGATCAATATGACGCTTCCACTCATGTCCGTCTGATAGTCTAACTCTATAAGAAAGAGGGGCCTCTCTAGCTACTACATTAGCCGGTGCCCACGATAGTCTCGTGCAAGTATTGGATCTCCAACATCAACATAACGTTCAGCACCAGGACATACACGACCTACGCGTTCACATATTCTTTCTATGTTACGCTCCATACTGGGTTTGAGAATATCTAACCTTCCACGTAAACGTCTGCCTAAAATAGCCACCGCAGGTGCCACACCAGTAGTAGCATGCTCACAATTACGGTATTGGAATAAAAACTGTGCAATTGCGGTTTCAAGGTCAACACCTTCGTGCACCGATTTTTTTATAGCTCGCTTAACGGATTTTACCGCATTTTCAGCAGCTCCATTTCCTGCAGGTCTGTAAGGACTGGTAGTTGTGTGTTTTATTAAATTTTTGTTCATATAATCACAAAATTCGCGTGATCTAAAAGGTGGACCGCCATCGCTTACAACCTGTGATGGCAATCCAAACCGAGCAAAAAGTTCCCGTAACTTATTTATGGTTGCACTAGCTGTAGTATTGGTCATCTTTTGAATTTCAATCCACTTGTTATGTGCATCTATAGTAACAAGATAATGTTTCCCTTGAAACTCTGCAAAATCAATATGTAACCGCTGACAGGGACGAGCAGGAAAAACCCAAGGATGTAACAAAGACTGTGGTGGAGCATCTCTTTACTGTCTACAGGCAGTGCAGTCACGACTTAAAATTTCAATTTCATTTTCTAATTGAGGCCAGTATACATAATTGCGAGATAAATTTTTCATTTTTACTACTCCTAAATGCTCTTCATAAAGCTCCCTTAGAACTTGTTTTCTTAAAATAACCGGAATAATAACCCTGTGATTTTACAAAATACATCCCTGGTCTATTGAAAGATATTCTTTCCTATTGTAATACGGCTTTTCATTATCAGTCAGTGAGGGCCAACCATTCATTATATATTTATAGATTTTACTTAACACGGTTTGGGTCTTTAACGCAACTTCGCGTGCACTAATTGGAAATGAATCTTCGACATAATTTATGTAAGACACCAAATTCAACCCGGTTTCATTCTTTAGGTCGTATGGTAAAGGAAGGCGTGATAGTGCGTCCGCGTTACCGTTTGAGTTGGATTTAACAAATTCAACGTCAAAATCGTACGCTGCTAATCAGGTTGCATACCTTTGTAAGCGACTGGAAGCTCCTTGCTATAATCCGAATTTTAGACCAAAAATGAATGTGGCTTATGATCAGTTTTCATGATAAAGTGAGGACCATACAAATATTGGTGGTGTTTCATTGGGCACGTTCTGCAGTATTTAGAGTTCGCGAAGCGAAACAAATCGGTCGGTCCTCACCATTAGGATATCTATGAGACAAGACACTTCAATACCATACGAACTACTGTCAACTGCTAAAACAAGAGGCAATTCCGGTTTATAATGTACAAATACATTAGTACTAGCAATAGAATTTTTAACTGTCTCAAAGGCTTTGTCACATTCTTTAAACCAGATCCATTTTTTTTTTTTTCAACAACTTATGTAATGGATAAGGTAAAGTACTTAGATTTGGTATAAATTTGGCATAATAATTTATAAAGCCTAAAAATGATCTCAGCTGAGTTATATCGCTTGGAGCAGGAGCTTCAACAATTGCTTTAACCTTATTTGGATCTAGATGTAAGCCATTTTTATCAATAATGAAACCTAAATAACTAATACTATCTTGCATAAATTTGTATTTTTCTAACTTAATTCTCAAACCGACCTCACTTAACCGTGCAAACAGTGCTTTTAGGTTAGAAAGATGCGTGAATTTGACAGGACCACTCACTACAATGTCATCTATGAAAACAGCAACCCCTTTTAAGCCCTTTAGTGTTTCTTCCATAAATTTTTGGAATTTCTCTGGTATACATGTAAGGCCAAATGGTGTGCGTCTATAAACATAAGTACCTACGTGAGTTGTAATGGCAGTACATGGCTGCGAGTCCTCCTCGAGCCATAGTTGTTGATAAGCATTGGTGAGATCGATTTTCGAAAACTGTTCACCACCATTTAATGCGGCAAATAATTCTTCAATTCGAGGTAGGCATCAATTTAGGGTTTATAGTTACTTTATAATCACCACAAATGCGAATATCACCATTTTTTTTAATCACGGGAACAATAGGTGACCCATAATCAGAATAATCTACCTTGCGGGTGGCACCTTCTGCCTCAAGACGTTTTAATTCTAACGCAACAGGTTCTCTAAGTGCTAAAGGCAAAGGTCTGGCCTTAATAAACACAGGATTCGAATCTATTAATTTTAATGAAATTTTCTTAGTGCAAGTTCCTAAGGCAGGGGCAAATACAGTTGGAAATTCACTTTTCAGTTTCTCCACAAAGTTGTCCAAATCTCTGATATTATACAACAAATTATTTAAATTTATCTTATTTATATTTAATTTTTTTAACCACGACCTACCAAGCAAAGGTGGTCCTCCTTTTTTAATCACAAACAATTTTAAATTTTGAGCCGTATTTTTTCCAATAACCACGTTTACATATATAAATCCAACGGGCTCAATTACCGTACCTACATAAGAGTACAAGGACAAATTATCAGGGACTAACGACACATTCTTAAAATGTTCATTATAAAATTTCCAATTAATTACAGATAGTTTACTGCCCGTATCAAGGTCAAAAATATTTCTTTTATTTTTAACAATAGCTGAAACTAGGTATGGTTTCCCTTTTTGACTGTATGTGCTCAGGTTAAAAATAATATTTTCACTTTGATGCTCATCACTGCTATCACTATCCTCGATATAGTTTTGTTTACGGTTTTGTGCCGGGTGCAATTTCTTATTTTTATCACTGTTTTTCCTACACATAACTTTTATATGACCTTTTTGACCACACACGTCACAAGAGTAATTTTTGAAACGGCAAACATCGGGCTTATGTTCACGACCGCAACGCCAACAAGAACGTAAAGATCGCGTATTAAACGACGCCGCCGCCGATGAGCTGCTGTTATAGGCCGACGCACGCCCGGCCGGTGGCGGTTGGGTGCTCCTCGGCCTCGCTCTAACCCGATGTATGGGCTCGCACGCACCGGACCCGCCGGCCGCGCCGCCGTACTGCGCACACGACGCCCCGCTGGTCTGCGCGTGCCGCTCCGCGGCCTCCAATGCTAGGGCCAACTCCACTGCCCTCTTGTACCTCAAACTCTGTTCAGCAAATAAACAAGACCTCATGTCGTCGCTCGCCAAACCAGACACAAATTGGTCACGTAAATTTTCTTCCAATGTTGAGTTAAAATTACATGTACTTGCCAAATGTTTTAAAATCTGCAAGTATTCACTTAAATTTTCATTAAACCCTTGTCTTCTTTGACGGAAAACATGCCGTTCTGCAATTTCAGAACGCTGTGGTTCGAGATGATCGCCGACTATCTTCACTAATTCATTGAAGTTTTTCGCCTCCGGATGGTCAGGTGCACATAGATCACACATAAGATCATAGCTGGCCTCGCCAACCAATGTCACTAACGTAGCAAGTTGTAAACTGGGTTTAATTTCGTTTAAAGTTATGAACTGTTCGACCCGGCGAACATATGCCGCCCACTTTTTGCTTGAAACGTCAAATTGTTCAACTTTTCCGATCGGCATGTTATTATTTATATGTTTCAACTAATTAACGTAACTAAACTATAAAATATAACACTATTTCGCATTAATCCTCGTCGCCAGTAGGATATTTAAGATTTTGACCTACGATATGACTGTTTATTTTTAAAACTACCTACATGACACTATTAATATAGAACACCACACATGCCACAAATCGAACCCGGAGCTTCTGCGTTCGAGTGAGTTATGCTGGCAAAGGCTCAGTCCACTCTATCAAAGAGTTCGTCACATTCGGTCCGTATTTTTAAGTATGTGAGAGCTATTTCTCTCAAAAACTTGAAAATTTGGTAGGAAGAGAATTTTATAGTATTTTTTAAGTTTTTACGCCTACTACACATAATAAAACTACGTTTTTAAACTTTAAAAAACCAATTAAAACACCGCTCTTAAAACCATTAAAAGGCCTTTTTGTTATACACTAACTGTGCCCGCCACTTTGTCCACGTGGGTTTTTTTTTGCGGAATCCTAAAAAAAGTAAAAAAACTGGCCTAACTTACTCCTTATAACATCAGCTATCTTCCAGTGAAAGTCCCGTCAATATCAATCCAGTCGTTTCAAAGATTAGCCGGAACATCCAGACAGACAGACAAAAATTTTAAAGTGTTTTTATATAATTACCTGATGTACTTTCGTATGCATTTAGTAAAAAGCTGTTATTTTGACATTACAAACAGACACTTCAATTTTATATATCTGTATAGTGTTTAATGGTTTTGAGTAGGTAAATTTATATTGAATAGAATATAATAAAAAAACACTTTAGTATTCACCAAATAAACAATTACAGAACGAATAATTACAACAATTTAACAGCAAAACAAAAGGCGGCCTTATCGCTTAAAGCGACCTCTTCCAGGCAACCTGACTGAGAGGATACTTTTAGCAACTTATGTCTAGGTATAATTAAATTAGAAAGAAATCAAATAAAAAAGGAAGAACAGTACAATGTGAACAGTAATCAGCTAAGGCAAGAAGAATAGAAAAATATATGTTTTATTATAAACTAAGGTAAATGGTTTTTGGCAGATTTTTTAAATATGATAAATGATTTAGTTTTTTCTGATATCTACGGGTAAAGAGTTCCAAAGACAAATAGCCTGCACAGCGAAGGATTTGGAGTAAAATGTTGAAGAATGTGCAGGTGCCTTTAACAGGAGGTTATTAGAGGAGCGCAAATCGAAGGTGTGTGATGTATGAAGGAAGTTGAAACATTCCTTAAGCTAAGGAGGAGTGTAGGGTATAAATAGTGTACGATATAATAAATGTAGAAGATGAGCATTCCGGCGAAGTGAGATTAGCAGCCAGTTGACTTTTTGCGATATTCAGTAATGTGGCCACACATATTTGTGTAGGAATAGATTAATCGCGAAGAGTACAGAAGTCAGAAGACACCCTTCAAACTTGACCTTAATATTTGTTCCAAAGTATAAAAGAATACATTCGGATTGAAATAATTGCATTAAAACTCACAACACATTATCTAATTAACATCCAAAATTCATTGAAATTCAATTGATTGCGTTATACAGCTTTAACTTCAAACTTCTATGCACGTGTGCTATAAATACCCACCTGACAATTTAAATTTTATAATTGCCTTTTGAACATAATTATACACACACACACACACATATATATATATATATATATATATATATATATATATATATATATATATATATATATATATATATATATATATATATATATATATATATATATATATATGACTTCCAGAAGGAGGAGGTTCTCAATTGGAAAAAACCTGTCATTATATAAAAAATCGGCTTTTGTACGAAGGACACAGAAATACAGAAGCTGAATTTCTTGAAACTCAAAAACTTGATATATTGAATATATTTTTTACATAAATTTTCGTTGCATTTGGTAAAATATGTATTTTTATACTACTTTTTATTCTGTATATAAAAATTCAGCTTCCGTTTTTTTGTCGTCACAAAACCTGAAAGTAATGGATGGAGTAAATTTCCTATTTAGTAATATCAGGCTGAGCCATGGTGCGGCGTAGCCGGTTTTTATTAAAAACTAAACTCACTATTAATACTTTCGAGACAGGACGAAGTCATTGCTATTTAACCGATCTTAAAAAAGGTTCTCAACTCGTAGTGTAATAATGTTTTATGTAAGTTCAGCGTTTGTGTTCAATTGAACAAAACTTCGAAAGGGTCTCATATAAATTTTATTGTTAGCAGACTTTGGGTTCCGAAGATATAGCAGAAAAACCCTGGAAATCAGCCTGAAATGTGATTTTTGCGGTTTTTCAGCCATTACTTTTTGTTTCGGAACCAATTTTGGTCATTTTATTTGCGTTAGAATTATTATAGTTTCAGAATGATCTCATATAAATTTCATAGGTATTACATCTTGAGTTCCGAAGATATAGCAATAAATCCATAAAATCAAATTGAAAACGTTGTAGTTATTGACGTCTGTAACTTTTTTGTTTCTGAACCAATTTTGATGATTTCTTTTTCATTCGCTTCAAAATATCTTTGTAGTATCTAGTAGTCTGGTATATGGTATATGATTGTTATCGGACTTTGGGTTTCAAAGATATATTAGGTTTTAAAAATTAATAAAAATGTATAAAATTTTATTTTATGCTTTTTAGTTACTCTTGAAGTCAATTTCTTTTTTATTAGATTTTTGTTTTCATTTTTCTCATATCTCTGTCTATTTTCGAAAAATATTATCCTTCTTTATTTGTAAAAGGATGAGTGCTTAGCTTTAGAGGTTTACACAAACAAATCCTACTAGTGTACGACCGGCCAAATATTTATCCCTTTACCAAATCTCATTAAGATCTGTTTAGCTTAGTAGCGAAAATGTAAAAAAATGATATAGATTTTTATATTAGCGAGGAAATTTAGAGCGTTGTAGTGCTAATTTGTGTTTATGAAAAACGCTTTTTGACGATTTAGTTTTAAACTAGCTGTCCCGGCAAACGTCGTCCTGCCTGGAAAAGATTCAATCGATATGCCTACAGCAGCACCACCTACCGGGTCCAATTGTAAACCAACTCGGAAACCTTCTTTGGCTCATGCATAACAACTTTGCTAAAGATCATCACGTGATCAAATGTTACTATATGTAATATAGTTTATGATTCTATAAAAGACATAGAAACATTCATTTTTATTTAGCAATATACTTATAAGTTTGGTCAACGCAATGTGAATAAGACTGTTAGTCTGTAAGTTTGTTTTATATTGATATACTTATAGTAAAGGAATCATGGATGCTTGAGGCGCATTCGTTTTATCGAGACATACCCAAATAAATGTTGTATATCTCAGGTGAGCACAAGATATATTCATCTATACTAATATTATAAATTAAAAGATTTGTATTTTCGAATTTTGCTATTTTTGTATGTTTGTAACGAATAAACTCAAAAACTATTAAACCGATTTCAAAAAAATTTCACCATTAGAATGCTACATTATCCTAAATTAATATTAGATATATTTATTACTAGAAAAAATTAGGGATCCGTACTAAAACTTCACTATTGTAATACAAGGTGTAAAAAAAGATTGTGTTTGAATGGGTCCGGGGATGGTTTATATTCCCAATTAGACCCGGTAGATGGCGCTGGAAACAGGTTCTAGATTTTTACTTTTTCAAGGCAGGTCAAGGTTTGCCGGAACCGCTAGTTTGAATGATAAAATATATTCTTCTAAAATTTTTATTAAAAATCTAGGTAAATAATTATATATCCACATCTATCTAATACTAGCCAAAATACCCAAATTTATTTTCACGTACGCCTTTGTCCTATTCGACGATACAACACGTGGTGTAGATTAATTTGTTTGCAGTAGTAATGGATTCCAATTTGTAATGTGTGAAAACTGCAATATCAACGCTTCTATAGCTTGTATTTAATTTATGAGTGGAAATTAAATTCGTATTTAACCTTATTTGTAACCAAAATAAATTTAAGCTGAATCATTTAATCAATATCCATACTAATACCGTCAATGAGAATGTAAGTCTGTTTGGTATGCATATGTACCTTAACTATTCAACCAGTCATCATTAAATTTTGCATACACATTCTCAGAAGTACAAAAAAGGACTTAAGGTAAAGTACATCTTAAGTCCTATTATTATATTTTTATTCTGTAAAGATATTGCATATCTCTAAGTTGAGCAAATTACGGTTGTGTTATATATAGGTGATATACAACGAACCACCCTATGGCCAATCACAGACCATGAGACCGTAATAAATAAAGGCACGGATAAATTTTCTCTACCCTAAAATCGAACCTAAACACTTTAAGTGCCAGTGAGCTATGTTGGCAAAGACCCATTCAGCTATAGAAGCCGTCATATGGATAGGATGGGATATGTCCGCGAATTCCTTCACACTTAACTTAAAATTTCCGCGGGATTGCCGAGACACAAAGTACCGCAGCATTTAAAAAAGAATGTAAGCTACCGTTTTACTGTAAACTGTCTCGGGATAAGCTAATTTTTATGCACCCGAACAATTACAAAGCACTCCCAGGAAAATTCCCGCGGGATTCTCGGGATAAAAAATATCACACACTTTTATTACATAAAATTTGCTATCGATTAGTGAAAAAACACACTAAAATTTGTTTTTTTTTTGATCATTTTAAATCATTCCCAGAAAAAATCCCGCTAGTTTTCCAGTAAAAAAGTAGTACAGATTTTAAGTTTTAAAGTTTGCTGTCGATCACCGAAAACCGCATCGAAATCTACTTAGTAGTTCTTACGTGAATCTCGAACAAAAAGACAAGAAATGTAAAAAGAAAATTGCACCTTCATCGTTGATATAGTGTATTCCAGCTGTTTTTTTTAATATAAATAGCTTTAAAGTACAAACACGACATTTTTAGAATATTATAGATATATATATATATATATATATATATATATATATATATATATATATATAATATAAGTGAAACACGATGACCCTAGATCAAATGTAAGAATGGACGAATATCAGTAAAAGTAAGGGCCTAAAAATAGCTTGAACGAAATTTTCAAACTGATCTGAGGCGTTTCGTATTCATTACTGTATTGCTATTAAAATTCATAGACGAAATAATATGTAAAAAGCTTTAATTAAATGAACAAATAAATGAGGTTTGTAAAATCATATCTGATTTATTTTCTCTTAATTAACAGTATATTATTAACGATGCTGATTAATATGTTGACCATTATTTGAACGTTGTTAAAGTATGATAATTATTTACACCTAATACAGTGACGAGAACACTTGTCGATTTATTGATTGAATCAAAAATATTGTACTTTATTAAAGTAAACAATTATATGGTCTTATTTAATACAACGAAGACAAAACATCATTAACAAATACCCAATTTCATATTGACAATAGTATTAGAAGAATTGCTAAACTAAATAGTAGTGTTATGAAAGCAGATACAAGTGGAAGATACATGAAAATAGTGGAAGATTTACGGTGTTACTGAAATTTATTGTGACATGTAATCAAAGGCAACTCTCTGATAGCATACAAGACGAACCTAGAAAGAAGTTAAACAAGAAAGTAGTTTTAATAATATGGATGTCAACAACACAGACTTCTTGGAATCTGATAATGATACTGACAAATTTTACAATGTTAGTGTCGACGTAGTGTCGGACGAGGATGTTATTCACAATATTACCTATTTAGGAAGTGAATTAAAAAGATCTAATGTCGAATTTACTTACTTAGCCATTGGTTTTGGAATATCAACTATATTAGCTATCGTTATTATGTCCTACATGTCAAGATTATCAAAAATACCTGATCATTTATACAATACACTAGCTTTTGAACACCTCGGCGTTGAATATTTACATTTGCTGTCTCTTGTGTTATACAATTGTAATCTAAATAAGCTTTTAAACGATATCATAGAGGATTTTTATTCTACTTTCGATACTATTATACCTTTTTCTACTTTTTGTCTGGCTGGAATAGCATTTTTGAAATTATTTTTATTCCCTAATGGCGAACAGATATATAGCAAAAAAGAAGTTGCAGTTTTTTCTACCGCCGCTTTAGGTTTAATAGAATTGTATGAATCTTTCTTTTCATATAGTAATTCGCTATATTCTGACGAAGATGAAGAAGTTACAAACTTCAATGCGGCATTAAAATTGACTTCAATATTTTTAATAATGGCTGTGCCAATAGCAATAACTGGATTGTTTTTGTTTACTTTAACTCAATTAAATTCTTCAGTTCCGAAATTGAAAGCTATATTCTTTTCAGTACATCTATTTATTTTTATATTAAATGATATTTTATTGGTAGTATTTAATTTGGCTGTAAATGGTCAAGTTTACCTAATTTGGTATATTCTTTTTGTGTTTAGAATAATCGTTGAAGGAGTATGGTTTATGCTGTGTAATGGAGTTTTTGCAGGTTTTCTGGAATATTAAATATACATAAAATGTATCAGAACATTCTTTATTAAATTAAATGTGTGTGCGTGCATATTCAATAGTTTTATTTCGTGAACTGTTCAAGTAACTTACATTGTTCAGTTGAGTTTATATAATAGGTCGGGGAAAAAGTCTTTTCGCATATAGTATGTATGAACTTGTAATAAGATCTCTTTGGCTATATCCATTTGTATCTGGCTGGTTTTGGTATCGTTAAAAAGTTTTAATTTTAAAGAAGACAATTCCAAATTCAAAAAGGAAAATGTGTGATTTCATTTGTTTTTCTTATTGTTAAAATGAGTGAATCTAATGAAGGAATTGGATACATTTTAAAATTTTACTACAAAAAAGGTAAAAATACAACACAAGCCGCGAAAAAAATTGTGATGTTTATGGACCTAATGCAATATCTGTAAGAGTAGCGCAAATTTGGTTTAAGCGTTTTCAATCCGGAAATTTTGATATCAAAGATGCACATCGCTCTGGTCGCCCTGTTACGAACAAAATTGATTGCATTTTTGAAAAAGTGGAGCAAGATCGGCATATTAGTAGTTACGGTGTAGCTGGAGAACTGGGAATTGACCACAAAACGGTTTTGGCGCATTTGAGAAAAGCTGGGTGTACAAAAAAGCACGATATTTGGGTGCCTCATGAGCTGACTGAAAGAAACCTAATGAACCGTGTACTCATTTGTGGTTCTTTATTTCGACGTAATGATACCGAACCATTTTTGAAGACGCTGATAACTGGTGATGAAAAGTGGATCACGTACGACAAGAACGTGCGAAAAAGATCGTGGTCAAAGGCCGGTCAGGCTTCACAGACTGTGGTGAAACCCGGGTTAATATACAACAAGGTGATGCTATGTGTATGGTGGGATTGGAAGGGCATTATTCATTATGAGCTGTTACCGCCAGGCAGGACCATCGATTCTGAACTGTACTGCGAACAACTGATGAGATTAAAGTAAAAAGTTGAGAGAAAGCGGCCGGAATTAATCAACAGAAGGGGTGCGGTTTTTCACCATGATAACGCTAGACCTCACACATCTTTAGCCATTCAGCAAAAATTACGAGAGTTTGGCTGGGAGGTGTTAATGCATCCGCCGTATAGTCCTGATCTTGCACCTTCAGATTTTCACCTGTTTCGGTCTCTGCAGAATTCCTTAGGCAGTGTCAGGTTAACATCACGAGAGGACTGCCAAAACCACTTGACGCAGTTTTTTTATCAGAATCCCCAAAATTTTTATAACAATGGGATCACATTCCTACCTACAAGATGGCAAAAAGTTATCCAACAAAATGGCACCTACATACTTCAGTCAAATGTAAATAAACTTTACAAAAAAACCTTTTGGATTTTTGTATAAAATCCGAAGAAACTTTTTCCCCAACCTAATATATTGTTCTCTTATAGCATATGATCATAAAGTTATACAAGTGATTGTGATTTAGGTTCTTGTCAAAATATTCCTTCACCAACAACTTATTTAACACTTAGTCCACAGTAAATAATGAAAAGTTCGTTTATGAAATTTACCATGCCAGGAATCGAATTGGCCAGGAATTATTTCCCGACTTAACTACGCTTTTGTGCAGCGTTATATAAGCTGACTGACTGTGACACACAAAGACAGAGAGACGACCGGGGGTGATTGTGAATTTTTTGCGTAGCACCCGCACGTTTTACAACTTCACAGCCGATCTGACCTGTAAACATTAAGGATCTGACCTGTACATATTACTGTAACATTATATATTACATGTCTTACTTAAATAGATTAGCATCCAATAACGTCACTTTATAAATCTTTGGAAACATTTACTTTGGACTCGAAGTTTTCGAGTTCGCGACTTCTCGGCTCCAAAGTTTCACCATTGGTGTTCGAAGTTCCCAGCTTAGTTCTCAGAAAGGGACAAGACATCTCTAATGTGTTTACAAGAGTTATTGCTTTAGAGAATTTAATTTACGTCTCATTAAAACTTTAACTTGATTAAATATTTCTTCGTCGTATGTCTTAGACACAGTTTTTGAGTAATTACAACCTTTTAGGTTTGTATTGTACTAATGACCTAAAGAAAAACCCCAGCAACGGCTGTGCAGTTTCTTGCCGCTTCTTTTGCTTAAAGCAGCGATTACACATTGCAAAGCGGTATACAAAGAATATTTTTTTATTATAACTGGAATACTTCAAACAGATATCCCACGTGGGGAAAGCGGTTACCGTCGCCTATGGACATTTGGAACAGCAGAGATGTCACCAATATGCTGCCGGTATCGAAGGAATTTTATGACACCCTTTTTAGAAAACTCCATATCGTAGCGCTGCGATAATACCTCAGCTGGGAGATCATTCCAAATCCCACGGTGGTCAAGAGAAACATTCTTAAGAAAAACTCAAGGAAGTAAGGATGAACACCTAGCAGTGGCTTGGACTTAGTCCAGTAGCCTACCTTTAAGAAACTAGCGACCAAAAAGTTGAAAGCGCCATGCATTTATTGGCGCTTACGTTTATTCAACAGTGGTGTAGTCAGGGCTTGCGTCATGTTTCTTCAATCGGCTTAACCTAGCCGAGTGCTTAAGATGCGGTGGTTAAAAGAAGACAAACGCTTAATTCTTAATTTCTTATCTATCACGTTCAAAACAATTTCTCCAGTGAAACTTTTTTTATTGCTAAGCTGGCGCATTGGTAAACGGCCCACGTACTGGAAAGTAGGTATCGTCGCTTATAAACGTTTACAACACCAGGTACGTAGCCAACCTATTGCCAGCCTTTAGGAAGGAAAGAGGGGATGGAACAGGAGGAATGGGATACGGAGACGGGATAAAGAGGATGGGATGAATGGATCAGACAGGAAGAATTAGAGATAAGATAGAGGGAAGGGGACTTGGGCCATCGAAACTCCACTCATTGCATGAAATACGATTAGAACAAGGCTGTTCCACGCCGATTGTACAGTTTTTACACTTGCTCTAGCTTGTTGTGGTGGATGCTGGCAGAAGTTGTAGAGTGCTGGTGCTTTCTAGTAGCGGGGTGAAGAAAATACACCCTGTTTCTTTCAGGGATTTATTCTCTTACTAGTTGAACTTGGGTGCTGAACTGCTGATTCTTGGGTTCAAATAATGCTATTTGAAGCCGTATGTTACAACTAATAGCAACTTGAAAGAAAGAAAGAAAAAGATTTATTTAGAACTACAGTAAAACTCACTTAAACTATTAAAATAAAATAAAAACAATAAGTAAATGTAGTCCTAAATTGGCCTTAGCTCAGCAAAACTACTGGTTAATATAACCAGCGCTCGTAGCGACTTGATAGCAACTCAATCACAATATATTTGTGAGCGTTATTTATAGTAATATCGTAATATTAAAGTAGGCCACAGCGTCAACAATACACTATACGCTGAACCGTATACCGATCTTCTATGAGAGCATGGTATGACACCGATCAAGCCCGCCCTAAGAGCTGAAATCATAATGATGATACCAGAGGCTGTACCACGTCTATAACTAAGTTTGAATATGCGGAGTCGATGAAAAATACTTGAAAATTAGACTACAGAATCAATGATCAAGAATAGGAAGATAACTATCTCCATATGAAGTATACCTCAAAAAAATATTTCAATTTCTTTAGCTAGACATTATTTGTTTCTCTTGATTGATTTAGATAAGTCCATAAACAGTTTGAATCGTCATTTTTATTGCGCGTAATTGTAGTATTAATCAATCTAACGTTGTATAAGACACGCCCAGAGACAGCTATATGGCTTTGTGGCTAGAGAACAATCTTTGACCTTATTTGTTGACGCCTACGCAAATTCTACGAGCCGCTTTTTCTGCTTTAGGTGCGATATGTTGGCTATAGTGTGGATAAGACGTCGTATTCAAAATCCACCGATTTCGACGTAGTGATAGGGCCATGCTGGAATCATTACTTGATTACAGCTGTTAGGGCTGGTTTGCTCTGTGTAATACTATATGTAACATTCGATTGCCAAGTAAGAGCGATCGAATACCACTCTAGGTAATTTTCGATTGTTTCTTTGCTCAAGGTCTAGATTTAGCAGTAGCGATATAAGCACTGTACGTAGCTGAGATTGCAGCTATCCCTTTTTCCTCTAGATGCGTAGATTTTGGTGGGATGTCATTCAGATTTTTTTGGACGCACGTTCGCGTTTCGTCTCAGTCGTTTCGATTCCGTCGTTACACTGGAGTTACTGCTCTCGGCTTTGATGAGTAAGTTAGTGCTGACAGTAAAAAAATTGATGTCTCGATATTGCTCTCGAGCCACAACACTTGAACATCAATAAAATGGGAAATTAATTCGTTATGGTTATGATACACTATGTTCTCACAGTATATCGGCGTGAAACGTTTAGCTGTTATCTAATCATGTTTCATGTGATGGATGGAGTTCCGATGGCCCATTTTCCCCTCTCCCTATCCTATTCCTCTAATCCCTATCCCATTCTAAACGCTGGCAAAGCGCTGGCTTCGCCCCTGGTGTTGCAAACGTCTATGTGCGACTCTTTCCATTAAATGGGCTGTCTGCCTGTTTGCCAGCTTTGCAATAAAAAAACCACAGTTTTGCTTCATTTTAGCACTTCTGCATATTTTAGCAGTGATTTTCTATAAAAATATAATTAATTCTTACAGTGACAAAGGTTAAACTTCCCACGAAATACTAATTGAAAATCTATATCAAACTTAAACTAGAACCCGATCCCAGCCCCACACACCGGATTCAATTGCGAATCGAAACAATCCGAGGACTCACTCAAACATACACAAAAAATTTCATCAAAGTCGGTTAAGTCGTTCTCAAGTTCTCAAATCTATGAGGTTACAATATTTTTGAAATTGATAAATGTATCTTACAATTTATTTAACTGTCCATCATCCTATTGTCTTATCTTTCATAAACCAACATCACGAAATGCGCTTGCGCAGCCTAAGCTGCGGCGCCACCAAGTCGCCGTCACGTTATGTTTGCATGCTATAAACAAACCGTTAATCTCATAGACGGAAGCTCGCATTTTGCTATAACATAATCATAATTTAGGTTGGACATGAAACCAGGTGTTGCCTTTTGAGCCCATTGAAAGTAAATTTATATGGGCAAGCCATGATTCTTCAAGTTATATATATGAAAATTCTTATTCAGAATTTTGGTAAGAAATAAAAAATATATACGTTATAAATAACTTGTATCTACAACTAACTACATACAGAATGGTCAGAACATTGGCGTTCAAAAGAAAATTTTTATTAGTCTACATGAAGGGCTATCCGAATTACCCCCATGTATGTTTTACCTACCAAAATTTTTAGTTTTCGAGATATTAATTTCTTGTGATTTTTGGGAAATTTCGACCCCATCGTCTTAAAATATTTTTTCGTTTTTTCATTTAAAAGTTTTTTTAGTAACTAAGTCCTTATGAATCGTACTTTTACACGTAAAATAACCAGCAATCTAACATTAATGCAAATTCTAAAAATTATACTAGACTTGTAAGTGAAAAAATTACTTTGAGCGAATCAGACCCGAATTTTCAATCTCTTATTAAAAATAGACAAAGGCGACTTCATAATTTCGAAGTATCTTTAAAGAGCTTTTATAATAATACAAAATAAGTTACCTTTAATGGGCCATTTTTTGCTTTAGCCGGCCTTCAGACGTACTGAGATGGAAATTTATATATATTGATACTAGGATATGCCCGCGACTTCGGCCGCGCTTGACTTGAAATTCTCGCGGGATTTCCGGGCCACAAAGTACCACAGCATTTCAAAAAAATTTATACTATCGTTTTAGTTAAAACTGTGTCGTAATAAGCTAATTTTAATGCACCCGAACAACCATAAACCACTCCCGGGAAAATTCCGGCGAGATTCCCGGTATAAAAATGGCACACATTTTATTACATAAAATTTGTTATCGATCAGTGAAAAATCGCATTGCAATTTGATTAATATGGTCTTTTTAAATCACTCCCAGAAAAATTCTCTCTCTCCTCCCAGAATAAAGAATGGCGCAAATTTTAAGTCTAAGAATTTGCTGTCGATCAGCGAAAACCGCATCGAAATCGGCCCAGCAGTTTTTACGTGAATCAAACAGACAAGAAATCTGAAAAAATTGCATCTTGGTCCCCGTTTATATCAGTTTAGTAGTCTATTTTTTTTTAAAGTTTCAATGTACAAACACGGCATATTTTGAATTATAATATAGAATAATGCATACATGTATACATAATTATTCTGTACTTATAATATGTCTGACCACTCGACCGATTTTGATGAAAATTTTTATGTAGGTATTTGAGGGTCCCGGAATGGTTTCGATTCACAATTATTCCCGGTAGGTCACTGCAATCGGGTTCTAGATATTTAGTTTTTTAGTACAGGAAAACGTCTGCCTGGAGTGGAAAAAATTCTATATAGATTGTCTTTCCTTTCTGTCTTCTAAAAATTAACAATCATCCAGGCCTAGACCAAATAAATTTGTACAATCGAAAATAAAGCCAGTCGTTCAAAATAAAGTTACTCGCAACGTCTCCGTGGGTATTCAATCGTAACAAAGTGCATTCGTGCGATAAAATACGATTTGTTGCGACCGAATACGTTATTCATACATGTAGTCAACGTCAAAGTGTGAATTGGGCACTTTGCAAAACATCTGCAATGTTGGTTTTTGAAAACAGTTTTTTTCTAGTAATTGATTTATATATTGGTAGCGATTTATATATAGAATATATTATAAAACATTTTATTGTTTACCAAATAAACAATAACAGAATTAATATCTATAGCCTTATATAGCCTAATGGTCACAAACAGTGCGGTACAAAGCTGTATAGCCTTGACAAAGAATTGTTGCATTTGATTTCTATATAGGGGTTTTAAGTCTATGGGGGTTATTTATGGGCTATGGAGCGAGCTATGTTGGAAGTATCTCTTATGGATAAAATCAGAAATGAGGGTATCCGTAAGAGTACCAAGGTTAACGACATAGCTCGCCAAATTAGCAATCTGAACTGAACTTATGGCCGATGGCGCAGACGAATCTCGAAGTAAAGACCGCATCTCGACAAACGTACTGTAGAACCGCCTCCAGCCCGATGGACCGACGATCTGCGCAAGAACACCGGTGGGGGATGAATACGAATGGTGGAGCTCCGGGAAAGGTGGCGCAAACTTGAAGAGGCCAAGGTCCAGCAGTGGACAACAATGTTCAGTCTATAGGAAGCCATCACCTGTCCGTGAGACAGTCTCGTCGGTGAATGAGGCAGTGGAGTGGGAACAGAAGAGAACTACTTGTCGTCCCTCCCGCACACGACGGGCATAGCCACTCCGAAAAGCGTCGAAAGATCTCCGACTGCCATACACGCATAACCGTAGATGATGGTCCACGGGGACTACTAATGCGTGTTCCGCGCGCGCCCTTCTTGATTCAATCTGAACTACGACGGGCCACAGTTGGTTCCCATGGCCCTGGCATATGACGACAGAGGGAGCACGAGCGTGTTTTTTGTGTATTCTGGCGGAGCAGCCGCCGTGTCCCACACTACTCCGCTGTAAAGCCCCCGAGCAACTCGTAAAAAGAAGTTTTCATTTTAAATTTACTGGTTATATATATGACTACTATTAACAGTTTAATGTGATATTCCTAGCGGCATATAAATAACACCTTCCAGGTAAATTCCATCGATAAAAACACAGCAGTTTACGATTAAAATGGCTTTGATATACGTAGAGGGAAGTACATCACGATTGTATAAGGTTTTATACTTCTTAAAATAAATACATGGGACCCTAATAAATGTCCAGGACATAGATTAATTTGTTTTCAATATAAACACGGACAACGGAATTCCTACACTAATCATTGTATAAAGAAATGCATTACTATCACCACAAACAAATATGTTTATAAAATAATTTATAAGCAATAATAACAAGAAACGATATAAATTGAACTCATTGATAATGAAGCGGTCAGTATGTATGTGACTAGTTATTATAATATAATGCGAAGAGCGTGTTATTATTTATAGTAAATGTATTTTAGATTGTGATAAACAGTCAGTCAGTACAGAACTTTCTTTACATTTAATTGAGTTTAGTGAAATATAATTTAAGTAAAGTGACAAGGATTGTATGAAGGAATATTGTTATGTTAAAAAAGGTATGTGATAATAAGAGCTTGGTTAAATTTTATATTACACTAGCTTGACTGCTCCACTACAAAAAAAAAAAAATTAATCAGTCACAATCAATAGCCCATGTCACTCAAAAATAATGTAGCTTTCTGCTGGTGAAAGAATTTTCCAAATCGGTTCAGATGTTCGAGAGATTACTCTCTTATAATATTATTATACATTAGTAATTTTATCTGCAAAAGTACAAGATAATCGTGATTTTCAAGACAATATTAATTATATGCTAATTATAAACACTTGTAGCGCTAGTTATATTAGATGTCGGTCTTGTAGATAAAGTTAGAAACCAAGATGAATGAATGAATGAAAACACTTATTGTTCAAAAAATTTAAAACTACGTTCTTAAAAACTAGATACAATAAACGGTGAAAAAGGGTGGCCTTGTGGCTTAAAACGATCTCTTCCAGGCAACCCCCTAAACTAAGGAAAATATTAAAACATGTCAGTGGCGATGTAGCCAATAAATAATATAAAACATTCCAAACATATTAAATAAATAAATAAAATTCTTTATTATATACTATATAAACACAGTACATATCATAATACACACAAAATATATTGGTTAGAAAACGAAAGTAACCGATATAACTCGTAACCTTAGCAAGTTGATAACATAACATAATTGTACAAAAAAAAACTAACTACGACAAATAAATTGATAACAGTATATTGGTTACTAAACTAACATAAGAATATTTTAAATACAATATTTTTAGGCAAAACAATAGGCGGCTTTATTGGTTATCGCGATGTCAAACAATAATAGAAAACAAAATAATTGAATCTAATTTATTTCAGATGCAGATTAGAATCATTCTTCTATTTTCGTTTATGACAATAATCAATGCAAATCCAGTAATGACCAGACAAAGTCTTATAAAAAAGAAAGATCAAGAACATTTCTGCACAAACTTGTTAAACTTCAACAAATTTTTCTACTCGATGGAGGAACAGAAGAACATTAGCGGAATACCTGCTGATATAAGTATACATTGGAAAACTGGAAATGTATTTTTCACACTAATCAGTGAAGAAATGAAAATGTGTTTACAAGTATTACGACCTAGCGGTGAATTTGAGACGATTAAAGTAGCAGGTCTTGGCCAATCAACGACAGTCGATAACCTAAATGATATAGTATATTTAGCTACGGATAATGGAGTATATAAATATAAAGAAGATGGATCTATAGAACTTTATACAGCTTTAGGAGAAGATGTAATGTATGTAGCTGTGACGAATGATGGAGCGTCTATGTACATTGCAACATGGCCTCAAAACCGTGTTCATAGAATCACAAATGACGGACAAAAACAAGAAATGTTCTCTGCAATACCCAATGGACATGGTTTGACCATTGACACCAGAAACAACATATATTTCGTTGCCACAAAAACTACGTACATATTAAAGAACGGATACACAGTTCCGATTAAAATTAACGGATTGCCCAATGACAAAATGACCGGAGTGTTTGTTAGTAGATCTGATGAAGTGTTTGCAATGGATGAGAACAGTAATTTGTATGTTATTGATGCTGAAAACGACAGTGCGAGGCATTTAGGATCTTTTAGTGTTGCTGGAGTGAATACTTTCGCGATGGATTCCGCAGATAATGTCTTAATCGGTGTCAAGGGTGCAATATTGAAGTTTAATGCCTACGAAAAGAGTCCATGCTCTGATTTTAAAGAGTAATTTATGATTCTATCAGTTATGTGACTAATTTTATTAAGATTACATTAATGAAGTAGTTGAGAATATAACACATTTTACACCAAAAAGTTCTAAAAGGTTGTATTGTTTTGTTAAAAATGTCTAATTGTTCCTGTTGTCAACTAAATCCCATATTAGACCAATCATTTTTGTCTTTTCTGTCTTTCAATTTAATTGAATCAACCAAAATGAGTAAACACAAACTTGTATGCTCCAATGTCACTGAATACGTGTTCTTTCAGTTCTGCGCCTTTAAACCAATTTGATTCAATTTGGTTGAACCATCTAATATAAGCTTACCCTACTTACAATCAATATCATTCGTGAGTCGATACTTGAGGTTTTCTGATTTGTCGGTACGAAAGCGGTACCGAAAGCTTAACGAGCGCCTAAAGTTCTATGAGCGTCTCCGCATTGACTTGGTACCGACTCCGCGCCGCTGCTGCACTGATAAATCAGAAAGCGGCCTTATGCATAATTCACCTATCGTCAGCGTCAGTATAGGACCTTGCAACTATATTTTTTCATAAAAAATGTTACATTATAGTACCCAACGTGTAACAATTTTAAGCGAAAAATAATTTAGCCAAAAAATGTAGTTACAAAGTCCAGCACTCATGCCGACGGTATAAATTTTCTGTAGCTTCAAAATACATTTTAATGAAATTGGTTGATGGACTATCAAGTTTGGTTAATAAGTGTGATTATTCATTATTTAAATATTATTTACTAATAATTTGTGTATTTAATCATATTTAAAAAAATACATTATTTATTATTACAGTCTACTGTTTCTTGTATTAGTGTGTATGAATATTGTTTGGACTCAGTATATGTAGGTATGACGTTTTATGCACACTGGAGAGGTATTCTAGGTATATCTATAATATTATAAAATTCTAAATATGCCGTGACTGTACATTGAAGCTATTAAAAAAAATTGGAATAGACCATATATTAGGTTGGGGAAAAAGTTTCTTCGTATTTTATATAAAAATTCAAAAGGTTTTTTATAAAGATTATTTATATTTGACTAAAGTATGTAGGTGCCATTTTGTTGGATAACTTTTTGCCATCTTGTACATCTTGTAGGTAGGGACGTGATCCCATTGCTATAAAAACTGCGACAAGTGGTTTTGGCACTCCTCTCGTGATGTTAACCTCACACTACCTAAGGAATTCTGCAGAGACCGAAACAGGTGAAAATCTGAAGGTGCAAGTTCAGGACTATACAGCGGATGCATTAACACCTCCCAGCCAAATCCTGGTAATTTTTACTGAGTGGCTAAAGATGTGTGAGGTCTAGCGTTATCATGGTGAAAAACCACACCTCTTCTGTTGGTTAATTCCGGCCTCTTTCTCCCAACTTTTTGCTTTAATCCCATCAGTTGTTCGCAGTACAGTTCAAAACCGATGGCCCTGCCTGGCGGTAACACCTAATAATGAACAATGCCCTTCCAATCCCACCATACACACAGCATTACCTTGTTGCGAGTTAATCCGGGTTTCGCCACAGTCTGCGAAGCCTGACCGGCCTTTGACCACGATCTTTTTCGCACGTTCTTGTCGCACGTGATCCACTTTTTATCACCAGTTATCAGCTTCTTCAAAAATGGTTCGGTTTCATTGCGTCATTGCGAGTACACGGTTCATTGGGTTTCTTTCAGTGGGCTCATGAGGCACGCAAATATCGAGCTTTTTTGTGTACCCAGCTTTTTTCAAAACCGTTTTGTGGTCAATTCCCAGTTCTCCAGCTACATCGTAACTACTAATATGTCGATCTTGCTCCACTTTTTCAAAAATGGCATCAATTTTGTCCGTAACAGGGCGACCAGAGCGACGTGCATCTTTGATATCAAAATTTCCGGATTGAAAACGCTTAAACCAAATTTGCGCTGCTCTCTCAGATACTGCATTAGGTCCATAAACATCACTTTTTTTTTCGCAGCTTGTGTTGCAATTTTATCTTTATTGTAGTAAAATTTTAAAATGTATCGAATTTCTTCATTAGATTCACTCATTTTAACCATAAGAAAAACAAAATAAAAATCACACATTTTCCTAATTTGAATTTGGAATTGTCTTCTTTAAAATTAAAACTTTTTAATGATACCAAAACCAGCCAGATGCAAATGGTATAGCCAAAGAGATCTTATTACAACTTCATGCATACTATATGCAAAAGACTTTTCCCCAACCTATTACACGACGCAATTTTTTTTAAATTGTTTGTCTGTTTGTTTGGGATTCACGTAAAAACTACTAGGCAGATTGCAATGCGGTTTTTGCTGATTGACATCAAATTCTTAGACTCAAAATCTGCACTACTTTTTATCCTGGGAATCGCGCAGGTATTTTTCTGGGAATGATTTTAAATGGCCAGATTAAAAAAAACGAATTACAATGTGATTTTTTCACTGATCGTTAGAAAACTTTGTGTAATAAAATGTGTGATATTTTTATCCCGGGAATCCCGCAGGAATTTCAAGTCAAGTGTGGATGAAGTCGCGGGCATACCTAGTAGGTAATAAATGTCTAGCTATGTAACCTCCACGAGGTCCCGGTACAAGAAGTAGGCCTTTTATATATAGTATATTATGTATGAGTATGGCCAAGAAATACTAGCTTGATATCAGGACGTGCTAATGGACTGACCGCGGGACGTGGAGTAGGAATACGACTCCGGGTTTGGAAAGCAATGCAACCGGGATTTAACGCTAAAATTATGATAATCATGAAAGAAGAATACTAAGGAATCGTTCAGTAAAAAACGTAACTCGTAACGCGCACTGCAATGCCGGTCCATTCTAGTTTCTATAATTTCCAAATAAAACTTTCAATCAACCTCTCTTATTCATTAAAATATATTTTTCGAACTTAAATCTATATTAATATTATAAAGAGGTAAAGTTTGTGTGTTTGGATGTTCGGGGTGAAAATTCTTCGGAAAGAAATTCACTAGTGGAAAGCTACTTTATTCCCATGTGACATAGGCTATATTCGATTGCGATTAATAATATTATATAGGTATTAATTTTTTAACGATCCTCGATGAAGTGGGCATGGAAACGCCTGTCAAATATGTAACAGCAATAACGTTCCACGCAAGAATTGCGCACATCTTCGTACGAGGCACTGCGATTGCTTTCCGCTTTAGTGAATTATTTAAAGGTTACAAAAATTAGTTAAACCTTGATTTGACTATTACTACACACACGCCCGTATGCACATGCGGGCGTGTGTGCGTGCATGCTTTTGTATTTATAATGACGCCCAGCGAAGTGGGCACGGGTCACCTTATAAATTAAAAGTTCCAATAATGTACTTTTTAATTTAATGCATTTTACGAAATTGTCAAGGAGCTAATGCTGATATTATACGGATAAACCTAAAAGAATCAATTTGGCTGAAAGGCACAGAGGCCTTACTCTTAAACACCTTTCGTCGCTCGTTTTCGTCCGATCAGCCCGAAAGAGTCAATGAAATGTTCGATAGAAAAAAGAACAAAGATTTCTTTAAAACTGTAATAATAAAGTCTATAAAACACAAAAATAAATTCAATATACAATGGAGAATGCACTTAAATATAAAAAAAAAAGCAAAAGAAATTCAAAAACGAGCGATGAAAGACTTTTGAGAGTAAGGCCTCTGTGCCTTTCAGCCAAATTGATTCTATTTGGTTAATCCGTATAAAATCAACATTAGCTCCTTGACAATTTCGTAAAATGCATTAAATTTTAAAGTAGATTATTGGACGTCAGAACTGAAACCCAATAGATTTAAGTAACTATATGTCTAAGTATTTATTTGAGTTTTATAGTAACAAAGTATTATAATGTTGGTTTTATATTAATTTATTTATTTGATTTACTAATTAAATATTTCACAAGTAGAATAAATAGCTTAGCAAAATTGGGTGGTTTTGGTCTTACGCCAAAAGGGAGGTTTGCACTGAAAATCACTGTTGTGTCGGATATAATTCCGGCACAGTAATATGCTGTGTGCAAACCTTCTTTGTTGAAAATGTAGCGTACAAATTCTCTAAATATGCTCTGGGTTCAATAATGAATAATTATTCAAATAAAGTATTTCTTTCTTTTTGAAACTTCAAGACGGTATCCAAAGACATTGAATGATTCATGTTTGTTTATATAGATCTCTTAAAGAAAATGGCTTAGTTAGAAATTTCAATTTATGACTAATATAAGCTTGAACTATATAATTTAAATAGAAAGATGTTTTTTAAAAATTGTAACTGAAATTTTAAGACTGGTGGCACCAATTGTGATTGCAGAGTATGTTACGAGCTTACGAGTTACGTTTTTTACTAGAAATTTCTTAGTAATCTTCCTAACTATAATAAATCTTTCACTGTCCATGCAGTGTGCCTGTGGAATGCGCTACCTGTGAAAATCAGGCGTGCGCAATCTCTGCACGTTTTCATTAGGCTCCTAAAGGATTATTACCTCGCACTTTAAAGCCAACTAATTAATATTTATCTCTCCAATGTCTATGTAAATCTATACAACTATACTATGAATATTTTTATATAAATCAACTAGCTGGCGCGGCACACTTCGTACCGCCTCAGAATATTTTTTAACTTTTGTAATCCATCCTAAGGTTGTCCAATCCAAATATGTACTCGGCGCAAACCAGACCTTTGCGACAGCTCGAAAATGTATACTATAATACACAGTTCAATATAACACTAATCCTGCTTTTATTGAAAAACAAATCTCCACAGCAATAGCGCTTTCCAGATTATTATTTTGTTTCTTCACAGGTACAGAAAAAAAGGCAAAAGGCACAGTAGACGACGTAAACACAAAAAACGTACTACTAGCACCACATCTACCACTGAAACGAATGACGAAGAGACGAGTAATACACAGAATTCATTTTTCTTTATATGAAGAACAGGCAAAAATTAATTTGTCTTAACAATGCAGTTACAATATTTAATGCAATATTTTAAGCGCCAGCTGTTGATATTATTATAAACTATATTAATATCGAGGAAGTGATTCGAATGAAGTATTCAACTGGTTATTGTTCTGAATTGACTTTTTTCTTACAGATGGCGCTTTATAAAAAGTGATATCATGTAACATTTCGAGTAATTTCGAAATACAAGATCATGTAAATTAAAAATATATCAAAAGGATTTTCATTATACAACTGACAAATTCTCCGTGAATAAAATATTATTCTGTTTCTGTCATTATCGTATATTTTATGATTAGTTTACTGTCTGATGCTAAAACAAAACGTTGAATGTTGCCATTAGTTAGAAATAACTACTATAGCAGCATTTAATATTTTTTGTCGCATTTACTTAATAGTTATATGGTTTTCAGTTTTATGTTGTTTAGGAGTTTAGGGGAAGAGTTTTGATGCTTTAGCCTGGTTTACTAGTGATCAAATTATCGTTGACATATTATTATTCGCTTAATGGTTGTTATCGCTGACCGCAATTTGTTGAAGGTAGATCATGAATTAAATGAAAAAAGTGGTACATAGCTAAATATTTTTATCAATCTTTTTACGGGTATTATTATTATATAAGTTATCAATGTATTTATCCTTCTTAAAACTTGTTATTTCGTTTTCCTTTAATACAATAAAAAACATTGTAATTTCTTGTATATATTGGTTAATAGTAACTAATGGTACTTGTTCTAATAAAATTAAATTAAATTAAGTATAAAAGGAAACTGTAATTTATTTAATCCTATTCTACTAATTGCTTACGAGAACTTTATAATATGTGTACCTATAAAATAAAAATATGTATTTAGCTGTTTTAAACAAGTAGTCTGGTAAATTTTGTAGAAAAGGGTTAGGGTTTTCCATTCATTAATTTCCACTTTGAGGAATGTGCGCTAAAGCTAAGATCTAATACTCATAATTGCTGACGTGTGCCAATGATATAGCACTCGATTAAGAAAACCCATCTGGGGTAGTCTCAGTGTGTGTGATGTAGAAAATAAACTACAATAGCGTTGTTGGAGGTCGTTTGGCTACTTTATATGATTACCTGAGGACTAAATCAGTAAAAACTGCCGTGACATTGTTTTCCCTGGACGAGAACATTTGAGTACCCAATAGCTCAATGTCTTGAAGGAGGACAGGCGTGTCATTACACGAACTACTGAGGACATCAAGTCGCGCAAAGTGAAGTAGTTAAAGTGATAGGCATGCCACACTAGTGGTAGTGGCTGGGTTTGATAATTGCAAGTCAGAAAGAAATAATGTAGAAAATTTGATATAATTTGGTAACACCGGCTACATCAGAAACAAAACAACCTCCATTTCTATCTACCATCAGAGTGGCCAACGTAGGCGATTTATCGCCATTTAGGCTACTTAGAGCGAGAATTGGCGATGAAAAAATGTGAATGGCAACTGGTCGACAAACTACTACTACAAGAACAAGCCATTTAATTTAATCAAACTACAAGTAAATAAGCTTTTAATAAAAATTTTAGCCACCCTAAGGTCTGTCATATTAATGAAAAATTATGAACATGAAAATTACTATAGTTTTCAATATCTTGTTGTTTTAGCAATGTAAATAATAGTAATTATAATGTTTTACTTGGCACCCACTTCAAGACGTAAAGATATTTATTTTTGCTTTTTAGGTACTCTTTTAATGTAGAAATATTTTGTTTTACACTTTTAAGTTCTATATTATGTTGTCCCTACTAAGGTAGCTTCTAGAACGCGGAAGTGATAGCAAGACGAAACATAATTCTAGTCCTAGTCAAGCCAAGCACGTTATTTATCATGATTAGGTACTTACCCATTTTAGGATTGTAATAAACCTAAGAATATATCAATTACTACACGTTTTCTACTTGATTTTGATGAATTTTCTACTGTGTCTTCGAAATTCAAAACCAATATAATTTATCTGCAACCATCTAGAAAATATCCAACGAAGGAATGTTAAAATCAGTTCAGAAACAAAAAGTTATGGGTAAAACAATACCTCAAACACTACAAATTTTCTGTTTAATTTTGATGAATTTTCTTCTATATATTCGGAACTCAAGTTCTGATAGCAATGATATCTATATCGGACCATTTTGAAGGTATACTAAAATATGAAAGGAAGTCGGTTAAAAATTGGCGAGCTTAGGCTACTTTTTCTGTGGAAATTGGCGACAGCAGGCCCTGAATTGTTGGCCACACTGCCTACGAAATTTATTCAGTCGATTTGTCAAAATGTCATACGCGTCTGCGATGTGTCAGTGAGTGATCGTTATATTGTGTTGGAAATTGTGTCGTAAATGTTGTGCTGTTATGTGATAATGAGAAAACACGCGATCGTCTTCATTATTATTAAGTGATGTTAGTGTTTTGAGTTCCGTGTATTGTGTTTAAAACGTTATTTTCATTTGTATGTCATCGGCTAGTCCAATATGGCGGCACCACGTCCAAAATCACAACAGAAAAATATATCTTCAATATTTTCCAAGCTGCAAGGCGCGTTCTCCGATGCCGTATGTCCTACAAAGCTGGCGACGGACAAACGGACATTGGATAAGACTTGGAAACTGATGGACAAAGTTGTAAAATTGTGTCAACATCACAAAATGAACTTGAAAAACAGTCCGCCGTTTATATTGGATATTTTGCCGGATACATATCAGAGGTTACGTATTATATACTCTAAATACGAGGACAATATGCAAGCGTTGAATAATAATGAACATTTTAACATATTTATTATAAACTTGATACGAAAATGTAAACAAGCTATAAAGTTGTTTAAGGAAGGCAAGGAAAAAATGTTTGATGAGAACTCGCATTATAGGCGTAATTTGACGAAGCTCAGTTTGGTTTTTAGTCATATGCTGAGTGAATTAAAAGCCATGTTCCCCAATGGTACCTTCGCCGGAGACCAGTTCCGTATAACAAAGAGTGACGCTGCAGAGTTTTGGCGGACAAATTTTGGTAACAGGTAAGGATTATAATAGTTTGCTATAAATAACTTTAGATTTTTATGACTGCAGTCAAAAAGCTTAAGAAATGGTTAACACTTAACGACTTACAGAGCAATTAAATATTTTAAAGCATATCTGCAAACAAATATATAAGTAAAATTTTAAAATTTAATGAAGAAAATAATTGAATTAAAAAGGTAGAAAGGGTTTCTGAGGTCATGAGATCATTGATGATGGTTGAATGGATTAAGTAAGTAAAATTTTGTAAAATGATCTTTCCAGTTTTTGCTATAGTCTGGGTGACTGGGATCAGCCCCAGAGTAATCTATTGTATATTTCACACAAGTGTAACTTGCTTAAATTGAAGTTATACAATGTGTGTGTTTGTTTGCCAACTCATTTATTTATCATTTAAAGGTCTTATCATAAATTGGTATAAGTAGGAGAAAAATAGTCCAGTAATTATTCTTTGAAAAACAATTAAAATTATTTCTGTCATGATTTTTTAAGAGTCATATGATGATGATAAGGTGGTATTTTAACCCCTGTTTTTTACACATATTTATTTATTTATTGTAAAAACCAACAGTGCATATCACAATAATAATTGTACTAGCAAATAAAAAATTACTTAGAATGTAGGACAATAAGAGGTTTTCAATTAAATCTGATAGAACAAACTAAATTTTGTGTAAATGTGTAATAAATATATAGATTAATTGTTAAGTGAAATAAGTTACTTGCTAGGTGGTACAAGATTTGCCCATCTGGATGGCTACCGCCCCTGGTCTAGGGTATGCCGCCTTAATAACCTTGAGTTATGTTCTGGCATTAGTGGGCAGATTCCAATTTCCGTTCAGAGCGCAACAGCACATTGGTAGCACCTTTGGTGTTACAAATCTCCATAGGAGATGATAACTGCTTTCCATCAGGTGGACCGTCTGTCTGTCTGCTGAACTCATGCAATAAAAAAAAACAACAAAGACATATCTAAATAAAATATATACATTTAAAAACATACTTAATATAGAATATCATTTAAATATATTAATATTAGTTAAATATATTACTTCCATATATTCATTTTTTATAATGTAACAATGTTAGAATTTATAGTACCATGTGTCCCTGTGGGTTAAGAGACACATTTTTCATTAATTTGATGTTTATATAAAAGAGCAGGTTTTATGATACAGACAGGTAGAAAACAGAGTCAGGAAGTCTTCCTGTAAGTCAACTATCTCTGGTTTCTATCTACCTATTGTCAATAAGTATTTAAACTCGAATCAAGCCCTTACCAACATTTTATTATAAGTGACATTTGGACCTAAGTATATTTTTTGTTGCAAAAGGTATTTTAAACTGTTATTTTGTTTTAAGACTTCCAGTTTTAGTTAGATTAGATCTTACTGAATCAAAAACTGAAAGTCTGTAAACAAAATAACAGTCTAAAATACCTTTAGAAACACAAAATATACTTGGCCTTAAATGTCGCTTATGATAAAATGGTGCTAAAGGCTCCATATATTTGTGTAATCAAAAGAATTAAAGAATTTATTTGTAATAAATTAAACAAGTACTGCTCAATTGTACCTTATGGGACAATTATTACTTGCCATACTAGTTTTAACAGGTCCTTTAAGTTACAAATAACAAAAAGATATATATTTGTGCCGAACTACCTTCAAAATAATTAGTGAGTATACAAAAAATGAGTTCCTACATTACCTATACAGTATATGTAAAAATTATAGAAACAAAGTTGTGACAGTGAATTATTAATGTCACAAATAGCACCGCCTTAAATACAGTGCAAGGGATTAATTTAATAACTCAAAGCGGCAGTCCATGGATGGGGCTCAATTCTACTTTTTCAATATCTTGGCATGATGAAGATATTCAAACTATGATTCCATTGCAAAAGTGTCAGAAATTCATATTCTACTAAATCCACAATATCTTCCTGATATCATTGTGGCAGTATAATAGTAGAAAAAATCTATATTACCATTATCAGAAATGGCATTAACCGAATTGAATATTGAAAAGCTACCAATAATTTTAATACATTTTTGAGAGTTTTTGCTTATAAATATCCATACAGTGACGTGCCACGGGCACCCCATTGGGGATGCCAGAATACTGAAATCAGGCAAACCTACTATTAAGATGATAGTGTCCGGCGATTTTGACAAAATAGTAATTGCAGAATTGAGCCCCTGGTTTTTGTAAAATAGGAGACCTTGCAGCGGTGTTACTTCAGTGCTGTTTGGACTAGTTTCACTTCTAGGTACTAGGAGTCAAATTACAATGAATGAAAATCTAATTGAATGTTACAGATTACTTATTGAAAGTCATGGGACTACCACCATTTCCAAAGCAATTTTAGCTAATGTTAAAGGAGAAGAAGCACTGCAACAAAATCCACAGTAACATGTTTTCTCTTAATTTTTTTTTCAAATATATTTTGTGTAATATATAAAGATTCTCTTCAGTAATCTGTTTGTATAATTTCTGAAATAGCTTTGTAGTAATCAGATGGTCCTCAAGAAAATCTTAATTTATAGCATAAACCTCCCACAAACTTTTTAAAACTTGTTTACGGAAAGCCCTTGAAAATTTTTCGGGATTTTGTTGAAGACCTTTAGGGCCTTTTCACATGCATACGGTTGCCGCCTATTCGGCTCGGCGCCGTGTCATGCTGACTCTTTCACATGTACACGTTTTACGCACGGTCGCCCGGCGACGGCGGGACGGAGTGTACGCAGTATTATCTAGGTACTAGACTGAAGATGTCGTTTGTTATTAATGAAACTAAAGAAGCAAATAATCTTACTCCTACTTACTGTATCGACGTCGTCAGCGATGTTTGCAGTCGAATAGCATTCCCCGCGCTCATTGTGCCGTTTTGCGCTCCTGTCATGTGAACCAATCTATAGAATGTATGTAGTTCATACATTTCTACCTAGAAACGTATACGAGCCTGTAGGCTATAACATAGGCCCAAGTGTACCTGGGAATATCTAATTTATTTTCTTTCCTAGTGTTTTTATATTATACATTACCTAGTCGGAGAAACGTTAGATACAGTCAACTCTCGATAGTTTGAAACTCAAGGGACCAGAGATAAATTTCAAATTGTCAATAATTCAAAATAACAAGCGTTTACTTATGGAACTTATGGAAAGACATTTGTTCTTTCTTGGATTCACTTTAATAGCACAATTCAAATATTAACATGACTCATTAACGTTTAAAAGAAGAATGCGAACTTACTCATATCTGATTTATGTAAACAATTGACAGGTCTGTACATGTATGTAAACAAACTACAGGTATGTGCATGATAAACGCTTCAATTTATAGAGAGTAGGAAAGCCCGGACTTTAAATTATCGCTTGTTTGCGAGCAAGATAATATTCCTTCAACTTCAAATTACCGAAGGGACCAATTAACATTGATTTTATTCAATTTATCGAGTATTTATCAAGGGACCGGACAATTTTTAAAATTATCGAGAGATTCAAATTAACGAGTGTCAAATTATCAAAAGTAGACTGTATATTCTTCTTAATATATAAAATATTTTTGAGTAAATTTTATACTGGGAGGCTAAGGTTATAATATTTCTTTAAATTTATTTTCAAAGGAAACAGTACTCCCCAGCTATAAGTTTGGTGAATAGCACACTTTTGTGGGACAAAAATGTCAATAAGAGCGTAAACACAACCGCGGCGCCGCCCGCTAAACGCGCCGCGGATTTCGACGTTGTGACATCACAGTAGAGTGATAGCAACAGCTCAAGTTCCGTTTGTCTGTTGGATGCTTGGAAAGAACACACTTCAAAACGGTAGTAGTTTAAAATATAAAATGCCAGGGGTTGATTTATATTTGTTGATATCTTTGGTTGAGGAACACCCATCTTTGTGGGATATTAGTGACCAAGCTTACAAAAAAAAAAATGTGTCCGCTTCGACGCACGACTGGAATTCACTCCTTAAGTATGATTTATATATATATTAGTCTTTGAATAAGGGCGGTTACAAGACCTTATTATATCAAAACACCAAGCTTACATTGATATTGTTTTAGATGTTATTTCATTGCATCAAAATTCGAAATCGTATAATAAAAAGAAGTAACTCTTATTATTTCACTCCTCATAAAACCATACCGGCCTTATATGAAATTCAATTAGTAAACTCCAACAAATTTATAATACAAGAGGCGTGGAAAAGCGTTTAAGAAATCATTTATGAATATGAAAGCCGAACGCAGTTAATTGCCGTGCGTGCACCACCATACTAATTAATATATGAGACAAAAAATCGCGCGTTTTTAAACCGTTCTCCAAATGTAACAAATTACGTATTTAAATTCTGCCACTGAAAAAAGTCTGTAATGCATGCGCTCGTTACATTGTTCTGCGGTTTCAATCCGCTCGCGTTTAATCACAGTGCGTGTTAAGCCTTACAGCGTAACGCCGAACGCAGCCTATGGCGGTTGTAATGATCACCACTTAGCCAGTTTACGTAATAATCGTACTTATCAATGACTCAAATACTGATTTTCCTTTGATCATATTAGATTTCCAATTAAAAAAGGAAATTGCAATTGCATCGGTCATCACGGAAATTTTATTACCCATCGATAAGATTGCTAGGTGCCTGATTAAAAGCAATCGATATTGTTTTTTATGAGTAGTCGGCATTAGAACAAATGTATTTAGTCGCCTACGTTGCTGTTCGCGGAAAATGAGTGCGAATAGTGTTTTACCTGTTTATCGATAGGATGTGAGATAATTTACATCGAAATTTTCTATCGCCTGTCTAGAATATGGGTGCGGTTGCAATCGACATTTTTAGGGATCTCAAGCCATTTTGATGCGATGATATTTGAATAGGCCTTTAAATTGAAATATGTATTGTTTTTATGAGAGATAACAAACATACAAATTTTTTTTAATGAAATAAAAACGATTTCAAACTTAAAAGCAAAAAAATAAATATATTCTAAAACATCTTGAAGTCGGTGCTTTTTATAATTTTGTTGTTGTTTTTTTTTAATATTTTACTTGGCACCGACTTCAAGTTGTTGTAAATATTTATTTTTTGCTTTTTAGTTTGAAGTCGGTTTTATTTTTGTTGAAAAGATTTTTTTTTATTTTTTAGTTGCTTGAGTAGCTTTAGAAATAATATGTTAAGCGCCTGTAGAAATTGTAGTACTGGCACGTGTATACAAGTTCTTTTTTTCCTCCTCGGGTTCCATGGTACATGCCGAACACAGTAAGCAGGCACTAAATTAAAATAGCACATAGGTTACGTTCTGGACACATTCCATTGAGAAAGTTTGGGTTCTTAATGAAAAAGTCTGTTTCCGCAAATTGTTTAAATTGCAATATGCTTGAAGATGTAACCCACATTCTCATGAAATGTGTTCGGAACGGAATTAAGTTATACGCGGAGTTAATTCTGGAGAGATTGGACTTGTGTACAATATTTAATATTTTGGTCTCTCTTGAGAAGTCAAGAAGCTAGAACAATGTACAAGTTTGTGATGAGCTCCTTGCCTGCGGGGAACTCATCACAAACATTGTCACAGACACATTAGATTTCATATTAAGTTTATGTTAGGTTAATGTAAGTTATAATAAATTAAGAAAAGTTACGATGGAGCTGATATAACCGAAAAGATTCAAAGCCCATTTAAAATAAAAGAACTAAAAAAAAATCTTTCCATCCATCCAGAGTGTAGGCGCTCGGTGCTTATCAACAAGGGTTGCTCTCGATTACCCTGGGATCCACTGATATTCTGTCCATATCCTGTTTGATTCATGGACTTGGTGACAATAAGACCACCCCAGTAAAATATTCTTTCGAATAAAATATGCTTTTTGAAAGTCGGCCCAGAATTCACAGCGAAATCGCGTAAAAAACATACAAAAAATACAAACAGTTGAATTGAGAATCTTCTCCTTGTAAGTCCTAAAAGAGCTCTTTTCCTTTTATAAATTTGCCTTTATGAACCAAATTACTGTTTGTAATATAACTGACTTCCCACGATTGATCATATGTACCTAACTCAGATTTCAATGTGTACCTTAATATATAAGTAGTCTATACAGTGGCGTAGCTTGTCTTAGAAGGGTCCTGTATCAAAATGTGTTGGGGCCCAAGGGAAGGGGATTCTTTTTATAAAATAAACAATGTTTGACGGAACAATCATTCCTTTTAGTGATAAGGTAAAAAACCTTGGTGTTATATTTGACAGTGAGCTGTGTTGGCGACCTCATATCACCGAATTAAGCCGGCGGCTATATCTCTCATCCAGATCCCTTAGAAGGTTGAGGAACTTCTTGCCCACTACCACCAAAATTAAGCTAGCAGAGTCCTTATTACTTCCTATCCTTGATTATGCTGACGCCAGCTATCTAAATTTAACCCAAGAACAACTTAATAAACTTGAGCGCCTCCAAATTTTTTGCATAAGGTTCATATTTGGCCTACGCAAGTATGACCATGTCTCTGAATTCCGAAAAAAACTCAAGTGGTTGCCAATTCGATTTCGCCGGAATACTCACATCCTTTCTTTTCTCTATAGTATTTTATTTGTCCCAAGTACTCCTAATTACCTTAAACAACGTTTTGAATTTCTTTCGTGCTCTCATAATTTACGCCCTTCTACTAAACTTAAATTGAACACTCCTGCGCATAAATCAACTTTTTACAACAATTCTTTTACTGTTAAGGCTGTTCAGCTTTGGAATGAGCTTCCTGTTACTATCAGACAAGCAAAATCGCTAGCGATATTTAAAACCATGATCAAAAAATACTACCTGTCGTTGGAATATGATACTTAAATTCATTTATAAATATTTATATATTCTGTAGATATGTATATTAAGTATATATCTATGTAATATATAAAATATCTACATATATATATATATATATATATATATATATATATATATATATATATGTATATCATTTTTGTATTGGTGTATAATAAAGTGTTATCTATCTATCTATGTATATAAACAAAAAATACTCGAATTGAATTAAAATAATTATATATTGATTATAAGTGATTACTTATACTTAATGCTTCTAGGAGCTAAGTTAGACAAACAATTCAAATCATAGATATACTTTTCTCGCTTTATTTCGGCAAACTTATTTATCAAATTATCCATAGCTGAAGACAATTTCAGTTTTTCTAGATTTTCTGTTTGTATAGACATTAATGACAAGTCTGATAGCCGTTTCTATTGGCCTAGCAGTTTATTCTCAAAAATGGTATTAATCTATAAAAGATTGTGGATAACATTTTAAGAATTTTTGCTTACACATTTTTGGGGGCCCCCTTATCATTGATACGGCTGATACGGCAGTAGCTATGCCCCTAGGTCTATACAACCATTAACATCATGGACTTTCCTTTTGTGAAACATTATATTTCACTATAGAAAATTATCAAGAGGCAATTTCGTATGATCAAACATTTTAGTTATAAATAGGCTTTTATCGGATAGAAAAATGACATAGTTAACGTGGGATATGTACACGAAAACGATACCTTTTTCTGAATAATAATAGTAGGCGAACAATCACGCATATGTGGGGTTGTGAATATTTCCGAACGCGTGATTGGATTATTTTGCATACCTAGAGTAGTTGAGTGTTTCCGAACGATGTTTCAGTGAGAAAGATAGATGTTGAATGAAGGAAAAGATTAACCATAGACGATGGAATGAAAGACAAGCGACGATGTGTGTTGAGAGCTGATGCTGGAAGAAATTTTAAGTAATATGTGTTATTTGAAGATGTTTTAAAATAAGACGTTAAAAGAAGATTAAAGCTTTGTTTAACGTATTGAAACAGTTTTACTATTTCATCTCCACATATATATCCCCAAGCTAAGCGAGTTACGCTTGTCTTATGGATAATATACCACTGACTGTAGTGGAACACTTATAAGCCAATAGATGGCGCTGTGCAATAATTGAGATCGCAAACGATTCCCGACACGTACAAAGAATGTATACAAATTTCCAACAATAATAAACGGGCCTATGCCTACGAGGAACGACAATAGCCTCGCTGGAAGATCTTCCTTTGAAACGGAGGAACATTTCATCTCGCTCCTCCATGCTATACGGGGCACTCTCTTCATGACAATTCTGGGACCGACACCAGAGGTGTTACCATTGTGTTGTTCGCTTCCAAAGGGAGACTGAACCCTGACCGTCATTTATTTTATTTTTTTATTGCCTGTAGCAGGCAAACAGGTAGACGGCCCACTTGAAGGGTGGTGATTACGGTCGACTATGGACATTTGCAACACCAGGGCCGCTGCAGCGCGTTGCCAGCCTAAAGGAGGGGATAGGGGGATGAGACATTGGAATCAGACAAGAGAAATAGGATAGAAGCATTTTTGTACAATAAAGTATATTCTATTCTAGAAGGGGTGGGGTATGGGATTCGAAGAGGTGTATAGGATAGGGGATAGAGGGAGAATTGGGCCATTGGATCTCTCACTCATGCCATGTAACACGATTAGCACAAGGCTAACCGTTTCACGCCCTTAGTCTGTGAGAGCGTGGTATCACACTGATTGAGCCGGCCCTAAGAGCTGTAATCAAGATTAAAAGTCCAGCATGGCTCTACCTACGCTAAAAAATACCAGAACGCAATTAGAAATCTAGGGGTGGTAGCCATCCAGACGGAAAAAAGCTGCTGGGTGTGGGTTGTTTTATTATCTCTTATAACCAGTCGCGGACCACAAGATTTAGTAATCTCCCTATGTTCCTGCACATCCAATAATGTATGGGGAGGCCACCGCTAAATTGTAGTTATTTCGTGGTTTAATATAGAAGAGTCGACTGAACGACGAGATAACAATCCCACTCCGACTTCGGCCGGGTGTAGTCTCACTCCGGATTTAGTCCGATGCACACGTCGTAGTAGTGCTGTAGTGTGGATAATTATTGTGCATGATTTGAGACTGAATTAAAACGGCTATTACTAGTTACATTTCTTATTGGGATATAATATAGTGATATTTAAAGACAGACGGACAAAGTTACTACGTTTATCGCCTCTACGGAACTCTTTCACTGTGCGTGGAATGACACTTGGCCGATTTTTTATCTACGTTTTGCGGAAATTGCATGCGGCAGTGAATAAAGATAATCTTATCACGACTATCAGTTGAATCCGTTCAATTGCTTATCAAGAATGATTATCGCTGATAACTCCTCCGGCACATTTTTATTTTCGGCCAACAAGTGGATTGATGATATTTATCATTATGTTTTGGCCAATTTTATTCAATCTATACTAAAACTAGTTTTACCCGGCAGACGTTGTCTAGCCCTTAAAAAAAATATATCTAGAAACCGATTGCAGCGCCATCAACGGGGACCAATTGTTAATCTAAACTATTCTCGAATTTATTTACTTGAAAAAACACAAAAAATACACCGTTAAAGAGGTGTTCAGCGGCGCCACCTACCGGTCCAATCGTGAATCCAAGCCATCCCGGGATCCACTTGAACACACAAAAATAATTTCACCTAAATCCTGGGACCCGATTGCAGCGCCATCTACCTGGTTCAAATTTGAATGTAAACCATCGCAGGACCCACTTGAACACACAAAAAATAATTTACCTAAATCAGACAAATGAAAATAAGTTTAAATGCTGTCACCATTGCCGAAATCGGCCGGGAAAGATCATAACAAATGAATGGTTAGACTAATGTTTTTTTAATGATATTTTTTTTATTGATGAATATCATATTTTAATACTTAATATCCTATTCCGGACGAAGACAATTCCAAAGACACAAAAATCACAAAAATTTGTCCAGCCGTTCTTGAATTATAAATGGTGTAACTAACACGACTTTGTTTTATATAATAGGTTGGGGAAAAAGTCTTTTCGCATATAGTATGTATGAACTTGTAATAAGATCTCTTTGGCTATACCATTTGTACCTGGCTGGTTTTGGTATCATTAAAAAGTTTTAATTTTAAAGAAGACAATTCCAAATTCGAATTAGGAAAATGTGTGATTTTCATTTGTTTTTCTTATTGTTAAAATGAGTGAATCTAATAAAGAAATTGGATACATTTTAAAATTTTACTACAAAAAAGGTAAAAATGCAACACAAGCCGCGAAAAAAATTTGTGATGTTTATGGACCTAATGCAGTATCTGTGAGATTAGCGCAAATTTGGTTTAAGCGTTTTCAATCCGGAAATTTTGATATCAAAGATGCACGTCGGTCTGGTCGCCCTGTTACGGACAAAATTGATGCCATTTTTGAAAAAGTGGAGCAAGATCGACATATTAGTAGTTACGATGTAGCTGGAGAACTGGGAATTGACCACAAAACGGTTTTGGCCCATTTGAAAAAAGCTGGGTACACAAAAAGGCTCGATATTTGGGTGCCTCATGAGCTCACTGAAAGAAACCTAATGAACCGTGTACTCATTTCTGATTCTTTATTACGACGTAATGAAACCGAACCATTTTTGAATAAGCTGATAACTGGTGATGAAAAGTGGATCACGTACGACAAGAACGTGTGAAAAAGATCGTGGTCAAAGGCCGGTCAGGCCTCACAGACTGTGGCGAAACCCGGGTTAATTCGCAACAAGGTGATGCTGTGTGTATGGTGGGATTAAAAGGGTATTATTTATTATGAGCTGTTACCGCCAGGCAGGACCATCGATTCTGAACTGTACTGCGAACAACTGATGAGATTAAAGCAAAAAGTTGAGAGAAAGCGGCCGGAATTAATCAACAGAAGGGGTGTGGTTTTTCACCATGATAACGCTAGACCTCACACATCTTTAGCCACTAAGCAAAAATTACGAGAGTTTGGCTGGGAGGTGTTAATGAATCCGCCGTATAGTCCTGACCTTGCACCTTCAGATTTCCACCTGTTTCGGTCTCTGCAGAATCCCTTAGGCAGTGTCAGGTTAACATCACGAGAGGACTGCCAAAATCACTTGTCGCAGTTTTTTGATCAGAAGCCCCAAAATTTTATAGCAATGGGATCACGTCCCTACCTACAAGATGGCAAAAAGTTATCCAACAAAATGGCACCTACATACTTTAGTCAAATGTAAATAAACTTTATAAAAAAAACCTTTTGAATTTTTATATAAAATGCGAAGAAACTTTTTCCCCAACCTAATATATAGATTATAAAGAGGTAAAGTTTCTGAGTTTGTTTGTAGGAAGTGATCTATTAAAGTACTGAACCAATTTTTAAAATTCTTTCACGATTTATCAGCGCGCGATGACTAAACATTCTCTCTGGTGAGCATAGACTTGAGAAATTTTTCCCATGAGCTATTATAATTATGCCGAAGGACCGGTCGTTGGGAGTCCCACCACTTCCGGGCCCGAAGATAGTTCGCAAAAGCACTCTCCCAGTGTTATCAAATATAGGATAGGTATATATGTTATGAAGTCGGCATGTTATAATTCTTAAGAATGTCAGATTTAATTTTTATTTATATTAGCCGTAACGCCATCTAGAGAAGGTGGAACTAACCATGAGAGCAACACATTAATGTTGTCATTATGGTTGCCTTAACGATTTGTTAGTGAATTGTAACGGTGATAAAATGAGCCCTATCTTTTCGGCTACATTCATCTATCCCTCGGGAACAGTACTTTTTTCTAGTTGAAAGGTATACTATGTCCTTTTCTGCAGTCCTGACAACGTGTATGCAAAACTTCTTGAAGATCTGTTGCGTAGTGAAAACGTGAACACGTCACAAAAAAAAACTCAGATTCGCTTTGTATTAGTTAGATTACTACTACATTTTTGGTATTAGCTATGTAGATAATTCTTTATTGTACACCAAAGCATAGGTAGACAGAAGTAGAAAAAGATAAGAGACATTACAACGGGCTAAATTTTTTGTTGAAATATATTATTATTTACTAGCTGTGCCCGCGACTTAGTCCACGCCGATATTTTTCGCGGAACCCAAAAAACAACATTTAACCAAAAAATAACCCTTGTAATAGCAGCTATCTCTCAGTGAAAGTCCCGTTAAAATCGGTCAAGCCATTTCAGAAATTAGCCGGAACAAACAGACAGTAAGACAAAATTTAAAAAGATAATTATTTGATAATGTAAATACCGTATATACTTTCATATGCATTTACTAAAAAGTTATTTTGACAATACAAAGACACTTCAATTTTGTTTATCTATATAAAAAAAAAAGCCTTTTTATTTGATCCATAACGAACATGTCGTAACATAATATTGATTTTGTATAATGTTATCTTGCCAAGCTTGTAAGGGATTTATGGAGATATATTGCAGCATAACATTTTAGTACGTCATGTCATTATTATAACTTACATAGTATTTTTCGTTCCTTTTATTGTGTCTTGGTCTTATTGAGTATGCATTGCTTGCTACAACTCCATTAATTCTTCATAAAGTAATTCTGTAACATACTTCTGTATAAAACTTATTAAAAAAAGACAACTTGAGATATAAATAGAATAAGAAACTTAAAGAAAAACAATATTTAGTTAGACGTGTTGCTGGGGAGTTTCTTGCCGCTTCTTCTCCTTAACAGCAATAACACGTTGCGAAGCGGTATACATAGAATAGGAAGAAAAATTAAATTTTAACTTGTATATTATATATGACCTTCAAAAAGTGTTCTCCAGTGGAACTTATTTTGAATAAAAAACTTTGAATTTGAATATTTTAAAATGATTTTTTTCTTTTTGGATCCCCCGTCCGGGTAAAGGCCTCCTCCAGTTGCGGCCTGCCATACGTGGGGCCGCGCCATTCTGTCACCATCTTTGTCCATCTCTAGTTCGAGTATCTCACGATGTGTCCAGCCCACTTCCACTTGTGCTTTCTGACGTAACATATAGCATATTTAAATTTAGTTTTTTTTCTTATATCTGAAAAATATCATTTCCTTCTGATCATAGGTTACTTAAAGGTACTTACTATCAAAAGAAACGAAAAGAAAAAAGTCTGAGACATTTATCTGTGTAAATATAGATAATACCATTAATATGGATAGTTTTACAGGAGTTTTTAAAATGAATAATTTGGTAGATTTCAATTTGCTCAATAGCAGTTTTTTGACAACATGTCCTTTCCGACTCATTTTACGATAAAAACATTTATTACAAAATTAAACTACAGAAGCTTTCCTATAGTTTATGTAGTTTAATTTTTTTTTTTTTGTACAATCAATGGTTTTGGCGTACGAGCGTCGCAAACTATTGTTTATATACAACAGCACGTCTTTTTCATATAAGAAAGGTATGAACTTTTCAGGGTTGTTTTTTACAAGGCGATTATCATTCATATTGTTTTCTTTCATGATTTTAATAATACCTAGTCTCTTTTTAAGGATATTTGTTATGTATTTAGTAATGTGTTTTTTTTAACTAATAAGATGTATTTTTTTAATAGTTGTTAGTGCTCATTACATACATGTTATAAACAACTTTTTGCTATCTATTACAAAGTGACATGTAACATAGTTTGTGTTTAAAGAATGATGCAAATTCCCACGTGAAACATACTACGTAAGTAATAAGTAAATGTAAAATAGGTAAAATCTATTGGAATGCTTGGAACTAAACACGTTTCACAATACAAGTTTTCATATTAAATCACCTAAACTTATTTGTTGTTCTTAGTGTAACATTAGACAGGTTAACATTGGCCCAACTGATTGAAGGTGGTTACCTTCACCTATGTATATTTGCAACACCAGTTGTGTTGTTTGTAGCACTAGTTGTGTTGTTTGCAACAGAAATTGTGTTGTTCGTAGCACTAGTTGTGTTGTTTGCAACACTAGTTGTGTTGCGAACGTGCTGCCGGCCTTGAAATATATTTTATTTCATCTTCCACGTTCGTTCTGCGGACGGCAGAGCTGTAGAATGCACTACCAGAGCCTGTGTTTCCTAAAAAATACAGTCCGGGGGTCTTCAAGTCTCGTGTAAATAGGTATTATCTAGGTATTGAGCATGCTTATCTTCGACCGCGTTATCGCGTGATTAAGATTCGCGTATTAAGCGTGATCGTGGTCAAATGCGAACCTATTTATCAAAAATAGACCTTCAAAGAACTCCTTTAGGTAGTAGCTCTGTGGGATAACCTCGGCTGGGAGCTTGTTCCAAATTCCTAAAGCTGCGCTCTTTAAAAATTCGGTGAACCGTCGCGTACAGGAGCGTAGCGGCTCAAGGAAGTGTAGGTGAACACCCAACCGATGGCACGGTGCACCGTGATGGAAAGAGCCCGCAGCCACCACTCGGCACAGTTTGTAAAACACTCCATCACTAGCGTAACAATAGGGTGGCAGAGAGGGCAAAATGCCACGGGCCCCCCGGCCTGAGTAGCCGTAAGCATGGAAGGCACGTAACATTACAAAATTTAGTTAAAAACAGTAATTTTGTATTTATTTAATTTGTGTTTGGTACTAATACGAATTACACAAATGGATAATCAATTGAACACATTCGTAAGAAAAAGATATGGTTTAGTTTTAGAAAGCACACATTCCGCTAACTTCATTTTATTCTTGCGGTATTTCTTTGGAACAATTTTAGAGGGCCCCCCCAGTCGACGAATTTGCCACGGGCTGAAGATGATATAGTTACGCTACTGCTTCCCATTGTTCAGATAATAGAAAACGCAGACCCAGACTCTCCGAAAGCCAACTATATCCAGATAGTTTATGAAATATTTATAAGTGTCTATCTCTATACACAGAATATTTTTTGTTTTGTTTTATAGGTAAAATTTAATAATTGAAATTTTACCCCCTTCCTGTTGGCAGATTGATCTGTTTGGTTTGGTAGACACCTTAAGTTCTTATCACAATACAATTTTATATATTCAGTTTTCAATTTAATTCAATTCAAATTTCTTCACAATGCCCTCAATGTGGATATCAGATAATAGAGCTTGATTAGTAGAATATGGTATAAGCCGCGCGAAGAAAGTTTTTTTGTCATTTTGTCAACCCTACTGACCATCGACGCGTGATATCGTGTGGCTATCGGCAAACCTTCTGCACACGGGCAATAAATACCTTACCATTTATTTTTGTGTGATTAATGATAAGAGTCGTGTGATGATTGGTATCTAGGAACTACCTAATTATTTTTTAGCTTTTAGTACATTTCTAGTTATTATTATCATTTTTTCAATTAAAAAAATGATTTTTACCTTTATATTAATTAAATCCGACTTTAATACTCTAAAACGAGCATAGTGGCAAATATTACTATAGCTAACATCATAACTTATTATCATTACCATTATCATACTACACGTTGTCATCTGACACCGTTGTTTGTAATCATTGGACCATGCATTTCCGATCCTTTGAAATAACACTAGCATACGATATCGTCACAGATTTATCATAATAGATATTAGTATGCGCTTATCTATTTTTAAATTTTATTAAGTTTTAAAATTCCGTAGGCATTTGTAGAAAATAAACAATAATAAATAAATAAATATTCGGCGGACAAACACATACATTGTATATCCTCAAGCTAAGCAAGTTATGCTTGTGGTATGGCTAATAAATATACAATGGACCATTCTGGGGCCGCCGATGCCAGACACCCAGACCTCCGTAAATAACAGAAAGTTTGTTACCGAAATTTACCATGCCAGGAAACGAACCCGGAGCCTCTGCATTGTAGTAAGGTCAGCCGGCAAAGGCTCAGCCCGCTCAAACAAAAAAGGCTGTCAAACAAAACTGTTGTAAAAATTCATGTCTGTCCACCTGCCTAACTAGTTTGTATGATACAGTAATTTTTCTCAGAAACTAAATGCATTCCCAGTCTTATATAAAGCAATGATAAGTATAATATTTTCTTAAGTTTTCGCGACTAGTATATAATATGTAATTTTAATACCGAGGGTGGACAAAGAATATCCAGGATTTTCATCCCGCATAATGGAATAGATTTATGTAAAGGTTATCCCAGACAGTAGGATAGGTATTTTTTGTGATTTGAAATTTTGGGTCATTTTCTTCACTTTGGTCAAATTAATCATTTCGGTAATTTTGGCCAGTTTGATCATTTTAGTCATTTTAGTCAAATTGGTCATTATGGTCATATTGGTCATTTTGGTCATTTTGATCATTTTGGTCACTTTGGTCATTATGGTCATATTGGTCATTTTGGTCACTTTGGTCATTTTGATAATTATGGTCATTTTCGTAGTTTTCGTCACTCGTCATTTTTGACATTTTGGTCAATTTGGTCATTTTGATCATTTTTGTCATGTCTATAGTTTTCATAGACGGAGGATAAATAAATAAAACTAGGACGGTTTGAAATAGAGGATGAAAGTTTGTACGAGACCAATCATTTCTGTTCTGTTCAGCTTTCACGGAAAACTACTAGGATTACTGGATCAGTTTTGCTGTAATTTTGTTTAAATGTAGTTTTAATATTAAAAATGGACATAAATACTTTTCGTGCCAGTTTGCGATATAAAATGAAGTGTAACTTCCGGGTGCAAATAGCACTAACATAAAAATTTAGTACAATGTAACCTGTATTAACGCCTGCTCTTTAAACAAAAGGCACGGACTAGCTGCGCCGCGGGGTAAACTTCATAAAACTATGTTTTAACGTAGTTTTATAAAGGATAAGTACGTAATAGACAAACACAAACATGGAAGCAACAAAAGACTACAATTTTATGATATTACAGATGTAAGATTCAAGTCAGATGCGAACGAATTGACGAGCACAGCTTGTATCTAATATCGTGGTTATCGTAAGCCAAATGTTCTTTTTCGTCTGTTTAATATAACGAAATCGAAAACGGCAAAGCTCAGTCGATATGTCGTAATCTGGATTCTATTCCTTTCCAGTGACATCTCCGAATTGTAGGGACATTCAATATTTCCTAGAAATATTGCTTTCGAAATGTAATAACACGTTACATAACCTTATTGGCTTTGTCGAAATAATACCTCACGATTTCATTTTCAATTTTATTTGGTAAGGTTTTTTTTATTGCTGAAGCACAGGAGACAGGCTGTTGGCCCAACTGTAATGGAAAGTGGTACCGTTGTATATGGACATTAGCAATACCAGAGGTGCTGCCAATGTGCTGTCGGCCTTGAAGGAGAAACTGGATTCTGGCCACTGATGCCGGAACGCAACTCAAGGTTCTTATGGCGGCATACCCTATACCAGGGGTGGTAGCCACCCAGTCGGGCAAATGCCTTACCACCTGGCTGTGGGTTGTTTAATTGGATTGGATATTATTTTTTATTTTTGTATTTTAACATCTAGTTTTTGAGTTTGATTTTGTTGAAATTTACACCTTATGTGGCTTTAACAAATTCCTTTAGGACCTATCTACAAAACATAACATCACAAGTTTCTATTGAATCTAACGCAAAGGTCTTCCTTACCAGGCAATAAAAGAAGAGATTATGAAAAAATCATCAAAATAAAAACGTATGTCTATAAATCCATCATTAGATCTGTCATATTGCAATCATTTGTCTCATAAAAAGTAGCCTAAATATTAACTCGTGACATAAATTAACTCTGTCGAATTTCATTTAGATCTGTTTATTAGTTCTCGCGTGATGCTCTAACAAACAGACAGATCGGCATACGGCACCGGATTATGGTGGATATTCCAACTATACGAACGAAGCGCTTTGCGGTGTACTTTTATCATGCGCATCACAAAAGAGTGAAATTCGTCGGCGGAGTCTGTTTTTCCCGTTATCTATAACCTGGGTGCCTTCTAGGTAAGGGTAGTCCATTTTAGACCATATCTCCGCTCTACTTCGGGCTAGATTACCCCGTTCAGAGGAATTTGTGGCGATGTCAGCGCTTCGGATCTTTGACCGCGCTGATAACGGTCGCCACACACGCCTTCACAGGATCGCTTCCCTTCATACCCATCCTCCAAACCTGGCAATCGAATCCCGGCGACCTCTTATAATCAGAATAGAACGATACCAAGAGGATGCGAAGAACTAAAACCGCAGAGAGGCTAACAGAAGCCGCAGAACGTCAACAAAAGCCAGCGATGGCCGCTGGACGCCATTGAAAGCCGACTAAGCCGCAGAAGGTACTAACGCGAAGCCGGCGAAGGCCACCGAATGCCGTAGATAGCCCGTTGATAGCCGCTGTGACACCATAGATATGCACGTATGTCCAGCGGCTTCACAGACCCGCTACCATCAGGTTGTATTTTTCTTTTTATTGCATGAGATCAGTAGATAGGCAGACGGCCCGCCTGATAAAAACGGTTATCATCGCCTATGGACATGTGTAACACCAGAAGCGCTACCAATGTGCTGCCGCTCTCTAAAGGGAGTCTGGAACCTTGCCACTAATGCCGGAACACAACTCAATGTTGTTATAGCAGCATACTCTAAACCAGGGGTGGTAGCCATGCACTTGGCCAATACCCTGGCATCTGGCAAAACGTATCTCGGGTTCATCATCGGGTTGTATGTAGCCCGATATGTAGCCCTGCCTGCCTCAATCTAGTTAGAGAAGGCAAGAAGACCCTGGTGTGGGCTAGATCATAGTCAAACGCGAATCCATACTATTATAAAAAAGATACAGAATATTATTAAAGTTGCATTTTTAAATGTGTTAGGCCAAATTTTATTCTGCCTTCACCTTATTATCCCTGATTCTTCCGTCATTTTTAAATTCATTGTCCATTCTCGTACACTACACGTTTAGTATATCATAGATATATATTAATTTGTAGTAATTTAATAAAAGTCTTTATAATGAAATCTAAAACCGGACGGCAGGTGGTGTTATGCGCCCTTTGTTTTTCCCCCACAAAGGGGTGAAATGTGCAAACGCTTGAAAGTTAATTAAAACGCTCGTCAATGATGCAAGACTTCTTTGTTTTAATTAATGGAAGAAACAACAGCATTTTTCCTGGTTCTATGAATAAAGTATTGTATAATACAAGCCTTTGTGGTGGTTGGTTTACATTGATGTGCGGTTTACAAATGACTGAATAAGCTTGGTAGATGTTTAATTTTTTGGTTTCGGAATCCCTATGGTCTCGCTGCGGCGTCTATCTGTCTGTCTGTGTGTGTATCACAGCTGATTATCTCGGAAAATACTCATTAGCCCTAAGGCTAGATATAAAAATTTGGCACATATCTAAGTGTGTAAGATTTGTCTTAATAAGTATAGTAAGTGTCAAAGTGAAAATATTTATGATTATTAAAAGGTTTCAATCAACATATATAGGTATATGTCGATTGAAAATAAAGAATTAAAAGAATAACCAACGAAGGGAAACATTTTTTCTAATTATAAAAATCTAGTTTTAACCCCGTTATTACCGAAATTCATCAGCTGACGAAATTTTAAAAATGCACAGTATAAACACTTGATCTATGTTTTAAAACAAAATATGGTTTTCCAAGCATTTAATTTTTAAGAATACCGCATATGTGTAACACGCTATGTACCTTGTAAGCCATTTAAATTATATTGTTATACATTAATATTTATATTTTTAACTTTTTGGTAAGCTTTTAGATGATTATAGCTTCTTTTGGAATGAGATAAAAAGTGTTTTAAATGTGTACAGTGATCTGCTACATAATTTATAAGTTTACATTTAATTTGTTTTTATGTTTATATGTAGGTAGTTTAATTTATAGTCTAGTTTTATTGTGTGACACAATTATATAAAACTTTCTACTATTAACAAAAAGTGTGCAGTCAGGAGCTAAATTATAGCTGTTTATAGAAGACCTTTTCTTCAAAGTATCATCTTTACATAATATAGGGCGCGTTCCTCTAGTATCTCACAACGCCCAAAATGCTCCGTCTGCCGTTCCACATGGCGACCACGGTCGTTCATTATTTTCGATCACTCAGCGCTCACAATGACCCATGTCAAGAGCTGAGTCGAAGTTGGCGTTGACGACAGAGCATTAATTCTCTCTATCGATTGACATTGACAAAGGCGCGATTTTCAAATCAACCAATGACATTTGTGTATTTCATCTTTAATGACATCAACGCTGCATAATCCGTTTCACTAGTTTGTGATTGTAACGCACGCAAACAAGTGGAACGGGAAAAAACGTGGTCGCTGTGAGTCTCCTGTGGAACGTAGCCATAGTAGGTATCTCTCCAAGTAAAAGGACTGTGACATGCACAGACAATCGGGCGGAAGAGTTCTATTTATGATGTTTCATTACAGAACCTTAAAATGTGTATTACAATCTGTTGCCCCCGTCACGGCTCCCAGGCTCCATTAACTAACTGGTGTGACAGAAAACGGAACAACTCGAAGTATATGTCAAAAACCCTTTGGACCGAACGATTTTTCAGCAGCCGTCATCCACGTCAACCTTTCTCAGGCTGTGAGTGGCATGAAAGCATCCAAGGTCCATTGTTGTTTAATATCATATCTTTAAATCATAACTCCCAACCTCCGCGCCGTTCCGTTGAAAAGATTATGGGAATTTTTTTATTGCGTAATTGCAGCAGGCATGCTTAGGGAGAGTGGTTGCCGTCAACTATGGAAATTTGCAACCCCAGAGGTATTGCCAATACGCTGCCGTCCTCGAAGAAACTTTACGACACCTTTTTTGAGAAAAATTAATCAGATTTTTTCATATCACAGTTGATAAATTAGGAGGAGACATTTTTCCCGACTTTGGAAACTTTTGCCCACGTATTGACTTAAATAAAAAAGTTATTTAGGTTCATGGTGATGATTAGGTATTTACAGTGAAAACATTTTCAACCTTCAGTTCCAAAAATGGTGACAGTACCTAATTTACTTTTTCGCGATTCCCTACACAACTTTGTAAAGCTATATAGACTACACCTTCCTGTGTAATTTTATTATATTCTAATAGGGTTACGACAACAATATTTATTATAGTAATATAACAAATTAGGTTAATTCTGACAGCCAAATATTTTATATGACATATTCGTATTAATGTTCATTTCTAATTACATAATTTTAAAATTGAGGATATTAACTACATAAATTAGAATATATGCTGCAAATTAAGGTAAAAATTGTTAAATACTGTATGGACATTCTATAAATAATTTAATATTTATCATACAAATATAAAATTAATGAAAAATGGCTGATTATGAATTTATAACATAGTTATTGTTGTTGTAGTATTGTTTCTTCATTCTATTCATACATGACCACAGTTTTACAATATACTATTCTATTCACTTAGGCCAAGTATTTTCTGAGAAAAATGAGTGTGACATACAAAAGACAGACGGATGGACGGACACGACGCAAACACAAATGTTCCATTTTTGCCCAAAATGAAACCTTTAAAAGTTGAGCAATCATCATTTGGAGTTCCGATGGCCTCACTTCCCCTCCTCCTATTCCATCCTTTTTATCTCATTCCCGTATCCCATCCCTCCTGTCCTATCCCCTCTATCCCTTCATAAAGGCTGGCAACATGTTGGCTTCACGCCTGGTTGCAAACGTCTATGGGCCATCTGCCTGTTTGGCAGCCTCGCAATAAAAAAATCGGATCAAATAGACCATGAGGCACATAGATAGAATACTCTTTATTGTTCACTACATACACTTGAAAAAAACAATTTACAAATAGTTGTCACATTAAACAGTAAAGACAGGAACAATAGGCGGCGTTGTTGCCTTATAGCGATCTCTTCTAGAAAAACCCGTGCTATGGATTTTATGAACGGAAGATTCGCAAGTGTATGACGGTGGTGTGCAAATTAAATACATACAAATATGATATATAAATATTAATATACATATACCTAAAATTAATAAATAAATAGACCATAAACAATAACAAGTATTCATATTATACATATACTAGCTTCTGTCCGCGACTTCGTCCGCGTGGAATAGTTTAAAAAAAAGTAAGTTAAAAAAAACCTCCCGATTTTGAAACATTCTTCATTGGTGCGTGATGAGATATATATAGCCTATAGCTTTTGTCAAGAAATGGGCTATCTAACACTGAAAAAATTTTTCAACTCGGACCAGACCAACTACTTCCTGAGATTAGCGCATTCAAGCAAACAAACAAACTCTTCAGCTTTATATATTAGTATAGATATATACAGTAATAATTATATACATTATTAATATGTGTATAGCAACAGCAATAGCTATACAATATTAATAATAGTAAAATACTGTGTTAAATTATATAGAGTTTTTAACCCGTGTTCTTGCACGTGACCTCTTTTAGAAATGCTCCAGACAATCGCGAAAATTCACGCTACAACGGAGGGTCGCTGAAAGGGCAGGTTTAAATATAGGACTGAAATTAAGAGAAGCCAAAAAAGGCATGTTGGGGTCGCTACGAATATGTATTGATGACAATAGCTTACAGTCAAGTCAATTTAGATACATGCTATGACTTTAACGAACCTATTTGTTTAAAGGGCTGTCAAAATGCGAGTCAACGCGTTTAAAAAAAAAATAGATTGACAAGGACACGGAAACGCTTTCATACATTCTTGGGCCCAGATTGTAAGAAGATGACAGTGATTTTAAGATATATTTTTTTATAATTGCAGTGAGTGTTTCCATATTATATAAATTGCTGAAATTCATTCACATAAATCGATTATGGTAATCAATTTTTATTTGTGGCCTTATTTTTAAGATTTGTCGTTTTCCAGATAAAATTTTGGGGCTATTTTATTCCATTTTGCAATAGAAAAATATCGTAACTCATTACATTTCTTTGGCCCAAAGTTCTCGTCTTCTGTACTCACGACAAATCTGTATTCTACGAATTTTACAAGAATAATGTTACGAATATGTCATTCACATTTCATTGAAATCCTTTGAGCAGTGTCGTAGTCTATGTGAGAAAACTTTTGAACAGATTGACAAACAAAAAAAAAATGAGTGTGTGTGCTCTGCGCACAAGTAGTAGCAGTGAGAGAAAGTGTGACAAGGGGTGAGAGGGATTCTAAATTTTGTGTCGTCACATTTCATATATTATATCGTTATAATATATTTAAGCTATAAAACAAGAAATTTGAAGTATTAACGAAAACTTCAAAACATTTCCAACTATCTGTATGAGCCTAGTGTTTAAATTATTAAATATTATGTATTCTATCTCATTCTCTCACAAGCTGAGTCCTATAGATTTGTGTTTATCTGTTTTTAGTGTCGCTTTTTCGTTTCATCGAGTTTCAAATCACAACAATTCTAATGAAGGTTGACTTCAAAAATATAAGAACTATGTATGTATAAATAGTAGATTTTATTCGAATGTAGGTATTTATTTTCAAATGTCAGACGCTCGACTAGTATAGAATATAGATTTGTTACATATGTGTATATGCTTCGGGAATTATGCTCGATACGGTTTTTTCTTTTCCGTCGCGTCGTTGCGAATAGTTTAAAATTAAATATCACGGGTAATAAAAACGTCGAGCAATTAATTCATAACAAGTTTCTGTAGTGAGTGTCGCCCAACCAGTTGGTTGGGTTATTAGCATCGACGGCGTTTGAAGTCATAAAGGCGTTTATACACCTTTCGACTTTTCTGTCGTTCTTTAGGGAAACCTTATTTATTTAATGATGGATTGCGGTGGTCAACACACGAATAAACATTTATAATTGTCGTCAGAGAGCCTAAAGAGGTAGCTTTCGCAGATTCATAATGATGAACATGACAAGTATAAACATAAAGTGGAACTTTATGCTATGTCTTATAACAACCATTATATCTAGACACGTGTCAATTTCACTGAGCGATTCTCCGAAGTCGACCGGTTTAGGCCCTCAGATAGGCAACTACAGGTTTTTGCGAATAGTTATGTTGATTAAGTAACACGCAAACATAAAGTAAACCATAAAATTGGTCATGAAAAATTATGGTATAGACACCGCTTGGTTTCCGAAATTCTGATCCCAATATGGTCAACATTATACTGCTTACTTAGATTATTTAAATAATTGCTGGCTAGCACTAGGAATGCATTTTATCTATAGTTGGTTGAACTAACTCCCCCTATAAAGGGAGGCCTGAGCCCAGCAGTAGGCCATTTATGGGCTGCTGTTATGGTTGAACTAGAAGTTATAATTTTAAGGTCATAACTCATTAGAGCCACCTAGCACCCGACCAGCACCGGAACGCCTTGTTCGCAAGCTGTCTATGCGCGGACGGTGAGTGAACTACTCTGTGACAACCCACTGCTACGAGTGATTCACACCTGGCAAATCGTTGACAGATTCATCATTCCCTATAATCGCAATCGCATGACATATATGATTTAGGAGGTGTGCACTTAAAATCAGCGCCGTGTCGGACTACGTTTCAGCACAGCATAAATGCCGAGTGTCAACTTCATTTCCCAAATTGCGGCTTACAATTTTTGTATACATTTTATATTTTATTATGTTACTATTTGTCATGTGTTGCTATTAGAAATAAACATTTTTCTTTATTTAATCGGCATTTCGTGAATAACGCGACAACTAGCCGCTATATCAAAATGTATGTATGGGCTCTGACGTGCCTAATGTATTTAGTTTCAGTTTATTAAATGTCGTGGCTTGTAGCCAGGTGTGTAATAGTTCTTATAGTCATATAGATTTCTTACAATGTATTTAAGGATCTCATTTAAGCGGTCATTTGTCCGTATTTGTGATCTTATAAGCTCTCATATAAACAAACCTACCTAGTACGTTAAATATGTACGCTACTCGATTAGTAACTTGTTTAGTCACGTTTTTTGTTGTTTTGTCATTGGTTTGTTTGTTTGTCAATTAATATTAGTTATTATTAGATCACTGATAGTACTTGTGAAATATTACGTGTAACCTTAGAAGAATACTACGATTTTTTTCAAAACCATTACGGCTTGTAGTAACGCCAACGTCCTTGAGGATTTTTCGGGCGATAGCGAGGATACCATAGACGCGCTGGTTTTTTAAATGCATTATTATTTTGTTGTGAATAAAATAAGAGTATTAATAAAAGACAAATTATTTATCTCTCTTTTATGAAGATGTAGATTTTTTTATCCTGTTATGATAAAAATTTACGGAGTAAAATGGTTTCATGTCAATAATTTGGAGCTGATTTAGTGAAATTCTTTCTTAGCTTAAAATAACTAGAAAAATTACGAAAAAACCATGCTATGTCTCATATCGTGAAGATTTGTGATAATTTTTTGGTAAATTAGTGATCCGTAAATACCAGCGAAAATTGGTTTCATTTTCACCCCACTTTCGACCTCGTGCGGCAATAGGAGCCTTAACATAAGTGTACATATTCTTTTTTAAGTAAAAAATAAATCAACTTCAAAAGTAACTAAAAATAAAAACAGAATTTTTTTACCACAACTTCAAGTCGGTGCGAAGTAAAACATAAAAATTACTATATTTCACAAATTTGTTGTTGTTTTTTATGTTTTACTCGGCACCGACTTCAAGGTGTAGAAAGTATTTATTTTCTGCTTTTTAGTTACTCTTGAAGTCGCTTTCTTTTTTGCTAGTTTTTTTTTTATATTTTACTTTTGATTTATGTATATGGTAGCCCATGACAAAGAAATTTATACGAAATTATCCTGAAGCTGTACTTAATCCAACGCAAAAGAATTATCCCTTCTTTTTGAAGTCGGTTAAACAAACCACATGGTATCGCAAACAATCGCTGTTGTTGATATAATACTGTCTTGCTGTTGTTAGCGCCCATTTCCACGAACTCGATTATTATTCACTGTTAGAGAAAATTATCTTAAAGTTTGTACGTTTAAAAGTTTAATCAATCTGACGCCGGAAGCGGTGTCCAGCGTCAATGCCGTCAATTGACGTTGGACGTCTGCTTCGGCGTCTGTAATAGACCACGTCGAAAAAGGTTCTTAGTCGCTGACTCTTACAAGAATAAACCCGTTCGCTGTCGTTCACGTGCTCATCTATTACTTCAAACGTGGCCAAGACAACAAATCATGATTTCAAAAGTTTTATATTGAAATGGCTTATAGAATTACTCTACAATGATGTAGAATATTTTCTGAAAATAGGCATATAATACAGTGCAAACTTATAAACTTTGAAATAAATAAGCTTTAAAAAAATCTACGTTTATTTCTAAAAGAGTCCTCGGTCCAATGACGTCATGCGACAGTTAACCCGTCAGCATCAGCGGCTCGTCGAGACCGCCGGATGTTTTGAACGGCGGATGCAAGTCCCGGACCGCTTTCCGAAGGGAATCCGCTTTTGTACACCGTTTTACACTTATTGGGGCTCCGTGTGAAACGTTTGCGTATTTAAATTGACGTTAATTTAAATGATAGGTATTTTTTTATTGCTATGCTGGCAAGCAGGCAGACGGTCCACGTAATGAAAAGTGGTTACCGTAGCTTACATTACTTTATTTTTATACATATTGTTACGAGTTGCAAGACTCGAATTAAAATGCCGTTAGAATTTATTAGAACTTTCAAACACGTATAACACAGGTACAAATAAAACTGAACGCAATCAGTCCAAACGTAATGCACGATACAATAACACGCACAAAGTCCATCACTAAATAGATTATCGAATGTACACAAATCTTGCCTCGCGGCTGGTTATCGCTCGACTGCCTCACCCCTCCGTTGGGGCATTGCTTTATACTGTACAAATACAATATGTCTGCTCGACCGCGTGGACCGAATTTTCCAAGAATCACACCTGGCTAGTAACAACCATAAAGATTACAATACACAATGGGCTGTTTTTCCAATCACTAATTTTAAACACAAAGTAAACACATAAAGTCAGTCGTAAAAGAGCTTAAATGTTATTAGCTCAAACGCCGGCGGCTAATAAATGTGCTTTGTTTACAAATATGCAGGTGGCCCAAATTATAGCAATATGTATAAATTGTTTCACCTCAGATTGTTTTAGTACAACACAACACAAAGAGCGGTTTTATCGCTAAAAGCGATTTCTTCCAGGCAACCCCTGGAATAAATTGATTATAATGGCGATGATGGAATACATAATACATAGTACGACTACTTTACTACATTTTAGTAATCTATACTATCATTCTAAAGAGATAAGATTTGTATATTTGTATGTTTGTAATGAATAAATTTAAAAACTGTGGGACCGATTTCAAAAAAAAATCATTCATTAGATTACTACGTTATCCATGGGTAACAGTGGCTATTTTTTATACAAGAAAAAGTTAGGGATACCTACTAAAACTTCAATAATGTAACCGTAGGTATAAAAAAAATAGAGATACCCACCCGTGCGACGCCGGGACGGGCCGCTAGCATATCTATGAAAATATTTAAATTTTTATACATGCATTCAAATATCATCATATTTCAACGACAAGTAATATTTTTTCATCAATGTTTTAAATATCAGTAGCTATTTGTTCTAAAGCTGGAACTATAACATTCATTATTGCATTATCTGATAGGTTGGGGAAAAAGTCTTTTCGCATATAGTATGTATGAACTTGTAATAAGATCTCTTTGGCTATACCATTTGTATCTGGCTGGTTTTGGTATCATTAAAAAGTTTTAATTTTAAAGAAGACAATTCCAAATTCAAATTAGGAAAATGTGTGATTTTCATTTGTTTTTCTTATTGTTAAAATGAGTGAATCTAATGAAGAAATTCGATACATTTAAAAATTTTACTACAAAAAAGGTAAAAATGCCGCACAAGCCGCGAAAAAAATTTGTCATGTTTATGGACCTAATGCAGTATCTGTGAGAGTAGCGCAAATTTGGTATAAGCGTTTTCAATCCGGAAATTTTGATATCAAAGATGCACGTCGCTCTGGTCGCCCTGTTACGGACAAAATTGAAGCCATTTTTGAAAAAGTGGAGCAAGATCGGCATATTAGTAGTTACGATGTAGCTGGAGAACTGGGAATTGACCACAAAACAGTTTTGGCGCATTTGAAAAAAGCTGGGTACACAAACAAGCTCGATATTTGGGTGCCTCATGAGCTCACTGAAAGAAACCTAATGAACCGTGTACTCGTTTGTGATTCTTTATTACGACGTAATGAAACCGAACCATTTTTGAAGAAGCTGATAACTGGTGATGAAAAGTAAATCACGCAAGAACGTGCGAAAAAGACCGTGGTCAAAGGCCGGTCAGGCTTCACAGATTGTGGCGAAACCCGGGTTAACTCGCAACAAGGTGATGCTGTGTGAATGGTGGGATTGGAAGGGCATTATTCATTATGAGCTGTTACCGCCAGGCAGGACCATCGATTCTGAACTGTACTGCGAACAATTGATGAGATTAAAGCAAAAAGTTGAGAGAAAGCGGCCGGAATTAATCAACAGAAGGGGTGTGGTTTTTCACGACGATAACGCTGACCTCACACATCTTTAGCCACTCAGCAAAAATTACGAGAGTTTGGCTGGGAGGTGTTAATGCATCCGCCGTATAGTCCTGACCTTGCCCCTTGAGATTTTAACCTGTTTCGGTCTTTGCAGAATTCCTTAGGCAGTGTCAGGTTAATATCACGAGAGGACTGCCAAAACCACTTGTCGCAGTTTTTTGATCAGAAGCCCCAAAATTTTCATAGCAATGGGATCACGTCCCTACCTACAAGATGGCAAAAAGTTATCCAACAAAATGGCACCTACATACTTTAGTCAAATGTAAATAAACTTTATAAAAACCTTTTGAATTTTTATATAAAATGCGAAGAAACTTTTTCCCCAACCTTAATATACATATAATAAAACTGTACAGGTCGAATTTCTGTACAATGAAATGAATGCTAAAAACCGAGTCAGGGGGATGTAAGAAGTGAAATAGAACTAATTTAGATTTTTTTTAATTTTATGTTTCTCTGTTTGTACCGGCTTATCTCCGAAATGACTGTACCGATTTAAATAAAATTTTGTATGGTGGTAGCTGGTCGATATATAAGATACTTTTGATCCCGAAAAATTAAAGAGTTCCCGTGGGATAGTTAAAAAACCGCACCACGCGGGCGAAGTCGCGGGCATCGGCTAGTATACAATAAACTGTTACTAAAATGTACGGAAATAATTTTCTGCCTTTGCCTTGTAATAAATAGCTGTTATTAAAGTGAACTGGAAAACTTGAAACTTCCTGGACAACAGCACTTTGGACTTCCGTAGTAAAAGGGACCTCCCAGCGGAAATTGTATCCTCGAAAGTATAATAACTTTCACGATGTCCTATTATACTTGTTGACGTGCAAGTTCGTGCTTTAGTTTTAAATTCCATTTTATAAGTTACGGCAACAAATATTCCGACTACTAAAGAATATTTTCAAACCCCCTAGCTTTCTAACCGATTAAATATACTAAGTACTAGGAAAACGAAACGTGTATCAAAAAAGAAAGTCAGCAATGGTTCTAGCCGTTTTAGTCTTGACTCCATTTAAAAATTTGTAGTCAAAGACCAAATATACATAGTAAATGCTGACCAAATCTTAACGAGCAAATTGATTTGCGATGAATTACAACCTAAATAAAATTTGTAAACCTAAATAAAGTTTCTAAAATAATTTTTGTGATCATTTTCTATTTTTGGCAGTATAAAGTATTTTGAAGTGAAACTTCTTTAGAAACGTTGTGATTTGAAACTCGATGAAACGAAAAAGCGACACTAAAAGAGATAAACACATAAATCTATAGGACTAAGCTTGCGAGAGGATGAGATACGAGTTTTACATTGTGCAGCAAAGATTAGAGAGTCAATAAGACCGATGATTAAAACAAAACTGATGATAATTTTTTTTAGACTGAAACAGTAAAAAATTGAAAGTGGTACTTAAAAAGTTTATTTTGAACTAGCTTCTGCCCGCAACTTAGTCCGCATGGAAAGTTTTTTTAACTATCCCACGGGAACTTTAATTTTTCGGGATCAAAAATATCCTATATGTTGACCAGGGATATAAGCTTCCACCATACAAAATTTCATTTAAATCGGTCCAGTCGTTTCGGAGATTAGCCGGTACAAACAGACAGATAAACAGAGAAACAAAAAAAATTGAAAAAATCTAAATTAGTTATATTTCACTTCCTACAGCCCCCTGACTCGGTTTTAGCATTTTTTTTAATTGTACAGAAATTCGACCACTACAGTTTTATTATATGTATAGACCTATGTTGTATGGATGTAGGCTAAAGGAATTATATCTATATATTAATATGTTAAACAAAAACACATCAAAAACTTTGTACCCTTTTTTACGAAAATTGCGCGGACGAAAGAGTATGAAATTTCGCACAATTATAGTATATAGAGAGAAGAAGCGACGAATGCTAATATTTTTTTTAAATTATGCATAATTTTTTTTTAATCGGTAGACAAACACATACTGTATATCCCCAAATTAAGCAAGTTATGCTTGTGTTATGGGTAATATACAACGTACTACTCTGGGGCCGATCCCAGACACCCAGACCATAGTAAATAACGGAGAAAATAAGTTTCCGAAATTTACTATACCAGGAATCGAACCCGGAGCCTCTGCGTTGCAGTGAGGTAGGCCAGCAATGGCTTAGCCCGCTCAACCACAGAGGCCGCCATTTTTTAAATACATTAAATCAATAAAAAAAAACATTACACACACGCGCATATATATATATATATATATATATATATATATATATATATATATATATATATATATATATATATATATATATATATGTACTTTTTGATTATTGTTAAAGTCAAATTAACAGTGTAGCTTTGGCGAAATCTGTGATGGTAGAAGTATGAAGAAGTTGACAACAGAACCTTAATAATGTTCAAACTTACAATTTAAATTAATTATTATGGCCGAATTTCAACCACGGACGACCACTAGTTTATATTAATAAAAGTTAGAGAAGAATTATCGGTGAGTATATTCTCTGCAATTTCACTTCTACTGCGTATGAACTGCAAACACACATCTTTTTTACTTAATATATTATGATATCTAGTGTGAGTTAAACATAAGCTATAAGTTACTAGGGTATATTTAATATACTTACTTCACATACATGTAAACATTTGTAAGACTTTAGGTCAGATACGGTGATACTAGCGACTGTTTATTAACGCATGTCGGCCTATTACTCAGCTGTGCAATTTCAAAACCTAGCATCTGACATTGTTTTTTAAATGAATGCGGGCGCACCTATGGTCTTACTTCGCATTTTTTGATGTATTGTGCTTGCCAAAACATGTGAAGATTGATATCGCTTCAAATTAGCTTAATAAATATTCTTGAAATGGCCTATCGTTGAAGTTCATGACATACTCGTATTTTTGTGCTGCGGTATTAAATTTCTTGGAATGCACTTGCTATGTTATAGTCGTGGTGGCGTAATGGCTAGCGCATGCGTCCCAAACTGAAAGGGCGCGGGGTTGATTCTGGCCGGAACGCATGCACCGCTTGGGCAGTTTTCTGACCTAATGTGCACATGTGTTACAATTACCGCGTCCTAACAACGGTGAAGGAAAACATCGTGATGCAGCCTACACATCGAGATAACCGATGTGTCAAACCTGCTAAGCCGCCGTGGACAAGCGTGGCGGATATACTGACCGTTCCCCTATAACGGGAGGCCCGAGCCCAGCAGTGCGACATTTATAGGCTGTTATTACTTATTATATATATTATACTTGCTAGGTTTCTAAAATTATATATTATACTACCACCTGTATCTTTGCAAATAAACATTCATACATATGGTATATCGTGGCTTCGTTGATTTTTTTATATTTATACTAGCAGTGTCAACGATATTTCATACGCGTTGCGACCTGTTTGATAGTAAGGTTCCAAAATATCCATCTTTTTGGCTGTATTCGTCCATCCCACACGACGTCATTTATCGACAGAAAAAATACCCTAAGTGTTGACCCGGAAGCTAGCTTAGAGTTCCATTTAAATCTGTTCATTAGTTTTCAGAGCATCACATGAAAACTACTGAACGGACTGAAATCTAATTCGACACGAATCTAGCTTATATCATAGACCAACACTTAGGATACCTTTTGTGCCTTTAAATGAGGTTGTTTCCGTGCGATAGACAAAATAGCCAAAAAGATAGCGCGCTGAGGTCGGATTTTTTGCTGCTGTCGCCCGAACCGTTGCTATTGAATAACAAATAAGACTCCATAGCAACGCGAGCGAAGTTTCTCTGGCATTACTAGTTCCTAATCTTCCACCCTGGGGTAAGCTTCCATAGTTTAGTTTAACAACTGATATCTTTAATATGTTTCGAAATTAATAAATATGTGTTTGATTTACATAGTATCCTAATATAACCCTAGAAAAATTACCATAGTCGGCATTATTTTTATTTGGTGTTGCCATAATAACCGAAAATTATGTTTCCCATAAAATGAGCAGGTGCGCTTTAATCGGAACCGGTATATTACGTGAAAAGATGTTATAATGTAAATGAAGGAAAGGTGTTTATTACATTGAAACGTTCGTTAGACATACGTACGGACGGAAAAGGTGTACATTTTGTATTCATTTTTATTTATTTATTTATTATTAAAAGTATCCTTTGGTACCGGTAGACCACGACGACCACCATGATCAAATAACAGACGTGTTAAAACGAGGTCAGGTAAAAAGCGTAACAAATAAACGTACATGTATGAAGAGTCTAATGAAAGTAGATAAAGCGAAAGTTGTTTCTCAGGATCGTCGCAAGTGGAGATCTATAGTCTCTGCCTACCCCCATGGGAAACAGGCGTGATAATATGTATGTGAAAGTACCCTACAGTATTTCCATAAATTTAAGGCCTTGCAATACATAATATAATAATACATCTAAACCAAAAATGGATACTTATGATCTAGGAAAACAACAGAAACATAAATAGCAAGTTAATTAATTTTGGTGTAGTGTAAGTGACACTACACCAAAATTAATTATTCAAGCTATCTAATACTGTGACACTTCTAACGGGTAAACTGAATACAACTAAATGATTAAATATAAATATAAAAATTACATTCCTTTTAAAGCTTATTAATTAATAACTTTACTAACAACTGATGACTTAAATATTTGTTTAGAAGAATTAAAAATGTCTATGTCACTAAAATATTTGTTGTAGGTATTTGTACTTCGACGCAGATATTCATTTTTGGGTAGTTAGTTTTGGAAACAGGGGTAGCAAACAGTCTGTGTGAGGAAGAATTACGAGGGTAACACTGTGGTACGTTGATATTCAAAGACGAAGTGAGAGCTGGATAATCGATAACAGAATTTATGATATCGTACAAAAGAAAAATGTTATATTTTATGTTAAATACGTATATGTCAAATGTTTAAAAATATAAACAGATGCAGTTGAACACTTCATTGGCACTCTGTACGGAGACACGCACTTGCCTAGTTTTTAAGATTATATAGACGAATGGATGAAAAGTCGTGGTAGTTGAAACAACGACTTACGGCCGGTTCTTATATCTTACTATAAATTCACTTGCCCTACCATCGGTTGAATTTTGACATTACTCGTCTGGAGCTTATGTCAAATTTTAACCGATAGTAGGACAAATTAACAGAGCTACCTATATGGGTGTTTGCATTTTTGAACATATAGATACAGGTTGAATCTTTGAAGTGTTTGTTTCATGGCCAAACTTGAACCTATAAGATAAAGCAAAAAAAAAATACTTATAGGTGTCTCGGTACGATTTTGATGAAGATTGAAGTAGTATCATCTACAACATGGGTCCCTAAAGTGGTCCATATAGATCTCTGGAGTTCCATATCGAACTTCCAGGGGTCCACGCCAGCGAAAAAAAATCTGGGGGTCGGAGAGCTGCAAATAGGGTCCACAATAGTGAATTCCATTTAAGCAAGTTGTGACTTTTTTACTTTATATAAATAAAATAAAGAAATATGTGTGCGTTTATAATTACAAGCTATAAATTTATATGCGATCAAGAAATTATATTTAATCCAACTTCAGAAATAAAAACGTTATGGTTGAACATATACATAAAAATAAAATACACAACGCCTTTTTTTTTAGGTCGGTTTGAAAGATAGGTGTCCACCGATTCAGGAAAAATGGGTAAGGGGTAAGACCAAATAGTTTTTGGGCTATTAATGTACAAGCTACACTATGATTTGGTGTGGTGTAATAATACACTTATATTACTTTTTCAAAATCAGTCAATTCGATTTCTGACTAGGATAACTGACTTTTGAAAAATCTAAAGATAACACTTTACTTTTCATCAAAATCGGACCCGACACTCCTTTGAGTGTCTTTCGTTGTTTCATGTAGTTTAGGATTTGGACATAGAGGCCCACTTGAACAATTCACACTGTATAATAAAATAATTTACTTACGACAAATGCGTATTACACAAATCTTAACAATAAAATTACGAATGGACGAAACTAGTACTTATTTTGTTTGTATAACATAATAACATTCAAACGTTTTATATAATCTTTTTTATACAATTTTTATTTTTACTAAAAATCACATTGAAATAATTCACGAATCGAATACCATTAATTCTAATGACATACAAAAATGTAAGTAACCATCGATTCATAGACGACAACATACATAAAGTTTTCTATCCAAATGCCATGTTTTTCTATGTTCACAGGAATGTCACAGTATAAGTAAGAATAGATCGGACACTTCAATAAAAGCAAATTTTTTACCTATTTACTGGCATATATTTATTTTATCATATTTAAGCGACATATTTATTAACTAACTAATTTGAAATTTGATGAATATGTTATACTAGTTTTATGTCGTTTATGACGAAACTTTAGCGAATAGTATGAAGAGGAAAATGTTTTAAGTCTGTACCTCAGTTTTTCGGTATATGAGTAATACACCTGGAAAATTCTAATTAGCATTTAATCATAGCCTATAATAAGAAATATATAGAATTATTTCAATTTCAATGCGCTTTTTTAGTTTATTTAATAATATTAATGATTGTATCCATCTAATAAGATATGAAATATTAAATGTAGTAATTATTCTTAGATATATGACGACATTGTTTTTGTATGTAGTAAAATATTATGAATTTTAATGTAATTTACTGAATTTTGTAATATAAATTTAGCAAGTAAATAAATTATAATCAATATATTAGGAAGTTTATTTGGAACTATACAGATGTATTGATGTATTGTATGCACATTACGCGATTTTGATGCAAACTTATATTTTCAGTTAGTTTAATATCTTAATTCAGTATACCTAATTATACAATCCTTTTTATGCTGAACTATGAAAGTATTCAACTTGCGGCGGTCATATGAAGAAAGTCACGAGTCCAACTAGTTCCGAATTGTTTGGTATGACCTGCTCAATTGACAACTTTCCTTTCTCTAAAGCAGGGTTTCTCAAAGTAGAGTAGGTATACCATGTGCGATACTTCGGTTAATTGTAGGGGGTACATGATAAAATTTACTGTTAATGGTGGCTACTTGGTTCACTCGCGCGTGCTACTTGTAAAATTGCTCCTAGAATGCTCCTTAACATATTCATCACATTAATTAAGCACAAACACGGATTGATTTTTCGGCTGCATTTATTTTTTTATAAAAATACATCATGTTCTTCTGTTCATAGCCATATTTATTAAGAAGCTCGCCATTATCTTTAGGGTGAATTCTTCTGAGCGCATTGTTGGCCGCGACCGAGTATTGTTGAAAATCCTATATCTTCTTAAGAATTTTTTTGTTTCATTTTTTTATAATTGGAGTACAGATGGAAAGCGGTTACCGTCACCTTTGAAGGTTTGCAACACTAGAGGTGTCACTAACGCGCTGCCAGCTTCGAAGGGCCTTTTTGATAACAATAATGACCATTAATTAGTGATATTGTAGACAAAAATGATTGATCTTATGATTTAGCACGAGTTTAAAAGTTTAAGGAACTACTCTTAATAGTGTTAAATAACCTGGAATTTACGGAGTGATCATTCTGTTTTTGTCTGATCTGTGACAATATAGCAGTTAAGAATTACGATGCTATATTATCTGAACGTGGGCGTCCCTTTAGATCGTTTTATTTTATGCACATTCGTAATATTAAGATAATAAAATATCGTAGTCTGTACGTATTATGTAAATGTACAGATCTATACATTGGCGATTCGCAAGAAATGAAATGTTAAGGACATGTTATGTAATTCATGTCTAATAATATCTGTACCCATATATTCAAATACCGAGCTCCGAGCTCTCAAAGTAAAGTCGGGTAAAGGAAGAGAGAAGAGAATTTAGGAGTAAATCATCGAATTAGTAGTAGTAGTAGAATAGTGTCCAGTGAATACACTAATTACTATTAACCACACGAGACGACAGCCACGTGTATGTCTATCTATACAGATAAATAAAATTGAGTTGTCTGTTTGTAATGTCAAAATAACAGCTTTATACTAAATGCACATGAAGGTATATATCGTAGTTATATCAAAAAATCATATGTTAAAACTTGTTGTCGGCCTGTCTGTTTAGAAGTCACGGCCAATCTCTGAAGCGGCTGGACCGATTTTGACGATACTTTCACTGGAAGATAGCTGATGTTATAAGGAGTAACTTAAGCTGATATTCTTCTTAAAAAAAAAATGTTTTTAGGGTTCCGCGAAAAAAAATCCACGTGAACGAAGTCGCGGGCACAGCTAGTTGTGCATAAGTTTACGCACACAACTTAAAAAAAATGCATCACGCGATCGCGTTTTCGATTATATACGTCTATCCTTCGGGATCGGTACATTTTTGTGGATGAAAGATACCCTATCTCTTATTCTATACCAATTTTTTTAACGAGGGCAAATCCGTTTGAGGACTATCCATCGCGAGTGAAACAAGGTGGAGAGTGTGGGATTTGCCGCGTTGGGGTTGCACTAGCACCGTAAGCAAGAAATGCTATTGCCACACCACGCTCGAGTATACTCACTAAAACCCCTAGATGGTCCGTCCTTTGTCCTTATGCGAGGGCTACGGGTACATGGTCTCACAACTCCACGAGGCTCTGGCAGTCCTATTCTATACGTCTGAGAACGTCTCCGTGCAGGAACGGAAAAAGAGGCGACAAAACTACCCATAGCCAGGTGGTAGTGCATTTGCCCGTCTGGATGGCTACCACCCCTGGTCTAGAGTATGCCGCTATAACAACTTTTGAGTTCTGATCCGGCATCAGTGGCCAGGTTCCAGTTTCACCTACAAGGCCGGCAGCACATTGGCAAGACCCTCTGGTATTGCTGATGTCTATAGACAACGATAACCACTTACTATCACAGTTGGGCCGTCAGTGTCTCTGCTGTGCTTCAGCAATAAAAAAACGTGTATGCAAATTTTCTTGATGATTTGTTTCGTAGCTAATACGTGAAAATGTCACAAACAAATTCACATTTGCATTTATAATATTAGTTTGTATTACAATCCGAGTAAGAAGAGTGGACTATGAATCCGAACCACTTTTTTATATTCTTTATAATAACTCTTCTGTTCGTGTGTATGTCACAGAACTCGTAAACGATTGGATGGATTTTCATGTAATTTTTTGTGTGTCTTTAAGTTCCCTGGATGACTTAGATCCACAATTGGACCCGGTAGTTGGCGCTGGAATCGGGTTTCAGGATTTCGACGATTTTTTTTGTGATTGAGGGGGGTTAAATCCACAATTGAAGTGGCGATGCAATCGAGACCTAGATTTTTATTTATCAGAGCAGAACAACGTCAGCCGGGCCCACTAGTAATTTAACATTACCTTAAGCTAACTGTCCTTTAAGTAATCTGAGTGTGGTAACTACTACTTAAATTAGTGCATACAGATGTTCACAGACCAATAAAACGGTTGAGTATTACGACGCTGTTTCGCGTAGGTGTTTATTGTAACATTTTCTTTTGTATTCTTTCTGTGTGTCGACTAACCGAATGACAAATTGCGTAATTTGTCTTTACGGTATACTAAACTTGAGATAGTCTAGCGATAATTGCGTGACAAGATATTATGAATAGGCCATAGTGAAGAATGGTGCAGACTTTAATAGCAAAAGCTCAGCTCTTAACTCTTTGTAACTGTCATATACTTGTTTTGTGATTCCACTTTCATTCATTCTGTCTAAATGCCCAAACCACCCATTCATTTTTCAATTGTTATCACTTAATCCTCTTTCAATCCAGAATGTTTTCTTGTCACGCTGTTTCTAATCATATCACTTACATTCTTTTCTCTCACCTGCTCCCAATTGTTTGGGGCCGGCACAAATTGTCTTTTCCTTCCACATTCCTCTATTCTGTCAGTTCTCTGTCACACCACAAATCATCAGATCATCCTTCACACCATCCATTCATAATTATTTGTTTGTTTACATAATTATTTAGTGCTAAACAATGGTTTTTATGAGTCATGGCAACCCCATCTCTTTTTCGAACATCAGTACACATTCTTGACAAATGCATATTTCCTTCTCTTTTGTATATTGGTATGTATGTATATCTATCTCTGTCCCCTCCCAACTATGGCTTATTTCACCAAAATGCCGCCATTGTGCCGTAGGTTTCTTTTGCGGTGTTAAATAGACAGACATGTAAGAAATAATAAGATTTTTGGCAAATGCAGTAAGTTATTGAAACAAATTGAATGGTAGCCGCCCTGATAAGTAATAGTTATTGTAGGAATTATTGATTGAACTGTTTTCAAGTTATGTGCAATATATTTCAAAGTGGACGTTTTTAGTTGACGGGGTTTTGGGTGAGTCTATATAATAGTCTATTGTATTTATTTTTGTTATTAGACAAACATTTACACAACAACTGAAGGCAACAAAATTATACTATGAATTTCAGCGGTTTCGTGTGTACGGAATATCCGGGTTTTTTTAACTTCGGACCCGCGCACACACAATATCACTTACATTAACTTACATATATTTCTCAAAGCTCTCATTTCAACTGCGTTTATACTATTTTCATACTTTTGCCATAACCAACTTTGACTGCTATATATTAGCGTTGGTACTAACACCTCTTGATGGACAGCCAGGCGTGCCTTTATATATATCGTCCGGCTGTTCATAAAGGAGTTCAGCTTCATTCACCTTATTGCCTTCTATTACTCTTTTAATATCACTCTCATGTGTTCCATTTCTTGTAAACATGCACCCTAGGTATACAAACTCTTGAATTTGCTTTAGTTTTTCATTTCCTATCGGTGTCTTACATATTGATTTCACATTAATTTTCATAACCTAATTCTTAAAAGACTCGTTCGTCCATAATTGTTACCATCTCCTGTAATTCTTCTTCCAATGATGCAAATACAACATGATCAACAATGATGACATCCTAAGGATAAACGGCGTATTCTACAATATACATTGCAAATTTACACGAATACTACGTCATTAAATATTATTGACCTAGTTTGACAACTTCTGTCGGTAGAAAACCCCCACTCTGTAAACAAGTTCCAAGTGTCACAGAGTTGGAAAACTCACCCACCGCCCACCTATCGGATAGGAAAATGGGGGGCTATCAATGAGATAGGGAGTTTGGTTACAATATACTGTGGAAACTGCTCGCTTTAGTTTGTTGTTTTAGTGTTTATGTTAGTTGATGTGTTAAGGAAATGAGTTTTAAACTTTATACCTCTATTTTTAGGGTTTAGTAGACGTTTTGGCAAAAGCGAAACTCTTGTACAACAGTCACGTACGTCTGTCTGTTTATCTGTGTCAGTAATTTTTCACCTAAACTTTGTACTTACCTTCTTATTCATAATAGTCCTGTGAGGTTTATCGACTCGTTAAGTGTTTTCAAAATGCATTACTTACGGGGGCCCAGTCTATATGAATGAAATTAGACAAGATAGTGTTGTTCTATATAATTGCCGTTAATAACTTTTGTTACAAGTAACGCCACCTATTCAGTTTGGCATTAGTGGCTCCATCTATTGTTAAAGATTTAGACTAGTATTTGCTTTATGAAAATTTAATATTCTGTTTATAACTAATCAGAATAAATTGTACAAGTGTTTCCAATTAAGGTACTTTGGTATTAATCTGTCAACGCTGTATAATTACTGCATACCCGCTGTGAATCGGGAATTCTTCGTTCGGAAGTCGAATTAAACAGTTCTCCAAGTTCTATGTATTTCACAATAACATTGTGTGCGACACAATGTGAAATCGGCTAATCGTTAAAAAATAAAAACCCTCTAGTTCGTGGATTGTGATGCACTTGCCCAATTTCTTTTTTTCTACGCCGAATACCCGACGTCGTTGATTGATGACGATGGATGAACTAATTCGAATATTCTTCCCAGTTTGTACGCAGTAAACACTTCGTTTATCAATCAATTAACTTGTTTGTCGTATAAACTTTCTTACTGCCTGTTCAGATGAATAAAAGTATAGACGGAGCCCACGTGAACACTAGTACATAGAATAGGAATGTAGCAGACTTACATGTATGCCCTTAAAAAGCTGTTCTCCAGTGTGACTTATTCTGAATAAAAACTTTGAATTTATATTTGAACAAAAGCGTCAAATGAAGTGAAACTTTAAACTTGTGTGCGTGTACTTATGTTCTAGGGTATACAATAGACCACTAGGCTAACGCTCGCTTGGCGAAGCGGTTAGTGTAGTCACCAATCTTATGTGACCAAGTTCGAGTCCTCAGTCCGTAAACATTTCGTTGGGTGTCCTGGTCCCAGGCACACCCCTCTTTGTCGGCTTGCATCGAGACGTCACTGCAGTCATACCTATGATTCCGTGGCGTCTCCTTACGACGCAGAGGGACGCTGAAAGGTTTAGTAGGTAGTCTGGCGGTCGGTGCATGCAATTTTTTCTAACATCAGAGGCTTGTGTAGCATCGGCCGTCGGGAGATTCACATACCACTCGGTGACAGTCCCCGGGGTCCGAAGGTATGCGCAAATGCATTTCCCCAGCGTTAACAAAAAATGTATACATTCAAGTGGTTTGCGTCTGTGTTGTTAATAATAATGTATTCACTGGGAACTATACCACCTTTATCCCTACTAATTCGATTATTTTATACGAAGTTCTACGTACTGACTGTACGTACATTTATAAGTACTGCGGCGCGATCGGCATCCTTTAGCCGGTTTCACTCTGAGAGCTCGGGGCTCGCTCTACCTATTTTATTCGTCTGAGACTGCCTGTAGTAGGTATCCAAACTTGTTATCTATTAATTTTCAAAACAAATGTAGCAAAGTATTAATTGGCATATTCTGGCGGCAATTTGGAAGGGTGACTATTTCTGGGCTTATTTTCAATAGCATAAATTGTTTAAAAATGAATAACAATTGTAAGATATTTACTGTTTTTAATCAAGAAAAGCGTGTGTGTGTGTGTGTTGGAAATCTCACCTTTTATTGAAATATGGCCTTTCGAGCTGCCATAAGACCAATAAGTATATTTTCACCTATTTCGAACATTCACAATTTTTTGGCATATTTAGCTACGAAATCATAAAATAAACGGAAAATATGCCAAATTCATAAAATCGTGGTAAAAGCTTTTTCGGTCCTCTAGTTTTAATACATTACCCCGCTGAATATTTTGCGACTTGGTTTGAATATGGATGGAGTATGTTTACAACAATCTTTATTGTTTCAGGTACGCTACTTCAATATTTTTGACAACACGCGTGATGGGTATGTTTTTTTTTTTGCTGGAGAAAAGCAGGCGAGATGACGGCCCACGATATGGGGAGTGGTTACCGTCGCTTATGGACGTTTGCAACATCAGAGTTTCTGTCGTTGTACTGCCAGCCTCTATTAACAGGGGAGGGGCAGGGGGACTGGAACCTAGCCACTATTGCCGAAAAATAACTCTTCGATTATTTTATGATTCAGCTCGTTGTTCTCATCATATTTTCGTAAATGTAACTGAAGAGCTCTAAAACTCAACATACACGAGCTTTATACGTTCATTATGAAAGAGTTAAAGTAGTTTTCGTAACTGCATTAATTTGTGTCAACTAAGTCTGACCTGACACTTGCAAGTTTTGCCGGTTAAGCCTCCAACTAAGGCTGAGCGCGCACTACAATTTACAAAGTAAAAGTTATTGGAATTATTTTTATAATGATATATATACCTATTAAAGTTAGATGGCACGATCAGTGGCGGATTTACCAATTTGCCATCAGTAACGTTTTGTACGTTTTGTCGCCTCTAACGAGCTCTACAATACGATACCCTAGTCAACAATCATATTAACTAGTTTCCGTGAAAAAAATATCTAAGTGGTGAAATATATTACACGTTAAAATGTTTATGTTTACCTAATATCATTTAGGTATTAAATATGAATCTTTCAATTCCTAACGACAAATAAATTTGGCACTAAATTGGCCGTCCCTGAAATCTAGGCTCCAGCCCTTTTAGTTTATTGGTAAATCGGCCACTGGATAAGATTTTATTTTAACGCCTGTTTTATATGTAAAAATATGTTATTAACTCTACCTTCAATTTTTTCCGAGGCTTCGACACTTACGACACTCAATGTGTCTGATTTTGTTTTACGTTCCTCATCTCTGTTAGTCATAAAACACAAGAATATAGCATCGGTGCAAGATCGTGATCGGATAAATGTCAAGCGGTGTTTGTTTATTGACATTTGAGAAAATCCGGTGAGCTCCAGTCGTTTGGAAAATGAAGAACCTTGACGAAGCCTTTTAACTTTCAAACGAACAACTTGTGTTATACAACGCTGGAATAGTTTACACGTGCCGTTGTTTCAATGGGGGTCACCGACGTACTCCTCTGAGTAGTGAGTTTGACAATGGCGGTTTGCTCATAGCGCTACAATACGGGTGGCTCTTCAATAAGAATGGAAATACATTAATAGCTGATTTTTATTAAGTCTCACTTCTCGCACAGTATTTAGCCATCCTAGAGCGCTACTACGACATGTGTATCGGACCAAAGCCGAAGTGAGACTCTGCACTCGACCACAGTCGGAGTAAGAATGTTGTCTCGTCGCTCTGTCCACACGCTTTTATATTGCATCGATGACGGAACGAGCCGAGTAATGGGGTAATGGATACAAACTACCCTGTGTTATTATTCTGCCAGTAAATAAACTCATCAAAACAGTACAATAATCTAATAAGATATTTGAGATCAACGAGGTATGCAACGCGTCGGTTCCCTAGGACGCATTAGTTCCGATGGACATTTCTCTACAGAAATTAATTTATAAGTTGCTCTATAGATTGGTATAATAATACAATACTCATGTTTATTTTTTTCAAAATCAGCCATTCGTTTCCTGACTAGGGTAATTGCAATTGTAATCTATCCGTGCAGGAACGTAGAAAGAATACAATTTCCTGCGGCCGGGCGGTCTGTCGGCCTGTCGTAAGAGGCGACAAAACAACCCACAGTCAGGTATTAGGGTATTTGCCCGATTGGATGGCTACCACCCCTGGTCTAGAGTATGCCGCCATAACAACCTTGAGTTGTGTTCCGGCAATAGTGACCAATAAGAGAGCAGCAGCGCATTTGTAGCCTTATGTGTTGCAAATGTCCATAGGCGATGCTAACAACTTTCCATCAAGTGGGCCGTCTGCCTGTTTGCTGAACTCATGCAATAAAAAATTTAAAAAATGACTTTTAATGTCTAAGAATATCGCTTTATTTTTCTTCTAAATTGGCCCCGGAACTCCTTTATGGCTGTAAACATTTGCAATACTAGCCTAATTGGACTTACTATTTTATTATCAAATCGATTTTTATATTTCTTATTTATTAAATTAGATATTGTCGCTGTAGTTCATTAAAATGACTTATTTAATTTTGTAATAACGCAATTTCCTAGTTTTTATTAATACGGAAAAGCCCAAGACATTATTTACATTAATAAAACTACAATAACTATAAACTTAAAAATAAGCTACTAACTATACTATATAAAAACTAATACTAAATAAAAAAGGGGAAAATATCTAAAGATAAGTTATTGGTCCCATATTTCCTATATATATATTTCCTAGTTATATTAATTGAGTTAAACATTTAAAAGGTTATCTGTCATGTTTTCGTTTGTATTTCCTGTTATTGCTAAAACATTTGATAATTTTAAAGCAAAATATGTATGATAATTCGGAAATTCCTAAATGTAGGTATATTTTATCAATTTAGAAATAATGTTTGTGAATTGGTTAAGTTCAACGGAAGATTGATGGATACAAGTGTAAAAGTAGACCAAAAAAGTGATGAATGGATTTTGTAAAGGATAATGACATGACGATTTGTGTGCGACAGAGAAACCTTTGCCAAAATGGAGAAGTATGGAAGAAAAAGATATATTGTGCCGATGCCAAATGATTGAAATAAGGTGAAAGGAGAATTTAAAAAACGCTTTTAACGATAATTCATTGGAACATCTTGCGTGATGTTTTGAGGTGTGAAATATGTTTGAATAAATTTTTAGAGTTCGTCTCATCCTAAAGGCTAGCAATGCATTAGCTTCGCCATTGGTGTTGCAAACGCCTATAGCTGACTGTAAACACTTTCCATGATCTGGCCGTCTGAAAGAGAAAAAAAATGTGTAAGTTTTCCATCTCTACATTACACTTTATTCTGTCTGGAGTAACAAGCACTTGCGCGTTTTTACTTTTCTCAAAATATCATCCGATATTGAAATGTAAAGACGAGTTCCCAAAAACACATTTCAAAGCTCTTCAAATATTATAATTATCTAAACATCATTAATTTTTTTTTAAAATTTTGTTTGTATTTTCGCATGTCATTGTGTACTCAAAAACCATATTACCTTCTTCATTTCGAAAGAGTCACGTATCATAATTGATTGGCTACCATATACATATTATAGGTGTTTTATTCTTTTGAAATTCTTCAATTAGCTGCTTTATTATCTCGATTACAAGTCTCAATATTGAGTGGAGTGTTTGATTGTGTATAAAAGTATGACAATTATTCTTAATGCGTTACTGTTTCGGTTTATATTTGCTTGTGCACACTTCCTTCCGTTAGCTTGCGATAATTGTCCTTATAAGGAAGTGTTTAAGTATCAAAATTGGTTGGATATGTCATCAGTAAGGGTCTACGACAATGAAAGTGAGATAATCAATCTTAATGCCTAATAAATTTGGTTGATTTTTGATCGCACCGGTTTGTTATAAAGAGCGGTTCTTTCTCACCTCACGCTTGAGTGGATCATTTGTGACCCCATTGCGGGTACTTTCACATATTTTGTATTGGATATATGCCAAAGGATACGGACGACTTTGCTTTTGTTTGTTTTAATTTATTAAAGTGTGAATGGGATGGTAAGTATCTTTCTTTGTTGTGTTTTGCTCTGTAACTCTTGAAAGGAGTGAAGTTGTTTTGCGTAAACTTGATTTATTATTTGCTGACTATTACTGACGGCATCCTCCGTATTTGATAGATAGATAGATGACACTTTATTGCACACCAAGAAAACTTACGAACTAATACTATTTTAATTGTCTACAAAGGGCGGCCTTATCGCTAAAAAGCGATCTCTTCCAGACCCGTGGCATGAATATTGCTGATTAGGAGTGGCGATGGTGGTATACATAATGATTGTATGAATACTTATATTTAAATAATAAATATATAATTATACTACATATTAATATACTCATAAGTTATATATACACGATATAGTAATAAAATGCTACTATTTAAACGTCATAAATATATAACTATGTGCAATATAGTACATAATTACATAAAATTAGATATTATATTTCGGATAATATTTTCTGACCATGTTTTTAAATGTTAATAGAGATTTAGCTAGTCTGACCGCAACAGGCAATTATTCTAAAGTTGGACATCCTTAACCATGAAAGAATGATTGAAAAACGTATTATGAATAGGAGTAATAAGTCTATGTTGACGGGAGGCCGTAAATTGTGAGAGTAAGAATATTTGGTGTTTATTTTTTTGAATGAATCAATGAAGTATTGTTGATGATTAGATTAAGAATTAGATGTGCCAGCCCTCATAATTGAATTGCCTGAAGAAACGAAATATATATTCCTGCATTGGTTAGGTTTGAACAATATCATAATGATGTTTCTAATCTATTTTACTAATGCCAACATAAAGGCACTTAACTGAACGGACGCGACTGTATCCAATGACATTGAATGATTAAATTTTTTGTTTATATGGATCATTTTGGTTGAATCGCCCAAATTGAAAGACAGAAATGAACCGTCTAATGTTGGCTTAACTGGCAAAGCCCACCGTAAATAAAGAAAAGAAAAACGTACTAACACTTTCAAAATAGTTAAAAAATTGTCTCCCATTCTAACATTTAAACTGTTATTGGAAAATTTTGGAAAAAAAAGCAAAGCAGAGCCAAAATATACTTTCAACGAAAATTGATTTGAATAATCTCAGTTTGATATTGCTTAAACAAAATAACATTCACGTAACTTTCCAACGTCTAATAAAATGAAACACGCAACTGATCTCACTGAAGATAGACATAGACAAATTTAGAAGCGGGCAGGAAACGACGAAACGCGTCTATCGTATAATCCGTGCCCTTGGTGTGTGATATTTGTTGTTTTGCACGCGTACCGTGAACGAATGAATGAATGTATATTTTTATGATATATAGATAGATAACACTTTAATGCTCACCAAATATACAATACTGATATATTTCAGACCTATGATTGAAATCGATTATTTGTCAATTCCAATACTATTTTATAGCCTGTTCCTATTCATTCACTATTCATTGATGGTTGGTTCCTATAATTATCTTACTATTCATTCGCTCTCCCTTGTCATCGGTTGAATTTTGACCTTATAATTCGCGCTCAGAAGGTTTGCCGATGATAACCCCTCCCGCTTCTTACAACCGCGACCCGCAGTCGTCTAGTTCTTAGTACTACTTAGACAAGTCCCGGTCCCAGTCGTAAGAAGCGAGAGGGGTGACCATCGGCAAACCTGCGCACGACTTATACTTGTATGGAGCTTATCTTAGGGCCGGCTCGATAGGTGTGATGCCACGATCTCACAGAATATCCGTGTGAAATAGTTAGCCTCGAGCTAACTGTGTTTCGTGCGATAATTGAGAGTTCCGATGATACCCCCCCCCTTTTATTTTTGATAATGCAGGGGGAATGTCTTTTCTTGGGACACAATCCTCGGGCCTGGGGGGAAGGCTCGCCGAGGGATGTGTGGGACTCTTGATCGGCCATATGCCATGGCCTCCGAGCGGAGGACAGAGGCATAGTCGGCCGTCAGTTAAGTAGTTAAGTCCGCGATATCCAACTAACTTATTTCCCCTTCCGCTAAAATAGATTTATGTGTTTATCTCTTTTTATTAGTGTCGCTTTTTTGTTTCGTCGAGTTTTAAATTTACAGCGATTTTAAAGAAGTTTCACTTAACAAAACAAATACTATCATATTCTGATAACTTTGTAGTGTAGGTAAATTTCCTAACAACGGATATGTAAGTACTTAGCAAATGGTGAATATTTACTCCATTTAATTATCTTCCTCAATTAATTTGAGTAAAATAATTATCATTTGCCAACAAAATATTATATAAAATATCCTTTTGTTTCAAATCAAATTATATTTATAGGAACATATAGCAAGGTCTAGAGAACAACTCTACAAATAAGAATTTTGAAAGTTGGTTTCCTAACTTAAAAGTACTTTCTATGATTTTGGTTTTTTTTCTGAGGCCAAGAGCTATTAAAACAACTCGTCGACTCTACAGGTGTTCAGAGGGTTTGTGCCTTGCTTGGGTTACGGATCATCATGGGCGCATCCTTTAGTATCTCACAACGACCAAAACGCTCCATCTGCCGTTTCATAAGGCGACCGCGCTGGTCCTTACGGTGGTGGCGAAAACATCACTAATGAAGTCATCATTTGCGCACACGCAGCGCTCACAGCGACCCATGTCTAGAGGTGGGCCGAATAACCGTTCTACTCGAGTTTACGATTGTGACGCCGTCAAGGAAGTGGAACGGGAAAAATCGCGGTCGTGAACCAATCAATCAATATTTATTTGCAAAAACATAGGTACATGAATAGGTATCACATAATATAGTTTCCAGTAGGTTTTGTCATTTACATGAAGTGCAAATACTTACATGAACGTGGTCGTTGTGAGTCTCTTGTGGAACGTAGCCTATGTCAATCTAGCGGGGAAACGTAGCCATCCTTCTGAGCACCTTATCCATAGAATCCTGCGTCCTAGGCTCAGTATTCTACTTATAGTCCTGAGGGATTACAGGTAAAATACAATATAACTAAGTTTTAATCATATACTTAGTTATCTGTTGTAATATATGTTAATATAATAAAAAATATATTTAAATGCAAAATAACATGTATGTATAGTTTGTTATCAGTTCTTATATCTGACAAACATAGTAGTCGATATCAGAGAGGTGTCAAGAAAACGTTCCAATATTAGTGATAAAATAACCATAGATACAAAACAAGTCCATCGTATCAATATGCCCTTGGACTGATATTCGTTATAAGTATTACACGTATGTTACATACACACACACACGTAGCGCTTCGCATGAATGAAATGTAGCGCCATTTCATTCATACATCTTAGATGGGCGTGTCTATTATTTGTGTATGGATGTTTACATGTTTACGTGTCGATTTGGTTGTATTGTATAAGCAATTCATTGATTGTACGAGTGATAGAGATAACACAGGGGGTTTTTAGGGATGCCGATGTTATTTACCTCCTGGCAATGTATTTTTGAAGTGAAAACTTCTTTAGCCGCATTGGGCCCTTTTTGGTAGGGGAAAATCTTGTGGGTTCGCGTCACCGACATGATCATGATTTTCGCATGCGCAGCGGCCGTGTGCTGTGCGCGTTAAACGCTTTTTGCATGAGTGAAATCTCGTGCATTCGCGTCACCGACATGCTTATTGCAGTATATCTGTAGCTATACAGCTGACGTATTGTGCAACATTAGCGCTGTGTATATCTTATAAGTGAAATTGAATGGATTTAGTGAATAGTTCAATGTGTATATACTGTGCATTGTTGAAATAGTGTTTTAATTCAAACATTATGAAATTTAAAATTTTAAAACTAAAAGTTCTAAGTTTTCACTTCTATCGGAGTCTCTCTAACTGCCAGTATATTTTTTTGATGTAATCTGTTTATTTACGCCTCATTGAACAAAGAAATAATTTATTTGATCGGAAAGCGAAAACACAAAGGCATACAAATATAATTCATACAATTTTTACATACAATTAATATTTATTTGGGTGCCTTTGAAGCGTAGTTATTCCACATACTGAATATTTATGTGCTTACATTTTTCTTTAATTTAATTTTTCTATATTTATCGAAGTGAAACGTTCTTTAGGTACGTTTTATATCTGACGTGTAGTCTATGGAGGCTAGAGGTAAGGATAACCATCTCTGTATATGAAGAAGTGTCAATTAGGGTGGCGCCACTTTGGCGTCAGGGTGAATTTTTTAACTCGACATACTTCGATTCCTCTACAACAGCTACATTCATACCATACCCTCTGTCTACATCAGCGCCATTGTGGACGGTTTTTGAACTGTTATTTATAGCATACAGCTGGACACTTTTTCAACTTTTCATGAGATGATTCTCCTTACCTCTACCCTCCATAGTGTGGAACTACGACTGGCAGTTTTTTTTTCAAAATATCGGCTAAGTGCTTGTCCTGTCCACGCACAGTGAAGTTTACATTGAAGATTTTTAATTGTTCGCGGCTTAAGGCTACTTTTCCCTCTTAGTTGAAACATTAGAGGAGGATAGAGGAAGCCATATCTTACTGTTCATTCGCTTGCTTTACTGTCGGTTGAATTTTGGCATTACTTGTATAGAGCTTATGGCCTATTTCAAATGATAGTAAGGCAATTAAATAGTCGGTAAGATATATATGAACCGGCCATAAGTAATTAAGCAGATTTCGGAAACGTGAAATAACATTATTCAAAAACATCTTAAGGTCACGTAATATATTGTAAAAAGTCACTTTTAACTTGATAATATAATTAAGAAAATTATAAAGAGAAACAAATAAGAATATTTCTAAATGATCTCTCAAAGAAAAAATAAATAAAAAAGAAACAAATAAGAAAACCCAATATTATTTTCCTTCTTTTATTTAATTTTGTTTACAATCGAAGCGGAGTAAACGGGGAGTTTATTCATTAGTCAAACAAAATCCGATGAATCAATCTAGTCCGAAGGCTGTTGTTTTGATGGTTTACAAAATGTTGTTATTTAAGAAGTTTTTCTTTGTGATGCCATACCAGCAAGACTACTTACATAAAATATGTAAGTGAAGGATACTTTTTGTGTAATAAAAACAAAACCGGCTTCAACCTCAAAAGTAAAAATATTTTTTTTCTACTTTTTAATTGTTTGAATAGCTTTAGAAATAATATTTTAAGCGCCTGTAGAAATTGTACTACTGGCACATGTATACAAGTTTTGCCTTTCCAAGGCGCTCGGCGTTCTTCATCAAGGGTTGCTCTCGATTTACCAAGGATCTACTCATCAGATTCTGAGTTGGTGACAATGGGACCACCTCAGAAATATACTCCTTCAAAAAAAAAAACTGAAAAAATCGGTCCACAATTGAAGGTGATATCGCGTAACAAACATAAAAATACAGTCGAATTGAGAACCTTCCCCTTTTGGAAGTCTGTAAATAAACTATTTGAATCGCTTATTTGTAAGTATACCTACCTCATTATTATAAGTCGTTCCTTCACTGCTGATGGTGGCGAATTTGATGGCAGTGATTAATAGCCCTCCCCCAACGAGATCGGTTTTGAGCACGGTGGAGGGTCGAATTTATTAACATGTCTAGCTGATCAGCAACCTGATCAATTCCGATCCCCTATTCCAATCCCATATCTCATCCTTACTTGCCATTCCTCCTGTCTGATTGCTCTATTTAGTTTCATGAAACGGAGAGATTCCGAATTCGAGTCGCGGTATGGTAGCTTTAATTCTGTTATTTACTCTGCTAGTCTAGGGACTTTAAAAGGCCGTTATTGGAGAGTCACCTTGTGAATTTGACCCGTGTTTGGATATACTGGTAATTGCAAGATATGGCATAGAGATCCATCTTATTTTGATACTTGTCACCTTTGTAATACGAATAGGTATATACCTATTCGTTCGTTTTCATATGAAATGTGGCTATTATTCACCAACACCCAAGTCTGCTATTACCAATCGTCTACGAATGATCGTTTATTGACGACTTAATGGCACCATAATAATTGTCTTTGTATACAAATTGAACGCGATGCTGCCTTTATTAAGCCAGCGACCAACTATTCTCATACGATTGTATTATCAGACTTGGGGTCCGTCAACGAGTCTAGCATAACTTGCTTAGCGTAGAAATATACAATCTCTGTTCACCTGCCGATTTGAAAAGAAAAATTATCTGCCTAAATAATGTCGATATCATAGCATTGTTGGTTGAAAGTGTTGTAAACATTCATCGTATGATGTGTCGAGGAGCAAAGCGACGTAGTGATGCTATTATTGATAAAGAATGTAGGTATTTAGAATTTCTAACTTGCCTCGTTGAGCAGCGTCTAGAAACTGATTATGTTTATAAGCTCTAATAAATTCGGCGCTGTCGAAAGACCGTTAAGTGTTTTATAAAGCGCCAATTTGACTCATAAGTATGCGAGCTTCGCGACTCAATATGTTTTAAGCGATGATTGTTTTTTATTGTATGGTTTCAGCAGACAGGCAGACAGCCCACCTGGAAGGCGGTAAACATCGCCTATGGACATTTGTAACACCAAAAGTGTTACCAATGTGCTGTCGCTCTCTAAAACAGGACTAGAACCTGGCCACCAATGCCGGAACATAGTTTAAGGTTGTTATGGCTGCATACCGCATTTTCTATCCGTGCAGGAACGGAGAAAGAACACAATTTCCTGCGGCCGGGCGGCCTGTCGTAAGAGGCGACTAAACAACCCACAACCAGGTGGTAGGGTATTTGCTCGACTGGATGGCGACCACCCCTGATCTTAGAGTATGCCGCCATAACAACCTTGTGTTGTGTCCCGGCATCAGTGACCAGGTTCCAATCTCCTTTAAGAGAGCAGCACCGCATTTGAAGCACCTTTGGTGTTGCAAATGTCCATAGGTGATGGTAACCACTTTCCATCAAGTGGGCCGTCTGCCTGTCTGCTGAACTCCTACAATAAAAAAATACCCTAACCAGAGGTGGTAGCCATTCGGACGGTCAAATACCCAACCACCTGGCTGCGAGTCGTTTTGTCGCTTCTTACGACAGGCCGCGCGACCGCAGGAATTTGTATTCTTTTTCCGTTCCTGCACGGATAAAATGTATGCCACTGGAAGTTAGATATGGCAAAGGAGCATGATAGTAGGATGCAAATGAAGTGCAGTAGAAATGAGAGCTTTGAGAAGTTTATGTGAGGTTAATTTGAATGATTACGACAAGGAACAGTGTAATATGGGAACGTGGTTTGAAAGAGGACGTAATAACAAGAGTTGAGACGGGAATGTTAAGTTGGTTTGGACATGTAGAGAGATTTAAATTTTTAATTTTTTTATAATGAATAGGTTCGCGTTTGACTGACATTGCGCTTGATGTCAGGTGGAAATGCAATCTAAAGCGGAGCACGTTTACCTAGAAGAATGATGAAAGGCGACTGACATAACAAGTGTACGGCAACAGCGTGGGCGATAGAGTTGGTGTCGGTAGATCGCGACATACCACTTAAAGAACGGTCAGGTAAAAACACTTATAATAAACGTATATATGAACAGATTAATCAATGTAGATGAAGCAAAAGATGTACGACAAGATCTTGTAAAATATTCGTAATATTAATGTTGAGTTTCGTAGAATGTGTACTTGTCGTAAGTAAATTCTGCCAATTTATATCTTCAAAAATATGGTAATATGCGAGCGACATAGCGGACTCCATTTAAGTATCTACTTAAGGTGGATGAAACAGTAGGTAGGGGTTGCCAGATGTGTCCGAAAAAAACAGGACAATTTTTTTTTATTTTTTATTCGGGCATAAATTACTGAAAACCAACTTTTTAGTTACTAAATTGGCATCGAATGTTAATTTAAGAGCCGAAATTCTTTTTCATATATTTAGTACTCGATGCCACTGCTTTTAATAAAGTTTTATTTCCCGAGAACCACCTTTGAATTCAGCGCAATTAGCACTTATGTTAAAGAAAACGCATAATTCACTTTTTACAGTATTTACGGCGACATACCAGAGCTCGCCAGATCATGAACGAATTTGCTTTAAAACCGGACAATCTTTTGTCCGGTTTACCATGATTTTCTTGACCGGAGAAACATATAGAAAACTGAACCGTCCGTTCGAGAACCGGACATCTGCGAACTCTACAATAGGGCATAGTATATAATGTAATAGTAGTAATATAATTAATATAAATAAATTGATAATTTCATTCGGCGTACATTTTACCACGAACAAAAAGCCATTCACACTACCGCTAAACCGTGATAAGATTATTCAGTTATCAAAATTATTTATGATAATCTTGAAATATCATTTTCATTCATGTTTATCATTATTATCAACTGTTTTCTTTTTCGGTAAGCCGATATTACGTGTTTCGATATTATCTAACAGGAAATAAGCGATAATTTATTTGCTAGTTGGCCATTCAATGAAATATACTATGTATCAAAGGTCCTGCCTATATCATCAGATGAGGTCGTCATTAACGAACCTATACCTAACCTTTATTTTTTATATTATTTATTATTTATTTATATTTATATTTTACGGGTTGTCTGGAAGAGATCGCTTAATAGCGATAAGACCGCCCATTGTGCACATTTAGAACATTTTTAGGCTATAAGGTTTTCTGTAATGGTGTACAATAAAGTGTTATCTATCTGTCTATCTATTTTTATCTAGAGTATGCCCCGCGGCTTCACCGCGTGTCAAACCGTAGGCAGTAGCTTTATTTTACATATATAAAAACCTAATTCGGTTTTTTACATTACATATAATGTAATTACATATAATAATAACAAAGAAACTAAGTCCATATATATAAAACATAGAGGTGAGTCGAAGCCAACCTGATTTGAAGTAAAACAATGAATGTTTATGACAAGGTAGATATTTGTTAGTGAATTAGAAAACTCGATTGCAGCGCCATCTATGTGGCTAATCCGTCTATTTTAAGTAAACGATGTCATTTATCGAGTTAAAATGTATCCTAAGTGTTAACTTGGGTTACAAGCCAGCACACTATGTCGAGTTTCATCCGTATACGTTTAGTAGTTTCCAAAAAAGATGCGATCGCAGCGCCATCTTTCTCTCTATTTTCGTTTATCCCAGGTAAACGACGTTATTCATCCGGATAAAAAGTATTCTAAGTTACGCCTCGGGATATAAGCTAGCTCTGTGTTAAGTTTCATCTAAATTCATTCAGTAGTTTTCACGTGATGCTCTAACAGACAGACAGTCAAAAATTCTAAAAATCTTATTTTCCCACACTGCTGGTTCGAATTAGCCCCCCTGACTTTTTTCAACATTTGTAAAGGCATTTTAACTACTGTACAGGTTACATTGTATTAAATATTTTATGTATTTGCCCCCAGAAGATTCACTTCATTTTATATCGCAAACTGTACCATTCCCCATCTATCTGTAAACTACGTTATCTGTCTAAGTGACAAAACTTGACAAAAATGTCAAAAGTGATCCAAGTGGACCAACGGGACCAAGTGGATGAAATGGACAAAATCACAAAAAACCTATCCCACTTTTCGGGACAACCTTTACATAAATCTATCCCATTATCCGGGATGAAAAGTATCCCTTGGCCACCCTCGGTATTAAAATTACATATGTACCGAGTTTCAGCTAAATCGGTCCAATAGTCTTTCCATAAAAGGATAACAAACAGAGAGACAAATATATTTTTATCCCGGAAACTATCCCATTTTTCGGGATAAAAAGTACCCTATGTTCATCCTCGGCAAACGAAAACGGAACAGACTGACGGACAGACAGACAGAGTTACTTTCGCATTTATAATATTAATAGGGATATATATATATATATATATATATATATATATATGTATATATATATATACACATATATATATATATTGCACCGTAACTTTTTTGTTTCTAAACCGATTATGATACAATCCTTTTCGCGTTAGATTCAGTGTAGTTTATTTTATAGCTTGTAACTACAAACGTATAACGGGGAGTGTTACGAGGAACTGTTTGATCTGGTGCCAACGCCTCACTTTGACAACCGCACCGCTCACCAGCGACGAGATATTCACCCCCATTTCCTTGAGCTCCTACGCTCAACTACGCAACGGTTCTCTAGAACAGTTATTCTGCATACAAAATAACCTAGCGGAAACTTCTCGCCGCGGTTTCCCTTTGCTCTATGTATGACATGGGGTTCTTTAAGAAGGACGTTATAAAATCTCTTAGAGGTCGGCAACGCGTTGGCGACACCCCTGGTGTTGCAAACGTCCATATGCGATGGAAACGACTTTCCATCAGGTGCGCCGTCTGTCTGTTTGCCTGCTTCAGGCAATAAAAAAAGACGCATACTATCATATTTTATTATTCTACTTATAGAATCTTTAATTTTTCGTCACTATTTGCTTAAATGGAATTCACTGTCTTGGACGCTTATTTGCAGCTCCCTGATCACCAGATTTTGTTTTCGCTGACGTGGACCCCTTGAATTTCAATGTGCACCCCCAAGGGTTCATAGGGACCTATGGTTAAGAGGGATCAGACAAGAGGAATGGGATAGAAGGGATAGGACATGGGATTGGAATAGGAGGATGGGATTGGGATAATGGGATAAGAAGAAAATGGGTTATCGGAACTCTCACTCATCACACAAAAACTATTACCTCAAAGCTAGCCCTTTCACGCCACTATTCTGTGAGAATGTGAAATCACACCGATTGAGATGGCCCTAACAGCTGTATTCATGATAATGATTCCAGCATGGTTCTACCATATAATAACTGGGATTTAACGTTTGGATGACGATTATCTCAATGATGACATACGACTAGATCCAAAAAACCGTCCGAACTTAATTGTTCTTCAAGTGAAATATTATTTGTATTCAAAGTCGTTAAAGTATTGACATCAAACAATTGCTTAATTACGAATTTGTAATCAATACCTATATATTTTACTAGATGTATTGTCCGCTCGGCATATAGTTTTCCTGTCTCATCTATTAATAAATAGATATAATTATGTTATGATCTAAGTTTGTCAAATATTCACTCATTAAACAAACCACAAATTCCATACTGCATATATGTATTAAGAGATTATGTGAAGGATTACAATGTCATCCTTCACACAGGACGCGTTCTTTTAGTATCTCACAACGCCCAAAATGCTTAGTCTGCCGTTCCACAAGGCGACCGCGGTCGTTATGGTCGTGGCGAAAACGTCACTAAAGACGTCATCATTTTGGATCACACAGCGGTCACAACGACCCATGTCAAGAGGTGGGTCGAAGTGAGCGTTGACCACAGAGCATTACTTCTCTCTATCTCTTGACATTGAAAAAGGCGTGATTTTCAAATCAACCAATAACATTTGTGTATTTCGTCGTTTATGACATCACCGCCCCATAATCCGTTCCACTAGACTTTATGATTGTAACGTCCGCAACAAGTGGAACGAGAAAAATCGCGGTCGTGAACATGGTCGTTGTGAGTGAGTCCCTTCTGGAACGCAGCCATAATCTATTAATCTCTTTTTTAGTATACTAAAGGTTATTAGATCGCAATAGAGTTATCTGGTACCCGATCAGCACCTAATCGCCTTGGTCGCAAGCAACCTACGTACGGATGACGAGCGAACAATTCGATGACAATCCGCTGCTCCGATTCGGATTTCGCTGATTCACGTACAGGCCGAGTACCAATCGCTGAAGACTTATAGTGACTTGCAGATCACGCGAAGTTCACTGGTTGACCACGCAAGGGTCACAGGTTAACAACACGGCGTTCATCCGAGGACTGCAGCGGTACTTGTCGGGCTCTAATGAACTATGAATCTGTCTGTATATGATTTAAATATGCCTATGCTTGATTCTTGTATATTTCTTTTTCTTGGCCTCGCTGGGGGAATACTGTTACGCATCCCTTCGAACCCCGGGGGAAGTCTATGAAGATTTAGGGCTCCCGGGGGCTACTTCTGCACAGTTTCACGGAGGGATTAGTTGTGAGATGACGGTCGCCGAATACCCAATAAACCTACTTCTTACTATTTCTTTTTACTTTTTATTTGTATATCTAACCAGTACTTAACAAGTATCAATAAATATTCGAGTCTTAAAATATTCTTCAAGTAAAAGCCTCAGCAAAATTGTAGGTCTTTGACTGACTCCAAACAAGGGTCATATTACAATTACTCGAAAAGGGACGGTTGATTTAAAAAAAAAATGAGATTTTCAACACAAACTTTTATTTTTGTTTTTCTAAATAATCGATACTTTGGTCACCTCTAATTTAAACTAAGTTCGATAACAAAAAAACTGGTAGCAATCAACCTACTTTTTACTGTTAGTTATTATTGTTACATCCCGACAAAAAGTAAATGCACATCTGCCTGCCATAAACCCGGTTTACCTGCCCGCATTTGCACTTCTTTTGTTTACTTTGTGTTTAGAATTAGTAATTAAGAAAAACATTCTATTGTTATTGTACTTGTTTTATGGCCGTCATTGGGCAGGTGTGTCGAACTAATTCTTGTTCTTATTGTTTTGCGTCGAGGCATATTGTATTTGTAAAAAATAAAAGGGACGCCCGAAGGGAAGGGTGCGGCAGTCAAGCGACGATTACGATACGAGCAAGACGTGTGTACATTCGATGAGCTATATAGTGAGGGACTTTGCGCGCGTGATTAAATCGTGCATTAAATTTGGACTTATTGCGTCCGGTTATATTTGTACCTGTGTTATACGTGTTTGTATAGTTCTAATAAATTCTATAGTAATTTCAACGGCATTTTAATTCGAGTCCTGTAACTCGTAACATTATAGTAAAAAGCGGGAATTATATTGAAAAGATAATGTTATCGACATGATGGTCGTTCGCAGTTGTCACTCTTCTAATCTTGAACGAAGATTTGTGATAACACGCTGACACATATTTTTGATATAGTTGCCATCTTTGACGTGATGTTTTGTTTCAATTGTGTCAGATTCTTCGGCTTATTCTCGTTTACCTTACTCTTAAGGTATCCCCACAAAAATTAGTCAAGTAGGCTTCTGGAACACCAGCTAATATTACCTACTGGCGAAATTACCTTATTAGAAAATAACTCGTTAACCACTGCAATCGATTGGTCTGATGGATGGCAAAGTGGCTCCATCTAGTTGGAATCATGTTTTTAAATTAAATCCTTGAAACTCCTGCAATTCTGTCCTTAAAAAGCTTCTTAGCATTCGCAATAACGTTTGCTATTCAATTCACATTGTGTGGTCGGCCGCGTCGATCTTCATGAAAGTTTATTTATGGCTTTAGCGGACATAGTGACCCATACAAAAACCTTTGGGCTACGCAGGAGTTGTTCATGCTTTCGTCTCGGATGCACCTTTGCCCGGAACCAACAAACAATATATCATGTCAGATATGACAACAATATCAAAAACTACGTGTCAGCGTTTATCACCAATCTTCGTTCATGATTAGAAGAGTGCCAACTGCGTAACGGCTATCGTATAGATAACACGATCTTTTCAAAATAATTTCCAAATTTGTACTCCAATAACACTGGCCCACAAAAAAAGTGGTTTGTACTTTTGACCAGACCCATCTCTCTCTTTCTCTTTTCTTTCACCATATCCCAATTAATTAGAGTCGGCACAATATGTCTTTTCCTTCAACACTCCTCTATTCTGTCACACCACAAATCATCATATCATTCTTCACTCAATCCATCCCTCTTTTTTGGTCTACCTTTACATTTGTACCCATCCATCTTGTACTTTAACATTCTTTTTGTCACGTGATTTTTATCCCTCCTCATTATATGCCCATACCAACTTAATCTTCTTCCTCTCAATTTTTCAGTCACGGGTGCGTGCAACTTTCAAAGATCCCCTTATGTACTCATTTCTCACCTTATCCATTCTTGTAATACCACACATCCATCCAACATTCTCATCTCAACGGAGTGGAGACGTTTGTGGTTTATCACTTTAGTGGCCCAACATTCGAACCCGTATAGCATGACTGGTCGTATGACAGATTTATATATTTGACCTTGTAGTTTCAGTGGCATTAGTTTGTCCCACGTCACACCGTTTACCTGTCTCCACTTTAGCCATGCTACATTTATTCTTTTCCAGACGAGACCTATCTATTCTTATGTATTGGTCCATGGTCCATACACCCTCAAAACAAAGCTTTGAGGGTGTATGGACCAAACTGATCCTCGATTCTGATTCAGCGCATCGAAATGCATAAGAATAGATGAGTCTGCTCAAAATGTACAGACAACTTTTTTTGTGGGTCGGTGTAATCAACAGTAAAAAAGTAGGTTGATTGCTTGTTTTTGTGTTATCGAACTTACAAATATTCGCTACTCTTTTGGACACCTTGTATTTTGTTTGGGAAAATGTACTACACGGTTAGGCTCGACAGTCCCGTCGTCGACCGCTACAATATCTTATCATAAGCACTAGTAGAGTTGACTAAAACGATTTAGATTTAATATTTTGATAAAAACCATACGAGTTGCAGGATTCAAATTAAAATGCCGTTAGAATTACTGTACAATTTATTAGAACTATACAAACACGTATAACACAGGTACAAATACAACTGAACACAATCAGTCCAAACGTTATGCACGATTCAATAACACACGCAAAGTCCGTCACTAAATAGATTATCGAATGTACACAAGTCTTGCCTCGCGGTTGATTATCGCTCGACTGCCCCCCTCTATCCATCAGGCCGTCCTTTTATGCTCCACAAATGCAAATGCAAATGTATGTTCGCCCGGCAACGCCACCACAGTTTCCTAGAATCAGCTTATAACACCTGGCTAATGATGCTAATAAGCGAATACAATAGGACGATGGGCTGTATGCCAACAAATAAGTAAACAAAAGAAGACGAGATCATAAAGGTATTACAATTTGTTCAAATGCCGACCGGTAATAAATGTGCTTTGTTTACAGATATGCAGGTGGCCCAAATTGTAACAATACTATTTATTAATTGTTATTCCACTTATATAAACGAAGCGCTTTGCGTCTACCTTCATCATGCGCACCGCGAAAAAAGTGGAACTCATTGCCGCAGTCTGTACAACCTGTGTGTCTTCAAGTCCCGTGTGAATAGGTACTAGTTAAGCGTGCTTCATCTTAGACCATATCTACGCTCCACGTCGAGCGCGATAATGTTCAGAAGCGAACCTACATATACTACTATAAAACAAAGACAGGTAATACAGTAAAATTTCACGCTTCAAGTTCCTATAAATGGATCCTACACTTTCATTAATTGGAAAACAGTAGACTACAAATTTTAGGCGTATATACATAACCTTGTGTGCCTGTTAGCGTGGGAGAAGTTGATTATTTTCGTCGTGTCACTCATTCCCCATCGTTCTGTTTCCACGAACAATTGGAAACCTTTTTTAATTCATAAAATGCTGGAGTATGTGTACCAGTTTAATGGCTACTCAGACTACGTACCGCATAAGAAAGTTTTGTATGTATTTACATGTGTGCCTGAGCAAATGTTTAGGTGTTTGCTTTTGTACTGCCTCGTACGTTAGCTTTTCGGTATTTCATACGTGTAAGAATTGAAAACAATTTTTAGTATACATGGTTGTGTATGGTCTATTTTAATTATGTAATTAAAAAAAATATGTTTTTAATAAATTTTATATTTAAACCAATATAGATTTTTTAATTGTACATATCGAAAACTTTAAACAATATGATTGGTTTGAACACCTACCTCGGGCAACGGATTAGTATGGCGATCCAGCGAGGAAACTTAGCCAGCTTTCTGGGCACCTTACGCATAGAAGACGGTGATCTAGGCTCAGTATTCTACTTATAGTCTTGAGTGACTATGGGTAGAATACAATATAAATAAGTTAAGTTTTCTTTTATTGTATTAAATTATTTATGGTATTATAAACAAAATAAAACAGTCGTGTGAACAAGATCTGTTAAGTAGTTTTCAAGATATGGGTTATTTTGGATTATATAAACTACTGCAAAAAATTAAGTGTACAAAAAAAATATCTAAAGTTTGCAATGATATTTGACGGGTTGTATCTCGGTAAAAAATAGTCGTATCGTGGACTTGAAATGAGCATTTTGAAGCTCCAAACTCAAGTTCAACAAACTCTAGTTTCTGGAACTTTAGGCGAAAAAATTTCACGGTTCTTACTTAAACCAAAGGAATAACGCGAATACATTTTCAAATTTTTAAAGACGATATTTTTTTCGGTTCACGGGTTTGGATTTTTTTTATTTACCCAAAATATGGACCAGGTAGCCTGTTTATTTAGCTTCAATTTCCTTTTTTTATGAGCTTGCGTCGTCCATTTGTCGCAGAGATATCCGAATTTAAACGAAAGAGGACCCGGTTGTCTTCAACCGTCGATATTCAGTAACTAATGATCGTACAGAAAATCAATTAATAGTTTTGTAAATTTCAAAAATGTAGTAATACGCGAGCGAGACAGCGTAATCCATTTGGATAGCACAAAATATGCGTCGTCTACACTGCTAACAACATCCGACTGATTCATCCAATTGAACTGAAGGCGGGGCCGGTCGACTTTTTCATTTATGTTTTTTCGTGTATTAGGTATTATTTTGTTTTCCTTTTCCTGTATCGGTCGACATCCTTTTGCTTTTCGACGCTATTTTATTTATTTAATTGATATTTATTTCCTCTCGTTCACTCATTCTGGGACTTTTTATTTGTTTTTAATGCTGAGATGTTCCTTAATTACTTTTTTACTACCAGATTTGATTGTCATTATGTTTTATAGAATTACTTTTCCCGCGCTTTTGCTCGCCTCGGATGTCATGAAGTGGCTATGTTATCATTTTTAGAAGTGTCGAACTTAACTTTTGAATCAACGTAGCTAATAATAAATATCCGTAATGCCATCTAGCGAAGATGGAACTAACCTTGAGAGCAACGCGCTAAAATTGTCGTCGTTATTATCATTGCTATGACGATGTATTGTTCCAATAAAGTCGCCGATCGGAGCGCCATCTTTTCGGCTATGTTCGTGACAACATACTTAAGGCGGGAAAACGTTGCAAGCGAACAAACTCACATTCGCAATTTATTCGCATTATTATTTATCCTCGTGTGAATAGGTACCTTCTGGCTAAGCGTGCTTCATCTTAGGATATATCTATGCGCCACATCGAGCGCGATAATGGTCAAAAGCGAACCTTACATATACTACTGTTACGAGTTAGCGGGACTCGAATAAAAATGCCGTTAGAATTGTTATAGACTTTATTAGAACTACAAACACGTATAACATAGGTACAAATATAACCTAACACAACAAATCCAAACGTAATGCAGAAGGTCGTAATTCAACAAAACCAATAAATATTTGCTTTCCAAAATGAACTGATACTTCATTCATTCATTCTGTTTTTCGGGGTATTTTTTTATCCCAAAAATTTCGTTTTCATATGTTAATATTGAACGTTATGCCTGAGAGACAATAATGTAAATACTTGAGTTTAAATATTAACTAATTATTACTTATTGTTCAGTTAGAAGGAAAATAAATGCACTACAAGTACCTACTTATTTAGTATAGTCGACTCTCGATAATTTGACACTCGTTAACTTAATCTCTCTGGATAATTTAATTTTATTTCCCAGGCCCTTGAAAAATACTCATCAATCAACAGTAGTTGGTCCCCTCGGTAATTTGAGGTCAAAGGAATAGCATCTTGCTCGCCAACATGCAATAATTTGAAGTCCGGGCTTCCATACTCTCTATAATTTTAAACGTTATCCTACGCCTCTACACCCTCGGACCCGACACGAGTGACGATTTCATCTCGGCTCTCACCACTATCGAAAATTCATTGGACAACGATAGACTGAAGCCGAACTGACTGAATACTCAACAGAAAATTACGAACATCTTTTCAAAATAAACATTTTTTGGATAATCGTACAAATCTTTAAACTACACCAAGAAGTTTGAACAAACTCTTGTTTTCATCTCCCCCTCCCCCCTTCTTGGTTATAATAAACTGTTGTTTTTAACTCCTGGTAATTTGAAAATTTTCGTTAGTCCCTTAACTGTCAAATTATCGATAGTCCACTGTATCGTTATAAAGTGGATTTAGTTATTTGCAACGTAATAAAACAATCATATATATAAGGTAAACTGACTATGTATGTGTGCAATGGTTCATACAGATAAGAGTTGGAAATATTTTCAAGTTTTACTTTAATAGTTCAAATTTAGTCTTTTAAAGTTTAATTAAGATTTTGAAATTTGACCTTAGGAAATTTAGTCCCACCCCTTGTCACACAATGTCACACTTCGTCGACCCCCTTAACGTGTGACGTAAGTTGTGGATGAACCCTTTGGTGTTACAAATGTCCATAGACGATGCTGCTGCTGAATTCATGCTATAAAAAAATCTATCAAAACAATACATACAGTCCTAATATAAGTAAGACTGGAAGATCCCTTTACAATACACATTCGCAATTTTGCACGCCCCCAACCTTCGCAGCGCGGTGCCAATCGAGTGATACTATTTCGGTATAATGGGTCATTAAACGAAGTGCTCATGCCATGCGGTTTATATTTGGAGATCTTTCGTTCATTCAATGTCTAGAACCGGTGAATGAGATTCTTCGTTTAATATAGAGCTGTGCAAGGGAGCGTAAGTACTTAAGCAAACGTCGGGGTTAATCAAGATGTATTATTATGACGACAACTTGAATCGGCAATGTTTTGAAATGGAATTGATTTCTTAGAAATCTCTCTCTCTCTCTCTCTCTCTCTCTCTCTCTCTCTCTCTCTCTCTCTCTCTCTCTCTCTCTCTCTCTCTCTCTCTACCTTCTCCCAATTATTTGGGATCGGCACAATATGTCTTGTCCTTTCATATTGCTCTATTCTGACATACGTCCTCTGTCACACCACAAATCATCATGTCATCTTTCACACAATCCATCCGTCTCTTCTTTGGTCTAACTTTAAATTTGTACCCATCAATCTTCCAGTGTAACATTCTTTTTGTCACGTGACATGGCAGAGATGAACTGCCATGCCCATACCACCTTAGTCTTCTTCGTCTCAATTTTTGAGTCACAAGTGCAAATTTGAAAGATCTCTTTATATAATATCCATCTCCAACATTTTCATTCCAATTTAGTAGAGACGTTTTTGGATCTAGTATTTTAGTGGCCAAACTTTCGGACTCGTATAACACGACCTGGCGTAGTACAAATTTATATATCTGCCTTTTTTGTTTGAGTGGCATTAGTTTGTCACATATTATAAATTTATTTACTAGAAATATGGTATAAAAAGATGTTAAAATTAGTTATGGTCTTTGATTGCTTAACGAATATGTAATTTTTAATTGTTACACGTACTTAAACCTTAGGCATAATGTCTGTTATATATAATAAAATACTTTATTGTGCAATAAAATTAACGTAACAATACACAAAACAGGTTAAAATTATGTAAAAATGGCGGTCTTATCGCTGACAGCGATAAATATGAATAAAATTTAAAAAAAATATACTTACATTATAACCATTCAATAATACGCCGTACCTCAAACCATATGGTAGAAACCAATTTTGTATGAAAATATTTTGGAAGTTCTGCGACCTTAATTTTTTATTATTTTATATTTCAAAAGTTAGTGTTTATTTAGTCTGGCGTATACATCGTTATTTGGCTTATATACACATTTTCTTAAATTAATTAACCGTTGCAAAAGTTATATTGATTCATCCGTTTAAAATTACATCTATGGGTATCGATTATGGCATTGATGTAGTTTCTGGTCGTCATCTGGCCGTCGCGGAGCCCGCAGTCCTGTTCACATCCGTCCACATTTCCGTTGGTGATGGAGTTCAATTAATTCGTATAGTATGGTACCGTCATTTCTTTTAATGTACATACATTGCATTTTGAATTATACATGCATTATGTAAACTGTATATATATATCATTAAGCTCGTTTCCCATAATACGACCGGAAACGTTACACTAGTCTGAATGTTAGACCACTAAAGTGATAGATTAAAACCGTCTCCACTCAGCTGAGATGTGAATGTGAATGTTAAGATAGATGTGTGATGTTCTAAGGATGGATAAGGTGACAAATGAGTATGTATGAACCTTTGAAAGTTGTACCTGTTAATGAAAAATTAAGAGGAAGAAGAGCAAGGTGAGGGCGATGAAAGTCACGTGAGAAAAAAGAATGTTAACCTAGAACTTATGTACTCATTTCTCACCTTATCCATTCTTGTAACACCACCTATGCATCTCAACATTCTCATTTCATGTGAATGTATCTATTCAACCTTCCACCTTAACATTGACAGAAAATTGACATTACTTTATGGAATTTATACAATATAATACAATACAATACTCTATATATGTACACCAAACATGATAGAGAAAAAATACTCAATAAGCTTAAATACTATAATGTAGTACAATGGGCGGCCTTATTGCTCAAAGCAATCTCTTCCAGCCAATTTTTGGATGGGCAAAATCCATTTGCAAAGATAGCGTTTGAGTGCAGTTGAATTAGATATTTATAATAAGACACAATTATTATTATACATATATAGCTATAAAAATATATACGTACATATACAAAACAACTTAATCAACACGTATAATGTGTTAACATTGTATACTGCTCCTTTATAAGTCTGCTAAAGGGAATGGATAGATTTAGCAGATCAGACATCTGTCGGCAGAGCATTCCAGAGATGCACAGCCTGAATAGAGAACGATCTTGTCTAAATATCCGTAGTATGTAGCGCTGTTCTGGGTTGCAAACTCTGACGGTCCCAAAGATCTGGAATCATTGTGAAAGAATTAAATATGACGAAGTCCTATAATCAAACAGTACGTACAATATTTATGTCAAATTTTAACCAGTGGTAAAAAATGAAAGGAGATATACATACATACCTAGAAAACAACTGTTAGTTGCAAGTATAACCTGAACGGATAAAGAGTGTGGGACTGAATAAATATAAATTTTCTGTATGAAACTTTAATCAGATATTTTCTCGATAATATGCAACTTGAAAATAACGTAACACGGTTTAATCCAATACTTTTTCATTATTATTAGCTATCGTATATAAATGCTGACCGTAGAGGCACGTTGAGCAACCGTTGCCAATCCCACTCTTCATCTATCATCTATTAAAAAATAAAATTAGTTCATAAACGCATTAGCTTCCGCAGATAGTAGTGCCAAAGCAGACCAAAGCTTAAACGGGCATAGCCGTGGATAATAGGCTTGTGCAAGACCAAACGGAAACGATGGCGGATGCGTGCGGGAGAGCAGCCCGTCGACCAGATGACGTGTTGGTCGACATGCATAGCGATCATTACCGGTCGATTTTTTTCTCTTTTTACAGGACTAAAGTGTCGAGTGGAAATGAATTTTGTGCAGTACGTGTTATGCTACATTGATTGCCTTTTAACTGATATAAATTTGTATTCGTTAACTTGTGAATAAGTCCTCATCATCGTTTGAACAAACATCTACTTACGGCCGGTTCCTATATCTTACTATTTATTCACTCGCCTTACCATCAGTTAAATTTTGTCATTACTTGTTTGGGGTTTATGTCGAATTTTAAGGGATAGTAAGGCAAATGAACTGGCCATTAATCAAAAAAATATTATTTAACTGGAAAACCTTTGTCCAAACGATAATAAGGACTTAACTAGCCGGTTTCACAAGTTAACTAAGTACTTAACTAATGCAAAAGCAAAGCAGGCTTTTAAGTGGAAAGCGCTGTCATTAATATAATGCAGAATTACATGAAGTCTTCATTCTAGCGATAGGTAACCTACCGAATCTTAAAAAACTTATCCATCCGGCTAATGGTGGCTCAGTAGCTGGCTAAAAATCCACGGATTACAGTTTGGCTAAATGGTGAGTACTCGCTAACGGGCAACGTATCGATAGCTGACGGCTAAGCCATAAACATGTTAGTTTTCGCTTTTATTCGAATACAATTATGAGAGCTGCATACGTCTTGTCATCGCAGCGGACAACGCACTACTGGCTAGCGCAACGCGAGAACGCGCATATTAATAGTTGTTTTAATCTCGCTCGCACACCATCCGTCCCGCTCACACACTTTGGTATACATTGTACTAGCAGTACGACTTGTTACTATTTGTACTTAAGGTTACCGTTTCCAAAATAAATCAGTTCACATCAGCACTCGATAGTGAATACTACTCTCTGCCATCTGAAGTATTATTTAACCTCTACCTCTCGCTGCTACACCATCAACTTAACCGTGGCTATATTGTTAATAACTGATATTTAGCTGGTTTTCACAATAACCACCCATCTCTACTTCATACCATACAAAGTTCTACATCGTTGAAATTGCATCACCTTCGTATCATACAACAATGCACGATTGCAAAACCTAATACCTCCTCTGAATCGGGTAAGATTTCGCAGTGTTGTGATATGAATCACTTATATGACGCTTTGTTAACCGTAATTGTTTTAGATTTAATACTTTTGAATTGCTAATTTTCATAAAGAGCTTGCAACTATAGTCTCTCACAACACTGTAGCCAATGACGAAATAGAAATTTTTATATTTAAAAAATGTGTATTTATATGTCGCTGTGTGGATTACGACTCTCGTGGTGGGTTAAGTAGTTCAAGGGTTTCGTACAGATAAGGAACTTCAACTGTTTAATTTCCATCCACCCATTTTAATATTATATAAAATTATGAGAGCTAGGCATGTTTGCTGAAGAGTTTCTTGCGCCGCTTCTTCTCTTCAAGTCACAACATGTTGTGAAGCGGTGGTAAATTAGATTAGGCTCCCATAGAGTAAATAATAACCATAAACAAAATAAAACTTTAACAATGCTCATTGACACTTGACATCTTTGTCTTCCGTGATCACGGCTACTGAAAAGTGGCCGAAACGTCGGAATAATAAAAATCAAATAAAAAAGAAAATAATCATAAATATCCCATACCCTTAAAAATAGTCAACGGATTTTAATCATAATTCTGGTTAAAAGTATTGGTCTAAGTTTTGCCAACTTGAATTTCAAAATTTTTCCACCTCATAGTTTACAAGTTAATTTTTGTACACCTTTGTTAAGCCGTGTACTCATCTGCGACCCGAAACTGAAAATAAACGGATACAGTAACCTGCTCTAATGTGGACGCCGACATTGATCTTCTCTTACAACGGTTACGATTCACAGGTGAGTACGTGGCTTTACTTGCTCCCCTACCATAGCCAGTCACAAAATTCGTAGTAGCCAATTGTTACTTTTTTATTGCACGACTTCAGCAGACAGGCAGACGGCTCACCTAATGGATAGCGGTTACCATCGCCTATGGACATTTACAACACGGAAGGTGCTACGAAAACACTGCTGCTCTTTTAAGTGCGACTGAAATTAATGCCAGAACACAACTAGTAGCCATCCAGACGGGTAAACACTACCACCTGGCAGTGGGTGGTTTAGTCGCCTCTTATGACAGGCCGGCCGGTCGCAGGAAATTGTATTCTTTCTCCGTTTCTGCACGGATAGACTAGGATTACCTGTAGTGGTGTTCATGCACAGAAAAAAATCAGCTCTTATGCTGGAACGTAAGTCTGGCCTCGACCAAACGCTTAGTCCATAATATTGATGCATTTGAAGGGGTGCCCCGTATAGGGTGGAGGAGCGAGATGGAATGCTCCTCCGTCTCAAAGGAAGATCTTCCAGCGAGGCTAGTGTTGTTCCTCGCAGGTCTAGGCCCTATCTATTACTGTTGGAAATTTGTATATATTCTTTGTACTTATTGTTCAGCGCAATCTATTGGCTTGTAGGTGTTCCAGTACACATTATATGATTAGATAGTAGATAGAGAGAGTAGATATATAGTATTACACAAAACAAAATTCCGATCGGCAGTTTTCTTTTGCGCAGATAAGGTGGATCGGTTTCCGACATGTAAATAATCTATATTGAACTTTATTTGCAAGGATAAAAGGCAGTGTTGTTTGCTATGCATTCTTAGCTCTGTCCCGCTTACACGATTTCGTATACTGTTGCGTGTATTAAAATTAGTTTACTGCGCAGGTACATCGGTAGGAATTATTAGTTGTGTAGTACTATACCTCTTTTTTTCTCGAGGTGAATCCGTTGCGGACATGACAACGGTGTAGTGTGATTCGCCAGCTGCTTTTGCCAGAATATCCACCAAACGCCTTGGTGTTCCTTCGGTCGTCGTATGCCAAGGTCACGAGAACAGGCCGTGGCCGACGCCGCAGCTCTGAGTGACGTGGTTGCACCCCCGTCTGTGGGTGAGCCTCTCTATAGAGTAGATAGTACCTAAGAGACACAAAATTATGTTTTAATAACACAATATCGAAAGTGCATTGCACTATAAGAATTTTCTAAAGATGATTTCTTTAGAAACAACACTGTACAATTTGCATGAAGTAACACGAAATCACGATATGCATCGGCTAATTAAAGACTGATCTAGGCATTTTTTTTTCACTGTGAATAGTTAGCAGACATATCTTGATACAGTTGTAGGCAACAACTGGCTATTCTTTAAGACATCTGAGATTTGATCTCGGTAAGTACGTCGCGGTCTACCGGCGCCAACTCTACCACCCACGTTGTTATCGTACACTTGTTTTGTCAGTCACCTTTCATTCTTATTTTTCTCGCTATTTCTATTAAGATATTACGTGGGTACTACTTATGAATTTTTGACGAGATTACAATTATAATCAATACTTTATATGTGAACATATTGATACGAGTTCCAGGACTCGAATTAAAATGCCGTTGGAATTATTATCGAGTTTATTAGAACTATACCAACACATATAACACAGGTATAAATATAACCGAACGTAATAAGTCCAAACGTAATGCAGAAGATCGTAATTTAAATACACGCGCTCGCGCAAAGTCCGTCACTAAATAGATTACCGATTATAGATTCTCCATTGGGGCATTGCTTTATACTGCACAGATGTAATATGTCTGCCCGACTGCGTGGACCGAATTTCTTAGAATCAGTTTGTACTTTTAAATTCGAGACACCTGGCAGTGATCACAATACAACAATAGGCCGTAAAAGATTACAATACACAATGGGCTGCTTTTTTTTAAATCACAAATTTTAAACACAAAGTAAACAAACAAAAAAACTCCAAATGCCGAAAGGTAATAAAATGTGTTTCTACAGGTATGCGGGTGTGAATTTGTTTTTGTCGGCGTCTAGGTCGTAACAATATTATACATAAGTATAGTAGAAGTAATAAATTAGAATTAATTTGAAATTGATTTAATCAATCAGCAGACACAGCAGCAGATATTAATATCATTTGAGTATTACTACATTCCGTGGGGTGTATTAATTAATAATTTATTGGAAATTCTAAGTCAATATGTATATTTTTGTCGGCAAATATTGAATTGGTACAACGAGTAACGCTTCTGTTCCAATTTTTTAACAAACTAGACGTCTAACTTGCTGAAATAGCTTTTAATAAATTATTAGCACTTGTAACAGACACGTCCCAGGAATAGCCTTCGCCTTAGACTAGCGACACACCGGCCGAAAGTACGGCTAAATACGCTCGCAGTGAGTTTTAAGTAACCCATGACACATCAGGCCGAAACTATGTAGCGTTCGATGTAATGCCGAATCTTTCGTCTAGCGGCTGTTTCCATGAGAACGTACCTATTCCATGTATTTTGAATAATAGCAACGCGTTACGCGACCGAAAGTTCGGCGAACGTAGATGAATTTATTTTTACGGATTTAAATGTATATAATTACACATCTTCATATTGCCAGCACTGATGCAACTAGCTGACCCGGCGAACTTCATACCGCCACATTTTCCGAATTCCTAAAAGACTTTGATTCATGACATAAAAACAAAATCACCGAAATCGGTCTAGGTGATTAGGAGGATTATAGAACCCGATCTCAGCGCCACCTACCGGTTCCAATTGTGCATCTAAACCATCCGGGGACCCATGCAAACACACAAAACAAATATCATCAAAATCGGTCCAGCCGTTTAGGAGGAGTTCACTGTCAACACACGTACAGAAGAATGATATATATATATATAGATAAAATGTTTGGGGAAAAGTTATGTACTGTATTATTTTCCATCGCGTAACGCGCTGAACTAATCGCCGCGTAATTCCAACTGTTCGGGCCGTTTGGTGTATCAGGCCAATCAAATACTAAGACCGATTCAGTCGCTGAAGTGTCGAATACAATCGCCACGATTATTCACTGTGTGTGGTGACCGAGGCTTAATTTCGGCTTACGAGGTTCTTCTTTGCCGAAATGGCTACGAAAGAAACTTTGTTCCCCGTTTTCTTCGGTGTTTACCGATGTGATATGTCCTCTTTATCCTTCATGTCTTTGATTATTCTCTCAAATTTATATAAATAAAGCTCAGTAATGACGTCCGCTCGATTACCTTAAACTGCGTGATGCGTAAACGATTGTTTACCGTTGCGTGTGCGATTCGCTTGTTAAATTTCGCATATTACGTTACCGAGACCATTATCGTTAATTTCGCTCTTGGGTTGTTCTTTTGTTGGTTAACTAACCGTGGCTTGTCTTACCATATATTGCTTTCGAGCTACGATTTAAACATTTCTGTCTTCGTCTTCTTCATATCCAATATCCAATATACTAAACGCGAATGTGAATTTGGGACGCTTTCACGCCTTAACTACACAACAGATGGTCATGAAAGTTTCCAATCACGTTATCAGAAGTATAGAAGAGGATATAAGGGTATATTTTTCATCCAGGAAAATTTCTTCGGTTTTGTTCCCGAACTTAGCAAGTTGATGTGGCAGTGGGCCGGTCACGTCTGTCGCAGGGCCGATGGCCGATGGAGCAGACGAGTTCTGGAGAGGAGACCGCGTCTTGATATACGTAGTGTCGGACGTCCTCCAGCCCGATGGACCGACGACCTGCGCAAGGTCGCCGGTATGCGCTGGATGAGGACGACGGAGGACCGGCATGAGTGACGCCGACTCGAGGAGGCCTACGTTCAGCAGTTGACTGTGATTGGCTGACCACGAGAGTTCCCGACGGTTAAAGGAATATAACCGAAAATATGGCGCTCGATCGCGTTTTATTAACATCACCGTTGCAGTTCGCTAACATATGACTATGTATTTGCATAGCAACAACAGTGACAATGCGATTGTAATATATTTCTTTCATGGTTAGTTCCACCTTCCATGGCGTTACGGATGTTTTAAATTAAAAATTAAATGTTACATTTTTAATGTGAGACTCAGTGGCCGGTCCATCACTTTGTCTACAAAATTCACAATAACGCGAGCGAAGGCACCGGCAATAGCTAATATAGAATATAAGAAAATAGACGATATGTTTAGTTACTAATTCAGCATATACTGGTTGATAACAACCAGCGCTGATCTTTCGTTAGGACCTATTTTATGTGTGGTCTTCTTTCTCTGGCCATTAGAGGCGACGAGGAGATTAGGGCCTCGAGGAAAACTTCTTTGCCCCGGCCTTTACTCGGCAGGCGACAACCCGTCGGTGGCGAAGTTTACAGCCGTTGGAGCCTACCCGCATAACGGTGGTCTCTCAACGGCTCTCGCTGGCCAGTCTGCGGCATCCGAAGGTCTTCGCGGACTTCGCTTTGGCTTCGTCTGCGGGTTAGATGGTCATTTATCGGCGTCCGAAGGCCATCTCGGGGTTTGGGTATTCATTTGTGGCGTCTAGTGGCCTCTCAGCGGATTTATAGTCTTCGCGGTCTCTTAACATCACCCCAATTAGGCGAGAGTATAAAATCGCGGGGAATCGGCATCCAAACGCGTTGATGGTCCGGTGGCCGCGTTTGTATGGGGGCAATTCCGTGGAGCGAGATGTGGCCGCCTTGTCAGCGCGGTCAATTAGGACCTAGCGATGACGGATTTGTGCGTCCGCCCATCTCTGTCTATATTTGCTACAACCGAGTTTTTCTAAAACTAGACACTGGTTAGTTTTTATCAGGTCTTGCTAGGATACCGCCATCTTCAAACAATGCGGGAAATGAATTAAAATTGTATACCTGTTGGTTACTTAGTCCATTTAGTGTTACAAAATGTGTTACAATTACGTAAAAAAGCATCAAATGAAGTGAAGGATTCTTTATTTAATTGTGTGCGCAAAATTATGTAGGTAGTATACACATAGTTTGCGTCTCTGTAGGTAATAAAAACGTTGACTTTTTGACTAATTACGAAAAAATTGACGAGAAAAATTTACTACCAACTAGGGGTACCAACCAATCTTAATTTCCTTAGGGTGGTACCTAAACCGGCTTCACTGCGAGAATTCGAGACTGTCTGTTACTCTTTCACGAAAAGCTACTGGACCGATTTGGCTGAAACTCAGTACATATATATTTTCGGTGCCGAAGATGAACGTATAATAAATACTTTTTATCCCGAAAAATAGGATACTTTCCGGAATAAAAATATATTTGTCTCTCTGTTCGTTATGCTTTTACGGAAAACTATTGGACTGATTTGTCTGAAATTCGATATATATGTAATATGAATACCGAGGGTGGACAAGGGATACTTTTCATCCCGAATAATGGGATAGATTTATGTAAAGATATCCCACCAAGTAGGATAGGTTCTTTTTGTTATTTGTCATTTTGGTAAATTTTGTCATTTATATAGTTTAGAGATAGATAGACGGGGGATAGATAAATAAAACTAGAACTGGTTGAAATAGGGGATGAAAGTTTGTATGGGAGACCAATCATTTCTCAAGTTTATACATATAAAAAACTATCAACTATAAAAAATGCGATAGTAACTCGATCTGTCTGTCAGTTAAGCTTTTACGGAAAAAATACTGGGTCGGTTTTGTTGTAGTTTTGTTTAATTGTTGTTTTAATACCGAATATGGATATAAATGCAATATTAGAGGTGGAAAGACTAGTTTGTTTTGAAGATTTTATGGATTCCAATTAAGTCGTCTATACAACAAGATAAATAAGTTATGTCATATTTATGACTTACCCAAAAAAGAGACAAAACATTTAATCTGTAAATTCCTTAAGTCCCAAAAGTACTCAGAAACTGAAAAATTGATAATAGTTGCCAAATGACAATTAGTTTTTACTTACGCTCCCACTTTACAAACCTTGATACTCCCACACCCAGCCACACTTGTAATCATAATTACACACTCTCCCAGACACACGCACGCACGCAAGCACGCACAACACACACACACACACACACACACACACCTCTGTATTTTTCTTTGATTGTAGTGCTCTTTGGTGGCGATTATTATAGAAATAGTGCATAATGGGCAGGCGAGGAGTACCATCATACAGGATTCCTAGTTTGGGCTTCTTTCGTTCCCATTTTATTAAGTTTCTCAAATTTTTGTACTCTACTCATTTTGTTTTCTTTTCTTTTTTTGGGAAGTAAATAAATAAATTATTATTATTATTATTTATTAAATACTTTTTATGCCGGGAGATGGGATAGTTTGCGATATTAAATTAAGTTAATCTTCTGGAGGCAAATAGCCCTGATATAAAAATTTCATACAATAATGTAACCTGTATTAACGCCTGCTCTTAAAACAAGAGGTACCAGGCAGCCGCGGAGTAAACTAGTTTTTACATATATATAAAAATTCAGTTGTGATTGTATCCGCAAAACTCGAAAGTAGTCGATAGATTGACTTCTCTAAACAATTAATATCAGATTAAGCCGACAATGAAGCGTGGCTGGATTTAGCTGGTACTTTGTGTTGTTCAACCTTATTTCCTAGCAGAGTTATTTTTTATGAATTAAAATTAAATGTAAGCCTTTGGAATTGAACGAAAAATAAACAAGGCTACCTACGTTAATTGAGAAGGCTTCCCTGGAATCGTTTCTTATTTTCCGAGAAAATGTTTTTTTGTTACGAAAAAACGTTGGTTGTTCTTTCACGGTCTTCTTTATAGGTGTGCGTAGAATATTGTTTTAATAAAGCTTTTGTTTGTGTACGACTTTTAAATGTATACACAGGAGATAATGTCGCAACATCCTCTGTTTTATCGGACCTAAAAATATACAGGTATATTTTCGGCCCTGTTAATTTGAAGGTAACTTCCGAGGGAGTTAACGAATAGTAATCACCCAAGAGCATTAAAATATATCAAATCAGAAACTATAAATTGAAAAATGGCTAATAGAGTGAAAAATATCTTAGATTTAAGATTGTGCCCTGGAAATACCCCATAACCTTAGAAAAAGAATGTAAAATAAATTTAAGAAAAGAAATCGTGTGTGTGTGTGTGCAGTTCACACGCAGTAGAAATGAAAGAAAGTGTGACAAGGAGTGGGAAGGATTCTAAATTTCGTGACGTCGCAGTTCATATATTATGCGTTAAAACACGAAATTTGACGTATTGACGAAAACCTTCAAAACATTTCCAACTCTATCTGTATGAGCATAGTGTTTAGATTATTAAATATAATGTATTCTATCTCATTCTCTAGTAGGCTTAGCCCTATAGATTTATGTGTTTATATCTTTTAAGTGTTTAGTGTCACTTCAAAAATATATACATAGTGGATTTCGTTTATTTTTAGTTATATCGAGGTAACACGTAAGCCCCTGGAATTGAAAGTATAATGTTAGAGGAAAACAATTCGGCTATAGCGACTTCGGATGTAACGCCGATTTCGGTTATAGCGAGCAGTTTTAAGAACCATTTGTAACAAGGTCCTAGAAATCCCTTGCAGATATTACGACCGAGTGTATACAGAAGGACCGAGTCAAGAGACAATATTTTATTTACATCCCCAGGTGGTCAGCAGTTGTAATTGTTAAATATAAAAATCAGTTACTATTATTGAGCATCTGCTCAATAATAGTAACCGTATGTATCTACATACGGCGATATATGAACGTATACATAATTATGCTCATTGCGAGATGGTGTCGACTGGCGTTAAATATTGATTTATATCTTTCTACTTTATATCTTTTTACTTCTTACGGACCTAGCGTTAATCCTGGTAAGACTCAGGCTATCATTATCGGTAGCTCTCGAACAATGTCCCAAATAGATATTGAATTACTCTCCGATGTAATGTTTCATAATTCGTATATTCCTATTAGTGACCAAGTCAAGAATCTCGGCGTAATCATCGACAAGGAACTGTGTTGGCGACCCCACATTATCGAGTTAAGTCGCAGGATCTTTGCATCCTACGCCTCACTCAGAAGACTAAAAAAAATTCTTCCAACCGCCGCAAGATTTCGCTTGTTTAAGCAATTTTACTACCCATCCTTGACTATGCGGATGCCTGTTATCTTAATATTACCCAAGAGCAACTTATCAAACTTGAGCGTCTTCAAAATGTTTGTATTAGATTCATATTTGGAATAAAAAAAAATGACCACATTTCTGAATATCGCAAAAAACTCAAGTGGCTGCCAATCTCACTTCGCCGGAATGCTCATCTTCTACATTTATTATATCGTACACTATTTATACCCTACACTCCTCCTTACCTTAAGGAATGTTTCAACTTCCTAAATACATCACACACCTTCGATTTGCGCTCCTCTGATAACCTCCTGTTAAGGGCACCTGCACATTCTACAACATTTTACTCCAAATCCTTTGTTGTGCGGGCTGTTTGCTTTGGAACTCTTTACCCAATCACTTGCCATATTTAAAAAATCTGTCAAAAACCATTACCTTAGTTTATAATAAAATATATGTTTTTCTGTACTTAACTGTTTACTGTCCACATTGTGCTGTTTTCCTTTTTTATTCTTTTTAATTTAATTATACCTAGACATAAGTTGTTAAAGTATCCTCTCAGTCAGGTTGCCTGGAAGAGATCGCGTTCAGCGATAAGGCCGCCTTTTATTTTGCCGTTACATTATTGTAATTATTTATTTGCTGAACAATAAAGTGTTTTCTATTCTATTCCATCTTTCGTTCGTCTTTCGGATATAGCGACGGAATGATAGTTGTCCCTTCATCGTCGTTATAAACAAAATTAATGTGTATAAAAAGATACAACAGTTTTGACTAAATAAATAGTCGTAGGAAGAGGAGGAGGAAAAAAATGGCCAAGTACGTGGCTTATACCCACAATGAAAAATACTCCGTAGGTACGATGTACTTCAACTGTTTAAGAGAGCTTACTCTCAAACGTCATTCGTTCGTTTTAGAACTACTTTTGCTTGTTTTTTATATTTAAGTGCATTTATTTTTATTGTATTTTATTTATTTTTGTGTTACATTATTGTAATTTTATAGAAATATTTGTTCTTCCTTTCTTCTATCTAATATTTAGTTGACTCTTTCGTGCTGTTCAAACGAGAATGAACGACGAAAGGAGGTTGAGAGTAAGAGACGGTTCAGAGACCGTTGAAAGCGTTTGAATGTGATGGAAATACTCTTCAGTTGATATTTTTAAATGAAAAAACTGGCAAAAGCTTAGTATTGTTCATGGTGTCAGACCCAAAATTTTTATGAAGTGGCGAATTCCGGTAATTATCAATATATTTTGAATCGCACGTTCCATTCCACGCAGTGATCTTACTGTTTTTCTTAACGTCGCAAACAGCGTTTATTGCATGTCAAAGTAACTGATTACTGTTGAGGTTCGTAGAATAACCTACAGATTTGTCGTGAGTTAAATTGTGTTAATTTATACCTTCAAGAAGTTGTTAAAAGTCTATCAGAATAGGTCACCCAAATAAGTATTGCATTACGTTTCTTCCATTTCACAAATAATTTCAAAATCCCAATACACTCGTAAAGTTATTCAGAAATGATTTCTCTGGAGAAACGAAGGGATATGGTTCCCCTAGGCGACACGGCTTCGTTATTTATTTTTACAAATCATTCTTCATTTCTCTTTCCATCTGGTATTGGGAAGAGTAATTTAATTGTGATTGCAGAGAATAGTAAGTGTTTCTTTAACTAGTGGTCGCCTAGTGGTCGAAATTCGTCCATAATTAATTTAAATTATAAGTTTAAACATTATTAAGGTTCTGTTGTCAAAGACTATACTTCTATAATCACAGATTTCGCCAAGGCTACACTGTTAATTTGACTTTAACAATAAACAAAAGTGTATGTGTGTGTGTCAAATACATGGTAATGTGTGTAATGTATTTTTTATGCATAATTTCAAAAATATATTAGCATTCTGCACTACTTCTCTATATATAGGTAAATTATAAGTGTGCGCAATTTTCATAAAAAAGGGGTCTAAAGTTTTTGCTTCACATATTAATATATAGATACTTTTTTTTTGTCAAAAAAAAAATGTATTTTCTTCTTTTTAGTTGCACAAATTCGTGAATAGCTTTAGACAATATATTATAACGCCTGTAGAAATTGTACTACTGGCACGCGTATACAAGTTTGCCTGTCAGTCAATGTAGGCACTCTTCAACAAGGGTTGCTTTCGATTTCCCTGGGATCCACTCATCAGATCCTGACTTGTGACCTGATTAGGTCTTGGGACAATGGGATCCATCTCACGAGTATGCTTTTTTCGAATAAAAAAAAATGAAAATTTGTCCACGATTTATGGAGAAATCGCGTAACAAAGATACGAAAGAATTCTATTACGTACAGTTGAATTGACAACCTCGTTCCTCCTTCTGAAAGTCGGTTAAAAATGACTTTCAGTGATATAATTATAATGAGTCCTGATATCGGTTTAAAAGAAATTCCAGTAAATCAAAAACGACTGGAAGCGAAAGAAAACGAAATTAACCGCTCGCTTTGTTCAATTACGAAGATCAGAAAGTTTCATGGGCGTAATAAAGGAACATGCCCATCAAAACGGTGGCCCCGAGCACCCCGAGATGTCAACCGCATCTCAGACTTTGGCACTTTGAAAGTTTGAGAATTACTCTGAAAGCGCTTTTTATAAATAACTTTGTAATTATGTGTTACAGTCTAAACTAATCTCTGAAACGGTTGGACCGATTTTAACGGGACTTTCACTGGCAGATATTGATGTCATAGGGAGTAACTTAGGTTACTTTTATAATAGGGTTCCGCGAGTAAAATTCCACGCGGACGAAGTTACTGGCACAGCTAGTAGGTAAGTCATCGTATAAAACATCGCATAGTTTCTGTACAAGCGTAGCAAGTCACGGCGTCAAATACCGTATTTATTACTCTGTTTAAGCTGTAATTTAATATTACTTGTCATGATATTTTGAAATTGAGTTGATTTACTTTTTAATATGAACATCGCCTTAGAATTTATTGCAAAATGTGTCATCTGCCCATATATATTTATTAGATCAGAAATGCGGACGAAATCGTGGGAAATACCTAATATGCTACAAATTTTTTTCATTTGTAGCATATTAGACAAAAGTTTTACTCTAAACTAGCTGTGCCTGCGACTTCGTCCGCGTGGTATTTATTTTCGCGGAACCCTCATTTTAAACGTAGCCTAAGTTACTTCTTATAACATCAGCTAATTTTTCAACAACAATTCCTAATCAACACATTGTCACAACAATTAAATAATAAATTATAAAACCACGCAGAGTCACAAACAGACAACCAACAACAAAACTTACACACATACACACACCAACGCAACTACCACCACATTGCATTACACGCACACTTCATAAACAAACCAAGACACACACTACACATGCACTACCTCACAACACCAGCATGTAACAGATACACTCAACATTGGTATAAGTTTAGTATTAAAATTAGAAATAAAATTAGAATAAATTAATATAATAAGTTATTCTTAAGGTACACCACAACATACACACACAATAAATGTCACACACAATAACAAATAAAGGTATATAAACTTTAAAAACTTTTTCTAAATTAAGTTGTAAAAAGGGTCCGGAACTTAGAGTCCGTAGAGCTGTTAATAATAATTTAAAAAAAACATCAGCTATCTGTCAGTGAATGTCCAGTCAAAATCTTCTTTCTTCTCTGAATTATGCCCTCCTGAATTTTTTCACATTTTTATTTTGACATTACAAACAGACACTTCGATTTTATTTACCTGTATAGATAGATGTATAGAATAACCTGCCTTGCTTGTTCCCTTTTTCGAAAGTCATACCTATGACGTATTTACGTTTTTTATCCGTGCACGATCGGAGAAACAATACAATTTCCTGCGGCCTGGCGGCCTGTCGTAAGAGGCGACAAAACAAGCCACATCGAGGTGGTAGGGCTTTTGCCCGTCTGGATGGCTACCACCCCTGGTCTAGAGTATGCCGCCATAACAACCTTGAATTGTTTTCCAGCATTAGTGGCCAGGTTCCAGTCTCCTTTTAGAGAGCGACTGCACATTTCTAGCACCTTTGGTGTTGCGAACGTCCATAGGCGATGGTAACCGCTTTTCACCAGTGGACCATCTGCCTGTCTGCTGAAATCACGCAATACAAAAAAGCCAATTTAGAATTACGCATGTCTTTGTACCTAACTATTGTCTTATACGTAATTCCTGTGTCTAATAAAGCATAAAGTACCTTGCAAAAAATACAATTGGTTTAAAGGGCCCAACAACAGATTCAGCGTAGAAATTGTCTTACAAAAGTCGAGATTACCTTCATTATCCGAACGCCGTGTTCTCGCTGTAATATAATAATTTCGCCGAATTCCCGATTGCTCCAGGCAGTTCCGACCTTATTCTTGTAACTACTACAGGTAAGAAAAATATGAAACAGTTTGCTAAATTTAAACGCTCTTGTATGGCTTGCCAGGGACCAGTATTTTTTTCAGCACAAATGGAACTTACATAAAATCGTCACGTCTTGACTTATCGTCTCTGTCGCTACATTTAACAGAGCTTTTTCTCGGAAATAGCTGATTCTTTCAAAATTTTAAAATAAGGTATAGCCTAGGTGTAACGGCATATATTCTATATGCCGCTACACTGTGTTGTAGTAAAATTACGAAAAAAATTAAACTTAGAAGTGGCCATATTTTCGAAATTCAAATAATGAAATGTACACAAATAGGGTAAACAATAAGCGAACTTAATCGTTACAAATATTTTCTTACGTTTTCGCGACTTGTATACATAATAAAACTACGTTTTAACGGTTTTAAGCGCGGTAATTTATTTGAATTTTATTATTCCGACGTTTCGGCCACTTTTCAGTGGCCGTGATCACGGAAGACAAAGATGTTAAGTGATGTAAGTGTGTAAGATGTAAGAGTTTCTTGCGCCGCTTCTTCTCTTAAAGCCATAACATGTTGCGAAGCGGTGGTAAATTAGATTAGGCTCCCATAGAGTAAATAATAACCATAAACCAAATAATTAAAATGAACAAGTTGGAGGCTTAGTAAAATTTTAAAAATACTCATCGACACTTGACATCTTTGTCTTCCGTGATCACGGCCACTGAAAAGTGGCCGAAACGTCGAAATAGTAAAAATCAAATAAATTAAACCGTTAAAACGTAGTTTTATTAATCGTTACAAGTTTTTTAATTAGTGGGTTTTTAAACAAATATTAAAATGAACAAGTTGGGGGTAGACTACATAATAACTCATTGACACTTGAAATCTTTGCCTTCTGTGATCATGGCTACTGAAATGTGGCCGAAACGTAGAAACAAAATTCAAATAAATAAAATGCTGTGCTCAAAACCGTTAAAACTTAGTATTAATTACGATTAAGTTTGTTTCTTTGTTAAATTCGTTTTACCCCGTTTTTATCGAAATTAAAAGACACTTGAACCCGTGTAATTAATAATAATGTTACAACTTAGGTTTCGACAAAGACAAATTCAACGTACAGTCTGTAAAAGCACATTTTATTACCTGTCAGCATTTGAACTAATTGTAATCCTTTTATGATCGTCTTATTTTGTTTACTTATTGTGGAGCACAGCCTATTGTCATTAGCCAGGTGTTACGGATTATGAGTACAGGCTGATTCTAGGAAATTATGTCGACGCTTGCCGGGCGGGCATATTTGCATTTGTGCAGTATAAAACGATGGCCTGATGGAGAGAGGAGGCAGTTGAGCAAGAACCACGATCAAGGCGTGACGTGTGTACTTTCGGGAATCTAATACTGACGGACTTTGTCCGTTTTATTGAATTACGACCTTTTGCGTTACGTTTGGATTTGTTCTGTTCGGTTACATATGTACCTGTGTTATACGTGTTTGTATAGTTCTAATAAACTCTATAATAATTCCAATGGCATTTTAATTCGAGTCCTGCAACTCGTAACAATAATAAACTTTTGGACTCCTTTCATCTTTTCTCAATCATTTGAGATCGGTAGAGTACCTATGTTTTCTCTTCCATATTTCACTGTCCTGGCAAACTTCCTCTGTCACTATCCAAAATTCGTTTAATAACTTTCAAAATATTTTATTTTATCTTCGATTAAATGTTTTTAGAAATTTCTTTGCCGAATAACATAACTAGTGAGGGTTTATCAATTGAACAAACACGCCCCTGGCTGATTTTCTTATTTCGTCACCAAAGCTATTCGGTTTATGTAGGTTGTAGAATAAATAGAATTGAACATATCATACATATACAAATTAGTAATACAACGACAAAATTAGATACAATATTCAAGTAAAACTTCGTACTTTGCGACGACAAAGGACCGACGTCATATTTAATAAGTGCTCGAGTATGAAACGATCAAAGGAAACTTTGTTGACGAGTCCGGTGAGTGTTTCAAAGGTTTTTATTATATTTCGAGTATGCTTATATTAGACAGGCCCAAAAGCCCAAGCCATACCTCTCTCTTTTCTTTCACCTCCTCTCCCAATTTGAGGTCGGTAAATATGTATTATACTTCCACACTCCTCTATTTTGACATACATCTTCTGTCATACAATAAACCATCACAATCTGTTCATCTCTTTTTTGGTCTACCTTTACATTTGTCTCCCACCCATCTTGTAGTTTAACATTATTTTTGTCACGTGACTTTCGCCCCTCCTCATTGAGTGTGTGAAATACCAAAATTGTCTTCTAAAGAAAAAAAAGTATACATAGGAACTCTCCGTTAGAACTTGTAAATCAGAATGTACTAGGATCGGTGCAATAAATCCATCGGAAACCTTGAAGCTAGAACTTGCAATACCAGTTTCACGTTTCATTCCAACTGTGCCATCCTATGTACCGTTATCCGCCACAACATGCAGTTTGTGTCACCGAAGAGATTACAAAATGTCGCGCACACGTATTGCCAATATATATATATTAGGTTGGGGAAAAAGTTTCTTCGCATTTTATATAAAAATTCAAAAGGTTTTTTTATAAAGTTTATTCACATTTGACTAAAGTGTGTAGATGCCATTTTGTTGGATAACTTTTTGCCAGTAGGGACGTGATTCCATTGCTATAAAAATTTTGGGGCTTCGGATCAAAAAACTGCGACAAGTGGTTTTGGCAGTCCTCTCGCGATGTTAACCTGACACTGCCTAAGGAATCCTGCAGAGACCGAAACAGGTGAAAATCTGAAAGTGCAAGGTCAGGACTATAGGCGGATGCATTAACACCTCCCAGCCAAACTCGTGATTTTTGCTGAGCGGCTAAAGATGTGTGAGGTCTAGCGTCATCATGGCGAAAAACCACACCCCTTCTGTTGATTAATTCCGGCCGCTTTCTCTCAACTTTTTGCTTTAATCTCATCAGTTGTTCGCAGTACAGTTCAGAATCGATGGTCCTGCCTGGCGGTAACAGCTCATAATGAATAATGCCCTTCAAATCCCACCATACACACAGCATCACCTTCTTGCGAGTTAACCCGGGTTTCACCACAGTCTGTGAAGCCTGACCGGCCTTAGACCACGATCTTTTCGTACGTTCTTGTCGTACGTAATCCACTTTTCATCACCAGTTATCAGCTTCTTCAAAAATGGTTCGGTTTCATTACGTCGTAATAAAGAATCACAAACGAGTACACAGTTCATTAGGTTTCTTTCAGTGAGCTCATGAGGCACCCAAATATCGAGCTTTTTTGTGTACCCAGCTTTTTTCAAATGCGCCAAAACTGTTTTGTGGTCAATTCCCAGTTCTCCAGCTACATCGTAACTACTAATATGCCGATCTTGCTCCACTTTTTCAAAAATAGCTTCAATTTTGTCTGTAACAGGGCGACCAGAGCGACGTGCATCTTTGATATCAAAATTTCCGGATTGAAAACGCTTATACCAAATTTGCGCTACTCACAGATACTGCATTAGATCCACAAACATCACAAATTTTTTCGCGGCTTGTGTTGCATTTTTACCTTTTTTGAAGTAAAATTTTAAAATGTATCGAATTCCTTCATTAGATTCACTCATTTTAACAATAAGAAAAACAAATGAAAATCACACATTTTCCTAATTTGAATTTGGAATTGTCTTCTTTAAAATTAAAACTTTTTAATGATACCAAAACCAGCCAGATGCAAATGGTATAACCAAAGAAATCTTATTACAAGTTCATACATACTATATGCGAAAAGACTTTTTCCCCCAACCATACAACATATATATACAGCACTTTATTTTTATACCTATAGATAATATTTCTTTTTGGTGTATAGTAACACCATGAATGAACAACACTACGGTTGACAATTTTTAATATAGTAAATAACTAACTAAATCGCCGTGAAAAGCTTAATTTCTACATGACTTGATGATATTAATGATCACATCTGTGCAGGGATGGAAAAAGAATACTAATTCCTGCGTTGGGGCGGCCTGTCGTAAGAGGCGACAAACTAACCCACAACCGGGTGGGCATTTGCCCGACTGGATGGCTACCACCCCTGGTTTAGAGTATGCCGCCATAACAACTTTGAGTTGTGTTCCGGTATCAGTGGCCAAGTTCCAGTTTCTCCTTCAAGGCCGGCAGCACATTCGCAGCACCTCTGGTATTGCTAATATCCATAGGCGACGGTAACCACTTTCTATCACAGTTGGGCCGTCAGCCTGTCTGCTGTGCTTCAGTAAAAAAAAAATGTATATTACAATAAATCTGTAAAAGGTTCGAGTTTGTACAATGCATATTAAAATACGAGAAAATAAAAATAAGCTGGACTAATTCGGACCATCAGATTATGAAAATGCTACTTTTAGAATTTACGTCTTTTTTACAGCATCACATGGAAAGTACTGAATGGACTGAAATGAAATTCGACACAGAGGCAGCTTAATTGTCGTGTCAATACTTAGATTACATTTTACCTCATTAAAAGACGTCGTTTAAGTGAGATAATCAAAAATAGTCAAAAAGTGGCGCTGTGATCCCAATTTTTTAGCGCTACCTTTGCAATTCTCTAACAAATACGTCGTCTTTAGCACATGCTAGTTATAACAAACTTCTTAAGACATTCTAAGCTTTAATAGTTTTTATACATATAATTATAATATACTATAGTTTGGCCCCGCGGCTACGCTGCATGTCAAACCGTAGGTAGTGGCTTTATTTTACTTACATAAAAACTTAATTCGGTTTTTTACATATAATAAAGAAAGAAAATAAGTCCATATAAAAGTGAGTCGAAGCCAACCTGATTTGAAGTAATATAATGAATAACACTCCCGGGAAAATTCCCGCGGGATTCCCGAAGTATAAAGCATCGCATAACTTAAAAAAGAACTTAAGCTATCGTTTTAATGAAATCGTATCGAAATCAGGTAATATTTATGCAATCTAACTAATTTGTACCGCACCCGGGAAAATTCCCGCGTGATTCCCGGGACATAAAGTATCGTAGCATTAAAAAAGAATGTAAGCCATTGTTTTAGTGAAAGCTGTGTCGGAATAAGAACATTTTTATGCACCCGAACAACTTCAGTCTGCTCCCGGAAAATTCTCACCGGATTCCCGGTATAAAAAAAAATATCACATTAAATTTGCTATGGATCAGTCCAAAAATCACATTGGAATTCGTTTTTTTTTTAATCTCGTAATTTTAAATCATTTCCACAAAACATCCCGCGGGTTGCCCGGGATAAAAAGTAGCGCAGATTTTAAGTCTGATAATTTAATATCGACCAGCAAAAATCGCATCGAAATCGGTCCAGTATTTTTTACGTGAATCCCGAAGAAACAGACAAAAAGACAGATAAGAAAAATAAACTGCATCATGTTCTCCATCGTTTATATAGTCTATTCCATTTTTTTTTTAATAGCTCTAATGTACATACACAGCATGCTTAGAATTTTATAATATTATAGATTGGATATTTGTTTATACTTTGCAGAATTGGCCGGCCAGTTTAGTGAGAGCTGTAAAAATTAATGGAAAATTCTACGAAGTGCACTGCAGCGCCATCACATTTAATTTAAAATAAAATATAGGCATAATTATTAGGCGTGTGTCATGTAACACTTAGGATGGTTTGTATCGATATGAAATTGCAATAGGTAATAAATTCCTGTCATGAAACCTGTATTTTCCATTCTAAATTTAATGTGGATGTGTGTTTATTATCCCCATTACACTGTTGGTAGTCGTCGAGGATTATCATGTTTCCGTTTCGTTCATGGGGTTCCGTAAAATTATTGGCAAAAATTTAACCCGGATAAAATTTTCGTTCCATCTTCCATTATATATAGGAATGTCAATCTGGATATATAGTGAAAATACCCAACCAAGCGAACGCAGTGCTATGCTGCTACTTTATTATACCTACTGCTGAGGAGTGAAACTCTATCGTTGTCTCGTTTCTCTTGAAACATACAATTTAGGTGCCTTCAAGTCTCGCGTGAACAAGTATCTGCTAGCTATGCAGTTTTTTAAGATGGAGTATCTTAAACTGCATTTCCGCCTAACATCAGATGCATTGTCGATCTAAGGCGAACCTATACAATAAAAAATAAAAAAAATGTCGGAACAACTGCTGAAGTTCGGTCGTGCATGGAGGTACTGTTCTCATCTTTGAGACGGCTTAGCCAAACACTGGTTGGAGGCGTTGGTGTCAGTTGACAAAAGAGCCAGGTGACTTGTCGGCAATAAAGCTAGACTGTCGGTCGTCTATCGGATACATTTCGGGGAGAGTTCCTCAGAATGGCACGAACTGGTTCCTCCGTCCCGATTTTACCATCGGAAAATCAGACGCACCGGTTTGCGCCACCTTTACATGCTGGAAACACCCCCAGCCGCGTCGAAGCGCTTCGCTTCATCTTTTCTGGTGTCCAATGACGAAAAATATAATAATTTGCCCTGAGCCTGTTTTTCCTGATAAATACTATCTAAGAGTTTTCAAGTCACCGAATGAATCTTACAGGTAAGTCTGATCCATCTTAGACAGCGTCATCACTCAACATCAGGCGAGACGATGGTTAAACGCGAATCTCTAAAATCGTAAAAAAATCTTTTGTTTTAACTCTTTAATTAAATGACGATGACAGCGGGTGTTGGACACCTCTACGAAATCCCACCGTGCGTAGACTGACATGGACTTGGGGAATTTTTAATAAAATGGGTCTCAATATCCCTAGCATTAACACTGTATAGAAATGGCTACCTACACTTTTAGTGGCAACGATAAAACTTAAACGATCGTTTTACGAGCTTCCCTGCAGCGCGCTTTAGTTTAATTTAATTAAAAATGTACGGAATAAGCAGGTAATTTTTGTTTATTTTTTTATTTATAAATTCATTTCTTTTATTTTGAATACAAAAGATACATAACGTTTTACATTACTGTCTTGATCCACGGATTTTGAAACCTCTTTTACATTTTTTTTTTTATTCGATCCATACTGTTTCACCTTCTCCCAATCATTTGGGGTCGGCACGGTGACTTATTTTTCTATACTTCTCTACACCACAAATCATGCCATCCTTCATACAATCCATCCATCTGTTTTTTTAGTCTACCTATATTCCTACAATTCTTCCACTGTAACATAATATATCACATGATTTCCATCCCTCTCTCTCTACATTGCATGTCCAATGTCCATACCACATTAGACTTCTTCCTTTCAAATTTTCATTCACGGGTGCAACTATCACAGACTATATATTGCTTTAATTAACGCCGTGTAATAAATCCGAAAATTGAGAATTCAATACGAACCTGAGAAAACAATACAGCAAGAACGGATAAATAAAAGTCATTAAAAACGCGGGTGGACAATAGACGCGAGATTATTTCGAAAAGAAAGGAATTGCGAAATGAAGACTGAAAACGTCAGCCGATATTAAAATGGAAGAGAATATTTCAATATTAAATATATTTTCCAGTATTCCTTATTATTTTCATTAATTCACTTTACTCTGGTGTTAACTTTTGTAAATTTCTTCACAATAAGCCTCAATGCCTCGAATGTCTCAAGTAGAGATGCCACAAATCTTCGGCCTCTCTCGGTATTCGGTCCAATACTCGGTAGTATTCAGGCGGGCGGAATGTTCGTGACATCAATATATTAATACGTGAAGCAAAAACACAGCAAATACTTTATACCCCTTTTTACGAAAATTGAGCGGACGGAGTAGTATGATTCGCACAGTTATAGTTTATATAGAGAAGGAGTGCAGAATGCTAATATTTTTTTTTTAAATTATGCATATTTAAAATATTACACACACTACCATCTATTTGACACACACGGATATATACTCTTTTGTTTATTGTTCAAGTCAAAAGAACAGTGTAGCCTTGGCGAAATCTGTGACTATAGAAGTATAATAGTCTTTGACATTAATTATTATGGTCGAATTTCGACCACGGGCGACCACTAGTTTCTAGTTAAAACGTAATTTATCTATCGATAAATTGTAATTGAAATATGTATTATATTTTTGAGTAATATGTGCATTTTTTTACGATTGGACGGTAGTTTAAATAGTGGCCGAATACCGAATGGAAGCCGAATATTTGTGGCATCTCTCTCGAGCAATCATATAATATCTACTTGAATAAATAGACTGTTCTCATAGATTAATGTACTTAATTATGTTACAATTGATAATACCTCGCTTTAAAATCATGTAGTTGAAATGTAAATATTTATTCCTAAATTGAATACGTTATCACTCAAGAGAGTTTTATGATGCACTGAATTATCTTTTCTATATTAGTAAATTTGTGACTGTGTGTGATTCTAAACTTCTTAAAATTTAGTGAACTGCTATTTAGGGCAAACTATAATAATCATTGTTTGGCAATATACGCAGGCTATTAATTTAATCCAAAGAAATCTTCAATTTTTTTAATATTTTGTAGCTATAGAATTGTATTATTGTATAGCTACTAATCAAATAATACGTTTTTTAATATCTTGATTAAATTGACAGCGTGCCAATCAATCACTTAGGGTGCCAACAATAGTATAGGTTCCCCTACATTATGCCTAGTTATAAAACGAGGGGTTTTTAGAATTTCTACCTGAAAATCTTTCCCGAATACGCTCCGAAAGGACTCAACGAATTCTAATTAAAATTTTAGGAATAAAATAGAAGTTGAAAATTATTTTTTTCCCGTAAATTTTTGTTTCGTTGTCTGGAATTGTTCAGAACTTACACGCGAACGACGTTAGAACAACAGCTAATCGTGTTATCAAAAATAGACCAATGACCGGGTCCTATTTTTTTAATGCCTGAGCAGGCAAACAGACCCACTTGATGGAAATTGGTTACAATCGCCTATGGACGTTTACAGCACCGAGGGCCAATGCCAACGCGTTTCCGGCCTCTAAGAAATTATACGTCTCCCTTCTTAAATAACCCCATGTCGCATGTTGTAGTTGCCTCCAAAACATTGTAGTCCTACATCTTACCAATCCTTCTTTTGCCTTACTATCGGTTAAAATTTGACATAAGCTCCATACAAGTAATGTCAAATTTCTACCAATAATAAGGCAAGTGAATGAAGAATGAGATATAGGAATGTACAAGGCTTGGAACCGGTTTAAAATTAACTGGTTTTTATCCGTTATAACTGGTTTTAGTCAACTGCTTTGTTCGTAGTATAAACTTTAACCCTTAACCGGTTAATTCAGGTTTATATAACCCTCCCTGTGTTATGTAAACCTTAATTAACCGGTTTATTCTGCGAGATGATGAAGAATCATTCTATCTCTCTCTCTACATGTGTTTATGTGCAACTGAAAAGTTGCTGTACCACATGACTGCGCTTTGGCAGTGTGTGGCAAGAATGTTTGAAATTGTTCATAACCGGTTTATTTAACAAAATCAATTTAATGAAATTTTGTTCTAAAAAACCGTTTAATTGAGCTAAAGTTAGAACAAAACCGAAATATAAAGTTCCTTTGTACTTAGGGTTTAACCGGTTCGATTTTTTACCGGATTCCAAGCCTTGGGAACAGATCACAAGTTTCTGTCAGCTCACTGTTACGTTTAATTTCGCTAAAAAAATATATGGACAGTATTGCGGTTCACTGTGGTTCAAGTTTTGAGGTTGAGCCTTTACAAATATTAGTCTTTGTTAGAAGTTTTCTGATTGTATTCAATCAACCCGTGTCAACATCAATATGGTCAAGTTAAATATAATAAAAATGATTTTCCAAGTAGGTTTTGATGTTGTAGCGAAATTTTATAGGCAATATGACATAGTTTGTCCAAGGGAATCGCTGTCGTAACGTTATTGCGGTAACGTATTGCGTTTATCGTGTTCAGAAATAGGTATTAAATATGGTATCGTATGTTATAATCCTAACTAATAATATAAATGCGACTGTGAGTTTGTATGTTTGTAACGTTTTCATGCTTTAACTACGCAACGGATCGTGACGAAATTTTGCATACACGTTATCAGGGGTATAGAATAGGACATAGGGTACCTTTCATCCAGTAAAAAAAGTGCTGTACTCGTGGGATAGACCAATATATGGGACTCGCCACTGCTATATAAATGGGTGCAACTGCACACTTGTTTTCTGCCGCCTCGCGGCCCGTTGGCCGAGTCCATACTTGAAGTGATTTTGGTGTACATGTCCCTATGACGCCGTGGAATAGAATATCTATCTTCTATATAAATGAAAATGAATGTTGCTAAGCGCAAAACTCGAGAACGGCTCGACCATTTCGGCAATTTTTTTCGTATGTTCCTTAAAGCACATGGAAAGTATTAATAATAAAAAAATAAAAATAATAATTGCAATTGTAAAAACAACACTTTTCTTTTCACATAAAAACTAGCAGTACCCGGCAGACGTTGTCCTGCCTTAAAAAGTAAAAATCTAGAAACCGATTGCAGCGCCATCTACCGGGACTAAATGTTAATCTAAACTTTTCTCGAATCCACTTGAACAAAAATAAAATTTCGATAAAATCGGTCTCACCGTTTAGGGGGAGTTTAGCGGCGCCACCTACCGGGTTAGCTGCAATCGGGTACCAGGAATTGGTGAATTATTTCTGTGTGTGTTCAAGTGACGGGACTTACTTGAACACATTAATATCATAATATTAATATGAAATAAGGATGGTTTAGACTCAAATTTGAACCAGGTAGATGGCGCTGCAACCGGTTTCTAGATTTTAAATTTTTAAAGGAGGACAACGTCTGCCGTGATAATAATTATAGTGACGCGGGTGTAATGCCCTAGTATTTGTCTTATTAATTAATTGCTGTGCCGTGAATTAATTTGAACTTTGATAACATGGAAACAGTTTTATAATATAAAATTGTATAATTTGGAATGGCATCACGATGTTTCCTTCACCGGTAGAAGGGACGCGGACAGTATACCCGCGTCACGCTTGTCCAAGGCGGCTCGGCAGGTTTGACATATCGGTTATCTCGATGTGCAGGTTGCATCACGATGTTTTCCTTCACCGCTATTATATAGCACGTGGTAATTGTAACAATATGCACATTAGGTCAGAAAACTGCCTAAGCGGTGCATGCGTTCCGGCCAGGATCGTACCCGCGCCCTTTCAGCTTGGGACGCGTAGGCTAGTCATTACGCTACCACGACTTGAAAATGAAATATATATAATAATACATTTATTATATACACTCTATACTTAATATACTTTATACACTCGACTCTAGTATATTGCCAACAGAAAACCATTTGAAGTACAATTTCCTTAATAAATATAAAATCCGTTTGTACACGCTGTACAGGCGTCAGGCGTCGTCCGAAGCAATATTTCTGTTTTACTTCGTTAGTGAACAGTGTGGGAAGATTGGCTTAGAATTTACAAATATATTTAATTTTTAATTTATTTACTTAAAAAAACATTAAAAATAAACTAAGTTACAAATAATTCAATATAAACTTTGTAACAAATCGCTCCAAGATGGAAGCGTGCCCAGAAGGCTGGCCGCATTGCCACGCTGTATGGCATATGTATGCTGATTCGTTGCGCGAAATACAAACCAGCCTTCTGATGGCGAGTGGCATCAAGGAGTTTCTTACAAATTTCTTTGAAGAATCTCTTTGCCGATGGACCCCACGGACGTAATGTTTCAACTCCAATGCACCGTTTGAGACCTTTAACTGTTGAAGCAGCATTGACTTAGTCATTGATTATTTATTTATTCTCATTTACACTCCATGCATGGCTGTCCGGTCTGTCCGTATAGGTCACAGTCACTTTTCTACGAATCTACTAGGTATACCGGAATGTGTCAAGAATGTGTAGTCTAGCATTAGAAAGATATACATAGATAAAGGGTATAGAAAAAAAGATATATCGTGAAACTTGAAAACAAAAACAGATTAGGGATGATTCCCATTTATGTAAAGTTCTTTATTGAGCCATTGTAATTTCTAGAAGGTTGTCTGGCGATTATTTTTATTAATGGGTGTCCTGACAATTGACAATTTATTTTGAATAAATGAGAATAGAAATGTCCAAGATGAAGAGAACGAAACGAATGTTTGTTATACAAGAACAGAGGTGTAGGGCCAGAAAGAGAAGAATGGATTGTGTAAAGGGTATTATGATGATTTGTCATATGACAGAGGGACGTATGGAACGTAAGGACATACTCTGTCGACCTCAAATATTTGGGAAAGTGAAAAGAAAGATAATAGTTACATTGATTTTCCTCTTAGAAAATAATGATGGTTCAATACGAATATTTTTTTTACAAACAATTACACTATTTCTATCATAATTATTTAAATGACTTGTAAACTAAAGAACATCGAAACCTATACAAATAAATAATCTTGAAAAGTCTGTTTGTAATGTTAAAATAACAGATACGGTACTTGCATCAAAAGATGTATTTTAACATTTTTGTCTATTTGTTCCGGCTAATCTCTGAAACGGCTGGACCGATTTTGACGGGACTTTCACTGGTGTCAGCTGATGTTATAAAGAGTAACTTGGGCTACTTTTGATTAAAAAACAATATGACAAATCCACGCGCACGCCGCCGCCGACGCCGCACTGGAAGGCAAATTAAACTAAATTCCAGGCAGACTAAGTCGCGGGTAACAGCTAGTTTAGTTAATAAATTGTAAAATGTTTTAAATTACACACAATTTAAATGTTTTTTTGTATTTCAAAATGTATACCTCTACACTATATGCAAAATAGCTGAATACAACGTTATAGAGATGAATCTAAACTGAACTTCGCAATATCATTCACAAGTACCAATGTTTCCCCACCGTAATTTAATAGCACTGTGGTTACATCCAGTACCTTGCAATTTAAGCGAATCGGGGAGTTAACCCACCACCTCTAATCTTTCTCTGTCACACATTTAGGTCATACGTAATCCGGATAAAGGAGAACACATACACAACATAATTGTGCCACGTGTAGAATGTTTGCAAGGATTTTACGAAAGTAATCAGTGCTTATGTTACACAACCCGTTTGATGTTTCAAGCGCTTATATATTTATGATGTTTTAGCAGATTTGCATTACGCTAGCCGTTGCCCGCGACTTTGTCCGCTTTAATTTTTATACTGATATTTGTAAGATGCCCAATCATGAATAGCCATTTTAAAAATATTGCTCTATCTTCAGTCTGTTGTAAGTTTAGTCTCGAAAAAATTCCAAAAGGACTAAAGAGATTTCAACAAAATTTTATACAATAAAAAGGCTACTGAAAAGTGGCCGAAACGTCGGAATAAAAATCAAATTAATTACCGCGCTTAAAACCGTTAAAACGTAGTTTTATTATGTGTACTAGTCGAGAAACTTAAGAAAGTACCATAAAATGGAAGGTTTATATCTTTGAAGGTTTGTAAGGAATTAATAATATAAAGTCCAAGTCACACAGTTGATTGCGAAAATCGTGCGTATGTGTTTGTGTGTAACTTCCTAAGGAAAATCAAACGGTTCACACGGAACACTAATAAGTGTAAAAGCAGAATCCCATCGGAAAGTGGCTCGGGACTTGCATCCGTCGTTCAAAACATCCGGCAGTCTCGACGACCCGTTGCCGACGAGTTAACTGTCGCATGACGTCATTGCACCGAGGATCTTTTTAGAAATAAAAATGTTCAAAATATTGGCATGTTCCAAAACGATATTCCAAGAAAAAACAGTGTATACATATTTTATTTTAGTATAAGTTCACGTTTGATCGTGATCTCGCTTGAACTTCTAGAATTGGTCTAGAATGAAGCATGCTTACCTAGAAGTTAATCTATTCATACGGAATTTCAAGACGCCTATGTTGTAGCTGACGTTATAGAACTATGCCGGAATCATTATCTTTATTATAGATCTTAAGGCCGGCTCGATCGGTGTGATACCACGCTCTCATAGAATATCGACGTGAAATGATTAGCTCAAGAGCTAATCGTATTTCGTACGATGAGTGACAGTTCCGATGGCTTCCTTCTATCACCATGCCCCTATCTCATCCCCTCCATCATACCTATTATCTGATCCCCCGTCCTACTTATCCCATACCTCCTGTCCCATCCTAAAGGCTGGTAACACGTTGGCTCCGCCTTTGGCAGGGTCTCCAGAAATTTCCCTAACACGATGAATTTAGTATGGCAAAAATTAACTTGAAACCAGTTCGTCGACACTATTAAATATAACGAGTACTTTAGTGCTTTCCTCGAAATTTTACATCCCAGGGAGAACCTTTTAATACCTAGAAAATTTTATGTAGATTAATATAGGCTAAGATTTTTTGCTATTGTTTTTGAGTTATTCACGAAAAACTAAATAGTTCTTTATAGAGGCATAGCCCTCCCCTAGCTTCACCCCCATCCCTCAGTACTTTTAGAATGTTGTTCAAAAAACATTCCTCTACAACTGTGCCAAAATTGGCTTCCACACCAATCATATCCCCTATTTATCCTTCGTTGCCTGCCGTATAAGTAGACTGCCTGCCAGTTAGTCAACTACGCAATAGCCAATATACAGACTCCGGCAATGAGTTCCACTCCTAGCGCTAGATATAAAAAAATTTGCGTATTCGATGGTGATTGTAATCATTACAGTCACCGATGTTTATCTTGTAGTATAAAGACCTTGGAATATGCGTTACGAATTCGGTATATTTGAATAAACAAAAATCTAAAATGATTCTAACCGATACAACATTAAGATGCGCCGGCGCAGAACTAACGGTATCACAGCAGCTGTCATTAATTGATCAGAAGTAAAACGGTGTCGACGCTTAACGGAATATTGTACTTAACCGTTTTTATGTTTGTAATATACGGTAGTTTTCTTGTTTATTGTTTGGTTATATCCATACCAATATATGGTTGAAATGCAGAATAGATGTACCGTTATTAAACTGATATTGTAACGAAACTGCGAAAAACTTAAAATACCTAAAGAACTTACTGTCCTATAGAAAAAGCTTTACGCGGGTGAAATCGCAGGAATTCCATTACTACCCGTGCCCAGAAGGTTTGCCGATAGCCTCACGACGTCGTCGTCGATTACATAAATAGTTGTAGCAATAAATTTATTTTTTTATTTAATATTGTATATACTTTACATAAGTATATATAATAATAGTACGTAGTCATCAGCAAATCGTCTGTGCGCGACTTATAGTTATAATATGCTTGGGATGGTGTTGTTCCACGACACACAACGTATAAATTTAGGTAAATATCAAATCTATTGCATACCTACCCCCATCCATACCGAGTTTCTATTCATCCAACGGTTGTCTGGAAAAAATCGGTCCCAGCGATAAGAAAGCCCCTTGATCTTTACGATTGTAATATATGAATTTATTTTGTAACATTGTGTGCAATAAAGTATATTCTATTCTATTCTTATATATGACCTTCATAAAAACGTTTTCCACTGGAACTTATTTTGGATGAAATCTTTTAAATTTGAGTATATATTTTGCTGTTTATCCTTTTAAAGTGAAAAAAATATGAAATGCAAATAACGCCTTTGTAACTTGATGCTTTGTGAGGTGGTATGTCCAAGTTAATTGGCAATTAGACTGCTAATGTATATGTACGAGGTTATATGGCGTAATGCGATGCATATTTTAAAACTGGCTGAGCCCGCGACTTCTTTTGTGCGTTTCGGATTGAACAGAAGCGTTATGTTCGTGTCTTTATTGATATAGCTAGATAGCAGCATGTTCGTCATGATACCTAATATATGACGATAATAGTTGCAAATATTTATATTTGAACATTCTGAATTCTGCAAGTTATCGAAATGAAACATAAAAGCTAATTTAAGTTATAATTTCTTATTGAAATCTGCTAAGCCATTTCTTGGTATTCAGCACGGGTCGCATGACGTTTGTGATTTAGGAGGCAGGTTGACTGAAAGTCAACGTTGTGTCGAACTACATTCTTACACAGCAAAATGCTGAGTGCCTGCCTATCTTATTTCCAAATTGCGGCATATAGTTTTTGTGAATTTTATATTACATCTTGTAATGCTACTATTTGTCTTGTGCGTGTCGCGTTTAGAAAGAAATATTTTCTTTTTTTTCTTTCCATTTGAAAGTCGTCTATTCGAGGTAAACTTTCAGACCGATTTACACTTGACTTACCGCAAAGAAAATTAATGTTTTAATTCTTCATTTCTACGAAACAAGGTGTTACCCGCGGCTTCGCTCGCGTCAAAGTATATTTTGTAGACAAATGGAAGATCGGAGGACAGGTCATTGGAATTCCCATAAGCTCTCCTTATCCTCCAAATGTCAAACTTAGTTTCTAATTCAAAATACCCGTAACGCCGTAACCCCTAACTCGTAACGAAGGTGGAACCAAACTAACCATGAGAGAGAGTAATAAGTTAATATTGCATTGTCATTGGTGTTGAGTCGTTTTTTAGGGTTCCTCATAAGCCTTGGTCTCAGACCAAGGCTTATGAGGAACCCTAAAAACTTGTTCACATGTACAAGCTATAAGCCTGTAGGGTACAAGTTTACGTTCTGACCTTTCTCTGATCAATACTTAATTCGCAGCTATATCAATAGTTTTGGAATCCGCAGTATTTTTTGTTCGCAACACGAAATAGCACATTCGCGTGTTGAGAGCCCATTAAATGAAAGCGTATTTATTGTATCTACATTCTGGATTAATAAATTTAAGTTCGACATATACCTACAATATATCGCCTCTTTGCTTCAATGATGTGTTATCTTGAAAACTGAAATTTCAGAAGAGTTCATTTTCTATGTTTCAAAAAAAAGTGTTTGTGCAGTGCAGTTCACACGCTGTTGAAGTGAAACTTCAGAGAATATACTCACAGATAATTCTTCTCTAACTTTTATTAATATTAATTTTAAAATCAATATTAGTCCAATTAATTATTTTGTAAACTGGATTAATTTTAAGAATAAGAACATAATACCATAAATAATGTAAGACAATAAAAGAAAACTTAACTTATTTATATTGTATTCTATCCATAGTCCCCAAGACTATATGTAGAATACTAAGCCTAGATCACTGTCTTCTATGGGTAAGGAGTAAGGTGCCCAAAAGGCTGGCTACGTTTCCTCGCTGGATCGCCATACTGATCTGTTGCCCGAGTAGGCACCAGCCTTCTGATCACCTGAAGAATCAATGAGTCGTTGCTCAGGCTCATGTCCTCAGGACCCCACGGTCCAAGTGTCTTGACAGCAAACGGCACAAACATAACTGTCACTGAGGGTTGTCTAAAATATATTTTCTAAAATCTAAGTTTTCAATATAGACACATTACTGAAGCGAAAAGGCGATATATTCCATTTATTTATTTATTGAGAAAAAATGTTACCCAAACTAACTGTTATGAATAAATTTGTTTAATGACTTTGTTTTTATTAGAGAGCATAATATAGTAGATAAAAAAGTAACGATAATATAGTAATTTTAAGGCTGGACTTGTACGATATTTAATGCATGCAAATTAATATGTAAATAAAACTCGATGATATTGTTACGAGTGCGGGACTCGAATTAAAATACCGTTGGAATTATTATAGAGTTTATTAGAACTATACAAATACGTATAACACAGGTACAAATATAACCGAACAAAACAAGTCCAAACGTAATGCAGAAGGTCGTAACTCAATAAAACGCGCAAAGTCCGTCACTTATTAGATTCCCGATTATAGTACACACATCTTGCTTAGCTCGTGGTTCTCGCTCGACTGCCTGCTCCCTCAATCGGGCCATTGCTTTATACTGCACAAATGCAATATGTCCGCCCGACAGCGTGGACCGAATTTCCTAGAATCGTAATCCGCACACCTGGCTAATTATGCCTGCAAGCGGCCATAAACGACTACAATAGGCTGTTCTCCACGATAACCAATAAATAAGTGAACATAAGAAGACCATCATAAAAGGATTACAATTCCTTCAAATGCCGACGTGTAATAAAATGTGTTTTTATAGATATAGTGGATTTTGTTTTCGTCGGAACTTAGTTGTAACAATACTTTAGGGATACGAAACCATATTTTATTTATGTCAAAATTTCTAGTGCTCGTAATATCTAAGTTCGTCTGTACTGTGCGTGAAACCGCGCAACATATTCGCACGGGAACATTAAACAATTTAAGCAAAAAGAAAGAAATATTTTTTCGACTCGGTCCCTACAGATATGATGTCGAGAAAATAGGGATTTAAGAGACAAACCTTAAGGGAAAGCTACTGACGGTTCTATTGAAAATAACTGCTGCTAAGGGCTTTGACATCGATATACATGGAAGCATGATTTATGACATTAACGATTTTTCTTTATTTGTTACAGGTAATAATGAATAAGGTAGTCGAGCTGAACAACGTTCTAAGCAGGTATTTTGTTACGTGACGTGTTGGAATGTAATTTCATTTTTCATTCGAAAACCAATTAATTCATCTAATAATAAATTCGACGAAGAGTTCAACGCAGTTGCGTGGATGTTAGTCCACGCAAAATCCACGCAACTGCGTTGAAATTGTATGTTTTCTCCAGTCGTAGACGTCAAAGGCCGGCTAAAACGAGGGCCATCTGCGATGCTCTCTTGTCCACATTTGAATTCTGCATTCCATCGTTACACAGTGCTCGGGGAGACTTCCTTAATGTTATTGGCATGTCATCATAAATCTCCTGTGCTGTCATATTTTTTACACAAGTATTTGATTAACGCACGATATTCAATTTTCTTTATTTTCCAATAATTTTGCGCTTGCTTTTGACTTGACTTGACTCGCTTTAACATAAAAGTCACAAAATCTAGATAAACAAAATTTTGCACTGTTACAAGTGAAGAAAAAGCGAATTTAATAAGGCTACGTATCATATTGTTACAAGTCAGGTCCCGACAAAAACAAAACCCACCTGCATATCTGAAACAAAACACACTTTATTACCTGCCGGCATTTAAACTAATTGTAACCCTTTTATGATCTTCTTCTTTTATTTACTTTGTGTTTAAAATTTGTGATTAGAAAACAGCCCATTGTTTTATTGTTCTCTTTTATGACAGTGTGCGGCAGAGTTATTAGCCAGGTGTGGCGGATTAAGCCGACTTAGATACGGGGACATTGCATTTGTGCAGTATGAAACGATGACCTGATGGAGTCAGGCGAGCGAGAACCACGAGTGAAGCGAATATTCAATCCACCCTCGTAACAAATCTTATTGTCACCAACTTCTTGGGGCAACTAATATTTTCTAATTTCCTTCAGATTCTTTTATCAAAGTTAGACTGTAGTAAGAAATATGAATTGGCCATAAAACTACTGGCAGCTAACGTGGATGCGTACTCTCGCCAGTGCACCGCCTGCCGCGCTCGCGTTTTCTGTCTACGTGAACAGAGGTTAAGAATCGTATATGACAAGGCACTAAAAGTGCGTAAAAAAGGTTAAAACACTCATTATCATCGACTCACGTAGCCCATTAGCGAGGAAGTAAGACGTTAAAAGTTTGAACGCGACCTGAATTTTGAACCGATTACAACGTTAGGCAATTAACTGGAGAGTGCTTGATCCATTTTAAACGAATGGATGTCATCCGTTAAAGTACTACTGTCTTTGACATTCCGAACAAGCTTAGGTTTCGCAAAAGATTTTGCGCAAGGCTTGAAACCGGTTTAAGATTAACCGATTTTAATCGGTTTTGGCAACCATTTCATTCAGCGTGCAAACCTTGAGAGAGACAGAAAGAGAGAGAGAGAGAGAGAACACTTTATTGCACACCAAAACATACAATTACAAAAAACAGACCATATTTACAATATTTTCTAGGCAATATAATCGGCGGCCTTATCGCTCAAAGCGATCTTATCCAAGCAACCAAAATGAAAAAAAATTGAATCAGACGATATAGGTGGTGCAGGAATTAGACAATAGATATATAAATACTCAAAGTAATTTAAGAAATAAATATACATATACATACATATATACATAGTCATATATATACAATAATACATTTAAAAATACATAAGTTATTGAGTGTTATATAAACCTCAATTAACCGGTTTATTCAGCGAGAATTATTTTCTCATTCTATCTTTCTCGAGATAAATTCTTATTCGAATACGTTAAAACCGGTTTATTTAACTAAAACTATTTAACGAACAAAAACGTCTGTATGAGGTTAAAGTGAGTACTTACAAAACCGAAAAGAAAAGTTCCTATGTTTAGGCTGTAACCGGTTCGACTTTTTTTTACTGGTTTTCAAGTCCTGAATTTTGGATCTTGTAAGGTTGGTAATTAGTCGTGGTAGCGTAATGGTTAGCGCACGCGTCCCAAACTCAAAGGACGCGGGTTCAATCCTGGCCGGAACACATGCACCGCTTAGAGAGTTTTCTGACCTAATGTGCATATTGTTATAATTACCACGTGCTAATAACGGACAGTATACCACCGTCCGTTCCACCCTATAATGGGAGGCCCGAGCCCAGCAGTGGGATATCTATGGGCTGATATTATATTTATTTATATCAGGTTGGTTCCGTAGCTATTTTGTACGTCGATATAATCATCAGGGCCGTCTGTCTGTGTTTGGACCCCATTCTCAGAAAATATCCGGTCTTATATAGATAATACATATCTGCGCTTGTTTCCCATGGGGGTAGGCAGAGACGATGGATTTCGACTTGCGACGATCCTGATAAACAACTGTCTTCATCTAATTTCATTAATCTCTTCATCACTTCTGCTATTTGATCATAGTGGTACGTTGGGGTCTACTGGCAACAACTCTAACATTCACAGTACTGTCATACACCTCTTTTGTGATTCTACTTTTATGAACTCTTTCTACGTGCCCGAAACACTTTAACGTTGCTTTTCAAACCATTTAGTATACATTGCTTTTGTCTTTATAAATTTGCCTTTATGACTGCAGATTCCTAAAAGTAAAAATAGATATATATTTTTGACACGTTAGAGCCATGTTGGACTCATTATATTGATTACAGAATATCGGTGTTAAACAGTCAGCCATGAGCTAGTCGTGTTACTTATAATGAGTGAGAGTTCCGAAACCACTGCCCCCTACCCCTATCCCATTCCTTTTTTGATTCCCAACTATCCTTCGCCCCCTGAAGTTACAAACGTAAGTCGACTGTAAACACTTTCCGTTAGGTGTGCTTTTTGCCGGTTTGCTAGCTTCGGAGGAATAAAAACAAAATACGAAACGTCACTTGCCCTTCTGCGAACCGTAACCGTAGCAGTTACTGTAACCAAGAATCATAGCGTGCATGTGGCTTGCAAACGCACCACTGCGAATAGAAAGGCTTCGGCGTTCGGCGCCGTTAGACACCGGCAAAATTCCGCGAATAGGGCGCTACCATGCAGTACGCTCGCGAACCACGTCCACACCAGAACCTCGTCACTATCCGCTCGGTTACAGTTGCGGCTGGCAGATGCGTGGCCAAATGCGGCTCGTTGGGCGTCGCGAGCGAAGATCGTTTCACGTGTCCACATTAGAGCACTATGCGGTTACGGTTACAGCTCGCTGATGAGTACGCGGCTTTACGTCGTCGACATAAACTTTTCTCATTAACGATCATAATCACTGGCATTCATTATGAACTGTTGAATGTACAGACACTTCTGAAGTTCTGAGGCAGCATTTACCTTCATTCATATGAAAATTTATGCTAAATGAAAAAGTATACTCGCGACGCACAATGGTGTGACGCCGAGTTTGTTTAAACCTAAATACGTTTGTTTTAGAATTTTATATGAATATTCATTAGCTATTTTTTTAATATACCATCCCAGGAATTCTTAGGGTCTTTTGTTGTCAAAATACTTTGGAATATGGAAGCCAATATACTACTTATACTATACCTTGTCTTTTTGATACTCATGACTTTAGCAACTAATTACGCTATTTATGGCCCGTTCCTATATCTTAACAACCGTTCATTTGCTTATTATCGGTTAATATTTGACATAAGCTCAGATATAGGAGTCCGCCGTTAATCAACTTAAATAACACCTAAAGTTAGATATTGAAATGGTTAGAACGTGTTTTAAATAAACCATCTAAACACACAATTTAACTAAAATTTTATTCAAAATATCAGGTCTAGAAATAAGTGAAAAATAATTGATAAATAACAATTATGTTGGCTGTATTACTACCAAAAATTTAGATCTTACAATTAACAAGAAAGCAATTAATGGGATATTCCAGGCGAACTGTTCTACCAAGAAATTGTAACCGGAAATGTTCCTTAATTAAGACATTTCAACTGGGTGTACTCGTAGTTCTATGAAGTTTGATTACATTTTTTAATTTACTCTCGAAACATGGAACCTTAGTAATGAACGTAAATGAAATTAAAATGCCTGTTTCTTGGAAGGTACTAATGCTCTTTCCACTCATTGAGTGGTAATTAAAACTTTGTAAGGGTTTGCTGATGTTTTTTCAATAACTTAATTTTAAATATGGCTTCTCACGGGCGTTTTTTATTGCGATGCTGGCAAACTGGCAGACGGCCCACTTAAAGAAAAATGTTTACCGTCCCTATGGACGTTTGCGACACCCGAGGCGACGCGAACGCGTTGTCAGTGTTTAAGACAACATAGAAGGGATAGAGTGCCCCCCCCCCCCCGCCCAGCGATCAAGCCAAGATCGAACCTTACAGGAGGTGCCTTCTCGAGCGCGCCGCTTCCGGGCCTAACGCCTCCGCTTTCACGGAGTCGGGAAGACCACCAAACCCGGTATCGCTGAAATAGCCATCTGTGGCTATTCAGCTGAATTCTGCACAAAGAAGAGAGGCCAGATAGGAGCAGCAGGATGAGTTGAATAGGACAGGGGGATGAGATAGGGAAGATGGGGTACAGGTAGGGAGTAGTAGGGACGTAGGCCATGGGAAATTTAACTTATCGTACGCAACACGACACTAGGTCAAGGCTAACCGTTTCCCGACGATATTCTGTGAGAGCGTGGTATTATTACACCGATCGAGTGGGCCCTAAGAGCTGTAATTTTTGTAATGGCTCGATCGGTTTGATTGTTACCTCATTCTCAAAGACTAGCTTGAAATAGTTGGCCTTGAGCTAATCATGTTTCGTGCGATGAGTGACAGTTCCGATGACCCATTTCCTCCTGCTTAATAACCTATTATGTCCAACAAATATTTTTTTTATTTGGTACTTAATTAAAACGGCCCTTTCTCATTTTATTTCTTTTAAAAACGTGATATCTTTTATAACAAACTGTAGATTAGCAGTGAAAGAGTTATGCGTTTCGTCAGAATTATATTTTGAAAGTTAATAAACTCACCCCTAAACTTTAAATTTTCAAGATAACACATTATTGAAGCAAAGAGACTATACTTATAAACCTTCAGTGAAAAGTTATCTACCTCATGGTGAAAACCGTTTAAAAATCCGTTGAGTAGTTTAGAAGCAGTTTTTTTTATTGTATGTGCTCAACAGACAGGCAGGCCCATCAGATAAAAAGCGGTTACCGTCGCTTATGGACATTTGTAACACCAAACACGCTTCCAACGCGCTGCCGCTCTCTAAAAGGAGACTGGAACCTGGCCACTAATGCCGCAACACAATTCAAAGTTGTAACGGCAGCATACTCCAGACCAGGGGTGGTAGCCATCCAGACAGAAAAATACCCTACCACATGGCTGTGGGTTGTTTTGTCGCCTCTTACGACAGGCCGCCCGGGCGCCGCAGGAAATTGTATTCTTTCACATGCCGAAAGTGAGTTTGTTTTATATTATATAAAAAGATAAGGTTAGAACTTACTGTAACGTGTCACCTGCCCAATTGTATGCCAAGGGGCGTGACCAAATAAAATATGAATTAAGCTTAGAAATGGGCCAAATTAACACGCAAACTCTGTGTTGTTTGCATGCCGTTTTCACCTACGCGCCCCACTCACGCACTCTGGGTTGGGGTAATTAAATTGTTTTGTCACAACCGAATGGATTTACTACCGGATAAATTGACAGAGCTTTCGATCCATTCTCGAAGGCTAATTAATTTCTTATAGTAGGTAGGTAACTTGCTCTGTGGTAGTTTGAAAGTCAGATTATTTCTTTATTGCGAATCTGTCAGACATGCAGACAGTCCGCGTAATGAAAAGTGGTTACCGTCGCCCGTAGACGTCTAGAATACCAGGGGCGAAGCCAGCGCGTTGCGAGTCTTTGAGATAGAAGGGAAGGATAGAGGGGGTGAAATATGGAGTAAGGAGATGAAATAGAGTAGGAACAGGGAGGCGACAGGAGCGTGAGCGGACATCCTTGATCCGCTCCCGTCAAAGGAGGACGCGTCGGCGCCGGAGGGCCAGTCTCGACTTCGGCCGCCGTGAGCGTGCGGCGCGGATGGTTCCCTGGAGAAAGGGTTCCACACCCGCAGTTATGCCGTCGAGATGGGGGCGCGGCGTACTCCGCGCGCGCTCCCCTCTCCTCCCGTGGGGCGCGTTACAAACCGCCCCACGCAACGAGAGCATGAAGATGCCGGGGGACAAAAGTAGTTCCCCGGTAGTGGATGAGGCCAATAGGCCACCGCCTGTCAGGGCCAGCGGAGGGGCTATGCCATAAACCCGTGGCCGTGGCATTAAGGATAAAGAGCGAAATAACGAAGGGTTTTAGTGGGTATCCTTAACTGTGGTTTGGAAATAGCATCTTTAATTCTGCCTAGAGGTGCGAGTGTCACCCCGACCTGGCGAATCCTCACACACCGGCTGCGAATTTCGATTTTAGTTACAGAAAAAGGACAGGGAGGCGAGGAAACGCGCTAACAGAGCTCTCACTAATCGCACGAAACACGATTGGATCAAGACTAACCGTTTCACGCCGATAGTCTGCGAGAGCGAGGTATCACACCGATCGAGCCGGCCCTCAGAGCTGTGATCAAAATAATGGTTCGAACGTGGCTCTACCACACATTTAGTGAACATTTGAGACTTTTCACACCAACTCAAAATTATTTTTTGATAACAATCAATATTATGTTCCGTGCAGGAACGGAGAAAGAATACAATTTCCTGCGGCCTGGCGGCATGTCGTAAGAGGCGAAAAAATAACCTACAGTCAGATGGTAGGGCATTTGCCCGTCTGGATGTCTACTATCCCTGGTCTATAGTATGCCGCCATAACAACCTTGAGTTGTGTCCCAGCATTAGTGGCCAGGTTCCAGACTCCCTGCTCTGTGCTCAAGAGAGCAGCAGCGCATTTGTAACGCCTTTGGTGTTGCAAATGTTCATAGGCGATTGTAACCGCTTACCATTAGGTGGGCCGTCTGCCTGTTTGCTGAACTCATGCAATAAAAAAACATAGTAGTATAGTAGTAGTAGTAGTCGCGATCGAATCCTCAATTATATTTATTGTGCCTGGGTCGTAATGATAAATTCAGTGCCGGGCCACTTGTTGATACGCCGCGGTGCATCCGGCTGTCGGCTGGCGGAGGGCCAATGCGGTAGCTTGTGGATGGAAGTCGTCATTGCACTGTATCCGTATTGTTAATAACATTCGTTCTAACTAGTGCCACCTATTATTTTACTGTTGTAATATTTGCGGGTAGTTGTGATTACTTCTCGGCTTGTTGCGTCATCGCCCTGACATAACAGCGAGCGGGCGTAGCGTCAAAAGATTAAGCCACACAAGATTAGCTTAGGCGTGTTGCGGGCCAGTTTCTTCCGCCGCTTCTTCTCTGCCAGGTTGCGAAAGTCCCCATTATAACCACAATGATCGCTGAAACAGCCATCTGCGGCCATTCGCTATTCAGCTGGATCCTGCTTAAAAAAAACAAAAGATTATTCGCATTTCTGCTTTGATTGAATGCACATGTCATGATAGTGCCCTAAGGTAACTGAATTATTGTGCGAGAATCATCTATACTAATATTATAAAGAGGAAAGACTGTACTTGGTATGTTTGTAACTCAAAAACTACTGGATCTATTTCAAAAATTCTTTCACCATTACAATGCTACATTATCCCAAATTAATATAGGCTGTATTTATTACCCGAAAATAATAGGGATCCTTATGAAAACTTGAATAACGTAACCCAAGGTGTAAAAAAAAATGGGTTTGAGTGTGTCCGGGGAGGGTTTAGAATCACAATTAGACTCGGTAGGTGGCGCTGGTAGGAAATCGGGTTCTAGATTTTTATTTTTTCAGGGCAGGTCAAACCGCTAGTAATTTGTAATTAATTGTACTTTAGATCGGCAGTCCTTGTTCGGAAGACAAATAAAACTTATGCAAGTTCTACCTGTTTTGTTGTCTAATTCGTTCACTACAAATATCTATACTATAATTATAAAAACATCTTTGTATGTATGTGGAAAATCGGCATTGACTGACATCACCTTACCTAAAACTAAAAACAGCACGAATTCCAAAACTTTTATACACATTTTACTAATAGTACAATTATTAAGCCGTAAATACGGTGTACATTTCTGTTCAATTTCCAATGAATAGCGGCTACCAGAATGTGCGATAAAATTTAATGTATCATGAAATCGCTATCGAATCCTCAATTGTATTGGTCGTGCCTGGGTCGTAATGATAAATTCAGTGCTGGGCCACTTGTTGATACGCCGAGGTGCATCCGGCTATTGGCTGGCGGAGGGCCAAAGAATGTTCCCAAACTCTGACCGTTCCCAAAAGTCTGGCCACATTTTCAAGCTGGATGGCAGCGCTTGTTCGTTACCCTAATTAAAGGTCAGTCTTTTGGTCATGTGAGACCTCTACCAAACATGACGGCAGGTGTCGATAAAGATAAACAAGCCCCCCCGTAAATATTGTTACGAGTTACATGACTCGAATTAAAAATGCCGTTGGAATTACTATAGAATTTATTATAACTTTACAAACACGTATAACACAGGTACAGGTACAGGTACACTGGACGCAACCAGTACAAACTGTACGATTCAATAACACGCGCTAAGTCCGTCACTATATAGCTCATCGAATGTACACACGTCTTGCTCGTATCGTAATCGTCGCCTGACTGACTCACCCCTCCCTTCGGGCATCGCCTTTATTTTGTACAAATAAAATATGCCTCGACGCAAAACAATAACAACGAGAATTAGTTCGACACACCTGCCTAATGACGGCCATAAAACAAGTACAATAACAATAGAATGTTTTTCTTAACGATTAATTCTAAACACAAAGTAAACAAAAGAAGTGCAAATGCGGTAAAGGTAATAAACCAGGTTTATGGCAGGCAGATGTGCATTTACTTTTAGGCATGTAACAATATATTAATTGATTAAATCCAGTGCATATTAATATTATAATGATAACATTAAGTTGTAATCTTGTATACTTCCGGTTATTGATGAAGAGTCTAAATTTCTGAACAAAAGTTAAAGGTATCATTAACCTACGATAGAATTGTGTATACCATTACAACGATTACAAATGGGCAGGACACGTTCACAGAATGAACACGGAATAATGGACAAGGAAAATGTCAGAATGGATACCTAGAGACGCTAAGAGGAAAGGAGGCAGACCAAATAAAAGCTGCGGCCCACATTGGACAAGACTGACAAGAAATAGGGATGAATGGAGAAAATTGGGGGAGCCCGACGCCGCTGAGGGGACTTCCGTAGATAAATAATGTATTATTTTTTTTGAAAAAGGACATTTTATTAAACATGGTATATTTACATAATTTACAATTATAAAATTATATATAATCGAATACAATAAAAGAAAACTTATTTGTATCGTATTCTACCCATAGTCCCTCAAGACTATAAGTAGAATACTGAGCCTAGATCACCGTCTTCTATGGGTAAGGTGCCCAGAAGGCTGGCTACGTTTCTTCGCTGGATCGTCATACTGATCCGTTGCCCGAGGTAAGCACCAGCCCTCTGATCACCTGAAAAATCAATGAGTCGGTTTTGATAAATTTTGATATAGGCTCATGCCCTCAGGACCCCACGGTCCAAGCGTGTCGACAGCAAACGGCACAAATAATGTATAACTCTCACTGAGGGTTGCATATTTGCGCCGTTTGAGTGATTCAGCTGTTTTAAATAATTAAATATTTTTTTAATTTATGTATTTAATTATATATCTAGATGTGACCTAAATTTTGTAATATTACTGTGGAATAAAGGCTTTTTTATTTTAATATTTTATTTATTTATTACAACAATTATTAGATCCTTATAAACCTGCTTTTGGTTTATTAGGCCACATAATATGACGAATGAAGGTTCCCTTCCTTAAAGAGTTGATAATTGAAAATTATTGCTGTGTTAAATTCCAAACGCTGCTATCTGACGATGATTGATTGTTTGCGCTCCGTTTGATTTATGGACTCTTTACATGTATTTATTAGTAGATATCTCAGATGAACGAATAAATATAATAAGACAGCGCCTGCATGAACTAAAGCGTGAAATGTCACGTCATTTTTTAAGAATTCCTCGTATCTAGTCCGCTAATGCCCGGTTTCTGAGGTTACCAGTTATGAGCTCAATAACAATTGATTCCATAAAGTTATGCAATAGATAAACTTGGGTTAACTGCTAACCTACAACTAGTACCAAAAGTCGCCACTAGATGGATCTATTTAAGAAGGAATATCTACTCTTTATTTACATCAAACAAAAACTTCAACAACAAAACGTCAAACAAAAGATATGAAATAGATAATAGCCTAATATTGTTCAGTTAAGTTGTACCTAGTTTAGCTATCGTACGATGGTGTGTTTAGAAACGCAATTTTATTAGTTATTGAACCGATAGCGCTAACGAACAGATAAACTACAGTTAAAAATACCTCAGAAACCGGGCATAACTCCCCCCTAAACCACGCAACAGATTTTAATTAAGCAGTTTTTACCACCAGTTCGATATTTTTTTACGGAAGGTTTATGTATTATATACCTTGTTTTTTCTTGTATGATATATTTTTGAGAAATTTTTAATTAAATTAAGTCTTTAGATGATTAATATAAAATATTTTCTACTGTGGTAACAAACTTTAGATGTGGCTTAATTTGTCTAAGATATCATTAAGTAATGTAATTCATTGCAAATCCTGTTTGTAATGTACGAAAATGATCTTAGGAAAAACGATGTATACATAAAAAACATAATCAACTTTTTAACCGATTTCAAAAAGGAGGAGGTTCTCAATTCGTCTGTATGTTCGTTACTCAATTTCTTCGTCAAATGTGAACCAATTTTCAAAAATTTTCTTTCAATCGAAAGGTTGAACTCCCGAATTGGTCCCATTGTCACCATGTCAGGATCTGATGAATGGATTCCAAGAAATTAGCGAAACTCACGAAAATTGTTAACAAACTTCTTCAGAACACGATATCTCCGTCAATTGTAAACCGATTTTCAAATCGTTTTCTTTACTCATGTTTACTCCCGAGATAGTCTCATGGCCACAAAGTCAGGATTTGATAAGTGGATCGGATCACGGGGAAATCGAGAATAATCCTTATTAAAGAACGCTGTGCGCCTAAATTCTTAGGAAAGAGCTTGTATACGCGTGTAGGTATTATATTTTCTACAGGTGCTTAATTTTTTATATGCATGTTACGCGATTTCTCCGTCAATTGAGGATCGATTTTGATTTTTTTCTTTATTTATCAGTATGTATACTCCTGAGGCGGTTCCATGGTCACCAAGATAGGATCTGATCAGTGGATCCCAGAGAAATCGAGAGTAACCCCTATCCAAAAACGCCAAGAGCCGAATTTTTTTTGTAATTGCGTAAGCGTACTTAAGAGCCTGTAGAAACAGGCGCTTAATTTTTTTGTGGGCATCTGACGCGATTTCTCCGTCAATTGTGGACCGATTTTCAAATTGTTTTTTAAACTTGCGATATGGTCCCATAGTTACCAAGTCAGTATCTGATTTATGGATCACAAAGAAATCGAGAGCAACCCGTATTGAAGAGCATATACACCGAAGAGTGAGATGGCAAATTTGTACGCGTGCCAATTGTATAATTTCTACAGGTGCTTAATATATTATTTCTAAAGGTATTGAAGTATTTACGCAACTAAAAAGTTTTTTTTTAATAAAAACAACCGACTTAACTAAAAACCCAAAAAATAGTACCTAGTAAAACATAAAAGGACAGTAACAAATTTATAAAGTATAGTAATGTTTATCTTTCACTTGACACCGGCTTCAATATGTTGTAGAAAGAAGTCGGTCAAACATATATTTTTTGTCTTTCAGTGTGAAGTCGGTTTTGTTTTTATTAAAACATATTTTATTATATAAGCAGAAAAATACAATATTGTTACACGCCGACAAAAGTGGATGCGCACCTGTCTGCCATAAAACAGCCTATTGTGTATTGTACTCGTTTATGGCCGTTCGCAGGCATAATTACGCAGGTGTCCAGATTACGATTTCTAAGAAATTTGATCTACGCGGGCGGGCAGCCATATTGTATCGGTGCAGTATATAGCAATGCCCAATGGAGAGATCGGCAGTCTAGCGATGGTCACCAGCGAGACAAGACGCGTTTACATTCGATAAGCTATATAGTGACGGACTTTGCGCGTGTTATTGAATCGTGTATTACGTTTGTACTGGTTGTGTCCAGTTATATCTCTACCTGTGTTATACGTGTTTGTATAGTTCTAATAAAGTATATGGTAATTCCAAACGGAATTTTAATTCCAGTCCCGTAACTCGTAACAATATTTTACAACCGAATTGCCGAATCGCGCCTATATAAAAATTAAATGAAATGTAACTTGTGTGAAAGAAAACTTGCTAGGTTAACCTAGGTACGTATTATATTTTTAAATTAGTTTTATTTATTCTATTGGTCATTTTAGTAGTAGTAAATATTTTAGTTGAGAATAAGTAAACTGGTCCTCGCTTTTTAAATGTACAAAATATTATACCTGCTCTATTATCCAAAATTAGTTAGGGGTTAGTGAATGTCACCTTTCTACATCATTTACTTACTCGACCAAAATATAAGCTAAGGTAACCGACGATATAATTAGGATAGATTAGAATTTCGCAACACACCCCTGAAGTTTAGAGATGGGACTGCATTAAGCATCTATCGATAATTCACATTCACCGCCTTTGGTGATTCATTGAATATTATATTGAAATAAACTTGTTCTTGAATCATATCGCAGGCCTAATCTAATACTGACGCTTCTAAAAAACGTAAACTACAAAAGAGCCAGAAAACGTTTTTTAAACATAAATATCAATATTATTACAAGCATTATTACAATGCCTTCCTAGTGGATATTTTTGTTACTTTTAAACAAGGAGTAGCGCTATCAGACGTGCATATTTCCATGTTTTACGATAGATGACATTACAAAATCGATTTGGCAAATTTTTTTATAGTGTCAGTATAGGATTAAGCGTGTAAAATGTATGTATCTATTTAACCGACTTCTAAAAGGAGGAGGTCTCAATTCGTCTGTATTGTGGACTGGTTTTTATTTTTTTTAATTAAAAAAGGGTATTCTCTCGAATTGGTCTCATAGTTCCCGTGTCAGAGAAAGGTCTCGTACGAATTCGAGAGAAACCCTCGAAAATTGTTTGTTACTTGATTTCTCCCTCAATTGTGGACCGGTTTTAATTTTTTTTTAATTAAAAATGGGTATTCTCTCGAATTGGTCCCATAGTTACCGTGTCAGAGAAAGGTCTCGTGGCAATTCGAGAGAAACCGTCAAAAATTGTTTGTTACGTGATTTCTCAGTCAATCGTGGACCGATTCTTTTTTATCCGAAAGTTTATACTTCCGAGGTGGTCCCATAGTCACCATGACAGGATCTGTTAAGTGGATCCCAGGGAAATGGAGAGAAACCCTTGAAAATTATGTTTGTTACGCGATTTCTCCGTCGATTGTGGACTGATTTTCAATATATTTTTTATTCAAAAGAATGTACTCCTGAGGTGGTCCCATTGTCACCAAGTCAGGATTGGATGAGTGGATTGCAGGGAAATCAAGAGCAACCCTTATTGAAGCGCATCTACACCGAAGAGTGAGATAGCAAAATTGTATACGTGTGCCAGTAGTACAATTTCTACAGGCGCTTAATATATTACTTCTAAAACAATTTTAGTATTTGCGTAACTAAAAAGTTAGTTTTTTTAACAAAAACATAACCGACTTCAAACTAGAAAAAAAAAATTATTTAAGCAACTTCTGCAAAGTAAAACATAAAAATTACTATATTATGCAAATTTCTCGTTTTTTTGTTTTTAAGATGTTGTAGAAACAAGTAGGTAAATATTTATTTTTTGCTTTCTAGATTTAAGTTGGTTATGTTTTGTGTGGACAAAAATTTAACCTGATTTCACAGGCTTTATGTATTTTAGATTTATAGCGCGATATTAGGTATTTGATGGCAGACGTGTGTAATGCGAGTGTGATTTATAATTGTATGTAATGTTAACATGTAATGATGTTTAATGGAATGAAAGAATTGCGTTAATCGCAAACAATGATTATAAATAAGTTATCTTGTTAGTTTCATTAGAATAATAATTTTTAAACTTTAAGCCTTCGTAGCCATTTTAGCAAAATCGGAAACCACTACACTTATGGTGAAATTTATCAGAAACCTATACAGTCTGTACGGTGCTACACAATAGTGTAGTGAAACTGTAAAAAAACTAAAAATTAGGTGAGTTTTCTGTATTATCACAACACCGTTTTACAGCTTATTTACGGTTTATAGCAGGCAACTTCTTTTCAAATATCCATGATTGTACTCTAAATCAAAAAAAAGTCAAAATTTCAAACTGGACACTCAATAGATACTTTTCGAACAATTCCAATACCTTGTTTTTTCTTAGAAGTGAAATTTTTGGATAAAATTTTAATTAAAATCTTTTTTTTCTTTAGATGATTAATATAAAATATTTTCTACTGTGATATCTAACTTTAGATGTGGCGTGTGGTGTCTAAGACATTTAAACATCATTAAATAATGTAATTCATTGTTCGAAAATTATCTTCTAAGGAAAAACAATGTATGGGTTACCAACGAGCAGACCATCTTGCAACAGAATATTATAATCATTGATTAGTCACGCAAACTAAATCACTGTTTGCGTTAACAGACTATCAATAAGCGAATTAATTATCATTCAATGTAATCGCACATCTGTGCCCCATATCCGGTGGGGCTTTGTAATGAATTTTAAGGACTTGCAAATGGGTTCATCGCTTATTCGCGTCCGGCATCAATCAACTAATGAGAAGCTTAGGTATGTCTATTTACTTCGCGATTCACTTTCTCTAACCACCCACTCTTGATGAATGAATGGAAACATTTTAATTTTAGCAATTATTCACATCTAGACTTTTATTCTATAGAAACTAACTGTACTCGTAATTTTGTTTGCACGGGATTTAAAGTTATAAGCAAATCTTCTCAGGAAGATATCGAAATGTAACATACACACAAATTGAAGATAAAAGCTGTTTTAATTTCTAAAATTGTCATTGCGTTGAGCCATTCCGGAACTTATTCGAAAGTAATTTTTATAGGTCTGTAACAGTATAATAGGCTGTCTTATCGCAAAAAAATAATCTAATGTCATTAGGTATTAAAACAATAGATTATATTTAAACCATATTAATAGTTCAATATTTGTGTAATAAATTTGAGGGTAGTTTGTAAGATTATCATAATGAATTACAATCGTCCATCGATATCGACATTTGACACGTCACGCCACTTCGTTATATCTAGATATTTACGGCTAATGTAAACCGCCCTCGGCTGATTGGGTAACTTGACCCGCTAAGCCGACACCCTGACACAGCGATCAGGGGCTTGAAAATATACTGTTTGTTTTCTTATTATTATCTTCGGGTAGGCGGTGTCAGTGTTTGTGCGGTGTAAGCGTTTCCGACAAGCTTGTTTTTTGTACAAGAATAATGAGGGTTAATGTGTTTCCCGAAGGTGGAGGAAACATCGTGTAATTGTGTTTTCAACGCGGCTTATGGTTTAGTCAATAAATCTAATTGTTTGGTTTTATAAGAAAAAAAAATACTCGAGATCTTTTAGGCTCAGTTCAAAGTAAATAGTATTATTTATGTTAATGTAGATCTGATGTGGTAGAGCCATGCAGAAATCATTATCTTGATTAAAGCTCTTGGGCCGTCTCCAACGGCGTGAAATCACGCTCTTACAGAATATCGACGTGAAATGGTTAGCCTGAAATTTGGTATAAATGTAGTCACAATACCGAGAATGGACATAAGATATATTTCGTTTCGAAAATAAGTTTTACCTGGTTCGAATAGCGTCTAGATAAAAAAAATAATGCAATATAACTTGTATGAATACTTGCTCTCAAAATAAACCTAGCGTTAAAATAGTCGTATCATATTGTTACGTTTTGGGCCACCTGCATATTTGTAAACAAAGCACATTTATTACCTGTCGGCTAATAACATTGAAGCGCTTTTATGACCGTCTTCTTTTGTTTACTTTATGTTTAAAATTTGTGATTGGAAAAATAGCCTATTGTGTATTGTAATCTTTTATGGCAGTCATTAATTAGACAGGTGTGTGGAACGGTTCTAAGAAATTCAATCTACGCGGGCGGGCAGCTATATTGTATCGGTGTAGTGGAGAGACCGACAGTCTAGCGATAGTCACAAGCGAGGCAAGACGTGTGTACATTCGATAATCTATGTATATAGTGACGGACTTTGCACGTGGTATTATATTTGTTTGTATAGTTGTAATAAATTCTATAGTAATTTCAAAGGGCATTTTAATTCGAGTCCTGTAGCTCGTAACAATATTTAAAAGTATTTTTTTCTAGTAAGCTATAGAAAAAAGTCGGTAGTTGGGGCAGAAATTATTTTATCTTTCTTAGTTTTATCGTTTTCAATCAAATTTACTACTAATAAGTATACTATGGGCACACTGTGATGGCCGTTTGGACACATTACAACAGTGACATGAAATATGTCATCGTATCATCGAAAAAATATAATGAAGTGCCAGTCGCATTTGTATACATTCGACAAATTTTATGACTATTTGCACATCACTATTGACCATAAAGATCAGTAATTTGCTCCTATAAACGTAGTTTATAGTCATTTAGACGAAACTTCATAAGCGCGGACAAACGTCAAAACGTCCTTTCATGCTAGTGTACAGTCGCGGAATGAAAATGTTCCTCGCCTTACAGTCGAGTTTTGCTTGCACGAGTACAAGAAACAATATTGCCACCATATTAATAAATGTTACGTTTATAAAAATTAAAGCAATGTGAAAAGAAAATTGCAATGTCTACAATGATTAATGAGATTAACAATAAGAAACAAAGAAGATATATTCACTATGCTTAACAAAATTATTAAAACCAATAAAAAGGTTTTACATGTTAGATTAGATAGAAAATCAAAAAACTTTGACCTAAGTAATTTTAAACTTTATTGTCAAATAGTCAAACACAATCTTCTGTGGAACAGTCTGTTCTGTGACTTAGTTTGAAAAGGTAATACGTGCAAAAGCTAAAGGTAACACGTGTGTTTAAATTGATTCATTTAACGTTCCGCGAATGAATCAATTTGAAAACTGGGGAACATTTTTATATCACAACTGTACATTTATTTACTGTATTCATATGAAACTCTTAGGGCCGATTTTTCAATCATCAGATAAAAGTTTTCAGTTGATTAACTTATAACTTGAGTGAATTCAAGTGAAACCCTTCAACTGTGTTACTCATGCAACTGACATTTTTAAATTTTTCCATGTTATTTCATTCTATGATTAACTTTTTTCTGGTGATTGAAAAATCGGCCCTTATTGTCTGTTTATCTATAATTCTATATAAATAAAAATGAATTGTAGAATTGTACGCGTATAACTTGAGAACGACTTTACAGATTTTGATGAAATTTTTTGCGTGTGTTAGAACGGGTCCCCGGATGATTTCGATTCGCAATTGGAACCGTTAGGTGGCGCTGGGATCAGGTTCTAGGATCCTCCTAATCTCCTGGATCTATTTTGATGATTTTTTTGTATGTTTGAGTGGATCCCCGGATGGTTTAGATTCACAATCGGAGCCGACAGGAGGCAATAAAATCGGGTTCTAGATTTTTATTTTTACAGGGCAGGGACGTCTGCCGGGACCCCTAGTTTTATATAAATCTTAATATAATTTTTTTGCAGGTTAGAAATAATAAGCAAGATTACTTTGTAGTAAACATGGAGCGTATAATAAGACGCCGATGCAATCTCCCATTCATTCGCATTGGTAGTATGCAAATTCAAAACCACATCTAGGACGTTGCGGTACACTCTCAGGATTTATTACTTCAGTACTATGCGATGTAGGAGATGGATGATTATTGCACGACCTAGTTATTTGATCTGAATTGAAGATGGTCTTAGATTGGATCTTTGGCTAGGTAAATGTGGCTTTTGGTCAGGGATAAATAAATGATTATTCTTTCTTTTTTCTTACCGTAACAGAAACTATCGGTTATCCGAAACCGTGCCGGTGCCTAAAAGGAGACGGTTACGCTTTCAGACATTCTTGGGCCCAGACTGTAAAAAGATGAGCGTGATTCTATTTTTTTTTATTATGTTGGTATTTTGTGTAATTGTAGTGGGTTTGGTTATTTTAAATGAATTAATTATGTGGTGTAAGTGTTTTTATATTATTTGTTATTGAAATTCATTCACATAAATTTATTATGGTAATCGATAACTTATTTTATTCGTGACACTATTTTTGAGATTTCTTGTCTTCTAGATAGAATTTAAGACTGACGTTTTCTACTTTGCTCTAGACAAATGTGACACTTTTTGTTTAAGCCATTATTTCAACTTCAACATTTCTTTGGCCCAAAAGTCCTTGTCTCCTTTGGCTTTCGGTCAGGGAAATCGTAGAACTCTTTTACGTAAAGTCTATAAATAAAATCTGATGTAAGTTTCGAATTTCGAAACCGACATATCTCATAAAATTAACAAGTTGAACTGGAATTGGCCGGTCACGTCTGCCGCAGGACCGATGGCCGATGGGGCAGACGAGTCCTGGAGTGGAGACCGCGTCTTGGTAAATGTAGTGTCGGACGCCCTCCAGCCCGATGGCCCGACGACCTGTGCAAGGTCGCCGGTAAACGCTGGATGAGGAAGTCAGAGTACAGGGATGAGTGGCGCCGACTTGGGGAGGCCTACGTCCAGCAGTGGACTGCGAATGATGGACGACGGCGACGAAGATTCAAATAATTTCGGATAGAGCTCTGTCTCTATTTATTTAGTTAAAGAGCCGATTTTTCAATCTCCACATAAAACTTATTCCTAGAATAAAGTACAATATGGTATAATTAAATGCGTAAAATTAATTAATATATTGTTACAACTTAGCCAAAATTCCACGAAACACTCCGACAAATGTGAATACACACCTGCCGGCCATAAAGCACGGTTTATTACCTGCCCGCATTTGGACTTTTTTGTTTACTTTGTGTTTAATATTTGTAATTAAAAAGAGCCGCCTATTGTGTATTGTAATCCTTTGTGGTAGGCAGGGGCCAGGTGTGATTCTTGGAAACCATTGTTTACCCGGTAGTGACATTGTCAAGCGACGATTACGATACGAGCAAGACGTGTACATTCGATAAGCTATATAGTGACGGACTTTGCGCGCGTTATTAAATCATTCAGTTTGTACTGGTTGTGTCCAGTTATATTTGTACCTGTGTTATACGTGTTTATATAGTTCTAATAAATTCTATAGTAATTTCAAACGGCATTTTAATTCGAGTCCCGCACTCGTAACAATATGTTGCGTGAATAAAAGAGCTGAATTGTTTTACTTTTGAATGCAGTCAGGTTATAAATTATTCTTACTGTAGTAGAAATAGTCATATTTCTTTTGTAAGAGTTTATGCCACTGTATTATCTTTCTCCTTTATGTGTACTTTTATTACAAGTTTTTCCTTGTATGTCACAGACATGGCCCTAAAGGAAGATCAGCGCTGTTTGACTTAACCATCAATCTGCTGAGCTAGAGCCAATTTGGAACTTCTCTATGTTGTTTTCTTTTTAAATTATTATTTAGTGTTTTTACATTGTATGTAGTTCTAGATGAGTATTTTTTCTTTCCATCTTTGTTTTTTTTGTTATTCATTATCATCAGAGCGTTAAATCCCAGCGGTGTTCGGAGCTTTCGCTTCGAAGCCTGAGGTCTGTTTTACTACTTTTTCTTCATTACGGTCGCGATCTTCTCAGCATCCGTTGTTTCGAGGGCATTGGTACGCATGTCATCTTTAACGACGTCAAGCCAACGGTTCTAGGGCCTACGCCTTCTACCGGGACCTGGCGGAGACGGCATTGCTAGATTTGTCCCCCGCATAATTTCCATATAAATCCCCGGTCATATTAAAAGAAACAATAGCTCGATAATCGCTTTAAAAGATTTTAAAAATAATCAGCCGCTTTATTGTCCGAATAATATATTTTTCACAATGAAAAATATGTTAAAGAAAATTTTTTGTTACTTGCTTTATTTGTATCGATTGAAAAATAACAAAGGAATTTTCTCAAACATTATTTTATATTGTTACGACTCAGGTCCCGACAAAAACAAAATCCACCTGCATATCTGAAAAAAAGCACATTTATTACCTGCCGGCTTTTAAACTAATTGTAACTCTTTTATTAAAGTCTTCTTGTGATTACTATGTTTTTAAAATTTGTGATTAGAAAACAGCCCATTGTTATTGTACTCTTTTATGGCAGTTTGCGGCCGAGTCATTAGCCAGGTGTGGCGGATTAAGCCGACTAGATACGGGGGCATTGATTTTGTGCAGTATAAAGCGATGACTTGATGGGGGGGAGACAGTCGAGCGAGAACCACGAGCGAAGCAAGACGTGTGTACTACAATCGGGAATCTAATAAGTGACGTACTTTGCGCGTTTTATTGAATTACGACCTTCTGCATTACGTTTGGACTTGTTGTGTTCGGTTATATTTGTACCTGTGTTATACGTGTTTGTATAGTTCTAATAAACTCTATAGGAATTCCAACGGCATTTTAATATAAGTTCCGCACTCGTAACAATATCTTTAATAATCAAGTCTATACGTAGCGAGGTATTAACTCCCAAGGTTATGAAAATTGTGTCTTTCTTTTGAAATTGATTCTTCGGATAAAATTTTATTCAATCGTTACATGAATTTGAAAATTCAACAAAAAGAGTTTTCGTAGTTTTTTGGAAAATCAAGCGCCTAATCAAAAATATCGAGGAAACCACTAATGTTAAGTGTGCTTTTTAGAGTTCAATGTAACCACAAAAATCCTACAGAGGTTAAATTTAATCCAGCCAGCCGTTTCTTTCCGACTCGACTGAATTTTTGCAAAAATAAGAGGAGCAAGATTTTTACCAGTCCATAATCTTTATCAAAATGATAAAAAACATCCCCCGCTTTAGTATTAGTAAAAAAAGTAATTCTAACGGCATTTCAATTCGAGTCCCGTAACTCGTAACAATATTATAAGTAAATGATTTATCTTTGGTTACCCTTTCACGACTAAAAGTGGTTTTTGTTTTTTTACTTGTAATTAGTGGAAAATTTGTCGTGCGCAAACTATTTAAATATCTGAGTTTGGAAGTGTCCTGTATTTATTCTCGATGGCGTGCTGGTGTGGGCAGTGAAGCGTGGCTTGTGTTTGAAAGACACAAGCAAAACCTGTGAGTCTCGGAGATGAATATGCCGCGGTGGGCCTCTGGAATCATGCGGAAGCTCTCATATCATCGTTCATATCGACATTGTATATAAACTGCAAGAGAGTCGCTGCCTTACAATCTATAATAAATCTGTAAATGGTTCGTGTGTGTAAATTGCGTTTAAAAATTTGAAACTAATTCGGACCAGGAGATTCCGAAACGCAATTTTTAGAATTTTTATCGGCCTGTCTGTCTTTCTGTCTGTAAGAGCATCACGTGAATACTACTGAATGGATTTAAATGAATCTCGACATACTTACAGCTAGCTCATATCATAATGACGTCGTTTCCGCAAGATAGACAACAATATCGAAAATGTTGGCCCTACGATCGCATCCTTTTTAAAAATACTGAACGTATATGAATGAAACTAGACTTGGCTTATATCCCGAATCAACACTTAGGATAGTTTTTATGCCGATAAATGATGTCGTTTCCAGAAAATAGATAGATTAGCTAAATAGATGGCGCTGCAATTGCGTTTATTCAATTCACTAACAAATACCTACGTTGTCATAGAAAACAAGTCATTCATTGTATTACTTTGAATCAGGATGGCTTTGACTCGCGTCTATGTTTTGTTGGGCAGTTGTCTAGACTATAATATAGTTTCTTTGTTATTATTATATGTAAAAAAACCGAATTAAGTTTTTGTAAGTAAAATAAAGCTACTGTTTAGGATTTGACACGCAGCGTTGCCGCAGGGCAAACTTTAGTCTACAATATAATACATATGTAAATGGCTGGATCAGAACAGCCGAGGGCCAGAATATGCGGCGCAAACTTAGAGAGGCTTACAGCCAGCATTAGATAGCGCTTCGCTGACGAGAGAAATGTATATTTTTCATAACAAAACGTAAAATCGATGACTCCTACGTATAGTGAGTCAACTGCAAAATTCTAATTTTCCAGGAGAGCGAGTCAAAGATAAATTTATTTATAACTTATAGTCTTAGAACAAGAATTATAATTTTTTAAACTTTGTGTTTTTATAACTATGTGATTCATTGAATATTTAAATAGTAAACTTAATTTATTAAGTTTCTTATATATTGTAGCTGATTCAGTATATGTCGTTTGAATCGTAGTTTTACTAAGCTAACTGTTAACTTAAACTAGTATACACGATATGTGGCTAAGGTTCTTTGTAAAAATTTACTTATAAACTGATATTTTGGCTATATTATGGCTCTAAATTCAATTTATTGAATTCAGAACTATAATACCACCTAAAAATTATGAAGACGTTTCGAGTTATCCGAGATTACACGCGCTTTTGAACAATGCCGAGCGCTGTATTCTGGTGTAAGTTGTGCTTGTTCGGTTCACCTCACCGCATCCGCCCGATGTATACAGGAATACTGTAGTTACCTCAGTAAATGTGGTACGGCAAATGTAAGAGTCTCAACTTGCACTAGTATACGCCAAATTATCTTCGAAAGTCTTAGTGATTTTCAAAATGTATGTGATCTAGGCTGATAAATAAGGCCTTCTGTGACTAAAACGATTTAAAAGTAGAAATACATAAAATTGTTAGTTGACTCACTGTACTTAGGGGTCATCGAAATATTAACTAGTAATGCTGAAGGCTGCATGAAGCCGAGAAGAAGAGATAGCAAAAGCAAATCAAACCTCCGCAGTGTAAATTACAAATGCTTGTACGTTAGGTTTACCTAACTTAAAAATATCATACTTACGCCTATGATACCACCTGGCGTTATCTTCGATTTTATTTAATCCGAAACTATTTATTCTATTTATTTTCTCGAGTTGAAGGTGAATGCAAATCGCTTTTCTTTCTATTGTGGAACTAAGCCGCGATACTTTCCAAAGTGAACAAAACGTTTCTATTTCAAAGCGTTAGGTACGTTTGAAGTTTAATAATTTGAAAACGAACTTGAGCCGATATTAAAATATGTGGTGTATGTAGTATATTTAAACAGAATAAATGATTTTATAATATACAGTAGAATCCGTTTACTATTACTAGGCCTATGTTGAGTAATTACACAGGTTAGTTTGGTTTTCATATAAAATTCTTTATAACAAGGTCGGATATAATGACTTCGCTTATTATGATCTGTTTTTATAAATAGATGCCTGATACAAAATGTATTAATTATATAACAATAATTTTCTATGTATGTTTATGATTTGTGCTTTATATGACGTCCGCTTGTTATGACGTGTTTGTCACTTTCCTTTGACGTCATTATGAACGGATTCTACATTAATAATGACAGTCCATAAACGTCGCGCTGTTGTACTCTAGCCTCCCGCTATAGGAGAATGGCCAGTATACCAGCCACGCTTGTCCAAGGCAACTTGGTAGGTTTGACACATCGGTTATCTCTATGTGCAGGTTTCATCACGATGTTTTGCTTCACCGTTAGCACGTGGTAATTGTAACAATATGCAAATTAGGTCAAAAACTTGCCAAGTGGTGGATGGAGAGAGAAATATGGCACAAAAGCTAGGACAGGCTTTTGTTGCACAATATTCTAAATATATTTAATAATATAATTCAAGCTAATACATTTAATTATAAACTTTACAATGTAGGTTGCTCTATTTTTCTTTCTTTCTTTATCTCACTCTTGCTTTCTCACTCTTCTTTATAGTATATAGTTTTTACCAACTACTCCTGGTTACCTCAAGGAACGCTTCGAATCTTTGTACGTTTCTAGCTCCCATAATTTGCGCCCCTCGACTAGATTCAGAATAAACACACGTCTTGTCTTTTTAATCACTCTTTCACCGTCCAGGCTGTGCGTCTCTGGAATGAGCTACCTATTGCTATAAGACAGGCCAAATCCTTACAATGCTTTAATAATTATGTTCAGACGCATTCGTTTTCTATTGTATATTTTAATTCTTTATCTGTTATATAATTATATTTGTGTGTATATTATCATATGTATGTATGTATATATATATATATATATATATATATATATATATACGTGTGTGTATATAGTGTATACGTATGTGTATGTACATATGTACACATAGTTATATGTTTTTGTACTTATCTGCACTGTGTATACTTACTATTTATAGACTACACCACCGTCAGTTTTAAAAATATTAATCCCTGCTAAGCGTTGTCTGGAAAAGATCGCTTTTTAAGGATAACGCCGCCCGTTGTACTATCTTTTGTATTTTTCTACTTCTGTTTGTCTATGCGTTGGTGTACAATAAAAATTACTTTACCTTACCTTACTTACTTACTATCCGCCTAAGACCACTCCAAATGGTACCCGGCGGGAATGGCGTTACAAGTCAGCAGACTGGGACGAGATGCGCTCCTTTTTGCATGTTATCCTTGGCAGCGAGTTTGCTTCTCTTCTAATGACCCTTCGATTTCCGCTGATGCAATAGCTGACTTGATACGGCAAGGTATGGAATACTATATTCCATACTCCGACAAAATCGCGTCAGTGCAAGCTCGATCCTGGTTCAGTGCAGAGCGCAAACGTGCTGAATCGCATAATCACAAAGCGTACCTAGCGTGGGTCGATGCTCGCAACCGCAAAGCAAAAGATGTAAAGTTGAAGAAGAAAGCATTCAATAAGATTGCCAAATCAAGCAAAAAGGTTTAACGGAAGGCTCGTTTCGACTACATATCACGGATCCGGAACAAACTTGCCTCATATCCAGCTAGCAGTAAGGCATTTTGGTCCCTGGCGAAAGCGATTGAATCGAACTTCTGCCGCCCTCCACTGCTGAGACGTGATGGGTCACTAGCCCACACTGCAGAAGAAAAAGCAAATCTGCTTGCAACTCTTTTCGCAGAATCTTCTCGTTTAGTTACTAACGGTGCAATATCTCCACATCTGCCTCATAGTGGTACCTCCATGGCTGAGATACATATTCGACAGACAGAGGTACGAAAGATACTGAAAGCTCTAGACGTGAACAAAGCAAGCAGCCCAGATGGAATCCCAGCTATAGTTTTTAAAATTTGTGCGCCTGACCCCACTCCAATACTGACACGCCTCTACCGTCTATCTCTAAAAACAGGACTGGTTCCAAAATCTTGGAAGCAAACTAACGTGCAACCTGTGCCCAAAAAGGGTAGTCCTGCTGACTCTGTCAATTACAGGGCCATTTCAATAACCTCCATACTCTGTATAAGCATGGAGCGAATATTGAACGTCAGACTTCTGGCGTACCTAGAAGCAAACCACCTGATTAGTGATCGTCAATACGGTTTTCGCCGAAATCGCTCAACAGATCTTCTAGCGTACGCTACACGCATCTGTGGTGAAGCCATCGAGAAATATGGAGAGGCACTTGCGTTTCTCTTGATATCTCGAAGGCATTTGACAGTGTTTGGCACGACAGCCTTATTAACAAACTTCCAGCATACGGATTGCCTAACAGTCTCTGTGCTTGAATATCTGATTACTTGAAGGAACGATCGATAAGAGTGGTTGTAGATGGCTACTCTTCCGATCACATGGCAATCAATGCCGGAGTCCCCCAGGGATCTGTTCTCGCCGCAAATCTCTTTGTGCTGCATATTAACGCTGTACTTAAACCCGGAGTTTTTGGCTACGCAGATGACAGCACGGTTGTGGAGAGATATATGTCCAATGCGCGAGAAACAGAGCCCAGATCCAGTTGCACAGAGAGACGATGGTCGAATGGCTGAACGTATTCTTGCAAGCAGTCTCCGAAAGGGGTGATGCAAACTTAGTTACGTTCAACGCCTCCAAAACCCAAGCACGTCTATTCTCCGGAAAACTGAGTCTATTTGATCTGACTCCCACTTTCAGAAGTGTGTCCATTACATTGACTGAAAGATTCCAGCTTCTGGGTATGAGTCTTTAGCGCAAGTGGCGGCCAAAAAGCTGGGTGTACTCGGAAAGGTGAGACAGTACTTCACGTGGGAACAACTGCTGAACTTATACCAAGCACAAGTTCGGTCCTGCATGTAGTACTGTTCTCATCTTTGGGACGGGTCAGCCAAATACAAGTTGGAGGCGTTGGAATCAATTGAGACAAGAGCCAGGAAGCTGGTCGGCAATGATCGTCTTTTTTATGCTCGACTTCAGAGTCTAGAGCATAGACGCAAGGTCGCGGAGCTAACTGTTTTCTATCGGATACATTTCGGGGAGTGTTCCTTAGAATTGCACAAGCTGATTCCTCCATCCCCTTTTTACCATCGGACAACCAGACGCACCGGTTTGCGCCACCGTTACATGGTGGAAACACCACCAATCAGAACGAAGCTTCTGGTGCGCACTGCTGAAGAGTGGAATAATTTGCCGGAGTTTGTTTTTCCTGATAAATACAATCTTGAAGTTTTTAAGTCACGAGTGAATAGGTATCGTCTAGGTAAGCGTGCTCCATCCTAGACTGCGTAAAATTTTTTTTCAGGCGGGGGTTATGCATTCGTGCATACCGGGTCCTTTGCTAGGGATTAGATCGTTGTCGATCACGGAGGCTTTCCACTGAGGCAATCCAAACAATAATCGACCGGCTTGTATGGAGACTCGAACCCATGGACAAATGCCCATGAGCTAATACCCCACTAAAACTACCCTCCTCCCATGTGCCCCGCGCTTATGGTAGGAAAGGCATGAGACTTATAACGTAGTTACGCCCACGCCGATCCTAGCGCACAAGTGCTTGAGAGTGCCCCGGGAGAGGCAAACTCACTTCGTCAACAGGGGTGAAGACTCCTCTGCTCCCTAGATGATAGAGGGCCCCTGCAGCGGTATTTCAGGGGGGGAGATCATGCGCATACCTGCGCCTCCGGGCTCTCGACTGACGTCGGCGCCCGCGAGACGCATGCGCACTTCCATCTCTCTCCCTATCTCGTTCCGCGGCCTCCTTTTGAGACATGACCGTCTCGCAGAAATTGGCCGCGCCCACCCAATGAACATCGCTGTGCAGCATGGCTTGCACCAGATCGCCCAGCGAATCGATCGGACCTACTATTGTCTCGAGTTCAAACCTCAGCGGTGCCCATGCTGCGCACTCGACTAGCGAGTGAAACGCCGTGTCCAGTGCGCCACACTGGCGGCATTGGGGTGAAGGCAAGCAGCCCGCATTCTGACACAGATACTTATCATAGACTGCGTCATCCCTCAACATCAGATGAGACAGTGGTCAAACGCAAACCTATACTTCTATAAAAAAAAAACTTATTAATAATATTATATTCATACATACATAAATAAATACATTTTCTACAGATTTATTAAGTATAGATTATTACGTCTACTAGGAATAATACTTAACGAAACGTATAGCCTATTGGTATTTATTGTTAGTTTGTTGGTGTTCAAATTGCTCAAGTCAGGACTGCTTCACATATAAGGTGTTGGCGAGACCTATTGGGCTCACGGCTAATGCAAACAACACCATTTATGATTCAAGCATAACGTGACAAAGGTTAATATTGCAACTGGGAGGATGAGTCATAGAGTTATGGCTCAGATTGGTTTTAGATTATGATCGATTTTTTTTTAATCTACAAAAATATTATGAACTACTAAATGCTAATTTGTTTAATTTTATACCGAAAACTATCCCATTTTCTGGAATAAAAGTAACTTATGTCAGTTCTCGATACTGAGAGTATAGGTAAATATTGTTACGAGTGCGGGACTCGAATTAAAATGCCGTTGGAATTATTATAGAGTTTATTAGAACTATACAAACACGTATAACACAGGTATAAATATAACCGAACACAACAAGTCCAAACGTAATGCAGAAGGTCGTAATTCAATAACACGCGCAAAGTCCATCACTAAATAGATTACCGAATGTACACAAGCCTCGCTTCGCTCGTGGTTATCGCTCGACTGCTGCATCCCTCAATCGGGGCATTGATTTATACTGCACAGATGCAATATGTCTGCCCGGCCGCGTGGACCGAATTTCCTAGATTCAGTTTGTACTTTAAATCCGACACACCTGGCTAATGACTGTCATAGAAGATTACAATACAGAATGGGCTGTTTTCTAATCACAAATTATAAACACAAAGTAAACAGAAGTCCAAATGCCGAAAGGTAATAAAATGTGTTTTTACAGGTATGCAGGTGTGAATTTGTTTTTGTCGGCGTCTAGGTCGTAACAATATATTACATATACCTATACTCTAGAAAAATATAGGAATGAGTCGAAGCCATCCTGATTTGAATTAATACAATGAATTACTTGTTTCCAATGATAACGTATTTGTTCGTGATTTGAAAAAACGCGACTGCAGTGCCATCTATTTAGCTAATCTGTCTATTTTATGGAAACGACATCATTTATTGAGATAAAAGTATTCTAAGTTATGCCCCTGGATATAAGCTAGCTCCATATCGTGTTTCATTTAAATCCGTTCAGTGGTTTTCCCGTGATGTTCTAATAAACAGACAGAGACACAGACATTTTTTTTTTTAAATTGAATTTTCGGAATCAGCTGGTCCGAATTAGCCCCCCTAAATTTTTTCATATCTTTAAACACATGGTACAAACTCGAACAATTTATAGATTTATTATGGCATAGAGAGATAGATAGAATAACACTTTATTGTACACCAATACAAATGAATTTACGGACTAGCGGTCTTATTTATAGAGAGTTAGAGTAAGTTTGAACGCTTCTTTACCATTATTAAAGAAGCGTTCAAAGTTATTCTTAACTTTCTATGAATAAGATTGTAATACTATACCTACTATACTATGTATACTATTATGTACAAAGGGCGGTCTTATCGCTAAAAAGCGATCGCTTCCAGATAACCCCAGAAATGAATTGAGTAATACGCCGACTATAATACGACTACTTATATTTTAATAATAAATACACAAATATTATATATACAGACTAGATAGATATATACTTAATATACATATGACACGGTTTTATAAAAACTCCATATTATAGCGCTGTGGGGAAACCTCAGCTGGGAGCTCATTCCAAATCCTCACGGTAAAACGAAATATCTGCACTTTTGCAATATGTAAACAGTTTGATTGAAGGGAAATCTATGAATGCCGCATGTCATTTCATGCGGCTCAGGTATTGATTTGAATCGAGTGTCCACGCAGCAAGCTACTTTATGTACCATCTGTACTTAAAAAAAGTATGTGATAGACATATATGAAATAATATACATTTTTAGCTAGACGTGTTACCGGGGACTTTCTTGTCTTAATGTATAACTTTCAAAAAATGTTCTTCAGTGAAACTTAATTTGAATTAAATAGTCCCTGGTCAGTATAGACTGAAACACACATACTACTGCAAACATGTAAGTTGGCCATGTATTTCATTAATCATTTCTAACATTGTGTTTATTTATTTATTCCGCATATTTAATAGTTTTACATTGGTAACCCAGACGAATACTTACACTACAAAATCGCCAAATAGGCAGACGGTCTTTTCAGAGCATGAAAAAAAAAATTTGTGTCTCGTAGTCATTTTGGCAAAAAAGGGAACTTGTTATGTATTCGTCATGTCTGTCCATCTGTCTTTGTATGTCAGTTATTAAAAAGTACTGAGTCTATAATCGATACAAAGATATGTAGTGAAATTAGGAAAAAATAAGGATTAAGGGTGGCCACCAATACCTAAATATGTGTAATTTTTGGATGGATTTAAAAAATATATTTTCGGTACAAAGTTGGGTGCGTGGTATCTTTAGTCAGATTATGAGAAAATATTGTTACGACTTAGCCAAAATTCCACGAAGCAAGCAGAGAAATGTGAATGCGCACCTGCCGGCCATAAAGCCCAAATTTATTACCTGCCCGCATTTGCACTTCTTTTGTTTTCTTTGTGTTTAATATTTGTAATTAGAAAGGCCGCCTATTGTGTATTGTAAACCTCTCTGGTAGGCAGTGGCCAGGTGTGGTTCTAAGACTCCATTGTTTACACGGTCGTGACATATTGTAAGCTGAGTATAAAGGGATGCCCGAACGAAGAGATCGGCAGTCAACGATTACGATACGAGCAAGACGTGGACGGACTTAGCGCGTGTTATTCAATTACGACCTTCTGCATTACGTTTGTACTGGTTGCGTCCAGTTATATTTGTACCTTTGTTATACGTGTTTGTATAGTTCTAATAAATTCTATAGTAATTTCGACGGCATTTTAATTCGAGTCCCGCACTCGTAACAATATCTTTAATGATCAAGTCTACACGCAGCGAGGTATTAGCTCCCAAGGTTGTGAAAATTGTGTTATTCTTTTGAAATTGATTCTTCGGATAAAATTTTATTCAATCGTTACAGGAATTTGAAAATGCAACATAAAAGAGGTTTTCGTAGTTTTTTTGGAAAATCAAGCGCCTAATCAAAAATATCGCGGAAACTACTAATGTTAAGTATGCTTTTTAGAGTTTAATGTACCCACAAAAACCTATAGAGTTTAAATTTAATTCAGCCAGCCGTTTCTTTGTTCGACTCGACTAAATTTTTGCAAAAATTATAGGAGCAAGATTTTTGCCAGTCCATAATCTTTATCAAAATGATAAAAATCATTCCCCGCTTCAGTATTAGAAAAAAAATCGTTTATTGTTTAGTTTGCTGTGCGATCATTTTTCTTCAAGTTACAGCCTATTGATAATCACCCTGTTTGGATATTTTTTGCTTCCTTAATTTTTGTGCGAAGTTTAGATAAAACAAAATATTTTAAGAGTTATATGCCGCAATTAGACAAATGAGGTGGACACTCGGTTTACTGCTCTGTGCCGAAAGTCATTCCGTCTCAGCACGGATTTTCATTTTCTTATAATAATAATAATAATAATAATAAATAAACATGACCTACTAGAGCTGCTAAACCTAACTGAAACGTTTAGCAGCTCTATAGGAATGGAATTTGGTGTAGACAAGTGTGCGGTTATGTATGTGCAGCGGGGGAGAGTTGTAAATTCTAACGGATTACAGCTCTCCGAGGGTGTGTGCTTCAAAACCCTTTCCGAAGATGAGACCTACAAATACCTTGGTATATCACAGTCATTGGGTATTGTTGACGAGGATATGAAACAGCTGATAAAAGAGCGATTCTTCAGCCGCTTGAAGAAGGTATTAAATTGCCTTCTCTCAGGTGGTAACAAGATTCGTGCTTTTAACAGTTGGGTCATGCCCTCGTTAGCTTACTCCTTTGGTATACTAAGGTGGACTCAAACAGAGCTAGACGCCCTGGACCGTAGGGTCCGTTGTATGCTGACAACATATCGGATGCATCATCCACGATCATCGGTGATGAGATTGTACATCCCACGGAAGTGTGGTGGCCGTGGATTTTTAAATGCTAAAGACTTACACAACCGTGAGGTATATAACCTACGAGAATACTTCCTGAAAACTAACGAAAGTATGCATCGAGATATGGTGTCAGTAGACAAGGGATTCACCCCGCTCTCTCTTGCAAAAGAGAACTGGCTCAGACCTACGGTATTGAGTACCTCCGAGCGGATGGACGTATGGAAGAGCAAGGAGCTGCACGGCAGGTTTTACCAGGCGTTATATGGGGCCGACATAGACTTGCCGGCGTCGGTGAACTGGCTACGTTTCGGTGACCTCTTTGGGGAAACCGAAGGGTTTGTCTGTGCAATTATGGACGAGGTTATCAAGACGAACAACTACAGGAAGTACATCCTGAAGGACGGCACGCTCGACGTATGTCGGGCATGTCATCGCCCGGGTGAATCCATCAGGCATGTTACTTCCTGTTGTTCTCGTCTTGCTAACTCAGAGTACTTACACAGGAACAACCTAGTAGCCAGGATTATCCACCAGCAACTTGCTCTTCGATACGGTCTGATAGCGACTGAGGTACCTTATTATAAATATACCCCTGAGCCAGTTCCCGAAAATGGTCATAGCACGCTCTACTGGGATCGATCTATTATCACAGACAGGACTATTGTTGCCAATAAGCCTGACATTGTGATAATAGATCGATCTGCGAGACGAACGATGCTTTTTGATATAAGTATCCCACATGACTGTAATCTCGTAAAAGCTGAAACTGACAAATTAACGAAATATCTTGACCTCGCGCACGAGATTACGGCCATGTGGCATATGGAGTCAACGAACATCGTACCGATAGTGGTGTCTGTTAACGGTCTAATAGCGAAGAGCCTCGACCGACACCTAGAGAGGCTCTCGCTCGGTAAATGGGTGAAGGGCCAGATATAGCACGGCACGCATTGTAAGGAAGTTCCTGTCTCTGGAGCCTTAACCACCGGTAGTTTGGACCCTAGGCCCCGCTGCCGACGGACGTCATCTTTTTATATTTTTTTAATATGTGTTTATTTTTTATATATATATATATATATATGTATTAAAAAAACATAAAAAAGAATATAAATAATATATGTGAAATAATAATAATAATATTTTTTTATTTATGTGTTTCTTTATATATAGTATTTAAAGAAAAATGTAAAAAAAAATCTGTAACTAAATAAATATGTGGTATAATAATAATTCATTTATTTCAGAAATTGAGCATTTCCATATTATACAGTTTTATATTATAAATTATTTCAATGTTATCAAAATTTAACTTTCAAATTAACTCACAGCACAACAATTAATTAATAAAACAAATACTAGGGCATTACACCCGCGTCACTATAATCAATATAAATGTTTCTATTCCACGGTATCAAAGGGACATGTATACCAAATGATTTCAAGTATGGACTCTGCCACCGGGCCGCGAGGCGGTAGAATACAAACAAACTTATGCTTTTAACTGGGTGTGCAGTTGCACCCATTTACGTAGCAGTGGCGAGTCCCATCGATCTACAAAAAGACTGAGCATGCTGTTGGTGCTGCCGCGAACGCGGGCCAGTAGGGATGTGCATCTCTTTCTAATGATGGCCTCAAAGCCATCGATTTATGACCGATGTATGATTTATGACCCGTATAAAATGTTAGTATATAATTTATTCAGAGCAATAACTTGAACATAATTTTAACATAAGAATAAATAAAAACAATATGAGAATAAAAGGTAATAAATAGAGTTGCAATATTTCAACGAATATTAATATTCGTTGTAGAATCTCAGAAAATCTGCTGTTTATAATCAAGGTAAAAAATTCGGGAGAGCACAGCCGAATCATATCCACAATGCCATAACACATAGGTATATGCAAATATTCCGTCAACGAAAATTATTTGGATTTAAATAATACCTGTATCATGTTGTAGTTTTACTGATATCTCATGGGTTTTACATGATGATTCCGTATCTTGTATGCTATTATTAAAAATAACCACGGCTTGCAAATGTCGATTTCCAAAAAAGACACAAATCAGACAACCAGAGCTGAGGCTTCTTCTCTTTAATTTACCTCCTTAGGGGCAACGCACAGTTTCATTCTAAAAAATGGGGAAAACTCGCAATCACCTGCTCTGAATACCGTTCTGGATATCACACAATGCCATAAGTTACACATAGGTATATTTGAAATATCGTCCGTCCACGTATTGCTGCTCCGACGCTATCCCAGGCGGCGTTGCCCGACGAGGCCTTCGTCACGCAGACCGCCAGGCGTCGGAAGCACGTGGAAATGTTGATAACGAAGATGTGATGTGATGTCGAATGTGTGTCGGTGGGTCGACTCAACTGCTGGTCGACCACGTAGATAACGAGAGGCTGTTCTCGTCCGAACGTGACCCCTGGAATTCGAGAACGGATTCCAGTGAATAATGGGTATAAGTAATTCTTACGAAGGTGTCGCTGATTTATTGTCACTGCTTTGGGGGAGCTGAGGAGAATTAAATATGGTTAAGGGTAAGCTAGTTAGCTAACCCTTCCGGTGATGGCAGGCTTCGAGACCGAGCTCGAAGGCGTATGGATACGAAGAATGTCACACAGCCTACTACTGAATATTGGACAGACCTAATTCTGGGGAGGGTTAAAAAAATACTCACCTAAAAAGGGAAGTGAAGAAGTCCTGGTTTTAATGTTTTATAGATGACCCTCCCGGTTCATCCGGCGGTCTGCCCCTTGCCTGCATGACCGGAATAAAGCCATGTCTGTAAAGGTAAACAGGGCCTCACTGACATGAAGAAGAAGAAGAAAGGGAGAGAGAGAGAGACTAACAAGAATTCTATTCACTGCTTACTCAATTTTTTAATTATTTCCACAAGATTGTCTCGACGACTGCTCGGCGAATAAATGGGCCTCGCAGGAGTCGCTCCGGCTTTTAAAGCCTAGGTAAGAGACGCGGGGGGCGGGGGCAGGTCGGCCCTCCGCCCGTTCCGTGCCGGGGAGAAGCCATTTTAAAAAGTGGCGTGATTTTACTTAACTAAATTAAGGAGTCTCTCGACAATTATCGTATGATATTTAGTGACAAATTTAAGAAGGCCGCCTTGTGCGTTTGCGCGCCGGAGGGCGCGAAATACAACTTGACAGGGTACTTCCCATTTGTAATTTTAGAATGTATATATGAGTTCAACAGACAGGCAGACGGCCCACCCGATGAAAAGCAATTACCATCACCAATAGACATTTGTAACACCGAAGATCTCTAAAAGGAGACTGGAACTTGGCCACTGATGCTGGAAAACAATTCAAGGTTGTTATGGCGGCATACTCTACCCACCTACCTACTCAGACTAGGGGTGGTAGCCGTCCAGACGGGCAAATGCACTACCACCTTCTGGCTGTGAGTTGTTTTGTCGCCTTTTACGACAGACCGCCCGGCTACAGGAAATTATATTCTTTCTCAATTCCTACACTGATAAAAATTATCTCACCTCCTCTTAGGACGGATTCCTATAGGCTGGCAAGGCGTTGGTTCGCCCCTGGTGTTGTGTCTTTTAACTATAACGTCTATAGTTAAAAGACGTTAAAAGCCATGGTTGCGAACAATACTACACTCAGTAGATTCACCCCGCTACACTTAGGGGCCCCACGGTCCACGTGTCGGCAAAAATTTCGACTGAGATATAATTTACAAGTCAAGCGGGTGATAGACGTGCGAGCAAGTAGACGTATTTACTCGCACATCTATCAACACCGTGACTTCATAGTTCCGCTGTTAATAATTGTAAAAAAATAACAATTTTTCTAATATGAAGCATTCATCAAAATATTTTTCTCCATTACAGTACCTGGTGCCCTGGAAGCATTTTCGCGAAGAATTAAACAACGTGCACCCAATATCATCCGGGTTGGAGACAATGGCACTGAAGACCACAATAGATCTAACATGCAACGATTTTATCTCAAACTTTGAGTTTGACGTGTTCACTAGGTAATAATATTTTTCAAGAATTTGTTGATCATAAAAGAAGTAAAATAAAAACATTCAAATTCTCGCCTGAAAGAAATATGCATGAAGCCTAATAGAAGGAAAAGAAATATGAATTTTAAGATATAATCTAAAACCAAACTAAAACAGAACTAACAACTAAATACGTCTATATATTCAGATTTTTAATTACCTGGGCTAAAATGACAGCGGTAGTTGATTCAACAACTCACCACTTTAAGTTGAATCCTACAGAATTTCTTTAGAAATTCTATAGGATTCAACTCACAGTAGTGAGTTATTGCCAGTTTGCAACATAAAAAATGGTCGATCGCAGCAGTCACCTTAGTCCAGGTAATTAAAAATCAGAGTATAGTCTGTTTTTGTATATCATCAATGCTTTATTTCGTCAGTCGTCTGAAGTCAAACGTCTCCACTCACCTGAAATGAGAATGTTCAGATGGATGTGTGGTGTTACAAGAATGTATAAGGTTTAAAGTGAATACATAAGGGGATCTTTGACAGTTGCACCCGTGACTAAAAGAGATTCAGGTGGTATGGGCATGTAATGAAGAGGGATGAAAGTCACATGATAAAACAATTAAACTGGAAGATTATGACGTAAAATGTAACGGTAGACCAAAATTTGTGGTGTGATAGAGGGCGTTTACCAGAATAGAGAAGTACGGATGGGAAAAACATTGAGCCGACCCCAAATAGTTGAATTAATTTGGTTGATCCGTGTAATATCAGCGTTAGATATACTCGATTATATGGCGTTTCAGGTTATTTCAACCGTGGAGTACGCTACTTCGAAATTGGCAGCTCCTTGCTGTAACGCATCCTGGATACGTCGCATTCTTAACATACGACGAGGTCAAAGCGAGACTTCAGAAGTACATACACAAGGCTGGCAGTTATGTATTTAGGTAAGATGGGTGAAGTCAATTTGCTATTCGTTTTACGTTGAACTTTCTAATGCCCGGGCTCAGTCTGGGGTAACGTTATAGTTATTGACTGTGGCCAAACGTGACTTGTTTATAGTGTTAAAAATAACGAATGACTATATAAGTGTATACTTACGTTATCTGTCAATATTTAACCTCGTTAACTGTAACAACATTGCATCTCAAATGATGCATTAAACGTCGGCGTGAAACAGTCATTAAATTTAAAATTATCCCAGATCGAAGAGAAACATCACAATAACAAATTCATAATAATAATGTAAGTAAACAAGATGACATCGACACGTTTGTAATCAGTATTTCAGGAACCCAGCGATGTGTTGTAACCTTTAAAGTTTTCAACAGTGACTAAGCATCTCGGTGCCTTTTTTACGTCTGCATGTTACTTTTAACCAAGAGCTTATTCGTGAAAACCTGTCATTGGCTTTTTTTGGTTAATTATAGTTATTTAATCAAATGTATTTCGCTGTAGGTTTTCCATAAATAAATAAATAATAAGTACATGAATTATATTAATCTTCGCTACCCACTGCTGGATAAGGGAATCGGATAAGGGGTAACGATGGCAATTGGTCGATCAGAGATAAATATGAAATCAAACAGCTGGTAAGCATACACTAAATAATTAAGAGAGCAGGACGCAACGCTTGCGCAGGCTTCGCGAAACCTTCGCAACCAGTGATTGGACACCAACCAGTTACTTGATCGTTCTAGATAGAAATCGCTGGAGTGACGTAGTGGAGGCTGACCTACGTGAACTTCAAGCCTTTAATTGGCAGGATACAGTTCCGGTAAGAAAGGAGTGGAATATTCTAATTTTGGATTGTTAAGCTGCAACCGTTAGTCCACTGCTGGATGTAAACCTCTTCCGGGTCCTCCACTTGTGCAATCCCATCGACGACCTTGCACAGGTCATCATTAGTTACTTCTAATTCTACCGGGACTAATGACTTGTGATGCCTTAGAGAGCGTTGAATACTATACCTGTTCACGAAAACTTGACAATATACCACAATAAATCGCCGTAAAATGGGAAATTCGTTTGAAGATAAGAAGAGAGAAGAGAGAGAGAGAGATAACACTTTATTGCAAACCAAAATATACAATTACAAAAACAGACCATATTTACAATATTTTTTAAGCAATTATCACTCAAAGCGATCTCTTCCAGGCAACCTAAATCAAAAACAAACTTGAATCAGGCGATGTAGGTGGTGCAGGAAAAAAAGCAATAGATACATAAATACGAAATTATATTAATTGTGATTTCTGTTTCAATCCATTATGTAACGTTGATCACTTGTTATTTTCATGTCCTGCGTTTTAATTACAGCGTCTAATTCTTGCAAGTTAGTTAAGTGAATCGGACTTAAATTATGCCGCCCGCCACTTGTGTGATTTATTAAAATACAAAAAGTGTTTCTATCCGCTATACAAATATATTAAAAACAGTTTCAATTAATTATAAAAACCTGTGAAGTGCTGAATATCCAAAACAGACATGGCTTAAAGGTCTTAAAACGAAGCCATATAACAAAATAAAAAACTTGACACATAGGGCTACAGCAATCAAAATTGTTGATAATTATATTATTGTTTTCAGGTTATCATGTACCAGATTAGGTCAATGGGCGATAGGTTACGTGACGGTCGACGGTGAGATACTGCAGACGATACCGCAGAACAAAAGTTTGGTTCAAGCGCTGCTGGACGGATATAGAGAAGGATTGTAAGTAGTTTTATTTACCCCGAGGTAAACCTAGGCACTGACCAACAAAAAATGAAATGAAATTTTAAATTACATTTAAACGTCATTAGATAGTGTATTTGATTGCGAAAATCGTGTGAATGTGTGTGTGTGTGCTCGCGCGTGTGTGTGTGCCTGCGTGGGTGCGTGCATGCATGCGTTTGTGCGTGTGTGTGTGTGTAATATACCAAAAGTGTCTTCTGAGGACAAAAACAATGTATATGTTGAATGTATTGTTAGGTATGAGGGTGAATTATGTTGCGTGATGAGTCGATGACTACCCCATTGGATGGGGTGACGCACCACTGGCTAGAGCCTATGTCTCAATCGCCAAGAGGGGAGTACAAAATAAGAAGACGAGTGTTGTACTCTACGTGTAATTATTGCTCATTAACATTCAACTTAGACTATATATAAGTATACAGAAATCTTAAATGCTATGAATCATCTTCGAAGGTTTTCTGTATTGTCAGATTTTGGCACGTATATGGACTACTCAGTTTTAACCTTGCTAATATGTAGCAATAAATTATTCCAATGTATGTGATGTAACATTAAGCATTTGCTGATGTATGAGCAATACTTGAATGCGTCCTTGAAGTTCGTACACGGCATTGCGCAGAACAAAGTTATAATGCTCGCTGACAAAGTGGAGAAGGCAGAGTGTCGCGCTTTCACTCGGCTGCTATTGGGCCTCTTATGACATCTCTTTTAAACAACACAATGTAAGGTAAAATAAACGTTAATATTTGACTGAACCTGTAAAAACTCACGGAACTAACTTCACTCGAGGTGCATTTAACTTTTGCGCGTACTGTATGTATTGTCTTTGCCAAAAGTTAGTATTACTCCCAAAAAATTAATAACTTTGAAACCTTGAATTTCTGCGAATAATATGGTGTTTTATTAATTTTTAAACTTCCTTTTGTAATAAATATTCCAGCTATTTATATCCGGATGGTCGTGATATCAATCCAGACTTGAGTAGTGCAATTATATCGCCAGCGGAGGATCATATCACTGTCACTCAAGAACAATACGAGTTGTATTGCGAAATGGGTGAGTTTTATTTTTTTCTAGTGCATGAGAACAGCAGGCATACTGACGGTCCGCTTAATGGAAAGTGGTTACTGTCGCCTGTGAAAATTTGCAACACCAGAGTCTCGAAGAGGGGGACTGGAACCTAACCCCTGATGTCGAAACACAACTCAAGGTTGTGATGGCAGCATACCCTAGACCGGGGTTGGTAGCTCTCCGTAAGGGCAAATGCCCCCTACCACTAAGTAATCTTTATTATATAAGATTTAATCATACTCTCAACAAGGACTCTATTTTTATAAATATCATATTTTACAATAATTATATTCATTTGCCTCACTAATTATTAAAATATGACGTAAACTCAATGCAAGGGAAGTCGATTTGTCTACCAATGGCCTTTTTCACCTTAACTCAGTCGTTTGGGGTCGGCACAATATGTCTTTTTCTTCCACACTCCTCTATGCTGGCCTATATCCGCTGTTACATCACAAATCATCATGTCGTCCTTCATATAATCCAGCCATCTCTCAGTTGTTTGGCTTATATGTTTATAAAGTTTTTTTATTTTTTTATTGCAGGAGTTCAGCAGACAGGCAGAGACGGCCCACTTGATGGAAAGCGGTTACCATCGCGTATGGACATTTGCAACACCAAAGGTGCTACAAATGCGCTGCTGCTCTCTTAAAGGAGACTGGAACCTGGTCACTAATGCCGGAATACAACTCAAGGTTGTTATGGCGACATACTTTAGACCAGGGGTGGTAGCCGTCCAGTCGGGCAAATGCCCTACCACCTGGCTGTGGGTTGTTTTTCGCCTCCTAAGACAGGCCGCCCGGCCGCAGGAAATTGTATTCTTTCTCCGTTCCTGCACGGATAAAACACACATGAGTTTTATGAGACATGAAAACTATAGACATGTAATTCTATGACTACTGTATTGTTTATTTGCAATTACAGGCAGTACGTTTCAACTTTGCAAAATATGTGCGGAAAACGACAAGGATATAAGGATAGAGCCGTGCGGCCATTTGCTGTGTACACCGTGCCTTACTGCGTGGCAGATTGTGAGTATTAGTTGTATTCGTTATGGTGTGCCTCAAGGCTCTATTGTTTGACCCTTACTTTTTTATACATATTATTATGTGAGTACAACTGCCACATGGTTACTTGTGTTTCTCATTATTGGTACACCGTTCCACAAATGATCATATCAAACACCATTTTTCTCATTTACTACATATTTTCCTTCCATATTTTTTTTCTTCTGGCATACATCTTCTCTCACACCACAACTCATTGTTTGTCATCCTTCATACAACCCATTTCCTTTTTTATCTACCTTTACTCTTATACTTATCAATCTGCCATTTAACATTAGTGAAAATTTAGTCTTTATGTAGACTGACATGTGGACAGGACGAAATTATGCGGATGTTTCTGCTATTCTAGACTTCTGGAAAGAGATTAAACGAGGTTCTTTATTGTAGACGAAAAACTACATACAAACAATAAAATAGTGGTGATATACAAAGGCGAGCTTAATTCTAAAAGAGTTTGTTTCCAGCAAACCTATGACTTTAGCGATAAGAGGAGCAACCAAAGCAGGCTTGTGTATAATAAAATATTTTTATGTTTAAAATATATAAATATAATATTGTTATGAGTTAGCGGGACTCGAAATAAAATGTCGTTGGAATTATTATAGAGTTTATTAGAACTATACAAACACGTATAACACAGGTACAAATATAACCGAACACAACAAATCCAAAGATAATGCAGAAGGTCGTAATTCAATAAAACACGCAAAGTCCGTCACTATTAGATTCCCGAATGTACACACGTCCCGCCTTAATCGTGGTTTTCGCTCCACTGTCCCCTCTCTGCATCGGGGCGTTGTTTTATACTTCACAAATGCAAAATGTACCCGCCCGACAAGATCGACACAGTTTCCTCGAATCAGCTTGTAATCGTAATCCGTAACACCTCGCTAATGATGCTAATGAGCGAGTACGATAGAACAATAGATTGTCCTCCACAATAACTTAGAAACGTATGCCAATAAATAAGTGAACAAAAGTAGATGATCATAAAAGGATTACAATTAGTTCAAATAAATATAATAAAATATGCTTTTACAGACTGTACGTGGAATTGGTTTTTGTCGGAGCCTAAGTTGTAACAATATTAGCATATTAAGACAAAGCTAACTACAGGTACAGAGGTTTTCAAGTAACAATTTTTTATCAGGATTCAGATGGCCAAGGATGTCCGTTCTGCCGAGCAGAAATCAAAGGCACCGAGCAGGTTGTTGTAGATGCTTTTGTGCCTCCAAGACCGCCTAATACGACTTGCGATTCTAAGTAAGTATTATTTTTGTTGTATTTTTTTACTGTCCACAACTGTATTGCTGATGGTACGTTTATTAAAGCTAGTACACAATAGCTCTTTCTACGCTTGTAATATATTATTTACTTTATTTTACAGAAGTATGAGTTCAAAGACTGTGATCAAAGCTGTTTCATCAAATTCATCAGGGTCGTCTGGATCATCGGGCTGCAATGGATCAAGTAAATAACTGACTTTTAATAGTGTAAATAATTTTTAATAGATATCAATATATATGATTTCTATTATTCTATTATATTATCTAGCACCATCCACAATGATCAGGGGGTGTCCCCTGATCATTTTGGATGGTGCTAGTATCCCCCCAGGAATGCTATTCGAATATTCGGATTTTATTCAGTATTCGGCCAAATACTATGTAGTATTCGCGCTATTACCGAACACCAAATCGTGATGCAAAAAAAAAGTACATATTAATTTAAAAATTTATATATTTCAATCACAAATTATTGTTATTTAAATTACGTTTTAACTAGAGACTCCATGAATATTCGGCTTGGCCGAATACTACTCAGTATTATGCTTGGCCGAATACTACACAGTATTCTGCTTGGCCGAATAATACACAATATTCGGCCAAATACCGAATAGTTGAAAAAATGACCGAATACCGAGAGAATCCGAATATTCGTGGCATCTCTAATTGCCACACCACGGTTGGGGATGCCCACTAAAACCTCTGGCCACTGGCGTATTTCCAGCCCGAACGGAGTTCCCATTTCCCCTGCAATCAGCCCCTTAGTCTCAAAAGATATCTCTTATACTTCTCAGGTGTAGATTCATCGACATCCAGCAACGCGAACGGATGGTCATCGAGAAATACTACATTCAACGGACTGACGGACGACATTGACGACGGCGAGGTAAAATGTTTCAACTTAACTTTATATAAATATCTTCGGTCCTAAAGCGGCCGCTTCTAATGTATCAGTTATGGCCAGTTGCTTTGCTATATCTTACTATTCATTCACTTGCCTTACTGTCGTATGAATTTTGACATTAGATGTATACAGCGTATATCAATTTTTAACTGATAGTAACGCAGATGAACGGTCGGTAACATGTAGGAACTGGTATATATACTGGTATATACTGGTAGTTGTAAGGCTTAGCATAATGTTCCACTTCATTATGATATTTGTCATAATCGTAATACGCATCTTCGAAAGCGAAGCGGCCGTTTCAGGCTCCCTGGTATTTTTTTTTAAATTTTGACAATGATATTTATAGATTTTTGGTAGTTATTTTTAAGGAGTTCGGTTAGTTTATTTCAAAGATTATATTTTATATATTTGTTCGCGGGTAGTTTTTATCAGAACTCTTGTAGATAGATTTTAATTATTTTTTTTAGCCAAAGTTCTGATAGTGTTTTGTAAAGTTTTTTGGTACTAAATATGAAAGATTTCTGTAGTATTTATTTAATTTTATTTATGGTAATTTCTACAACAGCAATATTACTCTTTATTATATATCAAGAAAAGTAACACGCTTTATTGTCTTTAACACTACAAGGTATTGCATCGGACGGCCTTATTGCTTAAAGCGATCTCTTCCAGGCAACTTTCTGGTCATGCGTAAATCCAGGGACGTCTTAACCATATTGGGCGTAGGGGTGCAAAAGTCCCCCCACCCCTCCTATTCCAGTAAAAAAAATTGAATGAATATTAGTGAATAGACTTCAATGTGTTTGCGACTCTATGCCTTCATTGTTCGAATGAGATTATGTTAAATAATTTTCAAAACTATCAGATTATGCATGCCAAGTATGTATTAGGTACGAGGGCATCGGGTTGCGCCCCATAGTGACAATAGCTGACAGCGACTGTGGTTGAGCGAGCTAAGCCTTTGCCGGCCTACCTCACTGCAACGCAGAGGCTCCGGGTTCGATTCCTGGTATAGTAAATTTCGGAAAACGTATTTTCTCCGTTATTTACTATAGTCTGGGTGTCTGGGATCGGCCCCAGAGTAGACCGTTGTATATTACCCATAACAAGCGTAACTTGCTTAATTTGGGGAAATACAATAAGTGTGTTTGTCTGCCGATTAAAAAAATTATTAAAAATAGTATGCGCCCGGGTGCCACTCACCCCTTGCAACGCCGGGTAAAGACGGCCCTGTGTAAATCAAGAGTTAATTTACTATAAGTGTTGAGATAATTTACAATTTTTAGATTTCCAATAAATAAAGATTGAAAAAACCCTTATGTTATGAAGGTGGTATATGCCTGGGGCCCAATTCTATTATATTATTTCTATCTCGTCGAAATCGGCGAACAGTATCGTCTCAATCGCAGGTTTGCCTGATTTCGGTATATTTTTTATTCCAACGGCAGCGAGCCATGTGGCACGTCACTCGATCTTTATAAATATTTACTAGCTGTGCTCACGACCTCGTCCGCATGGATTTTCTTCCACGGAACCTTAATTCTAAAAATAGCCTAAGTTACTCCTTATATCGTCAGCTATCGGCCGGTGAAATTCTCGTTAAAATCGGCTCAGATGTTTCAGAGATTAGCCGGAACATCCAGACAGACGGACAAAAATTCTAAAAATGTCATTTACAGTATCTACTGGTCCGAATTACCTGCATATCCCGTCCTAGGGGCTGGCGACGCGTTGTCTCCGCCCCTGGTGTTGCAAACGTCTATAGGTGACGGTAACCACTTTCCATCAGGTAAACCGTCCGCATATTTGCCAGCTCCGCAATAAAAAGAAGTATAAATATTTGATTAAGTATCCTAATTAATAATTCTAGAAAAATAACCATAGTTGTCATCTTTTTTAATTTGGTGTTGCCATAATAACCGAAAAGTATAAATTATGTTTCCCATAAAATAAATGTGTCGTTGTTTCGCAATTAAAAAAATAATTACAATAACCCCTATGGTCTCGGTTTGAAGGTATGCCCCTCTCGTGTTTGTTTTACAGGCTGTTTCAAAACAGTATTTAGGCTAGAGATATAATTTTTGGTAAATTTAAAGAAATCTAGTGTCTAGGTTTAGTGTCAATATTTGATTTTATTTTTAAATATTGAATGAAGGAGGAATTTGACGTTTAAAATTGATATACACACACACTGGCAAAATTAGCGAAACGCCAGTAAAAATCCCAAAATTAACAAAAAAACTTTTTTTTTTCAAAGTACTAGCTGGTTATATATTTTTTTCTTATTTAGCTCTGATTTGAAAACGAAAAAGCTGCCAGACATTTTTTCATTGATTTGTTCTTGTATTCCGCCCACACAAAGTTGAGTAAATCGATAGTTTTTTTCTGTCCGCTAACTGTACCGCTATGTGTAGTTGAATGATGTAGCAAATAAAAAAAATAGTGTGTGTCTACAGTTCACATGCAGTAGAAGTGAAACTTCGGAGAATATACTCACAGATAATATATTATTATTGATCTTCGGTCTTATTGACTCTAATCTGTGCTGTACAATGTAAAACTCGTATCTCATTCTCTCGTAGGCTTAGTCCGATAGATTTATATGTTTACTAAACAACAGCTACAACTCCATTAATTCTGTAACATACTTCTATATAAAACTTATTAAAAAAAGACAACTTGAGATATAAATAGAATAAGAAACTTAACTAACTAGACGTGTTGCTGGGGAATTTCTTGCCGCTTCTTCTCCTTAACAGCAATAACACGTTGCGAAGCAGCGGTGTACATATAATATGAAGAAAAAATAATTTTTGACTTATATATATGACCTTCAAAAAGTGTTCTGCAGTGGAACTTATTTTGAATAAAAAACTTTGAATTTGAATTTTGATATATTTTTTTAATGTCGCTTTTTCGTTTCATCGAGTTTCAAATCACAACGATTCTAAAGAAGTTTCACTTCAATAATTGCAATAATTACCAAACATACTAGTTATAATATGAGGGTACTATACTATTATTCATACCATTGCATGTATTTCGGGTTAAAATTATTGTTTGCATATTAGGGTAAACTATATCGTTCTTGGCAACGCCACCCAAATATTGGCACCATGCCAATTTATTCATTCATTGTTAATTAAAAACATATTAAAATTTGTTGATATTTTGAATAAACTGTAGGGTGCCAATCATTAGATGGAGGTGTGTTATTTAGCTTTTTTTGTATTTGTCTCATTTTCATAGGTTGGTGTTCATATGCGTACAAAATTATAAACATATAACTAAGTTGGCCTCACTAAATCTATATTAAATAATGAAAACATATATAATTTTAAACAAATTTGAGTACTTAATTAAAAAAATATTTTTTTATAAACATAAATATTTTTAATAAAAGTAAATATTTTTTATTTATTTGTAAATGTTCTCCAGTAAAAGTTTAGTATCAATAAAACCTTTGTATACGTCAAAAAGCAAGATAAGTAGAATAGAACGACGTGTGGCGCCATTTAGTCTTGTTGGATTTTTTAGAAAGAGATTGTCGTTCACAATATGTTGCTTTTATGATAATACAATACCTGATGATCTGGGAAAATATACATAAATTATAGACTAGTACAATGAAGGAAAGTTAATTTATATTGTATTTTACCTATAATCACTAAGACTATTAGTAGAATACAGTTTTAAATGACTGGGGCGAATAATGTACGCATATAAACATCAACCGGACCGTTGCATGTGCTGCAACCTTCATTCGTGAAGTGTCATCATTTGTTTGTTTGTTTTGCAGAGGCACCAGAGAAAGTCACCGCATGCTTAGTTTGCACGTGCGTAGCGTTCGATAACAAATAGAAAAATAAAATAAAAACCGTGAAAAAATAAAAATAATGCTTTTTGTGACGCGAATGGCGCTTCGTCAATATTTTATTTGTGAATTATATTACAGTTTTTAAAAATCATTGGCATGAGTTGAACCTTGTATTGTGGATTATTTCTAACTTATACGTTAATTGGGAGATATAGTCCTGGTCAGTTATTACTATAAATTAATACAAGAAAAAAATTTACAAAACATTGTTAAATCCCCGTAGTAGATATTTGAAATACGACGTAAAAGTTAATATTATTTAAACATCTTTTTAATAGTTAGCTAGTGTGATTTTTTCAGTCTAATCTAGCGTTTTGATCATTTTACAGTAGTCGCGATCATAGTAATGAATTTGGAAAGAAATGGTCAAAATTTTCAATTATAAACTGGCTTTACCTAAAAGACCATAAATGTTAGTTTAAAGTTTTGGTGGTATTTTTCTGTATCAAAATGTGACAGAAGAATGTCTGAGAACCCTTTGATATTCAGGTTTTAACCGGGTGACACTTTTTCCATAGTTACTACGTAATGTCCTTTCTTAATCATCATGAAGTAACGTGACAAAAATATGGACTTTATTTCCGAATTTCTCTGTTTACCCTTTTACAAGTTTCAACTCATTTTTTATTATCTTAAACGTCCGTATTTTTTAAATCCACGAAGAAAACGACGCTTGCGACGATGATCGGTAAAGTGGAAAGAATAATCGGTAAAGTGAAAGTGGAATAACCCAAGACAATGTGGTACCTTCGTGCATTCGTAAAAAAATTTCAAGAGTTCACCCTAGGTAGTAATCATTTTACACATTGGCATTTATTGCCAAAACATAATTTTGACTGTTTACAATAAAAAAGAGATGATATTAGCAGGGTATCAACATTAAAATAGCTTTAACGTAAAATTAAACAATTTTTATTTATATTATAACGATAATAACTTAAAGTATATTTCAAATAAGATGGTACGGCTGACACGTCTACAAAAACGTAACCCGTAGCGTATACGTAAACTTTCCTATGAAATAAATATTAATTTTAATTAAATAAAAATATATGTTATCCTGTTACGATTTAATAATATAATCTTATACGTAGCATCACGGTGTTTATTGCTCTATTTACGAATTTTTCCCCATGCCGTCTTGTTTGAAATAGACTGTAAAAAACAGCTTTGAGAAAATAAAAATAAACATTATTTATCGTTCAATGAAAACATTCTCGTGATGTTTTTTTTATATATAGGATTTCGAAAAAGTAACAGAATGTAAATATGTGTAAATCAAAGTTTTTAAAAGGGGCAAAGTATCGATAGTCATTTTGAAATTAGTATGTTTTACATTCGAACTATTTACTGCTAAGGGGCTACCTAAATTTTCGAAGATATAAATAGACAGAATTTAGTTACGACAAATCTGTATTACACAAGTCTCAATAATAAAATTACGAATGTTTCACAGAAATTCGATTTTGGCTTTATTTCTATATATATACAACTTGTTCGGAGAAGATAGACTCTTCATTAACGGATCATCTTCTCAAACGTTGGTTTGCGATTGAATATTTTTCTAGATTACAACGGCCTTAGTGTGTATTATTTATTTATATTTTTTTTTTGTAGTGACTTATATTTTATAAGTTTTGTCAAGCTTGGTGCCACATTGAAACTAAAACGCATGCGCCTACTAACTTTATGTTTCCATTTCGCCTTTTTTCCAAATACATATTTTTGTGTAGCACTTGTTTCTTTTTCTTTACCTTATTAATGAGTCTGAACTGGAATGATAAAAAATGAGAACTTTCATGGTTATAAATCTGGCGCATACTTTAAGTTGATGTGGCATGGAGTTATATAGAAGTAGATTTTGTGTTTTAAAAATTAGCTTGTATTTTCATTTTAAAAATTTTAAAAATGCAATATAATATGTAAATAGGCACAAAATTATATGCACTTTTAATTATAGACTATTTTTTGTTACAAGATATTAGTGATTTAATGGTAATAATACCTTCTTATATTAAATAAAAAATACTTTAGTACTTAAATATTTGACAAAATATTTTTCTTATTTGAAACAACCAGTTTTATTGAGTATTATTATTTTTTAATATTATAATTTGAGAGCAATCTATTATATTTATGCACTTTATATTATTTATTTCAACCTATAATTTAAAAAAAACCGTAATATTAAAATTTTGATTTAATATTTATTTTTATTTTAAGTATTTCTTTAAAGCAATAATAGATCTTTTATATTTTTTATGTTGCAATAACAAAATACAAAAACTTAATTTTTTCTCAGTCAGCCATGTTTAGTACTACTTCTAATTTTTATTTTTAGGTTTCCGTAGTTGCAGCAAAAACGACCCTTATGAAAGTCTATGGCTTTTATAGTATTAGCGTTTTTGATGCCCTTTAAGATAGAATGCATGTAATATTTAAGCTATAATTATATAAAACATTCACTTTACATTCACAGTGACTGTATAATAATTTTCTGTTACGATCTATCTCAGGTGTGCACTTTAAAAACCTAGCAACATTTATTGTTTTTTTAAATGAATGTTTGTGCATTTTGGTCTTAGATTTTTGCTGATGTATTGTGCTTGCCAAAACAAGTAAAATCTATCAGAATGTGGTATCGCTCCCAACAAGCTTAATAAATAGTTTCGAAATAGTTATAGTATATGTTACGCGCAATTTGACTAATCGGGCAATATTAATATGAACCGATCACTATGAATAATGACCAAAAGCGTCGGTTAATTTGATAAGTTTATTACTTTGGCCGGCCTATATTAATAATGCTCAACAGCCGTGCTACACTTAAACAATCATGGTTTGAGATAACTTGAATTTATCACTGGGACCGGGCAATATGAATACTTGTCTACTTCTAGCCTGACAATGTGATAAATTCGGTTACCTTTCCTTAAGAATTATGTAAGTTTGATTAATTTAAGGGTGGGGTATAGTTATATAGTACTTTTATTTATTATTAACTAAAACGTATTTTTTAAATATAGGTTAGACCTTCGTGGTTATTTTTTTATAACCACCCAAAATTCACTTTAAACCTCAAATAATAAATAAAAATGCCATATAACTGTATCCCAACCTCATTTAATAAACAAAGAACTACAAAGAACAGTTCATCTGTGTTTTATTATATTGCCCAAGATAAAGTTGTCATTATTCATACTGACCGAGAAAAATTATAAATCATGTAGTTTTGTTTATATTCGCCACTTAATACGGGAATTATATATATAGACCTCCGGTCAATATTCATAGTCACCGGATTTATCAAATTGCCCGTAACATATATATAATTGATGTAGATGCTATTTGATTATTTTTGCGAGTGAACGAGAGCAACGATGGTAACAAAACGTAATTATAACGGTAAAATTATCGTTAAATTTTGTACTAACTTTATATTTATTTAACGGTAAAATGGTCTATAAACGTTTTATTTTATAACAATATTGATATTTTACCGATATCTAAAATTAGCATAAATAACGATAATATATTTTTAACGGTATTTCCAGCCCTGTTTAAGAGATATTTTTGCGCTGTAGTGTAAAATGTCTTGGAATACACTGGTTTTAAAATTGCACACCTGAATTATGTGAGTATACAAACGAACTTTCCGCTGTTTATTATGGTCTGAGATCGGTACCAGAGTAGTCGTATATATGTTATCCATGACACAGGCGTCACTTGCTTGGCTTGGGGATTTACAATGTGTTTGTCTGCTTAAATTGTTATTATTATGTTCAGTAATTTAATTAATTAATTTAATCGTAATAAGAACTCATGATACAGACTCTCGTTTATTCAAGGCTATTACTTAATTTTTGTTAATTTTAAGGATTTTATTTGCCTTATTTATTTATTAAGTGTAATTATTTTTTTACGTTAATTATACGCTTAGTGTCATTTGCTTTTTTGTTTTATTTTTTGTAATGTTTTTGCATGTGAAATGCATTATATTTTATAGAAATACTACCCTGAAAAGGATTCAAAGAATGACAACCACCTAATAAAGATGGAATTAAACTTGACTAAAAGGTACCTAAAACATGAGTAGATAGCTATACAAGTTACTCTTCTATGTTTTATTTATATTTGCTTTTTTTGTGGAAATCTAAAAAATAAATTAATAGACTTATTTCGATTATTGACTGATTTGACCTAAAAAGGTTTTTAAAAAGAGTATATAAATAAAATAAAAACGCCTTCTATCATAATAATTTTGAACGATTTGAAAATTGTTAAATATTATTTATATGAAAGTCGTATATTGCGACGCAAGTTTCCCTCAATTATCCGATTTTCTCTTTTCAGTAATTTTCCACATTTGTTTAATGCTTAAAGGATGAGTTATGATTTTTAGACATTGTTGCAAACATGCAAGCGACGTAGTAGTGCCGCTCTGTGTTTCATCTAATGCATAGACTAAAACTATCGTCATTATATTGTTACGATCTAGGTGCCGACAAAGACAAATTCACACCTGCCTACCTGTAGAAACACATTTTATTAGTTTTCGGCATTTGGACGTCTTTTGTTTACTTTGTGTTTAAAATTTGTGAGTAAAAAACAGCCCATTATGTATTGTAATCTTTTAAGGCCTATTGTTGTATTGTGATCATTGCCAGGTGTCTCCGGTTTAAAAGTACAAATTGATTCTCAAAAATTCGGTCCACGCGGCCGGGCAGATATATTGCATCTGTGCAGAATAAAGCAAGGCCCCAATGGAGAGATGAGGCAGTTGAGCGATAACCACAAGCGAAGCAAGACTTGTGTACATTCGGTAATCTATTTAGCGACGGACTTTGTGCGTGTATTTGAATTACTATCTCCTCTATGTTATACGTGTTTGTATGGTTCTAATAAACTCTATAATAATTCCAACGGCATTTTAATTCGAGTCCTGCAACTCGTAACAATATTTAATTAAATTTAAAAGTAAACAACACGACATTTATTTATATTCAAAAAGGCATACTCTGGTTTTTTATCACGAATTGATCAATAATCGACTTGTCAAATACAAAATATACGAGTATCTTTGGACACGGTATAGATATTTATTGAGTGGACGTTAAGCAAACGTTCTTTTATCTCTTTCTTAGTCTTACCTGTCCATTACATTTTGTTATTATTGTAGTTTTCCTCATTATTGTTTTGCACTTGTCCTGTATTTTTATAAGTAACAGAGCAGTATTTATGCTCTGTTATGTAGACCTTCCTTATACTTCTTTTTGCGATTATATTTTTACGAGTTGCAGGACTCGAATTAAAATGCCATTGGAATTATTTATAGAATTTTTTAGAACTATACAAATACGTATAACACAGGTAAAATATAACTGTACACAACCAGTCCAAACGTAATGCACGATTCAATCACACGCGCAAAGTCCGTCACTAAAGTCGCGCTTTCGCTTGTGGCTGTCGCTAGACTGCCGATCTCTCCATTAGGCCATTGTTATACTGCACCGATACAATATGGCTGTCCGACCGAGTAGACTGAATTTCTTAGAATCAGTAAGACATACCTGGCTAATGACTGCCATAAAAGATTACAATACACAATAGGCTCTTTTCTAATTACATATTTTAAACACAAAGTAAACAAAAGAATTCCAAATGCGGAAAAGTAATAAAGTGTAAAAATATTATATTATTTTAACCATCGGTTAAATGTCGGTGCACACCAGCCTTAATATCTCCTGACACTCGTAAACAGGAAACTGTAGCGTTATTAACGGTGAGTATTCGCGCCTACATTTATTACTATGATTTTGTTGACGTGGTACAGCCATGCTAGAATCATTATCTTGATTACAGCTGTTAGTGCCGGCTCGGGCGGTGTAATACCAGGCTCTCATGGAATATCGACGTGAAACGGTTACCCTTGAGGTAATCGTGTTTCGTACTGTTATACCGGATAAAAATATACTCATGCTGGTGATGGGTCTAATATAAATCAATGAGCCGAGGTCGGCACTGAAAATCAGCGCTGCTGGAGGAAACTCCAACACAGCATAAAGCCGAGTTGCAGACCTCATTTGTGGGAAATGCGGTGTACAACATATCAAATTTTATCATACAAATGTATATATAAATCCTGCATCCTTGTATTGTCGCTTTCCTAGCAAATAAATTCTTTCTTTCTTTTTCAAAAGAATTGTTTATTATACATGAATATTTAAAAATATGTCTAACTCTAGAGGTGGCGCGATCGGAACTGACTCGAACTATGGGGTGCAGTCGGATGAGAAGTACGGGATGCTGAGGAAGCATCCCGTCAACGTTTTAGCTTACGGTTTAGGGATGTAACAACCCCCTCAACAAGATGAAACTTATAACTTTTGTGTTGAGTTTCAGGGGTTAATTCTAAGTCTACGTCGTGTCGCGGTTGAGTTTTGGATGTTAACGTAATTTGAATTGTTTCCTCTAGTGGTAGACATATTTTAAATTTAAATGTCTTAATTATAAAGAGTACAATGAATATTAAAATTAAAATAACTAAACAATACGTAGTAATAGGGTAGCTAGAATTGTATTTTAGTAGAGATTTAGTATGAATGGGACATCCGATGTCCCACTTCCCTTTCCCTCTATGCCATTCTTCTTTTCTAACCCCTCTATACCTAGCAGGACGCTGAGGGAGGGTTTCGTTGAGTTCGCAGTAAAGATTATAGAAAAAGCCGTCAACAGAAACCGCAGTCAATAAAGTTATGAGCATATACAATTTTTTGTAAATATAATTTAATGAAAATGTATAAATAAACGTGTAGATAATATATATTATTATATAGTTTCTAACAGAAATATCATAAATAGCAGTTAAGTTTATAAATACTAAAAACCTAAAAATATAAAAAAAACAAGATAAAAACGTAAAATAGTAATAAAATAAATATACCCCTTATCCCCCTGTGTGTCCATAGAAAATTAGATAAAAAGAAAAAATATATAAATACTCTCTTTCATTACATAAGAAGGAGGAGGAAGGCGAATAAAATGATAAGAAACCCTCTATACTATCTTTGTTTCATCCCTCTTGTCCATTTTTTGTTTTTCTTTTTTGGCCAGGGGAAATCCGTTGGAGGACTAAGCCGCGACAGGCACAGAAGTGTGAGTGTCGATGTGAGAGTGTGGGATTCGCCAGATCGGGGGTGCCAGTGATCGGCCAGTCAGAACCGGTGCCATGCTATTGCCACTAAACCCACTAAAATGGGAATGGGATTCCCAGCTCCGCTGTGCCCTGGCAGGCGTGGGGCTCGCTCACTAGGCCTCTTCCGATGCCGGGGAGCTTCTCCCCCGGCTCCTACTAGGTCTAAACCGTGCGTGGGGCGATCTGTAACGCGCCCCACGGGAAGAGAGATGAGCGCGCGCGGAACACTCGCGCTCTCATCTCGACGGCATGTGCGGGTGAGTGAGAACCCCTATACCCTAAGGGGCCCCACCCGCGCCGCCCGCTTACGGTGGCCGAAGGTCGAGTTCCGACCTCCGGCGTCGGCGCGTCCTCCTTTGGCGGGAGCGGAGCAGGGATGTACGCTCACGCTCCCGCTCCGCCTCCTCCTTCGCAAACATAACGTGCTCGCAGAAGGAGGAGACGGCGTCCCATCCGGTGCGGCTCCCGACCATGGTGCGAACCACGGCCGGGAATCCCTCTTATCATATGCTAAAGGCTGGCAACGCGTTGGCTTCGCCCCTGGTGTTGTAAATGTTTATAAGCGGCGGTAACTATCCATTGGATAGGCCGTCTACCTGTTTGCCAGCTTCGCAATAAAAAAGACAATAAGTATAGAATAAGTGTGTATCCACGGAATATCCACGGAGTCGTGGCCATCCAGATAGGCAAATGCCTCACAACCTGGTTGTGGGTTATTTTGTCGCCTATTAGGACAGGCCGCTCGGCCGCAGTCTTGTATTCTCTCTTATTAAAACAACCAATTGTTATGTTTTTATTATTTATTGTTGTGTATTTTACACTTATTAATACTTTTATATTAATTCTTATGGTCATGCCAGTATTCAGTGATCTCAAGTTAAAGATTAAGAGTGTTTGATGGATGAGCTGTCACTTCTCTACTTGAATTGGCATTAATGGAAATGACCTTTATCATTTCATAGATTAAGTGTTTGCAATCGAATACCTATTGAAGTTCATATTTTTTTTACATACTAACACCTGTCACTTTTCTTATTACTGTGTCACTGATGCGTTGGCGTCAACAAAAAATAGACTACCATTATTAGTATAGTACATCATCCCCTTTTAAAATAAAAGATACTCCTCAGCGCCTAAAAATAACACTTTTATAAATTTAGAAAGTAACAAAACATAAGTTCTAGTATTAGTTCTTAATTACAATTACAGGTTTTTCATAGACTAACAAACAATACCACTGTTAGTACAGCCGTAGTAATTAGTATTATTTCTCTAATTCTGCACGGATATTCTTTAAAGATCTAGAGAAGGCAGTATGGCTAAGCGTATTTTCTCCACATAAACTATTTTCGGCCAGACCACTGTAAACGACTCTCTTGCAGTTTATAATACATGCATTTATACATGCTCCAAAGTGTATCAAATATAAAACTTGGGATATGTTAATTAAAACTATGTTTTAACGGTTTTAAGCGCCGCATATTATTTGATTTTTATTTCCCACGTTTCGGCCACATTTCATTTTAATGCGGTTTGGGGGTAGGCTAAATAATAACTTTAAAATTACTCATTAACACTTGACACCTTTGCCTGCGAAGATCACGGCTACTGAAAAGTGGTCAAAACGTCGGAAATTAAAAAACAAATAAAATGTTGAACTTAAAACCTTTAAAACGTAGTTTTCATTATGTGTAGGTACTGGTCGCGAAACTTGAAAAAATACTATTGGGGTATGTTGTTGATTTCAGGATTGGGCAGAATTCAATGCTGCAACCTCAACGATAGACGCTCTACGTCCATCAGTCCGTTCCCCTGCAGCATCCCCGAGGCACTCCCCGCGAGCTTCTAGAAGAGCTCCCCAACCGAATGAGAACGCTTATGGGGAACTAAGAGCTCCTCCTTTACCACCAAGAAAAAGCCTTTCACCAGCTGAAACGACGATTGTAGCTGCTTCCAGTGTTCAGGATATTGCAAGTGCTAGCATTATGTTAGGTAATTATCTTCTTATTTATAGACTATCTATAATATAATAAACCTCTTGGGAGTATCGAGTTTTTACATTGAATTCAATTATTGGAAAAAGTCAGGGAGCTACATATGTCGTAAATGCATGTTTTACAATTTTTATATGTGTGTATCCTCTGTTAGAGCATTACATAAAAACTACTGAACGAATTTAAATGCACCTAAATGGGGCTTGGAGCGTATTAAGATTTTAACTCCTCAATCATTCAATTTTAAAAGTATTCATTTTTAATACGCGTCAACAACCTTTTTTGTGAGAATATTTACACTACCTTAAAAATTTAAACATCGGTTTTGTCAGATGTACGTTCCCTTCAGTCAGATGTACATTTTTGTATTCATATATCATAAAAGAAGTGTAGTAAAGGTGTCATGGTGTCTCAAATGCTTACTCAAGAATATGTAATAGGTCTCCAGCTATAATTGCAGGAACTAACAAAATTAAACATGGTTTTTGTATTCTTATCACCAATCAAATACTATTATAGAGCCAAGAAGAAGGTCTTCATTGGAACCAGAACCAGATTCCAGGCATCGTTTAACTTCCATCATCACCGGGTCAACTGAAACCATCACTGGAATTATCGATACAAGACACGAGGTAACTTCTATATTACTTTGAATACCTGTTACTAATAATAATTATTTACACGTATTTAGGATTCGAAAACTCAAGAAAAAGTATCGAAAATATGAATTACAATATGCACAAAGCTTAAATGCGTTTCGAGTGAAATTAGTTCAGTGAGTTTGGGCAGGTCCAATTAAATGTTAAAATTTGTTACACCTTACGGTGTATTGTGCGAAAGGGGTGGCATGCAATTCCGCATAGCGTCCGAGCGAGACCGCAACACTGTCCCCTCCGCTCCGTCAGTGAACCTTCGTTCTGCGAAATGACGTGTACGAATTTCACGCACGCATTTAAGTATTGCGCGTATAGTCAACGACTTTGGGTTAAGATTAATCGAAAATTCGCTATTTAAGAGCATTCATTCTTTAAACTACTTTTGGGTTTTATTTTTCAATGTGCGCTCTGTCGCTTGAATCATGAGAATCATGAGAAAGGCAGAGACGATGGATTTTCACTTGCGACAATCCGATTCATCTAATTTCATTAATAATTTCATGCAATTACGTTTATTTGAGGTGCTTATATGTGTTATAGTAATTGAAAAATAGGGCAACCTAGTTCACAGCTATATAAAGCGCAATACACACCGAAGCCGCCGACTTATGTCAGCAACTTTTTGTCGGCGGCTCGAGGTGAGGAACAAAAAATAAAGCACGTCACTACAGCTGGAGTGTCGCCGGGCTTGAGCGCTTGCGTACACAAGCAGCAGACATGCCGCCAACATATCGGCGGGCAGCACACGCAGCCGCATGTTGCCGATATGATTATTTGCCTATAGGCCGCCGGTTTGTGTCGGCGGGCTATGTTGGCAGGTCGGCGGCTTTGGTGTGTATTGCACTTTGGTGCGACTTGCTTAGCTTTGGATTTTTTTTTCTAAAAATACTATACTAACTACTACAATAGCCCCATTGGTATATTCGAGCTTCCCCAATCTAGGGGAACTGAAAGAACACCTGCTACGCATGTCTAATGTAATGGTAGATTTCATATATCGATAGCCCCAATTTGCTAATTTTCTCATGATATATTTTCCTTCACCAATATACACTCTGGAAAGTACCTAAGTGGTACACGCCACAGGCCAGAATTTTAATCTTTTATTTTGACGGTTCTTTGATGGAAATAAAAACTACCCATACATTCATTAAATATACAATATTATTTTCTGTGTTGTATTTACATGGTGAAAGGCATTAAGAATTAATATACAATTAGATGAATAAAGATTTTCAATAAGTTATTTTACATGACTTGATATTTCTTAGTAAATCTGTTAGTTGTCAGGTCACACTATCATAATATCTAGTCTACCGGTCACTAGGCGAAACAAAGGTTTTATTCGCCATAATTTCAATAAGATACTATTTATATTGGAAATGCTTCAAAATTGAAATAATATTTCAGGTTCCACCAGATCCACGTGCCTTTGAGAAACCTCGCCGAGCTTGTACCCCACAGTCAAACAGCAGACCTCTTCCAGCCACACCGCCCGAACGAACTGACGTAACACCTACAGAACCAAAATCCGACCAACGATTAGTCCCAAACATAGACAATCGCTACGAACGGACAGACAGACACGTACCCAGTCTTCCCGAAAACCGATCTCATATTATCGACAGACCGCATTTACAAATAGACAATAGACTAGATAGATTAGATAATAGACATATAACCGGACAAGATAGAAACGTACCATCAATACCAGATAACAGACCGACAGATAGACACGTGCCGAATTTACAAGAGAGACACGTTATACCTGAAAGAATAGAGAGACCAGAAAGATTACCCGAAAGACAAGAGAGACCAGAAAGGCATGTAAATTCGGAACGGCATGTACCTAATCTAGAAAGACATGTACCTGAACCGAAATTGGAGAGGAATGTAGATAGACATGTGCCTTCAGTTGATAATCGAGAGAGAAACGAAAGAGTTGAATCTAGAAATGCATGTTTGGAGAAATATAACTCAGTACCTGAAACCAGACTACCTCCAGAAAGACCGGAGAAACCTGAATTAAGTAGAGGTGGTAATGATAGATTTGAAAGTAGGGCTCCGCCGAGACAGAGGTCTTTACCAGCGAGTACCAGTAGCAGTGTAGATCACCCTACTAAGTCTACCACTATGCCCAAATTCCCATCAGAAGACATAAAAGACCCTCCATACGAAAATGTTGCCGTTGAAAAAAATGAATTAGCAGTTGCACGTGAGTTTCTTTAATCTTCTCTTTCGCTAAGTAAAGCTATTTATTGTAATTGATTCTATTGGAAGTGGAAAATAACTTTTTAGTTTTTTGCTTATATGTTAATATTTCGCAAAATTTTAAAATAATTTAAGTAAGAACTAGACGAAAGCTGGACTGCTAATATAAATTATGTTAAAGGCCGGTCAAAACCGTATTTAAAAGATTACTTACGTTCATATGCGTCTGTAATGGGTTCGGAAATGTACATTTGTATGTCTGTGAGACTGATGAAAGTGCTGCTTGTTACGCTTCCTATAACTTTTACCAACATACCACTAGAAGTGATTTACTCTTGTGGGTGCTCTATAAAATATAAAGATATAGGCAAATCTTCGATCTTTATTATATACCCTTGAGCTTAGATAACAATAGTAATAACTTTAAGTATTCACAAACGATTTACTATACGTCGCCTATAGACAATTGCAACACTGGGCCAAGCCAACGCATTGACAACCTTTAGGATGGCTATAGAACAGGAAATAAATGTGATGGAATAGGGAGATGTGATAATGGTGATGAAATAGAGGGATCAGACAGGAGGAATGAGATAGAGGGGCTGGTGTAGGGGGATATGATATGTCAATGGAATAAATGGATTGAATAGAAAATGGGGAAGTGAGCCATCTATGGCATGGCATCAATTTAATTTTTGTTTTTTTGGTATAATTGTGTTTTAGCATTTACGAGTTTAAAACAATAATAAAAACCATTTAAAGTGAAGTGCGGAAATTATTGTGTTATACATGATATACAAATTAGAGACGAAGTAACAACAAAAATATAGTATTGTTTATGTATTTTGTAAATACTCTATGATAATTTGGAGTTGCCATACTAATCATTTTAATTTTGCCATGCTTTTTCAGTCTCATTAGCCAAATCTCGAGCTTTAAACAAATTATAACATAGTAGACATAATTTTGTTCCAATACAAGATTTTTGAAATTGATATCATTATTGATTCCAGCGAAAAAAATTAATCCCCTCACCCATGATAAGCATGGTAGAAAGTATGGAGACAACGTGTCGTATGAGAACATTAATTTAGATTACATAGCACGTTTAGTCGGCGAAGGGTATCCGAAGGAGATAGTCGTCCGAGCATTGGGCATCACAAGAAACGACTTGGAAATGGCCTGCGATATACTACACGAGTTTGGATCAAAAGTACCTAATAAATGTTAAGTTTTATTTATTGTTTTTGTTGTACTTGTGGTGGGTTATAAATCCTCGTTTACGTTACGGCCACTTTCACAGCGGCAAGATAGTGGCGAGTGAAGTGGGCAGTGCCAGTATCAAATCGAGGGGTAAAAGGCTTGAGATGTGATGGTTTTTTCATCCGAATGTCCTAAAAAGTGTCAGCATCATACTTTCGGCAGGTGTGTCGTTACACTAAGGGCCCTTGTACACGCTAAGAAATTTCACCATGTCTGCGGCAGATAGGACAAATTCATCATCTACACGACTAGAATTTAGCCGGATCTAGCCACGAAAATTTATCGTGTCTGCTCCAGACAAGATAAATAGGAACGTGTAAACGATGATATTGTCCTCGGGCAGTCGTGCGTGGGGTATAATAGTAGGGTGCTCTAGTCAAGTTTGTTTGTAAAGAAAATAATCATCAAACAACCCACAGCCAGGTGGTAGGGCATTTGCCCGACTGGATGGCTACCACCCCTGGTCTAAAGTATGTCGCCATAACAACCTCGAGTCGTGTTCCGGCATTAGTGACCAGGTTCCAATCTCCCTTAAGAGAGCAGCAGCGCATTTGTAGCACCTTTAGTGTTGCAAATTTCCATAGGCGATGGTAACCGCTTTCCATCAAGTGGGCCGTCTGCCTGTCTGCTGAACTCCTGCATAAAAATATTAAAAAATCATGTTAACTATACGAACCAAAAAAAAATGCATATTATATATATAAAAGAAGGAAAAAGGAAAAATATAAGAGACTTCACTGGATTCATCCAATTATACATCAAAAACATGAGTTTGGCAAGTTTATCATGTAATGCGACAATGTGAGGAAAAATTTGTGGACTAATTTCGTATGAAAATCTCTGTTTGACAAGTCGTTGAGTACTTTCTATAAAATTCTAAACATTGAAGCTATTTAAAAGAGAAACGACTGAATTAGACTATACAAACGACGGAGAACACGATTAATTTTTTAAAACTTCTTGTCCATTTGTCTGTTTATTGGGGATTCACGTAAAACTACGGGGCCGATTTCGATACGGTTTTCGCTGATCGATAGCAAATCCTTAAAATCTGCGCTACTTTTTTAGCCCGAGAATCCCGTGAGAATCTTCCCAGGAGGGGTTTGAAGTTTTTCGGCTGCAGAGAACTTAATTTATTCCGAGAAAATTTCGCTAAAACGATAGCTTACATTCTTTTTTAAATACTGCGGTACTTTATGTTCCGGGAATTTCAAGAGTGGACGAAGTTACGGTCATATCCTAGTAGGCAATAAAACAACACAATCGTACTTAAATTATTTGAACTACCTTACTTATTCAGCCCCTCAATTCAACGCAACAACACAGCGCGTCATGTCTAGCGTAGACAAGACTTTTTTCACAATGTACACAGTTCGTGTAACAACACGAATTCTTGCGCGTAGATCCCATCGACTTTTCTTAGCATGTACAAGTAGCCCGAGGTCGTTCGTTACTCGCGCATTATCTCATCTATGAAGATATAAATTGATAGACTTTACTTACGACAAATCTGTATTCTACGAATCTTAGCAATTTTACGAATGTTTCACAGAAATTAAATACATTTTACGCATAGAAATGTATATGAAAACACAATCGTTTTCATATACATTTCTATGCGTAAAATGTATTTACTGTCAAATTACAATAATGAGTGTAGGTGATTACATTAAAACGTACATTAAATTATAAACTATGTATAAACAAAACTTAATATTGTATTCTACATACATATAATCCCTTAAGACTACATGTATATAAAAAAATATGTATGAAATCTTGTTTAAATCAAAATTATTTTTTGGTGAAACATTCTTAATATTATAGATTCGTATAATACAGATTTGTCGTAAGCAAATTGTGTCAATTTGTATCTTCAAAAATGTAATGCACAAGCGAGACAGCGAACTACATTTAATTCAAATTATAACGTGTAATAATACATAATTTATTACTAATGTATTTATTGGGTTAAAAGACATAACTTAAAACAAATAGTTTTTTACTCCTCGAAATGTTCAAATAAGTTGCGTTTTCCGCCACTTTGCACTTTGCCGGCATGGATGTTGGCATATTGTAAATGAGTAAGTTTTTACTGTAATTTTCAACCAATCGTAAATTTATGTGTACATGGTGAATGATAAAATGGCTTTCTATAAATAAATAAACGAAACACAAGTCCAATTTGTAACGTTCTAAATTTAAAACTATTATTACTTCACTGATTTTATCATTCGTGCGTTCCACTAGACGATCATAATGCTCAAAATGTTTTTTCAGCCATTCCAAATGACGTTACGGCTCAAACGTCACTAATGGCGGTATAGTTTTCGCTCACAACAATCAATCTCTAGAGGTGGGTCGAAGCGGACGTTGATAAATTCGGTGCAAAAATTTAAAGACTAGAGATGGCCACAGAAAAATTTACTTTCATAATTCGATAGGTTTCATACAAACTTATCAGATTAAATCAAAATTCGACGTTTAGTGGTCCCAGTAAGCTATTCTAATCATCGCTAACAGGATTTTCATGAGTTTTATTACTATTAGAACGACTTGTAAAAATTATAATAAAAAAATAAAATGTACGTCTTTTTATTATTTTTTAACATAAATCAAGTTAACTAGTTATTCTTATTATTAGTCTATTAAAGTATTATTTCAGGAAAAATTTTAATGTCTAACAAATTTTAACAATCTTTTCAGCTTTTGATTTATTTTCAAAGCCGCCATTTGCAATGTTTATTACATCAACAATTAAATTTGAATTTATGACTAATTACATTCTATTTGAGTTTATTACTGTAACGTTCGCAAGAAAAAGGAACAGGAAAAATCGCGGTCGTGAGCATGGTGGTTGTGAGCGGTTAGTGGAACGTACCCTAAGTAAGAAATACGCGACTTTTGTTATTTTTACGGTATGGTTACAAGACCTTTAAGCCAAGTCTGTTTTACATTTTAAGTTACGAAGTGGAAAATAATGTCAGTTTTTTGTATCATATTTATACCTGACTTTAGGACAAAAAATCTACAACTTAAATATATAATACTTAAATAAAAATGACAAAATTAATCTAAAAGTTCCTTGATAAATAAGGCACGTTATACATTAATGCACGATATTGATTATTGGACATTATTAAATTATTATGTGAAATTTTCTAACACCAAATCGTTATCTGTATTCATTATTAGGCACGCATAGATTGTAATTATTTTAATAGATTAAAATAAAATATAAAACAGCGACATTAAATATGGCATAATTATCTTTATACATAATAATCTGTAAATACATATATTAAATTTTTTATAATACGAACATTTGTTTTGATTATAACCTATTTTTGAAATGTCAAATTTATAGGTTATAAAATAGAGCATTTTTATTTATGTAGTAATTTTATAAGTAAATTAATAATTAATACTTATTAATGGCTATGTTTTTGTCTTATTAATTATGCTTAGTTATTTTTTAATTCATTTCAATTGTATGAATGACGGTTTAGTTAAATAATTTATAACTTAAACGTAAAGGCATTTTTGTTACAAGTATACAATTAATTTTAAATGTAATATTATAATAAAAAAAATATTTTACGACACATTTTCAATAAAAATCTATTTATTTCAAGTCTTTATTATATTTAATAGTGCATAATAGTTCATTAATTCCAGTGTTTATTCTCTGATCAGTATTTTCTTTACTCAGTTAATATTTCATTTATTTGATGTTATAAGGCTTTGTAAATAAATATTTGTATTATAAATGTTGCTTATATTTTCTTAAAATAACTGTCGTAACGTAAAATTAGTGTTTCACATAGATTATATTTTTTCATATTTATGTCTATTTAATATTAAAATTGTGAAGATAATCTTGAACGCTACGACTTTATGACACTTGCAATATTTAAAATTTAGTATAAAAATACATTTTAGATTGGAATACTATTGAATTTGTAAATATAATGTATCTATCTAAAAACATTTTTTCGACTAGGGCATATTATTATAACTATGTGAAAAATTATAAAGTCCTCAATATTAACATATGCTCTGTCAAATATAGGATGATAATTTTGGCAGCTCGTGCACATATATCATACTTTTTCCATTCAAATTAGGTATCGCCCACAACGTGAAATACCAGGCATAAAGAACAACCAGACTATCGAAGATCGGTTTTTTAAAGATGTTCAAGTGTTATTTAATTAAAAACGAGTTAATAAAACTACGTTTTAACGGTTTTAAGCGCGTTAATTTATTTGATTTTTATTATTCCGACGTTTCGGCCACTTTTCAGTAGCCGTGATCACGGAAGATAAAGATGTCAAGTGTCAGTGAGTATTGTTAAAGTTTTATTTTGCCTACCGCCAACTTGTTCATTTTAATTATTTAGTTTAAATTTTGTTTATGATTATTATTTAAGCTATGGGAGTCAAATGTAATTTACCACCACTTCGCAACATTTCGTGGCTTGAACAGAAATCGCAGCGCAAGAAACTCTTCAACAAACATGCCTAGTTGTAATAATTTTCTATAATATTAAAATGGGTGGAATGGAAAATAAAAGAAATTATCAGTCAAGTTGGTTTGTGTTCCAGATTATTATGTACACAAGTCGCGAAAACTTAAGAAAATAATATAAAATCTAGTTTTTATAGATATTTATATATGGGGGAATACATAAATGCTAGGTTACCCATAAAAATGTGGCCGCTAGTATTTGTAGTTAAAATAATATTAGTTCGATATTTTGTGAGAAATTTTATTCACTTGTTTTTAAAGTAAATTATATATCCAATTAAAGCATTTTTTCTGTGTACGATGGAATAGGGTTGCCTAAGTAAACTTGATATATAATTTATTTTAAAACAACTGAATAAAATTTCTCCCAAAAAATCAAACTAATATTATTTTAATTAAATATTGTAGCGGCCACAGTTTTATAGGCAACCTAGCAAAAATGTATTCCCCCATATATAATTATATATAAAAACTAGATTTTAATTAAATAACACATGAACGTAGTAATCTTGCAGCCGGACCTCGGTCCTTTATTTATTTAATTCAATTCATTTATTCTATGCTTCATGTATGTATACACTGTTTTTCCTTAGAAAGTCTTTTTCGTAAATGACAAGCAAGATTTTTGCAATGAATTACACTATTTAATGATGTTTAAAAGTCTTAGACGACTTAAGCCACATCTAAAGTTCGATATTACAGTAGAAAATGTTCTATGTTAATCATCTAAAGATACAATTTAACTAAGATTTTATCCAATAATGTATGTTCTCAGAAAAAACATAGTATACACAAATATGATGTACATTAACTCTTTTAGTGTATAACATGCTATTGTAAAATAATAATAATACTTATATAATAATAATGTTAATTATTAAAACAACGTTATTATTATTATATAAGTATTATTATCGTACAATTATGTTTTGTAAATATTTAAAAATTATTTTGTCTTATAATCTGGCCATAGAGCATAACCACTATTGATTCCAAGTTCTACGAGATTAATAATCGAATAGGTTCATCAAAGATTATACAGGATGTACAGTGTGTGGAATATAGAACATTTTGTTTAAAAAAACAGCCCTTTTTCTTGATTTGCCGTATGACATTCCTTCACAGAAATTGATAATTTGGTACAATAATACAGCTATGTTAATTTCTCAGTCACGCGATTGGATTCCTAATAAAGTTAATGTTTCAAAAATTTAATGATACCACTTTACTTTTCTTTAAAATAAGCCTCGAGACTCCTTTGAGTAATTTTCTCTATTTCGTATAGCTTAGAATTCGACCCTGAAGGCCCACTTAAAATATTTATATACTACGTGGCCTATTGTGAGCTGTCAAAATCATCTTAGGTTTGACTGTGCATAGGTGTTTCAACCCATTGTGTTAGTGATGAGCTTATATTAGCATCTAAATTTCCTAATTTTTTTAAATAAATATTTCTTCATATTTTTCTAATAAAAATACTCTGAAAATTTGTAGTTTCTTTGATTTAATAAGTGCAATTTTGTTTTTGTATTGTTAATAATAAATTAATTAAATCTGTGTAGTATATAATTTGGATATTTTTTGCTCCTTTTTACAAGTTGATGTGTTTTAGTGGTTTAATTGACTGAATTTCTAGAATATAAAATGTCTAGTCTTAATCGTTCTTTTATTTCTAATTTCATTTAGGGTCGTTTTCACCGCGTATAATTGCATTAAATCATGATATTGCAATACTCTTTTGATATTTAAGTGGCGTAACTAAATATTATGTTCATCTGTTACTAAGCAATCAAGTATCAATTGAACCGTCAGCTCTAAATGAAATCAAGAGAAGAGTTTAGGCAGGTTATTAAATTATTTTGAGTATAATAATGACTGAGAGAAGTTCCTGTCGAAGTATTACAACATTGAGTCATTTAAGAAACCATCTGGTATTGGCAACACCAGATGCTTTCTTAAATGATGCCGATGGACACGTGCAATACCGTATTGCACATGTCCATAGGCAACGGAGAGCATTTAGCGGGCCGGCTACAGCTGTCCTTTTATCAGCTTGTGGTCGTAAAGTAAATAATTAAATCCACTGTAATGTACATATTGCGCTAAGGATGTTGAAAATTATTAACTATATAGAATTAAGTACATAAATATTACGCTTTTATGAAACCCCTATTCCATTACGTGTGTTTCCTAACTTCTCCGTTTCAGAAGACTGGAAGATACCACTCGTCCTTATTGCACGAAATTAATTGCTTGAATATACATAGTAACAAACTGGACTCAATCATGATATTACACGTAATAATGAAATTTTGCGTTCATTTGATTTATTAATGTAATAGCTTATCTATGTCGTGCATATTTCATGTAACCCAAACATTCATGTGTGCGCACGTGGTAAAAACGCCCCTTAAGTTAAAACAATTACTTGTAATTAACTATAATACTTGAATATTACTTTAAACGTAAAATAGCACTTAGTATACAAAACTGGGTATAGATACATGTTTATAATTGAAATACTCGTACATATCCACCAAATCACTAGTCTAGAATTCGTATAAAATTAAAATAAACGGTGATTTTGTGATTATGCTTTAGTAATTTACACATTAGTGAAGTAACAAAGACACTTGCTATATAAACCGACGGATTACTAAATTTATTTATATAAAAATTGTTGTTTACATGTGATTGATAATCTTCAACACAATTTCATCGATCACCATTAAAGCTGGCAAGCCTAAAGGGCCCCATACACGAGCCTGCAATGTCCTGCATAGGGCGGGGCTTGCAGCACTCAAAGAGGCATTCTGCTCGGTGTTGCAGAACGCAAAGCAGGCTGCAATAACATTCGCAGTCCTGTATTACGCGGCGGACTGCAATGCAGGATTTTTTTCGTTTCGTAGGTTTTTATGCTTATCATTATATTCATGTTGCCAATAGATGGTGCTGCAGCGTATATACTTCTATACCGTTCAATTGATCACTAGATAATTATTGAACTTGGAAAGGTTGTGGCGTCTATTTCACTGTAATTAGACACTAGATGGCATGTTTTTCATAAGTCACTTATTTACTTTTAAAATTATCATAAAATAATATCTACGTACACGTCAGTTTAGAAAACTTTAAAAAAATTCACATACACAATGTAATTAGATAATGTTTAAATTAAAAAATTCTTCTATTGAATATGGCATCTGCTTGTTAATCTGTTTTGGAAAGAACCGAGACTTACTGATTCTTTTATTTTTGCAGTATATTATAGACTAAAGGGCCTATTACATACACTATCTTACTCATCTTAGGGCCGACTTTTCCATCGTCAGAAAAAAATTATCAGACGAATAAATTATAAGTTTAAAGAACTCAAAAGTGAAAACCATTCAACTGTTTTATACACGAATCTGACATTTTTAATTTTCCCATGTTATACTTTATTCTATGAACACTTTTATCTGGTGATTCAAATATCGGCCCTTAGTCAACGAGCATGATGTGGCTGAAAATTTCCCCTACTTCAAGTACAGTAAGAACGTACGCTACCACGCTTAGCGTAAGTATCGAGAGTAACTTTGCCGTATACCGCAACCTGAGAAATGATTGCCGCCAAGGTCAAAATTCACAGATCCTTAAAATACGGTCTAGCCAATAAATACATCATGCTGTATACGCTTACTTTTTTTCTCTATATCCTTACAAACCATCCGTGCTTTAGACAGCTATACAAAGTTCAATATAAATAAGCAGGACAATATTAGACATCGTCTAATCTATACCGATAAATATATTTCAAGTGTCTATCTGTGGTTTGAATGTAAATACCAAAATTTAAATGAAAATTGCTGTTTATACAGTTACGTATTACGGGATTAGAATTAAATGCCTTTTGGAAGATCTCAAACTTTATTAGAAGTACACACATGTAATATAAGTTCAGTTCTTACAAATACAGAAGATTATAATAACATAAAAAGCGCAGTCTGTCTGTGTGAGATTCCCATTGCGAATGTAATATAAGTGTACACTTATAACGGCTGGATCGAAGTTAAAACTCAAAGAACTGTGACTCACCGGACCGATCGTATATTCTCAAATTAGACATGCATAGACTATTTTTTGGAATTTTCAAACTTTAAAGCTTTATGCAAAATGACATGACTTCCAAGAACATGCAACGAAAAGGAACAATTTATAGGTATAATATGTTGCTCAAAAGTCAACGATAAACACAGAGGGATTGGTGATAAACCATAGTTAAATATGTTTCAATAAATCTAAAATTAGCGCAAACAAATGATAGCCAACAATTAATAAAACCATTAAAAAGAATCACAGATAATGTAAACAGCAAAGATAATAAAACATGGTCGAATTATAACTTCTCAGAATACGAGTGTCGTTTTTTATTATGTTTGACGCGTTGTTTTGTATCACTTGTGTCATTTTCTCATACAAAGTTGTTATTTCGTAAATGTGTACATTAGATTTAATTAAATATAAGAATATGGTTGTAAAAGTGTTTGCACATTATACGTTTCTCTGGGACATTTGAATCTGTTGAATTTTCATGTAACATGTATTGCTACGAGTACGGCTTGTTTTAATTTATTTTTTATGACATTTGTGAAATAAATATGAGATGAAATTGACTACTTTAATTTTACAATTTACGCAACCATCTATACAATTAAAAAATTGTGTACTTGCAGTTTTGTTTTTTTAGTTTGCGTATTTCTCATGTTTCTGTAAAATATTCCTCTGCACGACTTGTTTCAGGAACACATGAATATTTAATTAGATTAATGTCAAGCGAGATTATAGTTTTTTGACTGACGCCGAGAAGGAAATCCAAAACGGTATATTATTTTCACTAAACAAACAGTTAAATTGTTTTAACAATTCTTCATAATAAACAATCAATATCCTGCAACTATTGTTCTCTCTTAAACATTATTATAACATTTTTTCAAAATAAAACTCAACAAAATATTATCTCTTCAATGACTTACTTTACAAACTGAACGAAAATATTGCTGAAACTAATTGGGCTTGTAGCCTAGAGGGCTTACTTTCAAACGTCTTTTCTCGTTCGATTTCGTTTTAGAACATTTGATGCCTGTTTTCTTTTATATATAAGTACATTTTCCATAATATCTTCCATTTATTTTTGTGTTATATAGACTATAGTTTTAAAGAAATCTTTGTTCTTTATTTCTTCTATCTAAAATTTTATGACTCTTTCGGACGAAAACGAACGACGAAAGCGTTTGAGAGTAAAGTCTCAAAACCGTAAAATATAAAACTATCGAAGAAGAATATGAAATTTGTGAAATATCGACATCTTTACCTTTCTTTTACAGAAAATGGTATACTCGCGCTGCCCACTTTCCTGCTTGCTGCGGAAGTGGGCATAATGTAAATGAGAAGTTAGATTTTTTCTATTTTTGACTAATAAGATTTAAAAAATATAAACGTTTAAAAGCGAGAAAAGAATGACATCTGACGCCATCTAGGCATGTGTGTTTTAAAAGCTTTTCAAAATTACAATATTTGCCTTATTAAGAGTTAATTTGCCTCACTAATTAAAATTTTATATATTAACAAGACAAAGGAACGGTTGGTAAGATAAGTAGTAATGATGTGTAATTTTGTAAAGCTTGTAAATCCCACATGCCTAGATGGCGTCACGTGTTATTCTTGTCTCACTTTTAAAAGTTTGTCTTTTTCAGACCTCATCACTAAAAAATTGAAAACATCAAACAATCTTATTTAATATTACTTGTATGGACAACTCATTTGTAAGTAGCGTATTTTCATTATTTATATCTAAAATCTAATATATGGGTCAAACACAAAAACGGAATATATAGTATTAAAGTTATATAAATTCCATATGTACATTATTTGTTCATGCATGTTTTTTATTATATAAGATTATGTTGTGGGTATGTTAGATTTGACAGTCTTTTGTATTTTAACAAATAAATATTTTTTTATTGTTCTCGTTTAAACCGAAATGTCACCTATAGTAGACTGTTCGGATACTGAAAACCTCAGTTTGGTAGACGTTGAAAAATAATACAATAACAAAAAATAAAGTTATTAATTATAGAAACATGTAAAAATTAACCAACTTTTCATATAGCAATCTATGTTTGCGAATGAAAACATATAAACATAATGTTCCAACATTTGTAGTCTTCTACTGTAGACATGTAAAACTTTTTGTGTTTGACCCATATATTTAAACAATCAACAGATTTTGTGAAGAAACAGTATTTTTCTTTTGTCCGGGGTGACGTGATCACTAGAGAGCGCTAATGGTAGATACTATCAGGACCGTCTTTACCCGGGGGTGCAGGGGTGCGGGGCACCCGGGCGCAGAGACCTAGGGAGCACAAGCCGATAACCTCATATCTCTAACTACACACTACACATAATATGCTACTTTTGAAAATTACCTACCACCATGTCAACTCGGTCACTGAAAATAAGGAAGCGCTTATTGTGCTGAATACTATATTTACTATTTTTGAAGTGATAATTTCTTATGGGAGGGTAAACCGCTTCGTTACGTAACGCGTTGCGGCGCCAGTCTGTCTGGCTTCCCTTTCTCTCACGCATACGGCAGCGGTAAGCAGGCTCCTCCTCTCTCACTCTAACCCACGCGCTATATACATAAATTTGAAGTAATAACCTAAGCTTTTCTCAAGTTAAACAATTTCAATATTAAATAGTTCAACTTAGATTAGTTTAAGTTATCACTTCGGGCGTCCCGAGACGCACACTTTTTTTTTACTCGAAATGGGGGACAAGCTGATTTTCGCACCCGGCGCTCGATTTGGTGAAAACGGTCCTGGATACTATACTTTAAAAATTCGTTTAGAGAAATCTAGTCAAATACCATATCAATGGACAATATTTTATGCTACTTTTGCCTGTGATTTTCAAATTTTTAAGTGTTGTAATTACTTCATTGTTCTAAAAATAGTCGTATAGATAAAAGCAATCGCATATTAAAAAATGTTACTGAAACTTCCCAAAAAATTCTACATTTTTAAAAGGATTCGTAATGCTAAACAATTATTCACTCCTTTTTTAACGAGCCTATAAACCTGATATAACTAACATGAATAAGGGGGTACACCAATAAGTACCCATTACATTTTAGTGACTGTGGATGTTACGTACGCAAAATTTCATAGAATCCGTAAAGCGCCATCTAGCGTATAAAACTAGCGATCAAAGCAGCACTATAAGTATTGAAACTCTATTCCTGCTGTTTTCTATCCTAATACAATAAAATTAATTTAATTCCTTAGGGAGTAAATGGAATTAGCTACCTCGCGACTTACTTATTGCACACATTTTTGAAGATATATATTGACAATTTACTTCCGACAAATCTGTATTTTCGTATAAATATTTCACAAAAAATTGATTTTGGTTTCATATACACTTCTGTTATGATTTTTTTTTCTGTTAAACTGTCTCTGAGTCAAAATGATTTTTTTGTGAAACATTCTTCGTAATTTTATAAAGATTTATGATATACACATGTGTCTATAACAAAACTATGTTTAACAGTTTTAAGCGCGGTAATTTAATTATTTTACCTCCCAATATATATATATATATATATATATATATATATATATATATATACACATATATATATATATATATATATAAAAAGAATATCGAGCTTAAAATTCCGATACTTTGATGTGTTTCTTTAATGGTTAGTACATTGTATATACATAACATCTATGGGAACTTATTTACTTCTAATATTAATTAGCGTGCAAATAAATCAATGAAGTTAAAATACTACATGTATTTAATTGTTTGGTCATTTATATATGTATCTGTATGAATTTAATTTTTATTTTGGTGGATTTGTATGTATGAATTATATAAAAATTAATAGTTCAATTAAACCCGAGTTACTTTTGTTTTATTATTCACAAACCGTGCCCGTGACTTCGTTATTTGAATCAAAACTTAGAATGACAGACGAGTAAACAAATGTCACTATAAAAGCTCGCACAACAAAAGCGCCAAAACGGGTCGAATGAAACTAAAGCCTGACACGTCCATAAGCTGTGGCTGATCGCCGCTACTGATAAGTGTGCACGTCTTGCGGACGCGGCTTCAGTATTGCCAACTTTTGTCACTGAAGTATTAAAAAAAAATATCGACGTGTATTGGAATTTTATGGTGAAAAATAACTATTTTCAATTAATTAATTTATATTTTAGGTACTTACTGTACTTTAGCGCTTTTTTCGAAATACATACCTATCTAGTGAGGGATATGTTGTTTGTGTCACCGTTAAGCGGTGTATGTCCCTCTTCAGCGTGGATGGAATGAAACGGTACTTCAGTCTTATACATTTTTAATCACACACTATATGTTATACGTTATTTACAATAGTCAATCAGAAGGATGTTGTGGAGAGTAGGGCAAGCAGCAGGCGCGAGAACCGTGTTTTTGTCTACTACGAATTTCGTGTATCCTCGTTGAATGCATGTGATGAACTGTTGTTCGGTTTTGATTGTTAGTGTTTTCACACCAAGAGAATACGGTAGGAACGTTGCGCGCGCGCTGTCACATAACGGCGCGCTATTTTAAATGCATAGACCATTATTGGCTTCGCGCTTGCGTGCTTGCTTATGATGTTGGCACTAATGTCATCTCGCTAGCAATTTTTAGAAATAGACATAGCGCGTTTTCTTTAACAAGAGTTGGCAGCACTGAAAACATCCAAATTTCTAGGAGTTTTTGGCGGGAACTGAAAGGAGAGGTTGTGCTGTGCAGTTTTATTTTCTAAAAATGTGTAAAATTACTCTAAAATGAACAATAGTTGTAGGATATTGATAGTTTTTGAGTAGTAATTATGTGTTTTGTGAGAAATGTGAACTGTATAGTCAAATGTGGCCTTTTGAGTTGTCACAAGAACTCCGTTGAATGGCACCAGCTGATAACCTACAGTTCAGCTGTGCTACACATAGCATAAGTTCATTTTAAACATGTTTCCGACTGGAAGACATAGGTTCTATGGTCATGAATAAATTAAATTAAAAAAAAAAAAAAACAATAAATTTCATATCAGACATCCAAATGCTCAACGACAGCCCAAGACCAAGTGACTTAGACTGATAGTTTGTATAATTCACTGTACATTCATCATCCAGATATCTATAACTCGCTACTGTCAGCCGCAACCGTCAGCTACGTCCGATAATTTGTTTACAGTTTACAAGCTTCGTACGGCAGTAGCGCCAAAACGGATCAAGTGAAACTAAGCTGTGGGTTCCTGAGGATTTGTTACTGCAGCCTGTTTTAGCGCGGTTATTATACCCGCTAGAGGGCAGTGATAGTTACAATTTTTTTATTCTTACATTAAACCCTATTATTATATCAAAATGGAACATACACGAAAATTTAAGATACAATATTAAGGCTGATTGGGGGTCGCATACATGGAAATTATTACGATGTTTTTCTTTACCATCAGCTTATGGTAAGAGTAAATAACTATCGTAATGTTTTAAAAGTAATATGATGAGATGATGTTTTAAAGGGTATTTTTTGTATTTATTTTAATATGTAATTATAATGTCAGAATTTATTTCAATAATATAAACAATAGAATAGAAAAACTTTCTAAACAGTGAATACTTTCTGATCAGGACTCAAACCACGGCCGGCCTCTAGCCCTTTTGCTGCCGTAGGCAAACTCAAAAAATGCCGGTTTGACCGAAACTTAAGAAAACTAAAAGAAGTCTTATATCTAGCTTCTCTCAGAACCCTATCTATTCGCTTTGTATGTACTTGTTGATTTCACTACTCGTATATCTTTTTAGATTCAATGTAACTAATTGAAATATATTTTTGGGTGTTGTTTTTTTTGAGCTTTAGTAGTTCAAACTGTTATGCAGACATTTTTGCCGTCGTAGGCAGTTGCCTACCTTCACGAACCGCCCCTGCTCGAACCGACACCAGCAACACGAGACTTGACTACATTAACTACTATTCACATAATTGTTTTCGGAACAAAAGCATCCGATTCTGTACAAAAAATACACTATTTTTAGATCGTGGTACGTGCTTCTATGTGGTCGAGTCATTCTGGGATCATAAACATCTCGATAAAAGCTCTCAGGGCCAACTCAATCGCTGTGATACCACGCTCCCGCAGAATATCGGTATAAGACGGTTAGCTTTGAGCTAATCGTGTTTAGTGCGTTATGATAGTTATGATGGCCCACTTCTCTCTATTCCAATCCCTTATCCTACTCTATCCCGTTCCTCGTGTCTGACCCATCTATCTAATGCCACTTTTTGTTGATGACGCAGTGGGAATGTCTCTGGACACTATCCTCGGGCCTCGAGGGAGAGAGGACATTGAGGGGAGTTTTTTACTCCTAAACAACCTAATCCCCTACATGGCCTCCGAGCTGAGGCCACGGGGAAGTCGGCCGTCAAACTACCAACTAAACTTAATTTGCGCCCCTCTCATACGCGCTTTTACGAGACGCCACAGGAACTGGTTACGCGATACTACATCTATGACGCCGTAACGCTTGGCTGACGAGCCCAGTGTGTCCTATAGAGAAGGACACCCTCTTCTAGTAGTAGTAGTCCGCGGGCTCCTAGCTATCTCATCCTATCCTCCTATCCTAGACTACAGGCTTGCTACGCGTTGGCTTCGCTCCTACGTGACAAACGTCTATTTTGGAAGGGATGGTAATCACATTTTTCCATGGGCCGTCCATCTGCCTGTTTGTCAGCTTCGCAATACAACGGAAATCGTGACAACCAGTTCATTTCAATCTACACAAACAATAACCATGATTATAAAATTAACAAAAGTAATCAAATACTTTTAATTGATTTTGAAACATGATTGCCTCGCTACATCTTTCGGACTAAATTAAGTGTTGATGGGAATACCGATTTCAAAGTTATTATGAAAACCCTTGTATAGCTCCCAGTACCCCTCTATCCCTCTTCCGAATTTCAAATAATTTTAATTTCGCAGGATTAAACAAACATAATGCTTTATTTCCTCTGTAGTTTGTTGATTATTGTAACCGTAAGTATTTTTTATTTTATCGACGAATATAACCACTATATTATACAAGCCTGAATTCCTTTCTCTTCTATTAAGCGCGTTATTGGCTACTGGACTGATAGTGGTATAAAAGTAATAACTGCCCATAAACTTCCCGCTGCTAGACTCGGGTCGCCCAAATATTTACAGGGATCGGACTTTTCTAAGGTGGCTTGGCGGATTTGATCTATAGAATATCTCGATGTGCAGGTTTCATCGCGATGTTATCTTTCACCGTCAATACGTGGTAATTGTATGATAAACATATTATCCACAGGCGGCTTTGTGGCGAAGCCTTAGGTGAGTTGCGACATCTCTGACCTGATTCCGGGGGCCAAGGCAAGCCCCCCCACTCTCCTTAGTCACTCACACCCATGTTGCCCCTGTCTTCTATGTCATTTTAGGGGCCCATGCAGGGAATGGCGAGTCACTGTCTGTGTGCTAGACTGGTCATTGTGTTCTTTCCGCGAGGGCTATGTCCATCAGTGGGCGTCTGATAGCTGTAATAATGATGATGATTAAGGTAAAAATATAAGCGAGCGGAGGCGGTATTTTTTACTTTTTGCCCCCCCTCGAAAAAAATCAGGTTTCGGGGCTGCCCAGTTCAGATTGACACCGGTCCTTCCGTTGCCGAACTTACCACGCGGAACGTACCGCAGGTGTGTCGCTAGGCTAAGATACTAAATTGTAGACAAGCGATGTAAATATTTCTGTTTAGCCATCTGTGAATGTTGAGATGGATTAGAAATAAATTTTGAAGGTTTGAGTCTTCTTATTCAAGGTTGAGCCTTGTAAAAAGCCTTAAGCAATCCATAAGTAATATAAACTAACACATCCTAAAGTACGTAGAATATACCAATTTATTAAAAATTTCAGCTAGATGACATCACTTGTCAAATCCCAAAACACATGGATTTACTTTATCTAGGTGATGTATCGCTACAAAATAAAGAAAAGTACAAAGTTCTTAGGCCCGTGACTCATGAATTGACTGATCATTTCAAAGAATATATGCTTAGAACAATCAGTTCAGCTCCTGGGGAAAAGCTCTATATGGACGAGAATGGATTCAGACATAAATGGAAATTTGTAGAAGAAAACTCATCAAGAAAATCAGCCGATAGAAGTAATATAGAAAAAAACTATAATAAAGTCCAAAGTTATAAAACTGGCGTTAAAATTGTTGATTCAAATTGTATCAAGAATCAGACTAATACAAATAACGTAAGCTTAGCTCCTAACATAATAAAAAATGCTTATAACTCATCGTTTATCACAGCTAAAAAGAAATATAGACCTAAAAGGAAGAAGAAAGGTTTAGGTGAGTCTAAAGAAATTGTAGAAGAACCTAAAGCTGATCTTAGGCAAGCCATAGAAAGGACTATGGTGAAGACATCTTTCTTTTGTCCATTTTTCGGTGTTATTACTATGCATTCTTATTTGGATTAAATGAAATAAAATATTGATTTCCAAGTACGTGTGATTAAAGGTCCAAAAGTATAAATAAACATAATATGATAATATACAAAATTACATAAAAGAAATTTTTGAAAATTATCAATTTCTAATTACTATGTTTCAAGCAGGACGTAGTCCTAGTAGGTATATCAAAATTGACCAGATACCTTTCCACTAATTTTTATAAACAATAAAGTAAAATTATTTGTGGTATCTTATTTATTTAAAAAAAAATTGTTTTTTTAAAACACACAATCAAATTATTTAAATTTTAATGTCACCATCTTCCTCTTTTTTATCAGGATCAGAAACCATAAATCTTCTGTTAAATCTCTTAGTCATATATGGGTCTGGATCATCATCCATTTTGTACCTATCAAATGTACTCATAAAACTATGCATCGCTGAAACGAAAGCTCTTCTATAACTGGTTACAGGCATTTTCTCCTTTAACATTACAACAGGCTCAAAGGGAATCACTAAACCCGCAGCAGATGCTATAAGAGGTATGAACGGAGCTGGAAAAAAGTATGATATGATATCCATTGCTCCATTCACAATACATGTACCTATATTTCTCAATACCAAACTAACTTTAGGCGTTGAAACAAATCTTTTGAATGGTTCAACTACTGCAGTGCAAACTTTAGTAGTAATAGAAATATTTGGTCGATCTTCATGAAGATTTAAACTATTATTTATAATTTTGATGTCGTCAATGGATATTGTGTTTTCTTCTATTTGTTTGATAGTCGTTGACTCAGTTGTTTCAAATTGGTCGTTTATTTCTGGTTGTTGAGGCTATTAAATAAAATTGATTAATGTTAGTAGGCTTGTTTGACATCAATTAGTCTAATATCATGAAGAAACTGTTGTGCATCCTGCGTTTAATACCCTTTAAGGTGCAAAGTTAATTAATTATGATAAAGATGATTTAAGGAAACAGTAATAGTAAAAGATTAGGATTAATGAATAATTTACTTTACAATGAGATCACGAGAACTAAAAGTATTTTGAGTATGTGTACAAAATTGGTACAAGGTTAGATGTTGTAAGCATATTTTTAAAACAAGATCCAGTAGGTAGTCCACAAAAACCTCATGCTAACTTCAAACAGTCCATAGCTAGAAGAATATGCGTCATTAGAAGTGACGACCACCTCAGGAACCATACCATCATGTCTGTGACATAGTAGATACAAAAGTACCGCCTACGAAGGTACTGCCACTTTTTACGGAAACCGGTTAATTATATGAGGTACAAATGCCATTTCACCGCTCCTGAATCCTGGTAGAAGAGAAAACCCAAGAAATGCTTGTTAGAGATCGTGATCTTGTCCTTGCTCATGGTTTAACATTAATGAATGCCGAAGACCATGAAAGACGAGGAAAAAAAGATAAGAAAACGAACCCAGGTTCTGGAACAGACGGTCCAACGCAACAAGAATTTATCATCTAAGATGATCATAATTATGGCAAATGGCTATACTTAATAGAGGAAATTTAGAAATACACTTACGATAGAATTTGCTTTATAAAATAATAAACTTCCTATAAAAAATAATATATGCAAAAGCGTAAACATTTCAAATAATCGAATAACTGAAAAGCAATACAAAATTATTTTTTTAAGTAACTTACAATAAAATTTTAAACGTATATTATATGTACATTGAAATTGAAAATAAACTTGAAGTAGGAAAGTTAAGTATACAAACGACTAGGAACAATTTAATTTTATAAACACAGTGGGATAAAAACGATAACAAGAAATATTTTTTTATAAAATATTTCTGTACTTAATTGTAATTTTTAAGTCCTAAAACTTATTACCTAAGCTCACAGGTACATTTTGTATATTTTATTACTTAATATTCATCATTAAAAATTCCTTATTACATAATAATGTTATGTTGCGAAAATATGACCACATTTCCGAATTTTCGCCAGAATACTCACATTCTCACTCTCCTTTACAACATAATATTTACCCAAAGTAGTTCTCATTACCTTAAGTACCTTAAGGAACGGTTTGCGTTCCTTCGCCTCTTCACTACTCCCAATTTGCGCACTGCTACATACATAATCTTATAACACCTGCACACACGTTATCATTCTATAGTAATTCCTTTACAGTGCAGGCTGTCGCACTTTGGAATGCACTGCTTCTTAAAGTCAGAGAGGCTAGAATATTACTGACGTTTAAGAATTAACTTAGAAAGTACTACCTTTCCTTCTCCTTCTACAACTATGCCTAAATTATCTATATGTTGTATTATATAATTAATATTTATCAGTAAAATAATCTCATGAGTACCTATGCAGGTATATGTTTATCTTTAAAATGTAATAGATAAATAGATAGATAACACTTTATTGTACACCATTACAGAAAACAGAAAAACTTATAGCCTAAAAATATTCTAAATGTGCACAATGGGCGGTCTTATCGCTAAGAAGCGATCTCTTCCAGACAACCCGTGGTATACATAAATATTAGACGATATGCAGTTACTTAGATATATTTTATTCATTTATAAACATATAAGTGTGTAAAATATTATATAAGCAAAATTATATTTAATAGACATAATATAAATACACCTATTGACATTACATGCATAAATATATAGATATATATTGTTACATACCGTCAAAGATAAGCCGCACAGCCTGTTGTAAGCGCAGCTTATTGTCCTTTTCTAGTAATCGACGAATCCTTTGTCTTTTGAATTTGTAGTTAAGAAAAACATGCTATTGTCAATTTACTTGTTTTATAACCATCATTAGCGTCGAACTATAATCCCTATTGTTATTGTATTCGACTTTGTGGACGTTCGCAGGTGTGCAAATTAGTATTTCTTAGAAGCTTAGTGAGCGCAGCCAACTTCTTTGTACTGTGTAGTTAGTATAAGACGATGCCCGAATGGAGGGGCGGGCAGTTAAGTGAGGACTGCGAAGCGAGTAAGACGTTTTCTAATAATCTCGATTAGCGATATAAACGACGGGCTTTGTGCGTTCGAATTGTATTGAATAGTGCAGTGTGAACTGGTTGCATCCAGTGTTATTTGTATTTGTTTTATACGTGTTTGTACAGTTCTAATAAATTCTATAGTAGTTCCAACGGCATTTTTAATTCGAGTCCTGTAGCTTGTAACAATATATATATATATACATTAATATGTATTTGAGAAATCTAGACAATCTGAATTTATGCAGCTACCTCGCCAGAGTAGCTTAGAATTTCCTATAAATTAGGTTGCCTGGAAGAGATCGCTCTAAGCGACAAGGCCGCCTATTGTTCCGCCTAAAAATACTGTAATTAATGTATTATGTCTATTATTTTGGTGAGCAATAGTATTATAAATCTATCTATAATAATATTACGATTGCGTAGAAGTAACAAAGGTACAAATCAACATTGCAAGAAATGAAGAAAGAAAGAAAGTTTATTTGCCAATTGCGACACAGACAAAATATAAACTAAATAAAAAAAAAGACTTTATAAAGATAGACTTTACTCTATATAGAGTTGTGTGTCGCAACTCGAAAAATGAAGTTAGTACTAGTATATTGCTGTGTTGGAAAGTACTCCGCTACATCACTGATTTCTAGCGCCCACCTCTTTCTACGCGCATTATTTTGAGACCTGAACAAAAAAAAAACAGTACAGTGAAAAAAAAATCTCCATCTTTCGGTCTAAAGCCAACGTTATATTATTTAATACTGTTACAACTTAAGTTCCGACAAAAACAAAATCCACCTAAATATCTGTAAAAACACATTTTATTACTTGCCAGCATTTGAACTTATTGTAATACTTTTATGATCGTCTTCTTTTGTTTACTTATTTATTAGCCCATTACCCATTAGCTTAGCCTATTGTTTTATTGTACTCGTTTATGGCCATTTGCGGCCAAGTCATTAGCTAGGTGCTACGGATTTTAAAGTATAAGTTGATTCCAGAAAATTCGCGCGGCCGAACGGGCATATTTGCATTTGTGCAATATAAAAGGATGACCTTATGGAGAGAGGGCAGTCGAGCGAAAACAACGATCTAAGCGTGACGTGTGTACAATCGGAGATCTAGTAGTGACGGACCTTGCGCATTTTATTGAATTACGACTCTCTGCATTATGTTTGGATTTGTCGTGTTCGGTTATATTTGTGTCTGTGTTATACGTGTTTGTATAGTTCTAATAAACTCTATCATCATTCCAACAGCATTTTAATTCGAATCCTGCAACTCGTAACAATACAATGTTGGTTGAAATTTTAATGGTGGTTTTGTAATATCAAAACGCAAGAGAAACTTGTGCTGCTCTCGGGAAATGTGCATTTAGCTTCTTTATCAGGGTTACCTTGTTTACTTGGCGATTTATATTTCTAGTAGCCACTACCCATCTGACGACGTGACGGACAACTTAGCCATAGCTATTTTATGAACAACCTTTATTTAGCTGTTTTTTACGCTTGGCTATCCATCTGTAATATCTATTAATTATTTTACATTATTTGAATTCTATAATGGAAAATCTTGTAAAAACTAATTTAATTTAATCAATTACAGAACTCAACTGCTTCTAACTGTAAATAAACAATCAGAACATTCCGTAATGAAACACTAGAATTGTAATTAACTCAATTCATGCTTCTTAGATAAGAACTTGATTAAATTTCACTTTAGTAACAATAAAGACAATGAAGTTGTTTTTTACGTGTATTTTTGTATTATTCGCTGTCAATATATTAGCACAGGTAAATAAACTTTTATCTATCTCTAACTGTAATTAATGGATCTATACTTTTTATGGTTTTGTGGATATGATTGTGATTTAATTAAACAACTCATAAAAAATTCTGATTAAGACAGTACTCTCCAAACTAAACTACTCTCCCTTTTGTTTCACCTTCTCCAAATTACCTATTTGGGATCGGCATGTCCTCTGTCACACCACAAATCATTATATCATCCTTCACACAATCCATTCATCTTTTTTTTGGTCTACCTTTACATTTGTACCCGCCAATCTTGCAGTTTAACATTCTTTTTGTCACATGACTTTCATCCCTCCTCATTACATGCTCATACGACCTTAATCTTCTTCCTCTCAATTTTTTAGTTACAAGTGCAACTTTCAAAGATTCCCCCCTTATATGCCCATTTCTATTCATAAAACAAACTACTATGATCATTTAAAAAAGACGGTGGGCCCAGCAGAGGGAGTTCGGCGCTGAAAAAAAGGTTAGACCCCGATTGTAGCGCTACTTACGGGGTCCAATCGTGAATTTAAACTATCAAGAGATTCGAACACACATAAAATTTCATCAAAATCGGTCAAGCTGTTTTTGAGCTTTGGCCAGACTAACGAACAGCCGTCTATTTTTATTAGAAAAAGATTGATAGCTTTTATTTATCCCTAATCTGTATTTTTATTCATGTTTTTACTGCAGCTTCTTGTAGCGGCATGTCCATACTTTCCATATACTATACTACGAGTATAAATGCGAAAGTAACTCTGCCTGATACGCTTTTATAGCAAAAATACTACACCATTTTTGGCACATTATGTAGTCAATACCGAGAATGGCCATAGGATATTTTTTATCCTGATCCTGATAATTTCCTGGATGAAATTACTATCATCACCTATCAAATTACTTTTATGTAAAGAGATAATACCATCTAAGTAAAAAAAAAATGTAATATAACCTGTGTTAAATGTTTGCTTTAGAAATAAACTAGAGGTATCTCCTGGGTTTGACTCGTTCCGAAGACGCGGGGAAAACTAGTAAATTACATATTATTGTTAAATTTTATCCATATTGTCTCGGCTGTTAGTTTCCGAGGAAATAACTGATATGCTAAGATAGACGGACAGACAAACCGTACATTTTAGATCAAAATACAAGTAATAATCTAAAAACGACGCCACGATAGGGTTTGCCCTACAGTAACCTGTAGAACATTATTTGCTAAACGCCACTTAAGTTTGTGGCGTCCCGCCTTTATTAGCATTTTACATGCCCTGCTAGATACCTGTCTGCGACAGGTCTCATAGAGATAATTTTAAGACTGGCAACATTGCCATGGTTTTTTAATATTCTGTCCTCTCGCACGCGACACAGGGACACACTACGTGGTCGCATATTATTATTATTGTAATTCGCACAAAAACTATAAATGTACCACTTGTACCAGGGTGACTGGAAGAACAGTAAAAACCTGACCAGGAAAACTCAGTGTCCTTTATTTATCGCCCTTACTCTCCGAAGCTACACGAAACCGCGGGCCACAAATCGCCAAAGTGGTGACCCTCGAGTATACGAACTCATCAAAGACTGCATGGTAGCATGCACTGCACCTGGACTGCTTTCTCCTGCAGCGGCGCAGCGTGCATTGGGTGTGCATATCACATCTCCGATTGCAGCATCTCGGCATCTGGCGGCCGATAGATACCCGTGGTCAACGTGTTTCAACCGGCATTACGACTCCAGTTACGTGTTGTGTTAAAAGTGCGATATCGTATCGGTTGTGCGTGTGTTCTTTAGCAAGCGCGTTCATAATCATTCCGAACATTCATCACTTTTCGTCATATTGCATCATCGAACTTTTAGGTTAATCTTTTCCGGAAATCGGAAACGTCATTGATTAACCACCCGCCTAAACACCTGTTGGTTCGGTTGGATAACCTGTGACAGATGACACACATAACAATTGACAACTGAATTCCTGAACGCAAGTAAAACTTTTTAATTTTTTTTTTTTTTTTCGGATTGGAGTTTTGGAAATTTGCCTTTACACTGACTGTCATCGCGATTCGTGATCTATTTAATATAATATTCTTTTTGTTTGTTTACACCATTGAACAAGAGATCACATCTTATTGTTTTCGTGTTTTTCAACATATAAGTTAAACTATATGTTAATTTTACGTACATTAAGTAAGAGCTTGCACAATATTTAACAGCCTTTAACTATTGGACGCATGGTTCACACGAACTATTCTTTATATTTATTGTTTGGTTGTGCGCACTTAACATTTTTTAATTGCTATCTTTTACTGCATTTGTATTATATTTCCAATATACTTCTGTTGTGTGACTTACAAATTGTGTTACAAACTTGTTGTGTTTATGTGCATGAATAATTATTGTTTTATGTGATTGTTTCCAACTCACGGAGAAGGGTAAGCCTAATAATATCTTTTGCGCACATAACCTTGGTTGTTGCTAGGTTGCCTACTAACCATGACAGAAGAAGATATGCGTACAGAGCTCGACCGCCTGCGGGCACACAACGCTGCACTCGAGGCACGCCTTCATACACAGCCTACACAACACCATGAGGAATCATCTGAAGTTCATGCAGTATCCGTGAAACTTCCCCCATTCTGGGCAGACAGACCTGCAGTCTGGTTTGCCCAGGCAGAGGCCCAATTTCTCCTGGCAGGTATCAAAAGTGACATAACTATGTTCAGCCACGTAGTCAGCACAATAGACCAACGATTAATTGGCGAAATCGAGGACATTATCTTGGATCCTCCACCCGAAAACAAGTACCAGACCTTGAAACAAGAGCTTATTTGCAGGTTATCTATTTCTGAACAACAGCGTGTTGAACGCCTGATTAGCGAAGAGGAGCTAGGTGACCGCAAGCCAACAGCCTTTCTACGGTGCCTTCAATCTCTCGCTGGAAAATCAAAAGATGATACCATAATTAGGCAGCTCTGGATGCGTCGATTGCCTACCCAGGTACAAGCAATTTTGGCTGCGCACGAGGGTCTCAACTTACAAAAACTAGCGGAGCTAGCAGACAAAATTATTGAGGTGACACCTAGTCCTTCAATGGCATATGCAGTAAACAGTGGACCTAACGAAGACCCTTCGATCAGAGACCTCCTGATTCAACTTAACAAAAATTTTATGGATTATATTGTTTCACACCCACGTAGCAGGTCTAGAAATCAATTTGCCTCAGGGAACAACAGCCAAAGCGGCACCCCAGTATCCAAATATTGCTGGTATCATAGAAAATTTGGCACCAAGGCCACTAAGTGCACGAACCCCTGCGATTGGAAGCCGGAAAACCCAACCAGCAATCAGTAAGGGCGGAAACTGATTGCTGCTCAGTGGATCGCGGCCGCCGTCTATTTGTCACAGATAAGGTAACCAAGCATCAGTTTTTAGTGGATACAGGGTCTGACCTATGCTGTTACCCTTATCGCTGGGTTCGAGATCAGAGGCAATCTTCTGACTGGGAACTTAGTGCAGCCAACGGCAGCACTATCAAGACCTTCGGTACAGTGATCCTTAAACTCGACCTTGGACTATGCCGTAGTTTTGTTTGGCAGTTTGTAGTGGCTGACGTCAGCACTGCTATCATAGGATCAGACTTTCTAGCACACTACCACCTCCTGCCAGACTGCCGTACTAAGAGACTAGTTGATGGCACTACTGGTTTCGCCACCATTGCTTCCGATGCTACCAGCGAACAGTCCAGTGTCAAGACTATCAACATACAGAACTCTGTTTTTGCACAAGTGCTAGCTGAGTTCCCTGATGTCACTAAACCTCCCGGACTACCACGGAAAATAAAGCACAATACTGTGCATCATATTCGGACCACAGACGGACCCCCAACCTCTTGCCGTCCTCGACGTTTAGCGCCTCACAAATTGACTGCTGCCAGAAACGAATTTGAGGATATGGTGCGGAATGGCACAGCGCGACCCTCGCAAAGTCCTTGGTCCTCTCCGTTACACATGACCCTCAAGAAAAACCAGTCATGGCGTCCATGTGGCGATTTTCGCGCCCTGAATGCCAGGACCATCCCGGACCGTTACCCAATCCGACACATTAATGACTTTACCCATAATCTTTCTGGGGCTAAGATATTCAGCACTATTGATCTTGTGAAGGCCTATCACCAGATACCTGTTGCTGAAGAGGATATTCCCAAGACTGCCATCATTACCCCGTTCGGCCTATTTGAATTCCCTTATATGACCTTTGGATTGAGAAATGCAGGGCAAACCTTTCAACGTTTCATTGATGAGGTCACACGGGGCCTTGATTTTGTTTTTCCTTATGTAGATGACATCCTTATTTATTCAGCAAATGAGGCTCTTCACAAGGAACATCTAAGGATTCTTTTCAAGCGCTTGCAAGATTATGGGGTTGTAATTAACCCATCAAAATGTGTATTTGGTGCCAGAAAAGTCGTATTCCTAGGCTTTAGTATTAGCTCGGAAGGCACGCGCCCTCCTCAAGACCGTATTCAGGCCCTTCTGGATTTTCCCCCTCCTAAGACTGTTCAAGGCGTGCGCCGTTTTCTCGGTATGTTAAACTACTACCGTCGTTTCGTGCCCCACGCCGCTCAGTTTCAGGCTCCCCTAATCGAAGCTGTTGTTGCCACCAATGGCAAAGGTGCTAAGCCATTTGTATGGACACCTGAGCTTCTGGTACAGTTCGAAGTTGCAAATCAAGCCTTTCTAACGCGACTCTGTTGCAGCATCCCGTCAACGGCGTACCCCTTGGCTTGTATACGGATGCATCAAGTATCCATATTGGATCCTGCCTACAGCAGCAGGTGAACGGCCAATGGTGCCCGTTGGCCTTTTTCAGCAAAAAGTTGACTCCTCAACAGTCGCAGTGGCCAGCCTATTATCGGGAATTATTGGCTGTGTACGAAAGTGTACAACATTTCCGCCACATACTCGAAGTCCAGCACGTTACCATTTACACGGACCATAAACCGTTGCTGTACGCTTTCTTACAGCGCCGAGATAAACTCCCGCTTTCACAATTGAACCAATTATCGTTCATAGGTCAGTTCACAACAGACATCCAATACATCAAGGGTGAGGAAAACATCGTCGCCGATGCAATGTCGCGGATAGAAGCCATTTCGCTAGAAGAAGATTATGAGGCCCTCTCCAAATCACAAGAGGAGGATCAAGAACTCGCGAGCCTACGTCAAGGAAATTCTAGCCTGACATTTAGCCAGATTATCATACCAGGGACTAACATTTCCGTTTTATGCGACGTGTCCACTGGCAAGCCTCGTCTTTATTTGACCCCTTCATTTCGCCGTGCGGTGTTTGACAAGATTCATAACCTGAGCCACCCTGGCGTACGAACAACTACTCGCCTTCTGGTTGAACGCTACGTTTGGCCCTCGATCAGGAAGGACTCACGACAGTGGGCTCAGACTTGTATGGCCTGCCAACGCGCAAAAGTATCCAGACACATCTCGGCTCCCCTCGGTACCATCGACCAACCGTCTGGTCGTTTCATGCATATTCACATCGACATCGTAGGACCTCTGCCCGTCTGTAATGAATATCGGTATTGCCTAACTGCTGTTGACAGAGTCTCACGATGGCCTGAGGCGTGGCCCATGCGGTCCATCACCGCCGAAGAAGTAGCCGACACTCTCATTCGAGAGTGGATATCGCGTTTTGGCGTGCCCTCAGTTATTACAACAGACCAAGGCACTCAATTTGAGTCTGACCTGTTTCGCCGACTTATGGCATCGTTCGCCACCAAACGCATTAGGACGACCGCTTATCACCCCTGTGCAAATGGAATGATTGAGCGAGTACATCGCCAAATGAAGGCAGCTCTCATGTGCCACTCAGAATCATGGATACGCGCCCTTCCCCTAGTCCTACTCGGAATGCGAACGGCATACAAAGAAGATCTAAAGTCTACAGCGGCGGAGATGCTATATGGCGAAACGCTTCGCTTGCCAGGAGAAATGTTGGCTCCTGCCCTGACACGGGACGTCCCGAAGACCCTGCTGATTTTGTAGTTCAGCTACGACATAAGATGTCCGCTTTACGACCAACACCAGCTTCACATCATGCACATCCAGCTGTTTTTGTATTTAAATCATTGTCGTCGGCCTCCCACGTTTTCTTACAGGATAACACGATACGAAGCCCGCTACAACCTCCTTACACCGGTCCGTTCGCTATATTAAATCGCTCTGCCGATGGGAAGACCCTGACCCTGGACATCAAGGGCAGACAGGTTGTAGTCAGCGTAAACCGCGTCAAACCAGCTTTTACCGAGTCTGACAACGGGGAACGTCCGACGACCGAAAACTCACCTGCTACTGACTCATCTCCTCCAGACCCACCTCAAGATCCTGGACCTTCAACCGCAGATACCACCGCCCCTAACTTACTACCTAGCGAAACACGATCTGGTCGACGTGTCAAATCTCGGAAAACCAAGGATTACCTATATTTTTAGGCAATTATCTTTCTCCGTGGGGGGGTGGTGTGGCGTCCCGCCTTTATTAGCATTTTACATGCCCTGCTAGATACCTGTCTGCGACAGTTCTCATAGAGATAATTTTAAGACTGGCAACATTGCCATGGTTTTTTAATATTCTGTCCTCTCGCACGCGACACAGGGACACACTACGTGGTCGCATATTATTATTATTGTAATTCGCACAAAAACTATAAATGTACCACTTGTACCAGGGTGACTGGAAGAACAGTAAAAACCTGACCAGGAAAACTCAGTGTCCTTTATTTATCGCCCTTACTCTCCGAAGCTACACGAAACCGCGGGCCACAAATCGCCAAAAGTTCTTACATGGCCATCTTTACAATAAAATTAACAGACATTTAAAAATATATTCACTTAAAAAGTATGAAGTAAAGAATAAACTAATTAAATGGTTCCACTCCCTTAATTATGACAATACGGAACGACTTATTACTGAATGAGCAATTTTGATGCAAATTTTTATTTTTGTTTTTATTTAATTTTAATATACTTACTATTAGTTTGATTAAATTGGCGGGTTCTACTCTTGGTACCATAAACTCTGTAATTATCGTAACACACTCGCACCCATGTACACACACGCACACGCACTCACACAACACACACACACACACACACAGGCACACATACCCCATATGTACACACACACCCTATACCATGCAGACACTTAAATATAAATATAAATAAAATATCATCTGAATCCTAATATTTTACAGTTTTACTAGTTTAGGATTCAGAATTCTGTCTGTTTGTAACAAATTAGCCTTTAACTACAAGAAATTTCTTGCAGTCGGATGGCTGCCGATGCTAACTGTAACACAGGTTTGTTCCTAGTGCAGGGTCTTGGCAACCACCTGAGCTTGCGTTTCTTTGAAAATTCTGTATTTTTTATTTCCTTTTTTTTTGTACTTTTTACTATTGTAACACAATAATGTTGTAATGGCTATGTAATAAAGATATTATTATTATTATATTATTAATCTTAACCAAAAGATGGATTTTTAATTAGAAAAAGAACAGAAATAATAGTAAATTAAACACAATAAAATCCTATGTATTACAACCAGAGACGGCTCTAGCTCATGTAGCGGCCGTGTGCATTCAATACCTTGGCGCCCCCTAGTAGGCGCGCGGTCAAAATGGAATAATTACAGTTATATTTTTATCAGTGAACAGAAATTCGGATGCAAATGGTGCAACTTTTAAATGATGTCGGGAAGTAATAGTACACGTTCAGGACAAGAAATCTCATATACACCGTGCTAAAATAGCAACTGCATAGATACTGTTGTTTCATTTACTCTTATGACACATTTGGGTATGTAGAATAAAGCGCTCATGCTTTTCGGGGGTGTCGCGAGTGGCGTTCGGCGTTCCGTTAGACCCGGCGCCCGTGTGCGCTGCACACCCTGCACTATATAGGTAAAGCAGTAACACTTCTGACGTGAAAACTAGAAATAAATTGAATTTAAAAACTTAAATAAGTATAAATGATAATATGATTAAGGTCGCTGATAATTCTTTCACAGTTCAGGTTGTCAAACTTTGGAATATGCTGCCTCTTATTGTCAGAGAGGCCAAATCCTTACCAACATTTAGAAATTTACTCAGAAAACACTATTTGTCCACAAATAGCTAGATCTGATTAACACAATATAATCATGCTAATACTAATATATATATGTGTATATTGACTATGTATATATCTCTATATATTCGTATATTTCATTCTTAAACTAGTTTGAATATTTATCTATCTCATGCCTTTTTCTTGCACCACCTACATCGCCTGATTCAAATTTCTTTGAGTTAGATAGCCTGGAAGAGATCGCTTTGAGCGATAAGGCCGCCTATTGTATTGCTTAGAAAATATTGTAAATATGGTCTGTTTCTGTAATTGTATATTTGGTGTGCAATAAAATGTTTCAATCAATCAATCTTTATTTGCAAAAATATAGGTACATGAATATGCATTACATAATATAAAGTTTCCAGTATCTTTTGTCATTTACATGAATTGCAAATACTTACATTAACTAAATGTCTTGAAGCTATAACACTACACTAATATTCCCAAATTAATTTCAGCAAATATACATGTCAGATAAATAAAAAAGAATTGTTAAAATTATTAAAAACATGCTAAAGTATTAAATTTAAAAATTTCAATGTTGTTATCTTTCTCTGTATAAATTTTTCCTAACTTTTGAGGTTTTTTTGCCAAAATGGCTACGGAATCATAAAAAGAATAAGTTTCTTGTTTCTAGGTTCCATACGATTACAGTCCTCTAGGAAGGGAAGCTCGTCGTCAAGCTCCTTATGCTCCACATCCGTCAGACGTGAACCTCAACTACGAGAAAATGTTCCCATCGCGCCGCAAATGGACTGATAAATAAATATTTTTATTTTATTTAGCGTTTAATTTTTTTATTGTAGTACAGGTTCGCGTTTGACCACAATCTCGCCCTATATGGAGCGAAGATGTGGTCTAGGATAGAGCACGTTTACCTAGAAGATACCTATTCACACGGGACTTGAAGACACCCAGGTTATAAGTATCGGGAAAGACAGACTTCGGCAATGAGTTTCACTCTAATTAACTAACTCTTTTTATTAAATACGATTTCATCTATCTAATTTTTTATTTATTTATTTGGTATAAAAGAACAGTATTGTACAGAATTTAGTATTATGAGTCTTATACATAAGTAGTTTCAATGAATACAACACCAACATCATATTTGCCACATATTGAATAATTGAAAATATACTAGCTACCGTAAGTAAAAACAAAACAGAGAAAAAAAAGTTGGTATACGCTAACGGAAAAGAAGAAGACCACACCGATTGCCTGCGACCAGCCGCAAGGAGGACGCTAATTGTTAGAAATACTTGATATAATGGTTTACTTGTTTTTCAAACATTCAAGCATCATTAGTTAGTTGGATCAAATGTTGTCTAGAAGAGATCAAGTAATAACTGCCGATTCTATAAGAATCTTGCTATCCATTGGTACCTTACCTTAGCATTGGTAAAAATCAATATTATTTCTTTAAGTTCATGTCTAAGGGCCGATTTTTCAATCATCAGATAAAAGTTATCAGCCGAATAAATTATAACCTTAGTAAAGCAAATTGAATGAATAGGTAGGTAGTTCTGCGCACCTAATAATTACTATCTTTTAGTATTTAATAAAGTGTCTTTTGTTTTTTATTATATTGTACTTTAATGTATTGTGTTATAACTGTCTTATGTTGGGATTTACCTTAGTTATTGTATCTATCTTAGATATAGTAATTTCTACATTCTCAATAAATAATAATAGTCTTGAAGTTATCATTGGCAACTTGAATATTTCGCTTTATCGTTTTAAAGTTGGCCGCTTTCCTTTTTGTAGGTTCAGCAGTGACGTAAAATCGGTATGCTCGATATATGCAGTATCGAAAATTAGAAGCGAACCGAGCGAATAAGAGCTTAACTTGTCAGTTTCAAATGCTAACTGTCTTCTTAACTAATTTAATAGGGCTTTATTATTGTTAAGTCTAACACCAGCAGAACGTTTGGCGCCCAAAAGTTCAGCAACTGAAGTATCGGCGTTGATCCGAACGTGGCCAAATTTCCGCCGATCTGTTATAGAATAGAATATACTTCATTGTACAAAAATATCACATAAAATCAAGAACATGAATATACAAGTATACTCGGCGGTCTTATCGCCCGTGGTGATTTCTTCCAGGCCACCTTTGGATGGAGTATATGGAGGACAACAAAAGTTGGTAGTTGCAAAGCCAGCATTCGTACAATGATTCAGTAAATAGTAATATATAAGGTAATTTAATACACTTACAAATAATAATACCTATTACAATACACTATTATGTACACACGCACACACACACACATATGTTTACCAAAAATTAAAATTACGTTCTTAAAAATTAGATACAATAAATGTTGTGCAAAGGGCGGTCTTATCGCTTAAAGTGATCAAAACAATAAAGCATTACAGTGGCGATGAAGACAATAAATAAGTAATATAAAACATTCAAAACATAAAGAAATAAACAATAGACTTGATATACTTTACAAACAGATATCAAACTGAATTAGAATCATAAGCAATATTAGCCCTGAGAGAACCAAAAATAATTAGTAACTTCATCTAATCACTTTAAAAGACGATACGGATTTTGCTTGTCTGATTTTGAGTGGCGATATCTAATTTGAACATATATAATTAATAAATATATACGTTATACATACATAAATAGGTTATAGGTTACTTAAAAAACACTGCGATCGTATTTAGCCGAAATTTCGACATCGTACGTTCGACAGGTGTGTTGTTAAACTTATACAAATATAATTCAGGCAGGCTTTATTATTGTTATTCAGAGGTTATTATAATAATCAATAGCGTATAACACTATTTCAACAATCGCTGACATAATCAATACAACGCAGGAGACGATTCTGGTGTACTTCTTCAAATGATGTGCAACATTCACCGAGTCGTCTGCCGACAGTTGCGCGTAGCGACGAAGACGGGCAACCGGTAATGATATGCGCCACGGTGCGTCCTTCGGAGTAAAAAATAATAATAAAGGAATGAAGTAGGGGACGAAGATTTGAATTATATCCTTAAGTTTGTAGATTAATCTTTACGAATTCTGACATTATGTTCATATATCTAAAAGAATGGATAAGGTGATGTATGAATATATAAGGAGATCTTTGAAAGTTGCAACCGTGACTGAAAAATTGAGAAGACGAAGATTAAGGTGGTATAGGCATATAATGAGGAGGGATGAAAGTCACGTGACAAAAAGTATGTTAAACTACAAGATTGATGGGTACAAATGTATAGGTAGACAATAAAGAGATGAATTGACTGTGTGGAGGATATGACGATTTGTGGTGTGACAGAGGACGTATGCCATAATAGAAGAGTATGGAAGGAAAACATGTTGTGCCGAACCCAAATAATTGAAGGAACGTGAAAAATCTAAAAGAGCGTGTGCTAAAATACTATTCTATTACCTACTTTTCATTTATCATCAATTATAAAAAGAATTTTAATAAGGATTTAAACAATAATTAATACATTATTTGACTATTTTAAGTTATGACGTAATGTATTTAATATTCTGTAGAAAATCTAGGCGGCTTGTACTGGCAAACAGACGGCCCACGTAAAGTGGTTATCGTCGCCTATAGACCGTCATCTTTAGAGAATGGCAGCACATTGCTAGTAGTACCTTTGGTGTTAGAAGTGTCCATAGGCGACGGTAATTGCTTTCCATCAGGCGGGACGTCCGCCTGTCTGCTGAACTCATGCAACAAAAAAAACACTAGGGGCGAAGCCAACTCGTTGCCAGCGTTTACAATGAGATAAAAGAACGTGATAGGGAAAGGGGCAAGTCCCTCCATAGCCTTGTGGAATTCACTGCCTGGGGACCACAGAGGTCCCAAATGGAAAGTGTGTCTGGTCTGGTTCTTACTCTGGAGGTCATGGTGAGAGCCATGCTTGCCAGCCGAAAGTGTTCGTCCGCGTTTGCTTCCTTCTGTGAGTCGGTCATGCCCCAGAAGGAGGCGTCGGAGAGGCAAAGGGACGAGAGCGCGGACTCTGTCTGCAGAAGGCGGCTCCGGGGTCGAACGCGTCGCTACGCACAAAATTTCCTCCCTCCATGATTCCAGCGCGGACTTCCGCCCCCTGTTATTGAAGAGGGTGTCCCCTCTCGCGCAGGACCTCCTGGGCCCGTCATATACCTAGCGTTGGGGCGTCAATGATGCAGTACCTTCTAATGTAGTTCCTTTGGCGCCCCGTGAAAGTTAATGAGATAGGGAGGCAGGTTTAGGTTTAGTGCGTTGTTTGCCGGTCTACATCCCCGGGGCCTCCGCAGGAAGTCACGCTAGACATACGGCCGATCAAGAGACCCACACATCCCTCAGTGTAAAGCCTTCCCCCCCAAGCCCGAGGATGGTGACATTCCCCCTGCGTCATCAAAAAAAGGGATAGGGGAAAGTGGGCCTTCGAAATTCTCACTCATCATACGAAGCACGATTAGCTTAAGGCTAACCGTTTGACGCCGATATTCTGTGAGAGCGTGGGACCATTCCGACCGAGTCGGCCCTAAGCACTGTAATGAAGATAAATAATTATTCCAACATGGCTACCACGTCGGATAAAAGATAATAATGAAAAGGGTCTGAGCTGACTCCTAACCACCCTGTTCCTCAAATTATACCCATATGAAAAATTCATATTTAAATTTTTTGGTAAGAAATTAAAGGTGAAGGGTTTAATGCTTGCAATATACCATAAACCGCTCACCGGAGCGTATCAGTGTCAAATGGCATTAGTGACATTGGCGCCACCAACCCAATTGTAAAACCTTCAAAATCGAGTACGGAGCAAGCGGTGAGTCTTTCAAATAATTTAATCGCAAGCCTATTTTATTATAACTAGTTACGTGCCAATCCGCACAAAAGGGATTTGTATTTTTACTTCATTCAAATGTTAAATATAGGTATATATACACTCGTAGATGCAGATGGAATGACGGATAATACCTAGTTTTCTATATAAAGGAAATTATGAAGCATTAACTACTCAAACTCTTACCTTGTTCGGCGTGAACTCTGGGTTAAGCTCTTGAGGAATTAAAGCTGACTGCATATCTGCCTCATTTTGAAGTGTCTGCACCTAAAACCGCATAAATATTTAAAAATATCTTTTAGATCTGATAAATAACACTGAAAAAATAATTCATAAATAAATTCTTCATTACTGTTGTTAGATACAATGTAATATTTTTTTTAATATAATAGCGTTTAGAAAAAAAATATTTTCGGTTTTCATGTTTAGAAAGGCTTGTTTAATTATTTACCTTATATAAATAGATGTATATCAAAGCTATTCAAGATATATTCTAATTGTTCAACTCGACAGCTGTTGTTACAAAAAATTAGATTCATTTAAGACTAACAACAACAATACATCATGTCGTCAACTATTGATTGATATTATTCTAACATAAATACAATCAATGAACGGCGACTGATACGAACATAACTGGACCCCTATTTCTTATGCAGTTGAAATTTATAACGTAACGTATCCTCCTCGTGGAAATGCACCATGTACAGTCCCCATCAATGTTTATGGGCTTTTCACATTAATCAAAGACGGCACAATTTACATGAAAATTATATATATTTGCAGCGACTTTTTGAAATGAAACTTCTATAATTATATAGGGGTATTAAGATTTTTTTCTGTCACGAAAAAGCGTTACGGCCGCGCGGAGGGAGTACAAGTTATATCGCGTGGTGAGAGGCGGCATAATGTTAGAGTAGACTATGGATGTTTTTTGGTTCCGGATCGAATTCAGTTTTTTTGTTTGATAAAATAAAAAATGTTTAAATAAAAAATGCATTCATTAAAATGTAACTAACCTAACCAAATCATAATTTGCAGGAAGCCTGCGAAAAATCGAAATTTGTACTAATGTAATGTACTGGAAATTGGGACACATAGTAGAAGTGAAACTTCAACGGACAAGTGGAAAAACGAATTGCAACAAAATTTTAACTTGATGTTTTACGGGTAGGTTTTAAAATTGGGCAAGTGCATTAACAATCTGCCAAAATAAACAAACTAAATTAACAAAACTTCAAGTTAAAATTTTGTTGCCATTCGTTTTCCACTTGTCCGTTGCGATTCGTTTTCCCACTTGTCCGTCAAAGTTTCACTTCTACTATGTGTCCCAGCACACATTTTTTTATCATGGTATACGTTCGCGTTTGATAGCTATTCGACCTGGGGCCCAATTCTGCTATTAGCATCTCGTCAAAATCGTCGGACACTACCATTTCACTCGTAGCTTAGTCTGATTGCGGTATTCTGTTAATTCCAACGGCGTGCTCGTGGAACGCCAATCTATCTTTATAAATATTAACACTTGGGTTAAGTGACCATCCGATCTGAGATGGAGCATCCTTACCAAGTAGATACTTATACACTCTGACTTTAGACCACTGGTGTATACGAATCGAGGAACACAAACTCAGAAAAATTGGTCCACTCGACAACAGCAGCGGTGCCCAAAAGAACGGTGGAAGCAAAACGTTTAGTCCTGATCAAGGTTGTATGTCCACCATATGACGATGGTGATTTAGACGACCATAAAGTTAGTGGCTATATACGTATATATTAAATTGATTAAAAGTGAAGAGTAGTTGCAGAATATTGATTGTTTTACAACTGTATAATAAAATTAGCTTTTTCGATCGCCACAAATACTCTCGTCTGACGTCAGTTGCCGACAATTCGGTAGAGACTTGCTAGAACATTATTTTAAAATTTCATTGATAGTGTATATCCTGTTACTATTAAACCTTTATTGGTGAATTAGATTAAACTATTTTTCTAAATTATTATGATAAACTAAAAACTAAACTATCCTATAAATAAACCTAACTTAAAAATATATAGAATAGAATATACTTTATTGTACAAAAATGCTACATAAAAATTAAATAAAGAACATTAATATACAAGTACAACCGGCGGTCTTATCGCCCATGGCGATTTCTTCCAGACAACCTTTGGATGGAGTATAAGAAAAACAACAAAAGACGGTAGTTGCTAAACCAGCATTCGTACAATAATTTAGTTTACTAATGAATAAATAGTAATATGTATGATAATATATATACAATAATATACATAAATAAATACACATATTATATTATATACATACAAAAGTAAACAATAACACTATAGCTTGAGGTAGTAATCTTTAACTAATCTGTTAAAAGAAGGTAATGATCGTGTCTGCTTGATGGTTAGTGGTAGTGCATTCCAGAGTTGAATGGTCTGGACGACAAAAGATTTGTTGTATAAACGTGTTCTGTTGACAGGCGTTTTCAGTTTCAAATTCTCTGACAATCTAAACAATGTTGAATCACTGTAATTAAGGAACTGAAAGCGTGCCTTGAGATAATGAGGGGACTTGGGATTGAACAAAATGTTGTGAAGAAGAGACAGGATATGCGCATTTCGGCGAAGGCGGATGAGAAACCACTTGAGTTTAATGCGAAATTCAGATATATGATCATATTTGCGTAGGCCAAATATGAAACGAATGCAAAAGTTTTGAAGCCGCTCAAGTTTATCAAGTTGATATTCTGTGAGGTCAAGATGGCTGACATCAGCGTAGTTGAGGATATATATATATATACTGTTACGAGTTTGCGGGACTCGAATTAAAATGCCGTTAAAATGATTATAGAGTTTATTAGAACTATACAAACACGTATAACACAGGTACAAATATAAGAGAACACAACTAACCCAAACGTAACGCAGAAGATCGTAATTCAATAAAACGCACAAAGTCCGTCAATATTAGATTCCCGAATGTACACACGTCACGCCTATATCGTAGTTGTAGCTCAACTGACCCCTCTCTCAATCGGGCCATCGTTTTATACTTCACAAATGCAAATGTGCCCGCCCGGCAACGTCGACATAATTTCCTAGAATTAGCTTATACTTATAATCCGCAACACGTGGCTAATGGTGCTCTTGGGCGGCCGTAAATGAGTACAATAGGACAATAGGCTGTTCTCCCCAATAACTAGAAACGTATACCAACAAAAATGAGTGAACAAAAGAAGACGATCATATAATCAAGATAAAATGATTACAATTAGTTCAAATGCCGACAAGTAATAAAATGTGCTTTTACAGATCTGTACGTGGAATTTGTCTTTGTCGGAGCCTAAGTTGTAACAATACAATAGTAAAAAAATAAAATAAAAATAAAAACGTAATATTAAAGCCCGTCCAGCCCCACCAGACCACTGTCGCTGGGTATTGTACCTAGAAGGCTAGCATGATTACCTCGCTGGATACAGAGGCTAATCCTTTGAGTGAGGTAAGCTCCAGCCCTCCAGTCTCCTGTTGTATCGACCAGACGTTTTTTAATATTTTGGAATAATTTGTGGGCTTTTGGCCTCATGGACCCAAAGTCTCTACCCCAAAAGGCTCAAATATGTAATCTGTTCCAAGGGTTGCTTGCATATTTGAGCCGTTTGAGGTTTCGGCAGATATGGCAGTGCGACCGGCCCCGACCGATTGATAGTTGATCTCTATGTTAGTGCGGGATTTATAAACAAAGCAAGATTCTCGCAAAAATAATTAGCGGCCCTTAAACGCTACTATGACATGTACATCCGACTAAAGTTTAAGTAAAAATTATTGTTCGGTTCGTTGGTCGCTACGCCTGCTCGCTTTTATATATAAGCGATAACGAAACGAACCGAGTAGTAATCACAACTACCCGCAAATATTACAATAGTATATGTAATAGGTACCAGTAATTTGAGGACAAATGTTACTAACACTAGCTAGGTATATAAATCGAGTGCCATATTTAAAAAGAAGATCAATTGAATTACAAAGTTACCGCGTTTCAGCGCCATCCATTGGCGAAATAAAGTAAAATGGGTAGTATAAAAAGTGGAACGTGACGGTAATACAGGTGTGGATGTGAATTTTTATTTCCAACAAGACCTTATTTTCTTACCGATACATGCGTTAACAGAATAAGGCCTTTGAGTTATTGGTCAATGAATTAGGTATTTGCAAATAGAATTGTTATTGTATAGTTGTTTACAATCCTTCGTTTCTATAATTTAATATTGTTTGCTTGTTTTGCCAAATGTAAATTGACTCAATGTTATCTTGTATAGACATTATAATAATACAGTCATATTATAAATATATCCAGCTGTTTATAATAGTAGATTATTACACGAGAGATGAAACAGACCTATTTAGGCATGAGATGGTTTGTCGCACGAGCGTAGCGAGGGCGCTAATAGTTCGAGTGCATAAATAGGCCTTTCATCCGGTGTTAACATTCTGCTATTCATTTCGAATATGAGGTAAGTAAATAAAAACTGATTAGTTAAACAAATAACTACTTCTAATGAAATCAAAGAGTTAAATCTATATATAAATCTGACGAACTCATTTAATACGTCACATATGAAACGTCAAGTAATTTGTTTTCTGTGGCATTCTACCAGGTACTACTTTTTTGTCACTGATGATAGTCAATATTTAGCTCAAATTTTTGTAAATCACAATAATTTACTGAATAGTAATTTATAAGTATATAATGATGATACAAAATTGTTGATATTTTTATTACAGTTTATGACGCCATTTAACAGTGGCCATAACAAAAGTTGGGACATAAGTCGCATGTATAAACTATGGTTTGCATACATTTTAAATTTTTTGACAGCAAGGAAAATAGTTTCACAGGGACGAAAAGTACAATTGTCATCCTTGTGAAACTCCAAGTGTACATTGGAATATGAGAATGCCTTCATGTGTAGTGAGGTACTGTTTAAACCACTCAAGAAACTCAATTAAGTAGTAAGGTAAGTTTGTTGTATTCTCGATAAAACATCTTATCGGTTTTATGTTTTAATTAAATTTTATCCTTTTTAACGCGTCATCACTGTGGCCATGTTCAGGCGAATTTCATAGAGTCACAATTTGTGCCTACGCAGATAAGACAAACTACACTATTGATGTATTCCTAACAAATGTTTACAGAAAATACAATTATTTTAATTCCCATGAGTTGTTTTATAAAATGCACAATTTATCCGACTACGCAAAATGAACGATCGGATATTTTTGTAATGACGTATTATTTTATTATGATCTGTTTGGATTTAAAGGTTTCCTCGGCCGGACCAGGAAACGCGAGAGGAAGCGTTAAATTTGTTCAAACAAATCGCACCGAAGGAGTGTAGCTACCTTCTGAGCATACACACATATGTTCCGTGCATTTTAAGGATGACGACAAATACAATACTAAAACAGGACGAGTCTACTTAAAAAAACTGCAACAAAAATCTGACAAAGCTGATTTTTTTTAGTGGATTTGTATGTATGTATTAAATGTATTTTTATTTTATTGATACGTACACACTTTGTACACATTAGATAGTTATAAAAAAACGTTACGTTGTACATTGATAAGTTTGTTGTTATCATCCAACAAAATTGGAAATATATGAAGGAAACTGAGATATTAATTAATTACTACACTTTTATTGAAGTGGCCCTCATAGACGCTAAAGTGCACACTTAACTCTTTAAATGTACCAATTTATTTGATTGTTTATTTAATTTGATTCTAAACTATTGTTAATGTATTTAAGCTTAAATAAACGAATAACAATAGATTTATTTTTCTTTTATACTTTACCAATTGTTTGTTTATTTAACTACCTCTAAATAAATTTTGAAATAAAGCGTGAATTCTAATGAAATTTTGTAGGTATAAAAGCTGTGACACATCACTTCTGCGGTTTAATCTATAGCGCATGAGTCCACGGCACGTATAGGGCAATACTGTATAAGTTACTAGCGGCCCACCCCGGCTTCGCTCGGGTGGACATTTATTTTTTAAACATTTTGGCATAAATGTGTAATAGCCTATGTTACTCAGGGATAATGCAGCATTCTAAGGATGTAAGAATTTTTGAAATCGGTCCTGTAATTTTTAGTTTTATTCGTTATAAACGTACAAAAATACAAATCTTTCCTCTTTATAATATTAGTATAGATTTAGATAAATGGGCATTCTCAAAATCGAACGAACAAGACAACATTTTAAAGTACTGGGATTATCATCCTTGTATTCTTGTTCTAAAGTATTAAGCAAGGAATAGACTATAATGAGCAGAGGACTTAAAGCGGTCGCCTTGGAAAATTGCTTAGTGAAATTATATAATTATTTTTTATTTATTTATTATCCAATATGCTTACATTCATATACATTAGAAACACATTTGACTGTGGCACAGAAACCTCATGGGTTTATTCGTGCCGCAGAGAGTCGTGTACACAACAATGATATATCAAAAATAGGAGCAGAGGCGAATAATTGTTATCATCATTCTAGTACATCGTTGTTTTAGTTCCAGGTCTGCACATGTGAGCCTGATGGTCCGCTTTGGGAATCAACATAGAATCTTTTCAGATTATATTTGATCGATTTATGGTTATTTTTGTACATTGATTGCAGGTCCTCTGGGAGATCATTTACAATCACTGGTATCATACATTCCTCGCGCCTTGTCCCATACACATTATTGTATTTAGGAATAATATATTTACATGTGTCAGATCTCGGTCTCATGTTGTTAGGTCTAGTCTTTTTAACTAATAGTTCTGGTTTGTTACATTCAGCTAGTATTAAAAATTTAACCTTGTCAAATGTACTCATAACACATAATATACTGGTAATTGTAAGATATAGCATAAGATCTACTTTATTTTGATACTAGACGTGTGCATCATACGAATCTGCCAAAACGACCTCTTTAGGCCAGCTGATACCTTACTTCTTACCTTACTGTGCCCACAAACTGCATTGAAAAATAGACCCAATATTAAAATTTGGAACATTATATCACGTATATAACTATAGTAATTCCTTTCATATAAGTAAACTATAAAATAACAAACAAATATTTATTTTTACGATCTGATAAAGTTATATGGAATATTTTTGATAGATGAAAAGAATGTTCTAGAAAAAATGTAAAGAAATAAGATGAATTCGATTAGTTTAGTGTTTGCGTGTTGTTTCATATTTTCTTACTGCAATATTCAGGTAAGCAGGGCAACATATTTTATACGATTGAATATTTTAATTTTAAACAGACTGATAATAAGAACGTAATATAATAAATTAACTAAATTACAGAAAATTGTTAATGACAGTACCATAATTTAATTGTTTTATGAATAATATATAACTGAAAGAGACATAATAAATTGAATATTAAATATTTGTTGTAATTATTGTTATGAGTTACGGGACTCGAATTAAAATGCCGTTGGAATTATTATAGAGTTTATTTGAACTATACAAACACATATAACCGAACACAACAAGTCCAAACGTAATGCAGAAGGTCGTAACTCAATAAAACGCGCAGAGTCCGTCATTTATTAGATCCCCGATTGTAGTACACACGTCCTGCTTCGCTCGTGGTTCTCGCTCGATTGTCTCCCCCTCCATCAGGTTATCGCTTTATACTGCACAAATACAATGCCCCCGTATCTAAGTCTGCTTAATCCGCCATACCTGGCTAATGACTTGGCCGCAAACTGCCATAAAAGAGTACAATAACAATGGGCTGTTTTCTAATCACAAATTTTAAACATTGAGTAAACAAAAGAAGAAGGTCATAAGGGAGTTACAATTAGTTTAAATGCCGTCAGGTAATAAGGTAATGTTTTTGTCGGGACCTGAGTCGTAACATTATAATAGCATCATAAACAAGGACTACGAATGGCTTGTAACCAAAACTACAATTTTTTTTATGCCTGTCAAAGGCGAAACATCTAAAAAAAACAGTTTAAGCTAGGCTTAGAAGTAATAATTTAATATTCATCGTCAGTCAATTGCAGTCCATTGCTGGATGTAGGCCTGTCCAATTCGGCGCCACTCATCCTTGTCCCGACTTCGTCATCCAGCGCCTACCGGCGCCCTTGCGCAGGTCGTCGGTCTATCGGGCCGGAGGACGTCCGACACTGTGTTTACCGATTTGAAACACATATACATTATAGTCTAGTTAATTATATGTTTTCAGCGGGTAAATAAAACTGCACCCTAAAAGTTATGCATATAAGAATAATTTAAATTAAACTAAATACTTAAAAATAAACTAAATTATAAATAAATTAATATAAATAAATAAATCGGCTGACAAACACACACAATGTATATCCCCAAATTAAGCAAGTTACGCTTGTGTTATGGGTAATATACAACGGACCACTCTGGGGCCGATCCCAGACACCCATACCATAGAAAATAACGAAGAAAATACGTTTACGAAATTTGCTATATCAAGAATCGAACCCGGAGCCTCTACATTGCAGTGAGGTAAGCCGGCAAAGGCTTAGCCCGCTCAACCACAGAGACCGTCAATATAAATAAAGTATGTAACAAATCACTGGCAGAGGGAAGCGTGCCCAGAAGGCTGAATGCATTGCCACGCAGTATGGCAATACTGATTCGTTGCGTGAAATACGAACCAGCCAGAATGATCACGGGTGGTATCAAAGAGTTTCTTACAAATTTCTTTGAAGAACCGATTTTAATATTAACTGGTTTTAGACAACTACTTAGTTCGGAATGTAAACCTTAAAAAGAGCGTTTTATAAACCTGAATTAAGCCGTTTATTCTGCGAGAAGAGCTTTCTCTTTCTTTCGCCCTTTAAATAGATATTTTATGAAGTTTCGCAATCACGACAGCGTTCAATCCATATTGCTTCCGACTATGGTATAGGACTCGTGCTACATATATCCTCTGCAAAATAGGCGTTTAATCTAAAAATCTTGCTAAAAAATACATTTAAGATATTCTCTATATTACAGCATCCGTTTAAAGCAAGAATGAAACGTAGTGTGGCGGGAGCTCTTCACATTCTAACGAATCATGCAAAGCCCATACATGCCGACGTAAGATCCGAAGTTACTGGAGTTACTCGTAATCATATAGAAACGGTAAAGGAGTTTTCTTACCAACAATATTCACAGTTATCGTTACCAGGATACCAAGTCTGTATTGAGCTGAGAAAGTTTACAGATTCCCAAAAGTTCTCCTACTGTTTATAGAAAATCTCAATTATTTAAAAAATATTTATATTTAAACTTGATTCAGTCATATATTAAAAGTCATAATTAGTTTCTTTTAAATTTTATGAAATATACGACACTGAGAAAGCTAATTATGTCTTTTAATTTACTACCCATGCGCAGAACGTTTGCCGATAGCCTCATGATATTACATACAAAAAGCTTACATATAAACTTGTTGCAATAAATTTATCATTTTAATTCTTTATTGTATATACTTTACATAAGTACATACAATAATAGTAAGTAGTCATCGGCTAACCTGCGCACGGCTTATATGATTGATTTAAGTTAAAAAAAATATTTTCAATAATAACACGTTGTGTAGAATCCGTGATCGAAACTATACACTATAAAGTTTTTTACTTGATTTATTTATCCATTGATAAGACATGCACGCGCGTAAGCTACCTTGACGAGTGAAGTTCGTACTGGTGTTAAAAGCAACTTCGCGCGTGTTGACCAAAAATGCTGAGTCGACAAAATGTACGTACTTACGTCGTACACGTTGGTCGAAAGAAAGTTTTAATTGAAATTTTCTGCAGTTATAAAGTTTTAGTTTCTTCGAGGGTAACCGATTTCCATCAGGTGGACCGTCAGCATATCTGCTATACTCCAGCTATAAAAAAACAAGAATAGAGGCCTTCGTCTTTATTTAAGTGCATTTTCATTGTTATGTTCCATTTATTATTGCAGTTTAAAAAAAAATCTTTTTTCTCTGTTTCTCCTATCTAAATCTAAAATATGTTTGACTCTTTCGGGCTGATCGGACGAAAACGGAACGACGAAAAACGTTTGAGAGTAAGGCCTTTGACTAATAAGTAAGTCGTATCAGTAGATGTGTTCGGGTCGATTTTCTACCATATGTCGGGTGTATTAAGGTTCACTATTTTTTTGACTTGTAACAGGATTGATAATGAAATACATGTTTACGTACAAAGTTGTATTTTGCGACTGACTAACAATAGAAATTAATAGAGGTTAAATATAAACTTAACTGCGCCAATTGTGATTGCAGAGTGAACAGTTAGATTTTTTACCGCCCGAATGTCACTTATTAATACTTTTTTTAACCGACTTCAAAAAAGAGGAAGTTCTCAATTTTATTAGTGTTTATTTTATGTATGTACACCGATTACGCTGAGATTTATGATCCGATTTACGTGATTCTTTTTAGTTCGGTGCGGAATAGTTGCCATTTGGTCCCATAAAAATTTAACATACTGTTACGAGCTACAGGACTCGAATTAAAAATGCCGTTGAAACTACTATAGAATTTATTAGAACTGTACAAGCAAGTATAAAACAAATACAAATAAAACTGGATGCAACCAGTTCACACTGCACGATTCAATACAATTGGATACGCGTAAAGTCCGTCGTTTATATCGCTAATCGAGAGTACTAGAGAACGTCTTATTCGTTTCGTAGTCGTCGCTTGACTGCTCGCCCCTCCATTCGGGCATCGTCTTATACTAACTACATAGTGCACATAAATTGGCCGCGCACACTGAGTTTCTAAAAAATATTAATTTGCACACCTGCGAACGTCCACAAAGCCGAAAACAATAACAATAGGGATTAGTTCGACGCTAATGATGGTTATAAAACAAGTAAAAAGACAATAGCATGTTTTTCTTAATTACAAATTCAAAACACAAAATAGCTAAATCCGGGAAGACAATAAGCTGCACTTACAATAGGCAGCTGTACGCCTATCTTTGACGGCATGTAACAATACTTTGGCCCAGTAGTTTTCATTCATTCCGTCATTTTATGAAAAAATTGTTATGAAAATTTTTTCCGTTCCCGTTTCTTGGGACCTATATTTATTAAGGCGCGCGGCACCTTTCGTAGGCCTACCTATAGCTAGACACTAAAAAGTAAGAAATAAAAAAGCTTTGTTTAAAAAACCCGACTTCGAAAACTAAAAAGTATAAAATAACTTATTTCTAAAGCTATTATTAATTATAATATTATATTATTATATCTTATTTTTAATATGTGTTATCTAAAACATCTTGAAGTTGGTGCGAAGTAAAACATAAAAATTACTATATTTTGAAAATTACTAAGCACCGACTTTAAGATGTTTTAGATAGTATATATTAAAAATAAGATACTATAATTAATAATAGCTTTAGCAATAAGTTAATTTATACTTTTTAGTTTTTAAAGTCGGTTTTTTTAAACGAAGTTTTCCATGATATTATCATAGATTTACAACATTACAGCCATGTCATGGTGGCATTCACCCATCATCAATTGAAATGGGTACAGTTTTTAAGGTAAATTGATAAATCAATTATTCAGGTTCAGCTGAAGACGTTAAATGGAGCCTTAAGAAAAGGTTACATATTACGCCGTTTTGAGTTGAAACAGTGGGTCTGTGAGGTCCATCGGAAAGAGTTTCTTTAAAGACGTCTGTAAGAAACTGTTTTGACATACATATTCGGTTCCAAAATCGTAAAAAATGTGTTCTTAATCCCCGTTCTTAATCCTTAAACTGTTGAAAATAGTCTTGTTGAAAATTCCTGAAAATGTAAAGTTATACAGCTATGAGATTTGGTCGCGTAAGGTGCGAGAAACGCGTAACCCTCTGAAGCTAAGCGTGCATTACGATTTATCAATATTAGAGTCAGATGTGATAGGGATAAGACCGCCACGGACAATCGTAGTGCATACCTGGCTTTAGAAGTTTACGCGCATCTTACGCATGTAAGCCAAACTAACACAGCTCAATAAATATTTTCCAAGAAAATTGGTTTCAAGATTTATTGGGTAATTTTTGAGATGTGCCGTATTTTGGAATAAATGCGTTATTTATGGTTCTGTAGCCAAATAATGGGAATAGTAAACGTTAGACTGAACGTCGCGTAATCCGCGAATTACCGAGCACTCTGTCTGTTAACGATTGGTACTAGATCTATATGCGAATCAAGTCGAGCAGCGGGTTTTCACCGAGTGGTCCACTCGCCGTCTGCACGTGGACAGATTGTGTATGAGTAGTATAATAAGTAGATATAAGCTATGACCCTAACCATAGTTTTCTGTTTTTTTTTTACTTCTTAAACTAGGTAACTGCGCCAACCAGTGGGAGTAATTCAGTAAAATCATTAAGAAAATCATGGCCACTCAACAACAAACTGGATTTTGTTAGAAATATCAATAGGTTGATCACGTTAGTCACTTTACTATTATCCGCTGTGTTTGAATTCTATCCTATATTACAGAAGTTTTACAACAACATATATCAATACATGTATTACAACTAAATAAATATTTTTTGGTACTTTGATGTTTTATTTTAATTACATTACTGAAATATCTGGTATTACTGAAGACATTTACTTATTTACTAGAGTTTACCCCACGGCTGCACCATGGGTTACTTTACTTTTTTACTTATCCATCTGTTCCACGGAAACAGATGGATAAGTAAAAAAGCAGACGCCATATTCCCCATAGCCCAGATCCCTAGATCCACTAGCAGTTCATCCCAATAGTCCGGTACCTTTTGTTCTCATTTCCTACAATAGCCCTACACTGATTTTGGCTTATCCTTGGGTGCAGTATTATATGGTGTAGACAGGGATAATCGCCGGTCAGTGTCACGCCACATTTACATTAAATTTGTCAAGGGGCCTTTACTTGTTGGCCTTTCCATGGCCCTACGTAAGCCCTCTAAAAGTCCGGGTCATTTCTATGGCCCGTGGTCTTAAAGAATATACAATGAATATTTAAGCTTCAATAGACGAAATTCAAAGTAGTAACGAAAAACTTAAAAATCTCTCTTATCTTAAACTCTATCTGTATGAGTATAGTGTTTAAATGATTAAATATAATGTATTCTATCTCATTCTCTCGCAGGCTTAGTCCTATAGATTTATGTGTTTTTCTCTTTTTATTAGTGTCGCTTTTTCATTTCATTGTGTTTCAAATCATAACGATTCTAAAGATGTTTCACTTTAAAAAATTACAATTATACGAAAAGTACATAAAATCTCTATTTAAATGAGATCAATATTGAAAAAAAAAACATGAAGGAAAGCGTCTTCGTTTTATAAAAGAAATTAAAAAGTATTTATTAATAGAGACGTTTATACTTTTACTTACTTGGTTTAGCCTTTCTATGATGGATTTCTCCGTTCCTGCATTTTACTACAACATTAAAAAAACTGATGTCTGAAACCTGCCAATCCACTTGGATTAGCATGTAAGATATATTGTCCGTTCTATCTATTGTAGTGTAATTATATATACTTAGACTTAATATGAATGGAAGTACAAATATTGCATTACACAATCTTCTACGTTTAAGTAGTGCCTTTTAATTATAGTTCTAGTTTGGAAACAAAAACAAAAATACTTAGTCGCATACATTTACGTACACACAGATATATGTACTCAACGCGTAAAAATGATTTGTATAAGTATTATTGTAATAAAAGTTATCTCTTAATGTATAACTTAATTGAGAGCGGGTCCTTCTGACACAAGTATATATTAATACTTAATAGAAGGTCCCAACTCCAAAACTTTTGTATGTACTTTAGGAATAGAAATAAACAATTTATTATTTATTTATTTAACTAAAACCGGCTAATACAGATTCATCATTCTATACTATAAAGATGTAAAATATATGCCTTACACTATAGAATAGAATATACTTCATTGCATAACATTAAGATACATTTCAAGAAGTTTAAGTACAGAAGACAATAGGTGGTCTATCACTAAAAGCAATTTCTTCCAGACAACCTTAGGATCGATTAGTGAAAAAATTGTGTAACGTGTGTGTTACACCTATATAATTAAACATTGATTTGATCGCAAAACTTGATTGATAGAGATATTTTTAATCACTGTCGTGTATAAAATGTTAATTTAACTCTATGAAAAATCAATTAAAAATATAACGATTAATTTCTAAACATCAGATAATACGTTGCAAGTACTTTGTATCCTACAGTCACTGGGCACGTGTACGCTCTTAAATAATGACCTAAATATTTACGTTAAGGAAAATGAAGGGACCCATATTAATTTGGAAACTTGCTACGTTATTGATTTTACTGAGTAAAGAAGCTTCTAATACCACTGTAAGTATATTTAAATATGGCTTTATACTAATTGTGTATCCATCAGTATCAATTATCTACGAACATTCAAGTTTGAAACCTTCAGACAAATACCTCAGTCAAATTGACTTTGGTCAGCCTTTGACTGACTTACGTAGAAGTTCTAGAATTGCAATATTCATAAGATTTGGTTTATATCTACTTTTGGTAACGGATATGGACACAACACATATTACTTTTATTAAAGAAGACGCAAGATTATCGTAGCATACGTAATGGAAACTAAGCTTAGTAGTCTTTCATCAGGATGGATATTAATAATTACTTTTAATTTAAAGATGGAGAGTAAAGACTATATAATAAGGAAGACCTATCGATTGGATCAACCGGAAATGAATACAAAGCTAAAATATCCGTCGACTATCAATGAAAATCAAAAACATCATAGAAATTTTCCTGTTCAAAAAAATTCACAAATTACTTTCATTCGTGTTAAACCAAATGAACTTCATAGAATTTCTAATAAGAACCATACAAAGACACGTAATAATATTAAAATGATTGGTAAATCTATAAAACCTACTTATCATGTAGTGCTTCTAAATAAAAACCCCAATAATATTACAACTAATTTTCAAAGCCAAATTATAAAGTCGTTCAGTGAAATTAGCAAAAATGAACAAAAATATGACATAGAGAACAATATCTCATTAAAACATGATGATAATCAACCTGTAAATGAATTTTACAAAAAAGAAAATTCAGACGACTACAAAGAGATTAATGACCATAACTTTGAAAAAGTAAAGCACCAAGCAGCACACAACTCTAATGTTTTTCAATATGGTGAAAAGCTTAAAAGTAAAATAAACAAAAAGCTTTTTAATGAAATAACGAACTTACCAGGTTCCAGAAAACAAGGAACTGAAATATATAATAAACAAAAACAGTTTCAAACCGATGCATCTAAGAATACTTTAACAAATAATTTGATTAGCCAGGCTTCAAACCTATATAATAATAGAAACGATGATGATAATAATAATGTAAAGCAAGGAGCAAATAGTCAAAATATCCATAGACCTATTACTGCTGATGATAGTGGTCGAAAAATCATAAAAGGTAAAGAAAAATCTGTCGTAGAAGAACATAGCCAAGCTGTAAAAGCATCATTAGAATATTCAATCATTAAAAATGACCCACGAAGTACAAAATTCCAAACTGCAATGAATGAAAAACAGGCAAAAGCAGATAAGTTTATTATACCTGATATCAAAGTATCGGGATTTCGAAAGCCAAAAGTACAAATATATCCAGTCTTAATGAGCACAAGAGACCAATACACTAATTTACAACCAAAGAATATTAGTACTGAAGATTTTACACCAAAAAGGGAGTTTAAATATAAAAAGACTAAATATGAACCTGTGAACTTGAAACAAAATCAAAATGATTTTAAATCAATTCAAAACGCGGGAAGAAATCAGATTAGTTTACATTCAGATGATATATATTATGGAGATATTGATAACTTTGAAGAAACAGACCATGATCTTGAAGTGGGAGGAAAATGGGGTAAGCATTATAAAATTGTTCAAAGCGATAATTTATTTCAAATTAGTTCTATTTTATTTATATAATTGTGCTATGAGAAGTGAACATTGTCATTAACTAAATGTAGAAAACTGAAATTTCAGATACTGGAGAAGATATCGTGGAATTTAGCAACAATGCAGTTTGTGATAAGTATCTAACCAATAAGAGTTCATCAAATGATTTGTATATATTGCAAAATAATTACCCATATAACTATTACTACCTGAATAATCAATACCGAACTCCTATAGGAACTTGTTACAAGAATATGGATAGTCATAGAAGACAATTTTACCCTGACCACTGTATCCCACTTATTCACAATCACTATTGTTTAAATTATCAATATTATCCATATTGGTATCATGCACAGTTTGGAGAGTCATTTTTGCCTAAAATATATTATTCTACAGCTAATAGTAAAATTCAAAATCAAAAAGATATCGTGTTTTCTAATACTGATATTCCAAATTTCATTACGAATTTACACGCAAAAAATTCGATAAATAATATGCAATTGAGTACAGAAAATGCCGGAACAAGGAATTTATTTGCAAAAAACTCTGTAAGTTATATAAATTACAAAATAGCAACTCCATACACAAATTATATACACAAAACACTCGAAAATAATTATCTAAACAATGAGAAACAAATACAATATAATATACTCGATCCTTATAGTAATATTAATTTCGATGAACACCAAACTACTTCCAAAAATAAAAATAACGATAGTCTCATTGTTAAAAATCAGAACAATAATACAGACACGACTTTAAATACAAATAAATATAATTACAGCAAAATTTATAGAGTTTATCCAAAAGAAACATTGATAGATCTTAATAACTTCCACCAAAATGCCAAAGACAACTCTAAAATTGAAGAGTATGAAGATATAACAGATTTAAATGATAATAATGATATAAATGACTACTCTTTACAACCGAGCTCTCAGATAAGCAAATAAAAAATACATACAGTGAAAATCTTGAAGATTATTTAAATATTGTCAAAGTACTTGGTTTTGGCACTGAAGAAAATGAAATAAAAACTGACCCCTTTAATTCTGCTGTTAATAGAAATGGAGTATCTAACGTAGAATATATAGAAAATACCAATAATAATGTGTTAACACCAATTTATGTTGATGATAGTTATAATTCTGATTCTAACAATGAAATAAATAACGTTAGTAAACCACTAGAATATTCTGAAGAAAATTTAGATTTTCTTAGTAATTATAATAAAAACATTATTTAGTTTTTTACAACAGACGCAAGTGGTAAAAATGTAATAATGAAATGCAAAATCATACTCTCTGTAATACGTAACAGATATCAGACAACAATTTATTTTGTGGAATGCCTTACAGTTCACCTTTTCAATTCTTTATGATTGACTAGATGTCTCGACATAGCATTATACAGAGGCTTTTGTCTTTTTATTATTTAAAGCATTTAAGATCAAGCTAGTCAATAATTGAAAAGTAACATTAATAATTTCAATTTTTAATTTTTGATCTGGTTTTATAAATATGTTTTAATCAATAAACAAATAATACAGAAGAATGAATGAAATGCGATATCATCTAATCATTTGGAGTTACTTTTTAGTTGAAAGATTCCTTGTTAAGTAACAACTAAGGAAGGGAAAGTTGCTTTCCTAGTTTTCTTTATCCATTGTCCAATTTATGATATTAATACAAATGAAAAATTATATTTAAATCTTAAATTACACAAAAGGTTACAAGTAAATATAAGATTTTTGTTCAGAACTTTTAAACGTCTTTTTATTAATAAAATCCCTAATTTAAATATCCTTCCTCGCCTTGATTAGTCAAAATGTGTTATCTGCATATCTTCATACATTTACATAATTAAAATGTAGTGCAGATGAAAGCTCATGCCAAAGCTTTCCTAAATTCCACACATTCAATGACTGGTATGTACTAGGAATAAATGAGTCACTTTTAGGTCTTTGAAACTATTTTGACAAAATTTTGATAAAACTTTTATAAAATTATCATCTCCGCTCATCTATTTGTATACGTATGCTCCGGTCGATTTTCTGTAAAGCTAACCCTATCTCTAGATAGATGAAATTCTGCAAGGTGTTTCCCGTACTAAATGAGTGTGTAATCAAATAGCAAAAGACGTCAGGGTGATCACTATAGATTTCATATTTGGTGGATGGATTTTTGACTGTTTTGGTCTCGAAATAAAGTTTTAAAAGGTGAGAGAAGAACGATCTGGGGTGGAACTTAGTCATTACAGATTTAGGAGCTGTGTGATACTGGATCGCAGACACGCGCAGTGGAGTCATTGGTTTTGTTTAAGAATACGATACATTTCTGAGAGTACATTTCATAAAGCTGAGTTGAGGTGGGAATTTTGTGGTGAATGTTTGGTGTTACAAGAATGGATAAGGTGAGAAATGAGTATATAAGAGACTCTTTGAAAGTTGCACCTGTGACTGAAAATTGAGAGAAAGAAGACAAGAAGACTAAGGTGGTACGCGCATGTAATGAGGAGGGATGATAGTCACGTGACAAAAAGAATGTTAAACTAGAACATTGACGGGTACGAATGTAAAGGTAGGCCAAAAAAGAGACGAAGACGAACAGACAGAAAACGTATGTCAGAATAGAGGAGAAGGGAAGGTAAAGACATATTGTACCGACCCCAAATAATTAGAAGAAGGTAAAAGAAAATAGAATACACTTTATAAAGTGTCCCAAACAAAATATATTTTGTTATAAATGGCTGATTATAATTGCCTTCAAGAGGTTTTTGATTTATTCTATTTCATTTGTATGTGTAAAATGTGTAAAAAACTAAACAGTGTTCCATAATTGGGTAACTTTCCTCTACGCCTATTTACAAAGGTAATTGTTATATCGTTACTCCTAGTAGTTTCATAACAATACAATCATTCAAATAAACTCTTTTGCACATTTATAATATTCTAGCTGGTGCTTGCGGCTTCGCTCGCACAGCTTAGAAAAACTCATAGTTTAGGCAAACTTTCTACACCTGTTGAAACCCCTTAGGGATTGAATTACCTAAAAACGCCGCTATATATACATATATATTTATTTCTAACCAAAAAGCGTATGTATAAAATTTCGTGCTTCTTGCTATGAAAGTGATGGACTATCACAGAAGTTTATTACTTTTTTTCATTTACTTTTAGGTTGAGTTTTCAAAAAAAATTCTCCGTGTAGGGACGGATAAAAGAATACTAATTCTGCGGCCGGGCGGCCTGTCATAAGAAGAGACAAAACAACCCACAGCCAGATGGTAGAGCATACGCCTCTCTGGATGGCTACCACCCCTGGCTTAGAGTATGCCGCCATAACAACTTTGAGTTGTGTTCCGGCATCAGTGGCCAGGTTCCAGTTTCTCCTTCAAGGCCGGCAGCACATTGGCAGCACCTCTAGTATTGCTAATGTCCATAGGCGACGGTAACCACTTTTCATCACAGTTGGGCCGTTAGCCTGTCTGCTGTGCTTCAGCAATAAAAAAAATATAAAAAATCCTTAGGATATACCTAGCTTATACCTACGGTATAGAATGAACTCGCATGCAATGCGTCACGCGCAGGTAGTTTGGGCTGTGCGTTGATATGGCAGTCAGTGAGGTGTAGTAAATCTATATGTATAGACTAACAGAAATATAAGGTGACCTAGCGTTAAACAAACATCAATACAAACACACCAATCTTCTCTTTTAATTATCCAATAAATTTTAAAACAGTCGTTAAAATCGATTCACTAGATATCAACCTTTACAATACCGAATTGAGGGTCGAAATTGGCCTGCAACGTTACATTTAGGTCAAATTTAGCTGACAATGATGGGGTCGAAAGGAACAAGCCTCCAACAAATGACAGACACTTTATGGAGGCTATATAGTCCTAATTGTGCAACATTATAGAAATTGCCACTTTCCAATTTTAATTCAACTTCAAAATTTTTTGCCAAAAATAAGTTCCACAGGAGAACATTTTTTGAAAGTCAATACATATAGGTTAAAATTTAAATTTACTCCCTGCAGCCAGTCTTCTGGGCACGCTCCCATCTAGCAGTGATTTGTTACATAGTATTTAATATATATTTATAAATTAGTTTATTTATAGTATTTAATTATATTTTTTAAGTTAGTTTTAGTTTGATATTGTAGCTTATATTTAATTTATGTTTTTGAAGTTCAAATTCAGTAAATATCAAGTGTAATTAATAATTTTTAATGCCAATTTATTCCCTTATACTTATTATTACTTATGTACACCGCTTCACAACGTGTTATCGCTGTTTAAGAAGAATAAGCGGCAAGAAACTCCTTATCAACACGTTTAGCTACAAATTATTATCCTTCATATTTATCTATCTCACTCAGACTCTGTTTTTAAATAAATACTTAAGTATGTTATACAATTACTCAAAGAATTATAGGAGTTGTAGCAAACAGTGCATGCTCAATAAGACAAAGACATAATAAAAACAAAGAAAAATATTATTCCCGTCGTAATAAGTACAGTCAACTCGATTATTTGATACTCGTTAATTTGAATCTCTCGATAATTTCAATTTTTTTCCCGATCCTTGAAAAGTACTAGATAAATTGAATAAAATCAATATTAGTCGCTTCCCTCTGTAATTTGAAGTTGTAGGAATAATATCTTGCCACCATGCAAGTGTGAAGTCCGGGCTTCCCTACTCTCTATAATTTGTACGCTACGCTACACTTCTACGCCCTCAGAACCATTACCGAAAGTTCATTGGACAATAACAGGCTGAAGTCACACACAAACCAGAAAATCACGGACTTCTTTTCAAAAAGAACATTTGTGAATAATTGTACAAATGCTTAAAATAATAAATCACGCATTTTAATCAGGTTGAAAAATCAGGTAACAGATATGTTACCTAATTCTTTTTTCTCTCCCATCTTGCTTATAATTTCTTGTTATTTTGAACTCTTGGTAATGTAAAACATTTCTCTGGTACCTTGAGTGTCAAATTATCGAGAGTCGACTGTACTTACAAATCACATTAAAAAATCATACTGCAACATATCTCCATAAGTTCCTTATTATGTTTGGAAAAGTATAAATGGTATACAGAAGATGAGTATAAGAGGCTGGGGCGAGCTGCTTTGTAAATTAAGTTTTATCATTTACGAGTACATATTCTTCAATAGTGTAGTATCCATTTTTAAGCAAGATAGTTTTTAATTTAATTTTAAATTTAAGATAGTATAACAGTATTAAAAAAATAATATGTAGGGTGAGCAGTTATATCCGAGATAAAAAATGCTGATTCGTTGCACGAAATACGAACCAGCCTTCTGATCACGGGTGGTATCAAAGAGTTTCTTACAAATTTCTTTGAAGAAACTATCTACTATAACTAATATCTTTCATTGTGTGTATTAATAAACAAAAAAAATATTAACTAAAATAATAGAGACAGTAAATATTATAAAATTACTTTAGAGTATTATTAATATTTCAAAACAAGCCTTAGAAAAGGTTATATATATAATATGTGCCGTTTGGGGTTGAAACATTGGGCTCGTTGGGTCCATTGACAAAGAGTTACTTTAAACGCATCTTTTCAGATCTCTTTAAAATAACTTTTTGGACACGAAGTTCTTCAATAACAGTGAAGGATTCAGGTTTATATTTATATACAGATCTCTGGTTGATTCATCTAAATTTTTAGACATAAACGAATCGTCTTATATCAATTTAAGCCATAAATAATGCACAATGAGATATAGTAATACAAGATCACACGCAGTAGCAGATCTATACATTTACCACCTGTTCAAATTCACATTTCACAATCATAATTATTAAATACAGTTTTATGTAAATGAAATTGTAACTTTACAGATGGGATAAATCTTAATTTCTGTAAGACAAAAAAATTGCCCCTCAAATTTACCCCCCTAGGCTACTCAGTCTTTTTGGTAAATCCGCCACTAAACACGTTTTGTTTTTCATGTTTGCTTACAGGCAAACTGGCAGATGGGTCCACTTGATGGCAAGTGGCTACCGTAAGGGACTAAGGGAGCCGCTTTCGCTTTTTCAGCTTTTATAAAATAACGAAGGTCTGGCAGTCGTGGGCTCTTAAGCTATTAGTATAAACTACATTTAAAATAAAAAGACGAATAATAATTATGAAGTAAAGATGTTGCTGGGGAATTTGTTGCGGCGCTTCTTCTTCTTTAACAGTAACTAAAATTTTTGGAAGCGGTGGTAGACTCATAACTTTCAATAAGTAATCTGTATGATTCCATTTTGAAATAAATACATTCATTTTTATTTTCATTCAATTCTTCTTCCTCCCGATAAAACCATGTTTGCATACGTAGTTGTGTACTTATTTATTAAGGCAAGAAATTAATGGTAGGCGGCCGCTGTATACGGGAGTAACAGTGGGCTCACCCCCCCTGCTCCCCGGTGTACCAGGTACAGAGCTGTGCACGAGGATGTCACCTTGCTGTAATTATGTTCAAAATCCCGTGACGAGGATAGGGCGAGGATGGATGCGGTGCAGGTTAGGTTTAGTGGGTAATGCAGTCGGATACCGCCTCCGGCGGGATACGTTTTCCCCGCGAGTCCCACATGCACTCGTGCACTAGGCGTTGCATTTGGCCTTCCCCTGTATCCATGGCGCGTGTGTGTGTATATCGCAAGGAAAGACATTCCTCTGCGTTAACAAAAAAAATGTGTGTGTGCAGTTCACACGCAGTAGAAGTGAAACAAAGTGTGACAAGGGGTGTAAAGGATTCTAAATAGCGTGACGTCACACTTCGTATATTAATTATATCGTTATTATATTATTTATATTATTATTTTTCCTTTTCAGTCTATACAAACCACCGGCTACGCTACGTCGAGCGTCGGCCGGCGTGAAGACGTCCCCCTAGAGGTACGATCCCCGCCTCCAGGCCTGCTCCACGACGTCCTCCTAGTATTTATATATCTTTAAGTTTAATATTATATAAAATCATTTCTATTGAGTTTAGGTCACCGAATCTCCCGGTTTATTTTTGATTAGGAATACATTTAGACAGTGCACATACCACGTGAAACTTATGTCGCAGACATGCTCCGATACCCGTACCATTTCACTAAATACTTCTACCACACTTTCTCAATGCCCTCATTGCCCTACCCCGCGTTTTTTTTAAAGGTAGTAGGGGTCTAAATATCCATATTTCACAAATTCACCACCAAAATACCCAAACAAATTCTTCTGCGTGTCCCATCACATTAACAGATTCGGCCCTCAATCCTCGAACTAGTTATACCCCTTTATGGGAACGTCTGGCCTGCTTAAAAAATAATACCCCATTAATTCGACGTATTCCTCGCACGCATCACGGTGGCAGAAAATCTTACATAAATATTGGCAAAAATCCTAGTTGAAAATTCCCCCTCAAATTGAGAAAGCTACCTATTTTTCTCATTTCAAGTTTACCACTCGGCCGGCTATGATAAAAAAAATTCTTTGAATAAAACTATCAAACAGAACTGCTGCCGTCCAATAATCGAAAATTTAAACACGTCCCATTTCTTAGGCAATAAATTTTCAGTAAATTTATCAAAAAAATTTGAAAATAAAGTAAGTGAGGGAGACTTAAAAGGGGCAGCCTGCTTACTTTTTTCAAATGATAGCCTAGCACCAGACTCAGCAGAAACTCTCTTGGCACTAAAAAACAAGCATCTTATTCCAAGTACTTCACCGACTTCTCCGCCAGATCCTCCCTCTTCACAAACAGATTTTCTACAAGCATCAACTAAAGACGTCTATTCAGCAATAATGTCATTTAAAACTGGCTCACCTGCTGGAATAGACGGCCTTTCACCAAAACATTTGAAAGACCTTATTAGCGGTTGTACAGGCAACATTGGCCAAACTCTTCTAAAACACATTACTCAAATTATAAACTTGATGCTTGCAGGAAAGGTTCCCGATAGTATAAGGGAGGTTCTATACGGCGCAAATTTAATAGCTTTAAAAAAGAAAGATGGCGATATCAGACCGATCGCAATAGGTAATTCGTTACGACGAATCGCCTCGAAGGTCTGTTGCCACCATATATCCACAAAATTGAAAAACAAATTCCAACCCTTACAATTAGGTTTCGATTCTAAAGAAGGCTGTGAAGCAGCCGTACATTCTTTGCGATCATTCATAAACAATAAATGCGGAGAAATTATTTTAAAAGTAGATGTAAAGAATGCCTTTAACTCTGTCGACAGGTCCGTCATGTTAGACGAAGTAATATCTAATATTCCAGAAATATCAAATTATCTTTATGAAAGCTATTCAAAACCCACAAATCTTATGTATAAAAGCAATCTTATTCTATCATCTGTGGGCTGTCAACAGGGTGACCCGCTAGGACCGGCCATCTTCAGCTTGGCGATCCATCCGGTCATCGAATCCCTCAAGTCGAAATTCAATGTGTGGTACCTAGACGATGGAACTTTAGGCGGCGATGCAGAAACTGTACTCCAAGACTTACTTAGTCTGATTTCAAAATTTAATTCAATAGGATTAGAGTAAAATTTCTCAAAATGCGAAATTTTCTTGTCCGATAATCTGTCTAAAAACGAAAGCGACAATATTAGCAATATGTTCAATGTCGTCGCACCCGGTATTAAGGTCCTGGAGAAGGATTCTCTTCGCCTACTTGGAGCCCCTATTCTAGATGAGGCCATTCCAAATTATCTGTCTGAGCAATCAGCCAAATTTGATGTATCATGCTCTAAACTTTTCGATATTCACTCTCAAATTGCATATCACATTATACGACATTGTCTGTTTGTACCAAAATTAACATATGTCTTACGATGCGCCCCGGTTTGGAAATTTTCTAATCTTATAAAATCACTAGATGAACGCATTAAAGATGTATTATTTACAAAAATTTTAAATTCTGAATTTTCAGACAGCTGCTGGATCCAAGCTTCCCTACCCATTAGATATGGAGGTTTAGGCATCCGCAAAATCTCTACCGTTGCTCTACCGGCTTTTCTTTCATCCACATATAGCACTAGCCTATTATTTAAAAAAATTATGCAACACTGGAATAATGCCAATACATCATTCTTAAATGAAGCTCTAAACGCCTGGAAAATGGTCTGCCCTGGTTAAGATATTCCCACGATCCCGAATTCGCAACGATGCTGGGATGAACCTATTTGTAGAAGATTAAATACAAAAGTTTTGAATTCCACTAACTCTACAGGACGTGCTCGCATCCTTGCCGTTTCCTGAAAAGAGCCTGGTTTCTGGCTCCAAGCTATCCCCTCCCCAAACATAGGTACATTAATGGATAATACTTACTTTTCTTTGACAATAAATCTGCGCTTGGGTTCTCACATATGTGCACCACACACGTGCGTCTGTGGAACAGAGATAATCGGCCCGGGATACCATGGTCTTTCTTGCCGCCGCAGTGCCGGCAGATGGTCACGTCACGCTGCCTTGAATGATGTCTTACGGAGGGCACTTGCCACCGCTAACGTGCCGGCTTTATTAGAGCCAAACGGTATTGCACGTGACGATGGTAGGCGTCCCTTTGGTGTGGGATGCGACTTGCGTAGACACGTTGGCCGCATCCTATTTACCAAACACGTCTAGATCAGCCGGTACGGCGGTGGAAACAACCGAATCACTCAAGCGGCGCAAGTATGCAACCCTCATTGAGAGTTATATATTTGTGCCGTTTGCTGTCGAGACGCTTGGACCGTGGGGTCCTGAGGCCATGAGCCTCTACCAAAATTTATAGAAACGACTCATTGACTCTTCAGGTGATCAGAGGGCTGGTGCTTACCTCGGCCAACGGAACAGTATGTCGATCCAGCGAGGAAACGTATCCAGCCTTCTGGGCACCTTACCCATAGAAGACGGTGATCTGGGCTCAGTATTCTACTTATAGTATTGAGGGACTATGAGTAGAATATAATACGAATAAGTTAAGTTTTCTTGCATTGTATTGTCTATCAGTAAATTAAATTATATTTTAAAAAAAATTATATCGTTATAACATATTAAAGCTTTAAAAAAACGAAATTTGAAGTATTAACGAAAAACTACGAAACATTTCCATCTTTAACTGTATGAGCACTGTTTAAATTATTAAAAGTAATGTATTCTATCTCATTCATTTATGTCTTTATCTCTTCTAAAGAAGTTTCATTTTAAAAAAAGGGAGAAATTAAATCACATTGTTTATAGGCGAATATTAAATATTTAATATAAATCTTACATTTATCCAGCAATGTACAGGAAATTCCAGTGAGAATGTGTTACAATATATATATAATAACAAAGTAGAAGCGTATAAATTATATCCAGAGTTGAATGAAAGCTAGTAATATATCATCAAAATTATACAATCGATAGGATACCAAATTAAGCGTACATAGCTACTAGTTCTATTAAAATCTTATTTTCTACTTTTATTCTAAAATAAAATCTTACATATTTAACAATTTGAAGAATTAAGGAATGTTTTATTAAAGGAATAAAAGTATGTTGATGAAGTTGAGATGAAGCAGAAGTAATATTGATCAAAATTCAAATACAGAAAAACGGAATATATATCTGTAATAACTTTTTAGTAATCTTGTGACAAGTCAGTAGTTCTCCTTCTTCTAAGACAACAGCAAGGTTCGGAAAAATTGACATACTATTTATTACCTAATATCAAAACTTTCACACGCTCTCAAATATACCACCTTGTAAATGTTCATCTTTCTCCAATCTTCAGTTTATTTTACTACAACTAATGAATGAATGCATTATTTATTGCTAAAGTGTATGTACACAAGATTTTACAATATGCGTTGTTTCAATACATTTTGCCTTATTAGGCGTGCAATGTCCGAATACATGTCAGAATTATAAAACTAAATTACATAAAAAAAGTATAAAATATTGCAATAAAATTATACAAATTACAAAATATTATTAGTCATATCTTTGTCATTCTAATATTCTATTATTTAACATAAGAATTATTTAAAAGGACTAATTCGTTGAAGTGTGGACTCTGTTCCGATTGAAATCAAATCAACAAACTTATCACAAACCTATTTTGAGGGCTAAGAAAATAACTAAAAGATTATACCTTCAAATACTGAAAAAACATTTGTTATGTTATGATTCCAGTGAATACAGATTTTTTATCTTTTACCAGTTTACTGAACGTAGCACTAGAACGTGGAAAAGTTTTAATATTAAGTTATTAAGATACAGCCACTTTAAGCTATCAATACTGGTGGAAGTATAACGTATTTTTACAAATGTTACAATTAACAAAGTTCTTGATGTTAAATTGTTTTATAACTTTTAGTGGTTATATCAGTAAATAAAGTATTGACATATCAGTGAGTAATCATTTGATAACATAACTTATGAACTGCCAACGTCTCCAAATTTATTTGTATATTTGAAATGACTTAATAAGTATAATGAACTTAAAAGAAATTATTGCTTTACAAATACGATTAGGAACATTTGGTGCGATGATACATTTAATCCAATTAAAGACACGCTGCCTAAATAATGCACATAAGTATTAACTATAACACAATCCATGTATTAAAACAATATGAAATATATTTCATAAATTTATGCCAAAATAATAAATATTTATTTAATACAATACTATATTTTAGGTCTCTTCTTAATATCAATTTTAAACTTATTTATTAAAAAAAAGTTGACTAGGCTAGTTGTGATTTAAATTAAATTATAATCAATTTGAACTACTGTATCGAAAATAATACTTGATATTTAAAGAACGGAAAATTATTTTTTAATATTGTTATGATAGAAGAGAGGCAGGCTAGAACTATCTCTCGAAGAGCAAATATATTGCTGTATTAAAATAAATATTAAATCCAATGCACAAATAAAATCAGAGACTGTCCCTACTACTTCAAATCCATGGTGATCTTAGTTGGTGACCTCCTTGCGCACCTTGTGGCCGCGGAACGAGGCTTGAATCTTGGTTGCAGCCTTGTTCAGGTCAGGATCCGTGAGGTCAATTTTCTCTACGTCCTCCTGCAATGACATAATATTATGTTATCTATAATATTATACAATTCTAAAAGTGTAGTTGTTTGCTTCAATTGTTTGAAAGCTTGGTTTAGCGATTATTTAGATATATATGGATTAGGTTGTTTTAGAAATTGTCTACACGGATGCGTATTCAAGAAGACTTTATTTTGTATTGCCAATTTTATATAAACGATTTGCGTCACCTTTTTAGTGTTACTAGTCTAAGGAATCTAATTTGCGCAACTTTATTTAGTGTTGCCACTTAAATATTGTTTATATGCCACCTCGACACCTCGTCGTAGACAGAAGTCTTTTGTTTCCTTACTTTTTTGTGGTTGTCTGTTTGTTCGGGATTCACGTACAGGGCCGATTTCGATGCGGTTTTCACTGATCGTTAGCAAATTCCCGGACTTAAAATCTGCGGTACTTAATATCCCGAGAATCCTACGGGAATTTTCTTGGGAGAGGTTTAAAGTGGCCAGGTTAAAAAAATTGTTCCGATGCGAAATTTTCACTGATCGGTGAAATATTTAGAATAATTGTGGTTGTGTATGCCTTTAGAAACATTAGCTTTGCCGAGTTTTTAAAGGAATTTTTTAGATTCATGTATTTTCATACCTAAAAATCCATTACCTGCTGAAAACAACCTATGATTTTATATTTAGCAAAATAACTCTATTTTTTGTTACCTGTCCAACGTGGACAAAGTCGCTGGCAAATTTATTATACTGTATATAGTTAGGTGCCAGAATCTTTGTTTGGGTCGATTCTGATTTATTAAGGACTGGAACCGAACATGAGCCCTGCGTTAGGCAATTTTATAATAATAAAACAATAAACACGACTACATATTATACATGCGGACATAATCATAGTAGCTACAAACACAACAAAACAAACTAAAATAAGCAATTTACTTTAATTGTTAATGATAATAAACTTTAGAGTATGAAGACAAATAATAAATTTAAGTCATATTGTAGCATTAGTATCATGTTTTAGATTGCGTTGTGCGCTTTCGTGTTACACATAGATATTCCTTCAGTGTTCTTAATCATTCGTTACTTGGCTAATTTTTGTATTCGTACGACTCATCATCAGCCAATCGCAGTTCTGGTGGTCTACTGCTGGACGTAGGCCTCCCTAAATTTGCGCCACACATCTCAGTCCTCTGCTTTCCTCATCCAGCGCTACCGGTGAGGTCACCGGTAGCGAAACCCGATGGATAGATGACCTGCATAAGGATATGCAGATCGTCTACCCATCGGGCTGGAGAGCGTCCTAAATTACGTTTACCGAGACACGTTCTTCACTTCAAGATTCGTCTATTCCATCGGCCATTGGTCCTGCGACAAACGTCACCGTCCTAGAACTCATAATATCGGCAAGCTGAACTAGCATTGCCGATTTTACGAGTTCTATGTCTAAGATAATGTTCTTGGTTATATGTCCAAGATAATGTTTCTTGGTGCAAAATCAATTCTTGGTTTTACGTCCAAGATGACATTTTTAATTCTATGTCCAAGATAATGTTCTTTAATCTACGTCCAGGATAACGTATTTGGTTCTATGTTCAAGATAGTTATTGGAATAAATTTAACATTACCTTATCCTGCTGCTCCTTATCCTTCTGGGCCTGAGAGACCTGCGTGATTTGAGTCTCCTTGCGGGCCTGGTGGCCTCTGAACGAGGCCTGGATCTTAGTCGCTGCGTTGCACAGATCTGAAAAGAACGAAAATATCTTTTATTACAAATAAGTTCGCGTTATACGATCACGCTTCTGCTTCTTCTGGTTTTGTAGCCAAATAACAAAATAGCAGAAATTCAAACCAGTCAGCTTTACGGAACACTTCGTTTGAACAGACTTACATTTACAAGATTTTTATGTAAATTTAGCTTTTTGTAATTACTACTATTGATGCCAAAAATAGACGGTCCATTTTTGTCTTTTAATTTTGATTAAAACGAGGCATTGTTGACTGTAAAAAATAAAATAAACTTAATTGTTACAAAAGGTTTCATAATATGTGTAACTTTTTTATCAGTTTATCTGCTTATTTGTTATTTAATAGTATTTCTTAGATTATTGAGTATTTTGAATTACAAATTTGTGTTTAAAATATTTTTGTATATAAACAAATAATAGAAATTGTAAATAACACAATTTGGACAATTTTACAATACAATAAAATAAAAAACCAAAAACGAAAAAGCAGTTAAAAAGTCACTTTTAACAATTTAACAATACTTTTTATTACAATTAAAATCTTTTTATTTATTAAAATATTTATGTCTTATTTCTATACAAATTTAAAGAGAGAAACAAATGAATCCGTCTAAAGTCTATTTCAAATAAGACGGTATGGCTGACACATTCAAAAAACGTGATTGGGAGCGGGCCATAAGGACCATTTACATGGAGAGAGTTTCTTGCCTCGAAGATACGATTGTCGAAAGCAAGAAAAAAAATTGATCATGTAAACTAAACATACGATATTGTACGTGGAAGGACGATAAACGCCTGGTCCTTGAATATTGACGCCTTTGTGTAAACATCATTTGAAAGCATGAATTGTATTTCGAGTTCGGCTAGTCACCAGTTGCAAACATGAGTGTAGTGCACGAGGTTGATTTAATCTTCTATGACAAGAATTAATTAAACGAAAGCAAAAAATAAGATGTTGAATTAAAAAATGGGTACAAAGAAGAAACATTTTAGGAACCTCAAATATGTTGTGTCTTGAATTGCAACTAGAAGATGGAGAGACATTTAAAAATATGTTTCGTGTTACTAGATCACAGTTTCCATATTACTATAAAAAGTACACCGAGCTCGAATGGCAAGTCTCTCATACAAATCGGTTCAAACTGATTTGTACGATACTCGCATGAACTTGAAAAAATTTCATACGAGATCTAGTAGACAAGTCGAGAAATCGTAGGCAAATATTTCAAGGCAATTTGTGTCGTAGTGTAAAGAAAATTCTTGGCGATAATTATCTTACGATTATCGTATAGGCAAGTTTTTGTTTTTTGGTTCAATCTAAACATGTCCATGCCATTATTGTCTGAAGAGTATCGCCCAAGAAAATAGTATATGACTTCTCGCAAGAAAATGTGCGATAAACTCTTTCCATGTATATGGCCCTTTATGCGTTATCGTAAACTTTCTTACGGCACAAATCTCTCTTTTCTTGCACCATCTCCCAATTATTTGGGGTCGGCCCAATATATCTTTTCCTTCCATAATCCTCTATTCTGACATACGTCCTCTAGACGCACCACAAATCGTGTCATCTCTTTCTTTTTTGGTCTACCTTTACATTTGTACCCATCAATCACGCAATTTAATATTCTTTTTGTCGCGTGACTTTCATTCATCCTAATTACATGCCCATACTATCTTAGTCTTCTTCCTCGCAATTTTTCAGTTGTAATTATTTTAATTTAATTAATACAATTATGTATGTATGTATTAATTAATTTTAATTATATAAAAATATACTTAGTCCTGTGACTATTTAATAATAATCTTATGCTTAGAATCAAGATTTTTATTTCTTTATTCACGTAATTTCTCTCATACCGTCCTATTTGATATATCGTAGACTGTAATTGCGGCTTAACTATTGTAAAGTATTCATGAATATTCGAATTTATAAAATGTATTATTATTATACACACATTTATTTGGTCTCAAATTAGTTACATTTTTCTTTAAATGCATACTATGTACAAAAAATAATAATGTTTTTTTTAAAAATCGATGTCCGCCGGCTGTCGTCCTACGACGATCTAAGCTACCGGTAGTTAAGGCTCCAGAGACTGGAACCTCCTCACAATACGGGCTGTGTCCAGCAGGGTTGCTTTCTGCATCGGACCCTACACCCAGATACCGAGAGCCTTTAAAGATGACGGTCAAGACTCTTCGCTATTGTCGGTACTGTGATTGTAGAGTCCAAGTTCCACATGGCAGAAACGTCGTGAGCGAGATCAATATACTTTATTTGTATTTTTTTCTCGGCTTTCACGAGGTTACCATCATGGGGAATCGCGACATTTACAATCATAGCACGTCTCACAGACCGCTCAACTACCACAATATCAGGCTTATTGGCAACAATAGTCCTGTCTGTGATAATTGATCGGTCCCAGTAGAGCAGATATTGTCCATTACCAAGAACTGGCTCGGGCTGGTATTATTATTATTATTATCATTTATATTAAGTATTTCAAATCAAAATTCCAGTGAAATGAACTTTCTCTGAAATCCACTCCAGTCAATAGAATGCGGTTATATTTAGAAATAAATCCAACTATGCAGAGGTCATATTAGACTGCAATAAGCGAATAGATTTATACGAGTTTTGTATATTTTGCACGTAGTTTACACTATGCCTACTTCTAGGGCGATGGGTATGTAAACACAAATGAGCATAAATGTTACTCGTCCTGAACACTTCCCGTGTCACTTTCCTGCTTGCTACCCTAGAAGTGGGCATAATGTCGCGATAGGACGACATACCAATTTTCTAGTGATGTGACTTTACATATCAAGTTGTCAATATGTATGCAAAAGGTGACGTGGACTTTTGGGCTAAGGCAATGTAATGAGTTGCGATATGGCTTATAAAAAGTTTTATATTTTTCTATTACAAAATGGAAAACATCAGCCCTAAATTCTATTTAGAAGATGAGAAATCTTAAAAATAATAAGGTCACAAATAAAATTATTCATCGATTACCATAATCGATTTGTTTGAATGAATGAACAATAATAATATGTTCTAAACACTTACACCACGCGATTAATTGATTTAAGACTAAAATATTCTAGCCGTGACTTCCTCCACGCTTGACTTGAAATTCGCGCGGGATTCCTGAAAGACAAAATACCGCAGCTATCGTTTTAGTGAAAACGCATTTGTAACGCCTTTGGTGTTAAATGTCCATAGGCGATGGTAACCGCTTTTCATCAGGTGGGCCGTCTGCCTGTCTGCTGAACTCTGAACTGATGCAATAAAAAAATTAACATGTATGTAATGTACAACAAATAATAATAAATTAATAATTTAATGTTATTATTCATGTTTTAATCGATTTAAAAAAGAAGGAGGATCTGAATTCGTTTGTATGTGTTTCATGTTTGTTACGCGTTTGCTCCGTCAATTTTGGATCGATTTTCAATTTGTTTTATTCGAAAGAATATACTCCTGATGCATTCCCATTGTCACCAAGTCATGATCTGATTAGTGGATCCCAGAGACATCGAGAAGAACTCTCTAATACTATAGGCGCGTACATTGTGTTTAATATATTTTGTGCGACTCACATATTGTGTAAATCTCGGGAAGAACTTACTATAGAAATGACCTAAGTATGTTTTATTTTTTAAAGCTATTCAAATATGTGTGTATGTGTAATTGAATAGTAGAAAAAATAACATAAAAAAAAACCGACGTCAAATTAATATACGATAAAAAAAACTAACAAACAAGAAATCTACTTCAAGTGTAACTAAGAAGCAAAACTCAAAGAAACTTTGATACCACTCGTGATCAGAAGGCTGGTTCGTATTTCGCGCAACGAATCAGCATTGCCATGCAGCGTGGCAATGCAGCCGGCCCTCTGGGCACGCTTCCCTCTGGCAGCGATTTGTTATAAACTTTATATTAATTTACTTATAATTTAGTTTTTTTTATTTATTAAGCTTGCCAACAACTGATACATTGATATGCTTAAATGAAATATACATGTTAATGGTCTTATACTAAATGTAGAGTCTCTTACAGGCAAACATAGCTTACTTAATATAAGGAAAATATACAAAAAAAATCAAGGTAAAACGCTAGACTTAAGTTTTATTAATTAATAGTAAGTGAATGTATTTTTTAAATTTGTATAAGGATTCATGATGTATGTCTATACTCTTCATATTATTATATAACCTGCATACAACACGAGTAGTAAGTATTTAGTTTAATTTATGATTTTGTTTTATTTTCTTTTATTGTAACACCTTCAGAAGCAAAAAATAAATATTTTATACAACATCTAGAAGTCGGTGCCAAGTAAAACATAAAAAAACAACAAATTTGCACAATATAGTAATTTTTATGATTTATTTTTGCTTTGCAGTTAGTTACTCTTGACGCTGGTTTCTTTTTTCATAGAACTTTTTTTTATTCCTTTGTAGTCGATATTGTTTTTTGGTATTTTTTGTTTATCAAAGTCAGAAATCGCGTCGCCTGGTAATGTAGGCACGGGGTTAGTGTTGAAATGGGTCGCTGATGAATAAAACAAAAGCCTGGTTTTATAATAGTGTCGGACTGAAATCACGAGGGATTGGTGTTGAAACTATGCGGGGTGCCAGCCCCTCGTCAAGGGGGATAACGGCTTGACGTGCGCTGGTTGACGTATAAACAAAACTGTAGTGAAGTGCTTGTTTGTAATTTTTAAATAAACCTCATAATGCAATCTATAATATAATAAATCTGTAGAGCAGGGATTCCCAAAGTGGTCGATATCGATCCCCCTGGGGATGAAATCGGTTTCCCAGGGGTCGAAATAAACGGAAACTGATTTTGGAGGTCGACAAGGTCTAAAAATCGACCCCTATTAATTAACACGATTTCTTATTTGAAACTTTCAAGATAGTATATAAGTTGTGTTACGTGTACCACCTTGTTATAAGAATGATTATATATTTTTTATTTTTACTTTGCGATTTAAGTGTTTTTTCAAACAATAAATTACCTACTTAAGTATCTTTACCTAATTTGTATTAATAATTATTAATTACACTTGATATTCACTGAATTTTATGTCTATTTATTTTGTTAAATTTGATGAGAAAATGATGTCAAGTTTACTCATTTAACCAACCGCAAAAAATTTAAATTGGTGAGTATCAATACGAAAAAAATTAGAGATAGGATTTTTAAAGTAATTTGGTTAAGGGGGTCTGAGGTATCATTCATTTTGGAAAAGGGGTCTTTTGCCCAAAATAGTTTGGGAATCCCTGCTATAGAGAGTATAAAAATTTGTTAATTCCAAAAATACAATTTTTAGAATTTTTCCTCTGTCAGCCTATTCGAGCGTCATGTGAAAATTACTGAACGGTTTTAAATAAATCTCGACACAGAGTTAGCTTATATCCCGGGTAAACTTGGCCGTGACCCCATTAGCCGCACAGCGAGCGGCTAACTGTTCCCTGGCTGACTGAGCGGCGTATCGGTCGCTAACTCAATGTTGAGTTAGCAACGAACTGTAGCGTATTAGCAGCGCTTGCGAACTCTTGCGATGGAAGGTAAACGGTTAGCGTGTAGTGAGCGAACTACGCCGCCTACCGCGCGCATCGTTCGCTGCTAATCGACCGCTCACGCCGCAACTTGCATTCAATTAAACATTATAGGGAGGCAAACTGGAAGCAAAGAATTAGCCGCTCACTCAGTGGCGTAGCTTGCCTTAGACGGGCCCTGTATCAAAATGCTCAAATAAATGGTAAATTTTTTAATTAAAAAAGTACAAAATATGCTTGAATTGAATTATAATAATTATAAGTTATTACTTATACTTAATGCTCCTAGGAGCTAAGTTAGACACACAATTCAAATCAAAGATAAACTTTTCTCGCCTTTTTTTCAGCAAAGTTATTTATCAAATCATCAATGGCTGAAGACGATTTTAGATATTCTAGATTGTCTGCCTCTATAGACAATAATGACAAGTCTGATAGCCGTTTCTGTTGGCCCAGCAGTTATACTCAAAAATGTTATTAATCCATAAAAGATTGTGGATAACATTTTAAGAATTTTTACCTTACACAATTTCGGGGCCCCTGTAGCCTGAAGGCCCCGTATCATTGATACGGCTGATACAGCGGTAGCTACGCCCCTACGCTCTCTGTTCCTCTAATAGGGACACGGCCTTAGGATACTTTATTATTTTTTATTGCAAATCTGGTAAACACGCATATGGCCTATCTAATGGAAAGTGGTTCCCGTCGCCTATAAATGTTTGCATCACCATGAGCTAAACCAATGTGTTGCTAGGCTTTAGGGTGGGATAGAGGGGATAGGATAGGGGTAGGGGAAGTGGGAGCCGTCGGATCTTTGATTTGTCGTACTGTACACGTCACGTTTCACGTCGATATACTGAGAGGGCGTTAAGAGCTATAATCAAGATAATGATTCCAGCATGATCCTACTACGTCGTAAAATAGTGCTACGAGTTTACGGGACTCGAATTAAAATGCCGTTGGAATTATTATAGAGTTTATTAGAACTATACAAACACGTATTACACAGGTACAAATATAACTGAACACAATTAGTCTAAACGTAAAGCACGATTGAATAACACGCGCAAAGTCCATCACTAAATAGATTACCGAATGTACACAAGTCCTGCTCCGCTTGAGGTTATCGATCGACTGCCGATCTCGCCATTGGGCCATTGCTTTATACTGCACCGATATAATATGGCTGCCCGACCGCGTAGACCGAATTTCTTAGAATGAGTTCGACACACCTGGCTAATGACTGCCATAAAAGATTACAATACACAATGGGCTGTTTTCTAATTACAAATTTTAAACACAAAGTAAACAAAAGAAGTCCAAATGCGGAAAGGTAATAAACTGTGCTTTTATGGTATGCAGGTGTGAATCTACTTTTGCCGGCGTGTAGGTCGTAACAATTTATATAAAAGTTGTATTACAATTACTTTTCAAAGAACGAATGGAGTTGTAACAAACAAAAAATATTGTTACCGTCGCAATAATGATGCACTAAAAATACACACTACGACAAATCTCCATAGATTCCTTACCTGTAATGCGAAATATAAACGTCATACAGATGATACTATAAAAGGTTGTTCTCCCGGCATGTGCCGGCGATACCATATGATAGCAGAAAATATTTTAACTTCAGAACATTTTAAGGAAAGCTGTGGAAAAACCACATGTGAAATTGTTAGAGCAAATAATTTTTCCGTTCTATAACCGAGAATTTGACTTAAAGCGGGATAAGTGCTGACCGCTGGGGCATTGCCATTTATCAAAATAAGTAATGGCCGTCCCCAAGGGTTGGGCTTCTTTATTACCTAAATATAAAAGTAAGTTTTATACTTATAGCTGATAAGTTGTGATAACTAATGATGTTCTTACATTATACATATTATGACATTATACATATTATATTGGGTGAGTGCTTGATTCGCGCACAACAAAAGGATTCCGTATAGATTTTTATTTTATTTTTTAGTGCTGAAACACAGCAGACAGGCTGACACCCAACTGTGATGGAGTGTGGTTAACGTCGCCTATGGAAATTAGCCAGAGGTGCTGTCAATGTGCCATCGGACTTGCAAGGAGAAACTGAAACCTGGCCACTGATGCCGTAACACAACTCAAGATTGTTATGGCGGCATGCTCTAGACCAGGGGTAGTAGCCATCTAGACGGGCAAACACCCTACCACCTGGCTGTGGGTTGTTTTGTCGCGTCTTAGGACAGGCCGCCGGACCGCAGGAATTTGTATTCTTTCTCCGTTCTTGTACGGATAGAACGGACGGATAAGTGTCAAATATACGTTACTTAGCTACGGAACTACAAAAAAGGATTTTATTTAAAATACTCCTATTTCAAGAAATAGGTCAAGCTGTTCGTGTGTCGATCGTAATCATAAACGGTTTGGTTACCCTTGGCCTTCGGAGAACTTAGCGTCTCTCTGCATACCAGCTGTGCAATGGAACTGTTCGAATAGTGTCTTCGTCTTTTTCCTACCACTCCCAATCGGCTTTGTATTCATTCTCACTTTTTCGGGCTGTTTCGCTCATGTACGCAGCGTGTCTCAAGAATTTATATTGAGCTCCCAGCTCAGATTTTCTCACAGAGCTACGATATGGGGTTTTTCAAAAAGGGTGTCATAAAATTTCTGTCACATTTATGACATCTCTGGTGTTATAAACGTTCATTGGCGAAGTTAACCGCTTTCCATCAACTGAACCGTCTATCTATATATAACTATTACTTTGCTCTACTCTAGTTACAAAAAAAAATCTGACCTCATCCAAATAAACGTTTTTAAAATTTATTTTTAATTTCTATCACCTTGAGTTACTTTCGATTTGTAATTACCTAATTTGGTTGTTTGTGTAAAATCTATTTTTTATAATAAAGTCACCTTGTTTTAAAAACGTGTGGCAACATTAGAGCCAGCTCGGTTATTGACAGGCCATAACTCACCATTGAGCTCACAATTACGACTAAATGATAAATGTACTCCCTTTTTGTAACACGTGCTATTCACAATTCACAAAATGATTACATTTGAGATTTCGACTGGACCTTGAAGAATGGTATTTTGGCAGTTTTATGGTGAAAGGAAAATATTCTAATAAAAAATATAACTGTGACGCTCACACACAAACACACACACGCATACATATACATGTATATTCAAGTCAATATTATATTCAAGTCGCTCAACGGGCTATGGAGCGAGCTATGTTGGGTGTTTCTCTTATGGATAGAGCTAGAAATGAGGATATTCGTAAGAGAACCAAGATAACTGACATAGCTCGCAAAATTAGCAAGCTGAAGTGGCAGTGGGCCGGTCACATTTATCGCAGGACCGATGGCCGATGGAGCAGACGAGTCCTGGAGTGGACACTACGTTTCGGTAAACGTAGTATTGGACGTTCAGCCCTCCAGCCCGATGGACTGACGACCTGCGCAAGGCCGCCGGTAGACGTTGTACGGGGAAGGCAGAGGACCGTAATGAGTGGCGCCGACCTGGGGAGGCCTACGTCCAGCAGTGGACAGTTATTGGCTGACGACAACGATATATATATCTTTGTCGTCAGCCAATAACCGTCGACTGCTGGACGTATATATATATATAAATAAATTGAAAAATTTGGTTCGTGGACGGTCTGTCACATCCGTGGGAAGAGTTTCTTTAAAGAGATTTGCAACAAATTCTTTGATGCCACCCCTGATCAGAAGAAGGCTGGCTCATATATTTTTTTTTTTAATTTATTTCGGCAGACAAACACACATGTTGTATATTCCCAAATTAAGCAAGTTAGGCTTGTGTTATGGGTAACAACAGACTACTCTGGGGCCGATCCCATACACCCATAACGTAGTAAATAACGGAGAAAATTCATTTTCGAAATTTACCGTACCAGGAATCACACCCGGAGCCTCTGCGTTTCAAGCCGACAAAGACTTAGCTCGCTCAAGCACAGAGACCATTGCATTAAGCATTGTCGTACAGCCAACTTTCTGGGCACACTTACTTTCTGGCAGCGATTTGTTAGACATCTTTAATCACTTATATTATTTAATAAACTATTTTTTTTATTGCAGGAGGAGTTCAGCAGACAAGCAGACGGCCCACTTGATGGAAAGCAGTTACCATCGCCTATGAACATTTGCAACACCAAAGGTGCTACAAATGCGCTGCTGCTCTCTTAAGAGAGACTAGAACCTGGTCACTAATGTCACTAAATAAACTGAACACAACTCAAGGTTGTTATGGCGACATACTTTAGACTTTAGACCAAGGGTGGAAGCCATTCAGTTGGACAAATGCCCTACCACCTGGCTATGGGTTGTTTTGTTGCCTCTAAAATTAAATTAAATTATAGTTTATTTTTAGTATTTAATTTTATTTTTCTAAAATTATTTAGTCCATTTATGTTTATATTAGAATTATGATTTTATGCTTAATAAAATTTATATTTTGAACGTACTTAGTACATTGTGGCACAAAAGACAATTTAATTGATTTTTATTAAATTTTCATTAAATCTACCATAGTGAAGATTTATGTACGATATGTAATATAGAAATGGTTATTTATCATTGAAAAATAAGAAAGATTCCACATATAAAACTGCAATAAGATTGATATAGTTATATAAGCATATAAAACACGTCCGGGATTAAAGCTAGGTGTGAAATACAATAGGGCACTCTAAAACTTCGTTTTTTAAGCTCCTTACTAGAACGGCTCTTCGAGACTTTTCACTTACTTTGTAGGGTAGTTTGAGTTTACATAACAAAATCTTCTTTGGATTTGACGAAAGGTAGCTTTTGTTCTGTGAGACTCACTATCTCATTCATAGAGATTTAAGAATGATTTACCTTAAAAACTAATTAAAATTTATTAAGTAAAGTTAAACACCAATCTCGCGAGTTTTTCTTAAGAAGATTTTAAGTTCTATTTTCCAATTTTACATGTTACAAGCATATGTGTGTTTAGTTTTTAATTTCCTTTTAGTTTGGATTTAATTTATTTTTTATTTATTTATATTTCATAAAAATCAATTCGTAAACAAGATAAATATATATATATATATATATATATATATATATATATATATATGTATGTGTGTGTGTATAAAAAAATAAATACAAACTACGAATTTTCTGTATAAAAAATTAGGTCATTTCAAAATATCATTCTTCCGAAAATCCTCCTCACTCCTCCAAACTAGCTGATACATAAATGTAATAGAGATTTTTACATATGTATCAGCTAGTTTGAAGATATTGTTAATACAAGGTTCAGACAGACGTTTTCATGCTGTAACTTTAAGTATATTGCTACATACCGTCAAAGATAAGCCGCACAGCCTATTGTAAGCGCAGCTTATTGTCCTTTCTCGGATTAGAGAATCCTTTGTTTTTTGAATTTGTAGTTAAGAAAAACATGCTGTTGTCTTTTTACTTGTTTTATAACCATCATTAGGGTCGAACTTATAACATAATCCCTAATGTTATTGCATTCAACTTTGTGGACGTTAGCGGGTGTGCAAATTAAATTTCTTAGAAACTTTGTGTGCGCCTCTAATTCCTTTGTACCGTGTAGTTAGTATAAGACGAGGCCCGAATGAAGGGGAGGCCAGTGAAGCGACGACCACGAAGCGAGTAAGACGTTTTCTAGTACTCTCGATTAGGGATATAAACAACGGACTTTGTGCGTTCGAATTGTGTTGCATAGTTCAGTGTGAACAGGTTGCATTCAGTATTATTTGTATTTGTTTTATACGTGTTTGTGCAGTTCTAATAAATTCTATAGTAGTTCCAACGGCATTTTTAATGCGAGTCCTGTAGCTCGTAACAATATCATTCAAAAATTAGGATGGATTTAATTAAAACCACGTTTTAAAGGTTCTAAGCGCGGCATTTATTTGAGTTTTAGTTTTATTCTGACGTTTCGGCCACTTTTCAGTAGCCGTGATGACTAAAGATAATAATAATAATAATTGATTTCGCTCACGAGGTTACTACCACGTAGAGCTTGGACTCAAATCAATGATAGTGGTGTCAGTGAATGGACTAATAGCGAAGAGCCTCGACCGCCATCTTGAAAGGCTCTCGCTTGGTATTTGGGTGAAGGGTCCAATGTAGAAGGCAGCCCTGCTGGACACGGCCCGTATCGTAAGGAGGTTCTTGTCTCTGGAGTCTTAACCACCGGTAGCTTGGATCCTAGGCCCCGCTGCCGGCGGACATCGACTTTTTAATTTTTTTTAATATATGTTTTTTTGTATATAGTATGTAATTAAAGAAAAATGTAAATAATTTGAGGCCAAATAAATATGTGAAATAATAATAATTCATTTATTACAGTAAATTGAGTATATCCATATTATACAATTTTAATAATGTTACGAGTTCGGGACTCGAATTAAAATGCCGTTGGAATTACTATAGAATTAATTAGAACTATACAATCACATATAACATAGGTACAAATATAACCGGAGGCAATAAGTCCTTATGTAATACACAATTTAATAACACGCGCTAAGTCCGTCATTACATCACTATCGAATGTACACGTCTTGCTAGTATCGTAATCGTCGCTTGACTGCCGCACCCCTCCGTTCGGGAATTGTTTTATAGTCAACTGTACAATACACAATCGTTTGCGTGGGCTGGGTTCTTCCAAGAAAATGTAATTTGCACACCTGCGAACGGCCAACAAAGTCGAAAACAATAAGAATAAGGATTAGTTCGACGCTAATGATGGTCATAAAACAAGTAGAAAAACAATAGCATGTTTTTCTTATACAAATTCTAAACACAAAAGAATTCCTAAATCCGTGAAGACAATAAACCACGCTTACGACAGGCAGCTGTGCGTTTATCTTTGATGGCATATAACAATAATAATATTTTATATTTATTGAATATGTATTTTACTTTTGATGTGTTTTTATAACAGTATAATGTTATCTATTATTTTATAAAAAATGTTTTACATATTAAAAAAAAATTAAACTTATGAGAATAAATAAATACAGTATATAATGTATGTAATAATAATGTCAAGTGTCATAGAGTAATATTGAAGTTATTAATTAGCCTACACCCAACTTGTTCATTTTAATTATTCAATTTTAATTTTTGTTCATGTTTAGAATATTAGTTTTGTTTGCTATAGTTATTAGTTTGGTATTCAATGAAGCAATATACAGCGATAACTAAAAGAGATAAACACTAAAAAACCTTTTTATTTAAATGTAACAATCTAATGCGCCATTAAAGGACTCGGGGTGCGTCGATAAGACATTACTTACGAAGCACCTTCATTGTAATATACCTTATTAGTAAGCATTTCAATTTTAATACTCTTAGCTTGTAACAAAATAACTTTGGTTTCCTCAGGCGAACTTTTTCAATTACTCAAATATTGAAAGTTGTATGAGTCGAGCTTTTTTTGAAATGGGTTTTAAGCACGCGATTTTTTTTATTGTTGGAGAACAGCAGCAAGCTGACGACTCACCCACATGATTGAAAGATACTACCGTCGCCTATGGACATTTGTTACATCAGAGGTGCCGCTGGCCTCGGCCGAGGGGTATGGAACGTGGCCGGAACACAACTCAAAGTTGTTATGACAGCATCTACACCAGGGGTAGTAGCCATCCAGACCGGTAAACCACCACCAGACCACCTGGCTGTGGATTATTTTGTCGCCTCTTACAACGGGTCTCCCGGCCGCAGGAATTAGAATAGAATATACTTTATTGTACAAAAATGCTACATAAAATCAAGAACATTAATATACAAGTACAATCGGCGGTCTTATCGCCCATGGCGATTTCTTCCAGACAACCTTTGGATGGAGTATAAGAAAAACAACAAAAGTCGGTAGTTGCTAAACCAGTACTCGTACAATAATTTAGTTTATTAATTAATAAATAGTAATATATATATATATACATAAATACACATATTATATTATATACATACAAAAGTAAACAATACCACTATAGCTTAAGGTAGTAAACTTTAACTAATCTGTTAAAAGAAGGTAATGATCGTTTCTGCTTGATGTTTAGTGGTAGTGCATTGCAGAGTTGAATGGCCTGGACGATAAAAGACTCGTTGTAAAAACTATGAATAAGTATTTTTTGTATTCTCCTAGAAAATTTGAAAGGAGGCAATGACGTTCAATGACATTGAATGACTGAATTTTATGAGCATGTTTACATGAACTACTTTCGTTGCTTCATCCAAATTGAGAGACAGAGATGAACAGTCTTAATATGAGCTTACAATGTTTAGGTTTTTACGACGTACATTCTTTTTGTAGATCTAAGAAGATTTTAAAGAAAACATACTAAAACAGCACTCTGTTCCTCATAATAAACACACCGTATTAAACTATTACGTAAACGGTTTAGCGATATCTTCATTAATATGTCGTAGTCAAACAACCTCACCTTTTAGAGTCATTTTGATACACCGCACTCACGATTTTTGTAATCAATGATAATATTTATAACTAGGATATGCCCGCAACTTCGTCCATGCTTGACTTGAAATTCCCGCGGGATTCCCGGGTCATAAAGCATCGCAGCATTTAAAAAAGAATGTAAGCCATAGTTTTAGTGAAAACTATGTCGGAGAAAGCTAATTCTTATGCACCCGAACAACCACAAACCGCTCCCGGGAAAATTTCTGGGATAAAAATATCACACATTTTATTACATAAAATTTGATAGCAAATTAGTAGTAGTAAAGTAGATTAGTAAAAAAAACTACGTTGGATTAGATTTTTTTTAATATGGCCATTTTAAACAGACATAGACATAGAGAACACTTTATTGTTCACCAAAACAAAAAATACAAAAATGCACAACAAGACAAGTTACTTGGTTTTTTTTTTTTTTTTTTATTGCGTGAGATCAGCAGGTAGGCAGACGGCCCACTTGACGGAAAGCGGTTACCATCGCCTATGGACATTTGCAACACCAAAGGTGCTACAAATGCGCTACTGCTCTCTTAAGTGAGACTGGAACCTGGTTACTAATGCCGAAACACAACTCAAAGTTGTTATGGCGACATACTTTAGACCAGGGGTGGTAGCCATCCAGTCGGGCGAATGCCCTACCACCAGACAAGAGGCGGCCTTATCGTTAAAAGCGATCTCTACCAGGCAACCTGACTGAAAGGAAATGATTAAATTATCCTGTAATTATTATGCAACAAAGAAAAAGGAAAAAAATACATAAATAAAAATGACATACATGGACAGCAGATTACAGTCTAAAGTATAGAAAACTATGACATACATTATTGCGTAAGACTAACATAATGTTCCTGAGTAAATTTTTAAATATGGCCAAGGATTTTTTTCTGAGGTCAGTGGGCAAAGAGTTCCAAAGAAAGGCAGCCTGCGTGGCGAAGGAGTTGGGATAAAATGTTGAAGAGTGTGCAGGTGCCATTAGCAGGAGATTCTTAGTGGAGCGCAAATTGAGGGTGTGTAATAAAGGAAGTTGAAACATTCCTTAAGCCAAGGAGGGGTATAAGATATAAATAGTAGACGATATAGTAAATTGAGAACATGAGCATTCCGGCGAAGTGAGATAAACACCCACTTGAGCTTTTTCCGGTATTCAGAAACGTGATCGTATTTTTTTAAACCAATTATGGAACCTTGTGCAAACATTTTGAAGACGCTCGTAAGTAAACCTCTTGAGTGAGATAAAAATAGCAAGCATCAGCATAGTCGAGGATGGGTAGTAGAGTTGATTGAGCAAGCGAAATCCTAGTGGCAGTCGGAAGGAAAGTTTCAGCCTCCTAAGCGATGCATAGGATGCAAAAATATTGCGGCTTAATTCAGTAATGTAGGATCGCCAACACAGTTCCTTGTCCATTATTATGCGAAGATTCTTGACTTGATCACTGATAGGAATAGGTGTACCATGAAAGATCACATCGCGAAGCAGTAAAAATCTATTTTAGCTCTAGTTCGCGAGCTACCAATGATGATGGCCTCAGTTTTATTGGGATTGACTCTAAGTCCATGGGAGGTGCTCCAGTTGTATATGCAGTCCAGATCATAATTGATAAGCTTAATGTATATGTAAGTTGTCCTTAGGCTCCTGAGTACAAATCTGAAAAAGTCTGCATAGAGATGGTAGGAAAAAGACAAGTTTTACGAGATGGAATTTATAAAAACAGAAAATAGAAGAGGAGATAAAACACAGCCCTGGGGAACGTCGGCAGAGTAATTTTGCCACAATGAAAACATATCATCGATATGAACACGTTGCCAGCGTTCAATCAGATAACTATAAAACCAATCAATTGCAGATGGTGATATGTTGAGAGAGCAGAGAATTTCAGTAAGTATATCAAAGTTTACGTTATTAAATGAACTGCTGGAGTCTAGCAGTGACAAAATAGTCACCAAACCGTGTTCCATGCCTTGGCGTATATCGTCAATGATTTTAATCAGTATAGTGGTTGTACTGTCGCCCGGGCGCAACCCAGACTGATGACAATTCATAAGGGATTGTGTGTTGAGGGATATGCTAAGTTGTTCGTGTACTAGACGTTCTATGACTTTAGAGAGAAAGAGAAGGATAGATATGTGACGGAACTCAGAAAAGGATGAAGGATTAGGTTCCTTAAGTAAAGGAATAACCTAGCCTTCTTTTTATACAGTAGGAAATATGCCAGTGGATAAGGAGCCATTGAGGATATGAGAAATGGTAGGACTGACGATGTCAATTATGGAAAGCATTATGTTTCGATTAATTCCGTCACTGCCGACTGCGTTAGAAGTAATTGAGTTTATAGCTTTCTCAGCATCACAGATAGAAGAAGAAAATCATTCCCAGAAAATTTTCTCGCAGGATTCCCATGATAAAAAGTAGCGCAGATTTTAAGTCTAAGAATTTTCTATCGATCAGCGAAAACCGCATCGAAACGTGATTCCCGAACAAACAGACGCGACATCTAAAAAAAAATTGAATCGTGTTCTCCATCGTTCATACGGTTTATTCCAGTTGTTTTTTTAAAATAGCTTCAATGTACAGACACGGCATGTTTAGAATTTTATAATAAATGTAATAATAACAGTCCATAAACGTCTCACTGCTGGACTCGGGCCTCCCACTATAAGGGAACAGACAGTGTACCCGCCACGCTTGTTCAAGGTTCAAGGCCAGGCTTGCCAGGTTTGACAACGGTTACCTCGATGTACAGGTTTCATCACGGTATTTTCCTTCAGCGTTGTTAACACGTGGTAATTGTATCAATATGCACATTAGGTCAGAAAACTGCATAAGTGGTGCATGCGTTCCGGTTAGGATTCGAACCCGCGTCCTTTTGAGTTTCGGACGCGTGCGCTAGCCATTACGCTACCACGACGAAATACTATAAAAATACTCTCCATTATACAGACGATAGAATACGCAGAGGCGTGAAGTTTCTCCGAAGACCAAGCCAGCCAGACCGTCTGTAAGGCACAACGTGAACGTCTTGATGTCGAATAAAGTCCAGAGGATTATGCTGGTAATTGAGCTCCTATGTTATAGTAATAAGCCATTTCACGCAGATGTAGCGGTGGATTTAATGCGTTATTTGTGATGAAATATTCTCATAAAAAAACATTGCATGAGTTTAGCAGACAGGCAGACGCCCCAAGTGATGGAAAGTGGTTAAAACCGCCTATGGACATTTTTAAAACCAAAAGTGCTACCAAGGTGGCGCCGCTCTCTAAAGGGAGATTGGAACCTACCCACCAATGCTGGAACATAACTCAAGGTTGTTATGGCGGCATAATCTAGACCAGGAGTGGTAACCAACCAGACAGACAAATACCCTATCACCTCGCTTTAGATTGTTTGTATTTGTATTCTTTGTCAGTTCCTGCACGGATAAAAAATATTTTATTATTGTTAATAACGTTAAATATTGATAAATAACTTATATATATATATATATATATATATATATATATATATATATATATACACTAATTTAGCTATTCGTTAACGGCGTTATATTTAACGCTATAAATAAGACGTATTTGGCCACAGTCAATAACTATAACATTATCACAGGTGAAGCGGTTATGTAGATGACATACTTAAGTCTTTCGACTACCAAAAAGAGTGGAAAGAAGCGTAATGTTCGTATTAAGAATTTCATTTATTTGAATGCCAGTAATCAGGGGCGTTATTTTCTAACATTGAACAACACAATGGCGTGTAACCTTGGCTCGGTACTACAAAAGAAATCGATTAGAACTAATACATTCTTGAAGGAGGCCGCCCAGCGTAATGCTTGCTTTTAAAATATCACGTCTACATAAAAATCGTTCGATCTTTTTTATTGCATGAGTTCAGCAGACAGAAAGCTGTTACCATCGCCTATGGACATTCGTAACACCAAAGGTCCTACTAATGTGTTGCCGCTTTCTAAAGGGAGATTTTAACCTGATCACTGATACCGTAACACAACTCAAGTTTGTTATGATGGCGTATAATAGACCAGGGGTGGTAGCCATCCAGACGGGCAAATACTGACTGACCATGGTTTGTATTCTCGCCTTTTACGACAGGCCGCCCGGCCGCAGGAATTGGCATTCTTTCGCTGTTCTTGCATGGATGAAATAAATAAGATTTTTAAAGCGTCTTGACGGAAACTCTAAATCTCTGGGGAAGAGGCAATCCTCTGGTATGGGATGCATCCTGCGTAGACACCTTGGCCGCATTCTATTTACCAAATACGGCTAGATCAGCCGGTTTAGCGGTGGCAACAGCTGAATTGCTCAAGTGGCGCATATATGCAACTTTAATGAGACTTATAATTATGTTTGCGCTGCTTGCTATTGTAACGCATTGATCGTGGGGTCCTGAGGCCATGGGCCTCAACAAAGACCTATGAAACAAGTCATTGACTCTTCGGGTGAAAAGGGGCTGGTTCTTTCCTCGAAGAATGGATCAGTTTGGCGATCCAGCGAGGTAATGTAACCAGCCTTCTAGGAACCTTACCCATTGACATCGATGACCTAGGCTCAGTATTCTACTTATAGTCTTAAGGAATTATAGGTAGAATTCAATATATAAGTTATTCTTTATTCTTTATTGTACACAAAACGTTACATACAAAATTATAGAATAGTGGTGATGTACAAAGGCGAGCTTAACGCTAAAAGAGTTTTCTTCCAGCAAACCTATGAGTCTAGCGAGAAGGGGAGAAGCAAAAGGCAGGGTTGTGAACACCAAAGATAGTTAACGATATAATATTTAATATAAACAGATTAACAAAAATAAATTATATACAAGATACTCTTAAGATACATACATACATATATAATGTAAAATATAGATATATAAGAATAATTTAAGATAGATAGAGCTCTTTGACTTTTTTTTAAACTGCTCTCCGATGAGCTAGCTATCTCGGATCGTATGTAGCAGGGCGTTCCATAAACTAACTGCGTGGACGGAGAAAGAACCACTATGACATTCCGATGAGTGTGTGGGAGCTTTGAGAAGAAGGAGTTTAGAAGTTCTGCAATGTTTATCAGAAGGAACAAGAAATTCAAAACGTTGACGAAAATAGGAAGGAGAAAGAGGGTTATGTAAGATTTTATACAAAAACATAACTACGTGAAGGTCGCGTCCACGACGAATTGGCAGCCACTTAAGTTGCGATCTAAATGCAGAAACATGATCGAACTCTCGCAGACCAAAAATGAAGCGAACACACAAATTTTTAAGACGTTCGAGTTTATTTAGAAGTTCTTCAGAAGCCTTCAGAAAACATACATCGGCGTAATCTAAAACAGGTAGCATTAAGGACTGAGCAAGAATAATTTTGGTGACAAAGGGAAGAAACTTTTGCAAACGTTTTAGAGATTGGAAAGAAAGTGAATTCTTTTGCTATTACATAACTGGCCCACGACAACTTACAATCAAAAATAACGCCTAGGTTTTTCGCACTACTAGAATAAGGTATCAACTCGCCATTTAAAATAACTGAGGGTATTACTGACTGATGTACAATATTTAACATATAGTGACTACCAATAATCAAAGCCTGTGATTTAGATGGATTTACTAGGAGACCAAAATTGTTATTTTTTCTTCATTGTACTAGTTTATAATTTAATGTATATTTTATTGTAATGCTAGAGCTTCATCTTCAGCAGAGACACAAGCGTTTTACCAATTATAACACATGGCTGTTAGACATGGGCTCTTACAGAAAGAAGTGCCAAAAAAATTATGTTTGTCAAAGAGCAATGGAACGAAGCGCACTGAATATAAAACTAAAAGATAGACAAAAAAATGTAGACACGAAATAAAACTAAATTTAAAGATACCATATATCATGTAAGCTTAAGTGGAAGTGGACTGGACACACCGTACGATACTCGGACCAGAGATGGACAAGAATAGTGACCGAATGGCAAACGTCGTGTGGGGCGCCCGGCTCAAGCGTTGGGACGAAGACATCCGTGCCGTCGCGGGCCCAAGGTGGCTCGCAGTGGCCGGGGACAGAGAGCACTGGGCGCAACTGGAGGAGGCCTTTACCCGGACGGGTATGGGGGTCCAAAACTAGAATAATTAAAAATAATAATAATAATAAATTGACAAATTAAAAAAGAAGACATTTTTAAAATTATTGTATAACATGTTTATTATGGACCAAATAAAAAGGCTTTTTTTTAGAGCTTCTTAAAGATTTAGATTGTAGCCAAATGCGGCTCATTTAAAATTTTAAAAAATAACGTCACTAACGTAAATTGCGCATTGCACTTATGACACATCTGCGTGAAACGGCCTATACCTTTATCGCAGATGAAGCCGTACCATAATATATAAAAAAATTAGAATTTTAAAAACATTATTGACTTATAAAAACACAGAAGTACTTAACTAAAAACAAAAAAGAAAAGTTTCATAGAATGATTGAAAACTTTTCTCTTGTTTTAGGGTTCCGTAAGCCTTTGAGAAAAACTTAAGCTCTATGAAATCGACATATCCGTCCGTCTATCTTTAGAGATTCAGAGACATAGCGAAACGCCTGATAGACGTCTCACGTGACCAAAAGACTGGTCTGTACCTCGGACAACGCACTAGCGTTGCGATACAGCGAGGTAATGTGGCCAGTCTTTTGGACACGTTTCCAACTCACAGCGGTCTGGCACTAGATTTTATAGTTTAATTTTAATTTGTATATATACTTGTTTATAATTTAGTTTAGTTTTTATTTCGTTGTTCATATTATAATGAGATTAAGATATAATTAATATAAATATATAAAAGTATATGGAGAAATTAGTAAAAACATTTAGTTATTGCCAAAATGGGTACAGAATCCTAATATTTTATTTTATTCAGAAAACATTCAGTTTATAACTAGGCACATACTATTTAAAAGCTATAACCAATTATTAGTTTTCACATATAGTTGTTTACATGGCTTACTTATACAAGAGTAAGTAGTTATAATGATATAATTTAGAAAGAATAAATGAAAAAAAAATAAAGAAACCAATTTAGAATTCATCAAATAAGTTCATCAAACAGACAAACACCAAAAATCTAAGAAACGAAAGACTACATACACTTTAACAATTTTATAATATTTTGACATATAAAAGAATAATCGTTAAAATATCATTATGTCGTCTCACTTTTAAAATGTTACAAAGGTAATATTTTAATTATTTTTTGTAGGGCGCTCTAGTGCACGGGTAATGCTGGTTCGATTTTATGGACTGTATGGTTAGAGATGTGACCTAGATTCCTGCATTAGAAAAGCAGAAACGAGTCATGAGGGCTGTTCTCGAGGTGGGTGGAACCTTGAGAACAGCCCTCCTGACTCAGTTCAGGTTGCACACAAGGACAGCGCACGGCACTGTTATTTCATCATAGAGTGAAACCAACCTCACCCTTTGTACAAATACTTCGTTTAATAAAATTTCTTGACATGACCAGTAATCACAATAATCTGATGAATAACTTACATGACAAGGACGAGCGCACGGCGCGATGTTTCTTACGTCAAACATTGACAGAAATTGTTAAAATGGCTGCCCTTAATCTTCTGTGCATTGGCCGTCGCCTCACACACTTTTCAAAAAATAATTATCGCACTATTTAACTCATAGTATTTCTTGTATCTATTTATGACATCATAAGCAGGTGCACTCGTATAAAATGTATGAGGCTAAAACTTTTGTGAGATGGTAAATAGTATCAGTTGATTTGACTGTCCGCTCCCCTATTGAAACGTATAATGGTTGGTTAACCCGGTTTTGTTGCACGCCTTCAAAGTGCAGCCATGTGGTACACCAAGTATTCACTCACTTAAAAACATATATATATATATTTAGAAATACAGTGTAAGCCCTATGTAACGTCACTCGATTTAACGACAAACTCCCTTAAGCGTCGAAATCACTTGGCTTGGGCTGGTTTAGCTTGTCTTCCATTATCAGCGTGGGCGTAACTACGTTCTAGGTTTCACGCTCTTTCTACCACAGCGCGGGGCACATGGGAGGAGGGTGGTTTTAGTGGAGTATTGAGTTCTTCGAGTCTCCACACAAGCCGGCGATTTGACTCTGGTGCGCCATTCGTGGTGACACCTCTCGTCGCTTTGGTCTAATCCCTAGTAAAGGAGCCGACGTCAGGGTGCCATCACTGTGACAACTGTGACACAGGCGACGAGGATACGGCGCTGCGCACACTCCAGGAGTGTCCAGCCGAACAGAGCAGCGACGAGACCTCGTCGCCGTTACCGGACATGACCTTTAGTTCCCGGCCGTGGTACGCACCAAGCTCGGGAGCCCAACAGGATGGGACGCTGTCTCCTCCTTCTGTGAGCGCATTATGCTTGCGAAGGAGGAGGCGGAGCGGGAGCGTAGGCGCACATCACTGCTCCGCTCCCGCCAAAGGAGGACGAGTTGGCGCCGGAGGGACAGCCAGAACCTTCTGCCACCGTAAAAGTGCGGCGCGGGTGGGGCCTCTTGAGGTATAAAGGTTCTCACTCACCTGCACATACCGTCAAGATGGGGGCGTGAGTGTTCCGCGCGCGCTCACCTCTCATCCCGTGGGGCGAGTTACATTTTACTGGGTATCCCTAACCGGGGAGTGGCAATAGCATGGCATCAGTTCTGACTGGGCATGCTAGTGCCACCCCCAATCTGGTGAATCCCACACACGGGTCGCGAATTATCCCCCCAGGCTTCTGTGCCTGTTGCGGCTTAGTCCTCAAACGGATTTCCTCTGGCTGAAAAAAAAAAGCTTGTCTTCCATACAATGATACACTCTATATGGCATTACACCCACTTTCAGTAACGACAACAATTACGTAATAAAAAGTACCTTTTAAGTTCCCAAAATTAGTAAAGCTGCGCGTTCTTTTATCGCTTTATTATCCTAGTCCGTAATAAGCTCGACTGTCGGCATCATGCATACTGAAATTTCTAAGAAATTCCATAATATCGAAATTTCTAAGTACTTCCTTTATCACAAAAAGGCCTCTATATCGCAAGATATGAATAAAATAAGTAAAAAAAATACAACAGAATTACTGGTGCAGCAAATAACAGACTTCTCTCCATTTAACGACAACTCTCTATAACGCCATAAAATGCACAGTTCCTTCAGTGTCGTTATATAGAGCTTACACTGCAGTTGTAGAAAAATCTTTCTCGCAGATTAAACCATATAATGGAGGTTTATATAAAACTCTTTTTAAGGTTTATATTCTGATCGAAATAATTGATTTAATTAAACTCATTATAACCGATTTAAAAATCAGTTATTGAATTTATGTTAATATAGTATAGTATAGTTTAGCATTAAGAACATGGAGTATTTCACTATGTTGCTATTAAAATTGGAACGAAGATTTCATCATAACTTCGCACTTGTAAGTAAATAAACATACATACAAACTTCTTTCATTTTGCCATTTTTCTTTACGTCCCTCCATAACTCTAAGGCCGAGACGTGCCAGTGAAATGGCATTATCATAAAACCGAAAATGTCACGGTGTTACGACGGCATTCAATAAAAACTTCCGATTGGTTATTACTATAACTATTCTATGAAATCGAGTGGAGGAGTGAAATTGTGGGAAAATGTTGCCGGAAAGATAACTGTAAGCTCAACTGTGCGTCCACATCCGAATCATTTTGTTTTTTTTTCAGATATCGCTTCAACACTATTTATTTAGGTTTATGGCTTGGCAGCTAGGCCTTTAAGCCAGATCTTAGATTACAATGTAGTTTCTTCATTTTCTTAAGCCTATGTGTAGCACAGCTGAACTGTAGGTTATCAGCTAGTGCCACTCAACAGAGTTCTTGTGACAACCCAAAAGACCACATTGGACTATACAGTTCACATTTCTCACAAAACACATAATTACTACTCAAAAACTATCATTATCCTACAACTAATTGTTCATTTTAGAGTAATTTTAGACATTTTTAGAAAATAAAACTGCACAGTACAACATCTCATTTCAATTCCCGCCAAAAACTCCGCTTCAACACTGTTGTCGTTGATTTTATATTGCTACAGTAATCATGGTTTGGAAACAGGAAATAAAGTCAAACCGATTAGTCTATGTACACAGGAGCTTTTCCTTTTGTTCTGTTCCAGCTTTACTCTGTGTATAATAATGTATAAGGAAAGTACTTATGTCGTTATTTCTTCAAATCAAATCTTTTTTCTCTTTTTAATCTCGATTAAACTAATTTTAGGAACAAGCACTCTATCGAATTGTATTCGAATAGAAGATGCGATACAAGTTGTTACACGAGTATTTATTTTAATATTGAAGTGACAAGTATTTTATTGTTACGAGCTACGGGTCTCGAATTAAAAATGCCGTTGGAACTACTAATTTATTAGAACTGTACAAACACGTATAAAACAAATACAAATAAAACTGGATGCAACCAGTTCACACTGCTCGATTCAATACAATTCGAACGCACAAAATTCGTCGTTTATATCGCTAACCGAGAGTACTAGAAAACGTCTTAATCGCTTCGTAGCCGTCGCTTGACTGCCCTCACCCCTCCATTCGGGCATCGTCTTATACTAACCACACAGTACAAAGAAATTAGAGGCGAATACTGAGTTTCTAAGAAATATTAATTTGCACACCTGTGAAATTCCACAAAGTCGCAAACAATAACAATAGGGATTAGTTCGACGCTAATGATGGTTATAAAACAAGTAGAAAAACAATAGCATGTTACAAATTGAAAAACACAGGATTTCTTAATCCGGGAGGAGAATAAGTTGCGCTTACAATAGGCTGTGCGGCTTATCTTTGATGGCATGTAACATTATTGTTGATTTTATTAAAATTTATTTATTTGTTTTACTAAATGTTACACTAATATATAAAGCTGAAGAGTTTGTTTGTATGTTTGTTTGATTGATTGAACGTGCCAATGTCAGGAACTAGAGGTCTGATTTGAAAAATTCATTCAGTGTCGCGGGCACAGCTAGTATTTCATAAGTAGAATTAGTTTTATGAATTATTATTATTATTTAACAAAATTTGGTCGTTTTTGTCTTACGCCGAAAGGAAGGTTTGCACTGAAAATCAGCTTTTTGTCAGACATAATTCCGGCACAGCAATATGCTGAGTGCAAACCTTGTTTGCTGAAAATGCGGAGTACAAATTGTCAAAATATACTCTCTGTATAATATGTATAAGGTATGTAATTACGTCGCTATTTCTTAAAATAAAGTATTTCTTTATTTCTTTCAATAAAAGTTCATTAAGTGTTTGTTGAATAAACCGGTTTCAACCGGTTTCTGCCACGCACTTTCAAAGCGCACAAACGTGGTACAGCAAGTTTTCAATCGCAAGTAAACACATATTACTTAAATTAGAAACAGTTATCATAGAGATAAAGTAATTCTTGCGGAATAAATCGGTTTACATAACACGCTTTTTAACGTTTACACTCCAAAGGTGATATTTGCCTAAAACCGGTTATAACCGATTAACAGCGACTATGTTTCAACCGGTTCCAAATCCTGATTTAAAAACTTACGGATATACGGGAAATATTTTATAATTACTTTGGTATACGAACGTCAAAAATTTCTTTACAAAATATACTCTGCCATGAATCGAACGCCGCACTTTTTAATCGACTTAGAAAAGAGGAGTTTCTCAATTTGACTTTTTGTTTCTGTATGTTTGTTACGCGATTTCTTCGTCAATTGTGAATAGATTTTCAAATATTATTTTTTATTCGAAAGAACATACTTCTAAGATTGTCCCATTGTCACCAAATCAGGATATAAGGAGTGAATCCCAGGGAAATCGAGTGCAACCCTTGATGAAGAGCGCCAAACGTCTACACTTTACGAAAGACAAACTTGTATACGCGTGCCAGTAGTACAATTTCTACAGGCGCTTAAAATATCTTTTCTATAACTATTAAGGCAACTAAATATTTTTTTAACGAAAACAAAACAGACTCATAAACTCATAAGCAAAAAATAAATATTCAAATCAGTGCCTAGTAAAAATAAAAAATGACAACAAAATTGCAAAATGCATCGACTTCAAGATGTTGTGGAATCTGTTTATCTTTTGCTTTTTAGTTGAAAGTCGGTTTTGTTTTTCTGAAACAAACATCCATCATCCACCAAATCATTATGTCATCCTACACACAATCCATCCATCTTTCTTTTCGGTCTACATTTGCTTTTATATCAAAGTGGCAGCGAAAATTCGTTCGTGTTGCTATGGGAACGTGTTTGTTAATTGCAATGACGGCACCAAAATACCGCAACGCCATCTTGTTGGCCGTTTTCGTCTACCCCACAGAAACAACAGAATTTACGACTAATGACGCCAATATGTTCTACGCAATTTTGCCAGAAATCTTTTGCTCTACAGGCTGTAAGCTTGTGGAATGCGTATCAGAAGTGCAAATTCACTTACATATTTTAATAAACTCCTGAAAGATCACTGTCTAAATTTGTAAACAGTTTTTTTATTGCAGTGTAGCAGACAGACAGAAGGCCTCTGATGGAAAGCGGTTACCATGGCCCATAGACATTTGTAACAAAGGTGGAAAGGTGCTATAAATGCGCTGCTGCTCTCTTAAGGGGGACTGGAACCTGGCCACTGGTGCCGAAACACAACTCAAGGTTGTTATGACGGCATACTCTAGACCAGGGGAGCCATCCAATGCTGGCTTGACCGTGGGTTGTTTTGTTGCCTCTTACGACAGGCCGCCCGGCCGCAGGAAATTGTATTCTTTATCCGTTCCTGCCCGGATGAATTATATGTATTATATATTTCAAACATTATTAGATATGTAAAATTATCTCCAGAAGGTTGTCTGGAAGAAATCATATCATCATCATGGATGTATACTGTTTTCTTATGTGCAATAAAGAATATTCTATTCTAAACGACTTCATTTATCAGAGTATGCATATAGTCTACTAAGTGTTGACCTGGTGATATAAGCTAGCTCTGTGTCGAGTTTCAGGGCGACAAAATTCTAAAGTTGTATTTTGGATACTCTAGTCCGATGTACGCCTCTCAAATTTTCTTATTTTTATACTCATTGTACAAACTCGACACCCTCAACAAATTTATTATATTATAGGTAAAGTAAATGAATCTACTATTACATATCTCTTATTTACTTGCTAATTTGGCATATTTCATTACATATCTACCTTTTACACAACGTTTACGTTTTATGTACGAAACTTTAAAGTTCTATGACCATTTTGATAAAGACGCTTAAACAATATATTGCATGTACGTGTAGTAAGTAGGTAGTTTTATAAATAGTGACAGAAGTACCTAAACTTCTCATTAAAGATTAAATGACCTTCAAGGAGAGGTCATCGGGTTTTTAGCACCTCATTGAATTCTCTCTTCAAAATAAACTACTTCGGGACGATCCTTTATCGCTTTACGTGAAACGTGATACTTTTAAAGAGTGCTTTTATGTAATCCAATGAATTTTTGTTTCCAGCAAAGTGTCTGGGATTTTATAACATTAATATACTTAAAGGTTTCGCATCCCTCTCTTACCCTCGGGTTATGAAAATAAAAGGATAATATATACTTCGTTTTAGTGAAACTGAGAAAGAACATTAATAAGAGTTTATATCACCCGAGAAATTGGAGAAAACGCAGACGTATTTCCACTTGATCTTTTTTTTAATAACAGTAATATATAAGTAGCTTCGGTGAAACTGCAGCCCACCTCTCGACACCCCTTAGCCACTCACACCTATGTTGTCCCTCGTCGATCTTGTACGGCGTTTTTAGGGGCCCATGCAGTGAATGGTGAGTCACCGTCTGCCCATTTCATCCATGTTCCCCGAACATTGCGACGGGCACACACCATAGTCCCCATAGTCCCAGATCCCTAGTTCCATTAGCAGTTCATTCCAATAGCCCGGTACTTTTTGTTCTCATTACCTACAATAGTCCTACACTAACCGGGGCTTTTCCTTGGGTGCATTTTTATATGGTGTAGACAGAGATAAACGCTGGTCAGTGTCACACCACATTTAGATTAAATTTGTCAAGGAGCCACTACGTAAGCCTTTCCATGGCCTCACGCAAGCCCTGTAAAAAGTTCGGGCCATTATGGCCCATGGTCTCTGAGACGTATTGTGGCGACCGAGGGTAGAACTTTCCGCCAGCGTAAGCCAGTCTCAAGACTTTTAGAAAAAGATAGAAGATTCTGAAAAGAAAAGACAAGGACAGATACATGTTGGAAAAGGATAGACGATAAACGAAAGTTCGGGAAGGAAAAGACAGAGATAGATAGATGTTAGAAAGGCGAGTATTGCGAGTGAGACAACTTATCGTCGGACCCGTGCGTATAGGGGCAACCCTGCGGAGAGGAATTACGTACGGCTGTGTAAGTCAATAAAAGCGTTTGGCTAAAAACTGGTGTTTTCTTCCAATCCCAAGTGCGTACCCCCGCTCGCACGCCCCACGCAAGCCCTGTAAAAACTCCGGGCCATTATGGCCCACGGTCTCTGAGATATATAATAAATAATAGCAGTCCATAAACGTCGCGCTGCTGGGCTCGGGCCCCCCGTTATAGGGGAACGGACATACGTATACCCACCCAGCTTGTCCAAGGCGGCTTGGCGCGTTTGACACATCGGTTATCTCGATGTGCAGGTTCCATCACGATGCTTTCTTTCACCTTTGTTAGCAAGTTATAATTGTAGCAATATGTAGATTAGGTCAGAAAACTGCTTAATTGGTACATGCGTTCCGGCTAGGATTCGAGCCAGTGCCCTTTGTGTTTGGGATGCGTGCGCAACCCATTACGCTACCACGACTATATACTGTAACATCAAGCCCGTATTAGTTAGTTAGTAATATACGGGTTTACCGTTAAAATACAGGTGAACTAGTAAAAATGAGAGAACTACTAATAATACGCGGATGCTGCCCGGGTGCTAGGGACACTAAACCCGTTAAGCACAGGTAGGTATACGCTATTGATGCGTTCTAGTGAGAATAGTAGACCGTATCGTATTTCTTACCGTGCCTGATACGTTCATAGTACGGTTATGGTATGATCTGTCTAATCATTCCGTATGCTACAATTCTATATTTATTGTATTGTTACAATTACCACGTGCCAACAACGGCGAAGGAAAACCTGCCAAGCCGCCTTGGACAAGCGTGGCTAGTATACTATCCGTTCCCAAATTATGGGAGGCCCGAGCCCAGCAGTGGGACGTTTATGGGTATGTGGTGTCATCCTGATCGAACTAGCCCTAAGATCGTAATCAAGAAATTAAATCCAGTATGGATCTACTTATTTTGAAATTTGAATAAAATATAAAATTAGTTAAATTAGTAGGGGAAGTCCGTTAGTGGGGTAAGTTCGTATACCTCTCATTATTTATCTGTTTTAAACGGATTTAATGTCAACTCCAATTTAAACATAGAATTAAACGATGTCTTAGCTTTACTGACCGATTTGTTGAGGTCGTTTCTTTTCAAACACGGAAATAACGAGAGGTGAATGGCGGTACCCCACTGACGGACTTTACCACCTTGATTATAATAAAAACTACATTTTAAAGGTTTTAAGCGCAGCATTTTATTTGATTTTTATTTCCACGCTTCTCTTTCTCTTCTTTATTTGGGCCACTTTTCAGTAGCCGTGGTTGCGGACGACAAGGTGTCATGTGTCAATGAGTAATGTTAAAGTTATTATTATAAGCTTATTTGTTTCGTAAGAAAGTTTACGTTAACGCCACAAACTAGATTGTCCTGCGGTTTATTTTGTTTTTGGCAGATCGATCATTGATCAATTTGTGATGCCATAAAGCATTACTAATTCGATATTATAAAAAATCGAGTTTCTTTGTCAATTGAAAATTGACAACCTCTGTGTTTGAGCGGGCTAAGCCTTTGCCGGCTTACCTTACCGCAACCCAGAGGCTCCGGGTTCGATTCCTGGTATGGTAAATTTCGGAAACGAATTTTCTCCATTATTTACCATTCTGGACGTCTGCCCCAGACTAGTCCGTTATATATTACCCATAACACAAGCGACACTTGCTTCACTTGGGGATATACAATATGTGTATTTATCAATTTTGATGCACCTATATCATTCGCTAAAAATACTGTTGCGTAATAAATAAGCCAAATAATAAAGTAAATACATGATTTTTTGAATCTAAATATATGTCGTGTTTTTTGCCTTTAATTAAAACATTTTAATTTCAAAACGATTAAATTTAGATACGATGACGATAGTTTATAGTCTATGCATTAGATGATTTACAGAGCGGCTCCACTACGTCGCTTGGAACAATGAATTAGACAATCATGACATGTGAAGTTTACTGTTTGGTATTTGGCCATGCCAAGCCTGCCCTTTTAAATAAACTGCAAATCGTGCAGAATAAATTCATGCGCAGAGCCGTCGGTGCTCTTCTCTTTCTGCGTAACGTCGCTTTCGCGTAAGTATTTCGATCTCGCGCCGCACCATCGAAATCCGCTCGTTGTGTCGGCGTCCGATTATAAGCCTCGGCGAAAGGCTCTCGTGCGACGACCGCGTAACGTCCTCACGGACAGGGTCGACATTATCACAAAACGGCTGGCCCGGATCAGCCCGCCCGCGGTTAGGACAGCAGGTTGGCAGGCACCGACAGACAGACACACGCGGCGGCGTCCCAGATGCCGCCAATCGACATAGCCCCACCATAGGATAGACTAGGCGTGTTGCTGGGAAGTTTCTTTCGCCGTTTCTCTCTCCCTGCCGTAACACGTTGCGAAACGGCAGTAAGATAGCGTAGGCGGCCGCGAACCGCCGATCCCGGTCCGCCGGGATCCTTCCCCTCGGGCTTTATATTACCCGTCGCCCGTTCTCAATTAGTACACTGTGTCGCCCTCTAATCAGCATCGTTAGATTCATCCGCCTTTCATGGCAACAATCGAGCAGAGGTAAAGCCCCCTAGGGAGCTCCCTCGAGCGAGTTGCAGCCGAGGCTCGTCCCGAAAACCCAGGTAAACTTGTGAGGTCTTCGGACCAACAACATGAAGTGAAGTCCATCTATTTGAAATATACTTTAGTAATAGACAGACATTCTCACTTTTAGTTCAACGGACAGTTCACTCAACGGTAACGATTTCAGGCCCCTTTTCTGCATGCTACCAATTTCCTTAATACTCACGAACTGTAATTTAAGTTGGCAAGCGAATATTTTCCCTCGAAGCCTCCGAAGTTTTCGTGCTGGTATTAAAAGCGGTTCCGGTTGCGCTCGCCAGGAAACAAGGCGTGGCGTTCATTCATCTTACTTAGACCAACATTTAGTGCCCTCTGTTTTTACTTAATATTACAGGTTGAGGTTTTGTTACACAAAATATAGGAGGACGATAGTTAAACAACAATTAGTGAACACGTATATATTCTGGTACAGAATTTCGCGATATCTCTTCTACACAATAGTGTAATGGCATATAGTAGAGCTTTCTGATGAAATCAATTACATCGAGAATTAATTACATTGCAAAACGGTGTACATAGAACGGAAAGTAATTTTAATGTTTAACGTATATATAGGTATATGATCTTCAAAAAATTCCAGACAGACCAATTTTTTGAAAAAAGAACCTACAAGAAATCTTTATTTGCCACAACATGTAAAAAACATTTACAAAAACCACATGAATTTAATAGTCTTGGGCCGATTTTTCGATAATCATATAAAAGTTATCGAATAAATTATAAAGAAAATTTTACTATATGCCGCTACACTATTGTGTACAAAAACAGAGATCCTTAAATTTCGTCACACGTTAAGAAGGAGTGGTGGGTGGACGACGTGTGACATTGTGTGACAAGGGGTGGAAGCGGTTCTAAATTTCGTGATGTCACATTTTAAAATCTAATTGTTTAATATGTGTCCAAATTTAAGTGTTTAAATTATTAAAAAATAATTAGAATGGACATAAAAATAATTACGAAATTGCTGTTTTAATTGAATAATTTCTTGATGTAAATTTGCAAAATATGTGATATCACACTAGGGAGGGAAGAGTCAAATAGAAATGATTGTATTTAATTTAGACGGATTATTATTTTTATGTTAGGGCCGATTTTTCAATTATCAGATAAAGTTATTCTATAGATTAAACACAACATGGAAAAATTAAAAACGCCAGTTGCATGATCAAAACTGTCGAATTGTTTAACATTTGAATTTAATCAGATTATAATTTATTCGACTGATAACTTTGATCGATTAACTGAAATCGGCAATCAATAAGTATTAATCTCTCTTAAAATATTACTTACATAAAAGCTTTCAATATCAAATCTCCAATTTTCTCTATTTCGATTCAGACAAACAGCGATTCCGTATTCAGTTTCACAAAATTAATTAAAGTTTCCATCACAAAAAAATACCAAAGTTCAATCCACTAAATTGTAACTCGCATTCAGGGTTGTCAAATTTTAGTACAAGAAGTTAAATGATGGATAAATAATGTCTCGTGTTACGTGAAAAGGATAGCATTAGTAACTCTCGTATACATGGTAACCTTTATGTCTGTGATATAGTAGACAAACTGCAAGAGAGTTAAAATGTCAAAATTAGGTTCTATCTAGGTATTGGCATCTCACATGTCAAGATATTGTTACGAATTTGTGGGATGTGAATTTAAAAATGCCGTCGGAATTGTCACAATTTTTTTAGAGGTACATACACGTAGTTCACAATTCTTACAAATACAACCGAATACAACAAAATCAAACCGTAGGGCAGAATATCGTAATCATATAAGTCGCGGAAAGTCCGTCGTTATAAGATACTCGCTCCAAAAGTAGGTAACGTTTAGTTCGCAGTCAGCTTACGACTGACTCCTTCCTCGACTGACCGATCTATCTATTTGTAAATTCGACATGGCCTCCCAACAACATGCCACTTATTTCTTTCTTGAATTCTTAATCTATAAGCTTTATGGCTTCCATGAATTTGCCTGAAATGTAAATAGAAGAATGAAGGGTCTATAACTTCTTTCTTACGGCGGTGTAAACGAAGAGATTAGCGCGAACAATAGATAACTCAAATTCAAACTGGCAATAAAACACCTGCAAAGGACCGGTTTGCAACAATATTTTGGAACATTTTTGACACCATTTTTTTTGTGTTCTTTCTGTTCTGTCCTGTAATCGTGTAATATTAAGTTTATTTAGGTCCGATTTTTCAATCAACGAATAAAAGTTATCTATCGAATAAACTATAACCTGAGTGAATTCAAAAGTAAACTATTTAACTGTTCTGTTCATGCAACTTACTTTTAAAATTTTTCCATCTTTATTGTATAGGCGATGGTAACCGCTTTTTTTCATCAAGAGGGCCGTCTGCCTGTCTGCTGAACTCATGCAATTAAATATAAAAAAATATTGTATGAATAACTTTTATTTGGTGATTGAGAAATCAGCCTTTAATATTTTTATATCTTTAATAGATAATAAATAGTCATAGTTGGAGCAAACTTTCATCCCCTTTCTCACCTCTTTAGGGGTTGAATTACCAAAAATACTGATACACATGTATGTTCCCTCATCTCATCTAATCAGAAGCAGGTACATAAAATCTTGTGCTTCTTACTTTGAAAGTGACAGATTTTCATACAAACTTTCATCTCCTTTTTCACCCTCTAAGAGGTTATATTTCCAAAAACACCGATACACGTGTAATTTTCTTTCTAATCAAAAGCAGGTATACAAAAATTCGTGCTTTTTACTTTGAAAGTGACGGATTTTCATAGAATATTTCCTTCCCTTTTTCGTCCTCTTAGATGTTTAATTTTCAAAAATCCTTTCTTAATGCGCTCCTACAATATAGAAAGAACCCCATGCAAATTTTCATGGCCCTCTAACCCTAGTAGTTTGCTCTGCACGTTGTTATGTCAGTCGGTGAGGTCAAGTTAATATATGAGAAAAGTTCTTTTAAATACTCAATTTTGTACACCTACGCTGGTGTAATCACGTTTTACAGTAACTGGTTATTTGTGTGGAGAAGAAATGTCTAGCCATGCCGCCTTCGCCTGGTTGTGCCAGAAGAGTTATGTCAAACATTGCGAACAAATTGCTTAAGAGTTGCCTTTGATAGCTCGGTCACTCGGAGAAAGCAAAAAAACAGAGTATTTGATTCAAATAAAGAAATGTACTGTTTGAATAGTGTTTGTCAACCCTAAATAAGCGGCAAGCCCGATTAAATTAAAACGTCTCCAGATCGTGAACTTTGAGTACAGGATGCCTGCCACCCAATTTATCCGGGTACAAATTGAAGACTTGCTAAATTGTATTTGTAATTGACACGAACCATTCGAGCAGGGAAAGGGATGCTCTTTACTTTTAAAAGAAAATTGGGTACCCTATTTATCTGTCGATTCTTTTATAGGAATAGTAGGATTGAACTTTTATTTGCGGCATTTCCATCATTGTAGCCTATGATAAGGGAGTTCTTTTACTTTTAAAAGAAAAAAGGGTACCCTATTTATCTGTCGATTCTTTTAAAAGAACAGTAATATTGAACTTTTATTTGCGATGTTTCCACAATTGTCTTCTTATAATTTTAAGACAAAAAAAGATACCCTAGTTATCTGTTGATTTTTGTAAAATAACATCAATATTGAAATAATATTTGCAATTTTTCTGTCATGTCTGCCTTTGGTAAATGAGTTATGTTACTTTTAAAACAAAAATATGTCGAAATTATCTGTTAATTCTTTTAAAAGAATACTGATATTGAACTATTATTTGCGATATTTCCACCATTGGCGGCTATGGTAAAGGATTTATTTTACTTACAAAAGAAAAATAGGTTCCATATTTATCTGACGATTCTTTTAAAAGGAAACTGGGTACACCCTATTTATATGTCTATCCTTTAAACAAAATATTGAACTTTTATTTCCATAATTGTTGCATAGAGTAAAAGAGTTTTCGGACCTTTGACGGTAACGATTACTGCATAGTTTTCTTTTCAAAAAATCAACCAACACGTAAACGAGTACAAGCAGTGACTGTAGACGTGTGAAATGTGCTTTACTTTTTTGTCATTCGCGCACAGAAACCCTTAAAAGGATGTAATCAAAAGTAATATAGTAATATTATCTTGCCCTAAAATACCTGCACACGTTTCTACTTTCTACACCAAATCCTTCGCTGTGCAGACGTTCCGGCTATGGAATTCATTGCCCAAAAACGTAAGACAGGCAGAGTCACTCCCCATTTTTTAAAAACTGCTACGAGAATATTATCTCACATTATAATAAATATTTAATACCTAATTACATGTAAGTTTACTTTTTATTGTGTTTGTATATTAATATTATGTATATTAGTATATATAATATTAATATGTGTTATTATTTATCGTCTATTTTTTTATTAATTTTAGGTATATATGTATAGTGTGATATTTATATATCCTATTTGTATAAGTATTTAATTTGCGCACCACCGTCTTACACTCGTGAGTCTCCCTTTCATAAAATCCATATATAGCCCGGGTTGTCTGGAAGAGATCGCTCTAAAGCAGCGGTTCCCAAACCTATTTTGTATACTGCCCACTTTGAGAATAAATTATTTTATAGCGCCCCCATTTTTTTACCTACTTAAAAACCACTATAACATCAAATTAAATTAGTTGATTATTGTGAACTATATTAGCGGAGATTAAACATTCGTTCTAAACGAGACTTTTACTATAGCCTGCAATTGTTAACTTGAGACCTAAGCGCAGTAGGTAGTATACAACGGAGTTGAGGTCTCAAGTTAACTCTTACGGGCTACACCTGCCAATGAGAATAATTATTGAAACGCAACTTTATAGTATTCAGACAGAGTATCTTTTATTCAAAATAAAACAAACATGATCCATTCTTGATAAGTAGTGAATAGAGCGCACCATTTTGTTATCTATGCCTTTTGTCAATGTATTTTTGTCTGTATCTGTCATTCCAATTTCGATTTATTACATTGTCATTCCGTTGTTGTCTCAGTAAACCGTTTATATTTTATTATATCTCAAAAATCACAAATCCACAGCCTTTCAATTCTTATATAAAAACTAATGTGAAGGATGAATCTGATGCTGTTTAATAAGTTTGCTGCTATCAGATAGTTGATATTCACAACTTGTAGTCGAGAGTGGAGAGTTCAGTCGGTGTCTAAGAGTCCTCCTAGCTAGATGAAATTACACATTGCCCCCCCCGCCTCTACACAACGCCCCCTTTTTTTCTGGGTCTCTTACCTCCCCCCTTTAGGCCTGCAGCGCCCACAAGGGGGCGTTATCACCCACTTTGGGACAGGATACTCTAAAGCGATATGGCCGCCATGTGTCTGCCTTTACTATTTTATGTGACTACTTTAAGTTGTTTATTTCATGTGTATGTGGTGAACTTTAAAGTGTATTCTATTATCTAAAAACTATTTAACGGATTATATTGAAATTAATTTTTGTTAAAAGAATTTTTACGAGTACGTTACCAGTAAGCGTCTGAAATATTCCAATTTTTTTCCATAACTTAACCTAGTTCTGAAATCTCCTAAGTCGTGCACAGGATAGCACTACAGGACATTCTTCTTCTTGATGTACATATTGTTATGTACGTATTGTTGTAACTTAGGCTTCGTCAAAGACAAATTCCGCGTACAGTCTGTAAAAGCACATTTTATTACCTGTCGGCATTTGAACTAATTGTAATCCTTTTATGGTCGTCTTCTTTTTGTTTACTTATTTATTAGCATACGTTTCTAGTATTGTGGAGAACAGCCTATTGTTTTATTGTAGTCGTTTACAGCCGCTTGCAGGCATCATTAGCGAGGTGTTACGGATTAAGTACAAGCTGATTCTAGGAAATTATGTCGACGATACGATACAGGCACATTTGCATTTGTGCAGTATAAAACGATGGCCTGATTGAGAGAGGGGTCAGTTGAGCGAGAATCACGATCAAGGCGTGACGTGTGTACATTCGGGAATCGAATAGTGACGGACTTTGCGCGTTTTATCGAATTACGACCTTCTGCATTTCATTTGGATTTGTTGTGTTCGGTTATATTTGTACCTGTGTTATACGTGTTTGTATAGTTCTAATAAACTCTATAGTAATTCCAACGGCATTTTAATTCGAGTCTCGCAACTCGTAACAATATTATGCTTCATAAACCATTTTTGAACGACTCCAAATAATTGGGACAATGTGGTAGAAAATAAAATCAATGAAATTTAAATACTTAATAAGTGCTGTCAATGTTTTCATGATTCAACCTTAAATTTGATTTTAAACATTATAACATCAATAACGACAGAAGTAGAATAACGTGTAACAGCATTTGGAAATTTTAGATTTAGAAGTATCAGATTTATAATATTTTGCGAGATAATTTTCATTCTTAGAGTTCTTCCATGGTACTAGAAAATAGGTAGATAAATTATTATTCCTATCGAAGAAACTTTTGGTGATGGAAAAGGTACGAACGGTCTCATTGTTAATAAGATATCACGTACTGGCATAATAAAAGGTCAGAACCAAATAAGGGGACATAAGACGGCTTTGTTTTATGTATCACGGTGTTCATGTTGACCTTTCTATTTATATCCACAGCCTGTATATATATACTCTACTACTCCTATGCTATATACTGCTCCTATTTTTTAGTTATAATGTTGTGTAGAATTTCCAGGTCTAACACTGCTGCTTATTTTGTATGTATTGTGCTGTTTTTATGTTTGTATAGTATTGTTACAACTTAGCCAAAATTCCACGAAGCACACCGACAAAGTAAATGCACACTTTCCTGCCATAAGCCCGGGTTATTACCTTCCCGCATTTGGACTTCTTTTGTTTACTTAGAAAAACAGTCTATTGTGTATTGTATTAGTTTATGGCCATTCGCAGGGATAATTAAGCAGGTGTGCAGATTATGTTTTCTGGGAATTGCGCCGACACTTGCCAGGTAGACATATGGCACCGGTGCATTATAAAACAAGTTCCAAACGGAGTGGTGAGGCAGTCAAGCGACGATTGCGATACGGACAAGACGTGTGTACATTCGATAAGCTATATAGTGATGGACTTTGCGCGTGTTATTTAATTGTGCATTACATTTGGACTTATTGTGACCGGTTATATTTGTACCTGTGTTATACGTGTTTGTATAGTTTTAATAAATTCTATTGTAATTTCAGCGGCGTTTTAATTCGACTCCCGCACTCGTAACACGTATATAAAGTCTATTATTTATTTACTTGTATTCTGAATGTTTCATATTATTTATGGTCTTCATCGCCACTGTCATGTTTTAATATTTTTCTTAGTTTAGGGGGTTGCCTGGAAGAGATCGCTTTAAGCGATAAGACCATCCTTTGTTCAACAAGTGTTGTACCTAGTTGTTAAGAATGTAGTTTTAATTTTTGGTGAACAATAAAGTGTTCTCATCCATTCATTCGTTCAATTTCATCCGCGAATAAATAAAACTGGCCAGGTGTATATCTGTAAATAAGCTTATCTGTAAAGTGTGTTTTTGTTAGTACTTCGTCTTCTTTTCATTTCATCCTCACTTCCTTGAGCCGCTTCGCTCTTACGGTTCTCTAGAACGTTTCTCTTGTGCACCGTGGCGATTTGAATTTGATGAGCCCTGCCGTGCCCTTCCGTGGTTTTCCCATAGAGCTACAATATAGGTGTTTATTATTTAATGTTGAATAATGATTTTTAAGTCATGATACCGCCATCTCTTGTTCCAACTTCACAACCTCACACACGCATTCTTGATACATACATATTTCCTTCTCTTTTTATATACTGGTATATATGTATATCTATCTCTGTCCCCCCAAGTTCTCTTTTTTCCTCTGTTGGTATTTCATGCGAATTCTGAGAAGCCATTAAGGCGACCATTTAACGATTTCAAGAACCAGTGGGCGGCATGTTGCTAGGAGGCCATGTCTGATTTACAAATGGATGAGAGTCGGTCAGTCGGGAAACTGCTGCGAACTGTTATACCGGATAAAAATAGACTCTTTTTAAAAAAATATTATTTATTATACATGAAATAATAAAACTTATTTAATTAAAAATGTAGGATATTAAAAATATGTCTAACTCTAGAGGTGACGCGATCCGAACTGACTCGAACTGTGGAGTGCAGTCGCATGAGAAGTACGGGATGCTGAGGAAGCATCCCGTGAGCATTTTAGCTTACGGTTTAGGGATGTAACAGAACGAAGCGTTACCTAGTGCACTTTCGGAGCGAGTATCTTATAACGATGAACTTTGCGCGACTTATGTGACAGATATTTTCTGGTCTACGGTTTGGTTTTGTTGTATTCGGCTATACTTGTAAGAACTGTGAATTAAGTGTGTGCCCTTCTAAATAAACTTTGTGATAATTCCAACGGCATTTTCGAATTTACATCCTACAAATTCGTAATAGTATATTACATTTTTTAAATACTGCCTTTGTCTCCGACTAACTAATGTATCAAAGCTGGTTTCATACTTTTTCTTTTATAACACATATATAGACCCTTACGTTATTACATTCTTAAGATTAGTCTAATTTTTATAATATATTTAGGTTTGTTTTCATATTTACATTTTAATGTAACTCTTAAACATAATCTTTACTTAACCTTTGTGAGTGCGGTTATAATAAAGTGTGCTACAAAGTAAATAGATGCATGTAGTTTATAAGGGTAATATGAATTTGAGAGCCCAATTTTGCAGTGTGACAACGATGGTATTATATTGAATGTAAGTATACTGTGGCCCTGTTATTCTGCAACTCGCGTGCCGGTTCATTAAGCTGGATTCAAGCCACTCTCGTTAGACGACTGTAGCGATATTTTTGCCTCGAATGCATTATATGTACTGTCCGCAAAAGAATCGAAAAAAAATTAAGAAGCATTAATTATAATATTATAAAGGGAACAAATACTTTGACTACCACAAAATCACAAAAACGAAACATGTAACAAAAAATAAAGTCAAAAATTAAATTAATTATATTTTTTAATGTTGACTGCACTTTAAAATTGTATTCGAAAATATAGTAAGTAATCACTATTAAACACTTATTTAAATATTAATTTCTTGTGGACTGTAATTATTTTAATTATAAAAGAAAACTGCACGTGCGTGACATAATGACGATTTTAATAATAATAGGGGGAAAAAACAGTTAAAAAAACAAAAGAACATCTATGTTCTAAATTTAAACATTTAGTATATTTGGTGGCCAGTAGCATGCCACACCAAATTAATAGAAACTTTTTGTTGGAGATTCCAACAAACACCAAATCTAATGCTATTACTACATAAATATTTTAACTTCAAATGGTCTTTTAATTTTGGTGATTATTTACTAATTTTGGTGATTATTTACTATTTTTGGTTAAACAAAGTATTTGTATCTGGTGATCAGTTAAACATAAGCCTATCATAAATCTGTAAATGGTTCGAGTTTGTACAATGAATTTAATAATGAGATAAAAATCAGTATGGCTACTTCGGAACATCAAATTCCGAAAATGAAAATTAGAATTTTTATCTATCAGAGCATTGTGTGTCAACTCCTGAACGGATTTAAATCATACCTCTATACAGAGTACTTCGGTGGAATGAACGAATATTTCGAAAGGGTGGCGCTGCAGTCGCTTATTTTGGCGCTGCCGTTGCAATTCACAAACAAAATAGTCAAAGAACAATCAATCTCTATTTATCTGTCAAAAAATTTTGCATATCTAGTAATTGATATTTGACTAATTGATAAATTATACTGCTTTAAAACACTTAATATACACTATATATATATATATATATATGCCATCCTTAAAACTGTTAAAACGTAGTTTTGATTATATGTACTAGTCGCGAAAACTTAAGAAAATACTATATTACATATAAAAACCAATTGCTGTTCGTTAGTTTCGCTAAAACTCGAGAACGGTGGGACTGATTTGGCTAATTTTGGTTTTGAATTATTTGTGGAAGTCCAGGGAAGGTTTAAAAGGTGAGTAAATATGAAAAAAAATGATTCTGAGGCGGTACGAAGTTTGCCGGGTCAGCTAGTAAGTATGTAAAATTCTTATTTCATACTACTGTACATTGTTTCGCTGTCGAACGAAATCGTCCTTATGCTTGCGGATTAAAGTTACTGCACTCTACTGGATCGAAATAATCGCTTAATTGGAGCTTAAGAAATTCGGAAACGGAACTGATCCAAATTGTGGGGATTAGTTCCGGCGTATTACCAGAATGGAGAGTGGAAAGTTGGATCTAAAAATCTCGGGTTGATTTAAAAGGAATTACCGAATGCAGACGATTTTAATTTCGCATAGTATGTCACGTTTCTCGGCACAATATTCCCTTTGTTTATTTGTTTTATTTGAATCAATACATGGCGAGATAATTGCTTTCAGATGTTTTTTTATGTGGCTTCAACGCAAATGGCATTTATTTGCCAATGTTACAGTTGAACGATGAAAAGAGAGGTAGTGAAAAAAATATAAACCTAAAAATTTGACCAGTATTTTATACATATTATCTGTAAACCTTAAAAACATATATTTTTTTATTGCAGGAGAGTTCAGCAGACAGGCAGACGGCCCACTTGATGGAAAGTTGTTACCATCGCCTATGGACATTTGCAACACCAAAGGGGCTACAAATGCGCTGCTGCTCTCTTAAGGGAGACTGGAACCTGGCCGCTAATGCCGGAACACAACCCAAGGTTGTTATGGCGACATACTCTAGACCAGGGGTGGTAGCCATCCAGTCGGGCAAATGCCCTACCACCTGGCTGTGGGTTGTTTTGTCGCCTCTTACGACAGGCCGCCCGGCGGCAGGGAATTGTATTCTTTATCCGTTCCTGCATGGATATACGTATAATCTTTACATAGTATAAAACAAAGTTGCCTTCCGCGTCTGTCTGTCTGTATGTTCGCTAACTGCTACATCACGCAACGAATTTATAAGCAATTTTCACCCTCAGTTAAATAATATTTCACTGGAGATTTATTTAAATATCGAGCCTTTACGGCCGTTTTGACGTAAGCGACATTTGGACTTAAATATATTTTTTGTTGCGAAAGGTATTTTAAACTTATAACGTGTCCCTATTGTACAGATATAGGTTGCATACATACATACATAATATCACGCCTGTTTCCCATGGGGGTAGAAAGAGACTATGGATCTCCACTTGCGACGATCCTGAGAAACAACTTTCGCTTCACCTACTTTCATTAACCTCTTCATACATGCACGTTTATTTGAAATTCTTTTTACCTGACCTCTCTTTAACACTTCTGATATTTAGTCATGGTGTGTTCGTCTCGGTCTACAGGCAACAACCCTACCATTCACAATATTGTCATACACCTGTTTGTGGATTCTACTTTTATCCACTCTCTCTACATGTCCAAACCACCTTAACATTCCTTTTTCAACTCTTGTTATTACATCTTCTTTCAATCCACAACGTTCCCTTATCACACGGTCCCTGATCATATCATTCAAGCTAACCGCACAGATATAGGTTTAATAACGTAACTTGCAAAAAGTAGGAAGGATATGGCGTGTGAATACGAAGTACGACCGATATTACTGGGAGCAAAACGCGCATGATATCTCAATATAGCACAACAGAGGACTGCCGGCCGGCCCAAACGCCGGTATCGAGTTATCGACGTATCGTATGAGAAGCGGGAGGGGTAGACAGCGGCACAGTGGCACCATCATTTAATTTGAATATTTAAAATTAATCATTCACTTAATTTATAATTTCCTTGATCTAACATACACACCCTCTCACGCTCACTCACATACTCTTGCCAATACACACAGAGAGGACACTTAAAACACTTTTTCTTCTTATTTATTTATTCTTTTCTTTATAATTTATACTTAGTTTTTGATTTTCTAGATCTTTCCAATTGTTTTTATTTTCCTTTTTAATTTAGATTATATAGGTATGAACTTTGTTTATCTTTGTATAAGAACTATTCAGCAGCTATTCATTTATGTGTTACAATATGGTCAAATTCAATGGGAAGGTGCTGAGGCCGAAGATACAAGATTATTCTTAGTTTCGGTCGCAGTCACAAACATATTTATGCTGCACTACATATAATTTTTTTGTTATGCTACCTAGCTGTTTTTTGTTACTGAAAATAAAGTTTATTATTATTATCAGTGCAAGTTTATATTAAGCACGATACACACTATTATTTGGTTTTAAGACTCAGTTTTTTATTCAGAAGGTCTAATCTAAGTGAAACGGAAAGTTATAAAACAAAATAATAATTTAAAATACTTTTTGCAATAAAAAATATATTTAAGTCCAAATGTTGCTTACGTCAAAATGGCTTGATATATATTCAAATTCAAATTCAAAAGATTTTATTCAAAATAAGTTCCACTGGCGAACAGTTTTTGAAGGTCATACATATAAGATAAAATTTAATCCCTCTTCCTATTATATGTACACCCGCTTCGCAACGTGTTATTGCTGTTAAGGAGAAGAAGCGGCAAAAACCTCTCCAGCAACACGTCTAGTTAAATATTGTCCTTTATATTTCTTATTCTATTTGTATCTCAAGTTCTCTTTTTTTTAATAAGTTTTATACAGAAATATTTTACAGAATTACGCAATAAGACCAAGAATAATAAAAGGAAAGAAAAAAGAACCTAATAAGTTTTTATATAAGTAAAATAGAGTTACCTCTCGGGGTTTGACCCGCGGCGTAGCCTGCTTAGTTGGTTATAAATATACAGGTGTATCAGCGTTTTCGGAAATTTAACCCCTATAAAATAACAGCCCTTAAACGTCCCACTGCTGGGCTCGGGCCTCCCACTATAAGACAACGGACAGTATCCGCCACGCTTGTCCAAGACGTCATGGTCTGTTTAGCACATCGGTCATCTCAATGGGCAAGTTTCATCACGATGTTTTTCCTTAACTGTTGTTAGCACGTGCTAATTGTAACAATATACACATTAGATCAGAAAACTGCCCAAGTGGCGCATGCGTTCCGGCGAGGATTCGAACCCACGCCCTTTGAGTTTGGGACGCGTGCGCTAGCCATTACGCTACCACGACTTACGTAACAAGATTAGACATTACGTTACAAGAAACAACTTTACTAAAATTTTATCAAAAATTATATATACTCTGCAACAATAACAAAACACTGAAAAAAAATATGCGTAAGTTATAATGTATATGGTGACCACTACTCATCTTTTTTTGCGACTTTACTACAGCACTGTCTATATTAAATATCCCTACCCTGGTAGTTTTCCTGGGAGCACATTGGGAGCACCTTTGCTGTTACAAATGTCTATAGGCGATGGTAACTGCTTTTCATCAGGTGGGCTGTCAGCCTGTTTCCTGATCTTGTGCTATAAAAGATCGCACTTAAAAAATAAATTGCTTTAAAGCGCCGAAAATAAAAATTCACGTACAAGATTTAAATTTTAGTGGTCCCCTATGACCGTTTAATATTAAAGCGCTCACAAAGCGATATAGAACGTGAAAATTGGTGTCATAAAAATTGTCGGCCTCCCAGTAGAGGGAATTATTGCATTAATCTAACTGTAAAATTTCTAGGCTTGGTCTACACGAGACAAAACCGCGGGAACAAAATTACGGTTATAAGACATAGTAAAATGACAAGCTTTTATTGTAGATTTTATACTTATACCCGTAATGAAGTAAATTACGACTATATTAATAAAACGTAGGATTTAATGAGTTTTATTAACTCTAGTTTTAAATAGTATTACTTATATACAATACTTATACAAGTTTATATAAAAGTCTAGTATTAGTTGACCTATAACGAAAAGTTAATAAACGAGCATTTATGCCTGCCTCATGAAATCTTCCACCGATGACAAACAGCGGAATTTTTTAGCATAAGCATTTTTAAATCAGACTGGATAATAAAATATTATATATATTATATTATGTGATTATAGAAATCAATAAAAGAAATTCGATCATTCATTTACGAAAAAATATAAGTAACTAATATTAAAACGTCCTAAACTTATTAAAAAACTACAAATATTAAAATTGTTAATTATTATTGTACAACCGTCTACCAGATGACCTTTTGAATATAACAACTGTTATATTTAAACGTAAGGTTAAGACATTTTTAATAAAAAAAAAGCCTATTATACAGTAAATGAATATCTTGAACAGAAAAATATATTATAATAAATGACAACTTACATAATGTATAATGTTATTATTTTAAAATTGATTGATTAGCTTTAAATTCATATAATTATTTTTAGTACAACTATATGACTATTTTGTGCTTCTGTAATGACATTGTTTTATATCAAATTAATCGGATAATTTATTGATTAATCAATACTATAATATCCAGAAACTATTAAATATTGCCTGTACTATACGTCCAAAAGGGCAAACTGTCGTTCCAACAAATAACACGACACCTTCTCTCTTGCTTTTTTATGTTTCTGACAGTTTATACAATAAATGGTTATCTATTCTATTATAAGGTAATTTAATATGTTAACAAAACGTATTAATTTCATGGTAAAAGAATATTTTTAATTGCACAAATACAATCTATAATTAATAATGTTACGAGTTAGCGGGACTCGAATTAAAATGCAGTCAGAATTATTATGGAGTTTATTAGAACTATACAAACACGTATAACACAGGTACAAATATAGCCGAACACAACAAATCCAAACAATGCAGAAGGTCGTAATTCAATAAAACGCGCGCAAAGTCCGTCACTATTAGATTCCCGAATGTACACACGTCACGCCTGTATCGTAGTTATAACTTAACTGACCCCCTCTCTCAATCAAGCCATCGTTTTATACTGCACAAATGCAAATGTGCCCGCCCGTATCGTCGACATCATTTCCTAGAATCAGCTTGTACTTAATCCGTAACACCTGGCTAATGATGCAGCCTTCAGCGGCCGTAAACGAGTACAATAGAACAATAGCCTGTTCTCCATAATACTGGAAACGTATGCCAATAAATAAGTAAACAAAAAGAAGACGATCACAAAAGGATTACAATTATTTCAAATTCCGACAGGTAATAAAATGTGCTTTTACAGACTATACGTGGAATTTGTTTTTGTCGAAGCCTAAGTTGTAACAATAATAACAATCTTCAGACAAACAAACACATTGCATACTCCTTAGCGATGCAACTTACGCGTGTGTTATGTGTAATACACAATAGTCTACCAGAGTAGCCCCAGAGGGCTGGTCCTAGACACCCAGATCATAGCAAATAACAGAAAGTTCGTTTATAAGATTTACCAAGTAAAAATCGAACCCGGAGCCTCTGCGTTGCAGTCAGCCGAATAATTCTTATCCCGTACAATAACAGAATTCATAATTGTTTGTAACATACGTTTTTATGTATGTTTGTAACATACATAAAAACAACAAGCGAGTTTTTTTGGTAGAAGCAATTTCTACCAAACAATATTTGGGTAGCCAAAAACATAATCGTGAGAGAGGGAGGTAAGCATGAGATATTATAAACTGAAAGTGATTGTTTTTTAATCTTGACAGGCGGATTAATAAAAAGTCTCATCATTAAATGGACAACATGGACAGTACTAGCGCTGCCTTTTTGCCCTCTATCATTGTAAAATGCTTTACGTGTGTAATATTAAAGTATATAAATCAGTAGTTAAACCATCTTTTACTCGTATAATTATTTCAAATAATCAAATCTGCCAGTAAAAAACACCTATAATAAACGTGTATGTATGAAGATAATAATGAAAATAGATGGAGAAAAAGTTGTAAGTCTAGATCGTAGCAAGTGGAAATACATCGTTTCTGCCTACCTCTATGGAAAACAGGCTCGAAAATATGTACGTACATATTTATGTAATTGATAATTTAAACTTATAACTAATATTTGAAATTACCTAATAAATAAATACAGATTAAAACACAGAGCTATTATAAAAAAAAGCAATTTAACCATAGAGTACAAACTGGGGGAAAATCACAATACGGGATTTTTGTAGCGAGCATGTACTAAGCTTAGCCTCATCCCATTGTACGTTATCTAAAGCGGTTTATGTAAAACAGGATTTATGATTGCTTAATTTTTATCCCGCATTCATTTTGTTTGTGGAGGGTAGATACGCGGGATTCGTGACTGAACATAAAGAATCGTTATAAATACTTTATCAAGGACTCAGACTCTTTATCCTTTTAAATTATTTATTTTAGAGTTCCGTAGTAATTTTGAATAAATCGGATTCCTTGTAAAATCATATTTTTTGTCTCTTTGTATTTCACAGTAATTTTTTATCGAAAACTACCGGGGTGGTGTTATTTAATATATACAGTGCTGAACTAAAATCGCAAAAGAAGTTGAGTGGTGGTCGTCATATACCTTATAACTGACGCATATTTTTTCAATATTGTTACGAGCTATAGGACTCGAATCAAAAATGCCGTTGGAACTACTATAGAATTTATTAGAACTGTACAAACACTATAAAACAAATACAAATAAAACTAGATGCAACCAGTTCACACGGCATGATTCGATGCAATTCGACACGCGCAAAGTCCGTCGTCTATATCGCTAATCGAGAGTACTACAAACGTCTTACTCGTCTCGTAGTCGTCGCTTGACTGCCCCATCCCTCGATTCGGGCATTATCTTATACTAACTATACAGTACAACAAAAATCGGCCGCGCGCACTGAGTTTCCGAGAAATAGTAATTTGCACACCTGGTTACCTATTCCTGCGAACGGCCAATAAAATCAAAAACAATAATGCGGGAGGGGCAATAAATGAGATGCGCAGCATGTCGTTTTCGGTGTGTGACAATAGGCTGCAGGTGGCCCAACTTGTAACAATATTTTGCTGTTGTAGCAATGTATACATAACCATGTTTTTTCTTATTAGATAAATTTTAGTAAAGTTGTGTCTTCTAGCGTAGTGTATGTAGTCTTGTAATGTAAGTCGTGGTAATAGCCAGAACACGTGTCCCAAACTCAAACGGCGTGGGTTCGAATGCTGGCCGGAACGCGTGCACCATTAAGGCAGTTTTCTGATATAATGTGCATATTGTTACAATTACCGCATACTAACAACGGTGAAGGAAACATATCGTGATAAAACCTGCACCTCGAGGTAACCGATGTGTCAAACCGACCTAGCTGCCTTGGCCAAGCGTGGCGTTTGTAATATAAATACGAAAACGATCTAAGGAAAAACAATGTATAGTTCCCGGCACATATCTTGAGCGATATGCGGAATAGAAGAGATCGCTTTACGCATTGAACGTAGGTAATGTAATACAATTTATCGACATATGGATATCATTACGATTTTGTCTCTATATTTGAAGGGGATAAAACTAAAGAAATTTCACTTCTGCTTAGGCTAAGATAACCGCTCAACAATCGTGCCGGGAACTATAATTGTCATGTTTTACTTAGTACCAACTTTAAAATGTTGTAGACACGAACTCCTTAAGCACAAACAGCATGAACGTGTAAATTGAGTAATGAGTTCCGTTTCATCTTTCCGCATTCGAGAAACTACTTTACCAGAGACACCGTATACGTAACTTAAAATAAAAAAATTCTAGCAAAAAATAAACAGACTTGAAGAGTAAATAAAAAGCAAAAAATAAATATAAATTTATTTTTTGCTTTTCGTTTTCATTCTACACTTTCAAGTTACGTATATGGTGTCTCTGGTAAGATAGTTTCTCGAATGTGGAAACGATAGCTAGATGACGGAACTCATAACTCAATTTAGACTTTCGTGCTGCTCGTTTGACTCTGGTAAGACAGTTTCTCGAATGCGGAAACGATAGCTAGATGACGAAACTCATAACTCAATTTAGACTTTCATCCTGCTCGTTTGACTCTGGTAAGACAGTTTCTTGAATGCAGAAACGATAGCTAGATGACGGAACTCATAACTCAATTTAGACTTTCATGCTGCTCGTTTGACTCTGGTAAGACAGTTTCTTGAATGCAGAAACGACAGCTAGATGATGGAACTCATAACTCAATTTAGACTTTATGCTGCTCGTTTAACTCTGGTAAGACAGTTTCTTGAATGCAGAAACGATAGCTAGATGACGGAACTCATAACTCAATTCAGACATTCGTGCTGTTTGTTGAGTTTCGTTGTAAATTCCTAGTACTAATCCAGTCCAGTATAGCACGTTCTTGATCATAATTAGGTACCTAATCCTTTCTGGATTGTCATAAACTTAAATTTCAATCACAACACATCATCTATTTGATTTAGAAGAATTACCTGTTATGTCTTCGGAATCATAAGTTCGAATGGTCTCTGTGGTTGAACGGGTAAAGTCTAAGCCGGCCGAAGTCACTGGACCACAGAGGCTCCGGGTTCAATCCTTGGCATGGTATATTTCGGAAACGAACTTTCTGTTATTTACTATGATCTGGGTGTCTGGGATCGGCCCCAGAGTGATCAGTTGTATAATTACCCATAACACAGGCATAACTTGTTTAGCTTGGGGATATTAAATGTGTGTGTTTGTCTGCCGATTATTATTATAATCCAAACCAATGAAATTTACATGGAACTACTTTAGATCCATATTGAATCCGACGTAAAAAGAATTATCAAAATCGGTTCAAAAACAAAGAGATATGGCTAAACATACATAAAAAAAAAATTACATGACAACTTAATTATCTCCTCCTTTTTTGACGTCTTTTAAAATCTACCCCATATATATATAAATAAATAAATATATATATAATACTAGAGTCTATCCCGCAGACTCCCGCGCGCCGCGGGACAACCTCTAGTCCGTATCTCTGTTTAAAGAGCAGGCGGTACAGGTTACATTGTATTAATTTTTTATGTAATTGCCCCCGGATGATTCACTTCATTTTATATCGCAAACTATACACCATCCCCCGTCTATCTATAAACTACATAATTGTAAAAATGACCAAGTGAACGAAATGGATAGAATCACGAAATCTATGCTAATTTCCGGGATAACCTTTACATAAATCTATCCCATTATCCGGGATAAAAAGTATCCTTTAGCCACCCTCAGTACTAAAATTATATATATACCGAATTTCAGCTAAATCGGTTTAATAGTTTTTCCGTAAAAGCATAACAAACAGAAAGCCAAATATATTTTTATCCCGGAAACTATCCCATGTTTCGGGATAAAAAGTATCCTATGTTTATTCTATGTATATATTCTAAATATATATATATATACTGAGTTTCAGCCAAATCGGTCTAGCAGGTTTTCCGTGAAAACGGAACACACAGACGGACAGACGGACAGATGGACAGACGGACAGACAGACAGACAGACAGATAGACAGACAGACAGACAGACAGACAGACAGAGTTACTTTCGCATTTATAATATTAATAGGGGTTGTAAATATGGTCTGTTTTTGTAATTGTATATTTTGGTGTGCAATAAAGTGTTCTCTCTCTCTCTCTCTCTCTCTCTATATATATATATGTGTATATATATATGTATATATATATATATATATATATATATATATATATATATATATATATATACATATACCTACAGTTTATTTTCAATTTTTTATAATAGTTCAGTAGCCAAATGACTAAAACAGTAGACATTTGCCAGTGGGTATCGTAACCCTAAAAAACTAAATAACCATTTGAATATTGGAGAACCCTCTAAATAACTATTCTCTCGTACCCAAAATTCCTTTGAAATATTTCCACAAACATTTGTCCCAAGGCCCAACATTCCAACCGCTCTAACAAACTTGTTTACCCGAAATGTCATTGTTAAGGAGATTTATCTTATTTTCGCTACTATATTACTGAAGATATCGAGTTTGACGGATAATTCGACTCCTTGAATGTTTTGGTCGTATAGACGATGTATTTCATAGAGATGGCACGGGTAAGACTAGATAGGTTATAATTTATTGCCTACCTAAATAAATGATTACAACATGTACATTTACGACATTGTGTTACCAACATAATAGGCGGACTTAGTACTTAAACGACTTTTTCCAGGCAACTTAACAAAATAGAGCTAAGAATGTATAGGAAGCAACACTCTTCTATTTGTGTTGCGAATAAAATTCAATATAGATTATTTATATGTCGGAAACCGATCTGCAATTTTCTGCGCGAATGTAAACTGCCGATGAGAATTATAAGTTGTGTAAAACTGTAACTAGAAAAATAATTCCGTAAATAAGACGGACTTAAGTGCGTTGTCATTAGTTTAAAACAGGGGTATTAAAACTTTAACTGCTGCCGATTTACCTCAATATTGTTAGCATCCGATAGATCGACTCTGAGAGGTTGCAACCGTTCGATTGCGATCGACCCTTTGAGAACCCCTGGATTTAAAACAAACGGCTATATATTTAGTATTATACTTTGCATGTAGGTTTTTGGTTAGTACTCTTGACAATGATGCCAGATTAGTTCTTCAACATTTGAAATGGACTCAATGTAGGAAACATACATAGATACTGGCTTTTTTGAAGCATGATTATTCTATAACTAAATGTTATGTGTCGAATAATTGTCAGTTGCTATTGAGCTGTTGCTTTGTAATGTTATAACTATTCAATAAGAAGAAAATATTAATTCAAGTGAAATCCTGTTACATTATATGGACACGCACACACCAGTCAAATACAGTATGCTAGAAACATAAGGTTTGTAGACTCAATTTTAATTTTACATGACAGTTGTAAGAAGTTTTAATTAAATAAACGTTGTTGAATTATAATAAAAAAGGTGAGCTTTATTTATCTTAAAAGTACGGCAAACAGACTTATGATACACCTGGTGAAAAGCGCTTACGCATATATTATAGGCGCACAAGTTCATGTCCATCGGGGCCAGAGGCGACGTGCGGGGGGCAGCTCGCCCCGCCTTCGCCCACCTCGCCGCATTTGTCTGACGTCGAGTGTTGTCTTTGACGGTTGTGACGCGCGCTTATCGATACCGAAAATTTACGCTAACGCTATTGTCTTATTTCATTGTGAATAAACCATGACTACTCCGCTTGAAGTCAGCGACAGCGAAGATACTGATTACGACTCTGATCTGTCGGTTGTCTTTTCATCTGATAGTGATTGAATTGGATTTTAAAAAATATTTTTCTCTATTAGAAATAAATAACTAATTACTTATCATATTTATTTTATTTCATAATTTGCAAAATTACCTTAAGTTACAATAAACCAAATTGACAGCTGTTGACTAAATCGGTAGTTATTATCGACATTACCATAATTAATTAGGTCACAGCACTACCGCATTCCTCAGGATGGACATGAACTCGCGCGCCTACTGTACAGCGGCTATGGACATTTACAACACAGAGATGTTACTAATGTACTCTCTCTCATCTTCGAAGGTATTTTATGACATCTTTTTTGAAAAACGACATATCGTAGCGCTGTAGGTAAACCTCAGTTGGGAGCTCATTCCAAATCCCCGCGGTGCGCAAGCAGTGCCTGCTTTACCTATAGCGCAAGATGTTCATCGCACACGGGCGCCGGTTCATAAGGGGCGCTGAACACCGCTCCCTACACCTCCGAAATGCATGCGTCGCTCACGACGCCGGCTCTTTCAAAGACCCTGCCCGAACTACTTTTTACTCGTATATCCTCAGAACGAGAACTCTCATAGATAGAAGAAGTAAGGAAAAAAGAATGCTTCAACAAAATATCTTTGTCTTACTTATTAGTATAGGCCAGCTCGGGAATAAATGGAACAACAATATATGTGCACTGGGTATTTTAGCATGGTTTACATGAGAGGTTTTTTTCTGAACGTATACCTATTGCTTGCCGACATAATTTAAAATTCAACCATATGCTTCCGAATTTCTGTTAAGTGGTGAAAATATAACTGTAATTATTCAATTTTGACCGCGTGCTTACTAGAGGGCGCCTGGGTATTAATTGCACAGGGGCGCTACATGGGCTAGAACCGCCTCTGTGTACAAGAGAAGTATTCTAGAGTATGAGCTGAAGTATTTTTAAGTCTTTTTCGGATATATGTGTTGGCTTCTCTATCTACTTTCTCTCTGCGTTTGGTAACATTACTTTAGCTGCGAGCAGCGTAATAACACATCGTGTAAAAATGGTATTAGTTTTATACGTGACCAGTATTTTGATTTGTGAAAGGTAGAGGAGTTAGTAGGATACCTATTGATCTTACACAGGATATTTGTATAAAATATAAACTAAGTATTGTTACTGTGGGATTTATATTACGAAACATGTAGAACTTTGAGAACTGTTTCATTTGACTTGCAAACGAAGAAAGCCGATGTAAATTACAATTAATTATAAGTTACAATTTTCGCACAATAATAAATACCCTAGAGCGCTGTGACACGTGTATCCGACCAAAATCTAAGTGAGAATGATGACTCGTTTTATGTTTTTTTTTTGGTAGAATCCAGCTGAGCAGCCGCAGATGGCTTTTTCAGCGATACCGGGCTTGGTAGGCTACCCGACTCCGTGGAATCGGAGCCGTTCTGCCCGGAAGCAGTGCGCACCTCCTGTAAGGTTCGACCTTAACCCGACCACTGCAGGGGGTTGACTCTATAGGATTAAGTCATAAAAGCCTGAATAAGCTAAGCCAACCGGCTTAAGTGAAAAATATGGGGACGAGTTATCGATTCTGGGGCGGAGTCGATCCTGGTCTGTCTTTACTAGCACTTCGCAACGTGTTATACCTAGAGGTAGCAGAGGTAGAGAAGAAGTGGCGGAAGAAACTCTCCAGCAACACATCTAAGTTAGTCTTGTGTGGCTACTTTGTGTCTGTAAGGAGTGAGATTGATTTAACGTTGTGTGGGTGGGCCAGGGGCCCTCCGGCATCTGTTCAGAATAAATGATTCGTCGCTACGCCCACTCGTTTTTATATCCGACTGATAATAAAACGAATTACAATAGTACAACAACAGGTGGTATTAGTTGAAATAAATGTTATTAACCATACCCACAGTGAAAGATTTCGTGGAGGTGACAATCCACTGTTCTTGTCATTTAGCTAAAGAAGAACCTAAATAATATTTTAATTTAAAATATATCTTATGGACTGTTAAATCGATCTTGTTCAAATCAATCGCCGTTATAGCATTTTTACAATAATTATACTATAATAACAGCCCATAAACGTCCCACTGCTGCCTCCCACTATAGGGGAACGGACAGTATACCCATATAGCCATATATAAAACTTTTAATTAGTATAGCCGCCACGCTTGTCCAAGGCGGCTTGGCATATTTGACACATTGGTTATCTCGATGAGCAGGTTTCATCACGATGTTTTCCTTCACCGTTGTTAGCACATGGTAATTGTAACAATATGCATATTTGATAAGAAAAACTGCCTAAGTGGTTCATGCGTTCCGACGCGTGCGCTAAAAAATATTCAAAGTAGTCAAAAATAAGCACACAGCTGCCTGTTGTATGCGCAGTCCATTGTCTTCCCGGATTAGGAACTCTTTTGTCTTTTGAATTTGTAATTAAGAAAAACATGCTATTGTCTTTTTACTTGTTTTATAACCATCATTAGCGTCGAACTAATCCTTATTGTTATTGTTTTCGACTTTGTGGCCGTTCGCAGGTGTGCAAATTACTATTTCTTAGAAACTCAGTGTGCGCGGCCAAATTCTTTGTACTGTGTAGTTAGTATAAGACGATGCCCGAATGGAGGGACGGGCAGTCAAGCGACGACTACGAAACAAGTAAGACGTTCTATAATACTCTCGATTAGCGATATAGACTCGTGCATTGTGAACTGGTTGCATCCAGTTTTATTTGTATTTGTTTTATACGTGTTTGTACAGTTCTAATAAATTCGATAGTAGTTCCAACGGCATTTTTAATTCGAGTCTACAGGACTCGAATTAAAAATGCTCGTAACAATATAAATTGTGTGATGTAATAAATTTATAGGTTTGGTTTAATTTAAAGTATATTTTATTAGTTTTAGAACTTTAAATAAAAGCTTGTTTTTTACTGCTATTTAACACCATCAGTTAGATTTTTTAAATTCATCTACTTCATACCGACGGAAGGGTGGGGAGTTATCACATAGGTTTACGATATTGGTAGCGAATATGCTGTGGAAAATTTAAACGTTAGATGCCTTTGCGCCTCTGGAACCTTATTCAACCTTCTAAAATCTTCCAAAACAAGCTTGATATTCTCTGTTAATAGGCCCCTTAACTTGCTTAACTTACGGGATTAGTTTGTATCGATAACGCCTCGTTGGGAACTTTGACGTTGACTCGTTATACAAGTTTCAGCTTGAAGTTGCGATCAAGTTACAGCATAACGTCCAAGAGTATTAACAAAATTACTACAGTCGTTTTGACGTAGCCATGCTGGAGTCACTATCTTGATTATAGCCCTTAGGGAAGGCTCTATCGCTGTGTTACCACGGGAACACAGAATATCGGCGTGAAACGGTTAGCCTTGTGCTGATCGTGTGATGAGTGAGAGTTCCGATGGCCCACTTCCTCCTCCCCCCTTTTTTTATTGCTGAAGCACAGTGAACGTGCTGACGGCGCAACTATGATGGAAAGTGGTTACCGTCGCCTATGGACATTAGCAACATCAGAGGTGCTGCCAATGTGCTGCCGGCCTCGAAGAAGAAATTGGAACCTGGCCACTGATGCCGGAACGCAACTCAAAGTTGTTATAGCGGCATACTCTAGACCAGGGGTGGTAGTCATCCAATCGAGCAAATGCCCTACCACCTGGCTGTCGCCTCTTACGATAGATCGCCCCAACGCAGGATATTAGTATTCTTTTCAGTTCCTTTACGGAGAAAAAATCCCCTATTCCAATCCCATATCCTATTGATTCTATCCCATTCCTCCTGTCTTATCTCTGTATCTCTTTCCCCTGTCCCATCTTAAAGGCCGGCAACGCGTTGGCAACGCCCCTGGTGTTGCAAACGTCCATAGGCGACGGTAACCACTTTCCATGAGCTGAGCCGTCTGTCTGTGTGCCATATTCGCACTAAAAAAGTCGTCTTGTAGTTATCGTCGTGTGTATTCTGTCCCTTATCAATACCAATAACTGTCTGTGGATTTTCATAATAAACGCCTATGTATAAGTACACATGATTACATGTTCAGAATTAACAGATCATAAAAAAAATTTAAAATATCAAATCCTTATCTACCTGATATGTTAAGTCTTCAATATAACTCAGCCAAATTATAGGACTAACTGACTCCAATCAATTGAGTTCTTGTGACAACTCGAAAGGTCAAATTTTACCCTCAAAAACAATCAATATCCTACAAATATGGTTTATTTGAAAGTAATGTCATGTTATGGCTATTGCTATGATCACAAACTTTATTTGAAGTACACACACGTGATTTACAGCTCTAACAAATCAAACATTCCAATCGTAAGGAAGAAGATCGCAATAATATAAAACGCGCAATCTGTCGAAGTCAGATTTCCGTTCCAAATTTACACTTAACAGCATCTGGATCGCAGTTAAAATTCAACTTACTCTATCTCAATGGGCAACCTTATATATTTGCAAAATAGACATGGCCTCCCAATCAACATGTGCGGACTATTCATTAGGATTCTCAAACATGTTAGTTTTATTAACCCAAAACAACATGGCCTTTTAGAACTTTCAGCAAAATTTGAACAAAATTATGATAGACGTCTTACTCGAAGTCCGGCCACCAACACAAAGGGATTAGCAATTAATATAGATATTTAATATTCATATAATTAATAGAAACGAGTGACAGTAAACAATTATATTAAGAAAATCATTAAAAGAATTATAGATAACGCCCCGCGGTCTCACCCGCGTGATGATGGAAAATAGTTATATTTATCTTTATAAATTATAGCCTATGTGTTATTCTGATGTGTAAGTTATATTATTGTAAAGTTTCATCAAAATCCATTCAGTAGTTTTTGCGTGAAAGAGAAACAAACATACATCCATACATTCTTAGAAACTTTCGCGTTTATAATATTAGTAGGATTTAAATATAAATATTAGAAAATATCATTAAAAGAATTATAGATAATTTAAATATCAAGAGTAATAAAACACGTGTCCAAAAAATTATTATTATCTGTTCCCCGAATACGTCATCGGAGCAGTAATATAATATTACATTTTCAGAAACTAAACATCACACCCCTTTAGTTAGTTACCGCTATAAAAAAGAACTAAAGATCCCGCTAAAAACTGACGTAAAATTTCTTCTAACACACCAAAGAAAAAACCTTAAGAAAATACTGGCCTGTAAAAACACCCTTTGCGGTATGTAATAAAAAAGTAATAACGTCAATAAACAAGGCTAACGTAAAAAAACATTGGCCACAGATAAAAATGCTAATTTACAGAAACAAAATAAGAACTCCCCAGACAGTTATACAGAAAGTAATCTTCCATGGCCGCAATCGGTAACCAAATATAAATCCCGGTTCCTTTCATAAATAACTAAACAGTTGAATGTATTTTAGAGGCGTTTCTCGGGGTCTGAACCTATATTAATATTTGAGTATGCACGACTTTCTCACTCTTAATCTTAAGGAAAAGGAAGTATAAATAATTAAGTAACACGAACTGGCTAAGCGTTAAGTATTTCGTTTGTAACTTGTAAGGAAGTAGTCATTATTTGAAATTAGAATGAGAAATGTATTATGACTTAGAAAGGTATTTAATTGTGGCTTTCTACAGTACGCACCCTTTTTAACCGACTTGCAATTTGACTGTATTTTTTTTTTGTATGTTAGATACGCTATTTCTCCGTTAATTATGGATAGATTTTCATTTTTTTTCTTTATTCAAAAGGGTATTAAAAGTAGTCCTTGCTGAAGAGCGCCGAGCGACTACACTCTTATAAGGACAAAAATTGAATACGCGTGCCAGTAGTACAATTTCTACAGGCGCTTAGTAAAACAATATTTCTAAACCTATTCCAGCAACTAAAAACAACAACAACAATACTCTTTATTGTACACCTAAATACATAAAAACAGTAACACATTGTCATATCTTCAAATTAGAAGGTAGCAGTACAATGGGCGGCCTTATTGCTTAAAGCAATCTCTTCCAGGCAACCTTTGAATGGACCAGGATCTTATTCACAATAATTTGTTGGTGTGCAGCTTTTTTTAACAAAAACAATCTTCAAACTGTGCCAAGTAAAACATAAAAAACAACAACCAAATTGCAAAATGCACCGATTTCAAGATTTTAAGTCGGTTTTGTTTATTAATATTTAATTTTGTACGTCGCAGAGCCATGCTGGAATCAATATCTTGATTACAGCTCTTAGTGTTAGCTTGATCGGTGTTATATCACGCTCTCACATAATATCGGCGTGAAACAGTTAGCCTTGAGCCGATCTAGTTTCGTGTGATGGGTAAAAATTCCGATGCCTACTTCTTTTCTCTCCCTATTCCATATTAGTGTTTATAATGAAGTGCACGTTGAAAGGACACGAGGGTTTTCAATGACATTGAATGATTCAAGTTTATGTTTATATGGATCACTTTCGATTGATTCATGAACATTTAAAGACAGAAAAAAGCCGTCTAATAATGGTCTTAATTCTTAAAATTCAAATTACATCTCAGTAAAGATTTTTAACAAACTTCCTGAAGACTAAATATCTATGCAAAGATACATTCACATGTTCATTCCGTAAACGAATTTTTTGTGTAATTATTGATAAAATTTAATAGTTTCACAATTTTATTTATAGGTTAGTTTAATTTTTAGTAGTTCTCTTAACTCAATTATATATATTTGTAATTAATAAAAAAAAGTAAAAGATAAAAATTACTGTTTTGCAAATTTCATATGATTGACATAAACGCATTTTCTTTTGTTATTTTTGTAATGATTGTTTTTGAAGTGAAACTTCTTTAAAAGCGTTGTGATTTGGAAATCGATGAAACGAAAAAGCGACACTAAAAAGAGATAAACACAAATCTATAGGACTAAACCTGCGAGAGAATGAGATAGAATATATTATTATAATTTAAACACCATGTTCATACAGATAGAGTTGGAAATGTTTTGGAGTTATTCGTTTATACTTCAAATTTCGTGTTTTAAAGCTTAAATATATTATAACGATATAATATATGAAATGCAACGTCACAAAATTTAGAATCCCTCCCACCCCTTGTCACACTTTCTTTCACTTCTGCTGCGTGTGAACTGCACACATACACATTTTTTAAAAATAATCTTAAAGAAAATTTGCACGCCTCATAGGCAGAACATATGAGTCTTGTATCCGTATGTCACCTCACATTTATGTACCATGTTTTAAGCAAATAAACGAATTTGAATAAAACAAGATATATTAGTTTCTTGGTGAGTAGAAATTTATAACTGACCTATATTCTACCCACCCAATATAAAATTATTCAACATACTCCCACAGTGTCGCAGACAAACTGTCGCCTCATGCATAATATTACATTTTGTATGTCAATGTTACTGGTATCATTTTTTTCTGTTATGTTGGCAATAGGCTATATTAGGCTTATGCTGGGGCTTCGTCTGCGTTAGTGTTAAAGATTTACGCTGTGGCCGAATGAGTCTTATAGCCATACATACGTTATGTGTTAATATTTAACGTCATTTCTAATCTCGCTTCTCAAATAACGCATAAAACCCATCACCATATCTGCGTGAAACGCTCCAAATCTTTAACACTAAACCAGTGAAACCCCACTTTTCGTAGTATGGGTACGTTACCTAACATAATTATAATACAAAATATGCAGTAAAAAATGTTGCTGGGGAATTTGCGGCGCCTTTTCATATCTTAAAGTATAAATGTAGTGTACAGTGGCCGGCATAGCCTGCAGTCCTGCCAATGTGGCTGCTGACACTAATTTGCCAACAGTAACCACTGGTGGGAGACAAGGGTATTCCCTAAGACGGAGAAAGTTCATTAATTATAAGAAGTTTTTATATTTAAGTTGATATTTGTATTTTATAGTCTTCAGAATAACAAGGGAGGAATGTAGTATACAGTGGCCGCCCTCCCCCCTCGACCCAGTAATAATCCGTTTAATACACTTCAATAACTAGAATTGTTTTGGAAGCGGTGATTTCAATAAGCAATCCGTAAGATTCCATTTTTAAATAAATACATCCATTTTCATTTTCAAACAGGATAACTTAAACGCTGAAAATGTACATATTTATTTCAAAGTAGAATCTTACGGATTGCTTATTGAAAGTCATGAATCTATCACTGCTTTCACAACCATTCTAATTCTGTCTGTTCTGTGACTTCGTTTGACCAGGTAACATGTGCCCGCGGAACGTTAAATGAGACAATTTGAAAAGTGGCGAATCTTTTCATACACAGCCTAAAGTTCCAGACGATCTGTCGCCAAAAGCAATATATGAACACAAAACAAACTTGTATGTGTACATATTTTCATGTTGGCAGCAATTTACGGCCCCTTTCCGTGATGTTGTGCCGCAGTTTGTTTTACTCGGTTCATTGGCATAATGTATAAAATGGTTTCTATCGATTTATATCGCGTTATTATTGCAGTATTACTATTTAAAGTAACATACTGACTTTGGAAGCTTTGAAATATTTACACAAGTTATGGATTTGTGTTTATCGGACACCACATATTATATAGGAAATACTAAGATACGTCGGCGACTTCGTCCACGCTTGACTTGAAATTCCTGCGGGTTTCCCGGGTCACAAAGTACCGCAGCATTTATAAAAAAGGATGTAAGCTATGGTTTTAGTGAAAACTGTGTCGGAATAAACTAAGTTTTGTGCACCCCAACAACTACAAACCGCTCCCGGAAAAATTCCCGCGAATTCTCCAGTATAAAAACCTTCACAAATTTTATGCAATAAAATAAAATTGGTGATCTTTTTTATCCCGGTATAGATCAGTGAATGAATCATATTAGAATTCAAATTTTTAATCTGCCCATTTTAAATCATTCCAAAAAAAAAACCCGCGAGATTACTAGGATAAAAAGTAGCGCAGATTTTAAGTCTATGAATTTTCTATCGATCAGCGAAAACCGCATCGAAATCGGCCCAGCAGTATTTACATGAATCCCGAAAAAAAATCTAAAAAAAAAATTGCATTGTGATCTCCATTGTTTATAATAGTGTATTCCAGTTGGTTTTTTTAATAGCTTCAAGGTACAGACACGGCATTTTTAGAATTTTATAATATTATAAAACTCTCTCTTTTCTTGTTTACTCTCTCTCGCTAGATGCATAGGTTTGCTAGAAGAAACTATTTTTAGGCATAAGCTAGCCTTTATATATCACCACTATTTTGTAGTTTTATAATTGTGTAACTGTGTGTAAAAAAGTCGTGGTAGCATAATGGCTAGCGCACGCGTCCCGAACTTGATGGGTGCGGTTTCGAATCCTGGCCGGAACTCATGCACCACTTAGGCAGTTTTCTGACCAATATATACATAACTAGCGGCCCGCCCCGGCTTCGCACGGGTATCTATAAAAACTATTTTGTTGAGTTTAATTACCTACTAAGCGAATTCAAAATATTTTCTTGCTAAAATTATTCGATTCCGCATCGCGGCACGTACGGCCCGTACCCTAGTGACGCATACATCATATAAGATGCTGCCTAGCTAGCCGAGCAGGATGAGCGGTGACCACGCAACTTTTTTATAATACTTACATTTTTAAACTCGTGAAATCTTTCGAATGGAATGTCCAAATTGAATAATTCAAAAAGTTATATAAAGGTATTGAAGCAGTCTTGAATATGAAGTAATTTATTTTGATAAGGATGAATACCAAGATACAAATAAAGAGCCTTTTCTGGCGACGCCATTTCAATTAAATATTTAAATGAAATATTTAAATATGTGGCTTAACTATAATAGTAAGACGTGCTGTCGTGACACTTTTTGTAAATAATAATGTATTCTGCAAAGTCGTAGTACATTATTTTATTCTATCTTCAATAGTTTTCGCAGCGCACGCGATTTTAGGTAATTTTTTTACACCTTGGGTTACACTATTGGAATTTTAGTAAGGATCCCTAATTTTTTGAAAATATAATATAGCCTGTGTCAAGCGGGGATAGTGTGGCTTCCCAACAGTGAAAGAATTTTTCAAATCGGTTCAGTAGTTTCGGAGCCTATTCAATGCAAACAAACAATCAAATCTTTCCTCTTTATAATATTAGTACAGATAACCTACAGCGCTATTTATTTATATGTACGATTTATTAGCTTTTCATATTTACATTTTGGGGATTTGTACTTTTCGTTCATGATACTGGTATGGACGGTATATTTTCTAAACCCTCTTTTCAAAATATAGATAAAAGTAATAAAATGAAATTTTATGAACATTTAAAACTTCCTTTACGAGTTTCTATTTTAAGTAGTACGAAGTTAATGATCTGAATGCTATTAATCGTATAATATAGAATGAGATTTTTTATTGCCCAGCTGGCAAATAGGTTATCTATTGGAAAGTGGAGTGGAGTGGAGAGAAGGCATCCGTAACTAGCTTATTTGTGCAATCGTTATGGTCCATGGACAATGACTCGTTTAATCAGCGCCGGGCTGTTGTAGATACTTCGTGTTTGAGTGAGAGGTAACTATTTAAAAAAAAATTACATGTGTACAAAGGTACTGTTTAAAACACCCAAGAAACTTAAATAAAAGTCAATGGGTGATTTTTTACCGGTAAGTTTGTTGTACTCGATAAAACACCTTATTTGAGTTAAATTTTATCCATTTTAACTCGTCTCGTCGCGCGGTGCGACCGTGTTCAGGCCCATTTCATAGAGTAACAATTTGTGCCTACGCAGATAAGATAAACTACACTATTGATGTATTCCTAACTAAAGTTTACAGACAATGGCATTATTTTAATCTCATGAATTATTTTATGAAATGCACAATTTATCTGACTATTCAAAGCGAACGATCGGGTATTTTTTTTTTTATATCGGCAGCCAAACACATATTGTATACCCTCAAATTAAGAAACTTACGCTTGTATTATGGGTGATATACAACGGACGAACCCTGGGCTGGTCCCAGACACCCGGATCATAGCCCGCTATTTAATTAGAAAATTCGTTTCCGAAATTTACTATGCCAGAAATCGAACCCGGAGCTTCTGCGTTGCAGTGAGGTAGGCGGGCAAAGGCTTAGCCCGCTCAAACACAGAGGGCGTAAAATTATTGTAATGGCGTATTATTTTATATGATATTACTACACTTTTACTGAACTCATAGACGCTAAAGTGCACACTTAATTCTATAAATGTACTAATTTATTTAATTTGTTATTTAATTTCAGTTTAAAGTATTGTTAATGTATTTAATATTCCCGATTGAATATTTTGAAGTCAGTCCGCCTCCCAAGTCACTACGTAAATCGGCCTTTAAATTTATAAATTAGTGTATGTATTTCCCAATGTTCTAAATGGTTCATTATACACATTATTTCTTATTTATTATTACAACCTACATTGTTCCGTTTCTTGTGTTTTATATATTAATAATCTTTGGTACCTACTTATACGTTTTTTATAATTATTTGTTTTTTCTAATGTTTAGCACGGGTCGCATACCATATGTGATTTAGGAGGTGGGCACTGAAAATCAGTGCCGTGTCGGACTACGTTTCGGCACAGCATAATGCTGAGTACCAACCTCATTTCCAAATTGCGGCATACAATTTCTGTATAATTTTATCTATACTTTGTTATGTTAGTACTATTTTGTGTTGTGTGTCGCTGTTACAAATAAATATTTTTTAATGTTTCTTTCTTTTCTTCTAACTCACTTTGTTCTCTATCTACATCGCCATATTTAAGTTAAGTTGTCTGGAAGATATCTTTTAGCGATAAGGCTGCCTATTGTTTTGCCAAGAAGTATTGTAAATATGTATTTTTAGTAATTGTTTTTTTTTTGCTAAGCAAAGTGTTATCTATCAATCCACTGTTGAGGGGATTTATACAGTAGAAAACACAGAACTCGGAGAACTGTTTAATTCGACTTTCCAACGAAGAATGAGGATCTAAATTACAATTAATTACGATTCTCGCACAATAATTAACTACCCTAGATCTCTATCTACTATGACGTGTATATTCGACCAAAGTCGAAGTGAGAATGATCTTTCGTCGCTACGCTCGCTTGCTTTTATATCCGATAAGTAATCACAACTACCCGTAAATATTACAATAGTAAAATAATAAGTGGAAATACTTGGAACAAATGTTACTAACACTACAATATACATGTACGTACCTTTATCATCAGCCCGGAACTCTGCCTCCAGCTCGGCCCTGGTGGGCTCTGGTTCTGGCTTCTTGGTCGCCGCCTTCATGCTCATCGACTTCCGCGTCTGGTGCCCTCGGAAAGCTGCTTGGATCTTGATGGCCGCCTTCTCTTCAGAAGGCTCGTTCTCCGTATCAGACTTTTGCTTCTCTTCTAGAATAAAAGATACGTATTGTTAAGGTGGGGTATTTCTACAGCCAGATGCTAGACACTGGTGAAGGCACTATATTATATTCAAATATTTTTATGGCGAATCTGGCCGACGGCCCAGATTCCTTAGATAATATTAACTACGTGACGAGAACCTAAGCAACTGTGACCAAGCGTGGTATTTATAAGACTTCCCTCCCCCCCTGAATGGGTCACGTAGTATCGGTACGTTCCCTTAGGATGATGATAGAGAGGATGTGATAATAATGATGAGATAGGAGAAATGGGATGAAGGATATGGAATAGAGAGATAAAACAGGCGCAATAGAATAGAAGGTTGCGACAGGAAAGATGGAATAATACTGGTATTACTATTAGCAGAAATGGCGTTAACCGAAATGAATATTGAAAAGCTATCAAACATTTATAAAGATAGAATGGCATGCCACGGGCATGCAATCGGAATTAACAGAATACCGAAATCAGGCAAACCTACGATTGAGACGATAGTGTCCGACGATTTTGACGAGATAGTAATAAGAAAATTGGGCCCCTGTTGTTGCAAAAGACTATAACCACTTTCCATTAAATAAGCCGTATACCTGTTCGCCAGCTTCGGAAGAAAAATAATGACAAAAACCAAACAGTCTACTTTCAGCACGGCTATGAGACCCTTCACTTTACGTGGACCGACACGCACTTGACAGATTTCTGTAATCTATTATTCAGGTAAAGTCTTATCTATCTAAACATGGCCAATTAACTTTGTTTCCATTATATCCATTTCATTTAAAGAGGAAAGGTCTCTAAATAGCATTTAAACGTCTCGAATCGATCCGTTCCCGGCAAGTGGTGTGTAAATAACCTGGAAAGGGGATCAGGTGTACGACATGCGATACCTGAGAATGAATTGAGGACGTCTTACGTTGGGTGGAATAAAGGCTATGTGGATTGTACTGTAGGCGTTTTAGGTCGAGGTTACACTGTCCTATTATTTTTTGTTAGGAAAATATTAATGTTTTCTCTAAATTTCAAAGAAAGAACTGGAGCACAATAGACAAGCTGACGACCCACCCGATAAAAAGTGGTTATCATCGCCTATGGAGATTTGTGACCGTAGAATTAATACGCATAGAACCCGAGTAGGTGCCAGTAAAGTGAAGCACTTTTAAGTAGGACCTAACAGTCTCAGTTCGTTTGTCGACACGTCGGTCCCGACGAGCTCCAATTGTTCCAGTTCACTAGTTTTTAGAAATACTATTTACTTGCAACATAATTTGTGCCTTTGTGTGCGTGTCAGCGAAAACAATTACATGGCGCTCACGCACACATCGTTTGGTTTTGTGCTTCATTTCCCACAAAATTACATTCAGATTTGAAGCAAACTTAGAGTAATAATACCTATCTGTCCAGGTATTATTACTCTAAGTTTGCGACATTCTGATGCACATCTGGGTGCTGTCAGCAAATTATCCGTGCAGGAATGGAGAAATGATACAATTTCCTGCGGCTGGGCGGCATGTCGTAAGAGGCGTCAAAATAACCCACAACCAGGTGATAGTGTACTCGTCCATCTGGATGGCTACTACCCCTGGTCTAAAGAATGCCACCATAACAACCTTCAGTTGTGTGTGCATTAGTGGCCAGGTTCCAGTTTCCCTTTAGAGAACGGCAGCACATTGTCAGCAGCTTTGGTATTACCAATATTCGTAGGCGATGGCTACCGCTTTTCATCAGATGGGCAGTCTGCCTGTGTGTCAAACTCATGTAATAAAAAACATGTGCTGCCGCCATCGAAATGCGTCTGGTAAATAGCCACTAGTGCCAAAATACAACGCAAATTTGTTATGGTGACATACCCTAGATTAGGGGTCGTACCCAAATAGGCAAATACCCCAATAATAATATAATAATCATCTAGCCTAGCCTTCTGTTCTTTATATCTATAAATTAAAACGTGAAGCAAAAACACAGCAAAAGCTTTGCACCCCTTTTTATGAAAATTGCGCAGACGGAGGAATATGAAATTTTGGACACTTACAGATTATATAGAGAAGGAGTGCAGAATGCTAATATTTTTTTAAATTAGGCATAAAAATACATTAAATAAATAAAAAAAACATTATACACACACTACCATGTATTTGACACACACACGCATATATATTCTTTTGTTTATTGTTAAAGTCAAATTAACAGTGTAGTTTAAAGTGGAAGGAGAGATTTGGGTAAGAAAGTACCAAATATACCAAATATTAACTATTTGGGCAGGGTTTCCCCTTTATTGTTCAGCCTTTGATGTGAATATTCACACAGCACAGTAAGCAATGAACACGTCTACACGCCACTACGTCTTTTATACGAAAATGCTACCCTACAAAACAATAATATTGCATCATTGCTAAAAATAGCAATTACATCATAGTGTTGCCAGGATCATAAAAACAATTATAATAATTAGTTACTGATGCACTAAATTATATAGATGATAATTTAGTGGGCTTGTAAAATTAACTAACCGGTAGAAAATGGTAGTTTAATTATAAATCGAATCATCTGATAAATAGACTAAAAATATTATCTATGACGATTGTCTATATCATATTAATATACACTATAGTTCTCATGACTACTGTGGTGGACATCTTATAACATTCGGCCATCCTACTGCAGCCGTGGTCCTCCGCGGCGTGTCATTGCCTTGGCGAAATCTGTGATTATAGAAGTATAGTCTTTGACAACAGAACTTTAATTATATTCAAACTTATAATTTACATTCATTATTATGGTCGAATTTCGACCACGGGCGACCTCTAGTGTATATTATTCTTTATGTAAATGCATTTATTGTGTTAATTAGACATGGCGTAGGCGATATTATTTAGGTTCATTTGTTTCATCACGAATATGCAAGATACCGCAGATATGGAAAATTCGAACGCGAACTACGCTTGACTCTACACGTCTACTGTAGCATATTACTCTCCGTGACACGAATAAATCTAACTAGTCAGTTTAATTATGAATGGATCATAAAGTATAGATATAAAATGTAAATTTATGTTGTTACAGTTTGATGGTTTATAATTCTCAAGGCCTTCTTGTCAAAGTAAAAAATTGTGGCCAGTAAAATTGTGAACCTTCCCTAGATTAATCCGTGTTCTACTTCTACTTTAATGTTGAAGAATAAGTTGCGAGGCGGGGGCTTAAGGTCGCATGTAGGTTTGGTATAAAACACAGGAGCCTCGCCGCGGAAACAGTCGGTGAAAGTCAGAAACATTTATTTATGGATTACAAATCTTTTATGTCCGTTCACAATCTATCGACAATTTATAATCTCACTACATTTATTATGTATCAGTTTTTACAATTGTATAGTGACAAATACAGCGGAACTAACCATTAGAGCAATACATTAAAGTACTAGCCTACTACGATTTTCAAGATTTATATCTATATATTGTTACGAGCTACAGGACCCGAATTAAAAATGCCGTTGGAACTACTATAGAATTTATTAGAACTGTACAAACACGTATAAAACAAATACAAATAAAACTGGATGCAACCAGTTCACACTGCACGATTCAATACAATTCGACACGCGTAAATTCCGTTATCTATATCGCTAATCGAGAGTACTACAAACGTCTTACTCGTCTCGTAGTCGTCGCTTGACTGCCCACCCCTCCATTCGGGCATCGTCTTATACTAACTACACAGTACAAATAAATTGGCCGCGCACACTGGGTTTCTGAGAAATAGTAATTTGCACACCTGCGAACGGCCACAAAGTCGAAAACAATAACAATAAGGATTAGTCCGACGCTAATGATGGTTATAAAATAATTAGAAAAGCAATAGCATGTTTTTCTTAATTACAAATTCAAAACACAAAAGAATTCCTTAATCCGGGAGGAAGATAATAAACTGCGCTTACAACAGGCAGCTGTGCGCTTATCTTTGACGGCATGTAACAATATTATTCGAAAGTATATACTAAGCCTTAGGACGGCTTCGTAAAACAAGCATCAAATGACAAAGGGGATAACATATATAACTGAGAATGTGTATAAATGAGGGTTGTATGCATATTTTATGTATATATATATGTATAGTTACGTGTCAAGTTTCAGTTATGATAAATTACGGACATCCGTTTTGTCCCAGGATAAAGAAAGTTGAAATTTATTATACTCCTGTGGGAGGAATATAAAAAGAGTATAAATTTGTGACTCAAAATTAAAAAAGTTTTGCAAACGATAGAAATAAACTGACATTAACATTTATGTTTGCGATATTGTTATAAGGAACCTACCCATATTACGTGACCCATTCAGGGGAGGGGGGGTCTATCAAAATACCACGCTTGGTCACAGTTTCTGAGGTTTCCATCACGTAGTCAATATCCTCTATGGAAATCTCTCGCTTTTACGAGCTATATTGAAATATGGCGCACTAGCGCCAATGAGCCAAATTATTTTTTTATCATTTTGTTTGCAAAAAATTATTTAAAACCATATTTATGAATTATTACATGAAAACTAGAGAGGTAGGGGGTGTCTTGCCATATACTACGAGTGATCACCTAGTGGGGACGGGGGTATAAATTACAAAAAATGTGTCACGTAGTATGGGTGCGTTCCCATACCCTAACGGTAAACTAGTACATATTTACATATAAACGCAGGAGATAGTTACGACGTCATAAATATGTGCAAGTAAAAGTAATCAAACATCGCAACCATTATTGTTACTGTTTAAACAATGATATTATTTCCATCATATTTTATAAGTAAGATGGTAAGAAGTTATTTTAACGACTCATCTTCTATTAAGCGACTTGTTAAGTAAATAATGTTGTGTTTTATTACTTTATATACCGAGGGCCATGAATCACGGCCCTCGTAATCGTCCACCTCCGGACAGTAACATCACAGTAGGAGGCATCCGCATCGGTATTGGTGGAACCATGAAATACCTGGGATTGATAGCCGATGGGCTTTTTCGGCACACTTTCGGCTGCTGCTCCCCAGACTTAAGCGAGTAGCCGGTGCGCTCTCGCGCCTGCTCCCCAACGTCGGGGGGCCCAACAACACGTGCCGAAAACTCTTCGAAGGCATCGTACGTTCGATGGCCCTTTATGGGGCCCCTGTGCTTTCGGACCGCCTGACGGCCAAAAATGCGGCGCTGTTGCGTCAAGGGCAACGCATACTGGCCGTCAGGGCAATAAGAGGATACCGTACGGTGCCCTTCGAAGTGGCCTCGCTACTCGCCGGATCCCCCCTATGGGACCCGGAAGCCAGGGTCCTAGCGTCTCTGTACACGTGTCGCAAAGAGGCCAGGGGCACCAGACCCGCGCCTCGCGAAATCGAGGCGTGCCGGTCGGAGCTCCGCCAGGTTGCCGTGGGAGTCTGGGAAGATCGCCTAAGACGCCCCAGCGCGGGCCCCGCCACCATTGAGGCGGTGAGGCCCGTCCTGCACGAATGGCTAGGACAAAGTCACGGCACCCTGACGTTCAGGCTGACACAGGTCCTAACGGGGCATGGTTGCTCCGGAAGGTACCTGTGTCGCGTCGGCCGCGAGGCCACGTCAGGGTGCCACCACTGCGACACGGGCGACGAGGACACGGCGCTGCACACACTCTAGGAGTGTCCAGCCTGGACGGAGCAGCGCCGGGAGCTCGTCGCCCATACCGGATTTGACACCTCGCTCCCGGCCGTGGTACGCACCATGGTCGTGAGCTCCACCGGATTGGACGCCGTCTCCTCCTTCTGCGAGCAAGTCATGTTTGCGAAGGAGGAGGCGGAACGGGAGCGTGAGCGTACTTCCCTGCTCCGCTCCCGCTAAAGGAGGACGCGCCGATGCCGGAGGTCGGATGGTGACCTTCGGCCGCCGTAAGCGGGCGGTGCGGGTGGGACCCCTTGGGGTATAGGGGGTTCTCACTCACCCGCACATGCCGTCGAGATGAGAGTGCGAGTGTTCCGCGCGCGCTCATTTCTCTTCCCGTGGAGCGCGTTACAGACCGCCCCATGCTCGGAATAGACCTAGTTGTGGCCAGGGGCGTACTCCCCTGACATTGGAAGGAGCCCAGTGAGGGAGGCCCACGCCTGCCAGGGCACGCGGAGTTGGGAATCCCGCAGTCCCGTAGCCCTGGCATAAGGCGCAGGACGGAACACCCAGGAGTTTTAGTGGGTATCTCTAACTGGGGAGTGGCACCAGTCCTGACTGGGCACGCTAGTGCCACCCCCGATCTGGCGAATCCCACACACTCACACCGGTCGCGAACATCCCCCAGGCTTCTGTGCCTGTCGCGGCTTAGTCCTCAAACGGATTTCCCTGGCCAAAAAAAAAAAAGGGTAGGGTAATTGGATAAGATTGGTAGGATATTGTACTTCATTTAATTCTTATTCTATTACAAAATTTTACATATTTGTTTACAAAGTTTTTTATATCTATTTTATTTATATAATTCTATATTATTCTATTTGCCGAAAGTTGTGTTACAATTTATGAATATATATCTCTAGGTTTGCGTTTCTTTCTGTTATATTTATTTCCTTATACATTACTTCACGTTCATGTATTAACCCATAGTCTTTAACTGTGCTAAATTATACATCAATAAATTGGTGGATGAAACGTGACGCAACATTTAACTACACTTTAGCCAAGGCTATATAAGATGTAGCCCTAAGCTAATCTTGATTCGTACTAAGAGTCAGAGATCTTCTATCTCATTCCTTCAGTCTAATAGCTCTATCCCATCTTTATTATATCCCTCGTATTCCATCTCCCCTATTCTGTCATTAAGATTGGCAACGCGTTGACTTCGCTCGTGGTGTTGCAAATGTCTATAAAAAATGGGAACTACCTTTCATTAAATGGCCGTTGTTGCCTGTTTGCTATTTTCGCATATTATGCTACAATAAAGATAACTGAATCAACCTTTGATTAATTTTATGTGGTAATTCAAAAATCTGCCCTAGTGTCGTAATTCAAATAATAAAACCTTGTAACTTACGCTAATATAACTCTTAAACTCTTATAAATACTTCAACAATATTCACTGCCTCAAATATTTTAAACATGGCCAAAGTTTTTGTCCAAAATAAATTACAGAACTAAACTTTTGTCCCCGTTGAAGAGACTTTCGTAAATTTTGTCCCTCCTTCTTAATATTTTACACCAAAAGGAACTTGACGATATTAAAAGTAACATTATCTTGATTTTCGGTAGAGTATATAGATAAAAATCTAGCTGAGAGTTTGTCCGGCTGAAAAATTTGAAGTAATTCTACTTGACCTATTTTATATTCTTCAAGAAAATAATATAATATAATGGTTCGAGTTTATACATTGTCTTTAAAAATGTGAAAAAAATCATGGGGGATAATACGGACCAGGAGATGCCAAAAATGATTTTTTTTAAATTTCCGTCTGTTTGTTATAGCTTCACGTGAAAATTACGGAACGGATTTAAATGAAACTCGACATAGAGCTAGCTTAGACCCTAGGGCGTAACTTAGGATACTTTTTATCCCGAAAAATCACGTTTCCGTGGAATAAACGGATTAGTAAAAAAGATGACACTGGAATTGCGATGTCCACAACCATCGCTGTAATTCAATAACAAATACGTTGTCAGGTTGCCCGCGCGTCATTCATTACGTATTCAAATCAGGTTGGCTACGTCAGGCCAGAAAACTGCCCAAAATGGTGCATGCTTTTCGGCCAGGATCTGAATCCGCGCCCTTTGAGTTTGGGACGCGTGCGCTAGCCATTACGCTACCCCGACTTTCTTTTTTCATTTTTTTCAAATTTATTAATTTTGTTCATTTATTTTCAACAATGAATTAATAAAATTAAAATCAATACTTGATATCCGTCATGTGCCTATAGTATTACCAGCCATGTGTAAGTAAGTGCGACTCGCACTTGGCCAGCTATTCCTTACACTATTTCTTTTTATCTTATTATGGATTTGTAAGCTTATGTCTAAAGCTAAAGCAGTCCTTACTTATATATTTCTTATATAACAACATCTCACTTGTCGTTTCTGTGACAAAAAATAGGCTGACAGAGCGGCTTTTTGCTTTATTAAAGACAATTTCATCCATTTCTTTCTTTGGCCAGTGCTATTTTTATGTGGAGTTATTTACTTTGTCATATGAACCCGACTAAAGCATTACGACATGACGTGTACGGAGTACGAGCAAAACTTCCAGGGTTGCTTAGCAACAGTTGTAAGAAAATTGAAATTGTCTAACTTCTAAAAAGTGCCACTTTCGTATGCATTTCGAAATAAAAAAAAATCTATTACAGAAGAACAACCTACTTCAATAGTAAATAAATAAGCAAAAAATAAATATTCTGTACAACATCTTGAAGAATATTTATTCCTGCGGCCGGGTGGTCAGTCATAAGAGGCAACAAAACAACCCAAAACAGGTGGTACCCCTACCATGGGCATTTACCCGTCTGGATGAACAACACCCCTGTGGCCCAATTTTGCTTTTATTATCTCGTCCAAATCGCCGAACACTGGCCTCAACCGTAGGTTTGCCTGATTTCGGTATTGCGACAACTCCAATGGCGTGCACGTGACATGGCACTCTATCTTTTTAAATATTTATAAGAGAAAACTAGCGAAATAAATGTTTAAATTTTTGAAAATTTCAATATTACTTTCGGCTAACCCCATTTTCTGCTAATGGTAATACTATTTTTTTTTCTACTATTTTCTACCGAAGAAAGAAAAGGAAGAAAAATGTTTATTTCTAATGGCGACACATAACACAAAATAGTAGTAATATAACAAAGTATAGATGAGCAACGGAAACCAGAAAACGTCAATCTCAATCTATCTTATATATTATAATTTTGCCTTCCGCCTCTACAATACTATTCTGTTTATAATATGTATTATGCATTTCATATATATCATGTATAATTAATATTCATTCTATCGGTATCCCCACAATATTTGTTTCTAATTTGCTAAGTATTAATTATTATTATGTTTATATTAATCGTATGTATGTAATTTATTATTATTCACACGCACACACACACACTCACACACACATATATGTAACAGTGCAACATCCGTCCGTCCTAAGGTGCAGTTGAAAACCAGCGTCAGGCACCTGTTGCCTGGCAGATGCTGAACTGCACCTATTTGGTACCATTGCGATACTTTTTTGTATATATCACCGTACTATTCATTATGTGTCTCGTTGTGTGATATCCAAATAAAGGATTTTTCTTTCTTTCTTTCAATTATACAGAAATAAAGGCACTCAGCATTTTGCTGTGCCGAACTGTAGTCCGACACAGCGTTGATTTTCAGTGCCGACCTCCTATATCATATATGGCAAGCGAACCGTGCTAAACATAAAAAAAAACAAATAATTATACAAACATATAAGTACAAAGATTTAAATATAAATCACAAGAAACAGAAAAATGTAGGATGTAATAAAAAAAACTAGTGGTCGCCCATTGGTCGAAATTCGACCATAATTAATTTAAATTATATGTTTGAACATTATTAAGGTTCTGTTGTCAAAGACTATACTTCTATAATCACAGATTTCGCCAACGCTACACTGTTAATTTGACTTTAACAATAAACAAAAGAGTACAGACGCGTGTGTGTGTTAAATACATGGTAGGGTGTGTAATGTTTTTTTTTATTGGTTTAATGTATATTTTATGCATAATTAAAAAAAAATAACATTGTGCACTCCTTCTCTGTATAAACTATAAGTGTGCGAAATTCCATACTCCCTCGTCCGCGCAATTTTCGTAAAAAGGGGTACAAAGTTTTTGCTTCACCTATTAATATATAGATATTAAACTTAAGACTACATATACAAAAATGTTAACTGCTATGTGATAATATTTAAAATCTATATATATCCCGAACATGTCGGGTGATGCATCTCCGAAGGTTTTGTCTGCTTTCAATATTGGTAGATTTTACGTATATACATGAATTGTCCAAAGTCGATTATCATGCAGGTATAAATTAATTCCTGTAGAGGAAGAAGATTAAGGTGTTATGGGCATGTAATGAGGAGGGATGAAAGTCACGTAGCAAAATGAATGTTTAACTGCAAAATTGATGGGTACAAAGATAAGGGTAGACTAAAAAGGAGATGGATGGATTGTGTGAAAGATGTTACGAAGATTTGTAGTGTGATAGAGGACGTATGTCAGAATATATATGAGGAGTATGAAAGGAAAAGACATATGGTGCCGACCCCAAATAATTGGGAGAAAGTGAAAGAAAAGAGAGAAATTATGTAGAGGGTTTTCCTAGATAGGATTTTAATGATAGAGTTAAATGTAAATTGCGTAAGTTATGCTATTTGAATGATGGTGCTAGGATCAGAGAGTGCTCTTCCGACTGACCGAGTACGGTGCTAAACGAGTTCTGATGAATGTTGTATGTTGTGTTAAAAATAAAATGCACATGTCGGCGTAAACCACTGACACGGCAATGTATGGCTGTTGCTAGCCTATGCTAGCCTAGCAAATTAATTCATGTACGTGACGCAACAGCCAGCATGCAGTTTCCCATTCAAGGTCGGCAGCACACGGATAGTATGTTTGGCATTTCAAATGTCCATAGGCGACGGTAACCACTTTCCATCTGATGGATCCCCAGCCTGTTTGTACTCCATCTAAATTTTTTTTGTGTGTTTGCAGTTCACATGTAGCAGAAGTGAAACAAAGTGTGACAACGGGTGGGAGGGATTCTTAATTTCGTGACGTCACATTTCTTGTATTATATCGTTATAATATCTTTTGTAGTAGAACACTTACAAGCCAATAGATGGCGCTGTGCAATAATTGAGGTCACAAACGTTTCCCGAAACATACAAAGCATATACACAAAAATTACGAGGAATAACACTGGCCTGGCTGGGAGATCTTCCTTTGAGACGGAGGAGCATTCCATTTCGCTCCTCCACCCTATACGGGGCTACCACCTCAATTTAAGTTTTAACATATGAAATTTAAAGTATTAACGAAAAATTTCAAAACATTTCCAACTCTGTCTGTATGACCATGGTGTTTAAATTATTAAATATAATGTATTCTAGGTCAGTATCTCGCTGGCTTAGTCCTATAGATTTATGTGTTTATCTCTTTTTAGTGTCGTTTTTTCGTTTCATCAAGTTTCAAACCACAACAATTCTAAAGAAATTTCACTTCAAAAGTATAATCTCTCGCAAATACCTAACCGTAAAAACCTACTCATACATTTTGCCTTGGAAACCTTTGTTTGCATGTAATAAAATATTTTTCGCCTTTAAAAGAAGGAACATTACTTTCAGCCCATTTTCACATCGTGTTTTCCTGCGATTTGACCCCGTTACGATCTAAATGGATTCTGTGAAGTAGACACGGTATATGTAATGGAGAAGTTTAAATAAAGAAGTATATATGCAAATAAGTAGACTTACATTTGAAGTTATATCTACGACCTTCAAAAAATATTCTCCAGTGGAATTCATTGAGAATAAAATGTTTGATTTGGATTTTGAATTGAATTAAAGTTAGATCGATCCTTATAAGCTACGCTAATGGTTCGTATAATAATGTTGTTACGAGTCGCGAGACTCGAATTAAAATGCCATTAGAATTACTAAAGAGTTTATTAGAACTATACAAACATACGTGTTTGTATAGTTCTAATAAACTGCGTTATACGTAACACAGGTACAATACAATATAATCGAACGTAGCAAGTCTAAACGTAATGCAAAAGGTCGTAACTCAATAAAATGCGCAAAGTCCGTCACTTATCAGATTCCCGATTGTAGTACACTCATCTCGCTTCGCTCGTGGTTCTCGCTCGACTGCCCTTCCTCAATTGGGCCATTGCTTTATTCTGCACAAATGCAATATGTCCGCCTGGCAGCGTGGACCGAATTTCCTAGAATCAGCGTGTACTTTAAATCCGTAACACCTGGCTAATGATTACAATACAACAATAGGCTGTATGCCAATAAGTAAAGAAAAGAAGACGACCATAAAGGATTTCAATGTTATTAGTTCAAATGCCGACGGGTAACAAATGTGCTTTGTTTCAGATATGCAGGTGGATTTTGTTTTTGTCGGGACCCGAGTTGTAACAATATGTTTTATGTTTAAAAAAATCTAACAAAAAAGAACCCGACTACAAGAGTAACTAGTTATCAGAAAAAAATATTTTTTCTAGAACATCTTGAAGTCGGTACCAAATTAAACATAAAAATGATTATATTTTGCAATATCTTGTTGTTGTAACATTCTGAAGCTATACCGAATCTAAAAAAAAGAATGATCAAAATCGGTTAAGAAACAAATAACTTATGGCTGAAAAACCGAAAAATGTTACATTTCTGCCTGATTTCAAGGATTTTTCAGCTATATCTTCGGAACTCAAAGACCGATAGCAATAAAATTCAGATGATACCATTTCGAAGCTTTGCTTTCTTTTGAAGTTTAGAAACAACATAATTATGGATGAAAATAAATGAAAAAAATAGTTACAAAACGAATTGAGAATTGTCCTTTTTGAAGTCGGTTAAAATCAGCCGATTCGATTCCTGACTAGGATCATAGATTTTCCAAAAATCTAATTATAAGTTATAGTTTTCATTAAAATGAACCCCGTGACTCCTAGTCCTTTGAGTATATTTTGCAAAAGAGAGTACCCACTTGACAAATAACTGTATAGTTCAAAGTTAAAGGAAACAGAGGTGTGGTGAAGACATTAATTATTATGACTTATGACGAATATCTTGCCATCACCTATTAACTTTTTTTATTGCTGGAGTTTTTTTCTGATAAATAGTTCCGCATTTAACCACCATCACGGCTATTAGACGATGATGCGGTCGACGATGGAGCACGCTTACCTAGATAATGCCTATTCACACGAGACTTGAAGCAGTGGCGTAGCGTAGTGGGGGCGGCAGGGATGGCCCGCCCCGAGAGGGCACTTTTTTGGGGGCCGTAAAATTTCACAATAAATAATATAAATATTTGAACCATTTCATATTTTTATCGCAACAACAAATTCGGACCGATTGAAAAGAGCACGGAATTTTTCATTACTTACTCGCCCGGCTCAACACGGGAAGATTTTCATTACCACTCTGCTCCTATTAGTCCTAGCGTGATGTTATATAGCCTATAACATTCCTCAATATGTGGGCTTTCCAACACAAAACGAATTTTCAAAGTCGGTTCAGTAAATTCAGAGATTACCCCCTACAAAGTCACAAATACACAAACTACCTCTTTATATTATTAAGTACTTATATATATTAGTATAGATATATTATGCATTAAATTGAAATACCTACATAAAAGGGCGGCAAAATTGTCTTCCACCCTAGGCGGCCGTCACCCACGGTACGCCGCTGACTTGAAGACAACGTATTGTGTTAAAACAGTTGAAACACGGACTATGGTAGTGCATTCCACAGCTCTGCCATGCGCAGAAGGAACGTGGAGGCAAAACGTTTCGTTCGCACTGTTGGTGTTTCCACTGTGAAACTGTGTGTGTGTGTGTGTGGGAAGTTTAGCAGACGGCCCACCTAATACAAATAAATCAAGGTTGTTATGGCGGCGTACTCTAATATTAATGATGGCATCCACCAGTCGGACAATTGCCCCATCACTTGGCTGAGGGTTGTTTTGTCGTCTATTCCGAGACGAACGCCGGAACTTGAATTCTTTCTACGAAAAATAAAAATATAACTTAATTATAAAACATCAAGGAGCGACAGAAGGATAAGTTATGAAAATCTATTCATGTAAAATTTAGAAAATTTCCAATTACATTGTGTATTGCGCGTGTTATAATTCGTGCTATTACTTCTAAACTCTATGCACATTCTTGCGTCATGCGGTGTTGAGACTTGTACACTGACAGTGGAACTAGTGTACAAATTTAATGTTGTTCAGCAGGCTATGGAGAGAACTATGTTAGGTGTCACTCTGAGGGATAGAATCAGAGATGAATGATGATAAGAATCATCATTCTCATGAGACATTGACGGCCCCTGTGGTTGAGCGGGCTAAGCCTTTGCCGGCCTAGCTCACTGCAACGCAGAGGTTCCGAGTTCGATTCCTGGTATGGTAAATTTCAGAAACGAATTTTCTCCGATATTTACTATGGACTGGATGTATCGGATCGGCCCCAGAGTAGTCCGTTGTATATTACCCATAACACAAGGATAACTTGCTTAATTTAGAGATATACAATATGTGTGTCTGTCTGCCGTTTATTTATTATTATTATTAATTTCTGAGTCTGAATTAATTCTTCAGATTCATTTCTGCGATGAAATCATAGAATGAAAAATGATAAATAAACATCCTAAGAGGAATCAGAGTGACCAACATAGCTCATAAAATTACAGTGGACTGGCCACATATATCGCAGAACCGATGGCTGATGGAGCAGACGTGTCCTGGAACGGAGACCACGACTCAGCAAACGCAATATAGGATGCCCTCTAGCCCAATCTACCGACAACTTGCATAAGGTTGCCGGTTGGGAATGGATGAGGAAGGCGGAGGACCGGGATAAGTGGCGCAAACTAGTGGAGGCCAACGTACAACAGTCGACAGTGATAGGCTGACAACGACTGTGCACATTCTATTAAGTGTACTTGATAGAATGTGTATCGGAGTTCTTATTCAACAATTCAGCTGACAAAGCTCTCTGACACCGTGTAGAGTGCTCTTGAGAACCACTTGAGCCGTAACGAACTGCCTACACGACATGCCAACAGAATAGACTCGAGTGCTAGAGTTATATTACAGACAGCTTAAGCTTGTTCACGCGTTCCGGTTTTGTTTTGAATATAAAATTTAGTTAGTTTTTTCCGTATATTGTTTTTTGAGTTCCGCAGCCAAAATGCTCATTAGATTGTCTACATAATATATATCACAGTTATTATGCATATAGTCGCAAGTCGCTCAACGGGCTATTAAATCCAGCAGTGGACATTTTTTTACATTTATTTTCCAATATGCTTACATTCATATACAAAAAAACATATTCGACTGTGGCACAGAAACCTCATGAGTTTACTTGTGCCGCAGAGTCGTGTACATAGAAGTTATGATACATAGTGACACTTTGAACTGAAATTATGAAATATTATTGTTATATCAAAAACAGGAGCAGAAACTTTGTTAATTGTTATCATCATGCTAGCATATATATGGCTCTGATTTAGTCCCAGGTCTGCACACGTGAACTCGATAGGCCGCTTTGGGAATGAATATATTATCTTTTCAGATTATATTTGATCGATTTGTGCCTATTTTTGTACATTGATTGCGGGTCATCATTTATAATGATTGGTGTAATATATTCTTCGAGCCTTGTCCCATGTACGTTATTGTACATAGGTATAATATATTTACATGCGTCAGATCTCGATTTCATATAGTTAGGTCTAGTTATGTGAGCTAATAGTTCTGGATTCTTAGATTCAGTTAGCATAAAATTAAAAATAGTGTAACGAATTGCAGGACTCGAATTAAAATGCTGTTGGAATTATTATAGAGTTTATTTTATTAGAACTATACAAACACGTATAACACAGGTACAAATATAACTGAACACAACCAGTCCAAATGTAATGCGCGAGATCGTAATTCCATAAAACGCGCAAAGTCCGTCACTAAGTAGATTACCGCATGGGGTACACACGTCTTGCTTCGCTCGTGGTTATCGCTAGACTGACGATCTCTCCATTGGGGCATTGCTTTATGCTGCCCAAATGCAATATGTCTACCTGACCGCGCGGACCAAATTTCTGAGAATCACACCTGGCTAATGACTGCCATAAAATATTACAATACACAATGGGCTGTTTTTCTAATCATAAATTTTAAACACAAAGTAAACAAAAGAAGTCCACATGCCGAAAAGTGATACAATGTGCAAAACAGGTATGCAGGTTTGAATTAGTCTTTGTCGGTCGTAACAATAGCATGAAGGATGATAATAGGCTTCAGAAGAAGTAGTGCGCGGCATTATTCTTAACCACGAGAAATCTGATTAAGGACTTGCACGATGGGGGCTTGTGGAATGTTGCCACTTTGGGGTGGTACTAATACACTGTATCATGTACTATTGTCACCTGAGTCAGGGATGTCCACTAAAATCCCTCAATGTGCCATCCTTAGCCTATGCCTGGGCCACGAGTATATATGTAGCTAAGCTATTCCACAAGGTCATGGCAGGCGTTGGCCAATCGGCCTCATCTACTGCCTCGACTAAGACCCCAGCCAGCGTCTTCATTCTCCCTTTGCGTGGGGTGGTATGTGACGCGCCCCACGAGAGGAGAGATGTGTGCGTGTGGAACACCGGCGCGCCCTCATCTCAACAGCATTGATGACGGAACCCTCCCTCAGGGCCTCGCCCGTGCCGCCTACTCACGACGGCCTTATTATTTCCTTACATAAGTCTTAGAAATCGTAATGGCTTTTTTATTATAGTCAATAAGGTGACGATGTTCGCTTTTAAAGTAACAAAATTGTGTCCCGTCATTTAATTTCTAACTACAAATTCTTCATTACACGCGGAATGACATGTTGACACATTCTTTTTACTAGAATTTTCCACGCGAATTTCCTATTGTACTTTCTGGTATAAAAATAAAAGTTATTCCTATTTATTAATCTTTATTAAACATTACTAACAAAAAAATTGTGTGTGTGTATGTATGCAATTCACACGCAGTAGAAGTGAAACTTCTGAGAATATACTCACAGATAATTCTTCTCTAACTTTTATTAATATAAATATAACTCCTTTAGCCTACAACCGTCAACATATTATAATTTAAAATAAACTTCTTAAATATCACTTTCAATTTTTCACTGTTTTAGTCTACAAAATATTATTACCAGTTTCATTTCGGTTCAAATTGGACCTATGTTTTATCTTCAGTCTTATTGACTCTCTAATCTGCGCTGCACAATGTAAAAATCGTATCTCATTCTCTCGCAGGTTTATTCCTATAGATTTATGTGTTTATCTCTTTTTAGTGACGCTTTTTCGTTTCATCGAGTTTCAAATCACAACGATTCTAAAGTAGTTTCACTTCTATGTATATGGTTTTTTCTTCAACGCTTACGTATTTGACATTAACAGTAGTATGTAAAAAGTAATATTGGGACCATGGCAACCACAAACAAGTCATTTCAGGTTGTGAACTACCTTCATTATGGCTCCAATAACTATCTACAGTTGGTAGGTTGTGGCGTTGTATTTTAAATTGGCTGGCAATTTGAAGACTACCTAAGAGAACGACTCTCGTTTCTGTATTCTTGAAAATAACTAACAGAGGGCTATTTATGATATTTATTAGTAAATAAAGAGGTAGACGTCTAGTCTTTGTAATTGCAATTTACAATTTGAGAAACTATTTCTTTGAAAGTGGCAATCGCGACTGAAAAATAGAGATGAAGAAGAATAAGGTACTATGGGCATGTAATGAGAAGGAATGAAAGTCACGCGACCAAAATAATGTATAACTGGAAAATTGGTGGCCATAACTGTAAAGGTAGATGAAAAGAGATGAATGGATTGCGTGTAGTATTACATTATTGTTTGTGGTGTGACAGAGGACATATGCTAGAAAAGAAGAGTGTGGAAGGAAAAGACATATTGTGCCTACTCCAAATAATTGGGAGAAGATGAAAGAAAACATACGTTTATCCTGGACAAATTATCCAAGTGGATAAACACAATATATAATAGATGTATATGTGTAATATAAATAAAATATATGTGTATATTTATTTTTACTTAACAAATAATGTTGCCGTCTCTGTATTCTTTACATATACTGTCTAATTGGTAATTTACGAACTCATTTTTTGTGTGCTTACAAATTATTTCAAAGGTAGTTCGAAACAAATATCTATCTTTTTGACATTTTTAACTTACGGGACGTGAACTTACTCTGCCGTAACACAGTTTAAAACTAGTACGGGGAGTAATGATTGTCGCATAATGTTAAATTAAGCACTATTATATATTGTACTTCTTTAGCTTATAACTGGAGATCAATAAATTCTTTCTTTCTTTCTACAATCAGTCAGGCAAGTCAACAGAAAGATTCAGTTAGGTTGGGCGCCATTTAGAAAACTCCGTTGGGTCTTTACGTCAACCATTTCGCAATGCTTAAAGATGAAAGTCTTCGAGCAGTACTTGCTACGCATACTCGGCACCATACCCGTCATAGCGTATGGTGCTAAGACGTGGGCACTGACAGTGAAGTTGGTTTACAAACTAAAAGTGGCTCAGCGGGCTATGTCGAGATTGTCTCTTGTAGGTATAATCAGAAATTAGGATATCCGTAACAGAAACAAGGTTACTGACATAGCTCGTAAAATTAGCAAACTGAAGTGACAGTGGGCCGGCCACATTTGTCGCAGGACTGATAGAGCAGATGAGTTCTGGTGTAGAGACCGCATCTCGAAAACGTATTGTAGGACGCCCTCCAGTCCGATAAATCGACGATCTACGTAAGTTCACCGGTAGGGGCTGGATGAGAACGGCGGAAGACCAGTATATGGGGCGCAAAATTTAAGAGGCTTACATCCAGCAGTGGAGTGCGGTTAGTTGACAACGAAAGACACACCCATACCACCTTAGTTTTTGTCCTCTCAATATTTCAGTCGCGAGTGCAACTTATCTTGCTACCAACAGGTAACAGTGGCGTGGACTTTTAACATTTCGATTCCCCATAGCCTGCCATTAAGAAACCAGCGACTAGCGACCAAAATATCGAAAGCGCCATCCATGCATTCATTGACGTACGGTTTTTATTCGTCCATATAATATTATTACTGTATTAGTATAGTATCTCTTACGCTCGCCAGCTTTCCACACATATTGGATAAAATACCAACCCATAACCCGATCGGGCACCGGCTTTTGTTTCAAAATATGCAGTAAGATTGTAAAATTAAAATTCAAAGTAATAGGAAAATATATCGCGAGATACACATCTTTTCAACAGCGATGTAGTCGGCGCTGGCATCATGGGGTATGTTTTTCAACCTGCTTACCCTCGCCAAATTTCTTGTAAATATGTTCGAATACATAAATAATAATTGTTTACAAAACAAATACATTAAAGACTTTCTCATGATTTTTCAACATCTGACTAGGGATATCTTATAGGAAGAATGAAAAAAGGAAGAAGAGAAATAAATTTATACATGTATAATGTTTTACAATGCGTCTTTTTTAGACTATAAAACTAGAATAAAATTATAAAATAAACCACCTTAATAATTAAACTACACTACAAGAAAAAACTTAAAAAATAAATAGTATTATATAAAAATATTTACAAGTAAAAAATGTAGTCTAGATCTTTGTCGGTGGAGAGCGTTCCCGAAATGCTGGCCGCATTCCCACGATGTATGGCAACGCTAATCCGTTGCCCTAAATATAGGTCAGCCCTTTGGCCACGCGAGACTTCTTTCAATCGCCTTGAAAAGTCTCGATAAAGTTGATAAGCCTCACGTGGAAGGAAGAAAAGAAGGAGATATTTCATTCCTTACCTACACATCTGATGGCTGTCCTTAAATTTTTTTTCGCATCTATATGTTCATACGCCACGAGACCTATTCCCAAATCTAAAATAACATTGCTAAAAACTCCCTAAGTATTTAATGAAACGCATGGTCGATTTTGTCGACTGCAAACAATGGGAATATTTCGGGACGCTCTCAGTCAGGAAGTCCCATTGTTGGGACTTTGCCTTTCAATATCCGGACTTTTGGACACACTGGTTACAGGAAATTACTAACAGATATCTAAATATGAACTTCCAGATATTGTATTTGTGAGTTTATACGTTGAATAGTGATTATACTATGGATTTTTATACCAATAACAAACTTGATGTGTTTACATAGTATTTACCTAAGTTTCCAAGACTAGTACACATAATTAAAATTAAACAATATAATAACCATATACAAAAATTAAATATTTAAAATGGCTAAGTTGGCGGTAGGCTAAATAAAAACTTTCACAATACTCATTGACAATTGACATCTGTGTCTTTCGTGATCACGACTACTGAAAAGTGGCCGAAACATCGGAATAAAAAAACTCAAAATACTACGCTTTAAACCGTTACAACATAGTTTTATTATGTAGACCTAACTGCTATTTATCGATTGTACATTTGAATAAAATGTTCCCTTTAACCTCGAGCCAACTTAACTTGTCAACAGAGAAATAAAGAAACTTGTAACTTACAGGACTATTAAACACTTTTATTTCATTCGGGTCGTTTTATTTATATCTGTATCCAACTTTGAGAAGACACGTTTGGCATCAATGTGGGTTGAATATGTAAAATGCCAACGCTTGTTTGTTTGTTTAATATTAATCTCATGACATTTACAGAAACAACCACTGAAATGAATGAAGTTTATTTTAGAATATATTTTCAGAGTTTCGTAATCACGCTCTCATTGAATATCAGCGTAAAACGGTTAGCCTTCAGCTAATCGTGTTTCGTACTGTTAGAGCGGGTTCTCAGAAAAGCATTTATCTGTGCACGAACAGAGAAAGAACAAAATTTCCTGCGACCGGGTGGGTAGTCTGTCGTAACAGGTGTCAGAACAACCCGTAGCTAGGTGGTGGGGTATTTGCCCATCTGAGTGGCTACCACCCCTGGTCTAGGCTAGGCCACCATAACAACCTTCAGTTGTGTCCGGCATTAGTGACCAGGTTCCAGTCTCCATTTAGAGAGCGACAGCACAACACACCTTAGGTGTTACAAATGTCCATTGGCGATGGTAACCGCTTTCCATCAGGTGGGCCGTCTGCTTGTCTACTGAATTAAAGCAATAAAAAAACTTATTTGATAAAACACTATTTGTTTTAAGATTTTGAATTTAGCAAACATTCGTTTTCGCAGTATAAATTTTATATACAATAATTGTATGTATTTCGTTCAAAAGGGGAACAATAGACGGAAGCCATGTTATCCGGCTTATCCGTGACGTCACAGACTACGCCCACCGATGTATACACCTGTCTGGATGTACGAAATTAGGTCATACAATGGATGTGCTTTCAGGGATGACATTAAATGAGTCATTCACAAACAAAACTCATATTCAATCAACATATCGTACTGAGGCGGGTATACGTCGATCCAGCGTCGTCGTCGTCATACGTCCATATGTAAATTATTTGTCAGCCAGCCTTCTGGGCATCTTACCCATAGTCTTCTATGGGTAAGGTGCCCAGAAGGCTGGCTACGTTTCCTCGCTGGATCGCCATACTGATCCGTTGCTCGAGGTAAGCACCAGCCCTCTGATCAACTGAAGAGTCAATGAGTCGTGATAAATTTTGATAGAGGCTCATCGCCTCAGGACCCCATGGTCCAAGCGTCTCGGCAGCAAACGGCACAAATGTATAACTCTCACTGAGGGTTGCATATTTACGCCGCTTGAGTGATTCAGCTGTTTCTGCCGCCGAATCGGCTGATCTAGACGTGTTTGGTAAATGGGATGCGGCCTTTATATTTATTATAATGGCTATTAACATCGATTATATGTAATTCTATTATTGTAAATTATGTAAATATACCATAGTATATATGTAACTAAAAATTAGAAAATATTGTTACGAGCTACAGACTCGAATTAAAAATGCCGTTGGAACTACTATAGAATTTATTTGAACTGTACGAACACGTATAAAACAAATACAAATAAAACTGGATGCAACCAGTTCACACTGCACGATTCAATGCAATTGAATACGCGCAAGGTCCGTCGTCTATATCGCTAATCGAGAGTACTACAAACGTCTTACTCGTCTCGTAGTCGTTGCTTGACTACTCCACCCTTCCATTCGGGCATTGTCTTATACTAACTACACAGTACAAAAAAAATCGGCTCCGCGCACTGAGTTTCCGAGAAATAGTAATTTGCACACCTGGTTATCTATTCCTGAGAACGGCCAGCAAAGTCGAAAACAATAAAAATAGGCTATTGTCTAATTGCAAATTTAAATACGAAGTAATAAAAAGAACTGAGAATGCGGGAGGGGCAATAAACGAGATGCGCAGCATTTCTTTGTCGGTATGTGACAATAGGTATGCAGGGGGCCAACTTGTAACAATACATATTTTTAAATAAAAACAAAACTTCTTCAAACAATAAACCAAAAAAAAAACCTACAAAATCTTAAGTCAAAACTTAACTTAAAAATTACTTTAATTTTTTTGTCATAAAAACGTTTATGAATCAACTGTGCCATGGTAAAAGTACAAAGTCAGTATGAAAATAGTACCTATTTACAAAGACACAGCGAGATTTCGGTTTACTTATTTTTAAATTATTTATATATTTAACTAGCAGCACACGCGACGTCGTCCGCGTGGAATTTGTTTTCAAAACCTCCCGAATTTGAAACATTCTTCATTTGTGCTCCGCTTCTATTGGTCTTGGTGTGACCCGTAGTTCCTGAGATTAGCGCGTTCAAACAAACAAACTCTTCAGCTTTATATATTATTATAAGATAGTATATAAAATTGCCGCAACGTACTACATTTATAGGTTCTAAGTCACAATGACCTCTCTAACAGAAACGCCGACCACTCAGTTGCTACCTTTATTGATTTAACCCTAATTTTGGATATAGCACTTCAATTCCATTAAGTACTTGCCCGATTTATATTTTAATATAATTGCCAGACAAACACACTGACATGTTTTAAACGGAGTTACTTAAAACCTACTGCTTGTTGCTATATAGATTTTGGTAGCAACTCCTTTCTTCCTTAATAATTTGGGTGGACCCAATTTATTCTTCTTTTTATCAACCGACTTAAAAAAGAGGAGTTCTCAATTCAAGACTAAGCATATTCTTCTGGCGGAGAAGATTAAAAAACTAATCTAAGTTAAACTATTTAATATTGAAATTGTTTAACTTGAGAAAAGCTTAGGTTATTACTTAAATTTTACATATATAGCGCGTGGGTTAGAGTGAGAGAGGAGGAGCCTGCCTACCGCTGCCATATGCGTGAGAGAAAGGGAAGCCAGACAGACTGGCGCCGTAACGCGTTACGTAACGAAGCGGTTTATAAGAAGTTATCAGTTCAAAAACCCTATTATAAGCCTAATAGCCTGATTAAAAATTGGCATAACAGTCTACTTGTTTTACAATACCTGTTTTTCTTTTTTTACCTATTTTTATACTTCAATATTGCTTAATTAAAACTAGCGTTTAATTAATACAAAGTCACGTAATCTCCGTTTTATTATTACATATTAACAATACTTTACATTCGGTAATTATGCGTTGAAAGGTACATATTAAGGGTTAGGAATAACGAAACAGGTTAAGGCTAACGGCTTTTAATCACAAAAATGCTGAAAGTATTTTATTATTGTTGTGTTTGAACGGATATTAATGTAAATTATGTTACACATTTCTATAAATTTACAAGAATTCTATATGAATATATGTATGACATTCTATAAAAAAATAACATCTATAATAATAATATACTTGTATATTTTATTTTTTTTGCCTGAAGCAGGCAAATAAGTAGGCGGGTCACCTAATGGAAAGTGGTTACCGTCGCCTATGGACGTTTACAACACCAGGGGTGTCACCAACACCCCTTGAAGAACCTCATGTTATAGCGCAAAGGGAAAACCGCAGCGGGAAGTTCCCTCCAGGTTATCGTTGTACGCGGAATAAATGTTCTAGAGAACCGTTGCGTAGTTGAGCGTGGGAGCTCAAGGAAATGGGGGTGAATATCTCGTTGCTGGCGAGCGGTGCGGTTGTAAAAGTGAGGCGTTGGCACCAGATCAAACAGTTCCTCGGAATACTCCCCGTTATACAGTCGGTAAATTACACAGAGGGACGCAAAGTCTCTAATAAAGAATACAGTAATAATAAAACTACGTTTTAACGGTTAAGCGCGGTAATTTATTTGATTTTTATTATTCCGAGGTTTCGGCCACTTTTCACCTCACCTCTTAACGGCAAGTCTTTGTCCTCTCGAGTTGTGGAGCTTGAGAATCTTGTCTTCTTGAGTTTTGAACAATCAACCCTTACAGCTCGTTCACACATGGTCTCCGTTTTATCGGATACGTTTTTTTTCATCGATGGAGTATGGAGTTGTATGAGCGACTTCACATATGGTACAGTATTCAGTATACAGTAAAAAAACGGTCCGGTAAATTATGACATTACGTTTTGTCATCGAATACTAGATGAACGGAATACGTATCCGTCATTTTACCGGAGAGAAACTGTGCGGAGGTGAGGGGGCCAGCTGGCGGTGCAGCTAGACAAACAAGTTTGTACGCGCACGCATTGCTTACATGCATACTATGAATTTGCTTGTGAACATCGTATCCAGTAATGACGGATACGTTGAACGTTATACGGTGCCTGTGTGAACAAAGCATAATTTTTTGTCGTATCCGTTAAAACGGGTACCGTATACATGAAGACTATGTGTGAACAGGCTCTTATACGACCTCTTTCACTACAGCCGTAACAAATGGGTCCAAATCGATGCTTTGGAGAGCTATCTTTATAAGCAGTTGGCAAATTCAGTGTTTCGAATGTTCGTGTATCTTGTCTCACAGCTTCTACTTCTAAAGCGTGGGCGACCTCCTTTCTCAATGACATGTGATGCACCACACAGTAGCTCTAACCTCAGCGCCACGTATACCATCCACGAAAGCTTGAAGAAGTGTCACCGGTATTATTTCCGGCATTGATGAATGAGCGCGGTGCACTAATCTTTCTATTTTACTTGTCCACTGTCGAAGGTTCTCGCCGAACTTTTGTGATCTCTCTCGTAGCTGTGCTCGATAAACATGCTCCAAATGTCTTTGTGTCTCCAGTGTACGCTCCTTGAAGGGCAAGGGTAAGGCGCTGTTAATACGTGTTTGCCATTCCATCCATTGCCCTCGGTCAATATTTCGAACTGATGGCGAAATGCACTCCACGACGATGAGCCGTCAAAGTTAGGTAATTCAAACTTCTCTGGCGTTGTTACGGTATGGTAGTGGCTGGCCCACGAGCTTCAAGCTTGCAAATTCGCTCCTCAAGTGTTTCAACTTTTTCCTGACGCATGGTAGTTTGTATCGTTACTTTCTTGATCTCCACTTCCAGTTTGTTGACTTTAAAACTGATTTTGTTGAATTTGCTAACTATATCGTCACGTATAGCCTCAATTTCCTTCCTGTCCTCTTCCCGGCTGGTTTGAAGGCTGGCTTCGAGATTGGAGGATAGGAGGAGTACCGTCACATACACACGTGTAGAAGAATTATTTATATAAAAAAGTACGGTTATGTTGTTTGTTTGAAAATGTTAAAAAGACGTGCAATATGAAATAAATAGTGGCATCAAAGAAAGTGTAGGACTTGAAGTATGGCGCCATCTATTTGATGCTTATGTAACTTAGTTGGCAACAGAACTCACACTTACTGACTTCTCGGTTTAAAAAAATTACTATAATTTTGTAAGCAAAAGCTTTAACACTTTGTGATAATTAATAGACCAATTATTCGATTAAAAGAAGGTAAAAGAACCATTACAATCCATTCACGTCGGCGATTCTTTAGTAAATATTGTCAAATTATGAAGAAAAGATTTTTGCTTTAAAATCCTCTATACATCCTTTAATTGTACACAAAATAGTTACAAATAAAACTACAAAATAGTGGTGATGTATAAAGGCGAGCTTGACTCAAAAAGAGTTTTCTTCCAGCAAACGTATGGGTCTAGCGAGAGTGGGAAGACAAGAGGCAGGGTTGCGTACATGAAAGTTGTTACATAAAAGTACTTATTGAAAATAAATATTACATTATAAACTACATACAGATAGATATACAAACATAAACTTACATACACATATATCTATACATACCTAGTATATACATATATAAAATACATATACATATATATCAATTAATTAGGATAGATAGTGTTCTTTATTTAAAAATTGTTTCCGACGGACTATCTCGTATCACATGAGGGAGAGTGCTCCATAGTTTGTTTGCATGAACAGAAAACGAACCGTTATAACATGCCGATGAATGTATAGGGGCTTTAAGAAGAAGAGATTTAGACGTTCTGCAAGCCATGTCTGGGGGAACTAGGAATTCAAATCGTTCGCGAAGGTAAGAGAGAAAATGAGGATTATGTAGAATACATCCTTGGTAATGTTTAATCACTGTGAAACTCTTTGTTACATACCGTCAAAGATAAGCCGCAGAGCCTATTGTAAGCGCAGCTTATTGTCCTTTTCTAGAAATCGACGAATCCTTTGTCTTTTGAATTTGTAGTTAAGAAAAACATGCTTTTCAATTGCAATTTCATCAATTTACTTGTTTTATAACCATCATTAGCGTCGAACTATAATCCCTATTATTATTGTATTCGACTTTGTGGACGTTCGCAGGTGTGCAAATTAGTAATTCTTAGAAGCCTTGTGTGCGCCTTCAACTTCTTTGTACTGTGTAGTTAGTATAAGACGATGCCCGAATGGAGGGGCGGGCAGTGAAGCGACGACCACGAAGCGAGTAAGACGTTTTCTAGTACTCTCGATTAGCGATATAAATTGTATTGAATAGTGCAGTGTGAACTGGTAGCATCCAGTTTTATTTGTATTTGTTTTATACGTATTTGTTCAGTTCTAATAAATTCTATAGTAGTTCCAACGGCATTTTTTAATAATCTAGTCCTGTAGCTCGTAATATTATTATTATAATATTATATCCGTACTTGGTTATTTTTACTAGACTTTAGACTTGGATCACCATTAAAATAAAATTAAACTAGCTTTGTTTATAATTGACTGACATTGATTACAGATAAGATTTTAAAAAATAGTTCGTTTTCCAGGCCAAGTTGTATCTCTTCTAATCTTTAGATGGGCAAGAGTTTGTGTAACTTAAATATTTAATAATACCTAACACTGGCTACACACTTAGCTTCAAAACCATATTAAAACAATAAGAATGAACCAAATACTAACGACCGTAAGCCACGCAACGTTTAAACTCAATGCAAATAAAAATGCTATGATGGTCCACAATACTGGTAATCTAAATATCCATATTTAAATGTATATTCACATTTTCACGATGAATGTAAGCAATTTAGTGAAAAGTTTTCTGCTATTTCAATGAGTGAATTTACATAATGAAAACTGAAGTAGGAAATTTTTCCAACTGAGAAACTACTGAAATTTATCATCTTTTGAATTTAAGCTTTTAACATTTTTTGTTGAAAGTATATTTTAGCTCTACAACCTTGATACTTTTTCAGAATTTTCCATTTCATAGTAATAGCCGATTTAATCAAGTCTCACTTCTTGCATAATTAATTAGCCTAGAGCGCTACTACGACACGTGGATCAGACCAATGCCGAAGTGAGACTACACCTGACCAAATCCGGACGCTTTTATATTGATTATGAACGAACGTTGTAGTGCAGTAATGGATACAAAATACCCTCTATTATTATTTTACCAGTAAACAAAAGCGTTAAAATAATTAAAATATTATAAAATATTTTTATGATTTTGGGAGAAAATATCTCGCCACCTAATTACTTAATTAAAAGGTTATTAAGGAACATCGTTATGTTTTTTCTAAATTGGATTATTATCAATACAATATTTCACACGAGTATAATTACTGAGAAAAAAAATCAATCTCCAGTTACATATATGGTCTCTACCCTTAATTCTTTCGCGATTTCACTACACAACTTAATAGCGCTTTATAGACTACACCTTCCCGTAACATTTTATATATGTAAACAACCTAATAGTTATTGAGAAAAATACTTGAATAGCTTTAGAAATAATTTATTAAGCGCCTGTAGAAATTGTGCTAATGGAACGCGTATACAAGGCTGCCTTTCGATGAGTGTTGGCATTCTTCAACAAGCGTTGCTCTCGATTTTCTGGGATCAACTCATCAGATCTTGACTTGGTGACAATGGAATTATCTCAGGGGTATCGAATTATTATCGAATAAAAAAATTGATTAGCGTATTGTATTCAGCGAAGTAATGCTGCCAGCCTCCTAGGCACACTACCCAGCGACAGCGGTCTGATCGGGCTGGATCGATTGTAGTTTATAGTGTTTTCTTTATTTTTTAATTTATATATTTGTTAGGGATTTATTTATAATATAGGTTAATTTGTAACTAGCTGCGCCCCGCGGTTTCACCCGCGTGGTGATGGAAAATCGTTATATTTTGGATAATTCACACTATATCTTTAGAAATTATAGCCTATGTGTTATTCTGATGTGTAAGCTATATTATTGTAAAGTTTCATCAAAATCCATTCAGTAGTTTTGCGTGAAAGAGTAACAAACATACATCCATACATCCATTCTTACAAACTTTCGCGTTTATAATAATATTAGTATAATAATTTATTACATTAACAGTAATTATTAAATAAACTTCAATTAGAGAGTATCTGGTTTATATGTATTAAACATTTATTAGTGAGAGTGAAAAATTAATAAAAATATAAAAGGACACACAGACGAATTGGGAACCTACTCCTTTTTAAAGTCGATCTAAAATGACGTACACATACAAATGGACAGACGACCGGCCGAATATGGCGATTGCATTACGGTTCTGATTACGCTAAAATGCCTATGAAGCCCTAAAAACATCAACTGTACCAGTATTGTTAAGTAGAGTGCCCGACTTCAACATTCGTTGTTAATAAATTATTCAAGAGTAAGCCTGTCTGTCAGCTGTGCCGTGGCTGACGAATAGCGGGTTAAATTGCTGTGGACAGAAGGCTAAACAAACTCCTAACTTTGTTATAAAAGTAATCTCTATATCAATATTATAAACGCGAAAGTTTGTAAGAATGGATGTATAGATGTATGGATGTATGTTTGTTACTCTTTCACGCAAAAAGTACTGAATGGATTTTGGTGAAACTTTACAGTAGCTTACACATCAGAATAACACATAGGCTATAATTTATAAAGATATAGTGTGATTTATCCGGTCTTTTATGCGCTGGCCGCACCAAAGGCCGAACCCCTGTAATAGCCGGGATTAATATGGTGATGGGTGGCAGAGATGTTAGTGGTGAAAGACGGGAAAAACTACAGCTGGTTAGAATTAAAGCAGCACTGACCTGTGGATCCCCAGTCCTCGTACCTTTGGACTCGTCGGCGCGTCCACATACCACCAACAAAAAACGGGTTTATATATTAGATAAAAATGCTTTATAGCGTTGCATTTAATAAAGTGCGTGTAATATTCGCGTGGCCCTAGGCACTAGAGTAACTGTGCTGCCCGCCGACACGAATCTCAGTTCGCCAAGAGGTGGCACCGCCTGTCTCTATCTAGTGTGTAGTTTGCGGAAAACAGAGGAAGGGTAGGAATAAAAGGCGCTTAACCAATAACATTAGTAAATTATGTATAATAAATATTGTGACATAGTTTTAGCCGTGCAGGAACGGAGAAAGAATAAAATTTCCAGCCGGGCGGCCTGTCGTAAGAGGCGACGAAACACCCCACAGCCAGGTGGAAAAATATTTTCCCGTCTGGTTGGCTACCACCCCTAGTATAGAGAATGCCGCCATAACAACCTTGAGTTGTATTCCGGCATTAGTGGCCAGGCTCCAGTCTCCCTTTAGAGAGCAGCAGCGCATTTGTAACGCCCTTGGTGATGTAAATGTCCATAGGCGATGTTAACCGCTTTCTATCAGATGGGACGCCTATCTGTTGCTGAACTCATGTGAGTACTCAAGTGAAAATTTCTTTGGGAATGTTAATCACTTTTGAGATGGAAAAAAGCACGGAACTCGCGTGACCGTCACACTCAATTACATAGTTTTCACTTCAATGTGCAGACTTACGCCTGACAGTTTTTTTTTAATAAGAGGCAGACGAATACACACATTATATACTTATCGCCAAGCTAAGTAAGTTACGCTTGTGCCGATCTCAGACACCCAGACCATAGCATATAATGTTTTTTTATTGCTTGAGTTCAGCGGACAAGCAGGCAGCCCACCTGATGGAAAGCGGTTACTATCGCCTATGAACATTTGTAACACCAAAGGTGCTACAAATTCGCTGCTGCTCTCTAAAAGGAGACTGGAGCCTGCCCACTAATGCCGGAATACAACTCAAGGTTCTTATAGCGGTATGCTCTCGACCAGGGTTACTAGCCATCCAAATGGGCAAATACCCTACCACTTGGCTGTGGATTGTTTAGTCGCCTCTTACAACAGGCCGCCCGGACTCAGGAAATTGTATTCTTTCTTCTTTTGGAGGGATAAAATTTCATTTATGATAACCAGCCAGGAATCGAAACCGGAGCCTCTGTGCTGCGGTGAGCTAGCCTAGCAAAGATCTGGCCCAATCAACCAAAGTGGTCATCAGTTTTCATTCATTACGTGGGCTTCAACGCCCAGGGCGTTTTCCTATCTCATCGAGACAGCATGGCTAGACATTTATTCCCCATATGACTAGCCGGCGTAATAAAATGAACGTTTAATACGCTAAAATTCAGTTTTGATAACAGTCTTGAAAATCTAGACGAAAGTTCTAGAATAACTGTTTCCTAACTAGTCAACTACCTTAAGTCATGATAATATAGCGTACTTTTACATTAAAAAATCATTTGTATTCTAATACCACGTTTTTTCATTATCATATAAACAAAACTATAAATCAAGCGTATCTTTGAAGGTGGGATTTTCGGCGAAAATGCCTCAATAAATCAGTGCCGTTCAAACTTGCCAGTCATCCGCCATTTTAAGTAAATTATCCGCACAACAATATGGCCGCCGCGTGTAATGGCCGCTAACAAAGTTTTTTGCCCTTTAAAGCTTGTAGTATAATAAAATTTAAATTCACTATAAGGATTGTGTAAACTTTTCCGCTAAAAGTATTTTTTCTACCAAATATGCAATGTAATACCAGTAGAGTAGTAGTAGAGTACCAGCAATATAAACAATTTGTGTGTGAATAGGTACCTTCTAGGTAAGCGTGCTCCATCCTAGACCACATCTTCGCTCCACGTAAGGCGAGATTGTGATCAAACGCGAACCTATATTACGATAAAAATAAATATCTTAAATTTACATCAACTATTTATTATTCAAATAATTACAACACATGGTGCCAATATTTGCCGATTATTTTTCTAGTATTTTCTCCTATATGTCGCACTAATAAGCGCTTCACGTTCTCGCGAGAACATCAGATAAGCAAGAGAGACGTGAATCTTCTCGCTTGTTTCACGCTCGCAGGCTCATTTTCTCGTTTAAAAAGACCGACAATAATTGGAAAACGAGTCGAGAACTAATGAAGAAAATGTGTATCGGTACAAAATCACGTTTCTCAATCTTTTTTCTTGCTGTTTCACGATATTCTAGTGTTATATATGTAATACGTATATTTAAGCAATTGATATTGGAACAAAGTTCCTCATCGCATGTTACCTGGTAGCGGATGGGAGCTAGAAAAAAAAATGTTATTATTAAAAAAATGCTGAACGCTGTATATTTTATACAATTTAAATTTTAATGCAATGAAATAAGATCTCTAATACAGTTAAAAATAAAGAAAGTTGGAAAAATTCAATCTATTTGAATTTCGGATAGTAGAAGCAGCAGGAGTACTTGACCACTGTCAAATATTTAAATTTAGAATTTAAATACCACAGAGAGTAGTAATACAAATCACTACAATGGCAGGCAAAAGATCGCGATATCGAGTTATTTAAGATCATTATCCCTGATTAATTTATTTGGGAAACATACAATAATTATCATTCTTACAATATAAAATATATATATATTTAAATATCACCTAAGTTTTCACTAAAAAAATATAGGCTATATAAAAATTAGGGATCCTTAATAAAACTTCAATAATGTACCCTCAATCATCAATCTAAACAAAATATTTTGATATAATTTGTTTGTTTATGTATTTCTGTAAATACAGTTTTTCGATAAAATTTGTTTGTTTTCTACGATGGTTTTCGAAAGTTTTCGATACTTATTGAGACGTTTTGAGAATTTTAAGAACTTTTCAACCAATGTAAAGATTGAGGGAAAATCTAAGCCCTTTTTCGAGGTGTAATCAATCTATCATGGATGCGCCATACTCGGACTTACTAACTAAACTGTGTATGTTCCATCGTCATATGACAGTACCCCAGGAATACAGGCAGATCAGACTTGAGATAAATCAAATAATTATAAAATATTGAGTAAACCATTATTATCTATTTCTCTAATAAACAAATATAAAATTACATATAATCGAATACAATAAAAGAACACTTAACTTGTTTGTATTGTATTCTACCCATAGTCCCTCAGGACTATAAGTAGAATAGTGAGCCTAGATCACTGTCTTATATGGGTAAGGTGCCCAGAAGGCTGGCTACGTTTCCTCGCTGGAGCGCCATACTGATCCTAAATAAAATTCGAAAACCAAAAACGCATCAGAGTCAAATCAAATCAAATAATTTTTTGCATAAAAACATGGTAGTTATACAAATAGGTGTTATTATTTTATAATGATGACGAGTATTTAGCGGATTCGGCGTAAAAAAATTTGAAACCTATGTTATATAGCTCCATACTTATTTCAATATTTATTTCGTGTTAATTATTATTACTGATGTTTCAATATTATAATTATGTATAACCTTAAATTTAACAAAATACACTAAATAATAAACTAAACAATACACAATTTAAATTTTATGTTTCTAATAATAGTAATATGGTACAAATATTATAAATATATTTAGACACTTAACATTCTATCTTATCACCTATATTTAAAACTTATCATTAGGGAACTCTGTTACACTGTAATAGCTTTTTTATTAGTAGTTTTTTTAGTTATGATTTAAATAATTTAATTTTCAGAGCATTCAGTTCATGTATACTATACTTTTGTACAATAACGGTTTTTTTGCAGGGTGCATACAAAATCTTTCTTTATTACGTATATTCTTAACCGTCGGATGTATTTGGAAAAAATGTAGACTTTTGCGTACAAACATTGTGACTTCAAAGATATATAACGATGGAACAGTGAGTAAACTATATTTGATAAATAGCGGTCGAAAACCAAAGATGCATCATCTTAGGAACCAAAGACGCATTTCAACTCGGGACTCAAAGACGCGTTCTGCAGTAAAATCTAAGTGCGCCCTAACAAATTTCCCTTTGGTGCGGCTGTTATTTTAGTCGACATGAAAAGCAGGAAAGTTCATCGATTGGTAGGCTATTAATTTGTTTTCGCAAAGGGAGCTTAATCGGTCCACTGTACACTTGATTGATTTCAACCTCGTTTATGTAACGGGGAGGGCTTCTATGGAAATACAAGCTGTTACCTTTAATTTCTTTTCCAGACATGAATATACCGCGGTGAATGTGTGGAGTTACATCAGTATGAGACAACGATTATAACGTTGTTATATTGCAGACAAGACTGACAGTGCACCCGATGTAAAGTAATAGAGCCATTTTGACAAATTCAAATTCATTTATTTGTATGAAACATGGAAAGAGGATGTTCATAGAGATTTAGCTTTGTACATATTTCCTTTGTACCGGCCGTATTAGAACCGAATGGCTTATTAAGCGACGATGGCAAGAGGCCGAACGGTATTTCACTTATTCTTGGAAGATGGGACGGCCGCTTGTTTGGGGCGCGACATGTGTAGACACTCTGGCGCCGTCACATGTTCCACTGACTGAATTAGAGGATGGCAACGCTGCTACAAAAGCTGAAGCTCTCAAACGGCGCAAATATGGAACCTTAGTAAGGGGTTACATATTTGTACATTGGGTTTGTTCAAAGAAATTTTTTAAATACTCTACCATGCCACCCGTGATCAGGCTGGCTCATATTTCGCCCAACGAATAAGCATCGCTATACATCGAGGCAATGCAGCCAGCCTTCTGGACACGCTCCCATCTGGCAGCAATTTGTTACACACTCTATAATCGCTTGTACTATTTATGACTTAGTTAACTTTTTTTAATTTTTAATTGTATTTTTTAAGTTTCTTTAATCCTTATTTTTAATTAAATGACTAAATTAATATAATTATTTGATTTGGTGTGTATGTCGCCATCTTACCACCGCCTCGCCGGCGACTGGGAGTTCTTGACACCTGGAAGTCATCCACTGTACATGGCGCTCACTCCTTTATGCCATACGCGAGATTGCTAGGGAATGATCTCCCTCCCTCCCGTGATTTTCCCAGAGCGCTACAATATGGGGCTCTTCAAAAAGGGCGTGAACAGATATTTAAAATCTCAACTTAGTGTTGCAGATGTCTATGGACAAAAGTAGCCACTTACCATCAAGTGGACCCGTTAGCCAGTTAACCAGCAAAAATAAAATAAAAAACTATTTATTATGTATATATTATAAATTAAAATATCCTAATGTCAAGAAATTATTTATAATGTCATAAACTCATTTATTGATGTCTCATAATTATTTCAAAATATTCAAGCGTCATTTACAGTTCGAAAGTAAATAACCGAAGTGACGTGGCGATAGCAATGCTGAAATCCATTATCCTAATTACAGCTCTTAGGGCCAGCTTGATCGGTGTATCGTGACCGGCCACGCTCTCGTAAAATATCGGCGTGATACGGATAGCCGTGACGTAATTATATTTCAACCGATGAGTTTTTTTTTAATTTTTTGTCCAATATGCTTACATTCATATACATTGAAAACACGTTAGACTATGGCACAGAAACCTCATGGGTTTATTCGTGTCGCAGAGAGTAGTGTACACAATTTTGTTATATCAAAAATAGGAGCAGAGACGAGTAATTGTTGTTGTTTGTTATCACCATTCTAGTATATGGTTCTATTTTAGTCCCAGGTCTACACATGTGGGTCTGATGGTCCACTTTGGGAATCAATATAGAATCTTTTCTGATTATATTTGATCGATTTATGATTATTTTTGTACATTGATTGCATGTCCTCTGGGAGATCATTTACAATCATTGGCGTCATATATTCCTCGCGCCTTGACCCATACACGTTCTTATATTTAGGAATAATATATTTAAATGCGCCAGATTTCGGTCTCATGTTGTTAGGTCTAGTCTTTTTAACTAATAGTTCTGGTTTGTTACATTCAGTTAGTATTAAAAATTTGAGTGAGTTTGTTAATGGCCCACTTCCTCTTCTCCTATTTTATTCCCCACCCAAACCCCTCTATCCCACCCCTCATATCCCATACTTCATCTCATCCCATTTTTCCTATCTCATCCCCTCCCTCTATCTCTAAAGGCTTGCAACGCATTGGATTCGGCCCTGTTTTTGCAAATTTTTGGTCATAATCTCTGATGATATCCAAATATCGAGCTTTTCTAGTATAGAGGTATGCGTTCATAGAGGTGTGCATATTCTAAAGGTTCTTAGCATTCGACACCACATTTGAAAAGCGTCAATTTTGCCTTTTTTTAATAATAATCGGCAGACAAACAAACACACACACTGTATATCCATTACGCTTGTGTTATGGGCCGATCCTAGAGACCCAGACCATTGTAAAAAACGGATAAATCGTTTCCAAAATTTACCATGACAGGAATTGAACGCGGAGCCTGTGCGTTGCAATAAGGTAGCCGGCAAAGGCTTCTTAGCCCGCTCAACCAAGAGGCCACCAATGCCTTTGCCTATATAGTTAGCTAAAGTCTATTGCAATTAAGACGGTATAGCTCCCTCTCTCTCTTTTCTTTCACTATATCCCAATTATTTGGGGTCGGCACAATATGTCTTTTCCTTCCACACGCCTCAATTCTGGCATACATCTTCTGTCACACCACAAATCATCGAATCATCTTTCACACAATCCATTCATCTCTTTTTTGGTCTACCTTTAAATTTGTACCTATCAATCTTGCAGTTTAACATTCTATTTGTCACGTGACTTTTGTCCCTCCTTATCATATATACCATCACATCCATAAAACGTAAATCCCACGAAATATTTTTTTTTTTAATTATATAAAAATATATTTAAACCTGTTACTACTTAATAATAATGTCATACTTGGTATCACGATATTCATATTAATCGGTAATTTCGCCCCCATCCTGTATAATTTTAAATATACTACAAAAAGCAGTATGAATTTAAAATGGTTGCTTAGACCATCTTGAAATTCAATAAAAATATTAGTATCATGAAATATATTGTTACGAGTTACGGGACTCGAATTAAAATGCCGTTGGAATTATTATAGAGTTCATTAGAACTATACAAACACGTATAACACAGGTACAAATATAACCGAACACAACAACTCCAAACGTAATGCAGAATGTAATAATTCAATAACACGCGCAAAGTCCGTCACTAAATAGATTACCGAATGTACACAAGTCTTGCTTTGCTCGTGGTTATCGCACAACTGCCGTCCCTCAATCGGAGCATTGCTTTATACTGCACAGATGCAATATGTCTGCCCAGCCGCGTGGACCGAATTTCCTAGAATCACCTTGTACTTTAAAATCCGTAACACCTGGATAATGATTACAATACAACAATAGGCTATGCCAATAAATAAGTAAACAAAAGAAGACGATCATAAAAGAATTACAATAGTTTCAATGTTATTAGTTATTACTTCAAATGCCGACGGGTAATAAATGTGCTTCTACAAATCTGTACGTGGAATTTGTTTGTCGGCGCTTAGGCTGTAACAATATCTATAACTAGCTGTACGCGCGCCACTTCGTTCACATGGGAATTTTTTTCGAGGAACCCTAAGAAAGAGTAGCCTGAGTTATTCCCTATAACATTAGCTATGTGCCAGTGAAAGTCTCATCAAAATCGTTCCAGCTTTTTCAGAGATTAGCCGAAACATCTAGACAGACAAACGGACCGATAGACGGAAAGACAAAAAATTTCAAAATTTATTCTTTGATATAAGTAGCGTATCACACGCATTCAGTAAAAGCCGTTATTTTGACATTACAAACAGACACTTAAATTTTATTTATTATCTGTATAAATGTATAGACAATACCCCTCGGATTTACGTTTAATTATTACGTATACTTAGACTTTGATCATAATGGATATAACATTACTTATGTACGAGTATGCTATTTTAATATTCATAAGGCGATCCTTTACCCAGTTTAGTAAATTAGAGAAATAACATTATATTAAAACGTGTTTCTTCAAAGAAAATTCCAAAGAAAGAATTGTTGACTTCAAAGGAAATATTACGCGTGTTTTATCATTTTTTTCTTTTGAACTAAACCCTATTATGTTTGTAGATGATATCAGGGTATGTCGAGGAATAAATAAGTAAGAATAAACAAGCTAATAAATAAAATAATAATAAAAATCAAATAAATTACCGTGTTTAAAACCGTTAAAACTTAATTTTATTATTAAATAAGTTGACATTAAAGCTTGTTGGCCTACACCGCTTTCCTCAAATATTTATATTATTAACTAGCTGACCCGTGCCCACTTCGCTGGGCATCAGAAAAAAATAAAAAATACCTATTGTTAATCACATTCAAATATACCCTATGTCACTCACGAATAATGTAGCTTGCCACTGGTGAAAGAATTTTCAAAATCGGTTTAGTAGATCCAGAGATTACCACCTACGTCTTTATGTTTTGTTAAGTTTAATTACCTACTAAGCGAATTCAAAATATTTCCCCTACCGTACTGCCCGTAGCCCAGTGACGCCTACATCGCATAAACCTATCTAGCCGATTAGGATGCGCGGCGACCACGGAACTTTTTTCTAATACTTACATTTTTAAACTCGTGATATCTTTCGAATGGAATGTCGGAATTGAATAATTCAAAAATTTTTATAGCGGTATTGAAGCAGTCTTGAATATAAAGTAATTTATTTTGATAAGAATGAATACCAAGATACAAATAAAGAGCCTTTTCTAGCAGGGGAATTTTAATTACATATTTAAAATAAAAGAACACTTATTGTGGCATAACTATAATAGTTAGACATATGCTGTCGCGACACTTTTTGTAAATAATGATGTGTTCTGCAAAGTCGTTGTACATTATTTTAATCTATCGGCAATAGTTTTCGCAGTGCACGCGATTTTAGGTAATTTTTTTACACCTTGGGTTACACTATTGGAGTTTTAGTAAGGATCTCTATTTTTATGAAAATACAATATAGCCTATATCAACCGGGGATAGTGTAGCTTACCAACAGTGAAAGAATTTTTTAAATCGGTTCAGTAGTTTCGGAGATTACCCCCTACAACGTCACAAACTCACAAACTTTACCTCTTAATAAATTAGTATAAATTAAGAAATTCACTATTCGACTGTATATTTTTTTGTATTTTTGTTACGCTTGTTCTGTGTCAATTGTGGATAGATTAATCATTTTTTTTATTTGAAAGAATATACTCCTGAGTCGGTCCCATTATCATCAAGTCAGGATCTGATTAGTGGATCCCAGAGAAATCAAGAGCAAGCCTCGAATAATATATGCACGTACTAAGTGTTAAATGGTATAAAATAAAAAATAAGAAAAAACAAAACTAACTTCAAAAGTAACTGAAAGCAAAAACTTAACATTTTCAACATCTTGAAGTCAGCGCGAAGCAAAAAATAAAAACAAATTCGCGAAACATAGTAATTTTATGTCTTACTTCTCGCCGTTTTCAAGATGTTGTAAATAATTTTTTTTACATTTGAGAGAGAGAGAGAGAGAGACAGAAAGAGAGATAATACTTTATTGTACAACATTACAGAAAGTACAGAAAAACTTATAGCATAAAAATATTCTAAAATAGCTGATGCCCGCGACTTCGTCCGCGTGGTGCTGTTTTTTAACTATCCCAGGGGAACTCTTTAATTTTTCGGGATAAAAAGTGTCCTATATGTTGGCCAGGGATATAAGCTACTACCATACAAAATTTCATTTAAATCGGTCCAGTCGTTTCGGAGATTAGCCGGTACAGACAGAGAAACATACAATTTGAAAAAAAATTTAATTAGCTCTATTTCACTTCTTACACCCCCCTGACTCGGTTTTTAGCATTTTTTTTCATTGTACAGAAATTTGACCTCTACAATTTTATTATGTTGTTACAAGTTGAGCCACCGGCATACCTATTGTTACATACCGACAAAGAAATGCTGCGCACCTTGTTTATTGCCCCTCCCGCATTCGGAGGGGCCGGGAGGGGCATTCAACAATTGCTTTTGTTTACTTCGTATTTAAAATTTGCAATTAGACAATAGCCTATTGTTATTGTTTTCGACTTTGTTGGCCGTTCGCAGGAATAAATAACCAGGTGTTCAATTTACTATTTCTTGGAAACTCAGTGCGTGCGGTCGATTTTTTTGTACTGTATAAAACAATGCCTGAACGGAGGGGTGGGGCAGTCAAGCGACGACTACGATACGAGTAAGACGTGTATTACTCTCGATTAGCGATATAGTGACAGACTTTGCGCGTGTTGAATTGCATTGAATCGTGCAGTGTGAACTGGTTGCATCCAGTTTTATTTGTACCTGTTTTATAAGTGTTCGTACAGTTCTAATAAACTCTATAGTAATTACAATGGCATTTATTTTTATTCGAGTCCTGTAGCTCGTAACAATATGTATAGATAGATGTGCACAATGGGCGGTCTTATCGCTAAGAACCGATCTCTTCCAGACAACCCGTGGCAAAAAACTTAACTTAACAAAACTTTAAATTAAAATTTAGTTGCGATTCGTTTTTCCACTTGTCCGTTGAAGTTTCACTACTACTATGTGTCCCAGCACACATTTCGATTTTACACAGATTTAGGTACATTTTAATTAATTCATTTTTTAACTAATGCATTTTTTATTTAAATTTATTTTATTTTATCAAACAAAAAAACTGAATTCGATCCGGAACCAATAAAAACATCGATAGTCTACTCTAACATTATGCCGCCTCTCACCACGTCTACTCTAAAATTATGCCGCCTTTCACACCACGGCCGTAACGCTTTTTCGCAATAGATTTTTTTTATTTCAAAGTGTAATTTATCATTTTCATAAGGAAATATCTAAGATTTTCGTCTATAAGATATAATTTAATATACTAAAGTCACCCGGCACAACAATAGAACGTAACGGAATTTATTTCGCGTAATACCGGCAGCCGTAAATCATAAAATAGGGTATAACCTCCATTTCTTGCCTCAAACTTACACGCGATTCTATAGAAAAAATTGTCTCAGTCCACATATCAGGAAGGGTTTTGTAGAGGCAAAGAATGTCAACGTTTGGCTACGGAACCTTATATAAATATTTAGTCGAAAAGCAAACTGACCATAAAGACTTATTTACATTAGTTATGAAGATATTTAACTTGAGAAACTAGCAATGTAAGCTATTACTATCGTCTGGACTGCCCATAGTAATTTGTCAGTTATTTTGTGTATCCTTGTAAGCAAACTGACAAACTGGTCCACCTGATAGCAAGTGGTTACCAAGGACATCTGCATAAACAAGAGAGCTGACGTGTTGCCTGCCTACCTCCTTGAGACTTTAAATCCGTTCACGCCCTTTTTAAAGAGCGCCATGTTGTAGCGCCTTGGAAAAACCGCAGGAGGGAGTTCATTACACAGCTTGCTTACATAATCGCATGAAGGAGCGTGCGCCACGAACGGTGGATGACTTCCAGACGTCAAGCAAGTGTGGATGAACATCGCCGGCGAGTGGTGCGACGGTAAAATGGCGGAGTTAAGTAGAAAGTTGTCGATTAATGTCTATCCAAACAATAATAATTCGCCAGTTTCCTAAGTTAATTCGCTACTTATCGTATGAACATGTAAATCAGGCTTAATGTACGTATATGTCAAAAACGACTTAAATTTGTTCTTGTTTAAATCAATATTTATTTTATTAACCTAAAGAACAAAGTCATTAAATATCGTTATGTGTTTCAAATACCCGTGTGACAATCTCTCACACGCATATGTAATATTCAATTACTACATGTCATCTATATAAGTCCAGCAATTATTGGAAAAAATGATTGTAATATATTATGTATTTGTACATAGACACTAATAAAATGGAAAAAACTTTGTGGTCAATTTTTGATTGTTTAATGATTTGGTCCAAGAAAATATGTTTTAAAAATCGAAAGAAGAATTACCTATAATGCTGACATTATACAATTCAATTCTGTCTTTCAATCTGGATGAAGCCATCAAAATGATCCATGTAAAAATATAGCAAGTCATTGAATATCATTATATCCTTTCAACCAATTTGGTTGAACCGTGTAATATCAGCTTAATGCAATATAATAGTGCAGGATTTAAGAGCTTTGAAAACCTATATTTTAGTAGGCGATTTTCAGTCCTAGCACTCTGCTTTCGTAGTAAGCCTTCGCTTCATAGATATTGCACGGAAACAGGTATATTAACCAACGAAATCAATTAATACAAGTAGTGGTTGATTGCAATTTGTCCCGCTAGTTATAAATGTCCCAGATAGCCGTCTTTGTGGGCATTGATTGATTATGGCGATGACTCTGCACCAGTGGAGCGAGGCCGGCTTGTGTCCACTTACTGACTTGTTTACCCTATAGCTTGATGTTTCAGACATAAAACGTAACATTATTATGTAACCTTAGTTTTGTACAATGTTTAATTCTTATGAAATGAAATTAAAATGAATCGAAAACTGTTTATTGTTCACCATAACTTAAAATATGATTACATTCCATTAGAAAAATGGGCGGCCTTATCGCTTATAGCGATCTCTTCCAGGCAACCCGGTGTCCAAGGCGACATTAAAAAGAAATTAAATACTATTTGGTGATATAACTTAATTAAAACTAATTTAATTGTAATTAAATATAATTAAAGAAATTATTATTGTTACGAGTTAGCGGGACTTGAATTAAAATGCCGTTAGAATTATTATAGAGTTTATTAGAATATACAAACACGTATAACACAGGTACAAATATAATCGAACACAACAAATCCAAACGTAATGCAGAAGGTCGTAATTCAATGAAACGCGCAAAGTCCCTAAATATTAGATTCCCGAATGTACACACGTCACGCCCGTATCGTAGTTGTAGCTCAACTGACCCTCTCTCAATCACGCCGTCGTTCTATACTTCACAAATGCAAATGTGCCCGCCCGGCTCGACACGGTTTCCTATAATTAGCTTGTAATCGTAATCCGCAACACCTGGCCAATGATGCAGCCTGCAAGCGGCCGTAAACGAGTACAATAGAACAATAGGCTGTTCTCCACAATAACTAGAAACGTATGCCAATAAATAAGTGAACAAAAAGAAGACGATCATAAAAGGATTACAATTCGTTCAAATGCCGACAGATAACAAAATGTGCTTATACAGATCTGTACGTGGAATTTGTCTTTGTCAGGGCCTAAGTTGTAACATTATTATTATTATTTTATTTCTCTCTCTCTTTTCTTTCACCATATCCCAATTATTTGGGGTCGAATATGTCTTTTTCTTCCACACTCCTCTATTCCCACATACATCCCCTGTCACACCACAAATTATCATATCATCCTCCTTCACACAATCCATCCATCTATTTTTGGTCTACCTTTACATTTTTAGCCATTATTTTTTATTTATAATATATAAATTTATTAATAAAAAAAAAATTGTATATAAATCTCACAATACTTATTTTATAATGGCCTTAATTATCAATATAAAAATGTCAAATTGGCAAGAAACATTATATCTAATGCGTTTTTAGCATTCCGTTACGTACGGGCATGCAAAACGAGAAATGTGGTACAAATGAAAATATAAAAATTTAATTAATATTTTAAAACACTAGCTTTTATTTAAATTAATTTGAGAGATTTTACTCTTGTACGATTAAAGAGATTTCGCGACAATCTTTTATAATAGACTAGCGGCCCGCCCTGGCTTCGCACGGGTATCTAAAAATAACTTTTTTTTATAGCCTTTGTTAACCGGGGATAGTGTATTGTGTTTTTGCTTCAGGGGCCCTCTAGCATCTAGGGAGCAGAGGAGTCTTCACCCCTGTTGACGAAGTGAGTTTGCCTCTCCCGGGGCATTCTCAAGCACTTGTGCGCTAGGATCGGTGTGGGCGTAACTACGTTCTGTATCTCACGCCTTTCCTACCATAAGCGCGGGGCACATGGGAGGAGGGTGGTTTTAGTGGGGTATTAATTAGTCGAGTCTCCACACAAGCCGGTTGATTATTGTTTGGATTGCCTCAGTGGAAAGCCTCCATGATCAACAACGGTCTAATCCCTAGCAAAGGACCCGGTATGTGCGAAATGCATTTCCACCGCCTTAAAAAAAAAAAAATGTGTTTTTGCTTTGTCGAACTGTCACAAGAACATCCTATTTTGGCCTCAGTCAAAGATCTATCTTGCACGAGTACAAGAAACAGTACTGTCAACATTTTAAAAGATGTTACGTTTCTAAAATACTAGCTGTGCCCGTGACTACGTCCACGTGGAAATTTTTTTCTTGGAATCCTAAAAAAAATGTAGCCTAAATTACTACTTATAACATCAGCTATCTGCCAGTCAAAATCGGTCTAGCCGTTTCAGAGATTAGCCGGAATATCTAGACAGACCTTTGGTGTTACAATCATCTATAGGCGGTGGTAACCGTTTTCCATCAGGTGGGCCGTCTGCCTGTCTGCCGAACTCTGCAATAAAAAAAAACCAGACAAAATGTTTAAATTTTTTTTTATATAGGTACCATATATACTTTCATATGCATTTAGTAAGAAGCTGTTATTCTGACATTACAAACAGACGCTTAATTTTATTTATTTGTATATAAATAGATAGAATCGTGAAAAAAGAATAACCAAGTTTATACGTCACAAATGTTGGTAATGGCAGACGCTGAAATTAACAATAACAAACAAAGAGAATATAATCACTGCGCTTATCATAAATATTAAAACCAATAAAAAGATTTTACATCTCTAAACAATCTTCTTAGACAAGATAGAAAATCAAACAACTTTAATCTAAGTAATGTAAAACTTTATTGTCAAATAGTTAAACATAATTTTCTGTGGAACAGTCTGTTGTGTGACTTAGTTTGAAAAGGTAACATGTGCTCGCGGAACGTTAAATTAATCAATTTGAAAACTAGCGAACTTTTGTATTCCGCCACTGTACATACCCCTTCTAACAGACACAAGTAAGAGCAGCGTGTCACGGAAATCAATATGCTGCGATGCATCTGTGTAATTACGAGGAAAGACCGCGTTAGCAACCCTCGCATCCGCGTCAGCCGTCATGTCCGTAACATAGCGGACAAATTACAAGAATGTCACCTACATTTGTGATCACATTTTACCGAAATCTGTTAGATGAGCCATGCCGCCGCAACCAAGTCCTGGTAGAATGGGTAGGCCGAAAAAATGCTGACTTAAAGTCGTATAATAATAGATGACATGCGTACTGTTATGAAATTATATAATCAGTATTTTTATTTTGTTACTATACATGGTAATAATTGTAAGAAAAACGTGTCTACTCAGCTGAGATGAGAATGTTGAGATGGATGTGTGGTGTTACAAGAATGCATAAGGTGAGAAATGAGTACATAAGGGGATGATGAGGGGATGAGTACTGAGAGGAAGAAGATTAAGTTGGTATAGGCATATAATGAGGAGGGATGAAAGTCACGTGACAAAAATAATGTTAAACTACAAGATGGATGGGTACAAATGTAAAGGTAGACCAATAAAAAGATGGATGGATTGTGTGAAGGATGATATGATGATTTGAGGTGTGACAGAAGATTATGTCAGAATAGTGTGGAAGGAAAAGACATATTGTGCCGACCCCAATTAATTGGGATATGGTGAAAGAAAAGAGAGATATATAATAATTATTAATGAGCTATTTTTTCTTAAATACTTTTTTTAAATTATTAATTTAAAGGAATAACAAATAGTTACAATATAACATTCAAAATAAAAAGTTACAATAAGATCAGGTAATATTATTGAAGCCAACGACATTGTCCACAGAAAAGGGTTTATAAAATTAAAAATAAAAATAAAAGAGGTATGAATATATTAACAATAAGTAAAAGAAAGATAGGATATAAAAATTCATAGAATGTTATTCATAAAAAAAAATAGAAATGCCAAAGACCGCGCAAGATGAAGAAGAATCATTAAAAAAGTGGACCTCGGGTTTCGAGGCAGTCATTCCTAACGCAACCGGGACTTAACGCTAGGACGATGATGACCCCTTCTAACAGACCTGGCATACAAAAAGGCCAGGCCTTATTAATTGCTACTAACTTTCTCGTATCTTATCTTAAACACAATTCCAAAGAAAATCAAAGCGATCAATCAAAGTTAAGTAAACGGAGTTTTAGCAAACAACAATCAAGCCTAAGACGGTAAGATTTGAGAAAACAAAACTTTGTGAGATTGAATAAAGATGTTACAAAAGTTGTTTTTTTAAAGCTTAACGAATTTTATCAAAGGCTTTGTTTTCGTCCTTTAAGAGGTCCCAAAGGAAAGTAGGTCGTTGCTATGTCTTCAAATAAAGTCTTTTTCTTTCTATAAGGACAGTTATTTAACTGTCTATATAGTCTAATCCAGTTGTTTTTTTTCTAAATAGCTTCAATGTACAGACAAACACGGCATATGTAGAATTTTATAATATTATAGATGGATAGATTAGGATGTTCGTCGACGTCGTCATCAGCCAATCGCAGTCCATTGCTAGACAAAGACCTCCCCAAGTCGCCGCTCATCCCTGTCCTTGGAACCTTCGCAACTGAGTTTGCTGTTTTCAAAGTGTTTGTTTTACTAACATTAAAATCTCTCCAACAGCAATATGAACTCCTAGCCCATAGTCAAGATAAAGTGGATATGCACTGCCGAAGGAAAATACTGCTACGACTCCGCAGAAGTGGTTGTCGATATGGTCCGGAAGCACCTCAAATTCTCAGAGTTTTCTAGTGATTGTATCCGCAGATGTCATTGATTAGGAAACAAATCTAACTCAAAAAGACCTAGTAGATAGAGATCCCAGTCACCCCAGACTTGCGTGATTTTAGGAAAGACGAAATTTTTAGGATCGGTAGTTTAATATAAACTTAGAAAGGAATGGATACTCGCTAAGCTGAAAGCGGGGCCGTTTTTTAGGTATCACGTATCAAAGGTGGAAAATAACCATGGGAAGATTTTTGGCCCGTCAGATTTGTCTGGCTCATTGGAAAATATTTTAAAATATTATACTTGATAATACATATGAAATTCAGCCTTCCTAAAATGACGTAAGTTCCCATTTTTTTTTAAGTGTCTGTCATAAGTTATAGCCCACAGGAAGTGTCTGGCAACTGTATATCTTCGTTTATAACAATATCATATATGACATATGTAAAAACTACCCTTGGTACTTTGACGTAAGTTAGCATGGTTATTTTCCACCTTTGATACGTGATACCTGAAAAACGGCCCCGTTTTCAACTTAGTGAGTATCCATTTCTTTCTAAGTTTATGTTAAACTACCGATACTTAAAATTTCATCTTTCCCAAAATCACGTAAGTCTGGGGTGACTGGGATCTCAATCTATAGGCCTTTGCTTGGCAAACTGAAAGATGTGCTTTCAAAAAACTAAGCTCAAAGGATCTAAGCTTGTCTAAGATGTCTGAATTCTTAACGAAAATGCGTCATGAATCATGATATATTCATGGCTGCACGCCAAAAATTTGGCGTCTCCAAGTGTTGGACCAGAGAAGGTCAAATCTTTGTTCTAGTAGATACCAGAATCTTGTAATGTACATTATCAGATGATAATGTACGTTACAAGATTTCTACTGTCAGCAATTTTAATAATGTTACGAGCTATAGGACTCGAATTAAAAATGCCGTTGGAACTACTATAGAATTTATTAGAAATGTACAAACACGCATAAAACAAATACAAATAAAACTGGATGTAACCAGTTCACACTGCACGATTCAATGCATTTCGACACGTGTAAAGTCCGTCGTCTATATTGCTATTCGAGAGTACTACAAATGTCTTACTCGTCTCGTAGTCTTCGCTTGACTGCCCGCCCCTTCATTCGGGCATTGTCTTATACTCACTACACAATACAAAGAAATTGGTCGCGCGCACTGAGTTTCCGAGAAATAGTAATTTTCACATCTGCGAACGGCTAACAAAGTCGAAAACAATAACAATAAGGATTAGTTCGACGCTAATGATGGTTATAAAACAAGTAGAAAAACAATAGCATGTTTTTCTTAATTACAAATTCAAAACACAAAAGAATTCCTAAATCCGAAAGACAATAAACTGCGCTTACGACAGACAGCTGTGGACTTATCTTTGACGGCATGTAACAATAAGATATCTCAGATTGACACAGAACGTCACAACCACTAAAACTAAGCGTGCCGCCTCTACAAAGAAGTAACCAATTGTGGGTAACTAAGTTCTATTTGTAGTGATCTTGAGTGGTCTATCCGGGTAATTATGTAATTAGCTTGCCCTATGTCGGTAGTTTGAAATGTAGGATAAAATTTATAAAATAACGATAAAACCTTTTGACTTAATTATACAGCCTTTAACTACAGAAAAATGATTACAATAATGTACAATATTGCACTCTGAGCGCAGATAATACTTAAGCAACTATTAGTTTAATATTAACATTTTTATCTCAATTTGAAATAATAAAATAAAATGATAATTTTTTTTAAGTTTTCATCACTTCACAAGTTAGTCTTTCTTCGAGCTCTCTGAGTGCAGTCTGTATTGCGTGCTTCTGCATAATGATGTTCATACGTTATAGATAACATAGAAGTTTATATTTCTTTACGTTGTTTATTTTTAAATACTGTCGATTTGTCCTTATTATGATATTAATATCTATATATTAATACGTGAAGCAAAAAACTTTGTACCTCTTTTTACGAAAATTGCGCGGACGAAGGAGTATGGAATTTCGCACACTTATAGTTTATGTAGAGAAGGAGTGCAGAATGCAATTTTTTTTAAATTATGCATAAAATATACATTAAATCAATAAAAAAAACATTACACACACTACCAAGTATTTGACACACACACTGTTTTGTTTATTGTTCAAGTCAAATCAACAGTGTAACCTTGGAGAAATCTGTGAGTATAGAAGTTATAGTCTTTGATATTAATTATTATAGTCGAATTACGACCACGGGTGACCACTAGTTAATTTAAATAATTATATTTTAACTACTCGGCTGACCACAATATAAATGATATAATAAAGATAAATATTAATATATGTAATAAATAAGATAAATATTACATTATAAATCTTAGTTACTTTTACAGTAGTACTGAATTTGTGTGTGTTAATAAATAACTTTAAAAAAATGCGGTTGATAGATTTTGAAATATGAATTTTTATATCAATCTATAATTATAATAATAATAGATACGTGTTACCTTCAAAGGCTCGCGCTTGGTATCTGGGTGAAGGGTCGGATGCAGAAGGCAGCCGTTTTGGACAAGGCTCGTATTGCGAGGAGGTTCCTATCTCTGGAGTCTTAATCACCGGTAGCCTAGACCCTAGGCCCCACTGACGGTGGACATCGGTTTTTTATAGTCTTTTTATAAATACATGTATATATTATATAAGGAAAATGGAAAAGATTTGAAGACAAAAATCATCAATTCATAGCTCAGAGGGACATTCCAATTTGTAATATCAGTATTCAGATAGCCTCATAATTAAACGGAATTTCTAAATAAATTAATATAAACTAAAATTAAACTATACTATAAATATAACTATACTTACAAAATAACATAACCTATAGGTAAAAAATAGACTCCAGATCGCTGTCGGCGGGGAGCGTGCCCAATATGCTGGCCGCATTTCCACGTTGGATGGTAACGCTGATGCGTTGCCCTAGGTGCAAGCCAGCCGTGGAAGAGGTCTCGTGAGTGAGGACCACGCCTGCCAGGGCACGCGGAGCTGGGTAGCCCGCCGTCCCGTATACCTGGCATAAGGCGCAGGACGGAACACCCAGGGGTTTTAGTGGGAATCCCTAATTATCCCCACAGGCTTCTGTGTCTGTCGCGGCGTAGTACTCAAACGGTTTCCCTGGCCAACAAAAAAGATGCAAGCCAGCCTTTTGGTCATGCGAGACCTCAATTAGACGCGTTGAGAGATCTCGATAGAGGTGTTGAGTTCCAGGCTTGCAACCCCGAAAGCCACAAATATGTACCCATTACCAATGGACACATATTTGCGGCGTTTCAGCGCCTCCTGGTGTGTAATAAATATAAAATAAATATGTAAATAATAGATACGTGCTGTTATAGTTATTATTTTTATTTAGTATAATTTTTTTAAATATATATTGTATCATTATAAAATTTTATATAAATAATTTAACAATGTCATCTGAGGACATTAGTCGTTCTGAATTTGACCACTTTTTATCAATTATTATTTTTATATAGTTCAAGATAACATTTTTGTTTTATTTCCATGTTTATTTTACTTCTGATTTCATAATTATATAGGTATACACTTTCTATCCTATTTGTATTGCAAAACCCACATGTTTCACATTTTTTTCTAATCCTTCCTCAGGTTGTCTGGAAGAAATTGCTTTTAGTGATAAGACCGCCTATTGTTTTTTATACTTAAACTTGTTGGACTGTATATCAATATTATGCAATAAAGTATATTCTGTTGTATTCTATTCTATATATTCTTCCTTGGAAAATTCTCATAGCTGATGGTGAAAACCGCTTCAAAATTCGTTGCGAGATTTAGGAGTTAGTGCATACACAGATAGACAAGCAGACAGACGTGACTTTGTTTTATCTATACTAATATATAAAGCTGAAGAGTTTGTTTGTTTGTTTGAACGCGCTAATCTCAGGAACTACTGGACTGATTTGAAAAAATATTTCAGTGTTAAATAGCCTATTTATCGAGGGAGGCTATAGGTTATATATCATCACGCTAAGACCAATAGGAGCGGAGCACCAATAAAGAATGTTTCAAAATCGGGGATATTTTGTAAATTACTTTTTTTAACTATTCCACGCGGGCGAAGTCGCGGGCAGTAGCTAGTACTATATAAAGATAAAGATAATATTAGGATTTTCATTCGAGTTAACAATTAATTAACTAATAATACTTTGGAGAAGCGTTGAAGCGTGAATTGTGATTTAATTATTAAAGGCATTTACAACATTACATGTCTAAAAGGGATGTTTAATGACGCCTTAATTACCCTGTGGTGGGCTACTCGTGTGATGAAATTCTTTCTTTCTATGTGCTTTGCTTTAATGCGATGTATATTCATTGCTTCCTGTAAATAGGTTACTACTTATTATATACCCTATGGGGAATTTGCCCGTCTGGATGGCTATTACCCCTGGTCTGTGATGTTCTGACAATGAAAGCACGTATTTGTAAATAAGGTAGGCTATGCAATTGAGTATTTGACTTTTTTTAATAAATGGAAAGATCGTATATAAGTTTTATAACAAATAATTATTTTTTCGCTATTATTGAAAAGTGATATCAAATTAAAAATAATTTTTGAATCCGAAGTACTCGAGGACCGAAAACACGCCGAGGTCGCGTGTGACGTCACTATTGTTACGAGCTACAGGACTCGAATTAAAAATGCCGTTGGAACTACTATAGAATTTATTAGAACTGTACAAACACGTATAAAACAAATACAAATAAGACTGGATGCAACCAGTTCACACTGTACGATTCAATGAAATTCTACACGCGTAAAGTCCGTCGTCTATATCGCTAATCGAGAGTACTCCAAACATCTTACTCGTCTCGTAGTCGTCGCTTGACTACCCGCCCCTCCATTCGGGCATCGTCTTATACTAACTACACAGTACAAAGAATTTGGCCGCGCACACTGAGTTTCTGAGAACTAGTAATTTGCACACCTGCGAACGGCCACAAAGTCGAAAACAATAACAATAAGGATTAGTTCGACGCTAATGATGGCTATAAAATAAGTAAAAAGACAATAGCATGTTTTTCTTAATTACAAATTCAAAAGACAAAAGAATTCCTAATCCGGGAAGACAATGAACTGCGCTTACAACAGGTAGCTGTGCGCTTATCTTTGACGGCATGTAACACTATGATGATTTCTCATAATAACTCATCGTAGCTTCGTTGTGCTACGAAGAGTTATTATGAGAAATCATCGTAGCATGGGCTTGGTGTGTTTTGAATCATGTCTAAATTACTTAATTTAAATAACATACTCTTCAAGACAGTACTTATTCTGCAACAATACAGATCACACCTAATTTCAATAATAGATGAGATCAAGAAGAGAGAGACATCAAGAATGGGAGATATTCGGTTTTAAGTTCGTATAAATTGTGTGCCCCTCTAATCTTTGCAATATGAATTAAAAATTGTGAAAAAAACATGCCCATAGACGCCATCACTTCAATAAATATAAAAAAATGTTACACCAAGCAAGTCTTAAACGTGGTTTCGAAGTTAAGATATCCCGAAAAAAAGTGTCGGTTTAGTCACATGCGCAAATTTTTATGTAGTACCAAGCTAATTCGTAATAAAAGTAACAGGGCCATATTTCATGCTATTGTTACAATTTGGGCCACCTGCATATTTGTAAACAAAGCACATTTATTACCCGCCGGCGTTTGAGCTAATAACATTGAAACTCTTTTATGACTGTCTTCTTTTGTTTACTTTGTGTCTAAAATTTGTGATTGGGATAACAGCCGATTGTGTATTGTAATCTTTATGGTTGTCATTAGCCAGATGTGATTCTTGGAAAATTCGGTCCACGCGGTCGAGCAGACATATTGTATTTGTAGAGGATAAAGCAATGCCCCAGCGGAGGGGTGAGGCAGTCGAGCGATAAGCACAAGCGAAGCAAGACGTGTGTAATACATTCAGTGCGGACTTTGCGCGTGTTATTATGTCTTGTACCTGTGTTATACGTGTTTGTATAGTTCTAATAAATTCTATAATAATTCCAACGGCATTTTAATTCGAGTCCTGCAACTCGTAACACTATTTTAGCCGTGTGATTGATTTTCAGACAAAAAAAGTGAGTGTGTGCAATTCACACACGGCAAAAGTGAAACTTCAGAATAGTAGCCTACGAGAAAATTAGATAAATATAGGGTATCAAGAGTATTAAGATAATTATAAGGTTTATTATTTTTATAATATTTTCAAAAAGCTCAAAAATTATTTCATATTTTAATGCAAACTATTACATTTCATATATTTAAGATATATTATAACAAATATTATTCAAATACCATGTTTTCTCTTTGAAGAAATGACACGAGAGGCGAATGATAACTGAAAGAGGAAGCAAAAGCTCTTAGTTTCAATTTGATTTATGAACTTCAAAACTTCAAAATATTTCCAACTCTATCTTTATGAGCATAGTGTATAAATGATTTAATAACTCTTTTTAGTATCGCTAATTTATTCATTTCATCGAGTTTCAAATCACAACGATTCTAAAGAAGTTTCATTTCAAAAAATGGGTTTACCGGAATATAAAGTACAGCAGCATTTGAATAAAAACTTAAGGTATCGTTCTAGTGAAATTGAATCGGCATCAATCAACTCTAAACACTTTAAACCACTCTCTGGAAAATTCCCGCGGGATTCCCGGAATATAAAATATCGAAGCATTTGAAACAAAACTTCAACTATTTTTCTAGTGCAAGTGTTTCGAAATCAGCTTAATCATTTTAGCAAAAATTGTGTCGAAATAAGCTAACTTTTATGCGCCCTAATAACTTTAAACCGCTCCCGGAAACAATTAATTAAAAACTTTGTGTCTGAGCGAGATGGTTATTTTATTTATTTATTTCAGGAAAACACGTCCCATAGTACTAATGCATATTACATTACATTATTCAGATTAAAATTAATACACACAATTTAAAAAGTTACACATAGATACATATTCACATTCACACTTATTCACATATATACCACAAGTTATACTTTGACTATACTATTGTGCATAGCGCAGCAGTGCCTAACGTAGGTACAGTCTACCCTATAGACAATCATTGCCAGGACGGCGTTGGTGCTGGCCCGCACCCTGCGCACCAGGGACGAGCACCACTTCCTAATGGTGGTCTGAAAGCAATCGGTGCGCATCAGGGCAAACATTCCCGAGGCGCTGCAGTAGCGAGGCAGCCCCAACACCGCCCTTATACTTAACAGTCACGCGAGTACAGTGTTTTTTCGTCATAACAAAAGTCTCCAACGTGCCTAAAGAAGTTTTCACTTCAAAGAATGGCATTTACAAGATCTGATAAGTAGTTTTTAAGTAGTGGGGTATTTTTATTTTTCAAACAAATCAAAATGTTAGATCTCACTTGAAAAAATCTACTAAACGTAGTTTTAATAACACAGTTCATATTGCATATGAACCTTTAGTAAATAATCAAAGCAGAAAAAAGAACTCGTGGGAAAGGCATAATCCCCTGTTTTTTCGAGTCAGCAGTTCTAACAATAGCGAAGTAATTAAAACGCCCAATGGCGCGCGCAAACCTTTGTTAAAGTATATTGTGGTATTATTTTTAGATTTTCTGAGTCTATAAATAGTTGATAGCTCATCATGGGGTGGCGATGGCAACACTTATGTTCATCGTCATCTCTTCTTAACCGATTCCGGTTAAGGCGATCGCTTCAGTTAACTAGTCGACATTCATGCGCTCGCAGGTGAATTGGGTATATGAATGATTTTGTTTGTAATAAATAGAAAGATCATTTATAAGTTTTATAACAAACTATGTTCATTTTTTTTCACTATAGTTAAAAAGTTATATCAAATTAAAAATAAAATGTTGATCCCTAATTACCCGAGAACAGAAAACACGCTAAGCCCATGCTACGATGATTTCTCATAATAACTCATCGTAGCTTCGTTGTGCTAATAAATGTGCTTTGTTTACAAATATGCAGGTGGCCCAAATTGTAACAATAGCATGAAATATGGCCCTGTTACTTTTATTACGAATTAGCTTGGTACTACATAAAAATTTGCGCATGTGACTAAACCGACACTTTTTTTCGGGATATCTTAACTTCGAAACCACGTTTAAGACTTGCTTGATGTAACATTTTTTTATATTTATTGAAGTGATGGCGTCTATGGGCATGTTTTTTTTCACAATTTTCAATTCATATTGCAAAGGTTAGAAGGGGCACACAATTTATACGAACTTAAAACCGAATATCTCCCATTCTTGATGTCTCTCTCTTCTTGATCTCATCTATTATTGAAATTAGGTGTGATCTGTATTGTTGCAGAATAAGTACTGTCTTGAAGAGTATGTTATTTAAATTAAGTAATTTAGACATGATTCAAAAAATGCCACAACATATTTAAATCACTACAATGTTTGTGTGTAAAATAATACAACACTAGATTGAAATTCAATCCAACTTTTAGAAATAAGTTTAATACAGGTAACTTTAAGTCAACTTCAGTAAGGAATAAGCTTTCCCTACAATTTAGATTTTATATTAAATCAGTAGACAAACACACATTCAATATGTCTCCAAGCTAAGAAAATACACACAAATGTACTGTGTGTACTTACTTACAACATGTGGGTTACACACAAGTTGGAACCCATAACACATATGTAAGTTCTATTCTATTCATTCTGGGGTCGATTAGGATCCCACACAGCCAGATCATAGAATAGAACAGGATAGAATATTCTTGACTGAATTTATTCAACTTCACAGAAAAATGACTGTAACACACAAAAATCAATTAACGGCATTAAGAGCGGATATGACAATTTCACAATTCCACAACCTCCCTCCCACACCGACTGTGAAGCCATTCGCCTGAACTTTGTCGAACGGAAGAGCATCCCTGTTAGTAATAACCTTTCAAGCGGTAATTGCACTTTGACGGCGTACCACAAGGTTTGATTGACGAACCAATATCATAAGTGACATACGATTATAACATTATCTTGTACTTGCTAAGTCCATCACTTTGTACGGTATATGAAATGTGTATCCGTATCTTTTGAATCTTGAAAGATATGGAATTGAAAATATATACACGAAAATTTAACTTAAGACATTTTTTGATCTTAGGATCCCTTTTAACCTAAAAGTACGCATTCAGTTCTTTCACAGTGATTTGAGATGTTTAAGACCGTCAGAGAGGTTGCGCCTCAGGACACTTTTAAACACTACAGAGGTTTACGAAAAATCGTTCTCTGTTCAGGCTGTGCATCTCTGGTATGCACTACAGACAGATGTGCAATCTGCTAACTCTATTCATTCCTTCAACAGAATTGTGAAGGAGCACTATCTAGCTGTATAACGTGTAAAAAAAAATGAATGTATAGGTTTGCGTTTGACCTTGTCTCCTTCGGAAAATTAATCCACTCTGCGGCAGTGCACACCAGAAAAGATAAAGCGAAACGCTTGGTTCTGACTGGTGGTGTCTGTATCATGTAACGGTGGTGTAAACCAGTGCGTCTAGTTGTCCGATAATAAAACGGGGATGGAGGAATCAGCTTGTGCAATTATAAGGAACACTCCCCGAAATGTATCCGATGGAAGACAGCCAGTCAATTGTGTTTGTGTATGTAGGTGTATATTTTTATAGCTATATATAATAATTATATTTTATTATTATTATCTAGTTAATTGCAAGTGTTTATGAATGACATCAGTAATTAAACGTATAACAATTGGAAAAACTATAATATAGATAAATTTTGAACAGAAACATGTTTTGCGTGCTCAATACATTACGGTAACTAGGGAAAATAAATAAAAGAAAAAACAAACGAAAAAATAACAAAGCAGGGCGCAGAGGCGAAGCTAGTGCCGCGCTACTGAACTAGTGTTGCGCCGCAACATCCTCCGGGGCCTTAGAAGCTGCTTCTTCCAATGCAGATTCCTCTTGTTGCTGCAGGACATAAGTATTTAACACCTCTTCTGTATGTACCAATCGCAATTTTGACTTCAGCTACACGGGCTACTCCATCTTTACCTGGGAACAGAGTCGTAATACGCCCCAACCTCCAATGCATGGGTGGGACATTCTTTTCTTTTAACAGAACTAAATCTCCGATATGGAATCGTCTACTAGGAATGCGCCATTTATTTCTCTGTTGTAGTTCAGTAATGTACTCCAGCTGCCAGCGACTCCAAAAATGTTGACGTAGTGACTCTAGTCGTAGAAAGCGATCAGACTTGTTCCATCTACCTTCAATTAAGTTTGGATAAGGTAAAGATGTCAATGGCCTTCCAATCAAAAAGTGCCCTGGAGTGAGCGGATTATAATCGTCGGCGCTGGATGACAAAGGACAAATAGGACGACTATTGAGTATTGCCTCAATCTGACTAAATAGTGTTGCCAGCTCTTCAAATGTCAGGTGTGTCTGCCCTAAGATGCGCTTTAAATGGTATTTTGCTGACTTGACGCCAGCTTCTGCTAACCCCCCAAAGTGAGGAGCATAAACCGGTTGAAAATGGAATTTAATATCCTCTCCAGATGTAAACTCACTTATATCGTCAGCATGAGAAGTTGAAAAATCTCTGATCTCTTTAGAGACAGCAACAAAATTACGACCATTATCACAAAAGATCTCTACTGGTTTTCCTCTGCGAGAGATAAAACGGCGTAAAGGTAAAATAAAGGCATCCTTAGAAAGCTCACTTACGGCTTCTAGATGCACACACTTGTACCTAAGGCATACAAAAATACATAGATAACATTTAGTTATCTTACATCCTTTTCCCTTTCTATCAGTTATTAAAAATGGCCCTGCAAAATCAACAGCCGCAGTAGAAAAGGGAAACCCAGGATTAACACGCTGTTCAGGCAATGAACCCATTAAAGGACTGGTGGTTTTATCGCTAACCTTCCTACATTTTACGCATTGTCTAGCGATGGTACGAGCCCAGTCTCTGCCGGTTATGGGCCAAACGAATTCTCTTACAGAACTTAATAGAAGCTGTGGCCCAGCATGAAGAAGACGCAAGTGCTCATGTTGGAATATCAACTTAGTCAGTTTATGTTTAGCATGAAGTAGCATTGGGTGGCGCTTCTCGTGCGAATAACATGACAACGATAAGCGTCCACCAACTCTTATTACGTTATTTTTGTCTAAATAGGGATTCAAAGCGATTATTTGACTTTTTGGATGAAGAACTCTTTTAGACCGTAAAATAATGAGCTCCTTGGCAAACGTCTCAGCTTGAGACAAAAAAATTAATTTACGAAATGAAGTTGAGAGTTCTTCGGGCTGTAAAACACCAATAATTTTATTTTTAGGATATCTAGAATTGTGAATAAAACGAAGTAAATAAGCCATTGTTCGTTGCAAAAACATTAATTTAGAATATTTGTTAAAATGAATTAGAAATTGTTTACCATTTTCATTTACTGTACTAACATGCACTTTGACCTCTGGCAATTAATAAGAATTAGCCATTTTATTCAAATCGGAAGATGGCCATAAAGACTCAGGTTTCAATAAATAACTAGGAGTCCACCATAAGTTTAATTTATCATCTTTTATTGTGTCTACACCACGCGAGGCTAAGTCGGCAGGATTCAGGTGAGTGGGTACATGACGCCACTGAGAATTATTTGTTAATTCCGAAATCATGGATACTTTATTAGCTACAAAGGTCTTTAATTTGTCATGTCCTGTACTTAACCAAGCTAATGCTATAGACGAGTCAGTCCAATATACCTTACGAGTAACTACACATCGCAGGGCGCGAACTACAGCGTCCGCGAGCTGGGCCCCCAGGAGACAAGCACACAGTTCTAAACGGGGAATTGTTATTGGCTTGACAATAGCTACCCTAGCTTTCGCACATAACAGCTTCACTGTGATGTCGCCCTGTTCGTTTTTAGCTCTAAGATATATGCACGCTGCGTAGGCCTTCTGACTTGCATCACAGAAACAGTGTAATTCAATATGCATAGGACTTTGGCACAAGGCATGCCTTGGTATACGTAGCTCATGAAGTTGTTTCATATTGGTGACAAATAACAACCACGCCTGACTCACGTCGTCAGGTACTGGTTCGTCCCAAACAATTTTTGCAATCCATAATTTTTGAACTAATATTTTAGGTTTAATAGTGAATAAGCTTAACAAGCCAAGTGGATCAAAAACTTTACAAGATTGTGATAATATCGAACGCTTGGTGGGAAAACTATTTTTATTCTCATAATTAGTAGGAAAATGTATGAAATCCTCATCAGGATTCCATCCTACACCTAACGTATGAGACGATGAACTAATAATAAGATTTTTCTGTGTATTTTCACATTTTGGCAGTAAGGACGGTAAGTTGGAGCGGTGCTTGCGCAGATTAAAGCAACCAGCAGCAAGTATACTTTCGACTGTCTCTTTAATGTGCAAAAATTCATTCTCACTATCGCTTCCAGTCAGTAAATCATCTACTACAAAATCGTTTTGAATAATAGTTTTAATTTTTGTTTCTTCACATACCTCTCCAAGCTGCCATATACAACGAGTACTTAAAAAGCTTGAACTCGTTAAACCATAAGTTACAGTATTGAAGTAGTATTATATATTATATATTAGTATTACGCCGCAACAGCAAGTATAGTCTGGGCGTGCACCCACACTATCGTTGCAATTAGATCGTGTCCATCCAATAGTTGCCTGGAAGAAATTGCTTTAAGCAATAAGGTCACACTATCTTATAGTATTTAAGCTTATCGTGTTTTTTCTATCATGTTAATGTGCAATAATATAAAGAGGTAAAGTTTGTGAGTTTAGATGTTTGGGGTAATCTGCGGTATTACTGACCCCATTTTGAAAATTCTTTCACTAATAGAAAGCTACATAGCCGAGTGACATAGGCTATATTTGATTGTGATTAATAAATTTAAAAAAGTAAAAATATAAGGTTACAAAGCTTAATTAAACCTTGATACGCGTGCGTGCGTGTGTGCGTGTGTATTTTTAAAGACGCCCAGCCAAGTTGGCACTGGTCAGCTAGTATGCAAAAAAGTATTGTATTGTATTGTATCGTATCGTGCCGTATCTCTACGTATCGTATCAATAACCAGTTATTTAAATATTTTATATTTAATTCACTTTTGACATTCCGAAAGGGTCTGTTTTCTGTAATGCAAAAAAGGGCAAATGTCAGCACGCGTAAACAATTGTTGAACGAGCCATTCATAAACAGTTCGCGATCAGCTTCCTTGCGTAGCGGTCACGAATGCGCTCCTCACATCTATCTAATACAATTTTTCGCGCTTTTTTACCTGGAAAAGCGATAAATTGTTAGTTCTGTGTACAGGTGATAGTGTACTAGTGTTTGTTCGTTTAGATTGCGGTGCGGAAAGCAGTTTTGGCCGGTGAGTCCCATTTCTCTCTCCGCTTGCTAGTGTCGTGCGCAAAATCAGTTGCGCGCGCTTTTGTAACGGTTTTTGTGTGTGTAGTGTTTTCGCGCGCCTTTCTGGTCTCCTCTCGGGTCAGGGCCTCCAGTAATGGACGGCCCAAGTACCCCGAAGGCCCCCAGGGAGCCGAGTGTCCCGCGCAAGCGGGATCACAGCGGCTCCAACAATGGATGGGCCATGAAAGAGATAGGGGAGACGCGGGAAAAGAAGTCTTCCCTGGTTCGTCGCAGCCGCAGCGCCGCGGAACCTCGTCTCGGGCGCCCGGGTCCAGCCGTTGTCACGGCTACCGGGCTGCCCGCTTCGATAGGGGGTGCATCGGCGGTGGTCGACCTCACCGCCGCCGGGCCCCGCGATAAGGAGAGCGCGACGATGGGGCCGCCTTCGGCTCCCGCCGCGCCTAGGGTTCCCGCCATGCGTGCCGCGCGCAAGAGCGCGGCACACACGGCCGTAGGTAGGGAGGTGGTGCTCGCCGCGAACTCGGCCGTTCTCATGGCCGTGAGCGCGGCGAACGCCATCGTAGAGAATGTCTACAGGGCGCAAACGCCACCTGCACGGGCTTCACCTGTGCAGGGGCCAAGCGCCTTCGTGGACCACGTAGACATCGCGCCGTCGGGCAGCGTCCCAGATTCGCTGGAGTACGCACTCGACGACGCGATTCGCGTCTTCTGCGGCCCGCACGCCGAGGCGGCTGCATGTGCGCCGACACCGGTTAGTTCGGTGTACACAGCGGCCGGCTCAGCGACAGCGGGGGGCGATGGCCCCACGACGGTGTCGACTAGCGCGCGGGCTTCACCCGTGCCCTCGGCATCGGCTTGCGCACCGGCTTCACCCGTGCGCAGCGTGGGGACGACCGCCCCGCGACACCGGTTGCCGCGCGGGCTTCACCCGCGCCAACGACCGGGGTCGTTGTTAGGATGGTGATATAGGTGCGGTGGCGGCGATGATGTTGTCTTCTTTCCCTACTGGGACTGTCGCCGCCACCGCTTCGTCCAGCTTCGTCCCCGAGTCGAGGCAGCGGTTCTGGGACCGCAGCGCCGACTCGGAAAGCACATCGGGTGCTTCCACGCCGGCGCGGGCGCGATCGCCGCTGCGTCGCACGGGCGACGCGACGGCGAGCGTGCTCGCGGGTGCGGAGGCCTACCTCCGCACCGAAGGGGGGGAAAAGGGTCGCAAGGCCAGGAAGGCCACTGCTGCCAAACTGGCCGCGGCTAGCCAGTGCGCCGCGCTGATAGGGGACGTACGTGTGCTTGGCCCTGGGGAGCTCCGCCTAGCGGCGAGCGCCCAGGTCGCCGACATCCTCCAGGTCGCCCAGACGTCGGGCAACCTGAAGGGCGCATACGTGCGCCGACTGAAGGAGGCTGCGACCCGGCTGTCGGACATAGTCGACACGCTGGTGACGCGGAATCCAGAGTCGGAAGCCTGGAGACTCGGCAACGAGAACTCCAGGCTGCGCGCCGAGCTCGGCGCCTTGCGGGAGGAGAACCTCTCCTACCGCAAGGAGTTCGAGCAGATGCGGAAGGCCATGAAGGCCCCCGCTGCGGATGCGGCCCCGGTTCCCGCTGTAACGGCGGAGCCGGGTCCCGTGCCCGCTAAGCGGAAGGCCAAGCCGCCGCGGCGGAAAAAGTCCCGGCCCCGAGCCGGTTCATATCTCCGCCGCGGTCCCCAGAACGGTTCCGGCTACCGCCGCTGTGGCGGAGCCGGTTCCTACACCAACCGCTGCGCACACCGGTGTGGATTATGATATGCTCACGCATATCATCGCCCGCACGGTGGGCGCGATGTTGAACGCTCGGCTTGCCGGGATTGAGGAGCGGCTGCCGCCCGCGCCAATTCTTCGCCCGCCGCTTGCGGCGGACAGGAAAAGGCCGCGGAGACACAACCGCTGCCTAAAACGGCGGAGCTGCCGCCGCCGCCCGCCGGGCCCCGGGAAGTAATTCCCCGGTACCGATGGAGGTGGTGGTAGCCCCGTCGTAGGGGTGGCGGACTCCCCACCGCCACCCCTCCCCAAGAAGAAGGTGAAGAGGGGGGGTAAAGCAGAGGGCGAAGAAGCTGCGCCGAGCCGCAGCTCTCGCCGCCGCCTCTGCTCCGGCGCCTAAGCCTGGGCCACCGGCCCAAGCCGGCCCCAGACTCATGGCTAAACCCCGCGGCCGCGACACCGGCCGTCGCGGCACCTGCCGTCGCGGCACGCGCCGTCGCGGCACCTGCCGTCGCGCCACCATCGGCTGCGGTGGCCCCTGCCCCCGCCCCCGTTCCGGAGGGGGCGTGGTCCACGGTCGTCCGAAGGAAGAAGGGCAGGGGAGCGGGGCGGAAACGCCCCGCCCCCTCCTCGGCGCAAGCACCGGCTTCGCCATCGGGGCGGAAACCGGCGCGCAAGCCACGGGCTACGAAGCCCGTGGTATTTCAGGAGCCGAGATCGGCAGCAATTATCATTAAGTTGCTGCCGGAATCGGCCAAAAACGGTATTGGCTACCGGGAGGTCTTCGCGAAGGCCGCCTCGGTGGTCAATATCACCGAGCTAGGCCTCAGAGAGGGGCTGAAAGTGACGCGGACCGCCCGGGACGCTCGACTCCTGGACTTCCCCCCAGGACCCGAGAGCGCGACTAGGGCGAACCGCGTCGCCGAGGCCCTTCGAGGGGCGCTCAAAGGATGGCCGAAGTCATCCGCCCCGTAAAGCGTGGGGAGCTTTACGTCTCAGGGCTGGATGAGTCGGCCACAGTAGATGGGCTTCGCAGTGCCATCGCCAGCGTGGGCAACTGCCTGCGCGACGATGTTAAGGCGAGGCACATCGGCATAGGACCTGGGGATGGGCGCATCATACGTGATGTGCCCCGTCTCTGCAGCCAAAGCCATCGCCGAGCGGGGCCACCTTCTGGTGGGCTTCACCTCGGCGAAGGTGGAGGCTCTGGAAGCCCGGCCCATACGTTGTTACCGTTGTTTCAACGTCGGCCACGGCACCCAGACTTGCCCGGACTCGTGCCCGGACCGGACCGGCTTGTGTCTCCGCTGCGGTAAGAGCGGACACAAGCAGCCGGACTGCACAGCCCGCGACCCCCACTGCGCCGTCTGCGCGGCGGGGGCAAACGCGCTACCCACCCGACGTTGGCGAGGCACTGCCAGCCCCCATACGTCAAGGGTAAATTCGTCCACCCGAGGGCGAATAAACGACCGGCGAGTGGAAGGGGGTACCTATGGACACCTAAATGCCCAGTACACCCTTAACACTCTTCCAAGCTAATGTTAACCACTCCCCCCGACGCCCAGGACTTGTGCCTGCAGGCGATGGCGGAGTGGCAAGCAAACTTGGCCGTAATAAGCGAACCTTATTACGTACCCCAGCCAGGAACTGGGTGGGGATCTCGATGATGTGGTGGCCGTGGTCGCCAGAGCCGGATCTGGCACACCGCTCACCAGTCTCGAAAGAGGAAAGGGCTACGCGGTGGCGGAAAGCGGAGGTTACGTCATCATAGGCGTGTACCTCACGCGCAGCCGCCCCTGGCGGAGTACGAGCTCGCCTTGGACTCCATTAGGGCAGCCGTCGGCAGACTAGCGCCGAAGACGATATTCGTCCTAGGCGACTTCAATGCCAAGCACCAATCCTGGGGAAACGCGATTACCGATGTTAGGGGACGGACGGTTGAAGACTGGGCGCTTCAATCCAACCTGTCCATCCTGAACCAGGGTCGGTCCAGACCTGCGTACGTGCGCGGGGTGGATCGATCATCGACTTGTCATTCGCCACACATGCGGCCGCCCGCAGAGTGGTAGGATGGAGAGTGCTGGAGGAGGTGGAGACTCTGTCTGATCACTTGTACATCAGATTCGAGCTCTCCCCTCGCCTAGCGCTAACCCTGTTCAGGCGCCCTCCCGGCTCCCGCGCTGGGCTCTTACCAAGCTCGACGCGGAGCAGGCCGAGGAGAGGGCCATCATCGAATGCTGGACCTATCCAGCCGACCGCTGCTGCCTCGAGCCAAACGACCGCCGCCGCGTGGGTCAGCTAGTGGCTGAACTGCAAAATCAGTATCGTCCTCCAGTATGTGTGGACTTGGGGGAGTTCAGAGAGGCCAGAAAGGCCCTTTCGTCGCAATTTTGCGAGCGAAAGCCCGGGCTCGCCGAGACACTGGACCGGGACCCTCTACTAACACGTATCCACGTATCAATCCGGTCGGTTAATGGGCATCCGTCTTCATTTAAATATTTTCGGATGGATTCACCGAGGAAGAGTAATCGCCCTCCGGCTCCGGGGCACTTTTGACATTCCGTCCGCCTACAGGCCCATAGTGTTGCTTAACGAGAAGATCTTAGCGGAACGCCTCGTTAAGCATCTCGAGGGTTTCGGCGGAGGCGCTCTTGGACGCCTTCGAGACACTGCGATCTGTAACGGACGACGCAGTCCAAGCAAAGGATACTGTCCTGGCAGTTTCGCTAGACATAGCGAACGCCTTTAACAGCCTCCCACACGAGACGATCAGGAGGGGCTTCGCACACGGAGTCCCCGTACCTCACGAGGCTGTTGGGCGCGTACCTCCAGGACAGATACATCCTTTGGGAGGGCGGCGAGTCCGAGAATCGCGCGATAGGTCGGCGACGCGTCGCGTGCGGCGTCCCACAGGATCGGTCCTCGGGCCGGTTCTTTGGAACGTCGGTTATGACTGGATCCTTCGGGTTCCGGTCCTGCCCGGAATAGGGCTAATCATGACACCCTACTCACGGCACGCGCTGCGTCATTCGCGGAATCCGTGGACCTTGCCAACGCCGGGCTGGCGATCGTGGTCCGAAGAATAGGTAGGCTGGGCTTGAAGGTCTCCCCCGCGAAAACGGAGGCCATCATGTTCCATAGTTTCGTAAACTTGTCCGTTACAGTCAAAGGGGTGGACATTCGTGTAGGCCCCAGATGAAATATCTGGGGCTAATTCTTGATGGGAAATGGCTGTTCAAAGCGCACTTTGATTGTCTCTCTCGCTTCTTCCCAACGTGGGGGGACCGGGGGGACGACTAGGAAACTCTACATGGGCATCCTTAGGAGTATGGCCCTGTACGGTGCACCCGTATGGTCCACTGCACTTCACCGCCATAATAGGACTTTGTTGTGCCGCGCACAACGGTCCTGGCGGTGAGGACCATCCGAGGATACCGTACAGTGTCGTGGACGGCGTCGACACTTTTGGCAGGCGATCCGCCCTGGCCTCTCCAGGCGGACGTGATAGCCAAAGTTCGGCGCTCCCCGACAGGATGCCCTCGCCCGTGGCCTGGTCTATGGCCAGGCCGAACTCCAGGTGATCAGGACGCGGGAAACCGCGGCCATGATCCAAGCTCAGAGGTTTGAACTCGAGACACTTGTAGGACCGATCGAATCGCTGGGCGAAACCATGCCTTTTCTGCGAGACGGTATGTCTTTGTTTCTTAGTAAAAAAGAAATTTTACTTTCATGAGTGAGATTGTTATGTGAGTCCAGATATGAAAATGGTGATTATTTTTGGTATAAATCATAAAGTATTGGTTTTAATTTACAACCATTATATATTTTATTTAAAATTTAATTGATTATTTAAAAAAATTTAATTAAAATATACCTATACTAATAATATCTGTGTACAGCTTAATTTACAAAAGAGTCTTGTTAGTCTGTTATGTTTTCGAAATATTTTAATGATATTTTTAGTACAGTATTCCTTTAAATAGGTAAAGTGTGTGCCAGTCTACGCAAAATGGGTCCGTAGACGTAACAAATCTCTCCTGTTTTAGTGATTAGGCTATAGAACCATAAAAAAGCATTGAAACGAAAATACCTCATATTATAAAACTTACTCATGGCCGGTTCCTATATCTTACTATTCATTCACTTGCCTTAACATCGGTTGAATTTTGACATTACTTTTTGTTACGAGCTACAGGACTCGAATTAAAAATGCCGTTGGAACTACTACATAATTTATTAGAACTGTACAAACACGTATAAAAACAAATACAAATAAAACTGGATGCAACCAGTTCACACTGCACGATTCAATACAATTCGACCGCGCAAAGTCCGTCGTTTATATCGCTAATCGAGAGTACTAGAAAACGTCTTACTCGCTTCGTAGGCTTCGCTTGACTGCTCCCCGCCCTTCCATTCGGGGATCGTCTTATACTAACTACACAGTAAAGGAATTGGAGGCACACACTGAGCTTCTAAGAAATTTTAATTTGCACACCTGCGAACGTCCACAAAGTCGAAAACAATAACAATAGGGATTAGTTCGACGCTAATGATGGTTATAAAACAAGTAAAAAGACAATAGCATGTTTTTCTTAACTAAAAATTCAAAAGACAAAAGAGTTCCTTAATCCAGGAGGACAATAAGCTGCGCTTACAATAGGCTGTGCGGCTTATCTTTGACGGCATGTAACATTATAATATATATAATAATAATAACAGCCCATACATGTCCCACTGCTGGGCTTGGGCCTCCCACTATAGGGGAACGGACAGTATACCCGCCACGCTTGTCCAAGGTGGCTTGGAAGGTTTGACACATCGGTTATCTCGATGTGCAAGTTGCATCACGATGTTTTCCTTCACCGTTATTATCACGTGGTAATTGTAATAATACATACTATACTTGTATGGAGCTTATGTCAAATTTTAACCAGTAGTAGGGCAAATGAACAGTCGGTGAGATATAGGAACCGAGCATCAAAAAATATTGCTTAAAATAATTTTCAATAAAAGTGTTTTCGAATCTCTATAATCTTGACTTTTGGAAAATTTTCACTTAGAGGAGGATATATTTGCCAGACTGGATGGCTACCACCCCTGGTGTAAAGTATGTCGACATAACAACCTAGAGTTGTGTTCCGGTGAACAGATTTCAGTCTCCCTTAAGAGAGCAGCAGCGCATTTGTAGCACCTTTGGTGTTGCAAATGTCCGTAGGCGATGGTAACCGCTTTCCATCAAGTGAGCCGTCTGCCTGTCTGCTGAACTCCTGCAATAAAATAAAAAACTATTTTTCACAACTTCTGGAAGCTTATATATGGCCACCTACCTACCTTCTTTAAAAAGTCGTTAAGAAACAATGCTATGGTTCTTCAAGATCTACCTACCAACATACATCATTTATCACGATAAAGGTATCCTTAAATGTTGATCCGGGGTATAAACTTCTCTCGAATTTCATTTAAATCCGTTCAGTAGTTTTCACTCGATGCACTGTTCTACAGACAGACAAAATTTTTAGTCCGAATCAGCTGTTTTTTTGCTGTTTTTAAATTGATTAAACAAACTCGACTCATATACAGGATCATTAATTACATCTTAGAAAGATATATATATATATATATATATATATATATATATAGAATAGAAGAATATATATATTTTCAAGTGAACGGTAGTATACCCTAACCTTATTCGTTAGTTAGAGTCAGTACGAAGTGGTAGCGTAATGGCTAGCGCACGCGTCATAGACTCAAAGGGGGCGCGGGTTCGAATCCTGGCCGGAACGCATGCACCATTTAGGCAGTTTTCTGACGTAATGTGAATATTGTTATAATTACCACGTGCTAACAATAGTGAAGGAAAACATTAAATTCTTTTATATCAACTTCTTGTTCAATAGACACCGCTTCCCAACGTATTATCGCTATATAAAGAAGAAGAAGCGGCAAGAAACTCCCTAGCAATACGTCTTGCTAACAAAAATTATTATAATTATTTATATCTCTCAAGCACTTTTTTTTTGTTATACACATATAAGTTGTATTAAAATTACTTTTCAAAGAATTAATGGAGTTGTAACAAACAAAAAATATTGTTACCGTCGCAATAATGACATATTAAGAATTCATACTGCGACAAATTTCCATCATGGTCAAACCTACCAAGCCGCCTTGGACAAGCGTGGTATATACACTATCCGTTCCCCTATAGTGGGAGGCCCGAGCCCAACAGTGGGACGCTTATGGGCAGTTATTATATAATATTGTAGGCTTATTTAAGAACCTTAAAGGAACCTACAAACTTACTATAACTCAATATGAATAACACCGTAAATATTTAATTTTTCATCTAAGTTGGGCTTGCGTATCAGGGTTTTTAAAACAAAATTAGATGAACAAAGGTAGAGCCGAAATAATGCTATTATTCCGCACATTTGAAATACTGCGCGAATTTTAATGTGACGAGGATACAATTAGGACCCGCCACAGTACAAAACAAACAGTGGGTAAAGAATAATTTATCATTTAACTTGACAGTTTGACACTGACAGCAGGGTGTGTTTACAAAAAAGGTAAATCCGTAAGCTACTGTCTTTTTTACTCGTAGTTCTTTTAAGAACAGTTGCAAATATAAATTGATTGGTTTTGTATAACATTTGTATAATACGTAAAGATAATTCGTTATATCCCTTTGTAAACATAAGATTTAGCATAATTAACCCGCCATTGGTGACGTGAAATTAATTTATGCCCTTGGATTTGTTTATTTTCCGAGCTCAGCAGACAACCAGATGGCCTAATTGATAGAAAGTATTTACCATCGCCTATGGACATTTGTAACACCAAAGGTGCTACTAATGTGCTGTTGTTCTTTAAAAGGAAGCCGGAACTTGCCAACTATGACCGGAACACGAAGTTATTATGGCGGCATACTCTAGGCCAGGAATAGCAGGCATACAAACGGGAAAATACCCTACCATCTGGCTGTGAGTTGTTTAGTCGCCTCTTACGACAGGTTGCCTGGCCGCAGAAATTAGTATTCTTTCTCCGTTTCTCCGATCTCACGCACCGAGTTGGTAAGAAAATTCCAGAAACAGCGCCCATGTCGCTGCCTCAAGAGAAGGGCGTAAAGATAGAAACCTACTCTAAATCACAACGCAAATTGATGAGGGATTAAAAAGTTATTTGACTTTTTCGTACAATCCGGTCTCTCATGTATGTCACTAATAACAAGCTAAAGTTTTTTTTTAATTTTGATTAATTTTAGCTCGCTATTTAACAACTTAAGTCATTAACGACCACGATTATATAATAATTATACACAGTAGGTTATCTCCCTACTGTCTAAATAAGGACGGATGGATGGAAACGCCAAAACTTAGTTTACAAAAATCTACCATTTTCAGAAATTTTAATGTTTCTGTGCATCCCTCCCCATTTAGACAGTCTTTTAAATTATTATGTCATATGGCTATATGACATAATAATTTTTCATTATTAAATACGGAATATTCAACTAATGGATGTGAAATGGTGAGCTCCAGTCCCCACTTGCATTTTTTCTGATGGGGCGGATGTGTATCATATCGGTGTGTCCAATACGTAATCTAGCGGTAATTACTTGGTTTTTTCTATAACTAAAAGAAGTGGGCAAGTTTTCAAAATGGATTTTCTAATTTCAAACAACAATGATGAATTATCTGTAGGTTAAAGTTTATATGGAGAAGAGGTGCAGAAAGCTGATTTCTATACTTCGTGTTATAAATTAAAGGTGGGTTTTTCAATCACCAAATAAAACTTATACATATAATAAAATACAACATGGGAGAATTAAAAATGACTTCGCATATATAAACAGTTGAAATTTTGCACTTTTGAATTCAGTTAGATTATAATTTATCACACCGATAACTTTTATTGAAAAATTGGCCTTAAGCAAGACAATTTTCGTTCACGATTATATAGATAATGTTGTATACATAATAGTAGTCAATATTAAACTGATAAAACTGTTGTAGTGGTGGAGGTGTTTAAGATTGAAACAACCACTCACTATATTTCAATATAAAAACTTACAGGCACAATGGAATGTTTGCCGTTACAACGGTACACTGAAAATGCTCTTATGTAGCTTGGCGGCCATTACTCGTTTTTTTTACACCCTACCGCGCCCTGCATGCAGGATCGTGGTCCTGTGTGAGTCGCGGTCAAGGATAAGTCGCTTTTAAGGGCGATTGCGCCCACACTGTGACCAAACAATTGCACTGAGTAGAAATGATCGCTAGACTCTTAAATTGTTACCAACAAATCATTGCAGCCTATTAGGAATTATAGTCTAGTTCTAGTATATCGATAGTATGGTAGAAACTCCCTCTATACCATCTTTATTCCATCCCTCTTATATCATCCCCTCTATCCCATACTAAAGATTTGCAACGCGCTGGTTTCGCTCCTGGGTGCTTAGTGCGAGTTTTTTCAAGTTAACTCAATTTTGCATGGCACGATTTATGTTTTCCTTTACGCTCACCGAATGGAATTAAGTCTTTCCCATACAAAACTGCGTTAACTTGAACGTGACAAAGTAGTAAAAATACTCGCACTTAGTACACAGTTCTAGTATATCGATAGCATGGAAGAGACTCCTTATCCCACCTTTATTTCAACCCTCCTTTTTGTTACGAGAGGAAACCCTATTGCCGGCCATCAGCTACGCGATGGGGAAAAGTCGCGGTCGGTGTGAGGGATTCACGAGGCCGGGACACTAGCATCTCTAGGCAGAACTAGAGATGCTATTGCCACCACCACAGTTAGGTATACCCACTAAAACCTCTCGGTATTTCGTCCCTTAATGCCAGAGCCACAGGTATATGGCCTAGCCCCCGCTGGCCGTGGCAGGCGGTAGCCCAACGGCCTCATCCACTGCCGAGAGAACTACTTTATTCCAATCCTCCTACCTCATCCTAAAGGCTGACAACGCGTTGACTTCGCTCCTGGTGTTGCCAATGTCTATAGGTAATCACAATAAATGTTACATATAATGTCACCATACACAAAAACATACCTCAGTATTTTTTTAATTACCTGAAGCAGGCAAACAGGCGAACGGCCCAGAAAGGTGGTTACCGGCGCCTATGGACGTTTGCAACACCAGGGGCGTTCCCAACGCGTTGCCAGCCTCTAAGAAACTTTATAACGCCCTTCTTAAACGACCCCATGTCGTAGCGCAGAGGGATAACCTCGGCGGGAAGCTCTCTCCAGATCATTGTTGTACGCGGAATAAAGTAGGAAGGAAGTAAGGAAGTACTTCCGTCTATCGTTTAAGTATTCATATTGACATCAGAATTACAACACAAACTTTCTTAATTTTTACTAGATAATACTTAAGCATGTTTGAATTAAGTAATACATATAGTTATACTAACAGCTATGCTAATATTATAAAGAGGATACATTCATATGTTTGTACTTTTGTATGTTTGTAACGACTAAACTCAAAAACGACTAGACCGATTTTAAAAATTCTTTCACTATTCGAATGCTACATTATTCCTGATTAACACAGGCTATATAAAAATTAGAGAGCCCTACTAGAACTTTAATAATGTAACCCATCAATCTAAACAAAATACTTGGCGCTGGAATCAGGTTCTACGATATTGATAAAATTTTATGTGAGTTTGAGATGGTCCCGGGGTGGTTACTTACAATTAGACCCAGTAGGTGGCGCTGGAATCGGATTCTAGATTTTGATTTTTTCAAGGCAAGACGTCTACCGAGACCGCTAGTACTTTTATATAAGCTTTAATAAGAAAACAAAACACACATTTAGTTTAGAAAAATATTTTCTGTGGCGTGACCCAACCATTTATTTGGGTCAACCCTATTTGAATTCACCCTCACTGATATTTTATTTCGAAACTCAGACCTAACGCGTTGTTGTTCAATTTTAACCTTTTCCACCTCATTGGGTCGAAAACAAATGAAAAGTTATTATATTAGCAGATTGAATATTTACCAGAATAATCATGATTATGAAAGAATACGTACAAGGGAATAACCTGGTTGCACCAAGGAACACCTTATAAATTCTTCCTCGCCATCAAGAAAGAAACAAACTTTCAAAGGAAGAATGCAAAAACAATACAAACATTCATCTTCTGTTTTGTTCTCATTATATATATATATATATATATATATATATATATATATATATATATATATATATATATATATATATATATATATATATATATATATATATAAATAAAATAGTAGAGTCGAATTTCTGTACAATGAAAAAAAATGCTAAAACCCGAGTCAGGGCGATGTAAGAAGTAAAATATAACTAATTTAGATTTTTTAAATTTTATGTTTCTCTGTCTGTCTGTTTGTACCGGCTAATCTCCGAAATGACTGGACCGATTTAAATGAAATTTTGTATGGTAGTAGCTTATATCTCTGGTCAACATATAGGATACTTTGATCCCGAAAACTTACAAGAGTTCCCGTAGGATAGTTAAAAAACCGCAAAACGCGGACGAAGTCTCGGTCATCAGCTAGTATATAATAAGATATATTTTCATAGTGTCAGCATTAATAGTATAAATAGTAAATAAATTAGCAATAACACAAACTTACAAAGAATAAGTTGTTACATATATAAATAAGGATAGAATATTAGGTATAGTCGATCTGCGTTTCGGAAAATAAAGAATAATTATAATTTGAATATAATCTCATATAAATACAAATTGTCTGTTTATGGTATTAAATAATGTAAAATATATATATATTTTTTTATTGCATGAGTTTTGCAGACAGACGGCCCACTTGATGTGAAGCGGTTAACATCGCCTATGGATATTTGCAACATCAAAGGTGCTACAAATGCGCTGCTGCTCTCTTAAGGGAGACTGGAACCTGGCCACTAGTGCCGGAACACAACTCAAAGTTGTTATGGCGACATACTCTAGACCAGGGGTGGTAGCCATCCAGTCGGGCAAATACCCTACCATCTGGCTGTGGGTTGATTTGTCGCCTTTTACGACAGGCCGCAGGAAATTATATTCTTTCTCCGTTTGCAGGAACGTATGATAATATATATAAATAATATGTATAGAAGTTTAAGCACATTAACACACACACAAACACACACACATATATATATATATATGTATATATATATATATAATATCAGCCCATAAATGTCCCACTGCTGGGCTCGGGCCTCTCATTATAGGGGAACGGACAGTATACCCGCCACGCTTGTCAAAGGTGGCTTGGTAGGTTTGACACATCAAGATAATCGATGTGTCAAACCTACCAAGCCACCTTTGACAAGCGTGGCGGGTATACTGTCCGTTCCCTATAATGAGAGGCCCGAGCCCAGCAGTGGGACATTTATGGGCTGATATTATATATATATATATACATATATATATATATATATGTGTGTGTGTGTGTGTGTGTAATGTGCTTAAACTTCTATACATATTATTTATATATATTATCATACGTTCCTGCAAACGGAGAAAGAATATAATTTCCTGCGGCCTGTCGTAAAAGGCGACAAATCAACCCACAGCCAGATGGTAGGGTATTTGCCCGACTGGATGGCTACCACCCCTGGTCTAGAGTATGTCGCCATAACAACTTTGAGTTGTGTTCCGGCACTAGTGGCCAGGTTCCAGTCTCCCAAGAGAGCAGCAGCGCATTTGTAGCACCTTTGATGTTGCAAATATCCATAGGCGATGTTAACCGCTTCACATCAAGTGGGCCGTCTGTCTGCAAAACTCATGCAATAAAAAAATATATATATATTTTACATTATTTAATACCATAAACAGACAATTTGTATTTATATGAGATTATATTCAAATTATAATTATTCTTTATTTTCCGAAACGCAGATCGACTATACCTAATATTCTATCCTTATTTATATATGTAACAACTTATTCTTTGTAAGTTTGTGTTATTGCTAATTTATTTACTATTTATACTATTAATGCTGACACTATGAAAATATATCTTATTATATACTAGCTGATGACCGAGACTTCGTCCGCGTTTTGCGGTTTTTTAACTATCCTACGGGAACTCTTGTAAGTTTTCGGGATCAAAGTATCCTATATGTTGACCAGAGATATAAGCTACTACCATACAAAATTTCATTTAAATCGGTCCAGTCATTTCGGAGATTAGCCGGTACAAACAGACAGACAGAGAAACATAAAATTTAAAAAATCTAAATTAGTTATATTTTACTTCTTACATCGCCCTGACTCGGGTTTTAGCATTTTTTTTCATTGTACAGAAATTCGACCTCTACTATTTTATTATATATATATATATATATATATATATATATATATATATATATATATATATATATATATATATATATATATATATATATATATATATATATATATAATGAGAACAAAACAGAAGATGAATGTTTGTATTGTTTTGCGCATTCTTCCTTTGAAAGTTTGTTCTTTTCTTGATGGCGAGGAAGAATTTATAAGGTGTTCCTTGGTGCAACCAGGTTATTCCCTTGTACGTATTCTTTCATAATCATGATTATTCTGGTAAATATTCAATCTGCTAATATAATAACTTTTCATTTGTTTTCGACCCAATGAGGTGGAAAAGGTTAAAATTGAACAACAACGCGTTAGGTCTGAGTTTCGAAATAAAATATCAGTGAGGGTGAATTCAAATAGGGTTGACCCAAATAAATGGTTGGGTCACGCCACAGAAAATATTTTTCTAAACTAAATGTGTGTTTTGTTTTCTTATTAAAGCTTATATAAAAGTACTAGCGGTCTCGGTAGACGTCTTGCCTTGAAAAAATCAAAATCTAGAATCCGATTCCAGCGCCACCTACTGGGTCTAATTGTAAGTAACCACCCCGGGACCATCTCAAACTCACATAAAATTTTATCAATATCGTAGAACCTGATTCCAGCGCCAAGTATTTTGTTTAGATTGATGGGTTACATTATTAAAGTTCTAGTAGGGCTCTCTAATTTTATATAGCCTGTGTTAATCAGAATAATGTAGCATTCGAATAGTGAAAGAATTTTTAAAATCGGTCTAGTCGTTTTGAGTTTAGTCGTTACAAACATACAAAAAAGTACAAACATATGAATGTATCCTCTTTATAATATTAGCATAGCTGTTAGTATAACTATATGTATTACTTAATTCAAACATGCTTAAGTATTATCTAGTAAAAATTAAGAAAGTTTGTGTTGTAATTCTGATGTCAATATGAATACTTAAACGATAGACGGAAGTACTTCCTTACTTCCTTCCTACTTTATTCCGCGTACAACAATGATCTGGAGAGAGCTTCCCGCCGAGGTTATCCCTCTGCGCTACGACATGGGGTCGTTTAAGAAGGGCGTTATAAAGTTTCTTAGAGGCTGGCAACGCGTTGGGAACGCCCCTGGTGTTGCAAACGTCCATAGGCGCCGGTAACCACCTTTCTGGGCCGTTCGCCTGTTTGCCTGCTTCAGGTAATTAAAAAAATACTGAGGTATGTTTTTGTGTATGGTGACATTATATGTAACATTTATTGTGATTACCTATAGACATTGGCAACACCAGGAGCGAAGTCAACGCGTTGTCAGCCTTTAGGATGAGGTAGGAGGATTGGAATAAAGTAGTTCTCTCGGCAGTGGATGAGGCCGTTGGGCTACCGCCTGCCACGGCCAGCGGGGGGGCTAGGCCATATACCTGTGGCTCTGGCATTAAGGGACGAAATACCGAGAGGTTTTAGTGGGTATACCTAACTGTGGTGTGGCAATAGCATCTCTAGTTCTGCCTAGAGATGCTAGTGTCCCGGCCTCGTGAATCCCTCACACCGACCGCGACTTTTCCCCATCGCGTAGCTGATGGCCGGCAATAGGGTTTCCTCTCGTAACAAAAAGGAGGGTTGAAATAAAGGTGGGATAAGGAGTCTCTTCCATGCTATCGATATACTAGAACTGTGTACTAAGTGCGAGTATTTTTACTACTTTGTCACGTTCAAGTTAACGCAGTTTTGTATGGGAAAGACTTAATTCCATTCGGTGAGCGTAAAGGAAAACATAAATCGTGCCATGCAAAATTGAGTTAACTTGAAAAAACTCGCACTAAGCACCCAGGAGCGAAACCAGCGCGTTGCAAATCTTTAGTATGGGATAGAGGGGATGATATAAGAGGGATGGAATAAAGATGGTATAGAGGGAGTTTCTACCATACTATCGATATACTAGAACTAGACTATAATTCCTAATAGGCTGCAATGATTTGTTGGTAACAATTTAAGAGTCTAGCGATCATTTCTACTCAGTGCAATTGTTTGGTCACAGTGTGGGCGCAATCGCCCTTAAAAGCGACTTATCCTTGACCGCGACTCACACAGGACCACGATCCTGCATGCAGGGCGCGGTAGGGTGTAAAAAAAACGAGTAATGTAAATGCTGGGCTCGGGCCTCTCATTATAGGGGAACGGACAGTATACCCGCCACGCTTGTCAAAGGTGGCTTGGTAGGTTTGACACATCGATTATCTTGATGTGCAGGTTGCATCACGATATTTTCCTTGGCCGTTGTTAGTACGTGGTGATTGTAACAATATGCACATTAGGTCAGAAAAATACCTAAGCGGTGCATGCGTTCCGGCCAGGATCGAACCCTCCCTTTGAGCTTGGGGCGCGAGCGCTAGCCATTACGCTACCACGACTTGTGAATAGTTTAATTTAAACAACTTTAATTCTCCTAAGCAAATCCAAGTGAGTGTGTGAACCCCGGGAGGTGGTGGAGACTGGTGGCGAGGTAAGTCACTCTTACCTTGCTACTTCTTCCACGTCCCTTTGCCTTCTCGCGGTCATCGCATCTTGCCCGCATAACCGAAATTTGAAAATCCTACTTAACTCATTTTCAATTAAACTTAGCTCATTTTCAATTAAACTTAGCTTATTTTCAATTAAACTTAGCTCATTAAAGGAGACGGGGACTTTTGGGCCAAACAAATATATTGGGTATATTTTGCACAGTGGAAGCGTGCTAGGCCCATAACCTGTTACTAGCAAATACCTAATTGAAATAATACGAAATCACAATATTGGTTTTAGCCATTTAATCTTCAGAGTGACAATTTCATTTTTACCTTTTCATAAAAAATAACAATTTAGATTAAAACCTAACAAGATATAGCTTAAAAAGCGTTAATTTTCTATTAAATAATAGATAACATCAGCTCTAAATACTATCTGGAAGACGAGAAATCTTAAAACACACACACAACACAACTAAAATAAGTCACAAATAAAATAAGTTGCCGAACTACGTGAAATAGTTTCAAAAAATTAAAACACTCCACACGATAAATTCATTTAAAATATCTAAACCTACTTACTACAATTACAAAAATATCAACATGATAAAAATAAATCTTAAACTACTCTCATCTTTTTACAAATGCCCAAGAACGTATAAAAGCGTATCCGTCTCCTTTCAAGTATTTCATGAAAATAAATAAAGGTTATATAATTAACCTTATATATCAGGGGTTCCCAAAGTGTGCGCCGCGGCGTCCTGGTGCGCCGTAGAGAGTAAAAGGGGCGTCGTGAGGCGCTCCTGTTTACCATTATCCGGAACCTAAGCTTAGGCATTCACCGTTACAAAATGTGTGGAGATCACCAAGCTCACACACATCACATTGAGTAAGTTGCATTATATTTTATTTGTTTAATAATAAATGTGTTCTTGTATATAACTATAAAATCTCGGCTTCATATTGTGGTTGTTTGAATTTTTGTGCCTTCTACTTAGTATCATTGTACCCTATTTCAACTAGCTAGGGCGCCGAAGTCAAAGTTTATTTATTTCTTAAACATGAGTATTTACATATCAGAGTATGCATGATGGTATAAAAGTAAATGTGCATCATATTTGGCCAGTTAGGCATAGAAAAATTAGAATAGTAAATATAATTAAATGTCCTACAAACAATGTCATTTATAATAACTCAAAAAATGTCATAAAAAAACAAATAATAATAATTACTATACCAACTAATTGTTTACAATTATTATTTTATTGATATATTAATACCACATTAATATATGATTATATATATTAAAAAAGAACAAAGACAAAGTATTAAACTTGTAAGTGCGCCGCGAACTGAAAAAGGTTGGGAACCCCCGTTATATATATTATTTTTGTAATAATAATCGGCAGACAAACACACATATTGTATATCCCCAAATTAAACAACTCACGCTTGTGTTAGGGGTAATATATATCGGACTACTCTGGGGCCGGTCCCAGATACCCTACCATAGTAAATAAAGGAGAAAATTCGTTTCCGAAATTTACCCTACTAGAAATCGAACCTCTGCATTAGAATGAGATAGGAGGTTAATAATCATTTTATGGCTTATTTTAATGTTAATTACTTTTTTTATTGCGAAGCTCTTTGTCAGGCAGACGGCTCATGGAAAGTGGTTACCGTTGCCTATAGACGTTTGCAACATCAAAGGCGAAGCCAACGCGTTGCTAGCCTTTAAGATTGGATAAAGAGGATGGGATATCAGGATGACATACAGGTATCGGACAGAAGGAGTGGGACAAAATGAATGGTATATGGGACTAGAATATGGGGAGGGGGGATTAGCACAAGGCTAATCGTTTCACGCCTGTATTCTCTGCGAGCGTGGTATCACACTGATCGGGTCGGCTCTAAGAGCTGTGATGAAGATAATTATTCTAGTATTGCTCTACCAGGTTGAAACTTTACGAGTTACATTTCATACTGAACAATTGTATTCTTTAATATAATTCTTCCATGCCTACCACTTACAGTATTACATCTGAAATGTTACCACCAGGCCGCGTTCCTCTTGTAGCTCGCAATGCTCAAACAACCGGCTTGTGTGGAGACTCGACTAATCAATACTCCACTAATACCACCCTCCTATGTGCCTCGCGCTTATGAGTAGGAAAGGCATGAGATACAGAACGTAGTTACGCCTACACCGATTATAGCGCACAAATGACAGAGTGCCCCGGGAGAGGCAAACTTACTACGTCAACAGGGGTGAAGACTCCTCTGCTCCCTAAATGCTAGAGGGCCCCTGCAGCGGTATTTCAGGGGGGGAAATCATGCGCATACCTGCGCCTTCGGGCTCCCGACTGACGTCGGCGCCCGCGAGACGCATACGCACTTCCATCTCTCTCCCTATCTCGTTCCGCGGCCTCCTTTTGAGACATTATAGTTTCGCAGAAATTGGCCGCGCCCACCCAGCAATCGTCGCTGTGCAGCATGGCTTGCACCAGATCGCTCAGCGAATCGATCGGTCCTACTAGTGTCCCGATTTCAAACCTCTGAGGTGTCTATGCTGCTCACTCGACTAGCGTGTGTAACGCCGTGTCCAGTGCGCCACACTGGCGGCAGTGGAGTGAAGGCAAGCAGCCCGCAATCTGACACAGATACTTATTGAAGCAACCGTGCCCGGTAAGTATCTGTGTCATTCTGAAGGTCAGGGTCCCGCGTTTCCGCGAGAGCCATCGCAACAGCTGCGGTCGAACCGCTTCCACCGTGTCAATGCCAGCAACAGGGTTTCCAACTCTACTGACCAAGATTGGATCATGGCCGCGGTTTCCCGCGTCCTGATCACCTGAAGCTCGGCCTGGCCATAGACCAAGTCACGGGCGAGGGCATCTTGTCGGGAAGGCGCGATTTTCAAATCAACCATACAGCAACCAATGACATTCTTGTATTTTGTCGTTAATAAGATCAGCGCTCTATAATCCGTTTCACTGGAATTTATGATTGCAACGCACACAAACAATTGGAACGGGAAAATGGCGGTCGTGAGCGAGATCGTTGTGAGCTCCAAGTGGAACGTAGCCTACCTTGAAATGTTCTAAATATAGACACCATTATTACAATACGTTACAAGGCATATTGACAGATTGTCAATATTATATAAAAATCACAAAGAATATTCTGATAAAAGACGAAGAGGCTAAAGTGAATGATTTTCGTCTATAATTATATATATATATATATATATATATATATATATATATATATATATATATATATATATATATATATATATATATATATATAATAATAGTCTACTGTTGTCGACGGCCTCTGTGGTTGAGCGGACTAAGCCTTTGCCGGCCGACCTCCCTGCAACGCAGAGGCTCCTGGTTTCATTCCTGGTATGGTAAATTTCGGAAACGTATTTTCTCCGTTATTTACTATATAATAGTCTAGGTGTCTGGGATCGGCCCCATAGTAGTCCGTTATATATTACCCATAACACAAGCATAACTTGCTTAATTTGGGGATATACAATATGTGTGCCGATTATTTATTATATATGTTATTAAGGTCGCCCCAATGGCAGCCAAAGATATTAAGCACATACAACCTTGTCTGATTTTTTAAATTTCTTGAGTTCAGCAGGCATACAGGCGGCCCACCTTATGGAAAGCGGTTACCATCGCATATAGACATTTGTAACACCAAAGAGGGTACTAATGTACTGCCGGAATTGTTATGGCGGCATACTCTAGGCCAGTGGTGGTAGCCATCCAGACGGGCAAATACTCTACCACCTGGCTGTGGGTTATTTTGCCGGCTCTTACGACAGGCCGCCCGAATTCAGGCCATTGTATTCTCTCTCCGTTCCTGCACGGATATAAATCTGTATTAATCTTAGCATTATCTCAATCAAATTTTAATTTAAGCAATTAAATATTTCCCCCAGCTTTGTAATACATATTATAATAATAAACGGGTAGTACGCTTGTGTTATGGGTAATAATATACAATGGACCACTCTGGTACCGATCCCAGACACCCAGACCCATAGTAAACAACAGAAAGTTCGTTTACGAAATTTACCATGCCAGAAATTGAAGCCGGAGCCTCTGTGTTCCAGCGAGTTCGGCCGACTAAGACTTAGCTTGCTCGACCACAGAGGTCATCAATTTTATGATATGAAGTTATTCAAAAAATAGAATTAAAAAACCGGCAGCACGTTGGTAACGTGCAGCAAACGGCTATAGGCAATGGTAACCACTTTCCATCAGGTGGGTCAATAGTCTGTCTACTGTACCCCAGTTACGAAAAGGAAGAAACATATTTTGGCATAAATAGGTTCAATTTTCAACTAAAAGCTGCCATAAATTATGGTAAGAGCTTTAGGAACCAGACAGAGATGTAGTATATTTTGTTACCCGTTACCGTATATGTATGTATATACTAGATAAGACTATGCACTTGCACATATATAGTGAAACCTTATTATAACGAACCTCAATTTAACGGTTTTCGCCATTTAACAATTGTTAGAAATCCCCTAGAACCGGCTGTAAGATTGAATGCAAAATATTCCTTTACAATACGCATACACTTTTGTGAAAACCTCGAATTTACAATCGAAAGATTAGAAAGTGTATAACCTCTGTATAACGATTTCTGTCCACCTACAACATTTGTATAAAGTATTTTAGCAATTCATCCTTAAAAAATCATGTTTCGACACGTCCAAATATATTTATTTACAGTAAGGCAATCGAGGAATTTAAACTTTCACAATAAATTAATGATTGATGTTGTAAGGTAAATAAGTATTAAAGTACGTTCATTACTATGTCTCACTTTTTATTTAAGTTTCTCTTAACTGTGCTAAAACGAACCTTAGACCAAATTAGCCTATAACAAACTTCATTGTAAAAAATTCTTGATATAACGAATATTTTGTAATCTTCTTTAAATTTGTTATACAGAGGTTACACTGTATAGCTAGCTATATGTATATATGTACCGAGGGGTTACCGGTACACACTAGTGTTGGGCAGTACATGATTTTAAAATGAGTTTGTAAGAGTAACATGACATTTTGTACTAAACTAGCACAATATACCACTTCAAATGAGGCGAGGCATTTAGTACTATTTGTACCGTGGCAGTACATTTGTACCATGCCAGTACATTTGTAGCGTAGCAATACATTTGTACCATGCCAATAAATTTGTAGCGTAGCAGTACATTTGTACCCTGCTAGTAAATTTGTAGCGTAGCAGTAGATTTGTAGTGCGGCAGTACATTTGAAGCGATGGTCGTCATTCCCTCGTTTGTACCGTTTCTCACGAAATGTACCCATGTATTACAGATTCATATTGTCCCTCTTTGTCATGTGAAAATCCGTAGAGGCGTTATTGTAGTATTGTAGCTTATGCCTCGTCCCGTCCTTCCTCTTACATTCGGGGCGCGAGTAGTACATTGAGTAGTAGCGCGACAAAATATTTGAAGCATTACATTTTTAGATTTTGTACCGTATCAGTACAATTGGATTTTGCACGGGACAAATGTACCGACTCGTACGTGTCCGACGCAACTCTAGTACATACATACATACCTACGGTTTCATCTAAGCTATATAGCTTACGTGAAACCGTAGGGAAAACAACATTAAAAAACATGGCCATAACAATGAGTTTTTATGTTAAAAATTCCATGATCGTGCACCCTTATACATTAATGGGTAGGTACATAAATGGTTCACATGCCTCTTTCCCACAGTGTGTGCATAATTGATAAAATGACCGGGAATTAGGTTATAGTGATGCATTGTGTATAAATTGCTAACTAATATTGATTTTCAGTACACTTACTGATGTTTGTAATTGTTATACTGAAATCATTATCTTGATTACAGCTGTACCGATTTGATTTGTGTTATACCACGCTCTCACAGAATATCGGCGTGAAGCTGTAAGCCTTGAGCTAATCGTGTTACGTACGATGAGTGAGAGTTCCTATGTCTCACTTCCCATCTTCTCTATTTCATCCTTCCTTCTTTTTTTGTTGACGCAGGGGAATGTCTTTTCTTGGGACACCATCTTCGGGCCTGGGGGGAAGAATTTAAACCGAGGGATGTGTGGGACTCTTGATCGGCCGTATGCCCACCGTGACCTCCGAGCGGAGGGATCCCTCTAATACTGTCTTCTCTATCTCTATCCCATTTTAAAAGTTGGCGAAGCCAACGCGTAGCGTTGGCTTCGCCCCTAGTGTTGCAATAGTAGATTGTTACACAAGAGGTGAAAGTGACCTCTTTAAGAACGAGTTCGCTAATAGTTCGAGTGCCAAAATGGGCCTGTTACCCGCGTTTAATCTGCTTTTCATTTCGAATATGAGGAAAGTAAATAAAAACTGATTACTTACATTTAAATCCATATCTAAATCTGATGAACTCATTTAATACGTCACATATGAAACGTCAAGTATTTTTTATCTGTGGCATTCTATCAGCCAGTATTTTTTTGTCACTGATGATAGTAAATATTTATCTCAAATTTATTTTTATTAAATAATAATTTATTGAAAAGTAATTTAACATCTAACAGTATATGTTATAAAATTGTTGATATATTTTTTATTATGCCGCGATTTAACAGTGGCTGTAAAAGAAGTTGGGACATGAGTCACGTGTATTATTTATGGTTCGTATAGTTTTTAAAAAATTTTGACAGCAGTTAAAATCGTTCCCCAGGGACGTAAAGTACTGTTTTCATCCCTGTGATCAGGCAACTCTAAACGTACTTTCAGAATATGAGAAATGAAAACGTCTATAGGCGACGGTAACCACTTTCCATCACGTGGGGTCGTCTGTCAGTTTGCCAGCTCCACAGTAAAAAACTGAAAAGCATAAAAATTTCCTCCCTACTGCTACTAAATTTGCTTGCTCAATCTTTGTTGCTGTTATGCTGATGCCAGTTATCTCGACTTAACACAAGAACAACTGAACAAGCTCGATCGACTTCAAAATTTCGGTATACGGTTCATAATTGGGTTGCGCAAATATAACCATGTTTCCGAATATCGTAAGAAGCTTAAATGGTTACCTATTCACCTTCGCCGGAATGTTCCCTTACTCTCTCTTTTGTACAATGTCCCTTTTAACCCTCGTACTCCTCCTTATTTAAAGTAACGTTTTGATTTCCTACATCTTTTTCATTCCCGTCATTTGCGTTCTAGTTATAACCTCTCCTTAATTACACCTGTACACCTGTGTATTGCGAAGCTGTCAGGCGCAATTAAAAAATGCGTTTTATTAGTGTAAGAATGGAGAAAGTATACAATTTCTAGTGGTCGGGCGGCCAATCGTAAGACATGACAAAACAACACACAGCCAGGTGGTAGGGCATTTGCCGGTCTAGATGGCTACCACCCCTGCTCCAGCGTACGTCGTCATAATATCCTTGAGTTATGTTCGTGCATTTGTAACCAAGTCCAGTACACTCTTCGAAGCCGGGCATGCATTCGGAATTTTATTGTTGAGATTTGTTTAAGTAAATTCTATCTAACTAAGCTAACTTGTTTTTATTGCATGAGTTCAAGACAGACAGACGGCCCACCTGATGGGAAGCGGTTATAATCGCCTATAGAAATTTATAACACCAAATGTACTACCAATGTGCTGCCGGTATCTAAAGGGAGACGGCAGCCTGGCCACTAATGCTGGAACACAACTGAAGGTTGTTAAGGCGGCATACACTAGACTGGGCCCATCCAGACTGGCAAATACACTACTGCCTAGCCGTGGGTTGTTTTTTTATTAGGTAGCCCCTTAATTCTTTCAAAATAATTATAAATTGATTTGGTATGTTTTTGTATTTAAAAAATCTTTACATAGAATATAATCAGCAAAGTCGCTTTCTGCGTTTGTCGGTCTGTATATCCGCTAACTACTCCTAAACCACGCAACGGATTTTAAACGGTTATCATCAGCAATTAAATATATTTTCAAGGATGGTTTATATATATATATTATATATACTAGCGTTTGCCCGTGGTTTCGCTCCCAATATATAGGAACCTTATTATTTTTTATGTATGTAAAATAAAGCTACTGGCCAGGGTTTTACCTGCGGCGTAGCCGTTGTGAAAACTCTAGTTTTATATAAAGCGAACTCTACGTTTAAACGAATTTATAGGATTTCAAACACTATAAAAGAGTTTTATTTTTTACTACAATGCCATCTTTGTGTACTCTCTATGTAGTCAGTCGGACCCCCTTAAGCAAGATTACTCTGTTTACTGAGCACGGTATAATCCAAGCGAAAGGCCCTCTAAGGCCACAGAGTATAAATATAAACAGAAGGGAAACCCTCCCCGACTAATTAGTTCTAACCTAATTAACCAGCCTGCTAGCCTGAGCGACCTTTAAGATTATACTATGTTACGGTCCGTTACAAAAAAATAAAGCTGATTTAATTTAAGTTCTTCGTCTAAAAGAATGTGTATTTTAAGAAAAATAACTGTCAAAAAATATTCGTTCGAAAATTTTAAATTCAACAATTTAAAAAAAGAAGTGTACTAACGCTTTTGGATTAATTCTTTTATAATAAACTTTAAAAAATCATAAAAAATATTCATGTAATATTTTTTTATAAGATAATAATAAACATTAATTAAAACACTTAAGAACATATTTTATTACAAAATGCACAATAATTTTATAAAATTAACTTTTGTTATAAAATGTTTATAGAAATCTAATTTATATAAATTGAAAGGATTCTATTTTTAACTTACCGTTATTTATATCACGAAGGATTCCGGTGCGAGATTCCAAATTGAAAATTCCCACGCGAGTTTAGGCGAAGTTCAGGTCTGTTCGGGGGCGTTCGATTTTTAAATGTCAATTTTCGTTATTGGAACGCGACGTGCGCCCTCTACGACCGCCGGTGAGACTGTGCGGCGGTTGCGCGGGAAAGGAATACAGTTTGTGCTTTGTGCGGAAAACGTTAACGTTTTTAAAGGTGCGTTTCCACTACGTATATGTAGGTAGCTGCACGATAGTTTGACGTCAAGTACGCGAGGAAAAAGAAGGACGTGTATAACCTCACCATAACGTTTAGAATACGGACTTATTTTGCTTTCTGGCAATATTCTATGTATTAGTCAAAGTCAGTGAATTGTAGACAAAGCGAATTTATCCATGTTATTTTAATTTTAGTCTAAAATCCACTAAAAATAATGAAATGTGGATATAACAATACTAAGTTTCACAGGAGTAGTGATTTTTAAACTTTACCAGTATATCTAGCGGAATTTAAAGCCAAAATGTTTTCGTTATGATTTGACGATATTTACCAAAGAACCGACGATGTGGTAGGTTTGTAATGGTTGGTTTAGGTTTTTTTTATCAGATAATTGTTTTGTTAACCATCACAAGGTGTTAAAGCTCTTGCTTAGAAAATTATAGTAACTATTATAAAAGTAAGCATCATAGGTTACGTTGACAAAATGCGTATGTTGTAAATAAAGCAACTTGATAATTGCACGATGTTTAACGTAGTACTTAACATTATTAGTAAGTATTAAAATTACTCTGGAACTAATAATAATCGAGTTGCTAGACTTTAGACAAATTTGTGTAGTTGCCGCCCTTTTATTTTATACTCTATTTGATTAATTACAGCTACAATTAATTATAGTAATTCAAGATTCTTTAGATTGACAGAGAATTTGGAACTGAAAACGCCTTTCAACAGAACGTGTTTTTACAACAAGTCTTTTATCGTCCAGGCCATTCAACTTTGGAATGCGCTAACCATCAAGCAGACACGATCATTACCTTCTTTTAACAGATTACTACCTCAAGCTATAGTATTATTGTTTATTTTTGTATGTATATAATATAATATGTGTATTTATGTATGTATATATACGTGGGACACTCAGAAAGTTTTGCAAAAAAACAATAATTAGATATTAGTTAAATATTTTCAAAATACTCTCTACTAGCCTCTATACAAAGTTTCATGCGTCTGAACCAATTTTCGAAACACTTTGCAGTCCGCCACAGACACCTCGTTTACAGCTTGCTCGAACGCTGACAGCGCATCTTCCGGCGATTAAAATTGTATCCCTCTGAGCTGATTTTTCATTTTCGGGAGTAAAAAGAAGTCACATGGTGCTAGGTCACGGCTGTAAGGAGGATGACCCAGGAGTTTGACCAGCGTGCTGTCCAGGAAGTCCCTCGTTTTATTCGCCGTATGGTCGGGCGCGTTGTCGTGGTGGAGCAGTAGCCCGCGGAGCCCTGTATTTGGTCGCTTGTTGCTCACAATAGAGAAAACTTCTGCTAAGCATTTGGTAGTATACCAATCGGCGTTCCTTAAAGGAATTGACACCATGTAGCCAGTCAAATTGAAAAAACTCGCGATCAAAATCTTCCCCCCACTTCTAGATTGTTCACCTTGGTAGGCGTTCATTCGTATTGAAACACCCAAACTGTTGACTGGCGCTTCGTTTCTGGATCGTATTGATAAATCCAGGACTCATAACCTGTAATGATGTCGTAAACACGCCAAGACGAGCCTGCTTCAAATTTGTTTATCATATCACGGCAACCTACCACCCGGACCTGCTTCTAAGCATCGGTGAGGTTGTTCGGCACCCAGCGTCAAACTATCCTCCTCACGCGAAGACGCAAGTGTAGAATCTCGTGAAGGCTTCCCGATCCAATTTGCAGTACGTGCTGAATCTCTTGATACGTAACTCGCGTATTGTCTTGGATTAAATTTTTCACTGCTAGCTCATTTTCTTCTGTAACAACCGTCAAAGGGCGACCACTTATTTCTTTATCCCCCAAAGTTAGTCGACCGCGCTTGAATTCATTGTACCAACGATACACGGTTGCGTTAGAAGGGCCTTAATCCATTAATGCCATTTGAAGTCTATCGTACGATTCATCCGGTTTGAGGCGACACTTGAAATCGTAAAAAATCATAGCGCGAAAATGTTCGCGGGGCAGATCCATTTTTCAATGAGACACGATAATTTAAATTAGCTCGCAAACAATGTGGCGGGAAGTTTTGAAATTGGAACGGACTTATTTATAGTTATAAATAATCATATTTTCAAAATAGATTATAACTGGCCAGTCTCTCATACTAAAAAACTTTTTTTCGCAATACTTTCTGAGTGGCCTGATATAATGTGTATACTACATAACTATGTATTATTTTTTATAATAATTAAATTATCTTGCATATTACTATTTATTAATTAGTAATCTAAATTATTGTACTAGTGCTGGTTTAGCAACTATCGACTTTTGTTTTCCTTTATACTCCATCCAGAGGTTGTCAGGAAAAAATCGCCATGAGCGATAAGACCGCCGATTGCACTTGTATATTAATGTTCTTGATTGTATGTATCATTTTGAAGTGATAACTTTTCATGAGAGGGTAAACTGCTTCGTTACGTAACGCGTTACGGCGCCAGTCTGTCTGGCTTCCCTTTCTCTCACGCATATGGCAACGGTAGGCAGGCTCCTCGTCTCTCACACTAACCCACGCGCTATATACATAAAATGTAAATAATAACTTAAGCTTTTCTCAAGTTAAACAAATACAGTATTAAATAGTTCAACTTAGATTAGTTTTAAGTTTTCACTTCTATCGGGCGTCCCGAGACGCACATGTTTTTTTTGTATAATAAAGTATATTCTATTCTATTATATTCTATTTGGCAACTACCTACATGTCCATCGTGTAGATAGTTGCAAGAAAGTATGTCACCACATTCGTACGCCAGGAAAAATGAAGACGTATAACGATGTATCAGAGGTGTTTCATACACCATGATTATAAATATCATAAATCAGCATGAATGTATAGACCGCTTAGGGCCTAAAGTGTCCACTTTTCGAGAATCGCTTACTAAAATTGAAACCTACTGGTAAGTGAAATACATGGCATATATTTTGATGCTTGTTATACTACTTATTACGAAGCGGTGTAAGTAGAATTTAACGTTATTTTAACGAACAACCAATTAAAAAAAATGGCAAAACTTAGTTTGGCGAAAAATTTTGAATTTGATTTTTAAAGGTACTTTCCAAATTTGGTATTCCCCAAGTTTTTTTGTGATTTTCGATAATACAAAGCGTATAAGACCATAATAACACACACACCAGATCAAATATCGTAAAAGAAAAGTGTTCAGACACTGTCAAAAGAACCGCTCATTCCATTAAATAAATATCATATAAGGACAATATCCTTATATTATAGTTGCTGGGATGACCATAAAAGAAATATATTGTTTATTTTATTATTACGAGTGCCTTTAATAGTGTTATTTATGTTTTTACATTGCTATATTAAAGTTTTATATATACCTAGCTTATATCCGCGGCTTCGCTCGCGTTAAAAAAGGATATGTACGTTATGAAGTGAGCATGTTATAATTCATAGAAATGTCGAACTAAAGTTTTAATTGAAAGTACTTAATGATAAAATACCCACCACGCCATCTATTGACGTTGGAACCATGAGAACAACACATTAAATTGTGGTTGTCAGTCTCGTTGGCATTCCGATGTTTTATTAGTGAATTTCCACGCCAATAAACGCGATCGAAGCGCCATCTTTTTGACTATATTTGTTGCAGTCACCATAGTGTAAAATCTATTTTCTTACAGACTGTTATTTAAATATTAATGATATTTTCTATGTCAAACTGTGCTTTTGTCGAATGAAAATTGTTGAAACAAGTACACTTCTTGTTTGTACCAATTAAATAAGACAAAAACCAGGATATTTAAAGTTACAAATCATTATATATCTCTTTACCGACCTCAATAATTCCATCTATACGTTCAGAAACAGTACATTTTCTGGATAAAAGGTACCCTCACAACATCATCATCATCCTAGCATTAAATCCCGGTTGCGTTCGGGGCGTCTGCTTCAAAGCCCGGGTTTCGCTTTCCTACTTTTTCTTCTCCACTTCACGCGGTCTTCAGCATCCATTTATTGAGACCGTAGGTACGCATATCACGCTATTTAATATATAGAACATCAGTATATACTGCATTTATATATTTATTACTAGAATGTAAGAAACTGTACTATGTATTATGTATACCACCGTCATCATTATATTCTCAATTCATTCCTGAGGTTGTCTGGAAGAGATCGCTTTTTAGCGATAAGACCGCCCTTTGTGCATATGAGACATAGTTTTTGTCTGTGAGTTCTTTTTTTGTATTGTTGCATAATAAAGAGTTATTGATTGATTGATTGATTGATGTCGTTGTGATGTTTTTCGACGTCAAGCCAGTATTTCTTGGGCCTATTTCTTCGCCCGGCCTAGCGGTGGCGCCATGGTTAGATATTTGTTCTTCACCACGTAACTAACCGGTTTCCGTTATAATGTGTAGGCGACTTTTATTGCAGTTGATACGCTATGTCTAGGGTTGCTAGATGTGTTAATAAAAATTGGACAAAGCTTTGAATTTTTTATTAACATATAAATTTACTGAAAACTAACTTTTTAGGTACTTGATTAGCATCGAATGCTAAATTAAGAGCTTTTTACTTTTAAGTTTTCATACATTTAGTACCCAATGCCACTGCTTTTAATAAAGTTTTATTGCCTGAGATGGCTTCTTTGAATTCAGTGCAATTAGCAGTTATATTAAAGAAAACGCACAATTCACTCTTTACAGTATTTACAGCGAGATACGAGCAGAGTTCATCAGGTAATGAACGTAGCTTTAACCCAGATTTTTTTGACCGGACAAACATAAATAAAACCGGATTGTCTGGTTGAAAACCGGATATCTGGTAACTCTAGCTATGTCACGGATATGGAGGCTGCCGCGGATGCGAGAGTTCCTAACGCGGTCCCTTCGCGTAACTCCACACGTCCATCGCAGCATATTCATCTCCGTGACACGCAGCTGTTTCTTGTGTCGCTCAAGTATAAGCCACACCTCACAACGTGTATGAAAAGTTTCGTGACGATCTGTTGCGTAGTTATTGGCCGGTTCCTATATCTTACTAATCATTCACTTGTCATACCATCGGTTGAATTTTGACATTACTTGTATGAAGCTTATGTCAAACTTTAACCGATAGTAAGGCAAATGAACGGTTCGTAAGATATAGGAACCGGGCCTTAGAGAAAATGTAACAAAAAACAAACTCATTTTGCTTGTCTGATAGTAACAGGAAGCGTGTTTCAAAGCTGTATAGCCTTCACAGTAAAATAATTGTTGTAAAAAGTTGAGTTATAGTTAGTTTATTTAGTTAGTAGTATATTTAGTTGCTTGAATAGCTTTTTAAAAATAATATTTTATGCGCCTGTAGAAATTGTACTACTGGCACGCGTAAACAAAGTTGCTTTTCAAAGAATGTAGGCGCTCGACGCTCTTCAACAAGGGTTGCTCTCGATTTCCCTGGAATCCACTCATCAGATCCTGACTTTGTGACAATGGGACTACCTCACTAGCTTTAAGGAAACTCATACTATTACGTTAAAAGACATTTTAATCTAATCATACCTAATACATACATACATAATAAATAATTAAATTAAATATTCAAAATCTTTGAATACAATTTGTGTTTTAGAGTTATTTTTGTATTAATATGCAAATAGTCCGTTTTCTGTTACCTTTGGCTATTCACAATTGACACGCTTTTTGTGTGTTTGAATTATAAAGAACTTATTTTCGAAGTAAAATTCATTATTTTTTTTTAATTTACGTAATAAATGAAGTTGCAATGCAATTTTTTGATATTATTCTTAGGCCAAGCGCAGCGAGCTCTAACACTGTTCCACAATCAGTACATGTGTGTGGTACACTTTGCGAAAAACTAGCAGACTTCTAGATTTGGAATTTGATACAGTTATTTAAATACGTGTTTAGGTATCTTATCTATAATTAAAATAACATTTTGAAACAAGTATAAAACATATAGCATCTCAAAACCTTCTGTCGAAAATTACCGATAAAGACATACAAGATTAAAAAATGTGTGTGTGTGTGTGTGTGTGCAGTTCACACGCGGTAGAAGTGAAACAAAGTGTGACAAGGGGTGGGAGGGATTCTAAATTTCGTGGCGTCTCATTTCGTATATTACGAGTATATCGTTATAATATATTTAAGCTTTCAAACACAAAATTTGAAGTATTAACGTTAAAAAATTCAAAACATTTCCAACTCTATCTGTATGAGCATTGGGCATAGTGTTTAAATTAATAAATATAATGTATTCTATATCATTTTCTCTCGGGCTTAGTCCTATAGATTTAAGTGTTTATCTCTTTTAGTTCCACTTTTTCGTTTCATCAAGTTTAAAATCACAACGATTCTAAAGAAGTTTTGCTTCAAAAATGAGAGTTCTCACAAAGCTGCGCTTTTTGATAGTACAAATAAATTGAAACAGTGATGTTAAGGTAGTTTGGGTAGTGAGAATGGATGGAAGCAAAATCACAAAACAAGTAAATGACAGATGAGTGAATTGTAGCGTTGCTTCCGGTAGATTACGACGTTATTGCCCTGATCAAATTAAAGATATTTTGAGACAAGATCAGGTAAAAAGCACCTCAAATAAATGTGAATATATAAAGAGATTTTTGGGGTTGTGCACGTTGATCTTACGGTGGCGATAATAAATAATCCGACTAAACAACACTCGTTTATTTCTGATAACAAAACACTATAACTCACGAAGAACACAAACAACAATATGATAACACAATAGCGCTGTCGATGGCAAGCGTACGGTTGGGGTGCGCGTGACATGTATCATCGATATTCGACCGCCGCTGCGTAAGCACAGACGGCGGTGAACAACCAGTCTCGCAAATTGACGCCTACGGTTGTAGCTACGCGTCGCGCTGGGCAATAAACGCGCGTAAATTTAAATCTTGGGAGAAGCCCACAGATTAATGAAAGTATATGAAGCAAAACGTGTTTGTCAGGATCGTCGCTAGTAGAGATCCATAGTCGGTGCCTAATTACATGGAAAAGAGATCTGATAATAATATGTACGTATGTAAATAAATTTGTTATATATACTACCAGTCATGATAGCTCAGTGACTAAGGCATTTAGGTATAATATCAATGACGCGGCTTCATTTGTAAAGGTATCATATCGATTAGATAGTGTTTACCAATCAAAAATTATTAATTACTAAGCATGACTTTTCCTTGATAAATTTACAATACAATGAACATAAAAGCCTGCGCACAGTAAGTCATCCGTATGTGACTCGCCTTAGTATAACATTATGTAGATTACTCATATCCGTAGCCCGTAGCCGGCTACGGTGCTACGCCGCTACGAGCACCTGTATAAATTGTGTGGCGTAGTATGCTTATGAGCTTGGCTTGTTATGGAACTTGCTGTAAATTTTAAAAGATATTCATCCAAGTACATTCTTACTTATAAAATAACAATTTAAAAACGGATAGTAATGTATTCAATAATCATATTTATATGTTTCTTCGTCTTCTGTAGCGGGCGGTTTCCGCTCCTCGACCACGTAGCCTATATTTTGCTTACTAGATAATATAATTATACTAGCAAGTCCCAGCAGACGCTGTCCTGCCTTGAAAAAGAAATATTTAGGACCCGATTCTAGTGTCCCCCCCCCTACCGGTTCCAATTGTGAATCTCTAAACCATCAGGGACCCACTCAAACACACACACAAAAAATATTAAAATCGCTCCAGGAGATTAGGAGGATCCTAGAATCCGATCCCAACGCCACCTATCGGTTCCAATACTGAATCTAAACCATACACCCACTCAAACACACACAAAAAAATCATCAAAATCGGTAAAGTCGTTCTCAAGTTATGCGCGTATATACATTTCTACAATTCATTTTTACTAATATAGAAGATAGGTAGAAGAAGAAAATTTGAATATATGAATGTTTGTTTATCTAAGAGAGTTTAAAATATTCGGGTCGTTTTAGTATTACGCCAAAAGGAAGGTTTGCACTGTAAAACAGCGTGTTGTCGGATATTATGTCGGCACAGCAATAAGCTGAGTGCAAACCTTGTTTGCTGAAAAAGCGGCGTACAAATTCTGAAAATATGTTTTTATTTTTAAGATACATGTCATCAATGTAAGTACGTCGCTATTTCTTGAAATAAAATTTTCTTTCTTTCTTTCTTTCTTTCTTATCTAAGTTTATTTAAGACTTTTTATTGCGAAGCTGACGGCAAACAGGCAGATGGCTCAACTCATGGTAAGTGGTTACCGTCGCCTAGAGACGTTTGCAACACCAAAAACGAAGCCAACGCTTTACCAGATTTTAGGGTGGAATAAAGAGGATGGAATAGAGGGATCAGGTAGACGAATTAGACAGGAAGAACGGGATAGAGGAGTTGGGAAACGGAATTGGAATAGAGGGACGACTCTCATTCATCGCACAAAACACGATGAGCATATGGCTGCTCGTTTCACACCGAAAATGTGGTATCACACCGAGAGTGTGGTATCACACCGAGAGTGTGGTATCACGCCGGGAATTTGGTATCACACCGAGACTGTGGTATCACACCGAGAGAATGGTATCACACCGAGAATGTGGTATCACACCGAAAGTGTGGTATCACACCGAACGAACCGGCCCTAAAAGCTGTAAGTAGGATAGTGATTCCAGCATGGGTCTACCATATCAAGCATGACAATAGCCCAATAGAAATAGGAACAGCCCCTAAATGCTATATTTCTGGAGAGGGGTTACAAGTTATTCTTCCTTTGCCTTTTCGCATACAAAAATACACAAGTACAATCGGCGGTCTTATCGCCCAAGGGTTTCTTCCAGACAACCTTTAGATGGAGTATAAGAAGGACAACAAAAGTCGGTAGTTGCTAAACCAGCATTAGTACAATTTAGTTTATTAAATAATAAATAGTAATATATAACATAATTTAATAATTATAAACAATAATACATAATTATGTACCTACTACAATACACATTATATATATATATATATATATATATATATATATATATATATATATATATATATATATATATATATATATATATATACATAAAAACACATATTACATTATATACATACAAAAGTATATTAACACTAATAGCTTGAGATGTAATCTTTAACCAATCTGTTAAATATATTCCATAGAAACATTAACGTAACTAGTTCCTTGGGAAAATATAACTTAGCCATTTCCTATATCACTAACGCCATCTGCCGAGAACTATTAAAAGTATTTGTACAAACTACAATGCGCTCCGAGTTTTCCACATGTATTCAGTAGAGCAACAGTACTAATACAAACAGATTCATATGTAACCCACAGATGGCGCTGTTTCTACCAAACAAGGACATGTTACGTTTTGATTGAGATTTAGTCCTTGAAATGATTTGTACTTTATCCACTAGGTGTCACAAGTTGTAACCTTATAAAAAAATAACCACAAAACTTTCCACCAATACTTTTTAACTAAGTTAAATATCGTCGCCGTCAAGGCAAGGCCTTGTAATATGGAGGATAGAGATAATAAATTCGTACCATCTCTGTATTGAAAGTGTCGGTCAAAACGCAGATAATAAGAGTAACGCTATGATAGAATAGGAAAAATTTAAAGGAAACGCCAAAAGTAATTAGAGTGAGAAAGAAAAATAAACAAGGACCGAAAGATTTCGGCTATTTATCATTAAAAATTCACATAATTAAATACTACACGTTTTCTCACAACATTATATTGTTGACATCCTAAAATATTGTTACGAGTCGCAAGACTCGGCTTAAAATGCCGTTGGAATTATTATAGACTTTATTGGAACCATACAAACACATATAATATACTAATGCACAATTACATAACACGCGCAAAGTCTGTCACTATATCGCTTATCGAATGTGCACGTCTCGCTCGTGTCGTAATCGTCGCTTGACTGCTTCACCCTCCGTTCGGGCATTCCTTTTATTCTATAGAAATACAATATGCCTCGATGCAAAACAATAAGTTCTTAGAATTAGTTCGAAACACCTGCCTAATTATGCCTGCAAACGGCCATAAACGAGTAAAATAGGCTGGTCTTCACAAAAACCAAGAAATAAGAAGAAACAAAAGAGGAAGATAATATAAGCGCTTCTATGTAATTATCTCAAGCACCAAGCAGGTAATAAATGTGCTTTGTTTTCAATTATGCAGGTGGCCCAATTGTAACAATATTGTCATCTAATGTTTTTTTACTAACCATGTTTTTAAGCAAATAAATGATTTGATTTGATTTGAAAGTAAAATAAAGACGTCGGCTAGGGTTTGCGAACTCAAATAACGTATATATAAGTTCCCGCAGAGGTCACGTCCGTCCCCCGTTCACTAGACGTCGCTGGTATCGATTTTTCGTATTTCTAGGTACCTACATTTTTTTAACGAGGGGGACCCGATTAAGGCCTATCCGCCTCGGGGGAAGCGCGGCGGGGGCCTGTGAGATCCGCCACGTTGGGATGGCACTAGCAACGCAAGCGAGAAATGCTATTACCACCCAAGTTAGGGATACCCACTATAACCCCTCGGTTCCTTCCTGCGCGTTATACCAGGGCTTCGGGAAAAATGAAAGCTCGATCACCTCCGCGTGCCGTGGCAAGCGGAGACCCAAGGACCACATCCACTGCCGAGGGAAGCATAGCCCCCGGCACGTGCCTGCCAAACAGTGGGAACTAAGTGATTGACTTCGGATACTCATCAAAGAAAGTTATTAAAAATTTGTATGCAAATAATAAATAAAATTCAAGTTTCTGTGATGTATTGTTACAAGTTGGGCCACCTGCATACCTATTGTCACATACCGACAAATAAATGCTGCGCATCTTGTTTATTGCCTCTCCCAAATTCGGAGTTCTTCTTTATTACTTCGTATTTAAAATTTTCAATTAGAAAATAGCCTATTGTTATTGTTTTCGACTTTGTTGGCCGTTCGCAGGAGTAGATAACCAGATGTGCAAATTACTATTTCTCGGAAACTCAGTGCGCGCGGCCGATTTTTTTGTACTGTAGAGTTAGTATAAAACAATGCCCGAATGGAGGGGTGGGGCAGTCAAGCGACGACTACGATACGAGTAAGACGTTTGTAGTACTCTCGATTAGCGATATAGACGACGGACTTTGCGCGTGTCAAATTGCATTGAATCGTGCAGTGTGAACTGGTTGCATCCATATTTATTTTATTTGTTTTATACGTGTTTGTGCAGTTCTAATAAATTCTATAGTAATTCCAACGGCATTTATTTTAATTCGAGTCCTGTAGCTCGTAACAGTATAAATAACAGCTTTTTACTAAATGTATATGAAAGTATATACGGTACTTATATCAAAGAATCTATTTTTAAAACTTTTGTCTGGCTGGGTTTGCCGGCTAATTAATCCCTGAAATGACTGGACTGATTTTAAGCGGACTTTTAATGGCAGATAGCTGATTTTATAAGAAGAAACATAGACTGCTTTTTTAGGGTTTCGTAAAAAAATGCCACGCAGATGAGGTCGCAGGCATAGCTAGTAAATAATAACACATAATAAATAAATAATTATCTCTATAAACATATTTTTTTCTTTTTTAACAACTCTATGGACTCTAGTTCCGTACCCCTTTTTACAACTTCATTTCTATGAAAGTTTTTAGAGTTCCTACACACTTATTGTTTATTTTTGTTACTGTGTGTGACATTAATTTAGTGATTTCTATGTTGTAGTGTACCTTAAGAATAACTTATAATATTATTTTTTTCTAATTTTAATACTAAACTTATACTAATGTAGAGTGTATCTGTTTCATGCTGGTGTTGTGAGGAAGTGTATGTGCAGTGTGTGCCTTCTCTATAAATATTATAAACGCGAAAGTTTCTAAGAATGTATGTATGGATGTATGTTTGTTACTCTTTCACGCAAGAACTACTGAATGGATTTTGATTAAACTTTACACTAATATAACTTATACATCAGAATAATATAATTTATAAAGATATTGTATGAATTATCCAAAATATAAAGATTTTCCATCACCACGCGGGTGAAATCGCGGGTGCAGCTAGTAAACAAAAAACTGTAAAAAGTCGCTACATAGCGTTATGACCGCCTATTATATTGTTATTTTTTATTTCTGTTAACTGTATCTTTTAACACAAAAACATTTAACATTCACTGTTTAGGGCCAAATTGATGAAATTTCTTAATGCTCATCAAATCTCACAATGCGATCTTAGATAAGACACAAGTCCTGTAAGATTTTTGGAATTTATTTTAATATATTATAATTTGGTTAATTTATAGATATATTTTTTATTGCATGAGTCCAGCAGACAGGCTGACGGCCCACCTGATGGAAAGCAGTTACCATCGCGTATGGACATTTGCAACACCAAAGGTACTACAAATGCTCTGCTGCTCTCTAAGTGGAGACTGGAACTTGGCCACTAATGCCGGAACACAACTCAAGGTTATTATGGCGGCATACTCTAAACCGGGGTGGTAGCCATCCAAAAGGGGAAATACCCTACCACCTGCTGTGGGTTGTTTTGTCGCCTCTTACGACAGGCCACCCGTCCGCAGGAAGCTGTATTCTTTCTCCGTTCCTGCACGGATAAAAGTAGTAAGTAAAAACCTTACCTGTTGTAGCATTTGTGTTATTTTCTTTAGTATCCTTGTCGTCTTTTGCGGGCTTGGTTTCTGAACTAGTGTTGCAACCCATTTTCACTCACTTCAAAGTAAAATTAACGTCACTACAAAAACACACTACGCGGAAACACTACAACACTATTTAAACCCGTAAACTATAACATAGCTGTCATTTGCTGTTAACGTTGATATCTGAAAAGAAAAAAAAATGTTAAATAAAAATATGGCTAAGTGCGTGTCATAGTGAAGGGTTCAGTAGATATGTGGAACGTGTTGTTTGTGTATTTTGTCTATGGAACCTTAAAGGGTATAACCGGGTTTCTAAGAGAAGCACTATGGGCTTTCACCTTTGGATAAATCGTGATAGCGTAATGGCTAGCGCACGCGTCCCAAACGCAAAGGGCGCGGGTTCGAATCCTAGCTGAAACGCATGTACCTCTTAGGCAGTTTTTGATCTAATGTCCATATTGTTGCAATTATCACGAGCTAACAACGGTGAAGTAAAACATCGTGATGTACATCGTAATAACCGATGTGTCAAACCTGTATAATGGCAGACTCGAACCCAACAGTGGGACGTCTATGGGCTATTATTGTGCTATTATCCCTTGGACAAGTACCTAGCAATCCTAGCACTCCAGAAACTATAGTCTTATTCAAAGGTAATACTAGTTTACGTTATTTGGCTACGGAACAATGAAAAAGCATTTAATCGAAATTAAGCCTTATCACCTTGATTTTTTCAGAATTTTCCACTTCATAAAACAAAATTTAAAGGAAAATGGGGGGCATGACAAACAATTTCTGCAACTTTAAAATCTGATATCTGCCCATATATGGGGCTAAATCAGAACCATATACTAGCATGATCATAACTCCGCTTATTATTATCAAATCGGAAGTAAACACTTGAATGATTATAACAATTCATTTTAAAAATTTCACTATGTCATAACCTTTTTATTGGAAGAAATTAAAATTTAACACTAAAATTAAACATGAGTAAAATACAAGAAAAACTTTAAAAAAATACAAATTAAGCTAAGTATATTAAAAACTAGAACTAAATCAAAAAGTAGTTAATCTATACGAATTAATGAAAGTGAAGTGTCTGTTTGTAATGTCAAAATAACAGCATTTTAATTAATGCATATGAAAGTGTATGCGGTACATATATGAAAACATCATTTTTTTAAATTTGTCTGTCTGATTGATGAATTTCTGAAACGGCTGGACCAATTTTGTTGGCACTTTCACTGGCTGATAGTTGATTATACAAGGAGTAACTTAGGCTAATTTTCTTTTAGAAAAATAAAAATATTGAAAGACGCCGCACAGCCAGTGTTACAGTTATTTAGTAGCATAGTTGTTCTTGTCATGTTTCTTTTTAAATCTAATAATTAATTTTGTTATGTACCCTCTTATTTCTAAACGATACAATCGGCTATTTCCTTAATTGAATAATCTATACATATAATAAAATTGTACAGGTTGAATTTCTGTACAATGAAAAGAAATGCTAAAAACCGAGTCAGGGGATGTAAGAAGTGAAATAGAACAAATTTAGATTTTTTCAATTTTTGTTTCTCGGTTTGTTTGTCTGTTTGTGCCGGCTAATCTCCGGAACGACTGGACCGATTTAAATGAAATTTTGTATGGTGGTAGCTTATATCCCTGGTCAACATATTCTTCTGATACTTCTGATCCCGAAAAATTAAAGAGTTTCCGTGGGATAGATAAAAAAAAATGATTACTTAAACATGTTGCTTGTTATACAACTTATGCACCTAATTAAGTATTGATATTGCCGGTATCATCATCATACAATGAAACAATAAAACAATTTATACATTAAAAAACCATTAGGCTATATATCATCGCGCTAAGACCAATAGGAGCGGAGCACCAATGAAGAATGCTTTAAAATCGAGAGGGTATTTTTAACTTACTTTTTTAAATTATGCCACGCGGACGATGTCGCGGGCAGAAGCTAGTAATGTTGTATTTTTATTTATTCTGTCATTAGCACCTGTTTTGTATAGAGTAGTTGTCTATAATTTACCATAATTTTATATAACAATATTTATCCTTTATATGATGTGTTAATTATGTAGATTACAATTCAAAATCTCTCAATTGTTTATAGACGGTATTCATTACATTTTAATTTCATGTCATGGCAGACGCGATAGATTTATACTGTGTTCGGTTTATTTTATTACATGTAAAACTTTAAGTATAATATTTTATATAAAATCTTATATAAAATATTATCTAAAATTTCCAAACAATAATGTATTAAATTCTTTTCATTTCTAACCCTTTAATTAAAATAGTTTATCAATGACTTCAATCCACTATCGGTTGTGCCAATTTGCTAAGCTTCTTAGATTGTAAAATTGTTGGAGGGATGGCGAGGTGTTCTAAAAATGCTTGTAGAGTGTGAAGAGTTAGTGTATATGTTAAAATCGTAAGGTTCTCTGATTATAAAGTATTGTGACCAGTTGCTGTTCTTTTACTACCAAAAACCCTTCTGAGTTGTTGCAAGTATTACACTAGTTAACAGCTATTTATAAACAAAATATTGGTCTCAAGCTACTGTCACTTATCGGGAACGTTCCCAAAATGCTGGCGACGTTGCCACGTTTTATAGTAATGCTTAATCTTTGACGCCAGTCTATCCTAACTTGTATGTACTAGTTTATATTTTATAGTTATAAAGTGGGAATTTATGTTCATAAATTACTTCGTATCCTATCTTCTACCTGTTATCTTCCATCCTTTGAAATAATATCCAATTACTCAAAACCCTCTCCCTTCGAGTTAAGTCTCTTATCCGACGGTGAATGGGACTCATTAGCGCCCCTTTCCGATTACAGTGTTGCCAGTTATAAACATTTGCCACATTTTTTCGCTTAACTTACAGCACCAAAGGCCAAAAATTAATGAGACAATGTTTTAAGTTTTATTTTTTACTAGGTTTTCACCACTAGTATCTGTAAGGACATAATTAGTACCTTATGTCAGGTAAGAAAAATTGTAATAGTGTACGCGCGACTGCGAAGTCCATATTTCTTAGACACGAATAAACATCATTACAACATAGTCGTTGTTTACTTTCTTACACCTGATAACGCCTCGAGCCGCGTATCACCAGTCAACACCACACCACCCACCAAATATCGTCTTTCATAATAATGATAACTTCACTAACATATCCAAAAATCAAAGGTTAACGCATAAATAAACGAAATTGACTGCAGTAAGTAACATTTTGGTTATTTATGTCCGCTTATAATTTGTAATTTTAATTGTACAAAGCATTTCTGTAAAATAGTAAGCTTTTGAAAGTTGTGTAAAGTAGGAACTTTTAAGCAGGGAATTGAAAGATGTTATTTCTTATATAGAAAATCTCAACTGTTTAATAAGCGTTTACGCTATTACTAGAACTCTGGCATTTTGCTTTTATCAAAAAAGCAAAATTTGGCTAAAACCTTGATTAAAAACTGAAAAAAGAACATTGATAAGTCTGAGGACTCATTGATTACATGTAATTTTCATTACTATAGTTTTGTTATGTTTAATTTTAATTTGTACATATAGTTTATTTTCAGTACATAAATTTACAGCGTACAGCATACAGCGTTTTTACTTGAAACTTAGTTAGTATATGTAGAGGAACACTTACAAGCCTCCTCCGCCGAGTCAGGTCATTCCTAAACACACGTTAAATAATAAGGTATAATAAGTCTGAGTCAAAAACTTTATAGTATTATCGTATTTATAAAAAAAACAATAGTCTGTTTTAACGCTAGCAACTCCAGACATCGCACCCTCTGTTTGCCATCTTGGATTATGCGAATGGGATTAAACACCATATTTCAGGGGGAAAACCTATGGTTTACTCTGGCAATCTACTTTTATATTGCAAGGGGCATAACAATAACACGTTACGGTCGTCAAAAACCATAGTTAAACCGATTGTCAACGTTCAAAGTAATTTTAATGCAATTAAAGATTAAAGGATTTTTCTTGTGAGAATGCTGTATATTATGAATATATTTTATTGCATAACATTAAGGTACAGTTCAAGAGACATAAATAAGTACAGAAAACAATAGGCGGTCTTATCACTAAAATCAATTTCTTCCAGACAACCTTAGGATGAATTAGGAAAGGTTATGAAACGGGGTCTTGTTATATAATATTGTTACGAGTGCGAGACTCGAATTAAAATGCCGTTGGAATTACTATATAATTTATTAGAACTATACAAACACGTATAACATAGGTACAAATACAACCGGACGAAATAAGTCCTTATGTAAAGCACAATTAAATAACACGCGCAAAATCCGTCACTATGTCGCTTACCGAATGTATACATCTTGCTTTGATCGTAATCGTCGCTTGACTGCCGATCTCTCCGTTCGGGTATCCCTTTATACTCAGCTTATAATATTGTTACATCCCGTCAAAGGTAAGCGCACAGCTGCCTGTTGTAAGCGCAGTTCATTGTCTTTCCGGATTAGGAGTTCTTTTGTGTTTTGAATTTGCAATTAAGAAAAACATGCTATTGTTTTTCTACTTGTTTTATTACCATCATTAGCGTCGAACTAATCCTTATTGTTATTGTTTTCAACTTTGTTAGCCGTTCGCAGGTGTGCAAATTACTATTTCTCAGAAACTCAGTGCTCGCGGTCAATCTTTTTTTGTACTGTGTAGTTAGTATAAGACGATGCCCGAATGGAGGGGCGGGTCGTCAAGCGACAACTACGAAACGAGTAAGACATTTTCGAGTACTCTCGATTAGCGACATAGACGACGGACTTTACGCGTGTCGAATTGTATTTGTTTCATATGCGAAGGTATATTAGATACATACATACATAATATCAAGCCTGGTTCCCATGGCGGTAGGCAGAGACTATGGATCTCCACTTGTGACGATCCTGACAAACAACTTTCGCTAAATCCACTTTCATTAACCTCTTCATACATGCACGTTTATTTGAGATGCTTTGTACCTGACCTTTAACACTTCTGATATTTGATCAGTGTGTTCGTCCTGGTCTACCGGCAGCAACTCTACCATTCACAATACGGTCATACACCTGTTTTGTGAGTCTACTTTTATCCATTCTCTCTATGTGTATGTTTTTATGATAAACTAGCTGCGCCCCGCGGTCTGGCCCGCGTGATGATGGAAAATTCACACGACATCTTTATAAATTTATGGCCTATGTGTTGTTCTGACGTGTAAGCTATATTATTGTAAAGTTTCAACGAAATCCAGTCAGTAGTTTTTGCGTGAAATAGTAACAAACATACATCCATACATCTATACTTACAAACTTTCGCGTTTATAATATTAGTAGAATAGGTTCGCGTTCGACAATGATCACGCTTACCTATATATTAGCTATTCACATGAGACTTTCGTATTGTACTTTTCGGGAAACACAGACTCTGGTACTGCATTCAACAGTTCTGCCTTACGCGTAAGGAACGTGGAGGCGAAAGGTTTCATTCGCACTGGTGGTGTTTCCAGTGTGTTCAAACTAAGGAGACATATTACAGTAGAGTCTCACTAATCCGGCACTTCAGTAGTCCGGTACTTCCAATAATCTGGCACTCTTCACTTACGACTCTCTTGCCACTCCCTACTCTCGTTTCGCGCTTGGCTCAGTACCGGCTTCAGTACAACCTCAAAAATTATTACAATAGCACCTTTTTTTACCTTTTTGTTTACCCGTTGTTTTCAAGTTGAAAATAATGTAGCTAAAATGTCAAGTAAACTGTAACATGCTTTATTTTATTTACATATTGTTACGAGCTACAGGACTCGAATTAAAATAAATGCCGTTGGAATTACTATAGAGTTTATTAGAACTGTACAAACACGTATAAAACAAATACAAATAAAACTGGATGCAACCAGTTCACACTGCACGATTCCTTGCAATTTGACATGCGCAAAGTCCGTCGTCTATATCGCTAATCGAGAGTACTACCAACGTCTTACTCGTATCGTAGTCGTCGCTTGACTGCCCATCTCTCCGTTCGGACACCCTTTTATACACAGCTTAGGACCGTGTAAACTATGATTTCTACGAATTACACCTGCGCCACCATCAACGCTATTCCCAGAAAACATAATTCTGCACACCTGCACTGGACTATGTCTGTATGTCTGCAAACGGCCATAAACAAGCAGAATAACATTAGGCTATTGTCTAAACAAACGAACTCCGAATAGAGGAAGAGCAATAAACCAGGTTTTATAACAGGCAGATGTGCATCCCTTGTATTTGGCCCAACTTGTAACAATATATATTTTTTTTTTTTACATAATCCAATAATCCGGAACCTCTTGGTTTAGATCAGAAGTTAGCGTGTTCAAATCACGTCGGAGTCACCAGTTTGTAAGGGATGACAAGGGTTATCATGTAAGTATGGAACCTCTGATCACACCCACACGTATGTCTGTCAGCGTGATGATATACTTAGCTGTATCGTGGTTGTAACAAGCGTCTTCTTATTCAACAGTACCAGATTCAATCATATACGTGGATTAATTGAATACAGTATATATTACTAATATTTCCAATATTTTGATATTCACTGATTCTAACGTGGGTAACGTTAGACGGGACGGGATACAGTTTAAAATAGAGAATGGCTTTGATTTCAAGAACCTCAACGGGCAGAGTGCCGCCTTCGGTTTCTTGCTATGGAGAATGATATGATCAGGATTAAATGGGGGCTGCCTGGTGCACCACCATAAATAGTGCCGATTTATTGAGGCTCTACTGTAATTAGGTAAATAGGATTTCATAATGAAATAAGTTTTCTGCGGATACCCAGATTATAACAAGTGACGGAATGTGCGCTTACGAAAGTTACCGAATCGAACCCAGGACATATGCTGCATTTAAGAAGCTACTTTATGGAGTTCGCTGTTACGCTAGCAAACGTGCTTTGAGATAAAAATTGAAAAATTTTACGTACGTCATATCTCAATTCTCAACAATAGTATCGCGAATGTTTCACAGAAAAAGATATTTTGGTTCAGATAAGGTTTCATATCATTATATAATATATTATAAGGATTTATATATGATAACTTCTTTTAATAAAAGATTTTTGAGTTACAATGAAAGAAAATAAAACTAAATTATAAATAAATTACTATAAAGTATATAACAAATCACTGCCAGAGGGAAGCGTGCCCAGAAGGCTGACTGCATTGCAACGCTGCATGGCAATGCTGATTCGTTGCGCGAAATACGAACCAGCCTTCTGATCAAGGGTGGTATCAAAGAGTATCTTACAAATTTCTTTGAAAAAAACCCTTTGCCGATAGACCCCACAAACCTAAAGTTTCACCTCCAAACGGCACAAATATAACCCCTTCCTAGGGTTTTATATTTACTGCGTTTGAGATCTTCAGCTGTTCATAAATTATTATCACAGCAATTGGTTTTTATATATTTTTTTTATATTGCAGGAGTACAGCAGACAGGCAGACGGCCCACTTGATGGAAAGCGGTTACCATCGCCTATGGACATTGTCAACACCAAAGGTGCTACAAATGCGCTGCTGCTCTTTTAAAGCAGACTGGAACCTGGTCACTAATGCTGGAACACAACACAGGGTTGTTATGGCGGCATACTCTAGACCAGGGGTGGTAGCCATCCAGAAATGAAAAAAAAATATATTTAAAAATGAATATGAAATCATAATCGAATTTATGTCAAACATTCGTAATTCTCTTGTGGACATATTTTGTGTAATACAGATTTATCGTATTGTAAATTATATCAACTTTTACATCCATAGCAAACTTTATTGTTATATGTTTGTGCCGTTTGCTGTTGACACGCTTGGAGCGTGGGGTCCTGAGGCCCTGAGCCTGTACCAAAATCTATCAAAACGACTCATTGACTCTTCAGGTTATCAGAGGGCTGGTGCCTACCTCGGGCAACGGATCAGTATGGCGATCCAGCGAGGAAACGTAGCCAGCCTTCTGAGCACCTTACCCATAGAAGACGGTGATCTAGGCTCAGTATTCTACCTCTAGTCTTGAAGGACTGTGGGTAGAATACAATACAAATAAGTTATGTTTTCTTTTATTGTATTAGATTATTTATAAATTTCTTGATTGTACTAGCTTATTAATTTATGTATTAAATCTTAATATATATATGTATAATAACTTCATTTAAGTAGGTAGGTCTTTAGGAAAGGTTATGTTCTGTAGGAATACTTGTGTAGAATTTCGCGTCCCTCAGCACCCTAAAACCACACAAGGATTTACCCATTTTCTCATTAGAATGCCGAGTTAATAATGACGGATGTGGTTACGTTAGTCATAGTTATGTCTCACAATTTATGTCGCAATTTTAGGAAGAGAAATAAAGATGAGTATTGTATATAAGTCATCTAAAAATAAGTTAGATATTTAGGATAACGGCATTAATGGCACCCGACTCCATTATTGATACCAGTACTTATATTTATTTAAGATATTTAAAAAAAAACATACCTATTTGATATTTTGTAGCTATATTAATAATATTATCCACATTTTTATTAGTTCCCAATTTTTTTTCATATTCCTTATAAATGTTATAAAAAATAAGTACATTAATTTATTAAATAAATATTTAAAAAACCCAATGTTCACCAGCAGTGAGGCCTAGGGTCCAAATTATCCAAGGTAGTTAAGGCTCCAAAGTCAGGAACCTCCTCACAATACGGGTCCTTTCCGGCAGGGCTGCCTTCTGCATCCGACTATTGATATCCGATTATTATTATCTTTGTATGGCTTCAAAATAAAAAATATATTAAGATTTCTTAATGTTATAAATAAAACATTATGGTGTCAATCTTGTACTGGAGTGCCAATAATGGTATATATAGTTTCTCTATATATTAATGTATATATAATATTATATAATATATAATACCATGTCTATGTACTTGTAGTAAAATATAATCCCACAACGTAGATAAAGCAGCAGGAGCATAATATAAAATAAGCATTGTATAGATACATGAACTACTAAGTTATATGAAAATTAAGAGGGTATATAGGATCTATATATGTAGGACAGGTGGATATACCCGTATATAGGATCAAAAGTCGTCAATCTTATGCGTCGACAAGTTTTATCACCCACCTCTGATTCCCGACCCTTGATTGCAAACAAATTGCCGTTAACGGCAATTTAAAAGGGTTTTGCAAGGAAAGCGGTGTGTTGTATTCCATATACGGTAATATCAAAAATCTCAATAACAAAATTCTCAAAACACAGGAGAGAAAAGCACAAGAACGCAATTTTTTATAATATATACTAGCGGTCCCGGCAGACTTTGTCCTGCTGTGAATAATAGAAATTTAGGTCCCGATTGCAGCGCCACCTACTAGGTCCAATTGTGCATATAAACACCACTGAGGGACCCATAAACAAATAATTTAATTTTCATCAAAATCGTGGAACCCGATTCCAATGCCACCTACTGGATCCAATTGCAAATCTAAACCATCCCGAGACCCACTCACTTACACAAAAATAATTTCACCTAAGTCCTGATACCCAATTGCAGCGCCACTTACCAAGTTTAATTGTTAATCTAAACCATCCCGGGATCCACTCAAACACACACAAAAATATTTTCATCAAAATCCTGGAGCCGATGTAGATAGCATCGGGAACTCATGAACCAAAGGTTTCGACTATAAATGCTGCAAGTAACCTTTTCTATTGATGAATGATCGATATTAATAAAATTTAAGTTTATATCTCTGATTTCAAAATAATGCCAAACAATATTGTTGCGAGTTGCAGGTCTCGAATTAAAATGCCGTTGGAATTATTATAGAATTTATTAGAACTATAGAAACACGTATAACACAGGTACAAATATAACTGAACACAACCAGTCCAAACGTAATGCGCGAAATCGTAATTCCAGAAAACGCGCAAAGTACGTCACTAAATAGATTACCGAATGTGGTACACACGTCTTGCTTCGCTTGTGGTTATCGCTAGACTGCCTCATCTCTCAATTGGGGCATTGCTTTATACTGTACAAATACAATATGTCTGCTCGGCCGCGTGGACCGAATTTCTTCGAATCGCACCTGGCTAATGACTACCATAAAAGATTACAGTACACAATGGGCTGTTTTCTAATCACACATTTTAAACACAAAGTAAACAAAAGAAGTCCAAATGCCGAAAGGTAATAAAATGTGCCAAACAGGTATGTAGGTGTGAATTTGTCTTTGTCGGTCGTAACAATATCTGGATTGGGTTAGTTTTCCTTATCTTTCCCAATAAATAGAAATATGGAGTTCAGTAAACAATATCTAGTCCGCCATATTGGATTGAAAACGGCACCACTTAGCTAACCATGCATTTCCAAACTAAATGTATATGCATAATTTCATCTCAATCGGTTGAGGAAAACTGCTTTAAAATTCAGTTGCAAGATTTGAACCAAACAACATACATTACAAATTAAATATGAGCTTATAAAAATACGAGTCCCATTGTGCTCACTTCAGATAAAGAAATAAAAGTATAGTAGTTTAAATATTTATCGCAGACATAAGCGAAGTCTGTCAGAAGACATCACGTGAACATTATTTCTTCGTAAGCGTTGGTAGAGGTTGGTGTTGAAGAATGAAACCTCCGTGTTACAAAAGTAATTTATTTAGAGTAGTTACAATACTCTTCATTGAATTTATTCACTCACTATATTTTAACTTGGTTAAAAAAACAGAAAGTAGATATTACTTTATTAGCAATTAATAAAGCACATTGCTCGCGTGACAAAGTACAGTTTGGGCGGGGCAAAGTTATGCAGCACAAAGTAAAATATAGCGAAGCTCATTATTTTATGTTTTTAGTCTGCTCAAACGAATGACAATGTTTGCTCGCACAATACCATTTTAATTATACCTCCATCCATCTTTACATTCATTGTAAATATTTTTTCATTGCACGAGTTCGGCAAACAGGCAGACGGCCCTTCTGATGCAAAGCGGTTACCGTCGCCTATGGATAGTTGCAACATCAAATTCGCTACCAATATGCTGCCGCTCTCACTAATGCCGGAACCCAACTCAGGGTTGTTATGGCGGCATACTGTAGACAAGGGTGGTAGCCATCCAGACGGGCAAATACCCTACCACTTGGCTGTGAGTTGTTTTGTCGCCTCTTACGACAGGCCACCCAGCTGCAGGAATTAGTTTTCTTCCTCCTTGCCTACAGAGATTGTTTGTTTGTTACGCTTTCACATCTTAAGTACGTAACAGATCGTCTCCAAATTTTGCATACATGTTGTCAGGAACATATAAAAGGACAAAGCGTAGCTTTTAACCAGAAAAAAGTACTGTCTGCTTACTGCGAATTTTTACAACTCGATTACATTCAAGTTAACAAAATTTTGTAAAGCACGATATAGGTTTCCCTTAACGCGACACGAGATGGATTTAAGCATTCCCATAGAAAATTGCGTTAACTAGAATTTGATCGAGTTGTACAAAAACTCGCACTAAGCCCTCTATTCCCAATCGCGTTTTATTGACAACGATAATGACAATATAATTTTAATGTGTTGGTCTCATGTTCAGATCCACCTTCGCTAGATGGTGGTACATTAAGTTTTACATTGCTAAGAATTATAACATATTCTCTTCTTGACCTATATACGTTTTGCTGACTGCTATTGAAATACATATACGAGTAGTTTAACATTAACACGGCTTCATTTGCACCAATGTTATCCCACGGGAACCGTACATTTTCCAGAATAAAATGTAGGCTATGTGTTATTCCAGACTATATCTATCTCTGTGCCAAATTTCATCCAAATCTGGTCAGGCGTTCTTGCATAATTAAGCAACAAACATCCATTCAAACTTTCGCATTTATAATATATTGTAGTATAGTTTTATTTGATTTATTTATTTATTTAATTCACAAAGCAGATTACAATCAATACAATAATACATTATAAAACTTATGGAACTAGATTGTTATTCTAATATGTGAATATATTAGCATTATAATTAGATAATACAGCAGTGCATTGAAAATACAAAAACAATTTAAGAATTAGAATTTGGAAATTAAATGTATACTAACATTATAAAGAAGAAAGATTTGTGTTTTTGTATGTTTGTAACAAATAAACTCAAAAATTACTGAATCGATTTCAAAAATTCTTTCACCATTAGAATGCTACATTATTTCAGATTAATATGGGCTATATTTATTACTACAAAAAATTAGGGATCCCTGCCAAATCTTCAAAGGTGTAAAAAATTAGTGTTTGAGTCTGTAGATGGTTTAGGTTTACAATTAGATCCGGTAGGTGGGGCTGGAATCGGATTCTTGATTTTTAATTATTTCAGGGCAGGACAACGTCTGCCGGAACCGCTAGTTAATTATAAAAATAAGGAGTCATGATCAGTACTTGCCAGAAACGTTAATGGAGTTAATCAATCGCTTGAATTTGTTGAGGTTGGGATTAAGTATATCTCGAGGACAGTTTTTAGCTACCAGTTGATTGAGTAGACGACACACATTAGTTATTGGTTAAAATAAGACGTGTTATTTTTGTAAGTCTTTAATGCAAAAGGAGGTGGATTACGTCACCTGTAAACTATGTTAATATTGACATGGTTGAAAACAGACAGTCAATGGAGGAATTCAGTATTTTGTGCAAGTAAGTTAAATCAATGCGCTGCCTACGAGATGATAGTTGCAGTAAATTAAATTTGCTAAGTCTATTGTCGTAATTGCCTAATCTTAATCTGTAAAAAACAAAACAGTATCCCATATTTCTTTTTCTACTTCGTTCACTTTTTAGAGGAAACTAACCTCAAAAATGTGAACGAAGTAGAAAACGAAAGAAAATATTTACTGTCGAGAATTAATGCACATTAAAGTAAAAAACGCTACACTAACAGGACTCTTAGACAGAAAACACAAACGTATATATATATATATATATATATACTAGCTGATACCCGCCCGCTTCGCGTGCCGTAAAATCCGTTCTTAGCTGACCTCTAGTTGGCGAAAGGAAGGTCCATGACAAATTTCAAGTCTATAGGTATTATAGTTCCTGAGATATCGTGATGAGTCACTATATACGTGGACTTCAATTATATATATTTAGATAAACTATTTAAAAAAATGTATACAACATTCACGGCAATGAGGTTGGCAATTCAACATTATGCTGTGTCAAAAACTGACACCGCTGATTTTCAGTACCAGCCTCCATCAAATTATAAGTGAACCAAATATTCAAGTACTCATTGATGTTTATGAAGTAAGAGGATAAAATCTAGTATACTGTAACAATGAAATTCAATCACCAAAGACGATTACTATGTAAATAACAGCGTGATGAATATTACGTAACATTCATATCCTCGATATTCGAAACAAGCAATCAGAGCGAAAAGCTTTCCCCTTTTTCTATCGACTATTCATAGAAAATAGCAACTCATTGCTTTTACATCTCCACAGCGAACTGTTTTTCTCGAAGAAAATATGCAAATTGCGACAAAGACTTTTTTGTGTAAACGGCCTTAGGGGCTGTAAGTTTGTTGAATTAACATTTATGTTCAAGTTCTACTCTCTCTCTCTTTTCTTTCACCTTCTCCCTTTTTTCTTTCAATCATTTGGGGTCGACACAATACCTACGTCTTTTACTTCCATACTCCTCTATTCTGACATACTTCCTCTATCACACCACAAATCATCATATCATCCTTCACACAATCTATCCATTTCTTTTTTTGGTGTACCTTTACAATTAACTTGTACCCATCAATCTTGCAGTTTAATACTTTTTCAGTCACGTGACTTTCGTCCCTCCTCATTACATGCTTATTCCACCTTACTTTTGTTCCTCTTAATTTTTCAGTCGCGGGTGTAATTTTCAAAGATACCCTTAAGTACTGATTTCTCACTTTATCCATTCTTGTTATAGCACACACACATCTTCAACATTCTCATTTCAGCTGAGTGAAGACGTTTGTGGTCTATCACTTTAGTGGCCTAACATTCAGATACGTATAACATGACCGGTCGTATGATAGATTTATATATTGACCTTTTAGTTTCAGTGGTATAAGTTTGTTGCATTCACTTTAGCCATGCTATACGGAAGCGCTTTTGATCAATATATTTGTCTCATTGTAATACTATACAAAAAATGAGAAAAAGACGCTTTATCGATCAATGCGATAATTCAGAGATTTTTGTCTTTCACTTTATTTATGTTTAATATCGTACTGTTTTCTCGCAAATCTGTTGAAAAACGTTACATGACACATGGCGGTTGTTGGTTTTCACAAACTCGTGACTATGGTAAGTTACATTCTTCTACTCGTTTGTAAAAACCAACTTGCCGCACTAGTATCCTAAATGACTATTTTATGGAACATCATGGAACATTGTTGAAATTTGTGTAATATAGATTTGTCGTAAGTAAATTCCGTCAATTAATATAATTTAAAAATGTGATAATGCGCGAGCGAAACAGCAAACTCCGTTTAGGTAGGCCTTTAACACTAATCTATAGATAATAATTACTTGCCCTCAGTGACTGACTGTGGTGGCACCACCTATTTCCCAATTAGTAATTGTGCCTTGGGGTTACAGCGTCTTGCAACTCCCGCATATTGCCACCGAACGCTCTGCGCGTGAGTCAGTACGTCGCCAAACGCTACGCTAGCGCGACGCACGCGAGGTTGGATCGCACCCACCATTATAACCGCACATTACTTTGCTATCGAAGATTTCCGCGTCCTACAGTGATTTAGTAAGATATTTGCATCGTCTGCTGCAGGCTTGAGACTTAATCACAAATTTAAGTGTAGTGTATCTACGCCCCTTGCCCCCCAGGGCTCGTGTAGAACGATCTTGTCACCTTTTGTGTCTCGCCACGTAGATTAGCAGCGGCAGACCCCCTGAACCAGCGCTGTCGTGGGCTCGTGGCCGACTGCGAGGTAAATGCAGGATGCCTGTATTCTCCGGGCACCAGTTTTTAATTGGGGAGTAAGGGATAGCCATATATTGAACACATAACCCCCATATCGCGGGGATTGCCTGATTGCGTCTCCAGACTGACTGACTGACATATCAATACACCGCCCAAACTATGGCCTCACTTACTGACGGACTGACTAACATATATATGACAACCCAAACTACTGAGGCTAGGACCTTGAAAAGTATGCGGGTTATGCGCACTAAGGAAGGATTTTTGAATAACATAGGGGAGTGAAAAATAGGATGAAAGCTGATATGGTAATTCGTCATTTCCAAAGCAAGAAGCTCGAAATTTTAAGTAGCTCCTTTTGGTTAGAAATAAATGTACACGTGTATCGGCGTTTTTAGAAATGAAATTTAACCCCTGAGGTGGTGAAAAAATCAAAACCTCTAATCTTTAATTAGTTTTTTATTATTTTTAATCTAATCAAGTAAAGCCGTTGTCAACAGTTAGTGTTTACATGTAATAAAACTGACATCCCTAATAAATAACGAAATCATTTTTTCGACAACCCTAATGATGTTCTACTTCATTTCTAAGAGTGTTTCGATTATATTAAGATTTACGTACATTCCGTGACCGGAATATCTTTGGTATTGCTGAGCCAAGCCTATCTAATCTACTGATGCTATCACTCCTCAAGTATGCCTCAGTCTGGGTCAAGTCTAGCTTTATAAGACCCAATACGACTTAGGCTTATATAGGCACGTATTCAGATAAGGCCACTTATTTTATAATTATCGACGTAAATCGCGAGGTAGTATAAGTTTTACGCTAAAGTTTGTGTTAAATTGGAAGATAGATTTACTCCGTGCAGGAACTGAAAAAGAATACTAGTTCCTGTGTTGGGGCGGCCTGTCTTAAGAGGCGACAAAACGACCCACAGCCAGGTGATAGGGAATTCGCCCACTGGATGGCTACCACTCCTGCTCTAGAGTATGCCGCCATAACAACTTTGAGTTGTGTTCATCAGTGGCCAGGTTCCAGTTTCTCTTTCAAGGCCGGCAGCACATTGGCAACATCTCTGATATTGCTAATGCCTATAGGGGATAGTAACCTCTTTACATCACAGTTTTTTTTATTAACATCTCTACGGACTCTAGTTCCGTACCCTTTTTTTACAATTAAATTTAAGAAGAATTTAAGAAGTTATAGACACGCTTATTTATTACTTTGTTATTGTGTGTGACATTTAATGAATGTATGTTTGTGTTGTGGTGTACCTTAAGAAACTTATTATATTAATTTATTTTAATTTTAATACTAAACTTATACTAATGTAGAGTGTATCTGTTATATGCTGGTGTTGTGAGGAAGCGCATGTGCAGTGTGTGCCTTATGTCTATACCTATATAGACATAAGGCATATAACGACGGCTTCTGTGGTTGACCGGGCTAAGCCGTTGCCGGCCTACCTCGCTGCAACGCAGAGGCTCCGGGTTCGATTCCTGGTATAGTAAATTTCTGAAACGTATTTTCTCCGTTATTTACTATGGTCTGGGTGTCTGGGTTCGGCCCCAGAGTGGTACGTTGTATATTACCCATAATACAAGCGTTACTTGCTTAATTTGAGGATATACAATATGTGTGTTTGTCTGCCGATTATTGTTATTATTATATATAAATATGTATTATCCTAACTAGTGCCATGTATATTTTTTCCATTCTGTGTCTAGGTTATTAATTTTTAGGCTCTTTGTGTGTTTTGGTTTGTTTGTAAAGTGTGCGTGTAATGAAATGCGGTGGTATTGCGCGTTGGTGTGGGTATGTGTGTAAGTTTTGTTGTTAGTTGTGTGTTTGTGACTTTGTGTGGTGTTATTTTTTTTTTATTGCCTGAAGCAGGCAAACAGGCGGATGGCCCACTTGATGAAAGGTGGTTACCGTCGGAGAAGAGACTTGGAAGTGTGACAATATCAGCGCAAAGAGGATAAAGCGAAAAGTGATTTGGCCACACAAACTTGCAGGTTATGTGATTAGGTGATGCGGGGCACGGAAGGGACCCGGTCCTCCTCGGGGAGCATTGCCGGGTCCACGTCCGGTCACCAACCGGCACGACAATGCTCCTCAAGATTAAACTGTTTAAACTGTTGTGACAATGTGTTGACTTGGAATTGTTGTTGAAAAATTTTCAGTTGGTGTTAGTGATGATGGATGGTTTAAGAGGGGATTATTGGCCCTTGATTAGACGTTGGGCCGTATTATAACACTAACTCAAATGGTTTCGTCCTTTTGAGTCTTCTTAATACATCTTCATTATCAAGCTGGATGGCCTCGACGTTTACAAGGTGATGAAGCCGTTGCTGGTGGGCGTTCAGCGTATTTTTTAATTACTTTAGCTGGTGGGCTTCAGCCTATTTTTTAATCACGGTAATGACGAGTTCCACTTTTAAGTCTCGATGGAGATCGTCTGATCTTATGTACCAAGGAGCATTGACCATGTCCTTAAGTATTTTATTATGGAACCTTTGTATAATATTTAAATTAATTGGCTTGGTGCAGCCCCATAGTTGTATACCATAGGTCCAACCTTGCATTAAAATCTGTTTATACAGGAGTATCTTATTAGGTACTGACAGAAATTTGCCAAGAAGCCAGTACATTTTTTGTAGCGTAAATCTAGCTCTTGACGTTTCTTTTTGACATGGGCTTTCCAGCGAAGCTTAGCGTCTAATGTCATACCCAAATATTAGGCTGTATTTTCATATGGTATAATTTGGTCATTTATAATATATAACGTATGATAGTTAGGTTGTTCGTTTGTAAAATCAATATGAATAGACTTTGATTCATTAAAGTTTTATTCGCCATTTTTTCGTCCAATTATAGACTGTACTCACGGCATTTTGTACCTTTTCCACAGGTTTCTCGTGTGTGACTCCTGTGGCCATTATGGCCGTGTCATCTACAAGGTTGCGATGGTGTTATTTTCCAGTTCTGGAATATCACATGTGTATAATAGGTATAGGACCGGGCCTAGGACACTTCCTTGTAGTACTCCAGCTTTGATTTCTTTAAGATTTTAATAAGAATCTTCTTGTCTCACTCGAAACATTCTGTCAGAAATGTATGATTCTAAGATATCTGAATATTGTGTAGGTAGCATTTTCTTTAGTTTATATTTCAGTGCTTCATGCCATACTTTATCAAAAGCTTGTACTACGTCTAAGAAAACTGTAGAACACAGTTTTTTATCTAAAGCATTTTCTATAATACTTGTTATGCTGTGAACTTGATCTATAGTAGTATTTTTCCCTGAACCCAAATTGATAGTCAGGAATTAGCTTTCTATCTTCTATGATTGGTTTAAGACGTTGCAGTAATAACTTTTCAAATAGTTTGGACATAATTGGAAGAAGAGAAATCGGTCTATATGACGATGCTTTATGGGGTGGTTTACCAGGTTTAGATACCATGATGACTTCAGCTACTTTCCATACATCAGGAACATATTTAAGTCTAAACGCATCATTTGTAATAGTGGTTAGTTTTACTTACGCTTTTCTTGGCAATTTTCGGAGGACTTCTGCAGTTATGAGGTCATATCCTGGACTTTTCTTTAGTTTTATTTAAGTAGTTTATTTCTTTCCTAAATTCACTTGGAGTAACCAGCTTAATTTCTTTATCTTCTTGTAATATTAGTTCAGTAATTGGATCTTCAATGTCAGCTACAGTAGGTTGGAATATTTGTTCCAAATGATGTGCAAATCGATTTACTTTTTGGTAATTATTAATTGCAGAAGTTTTTTCCATTTTTTCCAGTTTCCATTTTCTTCGTTGATTGGAGGAATATGTGTAACAGGTTGTTTTAATGATTTAGTTGCTTTCCATAGTCAGTAATCTGTTTTTCGGTCACAACTTAGCTCGCTGAGGTAAGAAGACATAGATTATCTTTAAATTTTTGGATTTCTTTACTAACTTTTAAGATAATTCTCTGACTTGTGTATAATATTTAACATTTTTTATATATTTAGGGGCCCTTCAGAGCTCTCTTTACCCCCCCCCAACATAGTCAGGGCCTTTATAAAACTATTTTTATATAATATATCATACATACATTCTAGATCATACATATTTCAATATTTAATATTTTGACCTCCCTTGCTTCTCAAGCACCTAGAAGAGTGTACAAGTTTGTGATGAGTTCCTTGTTTGCGAGGAACTGATCACAAACATTGTCATATACACTTAGGATTCAAATTAATTTTATGTTAGTTTAATGTAAGTTATAATAAATTAAGAAAATCTACGATGGGGCTGACATAATCTAAACGGTTCAAAGTCCGTTTAAAAAAAAAGAATAAAAAAGTCAAAAAAATCTCTACTAACGTTTAAGGTAAGATATAGAAACCGGCCATTAGCAATGTGCTAATAGCAGTATTCAGCTAATTTAGATCCTTTATTTCTAAAATACAGACCAACAGTTCGATTTTATCAATACAGATATAGATAGATACATTATTCTGTTAAATCCTCGGAATTGGAATTAGCCCTAATTTTATTTGTCAACCAGAAAATTCGCAAAATCCGTCGCAATAAATTCCGCTTTTAATTCGCATACCCGCTTACTCAATTACGTAAACGACCGTTTGAACATAAATTTGACAGCTATAATTGCTATTAATGTCAATCATTATTTTGTGCGTACCATGGGATCACTAGTCGAATGATATATCGATTCTTATATTATAAAGAGGTAAAGTTTGTGAGTTTGTAGGTAGTAATCTTCTGAACGACTGAACCGATTATGAAAATTCTTTTACCAGTGAATAGATACATTATTTCTGAATAACATAGGCTATATGATATTTGATTATGATTAATAATATATTTTTATTTTTTAAAAAGCCCAGTGAAGTGAGCGCGAGAACGCCTGTCAAATATGTAACATTAAAATGGAGAGATCAGACAAGGAAGAATGGGATACAGGAGTATAAGGGGCCATCCACAAATTACGTCACACAAATTTCATAAGTTTTTGACCCCTCCCCCGTCCTTGTCACAGCAGATCACATTCGTGACATTCCTCCCTAGTGTGATATTACATATTTTGCAAATTTACGTCATATATTAGTTTTTGTCCTGGCAAGAATGGAGACAGAGTATAATTTTCTGCGTTGGCGCGGCCTGTCGTAAGAGGCGACAAAACAACCCACAGCCAGGGTATTAGCCCGTCTGGATAGCTACCACCCATGATCTCAGTATGCCGCAATAACAACCTTGAGATGTGTTCCGGCATTAGTGGCCAGGATCCAGCCCCCCTTTAAGAGCGGCAGCACATTTGTAGCAGCTTTGGTGTTACAAATGTCCGTAGGCGATGGTAGCCGCTATCCATCAGGTGGGCCATCTGCATGTCTGCTGAACTCGTGTAATAAAAAATATATAAAAATGTTATAGTGGTTCTTTCTCCGTCCACGCAGTTAAAAAAAGTCAAAAAGCACTATCTGTCTTAAATTATCCTTATATATAATATATACTAGCTGTCCCGGCAGACGTTGTCCTGCCCTAAAAAAATAAAATTTAGAACCCGATCACAGCGTCACCTACCGGGTCCAATTGTGGATCTAAACCACCCGGGGACCCATTCAAACACAGAGAACAAATATCATCAAAATCGGTCCCGCCATTTAGGAGGAGTTCACTGTCAACACACGTACAGAAGAATTATATATATGTATATGTGTGTGTGTGTGCGTGTGCGTGTGCGTGTGCGTGTGCGTATGCGTGTGTGTGTGCGTGTGTGTCTATATTTTTCTATAGTATATATTCTAATTCTGTAGTTAGATTTTTTTAATATGTTTTTATTATATATTACATAGTTAAATCATAAAATATTTTAGTGTACACAACCCTGCCTTTTGTTTTTCCTCTTCTCGATAGACTCATGGGTTTGCTGGAAGAAAACTCTTTTAGGGTTAAGCTCGGCTTTGTACATTACCACTATTCTATATTTTTATGTTAATTTTTGTATACAATAAAGAATAAAAAATTGAAATGTGACGTCACGAAATTTTGTATCCTGCCACCCCTTGTCACACAATATGGTATCACACTTCATCGATGACGTCGACCGTCTTTTCAGTTGAGTTGCATAATTGTACAATCACATACTAAAACAATGTATATTGTATTGTGTTTAACAGCGAGTCAACAGACAAAAGGCGTTTTTTGATCGATTTCTCAGCCGTTGTTACATTAATTATACATACTTTATTGTGGTGAAAAAAATATATGTCAATCTTGATCATATTTCTGAGGTAAACTATGTACTCAAAACGCTTTTTCGATAAATTTTCTGGATAGAAAATAATTGCAAAGTAACCTCTAAACGTGTTCTTCAATCTTGTGTTATGTTATTACTGTTAATCGTACATCGCTAAAATAAATAACAGTAACATATCATATAAGAAATATACTTATTATAGTTTGTTTATTCGGTTACTTAGAGAATTTGCAAGTAATTAATTATTTTATTATAAAAGACTTCAAAAATCACGCTTGCCGGTCCCAATGTATGGAATTTATCAATACGCCGGACGGCTCGGTGCTGTGTAAACGCGTCGCTCTGCTCGAGCGTGCTATTCGAAATTAAATCTTAAATAAATGAAGGAGTAATAATAACCACAAATTCGAGCTGATCGAGCTATACTTATTTGGCGTATACGGTAGTGGACTGGTCTAAATCATAGACTGTGTGGGTTCGACTCCTACTAGCTTCACTTGATCTAGTAGATTTTTTATTTTTATATCAAAGTTGATAAAATGGTCTTTTTCTCTTCTTAAATAATTTTATAAAATGCAATAAAAATACTTTTCTATTAGGTTGGGGAAAAAGTTTCTTCGCATTTTATATAAAAATTCAAAAGGTTTTTTTATAAAGTTTATTTATATTTGACTAAAGTATGTAGGTGCCCGTTTGTTGGATAACTTTTTGCCATCTTGTACGTAGGGACGTGATCCCTTTGCTATAAAAATTTTTGGGCTTCTGATCAAAAAACTGCGACAAGTGGTTTTGGCAGTCCTCTCGTGATGTTAACCTGACACTGTCTAAGGAATTCTGCAGAGACCGAAACAGGTGAAAATCTGAAGGTTCAAGCAGGTCAGGATTATACGGTGGATGCATTAACACCTCCCAGCCAAACTCTCGTAATTTTTGCTGAGTAGCTAAAGATGTGTGAGGTCTAGCGTTATCATGGTGAAAAACCACGCCCCTTCTGTTGATTAATTTCGGCCGCTTTCTCAACTTTTTGCTTTAATCTCATCAGTTGGTAGCAGTACAGTTCAGAATCGATGGTCCTGCCTGGCGGTAACAGCTCATAATGAATAATGCCCTTCCAATCGCACCATACACACAGCATCACCTTGTTACGAGTTACCCGGGTTTCGCCACAGTCTGTGAAGCCTGACCGGCCTTTGACCACGATCTTTTTCGCACGTTCTTGCCGTACGTGATCCACTATACATCGCCAGTTATCAGCTTCTTCAAAAATGGTTCGGTTTCATTACGTCGTAATAAAGAATCACAAATGAGTACACGGTTCATTAGGTTTCTTTCAGGGCGCTCATGAGGCACCCAAATATCGAGCTTTTTTCAAATGCGCCAAAACCGTTTTGTGGTAAATTCCCAGTTCTCCAGTTACATCATAACTACTAATATGCCGATCTTGCTCCACTTTTTCAAAAATGGCATAAATTTTGTCCGTAACAGGGCGACCAGAGCGACGTGCATCTTTTATATCAAAAATTCCGGATTGAAAACGCTTAAACCAAATTGGCGCTACTCTCACAGATACTACATTAGGTCCATAAACATCACAATTTTTTTTCGCGGCTTGTGTTGCATTTTCCTTTTTGTAATAAAATTTTAAAATGTATTCAATTTATTCATTACATTCACTTGTTTTAAAGAAAAACAAATGAAAATCACACATTTTCCTAATTTGAATTTAGAATTGTCTTCTTTAAAATTAAAACTTTTTAATGATACCAAAACCAGCTAGATACAAATGGTATAGCCAAAGAGATCTTATTACAAGTTCATACATACTATATCCGAAAAGACTTTTTCCCCAACCTAATATGTAATTTTAATACCGAGGGTGGCCAAGAGATACTTTTCATCCCGAAAAATGAGATAGTTTCCGGGATGAAAATATATGTGGCCGAACGGGCCTAAATGATAATATGAAATGACCGAAATGACTGAAAATAAAACCTGTTCTACTTTTTGAGATAACCTTTACATACATCTATCCCATTATCCAGGATGAAAAGTATTCCTTGTTCACCGTCATTATTAAATTACATATATACCGAATTTCAGCCAAATTGATGTAATAGTTTTTTCCGTAAAAGCAGAACAAACAGAAAGATATATATATTTTTATCCCAGAAACTATCACATTTTCCGGGATAAAATAAATATATAATAAATAAAATGCATCCTATTCTCGGCATCGAAAAAGTATATATATACTGAGTTTCAGCCAAATCGGTCCAGTAGTTTTTCAGTGAAAAGGGAACAGACAGACAGTCAGTTACTTTCGCATTTATAATAATATATACCTATATATGAATTCATTGTTGTTCCATAATACAATTACATCATTTCAATAAAGTTTACTCGTCTAAAAAAATATTAAAAAATAAAGAAAGACAAATAGCCTGAGGAGGATTAGAACCCTGTACCACCTAGTTACTATTACGCTTTGTGAACCGTTGAGGTAAAGACGGTTAGCAAGTTATGTCAAAATTTCAATAGCTACTAAGCTTATAAACGATCTGTCTCACTTTAGGATATTTTGTCTCGCTCTCGTGCTCGTCAGCCTTAGAATGAAATTAAGTGAATCAAGTTGGTATGGACACGGTGCACGTAGGTATGTTCAGTTGCAATATTTCGCCACGCTCGAACTTTTATTACGCGCGCTGTTTCATCGAAGTAAATATCGGCCGTGCGGGGTTGATTTTCTGAAACACCGATTTGAATCAGGTCTATATAGCCTCTTAATAAATAATTAAACACTTTTCAGAGCAAACGTTTGGTTTTTAATTGACAAAAAAACAAATAAAGTAAGAAAACCACATTATAAAAAAAAAATATATATATATATCTTAAATATTATCTATTCTTTTACCATAGAATTGGCAGAAAATTGACAGTAATTGTATGGAATTTATGATTATAGCAAATTGCTATACTGTATTAACAGTTAAACTGTAACATTTTCATTATATATAAATTGATATTTTGATAATATCTGTTTAATTAAATTATAAACGTGATGCATTTCGCTCTTAATTATCGGAACTTTCGTCTACTAAAGTTAATTATGATGTCATAAATATGCAAATTACATGACGGCAACTAACAACCTTGTGTAAAGGTTATTTTAAATAGTTAATACAAAGTAAATCGAGCGTAAAGTCTATCGATGTATTTTACAGCTAGTAATGCATTGGCTTTTATAAAGTAACAGTTACTTAAGTTAGTAACAAAACTTCGCACAAAAATTAAGGGAGAAAATAATTTTTGGGATGATTTTCAACAAGCTATAACTTGAAGAAAAATGGTCGTACATCAAGTTAAAAAACAGTTGGTTGTAATTCCAAGCGCCTAGTTTATTACATGTGAATTTAAAGAAACGAAATTTTCTTGGGTAATTTTGAGAAAACCACCGACAAGAAAAAACGATCTTTTCTGTTGTCTTTTTGGTCTATGGACTTGGTAAAAAATTTGAAGTTCATATCCAAAAATTAGACACTTGGAGATACAACCTGCTTGTCTTAAATTTGCTGTACGACCAATTTTCTTCAAACTACAGCCTGTTGAAAATCAACCCAAAATGTAGATATTTGTTGCTTCCTTAATTTTTGCGCGAAGTTTAGTTTTGAAGTCCTTAATAGTTGCTACTGTACCATTTCCAAAAAGTAAACGACAATACCATATATAATATAATAATAACAGCCCATAAACGTCCAACTGCTGGGCTCGGGCCACCGACTATAGGGGAACGGACAGTATACCCGACACGCTTATCCAAGGCGGCTTGGCAAGTTGGACACATCGGTTATCTCGATGTGGAGGTTGCATCACGATGTTTTCTTTCACCGTTGATACAACTTGGTAATTGTAACAATAAGCACATTAGGTCAGAAAACTGCCTAAGTGGTGCATACGTTCCGGCCAGGATCGAACCCGCGCCCTTTGAGTTGGGGACGCGTGCGCTAGCCACTACGCTACCACGACAATACCATATAATAAAAAACAAATGAACGCGTCGACCGTATCCCATCCCTCCTTATTCCATTCCCCATGCCATACCCTCCATCCCATTCCTTTTGCCTGATCTTTCTATCCTATCCCCTTTATCCCACCTGTCCTTTTTTTACGAGGAGAATTCAGATTGAGGGGCATCAGTCGCGCGTCGGGGGAAAATCGCGGCCGGTGTGTGAGGATTCGCCAGGTCGGGGTGGCACTAGCGCCCCTAGGCAGAACTAAAGATGCTATTGCCACACCACAGGGATACCCACTAAAACCCCTCGCTATTCCATCCTTCGCCCTCAATGCCAGGGCCAGGGGTAGATGGCCTAGCCTCTCCGCTGACCCTGGCAACATCCCATCTCTCCTGGCTTATCCTAAAAGCTGACAATAACGTTAGCGTCACCCCTGCTGTTGCAAACGTCTATGCCCACTTTCAATTAAAGGCCGGATCCTATAACTTACTATTCATTCACTTGCCCTACCATCGGTTGAATATTAACATTAGTTGTATGGAGCTTATGTCAAATTTTAACCGACAGTAAGGCAAATGAACTGTCGATAAGATATAGGGATCAGGTCTAAAAAGGGCTGCCTGTTCTTCTTACTTAAAAAAAATGTTCATTGCCCTACAACAAATTTTAAAACATTTGTGGTAGGATCGCAGCTTCGAACGAAAACCATGGAAGACCATCGAAGAAATTGTATAGTAATAAGACATTTTAATTTCAAAACACCGTATTATTACACTGATGGGTATTGTTTCATTTCAGATCTTATTTAATTACATTTAAGTTCTAAATTGTATAATTATATACAGCGGTCAGCATTTTTCCTTTCGGTTACAATTTTATTTCGTCTAGCACCGTTCCGCCAAGTAACGTGCGATAAGTAACTTTCTTTAAAAAAAAGTTTGCAGCAGTACACACAACAAAAAATATAATATGTCAGAATAATATAATCTACCCTCATAAACCGGAAGCCAATCAACATAAGCATTATTTATTGTCGGGTAGACGTACGAATGTCTCGGGAGAATTAGTACGTGAGCTGAATAGAGCACTTGATGACTTCCATATTAATGTTAACATTAGAGAAGAACCAATGACAATAGCTCAACATAAAACGTACATATTTATGATAAGATTCTAAATGTTACATGACTATAGTAGAGCTGTTTTAAGAAGCCTTACTTGAAGTTTCATATAAATACTGACGAAGCGACCTTGTAACAGTATCAAAATAATTTATATCAAATTATATCACCATAATTAGCTTATTTCTTATACATAACAACGTTATGTTTGTCTACACTTTTTTTCTTAACTATTAGTGACGTGATCTGGATAATCAAATCGAATAGTTTAAACATAAATCGTAATTAAGTTATGCATATTTTCTTTATTTTAAAAATAAAAAAGGCAAGGAAACTTAAAACATATTTTTTTAAATAATAAAGTGTTTTATATTAATCGATTCGGTAATGTTTGACTTGTTATATCGATTCGAATTTTAAATCATCATCATCGATAGTTCACCTAACTACTAAAATCAGTTTGATAGATGCTAAATATGGGTTTATACAACGGCCCAATTATAGATGGCGTTACTGGTTACTTTTCTCTTGATTTTCAAAAATAGAAAAAAATACAATAATTTATCTGCAGTAAACACAGACACAAGATGTTCATGTGGGAGTATGGCAGAAAAACGTACAGCCCCAGTTACCGGTCTATGCATGGATGGAGTCCAGCAGTCTGAACCGCACAGTTTGGTGACAGCAGGCTTTCAGAATTCGTTGTGGACATATTCCATCAAACAACTTCGAACACCTAATGAAAAACATTTCTTTCCCTAATTGCTTGCAGTGTGGTACCGTAGAGGATGTCCTTCATGTCTTGGTGAAATATGTCCAGGACGAAGTATGTTTCGAACCTCACGCAACCTCGAGACGAGTCATGGTTGCTGATGACCCTTTATTTGTTCAATTGATAAGGTGATGGAGGAAACCATTAAACAGTCGACTGATGAGTGATTATACTGTATTTCTATTTACGTACATTATATTTTTTGTTATATGAACTGAATAAAAAATACTTTATGTATTGACACCTGTTGGCAGCTGTCAAATCTAAGTATCGATAACTGTTACGCCCAAAATGGAGGACACTGTTGTCAATACCGAGAATTGATAGATGCGTTCAAAGAACACCACATTGAACGCCACATATTTATAGAAAAGACAACATTTGCGACGACCTAAAAAAGTAAGAGAATGTAACAGCATTCTTTCCCAAGTCGGATCAGGTGAGAATGCCGTACAAACTTGCACAATTAAAAAAGTAACATATACATATTATACTTATAGTAAAAATGTGATTACAAAATGTATATGTCAATGTGATTTAATTTAAAAATGTTTATATGTAAGTGTGATTGTATACAAAGCGACAATGTTACTATAGTGAAAAAGCTCTTTAAATAAAGAGAGAAAAAGCGTTTTATATGGTACGTGTTTCAATTTAATGGCATGTTATAATAGAATACAGTTTTCTGCGGCTGGGTGGTCTGTCGTAAGTGGCGAAAAAATAACCCACAGCCGCCTGGCTGTGGGTTATTTAGGTAGGGTGTAAGGTATTTGCCCGTTTGGATGGCTACCAACCCTGGTCTAGAGTATACCGCCATAACAACCTTAAATTGTGTTCAAGCATTAGAGACCAGGTTCCAGTTTCCCTTTAGAGAGTGGCAGCACATTGGTAGCAACTTTGGTGTTATGAATGTTCATAGGCGATGGTAACCGCTTTCCTAGGCGTAAAGGTGGGCCTGCCTGACTTCTGAACTCGTGCAGTAAAATGAAAAAATAAAAAACTCATTTATGGGTGGTTCTTACATCTTACTAATCATTCATTTACCTTACGCGTGGTAAAAAAATTGGCGAAGTTTCATACAAGTAATGTCAAATTCCTACCGATGATAAGGCAAGTGGATGAATTTAAAGATATAGGAACCGGCTAGTAGTAGTATACGAAGAGTAATAATATAATTACGTGGTAAAGTCACGCTAGAATATCTTGATTATAACTCTTTGGGCCGGCTCCATCAGTGTGATACTGCGCTCTCACAGAATATCGGCATGAAACGATTAGCCTTTAACTAATCATGTATCCACTTCTCCTTTCATTATCCAATTTTCCCTATGCTCTATCTTTGCTTCTATCCCATTACTCCTTTTTTTTATAACGGTGGGGGAATGCGTTTGCGCACCGCCTCGGGCCTCGAGTAGGCTCACCGAGGGGTATGTGGGACTCCCGGCGGCTGGCTCTGCATGCACCTTCCCTGGGGAAAGAGATGTGAGATGCCGGCTGCCGGACTACCTACTAAACTTAGCATCGTCCCATCGCATCTTCGTGAGACGCCATGGGATACACCATACGCACGACCCAGTGACACCTCGACGCATGCCCTCAATAGGGGTGCCCGTGGGACCAGGGCAACCAGCGTCCTGGGTGTAGATTATCGGGGAGGTCCCCGACCTCGACCCGGGCTCACTACGTCGTGAGCATAGCGACGTCTCCGACGCCCCGTCATCTGTGAGGGGGATGCACTAGCTCATCCTCCTCTCGTTGTTTTTCGGCCGCTCCCTTCTTGAACATAACGTCCACACAGAAGGTAGCCCTCCTATCCCATCCTGTATATCCCATCTTAAAAACTGCTGACGCGTTGGCTTCTCCCTTAATGTTGCAATAGGCGATGGTAATAACCACTTTCAATGAGCTAGGCCGTCTGCCTGTTAGCCAGTTTCGCAATGAATGAAATGAACAAAAGTGTACAACAAAGTACTGCTTCCTTATGCACACCTAACTCGTCCAAACATCTATTTTCAAACAAAAGAACTTCCCCATTACGTGTCCATCCAAACAAAAGTTTTGCGTTCACGGGACTCTGTATGACAGATAATGTTGCCAGCTACAGTAAATTCGAAAGAAATTTAATTATAAACTTTTGCTTGTGCTTACAATACTTTCCCTCCTTCCTGCATATACACACATATATATGTGTGTGTATGTATATATATATATTGGAGTTTTTGGACTTTTGTACCATTGGCACACTGCTGAAGACGACCCTCGCAGTCTATAGGTTCGAGGAATAGAGAACCGCAGATGAGTCGCCCCCTACACTGACTAGCTGTGGATTTTCTTGTCTACCACCACCATCAACTATTTACCTTACCCGCACCACCAATATTAAAAAGATTTATTCATATATTGTATGGATTCTATGTGTATAAAATGTTATTAAGATTTTAAAAAATTAGGCATCACAGCTGATTCCAATAAATGGCGAAGAGTTTAAGTTCGTATATTATTACTACCTACAGGAGGCATATAAGGCAATCCGTCTCGAATATAATGATTAGCACCATTTACAATATTAACACTTAAACACCAGTAGTTATACCAACGAGTTACCGGTATCACAGAAATTTCAACACAACTTCATTACAGAATTGCGGAATATTTTAGAAATTACTTTTATTTTACGTTAAAAATAAATACACTTGTATAAATACACGCACACGGATTTATAATATGATATTGGCAACACTTCCGACGGAAGTGACGTCATGTCACTCGTGAGTCAACTGACATGCTCGACGGCTTTGTCTTACGGACTTTAAACGGGATGACTTATGGCAGTCTCTTTTCATAATGAGAGCTTTGTCAGAAATGATTTCATTTCTTAACAGAATAATACCTAATAAAATTACGTTTTATTGGTACTCGGTAATTGATTTGATTTTTATTATTCTGACGTTTCGGCCACTTTACAGTAGCCGTTATCACGGAAGACAACGATATCAAGTGTAGATGAGTATTGTTAAAGTTTTATTTAAGCTACCAGCAACTTGTTTATTTTAATTATTTAGTTATAATTTTGTTTATGTTTATTATTTACTCTATGGGAGCCTAATCTAATTTATCACCGCTTCTCAACTTGTTGTGGCTTGAAGAGAAGAAGCGGCGCAAGAAACTTTTCAGCAACATGCCTAGAGCTAATAATTTTATATAATACTGGCTTCTGCCCGCGATTTCGTCCGCGTGGAATAGTTACTTTGGGCTAACGTTAACTTTAGCCCGCGACTTTGTTTACGTAGAAAGTGCCCCACCGCCCTTCCCCTTCATGAGTGCCCGCGGGCCTTGCACATCATAAATGCGCGCGCAGTACTTAATCATTATTTTGCTGCGATGTTATTTTAAAACTGCGATATCTCCTAAGATATTCATTGAAATCGAATGGTGTAAATGGCAATTTTGTTTTAAACTAAATACTTGTTATGAATAACGTATTTATTTGGATAAGAATTAATATCATGTTTATAAAAACACCTTCGCAAATAATGCATTATTTTAGAACAAATTTGGTTAGCATAAAAAAGGTTATAGTGAGCCAACCTTAAAAGATAGACATAATTATGCTGTCGCGGACTTTTTTTTAGAACTTTTAAAGGGGAACAATTCTGTCACACCTGATTTTTGCGAAACTTCAACCGTTTACGCAGCGCACGCAGCGGAAGCTCTAAAAGGAAAAAAAAACCCAAATTTTGAAACATTCTTCATTGGTGCTCCTCTCCTAGTGGTCTTAGCGAGATGATATATAGCTTATAGCCTTCCTCGATAAATGGGCTATCTAACACTGAAATAATTTTTCAAATCAGACCAGTAGTTCCTGAGATTAGCGCGTTCAAGCAAACTAAAAAACAAACAAACTCTTCAGCTTTATGTTATATTAGTATAAGATTAAAATAGGTGGGATGTAAAATAAATTAAATTGCGTAATATACATTATTTAATTGACTAGGTGAAATAAATAACTGCGCTTAAATCTGTTAAAACGTGGTTTATTATAAAAGCATACAAAATTTAAAACGGCTTAATGTGATGAAAACATTCTTCTAAGTAGTATTTAAATTGAGGAACGTTAATATCGTGTATTTGTATCGGCACTGAGATTTATATGAAAATTGAATTCCTGGTAACAGGGAACTGTCAAGTTTGAATCGCGCGTTCCGTTTCTTGCAGTATAATTCTTCAAATAAAGTCTTTCTTTCTATAATTATGTCGTGTTCTAATCATTACGAACAAGGTCTTTTTGAACTCTCGTATATATTGTTGATTAATATATTTTATGTTCATATATACAACAAGATATGCCCGCGACTTCGTCCACGCTTGACTTGAAGTTCCCGCGAGATTCCCGGGACAAAGTATTGCGGCATTTCAAAATGAATGTAAGTTATCGTTTTAATGAAAATTGTGTCGGGATAAGCTTATTTTTATGAACCCGAACTACTACAAACCGCTCACAGGAATATTCCCGGAATAGAAAACATAACACATTTTATTACATAAAATTTGCTATCGATCAGTGAAACAATCGCATTCAAATTCGATTTTTTTTCAGTCTGACCATTTTAAATCATTCCCAGAAAATTTGTCGTGGGATTCCCAGGATAAAAAGCAGTGCAGATTTTAAGTGTAAAAATTACCTGTCGATCAGTGAAAACCGAATCGAAATCGGCGCAGTAATTTTTATGTGAATCCCGAACAAACAGACAAATCGACAAACAGACAAGAAATCTAAAAAAAATTGCATCATGTTCTTCATCCTATATATTATTATAGTCTATGCCAGTTGTTTTTTAAATAGCTTCAATGTACAGACACGGTATGTTTAGAATTTTATAATATTATAGATTCTAATGTTACTGTGTATGTCACTGAACTTCTTCTAAACACATAAACCAATCTTGATAAAAAAAATGTGTGTGTTTAAGTAGATTCGAGAATGGTTTAGATTCTCAATTAGACCTGGTAGGTGGCGCTGGTGTCGATTTCTAAGATTTGAGTTTCTTTTTAAGGCAGGACAACGTCTGCTGAGACCACTAGTTTAGTTTTATATATAAAACTTTTTCAAAACCATTTGCTCAAAAAATGCATTTACAAAGCCTGTAATTGTTCGAAAGTTAAAAGTTACCCGCCATACAACGGAACGGGCGATGAAATAGGTATTTAGGTGAAAAACGAATAAGAATTCTACCAATTAGTTTCAAATTACGAGAATAAAGAAGCTGAATAATCTAACCTCTTTGGGAGTGCTTTTGATCAATACATTTGTCTCACTTTAATACTATAGAGAAATTGATATGATAGTTAGAATATAATATAAGTTTCCTTCGTTGTGCTAGTTTATAATTTAAATGTAACTTCATTGAAATTTTACGGTATATACATAGGTCTCCAATTCTTTTTTATAATCTGCCGACGCCCACATATTATATATCTCCAATTTAAGCATTTAAGCGCTGCCGGGTCGGGGGCGCCGAACGCCACTCGTTACACCTCCTAATAGCATGAGTCGCTCAGCAGTAATAATATTGCCAAGCAGTCGCTATATCCTCCTTTATTCTACATACCAAAATGTGTCATATGAGAGAAAATGAATACAGTTGCTATTTAGCACAGTTTATTTCAGAGTTCTTGTTCTGAACGTTTAGTTATCCCGACATCATTTAAAATTGCACCATTTGCACCCGAATTTCTGTTCACTGGTGAAAATATAACTGTAATTATTCCATTTTGACCGTGCGCCTACTGGAGGTACTAGGGTATTGTTTGCACACGGACTCCGGGGCTGATTCCAGAAACCCACACTATAGTAAAGAACGGAAAGTTCGTTTACAAAATTCACTATGGCAGGAACCAAACCCAGAGCCTCTTGAGCCTGAGCCTCTCTCTGTAGTGAGGTAGGCTGGCAAAGGCTTAGCTCACTCAATTACACAACCAATGAAATTGAACAAAAGTTGTAAGAGATTGTTTTCATGCAAGCATCTTTTCTTAAGAAAACCTCGACTTGAGAACAGAACTTCGCGTGTTATCTCAAACTTTCAGCAAATACTTAAAGACGTACATAATTTCTAATGGCAACACTACATTTGCGTAAACGATTTCAACATAACGACTGGCGGGTTCTCCTCTATAAATAGTCGTACACCCAACAAAGGCACATATGAGCCAATCGACTGTAAACCTTAGCCATAAACACCAGTATTTGCTTCTAGCCGATTTCTCCTAAAGACGGTAAACAGGAAACAACACTTTAATAATATTTAAGATGTTTTTCAAGTACGTAGATAGGTTTTACCTTACTTTATTTTATATTAAACAAGCAAGGCAGTTGCCTGATCTACTCTTTTTATCGTGGAATAGGTATGCATTTGACCGCGGTCTCACCTGATATCAGGAAATATAGACTCTAACAAAGAGTTCCACCTTTTACTTGATCATGCGTTCTCCTTTGTAGTAGCTACTAGTCTACGTATAACATATAAATTTTATTTAACAACATATTTACGTGTACAAAAATGTCATTTAAATAAAGTAAATCTAAATTATTCCAATAATATATAAAATTAAACGTTAAAAATAAACTTTATAGACAAATTAAATATTAAAAAGCTTCTTTCCATTTTTATAAAATTCCTGCTTATGTTTACAGACAATGCACGAACATTGTTTCAAAATATACATAATATTTACATTTGTACATAATATATATCCCTTTGTCACCAAAATTATTCTTGCTCAGTCCTTAATGCTACCTCTTTTAGATTACGCCGATGTATGTTTTCTGGACGCTTCTGAAGAACTTCTAAATAAACTCAAACGTCTTTAAAATTTGTGTATTCGCTTCATTTTTGGTCTGCGAAAGTTCAATCATGTTTCTGCATTTAGATTGCAACTTAAGCGGCTGCCAGTTCGTCGTCGACGCTACCTTCACGTGGTTATATTTTTGTATAAAATCTTACATAACCCTCTTTCTCCTTCCTATCTTCGTTAACGTTTTGAATTTCTTGTTCCTTCTGACAAACATTGCAGAACTTCTAAACTCCGTCTTCTCAAAGCTCCCACGCACTCATCGGCATGTTATAGTGGTTCTTTCCCGTCCACGCAGTTACATTATGGAACGCCGTATGTGGTAACATATCTCAGATCGTATGTGGTAACATACGATCTGAGATAGCTCATCGGAGAGCAGTTTAAAAAAAATCAAAGAGCACTATCTATCTTAAATTATTCTTGTATATCTATATTTTACATTATGTAGGTATGTATCTTAAGAGTATCTTGTATATAATTTATTTTTGTTAATATGTTTATATTAAATATTATATCGTTAACTATCTTTAGTGTACACAACCCTGCCTTTTGCTTCTCCCCTTCTCGCTAGACTCATAGGTTTGCTGGAAGAAAACTCTTTTAGGGTTAAGCTCGCCCTTGTACATCACCACTATTCTATAATTATGTATGTAAAATTTTGTATACAATAAAGAATATTATTTTAGTACAAATGCATTAAAAACTTGTCGGCGGATCATTAAATTGTCATTATCAAAAGTGATATGCTGTCAATGTCACTCTAGTGAAGCGACGTGTCTATGGTAGCAAGGCGACCAGAGTAGAAGGAGGAATAAATTCTTTAAATCGCTATCCATCGCCATAATCATAGTGAATTGCCATAATTATAACGTGATTAGTGTTCATTTCAAGAATGATAACTTTTATTTACGCAATATAAATTTTATCTTGTTGGACTAGAAAAGTAAATTTAATAAAGTTCATAAAAAATATTAATTTAATTTCATCAATCTACTCACATATCCATGCCATGCCATGATGAATTCTAATTAATAAAGGCCTTCCTGAGCTTACAAGGATTTTAGGAATTGGAATGATTGTATTAACTCTAGCTGTTTAAATACGACTAAAATTGAAAGCCTTATCCTCTTTAAACATCGTATTATATTTATCTTTTCCTAAAAATGGTATACCGTATGTAATCCAATTCTTTCTCTTTGTTCGCATATTGTATAACTTGATGTGTATGTGGGTACAGCAGATTAATGTTACTGTTTGTATTGTACTGATGTAGGCATATGACGCATCTATATATAAAATATCATAGAGTAAAATCTAATCTACATACAAAACTCGTGTTACGAAGACATATAAGTACTGATTACTAAATGTAGATGCTGTTAGAAATTTAGATAAAATTAATTGGGCAATTGCGTGACATGACACATTTTTTTATACCTGGAGTATAGTAGACAGACTACCGACCCATCTAATGGAAAAATGTTACGGTAGCCTATGGACATTTGCAACACTAGAGGTGATGCCTCGAAGAACTTTCATGATATCTTTTTTGAAAAACTTCATATCGTAGTGTTGCGGGAAAATCTCAGCTGAGAGCTCATTCCAGATACACCTACTGTGCAAGAGAAACGTTCTAGAGAACCGTCGCGTACACAAACGAAGTGGCTCAAAGTAACGAGGATGAACACCGATGGCGAGCGATGCGGTGGCGGGCGGTGCGGTGGTGGAAAGAGGACGAAGTGACCATTCTAAACACCCCTCATTATATGTACATACGGTAGAAAATCAAAAGAGACTCAAAGTCTCTCCGAAAGCCAAGCGTATCTAGACCGTCTGTGAGTACAGAATCATCGACTACGAGAACGGCTCAATGATGAATACAGTCCAGAAGATTAAGCTGGTAGGCGGGAGCCCCAGCCCACAGATAAGAGCAGTACTTCGTATATCCACACATAAAAATTTCGTAGTCTATTTCTTTTGTTTTTTATGTGAGAAGTAAATAAATAAATAACAAAAATAAAATACATTAAAGGGTTCCCTAGAGGCGAGACAGTCTACTATTTCTTGTCATTTGACTACGTAGTCAAAAAAAGTTTAAGTAATTGAAAATACACTATATCTTAAGAACTATTTGACGGATCTTATTGAAACCAATTTCGTTTGAAGTTCTCAATTTGCCTGTATGTTTTTAATTTTATATTTCATAATTCAAAATAGACCCTCGCGCACACAGTTGTTTAGCAGGAAACGCTGCCAAAAAGGCTTCCTGTTTTGCATTATTGAACAAGTCCAATTAATTTATTGAACAACAAGTCCAATTAATTTTTATCTCAAATTTTATATAATATTAGGATATGCCTGCGACTTCATCCACGCTTGGCTTCAAATTCCCGCGGGATTCCCGGACACAAAGTATCGTAGAATTTAAAAAAGAATGTAAGCTATCGTTTTAGTGAAAACTATGTCGGTATAACCTATTTTTTATGCATAAAAAACTTCAAACCGCTCCCGGTAAAATTCCCGCGGGATGCCCGGGAAAAAACATTATACATTTTACATGACTTTTATTTATTTGGACAAAAAAATAGTATTGCACAGAATTTAGTATTATGAGTCTTATACATAAGTAGTTTCAATTAATACAACACCAACATCATTTGCCACATTAAATAATTGAAAATATTGTTACAACTTAGGCTCCAACAAAGACAAATTCCACGTACAGATCTGTAAAAGCACATTTTAATACCTGTCGGCATTTGAACTAATTGTAATCATTTTATGATTGTCTTCTTTTGTTCACTTTATTTATTAGCATACGTTTCTAGTTATTATGGAGAACAGCCTATTGTCCTATTGTGCTCGTTTACGGCCGCTCAAGAGCATCATTAGACACGCATTGCGGATTATAAATACAAGCTAATTCTAGAAAACTATGTCGACGTTGCCGGCCGGGCACATTTGCATTTGTGAAGTATAAAACGATGGCCTGATTGAGAGAGGGGGGTCAGTTGAGCTACAAATACGATCAAGGCGTGACGTGTGTACATTCGGGAATCTAATATTGACGGACTTTGCGCGTTTTATTGAATTACGACCTTCTGCATTACGTTTGGATTTGTTGTGTTCGGTTATATTTGTACCTGTGTTATACGTGTTTGTATAGTTCTAATACATTCTATAATAATTCTAACGGCATTTTAATTCGAGCCCCGCAAACTCGTAACAATATACTAGCTACCGTAAGTAAAAACAAAAGAGAGAGAGAAAAAAACAAAGGTTGGTATACAATATCTAAAAAGAAGAATACGAAGAAGAAAAGAAGAAGAAAGGGAGACCTCACCAAAACGCAGAGCGGGAGCCAAGACCACACCGATTGCCTGCGACCAGCCGCAAGGAGGAGGCTAATTGTCAGAAATACTTGATATAATGGTTTACTTGTTTTTCAAACATTCAAGGATTATTTGTTTATAAGTGCTGGCCCTAGTTGCCGCTATATCTATTAAGTAGAAATTGTGATTATATGAATGCACTAGCTAGTAAAGCGGGGATCGTTTGCCGGCGTTTGTTCGACAACGCTTAGTCGCAAACAATCGGCAGGGGCCCTGGCAATGTGTCCTGGTAGGAACTCTTAATACAATTTATTAATTATAAATGTACAGTCGTATCTATTATGAGACAAATCATATAGAAACATCGCAGCAACCTGCAATCTTCTTTTCGTAGGACAAGGAGATTTTCGTAGGACAAGCGATTATGAAAACATTTATATTGTACACAACGTAGAAATTTTCTTGGTACTTGCTCTAGTCTATTGTTATATTCATTATAAAAGGGGTTCCATATGGGCACAGCATAATTTAATTGCGAGCAAATCAGTTTTGCTATCGATCAGTGAAAAAATCACATTGGAATTTAAATCTGGTCATTTTAATTAATTTACAGAAAATTTCCCGCGAGATTCCCAGGATGGATAAAAAGTAGCGCAGATTTTAAGTCTAGGAATTTGATGTCAATCGACGAAAACCGCATCGAATTCGGCCCAGTAGTTTATACGTGAATCCCGAACAAACAGACAAACCGCCAAACAGACAAGAAATATAAAAAAAAATCATCGTGTTCTCCATCGTTTATATAGTGTATTCCAGTTGTTGCTTTTTTAAATAGCTTCAATGTACAGACACGGCATGTTTAGAATTTTATTATATTATAGATTATGTCGAATGAGGTCGTGAATGTGGTCGTGGCAACAATAAAGGGAAGGGCAACACTTCTCTTACCATATTTCTGCTTGTTGCCGTAGAACTTGGCACAATGTAGACAATGTAAAAATACACTGTATTGCAAAAAAAAATGGGCACCTTACAGTCATTGGCTTTTCTATGGATAATATTAATATTTTTGGTATGTCATTAGCTTAGATGACTATAAATATCTTATTATTAATGAGAATATAGTTTTTAACACTTAAATTCTGGAATCAGTGTTAAGTCAATGTAAACAGAGAGCCGTGTTAAAATATGGTTATTTTTATGGGTATAATGAAATTAAGACTACGAGTATTTTTATGGTATTTTAATAAATAAATAAAACACATTAAAAATAAAAATTAATAACGAGTATGATCTCCCCTTGCAGCGATTACGGCATGTAATTGTCTTGGCATGCTTTCCACCAGGCTTTTGATGGTATCCTGTGAAATGATTCCCCACTCAGCCCAGAACACACATTTAAGCTCCCTGATGTTTTGCGGAGTGGTTCGATAGATCATACTCGCCTTTTAAGGAGGTCCTAGACGTGCTCAATAGGGTTAAGTTCGCGGCTCCGCGCTGGCCAATCCAAACGACAAATACCGATCTCTTGCATATAAGCATCCACGTCGCCAGAACAGTTGAACGATTCATGTTTAATCGCTGTGACACATAACATTGGCTACCCCTCTTCTATCGGCGCTACAATTTTACTAACTCTTATTGTTTTTTCTGCCATTACAATAGAGACAAAGATATCTGTTTTAAATCATAATACGGCAGGATTATGCGACCAACATAAATTATTCTACTAAAATAACGAGAGTTTAGTTTTATACATAACCCTTTAATCGCAAACCCGCGAAAAATAAGTAAAAAGTCACAAACTGAAAAAGGGATTATTATTTTTAAAAACAAAAGTTTCGAATTTGGAGTTAACTTTTTTCAAACGCTTTATTAAGTGCCAGTAACATAGTTTGGCTATTAAAACCTCTTTAGAACTAAATTATAATGTAGAAAAATCAAAACCGCTTTTTTTTGCAAAGGAGTTTATAATATTGTTACAACTGAAGTTCCGAGAACACGAAATCAATATTATAATCTTTTGCAACACGTGTTTTATTGCCCTTGGAATTTGAATTATTTGTAACTCTTTTAAGTATTGAAATTTAACCGTTATTGTCAAGGGCTTATCCTTTTGTGATGCTTTTCAGTAAGACGTCATAAATTCTTTTTCTATTGTTCAAATTTCGTTGCACATTCCAAGGAATGGTGTGCGTATTGCTGGGGGCCATGTCTTTTTTGCGAATATATAAGGGAAGCTCATTGAGACTGAGTTAGTTGAATCTCAACTGCGATCGAGAATTACTAAGTGTACATCGGAAAGGGAATCTTATATTGATGGATTTTGTGCGTTTTATGTATTACCTTACCTTATAGTTTGGACTTGTTGAATTACGTTTAACACGTAATTGAATTACGTGTTTGCTTCTAATAAACTTTGTGATAACTCCAACGGCATTTTAAATTGAAAACCTGTAAGTTCGTAACAATAGATATATTTATACAAAAGAACTAAAACGAACAGATGAATATCGATTTCAAGTGTATGCCAAGTTTTGGTTGATTTTTATAAAGCCTAGTCTAGACATGAAGAATGGTGCAGACAGACATTTGTGGGGGATGCGCCTGCAAAACAGAAAGGCCACTAACCTTTGACGTGGTTCAATGTAGAATCTATAGGATGCACTTTAATTTTGAACAATATATTATTTTTCTAATATACCTACTAACCGGATCCAATTTTACTCATAAAAATTCGGTTGCCTCGACGAGTTCGCTTTTAGTGACAAAGCTGCTTTTAATTCTACCAAGGAAAATTATTGTAATTTTTTTACAAAGCAAACAAAAAAATATTCATAAAGAATTGATTTACACATAGGACAGGAAAGCTCTGGAGTTTTGTTAGGGCTATGGATGTCTGCGTCCGTAGCAATTAATTTTAACTTTATATCATTTCTAGAAATTTCAGCTTTAGTTTATTTTTTGTGCAATGATTTCCATAAACTCCACGAGTAAATAATTTAGCAACCGCGAAACTAAATAAATATTTCTGTGATTCTATATTTTATCAATTTTAGTCTGACTAACGATACACTACGTGTAGTATACCGTTAGTCAGACTAGTCGTGACTAAGAATACTGAGATAAAATGTAACCCTCAGTTTTGTGTTTGGCAGCTAACCCTAAAGTTTGTTTAATATAGCGCCATATACACTACACTCACTACAGCTTCTTCTCAAATTGCTTCCGTATATCCAGACCAATAGACTGAGAAAAGTTGCTTTGACACAAAAAGACAGACACTTGAATTATATTTCTATAGTTATTTTCTTTATTTAATTAGTAAAAAAATCTAAATAATATATGAGCGAAATTTTAACTAATTTTAATCTGAGCTCAATTAAAATGCGCTCTATAAATTTGAGCTGTAATATTCACAACCACTTGTGTAGTCGTGCGGTTAATTTTAAAATGGGTTTTTTCACCTTTCAACTTTGTGCTGAATTTAATGTTATTTTATATTAAAGCTATTGAAAATGTTATCACAAGCCTTTGGCTAATCTAGTACAATTATAGCATATTAACTTTACAAACAGAATGTTTTATAATCAATGTAATTATGTAGGTTGACCACGAATTTTTTATTTTTTAAAGAAATAACATCAGACCATATGTCCCCAAAGTGGTCGATATGGACACTGGGGGTCCCATATTGAACTTCAAGGGGTCCACGTCAGCGAAAACAAAATCTGACCATTCGCGAGCTGCAAACAGGGGCTCACAATAGCGAAGCTGCAAAATTTTAACATTCTAAACAATAAAGTAACAAATATGGGACCAACTAGAAATTATACTGAATCCAATGCAAAAAATTATCAAAATCGGTTTAGAAACAAAATGTTATGGCTGAACACATATAAAAAAATATTACACGACGAATTGAGAACTTCCTCCTTTTTTAATGTAGTTAGTGTAAAAATTGTTAAGGAGTCTACGAGGCAAAATATTTTGGAAACCAATGCATTGGACCATTAATAGAAAGACGGAGTCTCGTACTCTCAAAGTGAAGCTGGCTGATGAAAGACGTTCTTAGAATAGGATGCCGATCGCGCCGCAGTCCATTGCGATAATCGAATTATTGCGGACTTAGGTGGAATATTTTCCATTGGATACATTACTATTAACCACACAGAGGCAAACCACGTGTATATTGCATAAGTTGGTTACGTGAATTGGTAATTATTTTACTTGTATCCCTTTTCGATGTAAAACCACCATGATGGTGTAAATATAGCTGCATAAACACATGGAAATACAAGCAGTTATATAAGAGAAGACTAGAGTTTATCCCGTGGCTAGGCCGCGGGTCAATTTTTAGTGCGTGCCTCTTTTTTAAAGAGCAGGCGTTAATACCTACAGGTTACACTGTGTTAAATTTTTATGTCAGTACTATTTTCCCCCTAAAATTCACATCATTTTATATCGCAAACTATCCATCTCCCGGGATGAAAAGTATTTACGTACATTTTCGGTATTGAGACAGACAGATCGAGTTACTATTGCATCTTTTTATAGATGATGAATTATTATATCTTCTAAACTTGAGAAATGATTGGTCTCCCATACAAACTCTCGTTCCCTTTTTTTTTAATCAAGGGGAAATCAGATTGAGGACCATGAGCCGCGACAAGCACAGTAACTTGGGGGGGATAGTTCGCGACCCGTGAGTGGGATTTTTTTTTTTTTTTAAGGCGGGGGAAATGCATTTCACACACACCGGGTCCTTTGCTAGGGATTAGACCGTTGTTGATCATGGAGGCTTTCCGCTGAGGCAATCCAAACAATAATCAACCGGCTTGTGTGGAGACTCGACTAATCAATACCCCACTAAAACTACCCTCCTCCCATGTGTCCCGCGCTTATGGTAGGAAAGGCGTGAGATACAGAACGTAGTTACGCCCACACCGATCCTAGCACACAAGTGCTTGAGAATGCCCCGGGAGAGGCAAACTCACTTCGTCAACAGGGGTGAAGACTCCTCTGCTCCCTAGATGCTAGAGGGTACCCGTGAGTGGGATTCGCCAGGTCCGGGTAGCATTAGCACGCCCAGTCAGAACTGGTGCCATGTTATTATCACTCACCAGTTAGGGATACCCACTAAAACCCCTGGTTATCCGTGCAGGAACGGAAAAAGAATAGAATTTCCTGCGGCCGGGCGGCTTGTCGTAAGAGGCGACAGCAACCCATAGCCAGGTGGTTGGTTATTTGCCCGACTGGATGGCTACCACCCCTGGTCTAGAGTATGTATTAGTGACTAGGTTCCAGTCTCCCTTAAGAGAGCAGCAGTGCATTTGTAACACTTTTGCTGTTGCAAATGTCCATAGGCGATGGTAACCGCTTTACATCAAGTAGGCCGTCTGCCTGTCTGATAGACTCATGCAATAAAAATAAAAAATCCCTGGGTCCGTCCTGCGCCTTATGCCAGGGCTACGGGAAAGCCCGTGTCCCAACTCTGCGTGCCCTGGCAGGCGGGGGCCTCGCACACAGACCTCTTCTACTGCTGGGGGACTATTTTTAACCCCCGGCTCTTCCAGGACTAATCCGGGGCGTGGTACGATTTGTAACGCACTCCACGTGAGGAAAGTTGAGCGCGCGTGGAAGACTCGCGCTCATCTCGCCGGCATGTGCAGGTGAGTGAGAACCCCTACACCCCACCCGCGCCGTCCGCTTACGGTGGCCGAAGGTCGAATCCCGCCCTCCGGCGTCGAGGCGTCCTCCTTTGGCGGGAGCGGAGCAAAGACGTCCGCTCACGCTCCCACTCCGCCTCCTCCTTTGCAAGCATAACACGCTCGCAGAAGGAGGAGACGGCGTCCCATCCGAGATCCCCTATTTGAACCCGTTCTAGTTTTATTATCTATCCCCCGTGCATCTATCTACAAACTACATAAATTATATACTAATTTGATGATATATCAAGTATCAAGTGGCTCCAGCAGACGTTGTCCTGCCCTGAAAAAATAAAAATTCAGAACCCGATTCCAGCGCCACCTAGCGGGTCTAATTGTGAATCTAAACCATCCCTGGACATACTCAAACACAATTTTTTTACACCTTGGGTTACATTGTTGGAGTTTTAGTAGGGATTCCTAATTTTTTCTAGTAATAATTATAGCGTATATTAATGTAATGGTGAAAGAGTTTTTGAAATCGGTCCAGTAATTTTTGAGTTTGTACGTTACATACATATAAAAATACAAACCTTTCCTCTTTATAATATTAATATAGATTTTGACAAAATAATGCTAACAATATACAAACGATGCGTACGCGATGTAGTACGTTAACAAAGAGACGAATTTTATAAGACGACCACAATTGTGATGCTATTAACGTCGCATACCGTCTCCTTTCTTCCGTTTGCTAAGGTATGTACAGGAAAGGAAAAAGATAGGTGGTTTTACACGATATATAAACGTATTACAATTCGTTCTATTTCTTTAAGAATTTTCAATTTATCTAATTAAATGCGCGCGACCATAAGTTTACTCACACAAAGGCGACTGGAGGTTTTTGGTCTCAACGTCTACAAAAACCAAACTTTATATTAAAAAAGTAGTGTTTTACTTATTGCCTTTTTAGGTAGTATAAATAATAATAAAACTACGTTTTGATGGTTTTAAGCGCAGTAATTTATTTGATTTTTATTATTCCGACGTTTCGGCCACTTTTCAGTAACCGTGATCACGGAAGAGAAAGATGTCAATTGGCAATGAATATTGTTTAAATTTTATTTAGTAGGCTAAATAAAATTTAACGCCAACTTGTGAGTTTTAATTATTTAGTTTTAATTTTGTTTATGGTTATAATTTACTCTATGGGAGCCTAATCTAATTTACCACCGCTTCGCAACATGTTGTGGCTTGAAGAGAAGAAGCAGCGCAAGAAACTCTTCAGCAAACATGCCTAGCTCTCAAAATCTTATATAATATTAAAATGGGTGGGAGATAAAATAAAAATAAATTATCAATCACGTTGTTTTGTGTTCCGGTACACGCAGAAAGAGCTCACAGTGTCTTGAGGTCTGGCAGTTGGTTTTTTCTGAGTTTGGGTTTTAATAGTTTTGATGATCGGATCCCAAACAGGTGGTACTTGCCAAATAACTTCTATTGGATTTTGGGTCTTTTTTTATTTCAATAGCATCATTTTAAGAACCTCGCTAACCGGAGAAAAATAATGTTGAATGTTTTAAGAATCAATACTCGCTTACCATATAATTAAACTCAAAAGCATTGTTATCTGTTTCTTTATACCATTCTATTAATAAGAATCTAGATATATTACGCGTGAAAATATCGATATACCTGCGTAACATTCTGTTGCTTAACACTTTTTTATTTTGTTTTTGGTTAACCGATTATTTATTCATACCAAAATCTTTTTTTATGGTAATACAAGCGTCTACTATGTCATTGTCAAGAGTGATACGTCAGACAAAGCTGTATGGACTCAGTTCCTTTGCCTAACATTGTAAGGAACAAAACACAAATGCATAAATTATTCGTTAAAAACAATAAATATCGTACAACTACTGTTCACATTGTTCAGTTATAGGTAGTATTGAACATTTTTTGAAAATAAAATTGCACTGTAAAACATTGCGTTTCAAGTTCCCGCCATAAATTCTAGTATTATCGTAATAGACGTTATGTCAATGTCAAACATTTATGGCCAAATTATTTTTTCAGCCAAGTTCGTGTAGAAAATGACAATCACACATGGGTTTCTAATGAAATAAGCTACATAAACACATTGTAAATATGCGTGTAGGTGACTAGGCTAGCGGCTTTTGATCACGTAGGCTTCGTCTCTGCTTTTATTTTGTCTGAGGAAATAGCATAAAAACTAAAAACTTGAGACCTTCGCATCGATTAAACGCAAATGTACGTTTAAAATTTCACACGAAGGTTAGCAATAATAAACCACGCCTGAAATATGAGGTAACAGTGACTTTAATATTTCTATGACGCAAATAGCTACATACATCAACCATATTTGGTTGGAAATGTATTTTAACCAAGCTAATATATATAACTAGCAGCCAACCGCGGCTTAGTCTGTGTTTGTCGTGAAAGTTCATAATATATACACATATAATTACTTGACCTCGCTAACTGACTGACTGACATATCAACGCACAGGTCTAACTACTGGGACTAGGACTGTCAAAATTTAAATATCGATTCTTTCTTTATCGTAGCTGCGCAGTAAGAAACGCACACACATACACACGCACGCACGCACTCATTTTACATAGTTATAGGTTAATTAATTAATAATTTCACTATATTTAAGTTCTTATAATAAAGTTGTGTTGGTTGCCGCGATACAGATCTAGAGTATAGTGCAGCAAACATCGCCAAAAAAAATGTAGCTGTAATTTTAACTATTATAATTCAAAATGTGTTATTACCATAAGTTTTAGATATAATTATATAATGCCTAGAAATAATTTTATATAAATAAATGAATTTGAAATCAAGAAATCCCATGGGATGCGAATCTTTATAGTCACGCTAACAAAGACGCGTAAATAACCATAGAAAATCCATAATATTATATTTAGCCTTTATTAAAACTAGGTCAAACTATTTTAGCGTATCCGTGGCATATCGAACTAACATACAAACATGTTGCCTAGGTCCACACGACCTTCAAATAATCTGATAAACTAACAAATTATTCTTTATCACTACTGTACCATATCGAACACGTAAACCTGAATATGATCAAAACACAACTTACATTAAACACCAATAAACAAAATTGAAATGTCTATGTTTGATTTCAATTTTTTTAATGTATTAATTCAGCAGACAGGCAGGCGGTCCACCGGACGTAAAGCGGTCACCATCGCCTATGCACAATAGTACCACCATAGGTGCTGCCAATGTGCTACCGTTCTCTAAAGAGAAACTGGGACCTGGCCACTAATGCTGGAAAACAACTCACGGTTGCGGCATACTCTACAGCACGAGTGGTAGTCCTCCAGACGGGCTAATATCTACCACCTGGCTGTGGGTTGTTTTGTCGCCTCTTACGACAGGCCACCCAGCCGCAGGAAATTATATTCTTTCCCCAACACAGGTAAATAATACCCGCAGGGGGGCTTGGTGGCGAAGCCTGAGGTGAGTAGCGACACCTCGGCCCCGCCTCCGTGCTTGCCTTAGCCAGCCGGCACGGAGTGGAGATCGCTAAGGCTAAGACTCAAACTCCAGGGATGGAAGTGATAAATGGTATAACGTCGGAAGTATCTTGTTGAACCTGCACCCCACCTCTCTACACCCCTTAGCCACTCTCGCCCATTTTGTAGGTCTTGTCTTCTATGGCATGCAGGGAATGGTGAGTCACCGTCTGCCCATTTTTCATGTTCTCCAATCGTTTTATTTTTATTGAACAAAACCTATTTAACAACATTTTGTTCCCAAAAACCGTTTAATTCAGCTTAACTTGCTGTAACTGGTTCGACTTTCTGACCAGTTTTGAAGCCTCACTCGCTAACTGAAGGAGAAAAACGGAATCTAATTATACTGTTACGAGTTTAGCGAGCCTTGAATTAAAATGCCGTTAGAATTACTATAGAGTTGATTAGAATTATACAAACACGTATAACACAGGTACAAATATAACCGATCAGAATAAATCCAAACGTAATGCAGAAGGTCGTTATTCAATAAAACGCACAAAGTCCGTCACTATTAGATTCCGGAATGTACACACGTCACGCCCGTATTATAGTCGTAGCTTGACTGCCTCCTCTCTTAATCAGGCCGTCGTTTTGTACTTCACCAATGCACTGTGCCCACCTGGCAATGTGGATTGAATTTCCTAGAATCGGCTTGTACTCGTAATCCGTAACACCTGGCTAATGACAATAGGCTGTGCTCCACAATACGCAAACAAAAGAAGACGATCATAAAAGGATTACAATTAGTTCAAAAGCCGACAGGTAATAAAATGTGCTTTTACAGACTGTACGTGGAATTTATGTTTGTCTGAGCCTAAGTTGTAAAATATATAAAAATTGATAGAGTGCGAAAATAGGCTGGTAAGCCTCCTTGACGCGGGTGAAAAGTTATACTGGTATATAAGGAAAACACTACATCCGATTCGTATCGTTCTCGGCTATTTCTCGGAGAAAGCGAAGTGATTTCTAATAAAATAAAGTTGCCCATTCGCGTTATTTCGTTTTTATTATCTAGCCTTTTAGTAACGTTTTATTTCATGGCGGCCTCTTTGGTTTTAATGCTCTAGCTTTGGATTTATACACAAACACAAGTATAACTAAATAAAATAGATATTCTTATATACAAGGCTTGAAGCCGTTTTGAATTAACCGGTTTAAATTGATTAAAACCGGTTTTAGTCACTTTTTCGTTCGGAGTATAAACCTTAAAAAGAGATTTTTTTTATTCCATGAGTGCAGCAGACAGTAAGACGGCCCACCTGATAGAAAGCGGTTACCATCCTCAAGGTTGTTATAGCGGCATACTTTAAATCCGGGGTGGTAGCCATCCAGACGAGCAAATGCCTTACCACCTGGCTGTGGTTTGTTTTGTCGCCGTTTACAACAGGCCGCCCGGCCACAAGAAATCTTATTCTCATTTCGTTCCTGCACGGAGAGAAAAAAAAGAAAACAGAGTATTATATAAACCTGCAATTAACGGTTTATTCGTCGAGAATTACTTTCTCATTGTCTTTCTCTTGACATGTGTTTGTGTGCAACTGAAAACTTGCTGTACTATATGGCTGCACTTTGAAGGTGTTCGGCAAAAACCGTTCGAAACTGGTTTGTCCAATAAAAACCATTTGAAGGGCTTTTTTACAAAAACCCTGTAATTGGCGTTAAAGGTAAAACAAAACCGAAAAAGAATTATATATATTTTGGTTACAACCGGTTTGGTTACCAAACTGTGTAGAAAGTTAATACACATGCAAATATTATGGTATAATATAAATATAATAACAGCCCATAAAAGTCTCACTCCTGGGCTCGGGCCTCCCATTATAGGGGAACGGACAGTGTATCCGCCACGCTTGTCCAAAGCGGTTTGGCAGGTTTGACACTTCGGATATTTCGATGTGCAGGTTGCACCACGATGTTTTCCTTCATCGTTGTTAGCAAGTGGTAATTGTAACAATACGCACATTAGGTCAGAAAACTGTCTAAGTGATGCATGCGTTCCGGCCAGGATCGAACCCGCGCCCTTTGAGTCTGGTACGTGTGCGTTAGTCATTACGCTACCACGACTTTTCCTTTTTTTCCAATTTACCGCGAATATTATGGTATATGTATACACAAATTTTCCTATATTTTCTTTCAAACAACACGAAATATCTATTAGACTGGCTGCTAACAAAATTACAAAAGTGAAAAGGATATAACAAATTCAATTATTCGTGAACTCTTATAAAGTGTAACAAGATTTAAAACTCTCCACCCAGCATCCTGATGTTTTAAAAATATTGTTTGGTAGACTCGCTTGGCACTGTATCGTTGTTTTTTCTTATTGCATGATTTCAGCAGGCAGACAGAAGGACCACCTGATGGAAAGCGGCTACCGTTGCCTATGGACATTTGTAACAACAAAGGTGTTATGAATGCGCTGCCAGTCACTAAACGGCGACTGGAACCTGGCCACTAATACCGGAACACAGCGCAAAATTGTTACAACAGCAAACTCTAGACCAGCGATGGTAGTCATCCAAGCGGGCAAATAACCTACCACTTGGTTGTGGGTTGTCTTGTCGCCTCGTACAACAGGCCACAGGAAATTGTTTTCTATCTCTGTCCGTTCTTGCGTTGCGTAGAACGGTGTTTTGAGTTTCCTATGAATGAAGTTATTCTTTATTCCTGATCTCTAAGAAACCTAGATATAAAAGATTCGCCTACAAATTTTCTAGGTGAATCAAGGTGGAAATATACATATTAAACACAATGCGACCCGATGCTACGTGACGCGGTTGATGTCAAGTCAAAATTTAAAAATGTTCTATGACCAGGAACACATTATAAACACACAACGCGATTCAAACTAGCGTGTTGACGATCTTGGGTTTAAAAACTCTCCCGACACGTCGCGTGAAGTATGTTTCTTGCTCGCGATTCACCTGTAATAATATAATAGTTATTGACTATGGCCAAATACATCTTATTCATAGGGTTAAAATGACGATGTTAACGAATAGCTACATTAACAACACAACGTCAATATTTAACTTCATTAACAATTAATAACAATATCGCATAACAAATAATTCATTAAACACAGCGCTACATCTGCGTGGAATGATCAATGTGCAATCCCGAATCTAGGGATGGCGGTTAAGCGGACTGCATTTGTGCAAATATAATCCGGAAAACTGTGAGCTGGCTAGTGAGAACAAACCTTACAACGAATATTCAACTTGCGAAGAGGTTTCAAGTCCAATGGTGGTCGCCGACTGCTTTTCTTTAGCACACAATTTTAGTTCAAAACCGAGCACAGTTTTCACAGCACTCGCGACGTAGATGCAGCACTCACAGTAATTGGCGAACGCTGCGAATATTCCCACAAAACCGAATTTCTTGTCTCATGATGCGAATTCAATGAATTAACTTGGGAGTGTGTCCGTATACGACAAGCGCAGCGAGTGCCTGCCGCACCGCTAAAACCCTCTCTGGCTGGCGCGGCAATGAGAATACTAATCTTAACCAAAGTGAAAACTGTCTCTAATTTAACGAAATTGAACGAACTTAAAACTATTAAATTCTATCAAATCAAGTACGATTTGAACAGACAAAGCTATAACATTGTTACTGCGAGCGGGGGTATGTACTGGAATTGGAAGGAAACACCATTTTTTTAATTAAATGCTTTTATTAACTTCAGAGCCGTACTTGATTCTTCTCCGCGGGGATGCCCCTACACGCACAACTAACGACGCACTGTTCTGACGATAGGATGTCTCACTCTCAATACCGTCGCCGATATTGCGTAGATCACCTCCTGCTGCTGCGATACTCACCTCCGAATTTACCGCGCATAGCTAGTAGCTTCTGGATCTCCTTTTAAACTATGCTAAACTAAACTTTTCACTAAACTCGTCACTGTAATCTATTACACTTCTCTTCCAACTCTCTCGTACGCACTTCTCGCTTCGCTGTCTTCAACTGAACTCCCCCGTAGGCGCGCTTTACGCTGCTTATATACCCGGAAAAATCTTCTGGAGCCCATAATCTCGATCTTCTTTTCGTCTGTCCCTTTCAAAACATCTATCTTTCTTTTTTCCTGTTCATTTCATCTTCATCCTTTTGTTCATCATCTATCCCTTTCTAAAATGTATCTGTCCTTGTCTTTTTCTTCCAGAATATTCTACCTTTTTCTAAAAGTCTTGAGACCGGCTTACGCTGCCAGAAAGCTCTACCCTCGGTCGCCACAATATTATCCTAGATGAAAGCAGTAAAGTAATAAAAATTCTTGAACTCTTTTAGTACTATCATGGAAAGTACTATCTACTGCTAGAGGTAGAAAGTGTCTCGTGGCGTTATGACCAATTTAAATTAATTAATTTTGGTCTTGTCATTACTAAATTCTGTACGTGATGGAATAACGAAAGCGTAGATTCCTCTTTTGCTCCTAATAAACATAATTAATCCATCAGTTTGTTGCTATAATTCCTTCAAAAGAACTGAAGTTCATTAAGATCAACTTCATTAAAATTTTACCGGTACGCAGACTAACAAAATATATAGACCGAGTTCCAAGCTCTTAGAGTGAAGCCGGCTAAAGGAAGCCGATTTTGGAATAGGAAGCCGAGCACGCCGCAGTGCATTACCGGAATTTAGTATTAAATAATTTATTATTATTGTTACGAGTTGCAGAACTCGAATTAAAATGCCGTTGGAATTATTATAGAGTTTATTAGAACTATACAAACACGTATAACACAGGTACAAATATAACCGAACGTAATAAGTCCAAACGTAATGCAGGAGATCGTAATTCAAATATACGCGCAACGTCCGTCACTAAATAGATTACCGAATGTACACAAGTCTTGCTTCGCTTGTGGTTATTGCTCAACTCCCCCATCTGTCAATTGGGGCATTGCTTTATACTGTACAAATTGACTTAATTTCCTAGAATCACACCTGGCTAATGACTACCATAAAAGATTACAATACACAATGGGCTGGTTTTTCTAATCACAAAGTAAACAAAAGAAGTCCAAATGCCGAAAAGGCAATAAAATGTCTACAGGTATGCAGGTGTGAATTTGTCTTTTGTCGGCTTTCAGGTTGTAACATTATTATAAATTATAATAAATATTTTTTTCCCTGCAGGAACGGAGAACGAATACAATTTCCTGCGGCCAAGGGCCAATGATATGAAGCATTTTTTTTAATTGTCTGGGTAAACTCATGTAGTATACACGCGATATGTGTCTGTTTGGTTAACAGTAGTGTAATAAAAAAAATGTAATAACAGCCCATAAATGTCCCACTGCTGGGCTCGGGCCTCCCATTATTGAGGAACAGACAGTATACCCGCCACGGTCGTCCAAGGCTGTTTGGCAGGTTTGACAGATCGGTTATTTCGATGCGCAGGTTTCATCACAATGTTTTCCTTCACCGTTGTTAGCAGATGGTAATCAATAATAAAGCACATGCGGTCAGAAAACTGCCTAAATGGCGCATGCGTTCTGGCTAGGATTCGAACTCACGTCCTATGAGTTTGGGACGCGTGCGCTAGCCATTACACTATCCTACACAAAGGATAATACAACAACAGTATTCAATAACATTGAATGATTCAAGTTTTTTGTTATTTCTACTACTACAGACTCTAGGTCCGTACCTTTAATAATTTTTCAAGGTTTTTTCTTAACCCTTTTTTACAACTTAATTTCGAAGAAAGTTTTTAGAATTTATACACGCTTCTTGGTAATGTTTGTTTTTCTGTGTGACATTTATTCAATGATATTTGTGTTGTGGTATACCTTACGAATAACTTATTATATTAATTTATTCTAATTTTAATACTAAACTTATACTAATGTTAGAGTGTATCTGTTTCATGCTGGTGTTGTGAGGAAGTGCATGTGCAGTGTGTGCCTTATGTCTATACCTATATATATTATCTTAAATAGTGCCATGCGTGTTGTTTTTTCCTTTCTGTGTCTGGTTTATTAATTTTAAGGCTCTTTGTGTGTCTTGGTTTGTTTGTGAAGTGTGCGTGTAATGCAATGCGGTGGTTGTGCGCGTTAGTGTAAGTATATGTGTAAGTTTTGTTGTTGATTATGTGTTTGTAACACCACATGTTATAATTTATTGTTTAATTGTTGTGACAATGTGTTGACTGGGAATTGTCGTTGAAAAATTTTCAGTTGGTGTTAGTGATGATCGATGGTTTAGGAGGGGGATTATTGACCCTCCATTAGACGTTGGACCACCGTCTTGCCTCCCATGCGTATCGCCATTTTTATGTTGTAATCCCTGATCTCATTGTCTGTGGGTTTCTCTGCTTTGAGGACGAAGGTGGCGGTAGCGTCCTCTTCGCACACGGCTGTGTAGTAAATACATTTACCAGTGTGCCGCGAAATTGCCACGACCGCATGAGGGATGCTCTTGTACAGGTCCATCTTGTTGGATTTGTACCTCACGATCACCACTGTCTCGAAGGTAAGAAAGATCCTAGGCCCGTGTATCGTTTGAACGCATGACACTTCGCCCTTGCCACAGCCTAGTTTTATTAGTCTCTCTTTCTTTGATTGCGTGTGAGTTAGATAAAGAGTATTAGCAAGTTCTCTAGGTATGCGCTCTCGCGAATACCGTTTGAATTCCAGGGAACGAACTTGATTTTTTGGACGAGTATATGCCTGAGTATACATTGCTCATGGCATATGCTACGTCTAGTGGGTTTCGGTATGTACAGAGCTGTTCTCGAGTGATTTTCGCCGAGGGTGTAGGGCGGTGATATAGAATGGGGAACAAGTCGTTCCAGTCATGATTCAAGGTTATGTTTATATGACTCACTTTGGTTGATTCATCTTTCGGCTTTAATCTAAATCTAATAAGCGCAAGAACGGTGAAAGAATACAATATCCTGCGACCGGACGGCCTGTCGTAAGAGGCGACAAAACAACCCACAGCCAGTTAGCAGTGTATTTACCCGTCTGGATGGCTACCACCCCTGGCCTCGAGTATGCCGCCACAACTACCTTGAGTTGTGTTCCGGCACTAGTGGCTAAGCTCCAATCTCTCTTCAGAGAGCGACTACACATTGGCAATGGTAACCGCTTTCCATCAGGTGGACCGTCTGCCTGTCTGCTGAACTCATGCAATAAAAATAATCTATTTCCATGGTCTAAAGTCTAAACTAAAAATGTTCCCAGTTGATCTTAGATATAACGCCGCGATTCATAAAGATATCTTGTTCAATCCTTCACAAACATTTAAAAAGATTATATCGTAAAAAAATTCTAAATTCACAGAATGCTAAATTCTTCAAAGACAATGATCAAAAAGCAACGACCGCGATGTTCATTTTCATCCCGGAAAGTTATCAAAGAAATTTGTCCCGAGCTGTATTTTAAATTTGCAAATTCATTTGATGTCTTTTGGGAGGGAAGGGCGTAAGGTAGCGGTTGCTTAGGTGGCGAGTAGTTTATACGGAATAATTAATTAGCTTAATTAATGTTACACTAAATATAGAAGGATTACAATAATCTCTTTAAAAAAAAATTTTTATAAAAAAAATATATACATATAAATTTTTTAAATATTATAAAAAAAAAAACAAAATTATTGTACAGCACCATCTATTGGCTTGTAAGTGTTCCACTACAGAATAATAAGCATGTCTATCACATACATATTACGACATTTGATTCGAAGTATATTTCGAAATGCACTTGTAATCATCGGATCCAAAGACTGCAAGAAAGAAAGCATGATTAATCCCCCAGGCTAAGAGAGTTTCTAGATTGATTCGTACCCCATTTTGGGACAAAAATTGAAATTAAGAAAAAATTTGGCGACACTAAAACCTTGGGGGACATTTTTGGGGTATAAAATTTGATCTCTGGGATATAACAAAATCAAGCACTAACATACCGTACAGCTTTAAGGATTGTACCTAGTAGTCTAAGATCCCACCTAATAATAATAGTGACTAAATGTCGATGTATCACTGCTGGCTTAATAAATTTGATTATAATGATTTTCTTACTGTCCAAACCTATTTGGACATATTTTTTTTTATGTTATTTCTTTAATTAAAATGTTTCTTTTTGTTTTGTTTTCTTGTCAATATGAATTCCTATTAATTGTATTAGACGCAATATTTTCTTTTGTTTAATTTATATTATCTAAACACCAGTTTTTTATACATTTATTTTAATCCAATATGATTGCTTCTATGTTTGAGTGGCTTGAACCTGTGCGTGCTAATTACCCATGACTATAATTGAGCCATTCTAAGCCAACTATAGTTCAGCCAGAGGGTAGGGCATTTGCCCTCCTGGATGGCTACCACCCCTGATCTAGATTATGCCGCCATAACAAACTTGAGTTGTGTTACGGCATTAGTGGCTATGTTCCAGTCTCCTTTTATTGGTAGCATCTGTGGTGTTACAAAATGTCGATAGGCGATGATAACCGCTTTCCGTCAGGTGGACCGGCTGGCTGTCGGCTGAACTCATGCAATAAAAAGAAGCTCCATTTGAAGTTTCATATAAATATTAATGAACTAAATTTGTAAAAGTATCAAAACAATTTATATCAAATTACAACAGCATAATAAGCTTATTTGTTTAGAAACGTAATACATGACAATGTTATGTTTATCAACACTTTTTTCTTAAATATTACTGGCATAACCAGGTGATTGATGTGTAATCGAAAAGTTTATACATAAATCATAATTAAGTTATGCATATTTTCTACATTTCAATTATAAAAAAGGCAACGAAACGGAAAAATGTTATTTTAAATAATAAATTGCTTTGTTTTCAGCGATTCGGTAATGTGTGGCTTCCTATATCGATTCCAATTTTTAATTATATCATCATCCAACCACTAAAATCAGTTTGATAGATGCCAAAGTGATAAACCACAAACGTCTTCACTCAGCTGAGATGAGAATGTTGAGATGGATGTGTGGTGTTACAAGAATGGATAAGGTAAGTCATTAGTATATAAGGAACATAATCATTGAAAGTTGCACTCGTGACTAAAAATTAAGAGGAAGAAGATTAAGGTGTTATAGGCATGTGATGAGGAGGGATGAAAGTCACGTGACAAAAATAATGTTAAACTACAAGATGGGTGGGTACAAATGTAGAGGTAGTCCAAAAAAAAGATGGATGGATTGTGTTAAGAATTATATGACAATTTGGTGTAACAGAAAATGTATGTCAGAATAGAGGAATGTAGAAGGAAAAGACATATTGTGCCGACCCCAAATAGTCGGGATAAGGTGAAAGAACAGAGAGAGATACCAAATGTGCCTTTGTAGAACGGCCGAACTATAAATTACTTCATGTACGTGACGTAATATATGTCATAGAATTTCTTCCAGGCCGGCAGCTTATTGGTAACATATCTGGTTTTGCAAATATCTATAGGTGACGGTAACCGCTTTCCACTAGTAGGCCCATCTGCTTGTGTGCTGTACTCCAATAATAAGAACGCTGAGGAGACAATAAACATATTGTTTAACCGCCAGTATTGACACCAACGCCTAAGTGTATCATCATGGCATTCAGTCACACCGTCGCGTAATTTAACAAAGTTCAATTGTTGTTGAATATTAATGAACATCTAAATTAAGAGTTAATTTCCATCAGTCCTGCTTGATTCAGAAGTACATCATGTTTGCTGGTTTAAAAACAATTTCATAACATGTTATGTCCGCTGTGTCTTTGATAATAATGTTCCTTTCTTCTTATCGAAGAAAATGCAAGACACTCCATGGATATTTTCTGATTCCTTGAAGCGGGAAAAAAAGATAAACGAATTACTTAATGGAAGGTGGTTAGCGTTGCCTATGGATGTTTGCAACTATGGAGGTGTTGCCAACGCGTTGTCGATCTCTAAGAAATTTTATAACACCCTTATTAAACAACAAGTGCAGAAGGAAAACCTCGTCGGGAAGTTCCTTACAAATCATTCTCGCACGCGGAACAAACGTTCTAGAAATAACAAGTTGTATTCTTCTCTATACTGAACGCCAATCCAATTGGCATCAAGTCCAATTTTTTTAAATCGTTCGATCAGAAATGGTAAATGTTACAAGATGTCCATCACAGTAGTCATGAGAACCATAGTGTATATTGATATCACATAGACAATCGTCATAGAGATTAGTCGATTTATCAGATGATTCGATTTATAATTAAATTACCATTTTCTACCGGTTAGTTTATTTTATAAGCCCACTAAGTTATCATCTAGATAATTTAGTGCATCAGTAACTAATTATTATAATTGTTTTTATGATCCTGGCAACACTATGATGTAATTGTTATTTTTGGCAATGATGCAATGTTATTGTTTTGTAGGGTAGCATTTTTCGTATAAAAGGCGTAGTGGCGTTTAGACTGTGTTCATCCCCGCCCTATAGGAACAGCCGCACTGTTCCTAGACGTAGCTAAGGCCTTCGACAAGGTCTGGCATAACGGTTTGATTTACAAGCTGTACCAGTTCGGTGTGCCAGACAGGCTCGTGCTCATCTTGCGAGACTTCCTCCTAGGCCGTAGCTTCCGTTTTCGAGTGGAGGGAACAAGCTCGTCCCCTCACCCACTCACAGCCGGTGTACCACAGGGCTCGGCCCTGTCTCCACTACTCTTCACGCTGTACACCAGCGACATCCCAAAAACTCCAGATGTAGAGTTGGCCCTCTTCGCGGATTACACCGCACTCTATACATCAGATCACAACCGACAAATGGCTTGCGTCCGGCTACAGGAAGCTGTAACAGAGCTAGGCGAATGGTTTCGCAAATGGAGGATAGAGGTAAACCCGGAGAAAAGCGCAGCAATGTTCTTTTCCCCGGGCACGCTTCGCTCTCCCAAACGCGCTTGCCTTCGCTTAAAAGCCATCTCGCTCTACGACCTCTCTAAGAGATCCCCTGGGCAAAGTACACCAAATACCTGGGTGTCACCCTAGATCAGAACTTGCGCTTCAACGAGCATATCACTATAATCCGGAATAGAGCGCGATTTGTGATGGATCGTCTAGCCCCCATGATAGACAAATGAAGCAAAATGTCCCTCAGACACAAGCTTACTCTATATAAAACATGCATTCGCCTGATCATGACATACGCGAGTGTGGTATTCGGCCATGCCAAGCCTGCCCTTTTAAAGAAACTGCAAATCGTTCAGAATAAATTCATGCGCAGAGCCGTCGGTGCTCCCCTCTATATGCGTAACGTCGACATCCACTGCGATCTGGAGCTTCCCTCCATCAAAAACTACATTACGTCGCTCTCGCGTAAGTATTTCGATCTAGCGCCGCACCATCGAAATCCCCTAGTCATGTCCGCGTCCGATTATAAGCCTCGACGAAAGGCTTTCGTGCGACGACCGCGTAACATCCTCACGACAAGGTCGCCGTTATCACAAAACGGCTGGCCCGGATCAGCCCGCCCGCGGTTAGGACGGCAGGCTGGCAGGCACCGACAGACAGACACAGACGGCGGCGTCGACGCCGCCAATCACGATCTCTCCACGTTCCCGCGAGGGACGCCAGGAGACATAGCCCCCCCATAGGATAGACTAGGCGTGTTGCTGGGAAGTTTCTTTCGCCGTTTCTTCTCTCCCAGCCATAACACGTTGCGAAACGGCAGTAAGATAGCATAGGCCACCGCGAACCGCCGATCCCGGTCCGCCGGGATCCTTCCTCTCGGGCTTTATATTACCCGTCGCCCGCTCTCAATTAGTGCATTGTGTCGCCCTATGGTGGGCATCATTAGATTCATCCCCCATGTTCTCATGGCAACAGTCCAGCCGAGGTGAAACTCCTAGGGGAGCCCCTCGAGCAAGTTGCCCCAGGCTCGAGCGCCTTCGCTTCGCAAAGGCACTCCCCGAAAACCCCCGGTAAAGTTGTGAGGTCTTCGGACCAACAACATAAAGTCAAGTCTAATAAAAAAAGACTGTGTTTATTGCTTACTGTGCTGTGTATTCACATCAAGGGCTGAACAATAAAGGGGAAACCCTGTCCAAGTAGTTAATATTTGGTATATTTGGTACTTTCTTACCCAACGCGTAGTGGCGTGTAGACGACACGCCACTACGCCTTTTATACGAAAATGTTACCCTACAAAACAATAACATTGCATCATTGTTAAAAATAGCAATTACATCATAGTGTTGCTAGGATCATAAAAACAATTATAATAATTAGTTACTGATGCACTAAATTATCTAGATGATAATTTAGTGGGCTTATAAAGTTAACTAACCGGAAGAAAATGGTAATTTAGTTATAAATCGAATCATCTGATAAATTGACTAAAAGTATTATCTATGACGATTGTCTATGTCATATTAATATACACTATGGTTCTCATGACTACTGTGGTGGACATCTTGTAACACTACGTATACCAACATCGTTCTTATCATCTCAATTCATTCCTGGGTTTGTCTGGAATAGATCGCTTTTTAGCGATAAAACCTCCCTTTATACATAGTTAGAAATAGATTGTCTGTGAGTTCATTTTTGTATTGGTGTATAATAAAGTGTTATCTATCTATCTAAGACATGCGGAGACCAGGGCCCTAAGTCTGTAACTTTGACAAAGTAACCAGGCCAGTGCGAGTCAAGATCCGTTCGACTGGCCAGTTCCTATATCTTCCCGACCGTTCATTTGCCTTACTATCGATTAAAATTTGACGTAAGCTCTATACTAGTAATGTAAAAATATCAATCGATGGTAGGGCAAGTTAATGAATAGTAAGATATAGGAACCGGCTACGACAGATGGTCATATATCCGTAGTCTCTAAAAGTAATAAAGTAAATCAGTCTAAGTCGAATCAAGATTGATTCAATATTAAGCCGAGATAGTTTACAGACTAACAAAATCGTCAAAAGTTACGATTCCAATTCGATTCGATTCCCAATTTAAGTTATAGACTCGGGGCCCAGGAGTCGCAGCTGTCCTGATGGGCAACGCTCTATCACCTGACTATAGGTCATTTATAGTGTCAAAACTTCACGATACAGACATCTCAACAACAAACGGCAAAATAAATAACTCGCATTATTTGTGTCAAGGAATGTTACGGTGTAACACGTCTGGAAAGTACGACTCAGGGGAACAGGAGGGCAAGGGCCCCTTAAATTATAACGATTGAGCCATTCGTCGCAACACTCGACGGGATTACATCGGTTTTGTTAACGATTCAGAAAATATAGATGTATTTTTACGTTCTCCTCAAGTAACTCTTATGTATTAACTATGTTTTTTCACGTTTTTTTATATCGAATAGGTTCGCGTTTGATTGGCATTGCGCCTGATATCAGGTGGAAATGCAGCCTAAGGTGGAGCACGCTTACCTAGAAGATACCTGCTCACGCGAGACTTGAACTCACCTAGATTGTATTGTTCAGGAAAAACAGACGACAGTAAAGAGTACCACCCTTCAGCGGTACGTATGATAAAAGTGGATTCACTATTTCCAATATAATGTAATAAAATACATCCAAAGGTACGAGCTACTCGGAAAATAGGTAAGGGAGGACTTCGTTCCGTTCGCAATAAAAGTCATTTAAAAGGCAGTCAATAACGTTATTAACATATTTAAGTAAATGGATCAAGCGTTACGTGAAACATATGATAATAAATAACGTAGTTTTAAGGTAGGGAATGTACCCATACATACTACGTGATCCATATCACTTTTTACAAATTTAACCCACCAAAGTGACCATTCGCAGTATGTACCAAGACACCCCCCCTCACTAGTTTCCACGTAGTAATTCATAAATATGGTTTTAAATCATTTTTTTCAAACAGAAAGTTAAAAAAATATTTTAGCTCAGATTTGTCTTTAAGCCGTTCAAAAAGCGCTAAACGCTGCGCATTTGAATATAGCTCGAAAAAGCGTTAAATTTCCCTAGAGGATACTTATTGACTACGTGACGAAAACCTAAGACCTCCGCTGTGACCAAGCGTGGTATTTTGAAAACCTCGTTCGCCCCCTGAACGGGTACGTAGTATGGGTACGTTCCCTTAGCTACTAATGAAAAGAGTTTATGAAAAAATAGATATATAAATCTTAGAAATAATAAAGATAATAAAGCTTAGAGAGTAAGTTTATAATAAAAATGTAATAAAAACTTTCAAATTAGTTAACAAAAATGTATTAAATATAAGAGAAATGCATTGTGAAAAGAAAAATATCACCCTCTTTCTTGGCTTATGAAAGAGGAGGAGGCTTTAAAAAAAATCTTAAGACAAGAAAACGTGTTACTATTTTTATGATGGTATACTATAAAGAGTATTGTTGCTGTTGTATAAATGACATTATAGGATGAAATTACACAGCACCTCTTGAATATGTGAGGTATTGCCACTGCAGAAGTGATATGGAAAGAGCCACAAATATGAAAATATCGGACAGACTGATGCAATAACTTTGTTTATATAAGGTAGTTAAGATACAAAACTAGATGAAATATATATGTTATAGTCAAAGGTCGATATGCAGTCTCTTCCCGAAATGACTGGTTTATCCTAGATTTGACCAAGGCTTTTCGACAAAACCCGAAATAAATTACAATTTCGGCCTTTCACTAAAGCATTATTAATGAAACCTAGTACCTAAATTTTTAGTCAAAAGTTGAACGTAAAATATTCTGTTTCGGGCTTTGCCTAGTGGATCCTAAAATTCTTTTATTTCTTTTTTGATATCTATACTATATATATTATATTGTTACAAGTTAGGCCACCTGTATACCTATTGTCACATACCGACAAAGAAATGCTGCGCATCTTGTTTATTGCTCTTCCCGCATTCGGAGTTCTTTTTATTACTTCGTATTTAAAATTTGTAATTAGACAATAGCCTATTGTTATTATTTTCGACTTTGTTGGCCGTTCGCAGGAATAGATAACCAGGTGTGCAAATTACTATTTTTCGGGAACTCAGTGCGCGCGGCCGATTTTTAGTACTGTATAGTTAGTATAAAACGATGCCCGAATGGAGGGGTGGGGGAGTCAAGCAACGACTACGATACGAGTAAGACGTTTGTAGTACTCTCGATTAGCGATATAGACGACAGACTTTGCGCGTGTCGACTTGCATTGAATCGTGCAGTGTGAACTGGTTGCATCCAGTTTTATTTGTATTTGTTTTATACGTGTTTGTACAGTTCTAATAAATTCTATAGTAGTTCCAACGGCATTTTTAATTCGAGTCCTGTAGCTCGTAACAATATATATACTTTTATACATTACTACTTTAGGCACTAACTTTCTAGTACAACTACTTACTATCTTTTTATTGCTTACTCAGCATCTTATACTTGCTATTTTATTTATATAATGCAAGAAATTATTCTATTACAACTATTCTATTCCAGCTAATTTCTTACAAAGTAGGCTTATCTTCTATTTATTTTGCTTCTTCTTTATTTTTTTGGACTATCACGACTTATCTACTATAATTTTTGTACATTATTTATATATTGTTACGAGTTGCAGGACTCTAATTAAAATGCCGTTGGTATTATTTATAGAATTTATTAGAACTACACAAACACGTATAACACAGGTACAAATATAACTGTACACAACGAGTCTAAACGTAATGCGCGAGATCGTAATTCCATAAAACGCGCAAAGTGCGTCACTAAATAGATTACGGCATGAAGTATACACATCTTGCTTCGCTCGTGGTTATCGCTAGACTGACGATCTATCCACTGCACCGATACAATATGGCTGCCCGACCGCGTAGATCGAATTTCTTAGAATCAGTTCGACACACCTGGCTAGTTACTGCCATAAAAGATTAAAATACACAATGGGTTGTTTTCTAATTACAAATTTTAAACACAAAGTAAACAAAAGAAGTCCAAATGCGGCTAGGTAATAAAGTGTGCTTTTATGGTATGCAGGTGTGAATCTACTTTTGTCGGCACTAGGTCGTAACACTATTCTCATATATATATATTAAAAGTACACTTATATATATTCTATTGTGTTGTTTTATTTCTACTGACTACTCGTTTTACTATCCTTAAGCAAAATTCAATGAAGTCCTCTACATTTCTTTTTGACATTAATTCTGCCATGTTATCGAATTTAATTTCTAATCGAAGCTTGGCTTAGTCTCTTCTAGGTTAGACCAAAATTCGTTAGTCAAAATCAGAAAAACTTCATTTATTTGGACTTTGACTAAGACTTTATTTATGTCAGAACTGAGGTTTGACTAGTCAAACCTAGAAGCGCCAGAGCTTCGATGTTTGACTATAACATATACACTATTAATAAGCAAAAGCGGTAGGAAAGTAGATACATAAGAATATCTTTTTCTTCTTATATATAAAAATCAATTGCTGTTCGTTAGTCTAGCTAAAACTCAAAAAAGGCTGGACCGCTTTTAATGAAATGTTTGTATTCGAGTGGGGCCCCGGGATGGTTTACTTTCACAATTATTATAGTTCTGTTTACTTTTATATTTTCTTTTCTTTTAATTCGTAACATATTATTATTATACAGGAAAGTGATTCTTTTTCTTATTTTCTGTGTGCTCGAAATGCGTCTTCGAACCTTTCCATTTTAGCTCGTAACTGTTTGTCATATCTGTTTTATGTTTCATATATAATAGTTTGGGGAAAAAGTCTTTTCGCATATACTATGTATGAACTTGTAATAAGATCTCTTTGGCTATACTATTTGTATCTGGCTGGTTTTGGTATCATTAAAAAGTTTTAATTTTAAAGAAGACAATTCCAAATTCAATTTAGGAAAATTTATGATTTTCATTTGTTTTTCTTATTGTTAAAATGAGTGAATCTAATGAAGAAATTCGATCCATTTTAAAATTTTACTACAAAAAAGGTAAAATGCAACACAAGCCTCGAAAAAAAATTTGTGATGTTTATGGACCTAATGCAGTATCTGTGAGAGTAGCGCAAATTTGGTTTAAGCGTTTTCAATACGGAAATTTTGATATCAAAGATGCATGTCGCTATGGTCGCCCTGTTACGGACAAAATTGATGCCATTTTTGAAAAAGTGGAGCAAGATCGGCATATTAGTAGTTACGATATAGCTGGAGAACTGGGAATTGACCACAAAACGGTTTGGGCGCATTTGAAAAAAGCTGGATACACAAAAAAGCTCGATATTTGGGTGCCTCATGAGCTCACTGAAAGAAACCCAATGAACCGTGTACTCATTTGTGATTCTTTATTACGACGTAATGAAATCGAACTATTTTTGAAGAAACTGATAACTGGTGATAAAAAGTGGTTCACGTATGACAAGAAAGTGCGAAAAAGATCGTGGTCAAATGCCGGTCAGGCTTCACAGACTGTGGCGAAACCCGGGTTAATTCGCAACAAGGTGATGCTATGTGTATGGTGGGATTGGAAGGGCATTATTCATTATGAGCTGTTACCGCCAGGTAGGACCATCGATTCTGAACTGTACTGCGAACAACCGATGAGATTATAGCAAAACGTTGAGAGAAAACGGCCGGAATTAATCAACGAAAGGGGTGTGATTTTTCACCATGATAACGCTAGACCTCACACATCTTTAGCCACTCAGCAAAAATTACGGGAGTTTGGCTGGGAGGTGTTAATGCATCCGCCGTATAGTCCTATCCTTGCACCTTCAGATTTTCACCTGTTTCGGTCTTTGCAGAATTCCTTAGGCAGTGTCAGGTTAACATCACGAGAGGACTGCCAAAACCACTTGTCGCAGTTTTTTGATCAGAATCCCCAAAATTTTTATAGCAATGGGATCACGTCCCTACCTACAAGATGGCAAAAAGTTATCCAACAAAATGGCACCTACATACTTTAGTCAAATGTAAATAAACTTTATAAAAAAACCTTTTGAATTTTTATGTAAAATGCGAAGAAACTTTTTCCCCAACCTAATATACTGTGTTACTTCGTACTTTATGCGTTAGTATACATATATATCGTTAAATATTGTTTAAATATGTTATTATTTAAGTTAATAGGTCAAATATGGGCTAGGTTCGCACTGAAAATCACCTCTGTGCTAGAGGAAATTACAACACAGCCTTATGCTGAGTTGACGACCTCATTTGTTGGAAATGCGGCGTACAACATATTAAATTTAATCATATAAATGTATAAATTATTTCTACATCCTTGTCGCTATTGTCGCTTTTCTAGCATATAAATCATTGCTTTATTTCTTTTCTTTATTTCTTTTTTGCAGTTAGAATCGATAGATGGCGCTGCAATCGTATTCTAGATTTTTATTTTTTCAGGGCAGGACAACGTCTACTGGGCTCACTAGTGTGTAATATTTATTATTGAGCGGTTATTTAAATGCTCATATAGTCCTTGATTATGTCAAGGGAGGCCGCAGGGCTTACTTGGCCTTATTATAAAAAATAACATTATATTTTTTCTATAATTATAGGTTAACTTAAGTTCGCCTTGTGAACAACAAAGAAGTATTTATTTTTAACTAGAGTTTATCCCGCGACTGCACCGCGGGTCAACCTCTAGTGCGTTTCTCTTGTTTAAAGAGCAGGCGGTACAGTGTACATTGTATTATTTTTTTATGTAATTGCCCCCGGATGATTCACTTCATTTTATATCGCAAACTATACCATCCCCCGTCTATATATCCCTATTAATATTATAAATGCGAAAGTAACTGTGTCTGTCTCTTCCGTTTTCACGGAAAAACTACTTGGCCGATTTGGCTGAAATTCAGTATATATATATTTTTTCGATGCCGAGAATAAACATAGGATACTTTTTATTTCGAAAAATGAGATAGTTTTCGGGATATATTTGTTTGTTTGTTTGTTATGCTTTTTTACGGTAAAAGCACTGGACCGATTTGGCTGAAAATCGGTATATATGTAATTTCAATACTGAGGATGGACAAGGGATACTTTTTATCCCGTATAATGGGATAGATTTATGTAAAGTTATCCCAAAAAGTAAGATAGGTTTTTGTGATTTCTCATTTGGGTCATCTTTGTCCTTTTTGTTCTTTTTGGTCTTTTTGTCCTTTTTAGCTTTTTTGGCCTTTTTGTCCTTTTTGTCCTCTTTGACCTTTTTGAACTTATTGTCCTTTTTGGCCTTTTTGTCCTTTGTGTCCTTTTTGACCTTTTTGAACTTATTGTCCTTTTTGGCCTTTTTATCCTTTGTGTCCTTTTTGACCTTTTTGTCCTCTTTGGCCTTTTTGTCCTTTTTGTCCTTTGTGTCCTTTTTGACCTTTTTGTCTTTTTGGCCTTGCAGGGAGATGGGATAATTTGCGATATAAAATGTAATTAATCTTCCGGGTGCAAATAGCACTCACATAAACATTTAGTACAATGTAACCTGTATTAACGCTTGCTCTTTAAACAAGAGGCAGGAACTGGAGGTTGACTCTAGTAAACTACATAAATGACAAAACTTGACAAAAATGACAAAACAGATAACATGGACCGAGTGGACGCAGTGAAACGCAGTGAAACGCAGTGAAACGCAGTGAAACGCAGTGAAACGCAGTGAAACGCAGTGAAACGCAGTGAAACGCAGTGAAACGCAGTGAAACGCAGTGAAACGCAGTGAAACGCAGTGAAACGCAGTGAAACGCAGTGAAACGCAGTGAAACGCAGTGAAACGCAGTGAAACGCAGTGAAACGCAGTGAAACGCAGTGAAACGCAGTGAAACGCAGTGAAACGCAGTGAAACGCAGTGAAACGCAGTGAAACGCAGTGAAACGCAGTGAAACGCAGTGAAACGCAGTGAAAAGCAGTGAAACGCAATGAAACGCAGGGGAACGCAAGGGAACGCAGTAAACGCAGGGGAACGCAGTGAAACGCAATGAAACGCAGTGAAACGCAATGAAACGCAGTGAAACGCAGGGGAACGCAGGGGAACGCAGTAAACGCAGGGGAACGCAGTGAAACTCAGTGGACCAATTGAACGAAATGGACAGAATCACGAAATCTATCCTAATTTCCGGGATAACCTTTACATAAATCTATACCATTACCCGGGATAAAAAGTATCCCTTGCCCACCCTCAATACTAAAATTACATATATACCGAATTTCAGCCAAATCGGTTTAATAGTTTTTCCGTAAAAGCATAACAAACAGAAATATAAATATATTTTTATCCTGAAAAACTATCCCATTTTTCGGGATAAAAAGTATCCTATGTTCATTTTCGGTATCGAAAAAAAAATATATATACTGAGTTTCAGCCAAATCGGTCCAGTAGTTTATCCGTGAAAAGGGAACAGGCAGGCGGACAGACGGACAGACAGACAGACAGAGTTACTTTCTCATTTATAATATTAATAATAGGGATTAAATTTTTCAAAGCCTTCTGAAGTCTTGATAACTTAGGGGCTTATGTCTCTCACGTCTCACTCCCACTGAAGCGTCTCACTTCAATGGGATTGATTCGACCCTAGTCGAGGATTATGTACCGCTTAGACTGTTTCACACATAGCTAGTCTCGATCGGTATCTTCAGGATGTTCATTACTCCCACTATCATCACCGTGTGGTAATTCAGCGCTAGAAGCGCATTAGGTGAAAAATGAAAAAGTTTATTTTTATTGCGTGAGTTCAGCAGACAGTCAGACGGCCCACCTGATGGAAAGCGATTACCATCGCCTATGGACATTTGTCACACCAAAGATGCTACCAATATGCTGACGCTCCCTAAAGGGAGACTGCAACCTGGGCACTAATGCCGGAACACAACTCAAGGTTGTTATGGCGACATACTCTAGACCAAGGGTGGTAGCCATCCAGATAGGCAAATACCCTACCACCTGGCTGTGGGTTGTTTTGTAATTAAAGAGGTGCGTTCTGTTATTAGGATTCAAACCTAGGACATTGTTTATATGCAGAGCGGGTAAACAAACAGACGGCGCAGCTGACGGATAGGAGAGATGGGATAGAGGGGATGAGAGATGGTAGCAGATAAAGTGCACCACCGGAACTCTCACTCATCGTACCAAACACGATTAGTGATACAATATATACTTAGGTTCGAATGTCGCTTACGTTAAAATGGCGGTAAAGGCTCGATATAACCTTGATATAACAAATCTGAAGAAGATTAGAAAATATGCGTTATACCACGAAATTTGTTGCAACGAGTTTTGTTATATTGAGGTTAATAAGTTCTAGCATTCGTTTTACGAAGTTTTAGGTAAACTTAAAACGTTAAACACGTTTTAATGATCGCATTTTAATATTTATTTACAACACTAATCAATTTATCATAAAAGTTTAAATTCATAGATTGTCTTACTGTAAATGGATATGTTTGAACCTGTCGAGAAATGAATTCTTCTTGATGGATTGGTAGAATACTTTATTATAAAGTTATAGGTTGTCAAAAATCGTTATACATAGATTAATTATACTTTCTTACCTTTTATTTATGTTTTGAAATGATTGAAATTTCGTTATAATGAGGTTTTTATAAAAGTGTATTCGTAATGCAAAGTATTTTGTATTAACTCTTATAACCGGGCCTACGGGATTTGTCGAAATTTGTTAAATTGAGAAAATCGTTATATTGAGGTTGTTATAATAAGGTTTCACTAAAATGATGATTTATTAATATCAGACTTGCGTCCTTAACATGTTAATTCACAAGTAACTTAACAACTTATTGTTTTATATATATATATATATATATATATATATATATATATATATATATATATATATAAGGGCCTTCAAACACCTCTTCACCCCTAACATAGTCAGGGCCTTTATACAGATATTTTAATATTAGGTGTTCTTTTCCAAGTCAGACCTTTCTATAATACATAATATATTACCCACAGACATACACACACATTATTATATATATTCTCTATTAAATATATGACTCAGAGGTGACGGAACCCTCCATCACCTCGTACTGTTGCGCTTCACAGCCTCTTTTACCAGCCGCAAGCAAAACTGCTCCAGGTGCGGCCTCTTGTTCTTTCTTACCTGACATCAAATCAAAAATAGTAACCTTTGTGATCCTAGTTTTTGTACCGGTCTCGGTCGCACCTGGGCCAGTCGTATACCGGTGACTCTAACAACAAGCGTTGGATGGTTTCGTCACCTCCGGAGTCACAGAAACATGCTGGGCTGTCTCTTAATTTAAACCTGTGCAGGTAAGCCGTGAACCCTCCAACAACAACGTATTGTTAGTATAGGCATATATAGGTAAAACTAGAAGAGTCCCTTCATTTTGCGGCTCGGTTTTTTGCGGTTCGTGCTAGCTCGAACCAAACCATTTCACGGCAGCTGGCCAAACAATTTGTAATCAATATACAGGCAGAATAAGAATGCTTTCCATGGGACTGAGACAGCGATTTCTTTACCATTCAGCCGCCAGAACTTTTTAAAACATGTTAATTTTGCCCCGGCGTAAAGAGAGGCTCGTGCTAGGCGAAGTATGATTGCTTAAGTTTTCCAATTATTAAACTTTTATTTTTCACGTCGTAATGTATAAAATAATAATTTTATAGTCATTCGACTTGGGGGTGTGCGAATAATTCAAAGTTACGAATTATTCGTTCCGAATCGAATATTAATATTCGATTCGAAACTCGAATCAAACTATTCGAAAGTTCGAAAGTTCCCGAATAATTCGAAAATTTCGAATAATTTGAATTTTTTCCGAATTATTGGCGAATTATTATATTATTCGCAAATTTTCGAGTATTTAAAAACATTACATGTGTAACCTTTTTCTTATAGATTTCTTCAAACGGGAATTAATTATAAAAACCAAAATGAATTGAAAAGATCTCTTGCCAATTAGTATCTAGATTTTTTTTGTTACTGACAGAAATGAACATTATATTGAAACTGAGCAATTGTTTTCTCCGGGTAATGAGATTATTAATCAAAAAGTATATTATTCGTAAGTAGAATATTTTGATACACGATGTAATAATGGAATTCAAATTAGAAACAATAGAAAATCCAGTGATATTTCGATAATTCGCGAATTGTTCGAATTATTCGCAATTTCTCGAATTTTTATAATTATTTGTTTTTCGAATTATTCGATTTTTATCGAATTATTCGTCGAATTTTGAATAATTTGAAAATTCGAATCATTTGATTTGAATTTCGAATCCAATATTAATATTCGATTCGAACGATATTCGCACACCCCTAATTCGACTTCTATAAAAATATTTAATATATATATATAACATTTCTTAGAGAAAATATTTATTTAGCGTTCTGTAGCCATTTTTATTTACTATGTTTTAGGTAATTCAAACATAGAAACCCTCCGGCGCTTCCAGAATAAAAGTTTTCTATAAAAAAAAATTGTATGTGTGTATGTGTGCAGTTCACACGCAGTAGAAGTGAAACTTCACAGAATATTGTAATACTTGCCACAACTCAGAAGGGTTTATGGTAAGAACAGCAACTGGTCGCAATATTTATAATCAGAGAATCTAACAGTTTAAGAACATTTTATCTACTCACTCCGCACATTCAACAAACATTTTTAGAACACCTCGCCAACCCTCCAACAATTTTACAGTAAAAGAAATTTAGCAAACTGGCACAACCGACAGCGGATTGAAGTCATTTATAAACTATTTTAATTAAAAGGGTTTTGAATGACAAGAATTTAATACATTATTGTTTGGAAATTTGAGAAAATGTTTTATATCATATTATATTTAAAGTTTTACATCCAATAAAATAAATCAAACAGCAAAAAATCTATCGCATCTGCCAAAGTGAAAATAAAATGCAGTAAATATCGTCTATATACGATTGAGAGGATTTGAATTGTAATCTACATAATTACTACATCTAAATAATAAATAAATAATAAATAGGATAAATATTGTTACATAAAATTATGGTAAATTATAGACAACTTCTCAATACAAAACAGGCGCTAATCACAGAATAAATAAAACATAACATTATTGAATTAAAGAAATGACCGATTTTATCGTTTAAAAATAAGAGCGTACATAAAATTAATTATTAACCTTAAAAGAAAAATGACAACAACTATGCATAAATAAATGTAACAATATACTCACAGATAATTGTTCTCCAACTTTTATTAATAATACAAATATAATTCGTTTAGCATATATCCGTCAACATATTATAATTTAAAAATTCAATCTAAATTACACTTTAAATCATTGTTATAAAGTTCAAAATTCAATGCACCGTTACGCAGAATTTCCTTTGATCTACATATAAAGTAATATCTGCTTTAATTATATTCAGATAGAGCTAAAATTCATTAGAAATATTTTAAGTTTTATTTAAATTGATAATTAATACTAACGGGTAAAGAGAAATGTGATTTATTTCGAATTAAACAAGGTTGAATTTTATATGTTTATCTCTTTTTAGTGTCACTTTCTCGTTTCATCGATTTTCAATTCACAACGATCTTAAAGAAAGTTTCACCTCAAATATTATGTTTAAAATTAATTATTGCTATTGAACAGAACGTCATTAACAATGTCGCATTAAACTCATTGCCATATCTGCATGAAATGGCCTATATCTGTAACATTATCACGGATGAAACCGAACCATTGTACATAACGGATTAGTGGGTTGCATGCACATTAGATCGGAAAAATTGCCTAAGAGGTGGATGCTTCCTGGTCAAAATTTTAACCCATACCATTGGAAAATAATGCGTGTGCCTTAAACACTAAGCCACCACAACTTCCAAAAGGCTATAACAAATCTAAAACAACAAACAAAGGTTACATAGGGCCCTTGAGAAAACAGTATGTTAAAACGAGCCCCACTCGAAACTTTTTGGACGTATATTAGAATATTGCACTAACCACAAACCCTTGTTGACCGAAGAAATTAATATCCAGATTCCCTTCATACTTAGAATTGAGTTTATGTAACCAACTGAGTATGTATCATATTTAACATTTAATTTTAAATCAATATAGCTATACACTTTCAAAATATAGCCACTGAGATAGTTTTTTAAATGAATGTTTATTTGTTTATCGTCTTGCTAGGCATTTGCTAATGCATTGTGCTTAGACTGCTTAGTGTTTTTTTTTAACAAAAACAAAACCAATTGAAATTAAAAAGCAATAAATAAATATCTTCGACAACATCTCGATATCGGTGCCTTTAACAATTTTATAGTTGTTTTTTAGGTTTTACTTGACACCAACTTCAAGATATTGTAGAAAAAATATTTTTTACCTTTTAGATTGCAATCGGTTTTGAGTTAAAAAAAATTTTTTACATTTTAATGCTGCAAATACTTGAATAGCTATAGAAATAAAGCTGAATTAGCTTCGATAAGTTTTTGCGTTTGTAGGAGTATTTGTATATTTACAAGAATTCTAAACTTGAAATTTAAAATTCCTAGTATAATCAGCAAAAAAAGGTTCGTTGGTACATTTTGAAGAAAACATATTTACAATCAAAAGTCAATGATGAAATTCAAATAAACTAGTGGCCGCCCGTGGTCGAAATTCGACCATAATAATTAATATCAATAATGACTACACTTCTATAATCACAGATTTCGCCAAGGCTACACTGTTAATTTGACTTTAACAATAAACAAAAGAGTATATATGCGTGTGTGTGTCAAATACATGGTAGTGTGTGTTTTTTTATTTATTTAATGTACTATTTATGCATAATTTAAAAAAAATATGAGCATACTGCACTCCTCCTCTATATAAACTATATATAAGTGTATCAAATTTCATACTCCTCCGTCCGCGCAATTTTCGTAAAAAGGGGTAAAAGTTTTTGCTTCACGTATTAATATAGGTCTATAGATAATCGTTATTTACACTGCTAATTGTTGTGAAGACTGACTATTTGGTTTTAGTTTGATAATTAATTAATTGATTTTATTTGTGGTTCATTCTTGTTATTAATTGTTCAGTGTTATTATTTATTGCTAATTGTTATTATTTTATATTAGATTTGTTAATTAAAAATGATTCCGATGTTGAAACGTGATTGAGGTCAGTTTTTGACTTTCTAAACTAAAAACTTTTGTATAATTTGTACAAATATTTCGAAAATGAGTGCAATAGCAATCCGACCAGTACTATGACTTTCGCTCAATTACTTGTTAAATGAATCGGAATATCATTGACTTCCATCGGAAAGGCGCTATCAGAAAGTAAATGTCATTCTTCAGATCAAGGGACCAACAATTTAGTATTTAAAAAAATTTTTTGTGTCTGTGTGTACACTTCACACACAGTAGAAGTGAAACTTCAGAAAATATACTCACAGATAATTCTTCTCTAGCTTTTATTAGTACAAATATAATTCTTTTAGCCTACATCCGTCAACATATTATAATTTAAAAAAATAATCTAAATTACGCTTTCAATCACTATCATAAATTTATCAATGCACGGTTACGCACAATTTCTTTTGATCTACGTATTAAAGAATATCTGCCTTAATTATATACAGATAGAGCTAAAATGCATTTGAAATCTTTAAATTGAAAATTAATAGTGAAGGGTAAAGAGAAATGTGTTTTATTTCGAATTAAATAAGGTTGAATTTTATGTGTTTATCTCTTTTTAGTATCACTTTTTCGTTTCATCGATTTTCAATTCACAACGATCCTAAAGAAGTTTCACTTCAAATATTATTATTATGTTTAATATTAATTATTGCTATTTTAATATAGCTCAAGCGGCGCAAGTATGCAACCCTCAGTGAGAGTTATATATTTGTGCCGTTTGCTGTCAAGACGCTTGGACCGTGGGGTCCTGAGGCCATGAGCCTCTACCAAAATTTATCGAAACGACTCATTGACTCTTCAGGTGATCAGAGGGCTGGTGCTTACCTCGGCCAACGGATCAGTATAGCGATCCAGCGAGGAAACGTAGCCAGCCTTCTAGGCGCCTTACCCATAGAAGACAGTGATCTAGGCTCAGTATTTTACTTATAGTATTGAGGGACTATGAGTAGAATATAATACGAATAAGTTAACTTTTCTTGCATTGTATTCGGTTATATGTACTTTATTGTACTCTAAGTTTTATTATATATGTATATAATCTTATTATTTATGAAGTATATAGTTTAATATTATTAGTTTCATATTAAGTACCTGTGTAAAAATATATAAAAAGTATTACTTTATTATTTATGTGCTAACCGTACAGTACTACAAATGCAAAAACGTCTCGAAGCCAATTTACCTGTAATATAGTAAGCGCCTGTAGAAATTGTACTACTGGCACGCTGTATACGCGTGCCAGTAGTACATTTTGCCTTTCGAAGAATGTAGATGCTCTTCAACAAGAGTTGCTCTCGATTTCCCTGCGATCTACTCATTAAATCCTGACTTGGTGACCATGGGACTACCTCAGCAGTATACTCTTTCGAATAAAAGAAATGAAAATCGATCCACAATTAACGGTGAAATCGCGTAACATTGTATGGTACAAACAAACAACATACAGTTCAATTGAAAACCTCCTTTTTGAAGTCAGTTAAAAACTGCCTAACCCAATGGTAAACAGGCGTGACAATATGTAAGTAATTTTTGAAGTGAAACTTCTTTAGAATCCTAGTGATTTGAAACTCGATGAAACGAAAAAGCAACACTAAAAAGAGATGAACACAAAAATCTATAGGACTAAGCCTGAGAGATAATGAGATAGAATACATTATATTTAATAATTTAAACACTATGCTAATAGAGATCGAAATATTTTGAAGTTTTTCGTTAACACTTCAAATGTCGTGTTTAAAAACTTAAATATATTATAACGATAAAATATATGAAGTGTGGCGTTACGAAATTTAGAATACCCCCCCCTTTGTCCCACTTTGTTTCACTTCTACTGCGTGTGAACTGCACAGACACACAATTTTAAACGTTGACTTATTTTATTATCAGATTATTTGAAAATAAACCCAACTACTTTCTTAAATGTTCTCTAAGCATTCAGAATAAAGAATAAAATAAATCCCGAGACATGTATAATAAAGAAAGTTTATTTTACAAACCTAATTTGTATGTACCCAACATTTTTGCTTTGCTCCCGCCTCTTTCATTTCTAAGTAGAACTTTTCATTAATTATGAACGTACACAAGTTGACCCTAGAGTTGCCATATATCCGGTTTTCGACCGGACAGTCCGGCTTTCTTTATGTTTATCCGGTCAAGAAAATTTTGGCAAACCGTTTTAAAGCAAATTCGTTCATTATCTGGCGACCTCTCGTATCTCGCCGTAAATACTGTAAAAAAGTGGATTGTGCGTTTTCTTTGATATAACTGCTAGTTCCACTGAATTCAAAGATGGTATCTCAACTAATAAAACTTTATTAAAAGCAGTGGCATCGGGTACTAAATATATGAAAAAGTAGACTGGCTCTTAATTTAGTATTCAATGCAAATTTAGTAACTAAACAGTTAGTAGGTACTCAGTAAATTTATATGTAAATAAGAAATCTCGCCCGGTTTTTTTTCTAACACATCTGGCAACCCTAGTTGACCCTTACTACCTATTTGCTTATAGTTCCAGAAGAAGTGATTCTCAAACTGACACTTGAGTTTTTTTTTATTATCGTCTTTCTAAAAGGAGTCAAATATCGTATCTATATTGTTTACACAGCAATTAAAATTATTTCTATCATGGTATTATAAAATATATTATAATTAGACGTTATTATCATACCTGAGGCCCAATTCTGCTATTACTATTTCGTCAAAATCGTCTCAATCGTAGGTTTGCCTGATTTCAGTATTCTGTTAATTCCAGTGGCGTGTCCGGGGTACTCTTTCTAAATATTTATAAGCGAAAAGTCGCGAAATAATTGTTTAAAACTTTTCATTATTCATTTCGTCTTATAATAATAACAAGTCTTTATTTCAGGCAATAAAATACCCATACAAAATTACAATCACAATCAAAAATTTAAAACTATTAAATTAAATTATCATTTGATTATATATATCTCCAGATTTTCTTTTAACCCGAGATTATTGATAGCCACACATGACCCAATTATAAACTCTTCGCCTTCGTCTAACTCCATTTCTGCTAATGGTAACACCAATTGTTTTCTACTGTTATTCTGCCGAGACAATATCGAGAAAATATTATGGGTTTAGTAGAATACGAATGTTTGACAGAATCGCAATGGAATCGTACTTTGAATACCTTCGCAACGACAATCAATAACGAGATATTGAGATAGCAGAATTGGACCCCTGTTCTTTTGTATGCACAGAATATCGACGTGAAACGGACAGCCTTAAGCTAATTGTGTTTCGTGCGATGAGTGAGGTGACCCACTTCCCCCTACATGTTTCCCATAACTCTTATCTTATCCTCCCTACCCCATCTTAAAGGCTGGGAATACGTTGCCTTCGCTCCTGGTGTTGCAAACGTCTATATGCAACGGCAACCACTATCCATTACGTGGGTCGACTGCTTGTCTGTCTGCCTGCCGTCTTTTTTTTATTGCATGAGTTCAGCAGACAAGTAGACAGCTCACCTGATAGAAAGCGGTTACCATTGCCTATGGACATTTGTAACACCAAAGATGCTACCAATGTGCAGGCGCACTCTAAAGGGAGACTGAAACCTGGCAACTAATGCCGGAGCACAACGCAAGGTTGTTATGGTGCCATACATTAGACCAAGGGTGGTAGCTATCCAGATGGGCAAAGACCCTACCACCTGGCTGTGGGTTGTTTTATAGCCTCTCACGACAGGCCGTCCGGCCGCAGGAAAATTGTATGATGTTTCTGTTCCTGCATAGATAAACTGCCGTGCCTAAAGAAGTTTTCACTTCAATAAAGAAAAGACGTGATTCTACTCATTACCATTTCAACTGACTAACTTCGCGAGCTATGCGCCCCATTTAAATTCTCTTACGGATATCGGATCTGTTATAAGCGAATGGAATTCGAAGACACATGGTAGAGGTAAGCTACACATAAAACATCTCAACAAAATTCCAACAGTCTGTACTTTCTGTGAAATATTTATTCTTTACAGCCGCACGAATGCCCGCTAAAGTTACGGCAGAAAACCCAGTTACAAAATACAAAGAAGATAATCATACTATATAATATGAATTCCAGTATATAGTAATCTATTATATAAATGCACGATTACAATATTGTCTTGGTATAAAATAAAATGATAAAAACAATAGGCGGCCTTATCGCTTAAACCAATCTCTTCCAGGAAACCCAGCTTAAAGAATAATTTAACCTAATTTAGCGATGTAGGTGTTGCAGATTATTAGATAAAACTTAAATACACATGCTTAATACTTTATAAATTAAATATATATGGACCTATTTATTAGATATATATATAGAGAGAGAGAGAGATAACACTTTATTGCACACCAAAATATACAATTACAAAAACAGACCATATTTACAATATTTTCTAGGCAATACAACAGGCGGCCTTATCGCTCAAAGCGTTCTCTTCCAGGTAACCTAAATGAAAGAAATTTGAATCAGGCGATATAGGTCGTGCAGGAAAAAGGCAATAGATACATAAATACTCAAACTAGTTTAAGAAATGAATATACAAATACATACATATACACATAGTCATATATATACAATAATACACAAGTTATTATAATAAATGTATTAGCATGATTATATTCTGTTAATCAGAAAGCTATTTGTGGACAAATAGTGTTTTCTGAGCAAATTTCTAAATGTTGATAAGAATTTGGCCTCTCTAACAGTAAGAGGCAGCATATACCAAAGTTTGACAGCCTGCACCGTAAAATAATTATCATAACAGGATGAAGTGTGCGCAGGCGTCATAAGTTTTCGGTACGTATCATGGCGCAAATTATGGGCAGTGGATAGGCGAAGGAATTTAAAACGTGCCCTAAGGTACTGGCGACTGTTAGTGGTAAATAATATGTTATAAAGGAGAGTGAGAATGTGAGTATTCCGGCGAAAATGAATAGGAAGCCACTTGAGTCTTTTACGATATTCGGAAACATGGTCATATTTTCGCAATCCAAATATGAACCTGATACAAAAATTCTGAAGCCGCTCAAGCTTGTTCAACTGTTCTACAGTTAAAACTAAATAGCAGGCGTCAGCGTAATCAAGTATGAGAAGCAATAGAGACCCAGCAAGCGTAATCTTGGTAGCAGTGGGCAAAAAGTTTCTTAATCTTCTGAGGGATCTAGAAAATAAGAAGACTCTGCGACTTAAATCGGTGCTGTGAGGCCGCCAAGACAGCTCCCTATTGAAGATTACGCCGAGATTTTTGACAGTATCGCTAAGAGGAATATGTGTCCCGTCAAAAACAACCTGTGGTGAGGAGGACCAGTTAACTTTAGCATTCATCCTAGGGCTACCGACGATTATCACTTGAGTTTTCTGAGGGTTTACGTCAGGACCAAACTTTTTGCTCCATCTTAGAATGTGATCCAGGTCATTGTTAATTTTATTAATTGCAATATTTAGTGCATCAGTGTCACTTTGTGTGTAAATTTGTAAATCGTCAGCACATAGGTGGTAGGAAGAAGTCGATTTGTCAAAGACAGAGTTTATAAAAACAGCGAATTAAAGGGGAGATAAAACGCCACCCTGAGGAACACCGGCATTTAAACTAGACCAGGATGAGTATGCCTCATCAATACCAATTCTCTGCCGGCGCCCATGCAGGTAACTGTGAAACCAGTCGATTACTGATGGAGATACGTTAAGAGTGCGAAGAATACCAAGCATTAAGTCGTAATCAACATTATTTAAGGCGCTGCTAAAGTCTAACAGTGATAGTATAGTCAACAGGCCATTCTCCATCCCATGCCGGATGTCATGCGTAATCTTGACCAGTGCTGTGACTGTGCTGTGGCCTGGACTGCTGGAGCTATATATATACTATTTGTCAACAGTATATATACACGAATGAATCTAAACCATCCTTGCCCAACGCCATTTACTAGATCCAATTGTGAATCTAAACAATCCCGGGACATTGCCAGCCTTTTGGGAACCTTAGCCATTGTTTTCGATGACCCTCAGTATTCTACTTATAGTTGAAGGGATTATAATTATAGTAGAATACAATATAAGATAAGTTAACTTGATTGTAATAGTTATAATTTATGTATATTTTAGTAAATGAAAATAAAAACTTTACTTCGATTCGTGACTATTATCGACCGCCGAAGCTACAAAGTCAAAGTCGAATCAATTCAAATTAAATCATAATAAAGATCTAAACAATATATTATTAATTAGTTATATAGTCATTAATTAAGTCATTATTTGATTTTTATAATATAACAAAAGGTAACAATATTTCTTACACAATTCAATATTTAAATTAAAAAATACTTACAGCTTCTTATTTTTAAATCCAGAATATAACAGTCACAAAATTAAAAGGTATAAAATCACTTGCACAATATATATTTATTTGTATTTTTTTCTTATTCAAAAAAACTCATTCGTTTTGCAGTTAAACGCGAGCGATACGTTCGGTGTACCGATGGCGACTGAGCTCACTAGCTCAGTGTTGCTGCACATAGAATTATCGAGGCAATTATGAGAAATTTCATTTAAAATTCATAATGATATACATACAGTTGACTGTATGCATTTACTGTCTTTGTGTTATTTTCCAACCATCTTTCAAAAATAGGAGGTTCTAAATTCAACTATGTGTGTTTTTTGTTACTCGATTTGTCCGTTAATTATGCATTGGTTTTCATTTTTTTTTATTCGAAAGAGGATACTCTTGAGGTGGTCCTATTGTTACCAAGTCAAGATCTGTGAATGGGTCCCCGTGAAATCTAGAGCAACGCTTGTTGAAAAGCGCAGCCAAACTTGTATACGCGCCAGTAGCACAATTTCTACAGGCACTTAATATATTATTTCTAAAGCTATTCAAGTATTTCTGCAACTAAAAAGTAGAAAATAATATTTTCTACAGCATCTTGAAGTTGGTGCCAAATAAAACATAAAAAAACAACAACAAAATCGCAAAATATACTCACTTCAAGATGCTGTCAAAAATATTTATCTTTTGCTTTTTAGTTCGAAGTCGATTTTGTTTTTTTTAAAAATATATTAAAATTAAAAAGTCCCTTTGTAAGCGTTAACTAGTCACTTTTAAATTTTTGACTGAATTGGTCTAAGAACATATGTATTTTTTTCTTTACAAATCGGGAAGCTAAGCAAATTACTCTTGTGTAACGCGTAATATACAAAGGACACATCTAGGCTCAATCCCAGAAACACAGAGCAGAGTATTTAACAAAATATATCCTGCCCGAAAACAAACTATAGACCTCCGCCTTTCAGTTAACTAGGCGGTCCAAGGCTTAGCCTACTAGAGTACAAAGACAGTCTAAATAATAAAACGACAAAAAGTAAGAGAAGAATGACATGTAGCGCCATCTAGTCTAGAATAATTTTTTGCCATTATCTGGCTAGTACGATTCGATACGGACCGATACCATACAATACAATACGATATAATACAATACAATACGCTACGATACGATACAATACAGTACAATTAAATACATTGAGCAGTCTTATTTCTTAAAACAATCTTTTCCAGGCAAACTGAAGACTATTAATGTTTCATGTATATCTTTATTACAATCTAAAAATCAATATATTTTTAAGTATTTGAAAACGTTTAACACTATATATTATCAACATTTAATGGAAAACTAGTTTTTTTCTGTACCTGGCAACCCCGCTTCGTCCTAAGACGAGTCCTCGACAGACAGCCCGGGGACAGGTTAGGATGCCCCCACCCCCATAATATCATCCCCTATACCTAGATCTACCTGTTTGAATGGGGTAACATTTATCACGGTCCAAACGTCTTATGTCTAAGTTTGACCAAAGGACCGGTTTCTAGTATTACATCTGATATAAGTTTATGGTCTGCGTTTCCTGGCTTTTGGCACTTTAAGATACCCGTATATAACTTCACAATTATGGTAATTCTGTTTGTGCAGAAGTCAACATATTCGCTGACTCTGCTTATCTTGTAAGAATAGACTCAGGGCCTTGTTTAAATCTTTTTATTTGTCACAAACATCAGCACTTTATATAATGTTATTACCACTTTAAGCTTGTTATAAACCTTACATAAACCTTAAATTATTTAAAATGTTGTTTAAAAAAGACACGGTGATATAGTGGTTAATTAAGTCTTAAAGTTACACTTCAAAAGACATATTCGAATCCTGGAATCGAAGAAAACATCACTAAACAAGAGTTAAAGAGCACTATCTATACTAATTAACTGATATATATATATATATATATATATATATATATGTGTGTGTGTATGTATATATATCTGTATGTAGTTTATTATGTAAAAAAAAAATTCAATAAGTAAATTGAATGTACGTTTAAATATAAGAACCTATTTACTTATGCATATAAACTTTAATGTACACAATCCTGCCTCTTGTTTTCCCACTCTCGCTAGACCCGTAGGTTTGCTGGAAGAAAACTCTTTTTAGGATTAAGTTCGCCTTTGTTCATCACCACTATTTTGTAGTTTTATTTGTAACTATTTTGTGTACAATAAAGAAGCTAGCATCACTCAGAAATTTTTGTGATCTTATGTGAATATTGTTTACAATTAAAACTCGCTGAGGATGGAGAAAAACCTCGTGGTGAAATCGGCACACCGAGATAACCGATATGTGAAACCCGCCAATCCGTTTCGGATAAGCGTGGTGGAATACTGTCCGTTTCTCCAAATATGGCCTCTGTGGTTGAGCGGGCTAAGCCTTTGCCGACCTGCCTCACTGCAACTTTGAGACTCCCGGTTCGATTCCTTTTATTTTAAATTAGGATATGCCTGCGACTTCGTTCACGTTTGACTTGAAATTCCCGCGGGATTCCCTGAGTAAAAAATATCACATATTATATTACAAAAAATTTGTTATCTATCTGTGAAAAACCACATTGAAATTCGTTTTTTTTTAATCTGGCCATTTTAAATAATTCCCAGAAAAACTTCTGCGGGATTCCTAGAATAAAAAGTAGCGCAAACTTTAAGTGTAAGAATTTGCTGTCGATCAGTGAAAACCGTATCGAAATCGGCTTAGTAGTTTTTACGTGAATCTCGAACAAACAGACAAACCAGACAAGAAATCTAAAAAAATTGCATCGTGTTCTCCATGGTTAATTTAGTATATACCAGTTGTTTTCTGAAGTGAAACTTCTTTATAATCGTTGGATTTGAAACTCAATGAAACAAAAAGCGACTTTAAAAAGAGATCAACACATAAATCTATAGGACTAACCCTGCGAGAGAATGAGACAGAATACATTATATTTAATCATTTAAACACAATGCTTATACAGATACAGTTGGAAATGGTTTGAAGTTTTTCGTTAATACTTAAAATTTCGTATTTTAAAGCTTAAAAATATTATAACGATATAATATATGAAATGTGGTGTCACGTAATTTAGAATCCCTCCCACTCCTTGTCACACTTGATTTCACTTCTACTGCATGTGAACACAATTTTTTTGTACACAACTGTACAAAAACAAAAGTTTTTTTTATTAGCTTCAATGTAGAGATACATCATTTTTCGAATTTTATAATATACTAGCTTCTGCCCGTGATTTCGTCCGCGTGGAATATTTAAAAAAAACCCGATTTTATAAAAAAATAAATAAATCGGCAGACAAACACACACACTGTATATCCCCAAATTAAGCAAGTTACTCTTGTGTTATGGGTAATATACAACGGACCACTCTGGGGCCGATCCCAGACACCCAGACCATAGTAAATAACGGAGAAAATACGTTTCCGAAATTTACTATTCCAGGAATCGAACCCGGAGCCTCTGCGTTGCAGTGAGGTAAGCCGGCAAAGGCTTAGCCCGCTCAACCACAGAGGCCGATTTTGAAACATTCTTCATTGATGCTCCGCTCCTATTGGTTTTAGTGTGATGATATATAGCCTTGCTCGATAAATGGGCTATCTAACACTAAAATAATTTTTCAATCAGACCAGTGCTTCCTGAGATTAGCGCGTTCAAGGAAATAAACAAACTCTTCAGCTTTATGTATTAAATATAAGATTTATTTTCCAATATGATTATATTCATATACATAAAAACATATTCGACTGTGGCAAAGAAACCTCATGAGTCTACTCGTGCCGTAGAATAGAATACATTAACAGTAAAAAAAGGAATTTACACAATACTAATGTTTTATTTTTATCAAAATTAGGAACAGAGGCGAGGAATTTTTGTCATCATTCATGTGTTTACTTCTGACTTGATAATAAAAGCGGAATTATCATCATTCTAGTATATGGTTCGGATTGAATGCCAGGTCTGCATATGTCAGTCCGATTGTCCGGTTTAGAAATCACTATAGAATTTTTTCGATTATATTTTTCAGATTTGTGGTTATTTTTGTAAATTGATGGCATCGTGAATTTCATAAATGAACTTTCCGTTGTTTACTATGAATAGAATAGAATGGACCATAGAATGGTCTGTTATATATTACCCATAACACACCTCGGGATATACGATGTGTCTGTTTGTGTGATTATTGAAAAATATATAATGGGAAGATTCAAGCCCAACAGTGGGATATTTATGGGCTGTCATTACTGTATACAGGTGAATTCTTCAATTGCGCATTCAGGCCCATATCCTGAATCATACGAAATAGCGAACCATACTCATAGGAGACTCGAGTTCGATTTGGATGAAAACCAAAGTGGTGTCATTAGATTTTTGAAAAATGACCTACCCTAGTCAGGAACTGAATTGAATGATATTGAAAAGTAAATCCTGTATTATTACACCAGTAGATAAAGTAGCTTATAAGGATTTGTGAAGGAATGTGAAACGGTAAACTATAGCTATTTTGTATAGTTTAGGATTTGGCCTTACACGTCTACTTGAAAAATCCACTCTGAAAATTGAAAATTCACGCAAGTAAATCCGCTAGAAAATTATAGTATTTGCATAAAATGAAAGCAACTAAGATCGTAGCGAAGCATGAAATGTTCATTATGCCTCTGCTAGCAATATTGTACAACAAGACTACGAACGCCTACGAACCTACGCTACGTGCTACGTCTGGCTTGTGTAGAGCTAGCAATGTGGAAAATTTAATGCAATTTGCAATATGTTTTACGGAAATGTTACACTGCAGAATAACGGTGTACACAATGTATGCAAGTTTACATTTTAAATGATAAAAAATAACAATGTCAGGGCTGTTTACGGACATTATTCTGATGATAATGATAAGTATACAACAGCAATGTGAATGGTAGAGTCGATACCGGTCGACCGCGACGTACTCACCATGATCAAATTGAAGATATTGTTAGGAGTTAGCGGGACTACAATTAAAATGCCGTTAGAATTATTATAGAGTTTATTAGAACTATACAAACACGTATAACACAGGTACAAATATAACCGAACAGAACAAATACAAACATAATGCAGAAGGTCGTAATTCAATAAAACGTGCAAAGTCCGTCACTATTAGATTCCCGAATATACACATGTCACGCCCGTATCGTAGTTGTGGCTCAACTGACTCCTGTCTCAATCAGGCCGTCGTTTTATACTTCACAAATGCAAATGTGTCCGCCTAGCAATTTCGACACAATTTCCTAGAATTAGCTACTAATCGCAATCCGTAACACCTTGCTAATAATGCAGCCTGTAAGCGGCCGTAAACTAGTACAATAGAACAATAGGCTGTTCTCCACAATATCTAGAAACGTATGCCAATAATTAAGTGAACAAAAGAAGACGATCATAAAAGGATTACAACTAGTTCGAAATGCCGATAGGTAACAAAATGTGCTTTTACAGATTAGGAGTGGCATTTGTCTTTGTCAGGAGTCTGAGTTGTAACAATATTTTGAAGAAACGTATTGTGAAAATCACTTTAAATAAACGTGTATGTATGAAGAAATTAATGTAAGTTGATAACGCGAAAAGTGTTTGTCAGGATCGTAGCAGATGGAAATCCATCATCTTTGTCTATCCGTACCCCAATAGGAAACAGGCGTGACGATATGTAAGCATGTATTCGGAGACCTAGTAATAATAATAATAATAATCGGCAGACTAACACACACATTTTATATCCTCGCTTTTTACCCGCGTGATGATGAAAAATTGTTATATTTTGGATAATTCTCAATATATCTTTATAAATTATAGTCTATGTGTTATTCTGATGTGTAAGCTATATTATTGTAAAGTTTCATCAAAATCCATTCAGTAGTTTTTGCGTCAAAGAGTAACAAACATACATCCATACATACATTCTTACAAATTTTCGCGTTAATAGTATTAGTAAGATATACAACGGACCACTCTGGGGTCAACCCATGACACCCAGACCATAGTAACTAACATAAATTTCGTTTACAAAATTTACCATGCCAGGAATCGAATCCGGAGCCTTTGCGTTTTATCGAGTTCGGCCGACTAAGACTAAGCCCGTTCAAGCACTAATTCTTCACTACTTTCTACTTCTTCTTCAGCCAATTTCAGTCCACTGCTGGACGTAGGCCTCCCCAAGAACGCGCCACATATCCCGGTCTCCTGTCTTCCTCATCCAGCCCCTACCGACGACCTTACGCAGGTCGTCAGTCCACCGGACTGACGGGCATCCTACGCTACGTTTGCCGAGACGTGGTCTCCACTCCAGGACTTGTTTGCTCCATCGGCCGTCGGTCCTGCGACAGACGTGACCGGCCCACTGCCACTTCAACTTGTTAATTTTGCGAGCTATGTCGGTTACCTTCGTTCTCTTACGGATGTCCTACTACTTTACTTTTACCCTATTATTTACTTAGCAAAAAGATAAGAACGAAAACTAGAAAAACCTCAATGATATATGGCGCGAGTATTTTCTGTCTCATAAAATATTCCCGCTATGTTATTACTGGCAAAGGTCGAAAAATAGACATCACCCAGTCGTAAAGTGAGGGTTAGCCTTTGAAGTAATAAGGCAGAATTTTTGTGACATCTGCCTTGAATACTGTATTATGTTGTACTTTAAAACATACTGTTACAAGTTGGGCCAAATACAAGGGATGCACATCTGCCTGCCATAAAACCTGGTTTATTGCCCTTCGTCTATTCGGAGTTCTTTTGTTTAGACAATAACCTATTGTTATTGTACTTGTTTATGTCCGTTTGCAAACATAATCCTGCAGGTGTGCAGAATTATGTTTTCTGGGAATAGCGTCGATGGTGGCGCAGGTGTGATTCGTAGAAATCATTGTTTACACGGTCCTAAGCTGAGTATAAAGGGGTGTCCGAACGGAGAGATGGGCAGTCAAGCGACGACTACGATACGAATAAGACGTTTGTAGTACTCTCGATTAGCGATATAGACGACGGACTTTGCGCTTGTCAAATTGCATTGAATCGTACAGTGTGAACTGGTTGCATCCAGTTTTATTTGTATTTATTTTATACGTGTTTGTACAGTTCTAATAAACTCTATAGTAATTCCAACGGCATTTATTTTAATTCGAGTCCTGTAGCTCGTAACAATACGAAAACACACACAATACACATAACGTTCTAGGTCAAATATGCATGGAACATGGGATAACATTTAGAGCAACATACTATAGATAAAAGCTGATTTACATTGAATGAATGAATCTTTATTTATGAAGATACAGGTAGTGGTATATCGATAATAGTTGGTACAGCAAGTATCACCGTATCTGATCCTATGGTTGTACAAATATTTAAATTTATGTGCTAGTTATACATAATATAAACTATGTATATATATAATAAATTACCGAAGAAAATCACACTTTCCGGCAGCTTAAATGCTTTTACTTGTCAGGTAAAGAAGTGGCTAATCGAGCACACCTTCTATAGCTTGAAGGAATTCATGGATTATAAAGATGGATGACAAATAAGATAAATCTTAGTAACTGAAAATTTATTAATAATACTTATATAATCCTGAAGTGTAACATAGTTACGAATAAATGAGTTTACATACATAACCTTTTACATTTTAAATTATATTAATACTAAAACATTCAGATTTTAAATCTTATTATGCAATTAAAATTATCTATACAGATAAATAAAATTGAAGTGTCTGTTTCTAATGTCAAAATAAAAATATGAAAAAATTCAGGGGAGATGATTCTGAGCAGGAGATCTCGAAAATGAAATTTTAGATTTTTGTCTGCTGTCTGTCTGGATGTTTCGGCTAATCTCTGAAACGGCTGGACCGATTTTGACGGGACTTTCACTAGCAGGTACCTGATGTTATAATGAGTAACTAAGGCTACTTTTTTAGGGTTCCGCGAAAAAGCTTCACACGGGCGAAGTCGCGGGCACAGCTAGTTTAATATAAATAAAGTAACAATTTCAATCTATACAATCTAAAATGTCAAAATTTCATATAAAAGATTATCAATTTAAAATTAATCCAGCTAGAAAGTGAAAGCTTGTAGAAAGAACTGACATCAAAATAATATTTTCTTAAGTGTTCGCGACTAGTATTACTACTCACTTCTTCACTTCACGGCTACTGAAAAGTGGCCGAAACGTCAGAATAATAAAAATCAAATAAATAGCGTTTAAAACCCGTTAAAACGTAGTTTTTATTATGACTTCAAAATATTGAAGTCAGTCAGCGCTGTACTAACTTTAAATCAATTTACACGATGCCAGTATGAAGTCAGCACTGGCTTCCTTCGAATTTGAATTCCATCTAAATCATCTTTAACACTTTGCTCACCAAAAGAAATAATTGTAATGTTAGAGGTCAAGAGCACTATTTATCAATTTATCCGTAAATAATTATAAATTATACAAGCGGCGTTAATTTATTATATATAACGAGAGCGAGAGTTAATTTACTTCTTTTTTTTATTGCAGGTGTTCAGCAAACAGGCAGACGGCCCACTTGATGGAAAGCGGTTACCATCGCCTATGGACATTCGCAACACCAAAGGTGCTACAAATGCGCTGCTGCTCTCTTAAGGGAGACTGGATCCTGGTCACTAATGCCGGAACACAACTCAAAGCTGTTACGGCGGCATACTATAGACCAGGGGTGGTAGCCATCCAGTCGGGCAAATACCCTACCAAATGGCTGTGGGTTCTTTTGTCGCCTCTTACGACAGGCCGCCCGGCCGCAGGAAGTTGTATTCTTTCTCCGTTCCTGCACGGATAAAATGCTTAAGATACTTGTGCCATTTACTAGTGAGACGCTTGGAAGGTGGTGATGGTGGTGATGAATGAATGAATGAATGAATCTTTATTTGTAGAAATACAGGTAATAGATGGTTGTTGGTTTGTTGCGTCCGTTGAGCGGTGTACAGGGAATGAAAGATAACTTCTATCGTACACTTTTAATCACACACTCAACATGTTATTTATCAGTCAAATTTATTCTAGAACAAATAGTGCTTTCTGTCCCATTTTCTAAATGTAGGAAATATTTTTCGACTATCTGACCTTAATATGTGTATAAAATGTTATAAGACACAAATATAATGATAGGAAGTTCATGGAACCAACATGAACATGCTATTCAGGCTCAGAAAACTTGGCACTATACGCTAATACAGTAAAATGTCTTTACATATTTTGCCAAATCCATGTAAGCCTGGCACTTACAGATATTTTTATAACACCAAGGTTGGCAAGCGAGCGGGCCATCCGTCCAATAATCAAAAGTATGCGGCCTATTGCCTCCCATCCCCTCCCTCATATTATTTTTGATAGGAAATACTCTGCTTCAATGGATGTAGACAACGTATGTTATGAAAAGGGTTATCAGTAATTTTAATGTGATCATTTTTTTCATAGAATAAGCATTTATTAAATACTAGCTTCTCCCCGCGACTTCGTCCGCGTGGAAAGTTTTTTAACTATCCCACGGGAGCTCTTTAATTTTTCGGGATCAAAAAGTATCCTATATGTTGACCAGGGATATAAGCTTCCACCATATAAAATTTCATTTAAATCGGTCTAGTCGTTTCGGAGATTAGCCGGTACAAACAGACAGACAAACAGAGAAACAAAAAAATTGAAAAAAATCTAAATTATATCTATTTCACTTCTTACATCCCCCTGACTCGGTTTTTAGCGTTTTTTTTCATTGTACAGAAATTTGACCTCTACAATTTTATTATATGTATAAATATTACTATTATTTGTAATTGCGAGCCATTTTGTAATATTAATGCCTAATATATAAAAAACATTTTGTACGCCCTAGAGGCAAAAACATTTGATCTTATGAAATATTTTTAACATCTTTTTTATGTACCATGTTTTATGCAATAAATGATGATTTAATTTGAAAAATACTATGAAAATCAATCGTCGCTAATGGATTTAATAGATCATTATTCGTCTATACGTTCGAGAGTCACTCAAACATCACGTAGACATAGAAGCCTGATAGCTATATGCACTTTGAAGAAAAAGCCAAGAGTTGTAAATCTTTTACGCGCAATTTACGATGATAATAAAATCGATGGACATTAAAAGAGTCACATCTCAAAAGCATCGTAGCCCTCCTAAACTGTCGTTTAAAAGAAATTAATACTGCCATAAAAATCAGCTAAGTGCGTGTCATTCCCCGCACAATAGATGATATGGCAGAATCGGAGAACATAAAAAATTTATATAAAATATTTATTTCGAAATTTTCAACTGATTTGCAGCGCGTTCTATTAGTAGCTCACAACGCCCAAAATGCTCCGTTAGCCGTTCCACAAGGCGCCTGCGATCGTTGTGGTCGTGGCGAAAACGTTTCTAATGACGTCATCATTTTCGATCACACGACGCTCACAACGACCCAAAGGTGGGTACGAATAACCGTGCCACTTGGGTTTACGATTGTAATGCCGGTAAGCAAGTGGAACGGAAAAAATCGCGGTCGTGAACCTGGTCATTGTGAGTCTCTAATGGAACGTAGCCTTGGTTGGTCTAAAAATTTTATACAATAAAATGACAGGAAATTTAAAAAAAGATGATGTGTTTGAGCGTTGGCCGGTTTCTATATCCTTCATTTGCTTTAGTATCGCTTAAAACTTGACACAAACCCCATACAAATAATGCTGTTGATTCGATAGCGTTCAATTTACTGCGCACTGTACCTAATTGTGGTTGAAATTTAAAGAAAACAGTCACGTGTGTATTCTTCAATATTTATTGACGAACTGACTGATGTTATTATACTTCATACAATACAAATATTACGTTAAATTATGACATTTGAACTAATGTCAAAATTCAACTGATGACAAGGCAAGTGAATGAATAGTAAGACATAGGTGTAGATATGTATTTGTATGTTATATAATTATATTAAGTATATATCTATTTAATATATAGAGTATATGTATTTGCATTTATAAGTTTGAATTCGGGAAGCGTGCGCTAGCCATTACGCTACCACAACTTGATGTTCAGTTTTTTACAACTCCATCATATTCTGGAAAAGTAATTGTATTACATACTTCTACGCTTATATAAAATAGAGACTGAGATAGAGAAATATGAAATAAAAGATTTTTTTCTTAAGTTTTCACTATTAGTACGCTACCAATACAGTACAGTAAAAACAACTACCAGACCTCAACACAGTGTGAGCTCTTTTTGCGTGCACCGGAGCACAACCTAACTTGATTGACAATTTTCTCTTTTTATTTAACCTCTGACTCATTTTATTATTACATAATTATTAGAGCTAGGCATGTTGCTAAACAGTTTCTTGCGCCGCTTCTTCTCTTACAGCCACAACATGTTGCGAAGCGACGGTAAATTACATCCGGCCCCCATAGAGTAAATGATAACCTTTAACAAAAATTAAGATTAAATAATTAAAATGAATCAGTTGGGGGTAGGCTTAATAATAACTTTAACATTACTCATTGACACTTGACATCTTTGTCTTTCGTGATTGCAGCTACTGAAAAGTGGCCGAAACTTCGGAATCAAAATCAAATAAAATACCCAGCTTAAAACCGTCGAAATGGAGTTTTATTAAATTGTTCCATGTATATTATAGATATTTAAGAAACATCTTACGTACGAGCCATTAGTCTCCTAGCCAATACTAACAAATAGAGTCGTGCGTAATCTTTCACAGTCACATACATCTTCTATCTATATATTCGCACTCGTGTATTGTGCTGAACAGAGTCTGTCGATCGTCGGGGTCCGTTGCTAGGCAACCGGAGATCGTTCCCCTGCGTGAACCATTCGTAGGGCTGGTAAGTCGTATTATTATTCTTTTACACCTATTATATTTCTTTCTTAGAACAGTAGCTAAGAATAAAGATACTGCTCTTTAATAAAATCTGGGTAACAGTTCGCTTATTCATAGAGTTTTTGTTACTATACTATATTTAACGCCTTATGTTTTTTACATAAGACTTTAAATATAACACAGATCTTTTATACACTCTTTTGACGCGGTCATGGCCAGGGTTGCCACTTTTTTTGAAGAAATATAGTGTTTTTGTTTTTTAGCCGTAAAAATATAGTACTTTTAGTAAAGTTAGAGGAAAAACTTTTACACCCTTATTTTTCAATATTTATTTCATCATTGAATTTTGCATGTGTACTTATTACTACTTTTTGCTTTAGTCGGCAAAGATTTATTATTTTAAAAATAATCATGAGAATCTGAACAAAAAGCGCGGCAATAGATTTGGCGATGGAAATATAGTACATTTCGTACTATATAGTTTTTCTATGATACATAGTACAATCGGCTAAAATATAGTAGGATACTGTTAAACACTTCTTTAAATATTAGTTTATTCTGGACTGTAATTATTATAATTATAAAACTGCACGTGCGGAATATAATATCAATTTTAATAGTAATAGGGGAAAAAAACATAAAAAAACAAAAGAACATCTATGTTCTAAATTTAAATATTTAGAGTATTTGGTGGCCAGTATCATGCCGCACCAAATTAATAAAAACTATTTGTTGGAGATTCCAATATGCTATATATTACAGTACGGTTGGGAACCCTAGTCATGGCTCCAACGCATTTTGCATTTATTTTGTACATGTCACAGTAGGTGTTCTGCACTTGATTGGCCCCCTACACGAGGCCACCGAACCATCAACGCACCTGGCTGCCGGACCCCACAATCTTACACTCACCTGATCAGGGCGATGTTACGAGGTCGCAAAGACCATAAAGCCGCTGATAGGCCACCAGACGCCACATATGGCCACCCAAAGCCCGAGATAGCCATCAAACGTCGATAAATAGTCAACTAAGCCGCAGACAAAGCCAATGCAAAACCCGCGAACGCTATCGGATGCCGAAGACTGGCCAACGAGAGCCGTTGAAAGACCACCGTAATGTGGGAAGGCTCTAAAAGCTCCAAATCCCGCCACCGACGTGTAGTAGCCGAGTAGAATCCGAGGCAAAGAGAATTTCCTCGAGGCGCCAACCTCCTCGCTGCCTCTAATGGCCAAAAAGGAAGAAGACTACAACCGACAGGTGTTAAAATGTCAGGTGAACAATAATATAAATACAAAGAGAAAAATTCGGCCGGTAATAAGATAGTAATATATCACGGTCTTCTTTTAAACAAGTGACAACCTTGTAAAATAATGAATGTACGACTATGCTTTATACGCGTCTCTTTTTAACACGTTTCCAACGCCATAATCAAAGATTGCTCAGACGTATCGTAGATATTTTGAAATATTTTATTTTCCATATCTTTTATATATAAAAATCTTGTGTCACAATGTATGTCCGGGATAAACTTCGAAATTATTAAACCGATCCTCATGAAATTTTGTAACTATGTGTAATTTGGTCCAACTTAAAAGATAGGATAGTTTTAATCTCGATTAATGACCTTAATTATAAAATACTGTTACATGCCGACAAAAAGTAAATGCACATCTGCCTGCCATAAACCCGATTATTGTTTTGTGTCGAGGCGTATTGTATTTTTATAAAATAAAAAGGATGCTCGAAGGGAGGGGCGAGGCAGTCAAGCGACGATCACGATACGAGCAAGACATGTACATTCGATAAGCTATATGGTGACGGACTTTGCGCGTATTATGGAATCGTACAGCTTGTACTGGTTGTTTCCAGTTATATTTGTACCTGTGTTATACGTGTTTGTATAGTTCTAATAAAATCTATAGTAATTCCAACGGCATTTTAATTCGAGTCCTGTAGCTCGTAACAATACTAATGTTAGTGTTTGCCACTGAACTCCTTTTAAACTCCTGGACCGATTGTGAAGAATTTTTTTATGTGTGCTCGAATGGGTCCCCGAATGATTTAAAACTTTAGATTCACATTTGGACCCAGTATGTGGCCCTGCAATCGGGTCCTAAATCTTTTTTCAAGGCAGGACAACGTCTGCCAGGACCGCTAGTTTATAAAAATAAAATGACATCGAGGTGTTTTTAGCTCCCTTTTCATTTAAGCATAATTTTAGAATTTATATTAAACTGTGATAATACTTTTAATTGTAAATGTAATGTAACATATTGTTACGACTGACAAAGACCAATGCACACCTGCAGTTTATTACCTTTTCAGCATTTGGACTTCTTTTGTTTACCTTATGTTTAAAATTTGTAATTAGAAAACAGCCTATTGTGTATTGTACTTGTTTATGGCCGTTCGCAGGCATAATTACGCAGGTGTGTGAATTATGTTTTCCGAGAAATTGCCAGGTAGCCATATTGTATCGGTGCAGTGGCCCAATGGGTAGAACGGCAGTCTACATTCGATAAGCTATATAGTGACGGACTTTGCGCGTGTTATTGAATCGTTTATTACGTTTGTACTGGTTGTTTTCAGTTATATTTGTAACTGTGTTATACGTTTTGTATAGTTCTAATAAATTCTATAGTAATTCCAACGGCATTTTAATTCGAGTCCCGCATTCGTGACAATATTATACCTAAATAACACACATCACTACATGACTGGTCCAAGGAATCCCTTCGTATGTTAAATTTTAAGACGACGATCGTAAGTACAAAGTTCCATGTTATCAGTTGTTTTAAACTTCTGAAATGACGACCATACCATACATTTTATAATTTCCTAATTAAATAAAACTATATATAAAAATTAAAATAAAACTACAAAATCTAGAGCCAGACCGCTGTCAGCTGGAAACGTGCCCAAAAGACTGGCTACATTACCTCGCTGTATCGCAACGCTAATACGTTGTTCGAAGTATAGACTAGACTTTTGGTCACGTGAGACGTCTACCGGGCGTTCCGCTAAGCCTCAATAAAGTTTGTGCGCCTCAGGTCCCCATGGTCCCAGGGTCTCGACCCCAAAAGCTGCAAATATGTAGCCATTTCCGATGGCGGAATATTTGCGGCATTTTAGGGCTCCTGTTGTGCAGCAGCTGTACCAGCAGACATGCTAGTGACTGAAAGATGGGACGCCGCCAGAGTACCGACGGAAGACACGTCCCATACTGAAAGACGAACCATCCTCCAGGGCACCAAAGACATTCCATCGGGGTCTCTTGCTATCATCGCGGCACAAGCCGTTCGGTTCTAAAACAGCAGGTACCCCGGCGGTGATAAGAGGTCGCGCATTCCGCATGTCGCGGAATTCTGCCGGCACTTCTGGTACAAGATAAACCATACCATAACTAAAAATTACGAGCACTCTCATTTCGACTAAACATACAATATTATTCTAAGTCCACGTGCATACTGATCCAACCAAGGTCAACGAATGAATTTTACTAACCTTCACTAATTCTGTGTTTACGAGGCCTTAGAAGACCTTTCTTTATTTAAAATGTGTATATTACCTCTTAAATATCGAGGCACATCCCTACGTGACTCGTCGAACGAATCCCTTATATGTAAGTAGAATTTTAAAACGATCGTACGTGTTCACCGTTGTTTTTGAACTTTTCAAATAAAGACCGTAACATATTAAAAATTAATGACAAGCGCTGTAATATCCAATAAACATCGAACGCTCTTCTAATGCCGCGTGCATACAGATCCAACGAAAGCCAATTAATGAATTTCAGTAGCCTTTTTGATTCTGTAAACTTTCTTTCTTTAAAATGTCACTTTCCATTTATATTACCTCTTAAATATCGCGACACATCCCTACATGACTCGTCGAACGAATCCCTCCGTATGTTGAATTTTAAAATGATCGTGCGTATTCTCAGTTGTTTTCAACTTTTTAAACGGCGACGCACTGTCATTTCGAAAGAATTTAAAACATTTTTTATAAACGACAAGCTTTAGCCTGCCGCTTCCCATGCGTCCTCCTGTAACCTCCTCCCGCGTAAGGAGATAGTACGCAAATGGATTCCTCCAGCGTTATAAGAAACATATATATATATATATATAAGTGCAGGTATGTCACGACGTGGGTATGTTATAATTCTTAGGAATGTTAAACCTAATTGTTAATTCAAAATTTCTATTGATAAATACCCGTAACGCCATCTAGTGACGGTGGAACTAACTAAAATTAGTAACACATTTTATCTTCATTCCCGTTATTACGAGTATATAGGTATAGGGTATTGAAAATGTGACGTCAATAAGACACTATTGGAGCGCCATCTTTTCCGCTATATTCGTCTACCCATCGAAAGTAGTACTTGTTTCTTGATGAAAGGTACCCTAGGTCCACTCGTAGACGTAGACCTCCCTTAGTCTGCGCCATATATCCCAGTCTCCCGCCTTCCTCATTTAGCCTCTGCCGGTAACCTTACGCAGGTCCTCGGTTCACCGGCCTGGAGGGCGTCATGCACTAAGTCTACCGAGACGCGGTCTCTTCTCCAGGACACTCCAGGATATCGGCTATCGGTCCTGCGATAGACATGACCGGCGTCACATCAACTTACTAATTTTGCGCCATGTCGGATAACTTTTCATATTTAATGTACCATTAGTACACATATCCCGGTTAGTGAGAAAGTAAAAATCTAGGCGTCATATTTTATAGGGAGCTATCTTGGCGACCCCACATAACCGAATTGAGTCGACGTCTCTTCCTCTCTTCGAAATCCCTCGGGAGGTTGAAAAACGTCCTGCCCATAGCCACCAAAGTTAAGCTTGCAGAGTCCTCACTACTCCCCATTCTTAATTATGCTGACGCCAGCTATATTGATTTGACTCAAGAGCAACTTAATAAACTTGCGAGCGACTGAGTGCCTCCAAAATTTTTATATAAGGTTCATGTTGCCAATTCGTTTTCGCCGGAATACTCATATTCTTTCACTCCTTTACATTGTGTTGTTTATCCCCACAACCCCGTATTATCTCAAAGAACCCTTTGAAGTCATCTCTTCTTCTCACAATTTACGACCTTCTACGCATCTTAGACTTTATACTCCCAAACATTAGTCATCTTTTTACAATAATTCTTTTACTGTACAGGCTATTCGACTCTGGAATGAGCTACCTGTTACTGTTAGACAAGCTAAATCACTAACAATATTTAAGAACATGACAAAATAGCACCACCTGCAACATAGTGATGATTGATATTTTTACATAAATATATACATATATATATATATATATATATTTATGCATGTAATATAAGTAGGTGTATTTATATATGTCTATTATATATGTTTATAAATGAATAAAATATATGTAAGTAGCTGCATGTCCTCTAATATTTACGTATACCACCTTTAACCAATATAATCTGTTTTATTCCTGTCACGGGTTGTCTGGAAGAGATTGCTTCTTAGCGATAAGACCGCCCATTGTGCACATTTAGAATATTTTTAGGCTATAAGGTTTTCTGTAATGGTGTACAATAAAGTGTTATCTATCTATTTAACTTAGTTTAACATAAAAACTTATCTATATAAATAAAAATGAATCATAGAAATGTATATACTCGCAGAACTTGAGAACCGCTTTACTGATTTTGATGAATTTTTTGTGTGCGTTTGAGAGGGTCCCCGGATAGTTTAAATTCAAAATTGGAACTAGTAGGATGCAATAGAATCGGGCCTTGAATTTATTTTTTCGGTGCAGGACAACGTCTGCCGGGACTGCTAGTTTATCATAAAAAAAGATTTCGCCTTGTTAAGTTTCAATAAAAAATAGAAGAGCATCTCTTAAAGGAATTTTCCGGGTATTTGTATCAATGAGATCGTATTATGTTTCAAGGCAGCCTCTCGAAGGAAAAACACCGTTCACGTAATTGGATCGAAAATGACTTGGCGAAAATATTTGAAAATATCTTTTTGCCTGCTGCAAGAAGAATGTTAGAAATAAGAACCACTCAGTAAATAAAATTAATCTGCAGAAAAGCACTCATTGTATACTTGCAAGCTAAGCAAGCTACACTTGTGTTATGGATAATATACAACGGACTAATCTCAGTCCGATCACAAACACCCAGACCGCAGGGAATAACTGAAAGCTTTTTTGAAAAAAAATCGATGCCAGGAATTAAATCCAGGCCATGTGCCTTCCAATGAATTACAACGGCAAAAGTTTAATCCATTCAACCACAGAGACTGTCATATATTAATAAAGTATTTATCGATTGTTTTTAGAGAGATGCAGAGTTACAAAGAAGAAAGAAAAATACAAAGATGATATAGTGTTGGTCCATTGTTTTGTTTTTTTTATTTTTAATGACGCCCAGCAAAGTGGGCACGAGCTATATATATATATATATATATATATGTATACGTGGGACACTCAGAAAGTTTTGCGAAAATAAAAAAAATGTTCTATAGTTGAATATATTTTTATTAAATCTTTTCAAAGTACCCTTCACCAGCCTCTAAATAAAGTTTTAGCGTCTGAACCAGTTTTCGAAATACTTTTCCAGTCCACCGCGGACACCTCGTTTACAGCTTGCTGGAACGCTGACAGCGCATCTTCCGGCGACGACAGTTGTATCCCTTTCTTTTTTTCGGGAATAAAAAGAAGTAACACGGTGCTAGGTCAGAGTTGTAAGGAGGGTGACCCAGGAGTTTTACCAGCTTGCTGTCCAGGAAGTCCCTTGTTCTGAGCGCGGTATGGGCAGGCGCGTTGTCGTGGTGGAGCAGTAGCCTTGTGTCTGGTCGTTTGTTGCTCACAACGGACAAAACTTCTGCCAAGCATTTTGTAGTATACCATTCGGCGTTGACGCTTCTTTGGTTCCGTAAAGGAATTGACACCAAGTAGTCAGTCAAATTGAAAATAACACACGATCAAAATCTTCCCCCACTTCTGAATCTCTTTACTTTGGTAGGCGTTGATTCGTTTTGAAACACCCAAACCGTCGACTGGCGCTTCTTTTCTGGATCGTACTTATAAATCCAGGACTCATCACCTATAATGATGTAGTAAGCACGCCGAGACGAGCCTGCTTAAAATTTATTTATCATATCATCATGGCACCATTTCACCCGGGCCTGCTTCTGAGCATCGGTGAGGCTTTGCGGCACCTAGCGGGAAACTATCCTCCTCACGCGAAGATGCACTTGCAGAATCTCGTGAAGGCTTCCCGATGCAATCTGCAGTACGTGCTAAATCTCTTGATACGTAACTCGCCTAATTTAATCCAAGACAATGGTCTTATATTAAATTTTGCATTGCTAGCACATTTTCTTCCGTAACAGCCGTCAAAGAGCGACTACTTCTTTCTTCATCCTCCAAAGTTAGTCGACCGCGCTTGAATTCGCTGTACCAACAATACATGGTTGCCTTAGAAGGGCCTTCATCCACGAATGCCATTTGAAGTCTATCATGCGATTCGTCCGGTTTCAGTCGACACTTGAAATCGTAAGAAAACATAGCGCGAAAATGTTCCCGGCGCATGATCCGTTTTTCAGTGACACACGATCATGTAATCGTGTGTCACTGAAATGTGTGTATGTGTGTGCTTGTGACACAAAGTCGGGTTAGGTACCTCATTTGTAACTCAAGAACAGCTAGAGCGATTTTTATAATCTTTGATTTGTTGGATTTGCCTCCACTCCGAATAGCAAAATCTCTTTTACTCTTTTCTTTCACCTTCTCCCAATTATTTGGGAATAACTATGAATATATCCAGAAATCGCAGAAAAAAGATTATGTTTGAACTCCGCCTTCTTCCATAATTGACAGCTCACGTCACGCACGGGTATAGCTTATTTATATCTTTTCCAAAAAACGTAGGTGGCGCTGGTATCGTCGGGTTCTAGTATTTTGATGAAATGTTTTCGCTGTATTTGAGGGTGGGTCCACATTTGAACAATTGGATCCAGTAAATGGCGCTAAAATCGGGTTCTAAATTTTTATTTTTTCATGGCAGAACAACGTCTGCCGGGTCATACCACAGTACACTCTTATATATATATATATATATATATATATATATATATATATATATGTGTGTGTGTATGTGTGTGTGTGTGTGTGTATAATAAGAGGTAATATCGCAATACAAATCATTTCAATTACTCTTTAAATTAAACAATGCATTAAGCCCAGTAGCCAAGGTAGACCTTTTCCATTTGATAAGCAAAAATTCTACCGCTAATGGCTCATTAAACTATCGCCTTTAAATGTATTTTTTCATATAAATAAATGATTTTGCACATTTTGTGAATGACAAAATTTGCGCTCCAGATACGTGTCGTAGTGTATGTAATACTTGCAACAACTCAGAAGGGTTTAGGTAATAAAAGAACAGCAACTGGTCACATATGTATAATCAGAGCACCTTACGGTTTTAATACACTGAATACACTGACTTTATACACTTTGCAATCATTTTTAGAACACGTCGCCATCCCTTCAACAATGTAACAGTATGTGAAACTTAGCAAATTGTTAACAACTTAACAACCGATAGCGGATTGAAGTCAATAATAAACTGTTTTAATTAAAGGGTTAGGATTGAAAAGAATTTAATACATTATTGTTTGGAAATTTTAGATAATATTTTATATAAGATATTATATAAAATATTATACATAAGTTTTACATATAATAAAATAAACCGAACACAGTATAAATATATCGCGTCTGCCAACATACAAATAAAATGTAGTGAATACAGTCTATATACAATTGAGAGATTTTGAATTGTAATCTACACAATTACCACATCATACAAAGGATAAATATTGTTACACAAAATTATGGTAAATTATAGACAACTACTCAATACAAAACAGGCGCTAATCATAGAATAAATAAAAATATAACATTATTATTCAATTAAAGAAATGGCCGATTGTATACTTTAAAACTAAAAGGGTACATACCAAAGTTAATTATTCACTTTAAAAAGGAACATGACAAGAACCACTATGCTACTAAATAACTGTAAAATTAGGCTCTTGACACCCGCGCACATTTCATTTATCCTTTTATGACAACTCTTTTACAGTGTGTTAGAGAGGCTAAATCATTACCTACTTTTCGAAACTCATTCAGAAATTACCATGTGTATTTAAATAAATATGTCTAATGTAATTTAAAAAAAACTCTATTGTAATATATGTTCTAATATGTTAATATTGTTACGAGTCGCGAGACTCGAATTAAAATGCCGTTAGAATTACTATAGAGTTTATTAGAACTATACAAACACGTATAACACAGGTACAAATATAACCGAACACAACAAGTCCAAATGTAATGCAGATTAGTACACACGTCTCGCTTCGTTCGTGGTTCTCGCTCGACTAACTTCTCCCTCAATCGGGCCATTGCTTTATACTGCAGAAATGCAATATGCCCGCCCGGCAGCGTGGACCGAATTTCCTAGAATCAGCTTGTACTTTAAATCCGTAACACCTGGCTAATGATTACAATACAACAATAGGCCGTATGCCAATAAGTAAACAAAAGGAGACGACCATAAAAGAATTTCAATGTTATTAGTTCAAATGCTGACGGGTAATAAATTTGCTTTGTTTCAGATATGCAGGTGGATTTTGTGTTTGTCGGGACCTGAGTTGTAACAATATAATATGCTTGTCATATAATGATAATGTATTTATTTAGATAATTTTATACATAGGTATGCTACAAATATTTTTGGATTTATGTATGTATTGAATTTATAAATAGATGTAATTATGTATATTTAAATTGTACAGACCTATCTTTTTTCTGCTCCATATACATCGCCTGATTAGTTAAGAATTTCTTATTAAGCTAGGATGCCTAGAAGTGATCGCTTTTAGCGATAAACCCGCCTGTTGTTTTGCCAAGAAGAATTGTAATTATAAATTATTTGTAATTGTGTACTTTGATGAGCAATAAAGTGTTCTCTCTCTCTCTCTCTCTCTCTCTCTGAATGATTTACCTTGAGATACAACATCTAGGAAATAAGGCTAATAAGTAATATAAATGTGACCTTAAATAACTAGATGATATAAATTTTAAACTAAGAATGTGTTCAATAACACGTTTCTTATGATCTCTATTAAGAAGAAGACACTTTGTTAATGTTTAGCACATAGCACTACACTTTATTATTATGAGAGTATTATAACACTAATTAAAATGGTTTTTTCCTTTTGAGTCTTCTTAATAATATATTAAAATAAGAACACAATTTATATCAAACATCGTGAACAATCACAAAAAGTTAAGTCTCATCTCGAAATAAGAGTCCCCCGGAAACTCATTAAGGAAGAATTAGAAATTTTCGAAACAAATAACTTCACAAAATCCTGTCCTTTAATATTATTACATTGCCAATTAATTACAGAGTCTCTTTAGTTAAGTTAAAAAATCTTTTTATTTTTTAGAATCATGGAAGAACACACCGATATATGGAAATGAATATCATTATTTTCGATCACAGAGCGCTTTTTTTTTTGGCGGGGAAAATGCCTTTCCACACTACCGGGTCGTTTGCTAGGGATTAGACCAAAGCGATGAGAGGAACCACACCAGTGGCCACCAGAGTCAATAGCCGGCTTGTGTGGAGACTCGAATACTCAATACTCCACTAAAACCACCCTCCTACCATGTGCTCCGCGCTTATGGCAGAAAGACCGTGAGACTTAGATCGTAGTTACGCCCACGCCGATCCTAGCGCATCAGTGCTTGAGAATGCCACGGGAAAGGCAAGCTCACTTCGTCAACAGGGGTATGACACAATGTCACACAGCGCTTACAACGATCCATGTCAAAAGCTGGTTCAAAGTGGGCATTGACCACAGAGCATTAATTCTCTCTATCTCTTGACATTGAAAAGGCGCGATTTTCAAATCAGCCACTGACTTTTGTGTATTTCGTCGTTAGTGACATCAACGCTGCAAAATCCGTTCCACTCGAGTTTATGATTATAACGCCCGCAAGCAAGTGGAACGGGAACAATCGCAGTCGTGAATGTGGTCATTATAAGTCTCTTGTGGAACGTAGTCGAAGTGTGACATTGTGTGACAAGGGGTGGGGGTCCTAAATTTCGTGACGTCACATTTCAAAATCTAATATATTTAAGCTTTAAAACACGAAACTTGAACTACTGGGTAACGAAAAGCTTCAAAATATTTCCTACTCTATCTTTATGAGCTTAAATTAAATTATAAACAATTAATTTAAATGGAAATAAAACTAATTACGGAACTGCCGTTTTAATATAATAATTTCTTTGTTTTTCATGAAAGGAAATTCGTGTGACGTCATTTGTTGATGGCCCAAAAAGAGTCGCTTATGCTGGTGCGGCCACGTTTTGCGGAGACCAGCTAATTATGTGAGAAACAAGTGTCTAGCCATGACGTCTCCGCCAGGTCCCGGTCGAAGGGGAAGGCCCAAGAAATGACGTCACGTGTTGTAGGATGATATCCCTACCAATGGTCTCAAAACGGGGGGACACCGATGACCGCACGACGTGGAGAAGAAAAAGTAAGAAAGCGGATGCTAGGCGTCGGAACGAATGCTCCGATCGCAACCAGAATTTAACGCCCGGATGACGATGGCGATGGAATAAAATACGGAATTATTTTAAACATCTTACCGACCGTTCATTTGCGTTACTTTCACCAATGTTAAGCAAAATGAATAAATAGTAATTATAGAAAACGGCCATTAATAATACGTACGCCGTTTTTTATCCGTTCAGGAACGGAGAAAGAATACAACTTCCTGCGGCCGGGCGGCCTGTCGTAAGAGGCAACAAAACAACTCGATGGCTACCACTCCTGGTCTAAAGTATGTCGTCATAACAACCTTGAGTTGTGTTCCGGCATTAGTGACTAGGTTCCAGTCTCCCTTAAGAGAGCAGCAGCGCATTTGCAGCACCTTTGGAGTTGCAAATGTCCATAGGCGATGGAAACCGCTTTCCATCAAGTGGGCCGTATGCCTGTCTGCTGAACTCCTGCAATAAAAAAATCCGTTTGCGGGACCCTGAGGCCATGAGCCTCTATAAAGAGAACTAGCTGTACACCACACACATGTGTCTGTGGACCAGAGGCAATCGATCCAGGATACCACGGTCTTTCTTGCTACCGCAGTGCCGGCAGATGGTCACGCCACGCCGCCTTAACTGATGTCTTACGGTGGGCGCTTGCCACGGCTAACCTGCCGGCTTTATTGGAGCGGAATGGTATTGCACGTGACGAGGGTAGGCGTCCTGGCAAATTGGCCGCATCCCATTTACCAAACACGTCTAGATCAGCCGGTTTGGTGGCGGAAAAAGCTGAATCTCTCAAGCGGCGCAAATAAGCAACCTTCAGTGAGAGTTATATGTTTGTGCTGTTTGCTGTCAAAACGCTTAGACCGTAGGGTCCTGAGGCCATGAGCCTGTACCAAAATTTATCAAAACGACTCATTGACTTTTCAGATGATAAGAGGGCTAGTGCGTACCTCGGGCAACGGATCAGTATGGTGATCCAGCGAGAAAATGTAGCCAGCCTTCTGGGCACGTTACCCATAGCAGAATCTGTTCGTGGCTCAGTATTCTACTTATAGTCTTGAGAGACTATGGGCAGAATAAGATATAAATAAGTTAAGTTTTCTTTTATTGTATTAGTTTATAACGTAATTTATTAATGTCCTTATTTTCTTATGTCTGTAATTTATTTGAATTATTTGTAAATAAAATAAAATGAGTAAGATTTCCAACAAAGGTATTGTTTTAATTACTTTCAATTTTTTTGTTGCCTGAAGTAGGCAGGACAATTAACAACTTGTCTAAATATTGCTTTCAATATAATATTATAAAAATGTATTATTACGCTCATGTTTTAAAGGCAAGAGATTCAAACTCAATTCAACTTCCCTCCAATTATAAATACCGTGCAAGTGTAATACAGTATTAAAATCCTTTGAAAAGTATATTTATAAAAATTAAATCGTAAAAATCCAATAATGAAGATTCCAACATTTTGAAAGTTAAATATCATAATAAAGTGACACCACAGCGTATGAATAAAAAATATATGTATAATCATATGACTTAAGCTCCAAATAATTTGCCGACAGCAGCTGAGAACCGCGACTTACACATTATCGGGACATTAAATGGTTGGTTAGCCAAAAAGAGTAGAATATAATAGAGGAGCCACAATAGCTCATTTGTCTGAACTCTAGCAACCTCAGAATTTAAAAACAAAACTAACACTAACTAACTCCGTTGGCTCAGTGACCCAAAGTGAGTCTTGGCCTTTGAAACCAGAGCACGCCACTTTCGTCTGTCCTGTACAGTGTCTTGCCCGTTGTGGGCTTGTAGTGCGCTCAGGTCAACTTCCACTCTATCCTTCCAGCGATACTGGGAACGACCAACCGGTGAGCGACCGACTGGTTGCCCCAAGTATGGCTTCTTTACTCCCCGATCCTCCTCCACCCGTTCTACACGACCGAGCCAGCGGAGACGGTAAGATTTTATCTCCCCAATTATGTTGAGCTCGGCTTTGAGGTCTTCTATTTCGGAATTGGTTCGGGCCCTCCAGCTGCCATCTCCTCTTAACGTTGGACCCAAGATTTTCCTGAGAACTTTCCTCTTTCTGACTAATAATTGGTTCTCCTCTTTAAGTCTCAGTGTCCAAGCCTCATAGCCGTACATCAAAATTGGTTTAATGACAGTTTTGTAAACGTGAATTTTAGTTTTCCTGCTTAGGAGCCTGAACACTAGCACCTTGTGTAAGACAGTACTGCACCTGAGGGCATTTTGAACATGCTTGTGTATTTCTTCCTCTCGGGATTTCGTATCTATGATTGTGCAACCCAGGTACTTGAATTTGCACGCACCTTTATACAGTGTATTTCCAACATGAAGGTTTGTGCACGCAATGCGGGTGTTTTTATACCGTTTCATATGAAGATACTCCGTCTTATCATTGTTGATCTTGAGTCCAACCTTTTCTGCCTCTTGTTCTAAGACCTTAGCTGCTTCTATAATTTCTACTAATAGGGCTAAGTCATTGGCATGCCCTATCATCTTATGCCTTCCATTCAGCTGCACGCCTAACTCGAGTGTCATTACTCTTCTAAGCACATATTCCAGCGCCAGATTAAAAAGCGTAGGGGAGAGGGCGTCACCCTGTTTTAGGTTGGTGTATCGTACTACGATTTCTACGAAAGCTACACTGATGGTCGCCAAGGGATTTTTCCGCATATGACTCTAATCTTTCCACCAGCACGTAGGATAGGACCTTGTAACGCTAGTCTACGGCAATTATTTTATCTCTTCTTGCATCCTTTTTTGTGAATAGGACTAATTGTTCCTGTATTCCACTCTAGTGGTTATCTTTCTACTTCCCTTATTCTTTTTAGGAGTTCATAAAAGTTGAGTTGCACTACTCACTGAAGATCACCGATCCCGGGCGCTTTATTATTCTTAAGCCGCATTATAGCTTTCCTTATCTCATCAAAAGTACTGGATGCTATTTCCTCCGTTTTATCCTCTACCTCTTGCCTGATTAGTTGTAGCAGCGAGAGGTAGAGGTTAAATGATACTTCAGATGGCAGAGAGTAGTATTCACTGTCGAGTGGTAATGTGAACTAATTTATTTTGGAAACGGTAACCTTAAGTACAAATATTAACAAGTCGTACAGCTAGTACAATATATAGCATAGTGTGTGACCGGGATGGGTGATGTGCGAACGAGATAGAGCAATTATTAATATGTGCGCTCCCGCGTTGCGCTTGCCAATAGTTCGTTGTCCGCTGCGATGACTAGACATATGAAGCCCCCATAAGTACTTCTGGTGATGGACTATTGAAAATGTCATAAAATAGTCCCTCCACATTGTTTTAATTTGCACGGTATCTCTAATAAAGTTCCCAGAGTTATCGTGCAAAATTCGAACAGTGGGTTGGTATCCTTGTTTGGCAGTTCTTATTTCCTGGTAGAATTTTCTAGATTCACCTGCTCGTATGAGTGTCCATATTTTGAACTAAGCTTTCTAAGTGTTCTCTTCGGACTCTTTTTATAGCTGCCTTAACATCGTGTCTACTTTTTTCGTTTTCTACATTCCGTCGACTATCTTGTGCGGCTAAGATCTAAAACTGTCTTCTTTTCTCAATAGTGTCCTCGGACTATTAAAAATTATGACAAGAGTAATTTTCGTACTTACTAGTAACTTTAGTATTACATCGAACATGCAATAGGAAGTTGTTTTATTTAAGATATACTCATTTTGTCAACATAATGTATAGTTTGTATTTGTATACAAAATAATGGCTATTAATTTTGTAAGCCAGAGCTTTATAACACCTTGTAACTGATTAACAGGAAAATTACTTGATTTAAAAAAGCTAACCGTTATTACAAAACTGTCATGTCGGCAGTTCTTTGGTTAATATCTTCAAATAATAACAAAAATATTTTTGCTTCAAATTCCACTAGACATCCTTGATAGACTTTAAATCTCACAGTTCATGTGAATGTTTAGTATTGTTATATGCATGTTTAATTATTTTAATGGATTTTACACTTTAATTAATATTAAAATAACATAGATACATTGAACCTTCTTTATTTTCAAATTCAAAAGTTTTTACTTAAAATAAGTTCCAAAGGAGAACACTTTTTGAAGGTCCAATCACAGAAATAATATCTAGATATTATTTCTGTGGGTCCAATACATATAAGTTAAAATTTAATTTTACTTCCTAGGTCTATGTAGACCGCTTCGCAACGTGTTATTGCTGTTAAGGAGAAGAAACGGCAAGAAACTTCCCAGCAACACGTCTGGCTAAAAATTGATTAACTCAAACTTTTTTTTTTAAATATTTATATTTATTATTCATTGACATGAGATAGAAAATTGTTAGAAGGAAAAAATAGTTCCTGATCTGGACACTATTCATGGCCAGTTCATATAGTGTAAACTGAACTGTGGAACCTATCGGACGAAGTCGCGGATGTAATCTTGGACTGTCCTTGAGCGTTCGGACGTTTGATAGAAACCAGTTTTTTTAAAATTTATTTAGGTTTATGGCTTGGCAGCTAGGCCTTTAAGCCAGATCTTAGATTATAATGTAGTTTCTTCATTTTCTTAAACCTATGTGTAGTACAGCTGAACTGTAGGTTATCAGCTGGTGCCATTCAACGGAGTTCTTGTGACAACTCAAAAGGCCACATTTGACTATACAGTTCACATTTCTCACAAAACACATAATTACTACACAAAAACTATCAATATCCTACAACTATTGTTCATTTTAGAGTAATTTTACACATTTTTAGAAAATAAAACTGCACAGCACAACATCTCCTTTCAGTTTCCGCCAAAAACTCCCCTATAAACCTATTTTTTTTAATTTAATTTATTTATGACCATAGAATCTATTTCTTTCAGTCGGAAACATGTTTAAAAAGAACTTATACTACGTGTAGCACAGCTGAACTGTAGGTTATCAACTGGAGCCATTCAACGGAGTTCTTGTGACAACTCAAAAGGCCACATTTGACTATATAGTTCACATTTCTCACAAAACACATAATTATTACTCAAAAACTATCAATATCCTACAACTATTGTTCATTTTAGAGTAATTTTACACATTTTTAGAAAATAAAACTGCACAGCACAACATCTCCTTTTAGTTCCCGCCAAAAACTCCTACAAACCTGATTTTATTAATTAATTTATTCATGACCATAGAATCTATATCTTTCAGTCGGAAACTTGTTTAAAATGAACTTATGCTATGTGTAGCACAGCTGAACTGTAGGTTATCAGCTGGTGCCATTCAACGGAGTTCTTGTGACAACTCAAAAAGCCACATTTGACTATACAGTTCACATTTCTCACAAAACACATAATTACTACTCAAAAACTATCAATATCCTACAACTATTGTTCATTTTAGAGTAATTTTACACATTTTTAGAAAATAAAACTGTCCAGCACAACATGTCCTTTCAGTTCCCGCCAAAAACCCCCCTATAAACCTAAATGTTTTCAGTGCTGCCAAAACTTGATAAAGAAAGATCGCTGTGACAACTTCTAAAAAAACTATTCGAAAAAAATGTATTTAAAAAAAATGCTCTAAACTCACAGTAAGTATAAAATAAAACTATTAATAAAACTTGTTTTTTGACGATAATATTCCAATACACGTCGACAATTTAGTGAAGAGGTAAGTTTTCTCTATCGAGAGTTGGGAACATCTAAAGCCGCGTCCGACACGAAATGCGCAACGTGTACAATTATTATTCGCGGCTTACAGGCGCATACTACAATATGATTTACTTTAAACATCAAAGAAATAAGTCAATGTCATAATGCTGTCAACGTCCCGTAAATCATTTACTCAAAGAAAGGCAATTCTGAATCACAGAAATAAGTTTATGGTGGTTTTCTACATTTCTATTGAAATTTATTTGTAAAAACAACAGTTACAATGTCCGCTACGGTAGATCAGAAAGCTTATTTACAAAAATACCTTGGTGGGCCTTCCAGAGATAAGAAAAAGAAGAAGAAAGCCATTAAAGGCAAAGGGTAAGTCGGCTTATAATATACTCTCAATAAAAGGTTACGAGCTTCCAACTTTTCGTTGCAAACTTATATACTGTGATATTGAACGAATCAGCGCAGTGGCGTTGAAGCCAAATCATTAAAAAACAGAATAGCTGTTAGATATCCCAGATGTTATATTACTGAACTAACATACTGAAGTAATAGACTATATTGTGTGACATTCAAGTTTTTAGTGGCTAATAATCCTCAATACCTGAAATTCTCTTTTTACTGTAATATTTGTGATATTGGTGCTGATAGACTTGAAGACAAACCCCCAAAAATAGAATAGAAGAGTGTATGTGTCAAATAGTGATCTACAATGGCACATTTCCATTGAAAATCAGTTTTGCCCCCCAAAGGCAAGTCATTTTGTATTGCTGTGCCACAAAAGGCAGTTTAAAAGATTTTTTATGTTCTCTATAGAATCTTGGGCTAGATGATACACATTTAATTTGAAAGGTTTCAACTGTCGATTATAAGGCTGCTACTCAGATGTCCGGTGCACAAATTTTAAGTAGTGGGAGGGCATAGTGGGTAGGGGGGAAGTATACTTACCCTTTCTGCAACCCCAAGGATCTGGAGTTCTTGAAATATTTATTTTTGGTAAACATAATCTCACCTATTTTTTCACTAATATTATTGTGATGAGTGGTGAAAGGTCTTGATGACCAATAACTAAAATGGTGATTTAGGTTAGCTTTAGACTAAAGTGTACCAAGTGAGAGTGCAGTGGCTGGCGAGTGCCAGAACCGACTGGTTTTATTTTAATTTACTATTTATTTTATACAAATGATTTATAATTTCGATTTTATTGGCCACCATTTATATATTTTCATGGTTACCCTTGTAGTGCATGTGAATGTGCTCTATTGTTTTTTCTATATTTTTGATGCCAAATGTTGTTTTTTGGTTATTTTTCTGTTGATTACTGGCTTTTTTTGATTTTAAAAGGTTTGTTCAACTTTATAAGTGCAATATTAGTGAAAAAGTAAGTGTTATGTTTATTATTACACATTAGTTGATTTGTGGCTTTTGTGGTTAGGACCATGAGGTTGTGGGAGCTTGTTGCTCATCACTGCTATTGAGACCTCTCAATGCAACTGATTCTGGTCTCAGATAACCAAAAAGCTGGCCTGCATCTGGGATGGATGGGATGGGATGGGCCGATAGTGATTTGAGAGTCATTTTTTTATTTATAGAATGATGTTATTTTGTAGTTTTATTTACAGTTTAGTTTAATGAGAATATTATGTTCATGTAAATTCTTAACTATACATTTTACATAGTTTATTTTTGATTATTATTTTCTATATGTATACATATTTAATAATAATTAATCATCCAGGTAACATACTGGCTAGCGCAAGTGTCTCGAGCTCAATAGGTGTGGGTTCGAATCCTGACCGAGATCATGTGCATATTGATACAATTGCTATATGCTAACAACAGTGAATGAAAACATTGGATGAAATCTACACAAGAAGACAACCGATGTGTCAAACCTAACAAACTGCCTTGGACTAGCATGATGAGTATACTGTCCATTCTCCTATAGTGAGAAGCCTGAGACCAGGAGTGGGATGTTTATGGGCTGTTATTATATAAAAATGAATTTCTGTTCATTAGTCATGCTAAAACCCAAAAAAAACTGCTTGACTAATTTGAATTTATTATTTGATTTTGTTCACTGTAATAATACAGGTGTGGTTTAAAAGAAAAAAATAATGAAAACCTGTAAGAAATTGAAAATTTTGCATGGGAATTACGTCTTTGGATTCTGGATCTGTTGTCTTTTGTCTGTCAGACGAAAGAGTGGGGTTATTCTTTCTGTGAGGTTGTGTAAAATATGTTATTTCTCAAAAAGATTTATATAGTTGTTGTGTGCTTTTGAATGGGTCCCAGGATTGTTTAGACTCATAATTGCATTTGGTAGGTGACTTTTTCTCTTCTTCTCCTGTGAGCGAGCGGTTTCTGCAACTTGATGACAAAGCACCTATTTTGCGTGCGAGGGTGGATGAGGGTTTACTCCATCCAGCCCAGCTCCTCCAGGAAGTCCACCAGCTTCTTGACGTTGCTCAAGACCTCTCGGAGGCTACCTGGGGTGTCCAGATACTTCGCCCTGTATTGGGCCACCTCTCTGTATTCAAGCAGGACGTGGGCGACTGTTTCTCTGCCTCCAGGCATGCACAGGGGACTGTCAGTGACACCTATATTGAAAAGATGTCTGTTAAAATGCCATGTCCAGTGGCTGCACTAATAACTTGTCTCAGCCGTGAGCGACTGAGCTTTAGAATATTCCTGGAGAAGCGCAGGCTCACTCGAGGCATTGCCAGCTTGGCTTGCCTGCAATCCTCCAGGTTGTCCCAAAGTTGTTGATGTAGAGCCCTTGTCCTTAGATTTATGTAATTTCTAAACCAACTGTGCAGCAAAGGCAGGAAAGGTTCCGGTCCAACTGGTTGGGTTTCGGAACCTGTCCTTGCCAGTTGATCTGCCGCATCATTTCCTCGGGCACCACAGTGTGCCTTGATCCATTGAAGGGTCAAGCTATTGTTTTTACCTGCCACCTCATTTAGGGCCGAGTGGCATTCGTATATTAAATTTGAGTAAATAACCCTGCTACTAAGGGCTTGTAGTACCGATCTGCTATCAGAGAGTATCCTGATACTGTGATCATATACATCTCTAGCTACGATTGCTTTAGCTGCAAGCAGGATTCCCATGCATTCTGCTTGATATACTGTATTAAACTTACCCAGGGGCTCCAATATGCTAATATTTAGGTCTTCTGAGAAGACTCCCGTGCCTGAGCCCGAGCTAGTCTTTGACCCATCAGTATAAAGGCTAAGCTCATGATGGGAAAGAAAACTATCATTACCTTCCATGAGTTCAACCTTGTATTTTTTATCGAAAATGAAAGCTTTCTCTATTCGGTCACTGACCGCTTCCACCAAAGGTGAGTTGGACCAAGCTTCTGAGAGAATGCTGAAATGCCTTGTCAAACTTAAGAGTTTTTAGGTGTTTTAATATTAGGGCCGCCACTGCTGCCTCTTGTTGTACGAACAGGTGCAGTGGAGGGATGTTAAGAGCTATTTCTAAGGCCGCGGTGGGCGTTGTCCTCATGCATCCCGTCACAGCACAGCACGCTTGTCTTTGTAGTCTCTGAAGTTTGGCCGTGCAGATCGTAAGTTTAGTCCTTGTCCACCAAACCATAGAGCCATATGTTAGCATGGGTCTAACCACAGCTGTATAAAGCCATAGAAAGAGTTTGGGATGAAGTCCCCAACACTTACCGATCATCCTACGGCATTGCCATAAGGTTACACTAGAAGTGTTGACTTTGTTGTCAACATCAGTTTAACTTGTTGTCTAGGGTTATCCCAAGATATTTAACCTCATTTGATAGTTGAAGTGTAGTTCCAAAGAGGGCCGGTAGTCTGTAATTACCTAATACTCTCTTGTTTGTAAAGAGAACAAGCGTTTTCTGTGGGTTGGCAGTGAGTTCATGCTCCTTACACCACTTCTCCACTACACGCAGGGATGCCTGTAGCCTATCACACATCATGCTGGCATTATTACCTACATTTAGTATAGTGATGTCATCAGCGTAGCCAACTGTAAAAGTGTTGACTGTTTAGTTTGGAAATGAGATTGTTCACAACCAAGTTCCATAGAAGTGGGGAAAGTACTCCTCCTTGAGGACAGCCTCGAACCACATGAGCGCCTTTCGTGTCGTCCCCTACCTTTATAAATCTGTTACTTAACATGTTGATTATCCAGTTGATAAGCAGGGTTTCCACTCCGTGTCTTCGGAGTGCTATATCGATGCTGGTGAAATTGGTTTTGTCAAAGGCCCCCTCTATGTCTATGAAGCAGCCCAGACAGACCAGCTTATTTTGGAGAGCAGACTCAACTTTGCCTACCACCTGATGAAGCGCAGACTCGGTAGATCTGCCAGGGCAGTAAGCATGTTGGTGCTTGTGATAGGGTAGATTACGTAACGCGTTGTCCCTAAGATGTCTGTCGCATAGTCTCTCCAAGGTTTTAAGGAGAAACGACGACAGACTTATAGGTCTAAACGACTTCGGATTAGTGTAATCACTCTTACCTTGCTTGGGTATGAAGATAACCCTGACTTCACGCCAGACAAGGGGAATGTATTTATGTGCCAAGCATGCTTGAAAGATGCATGCTAGGATGGGAATCAATTTTTCCCCGCCCCATTGTAGTAGTGCCGGGAAGATGTTATCGTTTCCTGCTGACTTAAAAGGCTGGAAGCTGTCAACCACCCATTTCACCTTGCTGAAGGTGACGATCTCACAGGTAGTTTGCCAGCAGTGTTCTGTAACTGAACTGTTGATTTCCACACTTCTAGGAGTTTGTTCTATTTGACACCCCGGGAAGTGTGTTTGTAGTAGTACCGTATTCGATTCCCCCTGTCTCAGGGTCATTGTACTATCGTCCCTGCGTAGGTTGCCAACAGCACAAGGGCCCTGTTTGGCCAGTAACTTCCTAACACGGTTCGCTTGTGGTGTGGAGTTAATGCTTTCGCAAAATTATCTTCATGAATTTGATTTCCCGTATCTAATACGTTTTTTATATAGAGACTTGGCTTCCTTATAGGTATCCCAATCTCTATCCGTACCTGTGTTCATTGCTTTGTTAAAGGCTCTTCTAACATTTGCGCGCAGTTTTTCAAGTTCTTTGCCCCACCAGCCGTTATTGTCAGCCTTAGCACGAGGTACCTTTAAGGGACAGACCTTGTGGTAGCAGTTTATTATGGTAGTGTTCAAAGTGTCTACCTGCTGTTCAATCAGTGCCGTACTTATAAGCCTAGTAGTTGATGATTGTTTGTTCAGTTCGTGCGCTATAAGTTACTTATAGCGTGACCGGTCAATTTTCTTAGGGCACCTCCTAGGTGGCTCCGAAGTGCTATTTTGTTGTAGGTTATAACGGATTCACCTATGATCGGAACACGATGCTTCTTTCGCCACGTGCCACCCCGTTATCAGCTTCAGCGCCATAGGGGTCGCTAGCGTTAGGTCGATTATTGTACTGCATCGTTTTCCCACAAAAATGGGCTCGCTGCCATTATTTACTATGTCTAAACTAGTAGTGAGTAGATTTCAACAAGATAGTTACATCTGTTGTTGCTTGCTTCCATACCCCACAAAGGGTGGTGGGCATTGGAGTCTGTAGATATGATCAATTCCCATTCATTTTTCTCGCAGAATCTGATCAGTCTGTTAACTTCTGCAGGTGGTACCTCGTCTGCCTCATGCATATAGGATGATGCAATAACTAGGTTGAAGTTGTTAATACCTTGATTTGATTTAAGCCATATAGCACACAGGTCTCTGGAAAAGAATTCCATTAAAGGTTGTGCACTTATATTACCTTTGACATATATACAGGCTCTCGCCTTCCCAGAGTTATCAAGGAAAAGCTTACCGCCAATGTTGGAAAGTCCGCATACGTTGACGCCCCTGATCCACGGCTCTTGGATCAGTGCGATGACCGGTGCTGTTGATGCAACCTCCAACCATCTGCGTAGTTGAGCCGTAGCGGTTTTGCTGTGATGGAGGTTGCATTGCAGGATCTGCATATTAGTATAGGAAGGGGGATCCATTAGGATCACTCCTCCTCCAGTGCTAAACTGGAGAGGTCCAGGAGCACGTCGTCGCTTGACGCTTCGACCGCTCGACTGGACCCCGCCTGCGTTGTCTCCTGCTCCAGAGGTGGAGTTACCTCAGACAGGAGCATCCGCGGTAGCTCGCACCCCCGCAGTCTCGTCCAGGAGGTCCGCCGGGGTATCGACAAACCGTCCTTTGGGGCCCTGGAATTTCAGGTACACCGCACCCAGCTGATAGCTGAGGCGGCGCTTCCTGGCCAGGACCACAGGGACAAGATCCTTGGGGATGCTCACCACCACGAACGTCGCCCTAGCCTGAGGCAAGATAGCGTGCACACGCCACCTCTCCACTTGTGCCCAGGGATTTCCCCACTGCAGCATTGTGCTGATGAGCACCTTGTCGCCGTCGTGTTCGTGCGGCAAGAGTATACCGCAGCGTACCATCTTCAGGATGTGCATTGCGTCGGTGACCACAAGTTTGCCTACCTCCGGTAGCTCCAGGGCCGCGCAGGGCTCCTTCGTCCACTCAACAGATGCCGCGTTATCCCAGTACAGCCGGAGCGAACCATCGACATAGGTAGGCCTGGGCATAAACCTAGGGACCTCCGAGATCGGCGCCTGTGTTTTTGCCGACGCAATGATTTTTTCTATCAGGAGCTTCTCAATCTCCGCGGCAGATGCTTGGGAAATGAAGCCCGATGATGATGAAATAACCAGCTCCGCTTTGGGAACATCCATGAACGCTGCCTCCGCATAGCTGGTAGGTTTAGGCACCTGGGCAGGGGAGAGCTTCGGCTTTTTGGACTCGCCTCTGGGAGAGACAGTCTGATCCAGCCTAGCCCTCTTAGAGTTGGGTTTCGCCTGCCTGGTGTCTTGCATTTTAGGGCCAGGCCTGCTAGGGCTCTGCTCCTTGCTCGTCGTGGGAGGCACCTTGGTTGGAGCCGGTGCCTCTGTCTGTTTGTCTGTCTGTATAGGAGGAGTGGGGGGCAGTTTGGCGCTCTTGATTTCGGCGCGTTTCGCTTTCCTCTTTTCCTTTTTCTTAAGCATCCTCTTATGCTTACGAGTGAGCCGAGGGTCATCACACGCCGGGCCACTAGGCTGCTTGCCCGCCTTTACGGTAGGTTTCGCCTCCCTGTGTACTGGCGTGTCCGCCTGGCCCCATTTTAGCTCAAGGATGCTTGGGCCCGTCGTTGCGGAGCCTTTGGTTCCCTGAAGGGGTTCCAACGCGCGCGACATCGGGAGCTCGTACTAGCGCGGCTGGGGAAGTCGGTTCGCAGCTATCCAGCTTACCCACGTTAGCCTGGCCCCGTCAGCATGGCCACCACTATCCCATGCGGGGACCCCTCCACACCTCGCCAGGTAGCTGTCAGAAGACAGACTACCAGGACCATTTCACCCTGCTGGCTAGACAAGAGGCCGCCGTGTCGCTTGAAATCAGAACCAAAGAGGGCGTATTACTTCTCGAAGGTAACTATCCCCGACCCGCGATCAGCTCAACCCTCCAGGACTCCTTCATCCCCGCATACGACGCTCACCGCGGAGGCCAAAGCGCAGGTGGTCGTAAATAGTCCCCCAGTCCCGACCTACAAAAACTGGGAGAACCGCTGGCAACTATTGTGGCTGAGAAAAAGAGGACATGCGACTATTTAGTTTTTGTTACATCTGTTTCATAGGGAAACAGAACAAGAACAGGCAGCAACCACGAGAAGGAAACTAAATAGACTTGCCATAAGTTTCTTAGCGACCTGCGCCCCACTCATGGCCATCGGCCAAATTACTCCCTGGGACTTAGGAGTAAAATGGGCAAGAGACATTGTTCCACGTCTTACTATATGCGTGATATTGAACAATGTCTATTACCCGCCCTTTGGTAGGTGACACTGAAATCTTTTAGATTTTTATTTTTTCAGAATAGGACTGATTGCTAGGTCCCCGCTAGTATCCAATACATTAGGCATGTTCAGTTAGACCTAATTGTAAAAGTTTCTATACACAGTACCAAAAGAAATTATAAATACTTATCAAGCACATATATCAGTATTTTTTGCCAAATTTGATCCCTATAGACCCAGTAGCTTACACCAACATGGCTATGGAATACTGAAAAGAACTGCATATAGGCCAATCTCCTTGTTGTCTAGTTTGTTTTTGAGGGTCATCACAAAGAATCTTGTTAGAAGTATTCATGTGTTTCAGGTTCAAAATAATTGATGATGATATAGATTTGTCCAAACTTCGGCCTCTAGAAGGTGATGAAATTGATTTATTAGATGAAGGTGAAGATGGTCCACAGATTGCTGGTATCATTGATGAAAGACCAGAGGAAGTTAAAAAGCTGGAACAGTTCAAAACAACATCAAAATGGAAGGTTGTTACTCAGGTAATTTGTGTGAAAGTGTTTTTTCTCTCTTCTTTAATGAAAAACCAGCATCGTGTTACCTACATGCAGTTTTTGGCTCCTGGGGGAGAGAAAATTAAAGATGTAAGATCTAAAAAACCTCAACATTGAGAAAAACCCCACCTGATTCACGTAAAACATAAAATTCTTATTGGAATAACACATTTTGTTTCCAAAATTATTAAGTAGAAAAAATAGTAAACTAATACCTGCATAACATTAATTTGAGTTTTTCCACTGCCTCGATTGTTACTCCTATTTGTTGCCACATCTCACAATGTTAAATGATTATTTAGCTTAACTATAACAAGCACATATTTCTTTTTAAGGATGATGGCTTCAACAGTAACCTTCAAATACAAGAAATAAAACTGGACATCAAAGAAGTTGAAAAAGAGAATGAAATTATATTCGGCAAAATGTATAGTGATTCAGAGGATGAAAAGAAGAAAGACTCAGAGGCATCACCACCCAGAAAATCTAAAAATATTAAAGATAAAATGTCTAATGATAGTAGTCCTCAAAGAAGAAGAGATAGAAATATATCACAATCACCAGTAAGAAAGGAACAGGCAAATGATTCAGATCCATCACCACCTAGAAAGTCATCCAAGGTTCACAATCAAATCAGTTCCAAAAAGCATGACAATGATAGTGATTTTAGTCCACCAAGAAAAAGAGACAGAAACTTGTCACAATCACCAGTAACAAAGAAACAACAAGGTAATAATTCAGACTTATCATCACCTAGAATGTATGATAGCAGACCTAAAAATAAGCAAAGAAAAGCATCAAGATGGGGTGATTTTGAGAATCAAAAAGAATTAAACATAGAGCAAAATAAATCAGATTCTGACCAATCACTACCAAGAAAATCTAGAAAGAATCCGAGAGATGGCGTCAGAATTGCTAAAGAATCCAACTCGGACCCATCACCACCAAGAAAATCTAGAAAGACTAAAAATTATGACCTTAAACATGAAATAAATTTCAAAGAATCAAGAATAGCAGAATCTTCAGATGAATCACCACCTAGGAAAAACAAATATTCACAACAAAAGGATTTTCGATCTCAAAAATATGATTATAAAAATGAAAAAATTAATAGAAATCCAGCTGATGGTAAATATAGAAGATCTACAACACCAGATACATCTCATAGACAAAGAAAAAATTATTCAGATCAATCTTTTAGAAGAAAGAGATCCATGTCACCTAAGAGAAGTCCCCAAAGACAAAACAGACATTCTAATGAAAAAAGATCTAGCACTGATTATTCTACTGAAAGAAATAAAAAACAGAAGAGATATGATTCAAATGACAGACAGACAGATATAAATAATGCATCAAAAGGCTGTGGAGATAGATTTAGATCTCCTGTACATAAAAGATCTAATAGTGATTCCGATCAATCTCCTCCTAGAAGAAATGACAACAGAAGAAAGAATGAATTTCCTAACAAAACTGATAATTTTAAAAAGACAGTGAAAGGTCATCAAATAAAATGGCTAAAACTCTAGAAGGTAAAAAAGCAGGACTTCAAGATGCAAAACAATTGAGGGAAGAAAATGAACAATTCAGAAGAAAAGAAGATGAAGTTTTTACTCAAATGGCAGATGAAGTGTCTGGAAGGAGCGCTCAAGTTGTTTCAAGGAAAAGTAAGTATGTTTGTTCGGGTTGATATGTCTTTATTATATATCTTACATAACTTGTAGCAAGTGCCTATCTATATCGAACCGAATACGGTGAAAATGAACGAACGTTCAGTGCACTTCCGACCAGCACCACTCTCGGGTGCATTCAACATTAACATTTTAAACTATAAGAAATAAACAATAAACAAACATTATAACAAAATAAAACATTTTTAACTTAAAAATTAACCCACATTGCAACCTCGGTACCGCTACATTTTGGTCCTTCGAAAAGGGACACGCGCCGCGTTTGTGAAGTTCTTCGGATAAGGACTTTCGCGATTCGGCAGTGGGGTCAAATAACCAGTGGAAAAACATTTTTGTGTAGTGCGAGGATTGCAGTAATATATATTGGAAGACACCAGGCGAAAGGCAACAACATCAGCTTTCAAGTAATATTTTACCTTTTTTATTTTCTACTTTTCTATTAAACATTGAAAATGGAAGATCTTATCGACAACCAACATTTAATTTACGAAAACATCATCAAGTTGGATACTAACTTTAAAAAGGATAGTGCGGATAGGAAAACATTAGACTATTTTAAAAGAAGATTAAGTATTCTAGATGAGTACTGGAAGGAATACCAGTCAAATCATAATCAAATAGCATCTAAGGTTGCCAAAAAACATACTTATTCTAAAGCAACGGATGCGTACGAGTCGGTAAAGGAGTTAATGTTACAACAATACCAGCAATTGCTGCGCCAAGAGGAAAATCCGTCTTTAGGAGAAAGAGAACAGGCCACGGCAAAAATTGGCAAGAAAATGGCTCAACCTCCAGGAGAAGAACGTTACGAGGAAGCCAATATGGAAGCTGAGTTGGAGCAGTTCATGTCCCCTCGTCAAAAATGTCATCAAGGGACAAACAGCAAATTGGATGAACAGTTACGGAGGCAATATGCGAATTTTAAGGCATTTGAAAGAACCAGTTCCAACATTAATTTAAATTCCATTAAGGCAAAATGGGAGTTGGAAGACGTGTTAAAAAGATTAGATAATAGATGGTCGGCAATAGATTCCCTTCACTGGGAAATTGACATGGAACTAAACGGGGAAAATATTTCATACGAAAACACGTATAACAAGTATGAAAAACAATATGAAAACCTTAATAAGGCAATAAACACACAAATTTGGTCTGTAGCGCATAGAGATAAGTCAACATCTCAACTTGAAATCCCTATATTTAGTGGTAATTACCACCACTGGGTTACATTTAAAGATCTATTTACAGAAGCTATACATCAGAACAAAAATTTATCAAACGGCCAAAAAATGCAATTTTTAAAGGGCAAGGTACGCGGTGAGGGCGAAAAACTGATACAACATTTACCTATAAGTTCCGATAATTATGTAATAGGCTGGTAAATTTTGAATAATCGTTTTAACAATAAGAAACTTATTTTTTCATCCCATATGAACATTTTACTGAATCTGCCAACAATGCAACATGCTTCGATTCCTTTATTCAAGAAAATTCATGATACAACACTAGAGTGCTTAAACGCCATAAAAAATCTGGACGTGGATATAACATCCTGGGACCCTATGGTAGTTCATATATTGGGCCAAAAATTGGATCAAGAAACATATACGGATTACGTTGAGTCCTTAAAAAACTCGAAAGAATTACCAGTCCTCAAAGAATTTTTATCATTTTTAGAAAATAAGTTTACAGCAATGGAAAATTCCCGAAGAAAACAAGAAACAACTTCGCCGAAGCCTACACAGCAATTTCAACATTACAACAAAAACAACTCAAATTTCAAAAAACAACATTCCAATGGATTCAATTATAATAAATTTAATTATACCGACAAACAAAACAATATAAAATATGGTAACGGGAAACTTGCAAAGACAATGCACGTATCACATTTTAAGTGCCCACTTTGCAATAATAAGCGTGGGATTTATAATAGTAAAACTTATTTACAAATGCCCAACAAACAGAGGTTGAAAACTGCTTACGAGTTAAATTTATGTACTAACTGTTTATTTACCCATCATGGTAATGAATGCTCTTCAAAGAAATTATGTCACAAATGTCCGGAACGGCATAACACTATTTCACACGATGCTTTTATGAAAACGAAGCCATCAACATCGGGAGGACTGAGTAAAGGGGTGAAAACAATGGAAACACGTAACGATATCGTAGCTGGCACGTCACATGCGTCTCAAGAGGATAAGTCGGAAATATTACTGGCAACCGCTGTGTTAAAAGTAAAGTGTGCTGATGGTAATTACATGATGCTGCGGGCCTTGATAGATCAGGGTTCCCAAATTTCGTTAATTACTGAAAAGGCATCACATGGTAGGCTTAAAGAGAAATAGATGCTAAGGCGTAATTTTTGGCGTGGGACAAACACCAAATAATTGTAAAGGCGTATTCACAATAGAGTGTACTTCGATGTACAGCGAATTTAAATTCGAATCCGAAGTTTTTATTATGAACAATTTAATAAAACACCTGTCAAACAAAACATTTCCCAAACCGTCATGGTCTTTTATACAAAACATTAACTTAGCGGATTCCGAGTTTTACAAAAGTCAGTCCGTGGATTTACTATTTGGAGCGGACGTGTATGCCGACATCATAGGAGGAATAATAAAGGGAGATTTTAATCAACCGATAGCACAGCAAACCCAATTGGGCTGGTTGCTGTGTGGTAGCGTGAAAACTTTTCATTGTAACGTTATCATAAACAATTTAGAAGAGATACACAAATTTTGGGAAGTAGAAGATATTAGTGAAGAATCAAATCTTCTTTCTATAGAAGAACAAGAATGCATTAATTTTTTCAATGAAACGACAAACAGGAAGCAAGATGGGCGATATGAAGTAAGATTACCCCTAAAAAACGATTTGAAACATAAATTAGGAAACTCAAAACCAATGGCATTAGCACAATTTAGAAACCTTGAACGTAAATTTAGTAAACACGAAGAGTTATCAAAACAGTACAAGGATTTTATGAAGGAGTATTTAACATTGCAACACATGAAAATCGCTATAGGTAACATGACACCCGAGTGTTATTTGGTGTACTACGTGAAGAGTCGACGACAACAAAATATAGAGTAGTTTTCAACGCGTCTGCTAAAACAACCACAGGATACAGTTTAAATGACATTATGTACAAGGGTCCTAATTTGCAAAAGGATTTACAAAATCTACACTTACGTTAGAGACAGTACCCTTTAGTTTTCACTGCTGACATTGAAAAAATGTGTCCGCAAATTATGATTGCAGAAGAAGATCAAACCTTACAAAGGATCATTTGGAGAGACTCACTTAAACTACAATTGCAAACATTTGAGTTAAGAACAGTTACATATGGTACAAAGGCGGCTCCTTTCTTGGCCATGATGACTTTAAAAAGGTTAGCACAGGAAGAACGGGAACACTTCCCAGAAGCATGCTCTGTCTTAGAAGAATCATTTTTTATGGATGATTTATTGCACGGCAGTTATGACGTGAAGTCGGGAAAGAAATTAATAGAAGATTTAATTCAGTTATTAAAATCAGAAGGTTTTAATTTACGAAAATGGTCGTCAAACAACCGGGATTTATTAACAAATGTTAAAAAAATGATCAAAGTGAAACATTATTTAATTTTAAATCGGAAAGTACATCGAAAACATTAGGTCTTTGTTGGAACAAGGCTGAGGATCATTTTACATTTAAATACAATTTCACTGAAACAATTCCTAAACTAACAAAACGTATATTATTATCTGAAATATATAAGTTATATGACCCGTTGGGTTGGCTAACGCCTTTATCTACAAAACTAAAATTATTGTTTCAAAAACTATGGAAAAATAATATGAATTGGGACGACGAAGTGTCAAATAACATTAATATTGAGTGGTACAAGATAAAGACGGATGTACACAATATAGAAAAATGCAAAATTCCAAGATGGATATTTACTAACAAGAACGACAAAATAGAACTTCATGGGTTCTGTGACGCTTCCATGGAAGCATATGCGTGTGTCGTGTATGCACGTTGTAAAAATAACAATAACATTACACTTATCGCGGGTAAATCGAAAATTACACCACACAAAAAGGTAGTAACATTACCGCGACTGGAACTTTGTGGGGCGTATTTATTATCTAAACTTATAAATAAAATCAAACAAAGTATGAACAGTAATTTTGAAACATATGGATGGTGCGATTCTATGGTGGTATTAGGATGGTTGCAGAGTGATACGAATCGTTGGAGGCCATTTGTGGCCAATAGGGTCACCAGTATATTAAACATTATGCCGGCAAGTTGTTGGCATTACATAAAGTCAGGTGACAACCCTGCCGATTGCGCCAGTCGAGGCATTACGACTACTCAGTTGGTGGATCATTCCTTGATCATTCCAGACTACTCGCCAGAAAAAGAAACAAGGCTAAAAATATGTTTAACCGCTTATTTTAAACTATAAGAAATAAACAAACATAACAAAATAAACATTTTTAACTTAAAAATTAACCCACGCTGCAACCTCGGTACCACTACAATGTTACTTACTTTCTTAGGTATCAGCAGCTGTCAGACACAATAGAATTAATGTTGAACTAAAAATCAGTGTGACAATCTATGAAGGATTCAATACACATGACAAACATCCTCTTACTATTTGTAGGTGTCAGTTTGTGCTGGTTTTATGTTTACAAACGTTATTTAAAATATTACAATGGGTGACGGCGCGCGCAATGAATACATGAGAACAAAAAGCGAAATAACAACATGGCCGCGGACCATCTCGCGCGCAGCAATTAATTAATTAAATAATTTGATTAATTAGGAATCTATTTAAATGAAACAATTTGTACGAGATTCAATGTAGCAGAGAGAGTAGAGTATATTTTTCATAGTATATTCCATTGACATCTGACAGTTCACAACTGTCAGGCATTACAATGACAAGACACATATTATAATAGGTTCTTATCGATTTCATTATACCATTAGTACTGACTTACAGAAAACAGCTCCTATCTTCATACATATATAAATATATTTTTATAGAAACACCAGTCATAACAATTTTATAAGAATAATTATCTTTTTGGCAAAAAAATGTCAAACTGACAGATTGATGGTTACAAATGTAAAAAAGGTAGGCCAATAAATAGATGGATGGATTGTGTGAAACATGACATGATGATTTTGACAGTCATAATAATAATCGGCATACAAACACACATATATTGTATATCCCCAAATTAAATAAGTTATGCTGGCGTTATGTGTAATATACAACGGATACTATGGGGCCGATCCCAGACACCCAGACCATAGTAAATAATGCCATGCCATACCATGCCAGGAAACGAACCAGGAGCCTCTGTGTTACAGTGAGATTGGCCGGCAAAGGCTTAGCCCGCTCAACGACAGAGACCGACAAACCGATTTGTGGTGTGACATAGGATGTTATTATAGGGAAACTCACCTATCCTAGCAGAATATGGTTGTTGATAGATAGTTACGTTAGTAACTTCAGATCACTGGTCACTACAATCTGAATAATAGTTTTAATTTGTTTTTATTGCACTTTTCACGCTTATATATGGATATGAGATTACTTTTTCAATGACACTGTCTAAATTGTCTCTGTCATTTTTTTCAGTTGTAGCTAGGTAACCAATTTATTTATATAGAGAACACTAAAGTTTTTCTCTAGGGCCAGCTACAACTCTAACAGATGTATCTCAGAATAGAAGAATATGGAAGAAAAAGATATATTGTGCCAACACCAAATATTTGGGACAAAATAAAAGAAAAGACAGATCTTATCAAAGTAGTTCTACAGTCTACTCTCGATAATTTGACACTCGTTAATTTGAATCTAGATAATTTGAAATTTTTTTCCAGCCCCTTGAAAAATACTCGATAAATTGAATAAAATCAATGTTAATTGGTCCCTTCGGTAATTTGAAATTGAAAGAATATTATCTTGCTCCCAAACATGCAAATTTGAAGTCCGGGCTTTCCTACTTGAATTATAGAGTAATTCAAAATGCTTATCATGCACATACCTGTCGTTTGTTTACATAAATGAGATATGAGTAATTTCGCATTCCAATCTTCTTTCAAACGTTAATGAGTCATGTTAATGTTTGATTTGTGCTATTAAAATGAATCCAAGAAAGAACAAATGTCTTTCCATAAGTTCCATAAGTACTTGTTATTTTGAACTCTTGACAATTTGAAATTTATCTCTGGTCCCTTGAGTTTCAAATTATCAAGAGTCGACTGTAACTATCTAATAGTATTAAATTTTAAGCATTAAAGTATTTCAATAAATTATATTTCAGGTAAAAGAGAGACTTCGGAAGAGAGACGTAAAAAGAAAGAAAAATCAAAAAAGCAGAAGGAATTAGATGCTAAATATCAGAAATGGAACAAAGGGTATGTAGCTCATACTAACCACTTTGTTTATTTTAACAATTTCTATTATGTATGAATCAATGGAAGCACTTTATTGTTCATCAAAAATTAAAACTAAAAACTTGGTACAGTAAATGTTGAACAAAGGGTGGCCTTATCGCTTAAAGAGATCTTCCAGGCAACCATGTTTGTTCCTTCTTAACTAACTTGGGTATAAATTTTGGAAGATGGTAACTAAGGATCACAATTGCTTAATAAAAAATGTGATTTTGATAGCCCTTTATCTTTTTCAGAGAAACAATACAATTTCTTACGGCTGGGCGGCCTGTCGTGAGAGCCGACAATACACCCCACAGCCAGGTGGTAGGGTATTTGCCCGTCTGGATTGCTACCACACCTGGTCTAGAGTATGCCGCCTAACATCCATGAGTTGTGTTACGGCATTAGTGACCAGTCTTTAATCCCCCCTTAAAGAGCTGCAGCTGATTTGCAAGCATGTTTCGTGTTGCAAATATCTATGGGCGATGGTAACCGCTTTCCATCAGATAGGCCTTCTGCATGTCTGCTGAACTCATGCAATAAATAAAAAAAAGCTCTTGAATCCTATAGGACTAGATGGAACCGCAAATATTTCTTTTCTGTTTTAATATAAAAGATGCGGCTAGACTTTCACTCAACATTTTATAATCTGCTAGGATATGCCTGCGACATTGTCCATGCTTGACTTTCTGAAATTCCTGCAAGATACCCGGAACACTGCATTTTATAAAAGAATGTAAGCTATCATTTTAGTGAAAACTGTGTTGGAATAAGTTAATTTTTATGCACCCAAACAACTACAAACTGCTGCCGGGAAAATTCCCCCGGGATAAAAATTTCATACTTTATATTACATACCATTTTAGCAGCAGATAAGCTGATGGCCCACCTGATGGAAAGTGCTTACCATCACCTATAGACATTTGTAACACCAAAGGGGCTACCAATGTGATGCCACTCTCTAAAGGGAGTCTGGAACCTGGTCACTAATGCCGGAACACAATTCAAGGTTGTTATGGCGGCATATTCTAGCCCAGGGGTGGTAGCCATCCAGACGGGAAAGTACCCACCTGGTTGTGGGTTGTTTTGTCAGATCTTACAACAAGCGTTCTAGCGGCAGGAAATTGTATTCTTTCTCGGTTCCTGCATGGATATAATTATGACTATAATAACTTATAGCATAAATATAACTTGCTTGTGTGGCATTATACAATGTGTATAATGTATTATACAAACTATAATATTAGTTTGCCAATTTAAAAAAATATATATAGAAATCAATATTTTTACAGATTAAAGCAAATACAAGACCAAGAGTCTCGTGTAAATGATTTCTTACACGAATCTTCGAAACCTTTGGCTAGGTTTAAGGATGATAGGGACCTGGAGACGAGTTTGAAGGATGTTGAGAGAGACGGTGACCCTATGCTGAAGTATATAAGAGAGAGGAAGAGAGAACGAGGAGAGTTACCACCAGGTGAGTGTTAGTAGTAGTTAGAGATAAGTTCTTTATAGAACTTTATTTGATTATTCAAACCAAAGCTTTTCCCGCGGCTATGCTGTGGGGTAAACCTGGCTGATTAGCTCTGTTTTACTTACATAAAAACTTAAATAGGCGTCTCAATATCGCGAGTGAAGCCGCGGGCAAAGCATGGTTTAGGAGGAGTTAGCGGATAGAGAGACACAGACATGGAAAGCTACTTTGTTTTATACTATGTGTTAAACACTTCTTTAAATATTAATTTGTTGTGGGCTGTAAATATTTTAATTATAAATGAAAACTGCACGTGCGTAATATAAGGACGATTTTAATAGTAAGAAAAAAATATATAGATAAAAAAACAAAAAACATCTATGTTCTAAATTCAAACATTTAGTATATTTGGTGGCCAGTACTATGCCACACCAAATAAATAAAAACTATTTGTTGGAGATTCCAACACTATGTAAAGATAACTTTATTTAGGCTTCTATGTTTAATATGGCTAACATGGAACCTTTGTAAAATCGTCATGGCTGTCTCTTGGTATATGTCACAATGATTTTGCTTAAAAAGGATGAGGTATATAGCCAATCTCTTTTTATAACGGTGGGAAATGCCTCAAAGGGGCTCACCGAGGGTATGTGGGACTCGTGACAGGTCAGGTTATGCTCCCACCTATGTGGTACAGGTACTTGCCAAAGCAGTCGTGCCAGATAAGTATCTATACCATTCCAAACGTCAGGGTCCCCCGTTTCTGAAGTACCCAATGAGATAAATGGGGACGGATAGCCTCCACGGTCTTCCCATCTGCCACAGGGGACTCCAGGTCCTCCTGCCATCTGCGAGCTCCCTGCTATGCTTCACTTCCACTGCGTTTGTTCTTCCTTCACCACAAAAAATTTGATCAAAATCACAAAACACAACACACACAACAAAGAAGAATTTTGTATATGTATAAAGATATAGATGCACGCACACGCAAACATAATATTACATACAATATATCTCATTTTTCAGAAAAACCTTCGTACAAGGGCAGTTTTCCGCCAAATCGGTTTAATATCCGGCCAGGGTATAGATGGGATGGAGTTGACAGGTCCAATGGTTATGAAAAGAAGTACTTTGATCAGCAAAGCAAGAAAAAAGCACAAGAAGAAGAAGCTTACAAATGGAGTATAGAAGATTTATAAATAAAATCATAAACAATATATTTTTCTTTTTTAATCATTTTGTTTTAATCGTTCTCACCATTCTGAAACACAAAAACTTAAAAACGTATTAAAATCAAAGTTAATATATTTAAATTATCTTGTATTTATATAAAGTGAAATATATATATATATATATATATATGTGTGTGTGTGTGTGTGTGTGTGTGTGTGTGTGTGTATATATATAAAGAGGATATACACACACACATATATAGATAGATAGATAACACTTTAATTAATTAAAAAACTTACGAACTAGTATTATTCTAATTGTGTACAAAGGGCGGTCTTATCGCTGAAAAGCGATCTCTTCCAGACAACCCGTGGCAGGAATATTGCTGATTAGGAGTGGCGATGGTGGTGTACATAATTATTGTACGATTACTTACATATTAATAATATATATATATATATATATATATATATATATATATATATATATATATATATGTGTGTGTGTGTGCAATTGCTATATTTTGTATATTTGTTGTTGTTCTTATATGTTTTATTTGACACCGTCTTCTAGATGTTGTAGAAACAAGTCGGTTAAATATTTATTTTTTGGTTTTTAGTGTGAAGTCGGTCTTGTTATTATTTAAAACAAATTATTTTTTTGCCTTTTAGTTGCGGAAATACTACAATAGCTTTAGAAATAATATATTAAGCACCTGTAGAAATTGTATAACTGGTACGCGCACAAATTTGCCTTTCACTCTTCGGTGTATATGCTCTATACTTTATTAATTTACAATAAACAAGACGCATTTGGCCACGATCACTACAATTTTCCCAAATAAAGCTCACTGGTAATGAGGTTAAACAGTGGCAGGTAACCAATCGTGTGTATGTCACCGAACTCCTAAACGGTTGGACCGAATTTGATGAAACTTTTTTGTGTGTTCAAGTGGGTCCTGGAATGGTATAGATTCACAAATGGATCCGGTAGATGGCGCTGAAATCGGGTTCTAAATTGTGTTTTTTAGAGGAGGACAACGTCTACTGTGCCGGCTAATATACCTATATATATATACAAATGTAGCTTTAATGTGTTAATTTTTAACGCTTTAAGTAAGTCGCATTTGGTCAACCCCTAACAATGGTGGAGCAGGTGCATAAGTGAGTTTTATGGTCACCTGTACGATACTTTTTGAAACTTCTTTCGAATCGTGATTTTAAACTCGGTGAAACTAAAAAGCGACACTAAAAAGTTGTAAACACAAATCTATAGGACTAATCCTGCAAGAGAATGAGATACGAGTTTTACATTCTGCAGCAGAGATTAGAGAGTCAATGAGACCGATTAAACATAGGTCCAATTTGGACCGAAATAAAACTGATAATAATATTTTTAGATTAAAACTGAAAAATTGAAAGTGATACTTAAGAAGTTTATTTTGAATTATAATGTGTTGACGGATGTAGACTAAAGGAATTATATTTACGATGTGTGGACGTAATTGCTCAATTTTTTATGTATTCATGTCTAATTTTGGAAAATTCAATGTAAGGTACCGGTATTTTAAAAGAAATATTATTTGACGCACGTGTTCTACAAGTGTCGTCACCGCACATTGTAAAGATTACGTAGGTATACAAAATCCCAATAAGTCGCCATTCAAGCACAAAATTACACAACTTCGTCATTAACTTGATAAAATAATAAATATCGTGTGCGGAAATGCAATTTAAGTTTAAAAAAATGAATGTTTTACTTCAGTATTTAATGTTGTTCAGCTTCCTCGTGACTCTGGTACATAATTATTATATTAATTACTATAAATAAAGAATAATAATTATAGTAAGTGTAGATTTTGAAAAATATATCGAATGTGCCAAATACAAATTTATATAAACAGTGGCAAGGAACACGACACGACAAGAAAAGCTTTCTTTACTGTGTGAGTTAAGCATGATGGAAAGCGGTTACCATTGCGTATGGACATTTGCAAGACCAAAGGTGCCACCAATGTGCTGCCGCTCTCTAAAAGGAAACTGAAACCTGGTTACACACGGAAAACAACTCAAGGTTGTTATGGTAGCATACTCTAGACCAGTCGTGGTAGCCATCCTGACAGGCAAATACCCTACCACCTGGCTGTGGGTTGTTTTATCCTCTTATGACAGGCCGCCCGAGTTTGGTTGTCTGGATGGCTGCTACTCCTGGTCTAGAGTATACCACCATAACAACCTAGAGTTGTGTTTCGGCATTAGTAGCCAGGTTCCAGTCTCCTTTTAGAAAGCGGCAACACGTTGGTAGCACGTTTGGTGTTACAAATGGATATTTGTTATATCCTATGGTTGGATGCCTATGGATATAGGCGATGGCAACCGCTTTCCATCAAGCGGGCCGTATGCTGAACTCGAGGCATAAAAAAATATAATAACAAATCATAGACATACACTTCAGTTTCATTTATTGATAATGAAACTGATAATGACAGTTTAATTTTAGATTACTGCCCAAAAATCAACAGAAAAAGAGGAGAATATTAGGAAAAACTTCGCTTATCTACTCAAAACTATAGTTAGAGTTAACGAAGACAAAGTTGAGACTTTGAAAAAGTTGACGCAGTTAAAGGAATCCATGTTGAACAGCAAAAGCAGGTTTCAGGAGGAAGAAGATTTAAGAGAAGATTCCGAAGAGGACGTATTGATCTTCAGGAAGGACAAAGTGAGTACTAATATGGGCTCCATAGTTCATACGAGAAAAGCATGAGAGACGTGAATATCAGTGAATGCAGAAAGTAGAGGATGCAGCGTGAATATGTATTCACAAAAAAGTCGAATATGGCATACTCGTACTGCCCACTTCCATGTAAACGTCAGTGAATGTAGAAATTAGGAAACTAGCGAGGTAATGGGCAGGACGAGTAAAGACCAAAAAGTCGAACATGGCATACTCGTATTGTACACTTCCATCTGCAGTGACTTGCTTGTTGCTATGAAGGGAGACATATTGTCCTTATTTTTTGCAAAGCTAGCAAACAGGTAGACAGACCATCTTCATGGAAAGTGCTTACCGTCGCCTATTGACGTTTGCAACACCAGGGGCTAAGCCAACAGCGACAGTTGTAGCACGTGGGTGGTGTTCCTGCTTTAAAATATGGACATTCGTATTTTAAATGCGGCTCTCCGTAATGTCTACATTTAGGCTGTGACTCTGTGCACAGCCACTTTCCGTAGCTAAAGCTAGGGTATACCCTAGATACTGTGAACATTGTATGTCTGTAGTGCCTGCAGGTCTACCTTTACTGTTCCTGTCTTTGCTAACCTCTGCCACAGTCCGTGACACCACTCTCAATATCAGTATCACTCAGTGAGTGAGCAAGTTTCTTCGTTGTCAGCCTTTAGGATTAGAAAGAAGGGATGGAATAGAAGAGATGTGACAGAGATGTCACACAGAAGGAATGGTATAGGAGAAATGGGATAGAGAAATGGATTAAAACAAAGAAGAAGAGGGCCACCGGAACTCTCACTCATTGCTCGAAACGTGATCAATTAACTCAGGCTACCTGTTGCATCACATCTCCTCCCGTGATCCATCATAGGGCACCGTGTGGAACCGGGGCAGCCTGCGGCCTTCGCCACCCCATTATTGGTTAAAAGGGTTTCCTTCCCCGTAGGATACCCTGAGTTCGTCAGCCAAGCGTTGGGGCGTCACATATGTAGTATCTCGTTACTAGTTCCTGTGGCGCCCCGTAAGAGCGCGTAAGTAAGGGACTCGGGTTAGGTTTAGTTGGTAGTCTGACGGCCGACTCCCCCGTAGCCTCCACTCAGAGGTCATATAGGGATCCGGTCGTTCAGGAGTCCCACACTCCTCGCGGTGTCCTCCTCACAGGCCCGAAGATCGTATCTAAAAACATTCTCCTGCGTCATCAAAACAAACAGGCTAACTATTTCATACCGATATTCTGTGAGATCATGATATCACACAGATCGAGCTTAATTTTAGTTAGTACCTAGTTTTAGTTTAATCAATGATTTTTACCACTGATAAATAGTGAAGTAGGAGTTAGATATCATTTTTTATTGTTTTCAGCCAGAGTCGCAAAAACTTTTATACAATGGTTTAGACAAGAAACTATCACCAGGCACCCTCAAGAAAGACAAGGGTCTTGACAGCTTGATAGAAACTAGGAGAAGTTGGCGCGGTTCCTGTAACAGGAAGATCGCAACGACTTGCAGGAAGGCGTGTTTGGACGCTCATAGAAATGTGTGCAGGATATACAGATGTGGTAGAGGCGTGAAGAGAACGTTTAAGAAGGAGTGCAGAAGAACCTGTAGATATAAATTCGAAAGGTCTGATAGTGAAACTGAATGGGAATAGATTTTAAGCAGTTATTAGATATATTACACATTCAAACCTCTTCGGTAAATCAGGATAGTGTAATTAAACAATGTCGCAATCATATAAGGAGCTCCCTAAAGGCATTATCTCGCTCACGCATTACCACATTATTGAGTTTGAAAATATAAATTAACATTTAATATACTTACGACAAATGCGTATTACTCAAATGTGTCTATCTATCTATACTATAATAAATCTGTAAATGGTTCGAGTTGCACAATGCGTTTAAAAATGTTAAAAAAAAATCGGTGCGGCAAATTCGAACCAACAGAATCCGAAATTACAATTTTTAGTAATTTGATTGTCTATCTGTCTGTCTGTTAGAGCATCACGTGAAACTACTGAACAGATTTAAATTAAAACTCTAGTCTTATATAAAGCGTATTTGGTGTTGCAAACGTCCATAGGTGACGGTAACCACATTCAATCAAATGGGTCGTTAGAAAAACATTAGGGTTCCCCTATGTTGTTTGTTTTATTGTTTCGTGGTTTTACAACACCATTATGTGGCGCCATATAAACTACACCTTGTCAAAATTTATCTATATGGACCGAGTAGTTTCTACATAAACAGGTCCGGCCTTACATAGGGTCCAAGGGGTGCGTGGCAACCGGGCGCAGGGACCTAAGGGGCGCAAGCCGATTAACTTTAATAAAAATCCTTAAAGAAATCATGATTTTTCAAAACCTGACTAACGACATTTAACATACTATATCTACGTATAGCGCCATATAGACTACGAGCCGGTTGCTGTATCTAATAGACAGTTCATTTGCCCTACTATATCGGTTAAAATTTGACACAAGCTCCATACAAGTAATGTTAAATTTGAACCGATGGTAGGGCAAGTGAATGAATACTAAGATATGGGAACCGGCCATACACATCTTCATGTCAAATTTCATTCGCATAAACCCAGTAGTTTTTTAGAAAAATGCCTGTGATATTAAGACAGATGGACATGACGAATACATAAGTGTTCCGTTTTTGCCAAATGACTAGAGGATTCTTAAATATGAAAAAAAATAAATGCAAATTCAAATTCGTTAATTTGCTAAAAATGTGATAACATAAATTTGAGGTGTCATACGATATAAGATACATATTTTGCCTGTGAGGTGTGCAATTTTTTTTAAGATTATTATTAGAAAAATACACAAGTGTTACAAAAATAATGAAAATAGCTATTTTTATTGTTGGAAACTGATTTCCGCACCCCAGCGCCCAATAGGATTCAGGCGACCACATACATAATATGAAACAGTTATATGCTATATACTTTTAACTTATAAATTCTTTATCCATTTTGTAATTAAATTAATAAATTAAACTTTATTGTAAGGATGTAATTTAATTAATGTATAGATTAATATATTAATATTTATAAAGAAAACTTTACAAATACTTTATAACAAAATTATTCCACAGATTGATAATTTTTTCGGATTGACAGTAGTTCATATATGAACATGATATATGATATCATATAATTATGATATGTATCATATTCATCCCACACTGCGACCAGTGATTTTTAATTCATGCAGTAAATATTTGGTAACTTACAAAGCATTAAATGGAATATATTTACATTAGTGTGGATGGGAATGGAATAGAACAAAATAGTATGGCAAAGAATAAAATGTAACATAGTAGAGTAGAACAGAATGAGACATAGTTTTCTCAGAAAACATAATTGTGGTCCTTAATTACATTTAGAATTAAGTCAATGGGAGGCGAGATATTTAGTCCAGTCAAAGAAGGCAAAAACGGGGTAATCCTAATTATATCGATTTACAAATTATAATAGTGATTTTTAGTGAATAATTAAGGCTAAATATAACTGTTGTTAACGCCGACCTATTTGGTCACCGCTTCTTTGTTTCTTTTTTCTTTCGCCGCATCTGTCACTATGTACCTAATCTCGCCGCGTTTTGTCTTGTGCCGCACAAAGAGTACATTGAATATTGGTATTGGCCGCATTCTATACCCGCTTATATTAAGCCCCTGTGGCTGTACCAGCTGGTCCACTCGTCGAAGGAAACGCAAAACGTGAAGAAGGGGGTCACGAGGGAGACGTGCCTACCGCTGCGAAGCCCGCATCGTTCGTAACGTGACTGGTGCGGCGACCTATCCTGTAAGTTCTTTCCTTCTCTCTTATCCCCGCTTTCCTAACCGCGCCAACAACAGTACTATATGCCGCCGGAATTTGTGTTTGACCTTGAATCATAACTGCACACATTGCGCTCTATCTCTAAAATGGTAGAATGTACAAGAAACTTGTATAGAATTTTATGCTTTAGAACTTTTTTACTTTATATATGCGAATATCATTTAATACATAAGAAGTGAAATATTTACAAAAAAACCGTTTTATCGGGACCTCTGGCCTTGAATATCTTAAGACGCGGACACAAGATTTTATAAGATAACTTAGAATACCTAAATAAAGGTTTTTAATTTATACCTCATTGGCTTTCACTCCGAGGAGAAGCCCTAATTGACTGGACTATTTACACACAAGACTCCTGAGGGAGGCCTTGGCATATGCACAAGTTATTCTTTTAAATTTCGAAGTATGCAGTATTGTCCCTTTCGAGTAGAGTCAAAAACATAGTATTATCGATATGTCGATAAATCGCATCACATTGGCTACGCTCAATGCGCAAAGAGATCGCTATTATTCCGCCGACCGCTCAAGGTCCGTGCCGGGTACTATACAATATACACTGACCGTTTACCGCCTGCCTAAGAAACAGAGTAGACTTGCACAAATCGCGATTCAATTAGATGTTACATAAATTGCTATTTTGTATGTGAAAATTAACATAAATTGAAAACCTAGTCACCATTCACGAAACATCTTTATTCATTTGTATTACTTATTTCAATATGAGACGTTCTCATATTTTTACATCAATATTATTAATATTGTGTGCGGTATGTGAAAGATAAAGTATTTAATTTTTGACTAACATACAATTAAAAGCTAAAAATAAACTAAGTTCTAAATTAGTGATTGTAGATTATGTAAGAAATCGCTGGAAGAGGGATTTTTTTGTAATAATATAATTCGAATCATATCAACAAACTAAACAATATTTATTTATGTTTACATAATATGTTACGTTCACATACTTGAGCTGGTGCCCATGTCCGTAGCTACTTGTCAGCTTGCTAAAGTCATAATGTAGACGAGGAGTAAAACTTATAATACCTATTTTATATAGTTAATATTTTCTTCACTAGCCATTCTCATCATCTCACAGACTCAATAGAGTAACTTCAATAACTGAACTGAATGATGAAGATCCCAGACTAACTTTCATCATACTCCTGAACTCCATCGTCCATTTAAACGAAGAAAAATTCGAAGAGTTGAAAAAGGTGGCCAACTTAGACAATATTGACGTAGCAAGTTACGTTTTAAATCATCGTATCAAAAATGGAATAAATGTAAGTAACTGTTTAAGGTTCCCTGGTGGAAAGTGGTTACCGTCTTCTATGGATAAATTTGCAAAACCAAAGATGCTGCCAATATTTTGTCGGCCTCGAAAGGGAGACTGGAACCGGGCCTCTAATGCCAGAACAATAATCAAGGTTTCTATGTAGCGTTGGGAGAAGAGTCAGCTCCTTGGCCACAGAATAGGTTTAGGTGGGTCAATGAATTATAGAAGATAATTATGTAGTATATAATGTATTCAATCTGTCCTTTGACAACCGGTGGACTGCTACGCACAAAAAGGGTACAGTGGCCTTGGAAGCTCTTCAAGTCGAATAGTTCAATAGCTCTAGTATTAGCTAGGCCGGTAGTTGTCCGCGTCTGGAATATATTGGCAGGTTATCTTAAGCAACGTACGGCTAGCTTTAGTCCTGGAATTAAATGACGAAGAGTAGGCATTAGGTTTGACAGTGTCCTCCACTAGAAAACTAAATCAGCTCAATTAATTATATTAAGCTTTATCTAGTAGAACAGTTACATATTACATCTATGGATAAGAACCAATCAAACGGGGTAATTTAATAGACCACAAAACACATTTCAACCCCTAAAAAACTCTTTGCAGATGGACCCCACGGACCTGTTTCAACTCCAAACGGCACAAATATGTAACCCCTTTCTAAGGTTTCATATATGCGCCGTTTGAAAGCTTTAGCTCTTGTAGCAGCGTTGCCAGCCTCTAAATCAGTCATTGGAAGATATGACGGCGCCAGTGTGTCGTCATAATGTCGCGTCCTGAAGAATCGGCCGTCCCATCTTCCAAAGAGTAAGTGACATACCATCCGGCCTCTTGCCATTGTCGCGTACCAAGCTATTCTTGCTGATAAAGTAATTCACTGTGCGTGTATATTGCAATTAACCATTTTAAATTATTCCACATCGAAATGTCTCTTCCATAACATTCAATATCCTCTTTGCTGCTAGAAGTAGGCGTAATGTTAATACAGCATTACTTTTATTCCAGGAGAATGTAATACAATCAAAAAAACTGTCAATATTCCCTTAAACCTACGAGAATCAAGCATCGATTTGGCCAAGAGCCACGGCCTTGACTGCTTTGTCCATACCAGGACTTGCGCGAAGGGATGCCGTCCAACCATCCAAGATATATGCAAGATAGTAAAAAATAAGAAATATTTAAAATGTAACAAAACATTAGTAAGATCGTTTTATAAGGCTTGTAAATTCTTTTGTAATACTGCTTATAATTTTCAAAAAAGTCAAAAATATATTGTATTTAATAATTTATTTACGCCTGTATTTGTCTTTATTGTATTTTCGTTTTATTTTGTAACTTAGTTTAGTTTAACATATATAAATAGATATTGACATGACTTAATCTTCTTACCCATAGATAATATGGGATCCTCTAATTCCGCCGATTCCATGTCAATTTTTTTACATATTAATAACACGGGTCGGCAAAAAAAAAATTTTTTTTTATTATTTCAACACTTATGAATATAAATATATTATTAAAAGTTTTGTACTACCTACTTTAATTTTTTTTTGTAATTGGCGTTTTATTGACGAATTGACCAACTGGCAGACTGACAGATTGTTCAACTGATCGACTGACGGGCTGTTTTAACTGACCGACTATCGGCCTGATGGACTGACAGATTCAGAAATTGATCGACACACCGACTGCTTGACTGACGGAATGACAGACTGACAGATTGATGAACTTCCCGACTGACATATTGATGAAATTCCCGACTGACGGACTGATGGAATGATAGACTGACAGACTAACCAACTGAGAGAGTGGATTTCAGAGATTAGCTGGAAAATACAGACAGACAAACAGACAAAATTCTAAAAATTGCATTTTCGGAATCTCCTGGATTTTAGATTTTTATTTTGACATTACAAACAGACACTTCAATTTTATTTATATGTTTAGATATCTTGCTTCCAGAAAACGATTCGGAAGATCACCGGCAATTTTTTTTTATTTTTGTATTTATATTCTTATACTTATGCACCTGACATTTTACCACCTATTGTGCTTCGATAAGTATCTGAATCATATCGAGGGCTGCCTGCCTTCCCCTCAGTGTCGCCAGTGTGGTGCATTAGACACTGCGTTTCATACGCTAGTCGAGTGCGCAGCATGGGCACCGCAGAGAGATGAACTCGAGACCCTCGTAGGTCATTGGGTCAAGATCATTGGGTGGGTGCGGCCAATTTCTGCGAGACTGTCATGTCTCAAAAGGAGGCCGCGGAACGAGAACGGGAGAGAGGTGCGCATGCGTCTGGCGGGTACCGACGTCAGTCGGGGTCCCGGAGGCGCAGATATGCACAAAATCTACCCCCATAAATACCGCTGCAGGGGCGCTCTAGCATCTAGGGAGCAGAGGACTCTTCACCCCTGTTGACGAAGTGAGTTGGCTTGTCCCGGGGCATCCTCAAGCACTGATGCGCTAGGATCAGCGTGGGCGTAACTACGTTCTAAGTCTCACGCTCTTCCTACCACTGCGCAGGGCACATAGGAGGAGGGTGCTTTTAGTGGAGTATTGAGTTCTTCGAGTCTCCACACAAGCCGGCGATTTGACTCTGGTGCGCCATTTGTGGTGACACCTCTCGTCGTTTTGGTCTAATCCCTAGTAAAGGACACGGTAGTGGGCGAAATGCATTTCCCCTGCCTCAAAAAATATAAAAAAAACCCTGCGGAGAAGAATCACGTACGTCTGTGTAAGTTAATAAAAGCATTTAGTTTTAAAAAAACTGGTGTTTCTTTCGAATTCCAAATACGTACCCCCGCTCGTAACGTTACGGAATCATACATACAACTTATGTAGTTTGCGAACTGACGCACTAGTCGATTTGACATATAGTATATGGACTTCGTCCACAAACGTGCTATCTGCGTAATTTATTCTTGTTCAATTTAATTATACATAATTGAATTTTTTTTACTAACAGGAAATTTTGAAGAACTGTAAGTCATTTTTGTGTAGTAGGTAGGACTGCCAATCGTAATATTTTTAATTCTGATGTATAATACCGACTGCTTTCTTGTTTGCAAATATAGTATATTCAATTATATTTTATTCTATTCTACGTGATTCTTTATCGTTATGATAAGTTTGTATTTTTTAATATGGTACGCTGTAAGTATCATAAGTTTAAAAAGTTTTAACAACTAGGAAATAGACAAAGTAAACTTGTATAATAATTATAATTTAGTGTTAGTACAACGTATTCTATCTTATCCAGGACCGTCGTAACTATATTCTATACCGGGGTGCGAAAATCAGCCTGCACTCAGTATAATCTAGATACATTTTTTTACAGTAATAGTAAATATTAATAAATTACTTTATTAAACATTACGATCTAGCCTATACAGACTAACAAATAATTTAATGTTTACTTAATATTCTACAAATAAATAAAATTTAAGTTGCTGTTTGTAATGTAAAAATAATAGCATTTTAATAAATGTATATGAAAGTATATACGGTACCTTAATTAATTTCATTAATTTATTTGGGAAACATACAATAATTAATATTCTTAAATATAAAACAGAAAATTAATACATATATCAATCAAGTTTCCACTAAAAATGATGTATATAATAAAAATAAAAATTGGCTCAAACAGTTAATTACAAATCTAGGTGTATATATATATATATATGTATATTACAATAAAAATTACATAAAATGTCTATTTAATTTATGTGAGGTTGAGGTTATTAAATTGAACAAAAACAAAAAAATGGCACCACAATAATTACTAATATAATAGAGACAAAAAAGATAAAAAACTTGTATCAAATAAATCAATTTTTAAAATTGTTGTCTGTCCGTTTGTTCCGGCTAATCTCTGAAACGGCGGGATCGATTTTGACGGGACTTTCACTGGCAGATAGCTGATGTTACAAGGAGTAAGTTAGGCTATTTTTAAAAGTAAGGTTCCGTGAAAAAAATCCACGCTGACGAAGTCGCTGGTAACAGCTAGTAGTAAAAATAATTAGTGAAATGATGCGATTAACTTAACGATTAACGATTAAATGCAACAGGCGATTAATTTTTAATTGTTTTTTCAGTGACTTGAAATGACTAAATAAGATCTCTAACTAGTCTGTGATGCTAAGTGTATATAAGTCGTGCTCAGATTTACCGATGGTCGCCCCTCCCGCTTCCTACGGCTGAGACCGGGGCTTGTCTAAATGAGTCAATTATTATTTATTTAGGTTTATGGCTTGGCAGGTGGGCCTTTAAGCCAGATCTTGATTATAATGTAGTTTTTTCATTTTCTTAAGCCTCTGTGTAGCACAGCGGAACTGTAGGTTATCAGCTAGTGCCATTCAACAATTCAAAAGGCCACATTTGACTATACAGTTCACATTTCTTACAAAACGCATAATTACTACTCAAAAACTATCAATATCCTACAACTATTGTGCATTTTAGAGTAATTTTACACATTTTTTGAAAATAAAACTGCATAGCACAGCATCACATTTCAATTCTCGCCAAAAACTCGTCTAAATAACATCTAGACAGTGTTGCCAGGTGGGGGGGATTGCCTGCAAATTCGGGAATATTTTCGACTTTGGGAGGGAGATTCGGGGGGAAAATTAAGTCGAGAGAAATTTTGGAGCTTTTTAAGTACCAAATTAATTCATCCACAAACACAATTCTCATCACTACAATTATTATATTCAAGATATAATATAGTACCAGTTGTAGTAGTATTTAGCTTTAGTTTATCTTCGAATTATATTCTGTTAGTGAATCTTTAGTGAATTTTAATAATTCAATTCATTCGTTCATTAGTTATTTGTTATATATTTATTTTGCCATCTTGAGTTTCCACTTGAGTGGAACGGTTATTCGACCCACCTATTGTCACGGGTAGTTGTCGTCGTTTGGAGGATTGTTTTTCAAAGTGCTTATTTTTGGGTTTTTGACAAAAGTTTGGGGGTAAATTGACAGGATCATCTGGCAACACTAGAACTAGACAACCGCGGGTCGCGGTTGTGGGAGGCGGGAAGGGTTGTCATCGGCAAAACTTCTGCGCACGAGTTATAGGTTTAAGGTGATTGATTGGCTTGCGTCTTCTAGGTGTCTGCACGCGCGGGTGTCACGCACCCCACACCCCCGATTAAGAGACCTTACTCTCAAATGCCTTTCGTCGTTCGTTTACGTCCGATCAGCCCGAAAGAGTCAATGAAATTTTAGGTAGAAGAAAGAAAGAACAAATATTTCTTTAAAACTACAATAATATAGTTCGTATAACACAAAAGTAAATGAAACATACAGTGGAAAATGCACTTAAATATATAAAAAAAACAGCAAAATAGTTCTAAAACGAAAGCGAACAATGAAAGACGGTTGAGAGTAAGCCCTGTGATCCTATCTTTCGTTCTTTCTTTTTATTCGATAATGTTGTCCGGTAGGTTGAATATTAATTATAATAATTATAATAATCGGCAGACAAACACATATGTTGTATATCCCCAAATTAAGCAAGTTACGCTTGTGTTATGGGTAATATACAACGTACCACTCTGGGCCCAATCCCAGACACCCAGACCATAGTAAATAACGGAGAAAATCCGTTTCCGAAATTTACTATACCAGGAATCGAACCCGGAGCCTCTGCGTTCCAGTGAGGTAGGCTGGCAACGTCTTAGCCCGCTCAACCACAGAGGCCATATTAAATACTTGACACATATAACAATAAATTCTGAAACAATGTTCATATAAATGAGCGGGCGTTCAAACACTACGTCATGATTATTACTGTTACGACCGACAAAGACAAATTCACACCTGCATGCCTGTTTTGCACAGTTTATTACTTTTCGGCATTTGGACTTCTTTTGTTTACTTTGTGTTTAAAATTTATGATTAGCCAAACAGCCCATTGTGTATTGCAATCTTTTATGGTAGTTATTAGCCAGGTGTGATTCTAAGAAATTCGGTCCGCGCGGTCAGGTAGACATATTGCATTTGTGCAATATAAAGCAATTCCCCAATGGAGAGATCGTCAGTCTAGCGATAGCCATAAGCGAAGCAAGACGTTAGTAATGGACTTTGCGCGTGTGATTGAATCGTGCATTACGTTTGGACTGGTTGTGTATAGTTATATTTGTACCTGTGTTATACGTGTTTGTAATTCTAATAAATTCTACTAATAATGCCAACGGCATTTTAATTCGAGTCCTGCAACTCGTAACAGTACTTTAAAATATCATGATATAAATAATTTAAATTACTATCTGAATGGTTACAGATTTTTTTATTGCAGGAGTTCAGCAGGCAGAATTGATGGAAATCGGCTTCCATCGCCTACTGATATTTGTAACAACAAAGGTGTTATCAATGTGGTACCGCTCTCTAAACGGAGACTGAAACTTGGCCATTAATGTTGGAACACAACTCAAGGTTGTTATGGCGGCATACTCTAGACCAGGGGCGGTAGCCATCCAGACGTGCAAATAACATACCACCTGTCTGTGGGTCCTTTTGTCGCCTCTTACGATAGGCCGCCCGGCCGCAGGAAATTGTGTTCTGCCTCCGTTCCTGCACGGATAAATAGACCTGCAATCAAGATTCCAGCGTGGCTCTATCACCAGAAGACCATAAAAAAACGTAAAACTCACATGAAATTATAATAACATCACACTTTAAATGGTTCACACGTGTTTCAAGGAATCTCTACTTCCACGTTTCGAGAACTTATAAAAGGAAATCTTAAAAATGAAGACATTATGCATCTTATCACCAGACTAATTGATTCTTTCACAAACGTAGACAAACAGAGAAGTGAACTATTCAATGCGTTGTTAAGTTCAAAGAATGAAAATGGGACTAATTATATTAAAAACCTTAACAAATTTAATGATCATTCGGTATATGTTCTAGATGTAAGTGAATAATTGATGTTTACTTGAACTAGAATTTTATTATCTGTATCTAGAGATGTAATGAGAAATTTCCAAATTAGAAAATCCAAATTCAGATCATATGATACTAATGCAGGAAGCATAAGGAACATCAGCTATAATAATCTCTATCAACATTCATAATAATCAGATAAGAGTGATAAGAGTTCTCTATTACAGATACTACTTCGTAGCCCAGAGCTGAATACGAGAGTTGCTGACTCAGTCCTGTGATACTCTACATATGAGGAGTACTATGACGAGAATAAAATTCACAGTTTTATATAATTAACTAGAGTTTAGAGCTACCCTAGAGGATAGTTCCATTTTACTTACATAATAACTTAAATAGGTTATATATATCGTGAGTGAAGCCTCGGGCAAAAGCTAGTATATATATACTACCTTCCTTGAAAAATTATCTAACTAATGGTAAAAACCGCTTCATAATCCGTAGTTATATGAGTAGTTTAGGAGGAGTAAACGGGTATACAGACAGACAGACAGACGGACAAACGGGGAAAGCGACTTTGTTTTATGGTATGTAAAGAAGATGATACGCATTTCTTTCGTCATTCTTTCAGCCGTCTCTGGAAATAGGTTCAAGATGTTGGGCTAATAGCTAATAGCTAATGGTCTCTGAATTTAGGGTGATGAACATTACGTTATAAACCAAAAGAAGAGCAAACTTGAGTAATAATGTAAAATAAATTGATATAAAGAAATAAAAACGATTAAATATTTGTTTGTGTGTTTCAGAAGGATACGCCACAAAAAGTAGAAGATAAAACAATACTAAGCCACCAATATTTGTCAAATAGTCGACACGATTGTAATGAGTCTTTGATTATACCAGTATTAATTGAAATTGATGAAGATGAAGACAATAAGGAAGATAATGAATACGAAATCAATCATAAATATAATGAGGAACGTGCCGTAAAGTATTCTGGTGTTGAAAAACATAAAACAGCTGATAACATTGCAGCAACAGTTAAAAATGACTATATAGACAATTTCAGACTAAATCTAGAAGCTGATGACGAAAATACAAAGACAGATTTAAGAATTGTACAGTATAATGAAGATTCAAAAGAGTGTATTGAACATTTACAAATCTGCGCACGAGCTTGTCAGTATGCAGCTGAAGAAATATGTGAGCTTGAATATAAACATATAAACTGTACTAAAGCTATGAAAAGAATATTTAGACATGAATGCTATAATAACTGTGCGTTTGAATATAATTGTCATATGGATTAAATGTGAATTTCATTAAATAAGTTCAATAAATATTTTTGTCTGTAATTGAACCTTAACTATGGCACTTGTAAATGCATTTTAAAATGTGATATTTATAAACACATTTTAGTTACTGTAGTCACAAGCGTCAACAAGTTTTTGGGGTTCCAATATCTGAAAGTCAAAAGAAACATATTACATATGATCTCACTGTGGTGTTTGTCCGTCTGTCTTGAGAAACGTTCTTTTGTTATTGACCAAAATATTTTTTGAAATTTGAAACCTATTTACGCGTCGTCCTAATAAGCCAATTGCTTTCAACTGCTAGACTGCTAATCGAATTACTGTCTGTAATCTGAATTCAAAGCCCGTTTTAGAATATTTAATAAAATTTCTAATAGAAATTTTAATTAAGCGGAACTTGATTTTCTTGTATAATAATCATAGCTAGAAATGATAGAGGCATATATTGCATTCGTTACACTATGGTTCTCGGTAAGTTATTCCACATTTTACAATCATCATTACATTAATATATAACTAAAATGAATCTATTAAAATCACATTAATTAATAAATTCAACCTTTTTGACCGCATTTATTATTCCTCGCTCCTAAACAAATGCAAAAATCGATTGCTTTCTTTTTTCACACATTCTGTTGTTAAGACAAAATAAACTTCCTACGAAAATTTTAATTAATAATTACTTAATTACAACAGGTATCAGTAACAGCAATAGATGGTATCAACCAGATCATGCCAAAACCAGAATTGAAACATGACAAAGCGAAACATCATTTTGAAGAACTGCTCAACTCTTTAATATCACTGAACGAAAAACGTGTGAAAACCATAAAAAAAATCGCACATTTAGAAAATGAGAATATCGGTAAACATATTTTGAGAGCAATAGATATTGAAGAAAGAAGTGTCGAAAATGATAAACCAATCGTTATTGTATTATCAGTAAGTTATATACAGTCGTTTTAACTTTTTATATTTATAATAAGAAAAGTCACGCTGAACTTTGGCCAAGTTAGTTTCATCATCATCATCATCATCGTCAGCCATTTGCAGTCCACTGCTGGACATAGGCCTCCCCAAGACGGCGCCACTCATCCCTGTCCTCCGGCTTACTCATCCAGCGCCTACCGGCGACCTTGCACAGGTCGTCGGTCCATCGGGCTGGAGGGCGTCCAACATTACGTTTACCGAGACGCGGTCTCCACTCCAGGACTCGTCTGCTCCATCGGCCATCGGTCCTGCGGCAGACATGAGCGGCCCACTGCCACTTCAACTTGCTAATTTTGCGAGCTATGTGGGTTACCTTGGTTCTCTTACGGATATCTTCATTTCTAATTTTATCTATAAGAGAAACACCCAACATAGCTCGCTCCATAGCCCGTTGAGCGACTTGGAACTTGTGGACCAATCCTGCCGTCAGTGTCCATGTCTCGGCTCCGTAGGTCAGGACGGGGAGGACGCACTGCTCGAAGATTTTTGTCTTCAAGCATTGCGGAAAAGTTAGTTTATTTTATGATAATAATAATGACTGCTATACCGTGTTATATAGAGAATTGTTGTATATGGGTTATATATATATATATATATATATATATATATATATATATATATATATATATATATATATATATATATATATATGGTTGTATATAACAACGCGATTGTATGATTTAAATTTGGTTTTACAACCACGGCTAGCGGGATGGGTATCGGCGGCCAGGAATAGGCCGTCTATTTCCATACAAGGGAAGACAGAAATCAAACAACCAGAGCTGAGGCTTCATCTCTTTAATTTACCTCCTTAGGGAGTCAGGTAACGCACTGAATTAACATATCATATTGTTCTAGATTAATCATTAATCTATTCTAAAAAAATAGGGAAGACTCACGGGTCTTAATCCCTAGTCACCTGCTCTGAAACCAACGGACTACCGTTCTGGAGGATTATCAAGGCGTGGGGAAATCTAGACGGATTCCTAACCTGTGAAATATACCGTAAAGTTACGCTGTAAATATTAGAATAATCGTAGATTAAATTTGATTTAAGTAGTTTTTAAAAAGGGCGCCATCCCGTCCACGTATTGCGGGAAGTGTCTGCTCCGACGCTATCACCAGGCGGCGCTGCCAGCCGAGGCCTTCGTCACGCAGCCGCTAGGCGTCGGAAGCACTGGAAAACGTTGATAAACGAAGATGTGATGTGATGTCGAATGTGTGCCGGTGGGTCGACCCAACTGCTGGTCGACCACGTAGATTACGTGAGGCTGTTCTCATCCGAACGTGACCCCCTGGAATTCGAGAATGGATTCCAGTGAATAATGGGTATAAGTAATTCTTACGAAGGAGGTGTCGCTGATTTATTGTTACTGCTTTGGGGGAGATGAGGAGAATTAAATGTGGTTAAAGGTAAGCTCGTCAGCTAACCCTTCCGGTGATGGCAGGCTTCGAGACGAGCTCGAAGGGCGTATGGATACGAAGAACGTCACACAGCCTACTACTAAATATTGGACAGACCTAATTCTGGGGAGGGTTAAAAAACACTCACCTAAAAAGGGAAGTGAAGAAATCCCGGTTCTAATATTTTATGGATGACCCTCCCGGTTTATCTGGTGGTCTACCTCCTGCCTTATCTTTATTAAAATCACTACTTCTAATCAAAAGCTATTCGCCCTTTTAAATTATTTTAACAAAAAGAGTGCGGCGACTGCTCGGCGAGTAAAGGGCCCTCTTTTTTTTTATTGGACTTGACTTTATGTTGTTGGTCCGAAGACCTCACAACTTTACCGGGGTTTTCGGGGAGAGTGCCTTTGCGAAGCGAAGGCGCTCGAGCCCGGGGGGCAACTTGCTCGAGGGGGCTCCCTAGGGAGTTTCACCTCGGCTGGACTGTTGCCATGAGAGGGGGATGAATCTAATGATGCCCACCATAGGGCGACACAATGCACTAATTGAGAGCGGGCGACGGGTAATATAAAGCCCGAGAGGAAGGATCCCCGCGGACCGGGATCGGCGGTTCGCGGTGGCCTATGCTATCTTACTGACGTTTCGCAACGTGTTATGGCTGGGAGAGAAGAAACGGCGAAAGAAACTTCCCAGCAACACGCCTAGTCTATCCTATGGGGGGGCTGTGTCTCCTGGCGTCCCTCCCGGGGACGTGGAGAGATCGTGATTGGCGGCGTCGATGCCGCCCTCTGTGTCTGTCTGTCAGTGCCTGCCAACCTGCCTTCCTAACCGCGGGCGGGCTGATCCGGGCCAGCCGTTTTGTGATATCGTCGACCTTGTCCGTGAGGATGTTACGCGGTCGTCGCACGAGAGCCTTTCGTCGAGGCTTATAATCAGACGCGGACACGATGAGAGGATTTCGATGGTGCGGCGCTAGATCAAAATACTTACGCGAGAGCGACGTAATGTAGTTTTTGATGGAGGGAAGCTCCAGATCGCGGTGGATGTCGACGTTACGCATATAGAGGGGAGCACCGACGGCTCTGCGCATGAATTTATTCTGAACGATTTGCAGTTTCTTTAAGAGGGCAGGCTTGGCATGGCCGATTACCACACTCGCGTATGTCATGATCGGGCGAATGCATGTTTTATATAGAGTAAACTTGTGTCTGAGGGACATTTTGCTTCGTTTGTCTATCATTGGTGCTAGACGACCCATCACAAATCGCGCTCTATCCCGGACTATAGTGATATGCTCGCTGAAGCGCAAGTTCTGATCTAGGGTGACACCCAGGTATTTGGTGTACTTTGCCCAGGGGATCTCTTGGTCGTAGAGCGAGATGGCTTTTAAGCGAAGACAAACGCGTTTGGGAGAGCGAAGCGTGCCCGGGGAAAAGAACATTGCTGCGCTTTTCTCCAGGTTTACCTCTATCCTCCATTTGCGAAACCATTCGCCTAGTTTTGTTACAACTGCCTGTAGCCGGACGCTAGCCATTTGTCGGTTGTGATCTGATGTGTAGAGTGCGGTGTCATCCGCGAAGAGGGCCAACTCTACATCTGGAGTTTTTGGGATGTCGCTGGTGTACAGCGTGAAGAGTAGTGGAGACAGGGCCGAGCCCTGTGGTACACCGGCTGTGAGTGGGTGAGGGGACGAGCGTGTTCCCTCCACTCGAAAACGGAAGCTACGGCCTAGGAGGAAGTCTCGCAAGATGAGCACGAGTCTGTCTGGCACACCGAACTGGTACAGCTTGTAAATCAAACCGTTATGCCAGACCTTGCCGAAGGCCTTAGCTACGTCTAGGAACAGTGCGGCTGTTCCTATAGGACGGGGTAAAGGGGCCTCGCAGGGGTGGCCTTGGCTTATAAAGCTTTAGGTAAGAGACGCGGGGGGCGGGCGCAGGTCGGCCCTCCGCCCGTTCCGTGCAGGGGAGAAATCATTTTAAAATAGTGGCGTGATTTTACTTAACTAAATTAAGGAGTCTCACGACAATTATCGTGTGATATTTAGTGACAAATTTAAGAAGGCCGCCTTTGCGCGCCGGAGGGCGCAAATTACAACGTGACAACCGTTGGTCCTCTTTGCGTCGCTCGGTGCGAAATGTTCAGTGTTTAAACATTTTGTTTTAAATGGTATATATTTGTATTTTAGCAAACTCTTCCTTCGGATTCTGAATATAATGATGAAACTCGAAATGACTTATCAGAATTAATTGCTACACTACAAAGAAAAGGACTAAGTATTGAAGTTAATGATTCCGCAAAGCACAAACACGATAATCCAAAATCTAAAATCTTATCAACGTCATTAAAAAGTAAAAAAGAAGTTAAAGTTGATAGTGACGACCAGGATGATAATGATGCTAGTAGTTACAAGAATGAAGACGATAAGATAAGAGATAAAAGTGATGAAAGTGCTGATGAAACACGTTTAAGATATAGAGGTTGTGGAAAGCGAGACACTAAGGATTGTAAAAAAACCTGCATTGAAGCAATGAAGGACACCTGTGACCGATATAGCTGCCGTCGTAAAATGAAACGCTATTTCAAAAAGCAGTGTAGAAGATCATGCAAAGACCGATTCAAATGATTGCAAAATAGTTCACAATAAAAGTTTGGTCAGCTCAAATTGTTATTTCACTATCAAGTTTCTGTTTGCACTGTCTGTTGTCTGTTTTTAATAATTAATTTATAGGTGTAAAAAATGGTTTTCTATATCATTATGACTATAGATAGATAGATAACACTTTATTGCTCATTTATTATACTTTATAATTATTGCCCTGAAATGGAGGGGTTCCAGCCGAATAGTATGACGATAATAGGTGTCGGCGCGAGTGTTCCGCGAGCGCTCACCTCTCCTACCGTGGGGCGCGTTACAAACCGCCCCACGCCCGGACTAGATCTAGATGATGCCGGGGGACAAAATAAGTCTCTCAGCAATGGAAGAGGCCTGTGTGTGAGGCCCACGCCTGCCAGGGCACGCGGAGCTGGAAATCACATTTACCCGTAGCTATGTCATAAGGCGCAAGACGGAACAGCCAGGGGTTTTAATGGGTATCCCTAACCGGCGAGTGGCATGAGTGTGACACCAGTTCTGACTGGGCATGCTAGTGCCACGTCCCCGAACTGACGAATCCCACACACGGGTCGCGGATTATCCCCCCAGGCTTCTGTGCCTGTCACGGCTTAGTCCTCAAACGGATGTCCAAAAAAAAGGAGAGCAACCACCAATGCTGCAATCACACATCAGTCCGCCACACACCGTCCAGCGGTGCTTGCGCATACAACAAGCCAAATATCGTTTCCTTTGTCGCGTATAATACGTATCGTGCTGTCGAAATAAAGCTGTTAAAATTAGAACACTTCACTAATTACTAGAAAAACCCCATACGCCAGCCAGGTAGCAGCCTAGACATAATATGGACTCACCGTGAAGAACTCCGACCTACAGTGACATACACGATGCGCATCACGCGATTCGATGTGTGATTGTGGACTTATTATTCTGATATATATCAATATAATCTTATATTGCCCTAGAGTACAGTTTTTCCGATTGGCAGTTTTCGTTTGCACACAAAAGTGCAGAGCGGTTTCTGATTTGTAAATAATCTATATTGAACTTTATCTGCAAGCGGAAATGGCAGAGTGCAGCTTGCTATGCATTTTTAGCTCTGTTCTGCGTACACCATACGTATACACTGTCCCTCGCTACTATAATTAGTCTACGGCGCAGGCACATTGGGTGGAATTATTAGCTGTGTAAAAATGTAGTACTATAACAGTCCAACAAGAAAAAATGAACAAGTTCTTTTAGAGCTACAGTTATCTTCATCTTCATTTTTTACTAGTTTATTGAGGAAGTTATACAACTTACAATATACAAAACAAAAAATAATGATGCATTTAGAAGAAATGCTATTTTATTATTTTTTTCTTAAAATCTATAATTACAATTTTTCCTGCATCTTCTATTGAAATACTCCTTAAAATCACTCCGACATCTGCAACTGCGACAGGCGTCTCTCACTAAATCGAGACAAACTTTTTTACAATCCCTATTAACTTGTTTTCTGCAACTCCTTAAGAGAGTATTGTTATCCCTTTGGATTTTATGAGATCCATGCAAACCTCTCAAAAGGAGCGACAGAGTGTTGTTAGTATTTTCAAGACTTGACTTTTTATTGATATAAACAAACAACAGTAACATAACAGTCCCCAACAGTGCTTTCTGTATTAAACTCTTCTGATTTGTCACCTTCTAGTGTTTCTATCAAATCTGATGTAAGATGTTCTAAATTGTCTTCATAATCAAAATTTGATGGTGATTGCTAAAATAATTATAAGTAATCGTTACAATTTCACGCTTCCTTCACCCATTTTTATTTTAGAAAACAAGATTATTTAGAAGAAGAGAAATGCAAGAAATCTGTTATTGACACTAATATTATCTTAATATCTACAATTTGGTGTAAAGGTCGAATTTGTATATTTAATATTAATACGTCTATCTGGTCTTTTTTATGGTATGGCAGTTAAAAAGCGTTCTTGTACAACCCAAATAAAACTGCAGATAAATGTAAAGTTACTTAAGAACCCGCAATAGCCTTAGCTGCAAACATGGAAGAAAAATATACTAAGAATGATAAAATCTAAACATAAAAATGTAAACATTGTAAAAGCTCGTAAATTCTAAATATCCTGAGGGAACCGCATGTGGTCCGCCGAGCTTTTGTGAGTGGCCCGCCTGGCATACTAAATAGTTATATAATATAATAGATATAATAGATTTACATTGATTGGATTTAATTGAGACTAGGAATATTTTATGTAACCTATTATATGTAGTTAAAAGTTAATATGCAATATATATGGATGTATGTATATAGTGGAGGTGAGGAAGGCCGTCCGTGAGGTAAGTTCGTATACCTCTCGTTACTTACCTTTTTGAAACGAAATTTAACGTCAACTATAATTTGAAAATAGAATTAAATGGTGTCTTAGCTTTACTAACCGATTTATTGTCGTCGTTGCTATTCAAACACGGAAATAACGAGAGGTGTACGAAGTTCCCCCACTGACGGATTTCCCCATTTTGTCATAGCTTATTGTTACAACTTAGGCTTCGACAAAGACAAATTCCACCTATATATCTGTAAAAACACATTTTATTACCTGTCGGCATTTGAACTAATTGTAATTCTTTTATGACCGTCATCTTTTGTTTACTTATTTATAGGCATACGTTTCTATTTATTGTGGAGAACAGCCTATAGTACTTGTTTATGGCCGCATGCAGGTATCTTTAGCCAGGTGTCACGGATTAAGTACAAGCTGATTCTAGGAAACTATGTCGACGATACGATACGAACATATTTGCATTTGTGCAGTATAAAACGATGACCTGATGGAGAGAGAGCTCAGTTGAGCGATAGCAACGATCTAAACATGACGTGTGTACATTCGGGAGTCTAATACTGACAGACTTTGCGTGTTTTATTGAATTACAACCCTCTGCATTGTGTTTGGATTTGTTGTGTTCAGTTATATTTGTACCTGTGTTATACGTGTTTGTATAGTTCTAATAAACTCTATAATAATTCCAACGGCATTTCAATTCGAGTCCCGTAAACTCGTAACATTATTTTAGCCAGGACTGTGCGGTCAAACTTACATAAACCAGGATAATAACTGGCTTGTCTCTTTCATTGCTGCTTTCGTTATCTTCATTAGTGGATTCTATTCGTAAAATAGGTTTAAAAATAATATTCACATTTTCGTCTAAGATATTCGAATGTGATGTCACTTGGTTATCGCCTCTCGTTGTTAATATGTATTATTAAAGTAAAGACATTAACAATCCGCATTATTAAACAAATTTAAGTTTGTTAGTTATTATCCGTGCAGGAACGGAGAAAGAATACTTACTAAATACTGCGGCCGGGCGTAAAACGAGTCACAGCCAGATAGGGTATTTGCCCGTCTTGATAGCTACCACCCCTGGTCTGGAGTATGCAAAAACCAAGGAGTATGGTTTTTCACTAGGATATATCCATTTATGGACATCTTACCGTGTGGGGATTGCGGTGAGGCCGTGTGGAGACTCGCCGCCTTTTTCCGGAATACCTACTAAAACTCCCCGGGTCCCTTCCAGTTGCCTATAGCCAAAGCCGCGGGAAGTGGCAATCGCCTGCTCGCCCGAGCCCTGGCAAACAGACTGACAGAATGGGGAGCGCGAAACAACTGCGCTCCCTGATCCGATAGCCGCAAATGCGGGCGGATCCTCCCCTGGGTTTCGTCCGCTGTTGTTTGCTCACGGCGCTGGAGGTCATCTAGGCCAACCCAGCGCCGGAGTCTTCGTCTGGGCGGAGACGAAGCTAAGGCTCGACGCCGCAGCTCCAATTCAGGTAGTCATTGTCAAGGTAATGTAGATGAATCATATCCCGAGTAGAGTATGCCTCCTAAACAACCTTAAGTTGTGTTCCGGCGTTAGTGGCCAGGTTCCAGTCTCCCCTTCGAGACCGGCAACACATTGGCGTTGTAAATGTCTATAGGCAAGGGTAACTGCTTTAACTTAGTTAGGCCATAAATGTCCCACTGCTGGGTTCCGTCTTCCCATTATATGGGAACAGACAGTATAGTATAACCGCTATGCATGTCTAAGGCCAATTACCGGATTTTATACATCGGTTATCTCGATGTAAAGATTTCATTACGTTTTCCGGCATCGTTAGCACTTGGTAATTGTAGCAATGTGCACTTATACATATACATATGACATTCTATTATATTTATATAATATTATAAAATTCTAAAAATGTCATGTCTGTACATTGAAGCTATTAAAAAAAACAACTGGAATAGACTATACATAAACGATGGAGAACAAGATGCATTTTTTTAGATTTCTTTTACTGTTACTTTTAGGATTCACGTAAAAACTACTGGGCCAATTTCGCTGATCAACAGCAAATTCTTTGACTTAAAATCTGCGCTACTTTTTATCCTGGGAATATCGCGAAAAATTTCTGGGAATGATTTAAAATGATCAGATTAAAAAAATATCGGATCCCAATGTGTTTTTTTTCACTGAACGATAGCATATTTTATATAATAAAATATGTGATATTATTATCGCGGGAATCCCGCGAGAATTTTCTCGGGATTGGTTTGTTCGGGTGCATAAAAATTTGCTTATTCTGACACAGTTCTCACTAAAACGATAGCTTGCATTATTTTTTAAATAATGCGATACTTTGTGTTCCGGGAATCCCGCGGGAATTTCAAGTCAAGCGTGGACGAAGTCGCGGGCATAGGTTTTGTTTGTGAAATATCTTACCAAAAACCATATTACTAACAATGTACAATATTCTGTTGCCATTTGCTCTTGTGATATAACCAAATAAACCTCAAGTCGTAAGTAATTTAATTCTCTATTATTATTTATAGCTTGATTTTTATTGAGTTATTTTTTATAGCTTGTCCATTAATTATTTTTCAGCAGTTCGTAGCCGCCAGTTGACGTGAAAAATACTATAGAGTTCGCATTCGCACATTATCACATTTTCAACATGCTTTTATTAGCTTGACTTATATGTATGTATGTCAGTACGTAACGGATTTTTTGAAGATATAAATTAAAAGCGATAAATCAGTATTACACAAATTTTAACAAGAAAACTATGTACTACAAGTGTTTCGAAAAAAGAATATTTTTATTTCACATACATTTTAATATGTATATATATAAAAAATATAAACATAAAGTAATTAATAAGTTTAAATTGTGTAAAACTTCCTAATAATAAAGATTAAAAATAATATACAAGTCAAAAATCACTGTCGGTTGGGAACGTGCCCAAAACGCTGGCCGCCATCCCTCGCTGGATGGCAACGCCAATCCGTTTTTTTTTTTGACGACGCCAGAAGAATAAATTTCGTAAAATACCGGGCCATTTGTGGGGGTTAGCCCTCACGCGGCGAGATTAAGCACCGCACGGCTTGTGTGGGCGGACTCTGATACAGACGTACTCAATTACTCCACTAAACCAGAACCTACCTCCCATGTGCCCGCTTGAGGTGGAAGAAATGAGACTTCAAATGTAGTTACACCCATGTTCATCCGCGTATCAAGGCCTTGATCACCCGGGACAGAGTGACCAACTGACCGCATCCCCAGATGCTATTGGACCCCTAATGCCGATACGTTGCCTCAAGTACAAGCCAGCCTTTTGGTCATGTGAGATTTCTATCAAACGCGTTGATAGATCTCGAAAAACCGATAGGCTTCGGGACCCCATGGCCCTAGAGTTTCGAGACCGAACGCCACTAGATAGATGCATATTTGCGACGTTTTAGGTACTCATGTATAAAAAAAAATATTTGTTAAAATTAATATGTACAAAACATTATGTGAACCAAAATGATTTTTTATAAATTTGTGTAATATTGAATGGAAGAAAACTCTTTGTCGTTCACGATAAACCTAGACAATTTAATATGAATACATTTAGAACAATGGGCGGCCTTATCGCCTTTAGCGATCTCTTCCAGGCAACCCGGTGTCCAAAGAGACATTAAAAGAAAATTAAAAAATATTTGGTGGTTTAACTAAATCAAAGCTGATTCGTCGTAAACACATTCTTTCAATTTATATTTAAAAAATGTGATCATGTGCGAGAGAGATCGCGAACTCGGTTTGAATATTTCAGCCAAAAAATATCAATAAAAGCATTAAATAAAACATAACAATAAAACATTTTATTTATTTTTATTTTTATAATACATCAATAAAATACATTATTTGTATATATAATAATAATAAACTTGTTAATATAATTTACACAAAATCAAGAATTACTTATTAGAAAAATAAAAACTAGATAAGACACTTTTAAAATGGATGTTTTTATTTTTTTAATATATTCTATTGAATCAAATGTATAATATAACATTCTTTACATATACGGTATTCTCATTACAATAGTTAAATCTCAACAATATACTAAGTTTTGTTATAATTTAAAATATTTATTGGATTAGAATAATTAATAATAATATTAACACAGATAATAAATATAAAAATTAGCTTGTGAAACCATATACAGGTTGAATTTTTCATATAAAATGTTAATAATACCAAATTCAAAATTATAGGAACTAACGAGAAATGCTGAAATGAAATGAACAAAAAAATGTATCATTATTAAAAATCAATCATTTTTAGTAGAAAAAAGAGCGTTGATTTTGAAAAAATAAATCTGAGAGCTAAACATTCGTTTTTACGTGGCAATTTATAGTAAAAACGCTATTGGTGGTTCTTTAATAAATAATTGCATCATAGGAATACTATGCATTCTCTATAATTATTGTACCTACAAAACTGCATACTTACCTACAATATTAAATTGTGGTAGTATACAAATATTATCTTCCAGCAAATCTATGAGTCTAACGAGAGGGAAAACCCATAAACAATTTTTTAATAATGATAAAAATTAAATCAAGTTAACTATTTTTTTATTAAATTTACTCCATTCACCATTATTCACTATTTACCATAGGATTTGGCTCTGAAGGCGAAATGAAAAATTCACCTGTATCATTTAAGAAGTTGAAATGTTCACTAAATTGTAAACTTTTTATCATTATATGTCAATGAAAGGAGACGGATTATGTTTCATACGTTGTTTGGCCCAGATTGTAAAAAGATCATAGTGATTTTAAGATTTCTTTTTATTGTGTTTATATTTTTAATAATTGTATTGGGTTTCGTTATTTTGAATGAATTAATCGCGTGGTGTAAGTATTTACATGTAAGGGGAGCCCCGTATATAGTGGGGGAGAGAGATGGAATGCTCCTTCCTCTCAAAGGAAGATCTTCCAGCGAGGTTAGTGTTGTTCCTCGCAGGCCTAGGCCCATCTATTATTGTTGAAAATTTGTATGTATTCTTTGTATGTTTCAGGAAACGTTTGCGACCTCAATTATTGTACAGCGCCATCTATTGGCTTGTAAGTGTTCCACTACATATATATTATTAATTGTTGAAATGCATTCACACAAATCGATTGTGATTATCGATTACTTATTTTAGTTGTGACCTTATTTTTGAGATTTCTCATCCTCCAGATAGATTTTAGGGCTGATGTTTTCCATTTTGTAATAGAAAAATATACCGCTTTATTTAAGCTATATCTCAACTCATTACATTTCTTTGGCCCAAAAGTCCCCGTCTCCTTTAAAACTCGATATTAAAAATTCATATAGTATTGAAATGCCCATTTTAAATTGGTAGTATAAAATATGTTATATTACTGTAATTACATAGCTCAAATATTCTTACAGATCGAATGCATAACAATTAAGAATAAAAATATACACTAGTATTAAGTACTTGTATTAACTAAGCTTACATACAAATGGTAAATTAATACTTTTGGGACGGAATATTGACATATGAAAGTTCTAATCAAATTAAAATATACTCAAAACAAGAGAACATAAATGTATAGACGGAGCCAACGTAAACAGACGTCAAATGAAGTGAAGTATTTTTTTAAACTTGTGTGCGTAAACTTATGTAGTATACACATAATTTGCGTCAGTGTGGGTAACAGTAATGTATCCACTGGAAACTATTCCACCATTATCGGTACTCATTCGATTATTTAATACTAAGCTCTCGAAAGGCACTGCAGCGTGATCGGCATCTCACTTTTAGATTCCGAGACTCCGTCTTTCTATTAATGGTCTAAGTCAAAAACTCGAAAATTAAGGTCCATATTCTAAAGCAATATACAAAAAACTAATGTTTTATTTAGTATGCAGTTTTTTTTCTATAATATTGGTTAAAACTAAATAATAACTGTAGAATAGTCTTTAGACAAGAACTGTGTTAATTTGGAAAATCTTAAACTGTTTATTCAAATATAATCTTTCTATTTGCCGCGAAATCTTTATTGTTTGGTATCAGTTAAAGACTTACAATTAGGGTAGCATACGAGCCTAAAGACTTGTATTCGGCTAAATAATTAAATAAATAATAATAACTGAAATTAAGATGATAATCTGCAAGATTTACAAAACACTTTCGAATTCATCAAGTTACTATATCGCGAGTCTGTTTTATATGCAGATTGTATATTTGACATAAATCATCAAAGTCAGTTTTAAAACTAGAATATGGACCTTCGTAAATCAAAATATTATCTTTCGTAAACTGTTTGTTCGTTTTTATTTGCTCTGAAATCGAATATTTAAAATAAATTACAATTAATTCAAAAGGTCACTTGAAATTTTGAATGACTAGGAATGACAATCGTTCAATAATGCAAAAAACTATAATCCTGAAAAGCCCCAAATATTTAATTCTACTGTTGCTCAGAAGGCGCCAAAAGTCATTCTTCTCTTACTTCTTGATATAGAAAAAATCCTACTAAAACTTGCAACCTATATACACATTAATAAAAACATATTTGGAAGATCAAAACTGCATATAATTGAAAGTCTTAATAAGTTTTATATAATTGCATATTTAAACATAGTAAGTGTCAGAATTAAATTGATAAGTACACAGATGTTACGTATTTAAAACTACGATGAACACTAATGACATCTAGGGAACAAAGTAGAACTCAGCATCAAGACGACATAATAAAGTACAGTATTAGCAAAACATAAATGCGGCCTTGAAGTTCGTACACGTTCTTCAGAATGCAATAATAAGGTTCACTGAGTGCGTTCTACTAAGCAATCAGAACAAGAAGAAGCTTACGACCTATTTTTCGCGCTCTATGTGCTTAGGAGCGTTAAGCTCATAAACGTCACAATCATAAACGAAGTGGAATAGGTGGATAATGGAGTGTTGATTTTATTAATAAAATATACAAATGTCATTGGCTGATGTATGGTTGCCTTGAAGATCACGCCTTTATCAACTTCTTGATAAAGTATTGATGTTCTGTAGTCAACGTCCAGGTCAACTTCCACCCATCTCTTCAGATGGGTCGTTGTGAGCGCTGCGTGAGCAAAAATTATGACGTCGTTAGTGATATTTTCGCCGTGACAATAATGACCGTGATCGTCATGTAGAACGGCTGAGGATGCATTTTGAGCGTTGTGAACGACTAGTGGAACGCAATATTGATGGTACATACTGAGCCAAGAGTGGAGAGTAACGCGCTCTCGCTCTGCCGCTATCCGGTCTCGCATACCATCTTTTTCTCACTCACACTGTCAGATGTAATAAAGGTTAGGACTTGTCTTGACGCAGCTAACTTCTATCGAAACGCATCAGCTTTGCGCGTACGGTAGTACAATTGTCATTCATAGTACCATTTTCCTTGGTTAATCACATGGAATAAAGTTATATTAAAAACAAATTGTGACGAATGAATACAACACTTATTATTTCACAACCCAAAATATACTTAAGTACAATTTAAGGTTTAATTTTATAATTAGAAAGGCACATTTTTATTAAGACACTTTATAATATTTATCTGGCACTTAATGCATTTTTTATAATTTATTTTTAAAATCTAATTTATATAAATTGATAGTAAAGCATAATCAGAACATAATTCACATTAATCCTCCACACATATATATACATGAAAGTGAGTTTGTTGGGATGATTGTATATTTTTTGTAGCTTTTTCACATATTCAGATAATAAATAAATAATACATCTTCTTACATGTACCATTGCTGGAATTTTCGGACCCATTTTAGCAGAATAAAAAATCAACCACAACTGTCCAAAACGGATCGGCAAGTTTGAGAGACCAGTTATCTCGATGGGTATGTTTCTTTAGGATGTTCATCTTCACAGAATAGATATGTCAATTTTAAAATCTTAGACATTTTCCAAATTTCATACCATTTGACATATTGGTTAAGATTCCTGAGACAAACATGGGATATTTATATCCCACAAAAATAAATAATTGGATTTATTTATTTATATATTTATTTTTTATGTATTTCTTACCTGACAATTATCAAACCTGTGAATTAATAAATATGAAATTTGATACAAATAATCTTAAGAATATGGTACTTTCTATCCTGAACAATATAAGAGATTGTAGTGGAATAGGTATGAGAAGTTTACGCAGGCAAAACCGTCATGAATGTAGTTGTAATACATTTTATAGATTATTATACAAATGTAAATATCTTAAAACTTAACGTAATATGTATAGACAAAATTACAATTTATTTAACGCCATTGTCCCACCTAGACAGAGTTAGACAAAAGTCTAATAATAAATAAATGTAGACAGTGCAAACAACTGACTAGGCAGTTTATCACTGATTACCATCGCCTCCTTTATAAGGCACACGTTAAAAATAAAAAAAAAATATACAGGAGAATTTTTTAAATATGCTTCCTGGGTCAAAACTTATTAAAGCCAATCTTCATGTAAAAAACTGCATCAATGCAATTTTTAAAAGTTAACTTTCCATGCATCGATATTTATATAAATAAAAAATTGTTAAACTTTTTATTACTGTATTTTTGAATAGTGCTCTGATACACATATTATTTTTCTTTTTAAACTCAATATTTTCTGGACAGTGTTATATATTTTTTTTTTTTTATTTTATATGTAATTTTATATTTTTCATAAAGTCGGATTTATAAAATGTCGATTACCGAAAATTTCATTTGATTTCTTATAAAAATCGGTCAACAACATCAGTAGATACGAATCTGGACTCAAAAAAATTTAGCAACATAAAATTTAATCTTAAAATCGCCCCTATGTCTTACTATTTTCCTTAAGTTTCGATTACTTTAGGTTTTTTCCTAAAAGCATATTTATCTTCGATCCAATTTAATCAACCTGTATATAAACTTTTGTCATTTACGTAAAATACTACAAAGTACAAGATATAACAAGTGATGTATATAACAAAATGTTTGTAATGAATAATGGAATTGTTGTATTGATATTTAAAAAATGCTAATTTATCTCTTAACCGCACTCAGAAACACTTAAATAACGTTTAACTTAAAGACATAATTTTCAGATGCTTGCCGGGTACGATACTTTTTAATTCGCCTTACTATTGGTAGAAAATTAACACCTGTGAAATTCATGTCTTTCAACCAATAGTATCTAAGGCAAATTAATGGATAGTAAGAGATATAGGAACCAGTTGATTATGAAGAAACTCAATCCTAGCAATGAGACATTTCTAGGCTACATTAACGGTCCGTTAATCGATTCTGAGTGCGGTGGAATGTTTTATTTCGTGTAAATGATATGTCAGTTACTTGAAAAGTTCCGCTCAAATATTAAAACATACCACCACTAGGACTTCTAGAACTACTCTTAATTGAAGTTACAGATATGTTCCCTGCACTACTATATTGCGGAGGAGGTGATCGGGGTAAAGAAAATCTCGCATCACTCAAATTCTCCTGACTCAAAGACTTTGGAGATGAAACAACCGGTATCTTCGATGACCCGCCAACCGGTTTAACCTTATCTTTCACCGGTATATTACTCGGTTTTGCCGATATCACCGGTTTTTGTACCGATTCTGGTGAACGTAGATGCATTTGATCTAATTGCGATAATCTTCGGTTTTCTAAATCCGTGCTCGTGACTATAGTTCCCTTTGGAGATTCATAAGTAGCTGTACGGAATTTTATATGGCTGTTTCTTGGTAAGTCGAAATCTGAGTGGCGTTTCTTTGGTTCGTTTGAGCTCTGATTCGCTTTCGTTCGTTTATTAACGTCAGCTTGTTGTTTCGCTGAGAAATATCTCTCGTTCGATATGAAATCGTTTAATAGTTCAATATCCAGTTCGTATGATAATGGCGGTTCTTGGTACAAAGGCACTCGTTGTCTACTTGATATTTTGTCTTTACTCAAATCTGTTTTATGTTTTTGAATCTTTTCAGTCCGTGGTGTCACTACTTGTATTTCTGTTATGTGGTCTTTGGGTGTCTCATATTCAAAAGTTTCTATTTTGGAGTACTTTTCTATGTCAGGGTTTATCGTGTATCTGGTTTTAGTCATTTCTACAGAATCTTTGCTAGTCGTCTCTTCATCATCTAAGTCGTGAATGATCCTAATCCCTAATTTGGATAATTCCTCCGGTGATTTTTGTGACATGAAACTTGGATCATTTCTCAATTTCTCCATTAACATTTTAGCCTGATTTTCATCAATTTCGGTCGTGTTTAAAATAATCGTTTCAGTCCTCGTAAAAGCAGGTTCGTCGGTAACAAAGTGCATATTAGGATTCTGTCTTTTAATTTCATCTAATACTCTCTTATCTATGTCTTTAACATCTCCTTCTTCGAATTTCGTTTCGTCTATTTCTCCAGCGTTTCGCATTATACCAAAACTGATTTGTTCTACTTGTAATGGTGCTTCAACTTTGCTCGTTAAGTACTTAGTCGAAATCTTTTCAACATTCTGTGTTATTATTTTATTCCCAAATTCATCCTCATTAACGTTAACTGTAACAGTTTTTTGTACTGGTTCTTGAGTCATTGTTAAAGAAACGTTGCCAGGCTCCATATAAAACGTCCTATTTTCTTTTTCATCCTGTCTCCTTCTAATACCTTCTAAAACGTCTGGTGGCATTCTTATCGTCGGTTCTCCGATTTCAATTGACTTTGTATACGTTTTTCTCTTTTGTTCTTCTATTGGTTGGATTTTTTCTGTTGTGATCGTAACTATGTTGCTACTATGAGGTTCTTTCGATTCAGACCATTGAGAGGAAAAAGTTTCCATAGGCTTTTTATTTATGCTTGAACTATTGGTATTAGAATTAGAACCAATCTTAATATTACTGACAAAATCATCATAGTCTCTTGACTTAGATTTCTGTTGATTGTTTTAAGTCAAAGTTAACAATATCCGGTTGATGCATAGAAGATTTAAAGGAGTCTGTCATTGGTGCATTTTCTTTACTTGTTGTAGCTTCTGTTTTTAAATTATGATCAATATGAACATTCAGTATTGGGTTCTTTGCTAATAATTTTTTCATCATTTCAGATTTAGGTCTTTCTAAACTATTAGCGTAAGTGTTTCTAGATACTTTCAGATCATCAGGGATGTTTGTGTCATAAGTCATCGATAACTTCTCTTCTAATTTCTGCGGTATATCAAGTTTGGCCGGACTCGGTTGAGATTCTTGAGTACTGTCTAAAGAACTCGTATTGCTACCATCTGATGTAGATTTTGCAAATTCGGAAACTAATTTGAAGTGTACTTTTAAATTTTCATCCATTATTCTTCGAGCCAAATGGTCGGAGGTTTCATGAAGATCATTTTCTTTGTATATTTCCCCGTCTTTTTCCTTTTTAATTTCTTCTTCGTGTTTCTCTGATTCTACAGACGATGATGAGCCTTTAACGATCGCGTCTTCTAAGTTACCAAATTCGGAACCTTTCTTGAGTCGATTTCTTTGGAATGTATTAAGGCCATCCATAGCCGAGTTTTTAGCAATATTAAGACTGAGTCTAGGCTCTTTGTGTTTAATAACTATTCCTTTGTCAGAGTCAATCATATCGGGCAAAGCGTCACCCGAGTCATTACCTGAATCAAAAAACGTTGTTTCTACTACTGACATAGCTTTCCGTTTCTTTGGTGATATAGTGCTTTCTGTAATTTCTGCATCATCAGCCGAAATGTCTAGACTTTGAGCCCTCTCCAAAGTACCAGTTGAAGGTTTACTGGCTTTCGCTCTTAGCTCGAATCTTGATAGATCACCTAATGACGCAGCTTTACGTTCATTTTCATCCAAAAGTGATACCTCATCGGAAGCGGAATAAACTGTTTCATTTAACGGTGAGCTATGAATAGTAATATCGCTATTGTTTAATTCAATAGTAGTCGAACCCTTATCACTTCTTTCACTGTGATTTAAAGATACTACGGAATGCACGTCTTGATTAGAAGATAAATTAGACTTTGAATCTTCAAAGAAATTGTTAAGAGAATCGCTTTCTCTTTTAAAAGGTTTGGTTACGATATCGTCAATGTCATCTTGTGAGAAATTAATTGATTCATCAATGCGTGATGTGATTTTGGTTTTATTAACCTTTGGTGTAGAAGTATTAATAAAAGAAGTCATTGTTTTATTCGTAGAATTGAAAGAAGAATCATATAAAACACTAGAATGTTGCTTTTCATTGCTCAAGAAATCGTTGACGTTTTTCAATTGCTCCAAAATACTGTCATCTGTTTTATTTTTATCATAATCTGGTGGAGATGGCGCTTTTCCTTTGGATTTCTTTGAGGGTTTCGGAACTTCTTCTTTCTTTTCAACTTTTTCTTTCTCATTTATAATATCAATAGAACTTTTCCTATTCGTTCTAGCAGCTTTAGCAGCATCTAGCATGTGTTGAGGTAATTCTTGAGGTATCCCGTTTTCATCTCTTTTAATTCCACTCGAGTTCAAATCATTTCTTGCAAAACTACTCAGTGACGTTTCAGAGCTTTTAGAGGTGTCTTGTATGATACTAGTATCCGATTCATTTGTTTTAACTCGAGCGTTGGGTATCGGCGGTGCCATTTTCTCCCTCCGTTTGGCAACAACAGGTTTCTTTTGTTCTGTTTCAGTTTCGTGTTTAATTTGGGCTGTCGGTGCTGGACGTTGTGGTTCCGGCTTATCGACTTCATCCATAGATTTCTTTTCTGTAGTCACTGTAGTAACAGTAGTAACTGTTCCATTCTCAATGCTTTTTTGTCTCAATACTCCATCATCAGGTACATTAGGTGGTAAGACTCTTATACCAAATTTCATGCCACGTTTCGGGTCATAATCTCTCTTCTGCACTTCTGCTTGTTCTATATGAGGTATTCCATTCTCTGGTTGTATTATTTGTATATCACTACCTGAAGAAAGTCTATTTTTATTTCTATCAGGTTTATTTAAAGCTGCAGGTATGTCGGGAAGTTTCGTTTTATTAGCAAGTTTATTATTCTTCTCGTTTTCTCGTTCTAATGTAGTAGGTAGGCCGTCTTTCTTTTCTTTCTTGTTCCTTTCTAAAGTGGTGGAAGATATGATTTTGTCGGATATCATTTTCTTGATTCCGCTTTTGGATTTCGTTTCTAACGTGGAATTGTTTGAGTTCGATATGTTGGGTGACCTCGGCGGATGTAGTAGCTTGCCTTCCTTTTCAAGCTGAAACAGGATATAGGAAAATTATCATTTGTTTGTGTTTCAAGAAACTATCACACACACATATATTTATACAAGCTAGCACGCCTGTCACTTAAATACTAATACTAGTCTGCATTAATACTAATTCTAGTGCCATGGAAATAGAATATAATCAAGTAAGAAAATTAAAAGTTTCTATATTCTATCTTTTCGTTTCTATACATACATACATACATAATATCCTATATGTCTGTTTCCCATGGGGGTAGGCAGAGACTATGGATGTCCACTTGTGACGATCCTGACAAACAACTTTCGCTTCGTCTACTTTCATTAACCTCTTCATACATGGACGTTTACTTGAGATGATACATCCTATATTTATCCTATTTTATCCGTGCAGGAACGGAGAAAAAATATAATTTCCTGCGGCCGAGCGGCCTGTCATAAGAGGCGACAAAATAACCCACAGCCAGGTGGTAGGGTATTTGACCGTCTGTATGGCTACCACCGCTGATCCAGAGTATGCCGCCATAACAACCTTGAGTTGTGTTCTAACATTAGTGGCCAGGTTCCAGTCTCCGTTTAGAAAGCGGCAGCACATTGATAGCACCTTTATTGTTACAAATTTCAAAAGGCAACGGTAACCGCTTTCCATCAAGTGGGCGGTCTGCCTGTCCGCTGAACTTATGCAATAAAAAAATCCTACATGACTGCACCACATGTCACCTTTATAAGGGTTCCAATCGTAGCCACGAAAAATGTCTATTCTTATCCATACTAATTTATGCTAATATTATAAATGCTAAAGTAATTCTGTCCGTCTGTTACGCATTCCTAGAATAACGAGGGTACCGATATCGCTGAAATGAAGTATAGACATATGATACTTTTTATCCCGGAAATGCCGTTAATTTTCTGGAGACGACTAGCGCCTAGATAATTTAATGCAACGTAACCAGTGTTGCTAACTTGCTTTCAAAATAAGTTAGGGTTTTCACCGCCACTACGTGCATGCGATACATGTTAGAAGATCTTGGAAGTAAACCGTCGTTATGGGGCCCTAAAAAACAAGAATTCTAAGCGTTACAGAACTGACAATTTCGCGGCCAAAGCCGCGTGTCACACACTAGTTTAATACAAAACGCCACTCCACGGTCAAAATATTGCATAAATTGGGTTATAATCAAATATTTTGTCCGCTTGTTATTTCTATACTAGCATAAAACTGAGACAAATTATATAAAACTGCTGCTTTTATACAATTTTACGGCCAATAAATAAGTTTGGCGCACACGAATCGATTGTCACGCCATATATATTTTATTGAATATTGTAAAGGTGAGGACAGGCACGCGGTTAAAATAGGTAGGAGTTTAATTATTTATTAACTACTATATTCCGTCCAAGCGTTTATTGAACTTTTGTCAGGTTGATTGATCAATTAGTAACGCCGTAAAGTGTTATCGATTTAATGTTACATCTACATCTTATTATCCCTGCAGGAACGGAGAAAGAATTTTTCCTGCGGCCAGAGGCGGCATGTCGGAAGAGGCGTCCAAACAACCCACAGCAGGTGGTAAAGTATTTGCCAGTCTGGATGGCTACTACCGCTGGTTTAGGGTTGGTGTTACAAATATCCATCGGCGTTGGTAACCGCTTTCCGTCAGGTGGGCCATTTGCCTGTCTGCTGAACGAATGCAATAAAAAAAATGCAATGTGTTTGTTTTATCCTAGAAACATTAATAAAGTTACTTTCACATTTATATATGTGTATTGAGTATATAAGACTTGGATTTTATAATTAAACGATGATTTAGTATTTCCGGCACTAAAAAACATTCACTAATGTAACCCATTCCTAACACTAAATAATAGATGAATAAAACATGAAGAAAGAGCGTTGCACCTGCATTATATAAGCATATTAATTACTTTTATTCCGTCTATCACTTCGCGAAATTATTAGTCATAGGACACGACGGCAATAATACAATGAGACTTATAATGGGACAGAACATTAAAATTCTACAGGGCATGTTATACTGGATAGCTGCATGGACGAAACATCATAAGTAGTAAGCAACTTGACATGCAATACTACAAGAAAGAAATAAGACGCGTAGGAAATCCGAAACAAAATTTAGCTGTTTGCTACCAAGGAAGAAACAGTTATAGTTAGCCGTTCTATAAAGCCACATTTGGCATCTATCAAACTGGTTTTAGTAGTTACATAAATTATCGACGATTATACTGTAAAAAATTGGAATCGATATAAGAAGTCACACATTACCGAATCGGAAAAATAAATCGATTTACTATTCTAAAAAATATATTTTAAGTTTCGTTACTTTTTTATCTTTAAAGTGTAGAAAATTTGCACAACTTAATTATGATCTACCTATGTTTAAACTTTTCGATTATACATCATTTCCAGGTCACCTCACTAACATTTAAGAAAAATAAGTTTTGACACACATAACGTTCGTGTATTGTTTCTAAAAAATAACCTAATTATAATATTTTAATATGATATAATTTTTTTTAATACTGTTACAAAATTAGTTCCTCAGTATTTATATGAAACTTCAAAAGTGGCTTCTCAAGGCGGCTCAATTATAGTTTAAAATACCTGTACTAATATATACCTATAATTAGTGTAACATGTCTATATCAATATGTAGAAAATATTGTAGAAGTTGAAATTTGGCTGATTAATATAATTATCTTACCGATCAGAAAAATCAACTGATAGTAAGGCAAATACATGAATAGTAAGATATAGGAACCGGTCAATTGACGAGTTTAGGGTGGCATTCAGAACAATCAAAAATGGCAGGACACTGAAAGATAACAGAATTACAATCCTCGATGACAGAATGGAGGGATTCCTATACTGAAAGCTTTGGGGCTCTTTAATTCCATCATCCACGATGGCTACGGTGTTAAAGGAGTGGAGCAAAAGCGTGGTAATCTTGTGCTTCAAGAAAGGCGCGAAGAATTTCTTAATGAACTCTAGACTCATCTCACTTTAAACCATATTTGTAAATATCTTTCGACGTAACTGTCGAATTTCACCTGTCGCCCGTTAGAAGAATTAACTAATTCCATCTACCATACTAATCAGGTAGAGAGAAACTTTTCTTTCTACTTGATAATACTTATAATCAGGTCATTGATGTCTTTTGTGGACTACGAAAAAGCTTTCCAACTCCATTGGAACGGGGTGTTCTGGAGCCACTATACAGATGCTGTAACAATTGGCGATACATTGAGTTACCTATATCACGCCGCAACGACGATCGTCCAGACTCAGGACCTATAAGCATATACCTCTACGTGGTGGGACTCGCGGGGTTAGACAGGGGGATGTCATAACCCCGAAACTGTTCCACCTATACAAATGAGGCTGTTTTTAAAACTCTAGAATGGAATGGATGGAGCATCAACACCAAGGGCGAGCATCCCTCACCGCCAATGCAATGACAATATTATCGTATTTTTTAAATCCCGCGCAATGAAGTTGCGCGTACATTTAGTAAATAATAATTTAATTGATTCCACCACGTCGAGCTGTCGATGTTTCTGACAATACAGTCACACAGGCCATTGTCAGTCACTCAAAACAATAGAGATATAACCACACCGCATTCTTTAACGTACCGCAATATAAATTCTCAACACATCAGACTATAAAAAGACATTAAGATATGAGTCTGCTACGGAAAAGTCATCTTTAAAGACTTTAGACTTTAGAAATATTATAAACTTTTTATTTTCAAAACACTGTAATCTCAATTGTTTTATGTCCCTACTCAATCTGGAATAATGTTAGTGTCAGTAACGGTGTCACGCAGATGTAGCTAAGTGTTTATTGCGTTATTTGTGATACGATATTGTTATTAATCGTTAATAACGTTAAATATTGACAGATAACGTATTTATGTATAACTAATGGAGCGAATCATTATCAGCATTATTTTTGACGCTATAAATAAGAAAGATTTTTTTTATGTAAGATGTAAGTCAGTATGTGAGGAAATAATAGCTTCCAAAGTTATTAAAATATCTTCCCCTCTAATTTTTAAACTATGTAGTAGAAAATTTGGATGAATGGAAATAAACTGTTGCAGAGCTTCAAAAATATTTTCAACGAAAATTACTTTGAATAATCATTATACATTGAAAAAAATATATATATTTGCTGGAGAAGAGCAGATAGTTTGACGGTCCATACCCTCAAGTATGTTAATTTGCAACACTGGAGACGCTGCCCGCCTCGAAGAGGGGACTAGAACCTGACCACTAATGCCCAAACTCAAAGTTGTTGTTTGAATCTCCAACAAAGAGATTTTAATACTCTGGTTGATGATGCTTGGGGTTGGCCATCAAATATAATATTTAAATTTAGAACATAGAATATATAGGTAACACTATTGTACACCAATAGAAAAATAAACTTACTGCCTAAAACTATGTCTAGTTATGCACAAAGGGCGGTCTTAACGCTAAAAAGCAATTTCATCCAGACAACCCCAGAAATGAATTGATAATGGCGATGGTGGTACACGCAAAATATACTACGACTACTTATATTTTAGTAATAAATACACAAATGTTATATTACACACATTACATATATTAAATAGATATACCTATATACTTAATATACATACCTTACAAATACATATCATCTATACAAAATATATAAATGTTGAATATATAAGTATACATACAATTTAGATGTATTTTATATAATATGTTAAATTATTCTTTCTTCTCTATTAGATCATCATTACATAAGTGCAGTTTTTTGTTATTAAAATATTCAGTCTACTATCATAGCCATATTTTTAAAAAACAAACGTGTACGACTCGTGACGCCCGACAGAAATGATAACTTAAACTAATCAAGTTGAACTATTTAATATTGAAATTGTTTAACATGAGAAAAGCTTAGGTTATTACTTAAATTTTACATATATAGCGTGGGTTAGAGTGAGAGAGGAGGAGCCTGCCTACCACTACCATATGCGTGAGAGAAAGGGAAGCCAGACAGACTGGCGCCGTAACGCCTTACGTAACGAAGCGGTTTACCCTCCCATAAGAAGTTATCACTTTAAAAAAGTGTTTAACGGTTATTATGGCGGCATACTCCAGACCAGGGGACCTAATTCTGCTACTTCAACATCTTGGCGCTGCGAAGATATTTAAGGTACAATGGCTATAAGATGGCAATAGTTTCAAAAATTATTTTTCTACTAAATCTACAATATTTTCGCAATATCGTCGCGGCGGAAAAATAGTAGAAAAAAATTTGTATTACCATTAGCAGAAATGGCTTTACGCGAAATATATATTGAAGAGCTACCAAGATTTTAAAAAATTATTTCATAAGTTTTCGCTTATAAATATCTATAAAAGAATAGCGTGGCGTGCCCGAATTAACAGAATGCAGAAATCAGGTAAACCTACGATTGAGACGATAGTGTCCGGCGATTTGGACGAGACAGTAATAGCAGAATTGGACCCCGGGGATGGTGGCCAGACGGGCAAATGTCCTACCACTTGACTATGAGTTGTTTTCGTACCTTGTACGAAAGGCCCCCCAGGCCGAGATTTGTATTCTTTCTCCGTTCCTACAAGGTTATATATATAGTTTCTTTTTTGTTTAAGTTAATCGTCCTTTTTAAATATCAATTTTTTTTATTGCAGGAGTTCAGCATACAGCCAGACGGTCCACTTGATGGAAAGCGGTTACCATCGCCTATGGACATTTGCAACACCAAAGGTGCTACAAATGCGCTGCTGCTCTCTTAAGGGCGACTGGAACCTGGTCACTAATGCCGGAACACAACTCAAAGGTGTTTTGGCGGCATACTATAGAGCAGGGGTGGTAGCCATCCAGTAGGGCAAATACCCTACCAAATGGCTGTGGGTTCTTTTGTCGCCTTTTACGACAGGCCGCCCGGCCACAGGAAGTTGTATTCTTTCTGCGTTCCTGCATGGATAAAAATCATCATTTAAGTACAACTAGACATAAACAAGCTTAAATCAATATATTCGTCACATTAAATTCATTTGACTACACGCAGTTATTTAAGTAGGCAAAGAAAATATTTGTAGAGACGTGGGAAAGTTAGCAAGTACTAAAAGAAAGTCAAGTAAGACTCAAGTACTATTTTCCACCTTTCCAAGTGCGTTTGCTGTAAAATAAGACTTAAAGTCGTCAAATATTTACACGGAATATGTGGCTATCAAGTGTTAGTATTTATAGATCTAGTATTTTTTTAACTATATAGGTACATATTTTTATTAAAGTAAAACATTATAAACTAATACAATATAGAAAACTTAAGTACATATGTTGTATTTTACCTATATACGTGCAGGGACAGAGAAAGAATACAATTTCCTGTTGCCGGGCGACCTGTCGTTAGCGGCAACAAAACAACCCACAGACAACCCACAAAGTATTTGCCCGTCTAGATGGCTACCACCCCTGGTCTAGAGTATGCCGTCATAATAACCTTGAATTGTGTTCTAACATTAGAGATCAGGTTCCAGTCGCCCTTTAGAGAGCGACACAGCACATTTAGTGTAAAAGAAATGTCCATAGGCGATGGTAACCGCTTTCCATTAGGTTGTCCATCCGTCTGACTGCTGATCTCATGCAATAAAAAAACCTTCAAGACTATAATGGAATACCAAGCCTGGGTCACCGACTTCTATGGTTATGGTGCCCAGACGGCAGGCCACATTTCCTCGCTCGATTAGCACACCGATACTGATAATTTAAAGAGTTGATGAGTCGTTTTGATAGCTCTTTGTAGAGACTCGTGGCCCCAAGACCCCACGCTCCAAGCGTAAAACCGAATTTCAGAGTTCAATAGTCGTTCTAGCAAAAATGGAACCGTTAGAAAGTACATGACACAGTCGCTTTTCTCGGAAACTACTGGATCCATATAAATATAATTTGGTAGGAATATATGAGAGACTATACTACTGTTGGCATCCCAATATAATTGGCACTCTATAATTTGATCAAAACACTAAGAAATCTTATTGCATGCATGGAAATAATATTGCATATTGCCGTCCAGCCCAGTGGACTGATGACCTGCGGAAGGTCGCCGACAGGGGCTGGATGAGGAAGACGGAAGACCGGAATATGTGGCGCAAACTGGGGAGGCCTACGTCCAGCAGTGGACAGAGACTGGTTGAAGAAGGAGAATATTGCATGGCAACAAAATATTTTTTTTAGAATAAAATAAAATAGAATAGAATATCATTTATTGCATAAACTGTCACATACATATAATTCAAATATGGAGATGTTGTGTTCTTTGTAGGAATGACAGTTTGTCCTTTCGAACGTACAATTCAGGCAGTTTATAATGTTGCCCGGCCGTTATAGTATATAATATTATTATTATCATGTCATTAAATTTTTCTGTTATTCGTCACAAAAATAATACAAAAAAATCACATTATGAAAAATACTTATATAAAAAGTCATTATAAGTCATAAATTATGGTATAATTATTTATCAGCAAATAATTAATTAATTAAATTTTGTTTTTGAATAAGATTTCTGTATTCTTGACATATTTTTGTTATTATTTGTACGTACTAACATTCAACATGTTTCGCAACTCGCATTATAATTTAATAATAATATAATTTAATTAATTTAGTCAGTTAGTTAGATTTTTAATATAGTGAATAAATTAACTAGATGCCTATTATTGAGTGGAGTGCCAATTGAGGCTTGGAACCGGTTTAAATTTAACCTGTTTTAATCGGCTATAACCGGTTTTAGTTAACTATTTCGTTCGGAGTGCATACCTCAAAGAGAGTGTTATATAAACTTAAATTTATCGTTTTATTCCACGAGAAGAGAAAGTAGCATTCTACCTGTCATGTGTTTGTGTGCGACTGAATACTTGCTGTATCACAATGCTGCTTTGAAGGTGTGCGGTAAAAACCGTTCGAAACCGATTTATTCAATGAAACCTATTAAACGAACTTTTGTTACCAAAAACCGGTTAATTGATCTAAAAATTAGAATAAAACCGAAGAGAAAAGTATTTATTACGCACTTAGGTTGTAACCGGTTCGACTTTTTTACCGGTTTCCAAGCCCTGGGGCCAAAAATGATATGTACTACCTATATATACCTATAATCTTATGACTACAAACGAGCAATTCTTGTATATTTATTTTGTGTCTCGTAAACGGCTATAACGATATGCATACAATTTTGTATTTACGTAAGGTTTTGCTTTTTAAGTTTATGTATATAGGAAGAAACTATATCATACAATAATACTTTTATTATCATTGGATGGTTACATATTAAAAAATATAGTTAGGTTTCTAAATGTTTTGAATTAATTAAAAATAAGACATACCGTATTCACGTCTCCCATAGATCCAGCTCTCTTCAACAGCGGGTGGCACACAACACGCCCCATTCCACTGGCCCTTCCACCTTCCACCACCTCTAATTCCACAGGGTATGGCGATGCCAGAGACAGAATGCTTACGGCGTCTTCTAACGGCGTCCCGTTGAATTCAATTTTGATGCTTTTAATTTTGTCACCTGAAATTAGTATTTTGATAATTTGATGAAAGCGTTTTTTTTTCCCAAAAATTGGCAAACACAAAGGGGTCACTCGATGGAAAGTGATTACCGACGCTTATGGACGATTGCAACAACAGGAGCGCTACCAAAGCGTTAAAGGATCTCATGTCATGGCGCAGAGGGAAAACCAAGGCAGGAAGTTAGCTCCAGATCATTGTTGCGCGCGGAGTAAAGGTTCTAGAGAACCGCTGCGTATTTGAGTTATAGCTCAAGGAAATGAGGGTGAACATCCTGCGGATGGCGATCTGTGGAGTAGTGAAAATGTGATGCCGGCACCAGATCAAACAGTTCCTCGGAACACTCTCTGGTATCGCCAAGTAACCTTCTTTCGGCATATACAGTCGGCTCTCGATAATTTGAAACTCAAGGGACCAGAGATAAATTTCAAATTGTCAAGAGTTCAAAATAACGAGCGTTTACTTATGGAACTTATGGAAAGACATTTGTTCTTTCTTGGATTCATTTTAACAGCACAAATCAAATATTAACATGACTCATTAATGTTTGAAAGAAGACTGGAATGCGAACTTACTTATATCTCATTTATCTAAACAATTGACAGGTCTGTACATGTATGTAAACAAACGACAGGTATTTGCATGATAAACGCTTCAAATTATAGAGAGTAGGAAAGCCCGGACTTCAAATTATCGCATGTCTGCGATCAAGGTAATATACCTTCAACTTCAAATTACCGAAGGACCAATTAACATTGATTTTATTCAATTTATCGAAAAATTTTCAAAGGACCGGAAATATTTTCAAATTATCGAGAGATTCAAATTAACGAGTGTCAAATTATCGTGAGTAGACTGTACAAACATTTCTTTTATTAATTTAAATTCTTTTAAATTTGAGGGCGGGCGGGCATGTTCCCTTTTTCGCACTCACGTCAATCATTTCATCTCAAGTCATAAATAACTAAAATTAAATCGCCCCGCACATGGCAAATATATAAAACAAATAAATTAATATATCTTAATATATATATATATATATATATATATATATATATATATATATATATATATATATATATATATATAATATACTACACTCGCAATATTCCGCAAGCGTTTATATTTCAAAATTACCACAACTAACACCGCTATATGTAAATCGCCGCTTTATAAATAAATAAATACACAATACTGCTAAACCTATAACATAACAAAAGTGAAAGTGAAGTGAAGAGCAGAAGAGCAGCTGTATTTCATGCCCATTAATCAGGTACGTGCGTGCTCTTCTTTCCACTACCCTCTTCAAAATTGTCCCATTCTCCTTTTTTTTCATTTTGAAACAGTTTTCTTATCGATAAACCCAGCGCCGCCGCAACACTCTCCATTATACAGACGGTAGGATACGCAGAGTGACGCAATCTCTCCTTAGACTACGCGACTCTAAAGCATCTGTTAATATGGGATCGTCGGCTAAATGTTGAGCCTTTACCGCCATTTTATCGTTATCGACATTTGGACCTAATTATATTTTTTATTGCAAATGGTATTTTAAACTATTATATTGTTTTAAAGCTTTCAGTTTTTGATTCAGTAGGGTCTAATCTAACTAAAAATGAAAGTCTTAAAACAAAATAATGATTTAAAATGCGTTTTGCAACAAAAATAATTATTAGGTCCTAATGTCGCTTACGATAAAATGGCGGTAAAGACTCTGTATGTTCAATTTTAAGGGGAATAGTGTTATTTGTATAAGCTCTATACAAGTAATGTCAAATATTAACCGACAGTAGGGTAAATGAACGGTCGTTAAGATATAGGAACCAATCCTTGAACAATATCCCTAGCATTCCGTAGTCAAATAGTAGAACAGCGGACGTTTATCATTTCTACGAGATCCTTCATTATCCGTGGACTGACACGCACTTAGCCAATTTATTTCTCCTTAGAACTGAGATAACAAGTCGTGAAGTGGTATACTATGAGTCCTAGATTTATATTTAACCTTTAGCTTGCCGTCCATACATATTTCAACTCCCTATGGAATTAAATCCAGAAAATGTCAGCAATCTATATACCACTTGACATTTAAGACTGATACGCGTCGTTGAAAAAGTATTTTTATGGGTCCCTGAGCCCCTTTTTATTTTGATCGAAAGCTAATGTATCCAGTTTTCTCAGTTCCATAATAATTCTAGCAAAAACGGAACCATTTTTAACTCGTTACGACATTCTCCACTCAGCTTAGATGAGATACAATAGAATATTGTTACGAGTTTGCGGGACTCGAATTAAAATATCGTCAGAATTATTATAGAGTTTATTAGAACTATACAAACACGTATAACATAGGTACAAATATAACCGAAGGCAACAAATTGAAACGTAATGCAGAAGGTCGTAATTCAATAAAACGTGCAAAGTCCGTCAATATTAGATTTCCGAATGTACACACGTCATTCGGTTCAACCATTAGTTATTCTTTAACGGCCTCTGTGATTGAACGGGCTAAGCCTTTGCCGGCTTAGCTCACTACAACGCAAAGGTTCCGGGTTCGATTCCTTGTATGGTTAATTTCGGAAATGAATTTTCTCCGTTATTTACTATGGTCTGGGTGTCTGGGATCGGCCCCAGAGTGGTCCGTTGTATATTTACCATAACAAAAGCGTGACTTGCTTAATTTGGGTATATACAGTGTGTGTTATTGTCCGCCGATTACTATTAAAAAATCTTAATTTAAATCATAAAGTTAACAAAAATATTTAGAATGTTTATTTTAAGTATATGTAAGTATTATATTATCAATTACTAATTAAATAGTTTTAAATTTAACTAACATAATATTCGGCTTGTTTCGGTTCACGCCAAAAGGAAGGTTTGTATAAAAATCATGTATCGGATATAATTCCGGCACAGCAACAATCTGAGTGCAAACCTTGTTTGTTGAAATTCCAGCGTACATATTCTCAAAATATGCTTTTTCGAGCAGTACGCGTAGTGGGTGTTTTTTACTACTCGATTACTTTCAAGTTAACGCAATTTTATAAGAGAAGAACTTAGCGCCATCTCGTGAGCGTGAACGGTCACATAAATCGTGCCATACAAAATTGCGTTAACTTAAACGTGATCGAGTTGTAAAAGAAACTCGTACTAAGCACTCAATGTGAAGCTGTCAACAGTTGGATGATGCCAAAGACGTGTTCTCATTACCTGGCTGCAAGTTGGCAGCAGCAGCCGGCCCGCTTCTGAGTACCGAGTGGATGTGAACGCCCTCCCTCGCTCCGCCGCTGCACCTCAGCCCCAGTCCGGTGAAGTCCCGCGCCCATAACTTCACGCGACGGATCCGCGCGCGCTAAAACCAAACAAAACTTACGTTAAAGTAAAAAATTAATCAGAAAACAAAACCGACTTCAAAAACAACTAAAAAGCAAAAACTAAATATTTTCTACAACATCTTCAACTCAGTGCCAAGTAAAACCTAAATAACAAAAATTGGCAGCTATAGAGACTGCCGATAAAAGTGAAAACTTAGAACTTTTAGTATTTAAATTTGAAATTTCATAATGTTTGAATTAAAACACTATTTCAACAATGCACATTATATACACATTGAACTATTCACTAAATCCATTCAATTTCACTTATAATATATACACAGCACTAATTTTGCACAATACGTCAGCTGCATAGCTACAGATATACTGCTATAAGCATGTCGGTGACGCGAACTCACGAGATTTCACCTATCCAAAAGGAGTCTAACGCACACAGCACACGGCCGCTGCACCCAAGGCCCAAAAAGTTCTCAACGCGGCTAAAGAAGTTATCACTTACAACAACAATATATATAACTTTACAAACACTATATTTTGCAAATTCGTGGTGATATTTGCAAAATACAGTGCAGCGTGGATTATCCGAACGATCGCTTATACGAAGTACAACGCCTACAAATTCAGATAATGAAGATGAAAACATAATTGGTGCTTTTGAACCGTTTACTTGCTTAGATATTGCCTTGCCTTGGTTTTATAACACAAGCTGAAATTCAAATTCAAATTTAAAAGTTTTTATTCAAAATAAGTTCCACTGGAGAACACTTTTCGAAGTCGGTCATACATATAATTTAAAATTTAATTTTACTTCCTATTCTATGTACACCGCTTCGAAACATGTTATTGCTGTTAAGGAGAAGAAGCGGCAAGAAACTCCCCAGCAACGTTTAGCTAAAAATTGTTTTTCTTTATATTTCTTGTTCTATTTATATCTCACGTACTTTTTTATAAGTTTTATACAGAAGTATGTTACAAAATTACTTTTAAAAAATTAATGGAGTTGTAACAAACAGTGCATACGCAATAAGACAAAGAGACACGGCTGAATCAATAAAGTTCAATTATCAGAAAGAACTATGTGTCCATTCCCAAATAAGTCCGGACAATCGACATTCTACTATAATTTTTATGTTTTACTTTGCACCGATTTCTAGATGTTTTAGAAAATATTTATTATTTTTGTTTTTAGATACTCGTTATTTTTTTTTTTAATTAGATGTTGTTTAATGTCGCAATATTAATCTTATCACCTAATCTGCCCTTCAAGCCTAATCACCATCGATGACTTCACTTCACAAACGACCTTCTGGTGACGTCACCCGTCATCTCATACTCGGCATCCGTGTGAACCAATCATAAATAACCTTGAATACAACCTCAGTTAAATGATTAAGAGTAATAATTATAATTAAAATATATAGTTTAGCTTATACTTGTATAGTCATTGCAGGGTTCTGTGGAGTTTAATGTAAAATCCTGATTCAACATTTATATTATATCACTAGCATCGCTCATGTACGCGACGTTTCTCAAAAACGTTTCTGGGGATTTCCCCGTGATACCCAGGAGAAATGTTGAAGAAAAGAAAAAAGAAGAAGAAAAGAAAGAGAAATAGAGGAGCGCTGTGAGAAAAACCGCAAGTAGTAAAGTAAAAGTAAGTATGATAATCAATAATATGTATAATGATCAAGTAATAAAGGCTGTTTTTATTTTTATTTAATACTAGCTGACCCGGCAAACGTTGTTTTGCCATTTAAATTATTTCTAGTAATTTTAAGTAAGTTAAATTATTAAAGTACTAATATCGCTATTAAAAAATAGTGGTTGATCGTAGAAGGGTGAAAATTTGAATTTTGTATGTATTTTTCAATGCTAAATCATAATAAAATATAAATAAGAAATTTTGTCAAAAAAAATTAAAGAATATTTAGGGGTAAAATTTAAAAATATTTACCCTAAATGATCAGGGTGACCCCCCTTATCATTTAGGGCTATGAAAAATAGATGTTAGCCGATTGTCAGACTTACCCGATATGCACACAAAATTTCATACAAATCGGTTCAGCCGTTTCGGAGGAGTTTGGTAACAAACACCGCGACACGAGAATTTTATATATTAGATTTTTTCTCATCTGTAAACGCATTGTACAAACTCGACTCCTCCACAGATTTAGGTCAAAATAAATAAAATCCCATATAATTGTGGATTTTATTTATTTTGCAGTGTGTCATTAATTCGTAGAATTTAGATCATTATTAGTAATGTTAATACTAGTGACGTGCTGGCGGTGACAAATAATCATCACTATTCATAGGGGTTTTTTTTGAACTGATAACTTTTTATGGGAGGGTAAAACGCTTCGTTATGTAACCCGTTACGGCGCCAGTCTGTCTGGCTTCCCTTTCTCTCATGCATACGGCAGCGGTAGGTAGGCTCCTCCTCTCTCATTCTAACCCACGCGCTATATACGTAAAATTTAAGTAATAACCTAAGCTTTTCTCAAGTTAAACAATTTCAATATGAAATAGTTCAACTTAGATTAGTTTAAGTTATCACTTCTGTCGGGCGTCCCGAGACGCACTTTTTTTTTAATTCACACCATGGTGCGCGTCTACTCACCTACCTAATTTTCACGATACTAACACAGAAGTTTGGGCTGTGCATTGATATGTCAGTCAGTGGGGTCAACTATGCATAGATAAAACCACAACAAAACATCAATCCCCGTCAAAAATTCCCTCACATCCATTCAAATTCAAAACAATTTCCAAGAAAAACGTCAAATATTCAGTTATACTCTCGACGATATCATAATAACCGGTATTTTTACTTTACAATACAAAGGCACTTGAGATAAAAGATCAATATCAGATGTAAACAATGATTTTTCACCTTGACTTTGGTATTTGAAAAGATTTAACCGAAAAAATAACAAATGTAGGCAGGCAGTAAGTACACTTGTTAAAAATGTTCAGACATCATTCGAATAATCGTTCGTCATAAACAGATTCATTTTATCAAAACACTGTTTACATATTGATGTTTAGATATTGATTTTTTTGAATCATTATACAATCATTAATATTAAGTTTTAACGATTTTAAGTGCGGTATATTATTTGATTTTTATTTTTATTCTAACGTTTCAGTAGCCTTGATCAGGGAAGACAAAGATGTCAAGTGTAAATGAGTATCCTTAAAGTTTTTATTTAGCCTAACGCCAACTTGTTTATTTTAATTATTTAATTTCAAATTTTGTTTATGGTTATCCTTTACTCTATGGGAGCCTTATCTAATTTACCACTGCTTCGCAACATGTTGTGGCTCGAATAGAAGAAGCGGCGCAAGAAACTCTTCAGCAACATGCCTAGCTCTAATAATATTGTTACAACTTAAGTTCCAACTAAAACAAAATCCACCTGCATATCTATAAAAATAATTTTTTTTACCCGTCGGCATTTGAACTAATTGTAATCCTTCTTTTATGATTGTCTTCTTTTGTTCACTTATTTATTGGTTATTATGGAGAGAAGCCTATTGTACTCGTTTATGACCGGTTGCAGGTATAATTAGCCAGGTGTGCGGATTACGATTCTAGGAAATTCGGTCCACGCTGCCGGGCGGACATATTACAAGTGTGCAGTGTAAAGCAATGGCACGATTGAAGGAGGAGTCAGTCGATCGATAACCACGAGCGAAGTAAGACTTGTGTACATTCAGTAATCTATTTAGTGACGGACTTTACGCGTGTTATTGAATTACGACCTTCTGCATTACGTTTGGACTTGTTGTGTTCGGTTATATTTGTACCTGTGTTATACGTGTTTGTATAGTTCTAATAAACTCTATAATAATTCCAACGGCATTTTAATTCGAGTCCTGCAACTCGTAACAATATTATACTTCGTTTCTACTCCAAACCCCGCAAATGTGGAACCATTAAGGCTACGTTCCAGAAGGGATTCACAACGACCACGTTCACGACCGCTATTTTTCCCGTTCCACTTGCTTGCGGACGTTACAATCATAATCTCTAGTGGAACGGATTATGGGGCGCTGATGTCATAAACGAAGAAATCACAGATGGCATTAGTTGATTTGATAATCGCGCTTTTTTCAATGTCAAGAGATAGAGAGAATTAATGCTCTGTGGTCAACGCCCACTTCGACCCACCTCTTGACATGGGTCGTTGTGAGCGCTGTGTGATCAAAAATAATGACGTTTTCGCCACGACCGTAACGAATGCGGTCGCCTTGTGGAACAGCAGACGGAGCATTTTGGGCGTGGTGAGATACTAAAGGAACGCGTCCTAAATAAAGTATTTCGTAAGAAAAAATAAGATAAAGTTTACACTGCCCCAAGTATAATTAATTTGTGGACTACATAAAGTTTGGAAAAATTATTTGATACAGATGAGGTAGCCAGTTGCTGACATGGATTTCCTCACTATACTCCGTGTGCGTTCAAACTTTATCCGGTATAATCTCCAAACAAATGCATGATAACAACTAACCCAAAAACGTATGCAAACACGTTTTAACATCAGCAAACACAATACATAACTACATCCAAATTTTCCTCTTAACAAAATTAAGACAATTTGTTAATTAAAACTACATGTTAACGGTTTTAAGCCTAGTATTTTAAATATGGAAGATAATTGATGATAATGATAAAAAACCTTTTTTGTAATAATAAAACATGGAAGAAGAACTTATCATGTTTTGATAAAACAATAATTTTATACACCATAATCTACACTTTGTGTATTATTATATCTTATCATATCATCATGTTGCGTTTGTTGAAACAATCACAGTACAACACTCGTTTGAGATAACAGAAATAATTTAATCGGTCGATTTGTAAGTCGCACGAATAAAAAAAATCGGTCAAGTGCGTAAGCATCCATTGTGCACGTACAGACAGTACATGCACAATGGATGGTTACGTAGATGTGATCAACTTTTATGGTGTTTTTTTTTTAATTTGACTACGAAACGATAAAAGAAGCCCGAGTCGATGATTGTTTGATGTAATTGATTTATAGAGGCTTTTAGTGACAATGTAACCCTGACAGCGTTAGCTGACCTTAATCATATAATTTTACATAATTCTAAATCAAAGATTGCACATTTTTATATATTGCCAGAGGTGTAGCGGAAACGGGCCGCGTTAAAAAGGTTGGAAAAACACCGAAGCGACGAGCATCAAATTAACTACCAGAGCATACACAAGTGAATTTTTCCAAACTCTGCCATTAATATTACATAAAATCTAATCTTTTTTTATTGCATAAGTTCAGCAGACAGACGGCTCACTACATGGAAAGCGGTTACCATCACCTATGGACATTTGTAAGACCAAAGTTGCTACCAATGTGCTACCGCTCTGTAAAGGGAGGCTGGAAACTGGCCGCTAATGCCGGAACACAACTCATGGTTGTTAAGCGGCATACTCTAGACCAGGGGTGGCAGCTATCCAGATGGCCAATACCCTACCACCTGATTGTGGGTTGTTTTGTCGCCTCTTACGACAAGCCGCCCGGCCGCAGGAAATTTATAATTTCTCCGTTCCTACACGGATAATACTAGGTAGGTAAAATATAATATTGTGCACATTTAGAATATTTTTAGGCTATAAGGTTTTCTGTAATGGTGTACAATAAAGTGTTATCTATCTATCTATCTATCTACCTAATATTATATAATAATCTAAAAAACTAATAAATAATTTTAATATAACAGAAATTAGGTAAAAGTATTCATACTAAGAATGTGTCCATTAACACTTCTCTTATTATTTCTTGCACTTAATAGATTTGGCCTAGACACTTTGTTTTAGAAATATCTGTTGAAAATAAAAAATAGACTTCTTCATATACGAGTCTAATGAAGAGTTTTTTGCAAACACAAGTGACATAGATTGCTTAGATACTATGAAAAACCATTAATGTTTTGTACTATTTAAATATCAATAAAAACTTATAAAAAAATGGATAGTAGAAATATTTGTTTTTTTTATCGCGACCGAAAAATCACCTAAAATTCGGGCTTCTAAACCAGAATACCCCCTTAAATGAAACATATCACAAACCAGTATTTACAAGAATATAACTTTTTTATAACGAGCCTATTTAACTGGTGTAACTATTATGAATAAGGTGTTTACTTTTGTCTTCGTCACAAAAATAAATCAACTTAAAAGCAAATGTAAAGCTATCGCAGGAAGCCATAAATTAACGTAACACTTATCTAATCATGGCAAATGATTTATGCAAATAATGTCAATAGTCTTTATTTTCTACTTGAAGTCTAAAATAGAAAGTCATATATGTATTATGTAAACGGAAATAAGTCATTCGTTTCCTACGAAGTTTTATCGCGATTTATTAAGAGCTCGCCAAAATGTGGAATGTGTTTCCGCGTTATAAGGATATTTACATTACATAAGTCAAGTGCGTGTGCTTCACGCCAATTGATGTATTCCGTAGAAGTAATGAAATCCAGCTATTTAGTCATCTATCTATAGTAATATTATAACGAGGAAAGATTTGTAGTTTTGAAACGAATAAACTCGAAAACTACTGGACTGATTTCAAAAATTCACCATTAGAATGCTTTTTTTTAACGAGGGGAAACCCGGTTGAGGGCCATCAGCCGCGCAGTGAACTGGAGAAAATCACGGCCGGTGTGTGGGATCCGCCAGGTCGGGGTAGCACTAGCCCCTCTCTAGACAAAACTAAACATGCTCTTGCCACGCCATGATTAGGGATACCCACTAAAACCCCTCGGTATTCCGTCCTTCGTCCTTAATGCCAGGGCTTAATGCTCTGGCAGGCGGTGGTCCATCGGCCTCTTCCACTGGCAGGGAAATACACCATTACAATGCTATATTATCCCTTGGTAACATAGGCTATATTTATTAGACCCGGTAGGTGGCGCTGGAATAGCGCTCTAGATTTTTATTTTTTCAAGGCAGGACAACGTCTGCCAAGACCTATATATTTTTTTTTTCAATATTTTCCAAATTGTACTTTTGTTTATTTACGGTTGTTTTGCCACCTCTTACGACAGGCCGCCCGGCTACAGGAAATAGTATTCACCCTCCGTTCCTGCACAGAGTTCATCGTTTTCTTTAATTTGTGATTGTAGTAGTAATTTTTGTCAATATTTGATTACTAGTAAAACTTGTATACTACGTCAGTCTCATTTTTTCTTTCTGACTGAGAGTGGGACACGCAAGTGGCCTTGCAAAGCTGATATCGCTGACGTCTACATTTGGACTATCCAAGCCACTGAACTCTGCCTACGTCCATGGGATATAAGCGTAATAATATAATATAGTTTCTGCCCGCGACTTCATCCGAGTGGAATAGTAAAAACATTCTTCATTGGTGCCCCGCTCCTATTGGTCTTAGCGTGATGATACATAGCCTATAGCCTTCCTCGATAAATGGGCTATCTAACACTGAGAGAATTTTCAAATCAGACCAGTAGTTCCTGAGATTAGCGCGTTCAACCAAACAAACCAACAAACTCTTCAGTTTTATACTTAAATATTAGTATAAGATTATGTATGTATTAAACTCCCGTATATATGACAGCTATAATGTCCTCTATTCCGTCGTGACGGCGTGTACGTATTTCGTATTAAATCGATGCAATGTTTCTCAGAATTTTCCGTTGCATTCACCACTACAGCGTAATTGCAACATTCCTTTGCAAACCAATAAGTATTTGGTCTACCGTGTTTAGTCGTCGTGATGTGTATACTCACGATACTCATAAAATTTTGTATTTATTTTGCCGTTATACTACTTACCAAAATAGATCCTTGGACCCAATTAAAAAAATATGTTTTTTTTTCTTTTAATGTTGGAAAATCTCGTCTTAAACTTAACCTACTTTCATGCCTAAAATAATTCCAGTAATGTTTACAGATTCTAGGTCATTGAATTAGTTCCGTTTATAATCATGTAAGCAGGTTAATTGCAAGTTAATTACGCCAAATACCTATTAAAACGCACTAATGAACAAACTTATCTTGAATATGAAAAAAATGCAAAAGAACACTATTGGTAGGGGGCAAACTCATTTGAAGCAATATTTAATTTTAACAGAATCATAAAAACTTAATTTACTCAATATTTTGCACGGTCCTCCGCTGACAGAGAGAAAGAAGAAATAAACATTCATTTATAATAAACACATTGCGAGACATAACATATTAGAAAAAAAAATACAAAACCGATTTCAAACTAATAAGCAAACAATAAATAGTTTCTACAACATCTTGAAGTCGGTGCATTTTGCAATTTTGTTGTTGATTTTTATATTTTACTTGGTATCCCAATAAGAAACAGGTATGACATCTATACTAATATTATAAAGACGAAAGATTTGTATTTTTGTATGTTTGTAACGAATAAATTCAAAAACTACTGGACCGATTACAAAAATTCTTTCACCATTAGAATGCTTCATTATCCTTGAGTAATGTAGGCTATATTTATTACTAGAAAAAACTAGGGATCCCTACTAAAACTTCAATAATGTAACTCAAGGTATATAAACATTAATCATAAAATGTCTTTCATTGGATCCGTTGCGGAAACTATCGATGATAGAACAAAAACATGTTCTAGAGTGACTTGGCGCTAGAATCGGGTTCTAGATTTTCGTTTTTTCAGGACAGAACAACGTTTGCCGGGACCGCTGCTTTTGTACATATGTACCGGATATAGATACAGGCAGACGCCGCGGAAAGCGACTTAGTTTTATACTATGTAAAGATATTTTAAGCGCCTGTAGAAATTGTACTGCTGGCACATGTATACAGTTTCCTTCCCGAAGAGTGTAGGCGCTCGGCTCTTCAACAAGGGTTGCTCTCGATTTCCCTGGAATCTAATGGAAATTAGAAGGTCTTATAATTGCCCTTATTACTATATAATTTCTTCGATGGTCTTCGAAACTTTGTTCCAACCAGGTGTCCTAAAGAGTTTTATTTAGGATTGATGCTTGTTTCAACATAAAATACAGACTAGTCTTAAAAACTTTAAAAGATACAAAGGAAATTTTTATTCATAAAATAGACTGGGAAGTATTTGTGTGCTTACCTGCAAGTGCGAGTCGTCCTTGCTCTGTTCTGGGCTCGTGAACTCTGCATGGAGAGCGCTTTGCTTTCCCCCCAGGGGCAGGGTGGGCGCTTCGTGCCTCCACGCCAGCCTCTCCTCCTGCCGGAAACCAGGGTTGTCGAATGCGAACTCGTCCTTCACTGATTCAGGGTCTGTTGTAAACACTAGGTGCTTTCCTGTGAACAACGATATAAATTTGTCAACATAAGAAAAAAACAAATTAATATTTTCTTAAGTTTTCGCGACTTGTATACATAATAAAACTACGTTTTAACGGTTTTAAGCGCGGTAATAATAATAATGCAGGTGTCTACAAGCTCGATTGTGAGTGTGGATTATCATACATTGGGCATACAAAGAGGAGCATAAAAACACGGGTAAAAGAACACATTGCTGACATGAAACACACAAGATCTACAAAGTCTCCAAGCAGTGAACACACGCTGGATAAACCCAACCACTACATTACATAAGATAAACCACAAATCCTCGCAAAAGAGAATCGTCTCATACCTAGAATGACGGGTGAGGCTATTGAAATAAAAAACACCCAAATTTTAATATAGGAGATGGTTGGCAAGTACCACCTGTTTGGGATCCGATCATCAAAATTATTAAGACCCAAACCCAGCAAAAACCAACTGCCAGACCTCAAGATACTGTGAGCTCTTTCTGCGTGCACCGGAACACAAACCAACTTGATTGATAATTTCTTTGTATTTTACCCATTTTAATCTATACATATAATAAAACTGTAGAGGTCGAATTTCTGTACAATGAAAAAAAATGCTAAAAACCGAGTCAGGGGGATGTAAGAAGTGAAATAGAACGAATTTAGATTTTTTTTAAATTTTATGTTTCTCTGTCTGTTTGTACCAGCTAATCTCCGAAACGACTGGCCCGATTTAAATGAAATTTTGTATGGTGGTAGCTTATATCCCTGGTCAACATATAGGATACATTTGATTCTTAAAAATGAAACGAGTTCCCGTGGGTTAGTTAAAAAACCGCACCACGCGGACGAAATCGCGGGCATCAGCTAGTATTATATAAAATTATTAGAGCTAGGCATGTTTGCTGAAGAGTTTCTTGCGCTGTTTCTTCTCTTCAAACTACAACACGTTGCGAAGCGGTGGTAAATTAAATTAGGCTCCCATAGAGTATTTTTATTATTTAATAACCATAAACAAAATTAAAACTAAATAATTAAAATGAACAAGTTGGCGGTAGGCTAAATAAAACTTTAACAATACTCGTTGACACTTGACATCTTTGTCTTCCGTGATCACGGCCACTGAAAAGTAGCCGAAACTTCGAAATAATAAAAATCAAATAAATTACCGCGCTTAAAACCGTCAAAACGTAGTTTTATTATAAAAAAATAATTTCCAAAAAATCATCTTTTTTACACACAGTTATTACACACATTAGTTAGGATGAGTTAAACACCACACATGGGTCCGCTTTATTAAATAAATATTTTGACGGCTATCTATTGCCTCGGCAAGTAAAAACACGCATAAAATTTTACGATATTACTTGCTATAATCCTAAACCGGATGGTTATGTGGGAATAGATATGTAACACCGCCTCAGGCAGGTCCAGATAGAAGGGCGAGGCCTAAGAAATGTTGATTTGACGTCATGAAAGATGTCATGCATGCCAAATGTTATGCAACAAAATGCTGTGTGCCAACATCATTTCCAAATTGCAGCATATAGTTTTTGTATACATTTTATTTTGTTACTAGGATATGCCCGTGACTTCGTCCACGCTTGACTTGAAATTCCCGCAAGATTCCCGGGACACAACGAAGGAATGTACAAAGAATGTAAGCTATCGTTTTAGTGAAAACTGTGTCGGAGTAAGATAATTTTTATGCACCCGAACTACGACAAACCACTCCCGGGAAAATTCCCGCGGGATTCCCGGTATAAAAAGTATCACATATTTGTTCTAAAATTTGCTATCGATCAGTGAAAATATTTCTATTTGAATTAGATTTTTTTTATTTGGCCATTTTAAATAATTCCCAGAAAAATTCCCACGGATTTCCGAAGACGAAAAATAGCGCAGATTTTATGTATAAGAATTTGCAGTCGATCAGCTAAAACCGCATCGAAATCGGCCCAGTAGTTTTAACGTGAATCCCGAACAAACAGAGAAAACGACAAACAGACCAGAAATCTAAAAAAAAATGTATCGTGTTCTCCATCGTTTATAATTATAGTCTATTCCAGTTTCTTGACGGCCTCTATGGTTGAGCGGGATAAGACTTTGCCGGCTAGCTCACTACAACGCAGAGGCACCGGGTTCGATAACCGGTTTGGTAAATTTCGGAAACGAATTTTCTCCGTTATTGACTATGGTCTGGGTATCTGGGTAACACAAGCATAACTTGCTTAATTTGGAGATATACAATATGTGTGTTTGTCTGCCGATTATTATTATTATTAAATAGCTTAAATGTACAGAGACGGCTTGTTTAGAATTTTGTAATATTATAGATGTTATGCTTGACTTGTGTGTGTCGCTTTTCGAAAAGAATATTTTTCTTACTTTCTTTTTTTTCCAATAGTCTTATAATTAGGGTCCGTTCAAGCTAGCGCAGAGTCGAAGCGCATCGAAGCGTAAATCTAAAAGTTGACATAGCAAATTCACCCTTATGTTCACACGTAATGCACATATTTCTTTCTACAGAGGTAAAAAAAACTCGCGAAGCGCATTCTACGGAATACGCGATCGGCCAGAATACGGAACGACCAACGCTGATTGCTTCACGCTCGTTCGCGCGAACCCAATCTCCTACTACGTGAACTAACGCGCGTCTTCAGTCAGAATTTGACCTGTGTCGGAGTTGGTCACTCCCTACTTAAATACTTAAAAGCGTCCAAATGCGCGCGAGTTCACAAGAATAAGCGCGTATTCGTGCAACTTCGCTTTAATTGTGAACAATTTGACGCTTCGATGCGCTTCGACTCTGCACTAGCTTTAACAGACGCTAAGGAATGCCGACGACCACGCGAAGTGGAGAAGAATAATGAGATAAACATACTCCATGATCCATAGCGCACTTAAAAGTTTGAATATGATTGGTTCACCAACTTCATCAAGAATTCCTAACTCCATTTATAGTCAAGGTGGCGAAGTCCGTCAGCGAGGGAGTTCCATACACCTCTCATTATTTCCGTGTTTGAATAACGAGGACAACAAATCAGTCAGTGAAGCTATGGTCTTAGCTTAGCTGTCTTCGAATTGTAGTTGGCGTTAAATTCCGTTTAAAAAAGTTATAAAACGAGCGGTGTATGAACTTACCCTATTGACGGACTTCGCCACCTTGACTATACCCAAATTTTACAGTAGTCATAAATATATATTATATCTTTCATAATGCAGATAATAACATTATAGTTCTGTTTGTTTAAATTATGTATAGGCGAAATCTATATAGAATTTTTTATGTGGGGAATTAGTAAAAAGTAATCAAAAAATGTCAAGGAGCTAAGCAAGAATTATAAAGAGTATAGAAATAAACCGTACTGTATTGTATTGAAAAATTGTAACAAGTCTCTTCATCAGTGAAATTAATAAGAGCCACATGACAATTCAAAGACGACAAAAAAATCGCAAGTACAGATAAAAAACGCAACGTCGTGAAAGTACGACCTAGTTGTCATGTCGCCTATTAGATATCGATGTCTATCGAAAGCCAGCTGCGTAATTACGTGTGAATTAGCTTGTTTGCTCGCGAACAGTTTTATTTTGACACCCGTCAAAGTGTCATATGTTTGACATAATGTCTATTGTCTATACTGACCTACTTTTTTTGTTACATGAGATCAGCAGACAGATAGACGACCCACCTGATGGACAGTGGTTACCATCGCCTATAGACATTTGTAACACTAACTGGAACCTGGCCACTAATGCCGGAACAAAATTAAAGTATGTAGGTGCCATTTTGTTGGATAACTTTTTGCCATCTTGTAGGTAGGGACGTGATCCCATTGCTATAAAAATTTTGGGGCTTCTGATCAAAAAACTGCGACAAGTGGTTTTGGCAGTCCTCTCGTGATGTTAACCTGACATTGCCTAAGGAATTCTGCAGAGACCGAAACAGGTGAAAATCTGAAGGTGCAAGGTCAGGACTATACGGCGGATGCATTAACACCTCCCAGCCAAACTCTCGTAATTTTTGCTGAGTGGCTGAAGATGTGTGAGGTATCACGTTATCATGGTGAAAAATCACACCCCTTCTGTTGATTAATTCCGGCCGCTTTCTCTCAACTTTTTGCTTTAATCTCATCAGTTGTTCGCACTACAGTTCAGGATCGATGGTCTTGCCTGGCGGTAACAGCTCATAATGAATAATGCCCTTCCAATCCCACCATATACACAGTATCACCTTGTTGCGAGTTAACCCGGGTTTCGCCACAGTCTGTGAAGCCTGACCGGCCTTTGACCACGATCTTTTTCGCACGTTCTTGTCGTACGTGATCCACTTTTCATCACCAGTTATCAGCTTCTTCAAAAATGGTTCGGTTTCATTACGTCGTAATAAAGAATCACAAATGAGTACACGGTTCATTAGGTTACTTTCAATGAGCTCATGAGGCACCCAAATATCGAGCTTTTTTGTATATCCAGCTTTTTTCAAATGCGCTAAGACCGTTTTGTGGTCAATTCCCAGTTCTTTAGCTACATCGTAACTACTTATATGCCGATCTCGCTCCACTTTTTCAAAAATGGCATCAATTTTGTCCGTAACAGGGCGACCAGAGCGACGTGCATCTTTGATATCAAAATTTCCGGATTGAAAACGCTTAAACCAAATTTGCGCTACTCTCACAAATACTGCATTAGGTCCATAAACATCACAATTTTTTTTCGCGGCTTGTGTTGCAATTTTACCTTTTTTTGTAGTAAAATTTTAAAATGTATCGAATTTCTTCATTAGATTCACTCATTTTAACAATAAGAAAACCAAATGAAAATCACACATTTTCCTAATTTGAATTTGGAATTGTCTTATTTAAAAGTAAAACTTTTTAATGATACTATAACCAGCCAGATACAAATGGTATAGCCAAAGAGATCTTATTACAAGTTCATACATACTATATGCGAAAAGACTTTTTCCCCAACCTATTATGATTTCGATTTACCAGAAATTAATTAAACTAATATTCTACGATTTTCTTAAGTTTTCTAATGCCAAACCGCTGCCAATAGGCATCGTTCCCAAAAGACTTTATTGTATATTATTATTACCTATATCTTCAGTGCACACCCGCTAATTTTATAGTAATTTAGCAAAGACATAAAAAGACAAATTTAAATTCAAAGAATTAACGAGTGCCCTATAATTTGCCGCCCACACGCCGCTTCGAGTGTAGCATTAACAATTATTACCTCACATTAAAGCAAGTCGTGCTATGGAAGAAGAATACTAAGGGAGGCCCCATTATGCCAGCACGTCAGTGATATCGTTCTGTTTTGACATTGTATGATCAGCGTCTTTATTTTGTTTTATATAATTGTAATTTAAAAATATCGGCGAGAGTCGATTTGCCTACTGGCGAGCCAACACGTCCAAATTTAACCTTCTAGCTACAAAAGCGTTTCACTGCAAAAGGACCCCACCACGAGCCATCATCCTAGCAGTTCTTAAGGGCTCGATACTTGCATATCTTATAGGCTTTGCTTCCACTATTAAGACACGTGCCGCTGAGGAGTGGAACCCCTAACCGTCGTCTGTTTCTCCTAAAACATTCTATTTACATGCCTTCAAGACACGTATCTTCTTTTATATTTTAGAATGCATTTCCACCTGACTTCAAGTGTTATGTCGGCGAAACAGGAGTCTATATCGATATATATAAAACAAAGTCGTGTTAGTTACACCATTTATAAACTCAAGAACGGCAAGACCGATTTTAAAGATTTTTGTGTTTTTGGAATTGTCTTCGTCCGGATAGGATAATAAGTATTAAAATTTGATATTCATCAATAAAAATTTCATTAAAAAAACATCAGTCACAATCATCAGTCTAGCCATTCATTTGTTATGGTCTTACCCGGCCGATTTTGGCAATGGCGACTGCATTTAAACTCATTTTCATTTGTCTGGTTTACATGTATTATTTTTGTGTGTGTTCAAGTGGATCCGGGGATGGGTTATATTCACGATTGGACCTGGTAGGTGGCGCCGCTAAACACCTCTTTAACGGTGGGACCGGATTTTATGAAATATTTTTTGGTTTTTCAAGTAGATTCGAAAATGGTTTAGATTAACAATTGGTCCCTGTTGATGGCGCTGCAATCGGTTTGTAGATTTTTATTTTTTAAGGGCAAGACAACGACTGCCGGGTACAACTAGCAATACATATATAAAAAACATAAAGAGGCATAAAAAGTATTTTTAATTTGTATCTGCTGAATCCGTGACGACTAAAGTGGAGACTCCGTAAGACGTGACAATAGTCAGGTAAAAAAAATAACTTTGTGACCTGTAGTGCCAACTATACTCTGACTTTTAATTACCTAGACTAAAATGACAGCTGCGATCGACTTTTTATGTTTTTTTTTTAAAGCCAGGACACCCTTGCTGTTTGGCAAGACTCTTAGTATTATCTATTACTTGATTGTAATACTATTGCAAATAAATATATTGTAAATAATAAATTCTGATAAGGGTAAATACATATTTATGTATATACTATATTTATATATATATATATGTGTGTATATATATATATATATATATATATATATATATATATATATATATATATATATATATATATATATATATATACTTTTTATGTTGCGAGCCTGGAGCATAATCCATAATGTTGTAGTATGGCTCATTCATAAGTGAGTTGTGTGTCGTTGATTCACTCACACAACTCACTTATGGGTAGTTGTTGTAGTATTTTTGTTGTACAGAAATAAATTCCGCTTCGTTAAACACTACAGTCATTTATTAAGTGATTTTAATAATTACAGCAATTACTTATTATGGCAAACATAAACAAATTAAAGAAAATTGTTTGCATATAATTAGTTCACTGCAACACGTTTTAGTTAGATGAGGAAAAACGTTTTGTAACTATCCCAAGGTTAGTTTGACAGATAACACTTACGTCAGTTTTTAATGGTTTTCCCAAAGCATTAGTTTTTTACATTGTTATTCAAAATATATTGTTTATGTATTGGTTCATAATTATTATTAGTGTAGGATTTTGTTTCTAGTATGATTTTTTTAATAGCCGTGGAAGCTTAGCGGTTTGTATATTCGCATCCCAAAATCAAAGGGCGCAGGTTCAAATCCTGACTGGAAAGCATGCGCGAGTCAGGTAATTTTCTGAACTAACACATATATTTTTACATGTATCACGTTCTATCGGTGAAGGAAAACATCGTGATGAAACCTAAACATCGAGATAACCGATTTATCAAGCCCGCCAATCTGCGTTGGACAAGCGTGGCGGGTATACTGTCCATTCCCCTTCGGAGGCCCTAGACCAGCAGTGGGATGTTTACAGGCTGTTATTCATTAACTCGATTTAATGAAATTTGATCGTCTATTTTATGTCTAGGATATGTAAGCCGATTAAGTATAAACTTTTTTTTTTACTGCCTGAACCTGGCAAACAAGCAGACGGCTCACCATTTTTATTAGCGCTGGGGAATGCATTTGCGCATATCCTCGAGCCCTGGGGAGGTCACGGGGACCAAGGTCAACGAAGACTCCCGACTGCCGGTGTTACATACAATCTTCTGGTTATTATTAGAATTTATCATACACCTGCGAAACTCCCGTTGATAAAATCCATAGCCCGGGTTGTCTGGAAGAGATCGCTCTAAAGCGATAAGGCCGCCCATTATTCCTACTTTTACTGTTTAATGTGACTACTGTAAATTGTTTATTTCATGTGTAGGTGGTGAACAATAAAGTGAAAGAACTTTATTATATTCTATTCTAGAACTTGCTAGCACCGACTGCCAATGGAAAGTAGTTACTGTCGATCATAGTCGTTTATAAACACCTGGGGCGATACCAACGCGTAGCCAACCTTTAAGATAGGATGCGGCAGTGAAATAGGAGAGATGAGCTAGAGGGGTGGAATATGTGTCTATGGGCATGCATCGCCACATATCCCATCCCATCTACATAGATGGGATGGAATATGGGATACATCTATACTAATATTATAAAGAGGACAGATTTGTATTTTTTATATGTTTGTAACGAATAAACTCAAAAACTACTAAACCGAATTCAAAAATTCTTTCACCGTTTGAATGTATGCATTATCCCTATATGCTAAATAAAAATTAGGGATCCCTACTAAAACTTCAATAATGTAACCCATCATATAAACAAATGGCGCTGGAATCGGGTTCTATTTGATTTTGATGAAATTTTATGTGTGTTTGAGTGGGTCCCGGTGGGGTTTAAAGTTTAAATGTATTATAACGATATAATATATGAAATGACGTCACGAAATTTAGAATCCTCTCACCCCTTGTCGCACTTTGTTTCGCTTCTACTGCGTGTGAACTGCACACAAATACATTTTTTTTATTGCAAAACTGAGAACATGCAGACGGCTAGCTCATGGAAACTGCCGTTTGTTGACATTTGCAACACCATGGCCGAAGCCGAGGCATTGTTAGCCTAGGCTGGGATATGGGCATGAGATAGATGGATCAGACAGGAGGAATGGATCAGGAAGAATTGGATATGGGATTGTAATAATGAAAATGAATGTATTTATTTCAAAATGGAATCTTACAGATTACTTATTGAAAGTCATGAGTCTACCACCGCTTCCAAAGCAATTGTGATTACTGTAAAGGAGAATAAGCGACGCAAAAAACTCCTCAGCAACATCTTTACGTCATAATAATTATTATTATTCGTCTTTTTTTTTAATATAGTTTACAGTAATACAAGGTTTAACAAAGTAATTTATATGAATGACTACTGAAAAAGCTTGGTGGCGATCGCATTATACCCATTCGGTGCGGTCATCTAAAAAATCTTTCGTCGTATAATAAGCCTTCTCGCACAAACGTTGTTTTAATATTTTTTTAAATTTGTTTATTTGAAAGCATTTGAACGTTTTTGTTGAAGAGCATTATACTTTGCCCCGCGAAACTATTGTAAACTTTATGGAGCCTACATGTGGGGAGTTTCTAATTTATTTTTCTTCCTATTATTTTTACAATATCCACACCTAAGCTAGTAAAATCCGATAGAGAGATGGGATAGGGGGAGGGAGAAGTGAGCTATTGGAACTCTCACTCATCGCACGGATCACGGAACAGGATTAGCACAAAGCTAACCATTTCACGCCGATATTTTCTGAGAGCGTCGTGTAATCAAGATAATGATTCCAGCATGGCTCTACCACGTAATTTGCTGACACTTCGCCCATTTGGGACGCGTTCCTTTAGTATCTCATAACGCCCAAAATGCTCCGCCTGCCGTTCCACAAGGCGACCGCGGTCTTTATGGTCGTGGCGAAAATGTCACTAATGACGTCATCATTTTCGATTACACAGCGCTCACAAGCACCCATGTCAAGATGTGGGTCGAAGTGGGCGTTGACCACAGAGCATTAATTCTCTTTATTAATTGACATTGCAAAAGGCGCGATTTTCAAATCAACCAATGACATTTGTATATTTCGTCGTTTGTGACAAGAACGCCCTATAATCTGTTAGAGTTTACGATTGCAAGCAAGTGGAACGGGAAAAAGCTCGGTCGTGAACGTGGTCGTTGTGAGACCCTTCTGAAACGTAGCCTTGGTACACAATAAATTGCTACGAAGTTTTTTCTATCTAATGTATACTCTGATTTTTAATTACCTGCACTAAAATGACAGCGCGATCGACCACTATCAGTTGAATCAACAACTAACACAAGTGACTTATGAATGAGCGTACTACAACACTATGCTCTAAGGCTCATAAAAAAGGTCGATCGCAGATGTCATTTTACTCCAGGTAATTAAAAATCAGAGTATAGAGAGGTTATAAGTTTTGGCGCGAACTACACCACGCGCGTTAATAAAAACAATGTAGCCTTCACGATCTTTCGTGACATCTGACATTGACCTACCTATGTTCAGTTAACTTTCACTTAATCTTTGCTTACCTAAGATGCATTGTAAATGCTTTCACATACGAACCTCGTTAGTTTAATAGCGTCTTCCAAATGGTGTAGTTGTTACTGACACACTCAGAGACCTTAAGAAGCGATTAAAATCCTAATTTACATAAATGCGAATGAGAGTTTTTACTTGTTACGTCTTCACGCCTCAATCATGAAATTTTATCCAGAAAAAGTAATCCTCTATAAAAATAAAGCCGAATATATTATGTACCTTATTATTATTTTTTATCACAATCTTTATTGAGAGAGAGAGAGAGCTAACACTTTATTGTACACCATTATAGAATACACAGAAAAACTTATAGCCTAAAAATATTCTAAATGTTCACAATGGGCGGTCTTATTGCTAAAAAGCTATCTCTTCCAGACAACCCGTGGCAAGATTAAAGCGGATTCAATTTGTCAAAGGCGGTATACATAAATATTATATGCAGTTACGTACATATTACATACGTAAATATATACATATTGCTACAACTTAGGCTTCGACAAAGACAAATTCCACGTACAGTCTGTAAAAGCGCATTTTATTACCTGTCGGCATTTGAACTAATTTTAATCCTTTTATGAGCGTCTTCTTTTGTTTACTTATTGTGGAGCACAGCCTATTGTCATTAGCCAGGTATTACGGATTATGAGTACAAGCTGATTCCAGGAAATTATGTCGACGCTTGCCGGGCGGGCATATTTGCATTTGGGCAGTATAAAACGATGGCCTGATGGAGAGAGGAGTGAGTCAAGCGATAACTACGATCTAAGCGTGACGTGTGTGCAATCAGGAATCTAATAGTGACGGACTTTACGCGTATTATTGAATTACGACCTTCTGCATTATGTTTGGACTTGTTGTGTTCGGTTATATTTGTACCTGTGTTACACGTGTTTGTATAGTTCTAATAAACTCTATAATAATTCCAACGGCATTTTAATTCGAGTCTCGCAACTCGTAACAATATCTATATACATATACATAAATATACGTAAAAATATCATACATCACCATGTTGCAGGTAGTGCTTTTTTGACATGTTCTTAAATATTGTTCGTGATTTATTGTGCACAATTAATAGAATAAAAAGAAACACTTAATTATCTTACATGACGACATGTTTATTATTGGATTGTAACGGCGACGCCAAAGTTATCTTCGTAACTTAGTTTGTAAGACTAAAGTTAGCCTCCCAAATAAAATTAAATAAAATACGCGTACCTCAGCACCGTCTATTTGACTTTATTCATCTATTCCATGGAAACGATATCATTTATTGGGGCAGACAGTATCGTATAAACTGACCTAGACCTGCTAAAAAAGGGACACTACATTATTGAAGAATACTTAAATAACAAAACTTCATTTACATAGCAGCTCGCTCCAACCTCTTATACTATATTTTGTATATCGTATTTATCTCGCCAAGCTTGTAAGGAATTTATGGAGATATGTTGCAGCATAAAATTTTAGTACGTCATGTCATTATTATAACTATAATAATATTTTTCTTTCATTCTATTGTCTTTGTCTTACTGAGTATGCACTGTTTGCTACGACTCCATTAATTCTTCAAAAGTAAATCTGTAACATACTTCTGTATAAAATTTATAAAAAAAAGAACTTGAGATATAAATAGAAATATAAAGAAAAACAATTTTTAGCTAGACGTGTTGCTAGGGAGTTTCTAGCCGCTTCTTCTCCTTAACAGCGCTAATACGTTGCGAAGCGCTGTAGGTACATAAAATAGAAAGTAAAATTTAAATTTAAATTATATGTATGACCTTCAAAAAGTGTTCTCCAGTGGAACTTATTTTGAATAAAAACTTTTGAATTTGATTTTGACTCCGGCATATAATCTTTTTATTTTCAACGGGGAAATCCGACCAGATGGGCTGCCGGAATACCCACTAAAACCCCTTGGTGTCCTTCTGTCGTCATATGTCAGGGCCCCGGGACGTGCGCCAGCTTTTCGCCGCGACCCCGATTGACGTAGCCCCGCCCCTACGGGGAGACCTCTGCTGGCATGTAAACTAGCTCTTTGTCGAAACCGTTCAGTAGTACTCTCCTTACTCTAACATACAGTCAGACAAAATATAAAAATTGGATTTTTTGGAATCTGTTCAAATAATAAAAGAAATCAAGGGTACCTCCCTGAATTTTATCATATTTTTAAATGCATTATGAAATTGAATGTATTTATTTCAAAATGGAATCCTACAGATTACTTATTGAAAGCCATGAGTCTACCACAGCTTCCAAAGCAATTTTAATTACTGTTAAAGGAGAAGCGACGCAACAAACTCCCCAGCAACATATCTTTACTTCATAATTATTCCCATTAGGTGTGGTCGTCTAGAAAATCTTTAGTCGTATAATAGCTTTGTCGGAAAAACAGAAAGAAAAAAAGAAAATATTTTATTTAGGACAAAAACTAAGTTAATATAAATATAAACAAAATAAGTCCTAAATTGGACCCAGCCTCAGCATAATGCTAGCCAACAAGGAATAGCGCTGTTCTTCCGTCTGGGACCATAAAGTGAAGTCACGGTGGATAATACAACATACATAACAGCAATATATACAGTATATATGCTGTTTGTTAAAGGTAAATGAATTGCAGACTAAAAACAAAAGCAATAATTTAAATAACACATACATATATAAAATCATTGTAGAAACACACACAACGAAACAAATAACATATATCTATAAATTAACCAAATTATAATAAATATTTTTTAAAATCCTAGTCATATAGTACTTGTGTCATACCTAAGAATTTCCTTTGCAAACGTTGCTTTACTCACTTTTAAAACTTGTTTAACGAAAGCTATTGAATGTTTACTGGGATTTTGTTGAAGAGCATTATACTTTGCCCCACGAAACTATTGTAAAGTTATGGATTGTACAAACTCGACCTCTTTACAAGTACACTACAGATAGATAGATTGCAATAGATCTGCCGTGCCTTCGAACGACCTCGGCGAGCCCAACCGTGACTGACTACTATGACTAACAGATAAGATAGTCTGGTTGTACCCACACCACTTTCACATTTTCGAAAAACATTGAACTTGCCCGCATGTTGGCATAATCTAGCCAAGGTTCCATGCAAGCGTAGTTCTAGGCTAATTGAATTACCTGTCTAGATTTTTGAAAGCTGCGCCGTAACGTTTTCCGGGGTGATACTTTTGTTTTGCGAAGCTGGCATACATGCAGACGGCCCATCTAATGGAAAGTGGTTTTTATCTCCTCTGTCTTTGTTTAGGGGAGAGGGTATTATCATTTTTATATCCATTTCTTTCTTTTCTTTTATAAAAATAACTTATATATATTACATTATCATCTTATATGTTTACTATTTCTAAAAAAGCTAAATTATTTTATTACATTGCTTTTATGAATACTAATTTACTCTCTATTGCATATACAAATTTCATTACTACATTTTCTTAAAACTAAACTATGACTACATTATTACTGTTGCGAGCCGATAGCGGATAGCCGATTCTTTGCAGGTGTCTTATTACCCCTTTGAATTTGAGTGATCTATTGTTCGCGCTAATTTCTTTGTTCACGCCGCCGTAAGACGTCATAAAAACTTCTTTCATCGATTTGTATGTCATGCGAATTCTTAGAAGCCATTAATCCGACAAGTAAGATTTCAAGAACCAGTAGGCGGCATGTTGCTAGAAGGCCATGTCTAATTTATAAATGGATGAGGGTGAGTCAGTCGGGAAATGCGCCAGTCGTGTTTTGGCTGCAAGCGAAGCGTTACCTAGTGCACTTTCGGAACGAGTATTTTCTAACGACGAATATTGCGCGATTTATGTGACAACAATTTTCTGTGCTACAGTTTGGTTTTGTTGTATTCGGTTATACTTGTAAGAACTGTGAATTACGTGTGTATACGTCTAATAAATTTTAGGATAATTCTAACGGCATTTTCGAATTTACATCCCACAAATTCGTAACATTACTATCTTATGTCTAATTCTCACATCTATTCTATTACAGATAAATAAAATTGAAGTGTCTGTTTGTAATGTTGAAATAATATCTTTTTACTAAATGCATATGAAAGTATATACAGTATTTATATCATAAAAGCAATTTTAAAATTTTTTGTCTGTCTGTCTGTATGGATGTTCCGGCTAATTTCTGAAATGGTTGGACCGATTTTAGTGGGACTTTCACTGGCAGATAGCTGATGTTATAAAGAGTAACTTAGGCTAATTTTTCTCGGGTTCCACGAAAAAAAAATTCACGCGAACGAAATGGCCGGCACAGCTACTACATATATACAACTATATATTAGTAGCATTATTACTGAATGTCGTGAAATTTAGAAATTCGTCTGCTAGCTTTTTATTAATTGGAAAGTGTTTACTGCCGCTTATACAAGTTTGCAACACCGAGGGTTAAGCCAATGCGTTGCCAGCCCTTAGAATGGGATAGACGGACAAGACAGGAGTAATGGGATAGAGGAGTTTGGATAAGGGAATGGAATAGGGGGATGGGACAGGAAAGATGACATGGGGGAGGGAAAGTGAATCCTCGGATCTCTCACTCATCATACAATTAGCTCAAGACTAACCATTTCACGCCGATATTCTGTGAGAGTGTGGAATCACACCGATCGAGCCGGCCTTTCACAGTTGAAATCAAGATTTCAGTATGGTTCTAGCTCGTTATGATAATTTATTTTTGTAATATTTTCTGTTTTCGCGACAAATACACATAATTAAAACTGCGTTTTAATGGTGATTTGGAGGGTTTGGATGCATCTCCTACTTGAACTCCGTTATATCACTTGACTTGTGCAGGGAATTAGGCAGTTTCGTACACTCAAAACTAAACTCCATAATAGTCTTGCTTCACAACTTGGATACTTAACTGTATCATCGCAGTTTAGACAATTATAATAATTATTTGTTTCCCCCGTGTAGGCGTGTAACATAAAAGATTGAATTTACTACCTAGACTATAGTCAGAGACAGATACAGATATGTTTTTAATGCAGAACTAGTGTTGGCACACTAATAAAAATACAGTGGCGAGTAAAGGCGCCACAGTTTTAAGCGCGGCATTTTATTTATTTTTTAAATTTCAATAATACAACGTCTATTTTTGGTATATGGATTCGATGTACAGTCGCGGAATGAAAATGGTCGTCACCTTAAAGTCGACTTGCCCGCACGAGTACAAGAAACAATACTGCCAAGATTTTAATAAATGATATGTTTATAAAATACAGAAACGTGAAAAAAGAATATTGCAATGTTGACAATGACAGACGCTGAGATTAACAATAAGAAACAAGAGGATATAATCACTACGCTTAACATAAATATTAAAACCTATGAAAAGGTTATACATGTCTAAACAATCTTCTTAGACAAGATAGAAAATCAAACAACTTTGATCTAAGTAATTTTAAACATTATTGCCAAATATCTAAACATAATTCTCTGTGCAAGAGTTTGTTCTGTGACTTAATTTGAACAGGTAACATGTGCTTGCGGAACGTTAAATGAATCAATTTGAAAACTGACGAACATTTTCATACCACGACTGTACTTCGAGTTTATTTTTCATTTTAAAAGACGAAATAAAATATTGTTTTAAATATATTTTTTTTAATTATTTTAAATACCTTCCACATTTCTATTGCACAATAAAACACTGTGAGAAAAGGTGTCTGTTAAAAATTGCATCAAACGATTCAATGTCGCTTCGTGATTTTCGTTTTAGCGGTATTTTTCAAATGTTTGTGGTTACGGAATTTTACCACGGTATTACCATATTTTGAAACAATTTTATTTGAGACAAAAGGGTTACTCAAGTTTACGTAACAATACGTGCATATGGTGCGAGTCAATGGTGTTAGGGTTGCACAGCCGTCTGACAAAACGAACCATTTACAATCCTTATATCTGTCTATCTCTCTTTATAAATCACGATAGCTTTTCTAAAATAACCACCGGGTCTGCAAAGCAGAAACTTTACACGACGATGTAGTGTAGTGTGGGTCCTGCTGTTTTTAACAAAGGAGAAAGTTCTCCTTTCGTCGTGTAAGAATTTATTTCCTTACGTATGTCCAGCCATAAATTTGTTGTTTTTGAACCAATTTTAAAGATTCTTCTAGCGTTGTACTCAGCGACGCTTCGAAATGTGCCCATGTGTAACAAATTTTAATGTTATAGGACTTTACGCTCGGAAGATATAGCAGAAAAATTCTTGAAATCAGGCAGAAATAGGTCAAATGTTTTGTGGTTTTTCAATCATTTTTTATTGTTTTTGAACCGACTTTGATAATGTTCTTTGCGTTCGATTCGGTGTAGCTTCAAAATGGGTCCATATAATTTTTATTTTTAACTTGGCACCGACGTCAATATGTTCTAGAAAAAAAAATGCTTTTTAGTTACTCTTGAAGTCGGTTTCTTTTTTGTTAGAAAATGTTAATATTGTAGTGAATTAACGACAAACATTAGAAATTATGGACTGCCATAAATGTAACAGAGAACGAAAAAAAGGCTACAAAGCTGTGTGGGATGATACAACACGTAACAATGTTTTTAATAACTTTATTTAAATCAAAAAGTGGCTAAATATTCACTTCTAAATTCGCGTTAAAAATGTTTAACATCAAGTTTTGGATATTTTTGAATGAAAATTTTCATTTTCAATTAATATAGTAAAAGAAAAAGTGGTAAAGCATTGTAATAATAATTATAATTATTTATTTTGCTTTCAAATATTACTTCCATTTGTTAGTGATAAACATTATATCTGTGATAGTAGAACAGATACAATAGAACACAAAAGTAGTATGGCATATTTCCACCATTTCTTCGATACCAGATAAGTAGCCTCATCCAGCATCGAAAGAAAGACGAAGCCATTCTTTCAGCAATCACCCTCATGATACTACTGGTGCTAGCCCGGACTGAATGAATGAATGACTGATGATGTAAAAGTCATCAGTGCGCGTCTTCTCGAACATGCCAGATGCACTACAGAATCGAGGTAACCCCAGCAGCATTTTTTTATAGCTGCAGTTCAGCAGACAGGCAGAGGGCCCACCTGATGGAAAGCGGTTACCATCGCCTATGAACATTTGCAACACCAAAGGTTCTACGAATGCGCTACTGCTCGCTAAAGGGAGACTGGAATCCGGTCACTAATGCCGGAACACAATTCGAGGTTGTTATGACGGCATACTCTAGACCGGGGGTGGTAGCCATCGGGCAAATGCTGACCTACCACCTGGCTGTGGGTTGTTTTGTCGCCTCTGACGACAGGCCGCACAGCTGTAGGACTGCGGTAGCGATGGCAGGCGGTAACAGCTCTCAGGGTATAGTTGACTCAGAGACTGCTGACATAAAAAGCATTAGTAGAGCAAAAATACTCTCAACGAAAATTAATGTAACATTATATCCGTTGAGTAAGTACCTTTTGAGATATGGAGCATTTATTGAATGCTTTCATGGTTCCGTAGCTAAGTAAGGAAACAGTGGACATTTGTCATCTGTAGAAAACCCTATTACAGGCGCGGAATAGTACTACTAATGTAACTGTACTAGATACTACAATAGTACTACTAGTAGTAGTTAGTAGCAGTATTAAGTACTTACACAAATTCTGGAATTCTAAAAGTACGTAACAAAATCCTTAAACCTACCCGTCAATAGTAGATTGTTATACGAGAGACGAAAGTGACCTATTTAGGAATGAGATGGTTTGGCGCGCCGACGAAGCGAGGGCGCTAATAGTTCGAGTGATTTAGACACTCGAACTATTAGGCCTTTCACTTGAGGTTAACACTACTTTTCATTTCGAATATGAGGACGGTAAATAAAAACGGATTAGTTAATCAACTACTCTAATGAAACCAGGCGTTAAATCCATATCTAAACCTGATGAACTTATTTAATATGTCACATATGAAAAGTCAAGTTTTTTTTTCTGAGGCATTCTACCAGTCAGTATTTTTTAGTCAGTGATGATATTAAATATTAATTCAAATTTATGTAAATTAAATAATATTTTAGTGAAAGTAATTTATAAATATAAAATGTTTGTAATTTTTTAGTACAATTGAAGCCGCGATTTAACAGTGGCTATAAAAAGAGCTGGGACATGAGTCGCATGTATTATCTATGGTTCGCATAGTTTTTACAGTTTTTGACAGCAGGGAAAATCGTTTCCCAGAGACGAAAAGTACTGTTTTCATCCCTGTGATCAGGCAACTACAAGCGTACTTTCAAAATATGAGAGTTGAAAAATCTTTTAAAATATTTCTTCTAATTCCTACATTACACAATTAAACATTCCAAATACTGGTAATAATGCAAGAAATTAATAAGTTAATTAGTTTTAATCATATTTAATTAGCATGCTTGCAGTTAATTATCCAGACATTTACTTATTGTTGTCACTTTCTACCGTCCAGTTATAACGAATGTGAATATTATGTGTGTGAAAGATAGAATTCTTTTAGCATGAGTTCAGCAGACAGGCAGACAGCCCACCTGATGGAAGACGGTTGCCATCGCCTATGGATAATTTGTAACACCAAAGGTGCTACCAATATGCTGCCGCTCTCTAAAGGGAGACTGGAACCTGGCCACTAATGCCAGAACAAACTTAAGGTTCTGGCAGCATACTCTAAGTCAGGGGTGGTTGCTATCCAAACTTTGAGATTTATTTGATTTTTCTTATTCCGACGTTTCGTTTATTCGACTTGTGTACATAATAAAACGTAGTTTTCTTATGAAAACTTAAGAAAATATTAATATGTCATCGATTTATTTAATCATTTTTTTATAATCTGTCTATGATGATTGTCTCGTGTATATAATAGGTTGGGGAAAAAGTCTTTTCGCATATAGTATGTATGAACTTGTAATAAGATCTCTTTGGCTATACCATTTGTATCTGGCTGGTTTTGGTATCATTAAAAAGTTTTAATTTTAAAGAAGACAATTCCAAATTCAAATTAGGAAAATGTGTGATTTTCATTTGTTTTTCTTATTGTTAAAATGAGTGAATCTAATGAAGAAATTCGATACATTTTAAAATTTTACTACAAAAAAGGTAAAAATGCAACAATGCAAGATGTTTATGGACCTAATGCAGTATCTGTAAGAGTAGCGCAAATTTGATTTAAGCGTTTTCAATCCGGAAATTTTGATATCAAAGATGCACGTCGCTCTGGTCGCCCTGTTACGGACAAAATTGATGCCATTTTTGAAAAGGTGGAGCAAGATCGGCATATTAGTAGTTCCGATGTAGCTGGAGAACTGGGAATTGACCATCATAAAACTGTTTTGGCGCATTTGAAAAAAGCTGGGTACCAAAAAAGCTCGATATTTGGGTGCCTCATGAGCTCACTGAAAGAAACCTAATGAACCCTGTACTCATTTGTGATTCTTTATTACGACGTAATGAAACCGAACCATTTTTGAAGAAGCTGATAACTGGTGATGAAAAGTGGATCACGTACGACAAGAACGAGAAACATCGTGGTCAAAGGCTGGTCAGGCTTCACAGACTGTGGTGAAGCCCGGGTTAACTCGCAACAAGGGGATGCTATGTGTATGGTGGGATTGGAAGGACATTATTCATTATGAGCTGTTACCGCCAGGCAGGACCATCGATTCTGAACTGTACTGCGAACAACTGATGAGATTAAAGCAAAAAGTTGAGAGATAGCGGCCGGAATTAATCAACAGAAGGGGTGTGGTTTCTCACCATGATAACGCTAGACCTCACACATCTTTAGCCACTCAGCAAAAATTACGAGAGTTTGGCTGGGAGTAGTTAATGCATCCGCCGTATAGTCCTGACCTTGCACCTTCAGATTTTCACCTGTTTCGGTCTCTGCAGAATTCCTTAGACAGTGTCAGGTTAACATCAGGAGAGGAATGCCAAAACCACTTGTCGCAGTTTTTTGATCAGAAAACCCAAAATTTTTATAGCAATGGGATCACGTCCCTACCTACAAGATGGCAAAAAGTTATCCAACAAAATGGCAGCTACATACTTTAGTCAAATGTAAATAAACTTTATAAAAAAGCCTTTTGAATTTTTATATAAAACGCGAAGAAACTTTTTCCCCAACAACGTAATATGCACGTGTCTCTATGTACCTATTTTCATCCAGCAATTTGATGGCGAAATATTTTTACTTCGTTATTTATTCCTATTTCTAATCCCTTATTATTTATGTAAATCAACAAATAGGTACATAATAGATGAATTTTTATGTGAAATCAATCGCTTCTGGCTCTGTACAAGACTGGTAATAACGCTAAACATTTCCTTCTATTCATTTAGCGCTAATTGCACTTATTTACAGGGCCTGGTATAGAGAGCACAAACCTAAAGACTAACAAATATCTATTGAAAATAATATTCAATTTAACGTCAATGTATTTAAAAAGATAACTATAACAATGACTAAAATAATCACAAATTAAATTTTTATAAATGTTTATAAACTAGTTTAAACTCATTTTTGAGATTGGTATCCGACTTTCCTTATTTAGACTGGAGGTTACCCTGTAATATCATGGTCGTTAATGATCTAAATTGTTAAAAAGCGATCTAAAATAAATAAATAAAAATAAAACAAATTAATTTACTTAGAAATACCATAGACTACGAATTTGCATAAACATACTTTATGCTTTATCAACATAGGCAATATTTGACCTTGGCATGTAGATTTAATCGTAGATTCTCTCTCACCAACGCCAGCAAGCCACTACGGGTGGGCCAAATCTGGTTTACCATTAACAATTAAGTGACTACTAACCATTGAACAAATGCTGGTTTATTTATCAATATAATTGTGATCATTCAAGTATTGAATAAGGGCAGTAACAAACTTAACACTGTATTTGGATACAACGGCATAATTCATAATTTCAAAATCTTTCAAAGTTTATAGGGTCCAATAGTCCCACCCGTCTTTTTAAAAATATTAATTAGAAAACAATATGAATGTTAAAAATGGCAATACCCCAGTAAAAAACGAATCCTGAAAAGTTTGTAAAAGTCATGAGCAGATATTAAAGCGCCATGGGCCGTCTACCTTTTTGACGTTTTATTATTTGAAACACATTTGATTACTTGCACCCAATCAGATAAAAATTAAAGTCTCAATAAGTTTCTTTCAGTCTTCTATTATGATTTATTTTTAAAATAATCTACCTCAAACATTGAGTTATATGTACTACGTACTAGAGAAGCTATTCAAAACAAAAAAGCGGGAGACTGCGCGGGTCGAGCGCGCTGTGGACTGACTCATGTATTTGCTGCAACACTAAAACACTAGTTATGCCGTCTAACCAAACTATTAAAACATGCAGCGCTAGATCCCTTAGTCTTAAAGAGTACAGTTTAAATCCGCCTGAACATGGCCGCAGCGATGACGCGTCGAGAGGAGTTAAAATGGATAAAATTTAATTAAAACAAGATGTTTTATCGAGAATACAATAAACTTACCAGTGAAAAGTCACCCCTTGATTTTTATTTGAGTTTCTTGAGTGATTTGAACAGTACTTTAGTTCACATGAATAAATTTTTTTAATAGTTACTTTTCACTCAAATACGTAAAGTATCGACAACAGCCGGCGCAGACTAAGCGAGTTCTTGTCCATGGACCATAACGAGTCTTCAAATAAGCTAGTTATGGACGCCTTCTCTAGTACGTAGTACATTAAACTTTATTGACCTTAAATCACAAAGTATGTATAAGATAGCGCCGTCGTCAGTGCCACATTTTAGTATGGAAAATCTTAAGAGCGAGACCGGCTTAACTCACGGTCACCGCCACCATTTTGCTTTGATAGCTGACTCGTAATGGCGGGAACGTTAGGTAATTGTCTATGGTTGAGTAATAGATTCGATACGCTAGTGACGTAGCCGATTACAAAAACTGTTACATTCATAAAATGCGGTTTTCATTTCCAAATTCCTATTGTGTGTGATTTTAATAAGAAATCATTATTTAATAGGCAACATTATCTGCGGCTTTTTTGCAAATTTAGCGACTATAAAACAGGGTATACTATGAAATATCTTCAGACTAAAGAATACTTTCATATAAACTAAAAGCCTTGTATTATTCTATAGATAAATTAATGACTTGCCTTACACAAGATGAATTTGAAAGGCGTATAAATCTGCAAAACCATTATTAAACAATTGCATAACCTTAAAACAATTATACAAATTGTTTTAATCAACAAGAGTTATTAAAATTCATTATTAATTGTTTAACAATCTGGAGTGAAGGTTATATCAAAGCCTTGACATTCATTCACGTTAAATTTAAAGCACTGCTTAAAAATCGAGACAACCGAATAACGAACGTAATCGATTAACAATTAATCCGTCATGTAAAAATTCGAAAATAATTTTGACAGCCGTCATTATAATTGACGGCTGTCAAAATTATTCTCAAATTTTTACTGATAAGGGCTTAACTTGAAATTACTCGAGTAATATTTCAATTTGTATTTGTGGAGAAGAGACCCCAGATAGTTGAAAGAGTATTCAAACTATCAGATATGTATTTATACATACGCCTAGGCAGTATAGTTTTCCAAAGAAAAATAGTGTTGTGCCGTAGTGCACGGTCTGTTGTTATTCAGTTTACCGAAATTGCAAGCAAATTATTGAAATTCAAACAATCTTATTAGCTCGGCCAAATTGTAGGCCTTTAATAACGCCAAACCACGCAGTTTTTCGGAAAAAAGAAAAGCTACATTACACTAAACAATTCACATTTTTCACATAAACAGATATGTTATTTTAAAACAATATCCCACAAATATTGTCCATTTTCAACTAACATTAGCTAAACATTTTTGGACAATAAACTGCACATCACCATTTCAACTTCTCGCCAAAAAACTTCTGTCATCCGCGTATAAGTGGCGTAGGCGTAATACTTTCAGATTAAAATGTTAAAATTTGTATTATTAAAAAAAATAAAAAGGCCGTATTTTACAGATAAAAACACAAGTGAAACGGTACGCTCTGTTAACTAATTGATTTGGTGATTCGCAGCTCCAGTTTTCGTGCTCAGTGTATTAATTAATAAGAAAACAAACCGTCCTCGATTACCCGAAGCAATTGTTTAATCACGTTTTAATTGACGGATGATGGGTTTGTGATCACAGCGTAATAATTTAGCTCTGCTTGTTAGCAGAGCTAAATTATTGCCCTGCATTTACATCTCCATTATTTGGTCGATTCGACCCTTAGGATTGGAGTTTTTGGCGGGAACTGAAAGGAGATGTGCTGTAGTATAGTTTTATTTTCTAAAATGTGTAAAGTGACTCTAAAATGAACAGTAGTTATAGTTTTTGTTTAGTAATCACATTTCTCACAAGAAGAACAAGATTTAAAACAATCATCATTCCGCTGTAAGTACAATCGAGTATATTTTGAAATAGACATAACGGATCCTATCTTTATGTCGCTGTGGTTGCAAATGATCGAGTAAGTCCTGCGTCCAACCTAGCATGTGTAATGTGTATCATGTATGCCCAATCAATGACAATTCAATCAAAAATGAATCAAACGTAGACGAGTGCTTACTTGTTTGTGGCTTCACTAACAAGAAGAATTGCTTTTAAACTTAAGATTAACGATTTTTATACTATAGTTAAAACCCTTGTTTAAGACTATAAATAATATGTCATATAGGTTCTTAAAAATGAAATACATTTGTAACAAAAAGTAGAATGGACCTAAACTTGCAGTTACTTCGTCGCGGCCTCTTTCTACTGCAGATCTTTCATTATATGTAGCGTTGAGCTCCAAGACTGATAACACAATTGTGTCAGAATAGTCGATTATTGATATTGTAAATTATTAGTTGTAGCAATTTTGGTATTGTGTCAATATGGTCGTGACTTGCACTTTCTTTTTACACTTTGCAATCCTTTCTATTATGTTGTTAATCCTTTAAACCAATCTCATTAAATTTTATATAAACAAAAATCCCAAAACGAATTCAAAATGCTATTATCGGCCTTCAGATCTCAATCTGCTGCCAAAAAGTATCCAAATACCATGGCATTGAACATTGTAACCCTAGCTTATAAGGTACCATAGACAACAAAACATATTTTACCCACGCCTAAGATGGCGAAGGCATAACAAACAAACGTCCAAGTGCACATTAAACCGAGGTGACCATCCAATGACATCACCTGCCGGCGATTGTCACAAGTATGGTGGTAAATACGTGTTCAGAATTATAATTTAATAATTTAAACATGAAAATAATGCTTTAGAAAAATTTAAATACTTGTTAAAATAACTATTTGTTTACAGCAAATCTGTAAATGTAATTGGATTCATGATCTATACTCATTCTTTTTGGCGGGAAATTGAAATGTATTTATTTTTTTAATAATATAACTTAGCGCTATTCTCGTGTTTGTAACTTGGCTTTTTGCAATAGGATAGAGGACAGTTAAATCAACATTTTTCCAAAAAAAGCTTGTATATTCATGCTAACTAATGTTACACATTCTACAGGTGCTCTTTTTTGTAGGCACGTTACGTGATTTCTCCATCAATTGTGGACCAATTTACAAATTGTTGTTTTTTAATTCCCGAGATGGTCCCATAGTCACCACATCAGGATCTGATTTGTATCGCACGGCCACCGTGCCGTGACCGTATGCATGTGAAAAGGCCCTAAGGCATACGTGTAACAAACCGTAATAGGCATACGTGCAAAATCAAGAAGATCGTGACGTATACTAAGATTTAAAAAAGTGACTATCAAATACACTATTCTTTATCTAAGAATGTTATTAATAGATCGGTAGTAATAACATAAAAATGTTTAAAAGATAAACACCATGAGTTAAGTCACATCTGAAGAACGAATACGACTTGGAATGCTTATTTTATTCAATGCTAAGTCATTCAATCCATCCGTTTCGCGTGTACAGGTGTCGGGGCACGTGACGCGAGTATTTCTATGTTCCTGCTACACCTGGGATAATAAAGTTAGTGACTGTGTCACACAGATATAGCCAAGGGTAAAATGCGTTATTTGGGATGTAATAATACTTAAGGGTTTACGGATGGGATGACTTTGGTGCCATGGAAGATGGGACGACCATTAGTTTGAGACGCAACGTGCGTTGACACTGGCAGCGCTCCATCTTCCCGATACGGCTGTGATAGCTGGTGCAGCTACCCCCGACAAGAGGAATTACATGAATTGGTTCCTCCCTCACCATTTTACCACCGGACAAGCAGGCGTGCGCGCTCACGCCACCGATATGTGGTGGAAATACCAACAAAGCGGACGAAACGCTATGCTTCCACTTTTATCATACGCACCGCTGAAGAGTGGAACTCTTCACCGTCGTCTGTTTTTCCTCAAGAATACAATCTAGGTGTCTTCAAGTCTCGCGTTAACAGGTATCTTCTAGGTAAGCGTGCTCCACCTTAGACTGCATTTCCGTTGGTAGTGGATATATATTTGTGGCTTTTAGTGTCGAAACTCTGGGGCCATGGGGTCCAGAAGCAAGGTTATTGAGACCTATCAAAACGGTTGATAAATGTCTCACGCAACGAAAACGCTAGCTTGTATTTTGGGCAACGGTCTACCTAAATGGAGTTCGCTATCTCGCTCACGCATTACCACATTTTTAAAGATATAAATTCACAGAATTAGCTTTACTACTTAAATTCCTATTACAAAAAAAATGATAATTTCACAATAAAATCGCTGTGATTTTGTATACATTTCTACATATAAAAAAAATCTTGCAGAAAAAAAAATATGTATGAAATCTTGTTTGAATCAAAATCATTTTATTGTGAAACATTCGTAATGCTTTTTATTATGTTTTGTGTAATTCGCATTTGTCGTATGTAAATTCTATGAATTTATTTACCGAACTCCATTAAGGTAGGTCCTTAAGTAGTATTCGCCGTGGCTACGCCGCCGGTCAAACCCTAAGAAGTAATTTAGAAGTTGCTTACATAAAAACTTAATTAAGTTTTTTATATACATATTCACATTCAGTAAAAAAATATCTAACTGATGGTGAATACCACTTAAAAATCCGTCGCGTGGTTTAGGAGGAGTTAGCTGATATACAGACAGACAGACAGTAAAGAAGCATTCCATACAATTTCACTCTTTTAAAAGCTAAAGTCGTATTCTATGGAAATAATCCTCTTTTTTGGAAGTATCCCATGTTGAACTTTCTATCGAATACATGAAAGTACTGTAGTAATTACAAGTTCAACGGCTTAGCTAAATCGCAACTGAAAACCTACAAAAGTCATTCTTTCGTATTTTTAGACAAAATCAAATTTTAAAAAATATTTATAAAATACTGCGAAGTCATAATAAAAAATATGTTTTAGTTCAGGCTAAATGCAATAACTTCGCGAAACCATATAACAAAAAACCATATTCGTTGCACAAGCGTTGAAAACATGGCTTGTAATGACACGTGATTTACATAATATACTAGCTGTTAGTAAATGAATTATTGTTAAGAGGCCAAAGCGAGGTTAAATACAGCTGTGTTTATCATACTACATACGATAGTATTATTTCAATTACAGTTGAGAAACAAAAGGATTAAATCACTACAGTAGCATGTAAGGTGTTCTTAAACATCAGCCATTTTCATCCGTGCATGAACGGAGAAAGAATACAATTTCCTGCGTTGGTGCGGCCTGTCGTAGGACGCTACAAAACAAAGGGAGAGAGATGGTAGTGCGCATGCGTCTCGCGGGCGCCGACGTCAGTCGGGAGCCCGGAGGCACAGGTATGCGCATGACCTCCCTCCCTGAAATACCGCTGCAGGGGCCCTCTAGCATCTAGGGAGCAGAGGAGTCTTCACCCCTGTTGACGAAGTGAGTTTGCCTCTCCCGGGGCATTCTCAAGCACTTGTGCGCTAGGATCGGTGTGGGCGTAACTACGTTCTGTATCTCACGCCTTTCCTGCCATAAGCGTGGGGCACATGGGAGGAGGGTGGTTTTAGTGGGGTATTGATTAGTCGAGTCACCACACAAGCCGGTTGATTATTGTTTGGATTGCCTCAGTGGAAAGCCTCCATGATCAACAACGGTCTAATCCCTAGCAAAGGACCCGGTATGTGCGAAATGAATTTCCCCCGACTTAAAAAGTCTAGTATGCTGTCATAACAACCTTGAGTTGTGTTCCAGCATTAATGGGCAGGTTCCACTCTCCGTTTCTAAAATAATAAGCTAATTATGGCGTTTTAATTTGACATAAATTATTTTGATACTGTTACAAAATTAGTGCATCAGTATTTATATGAAACTTCAAATGAGGCTTCTTACAACGGCTCGAATATCTTATATATATAAAAATCTTGTGTCACGAAGTATGTTCGGGATAAACTCCGAAACTACTAAGCCGATCTTGATGAAATTTTGTAACTATGTGTTTTTGGTCCAACTTAAAAGATAGTTGATAGTTTTTATCTCGATTATTAACCTCAATTCTAATGTTAGTGTGTATGTCGCTGAACTCCTTCTAAGCCCCTGGACCGATCTTGATGATTTTTTTTATGTTTGTTCGAGTGAGTCCCCGAATGATTTAGACTTTAGATTCACAAATGGACCCTGTAGGTGGCGCTGCAATCGAGTTCTAAATTTTTTTGAAGATAGGACACCGTCTGCCGGGACCGCTAGTCTATACAAATAAATAAAATTGAAATGTCTGTATGTATGTAATGACAAAATAAAAATGTGAAAAAAATCAAGGGGGATAATTCGGACCAGGAGATTCCGAATATGCAATTTTTAAAATTTTTGTTTGTCTGTCTATCTGGATGTTCCAGCTAATCTCTGAAACGGCTAAAACCGAATTTGTCGAGATTTGCAATGGCAGATAGCTGATGTTATACGGAGTAACTTAGGCTATTTTTAAAATTAGGGTTCCGCGAAAAACAATTCCACACGGACGAAACCGCGGGCACAACTAGTAGTAAATATAATTATTTACTAATATTATTACAGAAACCTAAAAAAACATTTTACAGCAAAATTAAACCTTATATCTCAATAAACTTGTTAATTTTTAATCTACAAGTTATGCATCAAATACATACGTAATATCGAATTTTTCGGGACTCCAGTATATATATTGTTATATAACGTAACGACACACAGCATACAACTTTTATACCGAATTTTATCTATAATGATAGTAATTTCTATGAAAAATAGTTGTGACACACAAACAGATAGATGAATAGACATGACGACTTATAAGGCTACGTTCCACACGAGGATCACAACAACCACGCTCGCAAACGTGATTGTAGCCGACCCACTTGCTTGCGGGCGTTGCAATCATAAACTTAAGTGGAACGGATTATTCGACCCATTTCTTAACATGGGTCGTTGTGAGCGCTGCGTGAGCGAAAATCATGACGACATTAATGACATTTTCACGGTGACCATAACGACCGTGGTCGCTATTTGGAATGGCTGAAGGAACATTTTGGGCGTTGTGACCTATAAGATGAACCCACCCTAAGTGTTCCATTTTTTGCCAAAATGGCTACGAAACGTTAAAAAGTTTAGGTTTGAGTTATTCTCTAGAAAAGAACCAGACTTCTTTACAAAGGTGAAAAACATAAATTACCCCGAATAACTTCAAAAGCTAATCAGTGAAACTTGTTTCCATATTGACCAATAACTTTGAGGCCAATCTGACCAAGAGCTTGTATGTATTAAAAAGATAAAATATACCTGTAACATGATTTGCATTAATTATAGATACAGTAATGAAGACAAATTTACTAAAATCGCTGAGATAATAACACTTAATTATAATTAAAGATATGCATATGTATTTCTATCGTGGATAGGTACTACATCGCTCGATTAGTTAGAAGAGGTCGCTTTAAACAATATGGTTGCCTATAAAGAACGTATATGACAAAAGCACTGTCACCAGGTGGCTCAAAACCGAAATCCTTCAACAATCAATACTTAAGAGTGACAATTCACGTTACACTGTTATTAAAATACGAAAAAACATGAGAAAAATGGGTCCTAATGTGCGACCTTGAAGAACACCATACTCGATCTTGTATTCACAACACATACAAGTACCGGACTTTTACAAATACCAGAGCCAATTGCATTCGATGACACAGATACAATCGAATGTTGTGCAAAATGTTTACTTGCTTCAACTGACAGTAAGATGTAAGACGTGAGTATGTTTATCAAAGGCTTTACGTAAGTAAATAACTTTGCAAAACGAACATATATAACTGTACAATGAGAAGTTGGACTTTTAACACGACCAGCTACTTTAATTTATTGGCGATTCAAAACTATATTCATTTAATAACTAGTATATAAATACATATAAGGGTCCAGAAAGTACGTGCGGATACAAAGGGACAATTGCTCAGTGTAACAAAATGTGTTAAGGGGAACGGGCATATACGTGAAGAAAGGTTCGCAGTTAACATTTATGCTTTTCGTGTATTTATACTATACGTGTCACACTTTTTTTGGATGTAAAAACGCAAAATGTAGTGTGAAACACTTTATAGGCGTCTCCTAAGTACGTAATACTTTGAGATTATTTCAGAAATTGGCAATTTTTAAGTAACTTATGTAGGTATGAAAACTAACAAACGGACCTTGAAAAAAGCTTTTTTATTTTAAATCTACTATGAAAGATACTAGGACTACAACCGTCCAGAGAAAAAAGTAACAGAAAAGTTCTTAAATTCCACATTACTAGAAGGCGCACAGATTTTCTCGTTTTTAGACATTTAATTATTTCAAATATATAACAACGTATCTTTAATCCAAATCCATAAAAGTTCAAAGTGTAAGTTTCGACACATTTTTTCAGCGATCTGATTAAAATAAAAATGGACTTTTAAGATGTCCTAGCAATTTATTTTAAACAGAGCCCTTATATTTTCATTGTCCATCTGTTCGTCTTGTATGTCAGTCATTTTCTCAGATACCACATAATTTATAAAAATAACCTATTCCATATTGTAATATAAAAAGAAAAATGTGACATCAAGTACGTTTGTTTCAATTTTAAAATAATCTAACAAAAGATAAAGCATTAAAATTCCACATCGTTTCTTTCGAGGAAAACTTAGCGAGGTTTCGTCGTTTAAGGAAACTAAGGTTTTATTGTCTGCATTTCTTAGTTTTATTGCATTGTTAAGCAATTTATAATGCTGCCTTCACGACGTTTGTGTCCATAACATAAAGTCATAAATTGAAAGGTCGTTTGTATAATTAGGCACATGTTTTCGTAAATATTGCCGTACCAGAGCTTTCCGGGTTAGTAGTCTCTCAACGGGCTATGGCGCGAGGAGATATATTACGAAGTTACACGAAGTAACAGTATCGTATAAATAGTCAACATTTTAAATAGTAAATAAGCAATCGAACGTAATTATATATTCGGTTATTTTTAGTGAACTAGTGGTCGCCCGTGGTCGAAGTCGATCATAATAATTAATTTAAATTATAAGTTTCAACATTATTAAGGTACTGTTATCAAAGACTATATATACTTCTATAATAACAGATTTCGCCAAGGCTACTACACTATTAATTTTACTTTAACAATAAACAAAAGAGTATATATGCGTGTAATGTTTTTTTAAATTAATTTGATGTATTTTTATGCATAATTTTAAAAAATATTTGCATTCTGCACTCCTTCTGTATATAAACTACTAGTGTGCGAATTTTCATTCCGCTCCGTCCGCGCAATTTTCGTACAAAAGTACGGTACAAAGTTTTTGCTGTGTTTTTGCTTCACGTATTAATATATAGATAAATTCAGCGTGTTCGAATTCCACTTGTTGTGTTTGGTAATTCTTACATTTTACCCTTCCCTCCTATACTAAAACTGTATACACTAGCTTTTGGTTCTTTGAATGATGAGATAGATAGATAGATAACTCTTTATTGTACACCAATACAAAAATAAATCTACAGACTAAAACTATATCTAATTTGCACAAAAGGCATTTTATTGCTAAAAGCGATATCATTCTTTTATATATTGAATAGGTTCGCGTTTGATCGACATTGCGCTTGATGTCAGATGGAAATGCAGTCTAAGGTGGAGCACGCTTACATAGAAGATACCTGTTCACGCGAGACTAGAAGACACCTAGATTGTATGTTTCAGAAAAAGAAAAGACGGTAAAGAGTTCCACTATTCAGCGGTACGTATGATAAAAGTGGAAGCATAGCGTTTCGTCCGCTTTGTTGGTATTTCCACCATCAGAGTAGAATCAAGAATAAGTATATTGTCTTATTTAAGGTCAGTTATATCTAAAATTTAGCTGAAACTTCTATTACGTAGACCTGGCTTTTGCCTGATAATTATTTGTTTGAAGATTTATAGATTTACAAGTTTATGTTAAAACTTGAATATTTATGAATACTTGATACTGGCTAGATAGGTACACAAATCGTACAAATCCATATTTAAAAAACAAATATGTGGGATAATTATGCACGTCCACTGAGCGCTTTTCTCACATTCTGTCTTTGTATTCTTAACAGTACTCTATTATTATTGCCGGCACATCATGACTTTGAATATAGTAATCTAAACTGAAAAATTCATAAACAAAACAAACAATGAGATGTAGATTAGATCGAAACTCGTGTTGCTTTTGACAATGTAATAAACCAAACAAGTGTATGTGCCACTGACCCGTAGACTAGACCACGTTTTTTCTTTTAATTACATATTTGTGACTTATAGTGCTTCGTTCTCCTTTTTATACGTTTGAGTTTTTAAACGTAAAATACTGGCTTGGATTAGCTCTTACATGGAACTTGAAAACAATCCCTTCTTTTTTTTTAATATGACCCTGCGTAATTTGTATTCCTAACCAGTATCAAATATCCATGAAAATTCAAGGTTTTGAGTTCTCTTCAAAAAAAAAGATCCGTCCAAATTGTAGTTCTTTGACTGTTGTCAAAAAGAGGGTTCTTGTGGCAGCCCGAAAAGGCAAATTACACTAAACAGTTGAGATCTCCACACAAAGACAAAATCTTTACATAAAAACTATTAATATCCTAAACTATAATTAATTCTAATCAAAATTTATAACCTTCAAAATCCCGCCAAAAAGTCATATTCAATAATAAAACTGTATGGAGCAAATCTTTTGATTGCCTTATTGCCAAATTAAACAACAAAATATTAAAGAATATTGGATGCAATGATACAATAAAAATACACGACAAAAATTAATTGCGACAACATAAATATAATTATGTGTTTAAACCTTCAAAATAGATCCGGCAAGACGTTTTATGTGTGAAATGACTGATTGTATGTAAATTAGCTTTTTAAAACATCCTACAGCCATCTTTACATTTAAATTCAGAAGGCATTAACATATCTATGTATAACATATCATAGTATTTTGAAGTATAACCAAGGACAAAATTATTTGTTTTCATATTCAAATTTTAATTCAAACAAGTTTTGATATACGACTCGCGAGGACGTCCCTTATTATAATTATATAGATTACATATACGAGTATCTACGGTTTAGGGTCGAAATCCTATGGTTAGGGGTCATTTTTAATGGTCGATAATAACATGAATGAAAGTCATCGATATTAAGCATGAGGGCTGGGGGACCTCGCATTGGTCATTTTGGTACTACTCTCCTATTATTTTAATGTACTTTGTGGGTACTACTCTTATGAATAAATGTCAAGTCCCAGATGTAGACATGGCTGCACCGCTCATTTGCACTAACACATTTTACTGCGCCGGATGTGTCTACACACCTATTACTAACGTAATGGCGCATCACTTCAGGAAAGCTCAAGTCAAAACGTTAGGAGATAATGGTCCTCCAAAATAGGCACATGTTGCACTGCCGCGCTACTGCGCTAAAAAGCGTAATGCGGTTATTACACCATCCGATATATAGGACTTGGACAGAAGGTGGACGCGGCCCAGCCATAGATGCCAGTTATTTTTTATTATTACACTAAGTTATGGAAAGAGTTCTTGTATATCGTATAATGTAAGTTACTGCATTAGGCCTCTCTCAAGCGTATAAACCATGGGCACAGCGAGCTGCTCTTGAGTCACCGAGTTCACGCCAAGAATTTTGCTAAGTTACCCATTTCTAGCCAAATATGTAGGATTTACATCAACAACGAAAACTGTTACAATCTGTGCACAGATTATTCACCCGCGTATCTTTAAAAATAAATAACAATGTTTTATTTATTCCACATACATTATAAAACAATTTCCGAATTCAAACCCCATGGCGTGAGCAAATCGTATGCTGTATGCAAGCTACCGACCGATAAAGAGTTAAATTTAAAACCGGAATTGTATTCAACAGTCTTAAAATCTTACTTACAATAATTACTAACACCAAACAACCCAACAAAAATAGTTTTGTACTGTGTGAATTAATCTTACAAATCTCACACAAAACATTTAAAGTCATACATTGTCAGAAATCAATAAAAAACTTGTTGTTAATTTTTTCTTGGAATTCCAGTTTTTGCTTCTCTGTTTATTCAAGGTTAAAAAAATATTGATGCAAAGACCAAAAGGAAGTACGTAGTTACTTAATGCTTTTATAGACTCGACCTTTTATATTGTTTGTGTTTTTAATTAGGAATTTTCTTGTTAGGTATAAACAAATCTAGAAACCGACTAGAATATCCGAATTATTTTAGAAGTATTTTCAAATAATTAATGTGTTTCTGGTATCACGACATTTTAATTTTACAGATTATAATCATACAGATTGTAGCATTTTTATGTTCCAGTAGTCATTTTAAAGAAACGTTACCCTTATAAGATTAAGTATAATATAAGTTCCAGGCGATGCGATAGAAACGCGGTGCAGTGTTAAAAATACGAAAATTGCTTTGAACGCAGTACTTTATCTACGTCGAATAGTTCTTCAGATTGTATTTGAGTATTTTCGATGATATGGTTATTTATTATTCCGTGGACAAATAACGACACCATGTGTGTCATTCTATAGCCCGACAAAGTTATCTGTAAAATGGTAAAAAATTGAACTACAGCCCCCATGTTGAAATTTCATTCTTTTTTTAATTAGCCGGAAACAAGTCCATTAGCGTTGAAATTTCATGCGAATGAGTGTTACCAGTCCTAAAAATTATATATACGTTAACGGCGTTATTATTAACCCTATTAATAAGACGCGTTTGACCACAGTCAACATAACTGCAAGATTATCCCAGATGGAGCAAATGTGATATATTCAAATGTCTTTGATGATTATTCATAGATTGACAACACCGGAGCGTACACAACAATGCTCGTTTTACAGATAAGTTGGGTGCACTATACACTATGATAGTTTTTTTAAAATGACATGCACTTGTCTGCTTATTTATTTGATTAAATAACTCCATAAGATGGGAAATACTAAAGATATTGCGGTAAAAGCATAATGTATTTTATTTATTCACTCCGTCATACAACGGGGCAGAGGGTATTACCCTCTTTTTAATTTTTAAAACATTTTTATTTTTACTTTTACGGGTATACAATGAACATTGGTTTGAACGAGATCTGGTCAATAACTTTTGTGATATACTATTTTATTATATCACAAAAGTATCAGTCAAAGAAGCTATCAAATCAAAGAATTACTTTATAGGGATCGTTAACCAAATCAAATGACAAAAATTAAAGGGTTGACTTTTAAAGTCTCTACAGAACTCTTCACTCTACGTGGGCTAACACGCACTTGGCCATTTTTTTAATATAACGAATATCACTTCCCGCGATCATCACCTCAGTACGTTAACAACTCTACTCGCCAAACTGCTTTAACTTGATGAATAAAATTAAGAAACATGTTTACCATCGGGCCGCGGATGGGTTACCACCTTGACCCGGGTTCGCTACGACTAGTTTGTATGTCTGTATACACTATTAGTAGATAGTGAGCCTCGTGTTGTATGACATGAATTATTAGTATATCCATAATTTTTGAAAAGCACAGTTTCGTAACACATACGTAAATAAATACATATGTACAGTTTGTACACTTGCTCTTGCTGTGCTGTGCTGGTGCTTTCTCGTAGTAGGGTGAATAAAATACACTTTGTTGCTTTTAGGGATTTATTCTCGTACTAGTTGAGCTTGGATGCCTGATCCCTGGGTTCAACTTAGTGGTAGTTGAAGTGGTACATTACGACTAATAGCAACTCGTAGCGACTCGATCACAATATATTTGTGAGCTTTATTTCTAATAATATCATAATATTAAACTAGCCTAAACTGGGGTCCCGGCGTCAGCAAAACGCTGTACGTTGAACCGTACGACATAGATAGAGAGATAACATTTCATTGCTCACAAATATAAACAACTACAAAATAATGGCATCATATTGTTGGCAAAAGAATAACACTATTGTCAGGGGCGTAACTACCGTCGTCTCAGCCGTATCAATGATATGGGGCTTCAGGCTACAGGGGCCCGAAAGTATGTAAGCATAATAACATTTTTGAGAATAACTACTGGGCCAACAGGAACGGTTATCAGACTTGCCATTATTGTCTATAGCGACAGATCTAGAAAAACTGAAATTGTCTTCAGCTATGGAGGATTTGATAAATAAGCTTGCCGAAAAAAGGCGAGAAAAATGTATCTTTATATATATTGTTTGTTTAACTTAGCTCCTAGGAGAATTAAGTATAAGTGATAACTTATAATAAATATATAATTAGTTAGTTATATAATTAATCCCCCCATATGAACTTAGAGACTAAAACTATATCTCTAATTATGCACAAAGGACGGTCTTATCGCTAAAAAGCGATCTCTTCCAGACAACCCCAGATATACATATTGTCACGCCTGTTTCCCATGGAGGTAAGCAGAGACCACAAAGCATAGAAGTTTATCGCGCCAGCGCGGTGATAGACGCGCGATGGTATTCTTAGTTATGTGGCTGAGACGATGGATATCCACTTACTAAGATGTTGACATAGATCTTCTGCTTCATCTTCTTTCATTTATCTTCTCATACATACATGTTTATTAGGTATACGTGCAGGAACGGAGGAAGAATACAATTTCCTGTAGCCGGGCGGCCTCTCGTAAGAGGCTACAAATACAAACTAGAACCAGTGATATTTGCCCATCTGGATGGCTACCAGTCGTGGTCTAAAGTATGCCGCTATAACAACCCTGAGTTGTGTTCCGGCATTAGTGGCTAGGTTTCAGACTCCATTTAGAGAGCGGGAGCACATTGGTAGCAACCTTGGTGTTATAAATGTCCATAGGCGATATTAACCACTTTCCATCAGGTAGGCAGTCTGACTGTCTGCTGAACTTATGCAATAAAAAAATAAAAAAGGTATATATAGGTATAGCCTATAGATGTTTTTTACCTGATCATTCTTCAAAACATTTGCGATTTGTGTAGTCATTGTGCTATGTGGATTGGAGGGGGACTGGTATCTGGCTACTGATGCCAGAATTCAACTCAAATTTGTTATGGCGGCATAGTCTAGAGTACTCTAGACCAATACTATTTATAATAGCTTTTTCTAGTTAAATAAATCTTTTTTTTCTTTCTAGAAGTACAATACCTGTTGATCTGCAGATCTGTAGATGCGCCTCATTGTAGATTGCGCCTCTCCCCTATCTTATACACAATGCTCTATGCATAGCGCCTACACATGGAATTTGAAATTAGCATCACGCAACGCTGTAACTTTTGCGTAACTGTTACTTATATTGCAAAACACAAGTCCCATTGTCACGTCAGTTTTAATTGACTTGAACGGATAAGTCGGCACAGATGGGAGAAAGCTATTTACGGCCAAATAATGATAGGTCACATAGTCTTGATGGGTTAGCTAGTTACGTGTGCATAAAATGTCTAGCCATACCGACTCCGCCAGGGGTCAAATTATACTATTTTAATATCTTGGCGTTATGAAGATATTCAAAGTACGATTCCATTGCGATAATGTCAAAAATTCGTATTCTATTAAATCCGCAGTATCTTCTCGATATCGTTGCAGCAGAATAATAGTAGAAAAATTGCTATTACCATTAGCAGGAGTGGCGTTAGCCGAAATTAATATTGGAAGTTTACCAAATTTTTTAAATCTGTACTAATATTAGAATTAGAATGAAAGAGGAAAGATTTGTTAGTTTGTTTGTTTGCATTGAATAGGCTCCGAAACTGAACCGATTTGAAAAATTCTTTCATTGTTGGCAAGATTTTTTTTTTTTTTTCAGGCGCATGAAGTGCATTTCTCACATACCGGGTCCTTTGCTAGGGATTAGACCATTGTTGATCATGGAGGCTTTCCACTGAGGCAATCCAAACAATAATCAACCGGCTTGTGTGGAGACTCGACTAATCAATACCCCACTAAAACCACCCTCCTCCCATGTGCCCCGCGCTTATGGTAGGAAAGGCATGAGATACAGAACGTAGTTACACCCACGCCGATCCTAGCGCACAAGTGCTTTAGAATGCCTCGGAAGAGGCAAACTCACTTCGTCAACAGGGGTGAAGACTCCTCTGCTCCCTAGATGCTAGAGGGCCCCTGCAGCGGTATTTCAGGGGGGGAGATCATGCGCATACCTGCGCCTCCGGGCTCCCGACTACTGTTGGCAAGCTACAGCATCCCCGGGTGACATATATTTTCAAAAAAGTTAGGGATTCTTACTAAAACCCCAATAATATAACCCAAGGTGTAAAAAAATTACCTAAAGTCGCGTGCGCTGCGAAAACTATTAATGATAGAATAAAATAATGTACTACGACTTTGCAGAACACATCATTCAGAAACAAAAATTCTTTTTAGATACACGTGCGAAGCCGGGGCGGACCGCTAGTTCGCTTATAAAGATAGGGTGGCACGCCATTGGAATTAACAGAATTTTGAAATCAGGCAATCCTACGATTGAGACGATAGTATTCGGAAATTATGACAAGATAGTAATAGCAGAATTATTATTAGGCCCCAGTTGAAGAGGCAAGCCCAAGAAATGCTGGTTTGACATTGTGAAATATGACATGTATACCAATACCAATGGCCTCAATACAAGGTAAGCCGAAGACCGCACAAAGTGAATAAGAAAAAGGAGGACAGAGGACCCTGGGCCTTGAAGCGAACGCTCCGAGCGCAACCGAGATTTAAGGCTCGGGTGATGATGATGACGTAAGTCTGGTTGGGTGGAATGTATGTTTGAATTTTGTAGAATTCTAAGTTACTCCCTCCCTTGTGCTTAAAGATGACAACTAACAGTAGATGGGCAGAATCAAAATCCTATCCAATATCTGCGCGTAACATCGGCTAGACAGAAATCAAATTAAAATAGCGATGGATAACCAATCGAAATTTAAAAACTCAGTCATCCGGCTAATGCAGGGTCAATAGGCGGCTCAAAAACGAGCTAGTTGGCTATTTGGTTAATGGGTGAACGACTCGCTAACTGATTGTAGACGGCTGACGGCTAAGTCGTAAGAGGGAAGAATGCCAAGAAATCTAGCCGCATTGCCTAATTCGCTATGCGAGGTATAAACCAGCCATGGTCATGGGTGGCATCCAGGTTTCCTGCAAATTTCTTTGTGGATGAACACCGTTTGAGTTTCTATATATAAATCTACTCCATTTATGATTACTTCGAAAAATAGTTACAAACAAAACTCGGGCACGTAAAAGCGCGAGATGCAAACCGGGAATTTTTTGGGCAGAATTCAAAGATGTAACCACTACTTCTACTCTTTTCAGACTATCCATCTGTTCTATATCACGCTAACAATTTAAGGAACGGTTTCAGAAATCTCAGTCATTTATAAATACTTAATTAACTTAATTTAGTTTCTCAACTCCAAACAGCACAAATATGTATCATTTTTCTAAAAAGCGCCGTTGCGGGGTTTGAGGGCTTCAGCTTATGACGCAGTGTTGCTAGCCCCTGATTCAGACATTGGAAGATGACAGGATGTCGCGCCCCACATAAGTGGTCGTCCCATCTTTCAACAAATAATTGTTTTTTGCATTTTAATCAAGTAGGTATTATTAATTCATGAATCATGCGACGTAGTTCTTAAACATTTCTTATCTGATAAAACTAATTGCACAATGGAAATATAACGAGTATATTTGAATGGTTGTAATTTTACTAATCTTATCTTATATTTACATAGAAAACTACGATGACATAGTTTAAGTAGAATTTGGTGTATTGTAACACGAATAATAAGATTATGTGCTTTGCTTACTTTGTTCACCTATTAAACATAATAGTTGTGCAGCTACGATTCAAAGATTAACTCAACAGGCACAGTATAATTTTTATGAAGTGGGAAATATCAGCCATCTATTGGGGTGGCCATTCCCATAGATTTTCTATTCTATTCGTTAAGCGCTAATGCTTTTTTTCAGGGCCTGTGCAGTTATATACATATACGCTACCGATTCGGTTGACCTGTGTAGTTCCCACCTGCAAATAGACCTCTCCGGGTGGAACGTAACTTGTATAACCGCCTAAATGCAAGATATACATGCTTTATTCCACCGGACAGATATACCTGAGCAGGTGTGATAGCGCATTTAGACCGAAGCAATGTATAATAATAGACAAATATGCTGTTTTTTTTTTTAAATCTACATATTGGGTAGGGTCTAAAGCCAACCATATACGTTACGGCATACGGTCAACCGGGAATGTTTACCTATGAAGGTGTGACTGCGCAGGTACACCAGAGAGATTTACCTTTTTGATAATTATATAGGTTCGCGTTTGACCGACATTGCACCTAGAGATGCCAGATGTCCGGTTTTCGACCGGACAGTCCGATTTTCTTCATGTTTGTCCGGTCCAAAATATCTTAGTAAACTGGACAAAAGATTGTCCGGTTTACTCGTGTGTCACTGTAAAAAGTGAATTGTACGTTTTCTTTAATATAACTGCTAGTTGCACTGAATTCAAAGATGCCATCTCAGGCAATATAACTTTATTTAAAGCATTGGCATCGAGTACTAAATATATGAAAAAGTAAATTGGCTCTTAATTTAGCATTCAACGCAAATTTAGTAACTAAAAAGATAGTTTTCAGTAAATTTGTATATTAATAAAAATAAAAATTTACCGGCTTTTTAACACATCTGGCAACCCTAATTGCATCTTATGTTAGATGGAAATGTAGTCTAAGATGGAGCACGTTTACTTAGAAAATATCTGTTCACGCGAGACTTGAAGACAACTAAACTATTGATTCAGGAACAACAAATGACAGTATAGAATTCCACTCTTCAGCGGTACCTACGTATGATAAAAGTGGAAGCATAGCGCTTCGTCCGTTTAATTGGTATTTTCACGATATATCGGTAGCTTGAGTTCGGACATCTGCTTGTTCGGTAGTAAAAAGGTAAGGAAGGAATTAACCTATGCACGTCTGACTGCGCAGATACATCGGGGCGTATATGCGAATAACCTGTGCAGTTTTATATACAACAATATCTTTTTTTTAAAAAATAGGGACTAATTTATGTAACCAACAAGGAATACAAATGCAACCCAATGAGAATAAGCTTTTCAGACAAGTACTTGACACGTCCGCAATTGCATACAAGTTTACTTAGTAATATTGGTGTGGAGTGTTTATATAAATAGACGTGAGCCGGTTCACACGAGCGATTTAAGTTAATCACAAAATATTGCAGTTCTAAAAACTCCTTAAAGTTGTGATAACACGCTGACCAAAGTGTATGAGACAGTACCTTCTTTATTTTTTCATATTCATCTTATCAGAATATTTTTATATCCTAATAATCTTATTTGATTTGAATATAATATGGCAATTAGTCTAGCGTTTTGTTACATTTTTTGTGCAAGCTGACACATGAATGAAGTACGTCAAATCTATCAATTTGAACTTTCAGTATATTATTAGATCTCCAAACAGCAACTCAGCTCGTGTCTGTGATGGTGTTTCCAGAAAATGTTGTTTCCAAAAAGCAAAATTTCAGATGCAGGTGTATAATTATTGCATAAACAAATGTCAAAACTGTTACTATCAATACTGTTACGACCGACAAAGACAAATTCACACCTGCATACCTGTTTTCCACAGTTTATTACTTTTCGGCATTTGGACTTCTTTTGTTTACTTATTTATTGGTTATTGTGGAGAGCAGTCTATTGTACCCGTTTGTGGCCGTTTACAGGCATAATTAGGCAGGTGTGCGGGTTACGATTTCTAAGAAATTGCGTCGGAACTTGCCAGGCAGACATATTGCATCTGTGCCGTATAAAGCAATGCGTCAATGGAAAGAAAATCAGTCGAGCGATAACCATCCGTGAGGCAAGACATTTATACATTCGATAATCTATTTAGTGACGGACTTTGCGCGTGTTATTGAGTCATGCATACGTTTGGACTGATTGTGTTCAGTTATATTTGTAACTGTGTTATCCGTGTTTGTATAGTTTTAATAAATTCTATAGTAATTCTAACGGCATTTTAATTCAAGTCCTGCAACTCGTAACAATACTATTGACCTGAGACTTATTTTAAGTTTGCAAGTTAGCTTACTGGTAAATGGTCCACCTGATAGTAAGTGGTTACCATCGCCCACGGTAGTCTGCCTTACCAAGAGATCCGATGCGTGGACTATGTGGTAGGAACTTTGAAAATTTGTTTACGTCCTTTTTGAAGAGCTGAATATTATGGGATTCTGGAAAAACCACTCAGAGAGCTCATTACATAACTTGCAGATGTATAGCTATAGCATAAATGATTTTGCGCTACCTACAATAAACGACTGTGAAGTGTCGAAAAAGGGTGAATTGTCCTTTTTTTAGATCTTCAGAACTACTATTTAAATTTAACCAATTCATCCACTTGATTATTTAGATATACATACATATATATATATATATATATATATATATATATATATATGAACTATATTTTTTTTAATTGTTATCACATAAGAATGGCAAATAACACCAAAGGCGTTACAAATGCGCTGCTGCTCTCTTTAGGGATACTGGAACCTGGCCACTAATGCCAGAACACAACTCAAGATTGTTTAGGCGGCATACTCTAGACCAGGGGTGGTAGCCATCCAGAAGGGCAGATACCACCTGACTGTGGCTTTCCAAAATCGCGACACTAATCGCTCGTGTGAACACTGACATATGTGTAAATATCAACATATGCATGCGAAGGATGAGATGCGCAATTGCAAAATAAATTCGACATTAAGTTGGAATATATGTGACTACATTGAATAGGAATTACTCAGATGACCACCGGTTTTCTGATGAAACTAGAATAACTAGATTATTGCGAGATCGTATGCAACTTGGGAGAATAATACTAGGAATAACAAGACCACTAATATGTTACTTTGATGGATAAGCCAGCATTAGACGGTTCATTTCTGCCTTGCAGTTTGGACAAATCAACCAAAGTGATCAACTATATAAACAGAAACTTAAATCATTCAATGTCATTGAATACCGTCGTATCATTTCAACTCTGTGCCTTTCAACCAAATTGATTCAATAAATAATATTAACATTAATTCTAGTTTTGGATGCAAGATAGTACAGTAAAATCTCTGTAAGTTGAACTTGGGAGACGCCAAAAAATTCGAGTTATAGTTTTCTACTTATGGAGGATTTCGATTTAGCAAATATTGCAAGGAAACATTCGACTTGTAGAGGTTAAGATTGATTCTAACTGATTTTGAGTTAGACAAGTGAAATAAATAAAAATCCGACAAATTATATAGGTAAAAACATTTTTCAAATATTGCTATGTTCGAGATACAGAGGGCCAATTTTGTTTTTTCGAGTTATAGAAGGAAAATAGGTACTGAATTTGCTTATAGGGACTTACTAATTATTTCAACTTATAGAGGGTTCAGGTTTCGAGCAACCAAAGTTTTGGGGCTTGAGGGGAAGGAAATATAAAATATTTTCGAGTTTGGGAGGTTTTCGATTTATCGAGGTTCGACTTGAAGAGGTTCTACTGTACTATTATTTGACGGCATCTGTGTTGAGCGAGCTAAGCCTCTGCCGGCTTACCTTACTGCAACGCACAGGCTCCGGGTTTAATTCTTGGTATAGTAAATTTCGGGAACGAATTTTCTCCGTTATTTTACTATGGTCTGGGTGTCTGGGATCGGCCTCCAGAGTAGTCCGCTATATATTGCTCATAATACAAGTGTAATATGCTCAATTTGGGGACATACAATATGTGCGTTTGTCTGCCGATTAGTTATTTATTTCGTTCTAACACTTTGTTGAAATATGAAATTTAAAAAAAAATTACTTCGATATTCAGATTTGGTCTAAAAATATTTTTTAGTTTTGTTACTGGACTAGTTGTACATTCGTTAAGTCGTCTACTAATTTAATGCAAAAGAGTGATAAGCATCTTTACATAACATTTATTTTGGAAACATAATTGTATTTGAACAATGGACACGGGGTTACCTAGAAAATATCGCTATAAGCGATAAGATTTTTCTGCCTTATCGCTTATGGCGATCTCTTCCAAGCAACTCTGTGTCCAAGCAGATTTTAGAATAAATGATTCTAAAACAATACTTAGGTGGTGTACAATTTAAGAAGAACCTAAATATAAATTAAATAAAGAATACATAGGGCAACGTACCCATACTGCTTGACCCATTTTTACAATTTTTTACCTTCGACGACCACCCGTAGCATATGCCAAACCCCTCCCCCTCTAGTTTTTACGAAGTAATTCATAAATATAATCTTAAATAGTTTTCAGCAAAAATAAATTTTAAAATTTTAGCTCATTAGCGGTTTAAAAAGCGCTAAACGCTGCGCGCCATATTTGAATATAGATCGAAAAAGCACGAGATTTCCCTAGAGGATATTGATTACGTGACGAAAACCTAAAGCCCTCCACCTGTGACCAAGCGTAATATTTTGAAGACCTCCCTCCCGCCTGAACGGGTTACGTAGTATGGGTACATTTCCACAGGTATATAATATGAGTCCAAAATAACATATCAATCTCCATCCATATACTGTTTCCAAGCGTTTATTTTACTTTTAACGTTTACACGTCTATCAAGTTACATATTTCTTGATAGTAAAGCCCACATGAAAGAAATTACATAATTGTCGTACTTTATTGTTGTGGAAGACGTAATAGTAAAGTTCTGTGAGTCATGCAACGCACAAACTATTAAATCATCGACAGTATACATAAATAAAGCCAAAGTAATCGATTTGAAAATAAAAATGTTATACTTTAAAGAAAAATAATTGATTAAAACTTAGATAGATAGATAATACTTTATTATGACCCAATACAAAAATGAACTTAAAGACTAAAATTATATCTAGTTATGTACAAAGGGCGGTCTTATCGCTAAAAAGGGATCTCTTCCAGATCACCTCAGGAATAAATTGAGATGATAATGGCGATGGTAGTAGTATAGTACGAACTACTTACTTTTTAATAATAAATACATAAATTATATATATGTGCAGAAATTTTATATATTAAATAGATATATACCTACCTAATATACACATCTACAAAATATGTAAATGTTTATAGATGATTTTAAATATCATATTCCAACGACAAGTAGTATTTTTTGATCATAGTTTTAAATATCGGTAGCGATTTTGCTTGTCTGATGGCAACCGGCAGCGTGTTCCAAAGCTGTATAGCCTTAACAGTAAAAGAATTGTAGAAAGTTGAGTTATGTGCAGGAGTATTCAATTTAAGTTTAGTAGAGAAGGGCGTAAATTACGAGAGCACGAAATAAATTCAAAACGTACTATAAGGTAATAAGGTGTACTCGGGACAAATAAAATACTATAGAGAAAAGAAAGAATGTGAGTATTCCGGCGAAAATGAATTGGCAACCACTTGAGTTTTTATAAATGAAATCGATTTTTATAACAAATCGAGTCGGTAACGCATTAGGACATTACTAATTGATCCGTCATCGAGCTGTCAAAAAATAAAATAAAAGCTTGGAAAGGGTATAAATATCATAAGATATCCCACGTCCCTTACTATTCCACCTCTCCTATCTCATCCCTCTATCCCATTTCTACTATCCAATCCTAAAGGCTGGCAAAGCGTTGGCTTCACCCCTGGTGTTGCAAACGTCTATAGGGGACGGTTACCACTTTCCATGAGCTAGGCCGTCCGTCTGTTTGCCAGCTTCAACAAATATAAAACTCATACCGAAAGTACATTTAAGTAAAATTATGTTCTGCTTTCACTTGCCAAAGACATGTTACATTATTTTTTTAATGGCTTATAACGTGACATAAGAATACTCCATTTTATTGTTTAATTAATATAATATCACATATAAAACATACCGTTAGTATCTGTAATTAAGAAGTTTTTTATTACTTTATTTTTTAAAGTGTAATGTAGTTATATAATGTCTTTATTGTCCAATTGTTTGTAGTTCAATTGGACAAAAAATGTTTTTTGGGTTTCGTAGACATTTTGGCATAAACTGACCTCTAATTCAAACGTTATATTAGAGCTCCATCAAACTATCATGAGCAAATTAGCACAATTGAATCAAGCCAACATAAGAATTTGTAGGTAATTAGTTGCTGAAATCGCGATTTTGTTGCTGCAGCTTCTCTAAGTACTTTTAGTACTACAATTATATTTCCGTAAGATTATTTTGAAGTTAATTTTGATTTTTTGTTTGTGTTAACTTGTTAAAGTTACAATCTTTTGTTTAAGTTTACAATCTAATTCTTTTCGTTACGATTGTAATTTGTTGTGTATGCCAATAAATGAAATTTGAAATGCGATTTTTAACAATTATTTGGTACATGCTATCGCCAATGCCGACAATCGACTGCAGCAACAAAATCGCGCCTTCTGCTTTATGTTATATTAGCGATTTAGCTTTATAGTCGCCCAGTGGTCGAAATTCGACCATAATTAATTTAAATTATAAGTTCGAACATTATTAACTTTCTGTTGTCAAAGACTATACTTCTATAATCACAGATTTCGCCAAAGCTACACTATAAATCTGACTTTAACAATAAACAAAAGAGTATATATGCGTGTGTGTGTCAAATGCATGGTAGTGTGTGTAATGTTTATTTTATTGATTGAATGTATTTATTAAGCATATTTTTTTTAATATTAGCATCCGTCGCTTCTTCTCTATATAAACTATAAGTGTGCGAAATTACATACTCCTCCGTCCGACTATCTATGTATGTGAAACCCACGATTTTTCTGTACCGCATTTATATATGAATGTATATTATATAATACATGAATGTAATGCGTTTTGACTTGGTACAGCCATGCTGGAGTGACTATCTTGATTACAATTCTTAGGGCCGACTCTAGCGTTATACCAGGCTCTCATAGAAGATCGGCGTGAAACGGTTAACCTTGTGCTAATCGAGTTTCGTGCGATGAGTGAGAGTTCCGATGGCCCACTCCCCCTTCCCCCTATCCAATCTTCCCCATCATATTCCAATCCCATATCCTTTCTATCCCATTTCTCCTCTCTGATCTCGTGTGTCTAGTGTTGTGGCGAAGAAGGTGGTGAACTTATGGTGATCACAGGTCTGAAAAAGTTACTGTGATAACGTGAGTGGACATATTTTCTCACCCGCTCCAGTGGTTGTCGTATGAGCTGCCTCGATTGCCCGACATCGCACTTTTGTTTTATATCACCGTAATTTATTTAGGGCTCGAACGCTGGTTCATCATAGCCCCTATACTACATGTTATGGCTATTTACACGCCTTAACACCCTCTATTTCATTCTCCTATCCCATCCTAAGGGTTGGCTTCGCCATTGGTGTTTTTATTTATTTCGTTCAATTACAATGTCATAACAGTTTTACAACAAAATCAAATTAGTAAAGCCAAACGGTTGACGTTCCTCACTTGTGCAGAACCCTCCAATATACGTGGACCGCTACATACTTGACTATATTGTTGGTAGGATTTACAGTAAACAGCATCAAGTTCCGTTTACTGCTGCGTACTCAAAACACCAACATCCAAGTCATAAAATGTGAAAAAAAATACAACCTTTATTTATGCCAGTGGCCAGTGCTCATCTGGTATGATACGTTCACTCACACATTCGTAGGTTATAGGATTAAATTAGGTTTGCTAGCCATTGCGAAGCTATAATAATAAAATACTAACCTATAAAACTAAACACATTTATTTCTTATCCGTTTAATTTCATAAAAATATAGTCTAGAAAATACAAAAAATTGTTTCAACTTTAAAAATAAAATCGTATATGAAACCAAATATAAATATCTAATATAGTATATAAGTAAATATTTAAATAAAAACTTATCTAAAAAAAATATTAATTATTGTTTTAGTATTCGCTTCCTGTGTTTGTGTTTGCTGTGAAATTAGTAAAAGTAAAAAAAATATTGTCACCGTTTTTGCCATTTTAAATTACTTTCACAATCGCTTTTTAGCATCGGGACACGAACAGGCGTGCATAATTGCAAAGTCGTAAATATAAAGGAACTAATTCAGTTTGCAAAATATGGCGTAAAAAAAACAAACTAGCAAACACTGCAAGTTAAATAAAAACTTCTAATAATAAAAATAGGCTCATAGTCTAATTACAGACTATGTACCTGATCATTGCCAGGGGAAGCAAGCCCAGAAGACCAGCTGCATTAACACACTGATAGCAAAGCTGACTAGTCTAGTAATGGATAGCATGACTGCGTATTCCCTTTTTAAAGAAACTGCCAATTTAAGTGGTCTAGAAACCAAAAAAAATGTATTTTACAAAGATAATTATGTAACCAAATTACTATAGTTATCTATATTTTGTTCAGCATTTACGACATAATTTAGTTTTTGATTTTCTATCTATGGTGTATTACTGAAAATAAGACTTATTTAAAATATCCGCGAGTAAAAATGCTAAATAGTTAAACACAATATTAGCTGTGACTATTAATAGAAAGTTTGAGAGCTGTTTTTTTGACTTCCGAACAAAGACTGCCCGATTAACAGCGGGTAAGCAGTATTTATACAGTTATTGATAGACAAATAAATATTGTAAAAACCTTGATTCTTACAATGTATGTCTTATATTATGTCAAAGCATCAATAAACTCTATACTAAATCTAATACTTTATTTCTAATCACTTCGATAAGAAATCATGGAAATACATGGACATTAGTTCAAATATTTTCTATTAGGTGGAGCGATAACAGCAACAAGTGGTTGCAAAAGTACCTTCATTATTTCAAAATATATAACAACTTTACAATTTATTCTGATATAATAAACTGAGTACGTGGCGCTACTAGTAACAAATGCTATTAAATAGGAGTACTAAAATTTAGACATACTAATTTTATTGATTATTTAGAATCTAAATAATCATTTTTTCTTTGTTTCTTTGTCCTTCTAAGTTGTAGTAAATATATCTCCGGTACATATCTTGCAGTGGAGTGCGGGCCTCAATCGGACCTGTTCACAGGTGGGAGCGGCCCGCCGGTCGGCATTCCTCACCTGACCCACATAGCTCTGCACAGACCGCGCTAAGTGACGTTTTTATTTACGCACAACCCAGCGCGACTATCGATTATGTCAAAGCGTAGGCAATGCGGTTATGCGATTAGCGTTCACTCGAATAGTTTGGTTTGGATACTTAAATCTACGCACTCAGAAAGATTAATGAACGATTAACATTAACAGCCATTAATATTTATTGTTAAGGAACGTGGTAGAGCCATGCTGAAATCGGTGTGAAACAGCCTTGAGCTAATCGTGTATCGTATGATGAGTGTCAGTTCCGGTGGCCCTCTTCTCCCTCCCCTATTCCACTCCCTCAATCCCTCCTAAAGACTCTTCCTAAAATCTATCTTCTTCTTCAGCCAGTCACTGTCCACTGCTAGACATAGGCTTCCCCGAGTCTCCGCCACATATACAAATCTCACGCCCTCCTCATCCAGCTGTCGGTCCAGCTGGCTAAAGGTATTTCTACGCTACGTTCACCGAGACGCAGTTTCACTTCCAGATCCTTGTACACAAGTAGTAGTATTAACGCTAAACGAGTAGAATATAAAATGTATGGGAATGACATAATACTTAGCATAACGATATATTGTCATTGCCATACATTTAGTATTGCATTCGTTGAGCGCTAATGCCACTTGTCATCAAAGTTTATTCAAAATTTTATCGCAAAAATCTATCAATCTCTACCAAGGGGTTGTCGGAAACAGAGTAGTAGTAATATTTTTGTTCTTCATTACTTAAACAACAGGCAAAGACCCTAGACCCATACAGTCTCGTCATTTGTTTATTTACCGAGAAGTGATCGCTTTTTAGCGATAAGTTTTGTCGTTTTCTACTTCTGTTTGTCTACGCTTTGGTGTACAACAAAGAGTAATCTATCTCGTGAGGAAAATCAAGGTGTGACTAGTTTTATCTTTATAGATAATCAAAACGAATGAAACCGCGAGCAAAAGTAAATGAAGTATCTATGAACAACTTCGTGACTCACCTTGTCTGAAATCTGAATATGACCGATATACTCGTATTTCACGTAATTCGCTGTAATCAATTTATTATGGACATAGTAATCGATTAGACGGTACAGTTATATCACTAGTTACGTAATCGAGTTATGCTGAAAAACGGTTTTAGTAGAAAACAATGCTGGCTGATTTGCATGTTATACTTTTGTTATTTTAAATAAGTTTAGAATGGGTTCTTATTTTGGAGTACCTTACGTGGTATTATTATTCCTTCTATATTCTTGTATAATATTGTTAAGGCTGGTTGCAACGCCAACGTTCTTGAGGATATTTCTAGACTGATTTTTCGGGCCATAGCGGATATTCCATAGACGCGGTTTTGATAGAAATTGAAGTCAATAATTTGGAGGAAATTTGGTATTTTGATTTTTCTTAACTTAACTATAAAAATATTACGACAAAACCACGTTACTTTTAATATTGTGAAAATTTAGGATATTTTTTTTTGTAAATTATTGATCAGTAATTACTGAATTAATAAAGTAAGATGCAAATAAACCAACGAAAAGTTTTATTTGCACACAACAGGAGCCTTAAATTGCGGTCTCATCTAAAGCAACAAACCCAAAAAATCGTTACGAGACCTGGCAGAACGGCTGCCTCCACACTAACTTTTGTGACCGAAAGTTGAGAACTGCAATTATGTACAACTTAAGAACAATAAAGCTCTTCTTTTTTGGTTAAAATATTCTTAACATTACTCGAAATTTATTTGACCATAGACAATCAATTTATAAACAAAAAGGGTGAGGTCATTTTAGGACCCAGCAAGGCACGTCAACAATGCGGCCTAAATTAGTGGAACAAAAACAAAGGGTCGGGTATAATGACTTTGGGAACGAAGGGTATAATGAAAAATATCAGACCTGAGGAGCAATGACGTCACTCATACCTTCGATAATGGCATCAAGACGAAAGGAATTGCTGTGTTCGTTTGAAATTTTTTTACGCTATAAAAGAAGATAGATTGACGTGTCACGGGATTTGAAATATCAAATGTCTAATTGTAATTTGTACAGAAAATACAAGTTTTCTATATGACTGAATAAATTTAAAAAGAGAATTAGCACCTAAAGCATAGCCTAGAAAATATGAAGTCAAACAAAGGAGGTCGCAACAAGGTCAGAACGTCATCTCGAATAATGTTAGCAAATATTTATGTCACCTTGGTATTTTTAGATATATGTATATTAATATACACTTTCTAGAATATTTATAAGAATATAGAGATAATAAAATAATATGGTATTATTAGAGACCCATTGCCTCTGCCTAACTACCAATGGCAAAGATACTAGAGTTGTTGTCGTAGCATCATTCGAGTAATTTTATCTACATCTCTGTTATCAAAAATACATAATGTTTATTTTAATTTTCTTGCATGAATTCAGCAGACAGACAGACGCCCTACCCGAAGGAAAGTGGTTACCATCCCCTATGGATATTTGTAACACCAAAGATGGTACCAATGTGCTGTCGCTCTCTAAAGGAAGACTAAAGCCTGGCCACTAATGCCGGTACACAATTCAAGTTTGTTATGCGGCATACTATAGACCAGGGTTGGTAGCCGTCCAGGCGTGCAAATACCCTACCACCTGCTTTAGGGTGATTTTGTCACTTCTTACGGACAGGCCGTTCGGCTGCAGGAAATTGTATTCTTTCTCCGTTCCTGCACAGATAAATCATGTATGTATCGGATGTATCAATTTTCATTACAATTGCTTCATTCTCTAGATTGTTAATAAGGAACGAAGAAATATAATACAAACATTGAAATTTACTTTCACGTTCATATTATTATGTATGATTTATGTACTTCTAGGAGTATTTAAAATAAAATTGCATGTTACGGCTCATAACGTGAAATGGAAAGGCCTACGATATATTTTCGTCAGTTTTGTTATAGCCGGAAATTGTCTGTAAAGGCACGCATGGCTGTCCATTAAAGGGTGTTGGTGCCAACACTAATGTATGGCAGAGAAAGTTGGGTATGGCAAAAGAAGCATGAAAGTGGGATAAATGCAGTAGAAATGAGAGCTTTGAGAAGTCTTTATGAGGTTAAGTTGAAGGATGTGATAAAGAACAGTGTGATAAGCGAACATTGTGGTTTGAAAGAAGATATAATAACAAAAGTTGAGGAACAAAAGGAATACGAAGGTGGTTTGGACATATAAAGAAAATGGATGAAATGAGGCTGACAGAACAAGTGTATGGAAACAGTGTGGGTGATAGAGTGCTGGTAGATCGCGACGTACCTACCATGATCAAATCGCTCATGCCGTAAACAATGGCCAGGTAAAAAGCACCTATATTAAAAGTGTATGTATGAAGAGATTAATGAATATAGATGAGGCAAAATATGTATGTCGAGATCGTAGCAAGTGGAAATCCATCGTCTCAGCTTACCCCTATGGGAAACAGGCATGGTAATATGTATGTATATATTGTTATAAGTTGATAGAATATCATCAGCAACATCATTTTTATGACCTGTGTAAAATATGAACTGTGTAGTCAAACGTGGCTTGTCGAGTTATTCACAATAACTCTGCTGATTGGCGTCAGTCGAAGACCTACAATTTGGCTGAGCTATATTGAAGACTTAATACATCAAACAAAGCAGTATGGACTATCTTACTTTGCCTGACATTGTGGCAAATAAAACAAAAACAACAATCTATATTTATTTTCCTTTGAATTTAAACTGGAATGTGCTGACTTCAACCATTTGATACATTTCCGATGACTAAGAAAAGATCTTTTTATATTAATTATATTTCATTTAAACTAATTTTATTTATTTTTAAATACTGATTTTAGAAATACTTTCGATTCTATAGTAATACCTGTATTGAAATTGAGTATTTTAAGAACGCTCCTAATCTTTGTTACCCGTATAATTATTTATCAAATTATGCAAATAAGTGTAATTAAATGCGATTGTGCAAAATAACGATGATTCTATCCTTGACATTATAAAACACGCGATGTTTTTACTTCTTTTTAAAGAAATAAACATTAAATTAAGTTGATTTTGGCGCCATTCAGACAATATTATTACCTGTGGATACAGTTTTTTTAGAAGCATTATTAGTTGTAGAATATTGATAGTTTTTGAGTAGTATTTATGTGTTTTGTGAGAAATGTAAACTGTATAGTCAAATGTGGCCTTTTGAGTTGTCACAAGTACTACGTTGAATGGCACTAGCTGATAACTTACAGTTCAGCTGTGCTACACATAGGCTTAAGAAAATGAAGAAACTACATCATAATCTAAGATCTGGCTTGAAGGCCTAGCTGCCAAGCCATAGACCTAATTATAATAGAAGCATTAAGAATAAATTCAAATATCGAACGGAATTAATTTCGATATTATATCTAATTAATTGGCGGGAAGTTTGGAAGCCAATATTTTTTTAATGTGTTAAGAGTTGTTGCTTATGTGAGACATAGGTAGTAAACATGATTTTCATATACACAATTATAATTTGATTATTAGATTACATTTCTAGAATTCCATAGTCATAATACCAACCCGGAATAAGTGGGTCTGGTCTTGATCTGGTGCATTTTTGACTAAACATTATGTACTCATGTTATTTTGACAAACATTTTTTATTTGCAAGTAAGCAATCTGGCAAACCGTAAACTGACTTTAAATAGAGATTATTAACTTGTTTACTGAATTACAAAAAAACATGTTTTTAAAACAGCACAAAATTTAATTTTTTTTATAAAAATATATCCAAAATACAATATCTAAGAAAAATTGTGTGTTTGTGTGTGTGTGTGTGTGTAGTTCACACGCAGTAGAAGTGCAACAAATTGTGACAAGGGGTGGAAGGGATTCTGAAGTTTCACTTCAAAAATATAAAATCTTGTAGTCCGCCGGCAGCGAGGCCTGGGTCCAAACTACCAGTGGTTAGGGCTCCGGAGGCAGGAACCTCTTCACAATCCGTACCGTGCCCAAGACTTCTGCCTTCTGTATCTGGCCCTTCACCCAGCTTCCAAGTGAGAGCTCTCTAGGTGACGGTTGAGGCTCTTCGCTATAAGACCGTTGACGGTGACAACTATCAGTACAATGATCGCTGACCCTAATCGCCACATGGCAGTAACCTCGTGAGCAAGATCTAAGTATTTACTTAGTTTTTCTTTTTCTTTTTTTACGAGGTTATTATTATCAACTTCGACTGACGCCAAACAACTACAAATTCGATTATGATTTATTGCATGAAAGCACTCGATAAGTATTGTGTAAGGATTTGTATTTTTGAAACAAATTATGCAATTGAAGAGTAAGAAGTCTTCAATGAAGCATCTTTTTCTCGAGAAATGAGTCTATTTTAACACTATGCGATTTTACAATAAATATTATACTTTTTGTGCGTACAAATGTTCGGTTTTGCGTTCCATACAGATTTTTTTTTAAACTTGGCGGTTAGCCGTCGGTAGTCTTTCCCATAAAAAAATTTATGATATTGTGCGTCTACACCGGCGCGAGCGTACTGTTTCATGCCCGGCTGGACGAGTGTGTACTTTCCTTGGTTAATCGTGGGGCGACGACAATCTTCTGTAATATAATAAATTTTTAGTGAAATAGAATTTGTATAATGAATTTAAAGAAAAGAAAACTAATGCGGACTAGCAGGTTCCAAAAATACAACTAAGATTTTGTTCTCTTTGTCTATTAAACATTACGTCAAAACTACCGATTGGATTTAAATGAAGCTCGACACATAGCTAGCTTATATCAAGGACAAGGCTTAGGATACTTTTTACTTATACCGTTGTTTTCGTGGGTTAGGTGAATATAGTCAAAAAGTTTCAATTCAACAAATACGTCGTCGTGGCAACGCGAAGAAAGTTTCACGGCCACATGCTACTCCCCTACAATACCGTAAAATTGTAAAACTGCAGTCTTTTGTTTCTTAATTTTTTTGTTATTGTCTGTTTGTTCGGGATTCACGTAAAAACTACCGGACCGATTTAGATGTGGTTTTCGCTGATCGACAGTAAATTCTCGGACTTAAAATCTGCCGTGATTTATATCCCGAGAATCTACGGGGACATTTCTTAGGCGAGATTTGAAGGAACGTCGAAAAAAAAATTGTATTAGATGCGAAATTTTTACTGAACGATAAAATCTTTAATAAAACAATTTTAGTCTTTAGTAACATTACTTATGTTAGTCCGAAATTTTTATGGGAATTCCGGGATTCGTGTATTTTCATACTAAAAAATCCATTACCCTGTTGAAAATAACCTTTGAAACTATATTTAGCAAAAAATAACTGTAATCTTTGTTACCTGTCTAATGTGAACAGTCACAGCAAATGCTAGTTTAAAAATAAAACTACAGAACAAAATAAACTTCAAACTCCCGCTAAAACCTCTCCAAAGAGGTTAAACACCTAAATACCGTTGTTATATCGCCACACCAAAAGAGGATCCTTTTTAGTATACCGATCGTTATTTTGCAAATGAAACAGCCAATATAACTGTATCGGCTACAACCGGAACGCGACATGAAATAGAGCTTCGCTCCATCTAAGGACGGCTCAGTTTTGCTCCTTGAAAAACAGTTTTTAGGGGTCTGTAGCATTGGCGCGGGTGGAAATTCGGCTAGCGTAAGTTGAAAAAATATACAGTGATGCAATCGCCGACTACACCGCTGTTGTAGAAATTAAGGCCCCACTAACGGCATAGATAACAGCACAGGATTAGATGACAGTGATTTTAATGTATCATAAAAGTGGCTTTGAAAAAATTCTTTTTAGACGTCCGCAAAATCCACACCTGACGATCTGAACACACAACTGAATTGGAATCAGAGAATAACAAACACGGCAAACAAAACATTTTACTCAGTTTGCAACTACCTGTCATCCAAGTATACTTAACATACAAAGATGTATGAAAACGTTTAAAAAAGCCATCTCGCCTCTTAATAATAATCTAATTAATAATCTTTTTTTTACAAAACTAAGTTTCGAAAATGACATTTTTCCATTAAGCAAATGTAAATAAACTTTACTGCAATGAACAAAGAACTGATTAAAATCCGCAAAGAACAACACAATAAACAAATAAAAACAAAAATAATTATAATTCACAAGCACGCACGCCGTAATGGCGAATCACAGCATACTCAATTATTTTTGTAAATAAAACTTACACTTCTAAATAAAAACGTCTAACTCGCGATTTATTTAATTTTGCAATCTTACCACATATTTTGAAACAAAAGCCGGTGCCCGATCGGGTTATGAGTTGCTATTTCATCCAATACACACGTATTGGATGAAATAGCAAAGCCGCCGAGCGTAAGAGATAGTAACACAGTAATAATATATGCACGAATTAAAAACGTAAGCGCTAATAAATTAATGGCGCTTCCGACCTTTTGGTCACGAGTTAATTTATAGCGACACTAGTAATAATATATTTGAGCAGAACGCGGAAACGTCAATGAACACATGGCGCTTTTAACCTTTTGGTCGCAAGTCGTTAGTTTCTTAAAGATATGCGGCTATGGGGAATCGAGTTGTAAAAAGCCCACACCACTGGTCTGTAGCCATTTTGGCAAAAACGGGAGCGTCATGTTTTCGTCATATCCGTCCATGTGTTTTTGTGTGTCACAGTATTTAAACTTACAGAACCTCCCAGCCTCATAAATTTTGTACGAGGGTACCTACTTAAGATGTCATAAGCAGGTACCCATATTATAGAAGTCAAATAACGCATTCATTCGTGCAGGAACGGAGAAAGAAAACAATTTCCTGCGGCCTGTCGTAAAAGGCGACCTAACAACCCACAGTTGTGTTCCTGTGTTAGTGGCCAGGTTCCAGTCTCCCTTTAGAGAGCAGCAGCACCTTTCTTGCACCTCAGCATCAGCATTTCTAGCACCTTTGGTGTTGCAAATATCCGTAGGCGATGGTAACCGCTCTCCATCAGGTGGGTCGTCTACCAGTCTAAATAAAATAAATAAATTCATTATTGTTTGAAAAGTAATTAAAATTATTTATATCATGATATTTTAAAAGTTAGATGATACCTTTTACTTGTAAAAATATTATAATTAATTGTAATAGGCGTCCGTATCCCTACAAAAATATGTAGGAAGGTGCAATAAATCCGCGCAATAACTATTTTTTGCACTTTTTATTGCACGAGTTCAGTAGACAGGCAGACGGCCCACCTGATGGAAAGCAGTTACCACCGCCTATGGACATTTGTAACACCAAAGGTAGAACAACTCAAGGTTGTTATGGCGGCATATTCTGGACCAGGGACGGTAGCCATCCAGACGGGCAAGAAGGACGCCCGGCCGCAAGAAATTGTATTTATTATTTCTCCGTTCCTGCACGGGTATATAATGCCATATATGTAACTGAAAGTTAAAACGTTTTTTCAATATCATCCGTGGAATTGTTAGTGAAATTTTTAAAGTAATTACAAAGTTTTTTATTATGTTAATAGACGGGAAGATAATTGGCAATAAAATATTATTTAATACTTTGACTTCTGTCATCTACGGAACCCTTCAATATGCATGGACTGCTAAGCACTTATCAATTTTTTTTTTTGATCTGTGTTTTAGAAACGTGGGTTTTTTATTATCTTACGGTGCTTTTTCGGTGAACTAATGGGTGTAAAAATTTTATGAATGATACGTAATATAGTGCTGAAAATAGACTGTTTACTTTTCAATTTCGATAGAAATGACGAAATAGAAATAAGGAACTTAATTTTTAAAAAGGTTTCATAGCTGACTTTTAGCTGCTTATCTGCTTATTTGTTGTTTAATAGTTTTTCTTAGATTATATAGTACTTTCAAAGACAGATTTAACTTTAAAGTATATAATATTGTTATATACAAATTAATAACAGAAATACAAATAACAAAATTGGAACTCTACAATAAAATAAAGAAAAACGAAAAAGCGGTTAAAAGTCAGTTTTGAAACATTTTAAATTCATTCAATTTTTCATGTCTCATTTCCATACCAATTGAAAGATAAAAATGAACAAATCTAATTTCGGCTTTATGTAGTGCTAATATTAGACGGATCAACCAAATTCAATCTTAAATTGATTCAATTTGGTTGAAATGCACAGAACTGAAAGGACTGTATTAAATGACATTGTATGATTCATCCTAATTGAAAGACAGAAATGAACTGTCTAATGTGGCTTAAGCCGTGGTAACTTAATTGTTGGCACACTTACCTCCCAGACTCAAAGGCCGCTGTTAAGAGTCCTCGCCGAAAAGTATGCTCCGCTCCACTTAGGAGTTTCTGATCTTATGTGCATATTATTACAATTACCACGAGCTGACGGTGAAAGAAAACATCATGATGAAACCTGCACATCGAGATAGTCGATGTGTCAAGCCGGCCAATCCGCCTTGGACAAGCCTGGCGAGTATTCCCACCTATAAATAGGCGGCCCAAGCCTAACCTGGGACATTTACGAGCTGTATGTTCTTAATTAAAGACCACGGGCCATAAAATTTGCCCGGAATTTTGCAGGGTTTGCGTGGGGCCATGGGTAGGTCAACACGTAGCGGCCCCTTGACAAATTTAATGTAAATGTGCCGTGACACAGACCGGCGATTATCCCTGGCTACACCATATGAAATACACCCAAGGACAAGCCCCAGTCAGTATAGAACTATTGTGTGAAATGGGAACAAAACGTACTGGACTACTATGATGTACTGCTAATGGAACTAGGGATCTGGGACTATGGGGACTATGGCGTCTGCCTCTCGCAATGTCCAAGAAACAGGGATAAAATGGGCAGACGGTGACTCGTTACAGGCTATTATTATTAATATTTGTTATTATAATGATATGCAAATCAACGCTCGAGTTCCTGCATTATGAAAAGACTTCATCCTTATTGAAACACGAAATACTTTAATCTTACATACAATCTTTCCTTTTGTAATTTAAACATTATACTTTCTACACACGTAGTGCTTGGAAGACATGCGTTATTTCTACGAAGGGCTTAGGGTTGGGATATATCAAACATAAAGTGTTTAGTATCGTTTTATGATAACTGCAACGTGCTTTTTCCTGGAACTTGAAAGGTGACAAACAAAGCAAGTTTATCTATAATAATATTATTAAATTCTAAACATGCCGTGTATGTACATTAAAGCTATTTAAAAAAAACAACTGGAATAGAGTATATAAACGATGGAGAGCATGATGCAATTTTTTTTAGATTTCTTTTTCGTTTGTTCGAAATTCACATAAAAACTACTGGGCCCGCTTCGATGCGGTTTTCGCTGATCGACAGCTAATTCTTTTTATCCTGGAAATCCCGCGGGAATTTTTCTGGCAGTGATTTAAAGTGGCCAGATTAAAAAAATCGAATTCCAGTGTTTTTTTACTAATCGATAGCAATGTACCTATGTATTTTCCTGGGAGCGGTTTGTAGTTGTTTGGATGCGTAAAAATCAGCTTATTCCGACACAGTTTTCACTAAAACGATGGCTACGGTACTTTGGGTGCCGGGTATCCCGAGGGAATTTCAAGTCAAGCGTAGACGAAGTCGCGGGTATATCCTAGTTTAAAAATAAAAATAAAGTATAAACAATACTTTCACGATATCGATTTTGACGGCCTCTGTGGTTGAGCGGGCTAAGCCTTTGCCGGCCTGCCTCACTGCAACGCAGAGGATCCGGGTTCGATTCCTGGTATGGTAAATTTCGGAAACATATTTTCTCCGTTATTTACTATGGTCTGGGTGTCTGGGATCGGCCCCAGAGTAGTCCGTTGTATATTACCCATAACACAAGCGATTATGATAAAAATTCCTCGCCTCTGCTCCTATTTTTGATATAATATTAATATTATGTAAACTCATTTTTTAAATAGCACTATGTATCATAACCTAATGTATTTATTCTACACGACTCTCTGCGGCACGAATAAACCCATGAGGTTTCTGTTCCACAGTCTTGTTTTAATCAATACTAATATTATAAAGAGAAATGATTTGATTGTTTGTTTGGATTGAATAGGCTCCAAAACTACTAACGATTTAAAAAATTCTTTCACTGTTGGTAATCTTTTTTATTTAAGGCGGGGGAAATGCATTACTCGATCCCCGGTTGACATATGGTATAAAAATCTTCTTAGATACCCGTGCGAAGAAGGGGCGGACCGCTAGTGTTCTTATATGAATGTAAGCATATTGGACAATAAATTTTTAAAAACATAAGAGAGACAGATAAATATTTAGCCAGTAGAAAATACGCATATAAATACAAAGCATACTCCCAAACATATTAATTAAAGAATAAAATCATATAAGTAATATTGGTTAGTTGGTACCGGTAGACCGCGACGTACTACACCATGGTTTAATAGCAGAAGTGTTAATAACAGGTCAGGTGAAAAGCATCTCAAATAAACGTGCATGTATGAAGAGGATAAGAAGAAAGTAGATGAAGCGAAGGTTGTTTCTCAGGATCGTCGCGAGTGGTGATAAATAGTCTCTGCCTACCCCCATGAGAAACATACGTGATAATATGTATGTATGTAAGTGATATCAAAGAGCCTGGCAGAAAGAGGTGACCATTAACATACAGATTAGCAATTAAAATGTTTTTTTTGTTTTGTTCGGTCTAATACAGGGGTGGTTTAAACGAAAATAAAACAACGTAACGCTTATGAATTACGCTTGTATTACTTCACTTCTCATAAAATTTCCATAACATTGGCCTCATATGAAAATCGATTCTTAAAGAGTAAACTCCAAAAAATAAATGACGTGACAACCCTAATTACAAATCAACATAAGTATGGCGCAATCTGTAAGGGAAAGTTTATAATTGTGCTTTCACGTGCGGTTAAGATGATGTCTTATTCGTTACATGTGAAGGAATGTGGGGAATGCCTTAAGCGCTATTCCCGACGGAATATTCCTACTTAAAGCTGGATAAGTTTAATGAACCCGAGCTATATTCAAATGGTAAAAGTGTACGAAGACTTATAATAATAGCAGCCCATAACCGTCCAAGTGCTGGTCTTGGGTCTCCCACCACGCTCGATGTGTAGGTTTCATCGCGATGTTTTTGTTCACCGTTGTTAACAGGTGGTAATTGTAACAATATGCACGTCAGGTCAGAAAACTACCTTAGTGGTGCATGCTAGCCATTACGCTACCTCGACTTATTATGACGAAAACTTAAGAGCAATTAACTAAAATAAGTAGCATTTTTTGAAGTTTACTCCTTAAGAATCAATTTTCATATAAAGCCCCCCGGTACGGAAGTTTTATGAGGAGTGAAATACAACAAGCGTTAACTCATAAGCGTTACGTTTTTTTATTTTAACTTTAATGTAATGAAATAAAATCTAAAATACTATCCATCAGAGCATATTCAAAGACAATCGTACTTATGGAGTAAACTACAGTCACGCGTCGGAGCGGACACATTTTTTTATTGCTGCAATGCAAGGGACAGGCTCTCTGTCAAGTTTAATTTAAATTTTATTTATTTTATTCCTTTCCCATATCCCATCACTTATATCTCATTCCTGCTGTCTGATACCTCTATCTCATTCTCTTTATCCCATTCTAAAGGCCGACAACGCGTTGGCTTCGCCCCTCATGTTGCAGACGTTTATAGGCGACGTTAACCACTTTCCACGAGCAGGGCCGTCTGCCTGTTTGCCAGCTTCGCAATAAAAAGATATGTTCGGTAGTTTTCACGTAATGCTCAAACAATCAGACATTTTTTAAATTATTTTAAAAGTATTATTTTCGAAATATGCTGGTCCGAATTCTCCCCCTGATCTTTTCCTACTTTAAACGCTTTGTACAAACTTGAACCTATATTTTCATCTTTAGGTACGCGAAAAAACATGATATACAATGTCATGAGCACATCAAGTTTTTATATTAAACATAAAACCGGTATATTTACTTGTTTATTATAACTGCAGTGAAAGCTAAAAGGCATCGGTTTCACTGAGTTTATTAAATTGTATAAAACAATAATTACAGAACATTAATTACACTTAGACTTTTGTGTTGTGTATTAAATATACTTATAGATGCTAGGTCATCGTCGCAGGACTGATGGCAGATGGCAGTGGCGCATTTAACGACAGGTTGAGTAGGCTGGAGCCTAGACCGGCAGATTTTAGAAGCAACAAATTTGTAGCCAATATTTTACGCCTAAACACGTAAACCTAAGTAAGGTGGCAAGTAAGAACAACATTTTGACCCTTCAATGCGGCAGACCAATTGGCGAGAAAAAGAACCAAAACCCAAGCGGTCCGACCAGAACCCTTCCTGCCTTTCCCACACAGTTAGTTTAGAAATTACATAAACCAAAGAACAACTTTATTGACAAAAAAATTGTAGTTAATATAATTGTGAAGTAAGGTATCGAATTGGTCGAATTGGTGAAGGTCGGTAGGGTAGAAAAATTTCAATAGCCTAGTGGCGGCAAATTTGTGCATTCTTCACCGTTTAAGTGTTATAAATATAACTTTACTTGCCAAATAAAGATGAAAATAATAGGAGCCTCACTTTCGCAAATTTTTCTAAACTCTAGCAACTTCAATATTGTTACAAATTGGGCGAAATACAAGGGATGCACATCGGCCTGCCATAAAACCTGGTTTATTGCCCTTCCACTATTCGGAGTTCTTTTGTTTAGACAATAGCCTATTGTTATTGTGCTTGTTTATGGCCATTCGAAGACATAATCCTGCAGGTGTGCAGAATTATGTTTTCTGGGAATAGCATCGATGGTGGCGCAGGTGTAATTCGTGGAAATCATTGTTTGCACGGTCCTAAGCTGAGTATAAAAGGGTGTCCGAACGGAGAGATGGGCAGTCAAGCGACGACTACGATACGAGTAAGACGTTTGTAGTACTCTCGATTAGCGATATAGACGACGGACTTTGCGCGTGTCAAATTGCAGTGTATCGTGCAGTGTGAACTGGTTGCATCCAATTTTATTTTTGTTTGTTTTATACGTGTTTGTACAGTTCTAATAAACTCTATAGTAATTCCAACGGTATTTATTTTAATTCGAGTCCTGTAGCTCATAACAATATTATGTCAAAAATAATTTTGAACTTACGAGTAATGTTTATTGTCACGTCAAACATCGTGAAAGTATCAAGTTGCTTTATTTATGGCATACGCGTTTTGTCAACATAACCTATTATGTTTACTTTAATAATAACGACTATAATTTCATAAGCAAGAGATTTAACACCTTGTGATAATTAACAGAACAACTATTTAATTAAAAGAAGCTAACCTATACCTACACATTACAGACCTGTCATTGGTTCTTTGGTAAATATTGTCAAATTATGATGAAAAGATGTTTGATTTAAATGCGGCTAGACATCCTTGGTATACCTTAAAAATCACTGCTTGTGTGAAACTTATTGTTATATCCATATTTAGTTATTTTTAGTGGATTTTAGACTTGGTTCAACGTTAAAATTAAAATGACATGAATAAATTCGTTTTGTTGGTAATTCACTGATATTGACTACAGATAATATATAATATTTCCAGAAGGCAAAAAATTGTAATATAACCACAATTATATTTATATTCTGTACTGCTATCACTATGCATACAAATATCTCGATAATTAACACTGCATCGGTTGCAAAAGAATTCGAATTGGACAATTAACCTGTCATAATTGATATGTAGATTACAAGATAATTTGGGCGCCGAACTACGTGACTGATAAGTGATAAATCGTTAACTTATCAAATTCTATCAGATGGATGGAATTTGTTTAATTCATAACTCACGAGACAGAAATAGTTTATAGATGTTTGTTTATTATTTAATGCTGAACAATGGTTTTTGAGTCATGGTAACACTATCTCTTGTCACCTCAGTACATATTCTTGGTGCATGTATATTTCCTTCTCTTTTTGTATACTGGTACGTATGTATATTTATCTCTGTATCTCTGTCCCCCTAATTATGACTTACTTTAGAAAGATAGCGCCATTGTATCGTCGGTTTTGTTTGCGGTGTTAAAAAGACACACATGTAAGAAATAATAGATTTTTGGCAAGTGCAATGAGTTGTTGAATCAAACTAAATGGCGGCCGCCGTGAAAAGTACTGAATTTGGTGAGAGAGATTTATTGAGCTGGTTTCAAGATATGTGCAAGAGTATATACTTCTGAAGCCAAAGGCGGACATGGATATAAGTTTGGGTAAGCCTATCTAATTTGTACTTATTTAATGTTATGTGACAAACATTACACAACAACTGAAAGCAACAAAATTATACTATTATCTTCAGCGGTTTCATGTGTACGGAATATCCGGGGTTTTATTTAACTTCGAATCCGCGCATGCATACATGTTACTTTAGGCAGCGAACAATTAACTATCAATTAACAATCTACTTATCATTGTACTCAGGGACTTGGAATGTTGATTAAATTAAAGAGCAAATTGCGAGTCAGCTCCCGTGTAGGACTGGAGTTTACTCCTTAAACACGATTGTCTTTGGATGTGTAATTCTGCGGCCGAAAAAGGGCGGTTACAAGGCCTTTTTTGATGAATGAATGTATAGGTTTGCGTTTGATCATTGTCTCACCTGATGTTGAGTGATGGCGCAGTTTAGGATGGAGCACACTTACCTGGAAGATACCCAATTATTTGTGACTTGAAGATTTCAAGATTGTACTTGTTAGGAAAAACAGACTCCGGCAAATTATTCACAGGCATATAATAGGCACCTTCTAATTTCAAAACAAGTATCTTACACTGATGGATATTATTTTGGATCTTAGTTCATTGAATTAAAGTTCAAAATTATATAATAATGAACATAACGCTTTTGAGTTAACGCTTGTATTATTTCACTCCTCATAAAATTTCCATACCGAGGCCTTATTATATGAAAATCGTTTCTTAGGAGTAAACTCCAAAAATATTCAGATTTTTTGCGGGAACTTGATGTCATGTTTTGTTGTGTAGTTTTATTTATTATGTATTATATTTTTTGTATGATTGTTTATTTTGTGAGAAATAAAGTGTCATCGTATCTTTTTAACTGATTTTTGTTTTATAATAGATAAATAAAAATGATTATACGGAATGTTGTACATAACTTCACCTTGTTATTAATTGAAGCGAAATATAAACTTAATTATAAACGTAAAACAGAAAGTTATTAGAGTTCATGTATTATAATGATATGTCGGATAATAATTAAACATCAGCCAGCGTTAATGAAGGTTAAGACTTCACTATCTGATTCAGGTGTCAGGAATTCTCGTATTTGCGTCAGCCTTCATATCCGTGACGAAGTAAGTGTTTAACCTTATTTCTGGGCCTCAATTCTGTTATTACTGTCTCGTCAAAATCGTCGGACACTATCGTTTCAATGGTAGGTTTGCCTGAATTCGGTACTCTATTAGCCAATGGCGTGTCAATGGCACGCCATTCTATCATTATAAATATTAATAAGCGAAAACTGGCGAAATTGATGTTTAAAATTTTGGTACATTTTCAATATTAATTTTGGCTAACGCCATTTCTGCTAATGGTAGTTCTAATTTTTTCTACTATTATTCCGCCGCCATGATAACGATAAGATATTGTGGATTTAGTAGAATACGAATGTTAAACACTATCGCAATGGAATCTTTCTTTGAATATCTTCGCAACACCGAGATATTGATATAGCAGAATTGGACCACAGTATGACTCGACGTAAGACTACGTTCTATTGAAATCGGCTTGCAAGATAATGTGAATTTAGGATTGACCTGAGCATTCCCACCTCGCTCCTCCCACCCAGGAGGAGCGAGGTGGGATGGTCCTCCAACTCCTCCGTTTCAAATGTTCCGCCGAGGATATTATTGTACCTCTCGGGCCTAGGCACAGGTTTTATTTTTTACAATTTGTATATATTCTTTGTACGTGTCGGGAATGGTTTTGCGTCTTCAATTATTGCACAGCGCCATCTATTGGCTTGTAAGTGTTCCACTACCACTACACTGCGTGTACCACTTCGCCTGATCTGGGTTGAAGGGACAGGCATAAGAAATGCTTAGTTGACGTCGTGCCTATGTTATACGTACCAATAAGGTAGCTGACAATCTACTGAGACCTCAGATCACAAATATTAATTTGAGACCATTGAGGTACAATGTACTGTACATATAACTCAATGTTTGAGCCCGGTAAAATATTAGATATATAGATAAATAACTCTTTATTGTACTATAATTTTTATCCATGCAGGAACGGAGAAAGAATACAATTTCCTGCGGCCGGGCGGCCTGTCATAAGAGGCGACAAAACAACCCAAAGCCAGGTGGTAGGGTTATCCCGAGTGGGTGGCTACCACCCCTGATCTAGAGTATGCCGCTATAACAACCTTGAGTTGTTTTCCGGCATTAGTGTCCAGGTTCCAGTCTCCCTTAAGAGAGCAGCAGCGCATTTGTAGCACCTTTGGTGTTGCAAATGTCCATAGGCGACGGTAACCGTTTTCCATCAAGTGGGCCGTCTGCCTGTCTGCTGAAATCATGCAATAAAAAATAAATAAAAAAAATAACGGCCTATTTGGGTTTCGTACCGTTCCTTTATGAAAACGGATTCCTAATATTTTCGAATTCAGAATAAGGCAACCATTGTTTATGTTTAGAGACGTCATTGTGTAAAAAAAAATCATATATTATTCTGTGGAGCAACATAATATACGAATTTCAATATTTTTACGTGTTTCCTTCGTCTGAACGACCCGACTACATGCAAAGCGAGGCTCGCCTTCCGGGGCCGCTATAGTACACCAATATGAATATTTTCTGTACATATTCTAAAAGCTGATTTACCTACATTGATCCACCACTGACTTCAAATCAATATACACGATGCCAGTATGAAGTCAGCATAGGCTTCCTTCGAATTTGAAGTCAGTAGCTAGATCAATGTAAATCAGCTTTAACACACAGATTTCTTAGAGCCTCAGATACAAATATTACAAACAAATCGTCACTATTTGTCAAGGGTGTGTAGATATATTCAATATAGATATAAAAACCTAACGAACACGGTATGAGATTACACGACAATAGGTATTTAAAATATCGTATTAACATTCCTAAAGATAAGACAAGCTAAGTTGACTAAGTTTTAATCTGTTTGAGTAATGAGTTATGATATCAGTCCGTAAATGTCCCATTTCTGGGCTTGCGCCTGTACATTTTTAGGGTAACATACGGCATACACGCCACGCGTGTACAAGTCGAATTAAGGGATTCACACATCCATAACCTCGATGCACAGCTTTCTCGACGATGTTTTACTGCACCGTCAACAGGTCTTTATAGTTCATCGTTTATTGTATATTAGCTTACCCATGTCCACTTCCGCTGGGCGCTACTCGAGATAAGCCAATATATAATCGCCCATGGGAAAGCACCCCTTCCCGTGCCCACTTTGCTAGGCGCTACTCGATATAAGCCAACATATAATGCCCATGGGAAAAACACATCTTTCTCAAGTCAGTGCCCACCAGAGAGTATGTTTGACCCTCGGACTTATTTATTGTTTAGTCCGCGCATGCCGATAAATCAACGCATCAGCCCGTTTTTCTCGGAATTGATATTTCACATTAAAACTTTAAAAAGTATTATTAATTACAAACAAATAAATACACATAGCCTGTGTCATTCAGGAATAATGTAGCTTTCTACTAGTGTAAGAATTTTCAAAATCGGTTCATAAGTTCAACGTACTTCCTACAAACAAGCTCACAAACTTTACCTCTATTAGTACAGATGACAGAGAAACAGACTTTCTAAAAACTCATCATTGCTTTTTTTTTAAATCCACTGAAGTAGAATATTCGATAAGTTGTCAAATAGAAAAATGTGTTTTTTTTTTTATTTATTCAGCCGGATACACTGGCATGAAGAATGTTAAACAGTATGTGCCATGTTTATAAACAAATACAATGATAACAAACATTTGTCGTGACAATCGTATAGCTGTTCAATGTCGTTTTCACAAAAAAATTTAACTGATTTGACAGTAATCAGATAAAAAAAGGAGACGGATACAATTTCATATATTCTTGAGTCAGTTTAGTATTTATTTTTATTATGTTGGTATTTTTTTATGATTGTAGTGGGTTTCGTTATTTTGAATAAATTAATCGTGTTGTTTAAGAATTTTCATATTATTAATTGTTGCAATTCATTCACATTATATCGATTATGATAATCGACAACTTACTTTATTTATGAGCTTATTTTTAAGATTTTTCGCCTGCCAGATAGAATTTAGGAGTGATGCTTTCCATTTTGTAATAGTATAATAACGCTTTTTTAAGCCATACCCAATTCATTAAATTTCTTTGGCCCAAAATTCCCCCCGTCTTCTTTATGCACCAATGCAACCATAGCAGAAGTCGTGATAGTTTTGTGGCTAATGGGAATGGGATGTATGTATGCACTACCGAAGCGGTTTTCTGATTTAACTTAAGAGGAATATCTTTTCTTGCGACATGCACACGTGTCTGGATACGGGGGAAGAGAAAAAGCAGCGCCTAGTGCCATCTGCTTCGTGTGTGTGTGGGACTCTCGTCAATCGGTTGCCAAACAGCCAACCGATTCTCCTCCGGTGAAAGAGGAGGTCGAACAAACTACCCACTAAACATACCTGCGTCCCTGGTGAGAGATTGCACTTAATCAGAACGCCACAGGGCTTACGATTGGCAGTCGATTGTCTCGTTCTGGTGCTCCAAATCGGTACTAAGCCCCGGGAAGCAGGACCGTACTACTTCGTAAAGTAGAAGAGATTCCAACAATACCCCCGTAAACGGTGGCACTCTACTACGGGATTACGGGAGTTATTGTGCGTAACGCCTCCGAGCCCCCGTGTGAAGACGACGGTCGAAGGCTGGACGCTCGCACTCTCTCTCTCTCTCTCTCTCTCTCTCTCTCTCTCTCTCTCTCGGCGGCCTCCTTTTGAGTCACTGCTCACTGCTGATATTTAGTTATTACTGATATTCATTTATTTATTTAGACGAATACTTGCATGATAAATTGACTGATTTGTTTGTTTCTTGATTTGTCATCATGTTGTAATTATTATGACATTATCTCTGAAATATAGAGTTTTTCCTTTTTGCCTTGGATTGGATTGGATTTACGGATAATCCGAGAGCGATTTTTGATCTTGTATGACAAACTACCAGAAAACGATTTCTGCCCTAGCCCAAATAAATAAATATCTATACATATAATAAAACTGTAGAGGTCGAATTTCTGTACAATAAAAAAAATGCTAAAAACCGAGTCAGGGGGATGAAAGAAGTGAAATATAACTAATTTAGATTTTTAAATTTTTTTTACCTCTGTTTGTCTGTTTTCTGTCTGTTTGTCTGTCTGTTTGTACCGGCTAATCTCCGAAACAACTGGATCGATTTAAATGAAATTTTGTACAGTGGTAGCTTATATCTCTGGTCAACATACATGATACTTTTGATCCCGAAAAATTAAAGAGTTCCCGTGGGATAGTTAAAAAACCGCACCACGTGGACGAAGTCGCGGGCATCAGCTAGTAGTCATATATAAATATAAAAATAAATTTTGTACTGGACTCTGTTGATTTGTAAGGTGCTTTTTTAATTACCATTTGCATGCCTGAAAGGGCAAAATCATGTGAAACATAAAATAACATGTCATCTAATGTTTTTATTTACCATTTTTTCATCATAAATGATTTGATTTGAAATATTTAACTTAACTCTTGACTCAACATCGTTAACTCAGATGAGATGAGAGAGAGAGGTGTCTTGGCCTCCGAAACGTGAACACGCTACATTCTCTCCAGGTGCCCAATTTCTGCTATTACTATCTCATCAAAATCACCGGACACTATCGTCTCATGACCTAGTCCTATATCTTACGGGCCGTTCATTTGTTTTACTATCGGTTAAAATTTGACATAAGAGCTCCATATATCTAATGTCAAAATTCAACCGATGGTAGGGCAAGTGAATGAATAGTAATATAGAAACCGGCCATCAATCGTAAGTTTACCTGATTTCGGTATTCTGTTAATTAGATTGGCGTACCCGTGAGTCGATACTCTGCCTTTATAAATATTTATAAGCGAAAAATCGCGAAATAAATGTTTAAATTTTGTTGAAAACTTCAACATTTATTTCGGCTAACGCCACTGCTAATGATAATACCAATTATTTTCTACTATTATTCCGCCGCAAAGATATTGTGGATTTAGTAGAATAAGATTTTTTGATGCTATCGCAATGGAATCGTACTTTGAATATCTTGCCAATTATGAGCACACAGGTCTCGCTCCAGTCTGTCCTTCCACCGGTATTTGGGGCGCCGACCGGACGTTAGCATCCCATCGTCCCAAATAGGCTTTCTTTACGACTCGTTCCTCTCCCAAACATTCTAAGTGACCGAGGAGAGATCGGAGGAGGTGAGATTTTATTTCTCCTAATATGTTAGGCTCGGCCACGAGATTTGCGATTTCAAGGTTGGTTCAGACTCTCCAGCTACCATCCTCTCTCCTTGTTGTGCCCAAAATCTTCCGCAAAACTTTTTCTAGTTTTCTGATTTGATGTGCATGTTGTTATCCTGCTAACCTGGGATAATGTTAGTGTTAGCGACTATGTCTGACTAAGTCTGCATGACGTAGCCAAGGGTTTAATTTATTTAAGAATCGTTGTAGTATTAATAATATCGTATCTTAAGATTTATTTAAGATACGATATTATTAATACTACAACGATTAGCCTATGAAGAGACTTTGCATCCCTTTGCGTGTTTTTCCCATTATATAACGGGGAGTGTTCCGAGGAACTGTTTGACCTGGTGCCAACCCCTTGCTTTTACAATCGCACCGCTCGCCAGCGACAGGATATTCATTTCCCCCATTTCCTTAAGCTCCCACGCTCAACTACGCAACGGTTCTCTAGAACATTTATTCCGCGTACAACAATGATCTGGAGGGAACTTCCCGCCGCGGTTTTCCCTTTGCGCTATGACATGAGGTTCTTTAAGAAGAACGTTATAAAATTTCTTAGAGACACCCCTGGTGTTGCAAACGTCCATAGGCGACGGTAAACCACTTTCCATCCGGTGGGCTGTCTGCCTGTTTGCCTGCTTCAGGCTATTAAAAAAATTACCTTAAACAATGACAGATAACTTATTTATAGTTCCCGGCACGGATCTCCAGCGGTCACCTTGGCCTACGCACAGTGTTTTTGGGTTTCTATTTCGCAGTTTGATGTATACCTTTCGAGTAAAGGGACAAAACGGAATATTTTCGATAAGTTGATAAATATATCACATTGGCTACGCTCAATGCGTAAAGCGATTTCTAGCTCAAGATCCGTGCCGGGAACAATAATGTAGCTAATCATTAACAACGTTAATTTTAATATCCTTGCGTATAATTTTAATGTTAGTTACCGTTTCACGCAGATGTAACGTTAGGTTTAATGCGATATTTCTGATGCGAGATTGTTATTAATTGTTAATGACGTTAAACATTGACAATGACGTATGTATATACACCAATGTATCTAATCATTGCGGCGTTAATTTTAACACTAAACAAGACGCATTTGGCCATAGCAATTACTATAACATTATCGTAAGTGTAGCCCGAGCATAACACCACGTAAGTGAAGCATGAGCATTATTACATTTACCACATGCTGATGGTAAACATCGTGAGTTATAAAGATTTTGTTTGCCTGACCTCTTCTTGCTTGCAGATGCATATTACCCAAATAAGCATCCACATAGTCTTCAATAATAATAATACACATTTATTTATTTCTAGGTTTGTCTTTAGTTAGGGCTGTCAAAATATATTAAAAATCCGAAAAACTATAATTTCACAATTGATGCATAATTTATAATGGTAATATTAGACAGATCAACCAAATTGAATCAATCTAGTTTAACTCATAGTTAATTCAACTTTATCACTATTTCACTGTGGTTGATTCATTCAAATTGAAAGACAGGAATGAACCGTCGAATATACGCTAAATTAATATACCTAGGTAATCATAAACCTTCAGTAACATTATTATAAAATCTAAAACTTTCTATCAATCAAATATCAAATAATCAATATAATATGTTTTCAATAAATTAGTTTTTTTTTATATTGACTACCTTTACAGTTAAATAATAACAGCCCATAAATGTCCCACTGCTGGGTTCGGGAGTCCCATTTTTATACAGGAACAGCATAACCGCCACGATTTTCTAAGGCGGATTGGTGGGTTAGACAAATCGTTTATCTCGATGTGCAGGTTTCATCACGATGTTTTCCTTCTCCGTCAGCATTTGGTATTTTATAACAATATACAAATTAGGTCAGAATTGCTTAATTGGATTCGGACCCGCGCCCTTTGAGTTCGGGACGCATGCGTTAACCACTAAACTACAATGACTCTACTTTTACCTTTAAGGCACTAAAATATTAATATTTACATATTATATTATATTATTTATATATATTTGATTTATTAAATAAAAAGTAAAATCAGCGACAAGAACCTTCAATACAAATATAAATATTTTATATTATCTGTTTTGTATTTGTAATTCTATATTTAAATTCACAAGTGGAGCGTCGAATTCAACCTTCGTAAATAAACTTAAAAACTAGTGACGTACCTTTACGCGATTTCCAATACAGCTTCCTCGAGTAATAAGCGGCAGCAACAAGAAGTAAAGCGGCAATAAAAGCACCGATTGCCGCTCCGGCAACACTTCCACCACCGTAACATGCCTCTTGGCCATACACACACGGCAAAAGAACCGTCACAAAAAACAAAATTTTCAAACTAACACCCATTTTGTTTTCCACTTTAATTAATAAACATCACTATGGCACATTAATGTTTTTATTGAATTTATCGTCGTGAACAACGATCACATTCCTGTATTGTGATTTTTTCTAAATACGTATACGGAATGTGAGGTTTGAAACTTTTTATTGTGAAGAACGAAACGTGCGCTCCGCCGAACAGCGCAGTCGACTATGCGCGCGAGTGTATTCGTATATCTTCGTTCGTAATCGAGTGGTAGGTCTCAAACACGGTATGATTTCATCAGTTTCATTTAATGCCTTTTGCTATATCTGGGATATGTTAAAAGTTGATTTATTCTTGAGTTACTGACTCGGAGAGCGAACTGTCTTCAAAATATTCAAACGTGCATATTCAAGTCAGTCAGACTTGGTGGCCCTGTACGTCAGTGTAAAACAATTTACACGATGCCAGTATGAAGTCAGTAGCTGGATCAATGTAAATTAGCTTTTAGTATTAGTGATTTTGTCACGCAGACGTAGCGATGAACTGCGTAATTGAGATGTGACACAATAATGACATTAAACATTGTCATATACTGTAGCTATTGGATGTTTAAATCCATTCCACCGAATGAAGAGGGTTATCTGGCCTTATTTATGTTTTTTCGGGATTTTTATTTTTTATTATTTTATTTGTTTTTGTGGCTATTGGTTAACGGCGTTATTTTGTAACGCTACAAGTAAAACGCAATTGGACACAGTCATTAAGACTAACATTATCATAGGTGTAACAGGGTCATCAGATTAGACTAGACTAGACTCGCAGAAAGTATATATTATAGAATACTAGTCAGCCTTCATGACTTCGTCTGCGTTTGTCTTGAGAATTCACAATATAGAGACAACCATCTACGTTTTCTGCCATCATGCATCTTCATCGCAATCTTTGTGTTGCGCATCTGGCGAGGCCGAGTGTTATTTGCTTCGTATCGCGCCTCACCTGCGCTGCGCATCGATAGCCACCATGATGAACATGACTCACAGCGGTGGTTTTTCTACTTGACACTTAGGCAAAACACACACTAAAACTTTTTATCGAGCTATAATATTATCGTAGAGTTGCAAGGTTAAGTTTACAATTACTTCTTTCTTCGCGTTATTCTGATGTATCAGCTATATTACAATAAATTTCATCAAAATCAGTTTGTCCGTGCGAAAACTGTTATATCAAAGTTGTCAGCCAATCATAGTCGGCAGTTGAACTGCGTGCAAAATTTTCACTGCATAGGTATTCCAATCTGTAAAATATAATTAATTCCCATCTATCGATTTTTTTCATCAGTGTGTGACTATCACTTGATAAATTTGTAGTAATGAGATTAGACAGGCTTGATCTAATCATATTAGAAATCATGTCGTGCAAGACGTTTATAAATCAGTGGCTCACGAGATCTACGTTACGACTCCAAATCGTACCTGTAGAAGGTAGGTAGTTATATCGTTATTTCGTATACACATTTTGTAGTGAAAGAGCGAGACAGCTAGTTTAACACGTTCACAGCGGTACTGGTTTATCTGTACTTTTCGTTGCTACAGTACGGAGCATTTTAGACCTCGTACTAAAACTACCACTGTGGCGACACAAGGCCTATTAAGTCCTGTAGCGTTTTAAAAACTAAAATCCTTTTTTAACTTATATATAAAATAGTATATGGGTTTTTGTTTTGTGTTGTGCGGTACTAGGTCAAGGTAGCCCCATATCGGGGGTAGCGTACTGTGTTGTGGACGGCGGCTGCGCTGCTTGCAGGCGATCTGCCCTGGGACCTCTAGGCGGAAGTGTTCACGGCAGTGTACCGCTCTCGACAGGAAGCGCGAGCGAGAGGCCTGGTGTATTGCCAGGTCTAAATTAAGGAGATCAAGGCCCGGGAAACCGAGGCCATGATCGAAACTTGGAACGGATACGTGAAGTCTCCAGAAGCTGGTGGGGAGACGGTAGAAGCTATTCGTCCCCACCTATTTAGATGGATCTTGCGGAAACACGAGACCCTGACTTATAGGATGACGGATGACGCATATACTTACCGGGCATGGGTGTGTTACGGCGTAGTCACAGTGCATCGGAGTCCGGCACGGGATGTACAAGCGTTATTATATTAAAGGTGATATAAAATAAAACGTCTTTCCTTTTGGTCACCCACGCGTATAATAGAGCACAGTCTCAACAGTGGTGACCCCGTGCCGTGCCGCGCCGGTCGAAAACATTAATAAATAAATAAAACGCAAAATAATAAACATAAAAATGACACACGAACCAAATGTTAGCAAAAGTGAAGTGGAACAAATCACCGTCACATCAAGGATTGCCGAATTCTGGGAAGACCAACCCCGGACATGGTTCATCCACGCTGAATCAGTTCTGTTCAACCAGAAATTGTCGGATGACGCTAAATATCATCTCGTCATCGCTAAGCTGGGTAAAAATGTAGTTCAGCAAGTCACAGACATATTACTTAACCTGCCGGAAGAAAAAAAATATAATGCACTTAAGGCCAGGCTGTTAGCCGTCTACGAGGAATCCGAAAGCCGTCAGTTGCAGAAGCTCATAGGCGAAATGAAGTTGGGCGATCAGAAACCCTCGCAACTTCTTCGGCGAATGAAGGATTTAGCCCGTGATAAAGTCAGCGATGAAACCTTACTTCTTTTATGGCACAACCATCTACCAGCCGCCGTTCGTGCAGTACTAGTCGTCACGGACAGCAAAGACATCAATACCCTGGCATCCGTGGCAGACAAGGTGATGGAAATGACTAGACCTGTTAGCATAGGAGAGGTCAGTAGTTCAGATTCAGCTACCCTGATATCACAGATAGCCAAAATTCACGTATGTCTTGACGACATGCAGTCGCGATTAAACGGACAGAGTCGACGATGGTCCAGGTTCAGTTCCCGTGGACGCTATGGAAGAAGAGCGCGATTTCGTTCCCGCGATCGCCGCAGTGCTACTCCTCACCGTGCACCAGCCCGAGATGACTGGATGTGCTTCTACCACTTCAGGTTCAAGGAGTAGGCGCATAGATGCGTTCCGCCTTGTGCCTGGGAGAAGAAGAACCAGCTGGGAAACTAGGTGCCATGCAGTCAGCGGCGGGGGACAGCTGCATCGGAGCACGTAATTACCGCCTTAGTATAAGGGATAGGCATAGCAATCTAAATTTTTTAGTTGACACTGGAGCCAATATTTCTGTCATACCACGTAAAGTTGTAAGCAAAAAACACATTTTTAACAACCAATCTAAATATACATTGTATGCTGCCAACGGTACCGTCATTAAAACATATGGTACTAAGAGCTTAGCATTAGATTTAGGTTTAAGAAGGCCATTCCGTTGGACATTTGTTATAGCCGATGTTAGTCGGCCTATTTTAGGAGCCGATTTTCTGAAAAATTACCACTTATTAGTCGATTTGGCTTCGGGAAGTATCTGCATCAGATCATGGGGTGGTACTCTATCCCCTATGTCAAAGGATATGGGGACCCCAGAGGTTCCTACTCCAGGCTGAGGTAGGGCCGGTGGACTCGTTGAGGTGCTTGGTCGAGGCCCTTTCCACAGCAATAGCCACTGGCAGGCGGTTTCCTCCTTTTGCGAGTCAGTAATGACCCAGAAGGAGACCGCCGAGAGAGAGAGAGGAAGGAGACGGTGCAAACGGCTTTCGTCCGCCGTCGATAGACGGGCACACTCCTGCTCCCCGGGGTTACACCAATCTTGCACACTAGAACGTCACAGTGAAGTAACTCTGTTCTAGATTCCGTGGCATTCTTACAAAGTGTATCATCGTCGGGGCGCAGGTTATATTTAGTGGGTAGTTTGTCGGCTCTCCCTTCGGGAAGAGGTACCGTTACGTTACGAGAGACGCATACACACTCGTTTTTTTTTTTATTGGACTTGACTTTATGTTGTTGGTCCGAAGACCTCACAACTTTACCGGGGTTTTCGGGGCGAGTGCCTTTGCGAAGCGAAGGCGCTCGAGCCCGGGAGGCAACTTGCTCGAGGGGGCTCCCTAGGGAGTTTCACCTCGGCTGGACTGTTGCCATGAGAGGGGGATGAATCTAATGATGCCCACCATAAGGCGACACAATGCACTAATTGAGAGCGAGCGACGGGTAATATAAAGCCCGAGAGGAAGGATCCCGGCGGACCGGGATCGGCGGTTCGCGGTGGCCTATACTATCTTACTGCCGTTTCGCAACGTGTTATGGCTGGGAGAGAAGAAACGGCGAAAGAAACTTCCCAGCAACACGTCTAGTCTATCCTATGGGGGGCTGTGTCTCCTGGCGTCCCTCGCGGGGACGTGGAGAGATCGTGATTGGCGGCGTCGACGCCGCCGTCTGTGTCTGTCTGTCGGTGCCTGCCAGCCTGCCGTCCTAACCGCGGGCGGGCTGATCCGAGCCAGCCGTTTTGTGATATCGTCGACCTTGTCCATGAGGATGTTACGCGGTCGTCGCACGAGAGCCTTTCGTCGAGGCTTATAATCGGACGCGGACACGACGAGGGGATTTCGATGGTGCGGCGCTAGATCGAAATACTTACGCGAGAGCGACGTAATGTAGTTTTTGATGGAGGGAAGCTCCAGATCGCGGTGGATGTCGATGTTACGCATATAGAGGGGAGCACCGACGGCTCTGCGCATGAATTTATTAACACACTCGTACAGACGGCATATTTGCTACATATTTGGCCTCTCCCCCCCGTATCCGAGTGTGTGTCGCAAGAACAGACATTCCCCTGCGTTATCAAAAAAAAAGGTAAGCGTAACCCCGTATTAAGGTTGTATACCACGGAACTCTGGTTTAATAGCACATCTTAAATATGAAATATATTCATATTTTTCTACACTGAACCCAGTTGCGCCCTGCGCATCACTGAGAAGTTTATATTTTTCTAAGCCGCACCGCAAGTGAGATGTTCGGGGCCACTTAAGCCCCGTTTTGCAGTGAACGTGTTTAGTGTGACTTCAGATTTGTGATATTCTACTAGAGCAGTCCCACTGCTTTATTTGATACTTATGGCGTTAAAACTATCTTGATTTATGAAATAAAAAGATCCAATGTTCATCCTGTTATCAAAAACTTAACTAATCTATCTATAATATTCTTTTTCCCATCCGTAGCCGATTGGTGTCGTGCTATCATGGGTAAACCCCGTGGTATACGTACGGCGCGGAAGCACGTGAACCACCGTCGGGAGCAGCGATGGGCGGACAAAGATTACAAAAAAGCCCACATGGGGACGAGGTGGAAGGCTAACCCCTTCGGTGGTGCATCACACGCTAAGGGCATCGTCTTGGAGGAAGTTGGTGTTGAAGCCAAACAACCCAACTCTGCCATCCGCAAGTGCGTCAGGGTACAACTGATCAAGAACGGCAAGAAAGTGACTGCGTTCGTCCCTCGTGACGGTTGTCTCAACCACATTGAGGAGAATGATGAGGTGCTAGTTGCGGGATTTGGACGTAAAGGTCACGCCGTCGGTGACATTCCTGGAGTCAGATTTAAGGTGGTGAAGGTGGCCAATGTATCACTCCTAGCTTTGTACAAAGAGTAGAAGGAACGCCCGAGATTATAGCCAAACACTGTGATAAGTGACCTGCTACTGGGAAGCTGTGTTGTTTATAAGTGGACATTTTTAAAATGTTAAAATCAGTACATAAATAAACTTGTGTGTGTCATTATTATAAAATTCTAAACATGCCGTGTCTGTACATTGAAGCTATTAAAAACAAAACCACTGTAATAGACTGTATAAACGACGAAGAACACGATTCAATTTTCTTTAGATTTCTGTTTGTCGTTTTGTTTGTTTATCGTTTTGTCTGTTTGTTTGGGATTCACTTAAAATCTACGGAGCCGATTTCGATGCCATGGCCAATGGCCAAATTAAAAAAAATCAAATACCAATGTACCCAATACCAATTTCTACTGACCGATAGAAAATTTAATGCAATAAAATGTGTGATATTTTTTATCCGGGAATCCCGCGGAAATTTTCTCAGGAGCGGTTTGTAGTTGTTCGGGTGCATAAAAATTAGCTTATTCCGACACAGTTTACACATTAAAACAATATATTACATCCTTTTTAAAATGCTTCGATATTTTGTACGACAGAAATCCCGCGGGAATTTCAAGTCAAGCGTGGACGAAGTCGCGGGCATATCCTAGTATAAAATGAAAACCTATTTTTAAAGCTGAATTGAATAAGAATTTTAAAATACTTGTTGTATTTTATAGAGGACTTACTTATGGACTAGTCGGAATTGATACTTGTTTAAATAAGGACCGATGAACTGAGCACACAGTAACGGTATTAGGGCAGGGTGTGGTTGAGCCCGCCAAGTGAGCGTACCAGCTTGTTCCGCTCCCACCAAAAGAGGATGCAGAGGCGCCAGAGGGCGAATTTCGACCTTTGCCGCCGTGAGTTAGCGGCGCGGGTGGGTCATGAGAAAAGCTCCAATAAGGCTCCACCGGCTAATAGCGCCGTCGAGAGGATGGCGCGTCGTGTTCCGCGCGGGGCCATCTCTCCTCCCGTGGGGTGAGACATTCAGCCGCCCCACGCTGGATGAAGAGGGACGATGACGATGTGGTCTTTGGGGGCCTCCACTTGCCAGAATACGTGGATTTGGTCGAGCTTCAGCTTTCCCGTAGCCCTGATATAAAGCAAAGGAAGGAACACCAAAAGGTTTTAGTGAATATCCCTAACTAGGATAGCAATAGTTCTTCTTCGGGGATACTAATGCCACCCCAACACGGGGAATCCCACACGCTCCCGCCTTCCCCAGCGGCGCTTAGTTCACAATCGGATTTCCTCTAATTAAAAAAAAGTACGCGGTGGGGTGACTGCCTAAAGACGCCAGTGACGAGGGAGCGTCTAAAGGGATTTTTTTAAGGCTGGGGAATTGCATTTCAGACAATACCGGGTCCTTTGTTAGGGATTAGACCATAGTCGATTATGGAGGCATTCCCAAGGGGGCAATCCAAACACTAATCGACCGGCTTGTGTGGAGACTCGAACCCATGGACAAATGCCCAGGGGCTAATACCCCACTAAAACCACCCTCCTCCCATGTGCCCCGCGCTGTGTAGGAAGAGCGTGAAACTTAGAACGTAGTTACGCCCACGCTGATCCTAGCGCATCAGTGCGCATCAGTTTTTTTTTTCAATATTTTCTGTGTGAATTGATTGATCTAGCCCAGGGGCCTAATTCTGCTATTACTATCTCGTCAAAATAGCCGGACAATATCGTTTCAGTCGTAGATTTGGTTGATTTCGGTATTCTGATAATTCCAATCTCTGTATCTTTATAACTATGTTTTATAAGCGACAACTGGCAATATATATGTTTAAAATTTTGGTAGCCTTTCACAATGTTTATTTCGGCTAACGACATTTCTACTAACAAGTCTCTTTCAACCAGAATGATCCATCTATAAAACGTAACTTATAACGTTATCGCATCTTTCATACGAAATATATATGTGGTAATTTAATTATTTAAAAATATAGTCTGTGGTTTATGTGTAATCGTTAGTTTAAGTTGTGCCTTTTTTTGAGCCGGCGAATTGCATTTCGCACACTACCGGGTGCTTTACTGGGGATTAGACCAAACCGACGATAGGTGACACCATGAATGGGCACCAGAGTCAAATCGCCGGCTTGTGTGGAGACTCGACTACTCAATACTCCACTAAAACCACCCTCCTCCCATGTGCCCCGCGCTGTGGTAGGAAGAGCGTGAGACTTAGAACGTAGTTACGCCCACGCTGATCCTAGCACATCAGTGCTTGAGAATGCCCCAGGACAAGCAAACTCACTTCGTCAAGAGGGATAGACCCTGCTCCTCTGCTCCCTAGATGCTAGAGGGCTCCTGCAGTGGTATTACGGGAGGAGATCTTGCGCATATCTGCGCCTCCGGGACCCCGACTGACGCCGGTACCCGCGAGACGCCTGCGCACCTCTCTACCTTTCTCGTTCCGCGACCTCCTTTTGAGACATGACAGTGTCGCAGAAATTGGCCGCACCCACCCAATGATCGTTGCTATGCAGCATGGCTTGCTCCAAACTGCCCAGCGAATTGATCGGACCTACGAGGGTCTCGAGTTCATATCTCTGCGGTGCCCATGCTGCGCACTCGACCAGCGTATGAAACGCAGTGTCTAATGCGCCACATTGGCGACACTGAGGGGAAGGCAGGCAGCCCGCGATATGATTCAGATACTTATCGAAGCACCCATAGTCGGTAAGTATCTGCGTCATCCTGAAGGTCAGGGTCCCGCGTTTCCGCGAGAGCCATCGCAAGAGGCGCGGGCGCACCGCCTCCACCGTCTCAATGCCTGCCACAGGAGTTTCCAATTCTCTCGACCAAGTTTCGATCATGGTCGCGGTTTCCCGCGTCCTGATCGCCTGAATCTCGGCCTGGCAATAAACCAGGACACGACCGAGGGCATCCTATCGGGAGCGCCGAACTTTGGCAAGTACGTCCGCCTAGAGAGGCCAAGGCGGATCACCTGCCAAGAGTATCGACACCGTCCACGACACTGTACGGTATCCTCGGATGGCCTCACCAACAGGACCCGTTGTGCCCGGCATAACAAAGTCCTATTGTGGTGGTGAAGTGCAACGGAACATACGGGTGCACCGTACAGGGCCATACTCCTAAGGATAACCGAGTAGAGTTTCCCCCGTCTTCCTACGTTGGGGAGGAGCCGAGGGAGGGCGCCTGCGGACCTCACGAGCTTGGTAAGTTTACGTTGTGCCTACGTCATGCTACGTCCATAGCAGTCGTTGTAAACATGACATAATGTTGGGGCAGCGATGACTACGACGAAAGTTCTAGAAACTTGATGGGTAAAATAATTCAAAACTCGCTTTAAAAATGTATTATTTACAATACTAGCTAAACTAAAATGGTCACCAGTTAAACAAGTTTCTTAACATAAAAATGCGATGAAATTAGTAATAATAATTGTGTTTACAAGTTGCCGCTGGCTAGACGGTTCGTTTGCATGAATAACATTATATAATTTACAAATATAGAAGGTACGACAGTGGTTTACCCTGAGAACAATCCTATCGTGTTAATATTATAAAACTAAATTGTATATCTTTGACTAACAAGACATGGAGTTCTTAGAGAGCGGCGGAATTTTCACAAAAGTGAAATGTTCCCCCCAAATACAACATAGTTATGAATTAAAACGAATATCCTGCAATTATTGTACATTTAACCCGATTTATAGTTTTTGTAAATGTAATTAACTACATAGTAAACATAAAAGTTCAAGTTTCCACCAAAATAAATACTTGACTTTGGCTAGATGTATAAATATTGTGTAGCCATAGTTCACCAGGTTTTAATAATAATAAGTTTTAGTCGATTTTAATATGATTTATATGCCAGATAACATTACACACTTGCCACATTACTTAATTTTTTTAAAACGTTAAGGTGTTACCGAGAGGGAATGATTTTAACTAAACTATTATTTTTCAGAATACCACTTTACATACTAACACTTTTGTGACACTAACATTTATTTTAAACACTGATGTTCCATAACTGCTACTCATAATTAACAAACATTATGTGTTATTAAAAATAAAACTGCAACTCAAAATATTTGTAAACTGATTTACATGCAACAAGATTTAAAAGAATACTAATCTTGATTTTGAAATAAAAATGCATTTACTACTTCAATTTCTAAGTTTAAAAAAATATTAAGAACTACTCTCGCATCATAGTAGTGAAATCCAGAATTAATACATGAATTTTCATTGTTTAAAAATCTTAAAATAATACTTTTTCGAGCTGTAGTTAAAACTATCGTCACTCATTTCACTACGCATTATCACGTTATCATGATTTCAATTTTAATTTATATCAAGTGTACCATATTTATTATAGGTCCAACCCGATTTAAGACGTTATTAAATAAAATAAAATATATATTAGAAGAATGTGTAATAATCGTTTAAGTTGACTGTTTTAGGACTATTTTTTGACTATCGTGTTGCAAGAAACAAAATGCAAATATAACAGAACATAACATTTTGTAGTGCAACAAAATATAAATATCGTCTGATTTTGATACTTTTATAAATTGTATGTTGGTAACACTTTTACCGGTGTGAAAATTTTCGTTTCCCAGTCAAGCTATTCAATATCGTCAATAAGAGGCTCAAAAACCAATAACAAAGTTTTTATATAAATTACACGTTTTTTTAAAACTTGTTAGTGTTAATAAAACATAATGGAGAACGATATATTAGATTCTCTTAACGACTTGGGGTAAGTTTCGTTTTTTTAAATTTTAGGGGTTATGTTTCCTTCATATAACTTTCCAAATAGTTTTACTCATTATTTTGCACCTATCGATCTAAAAATAATATTTCAAAAAGCAGTCAATTCTTCTACCGTAAATATGTCTATTTTCTTCGCTATAGTTGTCACCATTGCTCATAGTCGTAGCTGTCTCCCAAGGCGTCTCAATTTTCCTGAGCCGTCGCAGCTCCATATCGATATTATTGTAAACAAAATAATTAGGGGCAACTTTAATTTAACGGCTTCTGAATTGAGACTTAAAAATTTCACCAATACTTGAGTATGCTGAGAAACACGATTTCCTGAAAATTCACACCGCGAAGATCAATACTTTTCATAAAATAAAATATTTAAAATCACGAAAGTACTACCAAAATGACACGACTTTTTGACATTTCGCGTTTTATTTATTTCGTATTTCATTTTATTGCCTCTGGAACAATTAATGCACAACCAATAATTTTTTACATTCTTTTAATATTTATCTGTTAGAAATCATAATAACTAATGTTATATAAATAATTTTATAGGCTTGAGTTTGGAATTTCGCATCCTAAATTAGGGGGTGGGGGTGTTGAGGAGGTGTATGGGAGTCGCCCACCACCATTTCTTTATTGTTTTATTTAAGAAAATAGAGATGTCTTGGCTACTTATGGGGTAGACTTAGGCGGGAGCTCTGCTTTTATGGCAGTTCCAAATTCTGCCCTTATAGATTAGAAGGTTTTTTTACCACCCAGAAAACACTGCTCTTCCCTCCCACTTTTTTAAATAAAATAAACATCACCAGAAATGGCGGTGGGTATTTTCCACCCACTTAATTCTGTGCTATTTGGATTTCTAAAAATAATGACATATATGTTGATTTACATGTAACCTGAACAAACCCACATGCAAATTTTCATGTCTTAGCTCCAGTACTTTGGGCTGAGTTGATATGTCAGTCACTGAGGTCAAATAATTATATATGTATAGATTCTAAGCTGTTTTATAGTATTTCATTTCATTAAATTTATTGTACAATAAAATTAATTCTATTAATAAACTAAAATATAGAAAAACAATAAGGTAGTCTTGAAATTTTTTATTTTAGTTATGAAGGCCCGCTTCTGGATGAGATAGCCTTTTTAAAAGCTCTCGATGGCGGACCAAAGTCTCTGGAGTTCACAAAACTGGTGCATATACTTGCTGAAGAGTTAAAGACTCTCTGTAAACTCGAGGAGACTGTTAGCATGATGAACACTCCTGATGAGTCAAGCTCTTTTCTACTTGAGTTGAGTTCTTTCCTGAAGGAACTTGGTTGTCCATATAAAAAATTGGTCACTGGTAAGTTTTGGAGTATGTTGTTCTTCAAAAATTTTTTACTTTTTGTATAATAAGGACTGAAATTTCTGTGTAGTTACATGTGTGTTGATTTTACCCAATATCTCTCTGTAGACAGAAAGAATTAATTCTTTAAATTTATTTGTACAAATGTCAGTATTGAATATGAAACATATACTAACATAAAGGCTGATTTACATTGATCCAGCTTGGGGAGCGGATTGTCAGTCAGACTTGGTAGTGCTGTACTGAACCCATAGCCCGCATTGTCTGGAAGAGATCGCTCTAAAGCCATAAGGCCGCCCATTGCTCCTACTTTTACTGTTTAATGTGGCTACTGTAAATTGTTTATTTTATGTGTATGTGGTGAACAATAAAGTGTTTTCTATTCTATTCTATACTAACTTCAGATCAATTGTTGCAATGCCACTACAACGTCAAAACTGGCTTTCTTCAAATTTGAAGTCAGTAGCTATATCAATATAAAATTAATTAAAATAGCCCTTATTTCCACTTACTTTCTTCTTTTTATCATTTTTTTTTACAATTATGAGCAATATTTGTAAAACAAATATAAAATAAATCCTCGAGTTTTAACATGGACATCATTACTTTCAAAGGTGCCTTGAGAGACTAGTCTTTTCTATAAATAATTCAAATGAGATACAATTTCTTTTTTGAATAAAATGTCTTTTCTTTGCAGAAAGCACTTTTTTAATGATTTATATTTAATGATTCCTTTAACTCTAGAGTTGTGTCAGACACATACTAGCCTACATTTGTCCCATACAAAATCCAATTGTACTGATATGGTACAAAATCTAAAAAAGCAATGCTTCAAATATTTTGTCATGCATACTCAATGTACTAATAACATAACAAAGAGGGACAACATGACTGTGTAATACATAGGTACAATTTGCGAGAAATGGTACAAACAAGGGAATGACAACCATCATTTCAAATGTACTGCCGCACTACAAATGTACTGGCACAGTACAAATGTATTGCTATGCCACAAATGTAATGGCATGGTACAAATGTACTGCCACAGTACAAATAGTACAAAATGCCTCGCCTCATTTGAAGTGGTACATTATACTGGTTCAGTACAAAATGTCATGTTACTCTTACAAACTCATTTTAAAATCATGTACTGCCCAACACTATTTAATTCTATATGATATTTTAAAAGTAAGTTGATAAAATATCATTTATAATGTTACTCCTGTGTCCTTCGATTTGTGAATAGTGTTAGGATTTATTGTGAAATGAGTATACATCCCTACATTTTTATTTCATGGAGCAGTAAATTATGTACCTATTTTACATGGCAGGTCACATGTCATCCCGTCTCCAGTCAAAGGAGGATCGCCTCCTTCTCTTGGATTACCTCATATCTGAACTGATGGCCGCTAGGATGGTGAATGTGGACTGTCCGAAGGATAAACAGAGCTCCGGAATGGAGATAGTTGTGGTAATAATTTGTTTTACACTAATTTATGCCCATGGCTCTTCACTCACTTTAAAAAGGATATGTATACCATGAAGTGTTATAATTGTTAGAAATGACGACTTTATTTTTAATTCAAAGTACCTGTAACGCCATCCAGTGACAAAACTAACTAACCATGAGAGCAACACTTTAAAATTGCCGCAGTCATTGTCATTGCAATGACTATGTATTTGTTAGTGAATTAAGTGTTAGTAAACGTGATCAGAGTGCCATGTTTAGGACTATATTTGTATATATTTCAGGAACAGTAGCTTTTCTGGATGAATGGTACCATATTATGTCCTAGTCTGTACCCCTGACAATGTTTGTGTAAAATTTTGTAACGATCTGTTGTGTAATTAAGGTGTGAAAATGTCACAAATAACAAATTCACATTTATAATACTAGTGAAGATTTGCAATGTAAATAACGATCATAGGTCCATACTATCTATGTAAAGTACGCTAATTCTAACTACTACACACCAATGGCGTGAGGTGGAAATTGGGTTAGGGTAAGCTATTGTGTTTTTGGCTGAATTTGATAAATTATTAATATCTGCTTAACCAGTGCCCTTCCAAACTGAGTTGGAATCAGAGTATAACTAACATGGAAAACAAAATATTTTACTCAGTTTGCAACTACCTGTCATGCAAGTGTACTTAACGTACAAAGATGTATGAAAATGTTTAAAAAATCCATCTCGCCTCTTGTAATTAATAATCATGTTTGGTAGAGCACGGCCCAAGATAATGACATGTTTTTGATTTCTAAGTTTGGAAAATGAAGTGTCTCCTTTAAGCAAGTATTCAGTGGAGCAGCATTCTAAATGAATTAAAGCCATTTTAGCAAACAATACTCACTGCAAGGAACAAAGTACTGAGTAAAATCCATGACCAACACAATAAACAAAAAAGTATATTATATGGAAAGTATGTTTTTAGCAAGAATCTCCAACAGCGAAAGATCTGAAGGAAATATTGATATCTTTGAAGTTCAACAAGCCACCTCCGAATATAACTGCGGAAATGCTTTTTTCTAAACTCGAAGCTAAGCTTAAAGAAACTATTAATAAGGAAGGTAAATAAACTTGAACTTATTTAAAAACGGTGCATGTAGACTTGAATTCTGTATTCATATTTTCCAATCGTGGATCAGTGGAACTGAAGAAATATACAGGAAGATGTAAGATAAAATTTCTATTGTAATCAATAAAATCTAACTATAATCGGTCAACAATAATTTTTATTTATTTCTAGTTATTACCTTGTTACATTTGTTGTTTTTGTTAAGTTTCACCTTGTGTTACGTTTTTAATTATTTGTTTATTATTGTTATACTTCTTTTGTTATATAACAAATAATTAAGACATTAGTAGGCACATTTAATTAAACAAAAATAAAGTTTGATAAACACTGTTTTCTTTGTTTACTCTTTGTCTCATGCTAAGATGAATATATAATAATTTTTATGTTTTACTTTGCACAAAGATGTTATTTTTTGCTTTTTAGTTACTTTTGAAGCCAGTTTTGTTTTTTATTTAAAAAAATTGTCATTAATTATCATAACATAGGTTATGTTTCAACCAAACATGAGAAAACTAAATGATACATATACTCATAATTTCAGGTGAGAAGCTTGTTGGGAAGCCACTTTACAATAAAGCTTTATCAGAGAAAGAGTGGAAACAGCTGGAGATAAACTTTTCGGATATGTACGAAGAGTATAGATTGAGACGGGAGACCCTTATCACCAGATTGGAATGTACTATACAAAGCTTTGAGGTAGTTTTTTTTTTAAATTAGCCTTTCTTTAAACAATTATGCTTTAATTATCTATATGCAACTATTTAACTATTAGTTTATATGAACATTGCAATTTACTGCCAAATAATGACATATTTGCCAAATAATTAATGCTAATTAATTAATTTAAATTGAAGAAAAAACATAAATAAAGGTTTATGTTCAAATAAATAATAATTTCACAGTGGTCCGAACGTTTAAGAACAAAAAAGGATATCATCCAATCGACGTATCGTCCGAAACGTGAACAGTTGAAAGTGAAGCCTGATGTGAAACTGTCAGATTTCCTCGCAGCAAGAACTTCGCTGCTCCAAGTGGAGAAAACGTCCAGTGCAAGCGTCAGGAAGAACACCCAGACTGATGTCAACAAAGTTATTATTGGACAGGTTAGTATGTAGTGTGTATTTTGTATTCAATTATATTCAACATTTTGTCTTTAGTATGCTGATTATAATAGGGATGCGGACACATGTTACAATAATTTAATATTATTCTAAATAAAAGCACTGGAGTTAAAATGACATATTATCAGTTCTAACATTTATAATATCATAATAAATAATTCTAATTACTTTTAAATAATAAATTAATACATTATTTGACTCCTTTTACTTGTACCTAATTATGGCGTCATAAGTAGGTACAAGTAAAAGGAAAGTAATGTAGGTTTTATAGATTTATAAAAGTATCTCAGTTGATTTGACTGTTGAGTTGAGTTGATCTACTCGCCTAATACACTTTTCCGCATTGAAGTAACGTCGCGACCTTGCAGTGATAGCGGCCGCCGAGGGTCAGACCCGACTCGTAATTGTTGTAATTATCAGTACGTTTTTTTAATATAGTTGTGCAAATCACAATCAACTCAGAGTATGACAGTTTTAAGATAGTTAAAATGATTATAAAAGCTGTGTATTACAGGTTCCAGATAGAGGTGGAAGGCCCAACGAACAACAGCCCCCACCACCAGAGATGCCTTCATGGCAGCAGCGGCCAACACAGGTATGATGTATATACAGGTAAATTAGCTTCGAGATGTTTTTGCGTTTGTAGTAGTGTAGGGTCAGCACATAAATAAATAAACTAATACTGTTTAAATATTTTTATAGGCAGGTACTTAATATTAAATGGTATGGTAATAATAAATTTTGATATTAAAGATAATTTTTAATACTAAATTGTTGGTCCCTGTTCTGAAGAATAACATTTGCTTTCTGAGAGCACTCTTACAATGGAAGTCGAATGATATTCCGGTTGATTTGACTAATTGAGCGAGAGTTATATTTGCTCGGATTGCTATTGCACTCATTTTCTAAATATTTATACAAATTATACAAAACTTCTTTAGTTTAGGAAGTCAAGGGCTTACCTTGACCACATTTTAACATTGGAACCATTTTTAATTAACAAATTTAAAATCAAATAACAACAATTAGCAAAAAATAATAACACTGAATAATAAATAACAACAATAACAATAAATAACAACAATAACAAGAATGAACCACAAACAAAATTCATTAATTATCAAACTAGAACCAAATAATCAGACCTCACAACAATTAGCAATGTAAATATATTTTCTTTTTCAAAGTGTAACAAACCTTTTTTTGCTGATTGTATAAGGAATTTTAAATTTCAAGTTTAGAATTCCTGTAATTATACAAATACTACTACAAACGCAGAAGCTTCTCGAAGCTTTACCTCCTGTATAATTAACTCACACACACCTTAATAAATCCTAATATTCTATAGTAGAATAATAATCTATAGAAGTGTTTGCGTACGATTAAGGAATATTAAAAGTGGTACAGACAGGTCCGGCTTAAGAAAACCGGTATGCTTGCTCAAGATTAAAATTATCTATGACGAACATTATGGTAGAGATGGGTAGCCATGGCTAAGCTGGCTATCAACTCACCAGTTGGCAATGGTTTGTCGAAAATAACCGAAAACCGCCAACTGACAAGTTTAGCCAAATAGCTGTCAACTTCTTTTAACTGACTATTGAACGAACATTACCCGGGTGGTTTTGTTTTTAGAAATTACGCTTAGTTACCCATCACTACTGATATTTAACGGTCGTTTCCTATTCTATTGTATAGTAACTGGATTGAAAAGTGATTTTTTATATCGCCGTTATTTAACCGGTGTTCAGTGAAATGTGCCATCACTAAATCCATGTCTGTATCTTGAATGTTATCGTGCTGTAGGGCGGCTTCGGGGGCGGTGGCCGGGGGGGTGCTTCAGACCGTGGTGGGAGGGGCGGAGGCCGAGGGGGCGGCAGGGTGCAGGGCGGTTACAGCCAGGGCGCCGGCGATCTGGGCAGGTGAGCTATAATATTATTCCGGTTATTCCTATAAATATAATTGATAATATATCATTTATAATTAACAATTATGAATGATATTGAGATTGATGATAATTGACCGCCTTTGGTTGAGCGGGCTGTCTTTGCTAACCTACTGCTCGCTGCAACTCGCGCGTTCGATTCCTGGCATAGTAAATTTCGGCAACGAATTTTGTACTTTATTTTATATTATTTGTCTAGGTGTCTGGGATCGGCCCCAAAGCAATCCGTTGTATATTACCCCACTAGCGTAACTTGCTTAATTTGTGGATATACAATATGTGTGTTGTTGTCTGCCAATTAAAAAAAATCATACTAAAACGTACTTTGACCTTTTTAAAAAAGAAAAAAGAAGATTAAATGAAAATTCTATTTAATACTTGAATATTGAAAATTTGTAACACCAAAGGTGTCTAAAGGGAGACTGGAACCCGGCCTCTAATTGCGGAACACAACTCAAAATTGCTACATCGACATACTCTAGACCAAGGGTGGTAGCCACCCAGACAAGCAAATGCCACAACCACTTGGCTGTGGGTTGTTTTGTTGCCTCTTAAGACAGGCCACCCGCAGGAAATTGGATTCTCCCTTCGTTCCTGCATGGATAAATAGATAAATTCACACCAAAATAAACAATAACAAAAATCAAAAAAAAGCATGCTGGCTTAACCTCTCGGTGTATCTGTGCACAATTTTAGTAGCGCGCGACAGTGTACGAATCGTGTATAAGAAACGCGCGTGTGTACCTATAAGAAACGCCTCATCAGTGTCACTCTTTAGGATCACACTAAAGAAATTTCTTTGTGAACATTAAAACGCACAATGTAACTTATCCTCCTAGCACGCACGGTCCTCAAAAAAGTACTTTAATGAAATAGTGAATAAAGCCCAGCACCAAATCCAATTTCGTCAAATGAACGCCCAGGGTACTACTCTAAGTACCCCAACTTTAACCATTGCTACTAATTCCAAATTACCACCTTTTTATAAAGAGATGACTCCGAATGTCTGTTCGAGGTTTTTGTTTGTGTACGACCAAGCAACAGTGCCAACAAAAACAAAAATAAATTTGACTTTCTCGACTTAACAAGGAACAAGATCGTCGAGTATGAAAATAAATCTTAATTTATTCATGAAATCTTTACGATTTGTGTTGATATGCTTATCAAAAATAGGTGTTTATATACTATATTTGCTGTTTATATCAAAACTTTATAAGGATCTGAGATCTAATAAAAATGATCTTAATTCTAAATTTAAGACCTTTGGGTTACTATCATCTATCATGATTGTTTCGAATGTTTTAAATAAATAATAATAAAATAAATGTTGCCATTTATTTTAAAGGATTTTTTTGTTTATTAAGGTTATTAAATTGGTTTTTAAGTTTAATTTCATTTTTGATTTTTTGAAGGTAGTTGGAAAAAATTGATGTAAATGTTTGTTGTTTTAAGTTTAGTGCTTTTGACCCAAAGGCCTACCAAAAGGTAACCTATTTTTGTCCCTTTTTTCTTCTCCTCGTTCACCTGATAAAAGAAAAAAAATATACTTGTAAGATTACTGTAAGGTACAATTTTTAAAGTACAAAAGTCTTGGGTTATCTCCATTGAAACCTTTTTCAAGTACTTTGGGCGTTCAGTTCTTGAAAGCTTTAAAAAACCTGGGCGTCAGGAGGTTAAGACATGATACAAGTGCTATATGACCATTTTACTAATATGATAACTGTTTATTTTATTTACTTGTTTTTGTTGTTCACATATCTCACTATGTTTATATATCTATGTATATATGTTTATTATTATTATTATATTGATGTAAATTTGTGTAAAAACCGTTTTGTTTTTATAATTATTCAACTGAACCGATTTTATATTATTTGTGTTGTATTGTCCTCCATGACTCCACCTGCTGGTCCCAGACGGAAGAACAGCGCTGGTCTTAGCGGCTAGCATTATGCTGAGTCTGGGACCAATTTTTAGACTTATATTGATTGATGAATTTATTTTAATTTTCTTAGTATTGTTAGTGTTTATTTGTCCTAAATAAAACAATTCTTTCTTTCTTTTTTCAAAACAAGAAAAGAGGAAAGTGGACCGTAGACGTCGAAGCGATAGCTCCGGACGCAACAGGAATTTAACGCTCGGAAGATGATGATGATGAAATAACCTGTCTTGTCTCTCCTATATATTTTTAATGTCCTCTTCATAGAACTTGGGATTCTTATATCCAGTGCTTTGACTCTCAGCTCCAGAAATGTGTCGATCAAACATGTATAAAAATAAAATTACAACAAACAGACTGTCCATTGGTAATAATAGAGGTGTGTTGGCGATAGAATCCTATGGATGAACGGCCCGCTCGGTGTTGCCCGTAAAATTAAATAAAATAATCAATAATATAAAAATATAATTTAAACATACTGTTATGAGTTGTAGGACTCTAATTAAAATGCCGTTGGAATTTTTATACAGTTTATTAGAACTATACAAACACGTATAATACAGGTACAAATATAACCGAACACAACAAGTCCAAATGTAATGCAGAAGGTCGTAATTCAATAGCATGCGCAAAGTCCGTCACTAAATAGATTACCGAATGTACACAAGTCTTGTTTCGCTGGTGGTTATCGCTCGACTGCCGCGTCCCTCAATCGGGGCACTGCTTTATACTGCACAGATGCAATATGTCTGCCCGGCCGCGTGGACCGAATTTCCTAGAATCAGTTTGTACTTTAAACCGCCACACCTGGCTAATGACTGCCATAAAATATTACAATACACAATGGGCTGTTTTCTAATCACAAATTTTAAACACAAAGTAAAGAAAAGACGTCCAAATGCCGAAAGGTAATAAAATGTGTTTTTACAGGTATGCAGGTGTGAATTTGTTTTTGTCGGCGTCTAGGTCGTAACAATACATATATAAAATATTTCTGTATTTACCTGTGTGTTTTGTTAATAAATAAAAGCATATCTGGAATGCATAGAGAGTAATCGAATACACGAACTTCACTCGGGATTGACCCGAACGAGTTGCTTGCGACTACCGACCGTGCTATACGTGCCTTGTATTCGATTTTCTCAAAGTACTCAACGGCTAACTTTCAAACCCTAAAACACCTTGTTTCATTTTCCTTTGCACAATTGAACATCGTGTATCCGTTACAGAGGTGTATGTATAATTAATTATTTTCAGACCCCAAACAAGTCCTGCCAACTTCAACCAGAACAACATTCAGAACCGAAGCTACCAAACGTATGAAGTGCCCCCCGGCGGTTATAATAACCAGCAAAGCGGTTACAACAACCATCAAGGCGGTTTTGATCAGCGTCGAAGTGGTTACGACCAGAACCGCGGTGGCTCCGACCAGAACCGCGGTAGTTACGACCAGAATCGCGGCAGTTACGACCAGAACCGCGGTGGCTCCGACCAGAACCGCGGTAGTTACAACCAGAACCGCGGTGGTTACGACCAGAATCGCGGTGGTTACGACCAGAACCGAGCCGGTGGTGGTAGTTACGATTCTAACCGTAGCGGTTATGACTCCAACCGTAGTTACGGCCAAGGTGGTTATGATAGCATGGGGGGATATAACCAAGGTAAGTGTAAATCTATCCCTATTAATATTATAAATGCGTTGTCGAAGATGAACATAGGATACTTTTTATCCCGGATAATGGGATAGATTTTGGAATACATTTATGTAAAGGTTATCCCAGAAACTAGGATAGGTTTTTTTGTAATTTGCCATTTTAGTTAATTGGTCATTTTGGTATTTTTGGTGATTTTAGTGATTTTGGCAATTTTGTTCATTTTTGAGATTGTGGGCACATTGGCATTTCTGGCATTTTGGTAAATTTTTTCACTTGGTCTTATTTGGCACTTTCGGCATTTCTGGCACTTTTGACATTTCTGGCATTTTGGTAATTTTTGGTATTTGGTTATTTTTGGCATGTTGGTCATTTGGCACTTTTGGGACTCTTGGCACTCTTGGCATTTTGGTCATTTTATAATTTTTTGGCATTTGGTAATTTTTGACATTTTTGCCATTTGGTAATTTTTGGCACTTTTGGCATTTTGGTCATTTTGGCACTTCTGGCACTTTTTGGAATTTTGGTCGTTTATGTAGTTTGCAGATAGATGGCACGGGAGATAGATAAATAAAACTAGAACGAGTTGAAATAGGGGATGAAAGTTTGTATGGGAGACCAATAATTTCTCAAAAGAAGATATAATAATTTATCATCTATTAAAAAATACAGACGCCCCACTTGATGGAAAGCGGTTACCATCGCCTATAGACATTTGCAACACCAAAAGTACTACAAATGCGCTGCTACTCTCTTAAGGAAGACTGGAACCTAATCACTAATGCCGGAACACAACTCAAGGTTGTTATGGCGGCATGCTCTAGACCAGGGGTGGTAGCCATCCAGTCAGGCAAATACCCTACCACCTGGCTTGTTGTCTCGCCTCTTACGACAGGCCGCCAGGCCGCAGGAAATTGTATTCTTTCTCCGTTCCTGCACAGACTTTTTTTTTCAAATGAGAGCTTGAGAGCTAAATAAGAAAAAATATATAACGAGCCCAGTATTTTCAAAAAGACGTGCATTATTTTTGAACTACTGTTCTGCTAATTTTGCCAGTGTGTATACTAAACTTTTTTCTCTAAAAGGTCATTTTTTAATTGTTAACAGGTATCTCTGGAGGTGGTTCTGTCAGTTCCGGTGGTTATAAAAGCTACCAGACCGCTGGCTACCAAAGTAGGGGTGGTTATCAGAACGAGCACGACGATCGCGACCGACGGGGGAGAGGCGGGTACAACAGGGGCGGCAGACGTTGATCGGCACCTCTACCAGCGGTGTGGCCTGGCCCGGTCTGGCCTGGCCTGGTCTTCACTGGCCTGGTCAGCTCTGGTCCGGTGTGGCCTGACCTGATCTGGTAATGTAAGTGGGCAAAACTTGAATCTGATTCAATATTCAATTTAATCTCTCATGTTTACACTGGCTGTGTCTGTGTTTTGCTTGACAAATAGTTATCTTATGTATCCGCTAGATGGTAGTAATAGTTAGAAATATTTATGTTCATCTCTTTTGAACTATGTAATATGAAATGGAACATACATGAAAATTGAAGATCAAATTGGTGTTTTAATTCCTAAATTTATTATTGGAAACATTTGGTGATGCGTTATAGGATAATAGGAATAATATGGAACATTGTTTGTTGGGTTTGCTGGTTCGTTTTTAAATGTAGTATTTTTCGTTACACATTAATTAATCTACCTCAAGCGGTAGCATTGCAAGACAGACAGGGAGAGAGGACAATAGGAGGAGATTAGTATATTAATATGTATTGCTCTACACATATTAATAATGTATATATTTATTTAGATGTATATAATATTAATATGTGTTATTGTCTATTTTCTTTTTATTTTTCTTAATTATATGTGTTTTGTAATATCTATGTATCCTATTAATTACATGTATTTGGTTTGCACACCACAGTCATACACTCTCGTTTCCTTTCACATAATCCACAGCCTGGGTTGTCCTGGAAGAGATTGCTCTAAAGCGATAAGGTTGCCCTTTGTTCCTGCTTTGACATGAAATGACTGAAATGATTTACTTTATGTGTATGTGGTGAACAATAAACTATTTTCTATCTATATATGTCGGAGAAGCATTGTTTTCGTTGACATCGTCGTTAGTGGTTGCAGGTTCAGTGCGCATCATCAGGTAAAATGCGACCACAAAACACAATAGTCACGGTTTATACACTTCTAATTTAGATTTAAACAATATTTCGTCACAGTTAAGACCGAGCAGCGGGTTCAGAGCACCGATCTTACTTTAATGTTTTACTTTTAAATTCTCAACTATCCAACTCGATCCGTTGCTATTGCTCCAATGTGTCTGTATATATACATACAGTCTACTCTCGATAATTTGACACTCGTTAATTTGCATCTCTCGATAATTTGAAAATATTTCCGGTCCTTTGAAAAATACTCGATAAATTGAATAAAATCAATGTTAATTTGAACTTGAAGGAATATTACCTTGATCGCAGACATGCGATAATTTGAAGTCCGGCTTCCTACTCTCTATAATTTGAAGCATTTATCATGCACATACCTGTCGTTTGTTTATATACATAAATGAGATATGAGTAAGTTCGCATTCCAGTCTTCTTTCAAACGTTAATGAAATATGTTAATGTTTGATTTGTACTATTAAAATGAATCCAAGAAAGAACAAATGTCTTTCCATAAGTTCCATAAGTAAACGCTCGTTATTTTGAACTCTTGACAATTTGAAATTTATATCTGGTCCCTTGAGTTTCAAATTATCGAGAGTCGACTGTACGTCATCTCTTATGAGAAATGGAAAATATTCTTCTTGATAATGTATATAAGTCAATTTGCTATTTAAAAACCACAAAATGTGTTGAGCCTGTTCTGACCATAGTTGAGATGTACTTTCAACCTTTTACTTGAATGAATGAATATTCTTTGTTGTATTTTATGGCCTGTTCTTATATCATACTAGTTATTCACTTGCCCTACATTGGTTGAATTTTGACTTTACTTCTTAGGAGCTTATGTCGAAATTTTAACTGATGGTAAGGCAAATGAACGGTCGGTAAGATATAGGAATCAGCCAATAAAAGATACAGTATAGTAGGCAGTCTTATCGCTATTAGCAATTTCTTCCAGACAACCTTTGGATGGACAAGAAGTTTGATAAGAACAGTGGTATGTTGCATTATTCTCATTTTACCCATTCACTTATATTGTTTTTGTCTTATATTTTGACATGTATTTTGAGTAAAACTAACCTTATTTGGGCTTTTCGAAAATATAGCAAAATTACATTATTGAGTACATGTCATTTAAATATAGTGTTTAATTAGATTCTAGTTTTGTCCATGTATGTAGTAAATTAACAATATTATAATTATAATAGATCAACATATAAGAATTTTTATTTAACTCTATAGTGGTGTAAAATAGTTTGTTTTATGCGATTGTAATGGTGTAATCTACATATATAATTTTTTGTATAATCGCGTTTTTAAATGTTATTCATTATTTCTGATGTTTAGGTGGTTTATCAAATCATTGTTATGTAATCGTCGCATTCAGAGACATAGCGGTCTGTTAAACTTAAGTTGCAGATTTGGATTGTTATACAGGTGTGTCATTTTAATTTCATCAGTTGATTGTTTCAGAACGGGGGTCATTTCGTAAAAATATTCTTAAACAAAAGTTATGTATTTTGGGGGCAACCTTGTGCTCGCTTTAGATTTGACCTTTAATAATATTTTCAAGGTCATTTTTTTCAATAGAAATATCCATTTTTCACTCCAGTAATGAAAAGACCAGACTATGTATCCTGAAGTAGGGTTTCCGTTATTTCATTTCAGTATTGAAAAATACCAAGTTGACCTTCATTCAAGTGACCTTCAAAATATGGAGGTCAAATCTAAGGTGAGCACAAGGTTACCCTGAAAATATTTAACAAATTTTGTTAAAGAACATTTTTACGAAATGACCCCCGCTCTGTAATAATTAACTGGCTGGTGAAATTAAAATGACTCACTCGGTATATTTGCCATAATACAAATCATACGTTTTATTTCATTTTAGGTTAATTGTTCATTAAGCTCTGAGGGCGGCGGTTAATCAATACTGAATAGTTCTTTAAATATCGAAATAATGTACCTTAATAATCTCCTGCAAAAAAGGTGTTGTAAATGTTGTAATGAAGCAATAAACTAACGTGCCTATATAACCGTCATGAGTGTAGAATAACGTCAAATCAAATAACGCGCCTCTATTGTTTTAAATACGATGTATCTCATAATAATTGTCGCAATGCTGGGCATCTGCGTTAGTGTTAAAGATAAATGGTCTTATTCATATTGAGTTAGAATAAGTTTCTAGGCTTCTTTACGCTTCTTGCAAGAAGCCTACAGAATAAAACCTTAGGCTATGGCCGAATGCGTCTTATTCAAAACGTTCTAAAATAACGCCCTTAACGCATAGTCACATTAGTGTATGTGCATTCGCTATCTGTCAATATTTAACGCCATCAAGAATATCGCATCTCAAATAAGCATTAAATCCATAAATAATAAAAAAAATCCATCGCTATATCTGCGTAAAACGGCCTATATTTGTAACATTATCGTAGATATAGCCCTTATTAGACAGTTTACTTTAAAATAATTAGTTGCTTTTTAATATTGTTTACAATAATGAATTCCTTAACATTAGTAAAAGGGTACAGGGTAGTTCAAATTTATAACTTTCATGAAATAGAGTCCGCGCCACGAAAGAAGTCACCCAAAAAATAAAGGAACTATACGCGCAGGATTACGAAATTCTAAAATTAACATCACTTAATATTGTTATAAATAGAGATTATTACAAAACGTAAATTATACTTAATTTTTTTTTTTGAGTATTCTAGTAATTATCATATTCTACGTGTTTTGACTCTAGTTTTATGTGTTAATTTTTTAATTATTGGTAACCCTGCGCGTCAAGTTTTCGTGAACGGGGAATAAAAATGGCAGCTCCGCTATTTGATAAACTTTTGTTCGTAAAGTAGCCAGGAAATAGATTTACAGCTTTCATTAGGGAATATGTTGTATATATGTATGTTGTATTCAGTAATTACCTACATCCATTTACGAGTTAGCAAACAAGGCAGCGCTGCTTCTGTCAGAGTTCTTTTATAACGCGGACAAGTGTTTCTATCCAAACATAGTTGTTCTACATTACGACTCTAAGTATCATTAATATAATTATATAAATGTAAAAGATCTACAATATGTTGTAATCAGTTTAAGTCTGCCTAATTTTAATGTTTGTTGTTTGGTTGAATTGTGACATCCCTGAGCCCTTTAGTTTATAATTTAAGAAAATAAATTAATTATTATACCAATTATGGTTTTATTTAATAAACAATAAGAATCGTGTACACAAATAGTAATCATCTTTTTGTCACATAAAAAGGCCAAATATCTCAAAACTGAGATGATTGTGGTCTAAACGCCCGTCGGCCCACTAAGTTTACCAGAATGCAGAGGTTCTGTGTTTGATACCTAAGAGGGTAACTTAATGGACATTCCGTTTTTACTCTCGTCTTTTAAGATCGGCCCTAAACTTGTCTGTTGTACTAAAAGACAATCGTTACTTGATAATGTGTGTTTGCCTGCTAATAGAAGTTTAAATATTAAAAAGAACGCTTTTAGAAAATATGAATATGAGGAAGAATAGGTATAGTTTTTGACTCGAATCTCCTGGAAACTCTTGTTATAATAAGCCAATGGACTTGTACCAGACTATAAATAAGTATTATCTATGTACCCGACTAAATAAATAAACTCATCGATCGAAGCCACAAACTATAAAAAAATAGCATTTTAAAAAGAACATTGAACAACAATAAAAATGTAACTTTTGGTGTTCAACCTAAATTATAAAGGATAACGTACAAGTTTATGTATAAATATAACTAATTAATCAAATTTAGCAAGGACGCAAGTGTGAATTGATCTATGGTGTGAATCTAATAAACTTTTATCACTACAGTGCTAAACAAAATTTGAGGTTATTTTGTTTAATAACAAAATGGTTTGCGAAAAATGTGAGAAGAAATTGGGCCGAGTGATCACACCAGACCCCTGGAAAGCAGGTGCGAGGAACACAGTCGAGTCTGGGGGTAGAAAAGTTGGAGAAAATAAAGCGCTAACCGCTAAGAAGGGGCGCTTCAACCCGTACACAAGCAAGTTTCAGGAGTGCAAGTAAGTGTCATTATTTATTTAGTCTCACAAGGCTCCTTAAACTACACTTTAGCCGCACAGCCATTCTATTCTTTTAAGGACTACTTTTATAAAGAAGATTTCACATGTATATAAAGCAGTTTCGCCTGCATAAACTTCGTTATAAGAAGGGTTGCAGTGTCTAGCCGCAGTCTAAGTAAAATTCGGCACCAATTAATAGTAAAAGATAATTATAAATCACATAATTTACTATTAACATAGAAGTATTTCTGTTTTTAGACTTCTTTTTGCCATGTCTGTTCAACCATCGTCATTGTTTTTCAGTCATTTTTCTCATTTTATTGATTGATACTCATCCATAAAAAAGATGCGTGCCCATGTCTTCGATATGACGGCTGATGTGTCCAAAATGTCCTGTCACCTAAAAGTCTATTATAGTCTTTGACAGTTTACTATATGGAAATAGCAGAACATTGGTCTTTGCTTCCCCAGACAAATAACAGTGTAGATGGAGCCTATGTGAACAAAATTGTCAAATGAAGTGAAGTACTTTTTTAAAACGTGTGTGAGTAAACTTCTACAGTATACACATGGTTTGCGACAATGTGGTTAATAGTAATGTATCCACTGGAAACTATTAACCTTTATCTGTACTAATTCAATTATTTAATACTAAGTTCTCGGAATGCACTATGGTGATATTGGCTTCCTATTCTAAAATCTGGTTACTTTAGCCTGTTTCACTCTGAGAGCTTGATGCTCGGTCTACCTATTTTATGTGTCTTTGTTTGTTGTACTTCTGAAATATCTAAGATCCATTTTGTAGTGTGAGGTTGAACTGTTTGACCTGGTTACCTCTACACTATTCCATCTTCGGATGATAAGGCACTCTGGTCAACACCATAGTGTCAGTGATTCACCACCAGTGCAAATAAATATTTCACCTCCACAATCCTGGTTACTGCAGAGTTGTAGAATGCCCTGCCATAGTCCACGTTTCCCGAAAAGTCAATCTGGGGGTATCTTCAAGTCTCATATGAATAGATACTATCTAGGTAAGTGTACTCCATCTTCAACCACATCATTGTCTGACATTGGTATGATGTGGTCAAATGTGAACCTATTTATTATAAAAAAAAAATAATGTCAATGGCTGGGTGAGTTGATTAAAGTTGTTCATTAATGACTACCTGTTTTATAATATAATTTAAGAGAAGGAAGACAGTATAGTTACTATTGATAAATCTTTGTAAATAAAAGCCTTCAAAAATTAATAACATGTAAATCAAAGTCTACAAAATAACAATTTCTTTTTTTGCAGAATATGTAGGACAAAAGTGCATCAAGTTGGTTCACATTATTGTCAAGCGTGTGCATACAAAAAAGGCATTTGTGCAATGTGTGGCAAGAAAATATTGGACACCAAAAACTATAGACAAAGTTCAACATAGTTTGATAATTTACTTTTAATATTACTTAGGTTTAAGTTAGTTTAAAATAAATTATTTCTATCTCTAGGGTACAGCACTTTTTTGTTTTTCTTAAACTATTGTTTTATTGAATACTAGCTTATGCCCGCAACTTCGTCCGCGTGGTGCGGTTTTTTAACTAACCCATGGGAACTCTTTAATTTTTCGGGATCAAAAGTATCCTATATGTTGACCATATAATCTACCACCATACAAAATTTCATTTAAATTGGTCCAGTCGTTTCAGAGATTAGCCGGTACAAACAGACAGACAAACAGAGGAAACATAAAATTAAAAAAAATCTAAATTAGTTCTATTTCACTTCTTATATCCCCCGGACTCGGTTTTTAGCATATTTTTTCATTGTACAGAAATTCGACCTCTACAGTTTTATTATATGTATGTATAGATAAAAGCTGAGAGCCTAAAGCCGCGGTCACACACAGCGAATACTCGCTGCGAATGCCTACTCGCCGCCGGTATTCGCTGTATGTGACAGGCTATTCGCTGCGAATAGACTCACTCGCCGCGATTTGAATTGAGCATGTGCAATTTTGCTCTCGGCGAATGCGCATTCGCCGCGAGAATTCGCTGTGTGTGACAGGGTACTCGCTACGAATAGCCATTCCGCGCGCCGCTCTAGACTAGACACGTCTGTGCTACAGGTCGTTTCGTCGCTGCATAGATACGAGTATATATATAATGATGAGTCAACCAAAAAAAGATTCTCTAAAGTGGGGAAATGACGATATAATTCATTTCTTGGGTGTGTATAAAAATGCAAAGGAAGACGCTTTCATAAACCGATTTTCGCTTCTTGTGGGTTGTGAGCTTAATCAGCATTTGGTTTGCTTACTCTGCACATGCCAATCGAATACACTGACGCGTGCGACGAGCAGACGTCATTTTGAATCTGCGCACCAACAGACTGTCGAAATTCTCGTGTAGAACTCGCTGTGTGTGACAGGCAGGCAGCGAATTGTCGCTGTGACTATTATTCGCGGCGATTATACTCTCAGCGAGTAATCGCTGTGTCTGACCGCAGCTTAAAGCAGTGCAATTGACACATATCTAGATATACTTTAGGCGTAAGGCATAGCATTAAATTTCACTTTATTTTGATACTTGTCATATTTGTAATATGAATCTGCAAAGCCGATTGCTTTAAGCGCCCTGATAGCAAATAATCAAATACCATAGAATACTAACTGAACAGTGATGCGGTCCTATGTTGAGTTGATGGACTCTAATATCTCTGTCCATACACATCTCGGTGGATACCTTAAAAGTCAACTTAAGGGTAAGTTTCTTGGCATGTTTTTGCCGAAGCAGTTTGTAATTGTTGTGTTAATAAAATAAACAACAAAATGAAGAATAGAAACTATTTAATAAAAACCATCATCGGAATGGTGGCTATCATTATCCCAATCCTTGGGCATAGGAGGTGGGAGTGCTTCACCCCCGGGCACACACTGCTGCCTCGACTTTAACCATATTCGCCAAAGTCGTGTTAACTAAGGGTAAGTCGCGTAATTTCGAATTGTGATAATAAAAGAACAAAATACAGAATAGAAACTATTTAATAAAAGCCTTCATCATCAGAATGGTGGCCATGATTTTCCCAATCATTGGGCATGGGAGGCGGAAGCAACAAAGGCGGGGGAGCCTCACCCCCGCGAACCCTTAGCGCGTACACTGCTGCCTCAACTTTAGCCACATTCGCCCGAGTTGTGCTCATCTTACGAGACAACTCCTTGCCAACACCAAAGAGACCTGAAATGATAATGAATAATATATTGAGTTCCTAGTAATCTCTTCCCCAGAATCACTAACATTTGTGATTAAATTGTTCAAATATTAATTTAAGAATGAAAGAAATAATAAAATAAAAACGAAAGTCCTTTATTTTTAAGCAAAAACAAAAACTTGTAATGTACTTAAGTATTTATTAGCTAGCCACTGTTTTAGTGGCAGCACTGTTATTCCGCTTAGCCCTTGGTGATACAAGGCATCAGATATGTGGTTAAAAACAAATATTATGTGATGGTCAAGACAAGGAAATTGGTTTGAATAAAATTTGATAAACTAGTTTTTGATATGAGGGTGGTATTACACATATACTTGTTCTTTTTCCTTATTTCAGTTGTTATAGTTGGGCAGCTAAATATATCTCTGTGGTCAAAATAGTTCAACATTAAGCAGATCCAACATGGAAATGGCACTATGTTACCAGTAAATGCAGTACAAAATCACCTAAATAGCCAGTATAAAGATCCCTGACGACTTGACAGCAATGGAAACACTCATCACTGTCTCCACTGGAAATACAGTTGATTGTCCTCCTCATAAGCTCACCAGTGAGATCAGAAACACCAAGCATATAATCCAACTGAGGAATCATCGTTGTCACTACTTTCTCTTCATCTTTTTCTTCATTTTTAATTATATACTGAAATAATAATAAAAAAGGTTATTTATTCATTAACATTGTTGTTACAATAACTCTCTTACAACGGAACCTGGAGTTCACTATCATTTGATATTTATTTGTTTATTATGATGTACACATTAGTAAAATGGTTTTAAATTATAATTATCATCACTACATAGGATTTTACGTTTTCTGCTATATTTTCTTAAGTTTATTTGTTTATAGTAGCAGTTGGCAACACACGACCCACGGGCCGTGGGGTCGTGCCTCCATGCGCGGCCCGTGACTTTCATAAATAAAACTTTTATAGATACCTACCAAAATAAATAATTATAACATAATTATTAAGTAGGTAGGAAATTTAATTTAATTTAATCTGCATTACAGTGAACAGGATAATGCGCAAATTGAAAAGGTTTGCTCAGCAGTTAATAACAATTTTTGGTAGTCCTTATTAATGCAACAAACTTTTTCAATCTGAAATTACTAAAAAAAAATGCTTCTCATCTCACAGATGAGCATTTAAGAGCCATTTTATGAATTGCAACTACTAACATGAAAGCCAACATATAACAAATAGCTGTTTCAAATACAGCCTCAATCGTGACACTGAAGTTTGTAGTTATATATGTTGTGGTGTATGATTAATTTTTTTTGTTATTTTTGCTAATTTCTTTAAATAAAACATTATTTCGTTTTTATTACTACAAGTGTGGCCTGCCTTTACTAGATCTTGCCACCTTGTGGCTCCTGTCTGCTGAAAGGTTGCCCTTACTGTAAACCTTATAGTAACCCTCTTTACATACTCCAGAAAGAACCATAAAAAAAAAATTGAGGGTTGTTTTTTCTAATGTGAAGCTAGCAAACAGGCAGGTGGCTCATCTAATGGTAAGTGGTTACTGTCACCTATTGAGTAACAATATGCACATTAAAGTTGATTTACATTGCTTACATCCAGCTACGGACTTCAAATTCGAAGGAAGCAAGTGCTTACTTCATACTGTCATCATGTAAAACAATTTGAAGGCAGTACCGTCCTGCCAAGTCTAAGTGACTTCAATATTTTGTAGTCAGTCCACTCGCCAAGTCAGTAGCTGCATCCATGTAAATCAGCCTTTAGGTCAGACAACTGTCTAAGAAATGCATCACTTTCCAGCCAGAAATTAAACATGCATGATTTGAGTTTGAGACTAGAGTGTGTTCACCATTAAGCTACCATGGTTTATTTAATGTTATAATTTAATACTTTAATCTGAGATTGTTCTCACCGTAAACTCTTTTTGCACTTCATTCCACTGGATAAGTTCTTTCTTCTCCATCAATGAGCATAGTGTCCTTGCTTCGACATACTCCTGGAAACCAGCTGTAACTGCCCTGGAATGGAGGTATGCTGGACTGTTTTCCAATTCCAATCCAATACTTCGAATTGGACCTTTGATCAACTTCTGTAAGCGCTCATTGGCCTCTTGTATGGTATTCTCACAAGACTCTTTTCTGGAAAGGAGATGGATATACTTTCATACATTCTTGGGTCCACATTGTAAAAAGATTTTCAAGATTTCTTTTTATTGTGTTGGTGCTTATTTATTTTGAATGAATTAAACATGTTTTCATATTATTCATTGTTGAAATTGATTCACATAATATATAATTGTTGAAATTGATTCACATAAATTAATTATGGTAATTGATAACTTATTTTATACACTTCTTTGGCCCAATAGTCCCTGTCTCCTTTGAAAGATATTTATTAAAAAAAATAAGCAAGAAATTTAATACTTAGCTAGATAACTCTGGTGCTTTAATCATATGGTGCTTGAAATTTATATTCCTATTTTCTGACCCTTACAAAATATTGAAATGAAATAAAGTTAAGATAAAATTCTAGTTTACAACTCCTGTTTCAGAACCTATTCCAGACAAACTTAGATAAACTCAGAAATAAAATTGCTAAAAGTGGTTATTTGTGATTAAGGACTGTATAAACAAACTTCCTAAATACCTCTCATCTTAGATTTAAAGTTATATTATATAGCATAAGTTTTCACTCAAATGTTAGTGTTTTTTAATGGATTTCAAAAAGAAGGATGTTCTCAATTTGTCTGTTTTTTTGTGTTTGTTACTTGATTTCTCTGTCAATTGTGGACCGATTTTCAAAAATTTTCTTTTAATTAAAAACGGTTATACTCCCGAATTGGTGCGATTGTCACCAAATCAGGATGTGATGAGTGGATCACATCCCAAAGCTATTGAGCATAAGCCTTATAAAAACACGCCGTGTGCCTTATGATAGGTAACTATGAGTAATACGTACGTTAAAGCAGAGTGTAGCAAGAATATGATTCTTTTACTCTCGATCGTGATATCTCGGGATAGTTTCACGAGCCTTTCGTGTCTGTCTTGTCGGTCATTAAGTTTTGCAGCTGCTTCTTTGAACATCGCTAGAATTGGGCTGTTAGCTGGAAATGAGGCAACAGTCTCCTTTGCCACTGAGGAAAGCGTATGATGTTGATTGTGGCCCCTGCTACGATGCCTGCCTGTGATGATAAAATTATTTTATTATGCTAAGCCGAATTGATGTGGAAGTATTGTATTTTGTTGATAGGCTTATGCTTACCTCTTCCAGACATAATTGATAAATTAGGTATCTAAAATCAAAGCTAAAAACACAACAAAGCAAACTAAAACCAGTTGTAGCACAAAATCGTTTTTGTTTTGTACAATATTGACATTATATTTTATTCATTGAACGAAATCCAAAGAAATTGAATTAATTCAGTTCAACAACTTACTTTTACAACAGAATTAAGTGATCTACTTTTTTTATTTAGGTTTATGGCTTGGCAGCTAGACCTTTAAGCCAGATCTTAGATTTAACGTAGTTTCTTCATTTTGTTAAGCCTATGTGTAGCACAGCTGAACTGTAGGTTATCAGCTAGTGCCATTCAACGGAGTTCTTGTGACAACTCAAAAGGCGACATTCGACTATACAGTTCACATTTCTCACAAAGCTCATAATTACTACTCAAAAACTATCAATATCCTACAACTATTGTTCATTTTAGAGTAATTTTATACATTTTTAGAAAATAAAACTACACAGCACAGCATCTCCTTTCAGTTCCCGCCAAAAACTCCAAGTGATCTACTATCATAGACAATACCACAGCCTACTTTTATATACTGGAAAATAACAATACACTAAAGTCTACTATAATAATCACAAAATAAGAAGTATAAGAAGTCCGATTTGACAATTCTTATTACAATATATTTAGGAATTGAAACCTCCAAATCGTTAACCAAGTAAACCGATTATCACGAGAAATAGATTAAAAATTATGCGACTTTATGATCGATTGATTTATTTTAAGTTGATTATTAATTATTTTTATGTCACACAAATACCTCGTAAAATCGATATGGAACGCGAAAGTTTTGTCTCACATCGGATCTCGCGTACGACATGCACTTATCACGCAACACAATTAATTTTTTTGACATTTTTAAATAATTTAGCCTTAAAATATAATATTTATTCAATCGTTTTTGTTTTCAATACATACATGTACAATTATGTAGTATTGTTTTAGTATAAATACATAAAGAATCTAATGTTTTGGAATAATTAAGAATACAGTTTTTGCTGAGTCAAATTGAGTTAATGAAATGCAACAATCTTTTGGTAACAACACTAAAATTAAAACTGTTTAGTTTAGAACGCAACTTTCTTTGGGATTCCGCTATAGATTAATAAGATTGGGGTTGTCTGGAGAGATCGCTTTTTAGCGATAAGACCGCCCTTTGTGCATAATTAGGTAATTTTTATATTGGTTTACAATATAGTGTCATCTATCTATCTACCACGATATTACAGAATTAATTAAAAAAATAATCTTACTTCGTTATTTGGAGGAAAATAATAACTGAAATATGTTTTATAACATTATATGAACTAAATAAATTTACCCAAAGATGTATTGGTAAATTAATTTGAAGTATCTATCTGTACCAAATAAATAAATTGTTATTGCCTGTCAGTTTTGTTGATTTCATATAAAGTTACGTTCTATTGATTTTCTTAAGTGTCAAATCGAGCTTCTTATTTTGTGATTGTTATATCTAGTATTGCTGTACTGTTGTTATTGTCGTAGTAATTTGACATAAACAGACATCAGTTTAAATATTTAAAAAAAGTCCGAACACCAACGCATTACTGGAAAACTGGAAAGATTTCTTGATGATCTAAATCAAGGAACATATTATTCAACTACTGATTTAGGAAGCGAATTAATTTCATACATTGAGATATAACATGTCTAGAGAGAGCATTGCTAACAAACAACACCGCCAAAAACGGCATCAAAAAGGCGAAGCGTTGCTATATTCACTCTCGTAAAAGTATCAATGTGTGCGTGTTTTCGGGATATCAGCTAAAAAATATTACCCCATTTTTTTATTTAAGTGAAGTTTAAATGATTGTTATTATTTAATCGCTTTATAATTGAATATCACTCAGAGGTTTTAGTTTTTTTAATAATTAAAGTATTAGCATCAAAAGTTGTCGTGTCTTGGAATGAACCATAAAAAAATACAAGCACAAATGACACATTTTAATGTATGTAGTAATTTTAATTCGCAATAAAATGTCTGTACAGATATAAGTACATATTTATAAGTCCTTTAATTACCAATACTAATGTAATAATTCTATAAAAGCTATTCATAATAGCAAATTATTTTCGTGTTACACTAGTAGCTAGTAGTAACGCTAGTTGTTTTATAACCTTCGTGAACATGTTGTTCACGAAGGTTATAAAACGACTAGTTACGCCCAAAAAAGATTCTCTTGCGCTAAAAATCAGTGAATTCATATGTAATAGTGGACTTGGAATGATTCGATGGTTTCATACTGGGTGTGTTATGCGTAATTCAAATTTATATCAGTAGTAGGAACTAAGGGGTAGGTACACGGAATAGTTTGGTGCAGGGACTTAAGAGCAACTAAACAACTTGACAAGGACTATTATAAATAAAGATATTCATATTTTCGTCGTGTTCGGTTTGATTATTTTATAACCTAAAATTTAAAACTAACAATAATATATTAAATTATTTATTTGTTAGGAATTAATGGAGATGAAGCTAACAGAATATAGACAAAATTGATATCTTAATTATGACAATAATGTACTGAAAAATGTCGGTACACCATATCTCCATAAATTCATAACATGTTTTAGGTAACGTAAAATGAAACTATACAAAAAATATGTTTAAAAATATTATACACTTATTTCCGTAAATGTAAGTCTGTTTTCTATAGATTTTTTTATTATTCATATTTCATTAAAAAATCGTAACGAAAGTCCCCAAATTTTTGAAAATAATTCACACTTCACCTGACAACATCAATCAACTCGATAACCTTCGAAATATCAAAATAAAGTTTCATGTTTTTACAAAGAAATCGTGAGAAAAGTGCTAAGTGTTCCGATGAAATGACACGTTATCCTTATCCTTTTCTCTTTTTAAATAGTTCCGACACATTTTAATAGCACAGGACGGCATAATGTTTTTTTTTTTGCGAGAGCTCTAACCTATAAAGTAGTCGAAACAACACTAACAGGCGTGGGGAACGAGTGCAGCAAATTTGGTGCACTTTTTTTGGGCCGTATTTATGCAATTGATGCGCTATCTAGACGTTTATATAATCTAAGATTTCATAATATATTCAATCGGGAATATTGAAGTCAGCGCTGACTTGGTAGTGCTATACTGACTTGAAATCAATTTACACGATGTCACTATGAAGTCAGCACTGGCTTTCTTCGAATTTAAAGTTACTACCTTTTTTTTTCAGGCGGGGGTAATGCGTTTCGCCATTGACTTACGGCGGCTTTCAATATTCGTTCTCAATCTTTAATCTCTAATCCAAAATCGATATTTTCAATCCATTTCCTACTTTTGTGATTTCAATATGCGATCCAAAGATCGTTTCGTTGATCTGTTTTACGAATCCATCGTTGGGAGGGGATCCGGTATTTTTGGAATGTCATTTGTACGAAAGTGACAGCTACACGTTTTCAATAAACGGTCTCTAATTTTGACAGATCCGTTTTTGACCTCAACCGATCTTTATTTGCGATCCCCCAATATTGAGAGATTCTTGTGTAATAATGGAGTATTTTCGAGTGATAGTGATAGTGATTTGATACTTCAAATATGGGATTTGGATAATAGTGACGGCGAATTAGAAAGAGCAGAGTCCTCAAAAACGTTTCGGCGAATAAACTTGTTGCAAGTTTAGAATAAACAAAACATCCGTTGAAATGGTTTTGAACGAAATAATGCCATTTGTTAGAGTGAAATCGAGACCGTAAAGTATTTAATAATAATATTTACATTGCTTTATAAATTAGATAACCTAAAATAATATTCAATTCTATTTTTAGAAACAACGGCTGTCAACCATTGCATCAACTTTTACTTAACTCTACGATTTTATGCATTGGGGACAATGCTAAATTCGTTGGCTGGCTTTGTTGGTGTATCCCTATCAATGGCATGTAGGATAGTGGCAGATATATTTAGACTACAGACAAAGGAGAATGACCAAAAGTCGTCTAGCAAAGTTGCATGTTGCAGAATCAAAATAACATCGAAATCGTTTTCTCATTTTTTACAATCAATTTCACTACAGAAATGTTTTTCACAGAACCGGAATTATGATTTTAAGATTAATAGTTAATTAACAATTGTTACGCATCATTTTCGTATTATAGACATGGCATGACGTTTCGTTATCTCCATTTAGACAGGTTACTCATGCATGAGTTTTTAGACTCAATCAACACAAAGGATATCAAATTCTTGTACAGTTAAATAACTACTGATATTATATTATATTTTACAACGTATTGAATTATTATTTTATCATTAAGTAAAAATAATTATTTTTCTGCCGTTTCACGCAGACGCAACTGTAAAGCTATATGATATTGTCAATATTGTCAAACGGCCACATTGTTTATGTGTCGATTGAGAATAGTTATTGTGACAATCTCTCCACTTAAATAATATTATTTGCGGAACTACGTTTGAGTGTTTGTTTTAAACAACTTATTGTGTGTTTCATGTTCTTACGACAGAACATTTTTATGTACCTAAAAGTGTTTTATTACGCCAGGACGTTTATATGTTGTGTTTATGAACTCTTTTGAGTCTTCTATAATTCTGTAATCATGTCGATGCTTGAGCCTCTGATAATGAGGAGAAGTCGGTGTGTCAATTGTTCGCTTTTGATACCCAGCAATAACCAGCAGCATTCCTTGCAACAAGCGCCTCGTCAATGATTACCATTTTGCAATCTTGGATAACTCCTACTGAGGTAAGATTCATTTTATTACATGACATGCTAGTATAATTAAGTTCATTCATCTCACGTCGATTTAACATAACTCAATAAAGTCAAGTTTTATTACTATATTGGTGTATAGCTTGAGTTACGTATTTTGAGAACATATTATAGCAGAATTACAAAGTTTTTTTTATTTCAGCTTTCATCAGAAAGTGTAATTTGTACGGAGTGTATGATATTACTTCAAGATCGAGCAAACATATTCAGTGGACATCATTCACATGAAGAACTACCATTGCCTGCTTTTGGGCACAGAAGTGTATGCTTTTCTTGTGGACGATCTTCTGGCTTTCAGTAACAGACTGAAATCGTTGTTTTATTTCACTGTTGTGACTAACAACACCAATATAAGATATAAAAATATGATTAATATGTTTTGTTTATGGGTTAAACATTATTTGTAGGTTATGTCCGTTTTGGTCTAATTACTTGAAAACCCGGTTAATTATGGAGAAGCGAACACTTTTATTCGATAATATATAAAGCGATGTCTATAATAAATAAAGATTTATTGTGCAACAACTTAAGACGGAATTCCATACATATGTGGTCATTGTCCTTTATATCACTCAGTTTCCTAGAGTATATGGTGCAATTGATTGACATTCAACCCAATATTAAGAGGTTGGCAATATTATACTGAGATTGTCACTTCTATTATTAATATATAACACATTTTTTACTGTTATGAGTTTCTAATGAAATAATTATTGCAGCTAGGTGTGAAGAGATTGTTGGTTCCTTGGAGATAGTGCCTACCCGAATTGGTCTTACTTGATTGCACCTTTGTTAAACCCATCAACTACACAAGAAATCAGATACAATGAGGCCTACATAAAAACTAGAAATACAATGAAAGGTAAAACTAACACTTAAGATTATTAGGTACTCATATTACTTACCACAGGTGGGTACGTTCTTTACTGTTACCATTTGACCTATGCTTTATGTACATGCAATTTTTTTTACATCTATACATATAATAAAACTGTAGTGGTCGAATTTCTGTACAATGAGAAAAAATGCTAAAAACAGTTTTAGGGGGGATGTAAGAAGTGAAATAGAACTAATTTAGATTTTTTTCAAATTTTTTGTTTCTGTTTGTCTGTCTGCTTGTACCAGTTAATCTCCGAACCGACTGGATTGATTTAAATGAAATTTTGTATGGTGGTAGCTTATATCCCTGGTCAACATATAGGATAGTTTTGATCCCGAAAAATTAAAGAGTTCCCATAGGATAGTTACAAAACCGTACCACATAGACGAAGTCACGGACATCAGCTAGTTTAAAATATGTTTCTATTTAAAATGTAAAAATTCTTGCATTGAAAGAAAACATAGGTCAAATGGTAGCAGTAAAGAAAGTACCCACCTATTTACTAGTAGGAAATGTTATTTCTTTTTTAATTTGAAATATATATTTCTTTGTACAGGATGTTTGGAGTTTGGAAATATTGCTTTCCAGTAATATCACTGACAATATGATTACCCTGAGAAAATATAACAAAGGTTATAATTGCTACAGCAGTTCTTCACATCATTTGTAGGACCTAGTATTCAGGCGGCCCCTGAAATAGAGTTGTCGAGAGAAGGTGAAGTTACTTGTGACATCAGAAAAATTGGAAAATAATGTTACTCATAGAATAGATATAATTTCAAATTATTTTTAATAATACACATATATATTATACCTGCCTCTAAATATATATTGTCTGTCTAATATATTGAAATACAAAATTGCTTGTGTTAATTTAGATTGTAAGCTATGTTTGTACTACACTTTATTGAAAATTCTTTCAGTCATTTTGTGCTATTGACAAATAAACACTCACACAAACAAACTTTCACATTTATATTTATAGGATTTGTAAATTGTTTAAAGTTCATGTAAATATATGTGTTGTGATGATGGCTTTATTTTACTTAAATTATGCTAGATATAAATGGAACAATGTTTGGGAAATAAAATGTATAGATCATACTATAAAGTTGTTTAATTTCGACATAAAAAGTACATTACATATTATTAAAAACTTGTTTAATGTACTTAATTCTAATAGCTACATTTAGGTTATTTACAATTAATATTTATATTCACATTATACACACAAACTTAAAATTAAAATACACAAATGTAAAACATCCTAGAACTTTTTTTAAAAATTAAAAACTAAATGAATTAATATGACTAAAACAAACAATTTTATACATTTTCTCCCTTCAAATTCCTTATCTCTAATTTAATATTTTCAACCTACTCTCTAATATTTTTTCTTAACTATATAATATTCTGCTATAGGTATATTTCTGGCTTCACAACCATCATCACTTTTTATTATCCTGCGTTTGGCACCTGTGAAAACAAAATGTAATATAATAATCTGCATTAATTAAATAAATATTATAATTAAATTCCTTCTAGAATCATATTTTATATGTAGTTTACAGAATCTTAATGTCGTTGACATCTGCAATGGATGTGAAATTGAGTAATTGAGGCTACCACATATGTATATATAATAATTTCGGTTTAGGCTTCCCCTTAGAGTATTGGACAGCACCACTTGACTCAGTGTGCAAGTTTCAATACACAGGGGGGGAATCGGACCTAGGATATCTAAATTGCAACTCAAATATAAGAACACTTGTCCACAATATACTTATATTCTTACTAAACAGGGTTATTAGTAGAATATTAACAACTGCCCAGGACAAACTTACTTACATCATAAGTAACAATATCTTATCTATAATTTTTAACAAATATGTTGTTTTAAAAAAGTAATAAAACACACTTGTCCTTATGGTTGCATATGATGTTAGTAATATAGCTCTAAGATTTTGTAACATTTTACCATTAACTGTGCATATAAACAACATTTAATATAATAACCTGTAAATTTATGACTGATTAGACCAGAAATAAAGCTACATCTATTAATAATTTGACCAGTTATGAGAATAGTCTACTTTTTACCTTAATTCGGTCCATTCTTATTGAAGTACTACACTTACAGTTCTTCAAATTCTCCCATTTAAGACACAGTTGTTGAGGTGTACGGCGACAGATACCCACATTGGCATTTAAGGCGTCAGAGATTTTGTTCCACTATACAACTTTGATTTTGTTACTTTTGGCGTTGGTGGTTTTGTTGTTGATTATCTTGCTCCCCCCAATTAAGGAGACCAAGCAGCTCGTTTCTTCTTTTGTTAAAGGTTTTTGTTTATTCTAAAAACAATTTTAGCAAGTAATGGCGTGTAACAGAGCAGCAACGCGTATTCACATGATTCAATTTTATAACAGAAAATTGTTATTTATTCATAAATATGGGTAATTCAATAGATATTTAGTTACATAATGTTTACTTACCATTAAATTCTCCATTATCAATTTTTTTGCTACAAAACAAACTTTAATCTACCTAAATATCTAATACTTGCTTACAAAAACAACAACAATATTTTAATAATTGACTGCTGCGACGTTTATTTTTCTTAAGATGGCGTTCTGTTCCTATTCAAAGATATTAAGTTACAGAAGAACAGAACGTGTACTATAATGTTTAATAAATTCCCTAAGGTTATTTATAAAATATATATTAGTAAATATAAAAAAACGTTATGTTTATTCATTAAATATACTACTTTGAGTGTAAAAATTATGATCAAAATCTAAAGAACTCTTAACTAAAACTGCGTGAAACAAAACGTTCGGGAGGACACAAATTTATGATCAATCCCTTTTTTTTGTGAGATTTCATAACCACATGTTATATTGAAACGAGGATTTTGGATTGATCCATGGATTGTTTAAAATTTGGATAGATAACCATTTTAGGATTGCGATCGAATATTAAAAGCCGCCGTTAGTAGGTAATTGAACTCAACAAAAAATAAAGTTTGTGACGTTGTAGAGGGTAATCTCTGGATCTATTAAACCGATTTTGAAAATTCTTTCACCAGTGGAAAGCTACATTATTCCTGAGTGACATAGGGCATATTTGATTGCGATTAGTAATAAGTATTTTTTATTTTTTTTCTGATGGCCAGCGGAGTGGGCACGGGTCAGCTAGTTACATGCAATTTATTTGTATAATCATTGTTAATATGTAACTTTACATATTGCTCATAAGGTAAGTATAGTTTGCTTTATTAATAGTTGTACATGATACAGTATTATTTTTTTAATGAAGAATTGCATATGACTTATCGATAGTATTTTAATTTGATGGTAATATTACAAGAGATTTTTCAGATAAGTCGTGTAAGTTTCTTCGAGATTCATTACAGAATATGTCCAAATCTGTTCCTAAAATATTATTTTCTTCTTTGTTAGTGTATAAGATGTATCAACACGTTCGGTGTTATACAACTTTGGTGTAATCCTGAAGTAGCTTAATTGGAAACTGTTTGTCTTCCCCTCCATTGTGAAAATGGACGTTTTAATCAGTGTTTTGTTTTATGTTTCTACGTTCTTCATCAGGTCGTCTATCGCTATGAAAAGTAACTATACTTTCTGATTTTCCAAAGGACCTAACTGTTCTTGTGACATCGTTTTCTTCTCCTAATGATTTAATCTATTTTGAATGAATCTGGGTTTTATTATAACTTTTAGTTTGAAATGAAACATTTCTTAAATAGCTTGGTTTTACATCTTCTTCAACGTAACTGTTTACTTTGAATAGATTTCCAATAGCTTTTTCACATAAAAAGTTATCTCGATCTTCAGGATTGTCACTATTGCACTAAATATCTACATTGTATTTTAAAGTTTCACTTTTAGATTTATTTACTTGAGCCTTTCGTTCATGTTTAAGTTTTAGATTTTTGTAGGGTTCTTGTAAATTGTCATTTTTCGTAATTTTCTTCGTTACGTATATTATCTTGTTTTATGTTGTTTTTATTATAAACTGTTGTTAAGATTTTAATTAAGTTAATACCTGATCTATCAAGCTTGATAGGTCTACAGTTTGAACTTTGTATATATTTATCAACAATTGCTTCTAAAATTAACAAGAAAGTGTCTAATGCCTTTTCATTACAGTCTGTTTTAGAATCAATAGCAACAGACTTTTTTACTTTCAATTGTAGTGTATTGGGTACACTTGTACTATGTTTTATTTCATTTTCGTCGTTTCTTATTTCGCTAGATTGGAAATGCTCAACCATTCCTTTGAGAGTCTTAAAATTCAGATCATAATTAGCAAATGTAGTTTTGTCATCAGTCAACATCTTTGTTTTTGTTACAATATTTTTAGTATTTGTTACCTTTTCACATTCGTTCCTTGTACTGCAATTAACGTTTAAGTACTCTTCATTACCTTTTAAATCTTTACTGGACCTAGTAGAAGTTAATTCAATTCTATTAGGACATTTACTATTTAAATAAATTTTACTTGCAGAATCAATGTACACAGCTAATTTATCATCATTAGCACGATTGCAATATATGTTATTCTTTGGATAAATTATAGGTTTAAGATATTTCAATATGAAATTGCGTATAGCAGCGCTATTGACTGAGTTACCATGTTTAATGACAACGTCTTCTATTATCGATACAATAAGTTTAGACATTTCAGAGGTGTCTGCTTCAGCTCTTAAATTCTCTTTACTATAGAATTCTTCAGGTTTTTTATGCTCTAAATAAGCTTGTATCATCAAAGCGATGTTATGAAGAGCTAGTTTACTAACTGTATGTTTGTGAATATTTTTAACATACTGAGATATTGTTGTCCAAATTTTTTCTAAATTATCATTGTACTGTTGGCAAATGTTTGTATCATGAGTATATCCAGCTGAGACTATCAATTTTTTTTTATTATTTTGAGCCTGAAATACCAAGGTGATATTAAATAAGGCTTTCATAAGTTAAGACGCTTCCATTATGCCTAACATTGCAGTGAATTGATTTTAGTTGAAAGTATAACAAATATTAATGTGCGTTAATACACAGATACTTGCACATATAATAAAAAATCCCAGGTAATGTAGTTTCAAAATTTTGCACTGCAAGTTTTAATGACTATTCTCTATTTGCTTTTCAATTCTCCAAATCGTTTGAGATATGTATAATGTGTTTTTTCATACTCCTCTATTCTGGCATACATCCTCTCAATACCCATCAATAGTTATTGTAGACTACGGACCATAAAAATGGCCCGGATTTTGGAGGACTTGCGTGGGACCATGGGAAGGCCAGCCAACACGTAGAGGCCCCTTGACAAATTTAATGTAAATGTGGCGTGACACTGACCGGCGATTATCCCTGTCTACACCATATAATAATGCACCCAAGGACAAGCCCCTAATGTAGGACTATTGTGGGAAATGAGGCCAAAAAGTACCGGGCTATTGGGGTGAACTGCTAGTAGTACTAGGGGTCTGGGAATATGGGGACTATGGCGTCTGCCAGTCGCAATGTTCAGGGAACATGGAAAAATGGGCAGACGGTGACTCGCCACTCCCAAATTATCGCCAATTATTTATTATTTGTGAATCATTTATACATATAATTGAAATCCACGTATATAGTGACTCATCACGATATCTCAGGAACTAAATATACTATACCTATAGACTTGAAATTTGGCATGGACCTTCCTTTCACCAAGTAGAGGTCAGCTAAGAACGGATCTTACGGCACGCGAAGCGGGCTGGTATCAGCTATTAAATATATAATATTTTTATGACTTACCATCTTCATAATTAATAATATTTTCTTGTGTATTGCCAATATTGTAATCATTTGTAGCTTTAGTACTAATTGCAATATTTTTAAATTTGATAAACTCTTCAAATAATTCAGTCGGTTGAAGCCTGTCGTTTAATATGTATTTGTTAAGAGTTGGTTCATCCCTATTATCATTGTATTTGATGTTATTTTTGTCAAATTTTCTAAAAGGATTTTTAAATACTTGAGAAAAATGACCAGTTTTAGCAAAAATATCTTTATCTTCTAATGTTCTGTGGCGCTGGAAACAAGATTACTTTTTAAGACGATTACAATAAATAAGTCATAAGTGAAAAGTTCTCTTTAATGCCGGGGCTTCAACTGCGTTAGCGTTAAAGAGTTAAACTATGGCCGAATGGGCCTTATTTAAAGTGTTAAAAAATAACGCCTTTAACACATAGCCACTGTACTGTATATACATACGTTATCTGACAATATTTAACGTTATTAAGAATGTCGCACCTCAAATAACGCATTAAACATATCGCCATATCTGCGTGAAAAGGCCTATATCTGTAACATTATGCCAGATGAAGCCACACCATTATAAAAATTTGAATAAGCATTGTATAATCCGAACTCCGAAACTAATAAAGATTACTTTGTTTTCGTTATTTTAATATATAAAAGGCAGCTCTAGAGTTAATTCTAGTAAGCAAAATATGTAGTCATGTGCGAGATTTACTTTACCGCAAAACGAACCCAGGACCTCGTGAATTCCTGTGAACCAGCCGTTCAACGAATAGACACAACTGAAATCATCTATTCAGACACTTCATTCAAAAAACCATCATATTTGATCTAACCTTTTGTCTAAGATAACCTTCATTCGGAAAGAAATATAGTAATATAATGCCTAGTCGGCTCTTCAGGAGATTATAGGACTGATGCCAACATCATACGGATTAGTATGACGATTTAACGATGTTGGATTACCTCGGTATTCTACTTATAGTTTTACGATAAAAAAATCTTTAAATTAAAATATACAATTAATATAAACTATCGCTTTAAAAAAATGCAAATACTAAATAGGTCCCAAATCACCGTCAGCTGGGAACGTTTCCAAATCGCTAGCCGTGTTACCGCGGTTGGTGGCAACGCTTTATGCGTTGCCCAAAATACAGGCCACCCTTTTGATCGCGTGATCAACCGTGTAGATAGACCTCATAAATGAAGTTAAATTGTTACTTTTGTTTGGGTCATTGTTTTCTTTGGATAAAGGCTGGAACTGAAAATCAACGCTGTAAGAGCCCTTGTCACAGCATAATGCTGAGTTCTAGACTTATTGGCGTGAATGTTATGTACTTCCGTTTTTTGTGTGTTTTGTTAACTATAATTCTCGATTTACATGTACAACGTCTTATTACGTGTATTCCTTTTTTTGTGTGTACATACATTGACGACAATAAATCTTTTCTTTCTTTCTTTATCTCGATTAAGGCGGTGAGCTTCTGGATCCCATGGGCCTAGAGTTTCGACAATAAATGCCACAAATACGTATCCGCTGCCAACGGATGCTTATTTGCGGCGTTTTAGGTAATTTTGCCGCGCGGCAGCTGCACCTGCTGACGCGGCCGTATCTGGAAAATGAGACGCAGCCAAAGTGTCATCGCACGTGGCGTCCAACACTAGTGGTCGTCTCACTCATTTTCCAGGGCACCAAAGACATTCCCTCCGATGTCTTGCCATTGTCAGTGCAGCATGGCGTGTTATTCTGCTGGCGCTTCTGACGCACGAAAAGCCATGGTGACCCGAACTACCGATTTTATCTCCGCACTGACAGTGATACTACTGTCGCTTTAATGGATTGTTGATAGAATATAACTTATACGAATTAGATAGGTTTAGTTAAAGTTAAATATAATTCACTTTAGTTATTTATTACTAGCTGATGCCCGCGACTACCTCCGCGTGGTGTAGTTTTTTAACTATCCCACGGGAACTCTTTAATTTTTCGGGATCAAAAGTATCCTATACGTTGACTAGGGATATAAGCTACCACCATACAAAATTTCATTTAAATCGGTCCAGTCGTTTCGGAGATTAGTCGGTTCAAACAGACAGACAAACACGCAAACAGAGAAACAAAAAAATTGAAAATATTCTAAATTAGTTCTATTTTTTTTCATTGTACAGAAATTCGACCTCTACAGTTTTATTACATGTATAGATTGAGTTTAAAGAAAACCAGTGTGAGACCCATATTCTATTCGTTGCATCCAGTCCTTGGCAGCTGTGTTTTGCTGGTCGTCGGCTCGCTTTACCTGGCATTGGCTAGGGTGGCCTACATCATGGACGAAGCACATTAGGCGTAACTCTAAAAGAGCCCTTACATTCCAGCTTCATATAATTAATGAGCGCCACAATTTGTTATTTTCTCACTTTTTGATATAGAAAAACATTCAACCAATGTTTTTAAAATTTAAGATTTACTTATTTTTCGCACAAAACCAAACAAGAAACAATAACGCTTCAAAACCTTATTTGAACCATTATAAGAATTTCTCTACGAATTATGCATGCTTACAGCAGATAATGATATTTCGAGGTTGATCAACAAAAATATTAAAATAAAATTGATCATGTTCGTCTAAATTTACTGCTGCAATTGTTCTAACTGCGTCTTTGATAGTTCCATCGGTTTCATTAAACCTTATGTAGTCGCCAAAATAAGTATAATGTTAAGGTATGTCATTCGTAATTGATTTACAATACTTGCATGTCTAATAGTTTTCTGATTATTCAAAGTATGTTCTTTTTAATTTAGTAACAACCGAACATATATAAGTTTTATGTATTATACTTATATAACAGAATTTTCTTTTTCAAAATTAGTCGTTTTATATGGATTAAATTAGTTAGGAAGATATGCCACACATTAATGCAGAGAAATCGGGAAAAAACAACTAGAGGGCCAGCCACTCTTAGGTCTTAAAAATTCAGTAGATATTAATTACCGTGTGGCGATCTATTGTTAGTACTTTGAAAATCATAAGCCCTTTGTGCACAATTTGGCATAGTTTTAATCTGTCTATGTTTATTTCGTATTGTGTACAGTTACGAATTATCTATCATAAATAATTCAATAAGCACTGAAATATTCGCTTACAAAGTCGCAAAAAAAGGATTCCCCATTCTAACTCCCGAAATAAGGGGTGCAAAATTATGAAAACATTTAAAATATTAGACCTTAAAATTAAAAGCATATTTAGCAAAAGTAGGTACACAGGATGCTATAAAAAGTGTTTCAAATTTAATATTGATAGCTGTAATAGTTCCTGGGATATACCGTAACTTAAGACAGACATACAGATAGAAATGGAAGTAAGAATATAAGCATACCTTTTTATGGGGCATTAGAATTCTAGACACAGAAAATTACGGAACGAATACGGACATGTTAAAATTAAATTAATGATTTGTGCCAAATGGAAATCTACTGAAAATTAATATTTTTACTCCTTATTTCAAAGTCTAATATATATTTTCTATTGGTATTCCATGGATGAAGATTTGAAAAATATCGTTAATACACTTTCAATACATTTCATCCCGGAAAATAAGTAGGTTCTCATGACATACATATCCAAAGCTTAAGCGAACGTAGTTACTCAGGACGCTCAATAATTGAAAACATTAGAATACTGTTATCAAATTTCTAAAAAAAAAATACAAATCATAAATATATATAACCTTCAGTGAGAGTTCTGTTTGTGCCGTTTGCTGCCGAGACACTTGGACCGTGGGGTCCTGAGGCCATGAGCCTCTACCAAAATTGATCAAAACGACTCATTGTCTCTTCAGGTGATCAGAAGGCTGGTGCCTACCTCGGGCAACGGATTAGTATGGCGATCCAGCAAGGAAACGTAGCCAGCCTTCTGGGCACCTTACCCATAGAAGACGGTGATCTAGGCTCAGTATTTTACTTATAGTCTTGAGGGACTATGGGTAGAATACAATACAAGTAAGTTAAGTTTTCTTTTATTGTATTCGATTATTAATAATAAAATGTATATTGTATTCTGTTAAACTCATAAATATTTATTTCGATATTCTTTACTAAAACTGACTTCAAGGTTTTACAAGGTCTATTACAAATACATACAACTTAATCTAAACTCAAACTATTGCACAAAAAAATTAAACATAGATATGCTAACTTTGACTAAGTTCTACATTTTTTGTAACATTGTTATCAATTTCGACAGATGAGTTGATCTCATCTTGTTGATGTTCTTCAAACTGTGCGCTATCACCTGTGTGTTCTATTTGTTTGTAATTTTGTTCAATTTGGTAATTATTGTCTGTTGTGTTACCATATTGTTCTTCATATTGTTGGTTAGGATCATTGTACTGTTGAGGATATTGTTCATAATTTGCATATTCACCTTCTGTGTATGTCGGTTGTACGTAATGCTGTTCATATTCGTTTTGATAACCAGCTTGATTGTCATCTTGGAAATTTTGTTCATTCTGTATATCGTCGTTATCGTAGGTGGTCGTTTCATAATAATTTGCTTCTTGCGGTTCGCTTTGCTCATAATTTTCAAGCGTATCAACTTCCATTGGCTTATCATTTGCCTCTTTATTTACATCTGCATCTGTTATATTATGAACTTCGCCAACATTAGGAATATGATCAATTTCGTAGTTACCTTCTGTGCTGTTTGCTAAACCCTCTACATCCCCAAAACTTTGTCCAGAGTTATGATTATCTGGTTCTAAGACATCACCTGCTACATTTATGGAATCTTTTACATCTCTTGATTGGTCTCCGTAATTTTGGTGCTCTGTAAATTCTCTATGATTATTTCCGTTGTTTGAGGACTTTCGCTCGGAGAGATTGACGGGCTCAACTCCGGAATCGTTTCGTCTGGTGCCGGATGGGGTATGTGGTTCATTTCTGTGGGAAACGGCTGCGTGCGTGGTAGGTGCTGGAAATTTTATAATATATATAAAAATTATATGATTGACCTAGCTACCTACACAACCTATACACTCGTACAAAAATGCCTACAAAACTTGTATAGTATTTGAATTAATAAACAATATAAATTCAGCCTATACGGATTCTGCAGCGTAAATAAATAGATTCAGCTTGAAAATTATCTTTATGATATTACCTTGATATGTGCTAGGCGTGTGCGGTATCTGCAGCGTTCTGCCGAGTGTGTCTACTTGACGCTGCAGAGTGGCCAGTTCTTCCCTGTAGCAAGCCCAAACGTGAACACACAGTAACACAAGTGCAAATAAAACCATGCTAAATTTCTTGTCTAATGAGAATTTCGGAAAGAACATTTATCACTTTGCTTAGTTTTTAAAATGAATTTCTATTGTTTCAAATTTCATTAATTCTGAAAGTCAATTTTGTAGAAATCAGATGATATAGCTCTCATGTAGGTATCTAAAAATGTACAGTTGGAAGTTATTTAGCATTGTCTGTCGTAAATAACCGTTTAGATTCTATTATCTAACATATCGATCTAGCAGGAGACTGCTTCAATTTATCACGAACCTCAACATAAAACTAACTAAAACATGGGCTATATTATATATTTATGGCATGGCTATATTATATATATGGCTATATATATGGCATTTTAGTTTCGTTGCAGTTCATGTTTTTGATTACTTCGAAATATCTGACATGTCGTCTTTACGAGTAAAAGATGTAGTCCAGATCGCTGTCGGTGGGGAGCGTTCCCAAAATGCCGGCTGCATTCCCACTTTGTATGGCAACGCTAAACCGTTGACATGTCGTCTTAATTAGACTACAGTATGGCGCCGGTCTGGGGTTGATATATTGCATATCATGTAATTTACATTAGTTATTGCATTCTGGATATAGCTATATAAGTAACAATATCACCAAAAGAATTCTTATACAAGTTTATTTATAAAATCGTTTATACTTATTAATTCATGCATCATGCTGTATTTTAGCTACGAAAACACTACTACTATTACGTCCTAAAACCTAGCTGCCACAGCTACGACACTCTTACCTTAACAAGGTCATCATCAGAATCGTCGATCCTATCGAGCGATAGATCACTCAAATGCCTAGAGAGCTCTCCCAAATCATCTCTAGGTGTGCATCTACCAACCCTTTTAAATCTATTAGTGATAGGAGTGGAAGTGTAATAAGTGCGATCACAATATGATGAATAGCTATTAGGATATCCACTCAATGGCGTGTAACTTCGATACGGTGCTATAGTAGTGGTGCAATATTTCTTATGTGAAGACCATAGATTTCTAAGCTTCCTCATTAACTCAACGTTCCTGCAAACTAATTGAGTTCTTTCTGCTCTGAAATGAAAATGTTGGTGGTATTGAGTAGTCTTCTAACATCTTTGTGCTATAAAGCCTTTAGCTGCGAAATTTCAGTAATATGTTTTTTAAGTAGGTGCCGTAAGTCTTATGGCGCTTAATAATTAAATGGACTGAATTTATTTTAGATCAAATTCTCAATGAAAATCTTTTAATTTTAACTACATTTATTGCACACGTATACATTTTTATCATTACCCATTATTAAGTACTCAATTAAAGATTTAACAATACAGAAACAACGACAAGATAAGCAAAAACATTAAATACATTTTAACGATGATAAATACAACAAAATATTTTTTTTTATAATGAATGCAAATCGTTTTAACGATTCCAATAAATTGTTAACATAATAGATAACAATATTATACTGCAAAATAATATTTTAAGTTAAACATCTAAATAACTATTTAATACATTGTAAACGTTAATGTAACATAAATAGAACGGGGATAATAAAGGTGCTTAATTTGTAACGCCCAGGAGGATTCATTGCTAAACTAAAGTATATATTCCAATTTATAACATTACAGTGTTTTCTACATTTCTATATTTTTTCGTCCTTGTCTGTATCCTTATCGACAATAACTTCTTTATCTAGTAATGATTGAACCTCCTGATTTACGTTTTTCAAGCTATTCCGTTCAACATTATCTATTTCTGGAGTATCACTTGCATTCAAGTTTTCTTCGTTAGAGCTTTTCGGGTTTTCCTGTGTTTGGTTAGTTTCTATTTCTGTCTTAATAAGTTGATTATTCTCAGTAGATTCGTTAATAATCAAATCTTTACTAATTTCATCACTGACATTTTGTTCTCCTGCCTTAATTTCGTCTGAAGAATGAACACAATCGCTTTTGGTTTGCTTTTCAACAAATTGTCCAACTACTTCTAGAGTCTCTTTTAGGACATGTATATCTCCTTCAGAAACTTCCTTGCTTATACTATTTTGAACGCCCCTATCGTCAATAACCTCATCAAATCCACGCTTTTTCTTTTCCCTTTTCCTTGGTTTTGGAATCAATTTCACGCTTATGTCAACCTTTATAGGCTCTTTTTTCTCTCGCAAAAAGGGCTGTTGAATCATAAGCGGCAGATTGTATACCCTTTCTCCTTGTACGAGCTCCTGGTTCGTCGTTAATGGGCCAATTATTATTGGCGGATAGTTACTCGACGAATCGGACTCTCTTTCTGAGCGGCGCCTGGTACGTTTCTCTTTCTCTCGTGATCTTGAACGGTCGCGCTGTGTTCTGATTGGCTCGTCTGCTTGGCCGCGACTCTGCGCTCTGCCTGCCACCAATAAAAACACAGCACGACGTTAATTTCTTAATGGGTAATGATAAAATTTAGTAATATTTTACTATCATAGGAACGCCACAAGATAAAAATGCATCTTAGTCAATGAAATATGTACCACATTTAATATTGAAAATGGATACAATTAATAAACAAACGATTGTCTAATATCATTGTAAATGATATCATAAAATTTTTGTAGGTTATCAATTGCTACCAGAAAATAAGTCAGTTCAAACAACGTGAGCATTATTATAATTTATTATAATTTAATATTATTATTTAATAATATTTATGTTTTCAATATTAAAAGTGCACAGATAAATTTAAAAGGATATAATGAATATTTTGATGTAATGTTGAAATGATTACGGAAAATTGCAATAAAAGGCTATTAGGTAAATTATATTCATGCGATAAATCGAGAGTATCCGTACTTGTGCCTACGATTTGCGTCGTCGAGCTTGTCAGTGAGCAAACGACATTCGCCGGTGAGTTTCTCCATCAGACTGTTTTGTGATTGTATCATACACTCCAACTCAGCAACCGTTTTAGCTGTGGAAGCAAACGTCGTTGCTTTAAACTTGCAGTCATTCTTATTTATTGACAAAAATTGCAGTCGGTTTCATAGAAAATATATTTGGTACGATTATGCTTGTAATGGAGAATTTATTTAGAAAAAATTGATCATAACAAATGGAAGCAGTAACTTAATATATTAAGGAGTGCTGCTGGGAGTTTCTATATGACCATTTCTATTCCTTTCAGTTCATTTAATAATATTTTATAACAGTGTATACCTATTGTTATAAAGCTTAAATATAGTACAGGATTGTAACTGATTACTAATTAGCATTTCGAGATTTAATCAAAGATAGATAACACTAAAAGAACTAACTAAAGACTAACAACTTATAGTACAATATTCAATATTTAAAATAAAAAAGAAATAGATAACCATTATTTATATATACACATCCAGGAAGTCTAAATAATTAATTATAAGGAAGATAATTGTCAAAAATTTCGAGATTCACAAGTTTAAAGAATCAAAGGCAATGTATGTTTTCCAACAGAATTAGATTCATCCGACAGAGTGTAATCTTTGCCAACAAATATCATATTTTATGCATCCATTTGGGCTCTAATAAACAATCTGATGAATAAACTATTGAATATTAAGAAAGAACAGCCCTTTCATAATACACATAGAGCATGCAAGCGTTTGAATGAAAGGGTAAAGTATGAATGTTTTGAAGTAAAACCTGTCTGATAATTATATTGTGATAACTTAAATGAAAATCAAATAATTCATAGATTTATAAAAGCAGTTTATCCTTGTTTAGGTAATTTAATATTATCTGATATTTCGATCAACAATATGTATGATGTTAATGACTGTAAAATTTAATCCACACTTATATAAAAAATAATTCCTACTCACAATATTGAACAGTAGATCTTTTCATGTAATCTCATTTGATGTATAACTACGGATCCGTAACCTGTAGAAATGATCGCATTATCGATAACAAACAATGTTTGGCTTTATCCAAAGTTGTGAGTTTCCTTTTAAAACGCAGTTCCATCCAGGTTTCAAAAAGTTCAGATAATATTAAATCTATTAAGACACGATAAAATTCTGCTGCAAACTGATTATTAATAGTTTCTTTCAAAACATCAATAGTCTACCCATGGTGGTCCCAAAATGCAATGATTACGTACCATGTTTGTTCTCCATGGACTCCAGCATCGTCGTTAGTTCTTTCTCCTTTTTGTTTTTCTCGGGAGATATTGGCATTAGATTCTTCATGTTTAGCTGTGGAAAATTAATTAACTTTATGTAATTAATTACAATTTTAAAGATTTTTTTAGAAATTAATTGATTCTGAAAAGTCTAAATACTAAATATATCATCCGTTCTTTCCAATAAGGGAGGGAGGCCTGAGCCCAGCAGCGTAGCAACTATGGGATACTATCATTACATATTCATTAAGCAGACATGATAAATACTGGTTGCAATATTCATTCGTATTTACTCAGTATTTACTGAAGTAATCTTTACTTTATAGATACCTCTTTCTCCAATGTAGAAATTTGCTCCGTCAAGCGGAGGTTCTCCCGACGTGAGTGGACCAAATCAGCATCAGCTCGATCCAAACGCTGCCGAAGGGATTGTATCTTGAAACGAGAAGTAAATGTTAGGAATATTTATTCTTTCTGTTATATTCCCTTTTTCCCGTTCCCTTATTTCTTCATACTTTCTAAGGAATATCGACATTGACATAAACAAAATCTTTCACTACACCTCAAATAGATTTTGAGAAACCCTATTCGCTTTTATCAACATCATTAACCTCACCAGTGAGGGAACAATATAGAGGTAACCATTGGTTCAAGTTAGTATTTATTTACAAAATACGGGTAAACTTTTTCACCTTAATTTTCAGCCTCTAAAATACTCATATAACGATTTCATTAAAATCAGTTTATAGTTCAAAGCGAAAGATCATATGAATATTTCTTATTTATTCTACTAAAAAAAGTGTCCATGAAAATATTGTCTTACATGCTGTCAAAGATAAGCGCACAGTGTTGTAAGCGCAGTTCATTATCTTCCCGGATTAGGAATTCTTTTGTCTTTTGAATTTGTAGTTAAGAAAAATATGCTATTGTCTTTTTTACTTGTTTCATAACCATCATTAGCTTCGAACTAATCCTTATTGTTATTGTTTTCGACTTTGTGGCCGTTCGCGGGTGTGCAAATTACTATTTCTTAGAAACTCTGTGTGCGTGGCCAAATTCTTTGTACTGTGTAGTTAGTATAAGACGATGCCCGAATGGAGGGGCGGGCAGTCAAGCGACTACTACGAGACGAGTAAGACGTTTGTAGTACTCTCGATTAGCGATATAGACGACGGACTTTACGCGTGCCGAATTGCGTTGAATCGTGCAGTGTGAACTGGTTGCATCCAGTTTTATTTTTATTTGTTTTATACGTGTTTGTACAGTTCTAATAAATTCTATAGTAGTTCCAACGGCATTTTTAATTCGAGTCCTGTCGCTCGTAACAATATTATAATGTAAAGTTGGGAACATGAAGAATTATGATCACAATCACATTGGTGACAATAGCAAGCAATATTTACCTCAGAGTTAAGTCGATTAGTGTCGTGTTTTGCCTGGCGCTGATGACGCTCAATAGCTAACCGAGCGCTGGCCAACTCTTCCTCCACGGAGGCCTTCTCGGCGTTGGCTTGAGCCAGGTCCGCTTGGAGGGATGCTGTAATTATTCAGTTACATATTTGACCTAAAATCATAACAGCCCATAAACGTAGCGTTGTAGCTCGGGCCTCTTCATTATTTTCGAGAACGGATAGTACCTATATCCTCCAAGCTTGTCTAAGGTGAATGGGTGGGTTTTACTTGTTAATAATCTCGATGTTCAGGATTCTGCACGATGTTTTCCTTGATCGTATTGTTTTTAAACAAGAATAGTTTATGTTCAGAAACTCACAACTGTTTAATAAAATGTGCTTTTTTTAACCTGCTAGTGGAACATTTAGCGTCAGCAAAAAAAAACCCACATTTGACTAGGCTTTCGATCCTATGGGTGTTCTCGCTTGATGTATGAATGAGTGCGATATGCGGCTGTGTGTTCATGTGTTAAATGTCTTACGAAATAAAGTCACAAATTTTAATGTTACTTGTATTGATGCTATATGTTCGTTAGATCGCTGTTGGACTATTAACTTTTCCTACAAATTCTACTTTGACTATCATCACAAACAATCAGGGTAAAATGTCGACTTCTGTAACTCACACGTCTTGTTTTTCAACTCCATTTTGAGCTCTTCGATTGCTGCGTTCTTCATAGACAGTTCTCGTTTTAAATCATTCTCTTCGCGGCGTTGACGTTCCAAGTCCAACTGGAATCATTTAGATATAAAAACATAGAAAATTATACATCATTTAACAACGCACGGGGTCGAATCAGCTGCGGTGGATGGGTCGAATGTCATGAGGAAGACCGTGTCAGAAACTCCCGCATCGGTAGTAGGATAATCAAGGAGACGGGCCACCTGATGGAAGGTAGTTACCATTGCCTATGAACATTTGCAACACCAAAGGTCAAACACTAGTCTCGAAGTGGGGGACTGGAACCTGGCCACTGATGCTGCTGCCACAAAACTTAAGGTTGTTATGGCGGGTTACATTGCAACGTAAACGTAAGTACGCACATATAATGGTACTCAAACTACAGAAAACTCTTGTCGTTTTGCAAATATATAGGAAACGACATAAACCTGCAGTTTGGAGACGTTATCGTACTGGGCTGCTAGATCGTGCTGGAGTTCATCGAAGTGGGCGTTGTAGCGTTGTTCCGCCGCGCTTCTCTCTTGTATCGCGCGTCTCGCTCCCTCGCCAGTTAACTCGCGTATCCTACTTCTCTCTTTTGCTAAATCATCCTATGATCAAATGATTGCCATCTATAGTCAGGTCTTCAAAAATAACATTAAATAATGATCCGTGATTAAATATCATAGAATAGTAAAAAACCTCCAAGGTCAAAATAAAAGAGTCCTTCCTCTTCTCTACTATTTTTCATTTAAAGTGTGGAAATTTAAGAAAAAATCTAGGTAGGTAATTTAAATAACACTTTCATAGAAAATTGCTAATTTTGGAAATTTTGAAATATGGAGTATTTTCTATTAAATCCCTTTTTTGGATATTTGTGGTAAATGTCAAGCAAATTGTGCGTCGCGTCGGTAACCTTTACGGAATCCTGCATTGTGCGTAGACTTACACGCATTAGGCCAATTTTAAACATCAATATAGATCATCAAATATTACGTTAGGATAGCGCTATCCTGTAGCCATTTATCTGTTACTACCGCATTATTTTAATACCTACTTTCATTCTTCGAATTTCGGCTTCCAAGTTGTTCCTTTCATCCCTCAGTTGTTGTTCTACAGCATCAGAGCCACGTCTATACTTGCCATCATCATCGCGCTGCTCCAAGCTTAATTTCAGCTTTGAAATTTGAGCTTCCAAGGACGATTTATCTCTGTTTTGAAAGAAAATAACTACTAAATTAATCTATAAAGTTCAAAGACATAGAGGAAGAATACTAAGTACGATCAAAGGTCAAGAACAAAAGCAAAAAGTTACTGTCGTAGTCGTAATTTTTATAGGACTTTAAACAAGATTTAGATAGATAGATATAAAACTATTGTACTCCACATAAATATATAATAACTAGCTGACCCGGCGAACTTCGTACCGCCATATTTTCTCAATTCCTAAAAGACTGTTTCGTGACACAAAAACAAAATCACCAAAATTGCTCCAGGTGATTAGGAGGATTCTAGAACCCGATCTCAGCGCCACCTACCGGTTCTAATTGCGAATCGAAAGCATCCGGGAACCCACTCAAACACACAAAAACTAGGCGAATGACCGTGATATTTTACGCAGATTTCGGGAGGCCTACGTCCAGCAGTGGACATTAATTGGCTGAAGAAGGACTAAAGTCAAATTTAGCTTTTTATATTTATTTTATAAAATCTAACGTTTTCATGCTAACATATGAGTTATATGGATGACAATCGCCTAGTAAAAATGTAAATTTTACAAACCTAAATTTTACATGGCAACATGGTACCGCCGCAGCTAATTCTTCTTAGAATTTTTGTTACAAAAAATATTTTTAGATCAAATGAGTCCAAAATTGAAAGTCTAATGAAATATGTTAGGGTAAATAATTTGTTACCTTTGTAAGTTGTCGATCTGTCGCTTGAAGCCGTCAAGGCAGGTTGAATCAACGAGCCCAGAGGCCAACTTGCGCTTGTTTTCATTGTTCTCATCCTAAACAAAATTACTCAGTGACAAAGAAAATACAGGGAAAATATTAAAAAAATCAGAAAGAAGCAGCTTCTTAGAAAGCAGCCTTATTATAGTCAGTATCTTCTATTACTCATCGACAATCCAATTTAACTTTCTTTTTACCATGTGATTTCTATCATCCTCGTTACATGACCATATTACGTAAATCTTTTTTATCTCAATTTTGATTCAAGAGCATTTTTAAAGTAAACTTTCTGTAATATTTTATTATGTTTTCGCGACTAGTATACATTAATAAAAGACGTTTTAACGGTTTTAAGCACGGCAATAACACTCATTGACACTTGACATCATTTGTCTTCCGTGATCTTCTGAAAATTGGCCGAAACGTTGGAATAATAAAAATTAAATAAATTACCGCGATGAAAACCATTAAAACGTTTTTTTTATTATAAACCTTTCTGTATTCGTTTTTCATCTTATCCATTCTTGCAACACACACAGTCATCACAACATTCTCATCTCAACTGATTAGAGATGTTTCTTGTAGATATATAAAAATAAATATTAAGTACAATCTGATTTTGATTAGTTTGGATCTTTTTTTATTGCATGAGTTCAGCATACAGACAGACGGCCCACCTGACGGAAAGCGGTGACCATCGTCTATGGACATTTGTAACAGCAAGGGTTCTACCAATGTGTTGCTGCTCTCTATAGGCGGACTGGAACCTGGCCACTAATACCGGAGCACAACTCAAGGTTGTTATGGCGACATATAGGTGTGGTAGTTATCCAAGCAGGCAAATACCCTACCACCTGGCTATTAGTTGTTTTGTCACTTCTTACGACGGGCCGCCCGACCAACGAGAATAGTATTCTTTCTCCGTTCCTGCACGGATAAATCTTACCTGGATTTTTTTCAAATCGATCTTAGCCTGAGTGAGCTGAGCTTCTAACTCAGATATGCGAGACTCGAATACGATGTTTGGCCCTTCGAGTCTTGTGGAGCGAGATTTTGACACCTTCCGCGTTTTAGATGGTGTTACCTAAAAATAAATAGTTTTGTATAAAATACTGAATCAAGAAAATTAGCAATAAATATAACCAAAAACATATATTTTGAGCTTCGTAGCCACTTTGGGCAAAGTGGAACCGTTATACAAAATATGTATATATTTTACCGTCTATCTATCTAAGTTATACATTTTTCACAAAGCCGTTTGAAGCATATGAATGAGATTTGCCAGGAAGTTGTACTTTACAAACATTGATACTCCCATCCCAGACACACACTTCTAATCATAATTACACACTCACCTACCCACGCCCACACACATACGTATGCACGCAAGCACGCACACACATACACACGCACACCTCTTTATTTTTATTATTGTAGTACTCTTTGGTGGCGGTTATTATAGAAGTAGCTTAGACCATTTGGTTGAATGGTCTAAGAGAAGTAGTGGTTAATGGGGAGACGAGGGCCAGGAGTACCATCATACAGGGTTTACCTAATTTGGGCTCCTGTCTTTCCCATTTTAATAAGTTTCTCAAATTTTTGTACTCTTTTCATTTTGTTTTTCTTTTTATGGAAAGTAAATAAATAAATAAAATAAATTATTGTATATGTAGACGGTTCACTGAAACATCACGGTCATACTGTCAAGAGTGATATGTTGTCAATGTCACTCTCGCGGAACGTCGTAGCTAAGGAAGCGGGGTGGCCGTAAAAAGGAAAATATAACCTCTTCTAGAGAATGGTCGCCAGCGCACCAATTATTCGACGAACTGCGATTCATTGCCTTAACCAAAGTGAATTATACCGTAATCAGTGTCAATATCAAGAGAGATGATTATTATTTAAGCAATAGAAACATTACATTGGTAAAGATCACAAAAGATGTTAATTTCATAAATATACCCACATACATCATGCCATGCCATGATGAATTCTGATCAGTAAAGCTCTGACGAGCAATATAGTATGTACTCTATGCCTAAGGAGAAACCTAACAGAGTGAAGACACCTACCTAACTTTTACCGGTTATGCAATATTCTATTTCCATTCGTGTTGACGGTGAAAGAAAATAGCGTTATATAACTCCCATACCGATAATGCCAATCTATGAAACCCTTCAATCCACATTAGACAAGTGTAGAATAAATAACCTAGTCTACATTAGAACGTGAACCAGTTTATTGCCAGAGTAGCAAAAACTATTGAGGTTGTTTTAAGCATTAACGCTAAGTAGCAGCAAGCAGTAATGTACAGACTTACCTAACTATGTATTTTTGTAATTGTTTATTTGATGAACCTTAAACTGTTATTTATCCACAGCGTCTATCTACACCTAATTCTTACCTTATTATCACTATCCAGACCAGTGCTATCGCCAACATCATCAAGTTCATCAGTCTCCGAGCCAGCGTTGTAAGAATGGAACATTCTGGAGATCAGCTTGTTCTTCTGAGCTTCGTGAAGATGCTCGTTCTCGGATATCACTTCCTTCACTTTACCAAGGAGATTGTTCAATTCATCCTGTATTTGTAGATATGTTATACAAACCGATTACAGTTACAGCAACCGCCATGTTATAACATAATATGGTACATATTTTTACCACGATTTGATTATAAAGGAGGGGACAACAGTGATTAAACATACCACCATATAAATATAATCGCAGACAAATATCTACATACATTGTATAATATCAAGCTAAGCAAGTTATGCTTGTGTTATGAGACTTATGGGTAATATACAATTGATCACTTTAGTATCGATCCCAGACCATAGTAAACAAGGGAAAGTTCGTTTACGAAATTTACTTATTTAATTAATTTGTTTGGGAAACATATAATAATTAATATTCTCAAATATAAAACACAAAATTAATACATATATCAATCAAGTTTCCACTTTAAAAAACCATGCCAGGAATCGAACCCAGTTCCATGCGTCCGTCCATTCCACGAATCCGTTCCAGTGAGCCACCGGCAAGGATTAACGATTTTAGGAAAAGATAAGGGCCTACGCAGTGGCCGTCAATATTTTATTATATTATTAAAATAGTTATTATGTTGATTACAAGCAACTACCTGAGCCTTTGTCAACATTTTTTTTTCATTTCTGAATGATCTAAGTATGCAGCTGTAACGACGGTAAAACACGTACTTACTTCTTTATTTATTATTAAAATTGTAAATCGACATAACCTCAACTTTAGAAATTATGGGTTTCTCATATTAATTTGTCAAGGCCCATATTTTTCCCAAGACATAATCTTGTTGTCAAATTTCATTACGATCGGTTCAGTCGTTCCGTTGTGAAAACGTAATACAAAGTTACTGTTCTGTTCATACGAATTAATGTAGTAATCATTGATGTAATTGCTTAAATCTCGGCCGTTCTACGCTTCCGATGAACAGTTAGAAAATGATGAAAAATGGTTACCATCACCTACAGACATTTACAACACAAAGGGCGTCGTCAACGCATTGCCAGCCTCGAAGAAATTTTTGATGCCGTTTTTAAAAAACTACATTTCGTAGCACACAAGGAAATTCTCCGCGGGAAGTTCTCTATAGATCCACGTTGTTCACGGAATACAAGTTCGAGAGAACCGTGGATTACTTGAATGTAGCACCGCAAAGGTACCAGGATGAACATTATAGGTAAAATATGTAATTCAATTTACCCTACAATATTGGCTTTCTCGCTCAAGTTGCTCGATATACTCCTCTTGCTTCTGAATGAAGTTAACTACATCGGGATTTGTCCCTCCTGTGACGTCACCAGCTGGAACCGATGGCACTGGAGCTGGTGTCACTATAAAATTTTTGTTTTTGAAGTTATTATGTAATTAAGTTGTCAGCAAAACTGGGTGGTTTGATTGGAGTTGCTGATTAATAAACCTTTTTGATATATTTTTGTAAGTAAGAGTGAGAAAGTTTAATGCATAATGGGGTTAATATATTTTTGGTTTGGAATAATTGGACTAGGTGATTCCGAAAATGCAATTTTTAGAATTTTCGTCTATCTGTCTGTTAGAGTATCACGTAAAAACTACTGAACGGATTTAACCGAAATTCGAAACGGATCTAACTTATATCACGGGGCGTAACTTAGAATACTTGTTACCGGATAAATGACGTCGTTTATGTGGTATAGACGAAAATAGTGAAAAAGATGGCGCTGGGATCACATCTTTTTTGGAAACTAATCAATGTATACGAATGAAAGTCGACATAAGGATGGCTTATAACTCTGATCAACACATATGATACGTTTTATCTCGATAAAAGCCGTCATTTACTTGGAATACACGGAGTAGCAAAATAGATTGCGCTGCAATAGACAATCATCGCTGTAATTCAAAAACAAATATGTTGTCATGTTGCCCACATGTCATTCATTACGTATTAGGTATTTCAAATCAGGTTGGCTGCGACTTTTCTTTATGTTTTGCTGTGCAGTTGTCTACACTATATTGACTTAGTTTATTTGTAAATATAGTGAATTCAAAAAGAAACTAAAATATTAAAAGTTTATATATATATATAAAACACCTAGCTAAATTTTTAAGTACGTAATATAGAGTTACTATTACTGCCCAAGGACCTGTTTCCCGCGGCGCAGCCGCTGGCAAATCTCTAGTTATTTATAATATATACACATAAATAAAAAACTCAACTGTAAGATTTTTAGGTACAAATTTAAAGGTAGACTAAAAAGGAGATGGATTGTGTGAAGGGCGATATGATTTGTGATGTGACAGGAGATGTATTCCAGAATAGGGGAGTGTGGAGGGAAATAACATATTTTGCCAACTCCAAATAATTGGAGAAGGTGAAAAAAGACAGATTTAGTTTTAGAAGTCTTAGTACTATGCGATTCAAATGAGAATAGGGTCGACTTTGCGTAATATTGTGACGTCACATAGCTGTCGAATTATGACTTTAAATAATTAATAATAATAATAATAAATCGGCAGACAAGCACACACACTGTATATCCCCAAATTAAGCAAGTTACGCTTGTGTTATGGGTAATATACAACGGACCACTCTGGGGCCGATCCCAGACACCCAGACCATAGTAAATAACAGAGAAAATACGTTTCCGAAATTTACTATACCAGGAATCGAACCCGGAGCCTCTGCGTTGCAGTGAGGTAAGCCGGCAAAGGCTTAGCCGCTCAACCACAGAGGCCGTCAAATTAAAATTAAATATTATATTAAGACAATTTACTACTAATTTAACCTTTTTATTTAAATTTGATGTAAGACTATTATTATTGATATGCAAATAAGTTTTTTGCAAACCATACTTTTCAAGTGACATGTGACCGATAGAAGTTATTGACATTCCTAATCTTATTTGGATCGCATTATATAACGAAACACTTGTGGAATGTACGGCGGCAGAAAGTTTAGCTAAATACGCTCGCAATGTTTTTTAAATAACCTATAACACATCAGTGGAACTTCCGCAGCTTACTGATGGCGACACATTGGCGGAATTTTCCGCACAGAACGTTCCGCAGGTGTGTCGCTATACTTACCGTTGTTAACATGCGGTGTATAGTTGTTTAGGCTATCTGCATACAAGGTTGTATATTTAGCCGTCAATCTTGGCCGAGGCTTGTACTCGGATAGAGTATTATACGAAGATGAATATTTCTTGTCGAGATCTCCGTCTGACTCATCCATGTTCTTGATGGAAGGTGACCCGCCATAACTACGTACCTGTACACGATATAAGCATATATCAAATTACTCTTTCATCGTTTAGCTTGGGGGTACGACGACGGGAGCGGTCCGTAGAGGTGACACTAGACCGTGATTATAAAAAATCACAAAAGATACATAACAAGAAAATTTAACCGTACGTAAGTCGTGTTGCCACCTATAAAAATTCTCCAAAATTGTGGTAGATTGTATAAAAATGTTTTGTAAATTGTTTTATTAATAGTTAATTGTTAATGACGTTAAACATTGACATATAACATTTGTATATCCACTAATTTCGCTAATAATTAACGGCGTTATTTTTAACGCTATTTATAGCGTTATAGTCTTATTTATAAGACGCATTTGGCCACAGTCACGAACACTGACATTATCCCAGATGGAGCAGGAACATCAGAGAAGGATATAATAATTAAATTAAATCGGCAGACAAACACGCATATTAAGTATTATTGTATATCCCCAAATTAAGTTACGCTTGTGTTGTGCGTAATATGCAACAGACTATTCTGGGGCCGATCCCAGACACCCAAACCATAGTAAATAACGGAAAAATTTGTTTATGAAAACCATACCAGGAATCGAACCTGGAGCCTCTGCTTTGCAGTTATGTAGGCCAGCAAAGGCCGGTCAACCAAAGAGGCCGTCTAAAATGAAATTAAAAATAATAATGTTGTATATTATATATTAGTACTTACGCTAGGCGCATAATTTCCAGACAAAAAGTATCTCAGCTTGGATACAGCTTCTTTGTATGCCAGTTCTGTATAATCTGGAATCCTTTTCCCGCCGTACTCGTTCATTTTGCTTGGCCGTCTATAGGGCAGGCGGTAGTACATACTTTAAGTTTATGAAATATAATTTAAATATTTTTAATTATAAAAGCACATGAATATGGTATAAATAATATAATGGTTTAAAAAATAGTTAACTTTTGACATATAGGTACTTGACACGCTTTTCTTTAAGTTTTGACAACTTTTAGTTATAGTACTTAGTAGTTTTAGGTAACCGCCATTGAATTTGTGTCATGTTTATAAAATTAATAAATAAAATATGTAACAAAAATACAATATTACGTTGCACAATGTTACGTTGAAATTTATTTATCTAAATATTATTTATCTAAATATAATGACTTGTTAATTATTTTATTGTGTTTTTTTTACAAATTGCTATTTAACGTAAATTCACAGTATAATTAATTTGATGATTGAGAAAATATTTTTAAATTATGTATTATAATAAAATAATAAATAACAAAATTATTCACTAATGTTGCGCATGGTGTTCAGTTTGCACAAGTGTATCTTGCACCAAAAACATAGGTAGGTAGGTATTGATTTCACAAGCATCCGTTGTTATGGTTACCTAAATAGTAATACAGTAGTTTTTCTTCTTTACATCATAGCTTCGCATGGTCTGGGTATTTAAATGTTGGCAGTAAAATAATTCAGAAGTTAAAATATTCCACCCGACTTCGTTCGCGTACACTTTAGTTTCATACTTGTCAAGATAAAATGAATATAAATTTTCTGTAAAATGTAACTGTGTTTATTTATGAAGAAAAATGACGAATTTGTTTGTTTTTCGTGTGTTTTAAATTCCTTTGATGACATGATATTATGATATAAAAAAATATATGATATAGGCGTCTATAGTAGCTAGGTTCCAGTTCCATCTACAAGTCCTGTAGCACTTTGATAGCACCTTTTGAGTTGCAAATGTCCATAGGCGACGGTAACCACTTTCCATCATAGTTGGGCCAACGTTCTGTCTACTTTCCTGCAGTAAAAAAAACATTAATTTGGCTCATTGGCCGTTAAAAAAGCGCTGTAGCGCTAAGGTTGCGCGCCATGTTTGAATATAGCTCGAAAAAATGCAACCAAACGTGGTATTTTGAAGACCCCTCTCCCTCCATGAACGGGTCACGTATTCTACTTATAGTCTTCGGAATATAGGTGGAATACACAACTAATAATCAGGATTACCTAAAATTGTTTTCTTTGTATTACCACGGGAAAAGAATACTTCTTCCGTGGTATTACCTACATTGTAAAAGTGTATGTAAATATAATAAATAAAAAGTATTTTTAAAATGTTTAATGATAGTGATGGACTAGGGTGGAGGAGCGAATCGAGCGAGATGGAGTGCTCCTCCGGCTCAAAGGAAGATCTTCCAGGGAGGCTATTGTTGCTCCTCGCAGGCCTAGGCTCATCTATTATTGTTGGAAATTTGTATATATTCTTTATAAGTTTCGGGAAGCGTTAGCGACCTCAATTATTATACAGCGCCATCTATTGGCTTGTAAGTGTTCCACTACATAGTTTTATGTCTAAAATAGATCGTCAGCTACGCACCCCGAAAAGCTTATTTATGCTTATTTTTAGTTTGCTATTTAAGAATGTATAGTGCTATAGGATCATATTTCATTTCTCGCGAGAACGCCAGAAAAACGCAAGGAACTTTGTAAAACCAATTTAATCTTCTTTGGGTCTTTGTTCATACTCAGATCGCGATTTCACTCGAAACAAAGTATCCCCGAACGCGAGAAGATTCAAGTTTCTCATGCTTTTCCAGTAGTATTAGTATTTTTGTTCTTCAATATATGAAGAACAGGCAAAGATCCTAGACTATGCAGACTCGTCATTTATATGATGCTTTTCTAGCGTTATAGAGACGTTTTCGCGATAATGTAAAACGTCTATATAAAATATACTACTTTTGACGGTTCACCATACTTTTGCGGCCGTACCTGGGATAATGTTACAGAAATAGGCCCTTTCACGCAGTTGTGGCGAAGGGTTTAATGCGTTATTTGTGATGCCATATTGTTTTTATTTGATGATGACGTTAAATATTGACAGATAAGCGTTATTAGTAACTCTTTAAATAAGACTTTCGGCCACACTCAATATCTTTAACATTACCGCATATGCGGTCCCACCATCAACGAGACCGGTATAGAGGACGATAGTGCATAGATTATAGCAGTTACCTCAATTTAGTTTTCTTCAACTTCCCATTCATGTCCTTGTCAGAACCGCCGCTTGAACCGCTTTTCACCCGATACCCGCCCGACTTTGGCTTTGTTAAATAATTAGTAGACCCCATAACCAGATACAAACGAACAAAATATATACACTCACTTTATAAACAATTTTAATTTTGAAATGCTACTTACTGTGTATGGTCAGAATAAATAAGTATGTTAAAATCTTTAAAACGTATTCATAATTTCACCTCTAGAATTATAAAGAAGGTAAAAATAAGAATAATTCAATTAAAGCTATATAGTATTAACAGTAGCTAAGAACTGAGTGTTTATTACAAAAACCATGGTAAAAATTGCAGTATATAAAAAATTATCACATTGGTATTTTAAAAAAATCTATTATCTTTCTTTTAAATATAAAAATCAAAAAAAATCGAATTTAGAAATGTTTTTATTTTTTAATGTGTATGTTTTTATTAACTGGAATTAGTTTGTTAAAAATAAGCAAATATTAACATAATTAAATTATGTAGTTATTTGTATTAAAATAAAAATACTTGCGTTAGGTCTAAAAGTGTGTGTTCTATTTATGAAATTGATTATTTATATTTGAAATTTAAATATAGTCTAGTAAGCGCGTTTTTACGTAGGACGCCGAATGAGGAATGAATACAGAAATATAAACTTTTTGTGTCTTCCTGTATGTGTCCTTATCTAATACGTATGGAAAATTATATGTTTGTCTCACTTTTACGAAAAAGTTTTACCAGGATAAAGTAGTACGAGAGCCAGTAGAATTTTTTCCATTCCGATTAAGCTCTACCACTTTTCTTAACTATGTAACAAACTGTGTTTCACAATTTTAATCACTTAAGTAATATTATTAATATTACTTCAGTATTTTTTGCCGTAGTAGGATATTACAAACCACATAAGCTAATTAAGAAAGTAGACCATTTATAGCAAGAAGCAGCCAGGTTCATAGATATGTGTAACAACAAACAATAATACTTATACGAGTTGCAGGACTCGAATTAAAATGCCGTTGGAATTACTATAGAATTTATTAGAACTGTACAAAGACGTATAACACAGGTACAAATATAACTGAACACAACCAGTCCAAACGTAAAGCACGATTCAATGACACGAGCAAAGTCCGTCACTAAATAGATTACCGAATGTGGTACACACGTCTTGCTTCGCTCGTAGCTATCGCTAGACTGCCGATCTCTCCATTGGGCCATCGCTTTATACTGCACCGATACAATATGTCTCTCGGCAAGTATCGACGCAATTTCCCAGAAATCGTAATCCGCACACCTGCCTAATTATGCCTGCAAACGGCCATTCACGAGTACAACAGGCTGCTCTCCACAATAACCAGTAAACAAAAGAAGACGGTCATAAAAGCGTTTCAATGTTATTAGCTCAAACACCGACGGGCAATAAATGTGCTTTGTTTAGAGATATGCAGGTGGCCCAAATTGTAACAATACCCTTATAGTTCGTTCGCGTTAAGAATGCAGTGAGTCATCAGTTCAACTGCAGGGTAAAGGTGTATTCACAGTGGTGTTAAAATTCAAACAAATTATATTTTTAAAGATTAAGTTTAATGAATTTAAAAAATACACTTAAAAGTTAAAAATCAAAATTGTTCATTAATATTTTAATCACCATCACTAGTATCCTCGTTAGTATTTATAATAAAAGAATTTTCTGCAGCGAGTCCCACGACGTCATCTAAATCCCACATGGTATTTTCTTCTTGTAAGACGTGGACGCAGCATTTCTTCCATCGATCAGCGTCTACTAACCGAATTGCGTCATAAAATATTTTTTTCACGTCAGTCATCTTAAAAGTTGTATTTTTGGCAGCAATATAATTTTTTATTTGGGCCCACATCAACTCAATGGGGTTCAGTTTGCAGTGGTACGGGGGTAAACGGAGAATTTCAATACCGTTACTCCTAGCCATTTCATTGATTAAATATTTATCATATTGTGGGACGATTTCGGCGGCTTTCTTTAACAATTCTTTTTTTTAAATAACTCATGCCCATGAATGTCCCTTTGATTTTTAGCCAGTCTATTATTTGCTGTTTATTCCAAGCGGACGTCGGTATTTTCTCGAGGTTGACAGAATGAAAGGGAGCGTTGTCCATGACAACAATGCTCCTGGTTTTAACTTAGGCATTATGTTTTTGAACCATTCAAGTAACCTGTCACCGTCCATCTCCTCATAATAATCTTTGGTTGATTTTGACTCAAAATCTAATAGACCTCCTTTCACAAATCCTTTGTCGCTAGCAATGTGTAAAAAAAATTAACCATTTTCCCTTTCCAGTAGGAACTCTTGGACCGGTAGATAAGCCATCGTGAAAAGCATGTCTCTTGTTTTTTATAGTTGTATCCAACCACGCCTTTGATTTAACATGTCCTGCGTTTACCCACGTTTCGTCAAGAAAGTATGTGGTTCTATTTGCTTTTCTGTATTCTTTTATTTACCTGAGATATTTACGCCACCACAAAACAATGTCTTCTCTTTCCATTAATAATGTTCTATTATCCTGTTTATTAGAGTCAAATCCCAGCTCATGCATTATTTTGTGAAGTGTGGTACGTTTAAACGCTGGAATATCTTCATCAGCTTCACAAATTGTCATAATTTTATTTAATGTTGGGTAGTCATTATTTAAATACATTGAGTGTACTTTTCTCCTTATAGCACATTTGTCTAATTCATCACATTTATTAATCGTGGACTTCTTGGCCCTTTTTTTACTGGCGATTTCAATATATTATTTTCCTTTTTTTCACTAAGAATACTATAAACTGTTCTCTCGGACACACCGCATGCATTTGCCGTTTTTTGTTCTATGCTGTCCACAGTCACATTTAAACCAGACTGTTTAAAATACTTAAAAACATTGTAAATTACTTTTCTCTCTCCACTAAGAATTACCGAACCACTTTTATTTTTACGACTTGGTGAGGTACTCATTTTTTAAATATAAATCAGTTAACACATTACAGGACGCAACCACCGCGTTCAAAGCTATGCCTTCAATTAATCACTGTGAACTTGACCTTGTAATTTGAAAAGATTTGATTGGTTAGGGGGCGGGGCTAGGCCGCCGAACAATGATGACTCACTGCATTCTTAACGCGAACGAACTATAGATTGTTTATAATGATATCAGCCCATAAACTTCCCATTTCTGGACTTAAGACTTCCATACTTTTAAGAGGATGAACAAGTGTATATTGACGGGTTTCTTACGTCATTCATATTGTATCGCAGGTTTTCTCAATGTTTTTCGTCACCACCAGCACATAGTAATTGTACCAATATTCACTTAAGATTAGGAAATAGTCTAAAGCTGTACAGTACTATACACCTGCCGCCCAAAATTAGAACTGACGTCATTAAAATGAGACACAGTCTTACATATTGTTATACGTGTATTTTTTGTATTTAAATATATTCTAGCTCTTGGACTAGTACCCAGGCAGTATCTTGCATGTCAGTAGCCCTGTTTTCAGGCATGAAGCCAATCACGCAATTTATAAACAAGGGACGATACAAATCATACACCCATCTGCATAAATAGGTTTCTTTTGTAGAAAGAACTACTTATGACATCGAAACTATCACATAGTTTCGATTAACCTAAAACTCTAGTCTTAAGCGCTGTTTAACATGAACATGGAAAAAGTATATTGGTAATGGCAATTACCAAAAATAAAATGGCAGCGGCAGTTTTAATACTACCCACAACAGTACACGATGTTAGGATTCAACAATATATGACAAACAAAGCCGTTTACGGCGATTTTATAATGGTGATATGGCGATGATTCCAATGTGTTATTTGAGATGGGAAATATCGCATATCAAATGATATTTGACCTCATTAACAATGGTTAATGACGTCAAATATTGACAGATAACTTATATACACTAATGTGGCTATGTGTTAACGGCGTTAGTTTTTAACCCTTTAAATAAGACGTATGCGGCCACAAACTAACGGTCTTATTCATATTGAGTTAGAGTAAGTTTAAACAGGCTTTGTAATAGACTGATATTGCCATCTTTTAGATTATAAAAAGCATTGTCCTCTTTCTTGGATTTGGTATACGCTTCTTCAATAAGATTCCGAATGAAATGTTAGATCTGCCTTTCACTAAATTTAAAACCAAAAAGGGATATTAGACTATTGAAGAATATTTAAATAAAAAACTTCATTTACATAGCAGCTCGCTCCAACCTCTTATACAATCGTGTGTTTAATGTTTTATGATTTTACGATGCGATATTGTTAATGACGTTAAACATTGAGAGATAACTCATGTATATCTATAATATTAAAACATTCTAAGCATGCCGTGTCTGTACATTGAAGCTATTAAAAAAACAACTGGAATAGACTATATAAATCATACATTGTTGATATAAACGAATCGAACGAATTTTTTTTAGATTGTCTGTTCGGAATTCACGTAAAAATACAGACCGACAGCTAATTTTTTAATTTAAACTGCGCTACTTTTTATCGTGGGAATTTTTCTGGGAATGATTGAAAATGGCCAGATTAAAAAGAAGTTCGAATTCTAATGTCATTTTTCCCAAGAGCGGTTTTGAAGTTTTTCGGGTGCATAAAAATTAGCTTATTCCGACACAGATTCCAAAAACGAAAGCTTACATTCTGCGCTATTTTTGTGTCCCGGGAAGCCACGGGAATTTTAAGGCAAGCGTGGATGAAGTCGCAGGTATATCCTAATGCATTAATATAGCTATATTAACGGCGTTTTTAAGGCTATGACGGGTCGTTCATCGAATGAAATAGCCCGTACAAGACTGTTCACATAGACTAGAGTCCTAGAGCAAGAAACAATTAATTAATAAATAGACTCATGTGGATTAAAATACATATGTAAATTGACGACTTGACTTTTGTTGATTTTGGCACCAACGCCTTTGGCATTGATTTTGCCAGTGTCGACGTAAATACGAAAAATATACGAATAATGACAGGTGAACTAACGTAGCAAATTAAGCTCTATAAAAGAAATTATGACCGGGACATTGTACAGTAAGGTTTTCTGTATACCTGTAAACAGAACAAAACACGTATAGGTTAGACTAACTACACTATATAAATTATAAATGAATAATAATATAAGAAATAAATTATAGATAAATGTTATTAACTGATATAAATTTATATAAAGTACTAGCTTACCCGGCGAACTTCGTATCCCCATATTTTCTGAATTCCTAAAAGACTTTGTTTCATGACACAAAAACAAAATCACCAAAATCGGTCCAGATGATTAGGAGGATTCTAGAACCCGATATCAGCGCCACCTACCGGTTCTAATTGTGAATCTAAACCCTCCGGGAACCCACTCAAACACACAAAAACAAAATCGCTCCAGGTGATTAGGAAGATTCTAGAACCCGATCTCAGCGCCACCTACCGCTTCAAATTGTGAATCTAAACCATCCGGGGACCCATTCAAACACACAAAACAAATATCATCAAAATCGGTCCAACCGTTTAAGAGTTCACTGTCAATACACGTACAGAAGAATTATATATATATATATATATAAAAAATGTGGTGAAGAGTTCCTTCAGCTTAGCCGCATTCACAGAGGGAGTGATCACGAAATCTAATTTTGGCTAAGAAAACAGGTGAGCAACAGTGACCAAGCCTAAGATGGATAATTGCTGGATGTCTTTAGGTTTCCGTGATCAAAAAACCAAGGTTTTGGACGTAGGACCGGTTGAAGATTTCCATAATACTTCCCGACAATCTGCCGAGAACGTTGCCATCTATCATCCCAGGATATGAACATTTGCGGTTTGGCAAGAGCACGTAAGTCTCGAGGAAAGCATTTGTTACACTTTGTGGTCCCTATATAGACAGCTTCCTTGACACAACAGTCAGCAATCTCATTGTCGCTGATGCCTGAGTGATGTAAATTTTTACGTGACGACATTTTTCTCTGTATAGCATGACAGTTGTCAATAATTAGATAAAATCTGGCCTGCCGGCCAGTAGGCGGGGGTGAGGAGGCTCTATTCGCCACAGCTATAAGCAAGTTGCATAAGATTTTGTCATTGATGGCTGTGAGTAAAACCTTATGCGTCGATAATTTACATGAAAATAATGTATCAAGGTAGGTAAACATCTTATAGGGTGAATCGAAGACAGTGCTAGGCCGTGCCAATGTCGTGATTGCGTGATCAACAATCATTTGACAGTTGATCATAAAACTTTGCGACTATTTTGTGTCCTGTTAGTCTTTTTCTTTTGAATTTAAATTGGCACGTTGTCTCGTTTTATTTACGCTATAAAGAAAAAAACCTACTTCACACTACAGACCAAGAGCCCAATTCTGCTACTTCAATATCATGGCGTCGCGAAGATTTTTTCTTTTCAAGAAAAAAATTGATAGATATTAACTGAAATGAATATTGAAAAGCTACCAAAATGTTAAATATTTATTTCGCCAGTTTTCGCTTATAAATATTATTTTCGCATCTCGCCGTCGAATATTAGTAAGATGGCCCGGAGTGGGATATAAGGTAAATGTTTTTAATCGATTAAATTTGTATCTACTTGAGATTAAGTTTCTTTATTGTATTAGTTTATAATATGGTAAGTCTCTTTATCCATAACTTGCTAACTCGTGCCTACTTTGCCGGGTGCTACTCGAGATAAGCTAGCATATAATTACCCATTGGAAAAACACTCTTTTCTCAAGACAATGCCCACCAGAGAGAATATTTGACCCTTGGACTTATTTATTGTCTAGTCGACGCACGCCCATAAATCAATCAGCCCGTTTTTCTTGAAATCGATATTGTTACAAGTTGGTCCACCTGCATACCTATTGTCACATACCGACAAAGAAATGCTGCGCATATTGTTTATTACCCCTCCCGCATTCGAAGTTCTTTTTTTATTTCTTCGTATTTAAATTTGCAATTAGACAATAGCCTATTGTTATTGTTTTCGCCTTTGTTGGCCGCTCGCAGGAATAGATAACCAGGTGTGCAAATTACTATTTCTCGGAAACTCAGTGCGCACGGTTGATTTTTTTGTACTGTATAGTTAGTATAAGACAATTCCCGAATGGAGGGGTGGGGCAGTCAAGCGACGACTACGAAACGAGTAAGACGTTTTCTAGTACTCTCGATTAGCGATATAGACGACGGACTTTGCGCGTGTCGAATTGTATTGAATCGTGCAGTGTGAACTGGTTGCATGCAGTCTTATACGTGTTTGTACAGTTCTAATAAATTCAATAGTAGTTCCAACGGCATTTTTAATTCGAGTCCTGTAGCTCGTAATAATATAAATTAAAAAATCTTATTAATCCTAATCAAAACCAGCCTATGTCGCTTAGAAATAATGTTGCTGCTTTACTACTTTACTGCTACTGGTGAAAGAATTTTCAAAATCGGTTCAGTATTTCAAGATATTATTTTCTATAAACTAACTCACAAACTGTACCTCTTTATAATATTTTTTTTAATACATATCCTCAACATTTAATACAATAAAATTATGAACTAGTCTACCTTAAATATTAAACTACACTATATTATATAAGAAAATAAAAAACTTAAATAATAAAAAGTGGCCCACATCGTTGCCGGTGGGGGAGCGTTTCCCAAAATGCTGGCCACATTTCCCCATTGTATGGCAACGCTGATCCGTTGCCCTAAATACAGGCCAGACCTGGTCACGCGAGACTTCTTCAATCGCTTTATAAGGTCTCAATAAAGTAGATAAGGCTCACGTCTTCATGGCCCCAGTCTCAAACCCGGAAGCCACAAATATATCCATCACCGATGGATGCATATTTGCGGCGTTTCAAGGCTTCTTGATGTGTCTTTATAATATTAGTATAGATAACATCACACCATAAACGCCCTTCTGCTAGCATCGGGTTTCTCGCAACGCTTGTTCAAAGGCGATTTGATAAATTTAACACATTGATATTTCAATGTACGAAAATCATCATGATGTTTTCTTCACCGTCAGCACGGTTCCTATATGTTACAATTCTTTCGGTTGCCTTTCCAACGGTTGGATTTTGACATTTGTATTTAGGTTATATCCAATTTTAACAGACAGTAATGAAAATGAACGGTCGGTAAGGTATAGCAACCGGCCATAAGTAGACGTCTGTCCAAACGATGGTTAGGACTTATTCACAACTTAACTAATGCAAACGTAAATCTCTCTTTTGACAGAGCATGGATCCTGAGCATTCGTCTCCAATAACTTTTACAAGGAACATAACAAAAATAAAACGCAACAATGAAATTTAAAAATTTATTAGTAAAAAAATAATACTAAAAAAAAATCTACTTTTTGGTGTTAGTAGCTACACAACAAAAATTATAAAACTAATGAGATTAAAAAAATAAATATATTTATTAAGTAAATCGATATAGTTGATTGCACGAGGTTTTTTTGTAATTTTATTCACGTCACTGGCTTGCTCAACTGCAATGTATTTAGATACAATCCAGCAATGGCACTTTTTGAATAAATACATTTAGCAAAATATTTAAGCTTTTAACAATATAATATTTACATATTTTTGTGCATAGTGATGTAACTTATATAATAATTATGTGCATCGTCGACGTACGAACAAAACGTATATTGTAGCCGTGTGTCTAATATTTAAAGCAGGAAGATTTGAAGTAAGCGGAGAAAAGAGCTCGCTAGATGCTATGAAAGAAAGACCTGCCTATATACTTATTGCTATAACCTGTAGTTATTGTACTAGTGTTTTGATTTGTCGCTTGTCGTCATACATTGTAGCCAAACTCATATGAATTTGTAAATTTGTTTGCCCATTCTTCAACTCATGGATATGAACTTGATATAATTATATCCATTTCAGAAGACAGAGATGAATATCGAAGTAGAAGATGAATACCAGAAACACATGTGGTTTGTCTCTATATTATAGACGGTGTCCTGATAATTAGCTCAATACAACTTATTGCTACGATGTTACCTATCCATAAATAATTTTGCCTAAATCTAGGTTGCCTGGAAGAAATCGCTTTCAGCGATAAGGGGCCATCTACAAATTAAGTTGTTTATTTTAGTGAGCAATAAAATGTTATCAATATGTATATGTTATTTTGAGTTCATTAAACTTTGTATGAATAACAGGCTGGCATAGGATTATTTAAAACTAATTATTGATTAGTTATGGAATTAATAAATTAGGATAGGATTTTTGGTATTAGGCGTTATCAGGGTGCGAGGAATCAGATACACTTCCAATGAACATGTTAAGAACTTTAAGCTTATGAATTTGAAAAAAGATATATGAAAAGGGTCAAAGGGTAGCGGACATCCTATGTTCTGTTTTATGCAAAACTATTTTAGTTCCATACGTCGACAATTCACCTTTTAAAAGTATGCCAAAATATATATGGCACGATATATCCAAAACCAAAGGCTCGGTATTCAATATATTTACAAAATAAATCATAACAAAATACTTTTATTAATACATTGTATACACAGGTGATAAAATACATGGTCTAAAATCCGTAAAAATTTCAGTAGATTTCCTAAAACTTAAGTAATCTTTTTGTCTTTAAAGTTACTGGCTAATGCCGATCTTCACAGTTTCTTTACTTTATCATTTAAAAATCATAACTTAGTTGAGAAATTGTCTGTGGTCTATGGCTCTCGTCGACCAATCAGGGAGGTATAAAATGTTCGAAATTACATTTTTAAAACTACTACAAATAAAGTAAAGTCCAATTTATAACAAGCATTAAAGCTTATTTTCACAACAATTATTTAAGTTTTAAGTAAATCTATCAAAATAATTATATAAATGTAAGTAGTAAAGTATATCTTGTAAAAGAATATTCTAAGAAAACAAATTTAACTTTCATCTTATTAGGATTTAATTTTAAAGATGAGAAAATAAAATTCAGACGTCATTCAGATAATATACATTGACAACTATTTATCAGGAAATTAGAAATTATTTTTGTTTTGTTCTCTGGCTATTAAACAAGAAATCCAAACTAATATATAATAACTACTCAAAATTCGTATGTTTATTTATTATTTTATCACTTTCTTTTGAAAGAACCGATTATGACACAATTTTAATAAAATAGGAATATAGGTAAGATACTATTAATACAGGAAAAGATTCACTAAACAAGTCGAGTCGAAGTCTGTCATACCATAGTCGAGTTAATACCATAAATAGACCCTTACTCCATATTTAACGTTAATTTGACACAAAACAAATAACTCTAAATTCCTTGTCTATGGCTGACAATATTTTTTTCTGTAATATATGGAGGTCAAAATGTTAAAATATCTAGGAAAAAACCATAGCGTTGTAATTCATTGGAATTTATTAACAACCTGTTTGACCCAACTACTTTTCAAATCTTCATTATCAGTCCTTGGTTCTATAGAATTTCTATTAGGAATGTTTGGTTTTTCTGCAATCTGTACATTTTTTGTTTCATTGCTACCATTATCACTTACGGATCTTTCAAACGTAGCAACTTTAGTACTGATTGATTTAGGTCTTGGCAATTGTGCCTGTTTGAAACTTACAGATGGTTTATTCTTCGACAAAAGTTCTATTTCCATTCGTCTTTCGAGTACAGATTTCGCTTTTGGAGGTTCTGCCAATTTTTCATTTGCCTTTATCTTTCTCGTTTGGGAATCTAAACTAGCTCTTTCATAGCTTAAACGTTTGATATGGAGACCCTGAGGTTGTATCTCATTTAAACCTTCTCCCTCTTGTTTTGTCTTGGTTACATCTTTTATGTCACTCTTTTCATTCATGGGCGTTGATTCTGATCTTATAACAGTTTTTTTGACATTCAAATTTCGTTTTATCGTCCTTGTATTGATTGATTCATTCGACGAGGTACCTTCTACACTTTTAACTAAATTACTTTTGCTGATTATACTTTTAGTTGAATTAGTCACCGGTATTTGTGTTAGTTTAGGTTTAGCTGGAACAGGAGGAGCTATTTTTGGCTTAATCTGGGTTTTACTTTCCATAGAATTTCTAAGTTGTTCAGTATTTTGTGTTTTTGTTCTCGTATACGTTGTTCTTTCATTAGTCGTGTGATTAACTTGATTTTTGAATGACGTTTTTCGTTTTATACTTTCAATCCTAGTAATTGTTTTGTTAAGTAGTTTATCTTTGAGAGTGTCTGGTGCTTTAGTGTCATAATTTTCGTCTTGGTCAGAGTAAACAGCGGAATCTCTGAATACATCTTCATCAGTTACATGTTCAATACTCTCAAAAGTTTTTTCATAGAAACTTTCATCAGAATTCTCCTGAACTGGCGACTCGATTTTAGCTGCTTCTATGTTCATTGTAGGGTTTACTTTACTACCTTCTTGGTACATGCCATCACTCGAAGAAGTTACGAAAGAAGAATTAGAGAATAAACTATCAGGCCTCACAGCATTTTTATTTATAAGTACATTTACGTTTTTAAAAGCGGATTTCTCACTCGATAGTGTCATGGGATCGACATAATCTGACTGAGCTATTCTAGCGCCTAAATGTTTGCTTCCTTGCATATAAATTGGTAGTTTGTTTAAGCTCTGGTAGGAACTATTGTTAGATTTAACAGGCGAAGCAATCAAACCTGAAATATTAGTTACCATACTTATACTCTTTTCATAAGATGGACGGAAATCTTGTTTCGCTAAATTATCGCAGCTTAATGATAAAGTTTCTAAATTATTTCTTTCGTTTTGACTTTCAGTTATTGAGCTGGGCTCGCAAACGCTTTTGCTTAATAAATCAGCAGAATAAATAATTGTGGATGTTGTAGGACTATCTGTAGAAGTAATTACTACTTTAATATCACGTTTCGTTGAACTTTCATCAACAGATTGTTGAGTTTTAAAATCTGGCTTATTTTGATTATCATCTGGGTGTTCATCACCTATTATACTTCGGAAGCGTTGCAATAAATTCTTAGAATAATTTCTAGGGTGAAGTGCAGACTTTTTTTCATTTGACGGACTTTTCAAGTCAGATTTAGCACTATCGGGACTACTTTGATCATTAGCATTGATTTCTGCATCCTCACTATTTTTATTCGGAGTCTTACTTTTAAAGCGACTTAAAACGTTTTTTAATGATAGCATATTACTAGTAGGTTTATATATTTTATGTTCAGGATGTATTACTTCTAAATCGATGGGCTTATCATCGATTCGATCTACTGGTAAAACTTCGCAAGAAGAAGTAGTAGATGTATTCAAATTAGGTTGTGATGTGTTTAAAACATTTTCGTTTTTGTTTTTATCTAAATTAACATCTTCGAAATTGTTTTTGTAACACCTATCAATTTCTTCCTCGAGATCTAAAGTTGATTGGCTAAGATTTTGTACAAAATCAGTTTCAGTCGTAGATTTCTTATTAAACTTAAGTATGTCACCTTCACTCATGTAATTTTCTACATCATCGTAACTTATTTCGCTCTGATCTGAAGCGATTGTAAAAGGTCTATCTGTACTCATAACTTTACCTTCTCTATTAAGATATGTTTTACTATTGCTATTAGGTTTACACTTAAATGAACTTAAGCTACTATCTTCTTGACTGCTAGTCACTATTTGAAAACTTCTAGGTAAAGAACCAGATTTTCTGTCTCTAGATACATTAAAATGTTCTTTTTGACGACTGAGCCATATTTCGGGTGTATTAGGGCTTTGTTGGTCTGGACTCATTGGTAAATAATCACTAGGTAAATTACTAAGCACATCTTTCTTTCTTTTACATACTTCCAATAAAGTATCATATATGTTCTCTCCCTCGTTTATTTCTTGGTTCTCCATTGTAACATAATAATCTGTATCACATTGTTTTTCTACTTTCTGCGGTGACTTGACTGGGATTTCATAAATACCGTCAATATCTTGAACTTGGTTCAATTTATCAAATGTAAGGTACACATAATCGGACTCGGGACCCATTTTATTCAATTCAGAAAGGTTATGCACAGAATTCGGTGGTGATGGTAATCTTTTTGGTCTGTTAATATATTGGCTATGTTGAATAACTTTACTTTTAGTATTGAGTGTATGCAAACTCTCGTCTACTCTATTCTCTATCCGTAATGTTTCATAAATATGGTCTTCGTCATTGTCCTTTGTAAGGTCTGGATTAGACATTGTAGCATTTATTTGTATAGGCTCTGCAGATGAGGCTAAATTTTCAGACATTTGTCGCCCATATTTAGGTTTTAATTTACCACCATCAAGTGCTTTCACTATTACTTGCTCTGGACTAGAATGAGTCTTTATCAGTCTTTGATGCCGTCTCTGAGCACTATTGCGCTGTTGTTGCTTTTTAATTAACTTCTGGAATTCTCGGTTTTGCATTAACAGCTGTGAAATGATCTGTTCTAATGGTTGTTCTTCTTCTTCACAAATCTCTTGTATTCCTTTTTTTTCTTCAGCCTCATTTTTATCTTCTAGCTCTGAACCTTCACTTATCACTTTTTGTTTGTTTAAATACTTTACTTTCTCTAATTCATTCTTTTTAAATGAATCAGTTTTTTCTATTAATTTTTTGTAAGTTTCTTCGTCAATGTCTTCATCTTTACTTAATCTTTGCGGTTCTATGTCTTCCTTTGGTTTATCAACATTGAGACTATCATTTGATTCTGATATATGTAGAATATTTTCAGTAGAGACATCTGTTGAGAAATCAGCATAAAATTTAGCTGTAGTATCACTACCCAATCGCAGACCTTTTGCTCTGTTCTTTTTAATTTTTGATATCTTCTTTGGTATATTTTTAGTATTATACATTCGTATTTCTATGTTAGGTTTTATTGATGTTACTCCACGTTTTCGAATATCCAATTCCGGGTCTGAAATTATTGTTCCATCATTTGCACGAAGTTTTCTTGTAATTTTATTTGAACCACAATTTCTGCATTCAAATTCTATTTTCTCAGTGCCTTTAATTTCAATTTTTTCACAATCACTTTCCACAGCCTTCTTTGTTATTACACCCACAGTATTCTGCTGTAACCCTGGTTCAGATTTTCGTCTCCAAGTGCCTATCTTCGACAATTTCGACCTCTGAGGATCATCCTTAGATTTTGATCTCAAAGTATCAGTTTTATGTTTATCATCAGTACATCTAGATCTTCTGCCAATCAATGTACTAGTTGAGTCAGTCACTTCGATATTTTCTTTAATTTTCGCACATTTAAGACAAGTTTTAGGTATATTCCTGACATTACTCAAAGAATTGTCAGTCAAATCTTCTTTACTTTTACTATCGTAGTTAACTATATTGTCAGAAGAGTGATATCCTCTAGTTTTGTTCAAGTTCCCAGCGAATTCTTTACCAAAGCTTTCCTGAGACGATTTGAAATCTGAACATTTGCAAGATTTCCTTTCTAAATGTTCAGAACTACCTTCATCTATATATTGTAAAGATCTATCACATTCAGGACATTTATCACCTGCTATATCACTATTATCATTCCTACAATTGCATTTATTTTTATCTTTATTAAGCTCAGTCTCACAATCAGAACAAAGGTCTATATAGCAGTTTTCACACGTATAATCAGTTCCTTTTTCAGCTGATATTTGGGTGCAATCACAATCATTCGTACCGCTTGAGTTTGGAATTAATTTTCTGCCTTTTTTTAACCTTCCTCTAAGACCATTTTCGAATGATTTCCTCCTTTCTCTATCAACTTTCCTTTTTTCTAAATATTCTGGCGCCGATAGTTGCTTCCTCATCGATGCTTGAGTTATTAAGTTGTGAGATTTCTCAGCTAACATGTCATCTGAAATAGAGAAAGTAAATTAATTAAATTTCCTGCTGTTAAGACCCTTGGACCGTACGGCAGAGCCTCTAGATTGAGTATTGGAGATTTCACCAATTTGATGAATTTCTTATGCTAGAACTTACATAACATCCAGACCGTTATTAGCTACGTTGTAATGCTTGGCTAGAAATTTCACGTCCCAGAGACAAAAACTTTTGATTTAGCTCAAAAGTTTTTGATACCAAACAATAATTTTTAGAAAATAAATTCACCAATCTGCAGACCCTGTCATAGGGTGGGTCTTCAGGCCATAAACCTCTACAAAGAGGTGTCAAAACGTATAATCTACTCTTTAGGTGATCATTTGGCTGATGCCCATCACGCATGACGGATCTGTATGGCGATCCATTGAGGTAACCAACCTTAGATACTCAATTTTGTGAGCATCTTACCCCAACAAATATCCCACTTATAGCCTTAAAGGATTATAGAGAGAATAGAATATAATTAATATGTGTTAAGGAAATGGGTTTATTTGGATATTTTTTTTTCATTGTAATAATGTTAAAATAGTTATGTTTTCTTTCAAAATTTAACTTTCAAATCGATTTTGATCTCCGAACTAACAAAAATCTTAAAGTGATTTGTTTGATTTTTGTACGTTTTTTGTTGTATTCTTCTTTAGATTAGTTTTTATATTGGATGTGCACATTGTTACAATTACCACGAGGCGATAATATTTCTATAAATTATTTATTACTTACTAGATGCTACTTACTAATAAAATGAGTGTTTATTTACCATCAGTTTTGTTCTGACCAAGTTCCATAACCAACTGCCTCGCGTGTGATGGTATAACTGCATTGTAGTTTTCTAATATCACCTGAAATTATACAGAATGAAGCTTAAATGACCGAATGATTTGAATATTCATTCTTGCATTCATAATATATCTTGCATCATATAAATAATCTTGCAGAACAGAAATGATAACAATAAAGACATCATATTCGATTTTTTTACCAACTGCTTTTTTACTGATCATCCCTATAATAATTCTACCTCATACATTAGAAAAGTTTTTTGTACAGAATTCTCTCATTTGTAGTATAAACTTTTAAACCAAAAGAACTACACTATACTGTTTATTGTACACCAACATGAGAGAAAGAAAATACACAATAAGCTTAAATACTATTAGATTGTACAATGGGCGGTTTTATTGCTCAAAGCAATATCTTCCAAGCAACCTTTGGATGGGCAAGATCCAATTGCAAAGATAGCGTTGGCGTGCAGTTGAACTAGATACTAATAATAAGACACAATAATTATTATGTTTTTGTTATGAACTATGTATGTGTTTGCCTTTATTTGCACTTGTATCAAAAATAGAAGGTATTTATTTGAGGCGTAAATTGAGTTAGGAGGTCAACCGTCAATATTCCTAAAAAAATAATGAGATGTCTTTGGTAAACCTGGTTCGAACGAAGTTCCTTTCGCTATATATAAATATATATTAAAATGTAGTACAAAATGTCATTCTACATAAACAAACAAATTGTATCAAAATATAGTGAATATTTTAAAAACTCCAAAATTGAGTTTGAGCCATCTATGAGACAAAGTAATCAAAATCAAAGAAATGGATAGGTTAGATATGATATACATAGATGGCACAAAAATAAATCAAGTAGACTAAAAAAGAAAATAATGTATGAAAATAACAGAACATTACTAGAAATTTAAATTATACAATAATGTTCTTTAATACATATATTTATTTAAAATGTACCACAAAATGTCATTCTATATAAACAAATTGTATCAAAACATAGTAAATATTGTAAAAACTCCAAATAATTGCGTCATCTGTGAAAATTGTTTGAAAGTTTGATATAGATAATTAGTATACAACCACCATCAAAGTACAGTATTATCGCGCAGAATCGACAGATGGCGTAAAGAGGCATACACTATACAGCGGTCAGCATTTTTATTGCGGTTTAACTTCTATCAGTCTAGGCCCCATCCGCCGAGCATCTGAGTAACGTGCGCTAAGGAACTTCGTTCCAAAAACATAGGCGTGTAGAAGAAACGAATTAAAAGATGAAACTTACTCGTTTCAATAGGAGCGTCCACTCTCTCTTGTGGCGCAGCGACCTCGCCTGCAGCGTGAGCTGGTGCCTTGGGGAGTCCCACGGGATCACGTGGAACGATAAAGGCGCCCCCAATATCGCCTCTACCAGCATCATATTGTTACACTACGATAAGCGAAAATAACTTATTGTGACATAAGATTCGAATTAAAACCTCTCGGAAGATCAGACACTTTATTAGAAGCACACACACATAATATACAGTTCTTACGAACACATCAAAATTTAACAATTCCAAATCATAAGCCAAAAGATCATCTAATATACAAAATTCTCGTGTCGCGATGTTTGTTACCAAACTCCTCCGAAACGGCTGAACCGATTTGTATGAAATTTTGTGTGCATATCGGGTAAGTCTGAGAATCGGCCAACATCTATTTTTCATAGCCCTAAATGGTAAGGGTGACCCACCCCTAAATATTTTTTTTTTACACAATTTCTTATTTATATTTTATTATGATTTAGCATTGAAAAATAAGTAAGCAATTAAGTATTATCTATCTTTTATAATCATACCATGATGTGCGACTTGTAGGCGAGTATACCGTCTTCTCTATTCTTGGTGACAAGCAGCATTTTGTCGAAGAGGAAGGCGTGCCGCATCGCCTTCGCGCCAAAAACTCTGAAATCAAACAACCAAAATATATAAAATGTATTGATCTATATACAGTTGTGGTCATATAATTAAGAACGATTTGAAGTTCTAGAAGTGTTTTTATTTAAATCGTGTCATACACAGAGATGTGTACCTTCTGAGAAGCAACTAGTTATGTTATAAAATAGCCACATTAATAGAGCAACGTGGCTTAGGAATAAAGAATAAAATCGCTAAATATTTTTTTAAACATTTTATTTATTTTACCAAAGTCACACATTCAAATAGTACTGAAGCTGGACAAATAATTAAGAACGATTTATTAAACTGCTCGGGAATCGTTTTGTATGACATTCACATTTAAAAAATCACAATAATATGTAGCGCGAGAAATTTAAAAAGCAATTTAATACATTTTTAACTAAAATGAATATTTAATAGCATATCCATGGCTTTTAATTACTGCTTTACACCGGCGAGGCATTGACTCTATTAATTTTTGACATTTCGCAAGAGAAATAGAGTTCCTTTCTTCTAAAAAAACGTCGTACAGCTCTCTTAAATTTCCACACTGTGTATTTGAAACCTTTTTCTTTACTTCGAACCACAGACTCTCTATTGGGTTTAGATCTGGGCTGTTACTGACTAGCTGATTGCGCTGTAAGAAATTCCTGTACAGTGCGTGCAGTGTGCTTTGGATCATTGTCATGCTAGAATGTCCAAATAACCGGTAGAACGTCTTCAGCATAAGGTAACATTGTTTCTTCCAGTATATTTTTGTATTGGAACTGATCCATGTTACCTTCTATCAACTTTGCAGGTCCAACACCATGTCCAGAAAAGCACCCCCAAATTTTCACATTTCCACCACCGTGCTTTAATGTAACTTTCGTGTACTTAGGGTCGAATGCTGTATTCGGGGGACGTCGTACATATCGTTTTCCATCAGAACATACTCTGTATATTTTCGTCTCGTCAGAAAAAAGTACATTTTTCCACTGTCGCACAGTCCAGTTTTCATACTTTCTCGCAAATGCAAGCCGAGCTTGCTTGTGGCAAAGTTTCAACATGATTACCTTTCTTGCTATCCTACCGTGCAATTTTTCTTCTACCAAACGTCTTCGAATAGTGCGTGCTGAGATTGCTGAAGGGTTGTTTTCACCAAAATATTCTTTTCTCAGCTCATTGGACCCTTTAAAAGGATTTTGTTTTGCCATACGAACGATGTTTCGGTCATCTCGAGGAGTTTTTTTTCTCTGTTTAGGTACACGTGGAACATTCGAAGTAGTTTGATACGTAGCAAAATGCTTTACAGCGTGGAAAACCATCGTTTTTGAACATTGCAGATGGTCGGCTATCTTTTTATAAGACCATTTCTTCCGGCGAAGTTTTATTATTACTTCCCTTGTAGATTTATCACAACTTTTATTTTTCCCATTGTTTTTTCATAAGAAGCAATCACTTTTAATCTTTTACAGCACTAAATGGCGCCAAAATTATACAAACAGTAACAAATCGACTGAGTGTTCTCTATTTAAATTTGAATAAAGGTATAAACTATTTAGCGTTCTTAATTACGTGACCAGCCAGTAAATAGGAATACTATGTTTAGAAGTAGTGTAAAAAGATTGTCTCTTTATTTTTAGTTAATTATATCAATGAATATATGTATCAATGAATACAACAGTATTATGGAAAAGTGTTACGATATCGAGAGACATAAAAAAATTGCATGCAATTAGTTTTGCGTCTTACTTTAAAAAAATCTTCACTTTAAATCAGCGTTCTTAATTATATGACCACCACTGCATATATAATTCTTCTGTACGTGTGTTGACAGTGAACTCCTCCTAAACGGCTGGACCGATTTTGATGATATTTGTTTTGTGTGTTTGAATGGGTCCCCGGGTGGTTTAGATTCACAATTGGAACCGATAGGTGGCGCTGAGATCGGGTTCTAGAATCCCCTAATCACCTGGAGCGATTTTGTTTTTGTGTGTTTGAGTGGCTTACCGGATGGTTTAGATTTGCAATTAGAACCGGTAGGTGGCGCTAAAATCGGGTTCTAGAATCCTCCTAATCATCTGGACCGATTTTGGTGATTTTGTTTTTGTGCCATGAAACAAAGTCTTTTAGGAATTCAGAAAATATGGCGGTACGAAGTTCTCCGGGTCAGCTAGTATATTGTAAAATAATAGACACTTTATATAAATATACATGAATAAAAATTCACTATACCATTGTGTAATGATATATTGTGAATAAAATTCTATTCTATCCGTTTTTGCCAAAATCGTTACGGAATCCTAACAATGTACATACCTGAATGTCCCTTCGGCGCACAACTCTCCGTAGGTGGTCAAATCCGGACCATTCCAGCCGTACAATAATGACTGGATCTCCTGAAATTGGATATTTGACACACGCTACAGTCAATTATAAAATTATTACATGTAAGCGGACTGTAAAATAACAAATCGTCGTTTTTATTTTATGAATAAATGTCTTTTGCCCGTGGCTTGCATCGCATATGGAATCTCCAACAAATAGTTTTTATTTATTTGGCGCGACATAGTACTGGCCACCAAATATACTGAATGTATTGAATTTAGAACATTGGTTCTTTTGTTATTTTTAATCTGTATATGTTTTCTCTCCATTAAAATCGTAATATATTTCGCACGTGCAGTTTTTTATTATTTAATTATTTACAGTCCGCTAAGTTAATTAATATTTAATGAATTGTTTAAAAAGCTCTGTGCCAAATTTCATCATGAACGGTGCAGCCATTTTGGCGGGATTGAGCAACAAACATCCATCGAAACTTTCGCTTTTATAATATTATGGTATAGATTAATTACCTGTACTCGCACGGCGTGCTCGTGCCGCCTCTTCATGTCGTCGATATGCTGAGCTATTCCGGTCATCTTCAGCAACGCATACTCTATTTCACTGGACGCACATTGCTTCACTACGTTCTGTAATTAAACAATTTACATTGGTTACGATTTTTTATCGAGATTTGTAAATACTGGTGGTTAATTATCAAGACCTTCTAACTCGTAACTCGAAGAATACAATTTCCTGTGACCGGCCGATATGTCGTAAGGGGCGACAAAACAACCAATAGCCAAGTTTTAAGGTATTTACCAGTCTGGATGGCTACCACCCCTGGTCTAGAATATGCCGCCATAACAACCTTGCGTTGTGTTCGTCGTTCAGTCGCCATTTAGAGAACGGCAGCACATTGGTAGCACCTTTGGTGTTACAAGTGTCCATAGGCGATGGTAACCGCTTTCCATCAGGCGGACCGTCTGCTTGTCGGCTCAACTCATGTAATAAAAAAACTCGATTTACCAAAATTTCACATTAGTCATAAAAATACTTTTGTCTTTGATACAAGTTCAAACATGGGCAAACAAAGACAGCTCTGTTGGTTAACCAGCTATATTCAACATTGTAAACCAGTGAAGCTCGCGTGATGAACGAGTGAATGTCATTAACGAATTGCCGAGTAGTCTGTAAGCGATTAGTCTATACGTATCACTCCGAGCAGCGGGTCACCGAGTAGTTTACTCGCCGTCCGCGCGTGGTCTACTTGTGAGTGAGGCGACTTCGTGCTGGCCGGGTTTTTTTATTGCCAGAAGCAGGCAAACAGGCAGACGGCCCACCTGATGGAAAGTGGTTACAAAAAAACCCCATATCATAGCGCAAAGAGCAAAACCTCGGCGGGAAGTTCCTTCCAGAACATTGTAGTACGCGGAATAAATGTTCTAGAGAACCGTTGCATAGTTGAGCGTGGGAGCTCAAGAAAATGAGCGTAAACACCCCCTCCCTGGCGAGCGGTGCGGTTGTAAAAGTGAGGCGTTGGCACCAGATCAAACTATTCCTCGGAACACTCCCCGTTATACAGGCGGTAAAATACGAAGAGGGACGCAGTCTCTTCGAAGGCTAAGCGATTCTAAACATCCTGTTAGTATGGGATCGTCGACGATACGAAAAGCGCGACGCTGGATGGAGTCGAGGGAGTCAGTCTGGTAAGCGGGTGTTCCGGCTCATAGACTGGTGACTGTAACTTTTTTATTAACTTGTCCTAATGATGAAAAAATAATAAATAACTAATTTTTAAATTAGCTTCGTATTTATATTGTATATATTGCACCTCTTTCCCGTACCATCTCCATCGCCAGATTAACTAAGAAATTCCTGTAATTTATGGTACCGGGAAAAGATCGCTTTGAGCGATAAGGCCGCCTATTGTATTGTCTAGAAATATTATAAAAGTATGTTTTTTTTAAATCGGCAGACAAATACACATATTGTATATCCCCAAATTAAGCTAGTTACGCTTGTGTTATGGGTAATATACAACGCACTACTCTGGGGCCGATCCCAGACATCCAGACCATAGTAAATAAGGGAGAAAATACGTTTCCGAAGTTTACTATCCAGGATTCGAACCCGGAGCCTCTGCGTTGCAGTGAGGTAGGCCGGCAAAGGCTTAGCCCGCTCAACCACAGAGGCCGTCGATTTTATTGCACTTGTCCTATCTACTATATTATATTTGTTGAACTATTACTAATACAATAAAAAAAACTTAACTTAGTTACATTGTATTCTACCTATAAGCCCTCAAGACAATAAGTAGAATACTGAGCCCAGGTCACCATTTTCTATGAGTAAGGTGCCCAGAAAGTTGGCTACGTTTTCTCGTTGGAATAACTTACTTGTAATAAAAGGTGGTACTTCAATATCCTTTGCACTGGTTTCAAGAGATACGAAGCCAACGGTAGGAGATGTCCGAGGGCAGTCTGCCTTTCCCTAAACGCCCTGGCGCTTTCAGGGGTTGATGCCAATGCTGCCAACCTCTCCATAGTCCGAGGATATCCGGTACAGTAAGAAGTATATACCGAAAAGCCTGTAGTGTTGTTCACAAAGCAGCGGGCAATGCATGTTGCGTCCAGATGGCATGTGTTTAGTTCTTCGCAGAGTGACCTAGAACACGGAGAACAGTCGATTTAGAAACATCGTCGAACAATCAATGTCCATTGCGGGACATATTTTTTCTGCTTTTTTTTTAACAAGCCCGGCGTCACCCCTAAAACAGTCAGGATCTTAGAAATTCTCTTTTAAGATTACAGTCTTGTCCTTTTCTTTTATGCACATTTCTTCCTATAATTTCTTATATCTGTGCTATGCAATTTCTCAGTTTTTATTGCAAATACCGAAAATCATACAAAAAAACGTAACAGATCGCTTTCGCCACGTTCAGTGTTCGAAAAGACTGCACCGCCGCTACGCCTTCATTATATAGTTGTAGTTTAGTGGTTAGCGCACTAGCAGTCCAAACTCAAAAAGCGCATATTCGAAAACTGGCCGGTAAGCTTGCAGCACTTAGGCAATTTTTGACTTAATTTACATATTGTTACAATTACCACGTGGTAACGATGAAGGAAAACATCGTGATGAAACCGACACATCGTGATAATTCACGTGTCAAACTTGCCAACGCGTCTTGGACAAGCGTGGCGGCTGTATTATTCATTGCCTTATAAACGGGAGGCCCGAGCTTAGCAGTGGGACGTTTATGCGTTGGTATTATTATCATTATATTAATACGTGAAGCACAAACTTTGTACCCCTTTTTACGAAAATTGCGCGGACAGAGGAGTATGAAATATCGCACACTTATAGTTTATATAGAGAAAGAGTGTAGAATGCTAATATTTTTTTTAATCAATAAAAAACCGTTACAGGCACTACCGCGTATTTGACACACACGCGCATATATACTCTTGTGTTTATTGTTAAAGTCAAATTAACAGTGTAGCCTTGGCGAAATCTGTGGTTATAGAAGTATATAGCCTTTGACAATAGAACCTTAATAATGTTCAAACTTATAATTAAAATTAATTATGGTCGAATTTCGACCACTTCTTTATATAAATACATAATTATTTACTCGGAGGTTTTCATGATTTTGTATTTTAATTAATTTTCTCTCTCTGAAGGTTAATCATGCCATAGATTAAAATAAAACAAAAATAAATCATTAAGCACAATATATTTTCTTAAGACTACAGTAATTTCCAGTCATAAAATATTGCAAAATGTTAAGTAAAACTTACAATCGTCTTAACAATAATTATTACAATCAATAAATGTTACCATATAAACTCCTATAAAATACACAATGTATAATGTAAATAAGTAATTAATAAAAAAAATGTATTAAATGTCAAAGTAAAGTTTGTGCTAAACCTACACACACTCTGACACTTGTTATTTACACAATATCAGGGGCCCAATTCTGCTATTTCAATAACTTGAAGTTGCAAAGATATTCAAAGTAAGATTCCATTGCAATAGTGTCGGTAATTCGTATTCTACTACATCCACAACATCTCGATATCGTCGCGGCGGCTTAATAGTAGAAAACATGGCATTACAATTAGCAGAAATGAATATTGAAAAGCTATCAAAATTTTAAACATTTATTTCACGAGGTTTTGCTTAATATTATATTTATAAAGAGACTGTGGCGAATTAACAGAATAATTGGGCCCCAGATGTTACACCCCATGCTGCACCTCGAGCAGCCATAAATTTGGGACATAGGTACTATAGTATACTTAATTAATAAGATTATAAATATTCATAATTATCATTTACACATCCATTAATAATTACAATAGTGCTTACAATATAGAACTTATAATTAATGTAAAAACGTGGAACATAGGTTTATTAAAGTAACATTAATAATATATAGAAACAATGAGAAATAAATAAACTATTCGAGATGTAAACAGGCAGTAAGAAAAGTGTATTGTAAATTGTATAATATTAATTGCATGCATTTAATAGATTGCTAATGTTGTAACTGGTATTAGAAAAAACCTGTTGACATAGTCTATTTCAATTACAGATGATATACTAGAGATTTACTACACACGGTATAAATTGTACCATATATGCTCAGCTAGTTAGTATATCTTACTATCCATTCATTTACCTTATCATTGATAGGAACTTGACATTGTAAGGGGTTTACATCAAATTTTAACCAATAATAAGTCAGTCAAATGGATAGTAAGTTACAGAGACATGGCATTAATGATTAAGGTGAAACTAGAACATACTTGCGGTGTTTGAAATTGTACTTATTTGTAGTTCTAGGTCTATTTAATATATAATTCAAATTAGACTGTTTTAAATATGTATATTAGTGTAATATTTTCTTAAGTTTTCGCGAGAAGTATACATAATAAAACTATGTTTTACAGTTTTAAGCATGGTAATTTATTTGATTTTTATTATTCTGATGTTTCGGCCACTTTTCAGTAGCCATGAACAGTGCAAGACAAAGGTGTCAAGTTTCACATGTCAATTGACACTTGACATCTTTGTCTTGGTCATGGCTACTGAAAAGTGGGCGAAACATCAGAATAATAAAAATCAAATAAATTACCACGTTTAAAACAGTTAAAACATAGTTTTATTATGTATATTAGTGATTTAACGAATGTATAATTTATTGCATTTGTAAATGCGAATATTCATCTACAATATTTTACAATGTGAACATTGACCTTTGACGTAAAGGGTGCATTCATTTCTCATTAAATATAGATTAAAAATGTATAATTGAAACCAACAGTTAAATAATATTACGTAAATTAAAACATTACATAGTTTTCCTCATGTCCCATATCTGTTCGATGGCCTGTATATGGAATAATTCCTCTTCCTTTGTCAAATACATTCACCAAAACTTCATAATGTTTCTTGCGAATACAATGGTGAATGTGGCTCTAAAAGGCTGCTGAATCCTATATTTCCACAATATGAAAAGTCTTTCTTTTCTCGTCTTGCATTTAGATATAGAAAAACACCACTAGACTTGCCACATCACTAATTGTACACTACATGCCTACTCACAAAAAAATAAGACACAGATTTAATGTTTCTACATATTAATATTGCATACATAAAAGTATTTTTACTATTTTATGTTTCTGCATTAAGAATAAAAAATCATCACCATTTCTGGATTTTCCTTTATCCTTTACCAACAACCTAGAATTGTTTTTGACCACCAGAGACTTTAAATAAACATTTTATTGTTAAAAAATATATTTAATAGATTTGATCCAAAGATATTTTTAAATTATATAACATTAGTTGAAAGTCTACTAGTGTTTTCTATATCAAAATGCAAGAGAGGTAACAATTGTTGCACTGTCTTAAAATGTACCATTTACAGGCTTTTTTTGAGTTACGTTTTTTTAACAGGCAACTATCGTTCTCAGTGTTTTACTTCCACGATCTAGTATAATTATAATAGTATATATCATAATCCTAAGAAAACTATTCTCATTTAGCAATTATAAAATGTCCCTATAAAATAAAATAAACAAGGTAAAAAATTAAAAATATTGTGTTTCAATATAGAAATGTCAAATTCTAGATTTTTGTTTCAGAATATATTAATTCACTAATGACATATGTTTTAATATAAATATATTTTTGTATAGTCATTATCAGTCTTACTCATATTAAGTTAGAATATGTTTGAAGGCTTCTTTAAGAACCCTAAAGAAGCCTTCAACTTACTCTAACTCAATATGAATAAAACCATTAGAGAGTAAACATTTTAAATTAAAAATTACAATAATCATAGAGTATATAAAAAATATTAATTATTTAGTTAACTATTCTTATCCTGTATATTCTTACTTTGATTCCAATATTATTAGCAATTATCAGAAAAATAGAGCTGGTTATACCAAAGTCATAGAGATAATACAAAATAGCTCTTATAAACAGGATTTCATATACATAGATCAATCAAGATTTGTTGGTATATAATAGTGCCTTTGTTATTAACCATCAAAATTTGATTGGTCCATATTTTTGAATCCCCAACCTTTCAGTACATTTGACCATTTAATGTTATATCTCCTCTCTTGGTAATTTAGCTCTATTTCTCTGTCTATTGGAGATCAGTAACGTCTGAATGGCGTAATATCACATAATTTCTTACTGTCATCATCTACAAAATCTACAAAATGATTCTTTACAGCTAAAGCACATTCAATTAATGTATAGCAGTCGCTTTCTGCTCTGTGAGAGCATGAGGGTTCTTTTTTCAATAATGCTCGATACAGTGTGTCTAGTTTATAATCTTTAAAAGAACTTTCTTTTGATGTATTAACTTGGGTAACTTTACGCACTTTAGGAGTGCTGCAACTCACAGTTTCAAATGAAGAACACAGTTTGTCTATGCTATCCCAATCCTCTGGAGTCATATTCATATCCGGCCAGTCATCCTCATCAGAAGTAATATTGTCTGTGGCATCCTCTAAACATTCGAGTTCATACTTTGGCAATATTTTTTTAAATGCCATCAAGGAATCAAGACATAATAAGTCATTCGGTAGATCCACATTAGCATCAGTGAACTCGTTTTGTAACAGTTTAAAATCAAAACGATTACCATTATGAGCAATAAGGCAAATAGGTTTTGGAAGGTCGTTAAAAAATGCAAGGATTGTTTTTGTTCGCTGACTGAAAAGTGGTGCGTTTTTCAAAAAGTCATTTGTTAAACCAGTCATTTCACTCGCACGTTTGCTTATATTTCTTCTCGGATTGTAATTAATAGCAAGTTTACTCATTACCGGCAAGCTTTTAGTTGTGGCTCGTTCGAAATCATCTCTTGCTACAGCAATGAAACACAACTCGGTAATTGTTGTCCTGTTTCGTTCTTCATAAGGTAAACCTGTAGTTTCCAAATCGAAGAACACGTAACTTGCAACACGTTGACTAATTCCTATATTTTTAATCATTTTTAATTTATTTTACGTTTATTACAATAACTTATATTTACACTGAGTTACAAAATAAACATTTTATGGAATTATAAAATAGTGACACAAAATGATTAGTCATAGTCAACTGTGACATCTTATGTCAGATTGACAGTTCTACAGCTCCAAAATTAATTGTATTTTAGTCGATTACATTTTAATCGATATGATTTTGGGGACTACACAAATTTTGATTGAATAATATATCAATTTGCCGATGAGCAAAAATTTAAACACTTACAGCCTTATTTATAGAAAGTTAGAGTAAGTTTGAACGCTTCTTCATGAACCATAAAGAAGCGTTTAAACTTACTCTAACTCTCTATGAATGGGACCCTTATAATTCCAGTACCATTCTTAAAAGTACATAAAAATGAGTTACAATGTAGTCGTATTACTACATGGCTTTTTTAAAACACTATAGATAATTTCTTCGCAAGTGTAAATTTATCTTTTTATTATATTAAAAGTTTATTTAAAATTAAATTAAAAATGATAAAAGCTTATTACTAGTCCAGTACACGAGGTAGCGTAACAAGGCTGGTAGCTGGCAGCCTTACCTCACTATGTACACAGGTTCATTCGTTGAGCAGCATAAGCTCCAGCATATACCCTCGATCAGATTTTATAATACACATTGATATTACGTACAGCTTCCCAGTGTATTTTATACTAATATCCTTTGAGCTTGACCGGTCTGCGTCTAGGTATAGAAAGCAACGCCTATCCAAGCGGACTCATATAGCACAGATCAGAGGTATCTAAGCTTTTCTGATTTCAAGGCAGGTTCAGAACCTATATAGATTTAGGCAGAGTAATCATATACGCCATTTACTCGGTTTTCACCGCGTTCAGTTTAAAACTACTTACAGATATCAAGCGTACCATTCCAGATGTTTATCGCTCCAACTTCTGCAATATTTTATAGCACCAGCATGCATATAGACTGGTTCTGATATAACTATGACTATGACAACATCCAACACTAAGTTAAACAAGCACGAACTGAGAGGTGAGCCATTGTGAACAGCTACACTAACAGCTGGTTTCCATATTTAACGACCGTTCATTTGCCTTACTATCGGTAATTTGACAGAGGCTAACAAGTAAGGTAAAAATTTAACCAATGGCAAGTCAAGTGAATGAATAGCAAAATATAGGAACTAGTCATTAATGACAATAAGTATTATTTCAACAATTTTGAAAACAATACTGACTCATTTTTTCCGTACTTATATATAGTGTTTGAGTTTTCTGTTATGCCTGTAGTAACCGCATCGAACTCAATTACTGACTGAACATAAAACTCTGCGACGATGGTTTACGACTTGAGCTACGTACAGTCCGATATTGTACGTGACTTTGCAAAAGTTTCGAATAATTTTCAAATCTTTTTGTTTTATTTAGTTCGTATTGTTTCAAAAATTGTATATATAAAACCGTACAGGAATGGAAAAAGAATACTAATTCCTACGGCCGGGCGGCCTGTCGTAAGAGGCGACAAGACAACCCATAGCCAGGTGGTAGGGTATCTGCCCGACTGGATAGCTACCACCCCTGGTCCAGAGTATGCCGCTATAACAACCTTCAGTGATGTTCCGGTATCAGTGGCCAGGTTCCAGTTTCTCCTCCAAGGCCGGCAGCACATTGGCAGCACCTCTGGTATTGCTAATGTCCACAGGCGACGGTAACCACTTTCCATCACAGTTAGGCCGCCAGCCTGTCTGCTTTGCTTCAGCAATAATAAAAAAATATACATATAAAGTTTTGCTGAAGTTTTAGTAACATGTTCAATGCTTACTTAGGACCTTAAAACAAAGTGTAGTATACTAGCCATAACATAATAGATGTTTATAAAGGTCTTTCCAGTTTTAATTTATTTAACAGATATAAACTCAATGTAATGTAATGAAAAAAGTTTAGGTATTCTGTTGATCAAAGCAAACGTTCTATGTTGTATCTCATTTTTTATGTACAGGTTATGTTTAAATAGAAAATAAACAATTGGTCACTTACGAGTTGAATTAATAAATCGACCGGTTCCTCTCTAAATCCAATAGGGTAGAAGTGTTATTCGATCCAATATTTAAAAAAAATGTGTCCAGTTTACAAGCAGTCGAAGTAAATCTTCAGAGAATATACTCACAAATAATTCTTCTCTAACTTTTATTAATATAAATATAAATATAATTCCTTTAGCCTACATCTGTCAACATATTATAATTCAAAATAAACTTCTTAAGTATCACTTTCAATTTTTCACGGTTTTATTTAAAACAATATTATTATTAGTTATATTTCGGTCCAAATTGGACCTATGTTTGATCATCAGTCTTATTTACTCTCTAATATGTGCTGCATAATGTAAAACTCGTATCTCGTTCTCTCGCAGGCTTAGACCTGTGTTTATCTCTTTATAGTGTAGCTTTTTTGTTTCATCGAGTGTTTAATCACGATTCTAAATAAGTTTGACTTAAAAAATTATGTACCTACCTATTGATTATCTTAGAGATAATAGATAATTCTGGAGAAAAATTAAATGTTGTGCGATATTTAGACACGGATAGGACGATATTACAAACCCCAAAACGGCAAATGATTGTTTGGTCTGCACTATAACATGAGTATGCCTAAATTACAATAGCACAAGCAGCAAATAATATAATATATTGTTGCATTTTTGAAAAAAATTATTGATAGCTCAGTATTTTTATTTGTATAAGGTACATATCAACTTTTAGTAGTGCAGTCATTTTCCCTTTTAAGTAATTAGATATTCCGGCAAGATCAACCACAGACATTAGATATCATTTCATGGCCTGTTTAATCCGACACTTCGTGTTCTAGTTACAACCGACAAACTATCGCTTTATTTATACATTACGTTACACATATCAACATGGTATTTGTTGAATTGAATTTTATAGGTTATTTAGTTGTTAACGGAGTATTACGTAAACAATGACTTAGATATTAATATAAAATATGTTTGATAATAATGATTACTCAAATTTTCTTTTTTGTTTAGTGTTACATATAATTAGACAGCAAAATATTTGTAAGAACACTTTTTAATCACTTTATAAGTATTTAATGTGCGACATAATTCATCCTAATATTTAAAACTGAGTTTTTTTTTTATTCGATTTTTGTGAAATTTGGTATACCTTCGATAACGGAGATGATCATATATATGATTATTATTTACGCCAGATAATAACATAGTTACCATGAGATACAGTTTAAAAATAAATATTTCACTAACTACTTCGAAGATTCAGATGGATAGCGTAACCGTTAACTATCACTGTAATACATTTACCCATTGGGAGCGTTTCTTGTGGATATTACAAGAATATTGCTTGTGTACCTAATTAGCAAGATGTGCTATTTTCACTTGATTGCTTAGTGCATTTATGTATGTATGAGGATGGGCCTACAGCTTAAGTGGTGTTATAAAAACATGATCGAACCAGCAATATTCTATTGCTGCGTGAAATGAAATAGATAGGTACTTCATAATACGGCTGCGTGTAAAATACATTAAGAAAATTAGCAGAGATGGGTGGGTCGGCTAGTTTTGAATATTTCACCACTTTTTAGATAGATAGATAGACACTTTATTGTTCACCACATACACATAAAATAAACAATTTACAGTAGTCACATTAGACAGTAAAAGTAGGAGCAATGGGCGGCCTTATCGCTTTAGAGCGATCTCTTCCAGACAACCCGGGCTACGGATATTATGAATAGGAGATTCACAAGTGTATGACGGTGTATGACACTTTTTATGTCAGGACTAATTAAAATCCATACTAATAGATTAATTAATGCGAAGATAAGTTTGTTTCTATGTTTAAATATCGGTTCATTCATTGTTCACGTCTTAGGAGTGACCAGATAATCCCAACATTTCTTCTAACGACTGCTTTTAAAAGTTGGGAAAAAGATGAATGATTTTTATACTAAAAAACGGAACAGAATTTGTAGTTACTATTAGGCTAAGGATAAAGCGCTAACTTAAGCCTTACTCTGGTTTTAAACAAACAAATTCTCACACTCAGACGTTCATAGGTAACACATTTATAAAGCACGCAAACAACAAACATTTATCAACCAACAAGATCTTAATTTAACAACGAGTATTCGATCGCTGCCACCCACAAGGGACCACACATGATTTAAAATCAGACTATTTGTATGAAAGACACAATAAACCAGTCGCAGTCTACAATTGGGTATGGATTTATATGAAGCTTTTATAAAAGTCCACCCTCTTGTACTTCGGACCCCTTCCTATTATTTAACACCCTTGCCAAAACAGGGACGTATTAGACGCATGACAATTTAACGTTTATTAAAACTTGCACGCGCTTATGTAAATTAATGAGATATCTGTTATATCACTATTATAAACTGTTCACATATCTTGTTTTTTCTTTTGTGCATTTCCACAGGCTAATGATAGAAAGCACCAGTCCTATTTTAAAAAATATATTTGTGTTAGTTGTTCTCTTATTTTACTAAAATATAAGAGGGTTCAAATCTAATTCTCAAGAGAGTCAATTTCGTAAAAAAAGTCTTTATTTTATAGTATCTTCTGGTTTATCTGGCACTGGGAGCAGTCCCAGAGTAGAAAGTAACTTGCTTACAAGCTTGGCATCACAAAACGTGTGGGTTTCTTGATATATAAACGAAGTGAAAACAACATTAGGCAATAGGTTTGTTACGTTGACATATATTGAACTAAGTTAGAATGTGTAATCCAAATTTAACTTAGCACAGACCGCGGTTCGCTACTAATTATTATGTTAGCAGTACATTGATGGACCTGTTATTTTCTAGTTTATGCGTAATAAATTTCTCATTTATTGCAATATTAACATTTTACAACAAGGTAATACAATGTTAGAATTTTAATATACCGTAAACTAATATATTTGTCAAGGTATTGCACCTGCATTTTCGTAAGATTATAAGCACTTTGTCATAATATTGGTTTCTGAATAATCGTCTATAGACAGCCCAAAAGTCATTAACTATTGCCTTATCAGCTTACCGCATTTATTTAACGAACTCATCAGTTTTATATTATGAAGTTTGTAAGACACTTTTAAAAGATTTTGACTTTAGGCAACATAAATTTACATATATTTTTGTAGTGAAACTTCTATATAGACGGGGGGTATTAGGATTTTTACTGTCACGAAAAAGCGTTACGACCGCGTGGAGGGGGTAAAAGGTATACCACGTTGTGAGAGGCGGCATAATTTTAGAGTAGACTATAGATGTTTTCTTTGGTTCCGGATCTAATTCAGTCTTTTTGTTTGATAAAATAAAATATGTTTAAATTAAAAATATATTTGTTATAATGTACCTAACCTAACCAAATCATAAATTGCAGTAAATCTGCGAAAAAACGAAATGTGTGTGTGTGTCGAAATGAAATGGAAAAACGAATGGCAACGGATAAGTGGAAAAGCGAATGGCAACGGACAAGTGGCAAAATAATCGCAAAAAATTTTGAATTTGAAGTTTTACGGGCAGGTTTTCAAATTGGACAAGTACATTAACAATCTGCCCGTTTTCCACTTATTTGTTGCCATTCCTCTTTGGACTTGTCCGTTGCGATTCGTTTTTCTACTTGTCCGTTGAAGTTTCACTTCTACTATGTGTCCCAGCACATTTCGTTAATTTTTTAAACTATAGAGAATTATTTACTGGCCAGTCATCCGCCGCTAATCTAGAGATGTTAAGTTTGGCGCAAACTGTATAAAACTTTAATAATACCAAATGATAGATTGATAGATAGATAACACTTTATTGCTCACCAAAATAAACAAATACAGAAATAAAAATGATATATTACCGCCAAATTACAGAAAAGACATATTCAATCTAAATTGGAAACATAATTATCGCCCACTCGTCTTTAACTTTTGCACCAATCATCAACACATAAATGTCCTATTTCGTGCCTGTGTAGATTACCAAAACGGAAAACCCCAGTAAAAATAGGGGAGCAAAGGGAATGTCACTTATTCCATATGTCAAGGAAAGCAATATTCATATTATTTTAGTCGACTAAATATTCGGTACAACACTAGAAAACTTTTGATAAATTAGCAGGTTAAATGATTGACCCGTTGAATATTATTTAATAATTGAAACTAGAGCTTTCTTTCCGGGATAAAAAGGATCTTATATTCATCTTCTTTATCAAAAGTAAATTTAATACACATGAAACTACGTATTATGTATGTATATACTATTTATTACTTACATAATTTATATAGATGATAATCGGTCATATACAAACAAGAAAAAGATTGTTACAATTGGGCCACCTGCATATTTGTAAACAAAGCACATTTACACAGCCCCTCGGTGTTTGAGCTAATAACATTGAAGCGCTTTTATGACCGTCCTCTTTTGTTTACTTATTTATTGGTTGTTGTGAAGAGCAGATTAGTGTACTTGTTTATGGCCGTTCGCAGGCATAATTACGCAGGTGTGCAGATTACGATTTCTGGGAAATTGGGTGCACGCGGTCAGGTAGACATATTGCACCGTGCAGTATAAAGCAATGCCCCAATGGAGAGATCGTCAGTCAAGCCATGGTCACAAGCGAGACAAGACGTGTGTACATTCGATAAGCTATATAGTGACGGACTTCGCGCGTGTTATAAAATCGTGTATTACGTTTGTACTGGTTGTGTCCAGTTATATTTCTACCTGTGTTATACGTGTTTGTATAGTTCTAATAAATTCTATAGTAATTCCAAACGGCATTTTAATTCGAGTCCCGCACTCGTAAAAATATCATCGTATGACCGATTTGGACATCACGGATTGTCATGTTTGTGAGCGCAGGAAGAACTCGTCATGCCAGCCTCAATGACATCATTCAGCGAGCTCTTGTCAGCGTCGGCGTACCATCCATTCTGGAACCGAATAACTTGGCGCGTGACGATGGAAAGAGACTCGACGGAATGTCACTCGTCCGTTGGAAGATGGAGCGGCCGCTAGTGTAGAATGCTACTTGTGTTGACACACTGGCCCCGTCATATCTTCCAATGACCGACTCAGAGGGGCTGGCAACGCCACCGCTTCAGCTGAAGATATCAAACGACGCAAATATGGAGTCTTAGAAAAGGTTACATATTTGTGCCATTTGGGGTTGAAACATTAGACCCGTAGGATTCATCGGTTACTTTTAGGATCTTTGTAAAAAACTTTTTGACACTACCCGTGATCAGAAGGCTGGCTCATATTTCGCCCAATAAATAAGTATTGCCATACAGCATGGCAATGCAGCCAGTTCTCGACACGAACCTTGCTGGCAGTGATCTGCTATATAATGTACATTAGTTTAGTTTATATTTCAGTGTTTGATTATTTTAAAATTATATTCCGAGTTTTTAAATATCCGTATTTAAAAAACAAAGAAAACTATTACGATACGTATGATACGTTGTCAAGATCTATAAAAAAAAATATTAAACTGGCAAAGGAACTAATCAAGTATGTTCATGTTATGGGTAATACACCGGACTACTGTAAGGGCCGATCTCAGACCCCCAGACCATAGTAAATAAAAATTCGTTTACGAAACTTATCATTCTAGGAAATTAATCAGGAACATCTGCAATCTAGTGGAATAAGAAGGGTAACGCTATAACGCCTATACCACATAGACGGATACAATAGTAAAACAAAACTAAAAGAGACTCACCTATTAAAAGTAAAGATGTCTTCAATGTTATTGAATAAATCTGATAACTCTTCATCGGAGAATGTCACGTCCTGCCGCCAAATATGTAGATAGCCCTGGAAAAAATAATTAACATACATTTAACATATTTTAAATAGATCGATAGGTCACTAATATCGAAGAAATAATATTTTCATTTCTAACATCCTTCACTCTTGACCTTACATTACTTATTTTACAATTTTAGTTATGATATTTATTATATTTTATACTAGGATATGCCCGCGACTACGTCTACGCTCGACTTGAAATTCCCGCGGGATTCCGGGGACACAAGATACCGCAACATTTGAAAAAGAATGTAAGCTATCGTTTTAGTGAAAACTGTGTCGGAATAAGCTAATTTTTACGCACGCGAACAACTACAAACCGCTTCCGGGAAAAAATCCCGCGAGATTCCCGGGATAAAAAGTAGCGCAAAGCTTAAATCTAAGAATTAGCTGTCAATCAGCGAAAACCGCATCGAAATCGGCCCAGTAGTTTTTACGTGAATCCCGAACAAACAGACAAGGAACAAAAAAAATTGCATCGTGTTCTCCGTCGTTTATATAGTCTATTCTATAGTTGTTTGTTTTTAAATAGCTTCAATGATATTCTTATGGCTCGGCCATGAGCTTGGGCTTGCGACGGAGTTTGCCGCCACGCGCGATTACTCGTTACATGCTTTATGAATGAATTACTGAATTTTTATTCGCAGAGATACAGGTATAGTTGTATGTCGACAATAGTTTGTAACAACAATTTAACTAGTATCGCCGTATCTGACCTATAGTTGTACAAATATTTAGATACTACGCAAATTATATGTATCTTCTTACATTTTAAATTATATAATAAAATAACATTTAGATTTTAAGTCTTAGAACATTATCATGCATCTTAATACTTTTTTTATAGACGTTCGTCGCGTCGCGCTTGTCTGTCGCTCATAGCAACAAGGCTGTGACCGGGCCGTAAGTTCACAAAGACGAAGCTCTTGAAAATAGCTTTACAAATAAGAACCTATTTCTCCGCGCTAGAAATACAATGGCCAATTTGTCATGTTCATTTGAGACTTGCAAAATTACGCATTGTGCGTTGAATGAACCACGCTAACCGTGGTTTATCATTTAAAACCGCATATTTATTTAAAATATTTTACAATATAAAGTTCACGCCCGGGTAAGGACTCCGTAGAGATGACGTTACTATGTTTTTATAATTCAACTACGAAACCCTAAAGAACAGAGACAGACAAATATGAACTAAGAAAGAAAGATAAAGAATTATTAGCTAGACGTGTTGCTGGGTGAGTTTACTGCTGCTTCTTCTCCTTAAAAAGCGATAACACGTTACGAAGCGTTGTACATAGAACTGGAAGTAGACTTAACATTTAACCTATATGTATGACCTTCATATAATGTTCTTCAGTAAATAGTTTGAATAAAACTTTTTAATTTTGAAAAACATCCAATCGGAAAAAAGTTATATTATAGATCTGTATATCCGCATTGATGAACCTGGGAGAAGATGTAGGTATTCTATCTTTAAATGAAACTATATTAAATAATTATAATATAAATACAGTAATTTCGGTGTATATATAAATGTATAAATATATCCACTATCCAGTCTGTTATGGGAATAAAATCGTAAACGACAGAATTTAGGTATTTCACTTTTTATTGTAACTTAAAGCGAATGTAATTTATGAATGGATGACAACTCTTTATTGTTCACCATAAACTTAAATCGCTACCGATATTTAAAACAATGCTCAAAAAATATTACCTGTCCTTGGAATACGTTGATATTTAAATGTATGTACATATACAGCCTTTGCCGGCTTACCTCACTGCAACGCAGAGGCTCCGGGTTCGATTCCTGGTATAGTAAATTTCGGAAACGTATTTTCTCCGTTATTTACTATGGTCTGAGTGTCTGGGATCGGCCCCAGTATGGTCCGTTGTATATTACCCATATCACAAGCGTAACTAGCTTAATTTTGGGGATATACAGTGAGTTTGTTTGTCTGCCGATTTATTTATTATTTATATATATTTATCTATAAACATTTATATATTTTTGTAGATATGTATTTGTATGTTGTACATATTACGTATATATCTGTTTAATACATAAAACATATGTATATATTACATTTATATATTTATTACTAGAATGTAAGAAATTGTACTATATATTATGTATACCACCATCGTCATTATAATCTCAATTCATTCCTGGGGTTGTCTGGATGAGATCGATTTTCAGCGATGAGACCGCCCTTTGTGCATAATGAGACATAGTTTTAGTCTGTAAGTTCTTTTTTGTATCGGTGTACAATAAAAAGTTATTGATTGATTTAATCCAGACAGTTAATATGGATATAGTTGCATTAGGACAATGTGCGGCCTTATCGCTTATAGCGATCTCTTCCAGGCAACCCAGTGTCTAAGAGGTTTATATGATTTTTGGTGGTACACTATACTAAAATGAAAGTATTTAGATTCTAATATTAAGCCCATATCTGCGATAATGGAAAAATTGTGAATGTACTAAAAATCCGAGATCTATGAGTCACGCAAAAAAAAATAATTTGTAATGTAGCTCTCCTGTAACATTTTCAAAATGTCACGATGTCTTTCCATAACAGCCTCTATGTATAAAATTAACTAACAAATTTTATTTATAGGATAGTTTTATTTATTGTTTTCTTGATTTTTCTTGACTAGTTGAAACTAATTGAAATTAAAATGAACAAGTTGCCGGTAGACTAAATAAAACTTAAACAATACTCTTTGACACTTGACATCTTTGTCTTCCTTGATTACGGACACTGAAAAGTGGCCGAAACGTCGCAATAATAAAAATCAAATAAAATACCGCGCTTAAAACCGTTAAAACATTGTTTTATTTATTGTATAGTTATATTTTAATCTGATTTTAATTTATTGTTCAACTAACAGGAAAATTTTGAACGCTAGACTACGCCCAGCCAATTTATTTTAATTGGCCGATTTTAATTTATTTAATAATGCTTAAGAATATTAATATGGACATAAGTGGAAACTAAAGGAACTTAAAAACTAAAATTAAATACCTACTAAAAATAAACTAATTTATAAACAACTAGCCGATACCCGCCCGCTGCACGTGCTGTAAAATTCGTTCTTAGCTGACCTCTACTTGGCGAAAGGAGATCCATGACAAACTTCAAGTCTATCATTATTATAATTCCTGAGATATCGTGATGAGTCACAATATACGTGGATTTCAATTATTTATATATATATATATATATATATATATATATATATATATATATATATATATATATATATATATAATATATTATAATTATTACGTTTATATATCTGTATTTTTATTAAAATGGTTTATTGAATACAACTTCCTTACCTCGTCATTGTGAGTGGAAAGTGGTTTTGATAACGAGATATATGTGTATCACGAATGTGTGCCCTTATTTAGTAAATGTATTCCTTATACGGCGTTAATATTACTAATGGTAGACCACCCATAACATGACAACGCTTTATCAGATGCATTCACTTTCTTCGTGAGATATGATATTTATCTAAGATCGGGGTTTATGCAAAATTATTATGTAGCTTTATCGGTGCAGGAATGGAAAGAGAATAAAAATTCACGCGACCGGGCGGCCTGCCGTACGGAGCCAAAACAACCTACAGTCAGGAAGGAGGACATTTGCCCCGGTTTACAGCATGCCGCCATAACAACCTTGACTTGTGTTCTGGCAACAGCGGCCCGGTTTCAGTCCGGTCAGTCAGTTTTACAAATAGTGTCCATAGACGACGGTAACCGTTTTCCATCAGGTGGGCCGGCACCCTGTCTGCTGTCCTCCAGCAATAAACAAAAATATGAGCTTGAAAATCTTTTTAATCTATACTAATATTATAAAGAGGAAAGATTTGTATGTTTGTAACGAATAAACTCAAAAACACTGGACCGATTTCAAAAATTCTTTCATCATTCGAATGCTAGATTATCCTTGATTAATATAGGCTATATAAAAATTAGGGATCCCTACTAAGACTTCAAGAATATAACCCTTCAATCTATTTTTCAACAACAATTCCCAGTCAACACTTTGTCACAACAATTAAACAACAAATTATAACACCACACAAAGTCACAAACACACAACTAACAACAAAACTTATACACATACTAACACCAACAAGCACTACCACCGCATTGCATTACCCGCACACTTCACAAACAAACCAAGACACACAAAGAGCCTAAATATTAATAATTGTTGTTTTTTCCTTTCTGTGTCTAGACATAGAAAGGAAAAAACAACACACATGGCACTAGTTAAGATAATATAAATATAGGTATAGACATAAGGCACACACTGCACAGGCACTTACAACACCAGCATCCAACAGATACACTCTACATTAGTATAAGTTTAGTATTAAAATTAGAATAAATTAATATACTTAATAAGTTATTCGTAAGGTACACCACAACACACATATGATTGAATAAATGTTACACATAAAAACAAAAATTACCAAGAAACGTGTACAAATACTTAAAACTTTCTTCAAAATTAAGTTATATAAAAGTGTACGGAACTCGAGTCCGTAGAATTGTAAAAAAAAACCCCTTCAATCTAAACAAAATACTTGACGCTGGAATCGGGTTCTACGATTTTGGTGAAATTTTATGTGTGTTTGAGTGGGTCCCGGGGTGGTTTAGATTCACAATTAGACCCGGTAGATGGCGCTGGAATCGGGTTTTAGATTTTTATTTTTTCAGGACAGGACAACGTCTGCCGAGGCCGCTAGTATATAAATATAAGAATATGTATATCCTAAAAGCTAGCAACGCGTTGACTTCACAACTGGTGTTGCAAACGTCCATTGGGGACGGTAACCACTATTCATTAGATGGGCCGCCTGCCTGTTTGGCAGCTTTGCAATAGGAAATTTGCAATTTGCCGGCATTAGTGGCCAGGTTCCAGTCCCATATACGAATAGGGCAGCACATTGGTTATACTTAGTGTTGCAAATGTTTATAGGCGATGATAGCCACTTTCCTAGCTGCTGTACTCCAATAAAAATATAAGAGAAATATTCATAAAATGCGGAAAATCAGGAAGGTGGAACCAGTGGCGTAGCGTAGTGGAGGCGGCAGGGGCGGCAATTTTTAGGGGGCGGCAAAATTTTACAATCAATAATATAAATTCATTCATATTTTTATCGCAAGTACAAATTCGGACCGATTGAAAATAACACGGAATTTTTCATTACTTACTCGCCCGGCTCAACACGGGCAGATTTTTCATTACCACTCCGCTCCTATCGGTCCTAGTGTGATGTTATATAGCCTATAACATTCTTCAAAATGTAGGCTTTTCAACACAGAAAGAATTTTCGAAAACGGTTCAGTATATCCAGAGATTACCTCCTACAACGTCACAAACTTTACCTCTTTATAATATTAAATATAGAAGTATAGATATAGTATGCATTAAATTGAAATACCTAAATAAAAGGGCGGCAAAATTGTCGTCCGCCCCGGACGGCCGTCACCCACGCTACGTCGCTGGGTGGAACAATTTTTTTATTTTTAGAGTTCTCTAGACATTTTGATAAAACCGCAACCCTTATAAAAGCGTCATGATGAGAGGTGTGGTAGAAGAAAGACACTCCACATTATACATACTATTTTTTATCCGTGCAGGAACGGAGAAAGAATACAAATTCTGCGGCCGGGCGGCCTGTCGTGAGAGGAGACAAAACAACCCACAGCCCGGTTCTAGAATATGCCTCCATAACAACCTTGGGTTATGTTCCGGCATTAGTGGCCAGGTCCCAGCTTCCCTTTAGAGAGTGGCAGCACATTGGTAGCACCTTTGGTGGTACAAATCTCCATAGGCGATGGTAACCGCTTCCCATCAGGTGGGCCGTTTGCCTGTCTGTTGAACTCATGCAGTAAACAAAGACAGTATAAGCAGCCAGCGAGATTTATATTCAAATAAATAAAGAGGAACAAGTATTGACGTAAAATATAATAATATACAACATTTTCGTCCATATTCTAAAACTGTTGTGCTACCATTATTCTTGTTTGATAAGGATCGGTAATAAAACGGTAGTCACAACAACATCCTCTGGTTCGTGCCCATAAAACAAAACAGAAGAATAAAATGAAACAAAAGACAAGAGCAGACGGCCTTAAGCGCCGTTTAAGCATGACGAACATAACAAGTGTCAAATTAAAGTGGAACTTTATGCTATGTCTTACAACTACCATTATATCTAGACATCTGTCAATTTCACTGCGCTATTCACAAAAAGCCGCTGCTTTAGGCCTTCAGAACGGCTTATATATTGCCTCGATTAGATTAAGCTGACTTTTTTTTACACTATAATTTATTAAGTGTCTCGTTCTAGCCACACACACATTTCGACTGGCAAGCTATCATAGCCGTGTTTGCAAATCAATATAATTTGATAAAAAATATGTCTCATCTGGTTATCAGATGAGTGAAGGTCGATCTTCAACGTCTGTTAGACTACAAGAACTTTGTTTAAAGTTTGTAGTAGTCGAGTCCAGTCGTACGGTGTTTAAACGAGTCACTGTAAACAATAGCCTTTAGCCCGATAGATGTTATAACCCGTGACACCGGTTAGCCCACATTGTCAATGCCATTGTCACACGTGGCCACGCTTAATGTAGATATAACATGAATTAGAATAACATATGAGTACGTTATAGATGGGCTCAGACGCCTCCGAGTTTTGTGGTGAAAGCTACCTTGAATTTAATGTGTAGGAAGGCAGGCACATAGTGAACTCAATATAAAAAATATACCTATAAAATCTTGGATGGCCGGTGCTTATATCTTATTATTCATTCACTAGACTTACCAAAGGTTAAATTTTGACATTACTTGTATGGAGCTTTTATCAAGTTTTAAACGATAGTAAGGCAGTACGGTTAGTAAGATATAGGAACGGGCCATTACTCAGCTGTTCCTTATTTTACTTTGCTTTTGGAATACAATTAGGGTCCCCAACCGTATTACTATATATATAGTATCCTACTATATTTTAGCCATTTGTACTATATATTATAGTACGAAATATACTATGTTTTCATCGCTATTTGTTCAGAGTCATGACTATTTTAATAATAATAGATCTTTACTGGCCAAAGCAAACAATAGTAATACATATACATGGAAAATTCAACATTGAAATAAATGAAATATAAAAAAGCTAATGAAAAAAGTACTATATTTTAAGGTTAAAAAATAAAAATACTACATTTTCTTATAAAAAGGTGGCAACCCTCTGTTCAATAGAGATTTTCGTAAAAACGGAATCCTGTTGTTGCCGTCATATCCGTCCATACGTCATGTTATTTGTATGTCACAGTATTTATTATTCTGAACCTACCGAGTATACATGAATGACATTTGACAGGAAGGTGTAGTCCATATAGTCATACATATAGCGCTAAATATAATGTATAAAACCATTAAACAATTAAAAATGATCACCATACACGTAATATTACGTTCCGGATGGTTTAGATTCACAATTAGAACAGGTAGGTGGCGCTGAGATCGGGTTCTAGAATTCTCCTAATCACCTAGACTGATTTTGGTGATTTTGTTTTTATGTCATGAAACAAAGTCTTTTAGGAATTCAGAAAATATGGCGGACGAAGTTCGCCAGTTCAGCTAGTATGTATATATATATATATATATATATATATATATATAATAACAGCCTATAAACGTCTCAATGCTGGGCTCGGGCCTCCCACTATTGGGGATCGGACAGTATGCCCCCGCCACGGTTGTCTAAGGCGGTTTGACACAGCGTTATCTCGATGTGCAGGTTCCATCACGATGTTTTCCTACACAATTGTTAGCATGTGGTAATTGTAAAAATATGCACATTAGATCATAAAACTGACTAAGTGGTGCATGCGTTATAAATATATATATATATATATATATATATATATATATATATATATATATATATATATATATATATATATATAAAATCAGTAATATAAATGCGAATAAGTAGATATTTAATCTACAACATACCTTTTTAAATTATGTATAAAGTGGGATATCCTGCAAAATTTCCAGGTTATTGAGCTCCAATAAGTTTTACAAAGAAATTGGTTTGGGCAAAATATGTTGAGTAGTTTTTGATATATAGGGTATTTTGATTTCAATACTTTTTGTTGTTCCGTGACTACAAAAAGACGAAAACAGAAGTGTTTCACCTCTACCGAAGTTTTAATTGGTCGACTTATGTTTGACGACCGTTGTTCCTAGTAGTTCTTCCATCATTTAAACCAAAAGCATTACCTTAAAGTTATATTCAATTATTCTAAGTTCCAAGAGCCTATCAACAATTGTAGCAATAATTCATGCGTTACATAGACAACGCAATAGTCTATGCTTTTACCATAACTTAATGAGAGAGACGAGCATTGCTCAACTTTAATTAAAATGGACCATAGATTAATGTCGGACCTGTCAGAACAAATTACAAGAAAAGATTTAAAATGCATTTCGAATGCATCCTAGTTATGCGCTCGTATTTAACACTGTTGTAATGTAAATGTGTTTTTCATTTACTTTCGACACTTATGGTGTTTAATCGTAAAACATATTTCACAATTACACATGGTTTTCAAAAAAGTTTAATTACAATTTCGGTTCTTTTGTTAATTTAATCTCAATTTATTATGATTATATGATTGTATGTACATATTATTAAAAAAAAAACGAAATATACAAGAAATCAAAGAAAATTGAGTATAAAAATACATTATTCAATTATAGACAGTTCGGCGACGGAAACAGCCAAATCACTCAAGCGACACAAATATATAATCTCCAGTATGAGTTATTTATTTGTGCCGTTTGCTGTTGAAACGCTATCAAAACGACAAAGAGCTGGTGCCTACCTCGGGCAACGGATCAGTATGGCGATCCAGCGAGGAAACGTAGCCAGCTTTCTGGGCACCTTACTCTTAAAAGACGGTGACCTAGGCTCAGTATTCTACTTAAAGTCTTGTGGGATTATAAGTTGAATACGATATTAGTTAATTAGTTATAACCCCCACTCTTAAAAAATCCCAAAACTCCATAATTACTTCTATAAAAACAGTAACCCATAAAAAACTGACGGTGTATCCGCACGGTTATCTCAAGGATTTCAAGCATCAGGAATCTCCATTTGTAGGTTTCCTGACGACTTTCGCTGCTCACTAAAAGCACTTATAGTACAGTGATATTTCAGACACCATAAGCAATACTTATTTAGACATTTGTAACACCGAAGATATTACCAACATGCTGCCGCTCTCTAAAGCGAGGCTGGAACCTGGCCCCTAATGCCGGAACACAAGTTTATTATGGCGGCAAACTCTAGACCAGGTACCTGGCAAATATATATTAATATTAGAATTTACTGTATGAGACTAACTTTATGAGGTGACAATTTATGGTATAATCCAATTTCTTTAAATATGTATCACTACGTTCACAGCATAACAGTACCCGCCTACATATTTTATTGGTGACGATTTAGGCCGGCTACACAAACTCGCAATAAACTTTGCTGCAATCTATCTTCTATCTATAATATAATAAATCTTTTAGGGGTGTCGAGTTTAAACGACGCATTTAAAATTTAGAAAAAGTCAGGCAGGCTAAGTCGGATTAGCAGATTTATGCCCGGTTTCTGAGGTACTTTGAACTGTAGTTTATCTGTTCGTTAGCGCTATCAGGTCAATAACTTACAAAAAATTGGGTTTTTTGAACACACCATCGTGCGATAGTTAAACTAGGTTCAACTTAACTGACCAATATTAGGCATTTATCTATTCCATATCTTTTATTTGACGTTTTTGTTTGATGTAAATAAATATGAGATATTCCGTCTTAAATAGATCCATCTAGTGGTGAGTTTTGGTACTAGTTATAGGTTTACAGTTAACCTAAGTTTATCTATTACATAACTTTATGAAATCAATTGTTATTGAACTCATAACTGGTAACCTGGCATTAAAAAACTAAATTTCTATAATTTGTGTTTGACTCTTAGAACATCACATCACGTGAAAACTAATGAACGTATTTAAATGAAACTCGACACGCACAGAGTTGGTTTATATCCAGGGTGACACTTTTTATTCCGTTAAATGTCCTTTCCGTGTGTACAAAGATGGCGCTGCTGTCGAGTTTTTGGTTCCGCCTTTGTAATTTACTAATAACAAATACGTCGTCACGACAATGCGAAAAAAGTTTCCCTAGCACTACAGTTATATATAGGCAAATACCACTATTGCACACCAAAATAAACATGTACAAAAAGAAATACATATTTACAATACTTCTTGGTAATACAACAGGCGGCCTTATCGCTTAAAGCGATCTCTTCCAGGCAATCTAAGTTACAGGAATTTCTTAGCTAATCTGGCAATGTAGGTGGTGTGGGTAAAAGCAGCAATGGATACATAAAACTTAAGCTAATTTTAAAATTCAATAAACACATACATACTAGTTTAAAAATAAGAAGAGATCTCTGTATCATACGATTCCTATCAAACAAATAGTTATTATTAGTAAGTGCCTAAGACATTCCAATACATCAGATAGCTCTTAAATAATGTAAACTAGTTGCGGGGATTAACGCCACTACACAGTCACGATTGAGCACATATCAATAATATAATACGGAATAATTCCATTATTATGGACGGTGCGATTAGTTTATAGATTCCGGTCGATAGTGATTGCCTCATCGGTGTTATTTAGTACTGATTTTTCACGAGTTCTTAAAATAGTGTTTTAAAATGTACATATATTTCGAATGTCTTGTATAATATCAACTTATATAAAACATATTTTTAAATATTTCCGTCGCCATTTTAGCAAAAATAGGATCCTTGCGTAATCGTTATTTCAGTCCGTCTGACGTAGACATACTAAGTATCGAGTAGTTTCCAGTGATGGTAGCAAAAATGTTAAAATGGCTTATTTATGCATATTAAAAATAACAGGGGTCCAAGGTGCTACCCTGTGGGACACCAAAAGAATAATGTATAGTACCCGCTTTGTAAACTGTGGTCATCCCTATTATCAGCAACTCTTTTAATAAATAGCTCACTTTATTTTATTAATTATATAGTTATAAATATGGATTAATAAATTCATTCGGGTCGATTTTGGTATCACAACAAATGAACGGTTTGCACAGAAAATCAGCGTTGTTTCGGACATAATTCCGACATAGCGACAAGCTGAGTGCAAACCTTGTTTGCTGAAAATGTGGCGTACAAATTTACAAAGATATTTCGAATACTATTTAGATCATAAAATATGTAAGCAATGTAAGTGCATCCCTATTTCTTCAAATAAAGTCTTTCTATGTTTACTTTACTAACTTTGCCAGAGTTGCCAGGTAGGAACGTTAATAAGCATGTACTAGAAGTATTTTTATTCATACCGGCCCACGCAACGGAGCTTTACAACTATAAATACAATCAATACCAATGGTATGACTATCAAAATAGAAACATACGTTCAAATACGTCGTTTGTAAGGTTTATAAGCTTATCAATGAGCTGGGCTAAGAGACGATGTATTATTATTATTAAATAACAAGTTGAACGATCATTTAAGAGTAGCAGGAGCCGCATCTGTCGAAATTATAAAGGAGACAGGGACTTTTGGGCCCGAGAAATGTAATGAGTTGAGATATGGCTTAAAAAGCGTTTTAATTTTCTATTACAAAATGGAAAATATCAGCCCTAAATTCTATCTGGAAGACGAGGATTTTAAAATTACATTCAGGGTCACAAATAAAATAAATTATCGATTACCATCGGTTTATGTCAATGAATTTCAACAGTTAGGTAATAGTATGAAAACACTTACGCCACACGATTAATTCATTAAAAATAACTAACCAAACCCATTACAATTATAAAAAATATCAACATAATAAATAATAAAGATATATCTTAAAATCAATCTCATCTTTTTACAATCTGGGCCTAAGATTGTATGAAAGCGTATCCGTCTCCTTTTTGTGCGAATTTTCTTTCCTTTTTTTATTGCTGGATTCCAGTCTTATCGCCGCTTCGTATGCTACCAGCCTCGAAGGGGCCCTGGAACCTGGCCACTGATGGCGGAACACAAGGTTGCATACTCTAGACAAAATCAGACGAGCAAATGCTCTACCACCTGGCTGTGGGTTCCAAAAAAGTCTCATCATCCAATATTATCTCCAAAAAAGTATTTCCTATCCAGGTAAAATTACGTTTTCACTTTCATTTAAGACTTTCAACATTTGATTCATGTCACTAATTAGCGTTGACAGCTTGCCGCGTTACTACTTGACAGCTGTCACATGTGACGTTTGTCACGGCCGCGCGCCATTTTTGCCACCCCACTCTTAACGAGGTGAAACTTGGTATACCTTTTTAAAGAAACGTTGCTTTAATTAACGTAATTAATTTATTCATAGACCTATCGGGGATAAATTATATACATATAAACTAAAAGATAAGACATTATGGATACTTATATAAGTAGGTACGTGTATATGTCATTAAGACCCATAGTCATGTTAAACATGGCGTGGTTATGTATTTTCAGTCCAATATCAATGAAATTAAGACGAGAACATTTTGGAACTACACAAATCCCAATGCAAAAAAATATGAAAATCGATTCTTATGCAAGGCTGCACAGCACTGATGACAGTATAACGGGATGGGCTGTATGAACAGCCCATCCCGTTATACGGTTGCGGAAACGTGGACGCCTACCCTCGAGGAAGAGAACCAGATATTAGGGGCGGTAAGAAAGGTTCTCCGTAAGAGTTTAGGTCCAACAAGGGGAGAGGGATGGTAGGTTAACGATCAAAACCAACCTTGAAATCGAAAATCTCGTTGCCGAGGCTACCTGACATGATAGGAGAAATAAAATTTCACCGCCTCCGCTGGTTCGGTCACGTAGGGAGAGAATCGAAGCGTAAAGGGAGCCTATTTGGAGCGATCGGATAGCCCACGTCCTGTCGATTGCCCCAAATACCAGTGGAAAGACAGAGTTGAGGTTAACCTATGTGAGCTTCAAGCCCATGCATGAGTCAATTATTTAGTACAATTATCATAATATAATATGTACACGTCGGCTCCAAGACTTTAAACAATTTACATACAAAATGTAGATAGATAGATAGATAGATAACACTTTCAAAATTTAAATATCCAATGTAATTGGATATTTAAATTTTAAATTCCTCTATTGAATAGGACGTCTACTCAATAAGCTAACTTTTTAATCTGTTTAAGGGGGTACCCCGTATACGATAGAGGAGCGATATAGAATGCTCCTTCGACTGAAAGGAAGATCTTCCAGCGAGGCTAGTGTTGTTCCTCGCAGGCCTAGGCCCATCTCTTACTATCGGAAATTTGTATATGTTCTTTGTACATTTCGGTAAACGTTTGCGACCTCAATTATTGCACAGCGCCATATACTGGCTCATAAGTGTTCCACTACAAAATAAATTATATATAACTATCCACTTCAAATTACTTATTTATTTATTTAAATTTAATTTATCAATTATTTGTTGCATATTAAACTCGCTCTCACTGGTGGAAATTCAAAAATGTAAAAAAGACACGGGTTTTGAATCCAGTGAGAAGAGAGACTGTTTGTACTACTGAAAGATGTTTACTAGTGTGAAACTAAGAGCCAGTTTTAAGATCGAAGTTATATTTATAAAGAGCCTTACATCACGTACAATATCATAGCACTCTCTTCACTGTTATGGAAAGAACCGAAGCTTACAGATTGTTTTTTTTATTTCTATTGTAGACTACAGGGTCCATTACATATACCGTCTTACTCATCATAGTCAGTCATAATTCGCAAGTAATCGCATAGGACAGAAGAAGGTGATGTATTCTGGATTTGGAGGGCAAGACACATTTTAGTTACAGTTACTTCATAATCAAAGAAAAGTCATATAAAACGAGAAAATCTTCCTTTCTCGAAGTCAGTTAAAAATAACAAATTACTTTTCATTTTCTATAAATAAAACTTGATACAACAAGATACTGTCTCTACATTCACCATTGGTTCTGTTCAGCGAGTTGCAAGCGACCGGGTCATGGCGACACGCGACTTGAATAAATATCCAGCAAATTGTATAATATCACGACATTATTAGCTGTTGATCGACCCATTCCTAGTAAATCAATTCATCGACTCCATTGATATAAGTTACTGCAAAAATGGTGAAAATATTATTTATTCATGAAAGGCATTTGACATTTGATATAACCACTGATGGCGATATAAAACTCTTCACTTTTAAAGTTTCTATTGTTTGTGCCTAATGCTAAAGTTCGACCAAGAACTGGTCGAAGGGGAAAACCCAAGAGATGCTGGCTTGACGTTGTGAAGGATGACATGCAAACCGATGTTTTCAAAACGGGGGATACAAAAGAGCGCGCAGTAGAGAAGAAAAAGTAGGAAAGCGGACCCTGGGTGTCAGAGCGGACGCTCACGCAACCGGGATTGAACATTCGGATGATAATAATAATAATTGGCAGACTAACACACACATTGTATATCCCCAATCTAACCAAGTTACGCTTGTGTTATTAGTAATATACAATGGAGCCCTCCGGGGCCGATCCCAGACCATAGTAAATAACTGAAAGCTCGTTTTCAAAATTTACCATGCTAGTAATCAAACCCGGAGTCTCTGCGTTGTAGTGAGGTCGGCCAGCAAAGGCTAAGCTCGCTCAACCGCACAGACCGTCATGATGATGATGATCGTAGCGCTGTGGGAGAACCTCATCTGGGAGCTCATTCCAAAACCCCACGGTGCGCAAGAGAAACATTCTAGACAACCGTTGCGTACATGAGCAAATTGACTGAAGGTAATGCGGATGAACGTCCAAGCGATGACGAGCGGTGTGGTGAGAGAAAGAAGACAGGCACCTTTCAGAACAATTCCTTGGAACACTCCCCGTATATAATCGGATACATAGAGACGCGAAGTTTCTCCGAAGGCCAAGTGTGCATGCGCTGATATGATAGTGGTCGAGATAGACCGCATATGAGTATGGGATCGTTGACAACGCGAGCGGCTCACTTCCTGTCAATTTCCATTCTGAGAAAAATCATTGCCTCATGTAAACAGACTGGCAGACAAACGGACATGTCGACTTTGCAAATCTTCCCTTTTTGACAAAATGGCTATGGAACCCCAAAAAAGAGTGTTATCAATTTTTCGATAATGTAATAGTAGACCATTGACCTCATTTAACTTGTATCAGCTGCAATAATCTGCTTGTTATCGCGAATTATTCACTCATTGGCGTGGCGTTAATGGTAGTTTCGTGTTGCCAGCTGCCAGGCCACGCGGCCGCACTGACCCCTGCATTTAATTGACCCAATTATATAAGCACTAATTCACGTAAAAGGTCCTTGGCTATGGGAAAATGTAGGAATTAACTTTTTATCTTGCTATGGCTCGGGACCCCACTAAGAAAGTTTAAAGAACGATTAATTCATTAATTTTGTCAGTAGAAAATAAAAATCACGATAATAATTCAATAGATATATTAATAACTAGAGATTTCCCCGCAGCTATGGTGCCGGTCAACCCCACTTCGTAGAATAGCTCTATTTTAATTACATAAAAAAATAATTAGTTTTTATATATATATATATATATATATATATATATATATATATATAATACTAGCTGATACCCGCCCACTTCGCGTGCCGTAAAGGAATTTCGAAAATCCGTTCTTAGCTGACCTCTACTTGGCGAAAGGAAGGTCCATGCCAAATTTCAAGTCTATATATAGTATAAGCCTAAGATAAGATTAATTTAGTATGGGCATATAATGAAGAGGGATGAAAGTCACGTGACAAAAAGAATGTTAAACTACAAGATGGATGGATTATGTGAAGGATGATATGATGATATGTGGTGTGACAGAAGATGCATGTCAGAATAGAGGAGTGTCGAAGGAAAAGATATATTGTGCCGAACCCACCCGACCCCAAATAATTGGGATATGGTGAAAGAAAAGAGAGATAAGTCTATATGTTAAGTAAATTAATATACATTTCGCTAATCATTTTAATTTTAAGACTATGTAAACAAATTTGAATGTATAATACAAAAAAAACATCATTAAATATAGTAAGTAAAATTTACACTTTATTACTTTGCTACCACTTGATGCAAAATGCACACTTAGTAAAAGAGTACAAAACAAAGTTCAATTATTCCTATTTTCATTTCAGGGATCATTTTACCTATTCTGTCGATATTCTCCTCTTTCAACTGGTGCATTCTAAAATTGTACGGATTATTCGTTCTAAATTTGACATCTGCCAACCAAAGCGGCCATAGATTATAAGTTATTTTTCGTTTATTATGTATCTACAGTGTGAAAAAAAATGTAATGGGAAGCGTGAAATGGAACACATCTGATGTTTCAAAGGAAATGGAAAGACTCAACACGTGAAACGGAACTCTAGTTTTAATTTGGACACATTACGTTAGTTTTTGTCAGCAAAGTAAATAATTACGTTAAAAGATGTTAGAAACTAGGTATAGATTACTGTTGTACCTTATTATGATTATGGATTTATTTCATTTTATTACTAGAGTTTGCCCCGCGGCTGCGCCGCATGTCAAATCCTAAACAAGCTTTATTTTACTTACACAAAAGCTTGATTTGTTTTTTATTTATAATAATAACAAAGAAACTAAATCCATATAATCTAAACAACTGCTTAACAAAACACAGGGATGAGTCGAAGCCAACCTGATTTGAGAAGTAATACAATGAATTGTTTCCTATGATAACGTAGGTATTTGATAGTGAATTGAAAAAATGCGGATTGCAGCGCCATAAAAAGATAAAAATAATCCTAAGTGTTGATTCGGGAAATAAGTCAGCTCTATGTCGAATTTCATTTATATTTGTTCAGTAGTTTTCAAAAAAAGAAGATATTGTTATCTATCCAGCGAAAACGACGCCGTTTATCGGGATAAAAAGTATCCAAGTTAGGCCCCGGGATATGAGCTAGCTCTGTGTCGAGTTTTATTTAAATCCGTTGAATAGTTTTCACGTGATGCTCTAACAGACAGACAAAAATTCTAAAAGTTGTATTTTTTGAATCTGTTGGTCCGCCCCTCTGATTTTTTTCACATTATTAAACGCAATGTACAAACTCGAACCATTTACAGATTTACTATAGTAAAAATATTTGGGGGGCTAACATTTATAATCTTAAATACTAAGGTTTTTCTATTGCACGAGTTTAGCAGACAGGCAGGCGGCTCACCTGATGGGAAGCGGTTACCATCGCCTATGGACATTTGTAACATTGTAATAAGTACATAGATAGACAAAGAAGAGCTATTGATAAGCCTTCACAGATGCCACTAGAAATAAAAATGAATGTTTAAGATAACTTAAAAGAATCTTTAAAAATTTAAAATATATATAATTGTCAAACAGGAAACTAATTATCTATACATATAATAAAATTGTAGAGGTCAAATTTCTGTACAATGAGAAAACATGCTAAAAACCGAGTCAGGGGGATGTAAGAAGTGAAATAGAACTAATTTAGATTTTTTTTCAAATGTCTCTGTTTGTTTGTTTGTACCGGCTAATCTCCGAAACTACTGGACCGATTTAAATGAATGATTTTGTATGGTGGTAGCTTATATCCCTGGTCAACATATAGGATACTTTAGATCCCGAAAAATTAAAGAGTTCCCGTGAGATAGATAGTTAAAAAACCGCAACATGCGGACGAAGTCGCGGGCATCAGCTAGTTATCAATATAAAATTTGATTACTTATGCATTTACAGATAAGCTTAACCTTATATTTAAATATGGCTTTGTACGAAGTATACCTAGCCTCATGAATATTCAAGTTATAACATAATCTTCCAGCAAATGTCTCAGCCAAATTGTAGGTATTTGACTGACGTCAAACGAGGTAGTTCTTTTGGCAGTTCGATAACACAGATTTCACTAAACAGCTGTTGATATTTTCAACACAGACAAGAACAGTTAAGTGAAGTGGAATACTTTTTTATAGACTTCCAGGACGTCGCTACCTCGTAGACTTTTTACGAGAGTACCTATTTAAGCGTCATAAGTAGGTACATGTAAAACGAGTCAAGTAATTAAATATTATTGTTTGAAATGTAAGTAATTAAAATTATTTCTATTATGATATTTTAAAAATTATATGATAAAATAATATTTTCTAAGTTTTCGCGACTTGTATACATAATAAAACTACGTTTTAACGGTTTTAAGCGCGGTAATTTATTTGATTTTTGTTATTCCGACGTTTCGGCCACTTTTCAGTGGGAGTGATCACGGAAGACAAAGATGTCAAGTTTCAACAAGTATTGTTAAACGAAACGTCGGAATAACAAAAATCAAATAAATTACAGCGCTTAAAACCGTTAAAACGTAGTTTTATTATGTATGATAAAATGTTATTTTAACGCCTGTTCTTTTATATGTGCGCATCCGTATTGTTAATTAACACAAAATGTCACCCTTTAAGTTTCCAGCAAAAACTCAAGGCGCATGTCTAAAGCCTGATTTACATTAGTTAAGTAGTTAGTTACCTTGCGAATAAGTCCTTATCAGTGTTTGGATAGGCTTCTACTATTTCATCAACTTATTACTTAACTGAAAAAAACCCGTCCTAACAATGAAAAGGACTTGACTCGTCATTTTACTACTAAGTAATGCAAATGAATGTAATGTAAGTCTGATGCTTTGAAAAAATAATAAACTAATGTACTACTTACCTCAACAACTTGCCTTAGGTCCTCGACATAAACATTTTCTGTTTGGACAATTTCAGCGCACACTCTTTCCAATTGAGATAAACCGGGCAGTTCATCCTGTTGTTGTTCTGAGGATAGAAAATAAAATATTAAGAGAATATTTTAACATTTTTTTTTTGATGACTCAGAGATAATAAAAATTCGATCAAATATGTGAAGGCTATACACAGTGATCGGTTCCATGACTATGACGAGTATCCATGTTTTTTGCCATTAACAACCATAAAAGAAGGATTTAATAGAAAATTTTTCGTGTAAAACTCCTGTTGCTGTAAACTTTTCGTTAATATTTACTAATCCATAATTTACCAAAAAATTATCTTTAATCTTCACGATATGAGACGTAACGTGGTTTTTTCGTAATTTGTCTATATTTATTTTAAGGTAAGAAAAAAATCACTAAATTATTGAAGTGAAACCATTTTACTCTTTTAATTTGTATAAAAACAGGATAAAAAAATTCTACATCTTTATAAAAGAAAGATAAATAATTAGATTTTATTATTTGTTTAAATACTACTTATTTTATTCACAGTAAAATAATAATGCGTCTGAAGAACGACTGTGTCTGTCGAATTTCTACTATCACCGAAAAATCCTCAAGGACGTTGGCTTTGCGACAAGCCTTAAAATATTAAACTGTCCGAGCGTTACTGTTTTTACATACTTGCATCAAGTTCATCAAAATTAGAGAGGAACGGTACACATATTACGATTTTGAAAAAGAATATCTCCTCAGTTGTTAATATAAATAAGAAATTAGACAAGAGACATCGATATAATTTTCAAGACCTGACTAATGGTATGCCACACGACTGAGTACAATGAAATTCGTTTTTGATTTCTCAGTTACATGTATAGCGGCCCATACACTCAGATTCAAAGTCCAGGTGAACGAAACCGCGTGAAAAACTCTTGTAATAATTTAAAGTGAAAATATCAATATTTAATTATAAAAATTAATTTCAATTGCTATTTAAGTCCATTGATCATAAATAGAGAGACACTATTAAACTGTATGATATACTTACGTGGAGTATCTTCAGAGTGCCTCTCTTCAGATACGCTAGCATTCAGACCAGCGCTATCCACAAAGTTATTACTCCCAGCGCCCGAAGTCATGTCTACATCACTATGGTCATCGAGACTTTCGATCGAAGCTAAATAAGCAGAATTCACGCCACCCTTATTTTGTACACCACTGCTAGACGTCGAACTTGACGACGCAATGGAACTCATTGAAAGCGGTCTTGGCACTCCAGCTACCGGAGGATTCAGTCTGTTCTCCTTATCGTGCACGAAGCTTTTTAAATTTCCAGTAGACCCTATTGCTTCGGGATAAGGTATTGTTTTCAATAACTGCTTTACTGTACCATCAGTTTTAGGAATAAAGTCTTTTCGATGTAAGCTATTCGTGCCCTCTGTTTTTGGGAATTTTGCTGGAGATGCCTCCGGTGTAGGTTGTTTTTGTTGATTGTTGTCGCTGATATTTTTTGGGGACAATTTAGTATCGAACTCTCTATCGTTTGAAGATATAGAAAGCTCGATGGATTGATCGATATAAGGTAGAGATAAGGACTCAAACGCCGTCTTATTGTTTGACGGTACATCGTAGATAACCGATCGATTATTCGTAGGTACATCATACGTTTGACATTCGTCAATTTTAAATTCCGGTTTAACTGTTGAAGTAACATTATCCTCAATTTTTTGCTTAGATGGAACTTTATTAATACATGGCTGGTCGTATATTTCAACCGATGGTAAAATTTCTACGCCAGACTGTGATATTTTCGAAGTGGCCCCAACTAAAGGAATGTTAGATTTGTGCCGAACAGACGATCTGCCGACGTTAAAACTTCTCTTTTGGAATTTTAAAGTCGCATTTTCATTTGCGCTAGAGATCATTCTTTTCACGTTCGGGGAAAGATTGCCGAACGTCGCCGCTTCGGTGACATGCTTCACTTCTTTAAACGTTCTTTGAGTTTTATGTTCTGTAATAATCACTGAGGAGTCACTATATGTTAGTTCACATTTATCAACTTCGTCACTAGCACCAATTTTATCACTTTTAGTTCGAATTGTGTATAAAGAACTTTTGTTAACCGTCGCTATAGGTAGTTTTACACCTCCAGACATCATTTTAGGCTCTTGTATGATATTTGTTGCGTTGTCTTTTGTTTCTTCTTTAATATAGTGGCCTTGTAACGGGGGATCGTTTCTCGCGTCTTTAGCGGTTTCAACACCACTTGTATCTGGCTTTAAACTCTTCGCAGGTTCGAGTAGAGAGTCGTAAATGCCAATGAGCGTGGGCGTAAGGTCCGTTGTACTACCTGTAACAAAAATATAAAAATGTTTTACCGAAACTGCAAGTGGGTTAGAACTCTTGACACTCAAGTTTAAACCTTATTCAATAAAACTTGAGTTGTATTTTTGTATGAACGGACTGTTTGGTAATCAATTAGCTGTTAACAGCAGTTTAATGAGTCTGCATTCTTGTTAGTAATCTTAAGTAGCGTTCTGCAGCAGAAATATGGGTACTTTAAGAATTTCCAATAAGTATTAAGTAAGGATTATGGCTTTAGAATTGGTCTTAATCTAATACCAACAATCATCATTCATGATTATTGGCTCTTAACGCTTCTTTATTATTTTGTTTAATTTTATTATTTATATAAATTTTATTGTGACACAATACTTGCTAACATAAAAAAGCTTTTACTATTTAAGTAACTTTTAAGGTTATGTAGGGTTAAAGAAAAAAATATATGCATATGAGTACATTGTATGTATATAACCGTGGTAGCTTAGTGGTTAGCACACTCGCATCCCAAACTCTTAAGGCGCGAGTCCGAATCCTGACCGGAAAAAATGGACCACTTAGGCAGTTTTCTAATCTAATGTGCATATTACCGTTGCACACATATTACCACGTGTTAACGGTGATAAAAAATATCTTTATGAAACTTGCACACCGAGATAACCGACATGTCTAACCCGCTAATTCACCTTGGACAAGCTTGACGGGTTCTGTCCCACCTATAAATAGCAGGCCCAAGCCCAACAGTGCGACATTTATAGGCTGTATGTCCTTAAAGACCACAGGCCATAAAAATTCAAGACATCGATATCTAACCCGCCAACCCGCCTTGGAAAAACGAGGCGGACATACTGTCTGTTCCCCTACATAATATGGAAGGCTCGAGCCCAGCAATGGGATGTTTATGGGTTGTTATTATTATATGTAAGTACTAGGATATGCCCGCGACGTCGTCCACACTTGACTTGAAATTCCCGCGGGATTCCCGGGACAAAGTACCACAGCATTTAAAAAGATTGTAAGCTATCGGTTTAGTGAAAACTGTGTCGGAATAAGCTAATTTTTATGCACTCAAACAACTACAAACCGGTCCCACAAAAAATTCCCGCGGGGTTCTCGGGATAAAAAGTAGCGCAGATTTTAAGTCTAAGATTTGCTGTCGATCAGCGTAAATCGCATCAACATCGGCTCCGTAGTTTTTACATGAATCCAGAACAAACAGACAAGAAATATAAAAAATATTGCATCCTGTTCTCCATCGTTTATATAGTCTATTCCAGTTATTTTTTTTAAAGAGCTTAAATGTCGCAAACACGTCGTGTTTCAAATTTTATAATATTATAGACATTATAATTATGAGCCTCCATCCTACAAATATAGTGATAAATATAGTTTTCTATTGGCAGAAAACTGACAGAAGGGAAATTAATGCATAGCAAGATATAGAAACCGGACAAATATTTTAAATACAGCTCTCAGTAAGTACTGTACTTGTATGGTACAATTTGGTTACATAATATAAAAAGGTTTCCATGTCCTATCAATGGTACTCGGTCTGTAACCCTTTCTTATCTCGAACTTGTATAATAAAAACCTTTTCAAGTGTAATATAACAACCATTTAAGTGTCGTAACACGGGGTTATAAGCATGATAACTCGGTATTGCCTGTATTCATTCTATTTATTATTATGTAAATTTGGGTTTACGACTGTATAAAAGGAGAACTATCAATAAATATATTTTTGACTAGCTGTATATGCCACTACGTTCGCCCGCGACTTGATCTTTTAATCTGAGAGCTGTTAGATATTTTTTAACAAGTACTTGAGACATCTTGAAAACTTGGGAAATACTTTTTTATGATATACTAGCATTTACCCGTGTCTTTGTTCACGTTGGACAGGTAAAAGTCAATCAGTGGAATTGTCGCATTGACATCAGATTTTTTCATTCTAGCCACTTTAAACCATTCCCATTAAAAATTCCCGCGGGATTGCCGGAATATAAAGCACTGCAGATTTGAAGTCCGGGAATTTGCTATCGATCAGCGAAAACGGCGTTAAAATCGGCCCAATTTTTTTTACGTGAATCCCGAACAAACAGAAACAAAAAAACAACACTTTTACAATTTTATAGTCTAGAGTTTCCCCGCGGCGTTGCCGCGGGTCAAACCCTAGTGGGTAGCTCTATTTTACTTACATAAAAACTTAATTAGGTTTTTTTTATATATCGCAAGCGAAACCTCGGCCAAAAGCTAGTATGTATATAAACCTTCTTTGAAAAATTGTCTAACTGATAGTAAAAACTGCTCAAAAATCCATTGCGTAGTTTAGGAGGAGTTAGCGGATATACAGACAGACAAGTGGTTTTGCCAGGTGGTTGCCCGTCAGGTTGGCTACCACCCCTAGTCTAGAGTATGCAGTCATAACAACCTTGAGTTGTGTTCCAGCGTTAGTGACCAGGTTCCAATCTCCCTTAAGAGAGCAGCAGCGCATTTGTGCACCTTTGGTGTTGCAAATGTTCATAGGCGATGGTAACCGCTTTCCATCAAGTTGGCCGTGTGCCTGTCTGCTGAACTCATGCAATAAAAAAGACAGACAGATGCGTATAGCGACTTTGTTTTATACTATGTAACGATAAAGAAGATTTGGCTTTTAATTATAAAAGTCCTAAGAATTTAAGAAACAGTTTTGCCCCACTATTGTTTACCTCTAAGTCAATGGTTTTGTATTCAAATATCACAACGGAAGTTTTGTACAAATCACGGTACCTCAAGTACCTATTCAAAAATATCTATCAGCTCTCCAGCTATTTACATTCATATCTTCTAAACCCAACAAGATATTGAAATGAAACATATAGGAAAATTTAAAATAAATTCCTGTTTTTCTCCGTAACATTTTCATTACAATCCGTTGAGTTGTTTCATCTACAAACCGTGAGAATCTACATACGTATTACTACACCTGTTTCCCATAGGGGTAACGATTTCCACTTTCATCTTTCGTTTCATCTACTTTCATTAATTTCTTTATATATGCACGCTTAGTAAGTCATATAGGTTTTTTTGTTATTGCCTGAGATAAGCAGAGAGGCAGACGGCCCACCTGATGGAAAGCGGTTACCATCGCCTATGGACATTTGTAACACCAAAGGTCCTTCCTATGTGCTGGCGCTCTCTAAAGGGAGACTGGAACCTGGCCACTAATGCCGGAACACAGCTCAAGGTTGTCATGGTGGCATACTCTAGACTAGACCATAAGTGGTAGCCATCCAGACAGACAAATACCCTACCATTTGGTTGTAGGTTGTTTTGTCGCCTCTTACGACAGGCCGCCCGGCCGCAGGAAATTGTACTCTTTCTTCGTTCCTGCAGCACGTACAGAAGAGATAAATTGGGAGCTTTTCAAAATACGTTTTTACCGGGCGACTATCATGCCTCATGTTTTTACATGGACTGTCTAGAATACAACGAAAATGCTTTTGAAAATAACAAATGATGTAAATGTAACAAGTTCCTCGATTCATTGCGTGACTTGAGAATTCCACATATTTTTTCTTTTATTACCATTATCGATTCCAATGAAACAAAAGGAGGGTAGATAGGACAAAATGGGAAATTATGTCAGACTAGCTTTTGTCCATGGCTTACTGTTGTCCCATCGGAACTGTAAGTTTTTCCGGGATAAAAAATAGCCTATGTGCTATACCAGGCTATAATCTATCTTTGTGTCATATTTCATCGAGATCCGTTCAGCCATTCTAGTGTGATTGAGCAACAAACATTCATCTAAACTTTCGAATTTATAATATTAATTATAGATTTTGATTAAAAAAAAGTTCAATAGTTAATTTAATAGCTATTAAATTGTAACCGAAGGATGTTATTATCTTATGGGATAACATTGATAACTGAACGTCTGGCGCTTAAAGGAGAGTCTACTTTGACGGAAGCGATCACTTCTCGGGGCCAGGGTTCACTGGCACACCGGATATGTAACGAGATGTTAATACCACATTTATTTTATAGATGCCTTAGTACTTACATAATAATAATATATTCAGTAAAAACATGTATAAGACAGAGTAAAAAAGACAGTAATGTTTGCACTAAAATTAATGTGGGAGGGCTTTGACACCTAAAACTAGATAGAAACCTGTAGTGTATTAGATGTCAATGCTCTTCCAATGCTTAATTCTTTTTACATCGATACGTTAATATTATGTTCGCCTTGCTTGTATGTGTGCATGCGTGTGTGATTTTTATGTATTTATATAATTATTACTTATATCACACTTTTGAGAAGATTCTCAATTTCGTTATAGTCTTGTGTTTGCGGCCAGTTATATACAGTAGATCTAAATTCACGATTATCTAATGCATCAAAGGCTAGTATTTTTTTTATTGTCATAGAGATATTGCCTAAGTAATAAATAAATCTATTTATTAAAACAGTTTTGAAATGTTCTAGGTATTATTTTTAAAATAATGTATTTGTTGCGTTTATTTTTTTATATCAAGCTTGATATAGTTATTATATTTTGACTTGGGTTATTTTATTAATAATGATTGAATAAAAAGTTGTCACACTATAAGTAATTTACTTTCCTGGGAAAGCTTTTTGATTGAGTACATAAACGATTTAAACTAACTTTTAGTAACGTGGTTTGAGTGCGTTCCAGTACACACAGATTTATTTAAAAGTATTAAAATCTATGAATAGTAACTGTCATTTAAAACTCTAAACACAATATTAATTGCACTTAATTTCAAATTATGTAAATATTAAATATAATTAATTGAAAGTTTTATTTAACACAGACTAGAATTTAAAGTTTTACAAAAACAGTTGCTTAATTCACTGAGGCCCTTTACTTTCGTAAATTTCAACTCTGTATATTGTGGGAACTAGTTTATTTTTGAAATAAAATATATTAATCTCATATCTCCGCTCTCTAAAACCCACTGTTACATGGAGATTGGGTTATATCTAAAGCCGTGAAGAACGAACAAACAAATGTACAAAAATACAAACAGCTGAAGAAAGTTACTTTTACATTTTATTGTTTAATCGGTCATGTGTCATACTTACTATTCTTTTCAAAATAAAGAAAATATAGTCAAGTCGAAATAAATTTAATTTGATCTATGCTACAAACTCCCTCGTAATTTGATTTTTCGCGAAATTATTTTTATATACATTTTTTATATTGCAATAAATTCATTATTTTCCAGGGAATTTTCCTTTATATATTTTAAATTATTATAGTGCAATTTTATAGAAGGCAAGTCTGGTTATCATCTCTATACATATCCATAGATGTTCAAGAAGTTACACTTGAACAATGCAATGAGTCAGTGTATTTTTGGCCTACATTATGGGGCGGGCTCTCGGTAAATAGTATCTTGTTATTACCTCTTGAATCTTATACCGTATGCATAGAAAACGGTGGGCTTACACACAATGACATATTGAAAATCGAATATTAATACACATCTATTATTTTTTTTAAAATACGACACTTTTCAAGATGGCGTCCAAGATTATCACTGTACCCTTCTTAAGTGGATAATAATGTAAGGTTTTTTTTTTAATGATGGCTGCAATGCCATTTGTTCTTTGATTTTGCCAATGTCGTGTGAATAGAAAAGCCAGGTGATATAAATAGGACAAAAGAAGGAAAACTAGCAATTTGGCTGGTAAATTTAAAAATTATGCCAATCTAAAACAATATACATGTGTACATATAGCAAGAATATAAACTAAACATATTTACAACAATCATATTTAACACAAAACACAAGAGAAAAAGACAAAACTAAACACTAATTTTAAAAAAGGTTTAATTAAAATGAAACAACAAATAGCTATTTTGACAAAACACAACCCTTGTAAAATAGTCATGCACATCTGACAACAAAAAGCTAACAAACAATAATAACGTTGACTTGACTTCACTTTTGTTGATTCTGGCTCCAACGCCTTTGGCATTGATTTTGCCAATGTCGCCATAAATACGAAAAATGACAGACAGGTGAACTAGGTAGCAAATAACGTTAATGTATGTAGACAAATCATTGCAATGTCATTGTCAAGAGTGATATGTTGTCCATGTCACTCTAGCGAAGCGTCGTATTTATGGAGGCGAGGTGGCTATATCTGAAGGGAAGAAAACAACCTCTTCTTGGGAATGGTCGCCGGCGCACCAAGAACTTGACAAATCGCTATCCATTGCCTTAATGAAATTGAATTATAACGTAATTAGTCTTAATTTCAAAAGTGATAATTATTATTTACCCAACAGAAACATTATCTTCTTAGATTGAAAAAGTAAAGTTGTTGAATGTTATAGAAGATGTTAATTTCATAAATATACCCATCTATCCATGCCATGCCATGATGAATTCTGATGAGTAAAGCCTTCCTGAGCTTATACGGCTCTGACGAGCTTACAGGTACAACTCTTATGTGATAAAGATATCAAATAAAAATATTGACCAACTTACATAAAGATGCATATTCCTTATTGTCACAATATACAAAATATAATATGTTATGTTGACAATGGTGGTATAACATCATAATATTATTATTATTATGTATACCAACAGTGCTCTTGCCCAACCAGCTGTAATCGAGTTGTCTAATGGCCAGATCCTACAATCTTACTATTTGTTCATTCACTTGCCCTACCATCGGTTGAATTTTGACATTACTTGTATGGGAGCTTATGTCAAATTTTAACCGATAGTTAGGCAAGTGAACGGTCGGTGAGATTTAGGAACTGGCCATAAAAGAGATGGCTATTTAGAGACAAAACCAGCCTTAGTGCCCAATAAAAATGCAGTCCTGTAAGTTTTCTGTAATGGCATACAATAAAGAGTTATCCATCTATCAATTATTATGTGCAGAAAATTTGCCCAAAAGATAATTCTACTAAAATTCGAAGCCACGTCATTAAAATGATAATCTGGGGCCCAATGCTGCTATTACTATTTCGTCAAAATCGCGACACTAAGTTTAAACGTAAGTTTGCCGTGTTTCGGTATTCTGTTAATTCCAATGACATACCCGTGGCACACTACTCTATATTTATAAGCGAAAACTCGCGATAAACGTTGGTAGCTTTTCAATATTCATTTCATATAATGCTATTTCTGCTAATGGCATAATACCAATTTTTTCTACTATTATTCCGCCACGACGATAGCGAGAAAATATTGTGGAATTAGTGGAATACGAATTTTTGTCATTATCGCAATGGAATCCTACCTTGAATATCATCGCAACGCCAAGACATTGAAATAGCGCAATTGGGGACCTGATTGGTGCCTCAGCTGTTGTCAAAGCTATAAATTATTTAATTCTATAACGGAAAAAAACATTTAAAGCGTAACCTATAAATGACTATAATCGATACAATAGGCATAGCTAACTTCTGACACATATTACAAGGTTGAATCTCTAAGGTAACGGGTCTACAACAATGTGCATCCTTGAACTGGTGACCTTTTCGCTCTGGTAACGTGGATTTTGTTATTTCAAACAGATCAGTTACGTAGGGTTGACGAACATATGAGAAGAGTAATGGCGGCGACAGAGAAACTATAATATAACAGACTAGCGGCCCGGCGTGGTTTCACCCGCGCTCTGTCCCGCTCCCGTGGTATATAGCGTCATGTTATATAACCTATGACACTCCCTGTTAACGTAGCTTTCCAACAGTAGAAGAATTTTTAAAATAGGTTTAGTAGATCCAGAGATTACCCCCCTACAACGTCACAAAGTCACAAACATTACCTCTTTATAATATTAGTATAGACTATTAAAATTCCGTAGGCCTTTTGACAGTTCTCGTCGACTATTCCGCAATGCTCAAAGTCAGAAGTTTTCGAGGTAGAGTTGCCACCTTTTTTTGAAAGTAATAAGTGTAGTATTTTTGTTTTTAAGCTTTAAAATATTTAACTCCTCCAGTCCCACTTTTGGTAAATTTAGGTGAAAAAAAGTGTACACATTTATTTTTCATTATTTATTTTATTATATATTTTATTTATTTAATTATTACATTTTCCACGTGTATTTATTACTTCTTTTTGCTTTGGCCAGCAAAGATCTATTATTTTTTTTAATAATCATAAGTATTTGAATAAAATTAGCGAAAAAATATAGCACATTTCGTACTATATAATTTTTCTATAATTGAAAAATGTAAAAAAAAAACGTCACGTCAGTCAAAGTGACTTGACGTATATTTTTCTTGTCCCCTATTTTATTCAATTTTATTTAGTCTAAATTTACATTTTACGACAGTCATTCGCTGTCGCAGATAGGAAAAGTATCCCCCTTCATCTACTTCACGAATCCTCAACTCATCGGTGTGTTTGTTTCCAGACTCATCCGGGGTTCGTGCCATCGGCCGCTGTCCGCACCGAACATCAAACTCACCTGTCTGACGGGACGTCTCCGCGTCAAAATCCACAGGTCTTTCATATCTTCCAAATACCATCATTATTTATATTATTATTTTTTCTTTTCAGTCTATACAAACCACCGGCTACGCTGCGTCGAGCGTCGGCCGGCGTGAAGACGCCCGCCTAGAGGTACGATCTCCGCCTCCAGGCCTGCTCTACAACGTCCTCCTAGTATTTATATATCTTTAAGTTTAATATTATATAAAATCATTTATATTGAGTTTAGGTCACCGAATCTCCCGGTTTATTTTTGATTAGGAATACATTTAGACAGTGCACATACCACGTGAAACTTATGTCGCAGACATGCTCCAATACCCATACCATTTCACTAAATACTTCTACCACACTTTCTCAATGCCCTCATTGCCCTACCCCGCGTTTTTTTAAAGTCTATATATCCATATTTCGAAAATTCACCACCAAAATACCCAAACAAATTCTTCTGCGTGTCCCATCACATTAACAGATTCGGCCCCCAATCCTCGAACTAGTTATACCCCTTTATGGGAACGTCTGGCCTGCTTAAAAAATAATACCCCATTAATTCGACGTATTCCCCGGGGGGCACGCATCACGGTGGCAGAAAATCTTACATAAATATTGGCAAAAATCCTAGTTGAAAATTCCCCCTCAAATTGAGAAAGCTACCTATTTTTCTCATTTCAAGTTTTCAACTCGGCCGGCTATGGTAAAAAAAATTCTTTGAATAAAACTATCAAACAGAACTGCTGCCGTCCAATAATCGAAAATTTAAACACGTCCCATTTCTTAGGCAATAAATTTTCAGTAAATTTATCAAAAAAAATTGAAAATAAAGTAAGTGAGGGAGACTTAAAAGGGGCAGCCTGCTTACTTTTTTCAAATGATAGCCTAGCACCAGACTCAGCAGAAGCTCTCTTGGCACTAAAAAACAAGCATCCTATTCCAACTACTTCACCAATTTCTCCGCTAGATCCTTCCTCTTCACAAACAGAGTTTCTACAAGCATCAACTAAAGACGCAGAAAACATTCAGCAATAATGTCATTTAAAACTGGCTCAGCTGCTGGTATAGACGGCCTTTCACCACAACATTTGAAAGACTTTATTAGCGGTTGTACAGGCAACATTGGCCAAACTGTTCTAAAACACATTACTCAAATTATAAACTTGATGCTTGCAGGAAAGGTTCCCGATAGTTTAAGGGAGGTTCTATACGGCGCAAATTTAATAGCTTTAAAAAAGAAAGATGGCGGTATCAGACCGATCGCCATAGGCAATTCGTTACAACGAATCGCCTCGAAGGTCTGTTGCCACCATATATCCACAAAATTGAAAAACAAATTCCAACCCTTACAATTAGGTTTCGGTTCTAAATGAGGCTGTGAAGCAGCCGTACATTTTTTGAGATCATTCATAAACAATAAATGCGGAGAAGTTATTTTAAAAGTAGATGTAAAGAATGCCTTTAACTCTGTCGACAGGTCCATCATGTTAAACGAAGTAATATCTAATATTCCAGAAATATCAAATTATCTTTGTGAAAGCTATTCAAAACCCACAAATCTTATGTATAAAAGCAACCTTATTCTATCATCTGTGGGCTGTCAACAGGGTGACCCGCTAGGACCGGCCATCTTCAGCTTGGCGATCCATACAGTCATCGAATCCCTCGTCGAAATTCAATGTGTGGTACCTAGACGATGGAACTTTAGGCGGCGATGCAGAAAGTGTACTCCAAGACTTACTTAGTCTGATTTCAAAATTTAATTCAATAGGATTAGAGTTAAATTTCTCAAAATGCGAAATTTTCTTGTCCAATAATCTGTCTAAAAACGAAAGCGACAATATTAGCAATATGTTCAATGTCGTCGCACCCGGTATTAAGGTCCTGGAGAAGGATTCTCTTCGCCTACTTGGAACCCCTATTCTAGATGAGGCCATTCCAAATTATCTGTCTGAGCAATCAGCCAAATTTGATGTATCATGCTCTCAACTTTTCGATATTCACTCTCAAATTGCATATCACATTATACGACATTGTCTGTTTGTACCAAAATTAACATATGTCTTATGATGCGCACCGGTTTGGAAATTTTCTAATCTTATAAAATCACTAGATGACCGCATTAAAGATGTACTTACAAAAAATTTAAATTCTGAACTTTCAGACAGCTGCTGGATCCAAGCTTCCATTAGGTATGGAGGTTTAGGCATCCGCAAAATCTCTAGCATTGCTCTACCGGCTTTTCTTTCATCCGCATATAGCACTAGCCTATTATTTAAAAAAATTATGCAACACTGGAATAATGCCAATACATCATTCTTAAATGAAGCTCTAAACGCCTGGAAAATGGTCTGCCCTGCTGAAGACATTCCCACAATCCCGAATTCGCAACGATGCTGGGATGAATCTATTTGTAAAGGATTAAATACAAAACTTTTAAATTCCACTAACTCTACAGGACGTGCTCGCATCCTTGCCGTTTCCCGCAAAGAGTCTGGTTTCTGGCCCCAAGCTATCCACTCCCCAAACATAGGTACATTAATGGATATTACTTCCTTTTCTTTGGCTATAAATCTGCGCTTGGGTTCACGCATATGTGCACCACACACGTGCGTCTGTGGAACAGATATAATCGGCCCGGGATACCATGGTCTTTCTTACTGCCGGAGTGCCGGCAGATGGTCACGCCACGCTGCCTTGAATGATGTCTTACGGAGGGCGCTTGCCACCGCTAACGTGCCGGCTTTATTAGAGCCGAACGGTATTGCACGTGACGATGGTAAGCGTCCCGACGGAATGACTCCAATTCCCTGGCAACGTGGCAAGCCTTTGGTGTGGAATGCGGCCAACGTGTCTACGCAAGTCGCATCGCATTTACCAAACACGTCTAGATCAGCCGGTACAGCGGCGGAAACTGCCGAATCACTCAAGCGGCGCAAGTATGCAACCCTCAGTGAGAGTTATATATTTGTGCCGTTTGCTGTCGAGACGCTTGGACCGTGGGGTCTTGAGGCCATGAGCCTCTACCAAAATTTATCGAAACGACTCATTGACTCTTCAGGTGATCAGAGGGCTGGTGCTTACCTCGGCCAACGGATCAGTATGGCGATCCAGCGAGGAAACGTAGCCAGCCTTCTGGACACCTTACCCATAGAAGACGGTAATCTGGGCTCAGTATTCTACTTATAGTATTGAGGGACTATGAGTAGAATATAATACGAACAAGTTAAGTCTTCTTGCATTGTATTGTCCATTGATATATGTAGTAAAATATTTTCATATTCATTTTTCTATAATATATATATAATACAATTGGCTAAAATATAGTACGATACTATATATTATAGTACAGTTGGCCACTCTACTTCAAGCAGTGCGTCCTATCCGCCATGACGTATGGTCAAGACGTGGAGACTCACCGTGGGGCTGGTCTACACATTTTAAAAAGCTCAATGAGTGATGGAGCGAGTTATGTTCGGCGATTCTCTCGTGGATAAAATCCGAAATGAGAAGAGAAGAAAACGACATAGTTCGTAAAATTAGTAAGCTAAAACGGCAGTGGGCCGGCCACGTCTGTCGCAAGGCCAGTGGAGCAGTTGATTCCTGGATTGGGGACCACTTTTGGCAGAGGTAGTATAAAGCATCTTCCAGCCCTGTGGACCAACGGTCTACGTAAATCTTATTGGCTAAATATTGATTATAGGTACCTATTAAAACAAGAATTATATTTGTACGGAAAGTCTAAACTGTTTAATAAAGTCTAAACTATGCGCACTCAATACCGACCCACGATAAACGTAAAATTATCTTCGAAAGGTTATCTGGAAGAAATCGTTATTAGTGATAAGACCGCCGATTGTACTAGTTGAAATTATTGTTAATTCTGATGTGTACTGTTTGTTTTCGTGCTATAAAAAAATTCTATTCTATTCTGTTTTGTCTATTCTTGCCTATTCTGTTCTATAAAAGTTCATTGTTTGACAAGACAAGCTACATCCATTTGTATATTCAAAGCACTTGATCACTGACTATTATTTGTCCATGCAATAAAATTTGTTGCAGTAAATGGAATTCTATTATTGTTTCGCATGTAAGTATATGTAATTTATATTATTAGAATTTATTTAATTATGTATATCTAATATCTATATTAGTTTATTATTGTTATTTTTTTTTTTTTAATTACAATTAAATTAGTTTTTAATTTAGTTAAACCACCAAATATTATTTAATTTTACGTACAATGTCTCCTTGGACATGGGGTTGCCTAGAAGAAATCGCTAGAAGCGATAAGGCCGCCCATTGTTCTAATGGAAATGTATTTATATCAAAAGTCTCGGTTTAAGTTATGGTGAACAACAAAGAGTTTTCATTCATTCATTCATTCATTGTTTGTTATCAGTCAAAACCCTAAAATTTGACCGAAGCTTGGGTGGTAGGGTTATAAGGACACTTTTTTACGCGTATATTATTCTACAAGTAGAATGTAAATATTCATGGAGAGTTGACAGGGGCTAAAACCACAATCCGTGCGTAAACTATACTTAAAGAAGTAGGTTAGCTTAGTTTATTTTCATCAACTTTTAAAACCTTGTGGTCAACCCTGAAATACCAACCTAGCGAGACTAAATAGTAAAATTTTTAAGTGACAGATTGTTAAAAAGTGTCCTATTGTCGATTAGACAAGCTGTGGATTGTACACAGTAATAAATGCTTGCCTATTGTATCTCGTGGCACCGTGAAGATTGTTTTAATTACAGCTCATGGTAACTTTTTAGTATTCCACAGCCTATTTCACAAAAACTAAGCCTTTATAACTCTCTCAAGACATCGTACAGGATGCACAAATGTTCCAAAGTCAGCTGTAGTCCCAGCAGTAGGACTACTGCTGACTTTGGGACATATTTTTGCGTTCTGTACGAGGTCTTAATACATTGAGTTTATGGGCTGTTATTATATTCAAAAAAGTCTCTAGGCCGATTTTGATAAAAACTGAATTTTACTATCATTAGGTTTTAGAAAACTCAATTACCCTTGTCAGGAATCGAATCGGTTGATTTTGAAAGATTGAGTTTTATAGTTTTAGTCCAAAATCGGCCCCGATACCCCTTTGAGTGTTTTTCGCTATTTCGCATAGATTAGAACTGGGCCCTGAAGTGCCATTTGAAAAATTCAGTCTGTATATAGCTTTCAAAAAATGTTATTAAGTGAAAATTAGTTTCAATACAAAATTTTAAATTTTTCATTATTAAAATACAGCAAAGAAATTAGTTACTATAGCTAATGAACATTTGCAGCACCAGAGATGTCAACGCGCTGGCGTCGATGAAAGTGTATGACGCTTTTTACGAAAGCCCATATCGTATGCCACTATGCCATGGAAAAAAGAAAAATCTCAACTGGAAGTTTCTTCAAAATTTCTAGTACGTAAGAGAAACGGTCCCGAGGCCCCTTGCATACATGAGCAAAGAGTTGAATGGAATGAAGATGCAAGTCCAGTCGACAGCAAATAGGAATATCGACAGATGTCCAAATTTCAAAAATTTTGCATATACAAAAGACTTAAAATAACATCCTATCATCTAACTATTAAAATGTCATTATAGAAATAACTATTAATTACATTTCAAACAATAATAATTAAGGCGCTATCAGACTCAATTTAATTGAACCTGATGTCATAAGACTTAAAAAGTCTATGAGGCTACGACGTTCTCTAATGCCCGGTTCTCATATCTTACTGACTTCACTTGTCTTACTGTGGGTTGAAATTTGACATAAGCTCCAAGTAATGTTAAAATTTAACAGATGGTAAGGCAAATGAATGAATAGTAAGATATAGGAATCGGCTATAAGATTATAAAAAAGTATCTCAGTTCATTTTACTGTCCGCTCTTCTATTGTGTGGTGGTAGAAAGGGGACAAAAGGACTATTCTGAATTGATACTAGAAGTCGCGGAGAGATTCGAATTCCCCCTGAATTTGTATAAATTAAAATTAAAAAAGAAGTCTCAGCTAGCAAAAGAGGCGTCCGCTTGTATTCCCAGGAATCTGTTTAAAATGCCATCCGCACACGTCATTTAGTAACCATTCATTTAACCGCAAAGAATAAAGCACGTGTTTCCTCGTACCCGTTTGTTTTCATGCCAATACCTTATAGGAGAGCTATGAGTCAGATCAAGGGAATGCATGTGAGATTTGCTATATTTTTGTACTTCGAGTACAATGCTAGCTATCCACCCACTTACGACAAAAGAATAAAACAATAAAAATAGTCGTTTCAACAATTTGTGGGGCGTTATATCCTACGGGTAATGCTGGTTCGGTTTGTGGACTGTGTGAGAGATATATTACCTAGATTCTTGTATTAGAAAATCAGAAGCTCCACCAACCTTGAGATCCGCTCTCTCCTGGCTCGGTTCAGTTTGCACACAGGAACAGCACACGGCACTGTATTCCACTTTAAAACTAACACTTCGTACATAGTTATAAGTGTAATAAAAGTCCTTGGTACGGCCAGTAATCACAAGAAGTTGATGAATGTTATCCAAAAAATTACGAGCGCACGGCGCGCTGTGGTCTCGTGAAAACGTAGACAATAAGTGTCCAAAGTGGGTGCCCTTACCCTGCTGTGCTTTGGCCGTCGCCTCACACAGAAAGAGGGTAGACAGTAAAATTGATGGAGCGATGTTCTACCTACTTTATACCAGGCAAGGACTGAAAATAATTGTAAATTAGAACCCGATGCGTCCACACAACATGTAGAATATGAATTTTATCCATATTTTACATTGAAAGATTTTTTTTTTTAAATAATGCCTTTGCACTATTTGTATACATATCACGCCAGTTTTAAGTATCCATGAATATTTAAATATTAGCATAGAGAATCTTCAAATAATAGGCCTCAACCAAAATATAGGTCCTTACAGATGTCATACGTCGGTCCTAATGGTAAATAGATTTTTTTTCCTAAAAACAATCATTTACGCTAACATAAATTTCGTGCACATGCTACAACTAAATAGTATACATTAATTAGACACAAAAAATAAAAAAAAAAACAAATAAGGAGCCAATTTTCATTTATCAAGTTCCAGCCAAAAACTCGCGGAACTTATATCATTCGCGTTCTATATTTAAATAATTTGATTTCGATATTTTCAACTTCATAATAACAGCAAAGGAGGTTGGCCGTAACATACATTTTTCCTTTTCACATTTATAGTTATAAACATAAGCTTCAAAGCGTATTAACACCTACCTCTACCGAAATAGAAAACTGACTTCCCATACAGTCCAAGTCACCGTTTTGCCTTTTAATCTATTTTAGTATGTTTTAACAACTGACCTGTTAGCGGGAAGTATTATAATATTACCTGGGTCTTAAATTATTTAAAATGGATTACTTTTCATGATTTTTGTAGTCAATTTCTCATTCATATTCATAATAAAATATAAAAAACTGACAAATGTTATATTTTTATTGTGTTAATACATTAAATGGAAAATATTTATATATTGCAAAAACGAATCAATGTTTTTTGTTCAAAGTAATTAACGTTGAAGTATTTTCAAAGTTCTAACACCTTAAATTTCGCGTCAAAGATCAAAAGTAAAAAGATGGACACTCTTAAATAAAAAATCGTTACAAACAACGTTAGGACTTTTAAAATTTGAAGGTACACTGAAAAATAATTATAACCCTCAGTTACATGTATGGTCACTGCTATTTAATTTTTCGAAATTTGACTGCATTGTTGTGTAGCGGCATATCATAGAGTACGTACCTACAATTTCTACCAAATTTTATTAATATAGACCCAATTCTTTCCGACTAAAAAAGACTATAAGCATATAAATTTTAGATGTTAGGACACAAGTGAAACGACCGAGTGTTCTAAATGCACTGAGTTATTACTAAACAAACGTTACATATGTAATATGTAACGTTTATTTAGTACAAACAATATTCAGATTTGTTACCATCTATCTCAAATAGAATGTTCAGGGTCCGACAAGAAGATTGCTTTTCAGACCTTAAAGAAATTAAAGTTGGAGTACGACAGGGTAGTGTATTAGGACCGGTCCTGTACCTAATATACACGAGTGATATTCCAGAACTAGAAAATAACACCATAGCTACTTTTTGCAGATAACACAGCCATCATGGCTACAGGAGTTACTCACGAAGAAGCCGTGGAAAAGTTCAAAAAGCAGTTAATACCATCCATAACTGGACAAAAAAATGGCGTATTAAGCTAAATGAAGCCCACATTGACTTCACTAACAAAATGCCTAATTATCATCCGGTATACATAAACAACTCTGTAGTACCGTATGAAAATACCGCAAAGTACCTAGGTATGACACTAGACGCTAAACTACGTTGTAAAACTCACGTAAGAAGAAACGCGATGAACTGGAAGCGCGTTACAGAAATATGTACTGGCTACTTGGAAAATATTCCAAGTTGTCAGTACCTAACAAACTGCTCCTCTATAAACAGGTCCTGATGCCGGTATGGACCTATGGGGTACAGTTGTGAAGCTGTACCAAACCAAGCAACATAGAAATAATACAACGATTCCAAAACAAAGTATTGAACTGCATTGTAAACGCGCCATGGTACATTAGATCGAGCGACCTCCATCAGGACCTGAAAGTGGAGTTTGTTACTAGCATTATCAGAAAGTACGCGGAAGCTCACAAGCATCGGCTTCACCATCATGTGAATGTCGAGGCAATCCAGCTCCTCGACAACACGGATATAATGAGAAGGCTCAAAAGGACAAAACCGTTTGAACTAGTACTATTAACAAAACTAGAGTGTAGAGTACTGTGCTAACTTATTAAAGAACACATGAACAAAGTGTTCTCCCTCCCCTTAATAGAGACAATAAGAAAAGTGCTAATGGACACTTTCTTAGTACTATATTTTTAGATAATTTAGGTTATATTTAAATTACTTATTAGTCTTTTTAAATTAGTTTGTAACATTAATGTGGTATTTTTCAATACAACATTTATGAAAAAAAAATCTCTTACATATGTAGGTAGTTATTATTGAACTTACCACACTACACAAAAGATCACAAAATAGCCAACATGGCTAAACAACTCTAAAAACGAAATCATTTAATAAAACGCTCTTGTATATTGCAACTTGTTTCTAAGCTAAACTCAGTGGGTGGTTACAGGTTTGAACCAACGAGAATACCCAGTCGAAGCCATTTAATGTGCCGATTAAAACTAAGTACCCTTCATAACTGCAAATCATGAGTGAAAGTAAACGAGCAAGGAGTGTAGGGCATAGACAATGAGATGGGCGGACTTTATGGCATTTGAGATCAAATGACAGATTGCGGGCCTACAAACAAGATAGCGTCTATGTTTAGTCTATGTCTAGTCTATGGTTAACTAGGAAGGAAGTTGTGTTCTTCCATATTCCAATTTTAAATTTAGACGGTATTATTTTTACCTTACTACTCGATGCAATTTGACATAAATATCATAAAAGTGATTAACACTACGTTTTAACGGTTTGAAGAGCTGCATAGGTATTATTTGGTTTTTATTTCGACATATCGATCATTTTCCAGTAGCCGGGATCACGGAAGACAAAGATATTAATGAATAATGTTAAAGTTATTATTTAGCCTACTCCAAACTAGTTCATTTTAGTTAATTAATTTCAGGTTTTATTTATGGTTATTATTTATTAACTGAAACTAAAAGGGTCAGATAAATAAATCTGTCATACAATTGGTCATGTTATACGGTTCCGAATGTTGGGCCACTAAAGTAATAGACCACAAACGCCTCCACTCAGCTGAGATGAGAATGTTGAGATGGATGTGTGGTGTTAGTGTTACAAAAATGGATAAGGTTAGAAATGAGTACATAAGGGATCTTTGAAAATTTACACCCATTACTAAAAAATTAAGAGGAAGCACATTAAGGTGGTATGGGCATATAATGAGGAGTCACATGACAAAAAAAACGATAAACTACAAGTGCGATTGGTACAACTGTAAAGGTAGACCAAATAAAGAGATGGATGGATTGTGTGAAGGATGATATAATATTTTGTGGTGTGACAGAGGATGTATGTTAAATAGAGAAATGTGGAAGGAAAAGTCATATTGTGCCGACCCCAAATAATTGGGAGAAGGTGAAAGGAAAGAGAGGTTATTATTTATAATCAAAATTTATTATGATTTACTATCAAATAAAATGCTGCGCTTAAAACCGTTAAAATGTAGTTTTAATTATGCGTACTAGTCATGAAAAAGTGATTTCAATTTTCTACCAATGGTAATGCTGATGTTAGACGCATCAACCAAATTGTATCAATTTAGTTGAAAGGCAGATACTGAAAGTACACAACGATATTCAAAGACATAATGATTGAATGCTGAATTTTAATGATTCAAGTTTATGTTTATATGAATCACATTGGTTGATTCATCCAAATTAAAAGACGGAAATGAGTCGTCTAATATCGGTAAAAGAATAAGAAGTTAAGTTGAAAAAAAATTGTGTGTATGTGTGCAGTTCACACGTAGTAGAAGTCAAACTTCAGAGAATATACTCACAGATAATTCTTCTCTAACTTTAGCCTACATCCGTTAACATATTATAATCTATATCTCTCTATAATAAATAATATTATAAAATTCGAAACATATCGTGTCTGTACATTGAAGCTATTTAAAAAAACAACTGGAATAGACTATATAAACGATGGAGAACACGATACATTTTTTTATTCTTGTCTGTTTTTTTGGGATTCACGTAAAAAATACTGGGTCGGTTTCGATGCAGTCTTCGCTTATCGACAGCTAATTCTTAAACTTAGACTTAAACTCTACGCTACTTTTTATCCTGGGAATCCCGCGGGAATTTTTCTGGGAATGATTTAAAATGGATCGATAGCAAATTTAGTGTAATAAATTGCGCGATGTGATTTTAAATATCTTAGACAACTTAAACCACACCTAAAGTTAGTATTACAGTAGAAAATATTTTCTATTATAATCATCTACAGACACAATTTAACTAAAATTTTATCCAAAAATTTATCTTGTAAGACACAACAAGGTACGTAACGTGTGGCGAATTAAGCAGCAAAGATAATGCAAAATAATGATTCAAATCGTCTGAGACTTTTAGTCAACAGTAGTCATTGCCGTTTTCACTTATGTCATTTTCTCGCGTCGTCACCGGCGCCGGCGCATCGGGCTAGTCGCTAGTCGTGCGAGGTGGCGCCATATAAACATATAGGCGAATATAACGGGAAGAATGTCTGCGTTTTTCATTTTCCGTACTAAGTCCTAAGATGCCTTACTAGTTAAGTACTACTGTTGCTAGGTTTATACATTGCTAGATATCTTACTATCTATTAATTTACGTCACCCTTGGTAAAAATTGGCTATTCGTGCGTAGTTTACGTTAAATTTTAAATAGTAAGACATAAGAACCTGTACTGGTAAGACGTAAATCATACTAAAGTCTATTTCAAATAGGACGGTATTGGATAACACCTCTATAAAACATCATTTGTAGCTTTATTGTAAACTTTCCTACAGAATAAATATTAATTTTAATTATATAGAAATACTAGGATATGCCCGCGACTTCGTCCACGCTTGACTAGAAATTCCGCAAGATTCTCGGGACACAAAGCACCACAGCATGTAAAAAAGACTGTAAGCTATCGGTTTAGTGAAAAATGTGTCGGAATAAGCTAATTTTATGCACCCGAACAACTACAAACCGCTTCCGCGACAATTGCAGCGGGATTCCCAGCATAAAAATATCGCACATTTTATTTCATAAAATTTGCTATAAATCAGTGAAAAAACCACACTGGAATTCGATTTTTTTTAAATCTGGTCATTTTTAATAATTCACAGAAAAACTTCCCGCAAGATTCCCAGGATAGAAAGTAAGTAGCGCAGGTTTTAAATCTATGAATTTGCTGTCGATCAGTGACAACCGCATCGAAATCGGCCCAGCAGTTTTTACGTGAATCCCGAACAAACCGACAAGGAATCTAAAAAATGCATCGTGTTCTCCATCGTTTATATAGACTTGTTCAATGTACAGACACGGCTTGTTTAAAATGTTATTATAGATATTTAAACCTGTTACGTTTTAATAATAATTTTATACTTAGAATCATGATATTATTTCTCCGTTCACATAATTTACACACCGTCCTATTTGAAGTAGACTGTAACTTGTCATTCGTAATATTTTTGTAGTTTAAATAAACGTTGCTTTGTAGAAGGGTAATGAACGTAATGTGCTGAAGCTGCTCTCTTTAGAGCTTTGGTCAGTGGTTCCCAAAGTCGACTGACAGCGACCCGCCTAATAAAATACTTTGAACTCCTGGTTTGAATATGTTTTAGATCTATTAGAACTTGCAATCAACCTTTTCTGATCTGCATACGAGACCAACTAAGCCCCATAAACTATTTTTGAAAAAACGACAAAACCACATTTAATTCGGAAACAAATATTTTTTTCTTTTTCCATGCACATAGTAATATAGGCATTTATCACAAGATTTCGAGCATTCCACCGAATCAAAACCACTTACGAGATCCTAAGATCCCTACCGCAACGAACGTATGAAAGATTAGATAGATGTCCAACACATGTAAATTGTCCCATCGTTAAGCCTAACTACTGCTTATGAAATAGTTTCTCACGAGTCTAAAATTCTATGCTAATATGGCAATGCAAATATTTAGAGAGAGAGAGAGATCACTTTATTGTACACCATTAAAAAAACAGAAGAACTTAAAACCAAAAATAATCTAAATGTGCGGTCTTATCGCTAAGAAGCGATCTCTTCCAGATAATCCGTAGCACGAATAAAACAGATTCAACTTGTCAAACATAAATATTAGACGATATGCAGTTACCAGTTACAGTTCGTTAATATTTACCGTCTTATTCATAAAAAACGCTAATGCAAGTTTTAATCATTTGTTAGATAAAATTAAAAAAGTTTAAAACTCATTCATTATTCAATATCCTGTTGCATGAACCTTAAATGTTGAATGTTGCCAATTCATAAAAAAAGTATTTATTGTCTATGAATACCAGCACATAAAAAAACTATTTTAATATGGCAACTAAAGATCCCGTTTTATTTAGAGACGATCATCTACAATTAATCCCCTCATAAAAAGTAAGGAATGTGACAGACTTGTTACCAGTACAAGCACAGTCAGTGCAAATTAGTAGAAAAGTCAGTTCAAACGCTAAGGAAAACTAGAAAGATGTGCCATATAATTATGTGTATGAAGTTTTTTATTTTATTAGATACCTATAGACAAGCTATATGTTTGATAAACAATATTTTTTGAATAGTAATTTTTTTATAAACCTTTTAAAGGAAATACCTTCCAAATTATATTTGATAGTATTCGTTACCGTCAATATAAAAAATGATGATTTGTAAACCTACAAAACTTTCCTACTACGGTAGTGTGAGCTGTGTCAGCAGTCATTTTGTAAGATCAACGTCTCGATTTCGCACTGATTCGATAATTTGTTCTAAATTTGAATACTGACGCGACGGCAATTACCATACAAATAAACCCACTTACAGTTACACTGCATCTTATATTTGTTTAAACAGTGACAGGTAAAACAGAGGGCGACAACCTTAAATGGAAGAAAACTGTGCTATTTATTTGTTTTGAAGAAGAAAAATAGTTTTCCTATGTAAAACTGTTGTGTTATGAAATTCTGCTTCAATTTATTTCGTGAAATGGGGTAGTTGACAGTTAAATCAAAAGAAATACTATATCATCTTACAAAACGACGACGCCGCCCCGCTTAGATATTGTACAGGCCTAGCTAGTGATGACGTCGTATCTTTACAAAGAAACAAATAGTCAATTAATTATGGTTTAAATATTAATTCAAATTATTTGTATTGAAGGGATGTCCCGACTAGGTGGAGGATCGAGATGGAATGCTCCTCTGTCTTAAAGGAAGATCTTCCAGTGAGGCTAGTGTTGTTCCTCACAGACCTAAGCCCATCTGTTATTGTTGAAAATTTGTATATATTCTGTTCTGTGTACGTTTCGGGAAACGTTTGCGACCTCAATTATTGCACAGCGCCATCTATTGGCTTGTAAGTGTTCCAGTACAGTATTATATTTTAAAAGTATGATAATACCAAAATATTTAACGCTCGCTCTATTATATTTATGTGTATTGTTTTAGAATTAATTTTGAAATGTGTCACCTACTGAATAGTACTGTGGTTAGGACGCACTGTGCGATTCACAACTCGTTTCGCATTTATCCGTTAATTCGTTCTAAATTCAAATGCATTGCGACGTCCATCGATCGCCAGTCGTGGCACATCACTCGCGTACAGTTAGCTTTTACCTTTATTTGTTTAATCTGTGACGAGCAAATATATAGGATGCCTACCTAGACTCGATCTCACGTAAAAAGCTTCGCAACGGTCGTGTGGCGGAATTATAGGAAGATAAAATAATTTAAAAAAGATTCCGATTTGGTAGTATGTAATTAGTAAATAGAATAATAATATAATGTAACATTTACCTTAAAGCATTTGATGAAAACGGTTTGGTCGGGCTGGACCGAACTTAGTTATAGTAGTATATATATATATATATATATTTGTTGAATTTTCTTAAATTTATATGTTGTTGGCATCCTAAAATATATGGCAGGTAAATTACAGTTGTAGTAATCTATAATATTATAAAATTCTAGACATGCCGTGTGTTGTATGTACATTGAAGCAATTTAAAAAAAACTACTGGAATAAACTATATAAACTATGGAGAACACGATGCATTTTTATAGATTTTTTTTCTGTTTTCGGTTTGTCTGTTTGTTCGGGATTTACGTAAAAACTACTGGGCCGATTTCGATTTGGTTTTCGCTGATCGATAACATTTTTTTAAACTAAATTGTGTGATATTACTTATCATGAAATCCCGCGGGAATTTTCCTGGAAGCGATTTGTAGTTATTCGGGTGCGTAAAAATTAACTTATTCCAACACAGTTTTCAATAAAGCGATAGCTTACATTCTTTTTCAAATGCTACGGTATTTTCTGTCCCGGGAATCGCGTGGGAATTTAAATCAAGCGTAGAAGTAGTCGCGTGCGTATTCTAGTTCTAAATAATCATGCTATTTTGATGAAACCAACATAATAACGTAGCTGGGCTCATCTGTTATAATTTATTGCAGCGGGACTTGTTTGGTGAGACACACTCTAAGCCTGATATTAAACGGATCAACCAAATTGAATCAATTTGGTTGAAGAACGCACATAGGACACAACGGTGTTCAATAATTTCAAATGATTCAAAACGTTTATACGGATCACTTTTGTTTATCCCAATTGAAAGACAGAAATATATCATCTAATATCGGCTTTAGCTACACAATTCCTTCAGAGCTATATTTAAAAGAAGAAAATTGTTCTCTAGGAACATGAATTTTGGATTATAGATACTCTATGGTCGTTAGATGCAAAGCAATAAAACACTAGTAAACAAAACGCATTTCGTCTACTCCAAAATTCTGTTTTATTTATAAACAAACGCCAAACACATAAATATTGAGATAAATAACGGTTATTAGGCATTCTAAATAACGGTTTGGACCACACGTTATTCAAATTGATGTTGAAACGCGCTTTCCGTGAACGAGCTTAACTCTTGACTTAGTCACCGTTAATTAGCATAAAAACCATATTAAAGTATAAGAGACTTTCGGCAAAAATATTTCTTATCGTCATTTGATAGGTATATGCTTTAAGTAACCGATTTTTATTTAATAAGTTTAAATTATTACAATAATGTACTAAAATAAAACTAAATTATAATGTTAAATTATAAACTAAACTATTAAAAAAATAAACTACATTATAAAAAAACTTAAAATTAAACACTAGATCTAAATAAAAAAGGGGTATAATTATAGATAAAATGTTGGTCCCAAACCACTGTCACTTATCGGGAACGTTCCCGAAAGGCTGGCGGCGTTACCGCGTTGTAAAGCTAAGTTGAAATAGTTGAGGTACAATTCACCATAATGGCAGGGAACGGAACTTCAAAGTCCATACAGCATCGTCTAGCTCGTCGTATACTCAGCTGCTCAGCGAAATTGTAGGTCTTCGACTGATGCCGATAAACGGGGCCACTTTGATTACACAGTTCACATTTCTCACAAAAAAACATAATTACGACCCAAAAACTATCAATATCCTACAACTATTATTCATTTTAAAGTAATGTTACATATTTTTAGATAATATTAAACTGCACAGTACAACGTCACCTTTCAGTTCCCGCCAAAAACTCTTGAAATACTGGCGGTTAAGGACTTCTTTTATTAAACAAATCTGTTGTTGTTTAATTACCCACATTAGCAGAGGAAGGAACTAAACCCATACAGCCTTGTCAGATATACTAATTACTAGAGGTCCCGGCAGACATTGTCCTGCCCTGGAAAAATGAAATTCTAGGACCCGATCCTAGCGCCACCTACCGTTTCCAATTGTAAATCTAAACCATCCGGAGATCCACTCAAACACACACAAAAAATTTCATCAAAATTGCTAATCGTTCTCGAGTTATGCGCGTACATACATTTTTACGATTCATTTTTGTTTATATAAAACAACACTCTTCAAGTTACCGCTAAAAATTCTGTCCCTTGCCAGTCTTAATCCCATAAGTCATCGCTAGTAGAACTAGCAATCAGTCTAAGTGATATATACAATAGTGCATTTTAGGTAGTCTGACAAAAATAATACATGAAAGTAATTTGACTTTAATTATAATGCTTGAAGTAGTATTACACATGTACATTGCTTAAGCCAGTAAGCCCTGAGGACGAATTGCTTGAACAATAGTAGTCACGGAAGCGACTCTTCCTAGTCGTGCTTAGTTTATGCAGGCACTGCATTATGACGCAACTGCGAAACGACGCACGGAGAGCTTCGGGATCGATTTACAATAGTTTCTCGAAGGATTCAAATATGCAAAATTTTATGTGCGAAGTAAAAAAGGTCTGGACAGTTATAACGTCTCTTCTGCGTACGGCAGAACTGTGGAATGCACTACCAGAGTCTGTGTTTCCCGAAAGTACAATCCGGGTGTCTTCAAGTCTCGTGTGCGGTGTGAATAAGTATTTTGTAGGTAAGCGTATTGCATCATCGTATTTATCATTAAAAACCATAATTCCCTACCGTAGAGGTTTAATACTGAGCAGTATGCCAACGAGTATTTGTATGTATTTGTTATTATATATTATGTCACTGCCGTTCAGATAAGCAATATTATTTTATGCCAGACGCGGAGTTGTTCCTGCGTAGCCGTGCTGTGTTCTTCAAAAAGATACACTGAGGAGTTTTAGAGGGTATTTAGATATCGTCGACTCGAGTGGTTATAGCATTTCTTCGTAGTGCTTGGTAAACCCCATACGCCTCCACCGAACTTACCCGGGTGGTAAGTTCTCTATCAGATTTCGCGTTGTATAAAAAGGCAATATTATTTTGCGTGCTTTACGAAATAGATTACGCCGGACCGCGCCGGAATATGATCTTTATTCTATATACATATATCCCATATTGTGAGACTATTTGCACACATATCATCGCTCGCTAAGGCAAACCAGCATATCTAATGCATACCTTACGCCTTCTACCAGAGCTTAGTACTTGTTCCCCACATTTTGTTGTTGTTATTTGCTATCATGGACTTGAATGCTGCCGAGGATATGGGAGTTCTTAACGCGGTCTTTTCGTGTGACTGCATGTGTGTATGCGGCATAATTACCTGTTCGTCTTCATGGCACGCAGCTCTTGCTAGATCAACTTCTGTATGCAATTAAAATGATTGTATAGAAAACATATTATCATCAAAATTATAATTTATTAACTGCATGTCATAAAACTGCAATTATTATTTTATCGTACGATGACACTTTGCTCCTCGGATATTATTTATCACTACAACTGTCTGTCAATATTATATATGGTAAATTTAATCTTAGCAGCTTTATATTAATGTTCAAAATTCACAATTATTATAATATGTTTTGTGTGATTCACGATTGTTACCAAACACACGATTCTAGTCCACACTAGACGTACCGGCTATGCTAAATTGCATGTGACACGAATTGATTAAATTGTTTAAACATTTATACATAATTATTTGTAGGTACCTACTAATTTTTTTTCAATTATAAACTAAATGCAATGAAAAAGCTATCAACCATAACAAAACCTAATAAATATTAATTATATTGCATTCTACCTATAATCCCTTAAGATTTGAGGACGGTTCCTATATTTTACCGACCGCTCTTTTGCCTTATTATCGGTTAAAATTTGACATGAGCTCCATACAAGTACTGCCAAAATTCAACCAATGGTAAGGCAAATGAACGGTTGGCAAGATATAGGAACCGGCCATAAGTAGAATGCTGAGCCTAGATCACTGTTTTCAATAGGTAATGGCTAAGCTCACAATGTTACCAGGTTGGATCGCCATACGACTAAAACGGCCGCTTTTATGGCGGGTTCCTATATCTTACCGACCGTTCATTTGCCCTGCCATCGGATAAAATTTGACATAAGCTCCAGGAGTATTGATGACCCCAAAACTAGTAAGAAAAGGGTAGAAATTGTACCACGAGAGATATTTAATAAATGTATTAAAGCACCATTACATGTCAGAAGGAAAATTTTATGTGACAAAGTCAAAATATTTTTTTATTGGTGTTGCCAACAGTATATGTTATACTCTATCGAATAGAAATAAATCGTTCCACAATTGGCGGAAAAATCGTGTAACAATCATAAAGTCGAATTGAGAACCTAAATAAAAGAATGTCAAAATTCAACCGATGGCAAGGCAAGTGAATGAATAGTAAGATATAAGAACCAGCCATTCGAGTACAGCTTAGTGGAATTGACACGCATCTCGATATTTTTTATTTTTTTTATTGGTCTGCAAAATTAAATATAGATTATAAACATTTTTTTTGTATATTGACTAGACCGTTTCATAGCTTAACACTATATTCTGTTTATGCAAACACGGCATACATAATATAATTGCATGTGACACGAATTGATTAAATTGTTTAAGCATCTATACATAAGTATTTATTTATAAATAAGTATAAAAATCAACGGATCAGCATGGCGATCCAGCGAGGAAACGTAGCCAGCCTTCTGGGCACCTTACCCATAGAAGACGGTGATCTAGGCTCAGTATTTTACTTATAGTCTTGAGGGACTATGGGTAGAGTACAATACAAGTAAGTTAAGTTTTCTTTTATTGTATTCAATTATTAATAATAAAATGTATATTGTATTCCAGCAATAAATACATATATATATATATATATATATATAATTAGTTTATTTGATACACTGGTAGTCGTAATACAGCATCGAGTTTCACTTTATTTCGATACTTGTCATGATCGTCATACACACACAGAACCTGCAAACGCAGCTGCAGAGCCATAAAGTGGTCGTTTTCGCAGATATTTTTTTTGAAGTGAAACTTCTTCAGATTCATTGTAATTTGAAACTCGATGAAAGGAAAAAACGACACTAAAAAGAGATAAACACATAAATCTATAGGACTTAAGCCTGCGATAGAATGAGATACGAGTTTTACATTGTGCAGCACAGATTAGAAACCAATAAGACCTGTGATTAAACATATGTCCAATTTGAACCGATATAAAACTGATAATAATATTTTTTACACTAAAACAGTGAAAACTTTTAAATGATACTTAAGAAGCTTATTTTGAATTATAATATGTTGACGGATGTAGGCTAAAGGAATTATAGTTATATTTATATTATAATAAACTTTATTTTCAGTAACAAAAACTTTAGATGTAGTACAGTATAAATATGTTTGTGACTGAGACCGAAACTAAGAATAATCTTGTGTCTTCGGCCCCAGCATTATATATTATATTAATAAAAGTTACAGAAGAATTCTCTGAAGTTTCACTTCTACTACGTGTGAAGTGCACACACACACACACAATTTTTTATTTTACTAAATGCTGCGTCTTAATAATACAACATTAAAATTACAATCTAATCTAAGAAACAAGACTAGTAAGTAATTTAAATCTGACCTAAAATACTAGATATAATTATTTATATGTACTAAGAATGTGTCCAATAACACTTTTCTTATTGTATTTATTAAGGAGAAGACACTTTATTCCTGTGTTCTTTATTAATGTTTAGTACACTGCACTTCACTTTACTTTTGTTTTCATAGTTTTACAACACTAACTTAAAAAGTTTGATGCTTTTGAGTCTTCTTACAGGGTCAGTATTATCGAGGAGCTGGATGTCCTCGACATTTACATGGTGATGAAGCCGTTACTGATGAGCTTCAGCGTGTTTCCTAATTGTGCTAGCGACGAGGTCCATTTTTAGATCCCGATGGTGATCCTCTGGTCTTATATACCAAGGTGCGTTGACGATTCTTGTGATGAACATGACAAGTACTATAGTATATTTAGATATGTGTCAGTTTCACTAAGCGATTCTAGAAAGGCGACCGCTTTAGGCCCCCTGGTCTGTTGACTGAGGTAGACTCCAGTTCTATGACCTCGTGAAGAGTTGATTGTTGTTTGGAGCCCTCTTTGTAGAGGCTCATGGCCTCGGGACCACATTAAAAATATCGTCATGATTACCTTTTGATCTCACTAACGATAAGTAGGTACTCCACTTAACTATGTTACGTAGAAAAAAAATTGTATGCTCATTTACATTCATGGCAGTCACACCTAAGTATTAAATTGAATACTTAATTTTACGTGGATGTAATAGGAAATAATTACATTGTTGATTTAAGTCATGTACTAGTTTATACACACAGGTTGACTTTTTCAAGCGGGCTTCTTAGGCCTAACCCGTAACTAAAGGATATAGCGAAAGATACTCAAAGGAGTCCGGAGACCGAGTTTGATGAAAATGAAAAGCGGTATAATAGATTTTTGAAAACTCAATTACCCTAGTCAGGAATCGTTAGACGCAGAAATGTTTTTAATGAATTTAAAGTATTGTATTATAATATTCTTTATTAGTATCACTACATCATCGTGTAGCGGTATATAATATTGTTACAACTCAGGCCCCGACAAAAACAAAATCCACCTGCATATCTGAAACAAAACACATTTATTACCCGCCGGCATTTGAACTAATAACATTCTTCTATGGCCTATGAAATTCTTTTATGGTCGTCTTGTTTTGTTTACTTATTGGCATACAGCCTATTATTGTATTGTAATCATTAGCCAGGTGTTACGGATTTAAAGTACAAGCTGATTCTAGGAAATTCGGTCCACGCTGCCGAGGGGACATATTGCATTTGTGCAGTATAAAGCAATGGCCCGATTGAGGAAGAGTTAGTCAAGCGAGAACCACGAGCGAAGCAAGACTCGTGTACTACAATCGGGAATCTGATAAGTGACGGATATTGCGCGTTTTATTGAGTTACGACCTTCAGCATTACGTTTGGACTTGTTGTGTTCGGTTATATTTGTACCTGCATTTGTATAGTTCTAATAAACTCTACAATAATTCCAACAGCATTTTAATTCGAGTCCCGCACTCGTAACAGTATATATATACCTTCCCGTCAAATTTCATTAATATAAACCAAGTATTTCCTGAAAAAGACATGCACCATGGCAATTTCATAAGGATTACAGTTTTCTCATTAAAAACTACGGGACCCTAAAAAAATGTTATGCAGAAGATTATTGCGAAATCCTTTCACTGCCACATTTTTCATTCTGATCGACAGAATGACATAAGTTTTGACAGGTCGGATAATGGCATGATGTAAGCCGGTAAAGTGATACAAAAATCTATTAGAGGCACATAAACTGACCTTTACTTATATCATTCATCTGTTTTTTCGAAATAATATTAGTACTTGATGCTTATGGGATATTTTAACATTTCTTACATTACATTACAAACATTAAAAAAAGATTTTTATACCATGAAGTGGGAATGTTATAATCATTAGAAATGTCAAACTAAATTTTAATTCAAAGTACCTAATGGTAAATACCCATATCGCCATCTAGCGAAGGTGGAAGTAACTAACCATCACAGTAACACATTAAAATTGTGACTGTCATTCCTGTTGCCGATGACGATGTATTTGTTACTGTGACGTAACGATGGCGCTTAAATAATAACTTTAACACACACTTGACACCTTCATCTTCCAAGATCACGGCTATTGAAAAGTAGCTGAAACGTTGAAAAAAAACAAATAAAATGCAGCGCTTAAAACCGTTAAAACGTAGTTGTAATTGAGTATAGATTTATAATAAAATAATAAATAAATCGGCAGACAAACACACGTACTGTATATCCCCAAATTAAGCAAGTTACGCTTGTGTTATTGGTAATATACAACGGACCATTCTGGGGCCGATCCCAGACACCCAGACCATAGTAAATAACGGAGAAAATACCTTTCCGAAATTTACTATAGCAGGAATCGAACCCGGAGCCTCTGCGCTGCAGTGAGGTAAGCCGGCAAAGGCTTAGCCCGCTCAACCACAGAGGCCGTCATTTATTAAAGACTAGCTCACTTTTACTCACCTTTTAAACCTTCCCTGGACTTCCACTAATAATTCAAAACCAAAATTAGCCAAATCAGTCCAGTCGTTCTCGAGTTTTAGCGAGACTAACGAACAGCAATTTTTATTTATAAGAAAATGCTCAAATCGCTTTAATTTATTGCAAGTGCTGTTCTTTGTGCTGACATCGAAACCGTCAGTGACATTCGAGAACCTAGTATTGTAATATCGGTAATAACTATTCATCAAATTGTCACATTAACTGTGTATCTTCGACCAATTAATGTCTTATTACTAGAAATTAAATATGTATGTTATACAAACCAGACTTTTTTATGGGAACTTGAAAATTGTATTTTTTATTTTATTTTTTTATTTGGGGGTTAACATCTGTAGTCTTACAAACTAACGTTACAGAGATAGCTAAAGAACGGCTGTTCATAAACCTCCACAGATGACAATACAAAAATTGATGTTTTACTATGCAGATTAAAAAGTGAATTGGCTCAGTGCGTAACGGGTCACGTACATAAAAGGGCTCAGTAAAGGCGGAAAACATCTACTGTTCTTGTAATTTGGCTACGCAACTTAAAAGTGCCTGGAACCGTAGAAAAGAAACAACAGATGCCGCTATTACTAAAAAACGATGTTGTCCAGACGACCCTATGCTAGGTTTCATATCAAATACTGGCGACCTATAGCGGTTGCTTTCTAAATTTTTTTTTTTTTGTTGCAGGAGTTCAGCATACAGGCAGACGGCCCACTTGATGGAAAGCGGTTACCATCGCTTATGGACATTTGCAACACCAAAGGTGCTACAAATGCACTTCTGCTCTCTTAAGGGAGACTGGAACCTGGTCACTAATGCCGGAACACAACTCAAGGTTGTTATAGCGACATACTTTAGACCAGGGGTGGTAGCCATCCAGTCGCGCAAATGCCCTACCACCTGGCTGTGGGTTGTTTAAGTAAACAAGTATCTAAATAAAATTGAACTTTATACTATGTCTTACACGTACCAGTATATCAAGACGCATGTCAATAGGGTTGACTAATTTTTCAATAAATTCTAGAATAACGTTCATGTAAAAGAACGGGCGATACAATACCTCAATATCATCTTATTTATGAAATATCGTGATGAAAATAATTTTAATAACCATTTAACCAGTAATAAATATCTATATCGTTAAAGATATGACGTCATAACTTGCAAAGCTTGTTCAAAATCTATGAATCTGTGGCCGTTTTTGAGAGGAAATGAAGTATCTCAATTGATTTAACGGTCCTATTTCACTAAGCGATTCTGCAATCGCAGCGGCCTTAACCCCCCCCTGACGGTGGTATAGATAGATCGATACATTTTTATTCTTTGTCAAAACAAGTGAAGAAATACTTAACATTCTTCACCATACACTCATAATGTGGTTTAAGTAGTAAACAAACGTAAACTTGAATATTTCCGTATCAGTATAATAATTATGACATCATGTGGGAAACGAGCCGTGATTAATAAAGACACGTCTAAAAAGTTCTAAGAAAAATACTTCTTAAATAAACCTGTTATTATACGGAAGTACATTTTAAAGTCGTAGTTTTTATATCTAATTAATTGCAATTTCATAGACAATGTTAATAACATAATTATACGGTACTTACATCCGCACTCAGAGAACTGCAGAATATATAGAATAATTTTGTTGTTCGTTTACCATCAAAATTTATTTATTTATTTCATTCAATTACAATATTGTAACAGTTTTACAACAAAAGCGACAATGTGAGCACCTTATTTCTAGTCTAGTGTGTTAGTTACACACTTCAATGCACTTTCTTTGAATTTCTCTAAGGGACACGTGAGAATATCTACATCTGTGTTCACTGCACAAATGTGGTTCAATATCCGAAGAGCCCTGGTTAGAGGTGCTTGTAGAAGCGCATTAGTTCTACTGGCCGGTACTGCAAACAACTTGTGTTGTCTACCGCGGGTATAGTTGTCAGCTATATAATAGGTTGGGGAAAAAGTCTTTTCGCATATACTATGTATGAACTTGTAATAAGATTTCTTTGGCTATACCATTTATATCTGGCTGGTTTTGGTATCATTAAAAAGTTTTAATTTTAAAGAAGTCAATTCCAAATTCAAATTAGGAAAATGTGTGATTTGCATTTGTTTTTTTTAATTGTTAAAATGAGTGAATCTAATGAAGAAATTCGATACATTTTAAAATTTTACTACAAAAAAGGTAAAAATGCAACACAAGCCGCGAAAAAATTTGTGATGTTTATGGACCTAATGCAGTATCTGTGAGAGTAGCGCAAATTTGGTTTTCAAAGCAAAGCGTTTTCAATCCGGAAATTTTGATATCAAAGATGCACGTCGCTCTGGTCGCCCTGTTACGGACAAAAATGATGCCATTTTTGAAAAAGTGGAGCAAGATCGGCATATTAGTAGTTACAATGTAGCTGGAGAACTGGGAATTGACCAAAACACAAAAAAGCTCGATATTTGGGTGCCACATGAGCTCACTGAAAGAAACCTAATGAACCATGTACTCATTTGTGATTCTTTATTACGACGTAATGAAACCGAACCATTTTTGAAGAAGCTGATAACCGGTGATGATAAGTGGATCACGTACGACAAGAACGTGCGAAAAAGATCGTGGTCAAAGACCGGTCAGGCTTCACAGACTGTGGCGAAACCCGGGTTAACTCGTAAGAAGGTGATGCTGTGTGTATGGTGGGATTGGAAGGGCATTATTCATTATGAGCTGTTACCGCCAAGCAGGACCATCGATTCTGAACTGTACTGCGAATAACTGATAAGATTAAAGCAAAAAGTTGAGAGAAAGCGGCCGGAATTAATCAACAGAAGGGGTGTGGTTTTTCACCATGATAATGCTAGACCTCACACATTTTTAGCCACTCAGCAAAAATTACGAGAGTTTGGCTGGGAGGTGTTAATGCATCCACCGTATAGTCCTGACCTTGCACCTTCAGAATTTCACCTGTTTCGGTCTCTGCGGAATTCCTTAGGCAGTGTTAGGTTAACATCACGAGAGGACTGCCAAAATCACTTGTCGCAGTTTTTTGATCAGAAGCCCCAAAATTTTTATAGCAATGGGGTCACGTCCCTACCTACAAGATGGCAAAAGGTTATCCAACAAAATGGCACCTACATACTTTAGTCAAATGTAAATAAACTTTATAAAAAAACTTTGAATTTTTATATAAAATGCGAAGAAACTTTTTCCCGAACCTAATAGAAGTTTATACTCCTCAAAATGCTGGGATTAGATAACAAACCCCGTGACAATTTTAATATATACATAACTAGCTATACGTTCTTCCTCACTTCCAGCCTATAGTATCTTACCATTTCTAGAATAAAGAGAAACATTATACTACTCATATTTCTAGATGGTATTCTATATGTGTAAGTATACGAACAAGACCCTAATAATATTATGAGCGGGCTAAGCCTTTGCCGGCTTAACTCACTGCAACGCAGAGGCTCCGGGTTCGATTCCTGGTATAGTAAATATCGGAAACGTATTTTCTCCGTTATTTACTATGGTCTGGGTGTCTGGGATCGGCCCCAGAATGGTCCGTTGTATATTACCCATAACACAAGCTTAACTTGCTTAATTTGGGGATATACAGTGTGTGTTTGTGTGCCGATTTTTTTTTTACTATCTTAGTTCCCATCCTCTCAATTTTTCAGTTACAAGTGCCATTCTCAAAGATCCCCTTATGCACTCATTTCTTATGTTATCTATTCTTGTAACACCACACATCCATCTCAACATTCTGATCTCAGCTGAGTGGAGACGTTTTTGGTCTAGTACTTTAGGGGCCCCGTATTCCGACCTATGTATATAACATGACAGGTCGTATTACAGATTTATGTTTGTCTTTTTATTTTCAGTGGCATTTGTTTGTTGCCTGTCAGTCCTGTTATCTGTCTCGTCTTTAGCCATGCTACATTTATTCTTCTTCTTACAGCCTTCTCTATATTACAATTACTCTGCAGTAGTGAACCGAGGTATCTGAATTCGGGGTTACACGGCAATGTGGCCGATTGTAATTGAATTATATTAAAACTAGCTGATGCCCGCGACTTCGACCGCGTGTTTCAACTATCACACGGGAAGTCTTTGATTTTTCGGGATCAAAAGTATCCTATATGTTGACTAGGGATATAAGCTACCACTATACAAAATTTCATTCAAATCGGTTCAGTCGTTTCGGAGATTAGCCGATACAAACAGAGAAACAAAATTTAAAAAATCTAAATTAATTCTATTTTGCTTCTTACATCCCCCTGACTCGATTTTTAGCATTTTTATTTTCATTGTACAGAAATTCGACCTCTACAGTTTTATTATATTAGTATAGATTATTAAAGACAGTATATAATTTAATGTTACTCCGTGTACATAACAGTATACTGTTATGATTGCGGATATGTTATTACATAAAATATTTATATTATTTTCTAATTAAAACATTAAATAATAATTGTAAATGTAGTTTACAGTTTAAACAAATTAGTCATAACCGAATTGGCTTGACCTAGAAACCTCAATTATTCTTATTATATATATACTCTATATTACATTTATGATTCAATAGTAAAATTTTATCCTGTTTTCGCCTATAATTATATTATTTACCTTTCAAAAGAGTGAACACTGGTTATAATATGTATATATTATTAGTCATAATTTTAATTAGCCTTTTCCCTTATGATTTGGATTCAGTACCTACCTACGTTGTCTTTTCCTCTACACGTGACACGTTCTCTGCCACCCGAAAATCCCTTACAATTTATTTAACACAATTGTCATCTACATTAATCTGTGTATAGAGCTCATAACTATTACAAATTAACTAGGATATGCCCGCGACTACGTCTACGCTTGACTTGAAATTCCCACGGGATTCTCGGGATACAAAGTACATACCACAGCATTTATAAAAGAATGTAAGCTATCGTTTTAGTGAAAACTGTGTCGGAATAAGCTAATTTTTATATACCCCAAAAACTTAAAACCGCTCCTGGAAATCTTCCCGTGGGATACCCGGGATAAAAATCACACACTTTATTACACCAAGTTTGATATCGAGCAATGAAATAATCGGATTGGAATTCGAATTCTTTTTCAATCTGGCTATTTTAAATTATTCCCAGAAAAATTCCCGCGGTATTCTTGGGATAAAAAGTAGTGCAGATTTTAATTTGCTGTCGATCAAAGAAAACCGCGTCGAAATCAGCCCAATATTTTTTACGTGAATCCCGAACAAAGTGACAAGAAATTTAAAAAAATTGCATCGCGTTCTCCGTTGTTTATTATAGTCTATTCAGGTGGGTTATTTTTAATAGTTCAATGTACAGACACGGCTTGTTTAGAATTTTATAATATTATAAATTAATATTAATACATCTGTACAACATGTAAAGGTAGACCAAAAAAGATATAGATGGATTGTGTGAAGGGTGATATGATGATTTGTGGTGTGATAGAGGACGTATGCTAGAAAAGAAGAGTGTGGAAGGAAAATACATATTGTGCCGACGCTAAATAACTGGGAATAGGTGAAACAAAAAGAGAAACATCTATATTAATATATTATTCTAATATTTTTTTATTGCGTGAGTTCAGCAGACAAGCAGACGGCCCATCTGATGGAAAGCGATTACCATCGGCCTATGGGCATTATAACACACAAGTGCTACCAATCTGCTACCGCTCTCTAAAGGGAAAGGGGCAGCCCATATATATCTTTTTTTATAGTGAATAGGTTCGCGTTTGACTGACATTGCGCCTGATGTCAGGTGGAAATGCAGTCTAAGGTGGGGCACGCTTACGTAGAAGATACCAGTTCACGCGAGACTTGAAGACACCTAGATTGTATTCTTGAGGAAAACCAGACGACGGTAAAGAGTTCCACTCTTCAGCGGTGCGTATGATAAAAGTGGAAGCATAGCGTTTCGTCCGCTTTGTTGGTATTCCCACAATATACCGGTGGCATATTGTGGGCACACTCCCCGAAGTGTATCCTATAGAATACCGCCAATATGGGTTTATGTATGTCTACTTATAATTTTGAGAGATTATAAGTGAAATACAATGTAACTAAGTTTAGTTTACTTTATTGTATTAGTTTATAATGTCTAAGTTCAATAAATAATCTTCTAAGAAAAAAAATACTATAAAATATTTATTTTATATATAATATAGTTTATATAAAACCTATAGCGTTATCTAGTTATGTAGCATTTAAAAGTTTTTCAGAATTACATTTTTAATTTCAGAATTGTCATTCCTGGTAATTTTACATAATACCATACTCCGATTTTAAATTACCCGGACTAAAATGACAGCTCAGCCTTTTTTTTATTCAACTCACACAACTCACTTATAACAATGCTCCAAGCTTGCAACATAAAAAAGTCGATCGCATCTGTAATTTTAGTCCAGGTATTTAAAAATCAGGGTATTGTATGGGTAACATTATTAAAAAAAAACTTATTTTTAGTATTTTACAGGAGTTAAAATAATGAATATGACTTTTAAATTATTTTATCAGTTTTGTACTAGTATTCATCATACCAAACTTTATGTCAGTTCTTAGTATGGCCAGTTTTGAAATTAAAATGGACAAGCCTTTTTATTCGGGATAAGTTATATTGAAAGCGAATTTCTTCGGGTTGTTAAGAAGGTAAGAGTTTCATAGTAATCAATTTAGTTGAAAGGCAAAGGGTACGAAAATATTCAATAATATTGAATGAGTCAAGTTTGTTTATATGTATTGATCGCTTTGGTTGATTCATCCAAATTACATATCGGCCTGTTATAACAAAACAAATCAAATTCACCAAAACAGTAAAGGCACACATATGTAGAGTCAAAGTGCGGTATCTGTTTATATAGAAATGCTTAAATATGCTGCCTCTCCCAGATGCCGTTAGTAGACCCAACAAACGCTCATATATTATATACTTACCAATGGTTTAATAGTAAGTAAATGGAACTACGCAAAGTGGACAAAAATAAATAAAAAATAAGTCACCGGACTTTTATTTAACACAACCGGGATTTAAAGCTTAAACGTTAATGATGAAATCTAATATATACTTGTACCCGCAAAAATATTCGAAATATAATTTCTACAAATCCAAAAACTAACCTTACTTACCTATTCATCCAAAAGAGTAAGCAACAAACACAGATAAACCACTTATTTATAAAACTGAATTTAGAACATACGATCACATGTCACACGCGTAGTCGCAGATTTAAAAAATAATAAAAACCAATATGGCGGACGAGCGTCACATGTAACTCCGTTCATGAGACTGAACGATGATTCACGAATGAGGCAAAATATACCAATTAAAACCACCACCAGAATACTATATTTACTTTATTTAGAAAGAAATATTTGCATGTGAATAAAGACTTTATTGCCTTACGTTAAGTGTGTGATTGGGTGTGAAATTGGGAAACTCGTGACACGTTTTTTACGCTACGTGTTAACCAGTTTTATGAATGAACCATTGGAGACGACGATAAACAGTCATAGCTAGAATTGGGCTTTTTTTCTTAAAAGGTATGAATAATGTAAACTTTTAGATCCATAGAGAAATGCATATCCAAAGTTGCACTCGTGACTGAAAAATTAAGAGATGCTAGCAGACAGGCAGATGGCCCAGCTCATGGAAAGTGATTATCGTCGTGGAAAGAAAGAAAGAAAAAGATTTTATTAAAAGGAATAGCGACGTGCTTATACTAATTACAAATCACAGTAAAATAAAAAGAAAGAAACAAATTTTGAGAACATAAACGCCGCATTTTCAGCAAATGAGGTTTGCACTCAGCTTATTGCTGCGCCGGAGTTTTATCCGAAACAACCCTGATTTTCAGTCCAAAATTCCCTTCTATCGCAATGTCTAAAACGACCCTACTACAAACAAGTTAAGTAAAATTTACTATATACGTTTGCAACACCAATGGCGAAGCCAACGCATTGTCAGTCTTTAGGATGGGATAGGGGAATGAGATAGAGATCTGACAGGAGGAATAGGATAGAAAAGATGGGATTGGAATAAGGGGATGGGATAGGGAAGGTTGGATAGGGGTGGGGGAAATGGGCCATCGGAACTCTCACTCATCGGACAAAACAAAAATAGCTCAAAGCTAGCCGTTTCATGCCGACATTCTGTGAGAGCTTAGTATCACACCCATCGAGCCGGCCCTAAGTGCTGTAATCAAGAGAGACTAATGTGGTTTGGGCATGTAACGAGGACGGGTAAAAGTCACGTGACAAAAATAATGTTAAACTGAAAGATTGTTGGGTACAAAAAAGGTAGACCAAAAAGGAGATGGATGGATGGATGGAATGATAGAGGACGTATGTCAGAATAGAGGACTATGGAAGGAAAAGACATATATACTTATGTCATATATTTTGTGTTTTGGTGTACAATAAAGTGTTGTCTATCTATCTATAAGCCCTACTGGGCTTATAGATAGATCTAAGAAATATAAGTAATTTAATAAATAATTAGTATCTAAGAAATACCAAATTTGACGTGCAAAGACTGACGGACTGATGAAAATATGAAATGTTGTCTATTACTTAATGTTTGTTACTCTATGGCCATGAAATTATTACAAGCTTTTATTTAATTATTATTAGAAGTTGTAGCAAGTTTTCTGTATCCTTAACCTACATGCGAACAAGTGGTATTTAACAAAAAAATACTTTGCGGTTTTCATGTAAATAATAAACTACAATTATTGGGTAATAAATAACTTGGATTATTTTTTTGTATAAATTAATAATTGATTTAAGGTTGTTTGATGTTCAGTGTCAATTTTTTGCCTGTTACCCGCACTATTGCGATCGCCATATTGTATGAAAAACCCCATAAAACACCCTTAAAATCTCCTAAAGTGAATCCAATGTTATAGACAGGGAGCGATCTTATGGAGCTTCTTAATCCTAACATTCGGGCTCTATCTGGGATAATGTTATAATTATTGACTGTAGCCAAAAGCGTCTTGTTTATATTGTTAAAGATAACGCCATTAACGACTAGCTACATTAGTGTTTAAATATACATTATCTGTCGATATTTATCATCATTCACAATTAATAACAATATCGCATCACATATTATTAGCGATTGGTTTAATAATCGCTACATCTGCATGAAATGGTCAGTAACTATAACATTATTCCAGATGGAGCAGTAGCATGATCGAAACTATCGGATACCATAACCGAATTTGTTATCTAAGTTTAAAACAACCTTGGATAGAGTGTAATCTATTTAGGTATTTTTAGGGAAGTTTAAATGTTAAATGTTGAGGCCAATGATGACATCATCACTAAAAGCCCCCAAAATTAATTAGATTTAAAAAAGTTAAATATGATACGTTATACAGCTTTCACTTGTCACACAAACCGTCAAATCATAACCTTGAAATTGTTTATATTTGACTTGTAAAATTCCTAACAAAATATAATATCCATAACTTACTATCCGAAAATATCGGATAATCCGAAATAATTTCGTATCCCTAACAGTAACTGAGAGCGATATAATATTATTCGTATATCCATATCCACATCCAGATCCTAAATTCGCTTACTGTGAAGTTTCATTAAAGTCCGTTTAGTAGTTTATGCATGGGAGAGTGACAAACATGCATCCATGCACCCGTACAAACATTCACGTTCGTAATATTTGTAGGATATAAAAAGGGGTCAAATGCATGACTATGGTTGGTTAAGGCTATTATCACTATATCTTTTATATGTATATAACTTATGTGTATATTTGTATATATAGTATAGTTATATATTTATTATTAAAATGTAAGTAATCGTACAATAATTATGTACACCACCATCGCCACTCCTAATCAGCAAAATTCTTGCCACGGGTCGTCTGGAAGAGATCGCTTTTTAGCGATAAGACCGCCCTTTGTACACAATTAGAATAATACTAGTTCGTAAGTTTTTCTGTAATGGTGTATATCAAAGTGTTATCTATCTATCTATGTATCTATATTCTAGTTCTTCGCTTACCTCATCCACACCTGCGATCCACCGGACAGGAGAGCGTCTTACTATCGACCTTCGTTCCTATCGGTATGGAGCGCATAGATTGTCTAGTTCTTACTAATAACAATCATCAGTTTGTTCGTCTGAATGTATGAGGTCGCGTACAAGGTCGTACTCTGACATCGAACGCCTACAAAATAACCTTAAGTTGTGATGAACGCCTTCGTAAGAGGCTAAGTGAGAGGATCTTCGCGTGATGCGTCCATGATTCATAGATGACGTCAAAATCGTCAAAATCATAGAGTAAAGCCGCGTTGACACGATCAGACTATGAAGTAAGCTCGTACCGAATTTACTCTACCTTGCACACTTAAGCATATTAACAGAAAGACAGAGTCTCGGACTATCAAAATGAAGCATGCTAAAGGATGCCGATCTTAGAATAAGATGCCGATCGCGCCGCAGTATATTACGAGAACTCAGTATTAAATCGAATTAAATTAATCGACTTAGTACGAACAAAGGTATAATGGTTTCCAGTAGATACATTACTATTAACCATACAGACGTGGATAATACATATTATAAGTTTACGCACACAAGTTTTTAAAAGAATGCACTTCACTTCAATTGACACTTTTGATCACGTCTATGTTTCTCTATGTCTCTATCTATACCTTTATTTCGCCTGAGCTTGTACAGTAATACTTTCTTACGAGTTTATTTACGAGTAACTTGTACGGACAATTTCTTACGAATATACACAGAAAGTGGTCTACAAATATTCGAGCTTATTCGTATCAATTTGCTTATTTCCAAATGGGTTTTCTAGATTAGAGATGTCTGACAAGAGTGACAAGACAGATTTTTAGTGGAGGACCCTTTATTCGTGTAAAGTGATCGTAGTAGACTCGTAAAAGTTGAGCACGATCCGAGCCTACTTGGATCATAGGGCTTACTCTCAAAGGTCTTTCTTCGTTTGTTTTCGTTTAAGATTTTTTTTGCTTGTTTTTTTGTATTGATAAATAATATATAATAATAAATATATATAATAATAAATATATATAATAATATATAGTTCATTTTCCATTATATGTTACATTCATTTTTGTGTTATATAGACTAATAGCGGTCTTAGCAGACGTTGCCTTACCCAGAAAAAAACACTCAAACACACATAAAATTCCATCAAAATCGTAGAACCAGGTTCTAGCGCCAAGTATTTTGTTTAGATTGTTGGGTTACATTATTGAAGTTTTAGTAAGGGTCCCTAATTTTTATATAGCCTATATTAAACAAGGATAATTTAGCATTCGAATGATGAAAGAATTTTTGAAATCGGTTCAGTAGTTTTTGAGTTTATTCGTTACAAACATACAAAAATACAAATCTTTCCTCTTTATAATATTAGTATAGATATTATTGTACTTTTAAAGAAATCTTTGTTCTTTCTTTCTTCTATCTTAAATTTCATTTACTATTTCGGACTAATCGGACGAAAACGGACGACGACAGGTGTTTGAGAGTAAGGCCTCTGACACCGTTGTCCAAGTATACGAGCAACATGCGAGTAACTGTCCGGGTGAACTCGGTCTGAGCGTACTTTTATCGTGTCAACACGGTTTTACGGACCGATCTAAGTTCCTGCAATTTTGACAGAGAGCACATGCGATAAAGGTGGGGAAACATCTGGGTTAATGTTACAGTCATAGGTCGTTTCGTGCAGATGTGGCGATGGGTGTAATGCGTTATTTGTTAAGCGATATTGTTTTTAATTGTTAATAACGTCAAATATTGACAGATAAGAATGTATATATATACTCTAATGTGACTGTTTGCTAACAGCGTTATTTTTAACTCTATAAATACGACGCATTTGGTCACAGTTAATAACTTTAACGTTATCTCAGATAGTCCCTACCTTAAGAAATAACACGTATAAAAAGATATAAAGAGAGGGCGACTATAGCTTTCCACATTGTTTCGCGAGACTAAACCTCCAACAGAATCCTTAAGGAATATTCACGATAACAAATACAAGCCAAACCTAAGTTATTTACACATTTAATTTTTATTAAACTGTATATCATCAGATACTTCTAAATCGTAATTAAAAAAGCGTTTATCAAAACGCCATACTGATGCACATAAACTCAAAGTACGTTGAACCCGAGTCATATCGCACGAGCATAGGGAGGAATCGATTGATTTTACAATTATCGATAAATATGCTAATTATCTTATTTATTATTCATTGATTAAATTATAACAAATTTAAGAGTCAGTCTGTGAATGTGCGTGTATGTAATAAAAAATAAGTCTTAATAGTTCAGTGATTTTCGAACGCTTGTCTCAATTGAAGACTGAGTTTTATTCTCGACAAAAAGCATGCATCTGATGTGCAAATTTTGCAGCTTAATGTGTATTATATGTATATCTATACTACTTTTATAATCACCATACGCAGACGACAAAGGAAAACGTCAGAAGGAACGGTACACGTGAATATTACAGACGCGAGAAACAGGTCAAACTCCTGGTATTCATTTGGCAGGTGAATGCCCTTTCCGCTAAGATGGGTGGGCCCAAACAAAACACTGAAACGTTTATATTGTGATTATAAAAGTAGTGTCGGACGCCCTCCGTCCCGACGGAGTGGTGATATTGGACACAAAGGATGCGTACATCCAGCAGTGAAAAACGGTTATCCGACGACGATTCAAAAGAGATTTATTTGTTAAATAAGATATTATATAAGACCTTTTGATATAATACATATATTTAGGTTACAGTCATTTAGCGTGCAAGTCGATTGTGGCGTGTAGCCTTGAATTAAAAGTACTTAAAACTTTCTTACCTTTCCCAGTAAGAAACTGTTACCGTGTACTGCAAAATGGATATAAATGTACTTAATTCTAGGGCTATTTAAGATACCTTGTTATTCAAGCTGAGAGAAAACTTAGTAGTAAATTGTTTGACTATTACCTTATTCTGCTATTCAGGTTATTTTAAATAAATTATGCTCCAGGTGCATTCTCCTTTCAATGCAGTAATTACAATTTAAAATAATGACATATGAAATATGCAAGTGAGTTCAAGACATGGGAGAAAACTAGTAGAAATTACAAACCCAGTAGTATTCTCACTAGTATCAACTCATCTTAAATCGTATGTAATATTTGGAAAAATTACATATCAAGTTCCCGCCAAAATCTCATTTATATATTAATGATAATATTATAATTAATATAATTATCGATACAATATGACGAAGTGCATCACTAAATCATGCTCAGTACGTGTGCAGGGATAAAATAAAAGCGCCGTCACAATATCCTGTGCACACACGTGTTGCTTGCACCAAGAAAACTCAAGCATATCATGAATGAACTATATTACTAAAGCACCTAACTCATAGCTATGATTTTGTTTGCGTTTAATTTTCGGTTTAAATGCACACGTATATAATTCGCACTGGTAAAGATAAAGCGATTACCTTTAATTACTGTTTTACTTAAGCTAGGGACATTTTAGTGTTCTTTTCTAACATGTGATCCGTGCAGGAACAGAGAAAGAATACAATTTTCTGCGGTCGGGCGGCCTGTCGTAAGAGGCGACAAAACAACCCACAGCAGGTGGTAGGGTATTTGCCCGTCTGGATGGCTACCGCCCCTGGTCTCGAGTATCCCGCCATAACAACCTTGAGTTGTGTTTGCCCATTAGTGGCCAGGTTCCAATCTCCTTTAGAGAGCAGCAGCACATTTGTAGCACCTTTGGTGTTGCAAGAGTCCATCAGCGGTGGTAACCGCTTTCCATCCGGTGGGCCGTCTGCCTGTCTGCTGAAATGCTGTTGTATTGTGAAAATCGCATCCTCTCCAAACCATTCCGTCTGTCTAATCTCTTTATCCTATCCCCTTATCTTTTCTATGTATTCCTTATCCCATCCCTCCTACTCCATCCTCTCTATCCCATCCTAAAGACTGACAATGCGTTGGCTTCGCCATTGGTGTTGCAAACGTATATAGTAAATTTTACTTAACTTATTTGTAGTAGGGTCGTTTTTGACATCACGGTAGAAGGGAATTTTCGACTAAAAATCAGGGTTGTTTCGGATAAAACTCCGGCGCAGCAATAAGCTGAGTGCAAACCTCATTTGCTGAAAATGCGGCGTTTATGTTCTCAAAATTTGTTTATTTCTTTTTATTTTACTGTGATTTGTAATTAGTATAAGCACGTCGCTATTTCTTCCAATCAAATCTTTTTCTTCCTTTCATGTTTCATTTAATGGGCGGACTACTTGTGTACAATCCCCAATGTCGGGACCGTGGCTAAGCGGTCTGTATTTGTACGAATTTTATGCGAATCTATGCGAAAACGATGAGCTGGCCAGTGACAGCAAATCTTACAACGAGTAGTAAACTGACCTTGCGAAGAACGGGTTTCAAGTCCAGTGGTCGATGCCGACTCCTTCCTTTGTGGACACAATTTTAGTTCAAAACGAGTAGTTTTCACAGTACTCGCGACGAGGATGCAGCACTGACACACTGGATGGCGAAGGTTGCGAATATTTTCACAAAATACGAAATACGTCTCTTTTGATGCGAATTTAACGAACAAAACTTGCCGAATGTGTCCGTACATCCGTACACGACGGGCGCAGCGAGTGGCTCTCGCCGCAATTTTCTAACTTCACTGGCTGGCGCGGCAAATAAATACTAATCTAACCCGAATGAAAACTGTCGCTAATTTAACAAATATGAATAAACTTAAACTATTTAATTTTATTAAATCAAAAATAAATTAATACTAACACTAATCTATCTAATAAAAGGAGGACGGTTTGAACAGCTTGATTGCCAGCTTCTCAATTAAAAAATAAAACAGACTCATTTATTACTTAGAATTTCTCCCTATGATACTTCATCCAAAATAACGTCATACAGACGTCAAAGGCCATCGAAGGCGAGGCTTGTAAAGCAAACATATCGCTTACTTTCTTTAAAGGGCAAACAGTTTGTGTACAAATCTAATAGTTTACGAACATGGCGGCAACGCAATATGACGAAACGCACCTAATATTAAACTATGTAATCTTGTAAATAAACATTATTCTAGAAAGTTAAAAGGTTTTAAAGAAAGTTGAGTTTTTGGCTAGAACTTAAAGAGAAGATGTTTAGTTATGCAGTTATATTTTTAAAAAGCTGTCCGCTTCTTCGGTTGGGCGAAATTGTCTTAATGCTAACTTACTAACTCCGTTGGCTTAGTGACCCAAAGTGATTCTTGCTCTACAAAATGAAAGCACGCCACTTTCCTTTATCCTGCACAGTGTCTTGCCGATTGTAGCTGGAGGGTCTGAACCTACTCCGAAATAGAAAACCTTGTGGCCGAGCCAAAATATTTCTTTTAATTTTTTTATTGCTGAAGCACAGCAGACAGGCTGACGGCCCAACTGTGATGGAAAGTGGTTACCGTCGCTTATGGACATTAGCAATACCAGAGGTGCTGCCAATGTGCTGGCCTTAGAGGGGAAACTGGAACCTGGCCACTGATGCCGGAATACAACTCAAAGTTGCTATGGCGGCATGCTCTAGACCAGGGGTGGTAGCCATCCAGTCGGGCAAACGCCCTACCACCTGGTTATGGGTTGTTTTGTCGCGTCTTACGACATGCCGTCCGGCCGCAGGAATTAGTACTTTTTTCCGTTCCTGCACGGAGATCTTTGGAGATCAAATAATTGGAGGGATAAAGGCTCACCCTTTCAATAGAGTGGAAGCTGACTAGCCCCTATAGACGAGTGGCATTAGCGCTAAACAAATAAAATGAAAATGTATAGGAATGACATAATACTTCGCGTAACAGTATCTCAGTCCCATAAATTTTCAATTATACTCGTTTAGCGCTAATGTCACTTGTCTACAGATGTTGACCGAGCTTTCCGTCCATGCTGGAGCTGAATGCGCAAACGAGCCCACAACCCGTACAAGAGACGTTCGAGGATCGGCCAGGGGTTTTAGTGAGTATCCCCAAACGTGGTGTGGCAATAGCATTACTGCGGATGTTTGTGCCACCCCAAGGAGACGAATCGCACACACCGGCCGCCATTTGCCCCCGCGCGCGGCTGATGGTCCTCAATCGGATTTCTCCTAGTAAAAAAGGGGGCTAGCGGAGCTTAAGGTTATATATTGTCCAACTTAAACAATATCTTTGTGTCATTCTGTTGTTTAAGCTAATTTTAAAGTTGCAACAAAATCCGTTAAGTATTTTTTTCGTAAAAGATTAAAAAACCTCATAAACTTTATACACTGAATTTTTTTTAATCACTTATTATAGTTATATATGACGGCTAACTACCCTAATTTATAAATGTTGCGGTTTCACTACATCATTATTTAACAGCGTATAATTTAGAAACACCATGTAAAATATATATAGACAGTGAGAAATATGATTACGACGCGTTCCATTTAATTCAAAATGTGCCAGACACATAAACAAAACCATTTCTGTACTTTTTGTTTGGTGTAACGGAATGGAACACTGACTGTAAAGTTATACCAATTCTAAATTTAAAATTCAAATTCCATTGAAGGATAAAGTTAGCCGGCCGCACGCAAGGCGCCGGATTTAAAGTCGACCAACTTATATGTACAGTTGGGGGTGGCGCTAGTTGTGTATAACAAACGTCAAAATACATGGACAAATGTACGCGTAGCAGTTAGTTAAAGAATTATCCGTCGGCAAAATTTATATTGTAGATTTATATAAAAGATCCTTGTGTTCCGTTGGTCGGAGTACACTTTATTTTCGGTAATTAAACGTGAAATATTGTTTTGAACACGAGGCGAGAAGTATTTTATTTCTTAGTGAGAGATTATATTGCTTGTTAAAATTATTGTTGAATTTATTGTTTTGGTATTGTTGAAGGTTATCGCCGTAGTTCTTTCATAATTAAGATTTATTTTTTATCGAGTGAATTGATGGGTATCATACGTGCATGCGTAGGAAAGGTCCCTAGTGGCTACATAACAAACATATCCTATATTATCTATATCGAAAAATAATCAGTGCCTCGTCTTATATCTCGTGTTCAAAGTAATTTTCATATTTTACCAGTTATACCACTGTGAAGTGTTTCTAAAATTTTCACCCCATATTTTTTTTTAATTAAAGCGAGACGCACTTTTATGAAGTTAAACGCGAATAACATTCCTATGGTATTATTGATTGAATAAATATGTCATTAATGAACATTAGAAAACCTGAGGAATAGCTCTTAATGCAAGCAGCTTTAGTGTACACTGAATTTATTATTTTATTTAAAAAGAAACTATTTTGCAAGGACAACAATAGGAAATGAAAATATGTATTGGAAAACTATAATTGTATTGTTACATGTGACTGGCGACAGTCAAAGACCTATAGTTTGACACTGATAAAAATTCATAGATATAGGCTGTATGGATTCAGCTCCTTTGCCTGTCATCATCTCGTTTCAAAAAACAACTGGCAACTGAACACCTGACTAGTCGATAAAGCACACACAATTTTCTTCAGTTTTTAATAATATTAATTACTTTTAAGTACAAGATCACGAAGCAAAACCAGCTTAGTGGCGTGCTTGTAGCGCCATGTGAATTTATACTGTCAACATTGAGAAAGTTCATTTATCACTTTACAGCTAACTTGACGATATTATCAGTCTACATTTATTTTAAATATTATTGAAACCGGAAGTTGAAGACATTTTCTGAATCTCATACATACCAACGCGGCGCTTTTTAAATAATCATCATTCATCATTGTAAGTGTAACTACAATGATGTTATAAATGCGAATATGAGTTTATTTGATTGTGACGTTTCCACACATTACCGCAAATGTGGCGTTCTCACCGCGATTTATTGCCGCCACCCTTGCAATTCGTTAATAAATACATCGTCATGGTAACGACAGCGACAATGCGATTTCAATGTATTGTGATGATCTCTGATCTCATAGTTAGTTCCATCTTCGCTAGACAGCGTTACGGGTATTTTCAATTAATATTATAATGCCTAAAATGTCGGCGTCTCAACTGTTGAGACGTGAAATTTTTAACTTCATCCTCATGTGGCGTGGACCACTGTTGGGCAATGGCAAAATCCCGAAATTTGTCACTGGTTACGTTTCCTAAGAAACATGAAGAAGAATTCAACTGAAGTGATTTTTTTATAAAAAATATTTTTTGTTGTTTACCTCATTTTACGAAAAAAATCCGCGCGTTCATAGGTATTTGACATATCTAAGGAGGCCGTGTGGGACTTCCAACGACCGGTCCTTCACTTTGTCTACAAAATTGACATTAACGCGAACGAGGCTGCGAGCAAAAACTAGTGTTATATATTTTATTTATTTATTGATGTTCCAAAGAAATTATTTAAAATAGCATCGTAACGGTTGTATTTGTTTAATCAATTAGGGTCGGTTAGCTAACCCATTAGTGCTGTCCAAATTCGCACCTAACTAACGACCTGTAGCGCCACATCACTAATTACTCTCAGAGTTAGTGAATGCAATTTATGAAATTGGAACTCGGCAACCTTTGCCTTACTTATTGTACTTCAGTGTTACCAGTTGAAGAAAATAAACTGAATAAAAACTTTTTTAAATACATATTACTCAATAAGTAGAAATGGAAAATTCTAAGAAAAATTGAGTCCATACAGCTCAATAAAATGCCTTTAAAAAATAATTGGAACAATATCCTTTGAGCAGTTTCTGAGATATCCATTTTTTTTTCAACGATCTATATCTAAAGTACCATTAAATATACCAAGTTAGAAGATAATAATTTGAATATTATTTCGAAGATCCTGCGATCTTCGAAATAAGTTTTGAATCTTCATCCTTTGGAAAATTTTCCCGTGAAAATATCCAAACCAAGTCCCATTTATACTTTACAAATATAATTTTTGAATCTGTGATTGACATTCCCCCTCTGGAAGCGATTTGTTACATAGCCTATATTAATTTATTTATAATTATTTCTGCCCACGACTTCATCCGCGGGAATTTTTTTTCGCGGAACCCTAAAAAATATTCCATTCCTTATAATATCAGGTATCTGCCAGTGAAATTCCCATCAAAATCGTCCAGCCGTTCCAGAGATTAGCCCGAAAATCCATACGGACAGACAGACGAAAATTTTAAAAATTGATTTTTTGATTTTAATACCGAATATACATATGCATTGCGTAAAAAACTGTTATTTTCATTACAAACAGACACTTCAATTTTATTTATTTTTATGTATATTTATACCTTTATACATAAATGTATACATTTGTATACATTTAGCTTATTTCTGAAAATAAAATAATTTATAAATAAATTAATATAAACAAGAAGCGTGATCAGAAGGCTTTTATTTATTTTTAGGTACTTAATTGTATTTTTAAGTAGTATTTTTTGTTTATCATTATAATACGCTCGTAGCGTCCACGAAATAATTATATATTTACACAATAAAATTACATTTCAACGATTTTAAGCGCAATATTTGATTTTATTATGTCTACTAGTCGTGAAAACATAAGAAAATATTAAGAAAATACAATATATTCACATTTAAATGCTATAGTATTCGCGGTTATTTTTGTATTGGGCAACACTAAATATTTGAGTCCCTTCACATTTGATGTGAGTGAACTGATGACGTCATGCAATCATGAGCAGAATAAAGCTGACCCAATATGAATCAAATGTTGTAAATTACTTAAAGTTTGAATTGAACTATTCCTTTAAACTTGAAGACGCTCGTGATATTTTCAATATACTCTTATTGTGGTTTAAGATAAGACAGCCAATATTATTTAAGGCGCAGAGTAATATCTTAATCAATATTTAACAGCTAGTGCTGCAACGACACTAAAAATACTTAGTCTCAAAATAAAATAAACTAAGTATCTATTTAAATATTGTTGAGTTTTTAGTAGGATCTTGAAAAGTGACGTGTAGCTGTGCAGTTTAAATTGAAAAAGTTTAAAATGCTAATTATGAAAACATTTTCTTTATATAGAGACTTAGGTATGTATATGAAACATTTTTTGAGGGGAAACTTTACCATAACTTTATTGGCTAATTTTTACTCCAGCATCGAACTTGATATTTACCTGCGGACAAAAAAACAAAAAGCAGTTAACTTATTGTCGAAAATTGATATAAAATGCACATAAATTATAAACAAGAAACTTAGTTATTAATTAAATAAAAGTTATTTTACCTATAATCCCTTAAGATTAAGTAGAATACAGAGCATATATATGTTATCGAAGAATTCCCAGAAAGTTGGCGACGTTAACTCGCTGAAATATGGACAATCGATAAAATAAAAATTTTGCGTAAGCCTCTACGGCTAAGCGAGCACCACAATTTTTAATACCAGACTCATCCTTTCACACCTTTTAAGTCCGGTATTAATTAATTAATGGTAGTTCGGGTCTAGCTTAGAAACATAAGCGAGCAAAACTTACAGGTGTAATGCCAGCCAAACAGATAATCACTATTTGCTTTCATTAAGAGAGAAAAAACATTCTCTAAGCTCCCGCGGAAGATTTAAACAATAAAAACTTTTAGATTCCAAACACGCATCATCAGTTTGCAATGTTTGTGTACGACGACAAACTTTGCATAAACAATGAGATTAATCATAAACATATTAATAAACATGCCATAAATACATAGTTTCATATGTTATATGCATATTAGTATCTAATAAAAATAATGGTTCTGTTATTGACGTGATAGTTGTCTATGGCCACCCATAAAGCAGATATAGGCAGTTTTCCTTTTAAATGTGGCTCTGCACGTTTGTAAATCCAGCCAGTGTCAAACATTCAAACATTCTATTTAATTTCATAAATATTTTATTAATATATTTTACCTATAAAGCAGCAGTTATAGTCTTCTTTTTAGAGTCCGCGCCACAAAAGAAGTCCCACAGACGGGGCGCTGCGATCGCCGTACTTAATCCTGCCAGACTAATTATTTTCTAATCCGTAAATCCATGTAGGTAATTACTAAATAATAAATACAAAATATTTCACAATTAAAGCTGTAAATTTATTTCCTGACTACTTTACGAACTAAATTCTATCACATAACAGAGTTGCCACTTTTATAACCTTTATTTTCCGTGGGACTTTTTTCGTGGCACGGACTTAAATATGGCTCTGCACGTTTGTGAATCCAACCACTGTCAAGCTTTCATGAACATTCTATTTTTAAAATAATCTTCAAATAAATAGGCACCAGATGGCTGGACGTATCTAACAAAAGCCTGAACGGAAAAATAAATAAATAGATCTTTGAGTGAAGCTGAACTGTTGAAATTTTCAATACAAACACAATAGATTATTTGACATTCAAATTAACAGAGATAATATTTTCTTAAGTTTTCGCGACTTGTATAGATAATAAAACTAAGTTTTAACGATTTTAAGCGCGGTAATTAATTGTGAAATACAATATCCTACTCCAGGATGCAGCTGTCTATAAGCTCGATTGTGAGTGTGGATTATCATGCATTGGGCAAACAAAGAGGAGCATAAAAACACGGGTAAAAGAACACATTGCTGACATGAAACACATAAGGTCTACGAAGTCTGCGATCAGTGAACACACGCTGGATAAACTCAACCACTACATCAGATTCGATAACCCACAAATCCTCGCAAAAGAGAACCACCAGCGACATCCCAAACTCTCCAGATGTCGAGTTGGCCCTCTTCGCGGATGACACCGCACTCTATAAATCAGATCACAACCGACAAATGGCTTGCGTCCGGCTACAGGCAGCTGTAACAGAGCTAGGCGAATGGTTTCGCAAATGGAGGATAGAGGTAAACCCGGAGAAAAGCGCAGCAATGTTCTTTTTCCCGGGCACGCTTCGCTCTCCCAAACGCGCTTGCCTTCGCTTAAAAGCCATCTCGCTCTACGACCAAGAAATCCCCTGGGCAAAGTACAGCAAATACCTGCTGGGTGTCACCCTAGATCAGAACTTGCGCTTCAACGAGCATATCACTATAGTCCGGAATAGAGCGCGATTTGTGATGGGTCGTCTAGCACCCATGATAGATAAACGAAGTAAAATGTCCCTTAGACACAAGCTTACTCTATATAAAACATGCATCCGCCCGATCATGACATAGGCGAGTGTGGTATTCGGCCATGCCAAGCCTGCCCTTTTAAAGAAACTGCAAATCGTTCAGAATAAATTCATGCGCAGAGCCGTCGGTGCTCCCCTCTATATGCGTAACGTCGACATCCACCGCGATCTGGAGCTTCCCTCCATCAAAAACTACATTACGTCGCTCTCGCGTAAGTATTTCGATCTAGCGCCGCACCATCGAAATCCCCTAGTCGTGTCCGCGTCCGATTATAAGCCTTGACGAAAGGCTCTCGTGCGACGACCGCGTAACATCCCCTCACGACAGGGTCGACGTTATCACAAAACGGCTGGCCCGGATCAGCCCACCCGCGGTTAGGACGGCAGGCTGGCAGGCACCGACAAACAGACACAGACGGCGGCGTCGACGCCGCCAATCACGATCTTTCCACGTCCCCACGAGGGACGCCAGGAGACATAGCCCCCTCATAGGATAGACTAGGCGTGTTGCTGGGAAGTTTCTTTCGCCGTTTCTTCTCTCTCCGTCGCCCGTTCTCAATTAGTGCATTGTGTCGCTCTATGGTGCGCATCATTAGATTCATTCCCCTCTCATGGCAACAGTCCAGCCGAGATGAAACGCCCTAGGGAGCCCCCTCGAGCAAGTTGCCCCCCGGGCTCGAGAGCCTTCGCTTCGCGAAGGCACTCGCCCCGAAAACCCTGCTAAAGTTGTGAGGTCTTCGGACCAACAACATAAAGTCAAGTTCAATAAAAAAAACAACGCCAGTCTGCTGTACGCAGGCCTCTCATCCGCAACGGGAAGTGGTCTCGCCCAGTTAGGCGTTCTATTCAGCGCTGACATAGGACTCGAACGGGTGCTTCGTCGATTGTGACAGCTCTTTGTGTTTAGTTGTTGTGATATATTGTGTTACGTCAAAAAATTTTGTGGAACTTTAATAAATTTTGCTAACTATTTGTACTGGTTTTCTTCGAATCCACTACAAAACTACATTTTAATGGTTTTAAGCGCGGCATTTTATTTGATTTTGATTTAATAACTTTTATCATCTTACAAAACTACGTACCCACTTAGATTTTGTATGAACATCGCAAGCTATGACGAGTATCTTAAACAAGTCAAATAGTGTATTAATTATTTATCGTTTAATAGTTAATTAAAATTATTGCTATGATTATATAATATTTTAAAAGCATGATGATAACTAGATATTTTAGCGCCCGCACTTTTATATGAACGTTGTTTCGGAATTTATCGTGGAATGTGTCACCTGCACCATTCTTGTTTAAAAATAATCCATAACCTTCAATAGTATCACAAATATTTTTAAATAAGTTCAGCAGACTGATGGAAAGCGATTACCATCGCCTATGGACATTTTTAACACCAGAGGTGCTACCAATGTTCTGGCGCTCTGTAAAGGCAGGCTAGAACCTGGCCACTAATGCCGGAACATAATTCAAGCTTGTTATGGCGGCATACTCTAGACTAGGGGTGGTAGCCATTCAGACGGGCAAATCTACCACCTGGCTGTGGGTTGTTTTGTCGCCTCTTACGATAGGCCGCCCGGCCACAGGAAATTGTATTCTTTATCCGTTCCTGCACGGATGAAGGGAGTGTCAAAATTACTCTTGACATAATATTTAAGCTGCTAGGGTTTAGACAAACTTGTGAAAGTGGGGCACTTATTATTTTCATCTGTATTTGGCTTGTAGGTAGCAGAGAAAGTCACAGTATTTAAGTACCACTGTATCAGTATTTACAGAAGTTTTCTAATCAATGCACCGGGATTAAATGCCGTGCCGGTGAATCGCTCTCGTACTGTCTACATCTGTTTAGTCGTACGATTGCTATTTATGAAGGTTACTACTACTACACAGTAGCAGCTTTAACAATTATTCGTAATGATAATCAAAGGCAAACAACTTCAAAACAAGATGGCGACCGTGTGTGAAAAGTCTTTGTGACTTTTTTTTTAACCAGGGTAAATCCGTTTGAGGACCAAGCCGCGACAAGGGCAGAACCTTGGGCGGATCGCGACCCGTGTGTGGGATCCGCTAGATCGGTGGTGGCACTAGCGTGCCCAGTAAGAACTGGTGCCATGCTATTGCCACTCCCCAGTTAGGGATACCCACTAAAACCCCTGGGTGTTCCGTCCTGCGCCTTATACCAGGGCTACGGGTATATGACCTAGACTCTCCGCAGTCCTGGCAGGAAGTCTTTGTGACTGCGGTAACATCTCATCCTCGGCATCTTTTCGTAGCTAATTTAAAACTATAGTAATAAAAAATAATATTTTCACACGCTAGTTATTATCATAAAAAACTAATACGGCAGTCAGCTGTTAATGTCGAGTGTGTATGTTTTACTATCTACTCTTTTACTTTAAATTGCTATTAGACAGTTAATTTCTAACTTTCAATTTGAATGAATCAACCAAAGTGATCCATATAAACAGAACTGAAACATCTCATGTCATTGCATACTCGTGTCCTTTCAATTCTGCGCGATTCAACCAAATTGATTCAATTTTATCTGTTTAATATCAGCACTGGTAGGAAATGGTCATTAGGTACTGGAATGGAGTTTATGTCAAATCTTAACTATGGACAAATATTTGATTAGTAAGATTGTGCCCGTCATAAAATGCTGTCAGCTTTTATGGGAGCATTTATTATTAGGGGTGATTGTATTTATATATCCTGTGATGCAGTTTAAAGAATAAAGTCACTTATATTGTTTTTGTTGCAAAAAATTTCTATCAAGTGACACAAAAGAATGAGCAATGTGGGATCATTGTAAAACGACACGTATTGGATAATAAATGAAGTGTTGCCAGTCGTAAAGTTTACGAACCTACAACGTTGAGTATGATGAAAGGGAGATTGTACGAACCATCAAATTATTAAGTAGGTATTTGTTCTCCACAATATCGTGTATATTGCCGCCACTCTCAGAGTTGTTTAATGCGCCTTTACACTTAAAGACGTATTAGAGTGGCGCAAAAAAAGGACTTTTTTTATTTTTGAGTATCACGTGAAAATATGTTAGTTTTTGATGTTTTAAGAACTCCCTACAAAGGAAACTCAAACAAAAATTTAAGAGGTCGCTCCAAATATTTAAGATTTCAAAAATCGCCAAAAACAGAAAAAAATTATTACTCAATTTTTTTCCTCGTTTGGTCTATAAAATTATACATTTTATAGACCAAAAAATAATAAGTTTCTGAAAGTTTCAGTTCAAAATTTGAATTTCAAAAGGTCGCTCATAATCTTTTTTAATGTACTTAATGTATATTAGTGTAGTACTTTAGATTTTTTCTAGCGAGTAATGCACTAGTAAATTAAAAAAATTATGAGCGACCTTTTAAAAATCAAATTTTGAACTGAAACTTTCAAAAACTTACTATTTTTTGGTCTATAAAATTATACCGTAACGAGAAAAAACATAGATGTTTTTTTCAGTTTCTGGCGTTTTTTGAAATCTTAAAAAATTTGGAGTGACCTCTTAATTTTTTTTGAGCTGTCCTTTGCAGGTAGTTCTTAAAACATCAAAAACTAAAAAATTTCATGCGAGACTGAAAAAGAGTCCTTTTTTTTCAGTCTAACAAGTACATAATTAAAAGCTCCCACTTTGTACAAATAGATGTATATTACGCGTTCATTGATGGCTAAGGCACCCGCGTCTTATCCTAGTTATACATAAACTATACTTCTTCAAATCTAACAATTGACAGTTTCCAGGTCTATCGGAATAGTAAAGTGCAACAAAAAATCGGTACCTACGAAAATCGATGTTTTAAAGATTTTAACATTCATTATTTACAATCGGTAATCGTTTACAGTTTTATAACAAATATTTTACCTGCACAAATTTATTTTATATTAATAAGAATTAAACATGTTTTATTTAAAATTAGTAATATTATTTCAGAAAATAAAGATTCGATTAATCCGATATTTTAACGATTATTCGATTAACTATGGATTTGAACTGTCAAAAAACTACGAAAATGTACATCACAAATTGTGATGTACATTTTCGTACTTCCAATGTCAAGAAAATAAACAATTCTTGTTAAATTCTTTGTTTTATTTGAAAGATTCGAATTAGAATTATTAATTAAGAAATATGCATGTTACAAATTATTACAAATAAGTTCATAATCTCTTGATTTTGCGTAAAAGCTTGCTTTTAATCATTTGAGTACTACGCTTGTAAAAAGTTATTACGGCGTGAAAAATGTGAAACTTCAAAAGGTATTTCTTATATTTGAAGAACTATACTTTGGAGAGTTTTGCGTTTGTAGTAGTGTATACATATAGTTACGTAGTAAAGCCTTGCTGAATTATCATATCACGATCTTAAGAATATCGGCGTCAAATAGTTAGCCTTGAGCTAATCGTATTACGAACGGGGTATCCTATCCTGTTTTCTCTATCTCTGTCCCCTTTTCCATCCCCTCTACCCCATTCCCTCTATTCTATCTCTTTTATCATATCCTTCTTCCCTATTTCCTCTATCCTATGCTAGGGCAACGCATTGGCATCGCTCCTGGTGTTGCAAACGTCCATAGGCGACGGTAAATACTTTCTATCAAGTAGGTATGTCTGTCTGTTTGCCAGCTACAGACAATTAAAAAAACACTGAAATAAACCACTTATGCTTGCTACCACGTGCCTCGCACTCTCGCATTAGTCGCTTATAGTAAACCACTACAAATGCAAAAACGTCTCTAAACTAATTGCAATATATATTTATGTGGGTTGTCATTATATTTGTTACAGTACGCTGATAACTTAAATGCGTTTCGAGAGAAGTCAGTGCCGTGAGTTTGCGCAGGTCCAGTCAAATGTTAAAACCCAGGCATGCTGTTTACGGCGAAAAAAATTCAGTTTGAATTAAGTCCCATATTTCGAGGTGTACCCATTCCGATAACCGACAAACTTCAACTTCTTGGCATTTCTTTAACATTCACTCTCAATTTCGGCTCCTATATTGAAAGTGTAGCTCAGCTGGCTGCTAAAAAGCCGAGTATACTTTCAAAGGTGAGACTACTTCACTGTAGAGCAACTGCTTAATCTTTACTGTGCTCAAGTAAGATCTTGCATGGAGTACTGTTCTCACCTTTGGGATAGATCACCTAAATACCAGCTTCAAGCGCTAGAGTCAATTGAGAGAAGAGCCTAGAGCTTGATTGGTAGCGACCAGCTTGTCAATACAAGGCTTCGAAGCCTAGAGCATCGACGTCGGGTTGCTAGTCTGTCGGTTTTTTATATGATTAATTTCGGAGAGTGCGGTTGAACTATTCGACCTGACCCACCCTACACCATTCCATCTTCGGACCACAGGGCACTCTGGTCTACCCATTGTTTCACATTGGTAACGCTACCAATGCGAACTAAACGTTTCACCTCCACGTTCCTTCTACGTACGGCAGAGTTGTGGAATGCACTGCCAGAGTCTGTGTTTCCCTAAAAATACAATCCGGGTGTCTTCAATTCTCGTGTGAATAGGTACTATCTAGATAAGCGTGCTCCATCTTCGACCGCAAGATTGTCCGACATTGGACGTGATCGCGGTCAAATGCAAACCTATTTATTATATTAAAAAAATGTTAGCGTTTATTACACCTTACGGTGTGTTATGCGAAAGAGATGGCATGCGAGTCCGGATAGCGACAGAGCGAGAGCGCAACACTCGTTCAACTCTGTGAACCATAAATTTGTGTTCTGCGCAGTGACTTGTACGAACTTCAAAAACACATTTAAGTTTAGGTCGTACTATACAACAACTAAAAAACAGTTTCTTTAAACATATATGCGTATTTTAAGGATATAAATATGCATATATGGTCGTAGTGACCATATACCTGAAATATAAGCAACGTTCTTTGTCTATGGCAATTACTCAGCGCGCCTGGGCGGTCCCTTGATTTATAGGGCGTAGGTTCCAGTCGCCTGGGGGCCCTAAAGACGTGAGGTCACCTTTAAAGCTTTAATATCCAAAATGACTTATGGCCCTAAAATTATTAGCTTAGAATACGTACATGTAATAGCTTAGAGATATTTTATAGTTAAATAATTGCCTTTAAATGGAGAGAGTACTGAAGCTTTCACCGGCGTAAATTTTATAATTACGGGTTAAAAAATTGTCCTATGTTCAACACTGGTATTTCAAATGAACATCAAAACTCATTTAAAATTTAATGTGTTAAAATCTCAGACCATTAATAGAAGGACGGGTCTTAGAATCTCAAAGTGAAGCTGGCTAAAGGATGCCGAACTTAAGACTAGGATGCCGCTCACGCCGGAGTGCATTACGAGAACTGAGTTAAATCGAATTAGTAGATAAGGAATCGATAAAGGTGGAATGTGGAAGGTGGACCCTAAAAACGTGTTTCCTAGCCCAGATAACATGTCTAGTGTCTATATATAAGTCGTATGTATACCCCTAAACTCAATTTCCCTTAAATCTCAAGCCACTCTGTGCAAAAATTTAGCCAAAAAAATCGGTCCACAATTGACAGAGAAATCGCGTAACAAACATACAAATAAAACGTACCGTCGAATAGAGATCTCCTTTTGGAAGTTGGTTAAAAAATACAAACATCTTGAATACATTCTCTCTAATAGGAAATCATAATAATGATAATGATGGTACAAAAACTACTAGCAATAAAAATCTAGACCACCTACATTGAATATGTGACCGCAAAAAACTTCATGCAACATTTTATCAGAGCACCACAAATCTCTTGTAAATAAGATAATGATAGGAAACGAGGTCACTACCTATGTAACAGTTTTATACTACGCGACATGTCGGAAGACCATAGACTAACGAGCGTTTTACTTAGCTTGTTCTTTTTTTAAAGATGACTTCACACCTATCTAGCCAGTGTTCAATACCTAATTCATGATTATTTAAGTTTTTAGAATAATAATTATAATCGTCAAGCAAATATGTAACAAATGACAGTCGGACTCTTATAACAGAAGCTTCAACCATATTGGGGAGACTATTGTTGGAACACTCACAGTCATTGGCATCCTGTCAATTTGTTCAAAATATTAAGAAAATATAATTATCATTATTTGGCTAAAAAATAGATTACTTAAGGTTTTAAATGAATTATCAGGGTGCCAATCTTTCGAGGTTAGGTGCCAACAATATTAAAAATTAGTTTACCTTATATTTAAAAAAAACCTTAATATATAATATTCTTAAATATAAAACACAAAATGCATACATATATCTATAAATTTTCGACTAAAAAATAATTTATATAATAAAAATTGGCTCGAACAATTAATAACAAAAAAACATTACAATTATACGAAAATTACAAAAAATGTCTATTTAAATGAGATCAATACTGAGAAAAAAAATTAAATTAAAATTTAAAAAATTTAATGTTTTTTTAAGATTATATAGCCAAAATATAAATAAAATTGGTCGCCTCTACAGAACCCTTCAATATACGTGGTCCAACTAGCACGTGTTTGATGTTCCGTTGTTCGTTTACTCTTGCATTAGCAACAACACCCACAACATTCAATAAAGTATACAGCCATCAAAACTCAAAACTGATATTAAAAATCTTTCAAATATGGGAACTTGGAATGAAATTGAAAACTTGGACACAACAGACACATCCATATGTTGACTTTTAATTATGTTACGTCACATCCATCTGTCACTGAACTTGGATACCCAATGCATGTAGTTTCTTAATATCATTTTATTTTACTACTACTATTTTTGAGTAGGTTTACGCCGTTTTTTATGTCTAACTGGGTGATTCTCCTGCGTCAAAAACCGCGCGTCATTGGCGGGAATCAGGTTTTCTTTAAAAATATTCTATAATAGCTTTTTAAGAATCTTTTCGTTTCAACTTTTTTGTCGATAACAATAACGAGCGCAAATCGGTTAATATAGTACTACTGATTTCTAAATAAATCTAATTAAAATCGTATCTTAAAATAAACTATATATACAAATTAAAATTAAAATAATACATACAAATAAAAAAAACCCCTAACAAATTTACATACACTAAAATAAAACACTATAAACTAACTCATCAAATATAGTTTACTCACTGTTCCATCGCTATATATATATGAAGTCACAATGTTTGTACACAAAAATCTACATTTATTTCCAAATACGTCCGACATTACGGTTAAGAATATACGTAATAAAGAAAAACTTTGTATGCACCCACCCTGCAAAAACAACTTTATTGTATAAGAGTAGTATGCATGACCCCAAAAATATATAATAAAATCCCAAAAGAGCTGAAAGCTCCGAAAACTAAATATTTAAATCACGATTAAAAAAAGTACTAATAAGAAAAAACTACTACAGTGTAACTAAGTTCCTTAATGATAAGTTTTAAATATAAGTGATAAGTTAGAATAATAAGTGTTAAATATATTTATAATATTTGTACCATATAAATATCACTAGAAACATATCTAAATTTAAATTGTGTGTCATTTAGTATTTGTTAAATTTAAGGATATACATAATTATAAGATTAAAATATTAGTGATAATAATTAAAACCAAATAAGTATGTTACTTTATAATATATAAGGTTGGAGAAAAAGTTTCTTCGCATTTTATATAAAAATTCAAATGGTTTTTTTTATAAAGTTTATTTACATTTGACTAAAGTATGTAGGTGCCATTTTGTTGGATAACTTTTTGCCATCTTGTAGGTAGGGACGTGATCCCACTGCTATAAAAATTTTGGGGCTTCTGATCAAAAAACTGCGACAAGTTGTTTTGACAGTCCTCTCGTGATGTTAACCTGATACTGCCTAAGGAATTCTATAGAGACTGAAACAGGTGCAAGGTCAGGACTATACGGTGGATGCATTAACACCTCCCAGCCAAACTCTCGTAATTTTTGCTGAGTGGCTAAAAATGTGTGAGGTCTAGCGTTATCATGGTGAAAAACCACACCCCTTCTGTTGATTAATTCCGGCCGCTTTCTCTCAACTTTTTGCTTTAATCTCTTCAGTTGTTCGCAGTACAGTTCAGAATAGATGATCCTGCCTGGCGGTAACAGCTCATAATGAATAATGCCCTTCCAATCCCACCATATACATAGCATCACCTTGTTGCGAGTTAACCCGGGTTTCGCCACAGTCTGTGAAGCCTGATCGGCCTTTAACCACGATCTTTTTCGCACGTTCTTGTCGTACGTGATCCACTTTTCATCACCAGTTATCAGCTTCTTCAAAAATGGTTCGGTTTCATTACGTCGTAATAAAGAATCACAAATGAATACACGGTTCATTAGGTTTCTTTCAGTGAGCTCATGAGGCACCCAAATATCGAGCTTTTTTTGTGTACCCAGCTTTTTTCAAATGCGCCAAAACCGTTTTGTGGTCAATTCCCAGTTCTCCAGCTACATCGTAACTACTAATATGCCGATCTTGCTCCACTTTTTCAAAAATGGCATCATTTTTGTCCGTAACAGGGCGACCAGAGCGCCGTGCATCTTTGATATCAAAATTTCCGGATTGAAAACGCTTAAACCAAATTTGCGCTACTCTCACAGATACTGCATTAGGTCCATAAAAATCACAATTTTTTTCGCGGCTTGTGTTGCATATTTACCTTTTTTGTAGTAAAATTTTAAAATGTATCGAATTTCTTCATTAGATTCACTCATTTTAACAATAAGAAAATCATTTGAAAATCACACATTTTCCTAATTTGAATTTGGAATTGTCTTCTTTAAAATTAAAAGTTTTTAATGATATCACAACTAGCCAGATACAAATGGTATAGCCAAAGAGATCTTATTACAAGTTCATACATACTATATGCGAAAAGACTTTTCCCCCAACCTATTAAATAAAATAAAAAAAGAAATTTCTACGCCAAACCGGCAAAAAACATGTGCTCTGTATAAAATAACAAGACCTATTGTATAACCATGTTTTTATACAATAAATTATTTGATTTGATTAACTGTCTGCTGGTACAGCTGCTGCACAACAGGAGGCCCTAAAATGCCGCCATCGGAAATGGTTACATATTTGCGGCTTTTGGGGTCGAGACCCTGGGACCATGGGGGCCTGAGGCGCACAAACTTTATCGAAACATAGCGAAACGCCTACTAGACGTCTCACGTGACCAAGACTGTTCTGTACCTTGGACAACGCATTAGCGTTGCGATACAGCGAGGTAATGTGGCCAGTCTTTTGGGCACGTTGACAGCGGTCTGGGACTAGTTTTTATAGTTTAATTTTAATTTGTATAAACTAATTATATATTATATCAGTTCTTTGTAGTCAAACATGAATGATCTAGTAATTTTAAAAAATCACTAGTTTTAAAAAACCTGGTTGCGGCCAAGGATGCGCTTTAGATAATTGCCCGCCAACAAGAATTGCCCAAATGTGCTTTTACCTTAACATTGACAATTGACATTTTTATTATTCTAATATTTCATTTTTATTTATTCTTTTTGACATTCTAAGAACTACTTTTATATGGAAAAGTCTATACTTGACATATTTACACACCTATAATTATTGTAGTCTATAAAAAAAGTTAAGTAAAATTAACATGAGTCTTAACGTCTATAGTTAAGTATGGTTTGAAATTATTACCTTTTGTTTTTGTGAACCAAATGATTTTAAGTTTTTATTTACTGTTTAAAGGCCTGAAATGGCAAAAAACATGTAAAACATAAAATAACATATTGTCATCTGATGTTTTTAAGTACCATATTTTTAAGTAAATAAATGATTTGACTTGATTTGATTTGATTTGACATTACTTATCCATAAGTTTTGACCTTCAGACATTTGTAACACCAGAGGCGTTACCAGCCTTTAGGATGGTTTGGCATAGGAGGGATGGGATGAAGGGATTGGAATTGGAATGGCGGGATAGACAAATCCAACACGAGTAATGACATTATTAATTATTATATTATGAATTAATCAAGGCTAACCATTTCATGCCGATATTCTGCAAGAGCGTGGTGTCACACCGACTGAGCTGGCCCAAAGAACTGTAATCAAGATAATCATTATCCAGCACTTGCCAAAGCTATAGCCACACTCATGGAAAGTGGTTCCCGTCGCCTACGGAAGTTCGCAACACCAGTGGCGAAGCCAACGCGTTGCCAGCCTTTAAGGTAGGATGGACGGAATGGAATAGAGGGATCAGACAGAAAGAAAATGATAGGGAAGATTGGGCATATATACAAGACAAGACAGGATAGGATAGGGAAGATGGGATAGGTAGAAGTGGGCCATGGGAACTCTCACTTATAATACGAAACATGATTAGCTCATGGCTAACCGTTTTTCGAAGATATTTTAGAGTTTGGTATAACAACGACCTGGCCCTAACAGCTGTAATCAGGATGGCGATTCCAGCATGGCTCTACAAACGTCAACTGGTAGATACATTTTAACCAATAATATTTATGCTTTACTACTTCTCAAAATGTGGAATGTACTGTAACGGCCAGCGGTTTCTGAGCTGACCGAGATCTTGAATATAAAACTGGTTCAGGATTTAAGCTTATATTAGCAATCAAGAGTCACTTTTACATTCATTTGTTCTGTTCGCGGCCCGATACAATTCTGTCTTCTCTCGTTTTGGGGGCGTTCTACGATTTCAATTCAAAATATTATACTTCTTAATATATATGACGACTAAGGAGGTTAGTCGTTAGAGTACTGTACAAATGTAAGATACAGAGAAATTCGGCACAAATGATGTTCTGCTACAGATTTAGTTTCAAAAACGTTTCAAAACGTTAAAAATTAACTACAACTGTACGGTGTTGTTTTATTAAACGAAAATTGTGTGTTGTGTAGAAATTCTCAATTATCACCTTGTGTGCTTTGTATTCGTCATTTTATTTTGCCCATAAGCGTTCTGTTTTCCATGCTACACGACATCCATAAAGTTAGAAATAACAGTTGAATTATTTTTTTTTAATGATTCTAACCTCGTAATCACAAAAATATTGGTAAGATGTCGATAGATATTTTAAAGATCGTTAAAGACCGGCCAGTTGGGCTTTAAAAGCGTTTTAGATTACGATAAATCTCATTAATTACTCAAACGATTGCTGCAAGACAAGTTATCCATGACTTTAACGGTTAAACATGTTTCGATTGTTAAATGATTTCAAAATTTTCTTCGAAACGTATATTTATGATTTTAGTTGTTTGGTTTTTTTGGAAAATTATGTATTTCCTCGTGCCTTCGAATGCGTAAATTTCGGAGCTGTGTCATACTAAGTAAGCAAATTCAACGTTAAAGTGTCCTAGGATTATTCCTATATAAGTTGACTAGCTTCTGCCCGCGACTTCGTCCGCGTGGAATAGTTACTTTGGGCTAACGCTAACTTTAACCCGCGACTTTGTATACGTAGATAGTGAAAATGTCTATACAAATATATAAAGCTGAAGAGTTTCTTTGTTTGTTTGCTTGAACGCGCTAATCTCTTCCCCTTATGACTGCCCGCCGGCCTTGCACGTCAGAAATGCGCGAGCAGTACTTAATCATTATTTTGCTACGATGTTATTTTAAAACTGCCATATCTCCAAGATATTTATTGAAATCGAATGATGTAAATGGCAATTTTGTTTTAAATTAAATACTTGTGATGAATAACATATTTATTTGGATTAATTAATTAATATCATGTTTATAAAAACACCTTCGCAAATAATGTATTATTTTAGAACAAATTTGGTTAGCATAAAAAAGATTATAGTGAGCCAACCTTAAAAGATAGTCATATGGTGTCGCGGGACTTTTTTTTAGAACTTTTAAAGAGGAACAATTCTGTCACATAGTTTTAGCGAAACTTTAACCGTTTACGCAGCGCACGCAGCGGAAGCTCTCAAAAGGAAAAAAGAACCCCGATTTTGAAACATTCTTCATCGGTGCTCCGCTCCTATTGGTCTTAGCGTGATGATATATAGCCTATAGCCTTCCTCGATAAATGGGCTATCTAACACTGAAATAATTTTTCAAATCAGACCAGTAGTTCCAGAAATTAGCGCGTTCAAACAAACAAACAAACTCTTCAGCTTTATATCTGTATATATATAATTCTTCTGTACGTGTGTTGACAGTGAACTCCTAAACAGCTGGACCGATTTTGATGATATTTGTTCTGTGTGTTTGAATGGGTCCCCGGGTGGTTTAGATTCACAATTGGAACAGAAAGGTGGCGCTGACATCGGGTTCTAGAATCCTCCTAATCACCTGGAGCGATTTTGGCGATTTTGTTTTTGTGTGTTTCAGTGGCTTACCGGATGGTTTAGTTTGCAATTAGAACCGGTAGGTGGCGCTGAGATCGGGTTGTAGAATCCTCCAAATCATCTAGACCGATTTTGGTGATTTTGTTTTTGTGTCATGAAACAAAGCCTTTTAGGAATTCAGAAAATATGGGAAAATATGGTACGAAGTTCGCCGGGTCAGCTAGTATTAGTATAGATATCGTCGTCAGCCAATCATTGTCCACCGCTAGACGTAGATTTCCCCAAATTTGATTTTCTCTGTGAGCTCCTGCTGGCCATGTAATTTGACCCAGTTCATTGGTCTACCTAGCTGGATGACGTTCTACTCTACGATTGCCAAGGCGCGGTCTTGAATACAAGACTCATCTGCGCCATCGGTAATCGGGTCCTGTAACAAATATGAGCGGTCTACTGCCATTTCAGCTTGGCTCTCTTAATGATACTTATTCTTGTTTCTAAAATATTCCATAAGAAACACATTCAACTTAGCTCTCTCCGTAGCTCACTGCGAGAGTTTCAATATAATAAAACTGTACTGGTATTGTTTAAATGACCTTTGGTGTTCATTATGGTGAAGCATCGTGTACATATATCTGACAAATACCTTAAGACTCCAGCAGTACTTTTATAGTAAATGTAAGAAATAATAATTCATGGATGTTTTTGGTAGTAGTACTATATACGCCATAAACAATGACAGGCAAAGGAATATCAGTCCGTACAGCCAATTCGGAAGTAGTCTTCGTATTACTCAGCTGAATTTTAGGTCTTGAACTGACGCCATTCAGTGGAGTTCTGGTGAAGACTCAAAGGGCCACATTTGACTATACAGTTTACATTTCTCACAAAAACACATAATTGCTACTCAAAAACTATCAATATCCTACAATTATTGTTCATTTTAGAGTAATTCTATACATTTTTTGAAAATAAAACTGCACAGTACAACGTTCCCTTTCAGTTCCCGCCAAAAACTATAAATTATTGGTTCTCATGCGAAACAAAGATAACAAAAAGATTGTGGAGAATACAGACGCTCGCAAATGATTCAAGTAACAAAAACATTAATCTCCTTGTTGATAGCGAAACATCAACAAAGATTCTTCACACACGGATACAAAGAAAGCTTGTTGAAACCATATTAGATCTCATCAGATCGTATTAGACGCATCAATTCACCTTAATTTCTTTTTGTTCGGAACTCACTTGTGTCGTGTCACTTTCACCGCATGATGCAATGCGCGCCATTTTGGACAATTCCTTATTTGAAAAATCGATCTCGTGCAGTATGTTCAATGAGGTTGAATGCGAGATCACTCTCTGTTCTTTTGAATGACGTGACATGAGTTTGAATACCTGTTTGCTTAAAATAACATTGCGTGTGAAAGGAAACAAAGATGATCTTTGAATCAAATATTAGCTAACTGTTTTCTATTAAGATTGTACCAGAACCAATTTTGGTGAATGAACCATTATGCTCTATCAACTTTAAGTTTTTTTGTCGTTTATATCAAAACGACTCATTGACTTTTCGTTGGTTCCTACTTAGGACAACAGATTAATATGGCAATCCAGCGAAATAACGTAGCCAGCCTTTTGGGAACCTTACCTATAGACTTCGATGTCCTAGTTCCAGTATTCTATATTATAGTTTTAAGGGATTGTGGGTAGAAAACAATATACGTTAAATTTCCTTCCTTGTACTAGTTTATCAATATTACTATATTTTTTTTAAAATATTAAATGACTTGTCAAATCTAAAAATAATATTTACGTCTAATGAAGTGGTGATTGATGATTTTAATTAAATAAAATGAATAGGTATAAAAATCGAATACCATAAACAGGATTATATCCCAAAATATTAAAGATCTCTTGAAGGACATGAAATGGAAGTTTCAATATGCTCGGAGTTCTAGTATGGTTATAGATAATAACTTTTTCTAGTAAACAGTAAATTTGTGACAAATGAGATGACATAAAAAATGTCTTGTGTCTAATTGCTCGCTTTTGGATTTTCCATTAAAAAGCTTAACATTAATTCCTGTTGTATTATTATTTATACTATGACACAACTATGGCCTGCCAGTCTCCTGCTGTGAATATAATCCGTTGTACAGTTGGATATGTCCGGACAGTCCGGTTATAACGGGGCCTATAGTCCGGGTGTTAATGAAAAATGTATCGCATGTCGGGACGGCCGGTCCACCCACGGACCCGCTTCAATGGTGGTAGTTCCGCGGCTTTATTAACAAGCGGAGCGTACTATGTAAATCTTTATTAAAATCGAAATTATAGTCAAATCAATAGTAATATTAGCGTAGTAGGCATATAATGAAAACATGCATGAAAACAGGAGCAACTTGCGGCTTAAGAAGTGGCTAATTGAGCATACCTTTCATAGCTTTAAGAAGTTCATGGAATATGAAAATTAATGACACTTTAATAATTGTAAAATTTTAAATAATATTATCCTGACGTGTAACATAGTTACGAATAAATGAGTTTATAAGTTTATCACATGAACTTAAGAAAGGATGTTTAGTTAATAAAATGCTTACATTTTTAAATAGTTTTGGATTTTATACAATAAAACATAGTTCTTAATCTGCGTGAAAATGTTTATATTTTCCAAGATAAAAGTATTCAATGTTCATAAAATACGTAGGCACAGTCGTGTAACATATAAACTGTCACGCTTTTTTCCTATAGTAGTAAGTAGAACTTATCGATCTCAAAATTGCTAAAATCCTCGTTTTCACTTCATCTACAACAATTTAGCTCTTCATACGTGCACAACGGTTTAAAAAAAGTACTTTTTATTTAACCTATGTTTAAACTGTCAGCAATTTGATCGTGGTCAAATAATATAAATATAAGTACCTAAATTAAGCTCTCAAACGGCGCAAATGTGGAACTTTAGAAAGGGGTTACATATTTGTGCCGTATGGAGTTGAAACATTAGGTCCATGGATTCGTTCGGCAAAGAGTTTCTTCAAAGAGATTTGCAAGAAACTCTTTGATGCCACCCGTGATCATCATCATGGCTGGCTCATATTTCGCCCAACAAATAAGCATCGCCATACAGCGCGGCAATGCAGCTAGCCTTCTGGGTACGCTCCCATCTGGCAGCGATTTGTTACACAGTCTATAATAGCTTGTACTATTTATATCTTAGTGCCTAAATTAGAGTCTACGCCAATGTCTTAAATAGATATAACGTAAGTAAAACAAATTAACCCTCTACGTTTAGATAATCGCTCTGTTACAAATCCGCTCGCTTATGCAATGTGTGCCTTACACAAATGTTCGCTTTATCTTTTTGTGGCTAAACACACCGCTGCATTTAATATCCTGGATTTTGACACCACTCGACAGTGATGCAACGGTGTTGTACTAAAAACCTCTTTCAAGATCTTTTTCTCGTTATTTTCGTAAAAGGATATACCAACTGTTACATAGAATGAGAATATGAAATCTGATGTTGATGCCGACTGTGTGCTCACATGTAGCTTGTTTTAAAGCAGGTTCCGATATCTATTTAGTCATTCGTTTCTCTTACTACTGGTTCCTTCGAAGGGTAAGTCAACAGGAGGATTGAGTTGGGCTGTATAGGGTTTGGTAAGCTTCGTGAAGCCTTCTTCTCATCGACCATCCCGTAATGCGTGAAGACGAAAATCTTCGAGCAATGTATCCGGCCTGATCTACGAGGCCGAGACTTGAAACTGATGGCAGGATTGGTCCACAAATTCTAAGTCACTCAACTTGACTAGTAGGGAGTGAGCTATGTTGAGTGTTTCTCTTATGGATAAAATCAGAAATGAAGATATCCGTAAAAGAATCAAAATAACCGACATAGCTCAAAAATGAACAAGCTGAAATACCTATGGGCCTGTCATATCAGTCGCAACACTGATAGCCGATGGAGCAGACGCGTCCTGGAGTAGAGACTGTATTTCGGTACACGTAGTATTTATTAATTGGACGCATCCAGTCCCATGAATTGACGACCTACGTAAGATCGATGAGGAAGGCAGAGAACCAGATAGTGTGGCATGGACTTGGGAAGATCTACGTCCGTCAGTGGACTGCGAATGGCTGACGACGACTACTGGTTAAAATACACAAACTACAGACACAATATTTTTTGTTTTTTCTTTAATTTAAATGTTTCTTTTTGTTTTTCTTTTCTTGTCAATATAGATTCGTATTAATAATGCATTTTATGTGCATGCATAATTTCTTTTTACTTCAATTTCACATTAAATATATGTATATTAGTTTTTCTACAGACAATTAATGTCAATTTTCTTCCTATGGTAAAAGGTAAATTACCATAGAATGGATATTGTTACGAGCTACAGGACTCGAATTAAAAATGCCGTTGGAACTACTATAGAATTTATTAGAACTGTACAAACACGTATAAAACAAATACAAATAAAACTGGATGCAACCAGTTCACAGTGCACGATTCAATGCAATTCGACACGCGTAAAGTCCGTCGTCTATATCGCTAATCGAGAGTACTACAAACGTCTTACTCGTCTCGTAGTCGTCGCTTGACTGCCCCTCCATTCGGGCATTGTCTAATACTCACTACACAGTACAAAGAAATTGGCCGCGCGCACTGAGTTTCCGATAAATAGTAATTTGCACACCTGCGAATGGCTACAAAGTCGAAAACAATAACAATAAGGATTAGTTCGACGCTAATGATGGTTATAAAATAAGTAAAAAAACAATAGCATGTTTTTCTTAATTACAAATTCAATACACAAAAGAATTCCCAAATCGTTGGAAGACAATGAACTGCGCTTACGACAGGCAGCTGTGCGCTTATCTTTGACGGCATGTAACAATATTAAGATAAATATACCTGGCTTTAGCCGATTTACTTTTAGGTATTGAAACCCTAGAAATACTAGCTTAGTGCTTAGCGCATTGACATCTCAAACTCAATGACCGCGCATTAAAATCCTAATCCTAAACCATGCACCACTTAATACGGCGGCTTTAAGGCTCAAGATTGAGGTTGAATATAGAAGTATTCAATCTCAATCTTTAATCTCTTATCTAAAATCGATATTTTTGATCTATTTCCTACTTTTATGATCTCAATATTCGATCCACGGATCGTTACATTGATCTGTTTTACGAATCCATCATTGGGAGCGCGATCCGGAATTTTTGGATTGTCACTTGTATGAAAGTGACAACTACACGTTTTCATTATACTATCTCTAATTTTGACACATCCATTTTTGACCTCAATCGATCTTTATTTACGATACCCCAATATTGAGAGATTTTTGTGTAATAATGGAGTTATTTTCAAGTGATAGTGACCTAATGTGCATATTGTTAAAATTCGCGCTCACGATGACGCAAAACATCGTGATGAAACTTGCACATCGAGATAACCGATATGTCAAACCTACCAATCCGCCTTGGACAAGACTGGTGGGTGTCCTGTCAGTTCCCCTATAAATGGAACGATTGAGGCCAGCAATGGGCATACTATTGTTATTAAGCCTAGCGACACACCTGCGGAACATTCTGCGTGCAAAGTTCGACGACGGAAGGATCGCCAGTAACCTGTACGCGGCGAAACGCGGCGGAAATTCTAGTGATGTGTCATAGGTTATTTAAAAAACATTGCGAGCGTTTTTAGCCGAACTTTTCGCCGCCGAATGTTCCACAGGTGCGTCGTTTGGCTAACCCTAAAAAAATTGCGTGGGTTGCGTTAAAAGAACGCTAAATTTGCAAACACATGTAAACACGCAAGATAAATATTGAATTAACATATTGTTTGGCGAAGTTCTTCGACACGGCATATTACTGGATAACAAACTGCACATAAATACAGATAGCATTGTTATTTTTAAATTCTGCGAGAGGTTTGCATCGAGTGAAAATTGGAAAGTTGTTCTTTTTTGGTGGGTAAAATTATACAACATGCACTTTAGGTTGAACTGCTAAACGGTGCATGGACCCTAGTCAAAATTTGAACCTAGGTCACTAGAATAAAACACCTTAATTTTTTATTAGATTACACTGAATTAGGGACCCACTACAGAGAAATAGCGTAGCCTACCGAAAGCCGCGTACTCACTTGCGACCCGTAACCGATGCACAGGGGTTACTCTCAGACGTCGTTCGTTTGCGTTTAAGAACTTTTTTGGTTGTTTTTATATTTAAATGAACTTTCCATTGCATGTTTTACATATTTTTGTGTTATATGGACTATATTATTGTAGTTTTAAAGAAATCTTTCCTTTCATTCCTTTTTTATCTAAAATTTTATTGACTCTTTAGGGCTCATCGGACGAAAACGAACGAGCAAAGGCGTTTGAGAGTAAGACCTCAGTTACTGAAACCAAATATTATACTTGTGTACGTGGCTCGCGAGCTGGAGGCGAGCGGCACGCGTCGCGCTCGCATCAAACCGACAAAGCGAAGATCAATATCGGCGTACACATTAGAGCACGTTACTGTATCCGCTCGGTTACAGTTACAACTCACAGATGAATACGCGACTTTAGAATTCAGACTATATTTTATCAAGTACGTATTAAATTGCGGCACACATTGCCGTTGTTATACTTATTATTATAAATTATTGTTAAGTGTCGCATTTTCAGAAATAAATATTTTCTTTCTTAATTTATAACCCCAGACGAACAAAATAAGTATACCGGGTATTTTTGATTATGTAAATGCCTTTTCTTTTTTTATAGCTGGAGTATAGCAGACAGGCTGACGGTCCACCTGGTGGGTAGCGGTTTATTACCGTCACCTCTGGAAGTTTGCAACACCAGAGAGGTTACCAACGCGCTGCCGGCCTCGAAGAAATTTTATGACACCCTTTATTAAAAACTCCATATCGTAGCGCTACGAGAAAATCTCAGCTGGGAGCTTATTCCAAATCCCCAAGGTACGCAAGAGAAATGTTCTAGGGAATCGCTGCATACATGAGTGAAGCGGCTCGAGGAAGTGGAGATGAAGAAAGAAGACGAAGACACCATTCTAAACAGTTCTTTGGAACACTCCCCGTTATACAGTCGATAGAATGCGCAGAGAGACGCTATTGTTCGCTTAAGCTAGTCGTGATGCGTACTGTGAGTGAGAGTTCCGCTTGCCCACTGTCACCTCTTTCCTATTATACCATACCTCCTGTTCCATCCCCTATCTAGTATCCCGTATCTCTCCTATCTCCTCGTCTGTATCCCATCCTAGCTGATGGTGTTAATGACATCCATAGGCAACGGTAATCCGGCCATCTGTCTGTTCGCCCGCAGGCAATATATTTGTTTAAGTTTTTTGCATTTCGTATTTTAAATTAAATTGATTAATTGGCCATTCCCTTTAATTTAAAATATCGAAGATTTAATTATATTCTCTTAATAGGTCCAGTTAATAACTCAATCGACTTTTTTAAACACAAATGTCATTAATTCGACCGGTAAGGCCTCTTTCACTGCATCCGTATGAGGGTAAAAGTATCGCAACTTGTTTTCGTATTTTAGGGCTCCGTGACCATATTTTTAAAAAATATAACCCTTACTACAATCGTTAATATCTGTACGTCTATCTAATTCGCTTAACCTTGGGCAACGCATCAGCGTTGCCATGCAATGTGGCAATGCTGCCAGCATTTTGGGAAAGTTCCCGCCAAGATGGATTTGGAGTCAATTTTTTACTTATAAAGGAGACAGACCTTTGGGTCAAAGAAGTGTAACGAGTTGAGATATGGCTTAAAAAAAAGCGTTATATTTTTCTATTACAAGAAGGCGAGAAATCTTAAAAATATGTCACAAATAAAATAAATTATCGATTACCATAACTGGTTTATGTGTATGATTTTCAACAATTAATAACATGAAAACACATCCCACGATTAATTCATTTAAAATAACTAAACCCACTACAATTATAAAAAAGATATCAACATAAGCAATAAAAAGAAATCTTAAAAAAACTCTCATCTTTTTACAAACTGGGCCCAAGGGTGTATGAAAGCGTATCCGTCTCCTTGTAAGTTTATTTTTATTTACAGCATAGTTTATACAAACAACGATTCTAATGATGTTTCAGTTCAATAAATAAAATAAAAAGCCTTTTATTTCTTACTTTTCACAAGACGTATTAATTCTTAGTATGTGAATTGGTTAGTAAACTTAAGTTAAATGTTAGTATTGTTGTTGTTAGTCTTGTTTGCTTACTTATTTTATGTAAGAATCCCAGATTGGTTAAAGGCCTGTCTGTCTCTATTCTGAGCTATTTGACTAGTGATATATAAAAATCTAATTACGTAAGTTTGTGAAATAGAACTGCGTACCAGTGTTTTAATGGCTACGCCGTAAGGAGAACTAGTAATATTAATAAAAAAGATAATAATGTTTCTTTATGACTTTTTTATCCAAAATTCGGAAGATAATTACTTCCAAATTTGTGAAATCTATGACTCGGATATTTAAAGTATAAAATGTTTTCTTTACCTATTAAGAACTCATATAAATAAAACTTACTTGTATATATATCTATATTCCACATACTTATATATTTATTATTACATAAAATATAATTAAAGTAATTAATTGTATACCGTATAATATGTACTCCACCTTCGTCATATTCAATCAGTTTTATTCCCACCTCGGGTTGTCTCGAAGAGAATGCTTTTTAGCGATAAGACCGCCCATTGTACACTTATAATATTTTTAGGCTATAAGTTTTCTGTAACGGTGTACAATAAAGTGTTATCTATCTATTTATAATTTTTATAAAATTCAAGCTGACAAAAACGTTGAACATTTATCATCTCTACGGAATCCTAAACCTGGCTGATTTCTTTTAATAAACACAATCACAAAAAACTCGTATAATAATTAAAATGTCAAGTACTTGCTATGGTGACGAGTTGTTTCGCGATTTAACAATTAAGGGTAATTATTTTACTCGTAAACATTACCTTAACGATATGCTATTCCGACACGTTTTAAACAATCAAACTAATACCGTAATTTCATCCGCGCAGGAACGGAGAAAGAATACAATTTCCTGCGGCCCGGCAGCCTGTCGTAAGAGGCTACAAAACAACCTACAGCCAGGTGGGAGGGCATTTGCCGGACTGGATGGCGACTACCTCTGGTCTAGAGTATGCCGCCATTAACAACCTTGAGTTGTGTTCCGGCATTAGTGGCCAGGTTCCAGTCTCCCTTAAGAGAGCAGCAGCGCATTTGTAGCACCTTTGGTGTTGCAAATGTCCATAGGCGATGGTAACCGCTTTCCATCAAGTGGGCCGTCTGCCTGTCTGCTGAACTCATGCAATATTTTTTTTTTTAATAATTTTATTTCGATCCACCCAAAGGAGACGGAAACTTTTGGGCCATAGAAATGTAATGCGTTGAGATATGGCTTAAAAAAAAGCGTTATATTTTTCTATTACAAAAAACGACGAGAAATCTTAAAAATAAGGTCACAACTAAAGTAAGTTATCAATTACCGAAATCGATTTATGTGAATAAATTTCAACAATAAATAATATCTTAAAATCACCCATCTTTTTACAATCTGAGCCCAAGAATGTATAAAAGCATGTCCGTCTCCATTACATTTACAAGAGAGTCCAGATCCGACTTTTTAAAAATTTAATAATACCACTTCTGTTTTCATTAAAATTGGCCCCAAGACTCCTTTGAGTATTTTTCGCTATTTCTCATAGTTTCGAATTCGAAAAATTCATTTGTATATGGCCAGTTAACATATGTTACTTACCATTCATTTGCCTCACTGGTAGTTAAACTTTGATATAAGCTCTTTACAGGTAATGTAAATTTTCAACCAAGTGAATGAATAGTATGAACCGGCCATGAGTGTTTATAAAATCTCTTCATAGTCATGAATTTGCTTTCAAACTCATAAAAATGTTCTCTCCCTGTACTTAACTGTCAGAAATCATGAAAATAATTTCAAAGAAAATTAGTTTGCACAATAATTAATTTTTAATTAATTTTTGACATATGACCTAATTTCGATTGAATGTGTTTTAATGATTCCGTAGCCATGATATCAGTCGACGTTTGTTACTTTTACGGAATCCTTAAATGTGCGTGAAATGTCACGCACTTGGCTATTTTATTTCTTTATTTTTCCTCTTATATTATTTTAACATACTTCATTTACATTTAGATAAACAAATATAACTTAAAATAAATTAAATACTAAAAATAATCTATATATAATAGTTAAAATTCAATTTAAAAAATCCATTGCCAGACCGCTATAAGTTGAAAACGTTCTTAAAATACTAACCGCATTACCTCGTTGATTGCGTTGCCCGAGTTATAGACCAGCCTTTTGGTCACGTGGGATTTTATCAGACATTTGGCTAAGTCTCAATAAAGTTTGTGCGCCTCAAGCCCCCATGGTCCCAGGGTCTTGACACCAGAAGCCGCAAATATGTAGCTATTTCCGATGGCTGAATATTTGCGACGCTTTAGAGCCTCCTGGAGCCCAATTCTGCTATTACTATCTCGTCAAAATCGCCGAACACTATCGTCTTAATCGTACGTTTGCCTGATTTCGGTGTTCTGACAATTCCAATGGCGTGCCCGTAAATAAATGTTTAAAATTTTGGTAGCTTTTCAATGTTTATTTCGGCTAACGTTAATAGCCATTTGTTTTCTACTATTATTTCATCGCGACGAAATCGAGATTTTATGGATTTAGTAGAATACGAATTTTTGCCACTATCGCATTGGGTCCGTAGAATTGGAACCCTGTTGTGCCGCAATTGTGTCGCTAGTGGTCAGTTCGTTATATATAATTTTCGAGTTATAATCTCATTTTAATATCAAAGGCCATCAAGATAACACTGGTTTATCAGCAATGGATTATTTTAGAGGCCATGTGATCGAGGTTAAGTTTGGGAGCGGTGATCGATGTGTCATTGAACTTGGATCACGAGCGGCGTAATAAGGGAGGCCCTGAGCCGCGCCTCGCTATTATCAAAGGAGCTGTTTGAACAAATAATGCTATGAATTACATTAAACAGTTTTTTTATAATTTACTAAAATATTATTTTTATTATTGCAGGTAGACAAACTGCCAAACGGGTCCACTTGATGGAAGTGGTATCTATCGCGCATGAACATCTGCAGCACCAAGGGAGCCGATGCGTCGCCAACCTTGTTGAGACTAAATATCTGTTTACGCCCGTTTTGAAGAGCCCCATGCTGTAGTTGCCCTGGGAAAACCGCAGGGAGAGTTCATTCCACAATATGCTCACATATGTCATGAAGGAGCGTGCGCCACGTACAGTGGATGAATTCCAAGTGTCGAAAAAGCGTGGATGAACTTTTCATCGCCGACGAGTAGTGTCGAGGGTAAAATGACGACGTAGGCACCAAATCAAATGGCTCCTCAGAGCACTACCCGTTGTACAAACGGTGGAAGACGCTTAGATCGCCAACGTAAAATAAATTAACACAATAAAGAAAACTTAACTTAGTTATATTGTATTATATTTATAATTGTATTATTTTGATTTTTTATGGTACACTTTACTGCGAAACTGGGCATTGACATTTTTTTTATTTTTTTTATTGCAGGAGTTCAGCAGACAGGCAGACGGCCCACTTGATGGAAAGTGGTTACCTTCGCCTATGGTCATTTGCAACACCGAAGGTGCTACAAATGCGCTGCTGCTCTCTTAAAGGAGACTGGAATCTGGTCACTGATGCCGGAACACAACACAAGGTTGTTATGGCGGCATACTCTAGACCAGGGGTGGTCGCCATCCAGTCGAGCAAATACCCTACCACCTGGCTGTGGGTTGTTTAGTCGCCTCTTACGACAGGCTGCCTGGCCGCAGGAAATTGTATTCTTTCTCCGTTCCTGCACGGATGAAATACATAGACATAGTAATTTTAATTTATTTCTAGATGTGTTATCTATTATAAAAATATTATTTTATACACACAAAAAAATAGAAGAAATAACAATTTATTAATTAGAATTTTATTGTATTCCTAACACCATCTGTCGAAAATTATAAAACCAATAAGACATATATATAATATCAACTGGACTGTTACTAAGTAGGAAACTTCGCGAGCCCCCCTAAAGCACCGCTTTTTGCTAGTATAATCTAATCTAAAAAAAATGGCCAATGGAACAAATTTGCCACTCAGTTGTATGCAAGGATCGCACACAAGACCGTACTTTAACTACATATAGAAAACACCTTGCCAAACATCCATATAAACCCAGATATTCATATAGGAAGATTGACTGACAGACATACGTACAGACGATAATCTATATACTTCATAACGAATCCGTACTTGCCAAAATCACTACGACAGCCTGAACTTTTTTTCGTTTCCTTCTTCGTTTGATTTTATGGCTTGGTTACAAACGACTTGAGCCAAGTTTATTCTGTTAATTTTCATGTAATCGAACGCTTATTTTTGGCAACCTTATCGGTTTATCTGTTCTTTCATAAAAAACACATGAATTTTCTTATAAATAGTTATCGGAAGTAGGATATACATCCACAGGCCATAAACAAACATGCGCAGAGGTACGCAGATTAACTCGTGTGCGAACGTTGAGCAATAAGAAATGGAGTAGCCTGGAGAACTAAATATAAACTTTTAAATGTTTATACATTCTCTGAATTGTTTGACTTATTTCCATACGGAAAACATAGGAATATTTAGTAGGAATTTGAAATGAGGTGTTATGCTGTTTAGTGGTATTTTTAAGCAGGTGCCTGTACGCGAGTTATATTTGAATGGAAGGTTTCTCTATATATAAAGATATATTCTGGATATGAAGTCTTACATTACACAAGTTTTAATATAAGTAAGCTTTAGCTGTGCAAAAGTTTAAATACAGAGTTTTATATTACAAGTTCACAACACTATCCCGCCGTTGGCTACCATATGTCAGCGCTAAAGTATAGCCCGTACAGCGCTTATTTTATCTAGATTCTATAAATAACTATCTTTATTCAAAATTTGAAGAAAAATATGAAAATATGAACAAGGAACGTACATAATTGTAACATAGAAATATACACGAAATGGAATGTACGTAATTTTCTCGAAATTATTTTATTTTTCGTTTAAATACCTATATAGACTAATTAGGAAAACTAAAATTAGATTTTCACATTTTTCGGGGGCTAAATATTAATTAATATACATTATCAAAAGATTATCATAAACTAGGATCCTAGCTAAATAAGATATGATAAACATCTTAGATATTTGCAAAAACAACACAAAATGTAGCTTTACCGAAAGTTAATCTTTTATTAGGAAAAACCACATATCGCTTTTTTTCGTGTATTAGCTGTTTTTCATTTTTAAATTAAGGAAGTAATAACGGTAAGAAGTAAGTTCATCACAGCGGTTTTAATTGTCGATTTTTTATTTGTAACGTATCTTCGTCCGTGTTGGTCAAAGAGTGGATGTTTAGACAGTACCGCAAATAACCGCACGGCGTGGCATTCTCGTACTACAACCGCACGTTAGGCTTAAAACGGTAAGGTCTTTGCCCCAAGGAATAAATAGAACACAATCCCACTGTGTATGGTGCGCTTTTTGAGATTAGAAAGCGTAAGTATTATTTAAATTATCTGTAACGATTTTGGCAAAAATGAAACCCTTATAAAATCATAATGTCCGCCTGTATTTGTAGATCAGAAAATGTCTCTTGATTCATAACTGGGCTTCAGTCAATGAATCGAAAGAAAAATATTTTTACACATGAATTATTTTAAAAATAGGTAATGCAGTGAAATTGTGAGAAAATATGTACAATTAAAGAAAGCATATATATAAATAAGTTTTAATTTTTTTAAACCGAGATGATGCTATTTAATTACTCTTTTTATTCGAAATGGATGGAGAAATATTGTGTTAGAAAAATGTTAAGATTGTGTGTTTCCTCGTCCAACTTTTAAACTATGAGGTGGAAATATAAAAAAAAACACTGAAGTTTTAGATCTACAAATGTATTTTAGATTGGTCTAAGCCAGATCTTTTGATTAATTTTTGATATATATGGCATAGAAATATACCCCATATATGAAAATTACCTATTTATAATAGTTATAATTTTGTATGTAAGAAAATTTACAAACTCAATTACGCCTTCCTTTTTATTAGTTGCTTGTAAACAAGCATAATCCCACACAAAACTTAATGAAATCGTTACAAATAAAACAAAATGGCTGCAAAACGGATTAGTTTAGTACATTCATATTGATTTATAGCTAAAAGACCCTTCGTTGTTCTATGGCTCCCTAGCAAATTGCAATTTCTGAAAACCAATACTTATTACCTTTCAAAGGTTTTAATGCAACCTTATTCCTTCGCGTTAAGGACGTGTTTCATTACACCTATCAGAAAACGTATGATTGTAGTTATAAAAACTGTAGATTACTGTTTGAAAGTGTCCAAATTATATTGAGACGAGTTTTAATATTAAGTTCTTAGATGTAAGGTTGTATTGTAATTTGGCTTTTGTGTGTATAACATTTTAGAATATATCGTTTTTGGTCAAGAATTAAAGTGTTGATAGACCTTGTATTTTTTGTATAGTACTACAAGGTTTATTTTTGTTTACGATATATTTTTAAATAAAAATAATTACTATCCCTTCGCTATACTCGCCTGCTTATTGTTTTTTCATAATTGACTTTTTAAGAGGTAATATGTAAAAGCTATTCCTGTTTAAAAATATCATAAAATAATGTCGTCTAAATCATAAAATAAACTCGGGCCCCGACAAAAATAAAATCCACCTCCATATCTGAAACAAAGCACATTTATTACCCGTCGGCATTTGAACTAATAACATTAAAATTCTTTTATGGTCGTTTTCTATTGTTTACTTATTGGCATACAGCCTATTGTTGTATTGTAATCATTAGCCAGGTGTTACGGATTTAAAGTAAACGCCGATTCTAGGAAATTCGGTCCACACTGCCGGGCGGACATATTGCATTTGTGCATTATAAAGCAATGGCCCGATTGAGGAAGAGTGAGTCGAGCGAGAACCACGAGCGAAGCGAGACGCGTGTACTACAATCGGGAAGTGACGGACTTTGCGCGTTTTATTGAATTACGACCTTCTGCATTACGTTTGGACTTGTTGTGTTCGGTTATATTTGTACCTATGTTCTACGTGTTTGTATAGTTCTAATAAACTCTATAATAATTCCAACGGCATTTTAAATCGAGTCCCGTAATTCGTAACAATAATATCGGGTGATAACGTAGTAGTCCATGCACAATGTAGGATTTTGCAGAGGTGATAAACCTCCACTGCTTTTTTATCTACCTACGGGACCAAAATTAATCGTAAATCTCAAAATCTACTATCTTACAAAATTAACTTATTCAAATCAGAGTTTGTTGTAATCAATTTTAAAGCTGTATCACCTTGATTTTTTTCAGAATTTTCCGCTTCATAGTTCAAAAGTTACAAGGAGATACTTTTTACAACTTTGGAAGCATACCTCTCTCTATAGGCTTTAATAAAAAAGAATACTCAGAAATTTTCTACAAAAATTACCGCGTCATACAAAAATAGACAGAAGGGCGGACATTTGTAAGACGCGACGAAACAACCCACAGCTAGGTGGTAGGGTATTTGCCCGTCTGGATGGCTACCAACCCTGGTCTTGAATATGCCGCCATAACAACTTTGTGTTGTGTTTCGGCATTAGTGGCCAGGTTCCAGTCCCCCTTTAGAGAGCGGCAGCACATATATAGCACCTTTGTTGTTACGAATGTCCATAGGCGACGGTAACCGCTATCCATCAGGTAGGCCGTCTGTATTGTCTGCTGAACACATGCAAAAAAAGAAAGACACCAGAGGCGAAATCAACGCTTTGCTAGCCTTTAGGATGGGATAGAGGGATGGAAGAAAGAAAGAAAGAAAAACATTATTTGAAAAAATAGCGACGTACTTACATTACTGACATGTATCTTAAAAATAAAAACATATTTTGAGAATTTGTACGTTGCATTTTCAACAAACAAGGAGTGTACTCAGCTTATTGCTGTGCCGACATAATATCCGACACAACGCTGATTTTCAGTGCAAACGTTCCTTTTGGCGTAATACTAAAACGACCCGAATATTTTATGAATTTAATTTAGAAATTATGGGATAAAGGAAATAGAATAGAGGAATCAGAGAGGATCTGGATAAAGAGAACAGACAGGAAGATTGGGATAGAGGGGATGGGATTGGCGAGAGGTAGGGGGAAGGCCTACGGAACTCACTCATCGTACGAAACACGATTAGCTTAAGGCTACCGTTTCATGCAGATAATCTGTGAAAGCGTGGTATCACATTGATCGGGCCAGCTCAAAGCGCTGTTCTCAAGATCAAGATTCCAATATGGCTCTACCACGACTAGACCTGACGAATATAATATAAGGGTTCTAGTTTATCCAAAATGGTTATAGCTCCCTAAAAATACATAAGTAACCAAAAGGCTTAGTTTCATACTTTACGGTACAAAAACAGGGATATATGTAAGTTACGTAATGGCCTGTTTACATTCATACATTTCGGTTGGGTTGGACTGGCGTTGACAAATGTATAAGAGGGCGGGCTGCGTATAGTATCGACCCGACTGGCGCCGGACCTATCCCAAACTGCAGACAATATAGCCCGAGCCCAAAGACGCAGTGCAGGGTTGTCAAAAGTATAAAAATCACCACCAGAAACACAAAATAAATAGAGAAAAACACATTTTTTAAAACAAATAGAATGTTGAAACAAAGAAACATTCAAAATAGCAAATTTCCTATTGTATTAATGTACTCTGTGCCAACGTACAAGGCGTTCCACTAGTAGCTCACAACGCCCAAAATGCTCAGTTAGCCGTTCTACAAGGCGACCGTGGTCGTGTTGTGGTTGTGGTCGTGGCGAAAACGTTACTTATGACGTCATCATTTTCGATCACACAACGCTCACATCCACCCACGTCAATAGGTGGGTCGAATAGCCGTTCCACTTGGGTTTACGATTGTAACGCCGGCAAGCAAGTGAAACGGGATAAATAAAGGTCGTGAACGTGGTCGTTGTGAGTCCCCAATGGAACGTAGCCAAAATAGACACAAAACGGACACAGACAAAAAACGCAAAATCCAAAAATTAGTAAAGATCCGTCTGTTCTGTCGATCAACTCTCAACATTATAGCGAGGACCTCGCGAGAGCATCGTGAGAACACAACAATGTGGAGCGCCCATAAAAATTGTATGTGGAACGACAAGCACTTGGTTTATTATTGTTTAAAATTTGTTTACCACAGAAAAACTCCTTCTCCGAAAAATAAAATTCTTCTGTTCCTGTGTGTGTCACTGAGCTCCTCCTAAAGTGTTGGACCGATATTAATGTAATTTTTTGTGTGCGTTCAAGTGGATTTGTGAATATTTTAGATTTACACTTGGACCGGTAGGTGGCGCTGCAATCGGGTTCTAAATTTTATTTCTTCAGGGCAGGACAATGTCTGCCGGGACAACTAATAATTATATACTTAAGTGCTAAAGTATAGATTAGAAAACACTCTACAAGAAATATCATAAAATATACATTTAAAATAATAATAATAACCGGAGTCATCCCTGTAGAATGTCTTTCGACACCCTCGCAGTGGCAATAAAAAGTTCCCCAAAGCGCCCAGATACCGCGTGATGTTTGCCGCTCCTACGTTATCGTTGCAGTACTGCACCCGCATGGCCGGTGGCGAATGATATAACATAATATATTATTGTTCATTTCATCACAACGATAGACAAAGAAACTAAGTCCATACAGCCTACAGCGAGTATCTTATTAAACATTCCTTTGCTTTATTGATGATTTAAATTTGACAGAGATAGACTTTAACAAGTTTTATTTTAGTAAGGTTAAATAACCATAGAATAGTCTCCTATCGTGGATTTTTATGATATTTTTTTATATCTATAATATTATAAAATTCTAAATATGGCATGTACATTGAAACTATAAAAAAAACAACTGGTATAGACTATATAAACGACGGAGAATACGATGCAATTTCTTTTTGATTTCTTGTCTGTTTGTTCGAGATTCATCTAAAAACTACTGAGCCGGTTTTCGCTGATCGACAGCAAATTCTTAGACTTAAAATCTGCGCTACTTTTTATCCTAGCAATCCTGCGGGAAAATTTCTGGGAATTATTTAAAATGGCCAGATTGAAAAATTTTTTAGAATTCCAATATGATTTTGTCACCAATCGATAGCAAATTTTATGTAATAAAATGTGTGATATTTTTTATCACACACAACAGAATCAAATTATTCATTGTTATAGATTTTTATTTATTTATTTAATCCTTAGCATTACATCAGAAATAGTTATCTATCTTTTTTGACTGGCATTTTGTTGACGTTCTTGCAAAATTCTTTCGTAACAAAAAACACTGTTTTGTATTGCTTGCCGAACACTTATTTTAACTTTTATAAGCTGAGAATATTCGCGCTGTTATTTGTTAGCGCAATCACACCACGAAGCGAGCTAATGGACCAATCGCGTAAAGCAGGGTGAATTAGCGCGAATTTAAAAAATCGCGTTATAACGAATTCGCGCCATGCGCCGTGTAATGCGGGTTATTACTGTAGTATATAATTTTTTAAGGTAATACAATAATAATTAACGTACAGATATACCTATTAATAAAACTTAGTTCTATCAAATATATATTCAAATCGCTAAAAGCTCTGCCAGGTTTGGTTATTCAAACACAACAGCCAAATTAAATTGATCTGTAAATTTCATAGTATTATTACTGCACAAAGAACATGAGAGGGCTCTTTCTGATATAGTTAATGCACCAGATAGCCTCCCTGTCTAGACAATCGTCTGCAATTCCGCACATGCGCAATAATGCATCTATACGGAAGATCAAAGGGGTTTTACATTACTTAATTTGCAGGTATTTTATATAGAGTTACTGTGATGACCACAATCGCACGTGCACCGCACTCGTCTGGACTGTGGTTATACTCGCTTCGTGTACTTGTCTAATAGTCAATAAAATAAATACTGTTACAAGTTGGGCCAAATACACGGGATGCACATCTGCCTGCCATAAAACCTGGTTTATGGCCCTTCCTCTATTCGGAGTTCTTTTGTTTAGACAATAGCCTATTGTTATTGTACTTGTTTATGGCCGTTCGCAGGCATAATCCTGCAGGTGTGCAGAATTATGTTTTCTGGGAATAGCGTCGATGGTGGCGCAGGTGTGATTCGTGGAAATCATTGTTTACACGGTCCTAAGCTGACGGGTGTCCGAATGGAGAGATGGGCAGTCAAGCGACGACTACGATACGAGTAAAACGTTTGTAGTACTATCAATTAGCGATATAGACGACGGACTTTGCGCGTGTCAAATTCCATTGAATTGTGCAGTGTGAACTGGTTGTATCCAGCTTTATTTGTATTTGTTTTATACGTGTTTGTACAGTTCTAATAAACTCTATAGTAATTCCAACGGCATTTATTTTAATTCGAGTCCTGTAGCTCGTAACAATACGTTAAAAGATACACAAAAACACTGATCAACTTCAACAAATAAATAGAAATATTAAATAATCGGTCAAGTGTGTGTCAGACACAACAGACCGCGTATTTGTGGTTTCCAACTTTGTAGACACGAGGTATTGTCAACTTTAAAAATAAACGAACAGTATAATAAACTAGGATATCCCCGCGACTTCGTCCACGCTTGACTTGAAAATCCCGCGGGAACCCGGGACGCAAAATGTCTCAGCATTTAAAAAAGAATGTAAGCTATCGTTTTAGTGGAAACAGTGTCGCAAAAGCTAACTTTTATGTACCCGAACTTTAAACCGCTCCCGAGAAAATTCCCGCGGGATTCGCAGGATAAAAATATGGCATATTTTACTACATAAGATTTGCTATCGATCAGTAAATAATCGTATTAGTATTCGATTTTTTTTTTCAAACTGGTCATTTTAAACCGTTCTCAGAAAAATTTCCGCGGAATTCCCGGGATAAAAAGTAGTGCAGATTTGAAGTCTCAGAATTTGCTGTAGATCAGCGAACACCGCATCGAAATCGGCCAAGTAGTTTTTACGTGGATCCCGAACAAACAGACAAACAGACAAATAGACAAGAAATTGAAAAAAAAATTGCATCGTGTTCTCCATCTGTTGTTGTTTTTTTATTAAAATAGCTTCAATGTACAGACACGGCATGTTTAAAATTTTATAATATTATAGATAAAAAACATGGCTCTACCATTTGTGATTTTCAAGATCTGACTAACAATGTCAATGAACACTGAAACGAAGTTCGACCCCCTTGTACAGTTTTACACAACTAATAATTCCTCATGTCCCTGCGCAGTAGACCAATTTTAGTAGCACGGGAAACGTCAGACAGTATACGTATCGTGTAAGCGAAACAGAGCTAAGAATGCATAGCAAGCAACACTGCCATTTCGGCTTGTGAATAAAGTCCAATACATTTACATGTCGGAAACCGGTCTGCACTTTTCTGCTCAAACGAAAACTATCAATCGGATTTCTAATTTGTGCAAAACGTTACATGTAAGTAAGTATATGATGGCAACCCGTACTCTATAATTTTTCTATTTATACCAAAATGGTTAAAGAACCTTAAAAGGCATCTATAAATAGATTCAATTAAAAGATTTGTCGTTAACATCTAACAATAAGTAAGCTGACGCAAATAAAGGTTACACAATCACAAGTCCGTAAGCTCTATTGAGGACACAATAAATTTCACAACGAGGTTATGAGCTGTTACTTGTGATTGATGAGGTGTATTACCACGTAGTGCAATATAAGCACCGACGTTTCATAGTGGAGTAAACGCCTCTTCAGGTGATCGTTTATAAGATCATAGGATCGCCTTGCTCGCAAGCTGCTATTCGGAGTGATTCATGTATTATAAGACTTAAAGGGTTAGTAGACTGTAACCTTTATTAGATATTCCACGAGGAGTATAATGGTAAGAAGCTTGTAAGTTGGGCCTGGAATTCAGGCATCCAAACTGGGTCAATCCTCATGTATATTATCTCTCAATAAGAACCAAACACAGCAAGAAACTTGGTGTGATTTATTTATGCTTCTCGAAAAAAGTAAGTACAATGACCAGTTTGGTAAATTTATACATATACATAATATCACGCCTGTTTCCCATGGGGGTAGGAAAAGACTATGGATCTCCACTTGCGACGATCCTGAGAAACAACTTTCGCGTCATCTACTTTCATTAACCTCTTCATACATGCACGTTTATTTGAGATGCTTTTTACCTGATCTCTCTTTAACACTTCTGATATTTGATCATGGTGTGTTCGTCTCGGTCTACCGGCAACAACTCTACCATTCACAATACTGTCATACACCTGTTTTGTGATTCTACTTTTATCCATTCTCTCTACATGTCCTAACCACCATAACATTCCTTTTTCAACTTTTGTTATTACATCTTCGTAAGGAGCCCGCGTATTGCATAATAGTAAGAATTATAGTTTTATTTCTTCTAATTCTATCTGATTATCCACCTTCTACGCGTGGAAGGTTGTGCTTATCTGGTATCGCGTTGTTCTAATGAGCTATGACTCTTATTAAAACATTCATTTTTGGAAAATCGCATTATTAAATTGACACGAATTTAAATATACCGGTAGCTGCAAGACAAGGCATAAGGTTCCGTCTTATTTAGACACTTGTAACATCTTATACTAATATATAAAGCTGAAAAGTTTGTTTGTTTGTTTGATTGAACGCGCTAATCTCATGAACTACTGGTCCGATTTGAAAAATTCTTTCAGTGTTAGATAGCCCATTTATCGAGAAAGGCTATAGGCTATATATCATCACGCTAAGACAAATAGGAGCGGAGCACCAATGAAGAATGTTTCAAAATCGGGGGTTTTTTTTTAACTTAGTTTTTTTTACTATTCCACGCAGACGAAGTCGCGGGCAGAAGCTAGTTAATAATATGAATCCGCGAAAGTAGTTATTTTAAACCGCCAGAAAACTGTTTGTCACATTTATAATACGATACTGCGAAGGTAACAGCTTTAGGTCCTCTGCAGTATTCACAGAGTACATTATTATAATAGGAGAGTAGTATTTATGTAGTATTTGTGAGCTCTTGAATGTTAACTTTTTTACTAGGCTATTTCTCATCCCTAGTAATCTTCCGCAGTATCAATATGAATATTTTTTCTTTCACTTCCTCCCAAACATTTCGTGGTCGGCGCAGTATGTCTTTCCTGCTCTATTCTGGCATACGTCCTTTGTTACACCACAAATCATTGTGTCAACCTTAACACAATACATCCATCTTTTTCGGTCTATCTTTATTCCTATATTCATCAATCTTCCATTTTAACATACTTTTTGTCACATAATTTCCATCCCTCTTCATAACATACGGTTTTATACAAGTAATAATTCCTCCCAATGTACCTGAGTACATTACCGTACTGTAGTACTGCCATTTCCGCTTGCGAAGAAGTTTCAATATAGATTATTTAAATTTATTTATATGCCGGAAACCGGTCTCCACTTTTCTGCGCAAACGAAAACTGCTGATCGGAATTATAAGTTGTGTAAAACTCTTCCACTTCCCAGTGTGACATTACATATTTTGTCATTTTAGATCATGACATTATTAAAATAAATTAGTTTTATTTCCACTTAAATTATTTTTAATAATAAAAAATATACTCATATAGACAGGGTTGGAAATATTTTGAAGCTTTTAGTTAATAGTGGAAATTTTGTACTTTAAAGCTTGAAATATATTAGATTTTGAAAGGTGACGTCCTCCCACCCCTTTTCACACTTCGTCGTATGACATTAGTGTAGGTAGTAAAGTTGGTGCCGGTAAACCGCGACGTACTTACCACCATCAAATCGTGGTAAGTACGTCAAACAAAGATCAAATGTCAGACGTCTTAAAGAATGGCCAGGTTAAAAGCACCTATAATAAACGTATATGTATGAAGAGATTAATGAAAGTGAATGAAGCAAAATATATATCTCAAAATCTTGTGTATGTCAAGTGGAAATCTATCGTCTCTGCCTACCCTTGCGGGAAATAGGCGTGATTATACATATGTATATAAGATGTACAATTAATTTTTGAAGAATTTACATCCACATCAACCACACAAACTTAAAATATAACAACGAACAATATACATCCCACAGCTTAATTAGAAGAAATAAATCGGTCCCAGATCACCATCAGTCGAGAACGTTCCCAAAATGCTGGCTGCGTTACCACGTTGGTAAGTGTTGCCCAAAATACACGCCAGGAGAATTAATGGAGTTGTAGCAGACAGTGGACAACAAGAGAAACAATAATCTTTTAATAATAACAAGACATACTAAAATTCACAGTGTAACATTTCTCCAAATAATGCAGTACCACAATTTAACATGTGTGAACACAATATCAAATATCGTTCATATCTGTTAACCATCATGTTATTTTAACTTCTTTGTATTATAGTTCACGACACCGTAGCCCCACTTGTTGGTTACGAAATTAAAAAGAATAAATGTAACATTTGGCTGTAAGTTCACAAGTCATTTAATTTTAATGTAATAAAAGACTCGTATAGTTTTTGGCGGTAACTTGAAGAGTACTTTTATGTATTGGTGTGTATTTGCATTTTTGAATATGTACGCGCCACTCATCAATTCATTCGCTCCTTCCCATTCTTTATACAAAATCTTCCCTCTTATCCTCTTCCGTTTCCAAAGAAAGACGCTTTGCAACTCGCTCGCTATGCCACCTATGCTATATAAAAGAGCCCAAAATTAATCCACCGCGCTGAGACCTGGGTAAAACTTTAAAGTAAACAAAATAGAAGATGTAAGTGTCTTAGCGGTGCCTAGCTCATATCAAGTTATCGACGCAAAAACAGCAACACAATTTGCTGTTTTTGCTAGGTACCCTTTTATTTTACAGAATAAAATTGGTTTAATACCCCCCAGGTCAAGCACAATAAAAAGTTCTGTATTAGAGCAACCACTGTTTTTGGCATTGGCTCAGTAGCTCTTTTCTCTTTTTGTTTCTGTTCAAACTCTGTAATCTTAAAAAAAGAGTTAAATTAGGATAAATCTCAGATTGAAAAAATTACTAAACAAATTACAATCTTATTCAAATTATTTTTAAACTATACTAGGATTTTTCAGTTTCAAAAGCTTGATGTCGCTGGGGGAATGCATTTATGTTAAAGAAAGTATACCTAAAGAGGCCCATTCACTACCCTGCAGTGCAGTCCTGCAGTGGGCAGAGCTTGCAGGATTCAAGAGGCATACTGTTCGGTGTTGCAGTCTGCAACAACATTCAGTCACAGCGGACTGTTAGGTGGACTATAATTCAGCGTAGTGAATGAACCCTTTTATAGGTACAAGATCTTTCACAAACAAGGTCAAATAATTTTAAATATTTGACCTTGTTTGTGAATAGAATATCATAATGACAGCAACTGTCGAATTTGAAAATGTCCGAACATCCGGTGATCGCCATACGCGTAGGAAGTGCACTTCATTTAATTCCATTCTCGTACAACAAACTTCTTTATAGTCCCCGACAACTTTAATCATAATTATATTATGAAATGGACGCTATGATATACATTTATTTTTAAATTCTCAATCTTTTATACGTTAGTTGGCGCAAATTATGCCAGTCGGGTTATAAAACTTCCTAATGAAAGTTATGGAAATAATAAACATAGACGAAACCAGTGCATGTTTGTTTGTTAAAAACGACTGTATTTAGAAGAATTATGTGAAAAAACAAACGAACGGACACAACTAAAATATAATAATTTTTCCGTTTTTGACAAAATGGCTAAGAACCGGAATAAATACTAAGAAAATATAATTTGAGCATCAAATCAACTGACACACTTTTTATCATCGTGCACAACGTCACAGACTTCTTGATTTTGTTAAGGTGCACTGCGTTACGACGGTCACAATTCTAACGAGTCAAAATACTTATTGATTATTATTCAAATTTGAAATTTTGAAAGTAAGATGATAACATGCTCTTTTTTTATAAAAATTATTGTGGAATTTCTATGAGTCACATACCTAATTAATTTCAAAAAAATAAAAAGTTTTTAAATATGGAAAGGCGCAAAGAGCAGGGCACGGTCAAAAATCTGCACGGGTACTGATGTACTCTTGCTTCGCTGTGGACAGTGGACTATGGTCGCATACTTATATTTTAAAACCCGACTTCTCTGAAGCATGTTTCGCTAGTCAAACAACATCAGAAACTACAACTTAAACAGGTACAACTTTGATAATGCATCGTTTTTATCTCTAACACACATTCTTTAAAGAGATAAGGGTAATTGTCAACAAGACAAGCGCTACACATATTATTATATGGGAATATACAATTATACATATTTTATGAAGTATAATTAATTGCATATAGCTTATTCTTTTTAATAAGTATGGCTTTATGTAGCCAGTATTAAATACCATATTTATGAATATTCAAATTTTAGAACAAATTGTAGCAAATCAGCACCAGGAGAGTCTGGGCCATTTTACCCTAAAATAATCGTCTTGTAGCAAGTTGAAAGACACATCAACTGAGATAGACTTTTTATAAACTTACACAATATCGTAGCCTTGTGGATTTGTACGAGCGCACCTACTAATGACGTCATAAGTAGGTAAAAAAAACGTAAAAGGAGTAAATTAGCGCGACAATTATTGTTTGAAAAGTAATTAAAATTAGTTCTACCATTTTATTTTAAAACTTAGATAATACGATGTTTTTACGTCTATTTTTTTACATGTTATATTAAAATTTATTTTAACATATTTTGTATGCATCCCTATTGCAATAAACAGTTGAGATTTTGTATACAAATGTATTATATCGGTTGGCTCCCGACCATGGCCTGAACCACGGCGGTGAGCGACGTGGTTGCGACGAGGGCATGGCGCTCCTTGACCCAAGCTGAGCACATTTAGAGAGTTTAGCGCCGTGTCCTCGACGATGTCACTACAGTGATGGCTCACGCCCTATGCGACACAAGTACCTCCCGAAACAGCTGTGTCCAGTGAGGACCTGTATCAGGCGCAACGTCAGGGTGCCATGTCTCCGGTTGGTCCAGGATTGCATGACGGGCCTAACTGCAGCTATTGTGGCGTGGCCTGCGCTGGGATGCACGAGTCGTGTCACCCACTCTACCGTGAGATCCTGCCGGAACTCCAACCTCTTAGCTTCGATTTCGCGAAGCGCAGGTCGGAAGTCTCGGCGGAGGGAGTCCTTACGTCACTCAAACAGCCGCGCATGAACTCTCGCTTCTAGGTCCCACGGTGGGGATCCGGCAAGAATGGAGGCCGCCTCGAGGGAGATCGTACGATTCCCCCTTATTGCCCTGACGGCCAACGTTCTACGTCTTGCGCAGCAGCGCAGCGTTCTTAGCCGTCAAGAATTATACAACTCTAGTTTCACAACAAACAATTTTCAACAACTGTTGTTCCATTTTAAACAAAATCATACTTTTTTGTTATTTATCGCACAACGACAATCTTCAAGTTCCCGCCAAAAAACTTACGCTTTGATGTTAAAGGTGAACTGCAATTCTTTAACTGTGGCGTATCGTGGCTAGTACTTTAGCGTGTTGTGAAGCGTGTACCATAGATATGCAATTAGAGCGTTTATCTCAGAAGGCCGGCCGTGACTCATTCAACATTACACAAAGATGATACTTTGTAGTGTTCTAAGAAAATAAATGTAATACATATTACACTTATTAAATTCACTCACTTTTACGTATATATAACTGAATATATTTATTTTTATTGGGAAGGTGGCAAACGGGCATACGGCTCAGCTCATCGAAAGCGGTCACCGTCGCCTATAGACGCTTGTAACACCAGGAGAGAAGCCAACGCATTGTACGCGTACGCGTACTTTAGGACGCGGTAAAGATGATGGGATAGTAGAGGAGATAAAGAGATCAGACAGAAGGAATGGGATAAGGCTAAGGGGACCCGGAAATGGGCTACCGGAACTCTCACTCATCGCACAAAACACGATTATCTCAAGGTCAACCGTTTGACGCCGACACTCTATGAGAGCGTGGTATCACACCGATCGAGCTGACCCAGAGAGCTGTAATCACCACGATGATATATATGAATTTCAATTTGTAGATAGATAGATGATACTATGGGAGCTGCATACGTCTAGTAATCGCAGCGGACAACGAACTACTGGCCAGCGCAACGCGGGAGCGCACATATTAATAGTTGCTCTATCTCTCTCGCACATCAGCCGTCCCGCTCACACACTGTGCTAATTGTACTAGCTGTACGACTATTTGTACTTAAGGTTACCGTTTCCAAAATAAATCAGCTTACTTTAGTTCACATCAACACTCGACAGTGAATACTACTCTCTGCCATCTGAAGTATCATTTAACCTCTCTCTACCTTTCGCTGCTACAATACATTATTGCACACAAAATACCCATATTTACAATACTTTCTAGGGAATACAATAGGCGGCCTTATCACTTAAAGCGATATCGTCCAGGCAACCTAAATTCAAGGAAATTCTTAGCTAACTCGGCGATGTTTGACATACTTTCTTTGTAATTGATTCTTATAAGCTACACTATGGATTGGTGTAATAATGCAGTATGTGTCTTTTTTCAAAATCAGCCGATTCAATTCCTGAGTAGGGTAATTAATTTTTCAAAAATCTGATGATGTCGTTTTAATTTTCAACAAAATCGGCCTCGAGCCTCCTTTGGGTGTTTTTCGTTATTTCTTCTGGTTATGGATTTGATACTTTTGAGTTAAGTACTTATATGCAGTTCTATGCATGCCCTGCTGTACCATTGCTAGAAAATTGACATTAATACTATGGAGTTTATTTCAAATTTCAACTAGTATGAAGGCAGATGAATCTAAAGTAACATTTCATTTTAAAAAACATGCCTTTAATACAACCAATCCTCATGCAGACGTGTAGATTTCCTAAAAGACACCACCACACCTAAAGGGCCCGCCCTCCACATTCACCCGAGAAGGTGAGAAACGCAAACGTGGAACAGGTTCTCGTGACGTTCTCGCTTGAATGTGGAGGGCCTATAAAGTTTTAACAAGTTCTAGCATTATGAAAGAAACATATTAGTTCTACAACTTTCCATATTTGGAACCCCGGTGCTTCAATTGCAAAACAGTAAACATCTATATTTAAAATAATAAAAAACCAAAAGAAATGTAATAAGGTTATGACAGTCTTAAAGCTGGCCTATCTATATAGATAAATAAAAATGAAGTGTCTGTTTGTAATGTCAAAATAAAAAAGTTAAAAACCTTAGGAGGGATAATTCGGACCAGGAGATTCCGAAAATATAATTTTTAGAATTTTTGTCTGTCTGTCTGTATGTCTGAATGTTTCAGCTAATCTCTGAAACGGGTGGATCGATTTTGACAGGACTTTCACTGGCAGATAGCTGATGTTCTAACAAGTAACTTAAGCTATTTTTATAGGGTTCCGCGAAAAAATTCCACGCGGACGCAGTCACCGCGAATAATTTTTGACATAACGATTAAAACGTCAAATGAAAAATTGTCTGTTTGGCTGTACCGAAAACGTAAGACTTCCTATAATAATTTGATTTAAAGAACGGTCATTAAAAGCACCTTAACAAATGGCTGATTCCTATATCTTAGTTGATTCCTCCATTAATTTGCCTTAGTAATAATTAAAATTTCAAATAAACTGACTTCTATGGACAAGTAATAACTATTTACTACTAATGGTAAATTAAAAAAAGGATGCGTGGTAAGATAAGAAACTTCATTGTAGAAGCAATCTATCATTCATTAATTCGTTTCAAAACAAAATTAAAGAAAAGAACTTTATGAGTTTAAACTTGTACTTCAGAACTAATAACAATAACTAAAGTCACGTTATTATTTACACGACCAACTAGATTCTAGATAGACATACAGTAACAACAAACATCTCAATTTACTAAAAGCTTAAATACATGCATAATAATTACTAAGTATAAGCAAGTTTGACATAGTTTTTATTTCATTGTTCATAGATAATTATACAAAAAATTATAAATTACAAAAGTATACAGACCGAAAAAATCCTCCCATGTCATAGAATGATCTGAGTCAGCGTTCGCACCTTCCATCTTCAAAAATCGAACACAAATCAAATCAACATTGTATTTTTTTAAAGTTTTATTCAAAACATCACGTAATTATTTTTACATTTTTTCACTGACCATAACAATATTTTTGTTGACAAACAAAAGACATCGCGTGTTTTATAGAGCGAAACGGACACGACCTCGCTCGCGGCCCTCGACCGAATGAATGAAATGAACGGAACGAAAGTTTAAGCTAGCAGTAGTACCTTTGCCTGACTGCTTTGCCTACCCTGTATTGCCTACTGTCTACTATAAGTTTGTATCGAAACTCTTGTGAATACTACTGTACCTGTCACTACTTCACATGTTTACTTACTGCCATGGAAAAGGTATTCTTCTTCCATGGTTACTGCTTAGGGATACGGATATCGTACAATAAATTCTAAAAAGTATACATATTATGAAAGAACAGGCTTTAAAACAACAGTCTAACTTTTAAAATATCACGATAGAAATCGTTTTAATTTCTTTTCGAACAATATTTCCATGCGTTACTTGACTCCTTAACATGTACAGTGGAGACTCGATTAATAGGACCACAATTATACGCGATTCGCGATAATCCAGATTGGCAACCGCGATCAAATAAATAACTTTATCTATCCATGAGTGGATAGACACATTGCAACGGGCACTATCCGTTCGCGCTCTATGCGATAATTGCCCTACACATTTTGTTATTGTCTGAAGACAGTAATTAAAATAATTATTTTACTGCGTTATGTCACGTCTATACTAAATATTTACGAAGAAAATGTTTGACAGTGTAAGAACACAAACAATACTTTCAGATAAAATTATGTATAGTAATGTATCTCTATATATACAATGTACTCTTTGTTAATGTATTTATAATGTATACAATTTGCTCATTTTTAGTGATGCGAAATATGTATAGATAGAAAAATACTTTTTATTGTACACCAAAGCATAGATAAAAAAGAGTAGAAAAATACAAAAGATAGTACTTACAACGGGCGGTCTTATCGCTAAAAGCGATCTCTTCCAGGCAACCCAATGCATATAAGTACAAAAATAACATAAATATATACATAAATATATAATTTAAAACTGAATTTTATTTAAAGCATTATTAGAATTTGCTGAGCTCGTAGCTCACTCCAGAGACGACATAGCCTGGACGGTAAAAGAGTGATTATAAAACAGACCGTGTGTACAGGTGGGTTTATTCTGTATTTAGTTGAAGGGCGCGAATTATGGGAGCTAAATACGTACAGAAATTCAAAGCTTTCTTTTAGGTAACGACGAGTAGTTGGTAGAAACAATATACTATAAAGAAGAGTGAGAATGTGAGTATTCCGGCGAAATTTGATTAGTAACCATGTGAGTTTATTTCAGAATTCAGAGAATTACGTAATCCAAATATGTTATACAGAAATTTTGAAGGCGCTAAAATTCTTGGGTTAAGTTAAGCTTGCGGAATTCCTCAAGCTTAACTTTGGTAGCATTAGGTAAAAAGTTTCTCAACCTCCTCAGTGACCTAGAAGAGAGAGACTTTTCTACTCAATTCGATGACATAGGGCCACCAAGACAGCGCTCAGCTCGAAATATATTAATTACACTTACCGAAATGGACTTGTTAAAATAACACCCTCTGTGGTTGAGTGGTCTAGGCCATAGCCCGCATAACTTAACAGAAAACACAAGTTATGGATTCTATTTCTGACTTGAATTATGAAAATTAACTCTCCGTATTTTGCTATGATTTGGACTGAGACAACCCACCCAAGTGTTGTTGGTTATAATGTATTACATTTAGTAAGAGTAAATTGCTTAACTCGGGGATATATATAATCTACCAACGCGCCGTTCTTTATATATTTTCTGAGGTGATAGCGGTTGTATTTCTTAAACATTTGAAACTGGCTAGTTGCAAATACCATGCGCAATCATAAATTGTAAAAGATACAAACCTTTAAAAATATCTTTCGATCCTCATAGCGCCCACGGTCCTTAAAAAAGTACTTCAATGAAATAGGGAATAAAGCCCAACACCAAATCCAATTTCGTGAAATGAACGCCCAGGATACTATTCTAAGTACCCCAAGCTTAACCATTGCTACTAATTTCAAATTACCACCTTTTTATAAAGAGATGTCTCCGAACGTATGTTCGAGGTTTTTATTTGTGTATGACCAAGCAACAGTGCCAACAAAAACAAAAGAAATTTGGCTTTCTTGACTTAACATCGAAGAAGACCGTCGAGTGTGAAAATAAATCTTAATTTATTCATGAAAGTTTTACGATTTGTGTTGATATGCTTATCAAAAATAGGTGTTTACATAGTAATATATTTGCTGTTTACATCAAAACTTTATATGGATGTGAGATAAAGTGAAAATTATCTTAATACTAAAAATGCCTTTTTTTTAATTGGCCTTTGGGTTAATAAGGAATCATGATTGTTTCCAATATTTTAAATAAATAGTAACAAAATAAATGTTTATGTTAATTTTAAAGGATTTTTTGTTTATCAAAGGCCTACCAAAAGGTAACCTATTTTTTGTCCTTTTTCATTCTCTTAGTTCATCTGATACAAGAAAAATAATCAAACTGAGATTACTGTAAGGTACAATTTTTAAAGTTCTAAGTCTTGGGTTTCCGCCGTTGAAACCTTTTTTAAGTACTTTGGACGTTTAGTTTTCTAAAGTTTTGCAAAACCTGGGCGTTAGGAGGCTATAACATAACTGTTTAGTTCATATTTAATCGATATATAGATGACATTTAAGCTACAAACATAATATCGGATGCATCCATGAGCCGAGGATGACAGCCACGACTGTAAGTATGGTCGATCGTTTCGGACGCGACTTCGGTACTGCCAACTTCCATTAGACAAAACGCACTTCTTCACTGAAATATCGACTTGTATTGAAATATTATCATCAAAAAACAAAACTTTGTAATAATTTAATTTATATTTTATGTTCATACTGTATCTTTAGAATTTTTTTCCAAATACATCTCATTCTAGCGCTTAGGAGATGGCACAGCGCGTTTTCTCTAACTAGAGTTGGTAACATTGAAAACGTTTAGATTTTTATCAAATGTCCAAACGCTCAAGGACCGCCCAAGGTTATATCCACGACTTACGTCCGATAGTTGGCGAAGTGCAGTGCACATCACAGACCACCTCGTCTGCGGGTACATTCATTATCCAGACACCTAAAAGTCGCGGCAATCAGCTGCTTCTAATAATTTATTTGTTGCTTTAGCATTGTAAAAATAATTGAATGTCAATATCAAATTTCATGAGACCAAATAGTAAGAAATAAAACTATTTTTATAAAAATTGACTAATTGTGTACTTAATACAAAAGACTCTAATAACCCATTCAATATAAATATTATTTCTGTAAACTGTTATCAATAAACTATGATCTGTAAAAAAATCGACTAAATTTTGTAGTTAGCACCAATAATATTGTATTGTGTGACAACATTGAAGAAAACACAAACAACATGGCGGACTTTTGATCGTTTTTTGTTTTTCGACAGATTTTTGCTACAATTTCAATATTAGGAAGTTTCAGTAGCGTGTATCACATAAAACGTGTAAATTAATGCAGCAAATGTTTAATCACACAAATCGGTCTCAGATATAATTTATTGTTTTCCTAAGGATTATGATATAAGGTATGGTTGAATAACCGATTGATATTATTAATTGTATTTATGGTCACATTTCATTACACGTTGGTTTTTATGAATTAAACTCTTCCGTCGTATGTGCATCTATGATTTTACATTGCAATTTCATTTGAGCTCGCATTACAGTCACGAGCGAGTAATAGTGAATTACAATCTTGCAGTTCTCGCGATATTTCGACATGAAACGCCGCGGCACAGAATTGGTGCAGCTGCCTATGCCTGTTAAGAAGAAACTGAAGGTGTTAGAAGAGCCCTGTCCAAGTTTAGACGTGAGTTTTACGGATGATGAGGCTCTTCCCCCTGGTATTGTTTTCACTGATATACAGCAGAAGAAATGGCGTATTGGCAAGCCCATTGGTTAGTATTGATTTTACTTATTTGTTGAACATTAATTATTTCTTTCTAGAAGCATCTCCTTAGGAAGTTGTATAAATAAATAATTTTTGTTATAAAAAATATAACATAAATTGTATCTGTAGAAAAACATAAAAGAAATCTGGTTTATTTATTTTAATTTTGTTTCTGTCATTGAATGAATTATTGTATTCTTTCTTCTAGTCAGTTATTGTATATATTACAGGCCATCAGTCACCTAATATAACAGAATCTGTAGGTAGAAATTAGTTGATGAATTTAAGTAACAGTCATATTTGACGGGCTATATTATTAGACCAACTGAATACAATCATTTGGATATCAGTGTACCTGTATGTGTATTGTTTCTTTTCCCTGTCTTGTGAATTTTATCATGAAATTTGGTAATTGTGTAATGTCAATCATGGGAATTAATATAGGCTACCCATTGTTCCAAATAATGAGCTAATTAATGTGGTGTATGGATTTAAATGTTACAAAAGTTTCAATGATGAACAGTATATCATAAAAAGGGGTATAAATCAAGTTTCAATGACTGGGATTAGTAAATAATATACCCTCAGGAAATGTTGCCATTATGTTTTGAGATTTTGAGATTTTGAGATGACATGCATACCAATAGTCTTGCAACAAAGAATGCTAAAAACCGTACAAAGCATAAAAGGAAAAGTATGAAATTAGACCCTGCACTTCGAAGTGAATGCTCCGAACACAACCTAGATGACAATGTTGATAATATCCCAGCAGGTGCAATAGTATTTTCTGTCTTAAACAATATATTTGCTTCAAATCCAGTGAGATCATTGTCAAATATGAACTGCTTTAATACAACAATTTAATAATCAAAGCTACACTAAAATTTGCTTTATGAAGGCCAATAAAAAGTTATTTGTTTGGGTCACTAGCCTCATTGCCGTGTGTGTTATTTACATTTCTTTTTTAAATAGTTGTATATTTTATAAAGTTCTAATAATTTTATGAGTAGGTATATTCTGTTAATTTAGTATATTTTTTAGTTTTATGTGCCTTCATTTATCACAATAAATATTTATTTTTCTAAAAGTTCTAGTTCAAAAACAAAATTCAATTATCAATGTATGTCATGATTATTTTTAAGCATGCATTAGCATATGACGTATACACATGTTAAATAAATTGACATGCTGCAAGATCCATGTATGCTATTGTCATTATGTAAACAATGTTTGTGTGCTCTGAAGTAATTTCTTAAATTATCAAAGCGATCTAAAAGGCATTTAATTTGCACACTACCATAGATTGCACAAATAAAAATGTAAATATTTGTGTTTAAAATTTTAAATTATGGAGTTCTTTACTGTTGGCTTTGAAATTATGTTGTAATTTTGCAGTGAAATAGATACTTTCGGCATCAATGCAGGACTTTTATTTAAAGTACATTTCTTACATTTTTTTGTCACAACTGTTAATAATTTTGTGAAAGAAATAATATCACCAAAAATGTAGTTACAAGGTCCTGCACTGACACTGATGATATCACCATTTTTAGACATAAAATCTGTACATGCTATATTAATAATTCTAAAACAATGAGAGTGTCATCACATAATACAATACAAAACAATAAATATTGCCAATGCTAGCTATAGTTCTTCTTAACACTTGGGCCTTCAAATTGGTGTCTTTTGGTGAATCAATAGGTGAAATGCCATGTGTCTAGATATACAGGCAGGTGCAAGACATGGCATAAGGTTCTATGTTATTTTGACACTTGTCATCCACCTGCTATCACTTACATATTTAATGGTTCCAATTTTCATAGAATTGAATTCAGTTTAGGTGTAGATACAAATTACTTCATGTGTGGACTGTTGCAATTATTTTAAAGAATCAAGGGCCATTAGGTTGCAAAGCTACATGCAACTTTGTTTGTCTGATGTCTTACAAATTTTGAATCCATATTTGATATAACATAACCATGTATAATATGTGTAATATTCTAGAACCAGCAAACCAGACTATAGACATATATACAGAGACTTTACTGACTTCTTTACTTCATGTATCACTTGCAAGTTTTAAAATTTATAAAAAGCTTTTCATTTTCAAACATATGATTGCTGAAATTATAAAGCTATTATTTTTTCCTTAAGCCACCCTAAATTTTAATCTCACAGAGTAACCATTTAAAATCGTTTTTATTTCATTATTTATTATTATTTTAGAGTGGTGCTTTAATTGTTTATGACCTGATCAGGGAATAAAATTTTCCATTAAATTTTTCAACAATTCTTTTACCTATACAAGTTTCGTCCAACAATGCACCACATATCTTCTTATAAATACAAATCAATGTTTGTATGTTTATCCAATATGCATTCCTAAACCATTGATCTGTGATAAAATTTTGATGAAATGGTCTGAGGACGCCCGAAAGGGTTCCTGCCTTAAAAAATATATATACAGTAAAGCCTCTTTAAGTCGACCCTGGATAAGTTGAAAACCTCCCAAACTCAAAAAAATTGTGTTCCCTTCCCTTCAACCCAAAAACTTCCATTGCTCAAAATCTGAACCCTCTATAAGTCAAAATAATTAAGGACTCCCTATAAGCAAATTCAGTACTTATTTTCCCTCTATAACTCGAAAATATAAATTGGACCTCTATATCTCGAACATGGCAATATTTGATTTTACAACCTATAGAACTTGATTATTTGAATAAATCTTAAACCTTACAAATCAAATGTTTCCTTACAAAATTCGCTTAAGTTGAAAACTCTATAACTCAAATTTTTTGGTGTCTCCCTTCAATTTCGACTTAAAGAGGTTCTACTGTATCTATAAAAATCAATGTCTGTATGTTTGTCCTCAATGTGTTCCTAAAGCATTGATCAGATTCTGATGAAACTTCAATAGGGTGTTGTGAGGATGCCTGCGAGGGTTTCTGACCCAAAAATCTTTATATATAAAATTCTTCTGTTTGTGTGTATGTCACTGAACTTTTCTTAAACAATTTAACTGATATTGATGAAATTTTTTGTGCATGTTCAAGTGGGTCCCGGGATGGTTTAGATTTACAATTGCACCCGGTAGATGGCGCCGCTGAAGTCCTAAACAGTGGGAACGATTGTGATATTTTTTTTGTGTGTGTTCAAATGGATTCGAGAATAGTTTAAAGTTGGTTTCCAGGATTTGACGATATTTTTTGTGCGTTTGAGTGGGTCTCAGAATGGTTTAGATTCACAATTGAACCAGGTAAGAGATGCTGCAATCGTTTTCCAGGATTTAGGTTAATTATTTTTGTGGGTGTTCAAGTGGGCCCCAGGATACCTGAGATTCAAATTTAAACCAGCTAGATGGCGCTGCAATTAGGTTCTAAAATTTAGGTGAATTATTTTTGTAGGTGTTCACGTGGGGTCCTGGGATGATTTAGATTCAAATTTGAACCAGGTAGATGGCGCTTCAATTGGTTTCCAGGATTTAGGAGAAATTATTTTTGTGTGTGCACAAGTGGGTTCTGGGATGGTTTAGACTTAAATTTGAACCAGCTGTGTGCCACTCTAATGGGGTTCCAGGATTTAGATGAAATTATTTTATGTGTGTGTAAGTTTATCCTACAATTGGTGTAAAGACCATAAATAAGCATATAGTAGAAAGGTTAAGCTGGTTAAGTTAGTCATTCCAGTGAAGAAACTACCAGTTAACATTATCAGATGCTCCCGAATGTGTTTGTATTAAAGCCTCTTGACTTTTACTGCTTCATCATTCTTATAGCTACCTACCTAAAAAATAAGTATTAATAAATATATCTGTATAGACAATGTTAAAAGTTTCAATTATGTATAAGTGTCTACATTTCCATAGAGAATCAATTCTAGATATGACAAAAGGCTAGTAAAAAACATAACTCTGAAAAACTTTAAATCATACAATTTTCCCTTTACTATAAGAACCTTTGTTGTTTTTTATTGCTCGAATACAGCAGACAGGCTGACGGCCCAACTGTGATGGAATATGGTTACCATCGCCTATGAACATTTGTAATATTAAAGGTACTACCAATGTGCTGCCAAACTTGTAGATGGGACTGGAACCTGACCACTAATGCCTGAACACATCTCAATGTTGTTATGACGGCATTCTCTAGACCAGGGGTGGTAGCCATCCAGATGGGCAAATACCCTACCACCTGGCTGTGGATTGTTTTGTTCCTGCACGAATCTAAATAGATATGTACACAACGTCATTTATTACAGAGGGAAAACGTTTAAAAAAAACAGCCACTACCAGTAAAACTTTGCACAACCCCACAAAACATTCACATGTTCAGAATACCTTAGGACTTTTATATAACATGGACTCAACATTAAATGAAACGTCTACTGAATTATTTGTAAATGTATTATATTTTGGAGTATTTTAGATAATATTGATTTTAGCAAATCTTGTAAAATTTACAGGTAGAGGAAGTTTCGGTCGCATCTACTTAGTATCAGATGACATTCAAAAAGAGGTGACGAAGATGAATGCAAGATATGTAGTAAAAATTGAGCCCCACTCAAATGGACCTCTATTTGTAGAGATACATTGCCTCATCAAAGCTGCACAAGCTGCTGCAGGTCAGTTGTTTTATAAAAAATTAATCCTGTAATTTGATATAGCAAAAGCTGTTTTGGTTCCCAGAAAAGTAAATTTCGTAAACAAACTTTCTGTTGTTTACTCTATATGTAGTTTCTAGGATTGGTCCTAGGTTGTTTGTTGTATTATTAATCATAATACAAAAGTAATTTCCTTTTTTTGGATATAAACATAATATGCCTGTGTATGTTTGATGATTTATAGTTACTGAAAATACCTTTACTATTTGAAAAATTTACCTTTCGATTTCCACAGTAAGCGCATGGCGTCAACAGAACAAGCAAAAACGTCTGGGCATGCCAGTTTATATAGCTAGTGGTTCATTTACTGATGAAAATACTGGAACAAAATATCGCTTCCTTGTCCTACCACGTTATGATATTGATTTACAAAAAATCATCACAAAAACTCGTGTATTAGATTTAAAAAATGTTCTCGTATTAGCTTTACAAATTGTGGATGTATTAGAATTCCTCCACAATCATGGTTACACTCATTCCGATATAAAAAGCTCAAATCTTATGATTGGATTTGATGGAAATAAAATAGATAAAGTTAATGCAGTTAAACCGCCGCCAGCATTCCAGAAAGAAATAAAAGAACTAACTATGCTAACAGGAAAACCTAGACGACCAAAACCTACAAAACTTAAATCTTCGAACTATTATGATGATGAAGACTTTATTGTAAATGATAAAAATGAAGTACAAGAAGATACTGATAAAAGACTAGCAAATGTTAAAAAGAAACTTCGAAAATTTTTGTCAGATAAAGACAGTAGAACGTTACATAGACATCACGCATTTAATCTTCGTCAGATTTCCAATTACGTCAATTATGAAGATTTGAACAGTTCAATATGTTCTGATAGATCCTATCAAAAGCTCATAGATGATTTTGAAAGTAAAAGCTTTCTTCACACTGTTAAGGAATTTAAAGATGCAGATTCAACCAATAGTGAAGTTATAGACGTACACAAGCAGGCTATCACTTCACAATCAAATGGACAAATTTACTTACTTGATTATGGTCTAGCATCTAGATTTCTTGATTCAGAAGGAAATCATAAGGATTTTGGTATGGATGCTAGAAAAGCTCATGATGGTACTTTAGAATATAGCTCCAGAGATTCACACATTGGAGCACATTCTCGAAGATCTGATTTAGAAACTTTGGGATACAACATGCTAGATTGGCTAACTGGAAAGTTACCTTGGAAAACAGCTGAAGTTCTTGCTGAACCAGACTTAGTACATGCTTTGAAGAAGAATTTCATGAGTGACATTAAACTGCTACTTAAAACTTGTTTCAAGACAGAATTCTATCCCCAATTTATTGAGAAATACTTGGAATATGTGACAAGTTTAGATTTTAAAGAGAAACCAGATTATGATTATTGCAGAAGCCTTTTTAGGGCAGAATTAGTAAAAAATGGTTACAAGGGTGGCAAAGACTTATCTTTGAACTTTAACGAGCCTTTAATGTCGCCAATGAGTCGAAAACTGAACTATTCAAAACATTTTGGAAAAAAGAATACCCCATTAAACTTTTTATCTAAAAATGGAATCAAAAAGCCGTATGAAAGAGAAAATGTGTGTTCCTTAGAAACTGGCTTAAAACTTGAACTGTTGAAAAAAACACTAAATTCATCAAGTGATGGATTCCGGAAACCTTGCGTATCAAGAAACTTCTTTATATCAGATGCAGATTTGGTTGCTCGTCTGAAGAAGTCATTGATGCCACATGATATTTTTGGAAAAAAACTATCCCCTAAGAATCTAAGATCTAAAAAGACCATACAAAAACGTAAGGGGATAAGAAAACACAGGAACAGTATAGGCAAATTTGGGAACTTTATGGGTTCTGCAAGGCAGTTCACTTGGGCCGAAATTCTTGCTGGTAACCCAGAAGATATTATACGTAAGGAGAGAACTACGACTGTGGAAAATGATGATTTTGATGATGAAACATGTAAATACAGGATAAGGAAGCTTTCAGACGCATCGGATAACAGTGATTCCCTGCAGTCGCCTTTATTACAAAAAGATTATCTACAAGACGTCAAACCAACATATGCTATGAAAGAGGTTATTGCTAACTTAAAAAAAAAAGTTTCTGGAAAATCAACTAAGGAGTACGAAGAAATTGATGAAGGTAATAAAACAGTGATACTTTATTTTAAAATGTTGCAACTCTAATATAGCATATTTATTCAACAACTTTTAAAAACAAATTTCATATTTAAATTACTAAAAAAGTATTTTCTTATTACTTACATGGACTAATTCTTTATTGCCCAGGAAAACAAAAAATTAATACTGACAATGCACACGGGCAAAAATATTAAGTGGCCTTATTGTTTGAAAGACCTCTAGACAAAGGATATTTGACATTTAATAATTCTTCATTTTGAAGATGGTTAGGTATTTAGTTTTGAAGTTGCAAAAGTGTATGCTCTATCTAAATTTTTAAACTATGATATGGAACATTTTGACACTATTTAAGGTAGAATATAATTAATTTTCAAGGGGTTTTTGGGATATTGGGTATTTCCTGTTATATGGTTTTTTGGGCTTCATAGATAAACTTAAACAATGATGTTCATAATTTCTGTGGAACTCCTCGTCATGCATGTTCTGACAAGATTTTGTCCCATTTTTATTTTTTCCCTTCAACTAACATTATATCCGTCATTCAATATTATTAATAAAAAAAACAAATAAAAAAAATACATTTCTAGGTTTACAAGGATATACACCAGCTATGATAAATATGTACAGAATAAAACAGAAACTAGAGGCAAAAGAAAATTTAGAAGCTCAGAAGCAAGCTAAGTGTGAGCCTCCAAAAACTAGGTGCACAAGGTCCAAGAAGAGTAAGGTTACTTCTCAGTCGACGACATCTCAAAATAGTGTAGCAAAACAAAAATCACCTGAGACTATTGTAACGCAAAGTAGGGTAAAAGGTCAAAAATCAACTAAGTCTACTGTAACACAAAGTAGGGTAAAGGGCCAAAAATCACATGAAACAACTATAACACAAAGTACTGTAAAGGGTCAGAAGTCAACAGAGACAACTGTATCACATAGTAAGGTAAAGGGTCAAAAATCACCTGAGACAACAATGACTCAATTAAGAGTAAAAGTACAAAAATTACCTGAGACAACCATAACACAAAGGAATGTTAAGAATCAAAAGTCACCTGAGACAACTGCAACACAAAGTGTGGTAAAGAATAAAAAATCAACTAAAACAACAGTAACAAGCAGTAAAGTAAAGAAACGAAGTTCTCCTGATACAATTACAGCTCAAAATAAGGTAAAAAAATCAAAACAAAATGTAACACAAAGCAATATAAAAACACAAGAACTCGAGCCAATTGTGACCCAAATGAGAGTTACAAGATCGAAAACTAGTGTTGATTCTAATTCTGAAATTATTGAGGAAATTGAAGTGAAATGTAAGAGTAAGAAGAAAGTAAACAAAAAACAAAAGAAAGAAGTGAAGTGTGAAGCAAGTACTGAACCAACTCCTACAAAAGGCAAAAGTGAGTATAGTGTATTACATTTTAATAAAACTATGTTTTAACGGTTTTAAGCGTAGTATTTTATTTGATTTTTGTTCCGACGTTTCAGCTACTTTTCAGTAGCCATGATCACGGAAATTGCAGATGTTAAATATCAATGAGTAATGGTAAAGTTATTCTTTATCTTATCCCCAACTTGTTGATTTTAATGATTTAATTTTTGTTTATGGTTGTATTTACTTTACGGGTGCCTAATCCAATTTACCACCGCTTCGCAAAATGTTGTAGCTTGAAGACAAGAAGCAGCTGTCTGTCTAAAACTGTTTAAAAGTAGTTTATATTATGAGTACTAGTCACGAAAACTTGAGAAATTTGAATTTTTAAGTAGTGGGTGGGCGTAGTGGGTAAGGGGGAGGTACACTTACCCCTATTACAACCCCTAAGGTCCGGAGGTCTTAATTTTTTTTTATAAACGTAACCGCAATATTTCCGTTGTAAAATTATGTCACTTTTGATAATAACAAACCGTGATTTGAGTTTATGAATGTACTCCCGAATAGTTTATGTATGGACTCACGAATTACATATAACCGCCAGAAGTTTTTGCAACACTAAAACCGTTATTAATGTAGAAATAAAGTTTTAAATTTAATTGAGGCATAACTACAAAATTCATGCTAAACATATCGATTGATTAAAATGTGACAGTTTTTACTGTCATTTTCGTTTTTAATGGCTTGGCTAACAAGGTGTGATGATAAAAATAAATTAATCGATGTGTCAACAATACTTATCAATTTTTAATTAAGGAATTCGGAATCTTGAGTTTTAATTAATATATTGTTTCATATATTTTTCGGAAATCGACATATTTCTATAAAAAGAAAATATTGACAAATATTTTGCAATTCTTATTGCCGCCATTTTATTCCTTTTCAGTTAAGTGAATGTCCTTTTAAAGTTAATTAAATTAAATAGGCACCATATTTTATTTAAAGAGATCCCTTACCTGATAATAGCGAGCGAGGGTACCGCGGCAGCGGCCGGCGAGTGTTAGGACCGATTTGTAACCATTTACTATTTATTTTATACACAAGAACAGTCGGTTAGGTTAGGTTATATGCAGACCAAAGGGCACGAGCCGAGCGAGCGAAGCGAGTGTGCCGCGGTAGCGGCCGGCGAGTCGTAGAACCGACTGGTTACTATTTACTATTTATTTTATACACACAAACAGTACGACGACTTAAAAGTCTCGTATGAAACATTTGTTTTATTTATCAATTTACTGGACGACTAGAAAGTTGGTTTTTAATATGACAATGAATCAAGATATTAATGATATTGCTTGCTGAACATTTTTTTAAATATAGGTTAAATAAAAATTAATGCGGTTACGTAAAAAAAACATCGTCTTTATTGGTCGCCATTTTGAATGGTTACTCTTGTAGTGTATATGAATGTGCTCTATTGTGTTTTTTCTTCATTTTTATCCAATTAAGCTGGTTTTTGGTTATTTTGGCTCTTTTTATGTTGATTACTGGCTTTTCTTGCATATTGAAATGATTTTTCAACTAATATTGTAATTTCGCTAATATTGTACCTATGATAGAAGTGCAATATTAGCGAAAAAATCAGTGAAAATAAGTGAGGTTATGTTTATTAAAAAAAAAATATTTCAAGATCTCCGGACCTTAGGGGTTGTAGTAAAGGTAAGTATGCCTCCCACCTCCCAACTTCACCACCTCACTACTTAAAATTCCTGTATCGGAATGCTATAGATTTACCTATTATTCTTTTAATAAATAACAAAACCGACTGCAAAAGTAAGGATGAAGCAAAAAATAAATATTTTCTACATTTTGAAGTTGGTGCCAAGTAAAATATAAAAAACAACAAATTTGCAAAATTCAGTAATTTTTATATTTCACTTTGGATTTTGCTTTTTAATTACTTTTGAAATCGTTTTTGATATTTGTTAAAAAATTGCTGATTTGAAATGTAAATATTTATGTTTCAGAAAAATCATCAAGAAGTGACGCCATAGTCCCAAATAGAAGGAGACTGAGGAGCTATAAGCGCAAGAAGCTCAGTCTTGTAATATGAACCAACGGATCATCAATCTTTATAGTGAACTAATACATCTAAAACTTGACAAACAAATGGACGAGTTCATAAAAATCTTTAATTTCTTCCTACATTTTATGGTTGATCTTATAACAGAAAAGAGTTGAGCAGTAGACGAAATTTCTCAAAATTACTGACTGTGCAAGTCTGAAGCTCAAGTAGATCAATTGATTTTATTGCATTACACAAATATGTATCTTGATTGATGATTATGACAATTCAATGTTTTGTGTGCGTGTGTGTGTTCACATATAAATAATGGAAGCAAGATGTGTACTAGGAATGACAATGACCCAGTAAAATAGATAATTCTAGGAAAGACCCTAAATGTAATATTTTTTCTGTTCACCAGGGGGCGCCACAAGTAATTCTCATATTAGGATATAGAAATCAAAACAAAAATTAAAAGTGTAATTGTTGTAGTATAGTACAATACGCGCAAAACTTAAATGCGCTTTGAGTGAAGTTAGTTTCAAGATTAAAGACGATAAGATTCAAAACAGCACATAACCAAATAAGGGACCTTACTGTACAGACCATACTTTAAAAAGAGTAATTTAAGTTAAATTGTCATTAAAATCATACGACTGTAGTCAATACAAATAAAATAATAAGTATATGTTTGACGCCGAACTTCACAAAAATACATTGCACAATATTAACACTTTTATTTCACTTTGAATCTCTAAACACAATTTCAATCATCAACTTTACACTTCACTTAAACCTTTACAGGTACATAAATCGCGGTCGAATAATCGTTTCCAACAAACGCTAGCCATTTTTATATTGTTGCGCTAAAACCAACCGATTTCAGTAAACGGTCGGTATTTCAAGTGGCGCCGTTCGCAGGAGCAGGGTTTTCATAACAATACAACTATAATACTTATTTTCACAACTGTCACAGTTGTACATAGTATACAAGTACTTACATAGTTTCATATAATCTATTAAATTATGACATTATGATATGAGTAATTACTACAACTGTAGTTTCATGACATCTATAAATACATATTAGTTGCCATATAATTTAGAATGTCAACGGTATGAAAGTTGGTAGTGATATATTTTTTTTATTTTTTATTGCAGGAGTTCAGCAGACAGGCAGATGGCCCACTTGATGGAAAGTGGTTACCGTCGCCTATGGACATTTGCAACACCAAAGGTGCTACAAATGCGCTGCTGCTCTCTTAAGGGAGACTGGAACCTGGTCACTGATGCCGGGACACAACATAAGGTTGTTATGGCGGCATACTCTAGACCAGGGGTGGTAGCCATCCAGTCGAGCAAACACCCTACCACCTGGCTGTGGGTTGTTTAGTCGCCTCTTACGACAGGCCGCCCGGCCGCAGGAAATTGTATTCTTTCTCCGTTCCTGCACGGATGATTGTCAATGTCAAAAACGTAGGGCGCACGAAGACAGAGTGAAGTGCGACGAGGTTGCGTGCTTGTTTCAATGGGTGTGTGTACGTATTTACCCCTAGGTACTGTTGCATTCGACATTCAAGTAAAAATTTGATTACATGCCGGAAATTTATTAATCATTTGAAATATTAAGAGTGGCGCTTATCTCTCTCCAATACGTAAGTGAAAATATTTAAGTAGGCTTAATCTGAATTTTGTTTATTTTCAGCGATAAACACTGGGATTGTCATGCCTAATTTACTGTAACCGAATATAATTGCAATGTAAATAAACTAAATCACATTTTTTTTTTCAGTCTTAGCAATAAGTTTAAATTTAAGCGCGAACCGCCTTAATTACTTTTTTTTTACACAACGCTGAGAAATTATTAGCTTACTATTCGCTTGTTATTTAGGTGTGAAGAGGGAGTATTATATAGAGATGTCATGGTTGAAAATATTTTTTTGTGAAAATAGGATAGAGTTATTTCTGTTGTCATTAATATGAGCAACATTTTACGTATTTTCTGTTTTGATCTCTGCTTAAGGGATTATTTCATTATTTTTAATTTGCACATTCTGCGTGTCAGTAAAGGTTATTGACATAGTGCTTGCAATCATTTGAATTTGTTTAAATTTTTTGTTCCAGTTGATTTATGTTAATTTTCAAATTATTAAAATAAAATGTCAAATTGTGAAAATATGCATTTTCGACTCCATCTATTTGTTTTCAATCAAGCCAAAGGCTACAAAAGCTGCTCGCGACATTTGTGCTGTGTATAGAGAGGATTCCATAACTGAAAAAAGGTGCTCGCGACATTTGTGCTATGTATAGAGAGGATTCCATAACTAAAAAAGCAAAATGGCAAAGTGAACCTTTTGACCTCAAAGCCTCATCCCGTTCTGGTCATCTAGTTGAATTCGATTAATTTCGGATTTCTATAATTCTTTTATCATAAACATAAAATTGATATTTACTCGTACGATGTTTATCAAATACTAACCAAGGAGTAAATTAAAATGGTTAGTAAGCTATAGGGACCGGTTTTTAGAGTGTTTAAAACAATGGTATAACACTATTCTGGTTCAGAGATTCTCTCTAAGTCAGGGTGTAAATAAAAGATATTGAAATCTTTAGCAAGCCCAATTTAGATGAATTCATTTCTCTTTTTCAATTTATATAGTAATGTGACATCGAAAAAGTAAAAAACGAAAACAAACTTAATTGTTAAAAAAAATCATTTTTTAACTACTCTTTCATTTCTTTATTTTAATGCAGTAAGTTCCAAATTTTGTTATTTGTATGTATTTGTCTATTATTTATTTATAAACAACAATATTTTATACTTAAAATAAAATAAATGCACTTGAATATCTTAAAATCTCTTAAATACTCCATAAACTAAGAAACACCATTAAATAACAAATAAGCAGATAATCAGTAAAAAAATGTGGTACCTTTTTTGAATGACTAGCTGACCCGGCAAACTTCGTACCGCCTCAGAATCATTTTTTTTTTCATATTTACTCGCCTTTTAAACCTTCCCTGGACTTCCACAAATAATTCTAAACCAAAATTAGCCAGATCAGTCCAGCTGTTCTCGAGTTTTAGCAAGACTAACGATATTTACTCACCTTTTAAACCTTCCCTGGACTTCCACAAATAATTCATAACCAAAATTAGCCAAATCAGTCCAGCCATTCTCAGTTTTAGCGAGACTAACGAACAGCAATTGATTTTTATATATAAGATAAAGTTCGTTTATTTTTACAGTTGACAATGCCCTCAATTCTATTAAAATTGGAAGACAATATGAATCGTCTAGTTTCGGCACTAGGCCACCCCGACCCTATGTACCGGGTCCCTGGATCAGTATAGTATAATAAATGTAAAGATTTTTATTGCCAACTCAGTATTTTTGATAGTAAGTGTATTAAACATGTTGAGTTTACAGCATTCATCATCACTATTGGATATTTATATACTAATTGCATTGAGATATAACATGTCTAGAGAGAGCATTGCTAACAATCAACACCGCCAAAAACGGCATCAAAAAGGCGAAGCGTTGCTATATTCACTCTCGTAAAACTATAAATGTGTGTGTTTTCGGGATATCACCTAAAAACTATTACCCCATTTTTTATAATTAAATATTTTTTTATGTAAGTGAAAAGTTTAAGTTAAGTGTAAGTGAGAAGTTTTTAATAATTAAAGTATTAACATCAAAAGTTGTCGTGTCTTGGAACGAAGCATAAAAAAATACAAGCACATAACACACTTTAGTATATTTAGTAATTTTAGTTCGCAATAAAATGTCTGTACAGATATTAGTACATATTTGTAAGTCCTTTAATTACGAATACTAATGTAATAATTCTAAAAAAACTATTCATAATAGCAAATTATTTTCGTGTTACACAACATGTTCACGAAGGTTATAAGACGACTAGTTATGCCCCAAAGATTCTCCTGCGCTAAAATTAGTGAAATCATTTGTAATAGTGGACTTGGAACGATTCGATGGGTTCATACTGGGTGTGTTGTGTGTAATCCAAATTTATATCAGTAGTAGGAACTACGGGGTAGGTACACGGAATAGTTTAGTGCAGGGACTTAAGAGCTACTAAACCACTTCAAAGGGACTATTATAATTAAAAATATTCATATTTTCGTCGTGTTCGGTTTGATTATTTTATAAACTAAAATTTAAAACTAACAATAATATATTAAATTATTAATTTATTAGGAATTAATGGAGATGAAGCCAACAGAATATAGACAAAATTAATGTCTTAAAGACAATAGTGTACTAAAAAATGTCGGTACACCATATCTCCACAAATTCATAACATGTTTTAGGTAACGTAAAATGAAACTACACAAAAAATATGTTTCAAAATTATTATACACTTATTTCCGTAAATGTAAGTCTGTTTTCCATAGATTGTTTATTATTCATATTTCATTAAAAAATCGTAACAAAATTCCCAAATTTTGGAATAATTCGCACTTTTCACCTGACAACATCAATGAACTCGATAACCTTTGAAATATTGAAATTAAATTTTATGTTTTTACAAAATAATCATGAGAAAAATGTAAGTGTTGCGATGAAATGACATGTTACCTTTCCTCTTTTTAAATAGTTCCGACACTTGAATAGCGCAGGACGGCATAATGATTTTTTTTTTTGCGAGAGCTCTAACCAGTAAAGTAGTCGAAACGACACTAACAGGCGTGGGGAGCGAGTGCACCAAATTTGGTGCACTTTTTTTGGGCCGTTTTTGTGCAATTGATGCGCTATCTAGACGTTTATATGATCTAAGACTAATTGATTCTCTATATAATTCTCTCTTTGCGGATGTAATTAAAATATTTGAATGTACCTCGGAATCTTATCAAATCTGTCTTAGTTTAAAGTCATGATTGAATATTTAATTAAAAACAATTTTTTGTATTATGCTTATTTCTCTGTTTGACTTACCATCATTCGTTATAATAATAGAGGTATAATAGAGGTTCCGGCAGACGTCCTGCCCTCAAAAATGAAAATCTAGTACCCGATCTCAGCTCCAGCTCCCGGTTCCAATTGTGAATATAAACCATCCAGGGATCTATTCAAAGACACAAAATTTCATCAATCGGTAAAGTCGTGCTCAAGTTATGCGCGTACATACATTTCTACTATTCATTTAAAAAATATATATAGAACATGATTTGTAAATTGTTTTTTTCCTTTGCTCTATTGACAGTAGTTATAAATTCTCTCAAAGGTAAGGACTAGACCACATATATTTATGATCACTTAGCGCGAAAGTATAGGATCACTAGACCGCGTACTCATTAGCTGTAACTGTAACCAGATGCCTTGTCCAACGATTTCTGTACTTTTGACGTTTGCGCTCCTATCAAATTGAACATTTTTGACAGTAAATTTTACATATCACGAATGTCAACAAGAATGATTACGTTGTTATTAACGGCTCGTTGCGAGCGCAATTTGTGCCGCTCACCTCGAGCACGCGAGCTTCGTACAGACTATTTTTTGCTTACGCTAACGTGCAACAGTTAACGTATGAACGAATAAGAGGTTGCCCTCAGTTCGCGACGGGCGCAGTCCGATAAGCTCGCGGTAGGCTCGCTAGCTACGTACACATTATCTACTTTGGTTACAGTCACGTGCAACGGTTACGGTTACGGCTCGCAGATGAGTGCCCGGCTTTATTTAACGAGTCTTGTAAAAACTAAATTAAAAACTGCTTTTATTTTCTAATAGTTGATGGTCGGCACCGAAACCGCGCGAGTCGGGAAACGCTCAAAAATATAGGCGCTCGGTAAACTTTCGATACTGCTTACAACCGAATAAGTTAGAAAGCGGTTATAATTCGATTTTCATTGTTCTATAATATTTTTTTATTGCATTTATAAGATTTCTAATCTGATCACTCTTACGCCTGCTTGCGTAATAAATACATAAGAGTATGCCGCCATAACAACCTTGAGTTGTGTTCCGGCATTGGTGACTAGGTTCTAGTCTCCCTTAAGACAGCAGCAGCGCATTTGTAGCACCTTTGGTGTTGCAAATGTCCATAGGCGATGGTAACCGCTTTCCATCAAGTGGGCCGGCTGCCTGTCTGCTGAACTCCTGCAATAAAAAAAATGATCCCTCCAACCTTTTTACTGAGATTATTGCTTTTTATTGGATTTCAGGAATACGGCCCATCGATCGGATGAAGATGTTTGCCTTATTCTTAGTTCTTTTTTTTAAATTTATACATATTTTCTTTACGCTGAACCTGTATATTCACTGAAAAACATGTGTTTGTAAATATTGTCTCAGAAACAAAATTACATATTTCTGAAACAAAGTAGGTAGTATGTTTTGAAACTATTGGTAGTTTACAGAAACAATGTTTCAGAAACATGTTGATATTATTCTAAAATATTGTTAATAAAACAAATGTATCTCAGTGTATTATATATTGTGCTTAATTCTAAAATAATAACCATAATAAATTAAGTTTAATTTAGTCAGGTTTTCTTGGGCAGTGCATTTGCAGTGTACTTTGAAACGACCGAGATACAACACGAAACCGTGACATACTACACGTCCACTTTGTATAATATGAAGTTGGAGCGGGAGACAAGCATCGAACAACAGTAGTTCATTATTGGCCGGGGTCCTATATCTTGGCGACCGTTCATTTGCCTTACTATCGGTTAAAATTTGACATAAACTAGTAATGAAAATTCAACTGATGCCAAGCGTAGTGAATGAATGATAAGTTTTTTTTTATTTCGTGAGTTCAATAGACCGGCAAACGACCCACATGTTGGAAAGTGGTTACCATCGCCTATAGACATTTGCAAAATCAGAGGTGCTACCAATGTGCTACTATCTGAAGGGAGACTGGAATCTGGCCACTAATGCCGGAATACAACTCAAGGTTTTATGGTAGCATACTCTAGACCAGGGTTGGTAGTCGCCCAGACGGGTAAATACCTTACCACGTGCCGGCTGGTTATGTCGCCTCTCACGATACGCCGCCCAGCCGCACGAAATTTAATTATTTTCCGTTCCTGCACGGAAAGGTGTACGTATAAATATAAAAATAGAATACGGCCATATATCATGTATCGCGATCAACCTATTGTGTCTCGGTTGCATTACTCAAAATCTACCTTCAAAGTTACCCCAGATCATTTATTTTTTCAATTACATTACCATATTCCAAAATGATACTAGTTTCATTTAAGTTTCCCTGTTCCACGAGTTCCATGATCTTTAAAAGTAGGTTATCTAAGACGTGTACGTGTATTATAAGCCGTAAGTCCGTGCTATAGCAGAGATTATTTAGGTTTATGGCTTGGCAGCTAGGCCTATAAGCCAGATCTTAGATTTAATGTAGTTTCTTCATTTTCTTAGCCTGTGTAGCACAGCTGAACTGTAGGTTATCAGCTGGTACCATTCAACGGAGTTCTTTTGACAACTCAAAAGGCCATATTCGACTATACAGTTCACATTTCTCACAAAACACATATTACTACTCAAAAACGATCAATATCCTACAACTCTTGTTCATTTTAGAGTAATTTTACACATTTTAGATAATAAATTTGCACAGCACAACGTCTTTCAATTCCCGCCAAAAACTCCAGGGACTATAATATAGTGTATCATCTATGGTAGTGACTGACGGGTGTCGTAATCGATTATCTAAGATTATAATTCAATTTTTTTTGTAATTGAATTGGACAATACTTTTTTTTTAAAACCTTCGCACTAACTTCGTCATTTTCCTCAATAAAAGTAGCTCATCTAAATAATTATTTAAAAATACGTATATTTTCCTAAATTATTTAATATTCGTTATTCCCATAGTTTTGATAAAGGATCAAGTAAGTCCGTAAACAAACTCACTTCTATAATCGATGACAAAAACGTAATTGCCCACATAGGCCATGCTCCACAAGAGATCCATAGTAGTCTGTCTGTGCACAAGAGGCTCACAACTACCATGTTCACGAGCGCGATTTTTCTCGTTCCACTTGCTTGCGGACGTTACAATCATAAACTCCAGTGGAATTGATTATGGAGCGTTGATGTCTTGACGACGAAATACACAAATGTCATTGGTTGATTTGAAAATCGCGCCTTTATCAATGTCAATTGGTAGAAAGAATTAATGCTCTGAGGTCACCGCCCTCTTCGACCCACCTCTTGACATGGGTCGTTGTGAGCGCTGTGTGATCGAAAATGATGACGTCATTAGTAACATTTTTGCCATGACCGTAACGACCGTGGTCGCCACGTGGAACGGCTGGCGGAGCATTTTGGGCGTTGTGAGCTACAGGCGGAACGCTTCCCTAGACTACCTACCGGTTACGGCCACACTGTTTTCGGTTGGCAGTATCACTATGATCATTTTGTCATTATTATTATATCAAGAATGTCAGTGTTATTTTTTACTTAAGTTTATGGCTTGGCAGCTAAGTCTTTAAGCCAGATCTTCGATTACAATGTAGTTTCTTCATTTTCTTAAGCCTATGTGTAGCACAGCTGAACTGTAGGTTATCAGCTGGTGCTATTCAACGGAGTTCTTGTGACAACTCAAAAGGCCACACTTGACTATACAGGTCACATTTCTCACAAAACACATAATTATTACTCACAAAGTATCAATATCCTACAACTATTGTTCATTGTAGAGTAATTTTACACATTTTTAGAAAATAACACTGCACAGCACAACGTCCCCTTTCAGTTCCCGCCAAAAACTCCGAATGTCAGTGTCCGATGTGACAACCATAGATAATACTATAATACGCTAATACTATAGGTGACAACGACAGCACTAGTCGGACTAGTAAAGGAATATCTTTTTTTAGAGTTAATGTCTCAAAATTTATTAATATATTAAATACCTAATTAATTAACTTGTCCACTACAGTGTTAGTGACAAGTAACCGGTGCTTATAATTGTTTCTACTTAATTATTTGTAAATATTCGTGTTATTTTTCACATAACCTATTTATGTTATTGGCCGTAACGTAAGTTACATAAATTGTTATCCTGTAATTAAAGAATGGAAAGTAACGCTAAAAAAGTGATACGTGTCGGTTCGCGGAAAAGTGAGGTAAATAACAATCATTGTGGTTGAAAATTTGCTAATAAATTCAAAAATTATTTGATGATAAATTTTTGTATTTCAGCTTGCACTTATTCAAACTAATTTTGTGATAGATAGCTTAAAAAATGTGTATCCTGACCAAGAATTCACTATAGGTAAGAAAATATTTTAAAATAGTTAATATTTTGGGTGTGGTATAATTATATGGCACATTTATTTATTATTTGAGCTATAAGATTTAACTTTGGGTGGTTATAAAAAAAATAACCACGGAGGCTAAGGCGGGAGCTCCGCTTCGCTTCGCACCCGCCTTAGCCTTCTAACCTATAATAAATAAGTTCAGATCTGTTCATAATAAATAAATGTGCCCTATAACTATACCCCACCCCTATGGTATAATAATAACAACACTAAAATCATCAGTAAGCCATCATTTAGGCAAAATTTTAATAAACAATACAATTAATTATGTTAAATATGTGCATCATATCAATAGACATAATGTTCAATTTTAGCATCATGACTCACCTAATTGTGATAAAAACACAATTATTTATTTAATTTCGGGATTAGTCTGCAAATGTAACATATATGACATGTCCAAAATAATTAAGAATTATAAAATCAACTATTACAGTATTACTAAAAAACATCATCTGACGTGTTATCTCACTTTTAATAAACAAAGTATGCCATATATAGCATACGCGCTACATAGGTCAGGGTTCAAATGTTCATTATGTCAATGTAACTGAAATCAGTTTAGCATAGTATTACTATTTTGTATGTATGATAAATATGTATTATTAATTTATTACTACTTTATGATTATGGCTCGGAACATAGTTTTTATCATAAAAAAAAATTATAGTGTAGTTTTTATGGCAATCATAGGAATTTGAAACTCAGATTATTGCTTACTTAAATTTCAAGTGAATATACCTTAGAATTATATGTTCCACACAGAAAATGTTAAACACCATAATTGATTCTTGCATGACTTCATGCTGTTGTAAATACAAGAACATCTGTAATCTATTTATAGATCTCATTTCATTTAATAGCATTTTTCATACAGTTAATGTTGATAAAAAATTGATATTTAATTTTATTATTTCTCTATAGTGACCATGACAACATTAGGAGATAGGATACTAAATATCTCTTTACCAAAGATTGGTGAGAAATCATTATTCACCAAAGACTTGGAGGATGCTCTGAGAAATGATACAGTGGATTTTGTGGTGCACTCTCTGAAAGATCTTCCCACTACACTCCCTGAGGGGCTGGCTATTGGTGCTGTATTTGAAAGGTATTAGTACAAAAAAATAGTTTTAGTGATATGTTAATAAATTATCATTTATTTTAAAGTTAGTTGTCTATTAAAGCTACTGTTTTAAATTTAAAATGGACTTAAACTATATTAATTTTTTACTTTAAAATTTGACTCATGAACAATGTATAGATTGGAAATGTTATTTAATTTAGTTTGATCTTGCTCAACTTTAATTATGCATAGTTTCATTAAAAAAAAAATGTTTTTAGTATTATATAATATAAGATATAAAAAGATTGTATATTTTTTTTATATTTTTTATTGCAGAAGTTTAACAGACATGCAGATGACCCACTTGATGGAAAGTGGTTACCATCACCTATGGTCATTTGCAACACCAAAGGTGCTACAAATGCGCTGCTGCTCTCTTAAGGGAGACTGGAACCTGGCCACTAATGCCGGAACACAACTCAAGGTTGTTATGGCAACATACTTTAGACCAGGGGTGGTAGCCATCCAGTCGGTCAAATGCCCTACCACCAGGCTGCGGGTTGTTTTGTCGCCTCTTACAATAGGGCGCCTGGCTGCCGGAAATTGTATTCTATCCCCGTTCCTGCACAGAATATATTTAACAAACATGAGTACATATAAATATTTGTATGGCCATAAGTCAGATATGGACTTTATGTACCAACTATTATCAACAGACCTTATGTACCAACTATTATCAACATACTACCTGTATCTCTGCAAATATAGATTCATTGATTTATTTATTGATTCATTGAGTTACTGTAATACATATAAAATACCAAAACCTTTATGCAATGTATATCCGTGCAGGAAAGAATATAATTTTCTGTGACCAGGCAGCCTGTCTTAAGAGGTGACAAAACAACCCACAGACAGGGTGGTAGAGTATTTTCCCGCCTGGTTGGCTACCCTGGTCTAAAATATGCCGCCTTATCAACCTTGAATATTTTTCCAATATTAGTGACCAGGTTGGAGTCTCTCTTTATAGAGTGGCAGCACCAGCAGCATAGGCGGTGGTAACCTCTTTTCATCAGGTGGGCTCTATCACTGTCTGCTGAACTTTGCAATATAAAATTGTTATATCTGGCCATCTCTCTGTCGTTATGTATGTCATAGTCATTTTTTACAGAAACTGCATTTTAAATCGGTAGGAAAGTGTGTTTGTTCTATATGCCGCTGTAATATGCGATATGTTAATTGCGAAAAAAATATTATGTTGAAAATATTGTTTTTGATGCACTTAGTGGGATAATTTTAGATCCCGAAAAATCATAGGCAGCCATTACACACTCAAACTAGATTGTGATCCTTGATCGAGATCATTGATCTCAATCCAGATCGACTGTGTAAGGTATTTGATTGACGGATCATGAATTCTGATCAGAAAATATCTAGATTTTTTGAAATCAATGATCTCGATCCATTGATCACGATGCAGATTGATCGTGTAGTGTAACATGTGTTCAAATTACAGACAGTTTTTCTTTAGGGCTTATACTCTCTCGCATGCAGGTATCTTTTTTAACAAGTGCGGTGTGACCATTTCCTACGGATGATCAAAGCATGCCTCCTTCATCCTGAAGTAATTTGCATAATCCTCCTCCTGTTCTATACTATGAATTTCATTTAACAAGTTCGAATGTGTATAGATGTTCCTCTTTAGTAGCCATGGTTTAACCCAACGTTTCCTCTTCACACATTTCTTCAGAGAAGAGAAAGCAATAATTATTGCTGCACAAGCTTTTTTCTTATTCAGATCCATTTAGTAGTTGTGAATGCGTGTGTATTTGACGGTATTGAACAGTGGACTGATATGATCTGGATTGACCGTCTAATGTCGCCATCAGCCACACCAAGATTCGTCAATCTACTACAATCCGTCACCTTGCTTGGATCGTGATCTGGGTTGAACATGTAATGGCTGCCATACGCGCTCATGTAAGCGGGACTGCTGTTGCGCGGTCGCAGAGCTGCTATTCTATATTTCGCCTCTGCTTCAATAATGTGTTATCTTGAAAATTTAAATTTTAGAAAAGTTTTTTGAACTGATACCTTCTTATGGGAGGGTAAACCGCTTAGTTACGTAACGCGTTACGGCGCCAGTCTGTCTGGCTTCCCTTTCTCTCACGCATATGGCAGCGGTAGGCAGGTTCCTCTTCTGTCACTCTAACCCACGCGCTATATACATAAAATTTAAGTAATAACCTAAGCTTTTCTCAAGTTAAACAATTTTAATATTAAATAGTTCAACTTAGATTAGTTTAAGTTATCACTTCTGTCGGGCGTCCCGAGACGCACACGTTTTGTTTTTTAACCTTCAAGCAATAATTGTATCGAAATGAATAACTTTTTTTCTGGTGATCTACAATGTATTTTGAAAGTTAAATAAACTCTCTTCTAGAATTTCACTTTTCAAGATAACACATTATTGACGCCAAGAGGCGATTTGTACTGGGAATGTTGCTAGTCCGACCTGCACCGCCGCCGCCCACATCACGACTACATAAGTGCAACAGCTGCGCACTAATGATAGTGTCGTGTACGCGCGAGCATGATGTTCCCTAATGATTTTTTTAATTTAAATCAATAGGGTGAAAGGTATTAACCATCCAAAGCTGTAAGGTGGAAAATGCTGACTAAATTCAATGTAGAACTCTGAAGTAATTTTTGAGATATGTGGTATTTTCAATTAAATGGTTTTTGTATTATTTCATAACTAATTATTATACTTAGTAGTATTTGTCATCTCTATTGAATCTGTGATATTTTATGGACTACCACTAACTTGATAAATTTATTTTATGGTTCTGTAGCCTAATAAGCAAAACAGTGAAGATTTATAATTTCTAATCCTTCATTGTGTGTATATTAATGCTTGTTCTCGCATGAATTTAATTATGCAACATAATTTTTCAGGGAAGATCCTCGTGATGCGTTGGTTTTGAAGCAGAGCTACAAAGATTGTAATCTAGCTACTCTGCCAGCTGGTTCTGTTATAGGTAATTGTATGATACTCTGAAACAGAAATACTTTCCCTTTTTCCTTTTGGCCAATATGAATATTACTAGCTTTTACTTGGGACTCTATTTGCGTTAATGCTGTCCCACGGGAACCGTACATTATTCCGGGATAAAAAAAAAAAGTCTATGTGCTGTTACGGCCTCACTACAACGCAGGGTTTTCGATTCCTGGCATGACTTTATTAAATGAACTGTCCATTATTTATAACGGTCTGGGTATTTAGGATCAGCCCCACACTGGTCCTTCGTATGTTATTGCTAACACAATCCTAACTTGCTTAAGCTGGGGAGATACAATTGTGTGTGTGTCTGCCACAAATTCGTTTTGTTCATAATTTACTAACATTGACCACAGATAAGACAGAATATTGCCAGAAGGCAAAAAATGATTTCTTTCTAAATGTTATGTTCAGGTTATGCTCGAACGAAATCTATGACGCGCAGGGTTACAAACAATCAAAAATATTAGTCCATACAGCCAATTCTGAAGTAGTCTTCATATTACTCAGCCTTCAACTAACACTTCAACAGAGTTCTTGTGAAAACTCGAAAGGCCACATTTGACTATACAGTTCACATTTCTCACAGAAACACATAATTTCTACTCAAAACTATCAATGTCTTACAACTATTGTTCATTTTAGAGTAATTTGACATATTTTTGGAAAATAAAACTGTACAGTAGGTACAACGTCCCCTTTCAGTTCCCGCCAAAAAACAAATTATTTCAATTGATTTGACATTCCACTCCCCTATTGTTATTATTAAGGTACGTCCTCACTGCGACGCACCGCGCAACTCCGTGGCTCCCACCCGCACCTCTCGGTGGTGGACGTAAGGGGCAACCTTAACACGCGGCTGCGGAAACTGGACGCGGAGGACGGTGAATACGCCGCCTTATTGTTGGCCAGCGCTGGGCTCACCAGGATGGGGTGGGGAGACAGGGTGTCTAGGGTGAGTTGGTTTCCACTTGATAAAATTTGTCTCAAAAGATTTATATTCATTGCTGGATTACAGCAGAGAGGGTGGCCTACCTGATGGTAAGTGGTTACCTTCGCCTATGAACATTAGTATCACAAAAGGGGTTACCAATGAGCTGCTGATCTTGAATGGGGGGATTAAAACCTGGCCACTGATGGTAGAATAAAACTCAAGGTTAATTATGGTGGCATACTCTAAACCAGGGGTGGTAATCATCCAGAAAGGCTTAATGGTACACCACCCGGTCGCAGGAGTTATTATTTTGTGGTGTATGGTCACCGGCTCATGTAACGAAACAACGTGTGTTGAGCATTTTTATATAGAAAATAGGATATAGTCCGCGACTTCGTCCTCACTTGACATGAAAGTCCCATGGGGTTCTCGGGACACAAAGTACCGCAGCATTTAACAAATAATGCACACCTATCGTTTTAGTGAAAACTGTGTTGGTATAAACTAATTTGTATGCACGCGAACAAATATCCAACCGCTCCCGGCAAAATTCCCGCGGGATTCCCAGCATAAAAAGTAACGCGGATTTTAAGTCTGGGAAATTGCTGTCGATCGGCCCCCCTGATTTTTTGTTCACATTTTTAAAAGCAATGTACAAACTCGAACCATTTACAGATTTATTATTATAGTATAGATAGATAGATCACGATGGCTAATACAATTTAGCACTGAGTAAAATATTTGTTCATGAGTCAAAATGTAGTCGCGGGAGGAATACACCGGCGTACTGACCGAGGCAGACTGCCTATCTTGGCCTAATGGTGGAAACTGCGCCGGAGGGGTGGGGCGAGTACCGTGGTAATTTCGTATGTGTATATCTGCTGCTATAATTTTCAATATTTTTTTTAGGATGCCTTAATCATATTGTTACAACTTAGGTTCCAACAAAAAACAAAATCCACCTGCATATCTATAGACACATAGCCAGCTTGCAAGCCAGCTGGGAAGCAGACAATCATAACAGAATTACAATTAGTTCAAATGCCGACAGGTAATAAAGTATGTTTCTATAGATATGCAGGTGGATTTTGTTTTTGTCGGAACTCAAGCTGTAACAATATTAAGAAAACACTGAATGTATGCAATCTCTATGAAATCCTTCAAATAAAATTGCACAGTACACATTTCTTCAAGCTGCTACACTAAATTTATTTAATTAAAAAAAAATAATCTGGTGATTGGCAGCCCTACTCCATTTACATAATTATGTACAGCAGCAACACTGTTTCAGGTGTTGCCATGTGCGGAGATGATGTACGCGGTCGGGCAGGGCGCGTTGGCAGTCGAATGCCGGACGGACAACGAGACGGTACTATCCATGTTGGCTCCGTTCAACCATCCGGAGACATATTGCAGGGTGCTCACAGAGAGGAGTTTTTTGAAAACGCTCGGTAAGGATGCGGTCTATATTTTCTAATTATTCCAATAACGTTATTTTTTTAGTTTATTTACATTATGCTTACATTCATATACTTAAAAACATATTTGACTGTGACACAAAAATCTCATGGGTTTATTTGTGCCGCAGAAAGTTGTGTTAAATACACAAAAGTTATGATACAAATACCCTTTCCAAAAAAATATTTTACTTTTGACAGCTCGATGACGGATCCATTAGTAATGTCCTAATTGCTTTACCGAGTAGGTTTTTGTATAAAAGTCGACTCCATTTATAAATAAGTTTTAATCAATTTAACTTATTTATATATTTTTGCTAAAACTACTATATCGTGTAATAAATATAACCACATTTCAATGAACATATTTTACATACAAGGTGGAATTTTTTAATGCCACCTGGAGGGAAAGTACTCTAAATAATAGAGATAGCAAATTTTACACCAAAGAAATATTTCTTTATTTTTGAAAAGAAATAAAACTGCATTCAAAGATTTCCGAAAATTCTCTTGCTTCACCCGGGAATCGAACCGACTAAAATCTGTAAAGTATCTTGAAATAATTAACCTCTTGAGAAATGAGTTAAATTGTTTTCCCGAGGAAGAGCGAAACCAAATAATTATACAACAAGATGGTGCTCCAGCCCATAACAGCAGAATCAGTACTTCCTACATTAATAACCATTTTAATACCTGGATTGGTACAAACGGCACAATCAGATGGCTTGCGAGATCGCCAGATCTCACCCCTTCAGATATTTTTTGTGAGGACAAAGTTCAGAATACGATTTATAATATTCACCACAACACGTTATTAACGGTTACTAGAAATGAATTTGTTAAGAGAATAAATTTGTGTACCCAAGAAAATGGAGCCCGTGCCGAGCAACTAATTAGTTAGTTTACCATTTTTTGTGAATAATTAAAATAATTGAAAATTTCATGGTTTTCCTTTCATTAAATTTAGCAAGTATGTTAGAGAGATTTCATCCTTGTGATTGACCCTAACGATCGATGCAATAAAATTACAGGGTGTAATTTTTACAGATTTTAGTCGGTTCGATTCCCGGGTGAAGCAAGAGAATTTTCGAAAATCTTTGAATGCAGTTTTATTTCTTTTCAAAAATGAAGAAATATTTCTTTGGAGTAAAATTTGCCATCTCAATTATTTAGAGTACTTTCCCTTCAGGTGGCATTATAAAATTCCACCCTGTATATTAAACTAGCTTCTGCTCACGACTTCGTCCGTGTGGAATAGTTAAAAAAAACCCTGATTTTGAAACATTCTTCATTGGTGCTCCGCTCCTATTGGTCTTAGCGTGATGATATATAGCCTATAGCCTTCCTCGATAAATGGGCTTTCTAACACTGAAATAATTTATCAAATCAGATCAGTAGTTCCTGAGATTAGCGCGTTCAAGCAAACAAACAAATTCTTCAGCTTTATATATTAGTATAAGATAAGCCATTTCTAACGGCATTCATAATTATTGCTGTATTATTTTTCTTTAAAGTAGGAGTTTTTTTATTTTCAAATCGATTTATTTACGTATAGTGTTGATGGTATAATAGTCTGTGTGTTACATGACTCACAGAACATCATTATTACATCACTCCTGATCTAGAGGATGTTGCCATAAAACTCTGAGTTGTAATAAAACTACGTTTTAACGGTTTTAAGCGCGGTAATTTATTTATACAAGTCGAGAAATCTTCAGAAAACATTACTTTGGGTTGTGTTCTGGCATTAGTGGCCAGGTTCCAGTCTCCCTTTAGAGAGCAGCAGTGCATTTTGTAATACTTGCAACAACACAGAAGGGTTTATGGTAATAAAAGAACAACAACTGGTCACAATATTTATAATCAGAGAACCTTACGGCTTACATATATTTCATCCACTACACACTCAACAAGCATTTTTAGAACACCTCGACATCCCTCCAACAATTTTACAGTATATAAAACTTAGCAAATTGGCACAACCGATAGCGGATTGAACTCATTGATAAACTATTTTAATTAAAGGGTTATGAATGAAATGAATTTAATATGTATATAATTGTTTGGAAATTTTAGGTAATATTTTATATAAAATATTATAGTTAAAGTTTTACATGTAATAAAATAAACTGAAGACAGTATAAATCTATTGCGTCTGCCAACATGAAAATAATATGTAGTTAATACCGTCTATATACAATTGAGAGATTTTGAATTATAATCGGTACACATTAGTACGTCACCACATATTAGATATAAATATTATTACATAAAGTTATGTTAAATTATAGAGAACTACTTACTCTATACAAAACGGGCGCTAATCACCGAATAAATAAAAATATAACATTATTATTCAATTAAGGAAATGGCCGATTGTATCGTTTAGAAATAAGAGGGTACATAACAAAATTAATTATTAACTTCAAACGGAAACATGACAAGAACAACTATGCTACCAAATAACTGTAACAATTTGTAGCACCTTTGGAGCACCGTCCGCCTATCTGTGGAACTCATACAATAAGAAATTTAAAGAAACCCACAACAAAAGTACGACAATTATGTCATTTGTTTCGTGTGGACTTTACTGTCAAGAAATATGTAACTTGAAAGACGTGCAAACGTCAAAAGTAAAATAAACGCTTGGAAACAGATAGTAACACTTTGAATATGATGTTACACAATATTCAATAAAACTACGTTCTAACGGTTTTAAGCGCGGTAATCTATTTGATTTTTATTATTCCGACGTTTTGGCCACTTTTCAGTGGCCGTGATCACAGAAGACAAAGATGTCAAATGTCAATAAGTATTGTTAAAGTTTTATTTAGCCTACCGCCAACTTGTTCATTTTAATTTTGTTTATTGTTATTATTTATCAAATAAATTACCTCGCTTAAAACTGTTAAAACTTAGTTTTATTATGTATACAAGTCGCGAAAACTTAAGAAAATATTACACAATATTGTTGTTAAATTAAAAATAGAAGCAGGTGCAAGGAATTATTTAGAGGTTAGTGTTTAGTGTGTGATTTGATAATAATAAGCGCAGTTAAACAACTAGATCAGAATTCAAAAACAACTGTTCCTCATTTTTTTCCAAATTTTGTGGATTTTTCGTTTATATTTTCTTTCCTTATTTTTATTGAGAAGCTAATGGAAAGTGGTTTAGGCTGGAACAGAGGGATAAAACAGGAGGAATGGGATAGGTGAGAGGAAACTGGGCCATTGGAACCCTCACTTTACGGCTACATGCCATAATTCAGTGGTCTGCTCGTAGTATACTGACATGAATTCTAAACATACTTCTGAAGAAGCATTAGGGTGCCGTAACTGAATGAAAGAACGGAACCCGGAGTATGTTTATTTAAATCGATAGATTCGCTTTATAAAGACGTAAAAATATCCCCTCGTCTAACAATTGTATTATAAATTCTGGAACAATTCATGGTGGTAGAATTTGAAAAATATTTAAATCTTAATTTATTATTTTTCAAATAAAGCGTATAAGATATTTTTGGTTCCGTATTCTTAAAACTACGTTTTAACGGTTTTAAGCGCGACATTTTACTTGGTCATATTATCAGTGATCACGAAGGTCATAGATGTCAAGAGTCAATGAGTAATATTAAAGTTATTATTTAGCCTACCCCCAACGTGTTTATTTAATTTTGTTTATTCTCTCTTTGTGGAATAAAATTAACAAGTCGGGGGTAGGCTAAATTTACTTTAACATTACTTATTGACACTTGACATCTATGTCTTTCGCTACTAAAAAGTGGAGTAAACGTCGGAATAAAAAGCAAATAAAATACCCTACTTAAAATCGTTAAAACTGTATCTATTTGTGTGTGTACTAGTCGCGAAAACTTAAGAATATTCCGCATTCATTTTAGAGGTTCGAAGCCAAATGGCGAATATAACCATTTGTCACCGGAACGAACCGCTTCGCTTTACTTGGACCGACACGCGCCTGCCTGTTTTATGATTGTGATTTCATGACAGGTGGCGGTTGCAGCGCCCCCGTCGGAATATCAACGAAGCTAAAACCATTCGAATCTCAATTTAAACTGACAATAACCGGCGCAGTTTGGAGCTTAGACGGTAAAACAAAACTTATCCACACATTGGATCAAACATTTGGTCAAATAACCAAATCGAACAAGCACAAACTAAGTCCAACCGAAGAGAACGGCTGCAAGAAACTCAAAGTGGATGAGAGCGAGACAAAAAATATCGAGTCTTTTAATCCTATAGGTGTACTTAATAAGAAAATCACCGAAAAGACTGAAAATTTGAACTGTGAAGATTTATCTAGTAGTTTAGAGTTAGATTCTAGAACGTTCTGCGGCTTGACGGTCAATACGAACATGCCTTTGGATGTTGTTGAAAAGTGTGACCAATTGGGTAAAGATTTGGCAAACGCTTTGATAGAGAAAGGCGCTTTGGATGTAATGAAAGTCACACAGGATTATATAAGAAGTTCGGTTAAAAAGGAATCATGATTCTTGGTTTTTTTATTGTTTTTATATCTTGTTCGTGTTGGTTTATTTAGTACTTTAGGGTTTTATTGCCAAAAGATAATAAGAAAGCCCTGCCATGGAATAACAATGTTTTTTTAAAATAATAGTTATTATTTATATCCTTTGTAAATAAAGAATTATTATTACTATTAGGAATTATTATTAATACTAGGAATAACTATATTGTCCTGTAATTTTTTAAAAGCTAAATCCGGCTTGAGGGACCATAGAAAAGACTGGAGGGCTGGTAATTATTAGTTTGAAGGAAATTGTTGAATTTCACATATTAATATATATTTTACGTATATTGAGATGACGATTTAAGATGTTACATTAGAGCATGCCTTAAATGCACTTTTTTAAAAATAATATCACCTTATTCAATTTTAGGATTGTCTTTTCTTTATCTCGTCAGCAATGGCGTTATATTCGTTTCACATGTAGACTTAAATATTTGTTTTACAGCCACATACCTTCTTACTCTTGACCTTATTACTGAAAAAAGTACAACTAAAACTTTCAATCAAGGTACCATTATTAAAAATACGTTTTTAAGTATAAATCAGTCAAAACTTGACAAGTTTACTAATTATATGCTGCAAGCATGCGTAAAATTACAATCTAAACATCTAGCGGAATAAAATGGAACGAGATGATTATTCCTAGTACATAATGTAGTAAAAAAAAATGAATTTCTTCCGAAACCAACGTGAACAATGTTAACTATTGTTTTATTTTTATATCATTAATATATGGTTGTTTTTGTTTAAATTCATTTATTGGGCTGGTATTAGTGGAAGTAACGGGAATATAGTACGCATAAAACTTAAGTGCTTCAAGAGAAATTAGCTCCATGCGTTTGTGCAGTTCCAGTCAAGTTTGCTATGAAATTTCAAAACCTAGCAACTGACATTGTTTTATAAATTAATGTTTGTGGATTTATCTATTTGCTGGAGGTTTGCAAATTTTTTATGCTTAACAAAATATATAAAAACGATTTATTAAGCTTATTGGAGGCGATATCATATTTAGATACAGTCTTAACAGTTTCCGTTTTGGTTAGCAAAATACATCAGCAAATGCCTATTAAGGAAATAAATGCACAAACATTAATTTCAAAAAATTTAGCAACACCACCGTCCTTCAAGATTTTAGGCGCTAATTTTTTGGGCAATAGCGAGGATTCCATAGACGCGATCGCGTTTCAGATGCATTATTATTTTATCGTGAATAAAATAAAGTAGTATTTAAAAAATTATAAAACCAAATTATTTACCTCACTTTTATAAATATGTAGATGTTTTTATCCTGTTTTATTAAAATTTAAAGGAGTAAAATGGTTTCATGTCAATAATTTCGAGGTGATATGGCGATTTATTTTCTTAATTTAAAATAAGTACAGAAAAATTACGAAAAAACCACGTTACGTATCATAATGTGAAGATTTATTAAATATTTTTTTTTTTGGTAAATTAATTTATCAGTAGAAACCAACGAAAATTTGTTTCGTTTGCACCCCATTTTCGACCTTTTGCATCAATAGAAGCCTTAAAAACAATTTGATATTGCAACATCTGTATTATGTTCTTCGTAGTCATTTGCACGAACTTCAAGAATGCATTTAAGTTTTACTTGTACTATAAACACTTTTGCTGTCGGTTTTTTTCCATTGTATTTGCCTTTAGGTTATTATGGGTTGTTCAATGAAGCGGTGCTATTGTGATTTAACCCACATATTATATTTTAATACGTTAGTTAGCATACTTGACTGTTGAAATTTTGTTACTGGTGTGGTACTGAAATTACTTTGAAGGATGCCCGACTGTAGTGTTGAGTAGGACACATAATTATTAACCGTTACATTTGTCCCGTACAAAATACTGATACCCCTCAAAATTACATTTTTGTCGCGCTATTACTCACTCCTGAAATGATATGAAACGTAAAAAGGATGAGGCGAGGCCTATATTACAACAATTCAATAACAACTACGGATATTCTTTCACATTGCGCGATGTTGCACTATTCGCAGCGTTAGCTTTAAATCGCGACTCGCGTACTAGACCGTCTACCGTCTAATATCTCTGTGTGGACAAAAAATGCAGGTACACAGGCCTAATTTCGAGGAGGATCCAGTAAGGCTGTGCAGCATTCGATAAGTTTCGACAGGTCTCCTCGTCGATCATTCCGCTGTGCTTGAAGATAAAAGTCTTCGAGCAATGCGTCTTCCCAACATGACATACCTTGCCGAGATATGGACACTCACGGTGGGACTGATCCACAAGTCAAAGTCACTCGACGGGTTATGGAGCGAGCTATCTTAGGTTTCTCTTATGGATAGAATCAGACATGAGGATATCGGTAAGAGAACGAAGGTAATCGACATAGCTCGCAAAATTGGAAGACGGGAGACCGGGATATGTGGCGCAAACTCGGGGAAGCCATCTTCTTTTACGAGCGGGCGGTTTCCGCAACTCGACGACATAGCGCCTATTTTGCGTGCGAGGGTGGATGAGGGTTTACTCCATCCAGCCCAGCTCCTCCAGGAAGTCCACCAGTTTCTTGACGTTGCTGAAGACTTTTCGGAGACTACCTGGGGCGTCCAGATACTTCGCCATGTATCGGGCCACCTCTCCGCATTCAAGTAGAACGTGGGCAGCTGTTTCTTCTGCCTCCAGGCATGCTCTGCACAGTTGACTGTCGGTGACACCTATATTGAAAAGATGTCTGTTAAATTGGGAGGCTTACGTCCAACAGTGGACAGGGACTGGCTGAAGGAAAAGTAGTAGAATTTCCAGAGGCAGCTAGTTCATATGAAGGACCAACATTTGCCATGCTCGTCACACTTATAGCTATCAAACGCTGTTGGCAGTCGAAACATATAATGCAAGGATTCACCTTATAATGTGGGCGGTACTGGTAGTGGTTGTAGATATATAAATTACAACACTTAGTAGTAGAAGCACCTCGGCTAACAATCAAAATGGAAGAAAGACAAATAGCAACGAGTGTTGCTAATTTAATTCCTATATCTTACCGATCGTCTATTTGCCTTACCATCGGTTAAAATTTAACATAAGCTCTTCACAACTAATGTGAAAATTAAACTGATGGTAGGCAATGAATAGTAAGATATAGAACCGGCCAAATGAGGGACATCTTGTTCGGTCACTGTATCACTGCTAGCTTCTACAAGTACAATAGAATGAGGTGACCGTGGCCGATCACATCCGATCCTTAAGGAATTCCCAATTTAGACGTTTCGATTGCACGAAGGTGCAAATCGTGAGGAATGAGACAAATGACGGAATCGCGCTCATAGTTTCAAATATAAAACTCCTCGCCTCATGCGAAGTGTACATTAGTACATTTTACTACTTCAATATAAAAAGTCGGGTTATTCTTACAAACTCATTTTATAATCCTGTCCTACTCAAGACTATCCGAATGACAACCTGTTTAAAGTAGATGGCGTTGGGGGCAATTAATTTTTTGTATAATTATGGCATATGTTTTGCGATGTTTTCAATAATATCCTTAATACATTTACATTGTTTAAAATATGACAGCTATATTCTTGTAAAATTTTGTGATAAATTAAAAAATATATATAAAGTGATAGATAAGTTCATTAAGAATTTGACAGAATGTATGAAATATTGCTACACAAATGTGCTGATTTTTTAACATTATCTTATATTATTTTACTTAATTTTAAAATTAGCTTTCGATAATTCGGGCAGTGTAACTTCATTTTAAATCTAGTTAAAAATGAGCAATAGTTACAGAATTAATTGTTGTTAAGCAAGAATTATGTTGAAAAATCTGAATTGTTTAGTAAAATATTAATTTTCGAGCTGCTCCAAAACATCATTGTTTGACTTCCAATATTACGACCAAAGGCAAGATTCAGTTAACAACTACGTTAAAACGGTCTTTATTCATATTGAGTTAGAGTAAATTTATAGGTGTCTTTAAGGTTTTAGGTTCTAAGGCCTACAAATTTCTCTCTAATTCAATATGAATAAGACCTTATAATATTCATGAATACTTATTAAAACAATGTTTTACAAATATTTATAATTTTTAACTAGATTAATATCGAGGGCTGTTTGTTTCAAGCGACATTTTATGAAAACCTTCATATAATTAATTGCTTTTTCTCTAATAATATGACACATTAAGAAATCTAAAGACCTGTTTTCCAATTGGAATCTAGGTTATTCTTTTTTAAATATTACTACGTGTTTATTAGGGAACGTATTCCGACTATCCACACATAATTACATACCCATTTTTTACTTCCCCTCCCCTCTCCGCACCGCGACGGGACGTCACCGGACCACCCATAGTAATTCATAAATATAGTTACAATCATTTTTTCCAAAGTTCAAAAAATATTAATTTCGCTCATTAGCCGTTTAAAAAGCGCTAAACGCTGCGCGCCATATTTGAATATAGCTCGATAAAGATTTCCTTAGAGGATATTGATTACGTGTTGAAAACCTAGCCCCCATGGGCACGTAGTATGGGTCTGTTCCCTTTAATTATAATGTATTTTGGTTCATTTCAAACATTACTCTTGACAAATTTTTAAAATGACGCTTGAAACAAATAGCTTATTCACTCTTCGATACGGATCTTGAGGATAAAACTGTATAGAAATACATCACAGTTCAAGTTCCCGCCAAAAACTCTGACATTCCTGTAACGGTAGTTTAGTTTAATACAAGAAACTTGGAAAATTCTATTTAAAAACACTACTCGCTTCAATATATCTATAACGCAATACAATTGTTATTAAATAGGTTTATGACTATGTAATAAATCATGTATATATCGACTGAAAGGATTTTTGATTTTAATCTCATTTTGAGAACAATATAAAATTACACCGGCCCACAAAAAAGTGGACTGTACTTTTGACTAGACGCATCTATTCTTATGTATTTCGATGCGCTGAATCCGAATCAAAAGTACAGACCACTTTTGTTTTGTGGGCCGTTGAATCATTATTTCCTTGTCACGGTGTTAAAAATATTCAGAAATACAAAGAGCTCGATATTCCATAACAATCAATAGACAATTTTTTTTCAATTATGTGTGTTTTTCTTAGGAATTTCAAATTTTTATTGTTTTAGAAAACAAAAAAGTTGCTTACACCAAATTGCCTTTCAACTGTAGATATTAATGAAAATATGTTAAACACGGTGACAATTTGTTGGATATTTTGTTATTTTATTTGACGAATAAATTTGTGATTATGGGGTTTTAGTTGTTTTTTTTTTTGAACTTCGTTAATAATCTGAGTCGTAACATGTTTTGAGCATCCAAGTGACATGTCAATTTACAACCCACAAGTTATTTTTTAAGGAACTACGTCTTTCAATCTTTGGAAAACGATATAACACCAAATACTTTGAAAACTACCTATTCGACTAATTTGTAGGTTAGTTTTCGAGCAGAAGTATAACTAAGCTCGGCCGTATGTATACCTGTAATATTGCTCTCATAAACTTCTAAGGAAAAACACACACTATGTTTTATCAATAGTCGTCTCATCCTTTCACCAGCTTCGTTTTTAAGTATTATGGTATTAATCAATGGTAGTGCACGCTTAGCCTTAGAAGCTTACGTGAGCACAACTTATACAGGTGTGCAGGAAGGGCAAAAATGAGTTTTGTGCCGAGGGTCTTACCAAATAGTTATAACTCGGTAATCTTTATTCACAACCTCAAAATTGGATCGATTATCGTGGAACAGTATATAATTGTAATTGGCTCTGTCTTTTTCTTTTCTTGTAACTGTTCTTCTTAGACTGCTGTCGCCGCGTACCTATACATGTCTTTTAATGTAGGAGTAAACTCTAGTCATGTGTCGGAACTGACACACACAAGTTTTCTAACTGTACTTTCGACGACTAAAATGAAAACGTGCTACTTACTGTATAGGTTAAAAATACAGTGTAAACTCTGAAGGGACTTTGCATTTTATGGCGTTATAGAGAGTACTCGTTAAATGGAGAGAAGTCTGTTATTTATGTCTGACGTCTTTTGCTGCATCGATCAACTGTAATTTTGTTGTATTTGTTTACTTATTTTATTCATATCTTGCGATATTGAGGCATCTTGGTGGTAAAGGAAGTACTTTTCCAATAATTTAGCTGTTAAATCCAAAGCGTCTGCCAACATCACAAACCGCTCCCGCTTCTATTGCGCGTATCAGTAAAACTTTTTCGTCAATACACAGTGATTTTCTCTTTCATAGTAGCCATGTTTACAGTTTGAAAGTTTGTGAGCAACTAAGTGGCGCCGACTTGGGGAAGCCTACGCCCAGCAGTGGACTGCGAATGGCTGACGACGACGAGCAACTAATAATATGATAACGTATAGATAATCCATGACTCCTACTTATTAGTCATGGTCAACAACAGTGTACAAGCAATCCCAATTTGTAAACAAAAGAACAAATTTCATAGAAATTGCGGTATGCATGATGCCGGCAGTCGATTTTATTACGGGCTAGGATAATAAAGTGATAAAAGATAAAAGAACGTACACAGCTGTGCAGTTTTTACTAATTTTGGCAACTTAGAAGGTCCTTTTTATTACTTAATTGTTGTCGTTATTGAGAGTGGGTGTAACGCTATACAGAGTGTATTATTGTATGGAAGGCAAGCTAAACCAACCAAAGCCAAGTGGTTTCGACGCTTAAGGGGTTTGTCGTTAAATCGAATGACGTTGTATGGAGTTTACACGGTATTTTGAAATTATACAATATGGAAGTTTAAGTCGACATTAAAGAGTTCATTTCTGTCTTTCGATTTGGATGAAACAATCAGTGATTGATATAAACATAAACTTGAATTATTAAATACCGTCGTGTCCTTTCAGATCTGTGCCTTTCAACTGAATTTATTCAGTTAAATCCGTCTCATATCAGCATTACGCAACAGAAGCAACCATTAATATTTTAGAACCTGCTATATTTAGAGGGATATATTATACAGTGAACATTTTACACAATTAGAACACATTTTATTTAGCGAGTATATTGCTCACTAAAAACATACATACTCATAGTATGTACCTTTGGCGCCCAACGTACAGATTATGTAGTATGTATGTTTGGTGCACAACGAAACAGTCCTAGTGCAGGTACTAATATGACTAACTATCTCCTTCAAATATGAATTGTTTCACAATAAAGTATTTTGTGTTATACTCAATGGAACTAGTAGATTTAAAATCTTAGACAGACTTTGTATTTAACAAATAGAGATAATGTCCGTTCACTCAACATCCCCCTCTGGCAGCACATTGCCGCTGGCCTTCATAGAAGCTCGGAACTTCTCCGAGACCTCTGGAAGCTTCTTCAGAAGGAGATGGAAGATCGGCGCAGGCATTGTTTGTTGGAGCACCTGTGAACAACAAATGTGGAATTTATAAATCCAATTTAAAAGTATTTATATTTCAGAAGCCATGTTCTTAGATGGCCAGCTTAGTGGTTAAGGCTATATATCGCGTCTCAAATGCCCGGGTTTAAAATCCTGACGGAGAAACATGAATTACGTATTCACTTAGGCAACTTTCTAACCTATCTATCATAACATAATTTTGTTTGCTTTTAATACAATATTAATTTAAAAATTTTATGGACAATGCAAGAAAACTTAACTTATTCGTCTTATATTCTACTCATAGTCCCTCAATACTATAAGTAGAATACTGAGCCCAGATCACCGTCTTCTATTGGTAAGGTGCCCAGAAGGCTGGCTACGTTTCCTCGCTGGATCGCCATACTGATCCGTTGGCCGAGGTAAGCACCAGCCCTCTGATCACCTGAAGAGTCAATGAGTCGTTTCGATAAATTTTGGTAGAGGCTCATGGCCTCAGGACCCCACGGTCCAAGCGTCTCGACAGCAAACGGCACAAATATATAACTCTCACTGAGGGTTGCATACTTGCGCCGCTTGAGTGATTCGGCTGTTTCCGCCGCTGTACCGGCTGATCTAGACGTGTTTAGTAAATGGGATGCGGCCAACGTGTCTACGCAAGTCGCATCCCACACCAAAGGCTTGCCACGTTGCCAGGGAATTAGACTCATTCCGTCGGGACGCCTACCATCATCACGTGCAATACCGTTCGGCTCTAATAAAGCCGGCACGTTAGCGGTGGCAAGCGCCCTCCGTAAGACATCATTCAAGGCAGCGTGGCGTGACCATCTGCCGGCACTGCGGCGGCAATAGACACCCATCTATTATATAACATATTAGAATTTCTATCTAATATACTAACACCATAACATTAATATTAATCATATAGAGAAAAATAAAAAAAAGCTATATGTGATTTATTATACAAAATAATACCGACTTCACAATCAAACCGAAAAAATAATATTTAACCGACTTTTTCTACGACATCTTGGCTTGGCTAAGGGTAGATCTAGTCTAACAGTCAAATTTATAATTAACCGTCAGACTTTTCAAAAATTTTAGTTTTTGGACTATTTTGAATCTAATTTATTATAATTGCTCATGTCTCATGAAGCGTACCCATTGACCAAACCATACCGAGATGTAAAACGACTTTGACTCCATCTAGTTACTTTTTTCGACAAGTATAATGTTAGGTTTAAATCTACTATTCATTTTTTAACTTGTCCACTTCCTTGTTCTTCGGGTTCTATAGATGTGTTCGCGAAAACAGAATACTTATGAAATCGTAATGTCTGTCTGTCTTTGTACATCAGTTATTTTTTCGGAAACTAACAGGTCAAGCTAGATGAATTGTGACAGTTGTGTTTTTTTAGGGATTTTAGACTTTTATTGTTTTAGAAAATATGTCGCTTAAACCAAATTGCCTTTCAACTCTCGATAATAATAAAAATATGTTATTCACGGTGACAATTTGTGGAATATTTTGTTTGACGAATAAATTTGTGATTATGGGGTTTTAATCTTAGTTTTCTATATCGTTAATATCTGCGTCGTAACATATCGTGAGCATCCAGGTTACATGTAAATTTGCATCCCACAAGTCATTTTTTCTTTAAAGAACTATATATTTCCGTCTAGGATCTTTGGAGAACGGCATAACACAGAATATTTTGAAAACTACCTATCCGACTCATTACTAGGTGTTTTCGAGCAAAACTATAGCTAAGCCCGGCCGTATACCTGTAAGATTTGCTCTCGTAAGGTTTTAAGGTAAAACACACACTACGTTTTATCAATAGCCGTGTCATCCTTTCAGCTTAGTTTCAAAGTATTATGGCATTGAACAATGTTAGTGCATGCTTGGCCTTAGAAGCTTATGCGATCACAACTTATACAGATGTACAGGAAGGGTAAAGCTGAGTTATTGTTCTGAGGGTCTTATCAATCGATTGTCATGAAACAGTATATAATTGAAAATGGATTTTCATATAAGGGGCCATCCATAAATCGGCACACGTTAAAGGGGCGGGTGAGATTCGTGACGTCACATTTCAAAATCTAAATATTTAAGCTTTAAAACACGAAATTTGAACTATTAACGAATAACTTCGAAATATTTCCAACTCTATCATCTATATGAGAATAGTGTTTAAATTATTAAAAAATAATTTAAATGTATATAAAACTAATTACGGAACTGCTGTTTTAATTTCATAATTTCTCGATGTAAAATTTCAAATATATTGTGGCGACTTAAGGCCAACATATAAGTAAGCGCGAACTGTGTAGCATGCAAAACAGCGCGCCGTATTATGACAGCGCGGGCTCAACGTTCCCGTCACATTATCTAGGCTCGAAAATTCTAGCAAAAACCGAACGACAATTCGGGAAAGTTCGACAGACGCCTTCAACGCGAACACACGAAATTCGTGGCCGTGTCTCGCGTTTGCTTGCTTGCCCTCACATAAAAAAAATCCTTCTGATTTATAAATAACATATAGAATGTGTGTGCATTAAAAGTGTACGATACGAATTTATCTTTAATTCCCCGTACACCGCTCAACGGATAACCGACAACCACCCACACCATCCCTCAATGTGATGTTACACTAGGGAGGGAGGAGTCTTGGCTGGGGTGTCCTTAGTTGTAGGCAGGATCCGGCGTCTTGGACTGGAGGGAGGAGTCTAATGAATGTGACAAGGACGAGGGAGAGGTCAAAAATCATGAAATTCGTGTGACTTCATTTGTGGATGGCCGACCGCCGATATTGAAATTTGATGACGAGCGAACTAATACATTTGTAACTCAAAACGTAATTTTTCTTTCTTTTAATTTAAGTGTAAATATGTTTATCATGTTAATGTTCACTTTTCCAAAATAAAGTTGCTTTCCAAGATGAGTTTTAGCAAAACTACTATTACATTTCTGTCAACCGCTCTGAAATTATAAAGAGGTAGTTTGTGAGTTTGGATGTTCGGGATAATTTCCGGTACTACTGATCCGATTTTGAAAATTCTTTCACCAGTAGAAAGTTACATTATTCCCTAGTGACATAGGCTATATTTGATTGTGATTAATAAATCAAAAAAGTAAAAATGTTTTATGCCCAGGGAAGTGGGCATGAGAACGTCTATTACCCGTGCAGGAACGGAGAAAAAATACAATTTCCTGGGTCCGGGCGGCCTGTCGTAAGAGGTGACAAAACAACCCACAGCCAGGTGGTATGGCATTTGCCCGACTGGATGGCTACCACCTCTGGTATAAAGTATGTCGCCATAACCACCTTGAGTTGTGTTCCGGCATTCGTGACCAGGTTCCAGTCTCCCTTAAGAGAGCAGCAGGGCATTTGTAGCACCTTTGGTGTTGCAATGTCCATAGGCGATGGTAACCGCTTTCCATCAAGTGGGCCGGCCATCTGCCTATCTGCTGATCTCCGGCAATAAAAAAAAACTACTATCAAATTATTGAGCAATAACGTTCCACACAAGAATTGCGCACATCCTCGTACGAGGCACTGCGAGTGCTTTCTGCGTTTATAAATTAATTAAAGGTTACAAAGCTCTTTTTTTTACTGAATGTTGCATTGTACATTTATTTATTTATGCTCCTGTATTGTATTCTCATTTGTGTTGTAGTTCTAAATAAATGTTTTTACTTTCTTCAAACCTTGATATGCGTAGGTGCATGTGTATTTTTTAATGACGCCTAGCAAAGTAGGCACGGGTCAGCTAGTTATATAATTTTGATCTTTAATTAATGTTTGAGAATCTGTTTATATGTGTATTTAGTACTGGCTCTGGGAGTTTTTGGCGGGAACTGAAAGGAGATGTTGTGCTGTGCAGTGTTATTTTCTAAAAATGTGTAAAATTACTCTATAATGAACAATAGTTGTAGGATATTGATAGTTTTTGAGTAGTAATTGTGTTTTGTGAGAAATGTGAACTGTACAGTCAAATGTGGCCTGTTGAGTTGTCAAAAGAACTCCTTTGAATGGCACCAGCTGATAACCTACAGTTCAGCTGTGCTACACATAGGCTTAAGAAAATGAAGTTATAATCTAAGATCTGGCTTAAAGGCCTAGCTGCCAAGCCATAAAGCTAAATAAATAATAGTACTGGCTCTGTTTGATTTTTTCTTTCCTTATAACTGTTCTTATACGGCCGCTATCGCCGTGCACGTCTGCATATCTTTTAATGTAGAAGTAAACTCCAGTCGTGTGTCGGAACTGACACACACAAGTTTTCTATCTGCACTATCGACGACTGTAACGAAAATGTGCTACTTACTTTATAGGCTGAAAATAGTTAGGGTTCTGTGATAACCACGCTTCAAAATAAAACAGCAATATTTGTACAATATTTTATTTCACAGTAAATCTCAATCAAAACACACAATCATACTTAATTTGATGTGAAACAAAAACTAAATAACACTAACAATACCTACATTAATTCTCCGCTGAACATTCGAATTAATATTAAACCGGTAATCAACATTTTTCCCATTAACATGGATCGATTCGTATTCCTATCACAGCCTAATATAACATTTGAGGAAGAAAGTGCACACATCGCACGCTTAATAAAAGAAAGAAATATCTCAACATTTGCGTTTCTTTGGGAATAAGCATTTAAACTTTAAAGTTTTGGCCTATTACGAGTTGTTTTTTATTTGTTAAGAAATTATAAATCAAAATTGTTTCCAGTAGTTGAATGCTCTTTAGCCGAATGTTGTAAGGATTAATCAAGTAAAATAAATGAATTTTCTTTGTTGATAATGACTAAAAAAAAGTAGTTTGGAGAAAAAAAGTCATACTTATTTCACTTTCACAATTCAAACTAAATTGCACAAATTGCAATACTCCAGCAACTCAAGAATTCTTTTTTGTTAAAAAGCGAAATAAGTAGTGAATAAATTCACTTTACAAATAAAACAATATGAAAAATAAATCATACCTGTTATTAATAAAGCGATTTATTGGTGTTTATTTATCTCTTCGAATCAATATGTTTGCTTTACTCGTCGCAGTAATTAGTAGAAAAATATGGCCAGCCTTTATTTCGCCAACCAACGATCAAACTGCGCAGGAGTTGGAGCGAATTTATTCTTTATGATAAGTTTTTACGTTATACAATGTAATCTTATTTCTTTGTTTTATTAAACGTGCGACAAGAAGTATGCCATGAAATTTATTTTAAAATCTCGTCTAGCATGAAGGGTAGTGATATCGATGAGCTCACTCAAAAATTTAGATCAGTCACAACTTAAAAAGTTTTTCACAGATGTGACTATTTATTGCCACCGTCCAAAGGTGCTGGTCAAAGAGACACCAATTTCAGAGTGGCAAGTAGACATGGGTGGCTATTGTAAAATATCCATTTTTCACAAAATAGCCACGGCTAAGTTGTCCTTCAACTCGCCAGCCGGCTAATTGTTGTCGAATAAAACCGAAAACGGGCAACTGACAAGGTTACGGCTTAGTCTTCGGCAAGTCAGCTTTTAGTTGGAGAGTCATTCACCCATAAGCTAAAAAGTCCTCAGCTGGTAAAAAACCAGCTATGGTACCAATATTAGCCGGCTGACTAAGTTTTTGAAATATTGGTCCACCCATTGCTAGTGACAACCTCGCAAACATTAAAATACAATACAGATACGAACGTATCTGCTGCCAAGCCTTAAACTCAAAAAAAATATGCAAAGTACCTATTATTTCCCTTGGTATCAAGTTCTTAAAAAAAAATTAAGGGCAATATATTTACATATTGCCCTAAACGCTCATGAATTTATTTAGAAAACACAGTCTTTTAGAAAAACGACATCAAAAGTGTGTTTGCTGGTAAGGGAACATTTTAAATTGCCCGTGTTATATGCACCAAAAACCATTCACAAAATTATGCAAGACGAAAAAAAAATGTATGATAGGAACAAAAATCAAGTAATACCAACAATTGAAGACAGCATTCAAGTATTTTGATATTAATAATTTTTAAACTGCGCCAGGAAATTTCTATATCTAACGTGCAACGAAACGTCCTAAAGATCTCTCAAATCGTCGCGTCAATAACATGATTGATTATACTGCAGATAATAAATTACAATTTCTTATTAAGGCTAAACGTAAATCCTTTCAACTTAAATATCGAAATTATATATATATATATATATATATATATATATATATATATATATATATATATATATATATATATATATATATATATATATTATTTGATGTAACAAGAATTTTAAAATCAATACATTAAAAGATTTTGTAGATTTTTATAAAATTTTATTGTATGTAGGTATATTTAAAAAGCATATATATTAGTAGCCACAACCATTTGTTTTATAGGGGCCACATGATCGGTACTAGAACAATACACAGCAGACAGGCTGAAGACCTCATGGAAAGTGGTTATGTCGTCTATGGACATTTGCAATACCAGAGGTGTTGCCTTTGTAAATGCATTACATGTGTATACTAAGTCTGGCCATAAATACTGTTAAAATTAAAAAGAAACAAAATATTACATTTGAATTTGTAATCTGTCATTTTTATATGATTGTTCATTGTGTTTTCTCATTTTAGCGCCAAAATCCACTGTACAACATTTTGCGATATTAAAATGGAGTGGGGCGATAAAGAGAACCGAATCGCTGTGATTGCATTACACAAAGTAGGTATGGAGCTAAATGCAATTTTTCAAACTCTCCATACGCTTGGTATTAGTCAAATGTTTGTGTACCGGGCTATTAATAGGTATAATGAGACCTCCTCTGTTTGTGACAGAAAAAGATCTGGCCATCCACGTAGTGTTCGTACGGTGGTCAAAGCAGTAAGGGAAAGAATTCGAAGAAATCCTGTCCGAAAGCAAAAGATTTTATCTCGGGAGATGAAGATATCACCTAGAACCATGTCGCGTATTTTAAAAGATGACTTAGGACTTGCAGCCTATAAGAGACGCACTGGTCATTTCTTAACTCATAATTTTAAAAAGAATAGGGTGGTAAAATCGAAACAACTACTGAAGCGGTACGCAAAGGGAGGTCACAGAAAAATGTTGTTTACGAATGAGAAATTTTTTACAATTGAGCAACATTTTAACAAACAAAATGACCGTATTTATGCTCAAAGCTCAAAGCTTCTCAATTAGTCTACAGAGTGCAAAGTGGGCATTATCCGTCTTCAGTGATGGTTTGGTGGGGTGTTAGCTATGAAGGAGTGACTGAGCCATATTTTTGTGAAAAAGGTATCAAAACATCGGCACAAGTGTATCAAGATACCATTCTTAAGAAGGTAGTTAAGCCCCTTAACAACACTGTGTTCAATAGCCAAGAATGGTCCTTCCAGCAAGACTCGGCGCCGGGTCATAAAGCTCGGTCCACGCAGTCTCGGTTGGAAACGAATGTTTCGGACTTCATCAGAGCTGAAGACTGGCCGTCGTATAGTCCCGATCTTAATCTGCTGGATTATTATTTATGGTCAGTTTTAGAGAGTACTGCTTGCTCTAAACGCCATGATAATTTGGAGTCCCTAAAACAATCCATACGATTGGCAGTGAAGAGTTTTCCCATGGAAAGAGTGCGTGCTTCTATTAAAAACTGGCCTCCACGTTTAAAGGACTGTATTGCAGCCAATGGAGACCACTTCGAATAAGCTTTTTATATTTTAAATTGTTTTATATTTATGTATTAAACTAACACACTGTAAAACTTATAAATGTTATTTGAATTGAAAATAAAATCTTTGTTACAATATTTATGGCAAGACCAGATAATGTAGTATGCCAGATGGGTCACTCACAAAAATTCACCGGGACGCAGCTATTGGTATAACAAATTTAATTTTAAAAACAACTTGTGTAAAGAAATGTTTAAGAGTTTTGAAACTTAAGTTAGTCATTTAAAATGAAAATCATATATCACGTTTAGCCTTAACGCCCTGAAATAATGTAAGTTCTTACAAAAAACAATAAGAGGGTAAAACTGTTAAATCATATGGCTAAACATTGAAAACTGTTAAATTACAAACTAATTAATTAGCATGATCAAAGCATTTCGACGGTCATAACCACAGATTATAAATCTGCTAATACCATCTTTCCTCTTTTAAAATGTGATAACAAATATATAAATTCTTTTTTTTATTTGAAAATTTTATTTACGAAAGGTAAATAAAAAGAAACTCGATGGAACTAAAATTTTCGAACACTTGTATTTTGAAATTATACAATACGGATGTTAAGTCGACATTAGACAGTTTATTTCTATCTTTCGATTTAGATGAAACAATCAGTGATCGATATAAACATAAACTTGAATTATTAAATACCGTCGTATCCTTTCAGATCTGTGCCTTTCAACCAAATTTATTCAATTTGATTCGTCTAATATTAGAATTACGCAACAGAAGCAACTATTAATATTGTAGAACCTGCTGTATTTAGAGGAATATACTATATAGTGAACATTTTACACAATTGAATCAACTATTTAAAATTTAGTAATTAGTGAGTAAATTACTCACTAAAAACATACACACTTATAGTAAGTATCTTTGGCGCCCAACTTACATATTATGTAATATGTATGTTTGGTGCCCAACAAAACAGTCCTAGTGCAGATACTAATATGACTAACTATCTCCTTCAAATATGAATTGTTTCATAATAAAGTATTTTGTGTTGTACTCAATGGAACTAGTAGATTTAAAATCTTAGACAGACTTTGTATTAGAAAATAGAGATAATGTATGTTCACTCAACATCCTCCTCTTGCAGCACATTGCCGCTTGCCTTCATAGAAGCTCGGAGCCTCTCCGAGACCTCTGGAAGCTTCTTCAGGAGGAGATGGAAGATCGGCGCAGGCATTGTTTGTTGGAGCACCTGTAAACAACAAAAATGAAATTTATAACTCCAATTTAAAAGTATTTATATTTCAGAAGCCATGTTCTCAGGTAGCCAGCTAAGTGGCTAAGGCTATCAATCGCGTCTCAAATCCTGTGGTTTAGAATCCTGACGGAGAAACATGAATTGCTTATTCACTTAGGCAACATTCTAACCTATCTATTATATAACATATAAGAATTTCTATCTAATATACTAACACCAAAAAATTATTATTAATCATGTAGAAAAAATTAAAAAAAATATATATGTGATTTATTATACAAAATAATACCGACTTCACACTCAAACCGAAAAAATAATATTTAACCGACTATTTCTACGACATCTTATATATGTGATTACACATAGAAAAAAATTACATGTGATTTATTATACAATATTTTTTTAACAAAAACAAAGCCGCCTTCACAAAAATATCAAATAATTAATATTTAATAGACTTATTTCTACAACATCTTGAAGAATAGAAGAAAGAACATATAAGAACAACAAGAACAAATTTACAAAGTATAGTAATTTTTATGTTTTACTTGACACCGACTGGAACAAGTTGTAGAAAGAAGTCGGTTAAATGTTTATTTCTTGGTTTTTAGTGTGAAGTTATTTTTGTTTTTGTTAAAAATACAGACTTTTTACTTTTAGTTGCGCAAATACTTTAATAGTTTTAGAGATAATATATAAAGCACCTGTAGAAATTGTACAACTGGCACGCGTATACTTTGTCATCTCACACTTTAAGTAGCTCTTTAACAAGAGTTGCTCTCGATTTCCTTGCGATCCACAAATCAGATCCTGACTTGGGTCTATGGAACCATCTCGGAAGTTGCTTTTTTTTGGAAAAAACCTATGTTTTTTGGAAAAGCGTATGCTCTCGACATTTTTTAATACTTCGTTACTTTCGATTATTTTGGGATCCACTCATCAGATCCTGACTTAGTAATCATGGAATCGCCTTAGGAGTATATACTTACGAATAAAGAAAAAAATTCAAAATTGATCCACAATTGAGGGAGAAATTGTATAATATAGATATAAAAAAAATTAGGCGCCCGTAGAAAGTGTTATAGTTACACGCGTATACAAGCTTTTTTCCAAGAATTTAGGCGCACGGCGTTCTTTAATAAGTAATGATTACTCTCGATTTCCCTGGAATCCACTCATCAGATCTGATTTGATGACCATGGCACCACCTCGGAAAACTTACGAGTAAAGAAAAAAAAATTGAAAATCGGTTTAGGATTGACGGAGATATCGAGTTACGAAAAAGTCTGTTATCAATTTTCGTAGGTTTCTCCAATTCCTTGGAACCCACTAATCAGATCCTGACATGGTGACAATGGGACCAATTCGGGACCTTTCGATGAAAAGAAACATACAGACGAATTGAGAACCTCCTCCTTTTTAAAGTCAGTTAAAAAGCATAGAAGGTAATTATTTTAACGTCTTTTCAAGGAGGTATGTCTTTTAAGTTTTAACATAGAATATAAGTGTGTTTGAACAAAAATAAAACAGATTTTATTTCTTATATACTGTTTCACCAATTAAAAAAAAAATTCACTAGCAGAACAGTAAAAGAGGAATATTCTGAGAAAAATTGTTGACAAATAGTTTTCAAAAATTCGGTAAAAAAATTAGTTTTATTTTTTATAACTCAGCTGTTTCATAAAAGCCATAAAATATTTTTATGGCTTTTACTCCCAAGTATTGGTAAAAAAAATCGTAACGTATTATATTTAAAAAAACTTAAACTCTAAAACAAAAAAGCTGAAAATTTGGGTGAATTGTTTTTATTTGCTAACAAAACCATTCCCATAGTAAAAATCGAGAACTCTGCGGATTCGAATTGAATAGATTTCTCTTTGAAACCTGGCTCTATTTTTTGCTTACATGATATGAAGACTAGGTTTAGTCTAATTGAATTTTTTTATTTAACAGTTAGACTTTTCAAATATAGTTTTTAGGCTATTTTGAATCTAATTTATTATAACTGCTCGTGTCTCATGAAGCATACCTATTGACCAAACCATACTGAGATGTAAAATGACTGTGTCTCCATCTAGTTACATTTTTCACCAAGTATAATATTAGGGTTAAATCTGCTATTAATTTTTTAACTTGTCCACTTCCTTGTTCTTGGGGTTCTGTTGATGTTTTGGCAAAAACGGAATACTTATGAAATCGTCATGTCTGTCTGTCTGTTGGTCTTTGTACATCAGAGTTATTTTTTGGGAAACTAATGGGTCAAGCCAGATGAAGTTTGACAGGAAAGTGTGGTTTTTATAATGCTAGGAAGTTATGTAGTGAAATGGCAAAAATCGCCGCACTACATTACATGTACATAAAGACTGAAAAAGAAATATGTATAGCACAGGAGTTTTGTAAGTTTATAAAATGTATCTCCATTGAAATTTTTGAAATGATATAAAGCGCGACAGTCAAGTGACTCGCGCTCGCCTATTGTAATATATGAACTCAATAGGTGACGAGATATTAGTTACCAATCTTGAGAAATGTATCCCCTCTATCCAAAATTATGGGTAAGAAAATTCTTTAAAAAAATGCTTTATTTTATTATCTTTGTGATTTTTGTCCACATGGATATATCAATCGTATTAGGCACTGAGAAACTAAATTACTGGTAAACAGGTGACTAAAAGGTCTGTAGCTATTGCCGAAGTAGGCTTGACATTTTCAATTTTGGTTATATGTCTTTTAGTCAATTTGTTTGTTCACCAGTAAAGAACAATATCTATTGAGCTGGTTTTGAGATATAGGATATGTTCGATTATATTATGCCAAATGATCAGATATCTAAATGAAATAAATAGTTGCGAGTAACAGCCCATAGTTTCCCAAATTTTTGATGTAATGCCGAAAATAGGCAGTTCATCTCTGTCCTTAAGTTTTGATGGAAATGAGGAATTGCCAACTTAAAAAATATGATGTGACTTTTTTTATGTTTGCAGGCAAACTGTCAAACTTTTAACTGCTTAATTGTTTATTAGTTATTTGAATGGTGTTTCTTAGATTGTGGAATGTTTTCAAGGACAAATTTTGAGTTTAAAGTATAAAATATTGTTGTGTATAATTAAGTAAGAAAAATACAAATGATACAATTTGGCAACAAGCAATTAAAAGAGTTCAATTCAATTCAATTTATTTATCAGTCACAGTCACTTACAAAACCTTTTTTAACAATTTAAATCATTTTATTTTTTAAAGGTTTTGTCTCATTTCTTTAAAAATTTAAAGACATATATACACCTGTAATTTCAGTCTAATATGTACTAAGAATGTCAATTTTATTATATAACTGTATAAAAGTAACTCACGCTGAGTAACTGCTGAGTCTGTCCACACACAGCCACTGCCTGCCCAAGGTGCTCCACACCGGCCTCCAAGTCACCAGATGCCAGCAGTTCCTCACCAAGTTGGATCTGTGAAAACATAAAGTATATTAATTTTAAACAGCATGTCCTATTATTTAACAGACTTAAACAAAGGAGGAGGTTCTCAGTTCGTTATGTAAATATTTTTTCATGTATGTTCTAAACTTGTGTATGTTCTGAACATGTATGTTCTAAGACTCCAAAATGTCATACTTCGTACTATCTCAGGAGTACCCTGGTATGTAAGAAACAGTGAGATTCACGAACATCTCGAAGTGAAAATAGCAAAAGAAGAAATTTGTGAACTCTCAAAAAGCTACCAATGTCGATTGGCTTTGCATGTAAATAAATTGGCAGCCAATTTAATGCAGCGTACATATCCATCTCGGCTGAAGTGGCATGATATTCAAAAGCTACAAGATAGGACTCCAGCCGTCGTTGGGAGCGGCAAGGAGTAACGCCCGTGGCGAATGAAGCCACGGGCGGGCGGCAACGGGCGTTGAGGCCTAGGGGACCTGACAGGCCTCCGCCCGCACCAATGCCGCGAGAGGGCGCGAGAAGTAGCCGCGCGACCCTCTCAGAGCCGGGGAAGTGTCACGTCCCCGGCTCACACAGGAGAGGCCGCCCCTGTTATTGGAGCGGCCCACCGCTCATCGGGGTCGCGGTTTAAAGCTCACGCTGTGTACCGTGACTCCGGCACCCAGACGGAAGAAGGCTTTAGGGTTTTAGTGGGTATACCCGGCGCCGGTCGTATTGATTAATCGGCGTCGGGTGGGCCCCACACACCGGCCGCGACATCCCCGCGCGGCTGACGGTGCGGAAACACATTTCCCCAAGTAAAAAAAAAAGGTACCTGCTGCAAGAAGAATCTCTGCATAGCTTCATGATCGCTCATGTCGGGCAGAGACCCACCCAGTGTGCGTGACCGCGATGCATTATGTTGCGCTTTTAGTCTACCTATAATTTAAAAAAAAAGCAAGTTTATAATAAATCATTTATTTCAGAAATTAAAAAACCCATCTACAATTTAAATTATAATAAGGCACAATAATTAATTAACAAGACTCACGATGACAGACAGCACTGGCATGATTTGGAGGAGGCCAGGAGGTACTCTAAGAGAAAAGACTTAATTCAGTTTTGGAGGGAAACATTGAAAAATAAATACCTATCCCTCATCTCCGATTCAAGGCTATATTATAGCAGATTAATACTAGGCCATTACACCTGTGTCACTATATCAATATTCAACTACTATGCAGAATCAAAAGCGACATCTATACCAAGATTCATCTCAAATATGGTCTCACCGGGCTGTGAAGTGGTACAAAACAAACAGCTTTTAAGGTCCAAGACATATGATTGTTTCGAGCCATTCCCAATTCGGAACTTGCCACTGTGCATGATCAAATATGCAGATATCTTTAATTGGAAGATCAGATCGGCAAATAATTGAAATGATTTTTTTAAATATAGAACTTCAAGAATGCTACACCGAGGCCCCTGCTATAACATTATTGGTAGTTATTTGAGATGTGACATTGTTATTAACAATAAATATTGACAAATAACTTGTGTAGGTACAGACACAGAATGAAAATGTTCATCACATTAAAGTCGACTTTTGCTTGCATAGTACAAGAAACAATACTGCCAACATTGTAATAAATGTTACATTTATAAAATATAGACACATAAAAAAAGAAGAATACAATGTTGACAATGACAGATGCTGAAATTAACAATAAGAAACAAAGACGATATAATCATTACACTTAATATAAATATTAACCACCAATAAAATTAACTATACCAATAAAATGGTTTTACATGTCTATACAAGATAGAAAATCAAACAAATTTGATCTAAGTAATTTTAAACTTTATTGTCAAATGGTTAAACATAATTTTCTGTGGAACAGTCAGTTCTGTGAGTTAGTTCGAATAGGTAACCTGTCCTCACAAAACATTAAATGAATCAATTTGAAAACTGGCAAACATTTTCATACCACGACTATACTAACATAGCTAATAATTAACAGTGTTATTTTTTAATACTACATATAAGTAAATTGAATTTGGTCACTGTCACTAATACTAACATTATCCCAGGTGTAGCAGGGGCATAAAAAATAAAACCTAATATTTTAGATTAGATTGCATTGTTAGTGTGATCAGATTAAAATATACTTTTTACAGTAAAAAACATGTTTAGTTATTATCAATAGAAATATGAATAGTTATGAAACTTCTTAGCAACTATGTGCTTCATGGTAAGGTCAAAATTCCAAAATAAAACCAGTGATAAATGAAAGTTATGTTACAAGAACTTATGCACAAACAAAACAAATTACAAAGACATGTCCAAATAATAAGTAGCATAATGTAGAAAACTGCACAATACCTTGTTTTATTTGGAAAATCATGTGTTGTGCAGCCATTGGTTGCAAAGTTAAGAGTGGAACTTTAAATTAATGCTGATTTACATTGGGCTAGTAATAAGAATCAACGCTGGTGCCAAAAACTGACTCACACTATTTACATGGAGTCAGTAGTGCAAAATGAATTCTCATAAAGGCAGAATCCAATGTGTTTGAATTATTTGTTGATAAAAACTTCCTATCTGTTGTTAGAAGAGTTGACGAAAATATTATAAGAGCTATCTAAAATAAAACAACTTTAGGTGAGAAAATGGATAGACATGAAAAGGGAGAAGGATAGAAATGAAATGAGAGATTCTGCTTTGTTGTTAAAACAATTGAGATTTGACGATCCTGCAAACCTCAGTTTCTTTTAACAACAAAACAGAATCTCAAATCTCAGTTTCTTGAATTCTGACACAATGAAATGTCACTTTACAAGACTGTGTCAGAGACTGACTTATTCCTGACTATGTCATTTATGTGAAGTCAGTTCGTCAGCGAGTGCCTGGAGGTTTGGTGCAGGGTGTCAGAAGGAGTACACTGACTCCAAAATACTCAATTGGGAATATTGAAGTCAGCCCTGACTGCAATTTACACAATGGCAGTATTGGATCACCACTGATTTACTTTGAATTTGAAGTCAGTAAATGATTCAACATAATATCCAGTTTTTAGACTAAAACAACATGTTTGTTTACAATGTGTAAATTAGCCTTAATGAGAAACTAATTTGGATAAAATAATTACTAATATGTTTTCTTCAATATTTCAATCTTCATTTATATTAAATTACCCTTAATGACAAGCATTTATCAGCCAAAACTGTCTATAAAATAGTCCAAGAAGATTTCATATTAAGCATATTTTCGATATAATATGTAAAATTATATACCTTCTTGAAAACGAGGAGATCGTAAGTGCTAAAGTTAATATAAGTAGATGAATAGATAGTGTAAATGTTTTTTTGGTTACACAATACACTTTCATCGCTTATAATATGTAAATACACGTAGTCGCTATTACCTATTGTGCTTATTCGAGCGAAAATTGATACGTTCGTGTTGTAATGTAATTATGAAATAACATGCAACTTTTAGGTTATTTGACGACAGGTATCTATAATTGTATGTTGTCAAATACAATTTTGAGGGGATTTAAGTAATGGAGAAGCAGTTTTTAGGATCATTTTAATTTATAATTTAATTTTCTCACGTTCTCTGAGCTTCCTCTTGAACTGTGGGTCCTTACGACGTTGCTGATCAAAGTACACACAATAGCCAAGGAATAACGTTCCCGCAATACCAACAGCGATTCCTAATGTAGTGCGAGTTATCTCCATTGTACTTTTCGCTTTTAACGTTTTAATCAAATTATATATCGGGTCGCTTTTGTTAGAAAATTTTGAGATCCGCCATTTATTTTCTTGAAAAAAGCTATATGTTGGCAGCCCTGATTTTTACTTTTTTTGATATGTAGGACGCGTTCCGAGTGTAGCTTACAACGTTACAACGCTCAAAATGCTCCATCAGCCGAAACGGGGCGCGTTCCTTCTGTATCTCAAAACGACTAAAATGCTTCCCCTACCGTTCCACACGGCGACCGCGGTCATTACGGTCGTGGCGAAAAGGTCACTAATAACGTCATGATTTTCGCTCACGCAACGATCACAAAGACCCATGTCAAGAGGTGGGTCCAATAACCGTTCCAGCTAAGTTTACGATTGTGACGCCAGCATGCAAGTGGAACGGGAAAAATCGCGGTCGTGAACGTGCTCGTTGTGAGCCTCTTGTGAAATGTGGCCGTAGAAGTATGTATGTTTTTTTTGATGCACAGGGGGAATACATTTATTACCATGCTGAGTCCCTCTCAGCTGTGGGGATAGCACCGGACCTTGGCGATAAGTGCCGTGGAGCATGGCCTCAACCAGTCCCTTCAGTGAATCTATCAGCTCTACGATTGCCTCGAGCTCGAACGTCTGAGGTTGCATTGCAGCGCAATCGACCAGCGTGTGAAACGCAGTGTCTAGCACGCCGCACTCTCGGCAATGAGGGGAAGCCAGACAACCCATAATCTGATGCAGATACTTATCGAAGCACCCGTGCCTGATAAATATCTGCGTCATCCTAAAGGCCAGAGTCCCGCGTTTCCGCGCGACCCATCGCAGTAGGTAGGGATGAATCGCCTTCATTGTAGGAGTGCCGGGCTCACTTTGTTCTAAATCTCTCTGCCAAGTTTGGATCATGGTCGCGGTTTTCTGCGTCCTGATCGCCTCAATCTCTGCCCGGCAGTAAACCAGGCCCCTAACTCTAGCAATCCTGTCGGAAGCAACGAACCTTCACAAGCACGTCCGCCTAGGGTGGATCTCCCACCAAGAGTGTCACTGCCGTCCATGACACCGTACGATAGCCCCAAATGGACCTCACCGCCAGGGTACGCTGAGTTTTCCTCGGCAGAGTCCTGTTGTGGTGGTGGAAGGCGTGATTCCATACGGGTGCACCGTATAGTGCCATACTCCGGAGGATACCGGAACACAGCCGTCGAGCTGTCCCGCCGGGTCCTCCCACGTTGGGGAGATGTCTGAAGATGTGAGGGCACCCAGGGTCCAAGCCAACTTGGGAACAAGTCGTTCAAAATGTGTTTTGAATAGCCATTTCCCGTTGAAAACGAGCCCAAGATACCGCATTTGGGGCTTAACGAGAATGGAAACCCCTTTAACTGTCACGCAGAAGTCTGCAGGTAGATTCCGAAAACGCCTATGGAACATGAGAACCTCTTTTTTTCGCGGGGGAGACCCTCAAACCCAGCCTACCAATATGTTTGTATCTATACCACATGATTCTGCGTACGACACGACACGTGCCGTGAGCAGGGTGTCGTCTGCAAAGTACATTAACACAATCTCGGGCATGACTGACTCGCGAAGGAGACAGTCGTAACCAACGTTCCACAGAGTCGGCCCCAGGAGCGACCCTTGCGGAACGTCACACGTGACGCGTCTCCTACCTATCGCATGATTAGTCTGGCCACCCTCTCAAAGGATGTATCTGTCCTGAAGGTACGCGCCTAACAGCGTCGTGAGGTACGGGGGAACTCCGAGTGACTGGAGCCCCGTCCCGGTCGTCTCATAAGAGAGGCTGTTAAAGGCGTTCGCTACATCGAGCGATACCGCCAAGACACTATCCCTTCCTCGGATGGCTTCGTCCGTGACTCGTCGGAGTGCGTCGTATATACTTCTGTAAATGCGTTCTTGCAAAGCATTGTTACCTAATCGTAAAGGTGCCCACACATTACGGGACGCGTCCGTCAGGGACAGACGCGTCCGAACACTGTGGACACTAGAACTCATCAATGGACTTTCCTCACTTAGATACGTAGTAAGTCACACCCCTCAGCCGCGTCCATAAGCCGTGCATTCCTGAACTGTAATTCAAAGATACAACAGTATTTCATTTCCACCTGAAGGCCTCCAAAAACTATATAAACTATCATACGAGTTTGTAAGACGGATAAAGGTGTGTGCATATTATAAGTCACGATACGCATGCGGCTGAGGGGCGTGGCTTGCAACTTATCTGGATAAGGAAAATCCATATAACATAAAATCGTATATCGTGGACGTGTCTTTGAGCGTTCGGACCTCCTAAAGCAATATGAAGATTGTGTAACCGTTCTGGCGTACACATTTGTCGGTCACATCCGACGGACACAACCAAAGTACTTGTCAAGTAATGTGTGTACGCACCTTAAGTGTGCACGATCTACTTGACGCGGCTTCAGTAATGCCAATTGTCACTTTTTAAATTATATGAAATATCGACGTGTATCAGAATATAATACTCAAAAGAGAAGTATTTATAATAAATGATAAAAAAAAAATCTTACTGCATTTTAGCACTTTTAGGAGTTATATAGTTCTATTGAGTTCAATATATGGCATTAATTATCACGATATCAATAAGTCGCAGCTGTCAGCCTTGTCCGTAAGCCGCGTCTGGCAGTATGTTTGACGCTTTAGCCCTGTAGCTATCGGTCCAAATAATTATAATCAAATTCTAGGGCAAATTGATTTCGTGAATTGTATAATATTTATATATCTTTAAAGGGAATAGAAAACTATTGAGCCTTCGTAAAGAAGGAAATGATACTATCATTAATGAATAGTAGAGAACTATAAAACTCAAAAGTTGCCATCATGAAAATTAAGTCAATGTACACATGATTGAAATTTACGATTTGTGGAGACTTTTCGTGTTAAAATAGTACAAAATTATATTTATGTCGAAAGATCCTTGTAAGAAATTTGCTTGTGATATCCAGAAATGCCTTGTTGGTAAGTCTTATCATTAAAATTTTATTTATCATTCTCCGGTCGACAGCCGACATGAATTCCGTCGCCATCTTTGCTTCAACCTTTCAATCGTCTCCACGGATTCGCGGGCGTTTCATCGCCGATTTTCAATGTTTTTCTCAAATAAAACAATAAAAGTCAATAATAAAACCATTTAAATATTTTCCGACGATACGTGTAACAGGTCAGTGCAAAAATGAGTTTTTTTGGGTTCGGTCAGACTGCGGATATCGAAATCACCTTTGATGATGCTGACAAACGGAAGGTTGCTGAAATGAAAACTGACGACGGCAGAAAGGAGAAATTGTTGCTTTATTACGATGGAGAAACTGTATCGGGACGAGTTAATGTGACGTTACGAAAGCCTGGATCGAAACTCGAGCACCAAGGCATCAAGGTCGAACTTATAGGTCAGATTGAACTATTTTACGACAGAGGTAATCATCATGAGTTTATATCCTTAGTAAAGGAACTAGCACGGCCCGGGGACCTCATACAGCACACTTGGTACCCGTTCGAGTTTGCGAATGTGGAAAAACCGTACGAAGTGTACACGGGGGCGAATGTTAGATTGAGATATTTCTTACGGGCTACAATCGTCCGTCGACTCACAGATATCGTGAAAGAGGTGGATATCGCCGTCCACACGTTATGCAGCTATCCTGATGCTCTGAACTCCATAAAAATGGAAGTAGGCATAGAAGACTGCTTACACATAGAATTTGAGTATAACAAATCAAAATACCACTTGAAAGATGTGATTGTAGGTAAAATTTACTTCCTTCTTGTTCGAATTAAGATCAAACACATGGAAATATCCATTATCAAAAGGGAGACAACAGGATCTGGGCCTAACACATTTACTGAGAATGAAACAGTTGCAAAGTATGAAATAATGGATGGAGCTCCTGTTAGGGGTGAGAGTATACCAATAAGGGTGTTCTTAGCTGGTTATGACTTGACACCTACAATGAGGGATATTAATAATAAATTTTCTGTCCGTTATTATCTTAATCTGGTCTTGATGGACACAGAAGACAGACGTTACTTTAAACAGCAGGAAGTGACTCTATGGAGGAAGAGTGACAAATCCAGATTGCCATTGCATAATCCACATCATCCGCAAACACTCTCACACCCTAGCCAGGCTATGCCGAGACAACTGAGTGCATCAAGTGAAGATAATTCAGCAAGAGCAATCTCACCTTCAAATCCTGAGATGCAGCGGTCTATTTCACCGGCAATGGATGATGGTGACAAGCATAATGGCCCAGCGGAGATGGAACAAGAACAACCAGAGATCATAACAAGTAAGCTAACAAACGTTCATGTTGAGAATTCAAATGACATAGAGGAAGAAAAGCCTGCTTTGGTGGAGAAACCACAGATTGCAGAGAAACCGCAGATTGCTGAGAAACCAGTTTTGGATAACCAAGTGAACCGACCAGAAAGTGCAGAGGGAAGTCCAAGTCAATAGCCTATGTGCACAAGTGTGATAGATGTTTCCGTCACTAATGAAGTGAACTGTATGTTTTCATATTTGAAAACAATTGTGTAGAGGGAACTCATTCTGCTATACTTACAAGAGTTTAATAATCTATTAACTTAACAAATGATAAAAGTAGTCTTGTGTATGTCATGAATTATGTATTATTATGAACAGTTTCTCTATACTGTACTAAAAGAAACATTTCATATTACCAGATGTTAATATTTGTTCACTCGGTCAATAATCTGATACTCTTCTGCAGTTCAAAAACGATGAAGTGTTAGGAACCATGAATCAATTGCTAATAAAGATAACTGAAAAATTCCAATGACTGAATACTACTATTAAGGTGAACTAATTCAGTGACCAAAAGTCACTAGAAGGATCTCTGACTTGTTGAATGAATAAGCAGATGAATATATAAAGCTTATTATTCAAGTTAACTTGAATAACTTCATTCTTAAGTATATACTCAAGAAGAGAGTAAAATGAGAATTGTAATTGCTAACATTGAAGGTTAATAGATCATTATCCTACTGTGAGTGTAGTAGATAGATTTCTGTTGACTTTTTCCTGCAGTGATTTAGTGAGTGGTGTTCTAACTGCAATGAAAAGTTGGTATTACTTGAGCTAGTATTCAGTTGTATATTAACAGGCTCAAGTTGAAAACAAACTTACTTAACTGAAGACATGTCTCTTGCTTATGTTTTTATGCAATTAATATAAATGTTATCTGTAATATTTTTTTGTGAAATTGGTAGTATTATGATCAGTGATCTAAATAAGTACAATTAATTTGCTTAAAGTTAATGAGATTGTGACACCTAGAGTCTTTAAAACCATCAACTTTAAAAAAAGATCTTTTAAAAATTTGACTTCCAATAAATATTTTATTAGTTACATATATAGATTGGACCTACATATTGCAAATTATTAACTCTGATTCTCCAAAGAATTTAAAAAATAAACATTTCAATTGAAAAATATATATTTTTAAGATAAGTCAAACATAAAAAGGAACATTACTTTAGCATATTTCTTATCATAATTTCATAGACTACATAAAATTATCCATAATTTCATCAAGTTAGATACATAAGTATAAAGAATAACTTAATTTGATATAATATGTCAAACATTAAATTTACAACTCTAAAAGTCATTTTTCCAAACATTCCAATATATTGGATATTTTTGCCAACTTTCAATATGTAGCGAAGGATATATAGGGATAATATTGTCCCTAGTTTTTCTGTTCACTGGTTATAATTAAATATTGAAATTCAAATATGAGCAGGAGACATTGATAGTCTTTATATTGAAATACAGATTTGACTTGATATTGTTAATAATGTCTCTAATCTGAATATTATCTCCTGTCCTCACATTTTTATCTAAGGTAGATTTACAATATTAGGTAAACTATTACAGGTTAACCATTACAACATTAACATATAACACAAATATTTTATAGTTTAATTTTATAGTATCAATTTAATTTACATTGTAAACCCATTGACATAAATTCCATAAAGATCTGTCCACACTCATGCAGTTTCAACTTCATCTTGTGTCTTTATTTTTCAATTCATCATATATTAATTGCATGCTTTAAGACATGCAGCTTATATACACTTATGGTGCTTTTATCTATTCAGTTTCATTATAATCACTGATTTACACATTATCAGATATTACTTACTAGAATATGAACTTACAAGAATTTTATGTCCTTTTTGACCATTTTCACATACTTACTCCATTAGCTCCGTGACCTAAGGTCTGTTTTGTCCCCTGAAACAAGAACATGACTTTTTGCCTGTCTTGCATTGTTTTTTTGTCAATTATTAAAGACCCACATTTTCACATCAATTAGATTTTATTTCAAATCAGCTAAAGATATGGTCCCCTTGTTTTATTTATGTAATTTATTACATATGACTCAGATCACATAGCACATGAGCTTTGATAAAGCTTCTATAAATTTCAATTAATAAATTTATTCTCTTTCATCGCTTTTTTCAATAAAGTGATATACCTGAGCCCACCCTGTCAGTGATTTAGCCTGTGCTAGCAGCATACAGTCTGTCATTTAACTAATTTAAATTGTTGGTAGTAAATTATGTGTTAAAGGATAATTTAACATGAAGTTGAAAGTACACAAATGTGGATATACCTTTAAAAGCTTAATATATTAAAAAAATGTGGGGACGTAACTTCTCTGTATAGAGATTTGTTAAAATATTTCAAATACTTTCTGTTATTTTAATGTTATAGTAGTGTGTTGTTTGGATGGTTGGTGGTTTGTATCATCATAGATAACTCGGATTATAAAAAGTCTGTTATTAAAAGTTTGACCAGTTGAAAGATAGGATTTTACATTGTGCGTTGATAATGTGAATTGTTTTCATGTGTTTCTAATTATTGCTTTTAACAGATTTATATGTTACTTGGTATAAGGGATTTTTAAAGTTTTGATATTTATTTCTTTGTGATATAAATGTTTTCTGGATCTTGATTTTAATTTATACTTGACAGGCTTCTTATTTATATTTTTATTGAACTCTGTGTATGATGATGAGATGTGAATGTATTTTACACCTTGTATTTTAGTTGATATTACATAATTATGGGTAGAGCATCCTATTAAATATGAGAGTAATATAATACTTAAACATATTAAATAACAAGTATTTTACAAATATTAATCATTACACTTTAATTGTACATGTCTTAATAAGTTTCTAATTGTTTATACTGGTAACACTCAATAATGTTAATGTGTTTGATTAGGGAATAAAATTACCAACCATTCAGTGCATGCACACAGTGTGAATCAAAATTATTGACCTAGTTAGTACTCTCTACATAAAGTTATGGGCTCTAATTCTAAGTGTAGATTGCTATTTGCTCTTAAAAATCATGTTTTCGTCAAAATAATTTGGTTACTTGCCATATTATTATTTACGTCCAAATTGAACTTGGCATAAAATATTTGGAAGTAGAAAATGGCAACACTTGATACTTTATTGTCAACCTGTTGAGTTTGCTTGCTGAAAATGGACCTCTTAATGGGCATGGTACTAAGCCTGTTTCACGAGTTATCTTATTCTTCCCTTAAGGTGGTGTTAGGACAATCCATCCAAGTGCCCTTGATATAAGTGCACTAGTATCAATGAATTCATACAAGTATATGTAGGTAACATTTACACTAACCCGATTTTACTCATATCAATTCATTGTCAAGTACATTTTTCAGGTTAAAAGTGTCAGATCTGTTAGTGCATTTTTTTTATAAAGTCTTCCTTCTGGAAAAAACTGTAATGGGTGATAGAATTGCTGATTGCACTTGAGTATTAGTGTTCTTGATTTTATGTAGCATATTTGTACAATATATTCTATTTTTCCGTGTAGATGCGTAATAGCTGAGCACGGTCCAAATGAACTGGGATTGCTAATGGCAATGATACCACCACTAGCTTCCAAGTAGCTATTCAAGCGCACTTGGTCCAAGTGGACTTGGATAGTCGTCGTTCTACCTCTCTAGAGGAGTTCTATATTACATTTGTCATGATACTGTGTCCATTTGAAGATTAATATCGACTGTCGGTTCCTCAGCAGATACGATTGCCCTTGTGTTACTAGATTTTCTCTGACAGATTTCCATAACAATCTGGGAGTTTTTAATTAACGGGCTAAATTTTATCACTTATTTTTATATATTATTTTATGCACCTGACATTTTATCATCTACAGTGACATGGCAAAAGCAATGCTAATTGTGTTGAAGCCATAACCCCACAAGAAAAGTTTTTCAAATTGAGGTACATATAGGCCCGTTTCCTATATCTTACCGACCGTTCGTTTGCCTCACTATCGGTTATAATTTGACATAAGCTCCATACATCTAATGTCAAAATTCAACCGATGATAGGGAAAGCAAATCAATAATAACATGTAGGAACCGGCCAGACACCAACGGTTCGACGTATGGCTGGTTCTTATTTCATTTACTTCATTCCTTTAAAAACAAAACATTTCGTCAGGAATGTTATAATTTCCAATGAATAATCATTAATGACTTGTATTATCAACTACTCTTAACGCCCACAATTTTTTTTTTCATATTAATTTATGAATAATAATTTCACATTAAATGAAACAGGTCCAAATTTGGGGAGCGTTTACTGGGCACATACATACTTGGATGGCAAATATTAAGGCGGTCAGTTACAAACATATTGCTTAACGTTTTCGTTTTACACGCTAATTAACTAAAACAGCTAAGATTTAGAAATAGTGTTAATTTCAATTAGTTCATAGGCTGGATGCGTTATTAACATTCTTATCTTATATTGTATTATAGTTAGTGTTATCACATAATATCCCTACCTAAATTTAGCTCGTACGCCTTTTACGTATGGGAACGGACGCGATTGTAAGCGAAATCCGGAAGTTAGGGTTATCGAATTGTTGGTACACCGTCTATGATCGCAATGATACAGTTGCCCGCATACCTAATTTGTTGTTCACACACACATTACTATATGCCTTTTGAAATCTATTTTAGACGTGATACAGCCATGCTGCTATTATCTGGAATTCAGGCTCTTGGGAACCCGCTCGATCGGTGTGATACCACTTTCTCACAGAATATCGGCGTCAAACGGTCAGCCTTGAACTAAACTAGTCTCGTGCTATGTTGGTGACTCGTGGTTGTGTCCTTTTGTAAGTGAAACGCATATCTGCAGCTAAAGAAGCTAAAGGCTTAATGTGTCGCCTCGACAGCGGACAAATCGACTCTCGCCGATAATTTTAATTACAATGGTATAAAACATCCTTTCCCAAAGTGGGCGATAATGCCCCCTTGTGGGCGCTGCAGGCCTAAAGGGGGGCGGTAAGAGACTTGAGACCTCATCGCCGTTGTGTACTACCTACTGCGCTTAGGTCTCAAGTTAATTCTTGCGGGCTATAGTAAAAGTCTCGTTTAGAATGAATGTTTAATCTCCCCTAATATAGCTCACAATAATCAATTAATTTATTTTGACGTTATAGTGGTTTTTAAGTAGGTGAAAAAATCGGGGCACTAAAAAATAATTTATTCTCAAAGTGGGCAGTATACAAATAAGTTTGGGACCCACTGGTATAAAACAAAGTAAAAATGCAGAATTTACAATTTCATAACAGTGCGATGAATGAATGTTCCAATGACCCACTTCCACCAACTACCCTATCCAATTTTCCCTATCCCATTCCTCCTGTCTGATCCCCTGTCCCCCCTCCCCCTCTTTATCACATCCTAAAGGCTGGCAACGTATTGGCTTCGTCATTGGTGAGCAAACATCTATAAGCGACGGTAACCACTTTCCATCAGCCGGGCCATCTGCCAGTTTGCCAGCTTTGCAATAATAAAATAAAGCTATAATTTGTAAACTTTATTATTCTGACTGGTCTATCAAATATGTTTTAAACGGTAAAATGTCGATTGAAAGTCCAGTGGTAGTTTTCTACATGAAAACGCAAGACACGCTCTTGGCGCCCCCTGGGTATACTGGCTGATCATCATATCTAATATTTTTCATCCACAATTGTATTGTGTTTAAAATGTATAGGAGCAGAATTATTCATAAGCGTTTGTGCAGAACCGACATATTTATTGTGTATTATCAAAAGTGTTGCCACAGAAATGACTATATATTTTTATTTTTAATGTTCTTAAGCCAAGTTTTGACTATTTAATTATGTAAATTAGAATGTCCATGTTATATAAAGCATTATTATGTTATAAACTTATTAAATAAAACGTAAAAATTGTTTTAATTTTTTTAATGTATAAAATAGTATCTTCCTTTTTTATTGAGATTAAGAGCGCATGTCGATTATATCATATTGTTAATAAAATATATGTATAAATTGCTGAAAAGTTGTTTTTATTTTTATCCTTGAACTTGATTACTCACCTTATGATTAAAACAACAAGTTAAACGTCAATAACCTCGAATCGAACAGACATATAAAATAATTCAGTTTAAGAGAAAAGGAATTTTCCATGGTACATTAACACGCAGTCCCGCGCACTAGGCACCATGGATGCAGCAACAAAAATATTGTATACAGTTATAAACAATATATAAGCATTCAGTCGCCCAGTGCGTGAGTTACAATGAGCCATCATACCGTTGGAGTGGTTATGCAGTTAGGCTGCCTAGTGCAGGGCCTGCGATAGATTCGATTTTTTCTATTATTCTATTTTTGACAACAATAGAAAAGCTACCATGAAAGAAATAGTTATTATTTTTATGAATTTACTTATTAAAAGTTTAACAAAAATAATGATGGCGGTTTTATCACTTTGAGCGATTTAGTCCATACGACCTTTACACAGAGCACATAATTACGTATGTACTATATTACAAGTGTATGTGTGTATTAACAAATTAGGTCTATTATATTAATATTAATTAAACATTTAGACATGGGATTGTTTAAAAAAGGCGTCATAACATTTTTTCAAGGCTGGCAGCATCCCTGGGGCCCAATTCAGCTATTATTATCTCGTCAAAATCGCCGGACACTATCGTCTCAATAGTATTTGCCTGATTTCGGTATTCTGTTAATTCCAATGGTGTGCCCGTGGTAAGTCAGCGAAATAAATGTTTAAAATGTTAGTAGTTTTTCAATACTCATTTCGGCTAACACCATTTCTGCTGATAGTAATACCATTTTTTTTCTACTATTATTCCGCCGCGACGATATGGAGAAGATATTGTGGATTTAGTAGGATATTAATTTTTAACACTATAGTAATGGCATCGTACTATGAATATCTTGGGAACACCAGAATATTGAAATAGCAGAATTGGACCTCTGCTGTTCCAGACGCCCATAATCGACGGTAACCGCTTTCCATCAAGTTGGCAGTAAAGTACAAAACCTATTAAAAATTAAATGTTTTTCTACCACTATTTTTTGTTTTAGATAATTTGGAAGTCTGTGCCAAGTAAAATGTAAACTCGTGTGAACTTGGATTTCAATTCAAGTCAATATCCAATATGCCTAGCCGGCGAGAGACTTGAATTAATTTGCCCTGTCAATTCATATCAAACTGTTGTTTAAAGAGGCCCCCGGCCGCGCCTCGTTCGACGATTTATAGACAAATGATGAACGACTTTGACTGACTACGCAGGCCGACTACGTCATCACTGCTGACGAAAAATTAGTGTTTAATTTGCTGACAATGTGGGGGTGGAATATAATTCGTCCTTGCAAGATGTGTTATCTAAACACAATTTTACATAAAGCTTATTGAAAGTATATTAGAGTTTCTTTTTGAGTTTTGCAGAGACAAATATAAGGAAGTTGAATTTTTATACTTCAATAGATGATGCCCGCGACTTCGTCCGCGTGGTGCGGTTTTTTAAGTATCCCACGGGAACTCTTTAATTTTTCGGGATCAAAAGTATCCTATATGTTGACCAGGGATATAAGCTACCATCATAAAAAAACATTTAAATCGGTCCAGTCGTTTCGGAGATTAGCCGGTACAAACAGACAGACAAACAGAGAAACAAAATTAAAAAAAAATCTAAATGACTTCTATTTCACTTCTTACATTCCCCTGACTCGGTTTTTAGCGTTTTTTTCATTGTACAGATAGAAAATATCCAAGTGTATCGAGTTTCATTTTACACTTTTAGTTTTTACGTGATGCTCTAACAGGCAGACAGAGAAAAAATCTAAAAATTATACTTTAGAAATCTGCAGGACCGGACTGGAAGGGCTAATTAGCCCTTCTGACTTTTCTCATTTTAAATGCATTGCATAATCTCGACACCTCCAACAGATTTTGCATTTCCTAGTTTCCTTCGTCCGCATGTTACTTTTAATCAATATGTTATTTGTGAAAACCTGTCATTGGCTTTCTGTTAAGAATTGTAATTATTTATTCAAATGTACTTAGCTGCAGGCTTCGGCTATAAAAAAAATATTCATTGATAGATTAGCTCATAACTGTACCAGGCAAGCGTTGCAAAGCCACGGAAAGTAAAAAATTGTTTGGTATTTGGTTGTATATTGTGTTGTTTGGGAAAGAAACCCTCGCGGGCTGGCGTCCTAAGAACACCCTACCAAATTTACATCACAATCTGATCAATGGTGTAGGTATGCATATAGGACAAACGTACAAACATTTACTTTATTTGTATAGATAAATATGTAACAAGATTCGCATAAAAATGTTAGCAGCTATTGTCACTCCAGCGACGATGTGTTCTTATTTACACAATATTACAAATCGTGGCCAGGCAAAATAATGAATTGAATAACAAAATGAGGCACAAGCCATACCCACACAGTGTTGGCACGGAGACTGGTTTACGTGTTGAGATCACACTCGGGATATAACGTCATAGTGCAACTCAGGTATAGAATCAAACAAAGCTGTCTCATATGTTTACGGGTCTTGAGAAACCCATTCACTATCCTGCAGTGCAGTTCTGCGGTGAGCGGTACTTGAAGGACACAAAAAGCATCCTGTTCGGTGTTGCTAGACGCAATGCAGGCTGCAACAACATGCTGCCGACGGCTAGGCGATAGTGAATGGCCCCCTTTCATTATCCTAGCATAAAACCCCAGTTTCGTTTGGAACGTCTGCTTCCCGAATTAGACGCTGTCTCTTCCACCTTTTGCGTCTTGCTTGCTAAGAAGGTGGATTAGAAGTGTAAAAGTATGAACATGCTCCGCTCCCGCCAAAAGAATATGCACCACCGCTGGAAGGTGTCCGTTGGCCTTCAACCGCCGTTGCAGTCGGTGAGGGCGAGCTCCTGTGCAGTAGCGTAACTATATCATCTCAGACCTGTGACAAATTCATCGGATGGGGCTCTCCAAAAGAAATTCCGCGACAATAAAATAACTATCGTTCTTTGTTAATGAACGAAATACCCATATTTTTTTAAACTAAAACTACACAGTAAACAACACCTTTCAAATATTCGCTAAATACAGATTAAAGTATTCCGAGTTAGTGCAGATTAATATTATGATAAATATGTTTCCAGAGAATAACTACCAAGAACTGCGTTGCGAGCGAATCTTCGAGGCAATGCGCCAGTGCTGCATCAAGCATAAACCCTACTCATTGGTCTGCGACGGTTACGACTTGGAACCAAGAAAGTTCGGGCCGGTCACCGACAGGCCACACAAGCAGGTCAGTATTAACCCAACTCGATCTCGAACATAACCGGTGAATATCATCCGCGTAAGTTCAGTACTTTCCGAGAAAAAATACTAACATACAAAGTCAGAGAGATGACAAGATGATACACTGCTACCAAAATAGCTCTTCGATCTGATCCCGCCGACTCCCTTCCATCATCCGAAAACCAGATGCACCGACAGACGGCACCAATATATGGTGGATATTGTAGCTATACTTACGAAGCGTTTTGCATCCACCATCATCATGCGTACAGCAAAAGGGTAAAACTCATTGCCGGAGTTTCTTTCCCGATACTTACAACCTTGGTGTTTATAAGTGCAGTGTGAATAGGTATATACATACCTTCTAGATATGCGTGCTCCATCTTAGAGCATAATTATTATCTCCGCTCTAACGTGAACGTGAACCTCTACAAATATTGTACTACTATAAAAAATACATACAGATACTACTAAAAAAATATATACTAGGTATAAAAAAAGCTAAGCAAATACTATTTTCTTAAGTTTTCGCGACTTGTATACATAATAAAACTACGTTTTAACGGTTTTAAGTGCAGTAATTTATTTGATTTTTGTTATTCCGACGTTCCCGACGTTTGACCAGCAATCAGCTGAAGACTCCACACCAATGTCACAAAGGCCCTAAACCACTTTCAGTTGAGCGATGCCCTGCTACCCTACCCTACATGAAGGGGGTCACAGACAGAATTGGTCACATCCTCAGGCGAGCTTCAATCAAAACACATTTCAAGCCGCATAAAAAGATTACCCAATTTTTGAGACCTGTGAAATGTAATTTCCCACTCCAGGATGCAGGTGTCTACAAGCTCGATTGTGAGTGTGGATTATCATACATTGGATAAACAAAGAGGAGCATAAAAACACGGGTAAAACGTAGTTTTATTAAGCTAAGCAAACGTATTTATTAAAACTCCACAGCACTGAAATGAAATGTCTTAGCCACTTATCATCAACTATAATAATATCATTCGAATATTACATATATTTTTAATTTCAGTAAGCTATGGACAATCGTCAACGACGCAGCAAGACTTTAGGACAACGCAGCTGGATATACAGATACCCGAAAACCTTTCAACTCACCTTCACGACTTTAGCCCTGAGTATATTCTTTTCGAAACCCATCTACGATATATTCTTTCGTCCACGAGAACCTTTTGACTTTACGGAACCACCAACAACTCACCACAGATTATCTGCTAAAGAGGATTAAATTATGGAAGCCGTAAAAAGAGCGAAAGAACGTTTTGCAAAGTATCCCGTTGTGTTTGCGAAATGTTCGAAACAGGCAAGTTTGTACGCCCAATGTGTTTTGATCAAAGAGGATTCTGTGAAAAAGGACGATTGTGCTAAAGAGTTTCAAGAGTTCAAATCTTGCTTACAGTCCGCTGCTAAAGATATGAAAACTAGACTTTAGATTTAGTAGTGGGTAGATTTTTCACGAATTTGACGGTAGTTGATAGTTTACTCACGACATTGAAACTATATCGCAACGTGAAATTGTTCAATTCGTTTTGACAATATTTGATTCCAACTTATATCAATACTATAATATTAAAATTAATTTTAGGAGGTTTTAACAATGAATTACTTAATACAGTTCCTCCATTTACCATTAAGGTATCATGTAATAATTGGTATTTTTATACGGTTAATCCTAGTGCTTTATAGTAACTATCACGATAAATATTTCGATGTTGCCTACACTGACGTAGATTATAAAGTCTTCACCGATGCGGCAAGACATGTAGTCAGTGGTCAGTCGCCGTACAAGCGACACACATATAGATACAGTCCTTTAATAGCTTACTTAATGATACCCAACATAATAATTGGGAAAGAGTTTGGAAAAATCATGTTTTCTTTATTTGATATTTTGGTAACTGTTGCTGTTAAAGTTTTAGTAAAAAAACAGATATCATCGTCTAACGCAGAGAAGTTATCGACATTTTGCTCCCTATTTTGGCTTTATAACCCTTTGAGTATTGGTATTTCAACAAGGGGCAACGCAGATTCAGTCCCGTGTTTCTTTATTATAATATCTTTATTGTTCTTACAGACTGAAACAGTGAAAGGATTTACTAAATATATTTTTTCTGGTATATTTCTGGGCATTGCAATACATCTGCGATTATATCCGTTGGCTTTTAGCTTCCCTATGTATTTATCTTTAGGCAATTACAAAATTAAAAGAAGCACTCGCATTTTCGAAGGTATTTGGGCTTTGCTACCGAATATACAGCAGATTACTTTAGCTTTTAGTTGTATAATAACACTATTTTTATTGACATACTCTATGTACATATGCTACGGTTACGAATTCCTTTTCGAAACGTACATTTATCACTTGTTTAGAAAAGATACGAGGCACAATTTTTCTGTCTTTTTCTATTATAGTTACCTGACTATGGATCAGTTATCTTTCGACATTATTAAAACTATATCCCAAATTTTTGAAGTTATAATCCTCTTTGTTGTCAGTTTGACATTTGGTACTGATTCAAAGAGTTTGCCATTTGCACTATTTTGCCAATCTGTAGTTTTGGTAGCATTTAACAGCGTGATGACGTCACAATATTTTATTTGGTTCTTGTCCCTTTTACCATTAGTCATACTGAATTTTAGACTGGCAAGACCGAACGCGATATTTTTGGTAATTATTTGGATTGCAGCACAACTGGCTTGGTTGTTTTATGCTTATTTATTAGAGTTTAAATGTAGAGAAGTATTCATTTTGATTTGGTTGAAAGGCGTTGTATTCTTTTGTACCAATATTTATGTTTTGGGGCAACTGATCAAAAGTTACAACCCTTCAGTTAGTCATATAACATTTATTGACGATAAAATTAAATATTAGAGAAAGAAAATTATTATTTTAAAAATGTGGATTATATGTACAATGAAATGGGATCCAGGATGAAACAATACTAGAGATGACTAACGCCCAATGATTAACTCTAAAGAATGTTTTAAATACTACATTTTTGCTTTTCATCAGAAAGAGCCACAAATAATTTTCGTTCTGATATAAAATAAAATAACAAAACTTTCAACCATCGTTTTATTATTTAAAAAATATTTTTAGATTCAAATTCATATTTAAACAATTTTACGTGAAGTAGTGACATCTGGCGAGCTAAGTTGAACTAACTGAAATGTAGGAAATATTCAGTGATGCACCTATATAATGTAATAATAATGGAAATGATAGCTACTTTAATATACCTATCACTGCCGTGAAGTGATTTAATTTTGTCACTGCTATTTCACGGGTGAAAAATCACCATCGTACATTTTAGAAGTGACGATAAAATAAAAGTACCGCGACGTGTCGCCATGATGACTAAAACTGCAAGTATTGGCAATGTGAAATCAAATAATACGTTGCACTCTCAACGTCACTTACGGCGTTTAAAATAACTAAAGCAAATGCATGCTTAATGTTTTACAGATTAAGGTTCAATTTTACTCAAAAAGTTCGTTAGTTCATAGCAAGTTTATCTTTTTGATTATCTACTTTAGCTATTTTGTACCACATGGCTCTTTAACGGTTTGTCTCGCGTGAAGTCATATATTTTATATCACTGTTATTTAACCGGTGATCAGTGAAATGTGCCACCACTACAAAGTAATCCGTTATTACATGATCGAACGAATATAGATTTGTCGTAAGTAAATTGTCAATTTATTCCAAAAAGCTTAAGACCAAAAAATATGTTTTATTTAAATAATAATAAATATATTCCTTTAAATTCTTGAAGTGGCCTCTAGAAATGTAGACTTTAGGACATACATAAAACAATAATACAGTATTGTAAACGGTTATTTTTGTTAACTGGTGGCACCTTTAATGTGCAATAAAGCATAATCATTCATAGTTCAAAATGTATTTAAGCCCGCTTTCTGACTTGACGGTGCAGCAGTGATGCGGAGTCTATATGTTCGGTATACGCGGTACCGAAAGTTTACTCATTGAAATATAAGGGTACCAAACATATAGACTCCGCGCCTCGGCTGCACTAACAAGTCAGAAAGCACCCTAAGGTAAATAGGTGTTTTACCTAGTGTTTATTATTATAGAAATCCGAGTGTAAAGTAGTTATATATTAGGTGTGGTGTTGTGTTGTAGATAGTTCTTTGAGTTAAAATAAAAAAATAATGCAATGAATTTGTACTCTTTTATTTCTAACAATATCTATCATTAAAATCATTCTAATAACATCATCTACTAAATAAAAATAAAATGCAAATTATATCCGTTTGTAGATACTTTTGATTGTAACGTCAAACTTGCAACAATTGTTTTACACATAATTTTCCGTTTATAATAGTTACCTACCTAACAAATTAGTAGCTTACAATGAATTTTTGATTCGGTAATGCATGTCACTTTAAAATATAAAAGTATTTTTTTTCAATAATTGTTACTAGTGCCAAAATTATGGAACTACAAGATAAATTTGAAATTCCGTATAGAATATAGATGGCGTTATAATTTGCCGTTAACAAACAAAGATTATCTCAATTATCCTGTTTACATTAATTAAAACACATGGAAGAGAGTAATGTATGAATATGTGAATATTTAAAAAAATAGTAAGATTGGTTGCAGTCTGCACGACAGGAATGAGTTCGAGCATGAATATCAATATTATTTAATTTTTGGACTCCTACCTGTTTCCTTAATTTTCATGCTAAGAAATGAATAAGTGTCTAATTAAAATGTTTTTGTTTAGATTTTTGCTTACTTCTAAGAAATATTTAGAGCATCTGACTTTTTCCCCCTTTGGCAATGTCCACTGCACCGAACATGTAAATATGTGGGTTAGTGCTTAACATAATTGACTTTGTCCGCTACAGGGCACGCAAATTTTCTCAAAAATGGATTTTTTTTCATTTCTTTTCGGATGTCCCAATAGGCCTCGACACAGAGATGTAATATTTTTTTTAAATAATATTTCCGTGCCAAATTAAGGGAATAAGGGTTAATTGAACACGTGGAAGAGAGTAATATAATTTTATGAATATGTGATAATTAAAAAAAATTATAAGATGTGGCTGCAGTCCAAGAAAGGGTTTGAGAAAATATCATTTAATTTTTAATCTCCTATTTTTTTTTTTATTATTGACTGTTTTTAAAAGTTGTGTGATTGTTTTTGTGTACATAAACATGTTTTGCATCAATCGAGACGAAAATTGATTTGAACAAAAGCCTTGAAGTAATGATATACGGTATTTTTAAAGCTTTTGAGGGTTTTGTGTCCGAATAACAAAAACTGTAGATATTGGCCATTTCTACAGGTTATTCTTGCCGTTTATTTTCAAAAAAATGTATATTCGTTAAAAAAAATCAATAGTTGTAGGTTATTGATTGCTTTTAAACAAGAATTTTGTGTTTGTGGCGAAAATCAACTGTTAAGTGTAATGTGCCTTTCAATTTGCCACAAGAACTTTATTGCTTGGTGTTATTTAAAGACTTACAATTGGGTTGAACAGTGGAGTCTTATCCAGTTAAGGGCCACAAATTTTTCAAACATCAGATAAAAGTTATCCATCAAATAAGTTATAACCTGAATGAATGTAAAAGTGAAACAATTCAAACCTTATATTCACACTACTGTAGTTTTTTATTCAACAAATAACTTTTATCTGGTAGTAAATATTATAAACGTTCCTTGTAAGCCACTAATCATTTCTAATTAATTACTATTTCTTTTCTGGCAAATTAACTTTAGTTAGGTCCTCTTCGCCTTGTGACATATTTGACAACTTTTTACCAATGCGTTCGTGGACATCCAGGTATTTCGCTACACATCGGTCCAGGCATACTGACTCTCCTTTCCCTGAAAAAAATCAATTTCTTATAATTAAGAAGTGTAGCGAATGGCTAATTCAGAAAAATTAGGCACATTTGGATCTTAACAAATTGGGCTGATTTTATGATCTACCATACCATGATTACCAACTAAAAGTGATTGTTGAAAGTAAATCGAAATAGTCATTTACATGGTAGTGATATGTAGTGCAATTTGCAGGGCGAACTGTCTGGACAGTCCCAGTATCTTATATGGAAGTTTTTCAGCAACATTAGAGGCCTTTCCAAAAGAGTGAGACTAGCTGAAATAGCAAACTATCTACTTTCATATACAAAAAAATCAATTCAGGTATAGTTGACCAATGTGATGACACAGAAAATATGTTAAAACTAGATTTCCAAATGTGACAACATGCGCACACACACACACAGATAAAAACACACACTCCCAAGTAAGAATTTGTATAATGTTAAAATTTGATATTCTTTAATTAAAGGGTATTTTGATTTCCATTTAACTTACCTAGTTCAGCCTCATGGTATTTAACAGGTATGCATTTACGGTGGCACGCGCTCACTAGCCTGTTGTACATGTCTGACATCATCTCAATTTCTAGCTCTTGCACGAGCTGTAACTTGACTGGGTCCAGCTGTGGCACTGCCATCTTGTTAAGATTTCTTGCTTGGTTTCAATTAAATATATTAATTTAATGCCCTGCAACATAAGCAAAACTTTTATATTAAAGTCACCTCTGACTTCATTGGTTTTAATTTCCTTTGGATTGAAAACAACTATTCAATATTTGATAATTTTCTTAAAATTAATATATGAATAATACAACATAAATTATATATAAAGACCTTATTTGGACATAGTTATATCCTGAGATACTCTTTTTTCTGAGTGGAAAAGGTAGTAGCAGAAGGCAGAGCAAGCGCTGGGAGGACAAGCTCAAGATTAATGCTGGACCCTACTAGCAACATGCTGCCCTAGACAGATAACACTGACATGAGCTGGAGGAGGCCTTTGCCAGAAGACACTCTGAGAGAACAGGCTTGATTTATAGGGAAACATTAATTCTCTTGCAACTTATTTTATGGAAAATGTTTGATAAGCAATGGCGAAACTGAACTGAAACATAGTAGTTACATTAATATTAAAACACAGAAATACAAAATCGGGGTTTTCATGTTAATTTAATGCTCCCAGTTGAAGAGATTTTGAATTTGCCGCCATTTAGTTGTGCTACGACTCTTTACTAAGAGTTCCTTTCCTGACAAATTAATGCTTTTACTCAGTGATGGCATGTTGGACCAGAAGGTGTGAAATAGAACATTCAAAGTAAATGATCCAATACTTGTTTCCAAAGTGACCCACTCTAACTTCCTAATGTGTTGTGGAACATTCTGAGAAAAATTAAATAAAGCTAAAAACAAACTTTTAATGAAAATTAGTTGAAACATTGCTTGTTTATTTTTGATATATATGAGGTATAATAAAACTATGTTTTAACAGAGTAGTATTTTTTTTTATTCTGAGGTTTCTGCCATTTTTCAGTAGCATAATCATGGAGTAATGTTAAAGTTGTTGTTTAGCCTACCCCCAACTTATTCATTTCAATTATAAAATTGTTGTTCATGGTTTTTATTGACTATATAGGAACCTAATCTAATTTACCACCGATTCCAACATGTAGCTTGAACAGAAAAAGTGGCGTAAGAAACTCTTTAGCAACATGCCTGGCTTTAAAATTATAATTATCAATCAACTTGGCGCATTTTCTGACTTTCTTGCAGAATAACAAAGACATTAGGAATTTATGGCCTTTACAGTACCCTACACTACAAGCAATCTGGCACATTGTTAGCCAGTTATTTCTGTGGTATAAAAAAATAAGCTTTTATTACCCCCTGTCCCTTCTCTAGTCTTTTCTGTAGATATTAGGGTACTCTCCCTCGTTAGACCTACGCATGCGCTCCCGTACTCTCATATGCTCCACTCTGTGGTCATTGACAACATTCTTGGCGACCACAAATAAGGACAGACTTGTTATTGTTACTGCTACCCTGAAAGTATTCATAAAAATATTAAGATTACCATATAAAGTTGTTATTTTTAAATAAATATGAGTACATGAGTCTTTGAAAGGTGAAACTACAACTGAAAACTTAAGAGGAAGAAGACTAAAGTGACATTTGCATGTAATGAGGCGGAATGAGTTGTGTGTCATTTTCAGTCATTGGACATGGCAATTTTAACAGGGAGCTTTTGAATATATATGTTACTGACAGCCCCCTGTGCAGTGCTTGTCTGAAGACAGAAGAAACAGTCGCCCACATCCTGCTTGAATGCAGAGAGGTGGCCTAATACAGGGTTAAATATCTGAATTTTCCGGGTAGTCTCCGGGAAGTCTTCGGCAACATAAAGAAGCTGGTTGAATTCCAGGAGTAGCTGAGCTGAATGTCGTAACCCCTCATCCACCCTCACACGCAAAATAGGCAGAATGTTGTCAAGTTGCAGAACCTTTCAGAAAAAAAAGAAGAGCCTTGCTTGCATAAGGAGTCGTGTCACAAAAAATTGTTAAATTGAAAGATTGATGGAAATATAAGTAAAGGAAGACCAAGAGATGGATGAATTGTGTGAAAAATGACATGATGACTTATATATGTATTATATGTATATTACCCATAACACAAATGTAACTTACTTAATTTGGGGATATACAATAAAGACTTATGGTGTGACAAAGGATGTATGCCAGAATGTTTATATTATATTGTAATAGACACTAAAAGAACTAACAACAGGTATTAATAGCACAACTTATGAGCCAATTAAATTTTATAATAAACAAATGACACAACATTATTTCAAATGTTGTCTATAGTAACATATCCATATATGTGTGGAGAATGACAATATTTGGATGTTGGACTGTTTCTTCCTTAAGGCCTAGGGAGTTAGTGATTATTATGATATTTAACATCTACTTTTAATAGTGGGGATGGACAATGAACATACAATACTTTAATTAATTAAACAAATACATAAATGTTTTCTGTACTAGTTCATATACAGAAAACTCATATGCTACATATGCAGACCCTTAAACTGCTAATAAAAATGATATATAAAATAAGTATGTCAAGACAACTTTTCGAAAAGCATAAATAAATAAAGAGTGACAGTTTAAAAGGCTCACCACCAAATAATACAATTTATAAATTGATAAATTTGAACACTTAATTTACTGATTAGTTACCACGAAAGTGTAATTTTTCCAAATCTTCCAAGCGGCATACCTATAACCTATTCTTTGGGTTTTATTTTTGATTTTGATTGAGGTTATATTTTTAGTTCAGTATTACGCCACGTTACGTCATCACAGAAGTCGCTGATGTCGATTATTAATAAGTTTGCACTTTGCTGCGTTCAAATAAACTAATGGCGAAGAAAGGAAACGTTGCGATAAAATCATACACATGTATATCTAAATTACGGATATTATGTAATTTGAAACTTTTTGTCATTAATTATAATTTTTGTTCAACTTCAGGCTTCTGATAAGTTTCATTAGAGACTCACAATGACCGCGATTTATCCTGTTTCACTTGCATGCCGTGTTACAATCGTAAACCCCAGTGGAACGGTTATTTGACCCACCTATTGACATGGGTCGTTGTGAGCATTGTGTGATCGAAAATGATGACCTGACGTTTTCGTCACGACTATAACAGCCGCGGTCGCCATGTGGAACGGCAAACGGAGCATCTTGGGCATTGTGAGCTAAATTGTGGAACGCGCAGTTCATGTCTATTATTTAATCTATATTGAGAAGAAAAAAATCACAACCGTTATGTCTGACGTAACAAATGTCAGTTGAAATTCATTATTTCATTTTTCATTTCCAAAACAAAACAGTCAGAGTGATTCGAAGCGTGCACGCAAACTAAAAATTTACATTAAATTTGAAAAGTTAATATGCCTAAACCAACTAAACTACACGTGAAGGGTAGGGCTACTTCCATTCAGAAGCCTTACAAAGTGGATAAAGATAGCGATAACGCAGATCCTGAGGAATCCATTAGACAATTTCAGCTAGAGTTATGCTGGTGTATTCAGCAGTTAGAGCGGTCATTGACTGAGAAAAAGGGCAACGAGAAGCAAAGTAAGCTCATTTGTGTACAATTACCTTTTGAATATTTCGTTTTATAGAAAACAATAGAATGTACAATTATAATATTTACAAAAAATATTTGGCAGGTTAAAGAAAATATTTAAACTTTAACTGCTTTGATATGTGTGCAAAGCTGCGCATTTACTATTACTTTAGTGCCTAATAAACATAAAATTTAAGGAAAACTGATAGGTTACTTTATAATTTTTTAATATGGCTTCACACTGTTTAAGGATTTAGCCAGTGTCAAGTGTGGATGAATATTCAAATTATAGAACTATTTTCATGTAAATAGTAAGCTGTAGACGAAAACTGGACTCTTATAATCCAATGTTCTAGTAAAATCGTAGATCTTTGACTGAGACCAAATAACATACATAGTTATTGTGACAACTCAAAAGATCCACTGTAATGAGTAATTGAAGTTGAAATTTTCCACATAAACACAGTTACTGTCTGAAAATTAAGTATCCTACAACTGTTGTTAGAAATTTGTTTTCCCACTTGATGCAATATTTCAATATGGTCTTATATTTTTTTTTTTAATTAGTTTGTTTGACCATGGTCCCATTTTTGTTAATTAATGAAGTGGTCTAATATAGAGCATGGTTACCTAGTTTATATTTATTCACATGAGACTTAAAGATACCCAGATTGTTAAAATCAAGCTAAAGTGCTTGCTGCACACTTTCCAAAATGTATATAACTCCCTAAAATCACTGTGTGGGGGTTGAAATATTATGTGTGGTGCATTGATGATGGTTACTCCATCGAATGGGGTGACACACCTTTGGTAAGAGCACATGGCTCAATCGCCGAGGTAGCTGGGCTCGACCTTTTGTGAGGGGAGTACAAAATAATATGATGAGATGTACTGTTTTTGTAATTTTAACTTAATTAACTTAAAAGTAAACTTAAGACTATATAGAGATCTTAAATGCTATGTGAAAATATGTAAACCCTAAACATATTTGTAGATGCATCTATGAAGGTTTTCTGTTTTCTTTATTGACAGATTTTGGCATGTACATGGACTACTCAGTTTTGTTAATTATGTAGCAATAAATTATTCCATGTATGTGATGTAATGATTTTTTTAAAATTAATAATCACCAAACATTGTATATGCCTAGGGTAAACATGTTATGCTTGTCTTATAGGTAATATACAAAGGATCATTTTAGAGCCAAGCCCAGACATCCAAGCCATAATAAATAATGAAAAGTTCTTTAATTTACTATGCCATTGTAGCCGCAGACATCTGATCACCACAGTGGCCATTTGCAAATGATAGGCAAGTGCGCACTCTTAGTCGGGCCCCCATGTTTCCCTCCACGCACACCTCGGTACATGCAATTGCTTGAGTGCGCTTATTATTATTAAATGTGATATTTCTTTTAGCAGCTAAATGTGTGCTGTATTATAAAATATTAATAGGCATTTTTACAAAATAAATATGGCATTCCTGAACTGCAATTCAAACACACAACAGTATTTTATTTCTACCTGAAGATCTCCAAGCCATGTTCAGATTCTGAATCCAAAACCTCAGGTTCCAGCGAGTTAGGTTGACAAAGGCTTATCCCATAACCAGTCAGCTACAAAGGCTGTTGGAAGAGATCAGATGTTTTTTGTCCCCTGTTAAAATTTATGCAAATACTGTTTTACGCTTTTACGCTTAAAGGAAGGTTTGCACTGAAAATCAGCGTTGTGTCGGATATAATTCCGGCACAGCAATATGCTGAGTGCAAACCTTGTTCGTTGAAAATGCGGTGTACAAATTCTCAAAATATGCTCTGTGTATAATAATAATGTATAACGAATGTAATTATGTTGCTATTTCTTCGAATAAAGTTTTTCTTTCTTTCTTTCTTTTATTTCTTAGAGCCCGGTCTGGAATGCATTAACTAAAAAAATATTATTATTGCTTAAACCCAGGAGATAAATGCTAACTTCAAGTTAACAATTGAGTTATTAAAGTAAATTGTTTTTAACTATTTTCAGTGCAAGAAGCATGGAAGGTGTTGACAGTATTAAAAAACAACAATCAGCCTATGATACGTAAAAGGCAACTCATGAGAACTCATTTTGGTGATTATAGAGCAAAAATGGCTGCTGAGGAGAAAAAACTGGCTAAAAGTAAGAACTTTTATATTATACTAGCCTGTGACTTTGCTTGCATTAATGTTACCATACACAGGAACCTTAAATTTTTCCATAATAAAATGTAGCTTATGTACTATTTATTCCAGACTATAATCTATCTCTGTGCTAAATTTCTTATGGATCCATTCAGCCCTTTTGGCGTGTTTGAGCAACGAACATCTACCCAAACTTTTGCATTTTGAATTTGGACAATAGATTACATAGATCACTTCTATATATGTTTTTTCTATTATTTTCAATCACTATAACAATACTTAACAGATGTGAGAGTATGGCGTAAAAGGTGTTTTAGTATGGAGGACATCTCTGTATATGAAAAGAAGTCATTAATTAGGGTAGCATTACAATAGCTAGAACTTAGCTAAAGGATAAATTTTAAAGAAAATTTTAAAAGGTAGTAGAATTATGCCACTGAAACTAAAAGGCCAGATATATAAATCTTTCTTACAACCACTCATGTTATATGATCTTATTGGGCCTTTAAAGTGATAGATCACAAATTTCTCCCTCAGCTGAGATGAGAATGTTGAGAGGGATGTGAAGTCTTACAAGAATAGATAAGGTGAGAAATATGTACATATGAGTCTTTGAAAGTTTCATCTGTAACTGTAAAAGTGAGAGGAAGAAGATTAAGGGAATATATTCATACTATGTGTAGCATTTGATTACTAGTGAAAGTGATTAAATACCACTCTGGGTAAAATTTTGATCTTTTTAGCGCTCAAGGTCCTACATTTAGCAGTAATGATATAAGCACTGTACATACCTGAGCTTGAAGGTAGCAGCTTTGAAGAATGTTGATATTTTGATGGGATATCACTTGGAATTTTGGATGCACCCTCATATTTCATGTCAACCGTTCAAACACCATTACTGCACTGGTGTTACCACTCTCCACTTTGACCAGTACATAGTGCTGACAGTCAAAAAATTGATGTTTCGATATTACTAGAAAGCCACAACACTTGAGTATCAATTAAATCAAAATTAATATGATATAGTTACAATACACTATGATCCATTTTTTCAAGGGAGACCAAAAAACAGATGGATGGATTGTGTGAAGGATGATATGATGATTTGTGGTGTGAAAGAGGATGTATGCCAGAATTGAGGAGTATGGAAGAATAAGACATATTTTTCCAAACCCAAATAATTGGGATAAAGTGAAAGAAAATAGCAAAGAGAACTTTTTCCTGTACTTACCTTTAACCTCCATGTTTTATGGTCCATTCCTGTATCTTACTGACCATTCATTTGCCTTGCTATTGGTTAAAATTTGACATAACCTCCATACAAGTAATGTCAAAATTCAACTGATGGTAAGGCAAGTGAATAAATAGTAAGATATAGTAGATGTAATAGTAAGAAAAGGCTATTAGTTGATTTGACTATCAACAATCCCATTAATAAGAAATATTTTTTTGGAATGTTAAGGTTGACATGAATGTCAGAAAAATATATAACACTAAGATATGCCTGCGACTTCGTCAACGCTTGACTTGAAATTCCCGTGGGATTCCCGAGACAATTATCGCAGCATTTAAGAATAGAAAATAAGCTACCGTTTTAGTGAAAACCGTGTCGGAATAAGCTCATTTCTATGCACCCGAACAACTTCAATCTGCTCCTGGGATAAAAATCACACATTTAATTATATAAAATTTGCTATCGATCAGTAGAAAAATTACATTGGAATTAGATTTTTTTAATCTGGTCATTACAAATTATGCCCAGAAATATTCCCACGGGATTCCCAGGATAAAAAGTAGCGCAATTTTAAGTCTAAGAATTTGCTGACGATCAGTGAAAATCGCATTGAAACTGGCTAGTAGTTTTTACGTGAATCCTGAACAAAGAGACAAACAAGAACTCTAAAAAAAAATTGCATTGTGTTTTCCATTGTTGTTTATACAGTCTATTCCACTTGTTTTTTTTTATAGCTTCAGACAGACACGGCATGTTTACAATGTTATAATATATATAAATTATATTTATTGTTTTATCTGTGTTATATGTAAAAATATCATGAAGGATTACATTCTTGGGTATTTTTTTATTTACAGGCCGAATTTAGTTAATTATTCAAAATAAAGTCATTAAAATTTCACGATATATCAGGATATCTTGCCACAGTAAAGTTAATATTGAATAAAATTAGTGAAGAAAGCCTAGGCTTGAAATGCCCCTACAAAATGTTGTATTTTGTTACAGTGGCAAGTAAAATCAAGATTTCCGACACACCGGATAAACCAAAAGCAACATTTTTAAGAAAATCTGCATTTTTGACAACTGGAGATAATTCTTTCAGATTCAATTTTGATTTAGCGCCCGAACAAGTCGATAATGGCAATACCAGTAAAGAGAAATCGGCAGAAACGAGTTCATCTGATGGAAATAATAAAAGGGAAGAGGCTAGCAACACTGGAAATGTCAATGCGGATAATTCAAAACGGTTTAAGTTTTCTTTTTCCGATTTACAATTTAAGTTCAATTTTAATGTAGATAATTTATAGTTGTAAGTTATAGTTTAAGAATGCCACTTTAAAACATAATAAAACACTTTATAAATTATTAATTTATTATTTTTTAACCTGTTTACATATTTTTAAAAAGAACAGTCCAGCAAATACTTAATTTTATACTGGTACTAGGATATGCACGCGACTTCGTCCACACTTGACTTGAAGTTCTCGCAGGATTCCCGGGACAAAAAGTATCGCAGCATTTAAAAAAGAATGTAAGCTATGGTTTTAGTGAAAACTGTATCAGAATAAGTTAATTATTATGCACCTGAACAACTACAAACCGCTCCCGGGAAAATTCCTGGGATAAAAAATATCACACATTTTATTAAGTATAAAATTTGCTATCGATCAGTTGAAAAATCGCATTGGAATTAGTTCTTTTTTAATCTGGCCATTTTAAATAATTCCCGCGGTATTCCCTGGATAAAAAGTAACGTAGATTTTAAGTCTTAAGAATTTGCCTTCGATCATAGCAAACCGCATCACACACAGTAGTTTTTACGTGAAACCCGAACAAACAGATGAGAAATAAACAAAAATCGCATAGTGTTCATCGTTTATATAGTCTATTCCACTTGTTTTTTTTAAATAGCTTAATGTACAGACACGACATGTTTAGAATTTTATATTAAACATAATTCCGGCAGAATATTTGAGTGATCTTAGCCTTAGATCTGCCCGTAAGTGAAATTTTGGAACTTTTACGACGAAAATTTCTTGACATCACATTTGAATTTATTATCGATCAATTTTCCTTACTTTCTATCTATAAGGTAATGACACTTTTTAGTGTAGAAATCGACTGTGATGTTTAGTTTTTCCTAGTAAAAGCTCAATAAGGTAATCAGTGTAGTGTTTTTACCCACAAGTACCCTGATATTCTCCATTCACACCACTGCCCCTTATACGTTTGGCGCAACCGAAATCGCTATAAAAATTGATCGAATTAACCACAGAAAAACCTACAGGTAACTCATACTTACGAAAGTAGGCCCCCCAAGTTGCTATACCCAACAGTATCCCATCACTACTAACTACAGCGCCTCCTTCAACACCGTGATAATTAGAACACTTTGGATCCTTTTTGATAAATTCATCAACATTACAAGAGTGATAGCAAGGCACTCGAAAACCGGTGATGTGGTCGTGGAACGTCATTATTTTAGAGCATAACTCTATGTTTATTAACAATGACATCTCTGTAAGGTTGAATACTCGGTCGGTTGATTGTATTCTGTGGATACCCTGAAAATCAGATGTTGAAGCATGTAAAGGGGCCCATAAACGATCCTGCATGGCAGTCCATCGCGTAATGTGTCTCGTGAATAGGCCCTTTTAGAACCCGAACAAGTATGTATCGAGGGCGACTAAATTGCTATATTCGCCACAGAGCGCTGGGAGACAGACCAGCAGCATTTAAATGGAGGCCGGACACATTTCAATAAATTATATAAAAGAATAAACGTTAAAATAACGTCTTACGATCTTATTCATATTGAGTTAGAGTAAGTTTGTATAGGCTTGTTAAAGAAGCCCTACTTCTCAAATAATAATTCATGCGCCATTTGACTCCTTTTACTTGTAACTACTTATGACGTCGTACGTACACTCGTACAAAAATTACAAAATTTATGAGACTGCGACGCAGGGGCTTAGTAATAGAAAATGGCGCCTAGGGCACGCATATACAGACATACATATAGATACGCTAAGTAAAACAGTCCTAAATCTTACAAAACAACTGAAATCACGAAGTAAATATAACAGTATGAAATAGTTTATTGTAGTATAATTTGATTTTTAAATATAAAAATGATTTTGCGCGCCCGCTTCGACAGGCATCCTGCGCCCAGGGCTAGTGCTCTACTTGCTCCACCCTAGCTACGCATCTGCTGCTACGTTTTATAAGATAATAAAAGATTTGACCGTCCGCTCCCTTCTCTTTTCTTTTACCTTCCCTCAATTAACTGAGGACGGCACAATAGGTATTTCCTTCCATACTCCTCTATTCTGACATACGTCCTCTGTCACCATTAATCACGTCATCCTTGACACAATCCATCATTTTTTGGTCTACCATTATATCTGTACTCGTCAATTTTCCAGTTTGACTTTCTTTTTGTCATATGACCCATCCCTCGCCGTTACATACCCATACCATACCATCTTAGTTTTCTTCCTCTCAATTTTTCAGTCACGGGTGAAACCTTCAAAGTTCTATATGTACGACCGCTCCCATATTGATTTAATTAGCACAGGAATTCTGGGATAAAGTATGTTTTCAAATACCTTTTGCGTAGCGTACCCAATAACTTTATAATTATTGAAATTAGTGTCGGCGAACCATTGGAAAGCGTTGTCAGTTCTCTTCTTGCTATACAATGTAACTTTTTTCCAAATAAGCTGTGCATTTGCAGGTTGTACTACAATGAAACCTATATCATCGAAGGCTTGTTTACTTGGTATTGAGGGTAGAACAAATGTTAACACTGGTAATTTAACGTTTTGATAGATCACTCTTGTGTATTTTATTTTTAAGCTGTAAATATTATTACTGTGATATTAGAATGTTTTAATGATTACTAAGAAAAATAATCTGAAAAAACAGTAAAAATAAATGAGCTAAGTGTTTGGCAGCCTATGCACTACGAAAGGTTCCTTATACAGTCGACTCTCGATAATTTCAAACTCAATGGACCAGAGATAAATTATGAGTTCAAAATAAAAAGCGTTTACTTATGGAACTTATGGAAAGACATTTGTTCTTTCTTGGATTCATTTTAATAGCACAAATCAAACATTAACATGACTCATTAACGTTTGAAAGAAGACTGGGATGCGAACTTACTCGTATCTCATTTATGTAAACAAACGACAGGTAAGTGCATGATAAACGCTTCGAATTATGGAGAGTAGGAAAGCCCGGGCTTCAAATTCGCATGTTTGCGAGCAAGATAATACTCCTTCAACCTTAAATTACCGAAGGGACCAATTAACATTGATTTTATTCAATTTATCGAGTATTTTTCACGGGACCGGAAAAATTTTCAAATTAACGAATGTCAAATTATGGAGAGTAGACTGTATATGAGAAATGTCCCTCGCATTCATTATTTGGTTATAGTACCATAAAAACGCACTAAATCAAAAATAAGCCGTATCTCTCAACGTACTTCTGGGAGTACTACCTAAATGGAGTGCACTACATTCGCTCGCTGGTTACACTTGCAAAAAATATGTATTATACAAATATCGACAGTAAAATTTCGATTATCTTGAAAGCAATATCTTGCGTCAGTGGGACAGGAAGTCGCAGAGAATAGCCATAGCCAAAGACGAAAACAGAAGACATTGTCACTTCCATGGCACCCTTCGTTGTTCGCGGACTGTCAAGCATTTACCCAATGTTTTGTTTTATAACCAATTCTTCTACGATAATACACACCTGTATATACATCTGGCAGCAGTTATGAATATCTTGTCATCGACACATACAGCTGTGCACATATAAGGTATATCTTCGCTAGAAGAATGAACAATTTTTGCAACCCAGGGATATTGGGCCTCAGTCACGTATTTCGCATTCACTTGGTAGTTTTCCAAAGACATAAATACTGTTGAAGATGAATATATTTTTAAGGTCATTAAAGGTCCAAGTCATTTTGGAAAAAAAGAGATGATGGATTATGTGAAGAATGATATGTTGATTTGTGGTGTGACAGAGGACGTATGTCAGAACAGAGGACGGTGAAAGGTTAAAACATTTTGTGCCGACCCCAAATAATTGACAGAAGGTGAAAGAAAAGAGAGAGCCATTTTGGAAAAATCGAAAACTTTGTGTTTTCTTTTATGAAATTGGCTAAATTCACAAACTATGCGATGCTATATTTAAACAGAAGAACATAGATGCGATAGAAGCTGCGTAAAAAGTTATAGTCAAGTATATATACACAAATTAAAAATGTATTTCAAATTATCGTATACAAAAAATCTTATGCACTAACACGTTTCATCCAAATAAACTCCTTTCTTTGATGCTCTAGTTATGAAATCAAATCCAGCACAATATTGCAAAATTAGCAATATTGTAAATTCTTGAAACATAATTAACGTTTCTTTATAATTTTTCTTTTTTTAAATAATGAAAAGAAAATCACATTAATATTACGAGATATTCGTACTTGATTCAGAGAAAAATGAAACTAAAATTTTATTTCAAATTTTATTACCTATATTAATAACAATAGGTACAATAATTAATTAAAAATAAATGAAAATTTTATACTTTTATTACAATCATAAATATTGTTTTGTACAATATTTTTTTTAGAATTTTACACATTTTAAAACGTAAACGATTTGGTTCTTAACATTTTTCTAGATACCACTGTTGACGTATAACTTGAACACGAAATTATTGACGGGCAAAGTTGCTACATTCACATGAGTTGGGCAGATATCCGCCATCTTTGTTCAAAATATAATACCCTTATTATCCACTGGCCTCTATTCTATTCTTACTACTGGACAGACTGGTCTGTCACTATATTTTGCTGATCGTTTTGATTGGCGCCAAGTACGGCAGTCTCAATGAACTAAAAAGTTACATATGTTGTAATGCTATCTTACTTTGGAACTCTTTGCCCACTGAGGTTAGAAAAGCTAAATCATTTGCCATTTTCAAAAATTCACTTAGGAATCATTATGTAAGTCTTACGCAATGATGTATGTGCTAGTTTACAATAGACTGCAATCTGCTGTCCATGTGTCTTTTTTAATTTTTTATTTTCATTTTTTTATGTTGCTTAATAATTAGAGATAATATTAAGAATTTCATTTGAGTCAGGTTCCCTGGAAGAGATCGCTTTTAGCGATAAGGCCGCCTTTTGTTTTAACAAATAACTATTGTCTTGTGCATTTTTTGATTTGGTGAACAATAAAGTGTTGTCTATGTTTCTATGTTAGTACTAATATCAGTTCAGGGAACAGCAAGTGACGCTACAAATTTATATAATATTCTTGTAATTTATATTTTCAAGTCCAGTGGTGGTCTTGTATAGTTCATTAAATATGAACTATTAGGAACCGGTTCCCTAGAGCACTATACTAAAAGAAAGGTTTCACATTACGTCAATCGGTCTATTAGTTTATTCGACCAGTGTTCAGCGCACCAGTCGGCGGTCGGACATTCTTATATATACCCCGTTCACTATAACTTGACGCGCAAGGTTTTATTGTTGGTTAACAATAAAAAATATTAACACCTAAAGATACGAGTCAAAAACACCTAAAATCGCGATAATTATTAGGATATTCCAACGAAAATCAAGAATAATTTACGTTTTGTAATAATCTCTATTTATAACTTATTTTAATAACATGATATTAAGTGATGTAATTTTTAGAATTTGTCAACCCTGTGCGTCAAGTTCTTAAACTATGAACTATTAGGAACCGTACCGTGATTCGATTGCTAACAAAGAAAATCGAAAAGTTCTAATGACCGAATAGTAATAGTACTATTAGGGTGAACTAGTCCAGTGACCTACTTGTATTAAAAAAGAGTGATAACTTGGATGACCGAATAAGCCACAAGACTACAATAGAGGTCAGTGTTAGTATCCCAATACTATATAATATTGACACTATACATAAATGTTAATATGTCATAACTCATAACTGTCATTTACATAATTTGGGTAGTTCTGTAGTATTAAGGAATGTAATTATAGTTTACTCACACTCGTATATTGGACACGTTTCTTGAATATAATAAAAAATAGGGCAAATATTTACAGACCGCACTTTAAATTACAGACCCTCAATTAGAACATAGAAAAAGAATCGTATAATTATATAGACTTTAAACCTGAGTAAAACAGAAGTTCCTCCTATAAATTCGACTATAGCGTACATTTACGTTTCTTCCAACACGTCTCCAAAAGAATCAAAGGTACACTACAATTTTTACTTTCGAAAAATTGAACTATGCATGTGTTTGATAGCTTGAATCAGTTTTAATTCGTATTGGAATAAACATGACGTACATTACATTGTTACAAATTGATGAACTTCTTATGCATGATTATTTTGACAGCTGTCTTAGAAATAACCTAAAACCCCTTTTGAGACGTAACGATTTTCACACGACTGCATTACTTTGATCAAAAGCATAATACTGATATTATAGTTTATTCCAAAAAAATGTAGGTCAAGCATAAATTGTGCATCTAAATTTGTTTAGGTTGTTCTTGGACCGTACAATTCGCATCAAATTTGATAACGCTGTCGCCAGTCATGTTTCGCAATTTTCTTTATACTATGCAATTAAAGGGGTGAAGTAGATATTAGCAACAGAATTTCTAATTATATTCTGGTCACACTGCATCCACTCATTCCGTGTCAAAGTTTACATTTATAAATAATAATAACACATATTAAACTATCTCATATTTGTCAGTGTGGAAGGACACTTCCTCTGAGAAGTCAACGGGGGTGCCGTCCTCCGCTTGCGTGACTTTAACGGCCTTCAAGAGGGCGAGTGAAGTGAGGGACGTCCAGGTCACAGACAACGGGAAGAAGTCGTTGGGTATCGCCGGGGAAACGCTATATGGGAAACACACACGTTCATTACAAATAGCCATACTTTTAGAGTTCCAGAGCTATTTTGTCAAAAACGGAATCCTTATGAAATCGTCTCATGGCCTTCTTGATCAAAAAAACTTAGGCTGTCCAACTTTGGAACACATTGTCTGTTGCTGTCAGACAAACAAAATCTCTAACAACAATTAAGAACACGGTCAGGAAATACTATCTGCAATATAATCATATGTAATTTTATATAATTCGTATTATATTGCATATAGCTATACATTTATTATGTTTAAATAGTTGCATTTTATCACTATATCTTGTATATCTATATAACTTATGTGCATATTTGTATATATAGTATAGTTATATATTTATTATTAAAATGTAAGTAATCATACAATAATTATGTATACCACCATCGCCATTCCTAATCAGCAATATTCCTGCCACGGGTTGTCTGGAAGAGATCGCTTTTTAGCGATAAGACCGCCCTTTGTACACAATTAGAATAATACTAGTTCGTAAGTTTTCTGTAATAGTGTACATTAAAGTGTTATCTATCTATCTAAAAACTTAATTCGAATTTCGATTTTTTTTTAAATTGCTCAACACGGTGATTTTTAAAAACGATAAAATTGAAGCTTCGAAGCACTAACAAAAGAAATCGCATGGTTTCGACGTTTTTAGGGTTTCTTTGAGACACTTTGAGTTAAAAAAATTACAGAAAATATCCTCCGTTGATGAACGATATCCAAAGCTATACCATGTTATCTAAATATACGAATTTGTAGTCTTGTAGAACGAAATCTCGTAGACTTGTTAAGCAAATCAAATGAAAGGGCATTAAATTTTCTAATTGAGCATTGTGATTAAATTATTCCAATGTATGGACCTTTTTTAACAAGAGCCAAAATTAGATCCTTTTCCAATGATTTTCTTAGGATTCCTCTGGAACCATGTATCTTAAAATGTTCTATGGTCATCTGAAAACTAGACACTTAAAGCTACAATTTCCTTTTTTTCTTTTTATCTGGCCTGTTGAAAATCACCCAATTATTTAGATTTTTTTTTTTAATATCCTTTAATTTTTGTGAATAGTGTAGTATCATTTTGATGTTTGATGTATCTTTCCTACGGGAAATGTCCAACTTGAAAACTTTATCAAATTACCTTTAAAATAGGTAATTATCCGTGTTTTCGAAAAAGATACTGCAAAGATACTGCCATACTGGTATATATTTATACCGTTACTTGGTAACTTTTATGATTTTAACGTTTATAATGTAACGTTAACAATCGTATGTATAACGTTATAGGTATCGGTAATTTTTACGTTATTCCAAGCGATATTGCCATTTTTAAAAATTTACGACTGTTACCGGAACAATCGACAAACACAACTCTAAATATTACGCGCGCTTTTAGCAGTGCTCTTTGACAATCTTTGCGTGTGAAAGAGAGCCACGATGGTAAAAAAAGATAGTTATAACGATAAAATTACCGATAAAAATAGTATTAGCGTTATATGTTTTACCGGTAAAATGGCTAGATATAACGGTAAATTTTATAACGATATTTATTTTTTTACCGTAGCTTTACCACACTTTGAAATACCGGAGTATTTCAAGGCCTGTTTTAAGTAAACTGACTGACATACTTAGACAAACGAAATGGACAATTTCGTAAGGATTCTGTTAGCTTTCTTCTTTATATATTTAACCGTTAATAACCAATGTATTAACCTGATATAGTACTTACGTAAACTCAAGGGATCCGCTCCTATGATCAGCATCGACTAAAGGAATGCTCCATATTAAGGTGCGTCCCTTTTGGGAGTAACTACCCTCCCATTGGTGAACCACCACCGAGCTGTTGCCTAATCTAAAACAAGTTATTTAAACATTAGTGTCTGATGAGTAGTTGACACGTGATTGTTTACAATCGTGCAAGCGGGACAGAGCTAAGAACACATAGCAAGCAATACCCTGCCATTTCCGCTTGCGAATCAAGTTCAATAAAGATTATTACTTGGATTAGAGAATTACTTGGATATGCCCACGACTTCGTTGACCACGCGTGACTTGAAGTTCCTGCGGGATTCCCGGGACACAAAGTAGAAAAAGTAGAAGTAGCAAAAGAACGTAAGCGATCGTTTCAGTGAAAACTGTGTGGGAATGAGCGAATTTTTATGCACCTGATGAACTAAAAACCGCCCCCGAGAAAATTCCCACGAGATTCCCGGGATTAAGCACATCACACATTTTATTGCATAACATTTGCTGTCAATCAGTGAAATTTACATGTCGGAAATCGGTTTACACTTTACTGCGCAAACGAACGTGTGTGTGACATTGTGTGACAAAGGGTGGGAGGGGCCCTAAATTCCCTGCCGTCACATTTCAAAATCTAATATTATTAAGCTAATTACAGAATGCTGTTTTGGTTTAATAGTTTTTTGATGTCAAATTGCAAAATATGTGACTTCACACTAGGGAGGGAGGAGTCTCGCGAATGTGACCAGCTGTGATAAGGACGGGAGAGGGGTCAAAAAATCATGAAATTCCTGTGACGTAATTTGTGGACGGCCCCAGAGTTGTGTAAAACTGTGTCTGTGTACTTACGGCAATGGTATGGTTATGTTTACGTCTGAGAGTACCAAGTGATCCTGTTCAAGCTCGTACTCAATATTTACGTCGCAGCCGCCGTTGGTACCTTCCGAAGGCCAGCAGTTCACTGCAAATATATATATATTTTTTTTTAATAAATACAGCTCTCAGACTTTTTTCAGTCTGAAAGTTTACCTCGAATAAGAACCATAAGGCCTAAAATAGTCGACTTTGGAGAATCGTTGTATATGTTACTGAACATTCATTGGCATTCAAGTAATGTCAAAATTCAACCTAAGGTAAGCCAAGTGAATGAATGGTAAGATATAGGAACTAGCCATTAGGGAAATTGACACGTCTTGATATACTGGTAGTTGTAATACATAACATAAAGTTTCAAAAGTGCCACTTTATGTTGATACCTGTCATGTACTGAAATGAAGGTAGTTTGGAGAGAAGTTAGTCTGTAATGGTTATTGCACGCGAGCTACATTTATCCCATAAATCCGTGAGTATTTAACATTTATCATATGAATCTACGAAAACGGTCCTCTCGAGACCATCACAACTGCTCGACAAAAAGCGTTTCACTACATTCGTGACGTCACTCAACAATAAACACTCTCTATTACTACTAATTTTGTATATATATTTTTATTTTTATTATTTTGACTTTCATTTTTTATTATTTGGTTCTTTAATATAACGACTTTTTATATTTGACATGTATCATGATTTTTTATGGCATGATAATTATGAGGTAAGAATGATATAGTTAAATAGACATATTGTTTTGTATGTGGTCGTCTATTACTTAATTTCATATTTTTTTAAATCTCATTTTCCAATATTTTATCAAATATATAATAATTAGTTGTAGGAGCCTAATGGGTATATGAATTATTTTTTAGTGGAAACTTAACTGATATGTGTATTAATTATGTATTTTATATTGTAAGAATGTATAGATGGATATATGTTTGTTACTCTTTTACGCAAAAACTACTGAATGGATTTTGTTGAAACTTTACAATACACATAGGGTATAATTTATAAAGATATCGTGTGTATTATACAAAATATAACGATTTTCCATCACCACACGGATGAAACCGCGGACGCAGCTAGTAAAATAAACAAATAACTAAAAGGAAAATAGATAGATAGGTATAACACTTTATTGTTCACCAAAACACGAATTCAATAATAATAATGCATTATATAAAAAAGAATGTGTTGAAGGAGGTTTGGATACTTGGTATTTTTTTTTATTGCAGGAGTTCAACAGACAGGCAGACGGCCCACTTGATGTTTAGCGGTTACCATCGCCTATGGACATTTGCAACAACAAAGGTGCTACAAATGCGCTGCTGCTTTCTTAAGGGGGACTGGAACCTGATCACTAATCCCGGAACATAACTAAAGGTTGCTATGGCGACATACTTTAGACCAGGGGTGGTAGCCTTCCAGTCGGGCAAATGCCCTACCACCTGGCTGTGGGTTGTTTAGTCGCCTCTTACGACAGGCCGCCAGGCCGCAGGAAATTGTATTCTTTCTCCGTTCCTGCCCGGATAAAATTCTTCCCTAAGGATAATACTGACCGGACAATGGTGCCAGTTTGTCGTCGTTGACGTTGGCAAGCCGCCATTTCAGGACCCCCACATCGCTGTTCATGGGGAACGGCCTTTGGGCCTGTTTCAGTCCAATCACGCCGCTGGCGCGGAATGCCTCTTTGTCCACATTCGGATGGGTCTGAGGAGATTAATCTTAGATTTTGACAAAACAACAGGTAATTAAAACTATGATTTAACGGTTTTAAGCGCGAATTTTATTTTACCTTCCACTTTTGTAATATTATAAAATTATTAGTCAGGAATGTTGCTGAAGAGCATCTTGCGCAGCTATTTCTCTTCAAGTCACAACATGTTGTGAAGCGGTCGTATATTAGATTAGAATTAGATTATTAGGCTCCCATAGAGTAAATAATAATCATAAACAAAAATTAAAATGAAGACGTTGGGGGTAGGCTAAATAGTAACTTTAACATTACAACGATTGGCCGAACCATCGAAATATAACTAAAAATCAAATAAAATGCCGCGCTGAAAACCGTTAAAACGAAGTTTTAATTATGTGTAGTAGTCGGAAAACTTAAGAAAACACTAATACAACAGATAACAATGAACGATTAATTAACATAACTGCTGGTGCCGGGACAATGAGAAAGAGCTCTGGCAACACACATTGATAACTGGCAACAATGAGAACTGTCATTACGCTAGTTTACTTTTTTCCAATTTCATGTAAAATTGTAAAACCTATTTGTCTTCCTCTTCAAATTGTAAAAACAAAGGTTGTTCTTCATTAAATAATGTGAAAATAAAATCGTGACATTTATTTATCCAATCAAACATAGCATGGCTTTCTGGTGACCATACCCATAAATATAGAAGACGGTGACCTGGGCTCAGTATTCTACTTATACTATTAGTTTATAATGTCTTAAAGTACAAAATATTATAATACTATTCAAAACACTCAAATAACTGACGGCCTCTGTGGTTGAGCGGGCTAAGCCTTTGCCGGCTTACCTCACTGCTACGCAGAGGCTCCGGGTTCGATTCCTAGTATAGTAAATTTCGGAAAATTTATTTTCTCCGTTATTTACTATGGTCTGGGTGTTTGGGATCGGCCCCAGAGTGGTCCGTTGTATATTACCCATAACACAAGCGTAACTTGCTTAATTTGGGGATATACAGTGTGTGTCTTTGTGTGTCGATTTATTTATTTATAATGATTTGATAAATTTAAACTATTTTGATGTTTATCATTGGCCACAGTCATATTTGAAGTGAGTAAAGGAGCGGTATAAAATAATAACTGAACTGAAAAATGTTACAAATGATACTTACTTGTAGTTACAATAATACTTAAACAAAACATTACAGCATACACATAAACATAAATCTTATAATATATAAAACTAAAGAGTTTGTTTGTTTGATTGAATGCACTAATCTCAGGAACTAGTGGTGTGATTTGAAAAATTCTTTCAGTATTAGATAGCCCATTTATCGAGGAAGGCTATAGGCTATATATCATCACGCCAAGACCAATAGGAGTGGGGCACCAATGAAGAATGTTTCAAAATCGGGGAGTTTTTTTTCCTCTATTTCACGCGGACGAAGTCGCGGGCAGAATAACTACATATAATGACTATAACATAATTATTAGTACCTATTTAAATCGACATTAATAGTTTTGAATCAGTTCTTTGTATTACCAGAGTGGTTGGAAGTGGCGCTGTCTTCCTAGCTAGGTTATTAAAATACTCATTGTCTGCATCTTTCCCTCGGAAGTATTTTGGAAGTGCCTGAATATATATAAATGCAGCATAAGGTAATTTTTTTATTGCAAAAGATCAACAGACGGCCCACTTGATGGAAAGCGGTTACCATCGCCTATGGACATTTGCAAAACCAAAGGTGCTACAAATGCGCTGCTGCTTTCTTAAGGGGGACTGGAACCTGGTCACTAATGCCGGAACACAACTCTAAGTTGTTATGGCGACATACTTTAGACCAGGGGTGGTAGCCATCCAGTCAGGCAATTGCTCTACCACCTGACTGTGGGCTGTTTTGTCGCTTCTTACGACAGGAAAATGTATTCTTACTCAGTTCCTGCACGGTAGTAATAAAAAAATAATAAAAAATGGAAATGCGCTCACTTGCAACTGCAGCGGCCTGGTGTCCGTGTTGTCGACGTGCACATGAATGCGGCCATACTGCTCATTACTGATGCGAAGCGTTAGGAGACCTATGACAAAAAATACAAAATAAGACATAATTATGAATGGGTCAAAATCGCCGGACACTATTGTCTCAATCGTAGTTTAGCCTGATTTCGGTATTCTGTTAATGCCAATGGTGTACCCGTGGCACGCTGCTGTTTTTGTCAATATACTCGCGAAATAGATGTTTAAAATTTTGATAACTTTTCAATATTAATTTCTGCTAATGGTAATACCATTTTTTTAACTATTATTCCGCCACGACACTATCGAGAAGATATTGTGGATTTAGTAGAATACCACCTTTTGACACTATGGAATCCTACCTTGAATATCTTTCACTAAAAAAACCAAATTAAAAAGTATCTTGCTTAAAAAGGGATATTACACTTTTGAAAAATATTTAAATGATAAAACTCCATTTACATAGTAACTCGCTCCAGCCTCTTATACAATCGCCTGTATAGCGTTTTAATTTTGCCAAACATGTAAGGACTTTATGAAGATATGTTGCAGTACAAACTTTTAGTATGTCTCCTCATTATTATAACAATAATATTATTCTTCTTTCCTTTTACAGTCTTTGTCTTACTGACTGCACTGTTGGCTACAACTCCATTAAGTCGAAAAGTTATTCTGGAACATATTTTGTATAAAACTTATAAAAAAAGAACTTGAGATATAAATAAAATAAGAAATATAAAGATAAACAATTTTTAGCTAGACGTGTTCCTGGGGAGTTTCTTGCCGCTTCTTCTCCTTAACAGCAACAACACGTTGCGAAGCGGTGTACATAGAATAGGAAGTAAAATTAAATTTTAACTTATATGTATGACCTTCAAAAAGTGTTCTCCAGTGGAACTTATTTTGAATAAAAACTTTTGAATTTGAACTTGGCAATGCCAAGTAAGATATGCAAGTAATTTATTTGACTCTCAAATTTGAAATATCTACACTGTCAATCAATCGTATTTAAGTAATTTCTCTTTACCTGACAATTCAAAGTTCTGTATATCTCCATCGCGTCCCGCCACTAAGCTCAAATGCTCTTCAAAGCGCAAGTGTACGCTGCAAAAAAGGTAAATAGTGTAATCATAAACTTGGATTGGTTTGGATCTCCTGATTTTTTATTTCTCTCCGAATGTTGAAATTTTTGACATTACAAACGGACACTTAATTTTTTTTATTTGCATCCATATTTTATTTCTTTCGGCATTTATCAAGAGTTTGGAAAACATACTCACTCTTTATGTTCGACATTTGAGATCTTCTCGTTCGGGGCGAGGGCGGTGGCGGCGGGTGGCGCCACGGTGTCTCCCTCGCTGCGCAACTTGGACACGAACGACTCGGCGTCCGTACCACGGGAGCCCAATTTCATGGCAGAACGACCCGTGGGGCGGCTACTGTTAATGCATCCCTATTATTGGTATTATTAATGTGAAAGTGTGCGTGAGTGTGCGAGTATGTGGTGTGCGTGTGTTTGTATGCACCTGCGCGTGGCCGTGTGCGCATGCTTACGTAAGGTCGTGTGTGTATTTGTATGTTTGTGTGTTCGACACGGCGCCGCTGCCGCCGATTACTCGCGGCGAATAGTAAGGCGCTGATTGAGTTGTAAAAAAATTACCTACTATTTTCAACCGACTTCCAAAAGGAAGATCTCGATTGGACTATATTTTTTTCTTTGTTTGTATGTTACGTGATATCTACGCCAAGTGTGGAATGATTTAAAAAAAATGATTTCATTCGAAAATATGTACTCCTGAAGTGGTACAATTGTTGCCAATTCACGATCTGATGAATGAATCCAGGGAAATAGAGAGCAACTCTCGAGTATAATTATAGGCACATACAACATGTTTCATTTTTTTTTTCTAAGTCTATTCAAGTATTTGCGTAACTAAAAACTAGAAAATAAAAATATTTCAACTTTTAACTATAAAACAAATAATATTTTTTCTAAATCTTAAAGTTTTGTTTTACTTGGCAACGACTTAAGATGTAAAAAATTTTTTTTTGGCTTTTACTTTGAGTTGGTTTTAATTTTTGAAAAAAATGACTGAGCTCTCTAAAGCTGTTAATTAAATTGTTAGCATGATATAGAACAGATGGATGATAATCTGAAAACAACAGAAGTAGTGTTCTCATCTTTGAGTTCTTCCCGGTTTTCAGCTCACCCTTTTAGGTGCTTGGTAGCAACTATTTCTCGAAGTAAACAGATTGAACAGATTTAAAAACACTAAATTAAGAAGCGTGAAATAGTCACGTGTTTGTATGATTTCTTAAATAAGCGAAGTACTCACATGTCTCTTGCAGGAGTGGTGGGAATCTTCTCTGTCACTGGTTCACTTGCAGCGGATGATGGCATCGAAGAACTGCCAAATCCAGTGCCTAAGGATATTTCAATTTCTCTAGAGTATCTTTCAATAAAATGTAATTTCACTTTTAATATGGACTATGTTTCAGCATAACAAAATACCGAATTCCAATAGTGCCAATTTCTCAAATTGTGACGTACCCTCTCTTTAAATATGGTTTTTATTGTTATAATAGGTTGGGGAAAGTCTTTTCTACACCATTTGTATTTGGCTGGTTTTGGTATCATTAAAAAGTTTTAATTTTAAAGAAGAATCCCAAAATCAAATTAGGAAAATGTACGATTTTCATTTGTTTTTCTTATTGTTAAAATGAGTGAATCTAATGAAGAAATTCGATACATTTTAAAATTTTACTACAAAAAAGCCAAAAATGCAACACAAGCCACGAATAAAAATTTGTGATGTTTATGGATGTAATGCAGTATCTGTGAGAGTAGCGCAAAATTGGTTTAAGCGTTTTAATCCGGAAATTTTGATATCAAAGATGCACGTGGCTCATTTTTGAAAAAGTGGAGCAAGATCGGCATATTAGTAGTTACGATGTAGCTGGAGAACTGGGAATTGACCACAAAACGGTTTTGGCGCATTTGAAAAAAGCTGGTAACACATACAAGCTCGATATTTGGGTGCCTCATGAGCTCACTGAAAGAAACCTAATGAACCGTGTACTCATTTGTGATTCTTTATTACGACGTAATGAAACCGAACCATTTTTGAAGAAGCTGATAACTGCTGATGAAATGCGGATCACATAGGACAAGAACGTGCGAAAAAGATCGTGGTCAAATGCCGGTCAGGCTTCACAGACTGTGGCGAAACCCGGGTTAACTCGCAACAAGGTGATGCTGTGTGTATGGTGGGATTGGAAGGGCATTATTCATTATGAGCTGTTACCGCCAGGCAAAACCTTCGATTATGAACTGTACTGCGAACAACTGATGAGATTAAAGCAAAAAGTTGAGAGAAAGCGGCCGGAATTAATCAACAGAAAAGGTGTGGTTTTTCACCATGATAACGCTAGACCTCACACATTTTTAGCCACTCAGCAAAAATTACGAGAGTTTGGCTGGGAGGTGTTAATGCATCCGCCGTATAGTCCTGACCTTGCACCTTCAGATTTTCACCTCTTTTGGTTTCTGCAGAATTCCACAGGCAGTGTCAGGTTAACATCACGAGAGGACTGCCAAAAACACTTGTCGCAGTTTTTTTTATCAGAAGCCCCAAAATTTTTATAGCAATGGGATCACGTCCCTACCTACAAGATGGCAAAAAGTTATCCAACAAAATGGCACCTACATAATACTTTAGTCAAATGTAAATAAACTTTATAAAAAAACCTTTTGAATTTTAGTATAAAATGCGAAGAAACTTTTCCCCAACCTAATATGTGTGTTGTTTTAGGGAAATAAACTTCTTCTTCTTTCTTTATTTTTCTCTACTTTGAATAGTTATTTCGATTTTCCACATAAACTTGTGTAATTTCCTTCTGAGCGTAACCTAACTAAAGAACAGAAACGAAATGCAGATACATTCGCTATGTCCTTCTGTCTTAATAACTTTTACTTCCCTTAGTTTTGGAGAAAAATGGTTGTCACACAGACAGCTGAACAGACAGGCATGAATATTTTATAAATAATGTTACGAGTTGCAGGACTCGAATTAAAATGCCGTTGGAATTATTATAGAGTTTATTAGAACCATAGAAACACGTATAACACAGGTACAAATATAACAGAACGCAATAAGTCCAAACGTAATGTTGGAGATCGTAATTCAAATACACGCGCAAAGTCCGTCACTAAATAGATTATCGAATGTACACAAGTCTTGCTTCGCTTGTGGTTATCGCTCGACTGCCTTAACTCTCCATTGGGGCCTTGTTTTATACTGCACAGATGCAATATGTCTGCCCGGCAAGCGTCGACGCAATTTCCTACAAATCGTAATCCGCACACCTGGCTAATGACTGCCATAAAAGCTTACAACACACAACGGGCTGTTTTCTAATCACAAATTTTAAACATAAAGTAAACAAAAGAAGTCCAAATGCTGAAAGGTAATGTGTTTCTACAGGTATGCAGGTATGAATTTGTTTTTGTCGGCGTCTAGGTCGTAACAATACAATGATTGAGAACCCACCTAAAGAACCCTAAAAAAAGCAAATGATTAGAAAACGTTTGCTATTAACAGTTAATACAGTAACAACCGTGCAGGATCGGAGAAAGAATACAATTTCCTGCGGCCGGGCGGCCTGTCGTAAGGAGCGACAAAACAACCCACAACTAGGTGGTAGGGTATTTGCCCGAATGGATGCCTACCACCCCTGGGTATGCCGTCAAAACAATCTTGAGTTGTGTTCCGGCATTAGTGGTCAGGTTCCAGTCTCTCTTTAGATAGCAGCAGCGCATTTGTAGCACCTTTGGTGTTGCAAATGTCTATAGGCGACGGTAATCGCTTTCCGTCAGGTGGGCCGTCTGCCTGTCAGCTGAAATGCCGTTGTATTGTGAAAATCGCGTCCCCTCTAAATCATTCCTCCTGTCTTATCTGTCTATGCCATCCCCATCTGTCCTTTTCTTTGTATCCCTTATCCTATCCCAAAATCTGGCACACATTGTCTTCGCCACAGGTGTAGCAAACATATAGAGTAAATTTTACTTAACTAGTTTGTATTAAGGTCGTTTTTGACATCGCTGTAGAAGGGAATTTTCTGTAATCTATAATATTATAAAATCCTAAACATGCCGTGTCTGTACACTGAAGATAAATAAACAAAAAACAATTGAAATAGACTACATAAACGATGGAGAACACGATGTAATTTTTTTTTAGATTTCATTGTGTGCGGGATACGCGTATAAACTACTGGGTCGATTTCGATGCGGTTTTCGTTGAGCGACAGCAAATTATTAGGCTTAAAATCTGCGCTCATAAAATGTTTGATTTTTTTATTCTGGGAATCCTGCGAGAACTTTCTTGTTGTGAAGTTGTTCGGGTGCATAAATATTATACTTATTTCGGCACAGTTTTCACTAAATGCTGCGGCACTCTGTGTCCCGGGTATCCCGCGGGAATTTGAAGTCAAGCGTGGACGAAGTCGCGGACATGTCCTAGTTCATAATAGTAATTTGTTTGTATGAGACGCGTACCAAAGTAGTTCTGGCCCCTGGGCGGCTGCCCGCGCTTGGCGGCCTCCAGCCTTTCGCGCTGCAGTTCCTTCGCGCGCTCTCGCATGCGGTTCGCCGCTTCACGTTCTTGCGTCTAACCAATTTCATTCATGTTAATATGGTTCTTACGGATTTAATGTTTTGGCTGAATGACAATACCTTGTATACTATGTACACTAGGGTGGGTCAAATTTTTTTTTTTTTTTTAATATTAGACACGGATGAATTTTTTAAAGACTCATAAAATAAAACGGAATTTTCTGAATTAATTATCAAAAACAACAAAAATGAGTATGCATCAAAGTTGATAATGAATATCTTTGAAACACTCAATTTAATCGACTAAAACCTAAGCAATAGAGACCATTTTTGTAGAGCGTTCAATTGCCTACAAAAATATACACGGCCCATTTTATAAACTTTATTTGTTCATGAGTTACAAAATTCATAAGCAAAAAAGCAATTTGTCTGAAAATAATCAAACTTTAATCTTCAATATTTGTTAAATGGTGACATTTACGATAAAAATGTAGGAAATCTTTTTTTGTAGAGCGTTCGATTTCCTACAAAAAAAGTATATTAAATTTTGCTGCTAAATCAATTACTAACGGAGATATGATTTTTTTTTCTGTTGGACTAAGGAAAAATCGAAAACTGTAATGCGGAGGACCTTCCTATTGAAATTAAGAGCTCATATTTGGTGAGAATTTTTTTAAGGTGTCTAGCAACCCACTTATCATTAACTTGTAAGAAAAAAATTTTTTTTGACCCACCCTAATGTACACTATTGTAAAATATTTAAGTCATAAATGTGCATTTTATATAGCAACTTGCTTCAGCTTAGAATATCTTCTGTTACTGTGTAATGTTTTATGTTACCAGATATGTAAGGAATTTATGGTGACATCTTGCATAATAAATTTTTAATGTGTTTTATCACTATTACCTCAATAACATTTCTTTTCTCATTACTTCGTCTCATTGGGTATGCACTGTTTGCTACAACTTAATTAATTCTTGAAAAGTAATTATATAACATACTTCTCTATTTATTTAAAAAAGCCTGATACAGAGAAATAAATAGAAAAAATTGTGTGTGTGTCGTTCACACGCACTATAAGTAAAACAAAGTGTGACAAGGGGTGGAAGGGATTCTATATTTCGTGACCACATTTCATATATTATATCATCATAATATATTTAAGTTTTAAAACGAAATTTGTAGTATTAACGAAAGTGAAAAACTTTAAAACATTTCCAACTTTATCTGTATGATCAGTGTTTAAATTATTAAAGATAATGTATTCTATCTCATTCTCTTGCAGGCTCAGTCCTATAGATTTGTTTTTATCTCTTTTTAGTGTCGCTTTTTTCCGTTTCATCGAGTTTCAAATCACAACAATTCTAAACAAGTTTCACTTTAAAAAGAACTTTTAGCTACACATATTGCTGGGCAGTTTCTTGCCACTTTTTCTCCTTAAACAGCGATTACCTGTTGTGAGCAATGTACATAGAATAGGAAGTACATTTAATCTTAACTTATTATATAATAATATGTATAACCTTAAAAAATGTGTTCCAGTGCTAACTTATTTTGAATAAAACTTTCGAATTTGATATTCATATTTTGGTTAAGTATACAGAAATAATAGTAATACATGTCTATGATTTTGTATTCAACGCAAGTATTAACCAAGTGATGTTAGTATAACTTCAAAATACGTATATCTACCTGTCTGACAGCTTGAAATATTTTCTCTTCATGCGAGTCCATCTCAACAAAGGAACGCACCTGAAAACGAAAACTTAGCATACTTACAAATAATGTAACTTAAAAATACATGGACAATAGGTGTGGACACTTCAGAGCTAAGGTATGAACTACATTATTTTTCACATTTCTGAGTATAAGTAACAGTTAAAACAAAAAATGATATGTGTGTGCAGTTCACACACATTAGAAGTGAAATTTCAAAGAATATACAGGCGAGCATAATTATATCTACAATGCTTAGTAGATAAGAGTGAGGATGCTTCGAAGCACCGCCTAAAAGGAGACCAAGTACTATGAAACGCCATGTAATATCGTATATATATATATATATATCATCTGCAGCTTGAAAACTTGAGAAATTATTGATCTCCCATACAAACTTCCATCCCCTATTTGAACCCGTTCTAGTTTTATTTATCTATCTCCCCCATCTGTCTAACTGTAAACTACATAAACAACCAAAAGTACAAAAACTACCAAAACTACCTCGCAGGCTTAGTCTTATGGATTTATGTGTTTATCTCTTTTTAGTGTCGCTTTTTCGTTTCATCGAGTTTCAAATCACGATTCTAAAGAAGTTTCACCCCAAAAATAATAAATACATGTAAAATTGGGCAATAATTTGTCTCAATTATTAAACTTCAAATTATTCAATTAAGGACTTAGATCTGCATAAACTCACGGAATTAACTTCTCCCGAGGTATATCTAAGTTTTTCGTGTACTGTACACAGTATATAATAGCAGCCCATAAATGTCCCACTGTGGGCTTGTACATACCACTATAGGAGGGAACGGACAGTATACCCCTCACGCTTGTCCAAGGCGGCTTGGCAGGTTTGACACATTGGTTATCTCGATGTGCAGGTTGCATCACGATGTTTTTCCTTCACTGTTATTAACACGTGGTAATTGTAACAATACGCATATTAGGTTAGAAAACTGCCTAAGTGGTGCATGCGTTCCGGCCAGGATCGAACCCGCGCCCTTTGAGTCTATGATGCGTGCGCTAGCCATTACACTACCACGACTTGTACTGTACACAGTAAGAATTTCAAAATACACACCTGTGCCAGATTAACGCTTTCCCTATAGCCCAGGGCGACAATCTCGTCAAACGCAAACAGTAAATTGAATGCATGATTCAGCACTTCGGCTTCTGTCAACTGGGTACAGTATTCAGGTACCTGGAAATAAAATTGGCCAATAAACATCTCAGCTTAGATAATCAGTGATTGCATATAGTATCTACTGGTAAGGTAATAAGGCCTAATCTACAAAAATCATATTATATTGCACTCAAGTCCACACTGACACATCACTATTATATAAACTTTTCACTTCAAACATCAGAAGGCGTTTCCACATTGTGTGCTCTGTCCATTCAATTTCATAGTTTAAGCCTTCCAAGTTAAATCCACTACCCCTGTTCTCTTTCATAAAAGCCTATACCTGACCATGTGTCTGATAGTTAACATGCTCCTTTTCATCCCCTGCTGGCATACTATCAGTATAATTATATTAAAGTTCTAGCTGTGCCTGCGACATTGTCCATGTGGAATTTGTTTTCAAAACCCCCTGATGTTGAAACATTCTTCATTAGTGCTCCTATTGGTCTTAGTGTGATGATATATAGCCTTCCTCGATAAATGGGCTATCTAACACTGAAAGAATTTTTCAAATCAAACCAGTTGTTCCTGAGATTAGTAAGTTCAACCAAACAAACAAACTCTTCAGCTTTATATATTAGTATAAGATGTTCAGGATAAAGGTTTTAAATATTATCACATAGCATTTAAGATTTTTGTATATATAGTCCTAAGTTTAAAGTCAAATTAATTAAGCAAGTAAATCATATAGAGCATAACACTCATCATCTTATATTGTACACCCCTTATCAAGCAGTTGAGCCATGGGCTCTCACCCAGTGGTGGTTCACCCTATCCAACAGGGTAACCATTGTAGATGCACCACATAACATATATGAAACCCCACAAAAGGCGCGATACCTTGCTGCCTGCCACCAATGTTCCATCATCTGTCAAAGGCTCTCCCCAAAGAAAAACAAAACTGCACACAAATGTAACACAGACATTTCACAAAAGACTGGTGCATTTTCCAGATAGCTCTCCATACTTAGTGTATGTCTAAGAAAAAAAGCAATATTGTTGCTTAGATAACAATACCGCACAAGTCGAAAATTGGACATATTATGGTTTATATGTCATTAGATAGCTACTTTCGGCATGCATACAGTCTAATATATAAAATTCTCGTGTCACAGTGTTAAGTTACCATACTCCTCCGAAACAGCTTGACCGATTTTTATGAAATTTTATATGCATATTCAGTAGCTCTGAGAATCGGCTACTATCTATTTTCATACCCCTAAATGATAAGGGTTGTTCACCCCTAACATATTTTTTTTAAATTTTTGGACAATTTTTTTTTTATAGTGTTTCATTAAAAAATACATAAAACCCTAAATTTTCACCCTTCTATCACCAACCCCTATTTTTTAATAGCGATATTAATACTTTAATAATTTTCTACTCTGTTCAAATTGATTCGAGTTTAGATTAACATTTGGTCGCAGTAGATGACGCTGTAATCGGGTTCTAGACAGATTTTTTAAAGGCAGTACAATGTCTGCGGGGTACAGCTAGTGATGGTATAAATATAATATGTCAAAATTTTAACTTGTGCAGTATTGTTACTTAAGTGTCGATGTTCAGGAATACTCAACACTGACATAATGATCTTACCACTCTACTGAAAAGACGCAATGTCTCCAGATCTTCCAGAATATTGCTAGCTTTTGTGGTAATCAGTAACATGTACAACTTGTCCAATGGCTGGTACACATACCTACAAGAAAGAGATATCATTATAATGAGTAAGTAAACATTTTTTATATTTTTCATAGATATATTAAATAATACTCATTGACACAGTGTTTCTGTCTACAAATTAGCTTATGTTTCCTTATAGCATTCCAATTTTTAGACTTATTCTAGAATACTTTAATATATTAAATAGATTTGTTTGATAATAGTTATGCTATGAAATTATTTAGTTGATTTCTTAGAATGCTTACTTAAAAAACACCTATTCACATGAGACTTGAATATGCTTAGACTGAATTTTTCGAGAAACAGAGCCTGATGATGTGTGCCATTCATTTGAAGTGTACATAAAGTATATATGAAGCAAAATATTTCATTCTCATAGGTGGTGTTTTCATTATGAAACAATGACATAGACCTGAGTGCTTCATCATTCAAAGGTGAAATCAAGTCAAATAGTATCAATAAACACTCTCAGAAGTGTATCTATCAAAAAAAAACCAATAGACCTGTCAACTTTATATCCACACTCAAAGCTCAGCTTTGTAGCACAACATCAACATCCACATCAACCAAAACTATTGTTAGTTATGAACCAACTCTTCAGGTAAATCATAGGCCTGGTGTGTAACTTGTATTTTTTATCTTCTTTGTATTGTATTTTCTTTTGTGTATTGTATTTAAAAGCCACAATTAATACTTTAATTTTTAAATAAGTCATGTTGTAAATCTAATGTTATGTTACCTGATGGGAGCTGGCAGAAGAAAGTTAAGAGGCCAATAGCAGCTATTTATAACAATTGGCAGATGACAATACATCTATATCTTATATTCATGGGGTATAGTTTACAGAGTATATTTTTCTATTCATCATCATCTTCACCCCTCCATGAATTTTAATATGATTCTTTCTTTATTGTACACAAAACAGTACATATAAAATTATAGAATAGTGGTGATGTACAAAGGCGAGCTTAACCCTAAAAGAGTTTTCTTCCAGCAAACCTATGAGTCTAGCGAGAAGGGGAGAAGCAAAAGGCAGGGTTGTGTACACTAAAGATAGTTAATGATATAATATTTAATATAAACAGATTAAAAAAATAAATTATATACAAAATACTCTTAAGATACATACATACATAATGTAAAATATAGATATATAAGAATAATTTAAGATAGATAGTGCTCTTTGACTTTTTTTTGTAACTGCTCTCCGATGAGCTATCTCAGATCGTATATGGTAGGGCATTCCATAGTCTAACTGCGTGGACGGAGAAAGAACCACTATAACATGCTGATGAGTGTGTGGGAGCTTTGAGAAGAAGGAGTTTAGAAGTTCTGCAATGTTTATCAGAAGGAACAAGAAATTCAAATCATATGATGTATTTATGGGTTATTTAAAAGCTCAGAAAGCAATTTACCTGACAGACTCTGTTTCTACGAAGGTATGTTGGCGACCAGCAGTCATTAGTTTCGGGAAGGCGGCTAGCAGCCCCTCGATCCTCGCTTTCGTCATTTCGACGAACTGGCGCGACACCAAAGCTGAAAAATCGGCAAAATAAAGTTTAATGTCAGTTTTAGCATAACCGGTCGCAATATAACAGCACACACTTCATTAAAATAGTAAGAGTTTTTAAAAGGTATAGTAAAAAAAGGCCACCTTTTCCAGATTTTGTGCATACTGTAGCAGCTATAAGTACCTGAAATCACACAGAAATACGCACGTAAAATAAAAACAAGCGATATGTAAAACACATTCGTAAATATATTTTGCGAATTGTAAAGAGAGATCAGAATTTGTTATTGGATGCGTGTAATAAAAATGATTCGGAAAGTACATACCATTTTGAATTTTAAGCTTTATTCGAAGAATTATTAACAAAAATTGCAATTTTCACACAAAAATCACAAACTCAATAAGATGACATGCAAGATGACGTGTTGATTGTTGACACTGACGTGTTTGACAATTTTGATTTTAATCAATAGTGTGGCTGATTTGTAAAATAGTTTATTTTACCTAATTTACCTACTCTAGTAATATATATATATATATACAACTTAATTTTTAAAAGATAAAAACTACAAATAGTAAATAGGTCCCAAATCACCGTCAGTTGGGAACGTTCCCAAAACGCTGGCCGCATTACCACGCTGTATGGCAACGCTTATGCGTTGCCCAAAATATAGGCCAGCGTTTTGGTTTCGAGAGACATCTATCAAGCGTTTTGATAAGTCTCGGTAAAGGCGATGGGCATCTGGACCCCATGGCCCGAGAGTTTCGACACCAAAAGCCGCAAATATGTATCCACTACCAACGGATGCATATTTGCGGCGTTTTAGGTCCTCTTGTCGGGCGGCAGCTGCACCAGCTACCACAGCCGTATCGGAAAGATGGGACGCTGCCAGAGTGTCAACGAACGTTGCGTCCCAAACTAATGGTCGTCCCAACTTCCATGGCACCAATGACATCCCGTCCGGTCTCTTGCCGTCGTCGCGACACAGTCCATTTGGCTCTAAAATGGCTGGGGTCCCGGTGGTGACAAGAGCTCAGCGGATAATGTCATTTAGTGCAGCATGGCGTGGTATTCTGCCGGCGCTTCTGACGCACGACAAGCCATGATGACCTGAACCACCGACTCTATCTCCGCATTGACAGTGATGAGGGACTACAGTCGGTGCCCCCAGTCGAATAGAGGCAGCAATCCTAAATGTAGTGTCATCTAGGAGTGTGCCTAAATTTGATGAGGGCAGTGCCTGAAGCCACAAGCCTGACTCCCATTTTGAGATTGCTAAGAGGCGGGCTCGCTCAGCTTCATTGACACTAGACGATAAGAGATTTTTATATACCAACTTGCTGAGCGGCCAGTCCCAAAGCTTCTGTGATTTGGGCTCTACTGGATAATTTTGGCTCTGGCATGCTAGTGACCATGCGTTTCTGGCCTCAGCCAAGTATGGGACCTCAAAGTCACTCAGTGACAGATTTATTAGTTTGCCACAGTACTAAACTGAGGACAGAAAAGCAGGTAAAGCTACATCTGAGATTTTGCGTATTCCCAAGCTGCCTAGCCTAATGGGCAGGGTAGCTTGGGTCCACGTGCGGTCTTCAAAATCGAATGGTAAATTTAAAATGGAAGTGAGCGATTGTTTAATGGTGGAATCCAAAACATTTAGAATATTCGGGTGCCTCCACAGGGGAGAGCACCGTAGGACGTACATAAAATTTGGAACAAATAAGCACTGCCGAATAATAAAATATGCACTGTGTTTACTTATTATTTTTAAGTTGTCTATTTTGTGTGTAAAATTTTGAATTTTGTCATCAAAGAAAGAGTTAAAAGATTCTTCGAAGACAGGTGCCCCGAAGAGGGTCAAATTTTTTTCACTTACAATTTTTAAATTTGGAGCCAAATTTATGTGCAGAAATGAGGTAGTCACAATTTTTATTTATGAAAAGTTCACATTTTGAAAAATTTAGTTCCAGGTCTATTTTGCAGAATTCTTCAGTTAGTATGGTCAAATCATTTTTCAATGTACCTAAGTCGCCTCCTAGGGTACCGTCATCTAAATACAAAACGTTAAATTTTGAATTTAGCTTTTCTATGACAGGGTGAATGGCTAGTGAAAAAATTGCAGGCCCAAGCGGGTCTCCCTGCTGACAACCAGTAGCCGAATAAATTAAATGGTTTTAGTATAACAGAAATGAATTTTCACCGTAACACTGCCAAACATATCTGTAAATTTTGGGAAAATGACTTTTGATTTAGTTCAGCAGGGTAGATCGGTTTACCGAATTAAAAGCGTTTTTCACATCCACCTTAAGGATCGTTTCACAACTATTGCTGGCAGTGAAAGCTCTAAGAGAATGTACCGCCGCCTCGCAGCCACCCTTTCTACCGAATCCTAATTGATGTAATAAAAAATAACTAGAGCTTAAATCTTTTATCGCTCGACAGCATATTTTCGCTGCGAGACGCCGGTATGTTATGCCGACTGCTAAAGGGCGGATACTTTTGTCTTTTTTAGTCAGCGCACATAAGTTGGCACCGTAAAGGATTGGCAATATTTCTTTCGTTACTGTACCAGAAAGCATCAAATTAACCAAATCTGTCATGTCCTTCAGAAGTTGCTCGCCGGCACTGCCAGTGTCCCCACTCAACAAATCTTTTAAATGTTGTGGAGTGAAGCCGTCCAGTCCACCGGCAGAGCCACATTTGAAGGACATGACAGCTGCAAGTACTTCGTTTGGGGTTGCGCGCAAACAATCTATATCATTTCCCTCGTCCAGCAACTGGGGACTCGATCCTGAAGGTGGATGTTTGTCAGCCAAAGCACGGAGTGTAATCTCATTGCAAGGAGCTATGTCATCATCTGAAAATAAAATCCGTGCGGTTCCCTTAATATCACCGTCGGATAGCTTGGATTCCACAAGCCGTGTTAAACGTCTTGTGGATTCCTCACGCTTACCGGAACTGCTTGGGTTATCAGTGAAATCTAAAATTTTTAGTTATTTACAGTCTTTCTTAATTTTGGAGGTTGCAGTACTTCTATCATTCTGTGTTATATTTAAAATTTGTAGTAATAATAAATTAATAATAATAAATATTTGGAGTAATAATAAATTCTCCCACGTACATAAAGAATTTTCATTTACTACTTTTCTTATTGTTTGAGAAAAGGTTTCGCATACTGTAATTCTAGCCGCACGGGGAATTCTTTTTAAAATTGGCAATGTTTGTTTACATGTTGATATTTTTTTCCAAAAAGGTATAGGGGTCGTGTTATCGTTAGATTGCAGTAAAGGTAAAGTGTTTGAGGAGTCATCTTGATCTTTATGTGCTTTACCAAGATGGATCCTCGAACCTCTTATGCCTTTAAAAAAGCGTACCTGGGAGCATTTATTACATTGGATTAGATTGTCAGATGATGTATCAGGTTGTGGCTGTAACATGCAAATTAAAGAATTAAAAACTTAAATAACACGTAAATATAGTTATGATACATATAATAATATACAAGAATAACTTATAATGTAAATTATGTTAGATATACCTATGTGTCCTATGTTTCAACTAGCACATAGATATTTGTAATAATATATACATACAAAAAAAAATAGTTCACAAATCACAAAAACGATAGGAGGGGATATTTTGTTTCGTTCATGTCTTCAACTTCCTCAAAATCGTCACATTCTCCTGTTATCTAGGTTATTTGTTTTTCTTGGTTTTTTTAAATCTTTTGACTGTAAAACTGTTCTTTAATATAGATCGCTCTGTACTCTTCAAACTCGTCATGCGGCTGTTGAGTGAATATTTGTGTAGGAATCCAAAATATTTAGAATAAATCTGGGTGCATCCAAACGATAAAATAGTTGATTTAAAAATATTAAATTCATAATAATAGTCGACTACATAAGTACTTAATATCGATTTATTTCAAAAAGAGGTTATACTGTGGCAAATAAATTTAGAAAATAATAGGGGCGCCACTTTCGCAAATTTGTCTAAACTCTAGCAACTCCAAATTTTATGCTGGTAGCCACACCTGCGATAATGTCAAAGATATTGATTGTGGTCCAATTAGATCACAAATAACGCATTACACCCATCGCCACATCTGCGCGAAACGAAATATATCCGTAACGTTATCCCAGAGGAGGTACATCAAACATCGTGCAAAGATCAGTTTGCTTCATTTACGACATGCGTGTATTTTTTCAATATACCCTATGATGTTTATTTTAGTAATAATGACTATAATTTTATAAGCAAGAGCGACAAGAACAATTATTTTACTAAAGGAACCCTTAGAAACCCGCCACGTCGGTTGTTCTTTGGTAAATATCGTCAAAATATAACGAAAAGAATTTTACTTTAAATTTCGCTTGATATCCTCGGTAAACTATAAAAATGACTTCTCATGTGAAACGTAGCATTGTTATATCCGTATTACTTTTAATGGATTTTAGACTTTGATCAGCGTTAAAATTAAAATAACATGATAAATTAGCTTTGTTACAATCAATGACCTTGACTACAGACAGGTTACAATATTGCGAGAAGCCAAAAAAAATAGTTCATATTCTCGACGTTATAGTAGGGTTATACCTGAGTTTACAAAAATACTATCCAAAGACCTATTTTAATGTTACTTTACCTTAAAGCGTATGTTCATTTAATTATTCATACAAAATTCACAGAAATAAATAATGATAGGTGTTATTTAATTATAATTTATTTTAATATAGCGTCATCTCAATATTCTATCTCGCTAACTGCGTCTTCATTTCATGTCTTGATTAGAGCTGGCCGCAACATCATCTTTGTCGGACTCGGATTCAGAAGTACTGCTATTATTATCCTTAAAATTTACCACTAATCACTCACACAGAGTAATTTGGCAAGAAATTTTTCGATCGTTTTTAGTGATATCTCAGAAAGCACACTCAGCTGTTTCCTTTAAGACAAAAAATTATAATCAATTTAAAATTTCACAGAATGTAATTCGACCAAAATTCAAAGCAAAAGAAACTATTATGTAAATTTATTCAAACTATATGGTACATTTATGACAACCGATCCCATATTATGATAACATACTAGCAAATGCGGCACCGGTACAAACAATAAATACTAAAAAACCAAACATAAACATAACCTAATTTAGTCAATAATAATTATACAAAATTTTATATATATCTTATACGAGAGATCCAAAATAGCGATTTCTTGATCAAGTAATATACGATTTAACTAAAAACAACAATATAAACTCAAATATACCTGTCTTAATGGTTCTTTGGCAAACACCGTTGAGGTTCGAAAAAATACTTATTGCTTCATATTCAGCAAGATATCGTCTGTAAACTTTTTATCCGTGCAGGAACGGAGAAAGAATAAAATTTCCTGCGGCCGAGTGGCCTGTCGTAAGAGGCGACAAAACAATCCACAGCCAGGTGTCAGGGTATTTGCCCGACTGAATGGCTACCACCCTTGGTCTAGAATATGCCGCCATAACAATACCTTGATTTCTGTTCCGGCATTAGTGAACAGGTTCCAGTTTCCATTAACAGACCAGCAGCGCATTTGTAGCACTTTTGGTGTTGCAAATGTCCATAGGCGATGGTAACCGCTTTCCAACAAGTGGGCCGTCTGTCTGTCTGCTGAACTCATGCAATAAAAAAAACTTTATAAATTATTTTTCTTCCCTAACTTAGAACAATTTTATTCATTTTTTTTACACTTTTCACGTATTACAATCACTCTTAATATGAAACAAACGAAATATGACGCGTATCTGTACCTTTGTTTATATCATATGTCAAAACAAAATCACAGAGTCACAGACTGGTTAGGAATTTGCTAATAGATTAGAAAAAAAAGTTTCCGTATCAAGACATAGCCAGATTTCATAGTATGTTAAAATTATATTATTTATATTGTATAAATTAAACATGAAAGCGTAATTTATAAACTTATGGCACCATATATTATCCATTCGCTTTATTGGTGACTTAAGTTTTAAAATCTCAAATATTTCAAAAACAAAGAATTGCTCATCTGTATTATCTGTTAAATAAAGTAAAATGTAGAGTTTTTGGCGGGAACTGAAAGATGTTGTGCTGTGCAGTTTTATTTTCTAAAAATGTGTAAAATTACTTTAAAATGAACAATAGTTGTAGGATATTGATAGTTTTGACTAGTAATTATGTGTTTTGTGAGAAATGTGAACTATGTAGTCAAATGTGGCCTTTTGAGTTGTCACAAGAACTCCGTTGAATGGCACTAGCTGATAACCTACAGTTCAGCTGTGCTACACATAGGCAGAAGAAAATGAAGAAACTACATATAATCTAAGATCTGGCTTAAAGACCTAGTTGCCAAGCCATAAACCTAAATAAATAAAAGTAAAATCTTAATGTCAAAGTTGTCGCATAGTTGAGTTGTCAAAAGTAATCAAACCACATTGGGGTTATTGTTGAAATTCGTTATCAATTATCAAGTTTCTTATAAATTATTATGTGTAATTGGTAATTATTGTAACAGTATTCGTCCTTGCACCGACCATGGAGTGGCATAATTGATTTGGTCTTTAAGTTTTATGAAATTTGCATAAATTCTACGCAAGCTTGATAATAGTAGTAAGTGTTGAATTTTATAAATTAGTTGTGTTGATTTTTATAAGTAGATTTATTAGGTCACATGGCAGCGCCGTATACGCGCGTTGTGAGTTGTTATCGCTGTTTATTTTCGCTAATGGTCAAGCAATTTAATTTGCATACAATATTTCATTCTGCTTGAAATGATATGTTAGATTATTGAGTAATAAACTTGATGGCGTATTCTATGGATGACCCTCTTATTAGCTACTTGTGATTGTAGTTATTGGTGACTAGTAAACATATATATATATATTATTAGTGCTGTGAAAGTGTTATTGTTGTGATCAGAAATGGACCGAATTCTCTTAATAGATAGTGATAATGAGGTATTTATGTAGTTTCTATTATCTTACTTCTAACTAGGCTATGATAATAATAATGGGATGTGATAGTTCTATCATGATAATAATTTATTACTTTTTTAAAGTGTAGTGTATTTGATTTGAGAGTTTTAATTATTATATTGTTACTTGTATTCAAGAAATGAATAGAGATTTTTTTAGATCTTTGCACAAATTATAATTTTTATCATGTTTTTAAATATGAGTTAACTGTATTTTTAATAACACAATAGTTTTTTTTAAATTACTGAAGGACTTTATCTACAGTCCGCAGTTAAGAAATGATGTGTAGAAATGAAGAGATGTGACTCGTGCCGTGTACATAAAGAAGGGAGGGAGTCGTCAACGGGACGTGAGCCCCAGGGCGACTGTGACCCGCTCATATACTCCCCAACAGTAACGCAGGAGGAGCCCTACGATAGCCCTAAACTTGTAAGCCATGAATACAGATCCTTGAGTTCATGTGAATGTTTATCGTAGTTAGCACTATTTAGTTCCAAATGTTTATGCACTTCAATGTTTTTATTAAGTAAATTGGAATGATGTAATTTACTTTTATCATTCTGATATATAAGTTGACTATAGTCTAGCAAACATTTCTTTATTTTGCTCTACAATGTTTAAAGATTTACTTGCACTATAAATACACACTAAGACCTACTTAGATTTAACAAAAATAAACTGCCCTATAGCTTTAACTACAGGAATAAACTATTCAGTCTAAACCATTGATAAAGTATTTTCTGGATACTAACTAGTCTACAATAATTTCTACTGAAACTGAAAAACTATGCATAAATTAAACTCAAATAGAAACCAACATAGAATTGCCTTGAATATTTTTTATTTTATTATGTGACTAGTTTTACATGAGCCAGTACATGTACTTTGGGCTTGGGCTTTAGTAGATTGATTACAGCTTTCCATGCAGTCCGTAGGGGCAATATTATATAGTTCATATCTTTCAATTTGGATGAATCAACCAAAGTGATCCATTTAAACATAAAACTTGAATCATTCAATGTCATTGAATATCAAGGATAAGAGCAAAACATTTATTAGTATGAATTGAATTAGAGTTAAGTTTTTTGATAAAAAAGGAAAAAGTAGAGTAACAGAGAAGAAAAAATAAAATAAAGATACCCCTCTTCCCATAGTTATTGTGAAAGCTAACGACAGTTGCAATTCTGCAAAAATTGTGATGTGTGGATATTTGTGGCACTGTCTTTAGTTGCCCCATATCACTTCTCATGTTGACTCGTATGTAGTAAATTAAAGACAGTATATAACATAACTTTTTATTTCATTTAATATCCATCTGCCTGACATGCCATAATTGGAGTTAGAAGAGAAACATATATATCATCACAGCAACCACAGTAGTAACCCACAGTGATATAACATACCAGTGGTACAATCCCACACAGTTATGAAAAAAGAGGAATAAAAACAAAAGATAAATAAGGCCATCTTTCGACAGCGTTTTTTTTTTAGTAAATACCGCCATGCCCTTTTAATTGTGTGCCTTTCAACTAAACTCAATATAATGGTCGGTAAACATAGTGACGGATGCTCTTCGACCTGACGGACCAACAAACTGCCCATAAACACCGGTAGGTGCTGGATGAGGAAGTCAAAGAACAGAGACGAGTAGGGCCTACTTGAAAGGCCTAGGTCCAGCCGTGGACTTCGATTGGCTGATGACAAATATGATTGATATGTTTAATATTAACATAATATATTATTTTGATTTTACATCTAATATACATTTAAAAAAATGTAAAATTCATATAACGATAAGAATTATCTGAAAACACATGATCTAGCAATAACATGCCCCATTACTTACTTTTTTTTATGATATTAATGTTTAATTACTTTTCTGTGTACATTAATATCAGTCCATAAAACCTCCCACTGTTGGGCTCAAACCCAAAAAGCTAAAGTATTGTTTTAAGAAAATGAAAGACATATCCGCCACTCTTGACCAAGTCAGTACCTCAGGTTTCACACATCATTCCTGAATAAAACATGGCTACCATACTCATTAAGCTACCATAACTTACAGCAGTCTTATTTATTTCCCTTAATAAAGATTTATTAAAAAATCTTTCATTTGGTAAAATTAGCGAATCAAGTGTGCTTTAAATGTTAAATAAAAATGATGGTTCATTTATTTTATTTTTGGCTAATTTATTATATTATTGTGCACCCTTTTTAAAAAGCTAGCTAATAGATGTGTATACAAGGAATCATAATTTTAATATTTTTATTTTTACCTTTTAGCATTTTGCATGTTCAACTGTTAAATGCATATTTAAGTAAATAGATAAATACAAAGATTGTTTTACATTGTATTTTGTATTTATTGATTAAAATATAGTGGTGTAAATGGTAGAGATAGTGCAGGTACACTGCAATATACTTATCATGTTTAAGTTTCAGATGTTTTGAAGTGATTTAAAAAGCACCTCAAATAAACTTCTATGTATGAAGAGATCACTGAAAGTAGATGAAGCGAAAGGTATATGTCTGAATTCGTTGGACATCATAGCTAGGTTTCTTTTCTATTTATCTTTACTTAAAATCACTTCTATTTTTTTAACCTTTTGTATCCACATTGGCTAATATGAAATCCTTAAAATCATTGCTATGTCTTTGTTCACCTATGGGAAAGAGGCCTGATTATATCATACTAGCTGTGCCCGTGACATTGTCCCTGTGGAATTTGTTTTCAAACCCCCCAATTTTGAAACATTCTTCATTGGTGCTCCACTCCTCTTGGTTTTAGCTTGATGATATATAGCCTATAGCCTTCCTCGATAAAGGGGCTATCTAACATTGAAAGAATTTTTCAAATCAGACCAGTAGTTCCTGAGATTAGCGCGTTCAATCAAACAAACAAACTCTTCAGCTTTATATATTAGTATTAAATATTTTATTTTGTCTATGATTCATTTTTCGATTGATTATTATCTTTTAATATAGACAAGTTAATCTATTAACAGCAAATAAAACTAAGTTAAGTCTTCTCACCAACAATTCTGTAATGCTTGAAGACGAAAATCTTCGAACGTTGCGTCTTTCTCGTTCTCTTTGACTGGGTATATTCGTCTATTCTACGGAAACTGCGTTATATATCAGGATTGAAAGTACCTTAAGTGTTGATCGCAGATATAAGCTAGCTTTGTATCGAGTATCATTTAAACCCCATTCACTAGTTTTCACGTAATGCTTTAACAGACAGATAAATATTTTAAAAGTTGTGTTTTCGGAATCTACTGGTCTGAATTAGCCGCACTGATTTTTATCTCATGTTTAAATTTCTTGTACCAACTTGACAACCCTAAGAGATTAATTATATTATAGATGGACAACAAAGTAAACGGCAGTTAGTAAGATATTATATTAAACAACTCGTAAAGATAATGTTAGAATACAAGTTCAAAATACTAATTAAAGCTCCCGTGATTTATTTGCGTACTTCGTCAAAATATAGTACGACACCCAAGAGAAATAAGAGCCTACAATAGTGAATTATCACGCCTACCTTTTCAACTTAATTACTTAATATTGGCTGTAAAGCGTCTTAGCTAAAGATAAAATATATATTTATTGGTACATTCTATATCTTACTATGTACTTCTTTACTATATTACTCGTAAAAGAATGACATTCCTTGTATGGAGTTTATGGCAAATTTTAACCAATTTTTTTGTGGCTAGATGAATGTGTTACTGCATGACCCGGGTTGGGCAATGACGGGTATATTGGCCGGCTCTACACAAACATACCTTCCCAGCTGAAAGAGTTTTGAGATGCCGACCGCCAGACTAGCCACTATACATACACATACATACTTGCGTCCTTCCGCGTCTGATGAAACGCCGTGGAGTGAAACTAATAGCTGCATAGGTATCTCTCCGCGACGAATACCTTCAACAATGTTGCCCCTTCGGGGGCTATTTATAAATAGGTTTTTTAGTTTCAAAACCTTTGCTTTTTTAGTGATAAATACGTTGTTGGATATTTTCCTTTACAGTATTAGTTGTGGGAAAATATTACAAATACTATTACATATCACAGGCAGTAAATGAAGTAAACACAACCTTGTAGCATATAAAAGTCCTTCACGTGTCAACGATATATTTGAACGCTTTATTGCATCGAGCATTTTCAACGTTACAAGAAGTATAAAGGGCATTAATGCTTTGTAACAATTTGTTAGGTAAGTTACTTGTAATCTGAGTCTTAATTTTAATTATGTTCTTTATTTTCAAAATAGTAGCATTTTAGTGATGAAAATTTTCTTTATACTTCTAGCTGCGGGAAAACATTTAAAGTATTGCATATCACAGGCAGTAAACGAAGTAAACTCAACCTAATAGCATATAAAGGACCTCCGCGTATCAGCGATATCATTTTTTTTTAATTTTTTTTTATTTATTGATAAGGAAAGCAAACAGATACAATATATATTTTATAAGATCTTTGAATATTTCACTGTGTAAGATTTTTGATTAAAACTACACACTTTTCTTGATACTTGATTTATTTCTTCCCTTGATATGGATGCATGGAGATGCCTTGATATACACCAAGCACTCGCGACCGCTAACTTGGTGAGCGACATTTGTACTAGTGTTAAAAGAAATATTCGCGCGTGTTCAACTAAATTGCTGAGTCGGCAAAATGTACGTACTTGCTTCATACTCACCGGATCGAGTATTTTTTACATTACAAGAAGTATAAACGGGATAAATAATAACAACTATTTTGGGGAGTTACTTGCAATCTGTATCTTAATTTAAATTAGGGTCTTTATTTTCAAAACGGTAGTCTTATTAGTGATATAAGTATACCTTTACACTTATAACTGCGAGAAAACATTCCAAAGTATTGTATATTACAAGTAATAAATGAAGAAGACTCAACATTGTAGATGTCATGAAAATTTCACTGCATCGAGTATTTTCAACATTACCAGAAGTACGAATGGCATAACCGCTTTGTAATAGTTTTTTAGAATAGTTACTTGCCGTTTTTTTGGTAGTTTGATGAAGGTCTATTAGGAAACTATGAGAACTAAGCTAAAAGTTAATAAATCGTCTTTCAGCTTTCAGTCGCTAATTTTTGTGTAAATCAAGCAAACAACAGATATCCGTAGGTCATTAACTGGGCTCAGATGAAGACTCTTAACAGATTATAGATCGTTAAATATTGGGAGATGAGACCAGTTTATAATGAGCTATGATGTTTTGTAACACCAGAAACGTCTCTAGCTAGCTGCCAACTGACATCTTTCCGATATACTTTCTACATTGTTTTTCCTTGGAACATTATTTTTTTACATTCAATTAAGTACATTATTTAATGATGAATAAATAAAAGTTATCTATCGAATAAATTATAATCTCCGTGCAGGAACGGAAAAAGAAAAAAGATTTATTGACTTAAAAAAGACGACGCTATACATAAAAAACACAATACATTTAATATTTTCTTAAGTTTTCGCGACTTATTATTATTATTATATACATAATAATTTTGTCTTCCGTGATCACGGCCACTAAAAAATGGCGTAAACGTCGGAATAACAAAAGTCAAATAAATTACCGCGCTCAAAACCGTTAAAACGTCGTTTTATTACATAATACATTCACAATAAATTTTACATAAAACACAGAAACATATATAATAAATAAATAAATAAGGCTTGTACGTCGAGTTTTTTACTCAACGAGGTTGGCAACTCAGCATTGTGCTGCATCGAAAAAAACCCGATATAGCGCTTATAAGAATACTTATTCCTGCGGCCGGGATGTTTGTCTTAAGAGGCTACAAAACAACCCATAGCCAGGAGGTAGGGCATTTGTCCGTCTGGATGGCTACCACCCCTGGTGTAGAGTATGTCGCCATAACAATTTTGAATTGTATTCCGGCATCAGTTGCCAGGTCTCAGTTTCTCCTTCGAAGCCGGCAGCACTTTTGGTATTGCTAATGTCCATAGACGACGTAACCACTTTCCATCATACTTGGGCCGTCAGCCTGTCTGTTTGGCTTCAACAATAAAAAAATAAAAAAATAACCTGACTTTAAAAGTAAAACAATCCAACTGTTTTATTTGGACAACTCTAATGTTTAATTTGTTCATGTTGTATTTTATCCTATTGTTACGAGTTGCTGGACTCGAATTAAAATGCCGTTGGAATTATTATAGAGTTTATTAGAACTATACAAACACGTATAACACAGGTACAAATATAACTGAACACAACCAGTCCAAATGTAATGCATGAGATCGTAATTCCATAAAACGCGCAAAGTCTGTCACTAAATAGAACACCGAATGTGGTACACACGTCTTGCTTCGCTCGTGGTTATCGCTAGACTGTCGATCTCTCCATTGGGCCATTGCTTTATACTGCACCGATACAATATGGCTGCCCGACCGCGTAGACCGAATTTCTTAGAATCAGTTCGACACACCTGGCTAATGACTGCCATAGAAGATTACAATACACAATGAGCTGTTTTCTAATTACAAATTTTAAACACAAAGCAAACAAAAGAAGTCCAAATGCGGAAAGGTAATAAAGTATGCTTTTATGGTATGCAGGTGTGAATACACTTTTGTCGGCGTGTAGGTCGTAACACTGAATGATTTTTATCTGATAATTGAAAAATCGGCCTTTATTCAATTTAAGGAACATCGAAAATTAGATATTAAAGTAGAAAAAGGTATTAAATTAATCATTTATATACGCAGTATAAGTAAAATTTTATTAAAAAATATATCTCCTGAGAAAAGGTGTAAACAAATATACGATTCTCTCTAAGGTGATCAGAAGGTTGGTGCCAACCTCGGCTAACGGATCAGTATGGCGATTCAGCGAGGAAACGTAGCCAGCCTTCTGGGTAATTTTAGTTAAAAGACTGGCTCTTAAATAGATTGTTGTACTCGGTGGACGAATTTCTCAATTGTAAATAAATACTTTCCTTGACTTATGAATGTTATTATTATTATTGCTCTTACTTTTTGACATTTATCAGTATTTTCTTTTCATATGTTTCATTTAACATTATAGATAGACAGATAACACTTTATTATACACCAATACAAAAATGAACTCAAAGACTAAAATTATATCTAGTTGTCTACAAAGGGCGGTCTTATCGCTAAAAAGCGATCTCTTCCAGACAACTCCAGGAATGAATTGAGATGATAATGGCTATGGTTGTATACGTAACATATAGTACGAGCTACTTACATTTTAATAAGATATTTTATATATTACATAGATATATACATATCTACAGAATATATAAATGTTTATAAATGAATTTAAATATCATATTCCAACGACAGGTAGTATTTTTTGATCATGGTTTTATATGATTTAATAAAATTTATTACAAATATTTGTATGCTCCTATGTGAACAAAACATAGGAGTGTGTGAACATACACTATAACATATATGTCAACTGTTTAACCAACAAATAAATTTGATTTGGGCCCCTCACTCATAGAAGACTGTGATCTAGGATCAGTATTCTACTTATAGTATTGAGGGATTATAGGTAAAATACAATACAAATAAGTTGAGTTTTCTTTTATTGTATTAGATTAGTTATAAAGTTCTTCATTGTAGTAGCTTATAATTTATGTATGTAAATTAAAGTTTATTAATTTTTTAACAAATATATCTATATATTTACATCTTTGTGAGTTTACACCACAGAGTTGTGATACAAAATTATTTCATTATTAATTCACTAAAACAGTTCAGGGATTTGATCAAATCACTAACTTTCTTTAGGGAAATTACCCACAGAGTTGTGATTGTAACAATCATCTCCCTTAGAGATTTGATGAAATCTCGGTATTCGTCATTTCTCCGCGACATTACATTTTTTGAAAACAAAACTGCACAGCAAATATCATTCTTCAGATTATCGCCAAAAACACAAAAAATGTCGCCGCAATACAATTAACGGAATGTTAACTAGCATACAATGTAACGTAAATTAATTTTAATTAAAGAGCTCTTGTTATGTTGGTCGAATCGCTAAACACCATTATGATACTTAAACAATCGTGTTGTCAGTGTGTAGCGTGACTTTAAATGGATAAGTGGTGTGAAATTCTCGTAGTTTTTGCATGAATTAAAAAATAAATAATGCGTAGTGATGCTATTCTGTAGTGAAGTCGAGTGTTCTTTTTGGAGATGAAGAAAAAAATTAGGATTACAATACAACCTAAGCAAGTATGTGATAAATATTGTTACGAGCTACAAGACTGGAATTAAAAAATGCCGTTGGAACTACTACAGAATTTATTAGAACTGTACAAACACGTATAAAACAAATACAAATATAACTGGATGCAACCAGTTCACACTGCACCATTCAATGCAATTCGACACGCGTAAAGTCCATCGTTTATATCGCTAATCGAGAGTACTACAAACGTCTTTCTCGGCTCGTAATCGTCGCTTGACTGCCTGCCCCTCCATTCGGGCATTGTCTTATACTCACTACACAGTACAAAGAAATTGGCCACGCGCACTGAGTTTTCGAGAAATAGTAATTTGCACAACTGCGAACAGCTACAAAGTTGAAAACAATAACAATAAGGATTAGTTCGACGCTAATGATCGTTATAAAACAAGTAGAAAAACAATAGCATGTTTTTCTTAATTACAAATTCAAAACACAAAATAATTCCTAATCCGGGAAGACAATAAACTGCACTTACAACAGGCAGCTGTGTGCTTATCTTTGACGGCATGTAACAATATTATATACTAGAGGTCCCGGCAGACGTTGTCCTGCCTTGACCAAAAAAATTTTCGACCCGATTCGATGTGAATTTAAACCATCTATTTAAAACAAATTATTAAAATAGATCCAGGAGCTTAGGAGGATCCTATAACCCGATCCCAGCGTCACCTACAGGTTCCAATTGTGAAACTAATTAATCATGCGAACCACTCAAATACAAACAAAAATTTCATCAAAATCGGTAAAGTTGTTCTCTAGTTTTGCGCATACATATATTTCTATGACTCATTTATACAATATTTAGATTTCATACTAGCATTATGCCATAAAACTGCGTTCGCGTTGTCATGACGACGAATTTTTGTTAGTGAAATACAACGGCGGCTCCAAAACAGCGCGACCTCAGCGCCACCTATACCCGTCTATCCCACTGAAACAACATCATTTATCGGGATAAAAAGTATCCTAAGTGTTGACAAGCGATATAAGATAGCTTTGTGTCAGGTTTCATTTAAGTTCATTCATTAGTTTTCACGTAATCAAGAAGTCAAAAAGTTGGATATTGTCTGAATTCGTCCCTCTCATTTATTGTTTATTGGATTTATTATAACATATATTTTAGTTGCTATACAGAATAGGCTATTAGTTATTTATATATTAGAAATAAAGAACCTACAACATGATCGTAACAGCTAACTTTTGAAACTTGTTGAAATAAAGAACGAGTTTTCCCTATAAATACGCAAGTTAGGAGGAAACTTACTTATCTATCTATACAGAAAGGTTAATAAGACAAATTACAAGTCTTCGAAGTGGTTCTGAAGTGTATACTCGAGGGTTTATTTGAAATAACTTCTATACAAATCAATTTATCGTAAGCGACATTTGGACCTTTTTATATTTTTTATTGCAAAAGGTATTTTGGACTATTATTTTGTTTTAAGACTTTCAATTTTAGATTCAGTAGGCTCTAAACTTGTATACTAACTAAAACTGAAAGTCTTAAAACAAAAAATCGAAATGTGTGCTGGGACACGTAGTAGAAGTGAAACTTCAACGGAGAAATGGAAAAACGAATGGCAACGGACAAGTGGCGAAACGACTCGCAACAAAATTGTCATTTGAAGTTTTACGAGCAGATTTTTAATATACTTATCCAATTTGAAAACCTGAAGTTTCACTTCTACATGTGTCCCAGGACACATTTCGATTTTTCGCAGGTTTACTGCAAATTATGATTTGGTTAGGTTAGGTACATTTTAATGAATGCATTTTTTATTTAAAAATATTTTATTTTATGAAACAAAAAAAACTGAATTCGATCCGGAACCAAAAAAACATCCATAGTCTATAGACTAATGTAAAATTATGCCGCCTCTCCACGCGGCCGTAACGCTTTTTTGTGACAGAAAAATCCTAATACCCCGCCGTCTATCTAGAAGTTTCACTTCAATAATAGTTTGAAACACCTTTTGGAACAAAAAATATACAAAGGTCCGAATGTCGCTTACGATAAAATGGTGGTAAAAGCTTGATTTGCTCTCGGCACACACAAACAAAGGAATAATTACTCTAACTTTGAGGTTTTTTTTTTGCTGGAGTATATCAGAAAGGCCGATATTCCCACCTGATGAAAGTGGTTACCGTCGCCTATGGATACGTGCAATAAGCAAAGATTCTGCGAATGAGCCACTGATGTTCGAACACAACTCGAAATTGTTATAGCGCTATATTCTGCATTAAGGATCGTAAATATCCAACCGGGCAATTGCTCTACCACTTGGTTATGGGTTGTTTCATCGCCTGATACGACAATCGTCCGGCTGCAGGATTACTGTTTTTTCTTCGTTCCGTTCGTTAATTCTCTTGATAAAACATACAAGTAAAAAGCACCTTAAATAAATGTGTATGTATGAAGAAGAGATTACTGAAAGTAGATGAAGCGAAAAGTGTTTATCGGAGTCGAAATCGTAGTAGATGGAGGTCCATCGTCTCTGCCTACCCCAACGGGATAGGCGTGATAATATGTATTGTTACAACTCTGGTCCCGACAAAAACAAAATCCACTTGCATATCTGAAACAAAGCACATTTATTAGACGTCGGCATTTGAACTAATAACATTTAAATTATTTTATGGTCGTCTTCTTTTGTTTACTTATTGGCATACGGCCTATTGTTGTATTGTGATCATTAGCCAGGTGTTACGGATTTAAAGTACAAGCCGATTCTAGGAAATTCGGTCCACGCGGCAGGGCGGACATATTGCATCTATGCAGTATAAAGCAATGGCCCGATTGAGGGAGCAGGCAGTCGAGCGAAGCGAGACGTGTGTACTACAATCGGGAATCTAATAAGTGACGGATTTTGCGCGTTTTATGGAATTACGACCTTCTGCATTACGTTTGGACTTGTTGTGTTTGGTTATATTTGTACCTGTGTTATACGTGTTTGTATAGTTCTAATAAACTGTAGTAATTCTAACGGCATTTTAATTCGAGTCTCGCGACTCGTTACAGTATGTATAATTTCCTTGATCCAATTTATAGGCACTGCAAGGTAATGCTGAAAAATAAAACCGAACAGAACTCAGTCATTATAAAACTCAACGAAAAATAAATAACAGTAAAACGTGTATAACACCATCTCTACTAACGTTATGTTAATGTATGTTTGTACATAATTTTGGTCTTTGTAATGTTGTTTATTGTTTTACGTTGTCCAATGTCGTAAAAATCAGCATACTAATGTGCTGTTTATGTATAAGTGTAGTTTGCTTTTTTAACCGACTCAAGAAAAGGAGGAGGTTCTTAATTCGTCATGTAAATAGTTTTGGAGATTAGTACATAAGAATCGGTTTTCATCATCATCATCTTCATCATCATTCGAGCGTTAAATCCCGGTTGTGTTCGGAGCCTTCACTCCGACGCCCAGGGTCCGCTTTCCTACTTTTTCTACTCCACTTCGCGCGGTCTTCAGCATCCCCCGTTTTGAGACCATTGGTACGCATGTCATCTTTCAACGTCAAGCCAACATTTCTTGGGCCTTCCCCTTCGACCGGGACCTGGCGAAGGCGGCATGGCTATACATTTGTTCCCCACATAGTTGGCCGGTCTCCGTAACACGTGGCCGTACTAGCGTAAGCGACACTCTTGCAGTTTGTCTGCTATGTCACGGACATGAAGACTGCCGCGGATGCGGGAGTTCCTGACCCGGTCTTTCCGCGTCACTGCACACATCCATCGCAGCATATTCATCTCCGTGACATGCAGTTCTTGTTTGTGTCGCTCAAGTAAGAACTGCGTGGTTTTCATATAATGCTATAAACAAGAGGCATTTGGCCGCAGCCACTTACTAACACTAATGTTATCACAGATGGAGCAAGGACATGAGGAAAAACAATGTATAGAGTGATTTATTCTTGTTATTCTATGTATGTCCACATACGTATGACTTATGACGTCTTAGTGTCCATTTATGAAGGTAATTACGATTTTAGCTTCTTGAGTTGCACTTGCGTCATTGAAGCATCTTCAACCGACTGTTAGTTTGTATGCACAAATATTGTTATTAGTGTCGTATTTTGTTGCGATAGGAAAATGTATTAATGTTTTTGGTATAACAAAGGCACAGGGAAAATTGTCAGTTTACACACGCTGGGAAAGGTTCCGTACACTATGTTATGAGTAATATACTACAACATATAATTCTTTACAACTAATAAAATAATGTAAGCGTAACTTGCTTTGATTGAGGATATACAATTTATGCATTTGTTTGCCGATTATTTAAACAATATATTTCCAGTTCTTTCTCTTTCTTTACGGTCGGTTTCCCAAATCTTCATATACTAGCAGGCCCGGTAGACGTCGTATGTCCTGAAAAACTTAAAATCTAGAACCCGATTGCATCGCCACCTTCCAAGTGCAATTGTGAATGTATACCATCCACGGCACTCCCAGATACACACAGAATATTTCATCAAAATGGGTCCATCGGTTTAGGAGGAGTTTAGTGAATTAGTGAACTAACTGTACGTAAGTACTATGTACGTGGTATGAATCATATGCCGCCTCTTTGCTTCAATAATATGTTATATGTAATTGAAACTATAAAAGTCTTTTTAATCTTCAAAAAATTATTGTATAGAAGCGAACAACTTTTTCTCTTTTAAAATACTTTGTAAACTGATCTGTATTTATGGAGAGATTAATGAAAGTTGATGAAGCGAAAAGTGATTATCTGGATCGTAATAGGTGGAGATCCATCGTCTCTGCCTACCCCAATGGGAACCAGGTGTGACAATATATATGTAGATTGACAGAAAATAAGTTTCATTTACATTAAATTCCAATTAGTAATCACACATCTACGAACCATTCATAAAAAAATCAAAACTCATTATATCTAATAAGTATACATAAATTAGTTAAATAAATTTTTTTATCTCAGAAAGGACTAATAGTAAATAAATTAAACTCTACTATAAGTAAAGCTATACTTACAAAATAACATAAATCTATAAATAAAAAATTGACTCCAAATCGCTGTCGATGGGGAGCGTGCCCAAAATACTGGCCGCATTTCCGCGTTAGATGGCAACGCTAATTCGTTGCCCTAGGTGCAATAATAAGTTATTTGTTTCGATACAATTATGTTTTGAAGGTCACAAAAATCTCTTCTAAAATTACAATTGTCAATATACCAGGCGACTCAGAAAGTATTGCGAAAATAAGTTTTTATGTATGAGAGACTAGCCAGTTATAATCTATTTCGAAAATATGATTATTTATAACCAAAAATAGGTACGTTCCAATTTCAAAATTGTTCTCGACATTGTTTGCGAGCTAATTTAAATTATCGTGTCTCATTGAAAAATGGATCTGTGCCGGGAACATTTCCACACTGTTATTTTTTACGATTTCAAGTGTCGCTTGAAACCGGACGAATCGATAGACTTCAAATGGCATTCATGGATGAAGGCCCTTCTAAGGAACCGTGTATCGTCGGTACAACGAATCCAAGCGCGGTCGACTAACTTTGGGCGATGAAGAACGAACAACAAGCAACAACACCGAGTGGTATACTATTAAATGCTTGGCAGAAGTATTCTCTGTTGTTAGCAACAAGCTACCAAACACAGGGCTCCGCGGGCAACTGATCCACCACGACAACGCGCCCGCCCATACCGCGCTCAAAACGAGTGACGTCCTGAACAGCATGCCGGTCAAACTCCTGGCTCACCCTCCTTACAGCCTTGACCTAACACCGTATGACTTCTTTTTATTCCCGAAAATAAAAAATCACCTCAAAGGGATACAATTTTCGTCGCCGGAAGATGCGCTGTCAGCGTTCGAGCAAGCTGTAAATGAGGTGTCTGCGGCGGACTGGAAAAAGTGTTTCGAAAACTAGTTCAGACGCATGAAACTTTATATAGAGGCTGGTGGAGAGTACTTTGAAAAGATTTAATAAAAAAATATTTACCTATAGGACATTTTATTTTTATTTTCGCAAATCTTTCTGAGTGTCGCACGTACCTAATACATCACTGAAGCAAAGAGGCAAATTATATAAAGATAAAAAATCAGCTTGAGTATGTTTGTCATCACAAAACACGAAAAGTAGTCGACGGATTCACTTCGCTAATAATTATTATCATATAATCACAGCGAAGCGTGACCTGGTTTAGCTAGTATATAATAAAAGTTCAAAGAGTATTGTTAAATCCGATACACCACTTCTTGGCTGACCTTATAAAATTATTGACATTCAACAGTCACGGCCGTCCAGTAAGAACCATGCCGGGGCATGTGTCGTTTTCTCATGCTTCAAATACTAATTATTCATGAGATTTGTTAAACAGTTTGCCTTTACGGAAGAGCGTTCTCCATAATTTTCTTTAAATGCCATATACTATTTGTTGCGTGACTTTGAATGCTTTGAATAGAATTGTTAATAATAATTTTAGCATAATATTAAGCACTTATATTTGAATAGACTCTACATGTTAGTTTCTTTTTCTTGTTTTGTTCGTATATAATATATTGTCATTGGTCATACAAATATTTCCAAGTACTGGATTTACGTATAGGCCCCGTGAGCCCGGTGCTTAGGACAAATTAACGACAATTAATTATTATTTTTTAACTAGTTTGGTTATATGTATATAAAAAGGACAATGGTCTCAAAAATAGGCATGCCGAAGGCCGCGCGAAGTGGAGAAGATAAAGTATGAAAGCGGCCCCGGGCTTCGTGGCACTTGCCCCGAAGGCAACCGGGATTTAATTCTAAGATGATGATGATGATGTAGTGGAACACTTACAAGCCAATAGATGGCGCTGTACAATAATTGAGGTCGCAAACTTTTCCCGAAACGTACAAAGAATATATACAAATTTATAAACCAACAGTAATAGATGGGCCTGCCGCCAATCACGATCTCTCCACGTCCCCGCGAGGGACGCCAGGAGACATAGCCCCCCCATAGGATAGACTAGGCGTGTTGCTGGGAAGTTTCTTTCGCCGTTTCTTCTCTCCCACCCATAACACGTTGCGAAACGGCAGTAAGATAGCATAGGCCACCGCGAACCGCCGATCCCGGTCCGCCGGGATCCTTCCTCTCGGGCTTTATATTACCCGTCGCCCGCTCTAAATTAGTGCATTGTGTCGCCCTATGGTGGGCATCATTAGATTCATCCCCCTCTCATGGCAACAGTCCAGCCGAGGTGAAACTCCCTAGGGAGCCCCCTCGAGCAAGTTGCCCCCCGGGCTCGAGCGCCTTCGCTTCGCAAAGGCACTCGCCCCGAAAACCCCGGTAAAGTTGTGAGGTCTTCGAACCAACAACATAAAGTCAAGTCCAATAAAAAAAAAATAGATGGGTCTAGCCTTGCGAGGGACAACACTAGCCTCGCTGGAACATTTTCCTTTGAGACGGAGGAGCATTCCGTCTCGCCCCTCCACCCTGTACGGATCACTCTTCAATGTCATTCCTAGTACACGTCTATGCAGGAAGCATTAGGACTATTTCCATGGCAGCGAGCAGAAAACTGGCTAGGGAAGTGAGCAGCGAGTATACCATTGTACCTTCGCTAGTTTCCTACATGTTATAGTAGAAATAGGTATAATAATAAGCGAGGGGTAATTCATTTAAATTCGTTACTGGTTCTCTTTGTAATCAATTAGGTTAACATGGATGTATAACAATTGACCCCAATCTACAAGTCAGAACATCTATAATCAATCACGACTTAGTTTTAGGTAATTAAAGACTCAGAAGTCCAATATCTGATATATTTTATCGGACTAATAGTACGTTGATGATCGTGCAATGTGTTGAGAGAGATTTGCCTCTTAAGTCATACAATGTGTTGTCGACCTCTTTTAACTTCTTTTTATAGCACGAGTTCAGAAACAAGCAGACGGCCCACTTGATGGAAAAATAATTACCATCACCTATGGACTTTTTGGTAACACCAAAAGTGCTTACTAATGTGCTGCCGTTCTCTAAAGGGAGGCTGGAACTTGGTCTGTAATGCCGGAACATAACTCAAGGTTCTTATGTCAGCATAATATGACGGATACGCGTAGCGGAATTTCTTCCCCTTAAGAAAATAGTGCGTAGTCTTCGCCTTAACAATAACACAATATAATGTTCCATATACAAAGTAACACGAAAGAGCACGATAGAAATATAGGGCCAGACAAATGTTAAAACGAGATAGATATACCTGGGAAGAAACTGGAATAAACTCGTAGCAACTTGTACTGTATAAAGTGTCCAACAAGGATAGAGATTCAACTGTATGTCTATCCTTGTTGGACAAGGATAGACATACAGTTGAATGACGTAATAGGGTTAGTTCTAGAATGTCGACCGGATATATAAGCGCGACAATCTGCGCATGGAGTCACTCTCGGAAGGAGTCTCAAAGCGAGCGAATCTCGCAGTAGGAGCGACACTCGCACAGACTACCGAAGTGAAAGGAGCTACGGAAGGAAATTTGGTGAACGAGAAGAAGAGGACGGCCCAGCTCAGTGGAAGGGGAGCCTCGGACGCAAGTACCGGTCTACGCGCTGGGGCTGCAGCGGGTCGTCGGCGGTTCGATGGACAGATAAAAAGGACCCTGGTACGAATTTCGGAAGCGAGTGCCGGTGAGTGCGCTGAAGCTGCGGCAGGGTCGGTGGAGGTGGTGCTGTGCGGATTACGGCGTGAGGTTGCAGACGGGCGCTGTGGGCAGTCTGCGAGCGACGTTGGGATGCGCCGGAGGTGTCACGCGTGTGGTTAGAGTCACGCGGAAGGAAGGACGGGTGGACCTTGGAATGAGTCTTAGAGCAGAGCACTATGGGTGCGCCTAGGCTACGCATGAGGTTATCGGGAGCGGCGCAGAAGGTGATGCGGCAGGGTGATTCGTTGGAGAGCATCGGGTATCCTCCGAGTGTCGCATCAGTGAGGGAGCGCTGGAGTGGTCATGCGCAAGGTAGAGTCGCGCATGCCAAGGAAGAAGACTTGTCGTCGTGGAAGCAGTGTAGGAGTCATGCGTTAGAGTTAAGCGACGTACACCGGATAAGGATAAAGAAGTCTATGAGCTGGTCTGTGTTATCTATAGATTCGTGACTATCGTCGTGCGTAGTTTTATCTCGAACTTGGACATCGTATCGGACTTACCTGTTCAGTGTGAGTTATACATATACTTGCATTGGCTTAAATAAAGACATATTCTCTTAGATCGGTGTTTCCTTCCAATCCCGATACCCACAGCACGTAACAATATTCTAGACCAGGGGTCGGTAACCACCCAGACGTGCGAACAATCTACCACCTGGCTGTGGGTTATTTTGTCGCCTACTACGACAGGCCGCTGGGCCACAGGAAATTAAATTCTTTCTCCGTTCTTGCATAGATAAAGACACTTCTCTATCAAAATATATCCATATAGTCTTCGAGAAAAGTAACTGTGACATAATTATGTACATAAAAAGACAGATAGACGGATGGATACGGTCAAATGAATGTTCCGTTTTTGATATTTCCATAGTCAAAACGTGTCCAAATTTCGCAAATATTTTGCGATAACGCGAATGGCTCTTACGTTATCAGTTGTCTTCTAATCTGTGGACTAATTCCAGCTGGATTCATGGTACATGAATTTCAAGCATTCACGTCATAGCCATTTTGTTATCAGTAGTGCGTTTACTTTATCAAAATGTTACAGGAAACTGCAATTAATCCGGCTTATTAAACTACAGGCCATGCATTTTTTATAATTAAATTCCGTTGCCAAAAAAATTGAAAATGAAGTTAAAATTTGCAAGTCTAATAAACCTACCACTTAGTTTTTTTTTCATTTTTTTATTTAATTTAAATTTTAGACTCATTTCACCTAAAAGATGTGCTTAACTAAATAATATTTCAAGAAGTAAAAGACGAATGAATGATTTTTAGCGCCATAATGTTTAATCACACTTCCATATACATCACTTTAACTGTTAGTTACCTCTTTTCTTTCATCTTCTCCCAATTATTTGGGGTCGGCACAATAAGTCTTTTCCTTTCACACTTCTCTAATTTGTCACACCACAAATCATCATACTATCAAATCATTCTTCACACAATCCATCTATCTCTTTTCGGTCTACCTTTACATTTATACCTATCCATCTTGTAGTTTAACATTCTTTTTGTCACGTGACTTTCATCCCTCCTCATTACTTGCCCATACCACCGTAATCTTCTTCCTCTCAATTTTTCAGTCATGGGTGCAACTTACAAAGATCCCCTGATGTAGTCATTTCTCACCTCATTCATTCTTATAACACCACATATCCATCTCAACATTCTCATCTCAGTTGATCATTATCCTCCGTGCAGAAACGGAGAAAGAATACAAATTTCTGCGGCCGGGCGGCCTGTCGTAAGAGGCGACAAAACAACCCACACAGCCAGGTGGTAGGGCATTTGCCCGTCTGGATGGATACCACCCCTGGTCTAGAGTATGCCGCCATAACAACTTTGAGTCGTGTTCCGGCATCAGTGGCCAGGTTCCAGTTTCTCCTTCAAGGCCGGCAGCACATTCGCAGCACCTCTGGTATTGCTAATGTCCATAGGCGACGGTAACCACTTTCCATCGCAGTTGAGCTGTTAGCCTGTCTGCTATACTTCAGCAATAAAAAAAAAGTTGATTTGAGACGTTTGTGGTTTATCATTTTAGCGGCCCAACATTCGGGCCCGTATAGCATGACTGGTCGTATGACAGATTTATATATTTGACCTTTTAGTTTCAGTGGCATTAGTTTGTCGCATGTCACATCGGTTACCTGTCTCCACTTTAGCCATGCTACATTTATTCTTCTCCTTACATCCTTCTCTATACTTTAATTGTTACTTAATTAGACATGTTATTATTGGTATATTATTTAGTTATTAGTATGATAATACCACGCAATGAGTAAGAAGACGATTATAAGTGAAGCGAACTCCACTAGCGGCCCGCCACATAGGCTCTCCTAGTGCGGGTGCCAGAGTTAATTTTGAAAGCTCCTATAAAATGGTCATCGTATTGTTAAATATTGTGTTCATTAGGTTGTATCTATGTACTTGTTATGTAAATATATTTTATTTCATTTCATTAATAGCTTTGTAGAATTACGTTGTTTACCGATTGCCATTCTTATATTTTTCCATGAATATATGTAGGTAAAAGTTGACTAATGCTTGTAAACGTACAACGTGTATATCACCATTGTTATTTCTAATGTATCTTATTCTTGTTACGGGTCTTCCGAAAGAGGCAGCTCTTTAGCGGCAAGACCCCCCTTTGTGCACAATTAGGATGCTTCTAGGGTCGTAAAGCAATTTCGTATTACGAACTTAACAAGTATCAAAATAATGTGTATCTTTATGCTAGTGATGAGTAACCGACCGAAATTTTAGCTATTCGGCTAATGGTGGTTAAATGGCCGGCTAAAAAACAAGATGATGGCTATTTGGGTAATGGCTGAATGACTCGCCAACAGACAGCCAAGGGCTAACGGCTAAACTTGTCAATTGCTGGTTTTCGGTTTTATTCGACAACCATTAGCCAGTTGGCGAGCTTATTGTTCAACAACTGCTGCCGCTATTTGTCTGGTTTTTGAACTAGATATCTATGTCTACTTTATGCTGTCTTACACCGATTCTATATCTTATCGACCGTTAATTTCCCTTACTATCAGTTAAAATTTGAGACAAGCTCCATACAAGTAATGTGAAAATTCAACCGATGTTAAGGCAAGTGAAAGAATAGTAAGATTATGAACCGGTCATAAGTTATACTCCACGAGCGGCCGCTTTAGGCCCCCTGAACTGAGGGCGAAATAGAGGCCAATGGCGATTGTTTCACTATTCCTAGTACTTTATATTATTGCTGTGTTTGCAACTGTCGCACAGCTACTTGCATAATGCACAATTAAAATAGTACTAGTTTGCAAGTTTTCAGTGAAATTGAAATTGTTAAGAGTTTTTTTATTGAATTAATTTAAACTGTTGACAGTCGTGCGGCATTTGCGGCATGTTCCCGTCGTGCATGTCGCTACTGTCGCGGCGTGGGGAGGAGCGAGCGCCGCGCCCGGGACAGGCGGCCGTCGTGCTCAACGTCTACGACATGTACTGGACCAACTGGTGAGACTCATTTCTACTTAGATTTTTGCAGATTAAATACAGTGTTACAGTCAAATATATAGTATACTATATACTTGACTTTAAAAATCATAAGATGGTAACATTTTATGATTTTTTTTGTTACGAAGCTGGCAAATTGGCAGACGGCTTAACAAATGGAAAGAGGTTACCGTCGTCTATAGTCGTTTGCAACACGAGGAGCGAAGACACCGCATTGCTAGCCTTTGAATATAGGTCAGAGGATAGAGGGAACAAGAGAATTGAGATAGAGGGGATGCGAGAGAGAGCTGAGGCTAAACGTTTCAAATCGATATTGTGTTTGTTTCTTGTATTGTATTGTTACAATCACCACGTGCAAACTAACAACGGTGAAGGAAAACATCGTAATGAAACCTGCACATCGTGATAACCGATGTGTCAAACTTGCCAAACGGCCTTGGACAAGCGTGGTGGGTATTATACCATAGGCGATGCTAACCACTTTCCATCAGGTGGGCTGTCTGCCTGTCTGCTGAACTCATGCAATAAAAAAAACAACGGTCAAGCAGGCCCTGAGCGCTGTAATCATGATAATGATTTCAGCTTGGCTCTACTGCGTCATCTTTGCCCGTGTGCAGGTATACGGCAGGCGCTGGTGTAGGTGTGTTCCACAGCGGTGTGCAGGTGCACGGTTGCGAATGGGCGTACGGTGGCCACCCGTACGCTTTCACGGGCGTCTTCGAGATTACGCCGAGGGACGAGAGAGAGCTCGGCGAACAGTTCCGTTTCAGGTATGGATCACAATTTTCCCAGAAAAAAACCAAACCTCCGGCGGCTATAGACACAGAGCCGCGAATGACATCCCACAAGGAACCATCCACATCCAGGCCACCGAGAGCTGAGCGCGTAGGTGTTCTGCTCGCTGTTTTTGAAGTGAAACTTCTATATAGAAGTATTAGGATTTTTTCTGACAACAAAAAGCGTTACGGCCGCGTGGAAGGGCGGCATAAGTTTAGAGTAGACGTAGTGAGAGGCGGCATAAGTTTAGAGTAGACTATGGATGCGGTTTTTGGTTCCACATCGAATTCAGTTTTTTTGTTTGATAAAATATGCTATCATTAAAATGATAAGCTAACCAAATCATAATTTGCAGTAAACCGGGAAATCCGATTGAGGACCATAAGCCGCGCGAGGGAGAAGGGTTGCGGTCCGTGTGCGGGATTCGCCAGGTCGGAGTGGCACTAGCACCTCACGTATAAAGTGCCATTGCCACGCCGCAGTTAGGGATACCCACTAAAACCCCTGTATTCGATCCTCGATCGTCCCTTATCCGGGGTGTGGGCTCCCTCGCGCATTCACCGGACGGACGACGGCCGGCCCCTTTATGGGCTGGCCTCACCGTGCAGTAGTCGGAGAGCTGGGTCTCTCACCACCAGGGGCCCAATTCTGCTATCAGTATCTCGTCAAAATCACCGGATACTCGTCTCAATCGTAGTTTTCTTGGTTTCAGTATTCTTCAATCGGCACGCCACTCTTATCTTTATAAATATTTATAAGCGAAAATCGCGAAATAATGTTTAAATTTTTTTAGGTAGATTTTTTAAATATCCATTTCGGCGAACGCCATTTCTGCTCATACCATTTTTGTTCTACTTGTATTCTACCGCGATGATATCGATAAGATATTGTGAATTTAGGAAGAATACAAACATTTTTGACACTATTGCAATGAAAGAAAGAAAATATTTGAAGAAATAGCAACGTACTTACATTGCTGCTGCTTGCTTAAAAATAAAAACATATTTTGAGAATTTGTACTCCGCATTTTCAGCAAACAAGGATTGCTAAGCTTATTGCTGTGCCGACATAATATCCAACACAACGCTGATTTTCAGTGCAAACCTTCCTTTTGGCGTAATACTAAAACGACCTGAATATTTTATGAATTTAATTTAAAAACTATTCAATTTGTAAATAATAATATATACCTACATAGAATAAATAGTATAAATATTTTGTTAACTTTATGATTTAATTTTTTTAAATAACTCGTTCTTGTATGTATATTGCGCATAACAACGTGTATCGATTCATCATCAATGGAATCGTACTTTGAATATATTCACAACACCATATTGATATAGCAAAATTGGGCCCGCGGTGAGACAGGCCGTGCGCGCCCCTAATATTTCATACTAAGAGTGCAGTTTTCGGGAAGAACCATTTATCCCCGACCCAAGGAGAGGCCCACTCACAAACAAGGGTGGGCCCACGCCAGCCAGGGCCGCAGCATTGGCATTACCTTGGTCTCGTGGCTCTGACTTTTTGTGAGAAGGAGCTCACAGGTCTAGAGCATAGAGGCAAGGTCGCGGGGCAAACTGTCTTCTATCGGATACATTTCGGGGAGTGTTCCTTAGAATTGCACGAGCTGATTCCTCCATCCCCATTTTACCATCGGACAAGCAGGCGCACCGGTTTGCGCCGTTACATGATAGAACCACCACCAGTCAGCACGAAGCGTTTCGCTTCATCTTTTCTGGTGTGCACTGCAAAGAGTGGAATAATTTGCCGCAGTCTGTTTTTCCTGATAAATACAATCTTGAAATCTTCATTCAAGTCACTAATGCATAGGTATCTCTTAGGTAAGTGTAGGCGCCATATACACGTAACCGCGAAAAGAAAAAAATATATATTAATATCCTCCCATTGTCCTCTCTCCCTGTCTGTCCTATCCGCCACAACACTCGCGCGAACGAGATGAACAATGGGAAGAAACAAAAGTCTATAGAGCTGCGCTTCCGTAGCTGTTAAGTGTCATCCAGTCTTGCAACGCTTGAAGTAGATCAACGTGTAACGGAAAATACTAAATTCAAAAACGAACCAGCAAACCCAACAAACAAGTCGTTCCATATTGTTCCTATTATCCTATAACGCATCACCAGTAAACGTGGTCCATCCTAGACTGCGACATCACTCAACATCAGGTGAGACAGTGGTCAAACGCAAACCTCATCCATAAAAAAACAGGTGTTTCGGTAATTAGCTGGTGACCCCCACACTATCCCACTGTTATGTCTCAACAGTAGGGCATCTGTAAATGGATTTCCCTTAAAAAAGCTATAGTTTAAAGGTATTGGTTAAAACTAAGGTCCACTGGACAACATTTTTGAAGGTCATACGTATATGTTAAGTGTACTTCCTACTCCATGTACATTTCTTCGCAATACCTTATTGCTGGCTTAAGCACAATACAATTTTAATTATTCCTTGTTGTCAGCCAACAGTTGTTCACTGCTGGACGTGGTTGCCTCATGTTTGCGCCACATAGCTTTCTTAGACCTTGTATAGGTAGTAGATCCCACTGGACTGGAAGACAACATAAACTACGTTTGCCAAGACGCAGTTTCCACTCTAGGAATGGTCAGAGGGCCTAAAACCAACGTTTTTTTCACATTACTTCGGAGAATCGCTTTGTGTAATTAACACGTGTTACGTGTCGTGTATTTTGATACTTGTTATGTTCGTCATACGAATCTGTGAAAGTGGCCGCTTTAGGCGCCCTGCTCAATCAGTAATCGGTCCTGCAATAAATTTGACTAGCCCATAGTAACGTCAGCAGACTACTCTACTGCCAGTGTTTACCATAAAAGTAAAAGTTAACGACCCAATTGTAGTTTACTTTTTTACTAACTTGAAACAACAAATAAAATAATACATTGAAATTTAAATTAGAAGTGGTCTAGTAACTAGTTAACTGTACTGTTGCCCATACATTAACTTTTTGATTTAAATTGAAAAAATATTTTATTTAGGGCAACCAAAGGTTCAGTCTTTAAGCCAAATACAAATTTAAAAAAATAGCATCATTAAACTATTTCTTATTCTTGGTGGTATTGTTCCTCGACTAGGTTTAAAATGAATATTGACTGTTACTCTTTTTTTTAACTATAATATATTTTTGTTTTTAAACCAAAATATGTAATCGAAAATGTGACATCACTATAAAGTAAAAATTTTAAACAATTAAAGCATTTTTGATGTTATTAATAAATATTATAGACAAATTATTGGACCGCAGATGGAACCTTGCGAGACTCCTAAGGTGACAGTTATTGAGTTAGATTGCTTGAAATTGGTGTCAATTTATTGTGTCCTGTTATTTACGTGTGATATAAACCAAATCAATAGGTTTCTACAGATTATTGACGTAATTGATTTATAAGGTTACAAAAGGTTAATAATAGTTTGTTAGATTTCATTTATACTGGCTTTTGTTCTGATTTATGATGGATGGCCGGAGCCTAGCAGAGAAGCCATGGACTGCTGACATTATCATTTTGTTGTATATAGTGTGTATTTAAAGATTGTTGCAACTTGGGTAATTTTTTCGGCTTTTATTATTTTTGAAATTTTTGACATTAAAACACCATTTATCTGTTTTGGAAATTTTAATGTAAATTACGTAATTGTTTTTGGCATGAGAATGCAAACATATTCAATTCTAATATTCAAATAATGCGCGCTGATTGGACGCCGCGTTAACCCAACGCCCCTAATGGCGAAGTTTCCCTTTTTAACGCCCTGGGTAGACAATTGTTTGGCTTTAATCATGTTTGATTTTTTTATAATTTTCAGGCAAAGTGTTCACATAGGTTATACAGATTTCAGTGCAGACGAGGTACGGCGGTTAGTTTCCGAGCTAGGAAAACAGTTCAGAGGTGACAGGTAATATTTATTCAATAACATTATACTTTAACTAAAATAATTAAGTCTTTCGGTAAAGAATTTCCATATCATAGAATGCTCGAATTCACGGAGGATGGGTTAAACATTTTGGTATCAAAATTTATATGAACGATTCAAAATAGAAAACTAATAAATACACAAATGCCCGTAAATAAATATAGTGCATTACGAATACAAAACCATAGACACATACAAAAAAAATATATTCGTATAAAACTCTTGGAAAGTACCAATGCCCACTTATAAAACGTATAATTTAATTTAGGTGTTCTGTTTTTAAATTTGTTAACAAATAACACCTGCTTTTTTTTTTAATTAGCCTGAAGCAAGATCCTGGTATATAACTTGCCAGTGTCAAACAAATGACTAAAAAGTCTTTATTTTGTTCTGTAATGACTGACCCTCGTAAAAAAAACTTGAACGACTCTCGAGGCCGATTTTGACGAAAACTGAAGTGGTATCATTAGATTTTTGAAAACATCATCTCTTTCTCTTAGTGTGCCGTTTCATACTCCTTCACAGAAATAGATCTTTATAAGCTACATCTATCTACTGGTGTAATGATGGTTTTTTTTTTAATCAACCGATTGGATTGCTTGGGTAATTGATTTTTCAAAAATCTAGTAATACAACTTTAGTTTTAAACCTGCCTGGATTTGGATTTGGTCCTGAAGGCCCAATTGAAAAATTCCTCTGTAATATAAATAATCTTTCTTAATTACCAAGCGGACTATGCTTGGTAATTAAGAAAGCCAATAGCTTTGGCGCTGATTTCGCACTTAAGACGTATCGGAACATTGTGTCACTTATAAATAGTTTTATATTGTTTTACACTGGGCAATGGCACGCCAGTCTTTAGTTAAAAAGTATATGTATATTGTTTTCAGATATCATTTAATGAATAACAACTGTAACCACTTCACGTCAGCATTTTGTATGGTAAGTTTAATTGTTTGTAGCCCTTTGTTCCTGCCTTGAAACGAATGACTGTAAATGATTTACTTTGTGTGTATGTGGTGAACAATAAAGTATTTTCTATCTATCTATCTTTATTACGTAATTAAACCATGTTTTAACGGTTTTAAGCGCTGTATACTATTTGATTTATATTCCGACGTATTGGCCACTTTTCAGTAGCCGGGATCACGGAAGACACAGATATCAAGTGTCGATGAGTAATGTTAAAGCTTTTATTTAACCTACTTGCGCCGCTTCTTGTCTTCAAGCTACAACATGTTGCGAAGCAGTGCTAAATTAGATTGGGCTCCCATAGAGTAAATAATAACCATAGATAAATTAAAACTGGAATGTAATTAAAATGAACAAGTTGACGGTAGGCTGTATTACTATGGACATTTGTAGTACCAAAGTTGCTACCAATGTGCTGCTGCACTCTAAAGGGAGACTGGAACCTGGCCACTAACCTGAACATAACTAAAGGTTGTTATGGTGGCATATTCTAGCCATGGGATCGTAGCCATCCAGACGAGCTAATACACTACCACCTGGCTGTGGGTTGTTTTGTCACCTCTTACGACAGGCCTCCGGGCCGCAGTAAATTGTATTCTGTCACCGTACCTGCACGGTTAATTATGTATATTTGTTTTTATTATGTTGGTGTAAAATAAAGAATATTATATTGAGTACTAAGATATACCTGCGATTTCGTCCACGCCTGACTTGAAATTCCCGCGGGTTCCCACGGGACACAAAGTAGCGCAGCATTTAAAAAAGAATTTAATCTATCGTTTTAGCTAATTTTTATGCACCCGAACAACTTCAAACTGCTCCCGGGATAAAAAAATAGCGCAGATTTGAAGTCTAAAAATTTGCTATCGATCAGCGAAAACCGCATCAAAATCGGCCCAGTAGATTATACGTGAATACCGAACGAACAACCAAGAAATGCATCGTCTTCTCCATTGTTTATATAATCTATTCCAGATTTTTTTTTTTAATAACTTCAATGTACAGACACGGCATGTTCATTATTTCATAATATTATAGGTTTTAATTACGAGTATTGTTATTGTTTATTGTGAATATTTTTTCAGGCGTTATGCTCCCGGGATATACCCGCTTGGGTGAATCGACTCGCTTACGTCAGTTCGTGCGTGCCCTTCCTACAACGGTGCTTGCCAAAGTATGTACAACTCTTATAATCGAACAATAATATAATACAGTTGTGGATCTTCCATAACGGTTGCGGTTTTATTAAGGTGGAAGTATTAATTGAAAACCATTTGTCACTACCATGGAAGAAAAGTACTAAGAATAACAATAAAAACATAACTTTGAAAAAGCTTTGTCTTTAATTATAATTTTATACACAGAGATACATTTTTTCTTTTCTTTTCCTTTTTTATACCGGTGTCCAACGCTATGCCACCCGGAGAAGTACTTTAAATATTGTAGATAGGAAATAAAACTCTTTTTAAAGATTTCGAAAAAGTTGCTTTCCTCATCCGGGAATCGAACCGACCATATATTTAAAAAAAACTGAATGTATTTTTATGATACCAATCGTAGGGGTCTAGGGGGTAGGGGGTAGGTGGTATCTTAAATTAAAGGAAAACCATGATATTTTACTTCTTGTATTATTTTCCTTATTATAAACGCAAGTTGAAAGAAAGAAGAAGAAAGAAAGACTTTATTTGAAGAAATAGCCACGTAATTACATTCCTCATACATTATTATCCACATAGCATACTTTGAGAATTTGTACGCCGTATTTTCAGCAAACAAGGTTTGCACTCAGCATATTGCTGTGCCGGAATTATATCCGACACAGCGCTGATTTTCAGTGCAAACCTTTCTTTGGCGTAAGACCAAAACGACCCAATTTTGTTAAATAACAAGTAATAATCTTATATCTAAAAATGACTCGTAGAAATGTATATACGAGCATAACTAGAACGACTTTATCGATCTTGATGATATTTGTTTTGTGTTTGAATGGGTCCCCGGATGGTTTAGATTCACAATTGGAACCGGTAGGTGGCGCTGAGATCAGGTTCTAGAATCTTCCTAATCACCTGGAGCTATTTTGGTGATTTTGTTTTTGTGTTTTTGAGTGGGTTCCCAGATGGTTTAAATTCACAATTAGAACCGGTAGGTGGCACTGAGATCCGGTTCTAGAATCCTCCTAAACACCTGGACTTATTTTGGTGATTTTTTTTGTTTTTTGTGTCAGGTGGTTTAAATTCAAAGTCTTAGGTGGCAATCCGGTTCTAGAAAAACACCTGGACTTATTTTGGTGGCATGAAACAGTCTTAGGAATTCAGAAAATATGGCGGTACGAAGTTCGCCGGGTCAGCTAACAATTAATAAAACTAATTCCACTTGAGTAATATTTAATTAGTAAATCAAATAAATAAATCCAACAATAAAATACTTTGTTACTTTAAAATTAAGATAAATACCCGTGTAACAACTCCAATACATATAGTTAAAAATGTATGTATTGTAATGCATGTCATTTTGTCTCTATGAGCTCGACATTGTCGCTGTTGAATTTGAAAATGGAACACTTTCCAACTAGTGTTTGTTTTTTGGATTGTTGTTTGTTTCGTTTTAATTGACTTGGGAAAAAATGTATGTTTATTTTTTATATTAAATTGCAGAAATGTCATTGTTCCTTTAATTTAAGATATTAACTTGCTTAGAAGGAATTGATACTTGTTACTGACCCTTACGTCCGGCATCGTAAAAATTCATTCCAGTTTGTTTTTTTTAATTTGGTCGGTTCAATTCCCAGAGGCAAGGCAATAGACAAGCATTTTTTTTCAAAATCTTTGAATGCAATTTTATTTACTTTTAAAAATAAAAGAATGTTCCCATTGAACAAAATATACCATCTACAATATTTAATGTACTCCTTCTACAAATTCAAATTCAAAAGTTTTTATTCAAGAAAAGTTTCATTGGAGAACACTTTTTGAAGGTCATATATTTAACTTAAAATTTAATTTTACTTCCTAGTGTATGTACACCTCTTCGCAGCGTGTTATTACTGTTAAGGAGAAGAAGCGGCAAGAAACTCCCCAGCTAGCTAAAAATTAATTAACTCAAACTTTTTTTATATAAATTTTATATGGAAATATATTACACAATTACTTTTTGAAGAATTAATGAAGTTGTAGCAATCAGTGCATACTCAGTAAGACAAAAACACAATAAAAAGCAAGAAAAATATTATTATAATTATAATAATAATATGACGTACTAAAATGTTATACCGCAACATATCTCCATAAATTCCTTACATGCTTGGAAAGCTAAAAACGTTATACAAAATATAGTATAAGAGGCTGGAGCGAGCTTCTATGTCGATGAAGTTTTGTAATTTAAGTATTCTTCAATAGTGTAGGTAGTATTCCTTTATAGCAAGATACTTTTTACTCCATGTGGCATAGCTTTGGGACACCCGGTATAAAACTAGTTTAGTAGGCTAGTTCATACTCCTTGTTCATTTCGCCAGCAAGCATTCTTTCACACGAGTTAAATTGCTGCAAGGGGTACGTGGCACCCGGGCGCATAGATTTTGGGGACACAATTCTCTCGCCATATACTTACACAGGCCATACTCCATACGACTACATGAACACATCAATTGCATTTATAATGGACGGGCATCCAAAAATTTTACTCTGTTTTTATGATTTCACATTGTGTAGTATACATAATAATAATATATATATAAGTATAATGCACAATACATCTTCTTACCAAAAATCTATACAGACCCAGTAGCTTTTGATAAAAATGACTGTGACATTATATGGACTGAGGCCTCCCAGGTTGAAATGTCGATCGTATAAAGACCATTTTCGTCAAATTGGGTATTTGACAGCCAAATTACCTGAGACACTGTTTATCATCGCACAAAATTTTATCAGCCTCCTTGATTTTGTATGAGAATATTATAATTATTATCAATTATTGTTTAACCTATAATTAAAATTATTTCTATAATGAACTGTGGAAAGTAGGAATAAAATAAGAAGATATTTTGACGCCTGCTCTTTTACATGAATACTATTTTAGAAGACATGTCAAATACCCAATTGGCTAGGAAACCATAAATATTACATTTCGTTTTTTTTCGTTGGCAAAGGGGGCGCATACCGATTTTCGCACTCCGGTGTCCATTATGGTTAAGACGGCCGTGTCTGTGTTTGAGATATAGGGCTGTATGTATACGCCGTCATACGTCTCCACAATCTGACGTAAAAGTGGGATCGCTAGATCGGCGTCGCGTACGTAGCATCGCATCGCATGGCGTGGATGTAAAGCTTTAAACAATTAGCCACTATATAAAATGCATAGGCTCTAACGTGCCCAGATTGGCGTACGAGGCCGGTGCGAGCCTTATGTAGTTCTAGCTTGATTAAGATTTAGGTTTCTCAAAAGAATTTGCAACTCACAGAGAAATAACTATTTAATACACATTTACCTCTATTAGCGCATCTGTTCATTATTGTAATATTTGATATTTTAATTAGTTTTCGAATGATCTCTAGTTTGTTATTTATAATATGTATTCTTGAGACAAAAGTCGAAGCTAGCAAGTTGTTTATTAAAGCTACGGGCTTATTAAAACGCGTAAAACGATTTTAAAGTATAGTTACGTGTTTTTGTCAGTCAGTCTATCTGTTAATTACTAAGGAGCATTACAATAGTAAATAGTGCAATGCAAACGGATTTATTTTTGATTGATGATGATGATTGATTTTCACACCGCGCTGCCATAACGTCACGTGCCATAGTGTTTCACGTATGAATTTGCCGACCCATAATAAAAGGCTACGCCCTATATTTTCCAGCCCTTTAGTTTTAAAATTTACACTTATAATACCCCTACGACAACTAGCTTATTGTTAATGAGTGTTCAAATGCTACTTATAGCGTTACAAAATAACGCTGTTAACAATGTTGCATCTTTCATAACGCCGTAAACTTTTGGCTACATCTCCGTGATATAGTCACTGATGCTAATATCCTAGATATAGCAGAAGCTTATTTTTCAGACATTACACTACAAAACCAGAAAAGAAAATCTTCACATAGTGTAAACTCTATATAACGACACTGAAGGGCGCCTGTGCGTTTTATGGCGTTATAGAGAGTTGTCGTTAAATGGAGAGAAGTCTGTTATTTTTATCTGACGTCTTTTGCTGCACCAGTAATTTTGTTGTATTTTTTACTTATTTTATTCATATCTTGCGATTTTGAGGCATCTTGGTCATAAAGAAATTACTAAGAAATTTCGGTGTGCATGATGCCGACAGTCGAGTTTATTATGGGCTAGGATAATAAAAGGATAAAAGAACGTACACCGCTGCGCAGCCTTTACTAATTTTGCCAACTTAAAAGGCATTTTTATTACTTAATTGTTGTTATTGAGAATGGGTGTAACGCTATATAGAGTGTATCATTGTATGGAAGACAAGCTAAACCAACCAAAGCCAAGTACTTTCGCCGCTTAAGGAAGTTTGTCGTTAAATCGAGTGACGTTACATGGAGTTTACACTGTATATAGGAACACGGTGTGTTTGTTACAAGCATGACCGGAATTCATATGGTTTCGTACGGGACGTGTGATGCTTTGGGTATCAAGGTTACCAGTTATTACATTCTTTCAACAACTGGTGTACCTTTCAGTTGGTCGCTGAATACACCGCACGATTTCTTGGAAGCTCTGAAGTACAAACGTGAAGATTTCTACCAAGACGTGGAACGTAAACGCTTAGATTTACTTGAAGGTTTCAATCGCCTTCGCCAAGATGCATTTCAGGGAATAAACCGTAATCCTTACTATGCACTTGAGTGGATGAACCGTAACCGTTATGATGTATTTGAGTGGTTAAACCGCAAATATCAGGATGTATTTGTACGGTTGACATGTACAGGTGAGGATGTGTATGAATGGTTGAACCGCAACCTTCAAGGTGTGTTAGTGCGGTTGAACCGTACACGTGTGGCTTTGTCTGAGTGCATGTTGGTCGTGTGTAGGGAGTGGTTGACGCCGGCGGCGCTGCAGCAGTCGTTGGCGGTACACTCGCGGTCCTCTTCGCCCGCCACGCCTCAATAGCACCGTGAGTACATTACCATCTTATTTATAACACCTATGATTTGGTATTCCATTTAATGAAACTTGCTCTCGATTTGTGTTTATATATTTAGTGATTTCACAGCTTTTTATGTATTTAGATTTTATATAGAAATTATTAGGTATTGATGTTTAGACGCATGTAAGGCAAGTGACGTGTATGATTTATAATATATAATGGTATGATGTAATGAGGTTTTATGAAACGAAGAAGTTGCGTTAATCGCGAACATCCTATACTTTTCTTAGTGACATCTTTATTTACTTTCGAACTTATTGGGTGGGAAATTCCGGAAAATTAAAGGTAATAGAACTTTAAATTAACGGAAGAAGCTTTTGAGGTAGATTTTCAATTGTAAAGGACCATGATCTTTTAAGACCCGGTGTTTTTATGGTGGACTGTATTTGATGACATATCGCCTTAATGTATAAGTTCTTCATATTATAGAGTATAAATAACATGGAAAAAATCAAAATGTCAGTTGAAAGAAAGGAAGAAAATTTTATTTGATGAAATATCGACGTACTTACATTGCTAACATGTATCTTAAAAATAAAAACATATTTTGAGAATTTGTACTCCGCATTTTCAGCAAACAAGGATTGCACTCAGCTTATTGCTGTGCCGACATAATATCCGACACAACGCTGATTTTCAGTGCAAACCTTCCTTTTGGCGTAATACTAAAACGACCCGAATATTTTAATGAGTTTAATTCAAAAAGTATTTAATTAAGTAAATTATAATATATACCTACCTACATAGAATATACAGTATACATATTTTGCTAACTTTATCATTTAAATAAATATATAAAAAAATACATAACTCATGCTTGTCTATATTGTAACATGCTTGTATGTATATTGCGCATAACAACGTGTATCGATTCATCCAATCGAATATGATCGGATACAGCGATTGTCTACTATTGCCACGTCACTGACATGAGGCAAAATGTTGCATGAATAAAACAGTTGAATGGTTCACTTCTGAATTCACTCGGCTTATAATTTATTCTATTGTTACCTTTTTTTTTACACGAGTTCAGCAGACAGGCCAGCGGTCCACCTCACGGAAAGCAGTTACTATCGCCTATGGAAAATTACAACACCACAGGTGCTATAAATGCGCTGCTGCTATCTAAAGGCAGACTGGAACCAGACCACTAAAGCCGGAACACAACTCAAGGTTGTTATGGGAGCATACTATAAACCAGGTGGTAGCCAGCCAGACGGGCAAATTCCCTACCACCTGGCTGTAGGTTGTTTTGTCGTCACTTACGACAGGCCGCCCCAGCACAGGAAATTATTTATCTGATTAATTATATAATTTATTTACACATATTTAAAAGTATCTGATGATTTAAAAATCGCCCTTATTCTCACGTAATTTAGTTAATTAATAATTTATATTAAATTCTAATTTTAATTGTTTTCTCATTACAGGAGACATACTGCGCTAAGACAGACAAGGTGTCAAAAGTGTTGTGCGAACTAATACATAAATTAATGAAAATTATGAATAGATAATGTTTAGTTTGGCGCATTGTCGAACATAATACATAAGGAATGGTTGCAGCTACGATATGTGCCGTGTTTCTATATCTCGTCCATTCATTTAATTTTATCTTAAAATCAGTTTAAAACGGTACAGTTGTTAAAGGAACCAGGGCCGTCTTTATCCGGGGGCGCAAGGGGTGCGTTGCGTCCGGGCGCAAGGAGCGAGAGGCGCAAACCGGTCGCCTAACAGCTTACTTATCAGTGGTGTAGCTTGCCTTAGACGGGGCCTATATCAAAATGTGTTAGGGGGCCCAAAGGAAGGGTAAAGTTTTTTTTATAAAAGGAACAAAATATGCTCGTATTGAATTAAAATAATTACATGTGTATTGATTATAAGTTATTACTTGTATCTAATGCTCCTAGGAGCTAAGTTAAACAAACAATTCAAATCAAAGATACAGTTTTCTCGTCTTTTTTTCGGCTAAATCGCTTATCGAATCATCCTCAGCTGAAGATGATTTCAGTTTTTCTAGATTTTTTGCCTCTATAGACAATAATGACAAGTCTGGTAGACGTCCCTGTTGGCCCAGCAGTTATTCTCAAAAATGTTATTAATCTACAAAAGACTGTGGATAACATTTTAGGAATTTTTGCTTACACACTTTCGGGGCCCCTGCAGCCTGGGGGCTCCGTATCGTTGCTTTAGCTGATACGGGGGTAGCTACGCCCCTGTCACCTACACACATACCGTGTCACGGACAGACGGACAATCACGAGGATTTCACAAGGAATCTCATTGTGGCAAAAAGGCTACGATATACGAAACCTTAAAAAAAAAAGTTTTATTTCGTATCGTTAGCAAGAGGGGCGCAGAATGATTTTCGCACCCCGGTGCCCACTACGGTCAAGACCGCCCTGAAAAAACACACTTAAAGTAGTTATTTTCTAACATTCATGCATTCTTGTGCTTTAAAGTTATATTACTCATGATTCAAAATGAAATCATTCTTACAATATAACATTACAGTTCATTTAGTATGTTTGGAAAATTAACTTAGGTTTTCGTTTTTTAAATGTAGTGGACCCTCGGTATTGCAGGGCGGTGTTGGACTATTGTAGTTGTTTAATCGGGAGTTTTTTTTAAGTCGAATATAATAGAATATACTTTATCGTATATGAATGCTGCATAAAATAAAGAACATTAATAATAAATACAAGTATAATCGGCGGTCTTATCTTCAAAGTACCTTGTCATCCGACAAATTACAAATCAAACTGTTAAGATTCTATCTAAACTATAAATCATACTACACACACACACACACACACACACACACACACACATATATATAGATGGATATAACCTATTAAAGGCGATGCCGTCGAATTTGACAGAGATTACCGGGGGTCCACATGTATATATTATTTTATTAACAGTAAAATCTAATGAAATCTAACTAAACTGTGGTTGAGCGGGCTAAGCCTTTGATGGTTTACCTTACTGCAACCCACAGGCTCCGGGTACGATTACCGCTATGGTAAATTTTGGAAACGAATTTTTTGTTATTTACTATGGTCTGGGTGTTTGCGAACGGCCCCAGAGTAGTCCATTGTATAATACCCATAACACAAGTGTAACTTGCTTCATTTGAGGATATACAATATGCGTGTTTGTCTGCCGATTAATACAACGAAATTAATTAAACAGAGCTAATACGGGTGATTATTATTCTTTCAATGAATATTCATAAATACAGTAACTAAATAACCTGAAAATATATAATGTAAAATTGAAGAACATAGAATTACAAAAATTATAAAAACTACAGCTGATCACGGCCTATATCGATAAATTTTATTATTAGAAAAATCTTAAAATAACGAGAAACGTTTTCTCTAAAAACTATTACTGCTAAAAATAACGAGAGTGGCCATGTTGTTAACTTTTATAAAAATTAGAATTTACCTCTAAAAAAAGTGTCTTAATTGTTTTTTTTTTGTTTACCAACATTACGTCTGTTTGTTTTAATTAAAAAATAGAAAACATTCAAATATATAAATTAAATATGTAAGTCATGTAAATAAATTATTTAAAGATATGAACTCAACAGGTCTGTAAAATATTAAGACCTAATAAAATAAAATATTTTATCATTTCGGAAATAAAAAATATAGTACATTATAAGGTCTAAAAAAAAACGAAAATTATAAGCAATAAACCCAACGACTCAATTTCTGTTTTCGATGTTTGTTAAAATGTGAATAATATTTTTAAAATATTTTATATAATAAAACTTCTGTATAATAATCCCCTCGAAGTGTCTTATATAATTAAATATATCCTGAATGAATTTTCAAAAATGAAATTGGCAACGATTGGTGACTACTTAACGTTCGTATATTTAGGTCTCTAACCTCAAATTGTAATTAATGCAGTCATCATTATAACTAGATCAATAAATCACTAGAACAAATTGACTGCTCTAATTTATAACAAGACTGGTCTCATCCGTATTTAAATTGTTCTGATTCGTAACATGACTGATCGGAACCGTAAAATGACTGTTGAAACTTGATAAGAAGACTTATTTAAATTGTTCTGATTCGTAACATGACTGATCGGAACCGTAAAATGACTGTAGAGACTTGATAAGATGACTGATCTCACATGAGTGTTAAAAATTTGATAATATATTTCCTACCCTTTTTTTAACTGGTATAGTTTGTAACTTAGCTGATTATGTCTCGAACGTGACCCTTTAAATCTGATAAAATAAATTATCGCACACGATTTTATCTGGTCTGATTTGTAACCCGACTGACTGGACTTGTAACATCACTTAACTCACCTGTGCTTTGACTGATCTCGTCTGTAACACGACTTATAAAACCTGTAACATGACTGATTAGATACATAAGATGACTGTCAAACTTTGATAACATAATTAATTTTACTTGTGTTCTAATTGGTCTGATTTGTAACATGGCTGATCATACAGATCTGATTTGATTTGTAATTTTACTGATTGAACTCGATCACTGAACCCACCTGTAAATTGACTGATTGAATTAGAAACATAATGACCGCAGCTTTAACGTGAACAATAACCACTGTCGAACCCAGTTATAATTTAACTGATCGAGTTTTAAACATTCTCGCATTTGTAACATGACTGACCAAAATTTACAGCAGCATCTGCTAAAAACGATACGTAAAGAGACCTGAAATACGAAATCGGTTCAAAATTTAAGCAAATGGTTAATAGCATGTTAATCGTGTTAATATAAAAATACGTAGTAATAGTAGTCCGTCCGTTTGAGTTTTCATATTAGATAATGTTGTTTATCGCGTTTGTGGTGTTAACTTTGAACAGCTTGACTTAAATTATATAAAATTGTTTGAATTTACTTTCAATTTTTATTAATTCAATAATGAATTATTATATAACTATATAGGCGTGGATTCAATACAATCATGCTTAAGGCTAAAGCGGTTAATAGTAGTTAATACACTAAGCTGGTTTAGGGACCCGTTTTCTAAGTCAGGATCGTCTATTAAAAAAAAAATCGGAAGCTATACCTACGCCACGCCCATGCTCTATAGCCCTTAAATCAGTATAGTATAAGGTTTTAAACATCATTGTCGGTTTACATACTAAATGGTGTTCGAGTGTCAGAATTAATAATAATTTATTAAGAAAACTTCTTTGTATAGCAAATTAAACTATTGTATAGCCGGTATATCAAAATAAATACAATATTCTTAAAGTATATAAACAAAATAGATAAAATTTGTTGATGCCACTAAAAATAGGTTAAAATAAACCTAATTATCCGAATGAATTTGAATAAAAATGTTTCTAAACTTTTTTTGGATAATAGCAAGCTAGTTTGTCTAAAATTTTTTGTCATTCTTGACATTTCGTATATAGTACATATTTTTCATTTAAATAAAAAAATATATAATTGACATCATTTATTATGCAAAACTGACATATTATCTTATTATTTTTTTTAACTACATCTAATTGGTCATAAAAAGCGTAGGATTAAAGATTTTTCTAACTGCCATTAAAGCTGTTAAAAGTTCCAAACGTGATCTTATTTATTGAACTTTAATATTATCGCGTGAATGTTTTATCTAAATTTAAGGTGTTCTCAAGGGTTGTAGTCAAATTTACCGTAAAAACACTAAATTTAACGTAAATTTATTTACACGTAAACGCAAGGAAGAAAAGCACTAAATGACAATTTGACTAGTATAAAATGTAAATCTAAAAGCCCATAGCTTCAAACATCAAATTTTTCAATGAAATTGTGAAGAAATAATATTTTTTTTAATAATAAAATGTTTGCTGAGACTAGCGGTGTTTTGGTATATCAAAACGCAAAAGAAGCCAGCCTTATGGAGCATCTTTGAAAATGTAGAATGTACGGGCTTTCACACAACTATTTTTTTTGTACTAGGTGATTGTCATTTTCTCTTCTTCCATACTACAGCCCTACTAATCTATTCATAAAGTGCCATTGGTTATTTACTTGTCAAAATTAGAACTTAAATTTAGGACTATGTATAATCAAAATTTAACTTTTAGAATATAATAAGCACAGGTTAATCCTTATTCTACATATAAAATAATGTACAGGCTTTTAGAACGTTCCTAAGAGTACAAAACAACATCGCTTATGTTGTTGTCCTTTTTTTTGACAATGCGCCAAAAAGACTTAAAAGACGTATTTCAAAAGGCAAATCTGTAACGAAATGTTTGAATTTGATAAATTTAGGTTTCTCAGTAACATAGTTTACAAACAATACTTGTTTATTCATAACAGCAGTATACTAGTCGCCACAAAAAAAAGTCCCGCAGACGCCGCGCTGCAATCGCCGTACATATGCTGCCAGAGTAGTTACTTGTCTGCTGCTCCGAAAATCAATATATGTAATTATAGAATGAAAAATACTAAATATTCCATATTCATAGCCGTAAATTTATTTCCTGGCTACTTTACAAACAAAATTTTAAAAAACGGCGGAGTAATCATTTTTAGTTCCTTTGTTATCCGTGGGACTTCTTTTACGGCACGGTGTCTAGTTTTGAAACGGCCATTTTTGTAAAATCTTACTGTCAATATGACGTGTGTCTAGATTACTGATAGACGAGAAGTATGGCATAGAGTTCTGTCACTTTAACATGTGACAGTGACGTAAAACGATTCTGTAATGGCCGTTTTAATTTCATAGAACTTAAAATTACTCACTGATAATCGTTATCATTACTCAAGCTCTATGCATTATAAGTACGAGTGCTCAATGTTACTAATGTACATTAGGGGCTTGTCTGTTATTTAATTCAACTAGATATTCTATCGGTCAGGACTTAGGAAATTACAGTCTTATTCATAGGGAGTTAGAAAAAATTGGCAGTTATAGAGACTGCCGATAGAAGTGAAAACTTAGAACTTTTAGTATTAAAATTTGAAATTTCATAATATTTGAATTAAAACACTATTTCAACAATGCACAGTATATACACATTGAACTTTTCACTAAATCCATTGAATTTCACTTATAAGATATACACAGCACTAATGTTGTACAATACGTCAGCTATACGCTACAGATATATTACTATAAGCATGTCGGTGACGCGAACACACGAGATTTCACCCATCCAAAAAGCGTCTAACGCGCACAGCACCCGGCCACTTCGCATGCGCCAATCATGACCATGTCGGTGACGCAAACCCATAAGATTTTCCCCTACCAAAAAGTGCCCAACGCGGCTAAAGAAGTTTTCACTTCAATAAGTTTGAAAGCTTCTTTAAGAACCATAAAGAAGTATTTAAACTTATTCTAACTCTCCATGAATAAAACCGTTAATGTTTAATGTTGATTACATTCTTTAGTTACAGTTAATAAGATTATGTGGCAAACGAATGCCCCGGTTTGTAAACATTTACAAACAATGACGGCCTCTGTGGTTGAGCGGGCTAAGCCTTTGCCGGCCTACCTCACTGCAACGCAGAGGCTCCGGGTTCGATTCCTGGTATAGTAAATTTCGGAAACGTATTTTCTCCGTTATTTACTATGGTCTGGGTGTCTGGGATCGGCCCCAGAATGGTCCGTTGTATATTACCATAACACAAGCGTAACTTGCTTAATTTGGGGATATACAGTGTGTGTGCTTGTCTGCCAATTTTTTTTAAATTATCTGTTCAGTAGCTCCTCTCATACTCTCGTAAGATATTTGTACGACGGCAGTGAATAAGTTTGGCGCGAGCCTGTATCAAGAATATATTACAAATAGACTCCAGTCTTCTGTTCAGTAGCTCCTCTCATACTCTCGTAAGATATTTGTACGACAGCGGTGAATAGGTTTGGCGCGAGCCTGTCTCAAGAATATATTACAAATACACTCCAAAGTCTTTAAAAATATCCATGCATAAATCGGTGGTTTATATCCGGCTAGAAGGACCAAAATGTATATAATCGAAATTACGGACTGCACATGGGTTGAAGTTATCAATCTGCTACTCACGACCGAGAAATAGGTGATAAAAGACGACTTAATTTTATAGATCTATCATTTAAGGCGATTTAAACTACTTAATCGCGTCAATATCTGAGCGACGTGGCAGTCGTGAACAAAAAGACTCGCATACACTAAGGATCAAAATAACCCCCAAAATCTAGGTGACGCTGCAATGTTGCCCAGATCCCGCAACCGTACGTGTCCTGGGGCATGTTTCTTGTTCCTGCTCCAAGAGCGAGCGCATGTAAAATGTTCCGCGACATTTCACATAGTTTTAGAGGGACATATTTCGGAATATGTTGGTCTATTTGCCGCCTAGTGTATCCAATCTAAGGCTTTATTCAATCTTTTTTTTTAATAATAATAAAATATGCTAATAAAGGTAAACCTGAAAATATACATAGATTCACATGCAGAATATAATCACTATAATGTCGCTTATATTAAGGTAGAAATCATTCAGAGCCACTTTAAAATAAATTCATACTTATATTGTTATATATAAATACATCTAAATAGTTGCGAGTCATTGAAAACGATTATTAGTTAGAAAAACAACTTTCGATTAAAACTGATTGAAATACACGTCTTTCTTTAATTAAGTATGAAACTACCCACAATAATGTGCCACTTTTCACCTCAGTGTTTCAAATTATAATGACGTTTTTACTTGTAAATTTAAGTTTAGATTTACCTCTCAGAATAATGACTAAAACCAGTAGAAACCGATTTAAATAGTTACAAGATACATATATCCGAACTGTTTTCACTTATGGTATTACAACTGTGTTTGAAAGAAATGGGTATACCGTTCTACATTCGTCGTTTATAGGGTTGTCGCTTGTTTAAAGAGACAGTGATACGTCATTATTATGTTACCATATTAATATTAAGTTGGTTTTATTTTAGAAACACAGATCATGGACAATTTTATTTTTAATTTAGAACGAGTCAATTTATTATTGTGACTCATTCGAAACAATAGAAACAAGACGTATTTCTGTTTCACACTAACACATGTACGACTTTATATCAATAAAAGAGTTATTACTCAGTTTTTATTTGAGCAAGTTTTCTCTAGATTTAGTTGTTGTTCTGAGATTTACCTACAATTATGGTAAGTTTATTGTATTGTGCATACTTATTATAATATTTCATAACCCAAGAAGTAAAGAAATATTGTATGTTATCATTTCAGTCTTCTTTGAGTATTTTTTCATATGAATTATTTTTATATTATTATGATTTTTTTGCTTAGCACAATACAATAACTGAAATTAGATTTATCTGGCATATAATTATATAAAACAGAGTTTAATCGTTGATTAAGATTATAAAATACTATTACAGTTTAATGTAGTTTACGTATTGTAAAGAATATATATTACTTATAATGTTTTAATATCTGAGATATCTAGATTTCTGATTATTTTAAATATAGTTATAGTCCTATCTTTTGAAATCGGACAAGAACAAGATGAAAAGCTTACAAAACAGTAACACGTTTCTTTGTAAAAAAATCAATTCGATTATTAAGGAGCTACTAATTGCTACTATATCCAAACTATAAAGAAACAAATGTCCTTCAGCGTTATGTCTCTGCTATACTTGGGATATTATGTTATTCTTAGTGACTGTGTGACGTAGATGTAGCCAAGGATTTAACATGTTATATGAGATGCGACCTTGTTAATGACGTTAAACAATACAGATAGGATAAATCTATATATATATAAAAATTCCCTGTCACATTGTTTGACCGCGATGAACTCCGAAACTACTCAACCGATTTTGATGATTTTTTCTAATTTTGCTGGATTTGTTCCAACTTAGCAGATAGGATAGGTTTCATTTTAATTTATAATCATTTTTGTTTAAATCTATAGGTCGGTAAGTATGAGTTCTGCTGTCGACTAGGTTATATAGGCATCACTTTAAGTCCCACCCTTTCTTTCACAATTGGAACCGGTAGGTGGCGCTGGGATCGGGTTCTAGAATTCTCCTAATCTCCTGGACCGATTTTGATGATTTTATTGTTGTGTGTTTGAGTGGGCCTTGTATTGTTTAGATTCACAATTGGAACCGGTAGGTGGCACTAAAATCGGGTTCTAATTTTTATTTTTTCAGGACAGGACAACGTCTGTCGGGACCGCTAGTATCTATAATTATAATAATGTAGACAATCAGTAACGCACCATTTTTAACGCCATAAGTAAGTTGCATTTCGTCAAGACAAAGCACCGACACAAACGCAGGTGAAGCAGGGGCATTACGCTATTTTTTTCGAAGTAACTAAACTTAGTAGTTCTTAACAATTTTTATTTAACAAAATTATGTGAAAGATTTTAAAGTTCTCATTTTTTAAAGCCATATGGAAATTTGCCATTTTTGATTTAATGCAAACTATGTATTTTTAAATATTACTATTTCTTTATCTGTCTTCTCTCTAACGCTATATTTCATACTCATTTTAATTGCCTCTCTAAAATTATCTTCTTTACACTTAAATTTCTATAAGATGGACGGTACACTATTAATGATAAATAGCAAATCAACGGTTAACTATCAAAATCTTCGAACTCAAGTATGGGGCGATCAAAAACATATTTTTTTTTAAATTATAAATAAGAGAAACCAACAATGTATACAAACGTTTTCTATTATGTGAGCTAGAATTTTATGTTGGAGAATCCAAGGCTTGGGACCGATTTAAAATTAACTGCTTTTGATCGGTTTTAGTCAGCTATTTCGTTCGGAATGTAAACGTTAAAAAGAGTGTTATGTAAAGATACATTAACCGCTTTATTCCACAAGAATTACTTTCCCTATTTTTGAACTGATAACTTCTTATGAGAGGGTAAACCGCTTCCTTACGTAACGCGTTACGGCGCCAGTCTGCCTGGCTTCCCTTTCTCACGCATGCGGCAGCGGTAGGCAGGCTCCTCCTCTCTCTCTCTGACCCACGCGCTATGTACATAAAATTTAAGTAATAACCTAAACTTTTCTCAAGTTAAACAATTTCAATATTAAATAGTTCAAACTTAGATTTTTTTGAACAATTCTACGGTTCGAGTTCCGTACCCTTTTTTATAACTTAATTTTGAAGAAACTTTTAAACACGCTTCCTTGGTACTTTTTGTTTTTGTGTGGTGTACCTTACGAATAACTTAGATTAGTTAAGTTATTCGTTTTTTTCCCTCGATATATCCACAACAGTCGCAATCCGACTTTAAATGGATAGCTTGTGCTTTTTTATTTTTTAGTAATGGCTGTGTTCTCTTTGTTTTATGTAGTACTAAGTCCTCTCTTGTAGCTTTCGAATATCGTGCCTCTTCAGCCGAGATGGATATGTACGCCGCATTAACTTGGCTGCCAATTCATTTATGTGCAGAGCCAATTGACATTGGTAGCTTTTTGAGAGTTCACGAATTTCATCTTTTGCTGTTTTCACTTCGAGATGCTCATGTCGTCAAGAAACAGCGAGATACATGAACTTTCTCTATATGACGATTGTTTCTAATATAAACATATGTTTGTGTGTGAATGAACTTGCTGTAACACGTGGCTGGGTGCGTTGGAGGTGTGCGGCAAAAACCTTTTAATTGATGTTAAAGTTAAAACAAAACCGAATAGTTCGTATGTACTTAGGCTGTAATTGGTTCAACTTTTTTTTACCGGTTTCCAAGCTCTGGGAGTGGGTCACAAATAACAGTTGGTCAATAATGTCATCTATGAGGTGTTGATAGTTAACTGTCGAAACATAATTATACATTATGATGCCGATTTACACGTAAATCTAAACATTGAAGTTCTATAATATTTTAAGGAATTGAGTGCAACATATATTCCGGTTCCTCCTATATTTATTCATTCACTTGCCTTACCATCGGGTGAATTGTGAAATTACTTGTATAGAGCTTGTGTCAAATTTTAACCGATGGTAAAGCAAATGAACGGTCAGTAAGGTCATTAGTGAATATATGGACTGTTTAAAACAGTTTCAATATTTGTTTTTCCACAAAATTTTGGCAGATTAAATTTGAAATTACAGTAAATTTATAGATAAATTAATAAAATAAGTCAGTTGATGTTTGGGTGAACTTTGAGGTTTTAACAGCTATGATACTAGTATGAATCTGCCAGATACTACCCGTGCGCAGAAGGTTTGCCGATAGCCTCATGATGTCACGCGTCGATGGTCAGTAGGGTTGACAAAAAGGTTACATAAATAGTTGTTGCAATAAATTTATTATTGTATATACTTTACATAAGTAATAGGTTGGGGAAAAAGTTTTTTCGCATTATAGTATGTATGAACTTGTAATTAGATCTCTTTGGCTATACCATATGTATCTGGCTGGTTTTGGTATCATTAAAAAGTTTTACTTTTAAAGAAGACAATTCCAAATTCAAATTAGGAAAATGTGTGATTTTCATTTGTTTTTCTTATTGTTAAAATGAGTGAATCTAATGAAGAAATTCGATTAATTTTAAAATTTTACTACAGAAAAGTGCAACAAAATGTACTACAAAATGCAACACAACCCGCGAAAAAATTTTTTTGATGTTTATGGACCTAATGCAGTATCTGTGAGAGTAGCGCAAATTTGGTTTAAGCGTTTTCATTCCGGAAATTTTGATATCAAAGCACGTCGCTCTGGTCGCCCTGCTACGGACAAAATTGATGCCATTTTTGAAAAAGTGGAGAAAGATCGAGACATATTAGTAGTTACGATGTAGCTGGAGAACTGGGAATCGACCACAAAACGGTTTTGGCGCATTTGAATAAGCTGGGTACACAAAAAAGCTCGATATTTGGGTGTCTCATGAGCTCACTGAAAGAAACCTAATGAACCGTGTACTCATTTGTGATTCTTTATTACGACGTAATGAAACCGAACCATTTTTGGAGAAGCTGATAACTGGTGATGAAAAGTGGATCACGTACGACAAGAACGTGCGAAAAAGGTCATGGTCAAAGGCCGGTCAGGCTTCACAGACTGGCGAAACCCGGGTTAACTCGCAACAAGGTGATGCTGTGTGTATGGTGGGATTGGAAGGGCATTATTCATTATGAGCTGTTACCGCCAGGCAGGACCATCGGTTCTGAACTGTACTGCGAACAACTGATGAGTTAAAAGCAAAAAGTTGAGAGAAGGCGGCCGGAATTAATCAACAGAAGAGGTGTGGTTTTTCACCATGATAACGCTAGACCTCACACATCTTTAGCCACTCAGCAAAAATTATATTCCGTATATTCCTGACCTTGCACCTTCAGATTTTGACCTGTTTCGGTCTCTTCAGAATTCCTTAGGCAGTGTCAGATTAACATCACGAGAGGACTGCCGAAACCACTTGTCGCAGTTTTTTTATCAGAAGCCCCAAAAAGTTTTATAGCAATGGGATCACGTCCCTACCTACAAGATGGCAAAAAGTTAACCAACAATATGGCACTTACATACTTTAGTCAAATGTAAATAAACTTTATAAAAAAACCTTTTGAATTTTTATATAAAATGCGAAGAAACTTTTTCCCCAACCTAATATATACAATAAGAGTAAGTAATACATTAAACTATTATCGTATTACTATTGTGTACTTACTAAAGCAGTCATCGGCAAACCTTCTGCGCACTGCTTATAGTTCCAGTATGACTTCAAGTATTTACATATGGAGTGTAAATTCGGCATTAAATAACAATAATATAACCTATAGTAATTTAAGTCTCTCGCTCTAACATGACAATAACATAATTCAGCAGCTTCTCAGCATTCCTATTTTCGATAGTTTTCTTGAAAAATGTGATAGCGCCATTTTCTGTTAGGGCTGCCACGGATATAGTAAAAAGTCGTTACTAAAGAATGTTGCCAATAGGTACTCGACACTCAAACAAATTGAGACCTTATTTATCAACTTACAAAAAGCGCATCCATCTATATTTTGCGTCAGCATATCTAATTATGACGAATTTTAACGAATCCACCAAGTTTTATAACAAGCTGTAATGTCGTTTTTTATTAATGTTTTGAGTGTTTTCATGTATAGTAAGACATAATTAAAAATGCATTACAGCGACTGATAAAAAATGACTGAATCGTTAGTTTAACACGAAAATGAAATTAATACCTTTAAAATTTAAGTTTTAAATTTATTATCTGGTATATTAACAATTCACATGATTCTAAAATACTGTCATTATTGAAATGTTATTTTTGATGGTAAAAAATCTCGTGCACGTGTCAGCCCTAATTTCTGTTTTTATATTTTTTGTGTAAAATAAGCTGTTTAGATAAGTAGTCTGTTCCAAGTTTTCTTCAATAAATTAAGTTGTGTTATTTTTCATCAAATGTCTTTCCAGCTTCTAGGGCAAAAACTGAAGCCTGTATAATAAAATTGGTTAAAAACTTGCGACAGACTAAAAGTTTTTGTATAAGATTTTAAATAAAATTTTGGTGTTAATTTATTTCTGTAACCTTTAATTACCAAAGTCAAATTTTATTGTAGTTTTTATAAAAATGTAAGGTTTGCATTTATTTAATGGTAATAAGAATGTTTTGTGTGCGGGTGGTTTATGTACTATTTAAGATATATTTTGCTATGTATTTTAGATTTAAATATCGATTTGTATACTTTGGAAACTTTTGTCCGCCTTTTGATGTGCAAGGCTTTTGTCTGTCGTAAACCAACATCTGTGGTAAAATTACAGTTTAATTAATTATCTACTATGGACGCGTTCCTCTAGTGTCTCACAACGCCCAAAATGCTCCGCCTGCCGTTCCACTATGAGACCGCGGTCGTTATGGTTGTGGCGAAAACGTCACTAATGACGTCATGATTTTCGCTCACACAACGCCCGCAACGATCCATGTCAAGAGACTAGTCGAATAACCCTTCTCCACTTGAGTTTACGATTGTGACGCCGGCAAGCAAGTGGAACGGGAAAAATTGCGGTTGTGAACGTGGACGTTGTGAGTCTCTAATGGAACATAGCCGAAGTGCCTGAAATTCAAGTTAAACTATATTAAGTATATAATTTATGGGTTCGTATTCCGGTAGGAAAACTAAGAATTTCGTTTATTAAAACACAATTATTTGCACTGGTCGCTATCTGTGATGGTTCCCCTTATTTACCCCTTGTATATTACTTATACCACTATTTAATTTTAAATAAAACTTTCACGAATAAACATTTTAAATGGTTTCTACATTTCTTATAAACCAACCAGAAAGCAAGATAGAGCCATCCCTAGTTTGGAAATATTTGGTTTTACAAATAAGGTTCTTTGCGAAATGTGTTGAGCCAATTTGTTGGAAACTTAATTTACGAGTATGATAAAGGCCTTGCACATTACATCCTTAAGTGTCAATGTCGGGTGTGAGACAATGAAATCTCTATTTTTTATCATAACAAGGTAAAGTAACGAAGTAATGTAGGTATTAAATATTATAAACACTGTTAATACGACTAATGTAATAGATTCCTTACGGTTGCGAATCCGTCGGGGTGGTTAAAAACGGTTTTTTCATGTTGTCAGAGAATATATTTGGCAATGGTTATATGAGTTTTCGAAAAGAATAAACTGTGTAAAAAGTTTTCAATAAGTTGTTTCATTGTGAATATTAACACCGAAACTAGCGTTTATTTAAACAGAGTGGGTTTAAATTCTAGAAGAGGCTGCATTTTCCGATACTTGCCTCATATAAGGTAGGTAAATGTGAGTGTTTAGTTTTCACTGTTCTGTCCAAGGCGATGGCAACCGCAGAGCGGACCAAAATAGCCATTTTGGACACGCTGACTAGTCGATGATTAACAATCGCTCTATTACACCTTTTTAAACAAAAATATTAGGACTTTAATTTGTCGCACTTGCATTGAAAATTTAATAGTGTGATGTGACGTGTGCCGTGCGCTGTTCTTCCGAGCCCGATGTTTTGTGAGTGGCTCGCCTGGGATACTACAGTATATAGTGAACACCTCCGATGCAAGTCGTTAGATGACGGTAACCATTTTCCACCAGATGGGCCGCAAGCATGTTTGTATTGTATATTATACAATGAAAAAACGCTTATAAAAATAATGTTTTGGCCTACGGAATTTTATTATCTAACAAGTCTATGTGTCCCTTATAAAAAAACGTTGAGTATGGCTTTCAGGATGTTGCCTGACCCGATCCAGGAAGGGGTGGAGCCAGAGAGTACATACATTATATATAATTATTAAGACGTAATCTTAAGGTTAGTAAAGCTTAACTTTTTTAATTCAAGGACAGATATCTCTCCCGATACAGAATAATTCCCAGTGGCATTCCTACGCGTGGATATATTAGGCCCTACATGGATACTTTAGTCAATATTTCTAGCGAAATATACGTCACGTTTATTACAATTTCCATCTGTTGACAATGAAGGAAAACTGTTAGCAATGTATGAAATTAGTTCCAGCCATTTAACTTGTGGATTAATATTTTTATTACTTCAATTTTGTCATAAACTCTGTTCGATATTGAATACTGTTACGACTGACAAAGACCAATGCACACCTGCAGTTTATTACCTTTTCGGCATTTGGACTTCTTTTGTTTACCTTATGTTTAAAATTTGTAATTAGAAAACAGCCTATTATGTATTGTACTCATTTATGGCCGTTCGCGGGCATAATTAGGCAGATGTGCGGATTATGATGTCTGGGAAATTGCGTCGACGCTTGCCAGGTAGACATATTGCGCCGTGCAGTAAATAAATCAAAGCCGCAACGGAGGGGTGCGGCAGTCTAGCGATGGTCAACAAGCGAGACAAGACGTGTGTACATTCGATAAGCTATATAGTGACGGGCTTTGCGCGTGTTATTGAATCGTGTATTACGTTTGTACTGGTTGTGTCCAGTTATATTTGTACCTGTATTATACGTGTTTGTATAGTTCTAATAAATTCTATAGTAATTCCAAACGGCATTTTAATTCGAGTCCTGTAAACTCGTAACAATACTATTAGCGAACTGCTAAAATGACTTTTTTATCGCATTTTCCATCGCTAAATAATAAGGTATTTGTTATTTATAAGCGTTACTTTCGCCAGCAAGGAAGCATCGAATTAAAAATATATAGAAAAAATATATTTAATTTTCTTCCTTTTTATTTGTGATACGTACACATATTAACGAGAAAGTTGAAAAAATAATTGTTTTTTTAATTAGAAATATAGAAAATTTAGTTTGAAAACAGTCATCGATCAGTTAGATGTGATACGTTACGGCATGACGATAATAGCGCAGATCTATGTTCCGGCGCAGCTCACATAGGGTATTGCTTTTTGTCTTTTATCCATCCATTATTTTATTCTGAAATTCTTTAGTGGAAAAATGTTAGTTCAATCAAATAAAATGTGATATATTTATTTCGTTAAATATTTATTGAAAACTAAAAAAAAACAATCACATTAATAAAAAAATATCAAGATCATGTGGACAGAATTTCCTGTGTGTGATAATCCTTCCAGCATTTTCCTACACACAAAAATACTCGGCATTTTGAACATGTAATGTTACTTTCTGTTCGCTTTTTATTCCTGAGAGCCAAAAATCGCACACAGCGGCCCCATTTATAGTGTGCCCGTCCTTTGCTAACAAGATCATCATTTTCTTCATGATCTGGGAAATGTTCTATACCATCTAACCTTCCTCCGAGCGGATGTTCTATAGCAGGTCTGTTACGGTGCGTGGAAATATGGCGCTGCGACAACACTGGCATAGCGATAGGCCCGATGTGTTAATTTGCGTACATGTTCTTCAACGTTTGAGCGATTAATTATAAAACTATTTAATATACTAATGTTTAGTAGCCCCTCCTGAAGACTGACATACCACTTAAGGCCCCTTTTTCGTTCCAATAAGTACATGGATAGTTTCTGGTCCTTCAAATCGATCCCACCCATGTACTTATTGTAACTGTGGACTACGAGCGGTTTGTTACAGGCTACACCTATCCGCTGCCCAGGTGCCATGTCAGCATTGAGATATGTAGATATCATGGTCGCTAATTTAACGTCTTTCTATGACAAAATAGTAATGTTTCCGCAGTGTTGAGCAACCATTTCACCTCTCTTCATACGTCGATCAACTAAGCCTTTTATTTCTAGAGGAGGGTCTCTTCGCCGCCGATTTAGCGAACCAAGAACATCTGTACCCTGTTGCTCTTTTAGAAGTCGAGTAAGTGCAACACTATTATAAAAATTATCCATTACTAGACAGTGTCCCTTATTGAAATAACCATTCATTAATTCAATTAAAATTTTACTTGTAGCTCCTGTGAATCCATGTACTGCTTGGTCGTTTGTATGTGTACCTTTTGCGCCGGTATAAATGGCCATCGTCAATACGTAACCTGTTCTAGCTTCACATAGCTCGTAGCTTTTTATTACAAATCGTGCTTCTTTGCTACCGATACACCGAATCCAATTCAGTCTTCCTTTCCACAGCAGCAATGATTCATCGAGACTTAAATACTGCTGAGGAACATACAATTCCTTGAATTTCCTATTGCAGTGATTAAAATCTAAATAGTCATTGTTAATAAAATGCAGAAAACGTAATATTATATAGAAACGGTTTTTAGACATTATTTGGCGAAATTGAGGCATTTCTAGCGTATCAGTAGTCCAATATTCATCCATACGTCCTCTGTGACACAAGCCCATATAAATCAAAATGGAAAAAAAATTATAAAGCTCCTCCTCGGTTACTTCTACCCAATCGTTTATTCGTGATTCTGGTTTTATTCCGCTTTCACTAAGCCGTGCAATAGTCTGCCACGCATACTCATTTGTTTCGCGTGCAATTAATGCCATGATATTCCGATCCCAAACAGAAGAAAATAATTCAAAAGGATCAGTAGATGCTATTCTAGGTCCTGAGTGCTCATTGAAAGTTTCTTGTACTTTTACTGCGTGTTAAAAAAGCGAAAAAGGTATGCTTTGATCATAGCAAATTTATATATATAGTGGATAAGTAAAAGAAAATCATAATTTGTAGCAATCATCAATTATTTTTATGTCTTTTTGTTTTTTTAAAGCAAATAAAATTATAAGCACAAGTCGCATTCATCACTTAGGTTGTGCTCATATACAGCAAAATTGCATTTTTTACACTCAAAAGTAACTGAAGCTAAGCAATAGTCGTAATTTTCAATGTGTCAGTATGGAGTATAAAATGAGGTGGTGCCTTCTCCTTAGTCTTCCTATTGCATATCGAAACATTTATTTAGCTTGATAAAATGTGTTATGTTCCATGATCATTGGCATTCATAGGCACATAAAGTCAAGTCATCTTTTTTTAAATAATTGTCAACGTCCATTATGACTACCATATTCCTATAAAAAATCAACAAAACCTACATATTCATTATGATTTATTTTAATAATCACTATTTACGAGTATGTTGGGTAGTTTAATAAAATTACTAATATAATACCTAGCCAAAATATTCTTTAAAAAAATATCTCACATGAGACATTTTTGAACACCTGTAGGAGAACATTTTGCAAGGGAATTTCGAGGCAATGAAAAAAACGTAAATATTTTATAAAATGTTACGAATAACCATATATAGACAATATGGATAAACTGTTGTACAATATCGTGTATAAAACATACACCAATTTTAATAATACGGGTAATAAAACGATGGTTGAATTCAAACTAACCGGCGTCTGCATGTTTTATACTTTTTTTTTTCAATATTTTTAATGAAATCTCTAATATTGTGTATATTTATACTTTGACCTATAATTAGGATAGTAGAAAATATAAAACACACAAATAAATAAATAAATACTTACTCGTAAACACAAAAAACACTGCCGAATTTTTTTTTACATTTTCACCAGTAAATTTCAACTAATTGCAGACAAAAATATTTGACCGATATTTCTTAGGTTCTTTTGTTCATTAATTCATACATTCAACATGTTTTAGGCAGATCTGAACTCTAATTTACAGGTGAAAGATTGGTTTTAGAATGTATATAATTATGGGTACATCTACGTTCCGGATAAGAGGTTAATTAATAAAATTTCTAAAGCCAAGAGAATACCAGTGGTGCCATCTAGTAATACAAGGTTTCACATTTATATTCTTCCTAGACGATTGTTATTCCTATTACTCTCCTATAACAAAGGGTAGGGAAAGAAATAAAACAATATCACTCCTTAATTAATAAATTTCATTATAATTAAAAATAATCATCAGTAGACATTCTGAACCACAGCACTTAACTAGACTACACTTTGTACACCTAACTTTATATTCACTCAATCACACTGTTACAAAATGTAACTTTGTCAATCCAATCCTATATATGAAATACTAACTACCCGCTTATATTTTACGATAATATTAATAAACTAATTTAACTGACATTTTAATAAAAAAATGTTCCCAGTATAGCATGTGACAACAAAAACAAAAGCATTTGGTTTAACCTATTATTTATAACTTTGATGGTCAATATTATTTATATATTCGATAACTTAGTTTTGTGTATAACCAAAGAAACTAGTCTATTAGTTGATGAATAGTCGATTTCGTTCCTATATCTAACTAATCGTTCCTTTGCCTTATAACTGGTTAAAGTTTGATAAGCTCTATATTGTCATGTCGAGACAGATGTCAAATTTCTACCAATGATGAAGCAAGAGAATGAATAGTAAAATATAGCAAACTGGTTCCAACCCATTGGTATATCAGTGTCCAAGTTTTTTTCCATCCACCCTCAACTTGTTTCATTGCATATCTTAACATTGTTTTTAATAAATACCACACAGGATCTTAAATTAATTCACCACACTTTTTATTGCTGGAACACAACACAGTTGAATAAACCCACCTGATGGAAAGCGGTTATCGTCGCCTATGGACAATTGCAATATCAAAGCTGTTAACCAACATGTTGCTCAGACCTCAAAGAAGTCTAAAGACACATTCGAAAAATCCTATATCTATAGTTTTACACAATAAATAATTCCACCCTATGTATCTACGTAGTAGACCAACTTTAATAGCGCACGACACTGTACGAATCTTGTAAGCGGAACAGAGCTAAGAATGCTTAGCAAGCAACACTGCCTTAACTGCGCAAACAAAAACTGCAGGAATTATAAGTTGTGTAAAACTAGCTAACTGAAGAAAAACGTCAATGTTGTTAGACAAAATCAAATTTACAAGTTAAAAATTGTTAACAAGAAGAGTTTTCAAAAATACAAATTACACTGAAATCTTATCTTCCTAGTAGTTCGTATTTGACTTAAATCTGCGGTGACATAATGTGTTAAAATAAAACTATATTGGATAACTTAAAATTAATCAACCATAGTTCCGATGCACTTTTCTATGAACTAGGCTTTCATTTTGAGCGGGTGTCGTCCTTATGTCACTTCTTGTCAACCGCAGTGCTACCGGTGTTGCCGCCGCCATAGTTCTGAAATAGTTTCAAAATTTGAATATATAAACATGAATTCATCGAAAGTTATTGATAGATGATTTCGATTCTTTTTTTCAACAAAAGATTTGTTTGAAAAAAACAAATAATACTTTAAACCATACTTTGAATACCAAAAAAACATACTGAACCTAAAAAAAATGTTACATCAAAGAGAGTAAGTAAGTCACAAAAATTACAATGGTTTTAGCTGTTTTAGTCTTTATTGGCCTTCAAAATTATATTCAATACGAAATAGACTTAGTAAATGTTAGCAAATCTTAACAAGCTATTACTTACTACCTAAAGAAACCACTTTAAATGTGGTTTTAATTTTAGTGATCATTTACTATTTTTGGCAGTATAAAGTATTGTTTTGATGTTGTATTTTACTACATCTGGTGATAAACTAAACATAACTCTTATTTAAATAATGGTGTATTTTCCAAACACAATTTGTATAGCCAAGTCGAAATCTACCAGAAATAATGAAAAATGCTAAAAACTGCCAAGAAAATGGATAATGAAATTTAAATAGTTTCTTTTGCGTCAGTACACCTCACGAGTCATGTTGACAATTTTATAAGACTTTATTTCAAAGGAAACATAATTTACAGTTTTACACAACTAATAATTGCTTCCGATGTACCTATGCAGTAGAACAGAGCAAGAATATCTAGCAAGCAAAACTCTGGCATTTACGCTTGTAAATAAAATTCAATATAGATTGTTTGTGTCGGAAGCCAGTCTGCACTTTTCTGTGTAAACGAAAACTACCGTTCGGAATTAAAAGTCGTGTAAAACTGTAATATTGCACAATATGTTAATGAAAACTTCATTAATTTTATCTATGCAGGGTCAGGGAAAGAACATAATTTCCTGCGGCCAGGTGGTAGCTACCACCTCTGGTCTAGTATAGTATGCTGCCATAACTTTGAGTTGTATTCCGGCATTAGTGGCCAGGTTCCAGTCTCCCTTTAGAGAGTGACAGCACATTGGAAGCACCTTTGGTGTTACAAATGTCCATAGGAGATGGTAACTACTTTCTATCACAGTTGGGCCCTCAACCTGTCTGCTGAACTCATGCAATGAAAAAATGTCCTTCTATTTAATACGAGCCAGTGTCAACTTGAAAATACCTGCATCAGCCACAACTAATGTCATAACTTTCGAAATTGAGGTTTTTTTACCTTACTATTAGTTTGGTTGGATTTGGTAGAGATTCAGATGAACAGATAACCGGACTACTGTGACCAATGTTCATCTTTTGGGCACTTGATAGCTTTGTTGCAGGCTTGTAAGGATGAAAACAAGTATGTCAACAGTTATTAATACTGACCTGGTAATACTGGGCCCACGCCTGGGCATCTTGTGTATTGCCCGCTGACTGACCACCTTGTTGATACTGAAATTAAAATAAAACGAATAATGTATGCCTTTTACTAACATTATTTAATTTCAAGAGTAAGGTATAGATACATGGCACTTTTGTTATTATTAATTTAATATGGTGTTGTGTTTAGGAATATATTTATGATTTATTTATAACTAAAACTGTTTTTGAGTGTAGAAAAAAAGGTTTTTAATTAATAATGGCACTTTAAAAAACATGACAATGATCTGGTAATTTTGATATTATCAAAGTGTGATTTGACTTTAGAGATGTATTTACGTATCATATAAAACTGTTTCTTAACCACTAAAACTGATTTTGAGTCTTAAGGCAAGATAAAAAAATTACGACAATGAAATACCGACTTTTTTACGATATACTAACTCTGTGTAGAGATGTCATTGTGATTAACATTAATGAATCGATATGTCAATAATATAGATTTCTATTTAGAAATCAATATTATTGACATATCGATGATCGGTGACATAAGTGTCGTACTTTATTATCGTGGGTGACGTAATAGTGATGTTCTGTGAATCATGTAATGTAACGTAACGCAGACTATTAAACCTTCGACACTACACATAAATAAATCGAAAAGATTTGAAAAAATGTTCTACTTTATTACAACAAAAATGGCTTATTTAACACATGTATATTTATTACATGATATAGTATTTTTAGCAATAATACATAGATAAGTTAAATTGATTAAAGCTTCTTATTTATAAATGAAGTTGATTTTTATAAGAAATCGAGTCGGTTGTGCATTAGAACATTACAAATTGATCCGTCATCGAGCTGTGGAAAGTAAAATAAATGTTTGGAGAGGGTATAATGCACTATAGCTTGTGCATCAGATTTAGCGTTCTGCAAATTGGATAACGTAATGGCCGCTAAGTATACTGACCCCAGGCCATGCTTGTTGTTGCTGCTGCCACTGCTGCCACTGGTACCACTGCTGCGGGGAGTAGTTGGTGGGCCACTGCTGCTTGCCGCTCTGTGCGCCCGCCGCGGCGCCGGCGCCGCCCGCACCCGCCGCCCCGCCGCCGGCACCGCCCGCGCCCCAGTTGCCCCAATTACCCCAATTGCCCCAACCTGAAACACATATAACATTGTCATTATACCATTTCACCGAACGAGATATAGAAAGAAAAATATATTAATATTATATTATACTAAGATATGCCCGCGACTTCGCCCACGCTTGACTTGAAATTCCCGCGGGATTCCCAGGATAAAGAGTATCGCAGATTTTAAGTCATAACAATTTGCTGTTGACCAGAAAAAACCATATCGAAAACAGCCCAGTAGTTTTTACATGAAACCCGATCAGACAAGGAATCTATAAAAATTGCATCATGTTCTCCATCGTTTATATAGTCTATTTCAGTTTTTATTTAGTAATAGCTCGTCTTTACTTTAAGTACACATATGACATATTTAGAATTTTGTAATATTATGGATTTTTTTATTGTAGGAGTTCAGCCGACAGGCAGACGGCCCACTTGATGGAAAGCGGTTACCATCGCCTATGAACATTTGCAACACCAAAGATGCTACAAATGCGCTGCTGCTCTCTTAAGGGAGACTGGAACCTGGTCACTAATGCCGGAACACAACTCAAGGTTGTTATGGCGGCATACTCTAGACCAGGGTGGTAGCCATCCAGTCGGGCAAATGCCCTACCACCTGGCTGTGGGTTGTTTTGACGCCTCTTACGACAGGCCACCCGGCCACAGGAAATTGTATTCTTTCTCCGTTCCTGCATGGATAACTAAAAATAAATTTACTGATTGTTAACATTAATTGTTGTTAATTGATCTAACTATAAGTGTGGTACGAGGGAGAGCGCAGCGGCATTCTCTGAACAGACTGGTAATACATAATAATTTGGTTGTTTATATTTACCTTGTGCCTGTGCCTGTGCTTGCTGGTTTTGGTTCCAGTTGCCCCAGCCTCCCCATCCGCCGGCCCATTGATTCCAGCCTTGCTGGTTCTGCTGGTTTTGGCCCGAGTTGGGCCCAGCGTTCGCGCCGCCGCCGCCGCCACCACCGCCTCCGCCACCCGGCCCATCCTGAAACATATAATACTTTCTACATGCTGACCTCTATACTGTTTCCAAGCGTTTTACTTTTGACATATGCATGTCTATCAAATTACATATTTCCTGACAGTAAATCCCAAATGAATCAAATGACATAATTGTCGTAATTTATTTTTATGGGTGACGTCATAGGAATGTTCTGTGAGTGTCATGTAACGCACAGACTATTAAATCATCGACACTATACTTAAATAAATTGAAAGTAAATTTGAAAACAAAAAAAAAATTGATTAAAACTTATTTATAAATAAAGTCGATTTTTATAACAAACCGAGTCGGTAACGCATTAAGACATTACTAATTGATCCGTCATCGACCTGTCAAAAGTAAAATAAATGCTTGGTAAGGGTAAATTTATTACCTCTAGACTGGCTGCCGCATATAAATGACAAGGCATGCTGGAATCACTATCTCGATTATAGCTGTAAAGGACCGGCTCGATCGACGTGCTACCACGCTCTCCGGAATATCGACGTGAAACGGTTAGTGTTGATCTAATCGTGATTATTGCGATAGTGAAATTTCCGGTGGTCTAAATCACTTTGGGCAAATGTGTCACATCTTTGGTGCGATTGAGAAAAACATAAGAATTCTCTGTAGTGGAGAGAGCGTAACTTCAATGTAGACAAAAGATGAATATATATCTAAGATGTGTGAAGACCTTAATTCGGGGTCACCTTGACCTAGTACCGCACAACACAAAACCAAAATCCATAACATACTTTATATATATAAGCAAAAAAGAATTTGTTTTAAAACGTTACGGGGTTCAATAGGCCTCGTACCGCCACGATTATATATTTAGTACCAGGTCTAAAACGCCCCGTACCGCATGAATGGAAAATACAAATAAATAAATGGCGCTCTGAACGTGTCAAAAATGCAAAAGGCCCAAGTGGGATGTTTAGAGTCTGGCCAACGAAAGTTGAACATGGAATTATTTGAAAACTTTTTACATGGGAACTCTAATACGAATGTCAACGACAATTTTGACAAACAAGATGGCGGTTGTCATTTTGTTGCGAGTGGATTTGTGTGTCTTGCTGTGATTTTATTTTCACGTTAAATAGCCTAAAAATGAATACATTTATTAAAACTGGAGTACAGAAGATGTTGTTTTGCATGATGAACAAGTTCAATGAAAAACAACTGCAAAATGATGCCCTATTCAAAGAAAAACATGAATGTTTACGTGTGGTGTTGGTTTTTTTAGGATAGTACGACATCACCTTTCAAAAATTTCGATAAATGGCCGAAACGTCAGGATAATAAAAATCAAATAAATTACCGCGCTCAAACCCGTTAAAACGTAGCTTTATTAAAAAGTAGATAGTCTATATTCTATTGTAGGTCACTCTAGGTTCAAGATAAAAGGATTGGTAATAAGTAGTAACAAGTTATTCCATATTTCATTAAAATCCGTTCAGTACTTTTGGCGTGAATGAGTTTGATGTGAGTAACAAACACATTTCACATACAAACTTTCGTATTTATAATATTATTATAAGAAACTGAGTACTGATTTATTAATTGTTAAACATAAAATATACAACATAAATAATTAATTAAGTACCAAATATCAAAATAGGTTAATCCAAATTTTTCATAGTAATTTTAATGTTGCCATACATATTATTATATTACTTAAAGTTGCCGCCTTTTTTCAGGGTCAACTTTTGTTGGCCAGACTCTATAAGTGATTATTAGTTTACTTTACCTTCTGGTTGGGGGGTCCTCCTCTCTGAGGGTTCGCGGGTGGGTTCTGCCGGGCGGGGACCATGGCACTGCCCTTGCCCCCCATGCTGCCCTGGTTCATCTGGCCGCCCCTCTGCCAGGAACCGGCGCCTCCGCCGCCCGCGCCTCCACCGCCTCCTCCTGCGGGACCGCCTACGACTCCTCCCATACCAACTGCAACAACACTCTCAAGTCAGTGCTTCAAGGGGATTATCTCTTATTACCACCACCTGCATCTACGTTTATTGTTAGTAATTGTGTCCCAACTATTATAGAGTAAAAAAAAATAACGCGTTAACCATTAGCTACATTAGTATATATGTATATGATTTGTCATATAAAGTTTAAAATGATGCATCTCAAATAACGCATTAAAACCTGCTACATTTACGTAATGTCTTTAATAGTGCGTTACCTAGTTAAAGCATTACGGCGCATGTGTGGCAGAGGCATTATTGAAATTGTAATTAAATGAAAAAAATTCCCAAGAGAACAAAAGTAACATATTCTTAATTTTATCCCCTAACTCTCGTGTATGCAACGGTTTTCAAAAACATTTTTCTTACACACTTTTAGTAATTTAAAATGAGCTCCCAGTTAGAAGATTTCCCACAGCACTAGGATATAGGAGATTTTTAAAAAGGAAGCATTAATTTATTCAAGACAGGTAGCACACCTAGTGTGACAATCGTCCATAATAACCACTCTCCACCAGGTGAGCCATCCTCCTGTTTGGTTGCATCACACAATAAAAAAAACATGAACACAATATTAAAAAATAGCTTGAAGATTCTATTTAAAACTTGAACATACTCAGATACTTGACACCGGCGTACTGATTACTGCTTGACAGGTACACAAATTGGGAAGATCCATTTTAATAAGGAAAATATGAGAAATGTTGGTTAATGACATACCTTGTTGACTCCTAGGCTTTTCCGGCCTGTCGTTGGGTCTGGGGGGCCTGTCTCGGTTGTTGAACCGGCTCTGGTCGAGGGGCGGGCCCCCACCTCTGGGTCCTCCCCTGTCCCCCCTGGGACCGGGGCCCCCGGGACCTCCCGGACCGCCACCGCGACCCCCGCGGAAACCGTCGCGGTCCCGTCCAAAATCACTGAGGAATAATATAACGAGTTGTCATTTCTATAATTGATTAGTGTATTATTTTAATTGCAATTTTTTTTTATTGCTGTAGTGGAGCCTAACTTTGGTGGAAAGTGGTTACCGTCGCCTAGAAACATTTACAACAGTAAAAGTGTTGCTAATGTGCCGTCGGACTCGTAAATGGGGCTGGTAGTTTTCCAGGTGACAACTGGTACTGGGCCACAATTCAAGGTTGTTATGGCAGCATGCTCCTGTTCAGGGGTGGTCTATCTAATCAGTGAAAGAATAATGACTTTCAATAGGTGATCTGTAAGGATCAATCTTGAAATATACTTTTATTTTTGACACTATTTCCCCTGAGACCTTTAGTTGTGTCAACCTGTTTAAAGTTTTCCTCATATTATGAAAAATTCGTGAATTAATAATTTGATCATCATTATAATAAACATAAAGAACACATGAACAAAGTGTCTTCGCCTTAATATACAATAAGACAATAAGAGAAATTATCTAAATTAACGACTAAGTAAGTATTCATACTACAAAGTGTACACTAGCACACTTTGTAGTATGAATACTTACTTAGTCGTTAATTTAGATTATATTTAAATTACTTAAGTCTTTTTAGATAAGATTGTATGTAATATTAATGGGGTATAGTTTTAAACATGTTATTTAATTAAAAAAAATACAATAAATGCTAAAAAAATAATGTAAAATTCGATGGTTGAACATTTATTATAGCAGTTTCGTATTTAACTTTAAAACAAGGTGCAGAATAGAAATCTATGGTGACTTACCGTCCAGGCTGAGGCGGCGGTGGTCCCCAGGGCCTGTCGAACCTGCCCGGCGGGGGTCCCACGGGGCCCCGCTCCCGTCCGCCACCGCCCCAGCGACTGCCGCCGCCGCCCCCACCGCCGCCGCCGCCGCCCCTGCCCATGGGGCCCCAGCGGCCACCGCCACCGCCACCACCGCCGCCGCCGCCGCCGCCGCCACCACCGCCGCCGCCACCACCGCCGCCCCAACGATCTTCTGTACACAATAAAAAATATTAAAGATTTCACTTTTTGTTATATCATTATAAGATTGGGAAGATGGTATATTCTGGCGGAGGCCTGTGCCAACGAGGCAAACTAACTTGACAGCTGTCAATGTGTTAAAAAAATGATAAAAAGAAAAATAGAAGTAGAAATAAAGGCAATTTCTATTCTTGTTGGAATATAGTTCCTGATCTTATATTATGATTTAACTCAGTGGCGAGTTGAATCAACAATTTGTGAATGAGCCATACTACATGCAAGACTATGCTCCACACTTGCAACATAAAAAAAGGAAGATTGCAGCTGTCATGTTGATCCAGGTAATTAAAAATCGAGAGTATAAATTATTGTATGCGGCGTACATATTCTCAAAACTTGTTTCTTTCTTTTTACTATGATTTATAACTAGTGTAAGTGTAACCATCCCAGGGCCCATATGTTTAGGAGTTCAGTGACATACACATGAACTATATAAATAGTAGAGATGTGCCGACTAGTCGGTAAAGCCGACTATCCGGCCACTATCGTAGTCAGCACTATTCGGTAAAGAGCGCCGACTATTCTTTTTAACATGATTAAATTTTAATTGGAGCTCTTTCACTGTAATTAAAAATAACAGTATTATCTTTAAACTAAAATATTCTTTTTATTTTTACACAAAAACACCGCCCTGATCCGTTCGTACAAAAGCAAAAATCAAGAAATAATGCGAAATAAACAAAACAGGTTCCGACAGGTTGCGACTTGCGTGTGAATCAGCTATAAACGAAGCGTCACGGAAATCACCGAAAACGTGGTCGTCCTCTTTACAACCGACTAATCAGCTAGTCGGCCAAAGTCATAATCGGCACATCTCTAAAGAATGATGCTGAGATTCCACTCACCACGATCCCTTCCAAATTCCCGGGGCCTGGGTCGCTCCTCTCTGGCGTGCCGTTTGTCATTGGACTTGGCCCGCTTCGGAGGCGGCGCATCACGGCCGGCCGACCTCTCCCTCTTCTCCTTCTCCTTCTCCTTGGTCACGCCGGCAGCTTTGGCCTCCTTGTGGAAAGCCTCGACCACCTTGCGGGCCTCCTCCTCGTTCAGTTCCGGGTACAGCACTTCGTCTATCCAGGCGCACTTCTCCGGCAGGCTGAAGTTAGCTGCGGGGCAGGAAGGTTAAGATTAGAGACAGGGCCGCGGCGAAGGCGAACGCTGGCGGATGTTGGGGGAACTGAGATTTCGTTTTTGTAGTTAGGCGACTCGTGGTAGGGTACGAACCTTTCATGTCCACGATCGCCCCGTCGGGGACTTCCTTGCCGTCGGCCTCCTCCCGCTTTTTCTGCCTGTCGCGGTACGTTTCGTCGTCGGTGACAATCACGACGGCGACGCGCCGGTAACCGTCGAATTCCCTCAACTTGCGCCTCTGAGCCGACGGGTACACGTTCGTCTGTGTACGCCGAGCGCCCCCCGACCAATTGACATTGCCCACCCCCCGGCGATATCGAAATCGCACAACCCGACATCCATTGTGAGTTCATCATGTGTTCCGTCGCGTGTCGTGTCCCGCGGCGCAGTTAACGTTGTTCAGATGTGGAGCAAAACATTCTCGTTATAGACAAATGACACATGGCGGCCGAGCGCACGCGCATTCGGCTCGCATGTACATCGGTTTCGATTGGCACACGCCGCCGATATCACACCTAGAACAAGCTCAATTGAGATCCCAAACGCGTTAACATTGTTCGTACATTCATAAGACCGTTTGGCAAAGTTACCGGCGGCCGACCCCGCTTCTAACTACCCACCTGGCTGCAATAAAAGTGGTCACAGTTTAAGCCTAGTCTTACCGCGGGGGCGGGCCGGTCGTGTGTGGCTTAAAAATTAACTTAATTCATAGGACGTACCTTGTGTATGGTGATATATAGATGACATATATAGCGTGATACGATAGTATCGGAGCATACATAATTATAAATGTACCGGTGCATGCCAGTAATAGAAATGAATGCGAAACTTCGCCAAACATCCGTCGAAATTCGGAAGCGATCTCGATTGTTCCTGATATAAGTGTTGCCGGCCAAATAAATAAAAATGGAACTAAAAATTGTTTCAAAGGGGGGAATGTAACATATGTGGTAGGATATTGGAAAGAGTCTCACCTGATCGAGGATGAAATTCCTCCGGCGTCCGGTGGCCGTTTCCAACAACTTAAGCACGCACTTTGCGCACTTGGAGACCATTGCGTCCCACCGGCCGTCGTACGTAGAACGGAACGGTTTACAGTCCACCTGGATCGACACGTACACACTCATACAGTTACGGGCGCCTACGACACCTGTCCGCGAACTTAACACCTAACTTAACGTACTAAATGACAAAAATCATTTTTGATACCAGGGATAGCAAATCCATGTTGAGTCGCGTCCTCTTCGGCACAGCGAATACACAATTCAAGCCTCGACTTGGTATTGGCACTTCAATCTTCTAACGATCCACTGGTATCATTTTTTTAACTACTCGCTCGACCTCTAAAGGTCAGATATTTCTATAATTTTTTTTGGTATTTTTTTTTATAAATGGTGCGTATATCGCTTTCCTGTTAAAAATACAGAGGTAGGCATTAGTATGTGTCAACATGCTATTTACATTCGCAGGCTCCTTTAGGACCAAACCTCAAGCTGAAAAAGAAGTTTTCATTATATAGTGTGCAGTGTTTGTGTGTTGTTTAATGTTACTCTCTTTTTAAACGATAAATTCTTTGAAATATGGCAATGTTATTCGTACAACTGTAGAGTAATGGGTGGTGCGGCGTTGGCAGCGTACGTAGCCCTCCAACACTAAATGACACTCACATATATTAAAGGACTTTTTTTTAAATTAGAGTTCACGATAAATGTGATTGATAGATAGATAGATCACGATATCACACTGTTGAAGAATATCAAGCTAATATTAAAATAGACTCACTTCTATAACAAGAATATATTTTATTTTTCGAGAGGGTACGCAGGCGTGACACTTAGGAAGGTCATCCAGGCGCACTACCAATCGAACGACTCGGGTGCGTCCACAGGCAATACCCCTCGCGTGGCGCAGCCACACCCGCCGGCGAGATGCGCTTGCGCATCATCGGCGCCGGTTGTAGCTACGACGCGCTGAGTATGGTGCGATTATTATATGTAACGGAAGGCCACACAACAAAAACACATAACATACTAACTTCATTCATCCACCAACAAATTTCAATTGTTACATCACATTCAGAACATTTATCATAATAAAAAAGAGTATAAGTTGCAATATATCTATAATGCATATAGAACTATTAGCTATAGCAGAAGCATTTTCATATATAAAATCTTTAAATAAGGAGAAATTTGTAATCCTTACAGATTCAAGGAGCGCTCTCCAACACTTGGCTCGATGCTCCTTGTCCATACAAGGAATAGTGATAGCCTACACAATTTTGCAACTTATGCTCGAGTTGACAGCTGAGTCCAAAACCATTATTATACAATGGATTCCATCACATAGCCAAATAAGTGGTAATGAAATAGCAGATGTCTTAGCTAAACAAGCTAACACAGATGGTACCTCTTTTACGGTTACGCCACTTCATTCTAATTATTTATGTGACTTAAAGAATCAGTGTATTAAGATTTGGAGTGAATATTTTGACAGAAGATCCGTAGAAAAGGGTATTTGGTTTAAGACAATCCAGCCACAGCTTTCAGCCCAGATGTGGATAAATGAGTGTTCCATGACGCGAAAAGATGTTGTAACATTGTTCAGATTACGTTCCGGACACATTCCTTCAAACAAGTTTGGATATCTGATTAAAAAAGTTAACTCTCCTAACTGTATAACATGCAATGTGACTGAAGATGTCCAACATGTTCTGATGGAATGTGTTCGGAAGGAAGACTTACGAAAAGAGTTACTTCGAGAGCAAAATTTATCTGCCGTAGGAGAATGCAATAGCATTCTGGCATATCCTTTATCAAGAGATGCCAAGATGTTTTGTAAATTATATGATTTCATTTTTAGTTTATATTAATTACAGATAAGATTAGAAATGTATTTAGGTTTTGTGTTATTTACGGGGTGACATGGCCGCTAAGCGGCACAGCCCTTTCTAAATAAAGGAAAAAAAAATTGTAAGACGATCAATGTGTATTAACTCCGAGATCGCAATTTGAGCTCCGGTCTACTTTTCTTACACTCATGTATTATATGGTTAAAATAAAAAAATAAGCCATCCTAAAGTTTCACTTGTAATCCACATATAATGTGTGTTGATTAATTTATTCCAAAACTACAATATACTAGTAGTAGGTGCAAAAAAAATTAGAAAAACTAGGCAAAACAAAATGTTTTTCTGGTTGCTAAATTTTCAGCTGTAGTAAATTTTAAACATACTCAAATATATATATACTTATACTATTAAAGAAGTAAATTTTATGAGTTTGTAGGAAGTAATCTCTTAAATTAATGAACGGTTTTTGAATATTTTTCACCAGTGAAAAGCTACATTATTCCTGAGTGACGTTGTAAATGTGTAGTTTTTATTTTTTTGTGATTGTCTGTTCAGGATTCACGTAAAGACTACCGAGTCGATTTCCCTGATCCTTAGCAAATTCACGGACCTAAAATCTATTTGTTTGTTTTAAAAAAAATTGGTAACTGTTTAAAGTGACCATGTTGAAAAAATTCTGAGTCCAATGTGATATTATCACTGATCGATAGCAAATTCTGTCATAAAGTCAGTGATACTTTATATCCTGGGCACTACTTATCCCGGGTTTAACAGTAATCTTCAGAATTCATGTATTTTTATCCTAAAAATCCATTGCCCTACTAGAAATACCCTTTTATTTTAAATATTGGCAAAATAACTGTAATCTTTGTTACAAATGCAAATGCTATTACACTATACAAATGTGAAATACAGCTTGTTTGAATGTTTGTTTCTCCATTACGATCTTAAAAATTAACAGATTGCAATAAAATGTATACTTTCAACGGATATTGAATACCCACACTGTTCAACCATTTTATTTTTCTTGAAATTTCTTTAATCTGGAGCACATTGGAGTTTTCGACCAAAATCATTTCCAATTAAATATATTGTGCCGATATTTTAAGGTAATATATCTATCCGCTACACGAAGTTTTTAAGCTACATCAATGGAAAAAACCTTAATAAACCTATTTTGCCAGTTATATTTTTCAAAATATATACATAACAAAATTTAAAACAAAATATTTAAACACTTACCTATTTATGCCATCGAGCTGATGCATAACAATGCCACATTTAAAAGAATAAAAAAGCTATTAAAAAGTTTTGACATAAATAAAAAATTCAATGTTAAAAGAAAGACTTTTACAATTTACATTTCTAAACTATAAGGCAACATTTTACATGTTCTGTTAATTGTGACTAAAATGCGAGGGAGTTTCTGAAATAGAAAACTAATAAAAAATGTCTGTTTTAACAACGTGGAATATAAGAGTGTTTCGTGTACTGTACAGTGTGATGTATATGAGACTGGTGTGTACATACCTTCATCTTGTCAAAGAGGGCGCCCGTTGAGAGGATGTTGTACCTCTTTTCGGGAAACTCCTGCGTACGCTGCTTGGCCCAGTAGGTTTTGCCAGAGCCAGGCATGCCAACCATGAGTATCACCTAAACACATTACTCATATAAATATACATGAACTGTATTGTTACATATAGCGGGGGTTCTATCAAATGCTCCTTTATGCCAGACGTAAGCATGGCAACGGCAATATGGGGCCCTTCAAAAAAGGCGGTAAACAGAGATTTAAAGTCTCAACGTGGTAGTACGCATCGGCTCCCTTACTGTTACAGATGTCCATGGCAAACGGTGACCACTTGCTATCAAGTGTACCCGTCTGTCAGGTTGCCTACAAGTCCAACTTTATAAGTCCAAATCGTGAGCAATCAATCGATATATAATCGATACTGTTAACATTTAGTCGTAATACGATTCTCGTTCCGATTTCACTAGGCAATGCTTCTTATTGCGATCAAGACCCAACTGACTCGACTCTGAGCTAGTCCTATTTATCAGACACTTAAAGGAAAGTGGTTACCGTGGCCCATAAACGTTTGCATCAGTAGGTGCAAAGCTAGGGTGTTGTCAGCCTCTAGCAAGGGATAGAGGAATGGGATGGCAGGATTAGACAGGAAGAAAGAAGAAAGGGAAATGGAATAGACAGGGATAGGTTAGTGGGAATGGGAAGTGAGCCATCGGAACTCTCACTCATCGCACGAAACACCACCAGCTCAAGGCTAACCGTTTCACATCGATATTCTGTGTTTGTGTATTATTTTTGTATATATATAAACAAGAAGCCATTGATAAGCCTTCACTGATGGCAATTATAGCATCACGCCGATCGAGCCGATCCTAAGAGTCGAAATCATGATAACAATTCCAGCATGGCTCTACTCCGTCGGGGTTTCATACAGCTAACATATGTTTCCCCTGTTTTTGTTATTTGGCTACAGACCCATATAAAGAACTACTAAAAGAATGTTGTTGAAACCAATTTTTATGACATACTTTAAATTTTTTTTTATTGCAGTTCAGCAGACAGGCAGACGGCCCACTTGATGGAAAGCGGTTACCATCGCCTATGGACATTTGCAATACCAAAGGTGCTACAAATGCGCTACTGCTCTCTTAAGGGAGACTGGAACATGGTCACTAATAACACAACTCAAGGTTGTTATGGCGACATACTTTAGACTAGGGGTGGTAGCCATCCAGTGGGGCAAATACCTACATACATATTGTCACGTCTGTTTCCCATTGGGGTAAGGGTAAGCAGAGACGATGAATTTCCACCTGCTACGATCCTGACAAACACTTTTCACTTCATCAACTTTCATTAACCTTTTCATAAATACACGCTTATTTAAACTGCTTTTTATCTAACCTTTTTTCAAAATATTTTCAATTTGATCATGGTGGGTACGTCGCGGTCGACCGGCACCAACTCTACCACTCACATTGCTGTCATATATAAATTTTTATTACGTGGAACCTATTTAAACTCTATTCTACATTCATGATTTTTCTCGAGTTTTCCACTATAGACTTCAAAAATTAGATAAGGATGATAATAATTTCGTTTTTGGACGGAAAAATCATTATGATTTTTTAATATCTGACTAACACACAGTGAAAACAAAAATGTTTTTAATACTCAGTTTCATGTGGATAATCTCATTTTATTTTATTAGTTTAAACATGACTGAGATTCTTTTATCAAGTAGTACATATACTTACCTGTATAATCATTATGTACTTGTTGGTTAAATTTTAAAACTCTTTGACTGTAATATCTGTTTGATACACTTATGTTTGATATCATCAATATGAATGTTAATTATGCCAAAGTACACAAACCGCCGTACACGCAATATGCTTCAGTTCATGCAGTCAATTCAAGGGTTTAGGGTCAAACTCAAGAAGTTTCTTGTTGACCACCAAAAATCACAGGGGGGCAAAGACACGACACGAGCGTTATATAATTCTGATATTGTTTTAAGGCTGTTTTTTGTTATTTATTTACCTTGCATAACACATGTTCTGTATAATATATCGTAAATTTATTATATGTATATGTGTTATATGAATTTTATATTATAAATATTTGTAAATTTATGAACTCAGTATAATTATTATACTATAATAATATAATTATTTATTAATAATATAATGTGACATCGCTCTAGGGTCACGCGGAAGATCAGCGTTGGTCTAACAGATCGAAATTTTTGCTGAGCTTGATCCAATTTTTAGGACTTAATATGTTTATCTTTTCTTGACTTTGTGCTTGGTTTCTCTCTTTTTTCATTGTGCTTTTTTATAACTTTTAATGTGTTTGTTTCACTGGTGTGCATATATCCTAAAAATAAACCTGTTTTCTTTCTTCAAAAGGGTCACAAAGTCACAATGGTTACTCTCTGTCTATAATATTATAAAATTGTAAACATGCCGTGTCTGTACAATGAAGTTATTAAAAAAAAAACAACTAGAATAGACTATATAAACGATGGAGAACACGATGCAATTTTTTCATGTCTGTTCGGGATTCACGTAAAAACCACTGGGCCGATTGCAATGCGGTTTTCGCTGACCAGCAACTTGCCGACAGCAAATTCTTATACTTAAAATCTGCGCTATTTCTTATCCTGAGAATCGCGTGGGAATTTTTTTGGGAGTGACATAAAATGGCCAGATTAAAAAACAATCTGAATTCCTGTGTGATTATTGTACTGATCGATAGCAAATTTTATGATATAAAATGCGTGATATTTTTTATCCCGGGAATCCCGCGGACATTGTCCTGGGAGCGGATTGTAATTATTGTTGTGGTGCATAAACATTAGCTTATTCCGACAGTTTTCACTAAAACGATAGCTGCGGTACTTTGTGTCCCGGGAATTCCACGGAAATTTCAAGTCAAGCGTGGACGAAGTCGCGGGCATATCCTAGTATATATAGTGGCTATGTAGGATTCCAAAAAGGTAACAAATGTCCACTGTTCACGTCATTTAGTCACTATGGAACTACAAAGATGTTTCTTTCGAAAATCCTATTTTAAAATAATAACAAGAAAGTTTATGAAAGGACACAATAATGTTTGTTACTCTTTCACTTAAAAACCACTGATGATTTCGCTGAAACTTTACAATAGCTAATACATCAGAACAATACATAGGTTATATAATCTATATACTATAATAAATCTGTAAATGGTTCGAGTTTGTACAATGCATTTAAAAATGTAAATAAAATCAGGGGGAAAATTCAAATCAGGAGATTTCGAAAATTCAATTTTTAGAATTTTTCACTGTCTGTTAGAGCATCACATAAAAACTATAGAACTTATTTAAATGAAACTCGACATAGAGCTAGCTTACATCCCAGGGCGTATACGATACTTTTTATCCCGATAAAAAAACGTCGTTTTCGTGGGATAGACGAGAATAGCGAAAAGGATGGCGCTGCGATCGCATCGTTTTTGGAAACTACTGAACATGTAAAAAAAGAAATTCGACACAGTGCTGGCTTATAACCAGAATTAACAGTTCGGATACATTTTATCTCGATAAATGAAGTCGCTTCTTTAGAATAGACGGATAAGCAAAATAGATGGCGCTGCAATCGCGTTTTTTCAATTCACTAAAAAATGCCTATGTTATCATAAACATTTCATTCATTGTATTACTTCAAATCAGGTTGGCTTCGACTCGCCTCTAGGTTTTGCTGGGCAGTTGTGTATACTATAATATATGGACTTAGTTTCCTTGTTATTATTATATGTTAAAAAAAATAAGGTTTTTGTGTAAGTAAAACATAGCTACTGGCTAAGGTTTGACACAGGGCGCAGCCGCGGGGCAAACGCTAGTTTATAATATAAATATTTGTCAAATGGAAATGAGTCACTTATGGTATCATGCCGCTCAGTGCGCAGCCGGAAGGCGGGCAGATATCATTGACGATTGACCATATCGCGAATTTACAGGACAAATGCAAACGAGGTCGCAGGTGATCACTAGTAAATGTATGCAAGGTTTGAACCAAGCTTAAAATTAACCTGTTTTTGTCAACTGGTTTGTTTGGAATGTAAACTTGCCTTAACCATTTCATTCTGCGAGAATTACTTTCTCCATAACTGTATGATAATTGTTTCTAATATAGACATGTGTTTGTTTGCAATTGAAAACCTATATTTAACAAAACAAAAACCGTTTGGTTGAGGTTAAAGTTAGAAACAAACCGAAAAGAAAAATTCCTATGTACTAGGCTGTAACCAGTTTCAATTTTCTTTTATTGGATTCGAAGCCCTAGATGTATATTTCGCTATTGTGTAGAGTTGTCATACCTCACATTCTGCCTTGGTGAGTGGCATCCTTGGCCCACTGACGACGTCTACCAAGGAGATGAAGATGTAACCCGGCACCAGGCACGCCTCGGTGCCATCCAGCTCTTCTTCAGCAATATATCTGCACGAAAAATAGTACTTATAAATTTGTTCAAAGTAGGCAACGCGATGGCAACGCCCCTGGTGTTGCAAAGGTCCATAAGTGGCGGTGACCACTTTCCATAAGATGGGCCCTTTGCCCGTTTGCTAGCTTTTGGAATTAAAACAAATATTACATACCTGTAGACATATTTGATTCTCTTGTCGAGAACGTGGCCCTTCAAGACTTGATCCTCGGTCACTTCCTGCACGTCGTCGTCTATAAAGAAGATTATGTCAAATAAATAAATTAAAAATTTAAAGGATGCATTTTCATTGAATTGTGTAAAGTTGTTAGGAGTTTATAGAAATGTTATTATAACAAGATAAAGTTATAAAACATAACTTTATCTTGTTATGTTACTCTTCTTAAGGCAAAATTGCTAATAGACATCCATTCTGAAATGGAATGGACCCCATTCCCTCTGGCCATAAAATAATTATAGATGTCTTCATATGGAAAGTTTCACTGACTAAGAGGTTTATTGATCTGATTCAGTAATAAAATGTGATAATCCTATAATTAAACTGAGATTATTGCAATATTAGAATGTATTATACATACATAATGATAAAAACGGTTTTCTTTTTTCTTGTTGTATGCGGTTTCCTTACAACTCCATAACTTACTTTTAAACTAAAATAGTGACCAATGAAAACAAAATAAAGGGGTAGATATGTTGGTGGGGAGTGTTTTTTCACTTCTTCTCCTTGAGCAGTAAGGCACACACTTATATCAGGATAAAATGAAATATAGATACCCGCATACACATTTTTTTTTATCCCTAAAGAAATGTAATGTATATACACCATTATGAAGATGAAGAACAATATGCTATGTAAATTTTTAGATTAACGCCTCTATGCACTTCAACTCTGCATCAGTGTACCTTGACCCTTAAAGTCGTTAAAGAACATTATTGTGATTTTTCAAGATATATCAAAATGATATCTGACACTAATATTGTACAAGAAAATCTATAATATTAGTGTGGTAAGTTGGTTTTTACAAACGAGTAGACGAATGCCGAAGGCTTCCCATAGTCACGAGTTTGTAAAAACCAATAACTGCATGTGTGTCATACATTTTTCAACACATTTGTGAGAAAACAGTATATATCAGTCGGAAAGTCGCAACACTCTGGCGTTTCTATTACGAAAATGGCGCCACGTGCGCGTGGTGAAAATTAGAACTATATCTTTCGTTTAATTTTCTCTCTTATAGTATTAAAGTGAGACAAATATAATGATCAAAAGCTCTTCCAAGAAGGTTCGATTATTCAACTTATTTATTTGCGTATGTGAAACTCATTAATGCAATTCTTATCTTTTTTTTCACACATTCCATTTCTTAACTTTCAAACAATACAGGCTTCGTAATTGCATTTTTTGAGCAAATGTGATTAAAAATAAGTTTTTGCACCACAGCATGTATGATTTTACACCACTATCGTGTAGCATCATAATTATAGACTAGAACCTCCTGTCAAAATTAATCTACATGGACATAGTGATTTTTTTTTAAGTACATATAAAAATGATGATGGACATGATGAAAATACGAGGGTTCCGTTTTTATTGAAATGACTTAGAAACTCCAAATACTCTTTGAGACTAAATAAAAAATATATATTTATATAGTGATAGCTAACCTTGGCCAGATTCCTCCTTGACTTTGCTTGCTTCTCCATCGACTGGTGGTACTTTCTCTGGTTGGTCAGTGTCCATAGGTTCGACCTTTACCTCGACTGGAACATCTTCCTTAGCACCATTCTCCTGTTTACCAACAAATAAGGTGTTGGTTTAGATTTAAACATCTCTGGTTTACAGCTTGGATTGATGTGATTGATTGATATTAACTCAAAAAAGCGAATATTTCAGGGGAGTAATATAAAGTTTTTAAATTAATACTTTCACTATAACTATAGTCATTTGGTTAAGCTCATTTACATATTTTATAAACTTACTGTTTTTTTAATTTTAACAAATTATAAGATAATTTGTCCTAATAATAAATAATAAATATTTTACAAGTTCAAAGTAGTCTTTTTTTATATAATATCTGTATAAACAAACAATATGGTTACCTTAGGTTCTTCTCCCTCCTTCTTAGCACCATCTCCATCCTTGTCTTCAGTGGTTGCATCCTGCTTCTTTTCTTTCTGCGCCTCGGTCATTTCCTCATCCACATTTTCACCCTTGTCACGTTTCTCTTGCAATTCTTTCTCTTTCTTCTCCCGCTCAACTTTTTCACGTTCCTGAATGTTTTCATAAATGTTATAATAATGGATTAACAATGGTATTCCACTTACAGATTTTTATATATTAACAACTGTATTGGTATGTCTTCTAGGTAATCTGTATAGCCTAAGTCATGTTTTTTTTTAAATCTACTACTGTGTACAAATACTACACTTATAATTTATAAAACAGATTTTTTTGTGAATAATTCTTAATTTATAAACTGAAAGAACTTAGAGACCTATTCAGCTGTGAAAAATCAGTAGCTAGCCTAGTTGTTTACAATTTTTACAACAGAGTACAAAATATTTAACTAAATACCATTTCAAAACTATTTATTATAACTGACTGGGAGTGATGTCATATTTAAACTAGACTATAAGCATAATAAAACTACGTTTTAACGGTTTTAAGCGCGGTAACTTATTTGATTTAGCAATACTCGTTGACACTTGACGTCTTTGTTATCCGTGATCACGGCCACTGAAAAGTGGCCAAAACGTCGGAATAACAAAAATCAAATAAATTACCGCGCTCAAAACGTAGTTTTATTATGTATACAAGTCCCGAAAACTTAAGAAGATATTAGACTATAAGCAATATATTTTATTGCAAATGGTCGGTATTTGCATTAATTAGAATTATAAAAAGTAAAATCTACAATTTAATCTAAAGTTCATGCGTTTATATTTCACCCAACTACAAGTTTCTCCTTTATTGATTACTAGCAGCCCGTCCCGAGTTAACATGGGTGGACAAGTTTTTTTTTCACTTTTGAGATAAACATATATATTATAATTATAGCCTATGTTATTCAGAGATAATGCTGAATTATAATGGTGAAAGAATTTTTGAAATAGGTTCAGTCGTTTTTGAGTTTATTAATTACAAAAATCAAATCTTTCCTCTTTATAATATTAGTATAGATTTCCAATTCAACCTTTTTCATATCTCTAAAGATCAAAAAAAACAGCAAAAAACCTCTCTCTTCTTGCGTTGTCTTTCCTCACGCTCTTTCTTTTCTTTATCCCGCTTCTCTTTCTCCTTCCGCTGAGCGTCATCTTTCTGACGTTGCAGTTCCTCTTCGATCCTCCTCTTCTCCTCCAACACTTGCTCTACTGGTATCTCCAGACGCTTACGAACGAGCTTCGTCTTGGTCAACATGTTGTACCTAGGAATAAATTGAGGTTAATTTAAATATGTTTACAAAAAAGGGCTTAGGAGAAATATCATCTACAAAAATATATTGAGACTAGCTGCAGATTGCTATATAGAACAATTTATATAACATGTATGTATATGTAAATAAATATTAAATTAAGAACTAGTTGACTATCATTTATTTTAATTAAATTGTTTTTATGGATCTATGGATTATGTTTGAAAATAAATAAATAATTTTTTGTTCCATAGCCATTCTGGCAAAATCAAGATATTTAGAAAACCTCTATCCAACCTTCCATCTATTTATGTAGAGGATCTATCAAAATGTAATTTAGAAAACATATCAGCTTGCAAAATCTTGCAAGTGCTTCCTAAGAAATTTTACAATACAACACAATTTTTCTTGTTTGTTTAATCATTCGTCTCTATCTGTCATCAGCTAGGAGCTATAATAATCAGATGTGTGTGATATTTTCAAAGTCGTTTTAAGATTGACACATTATATCTACAAGTCAGTGTCAACTCATATTAGACACATAAAGAGTTGCAAGTCCATTTTAAATGATACACAGTGTTTGTGTCAACAACACAAAATAATGTCATGAATTTTAACAAGTAATTTGAAAAGTATTAAGTTTTTTGGAAGCCCGCCCTTTCCTTTAGTTTGACGACATACCTATACAGAAAGTAATCGTAATACAACATCTTGTTAAAAATCAACTCTAAAGAAAGAAAAAGATTTACCATATTTGAAGAAATAGCGACGTCCTTACATTGTTTACGTGTCTTAAAAGTAAAAGCATATTTTGAGAATTTGTACACCACATTCTCAGAAAACAAGGTTTGCCACTCCGGCACTTATTGCCGTGCCGGTATTACATCCGACACAATGCTGAATTACGGTGCAAATTTTCCTACGGGCATAATACCAAAAGACCCGAATTCTTCCCCTAGTTTAACGTTTAACAGTTCTTTACATTTACAGATCCTTACAAGATGCACTATAATTTTATGTAATAATACAGTATGTGTTTTATTTAAATCGGGCAATTAGATTTCTGACCAGAGTAATTGATTTTTCAAAAATCTAATGTAAGTCTTAATTTTCATCAAAATCGGCCCAAGAGTCCTTTGAAAATTTCACATTGCATAATTATTGGTTTCAATAAAATCGCATATTTTTTTTACTTAAGGATGAAAAGAGCTCATGGTTTTTAGTGGTTTTGTTTGAAGGCTTAAATATATTCATGAAGGCTTAAATATATTCATGAATACTTAAATACTAGCTTGCAGGTAAACATCCATTAATTTTAGAATGTATTTCCGCTTGCGATCTCATACATAACATAATGAACAAGAGTAAATACGGAAATAATTATGTGCCTGTAAAATAATATCCATACGACATTGTTTTGTCGTGTGAAATAATTAAAACCTCACAGGTCGTCAGGATTGAACCTTCGACTTTTATGTTCCGGGTTGTCATTTTAATCGCTGCTAAAGGAACAACGCAATTGCTGACGAAAATTTCGATTTATTTTTTATTGCTTAAAGAATAGCAGACGGGAATCTGATGGAAAGTGTCAGTATCAATATGCTGCCGGCCTCGATGGGGAAACTGGAACCTGGCTACTAATGAAGGAATACAACTCAAGGTTAGGGGCCATAATTCTTTGACCCCTCCCCCGTTCTTGTCACAGCTGATCACATTCGTGAGACTCCTCCTAGTTTGACGTCACATAGTTTGCAATTTTACATCAAGAAATCATTAAATTAAAACAGCAATTCCGTAATTAACTTAAATATATTAGATTTTGAAATGTGACATCACGAAATTTAGGACAGCATAACTTGTGACGTCGTAATTTATGGAGGGAGGCCCTTATGGCGGCATACTCCAGACCAGGGGTGATAATTATGCAAACAGGAGAATGCCCTACCACCTAGCATATTGTTACGAGTTAGCGGGACTCGAATTAAAATGCCGTTGCAATTATTATAGAGTTTATTAGAACTATACAAACACATATAACACAGGTACAAATATTACCGAACACAACACAACAAATCCAAACGTAATGCAGAAGGTCGTAATTCAATAAAACGCGCAAAGTCCGTCATTATTAGATTCCGGAATGTACACACTCACGCCCGTAGCGTAGTTGTAGCTCAACTGACTCCTCTCTAAATCAGGCCGTCGTTTTATATTTCACAAATGCAAATGTGCCCGCCCGGCAACGTCGACACAATTTCGTAGAATTAGCTTGTAATTGTAATCCGCAACACCTGGCTAATGATGCAGCCTGCAAGTGGCCGTAAACGAGTACAATAGAACAATAGGCTGTTCTCCACAATAACTAGAAACATGTGCCAATAAATAAGTGAATAAAAGAAGACGATCATAAAAGGATTACAATTATTGCAAATGCCGTAATGTAATAAAATGTGCTTTTACAGATCTGTACGTGGAATTTGTCTTTGTCAGGGCCTAAGTTGTAACAATATAATCAAAGAAATTGTAAAACTTGAAGTCAAACTGCAGTGTCTTATAAGAATAATATTTTTTTTATGGTGTACTTCAAGGTAATTATAGTAGTAAATATTAAAATTAACTTATTATATTTAAAACTCTTCTATTCACTCATTTTTTTAAATAGCCATCAAGTCGTAGGCACTTTGTTCATATTGTCATATGTATTTAGTTTATTAAAACACTTAAATCCTGCATGAAACAGGTCTCTACTTACGTTTAGGTGTTTTGTTATTTGAAACACATTTTCCGATCAAAAATTTAAAAAAATGCTTCAAATAGTTTTTAATTTCTTGCTGTGCAGTTTTAATTTCAACAAAATTAAAACATTGGTTAAAGTGAACATTAGTTGTAAGACCGTTCCTAATCTAGTTGTATGTGTATTTAAAATGTTTAGTGACATGTGCCTTATTGATCTGCCACAAGACTCACATGTTTCCTGCATATAAATTTGACAAAATAAATGTGTAATATTTCGTAAATAAACTGGACTTGATTTTACACATTTTTATTAGTCGAATGACATGACATGGCATTACAAAAGAACTATTTATAAATCTATACTAATTTATAACACTGAAGAGTTTGTTTGTTTGATTGAACACACTAATCTCAGGAGCTACTGGTCTGATTTGTAAATTCTTTCAGTGTTACATAGCCCATTTATCGAGGAAGGCTATTATAGGCTCTATATCATCACACTAAGACCAATAGGAACGGAGAACCAATGAAGAACGTTTCAAAATCGGGGGTGTTTTTTTAACTTACATTTCTTTTTTTAACTATTCCACGTGGACAAAGTCGCGGGCAGAAGCTAGCATACAATAAACATTCAAGCTACATACATTACAAAATGAATATGAACTAGTACCTGTCATATCCCAAATTGATCTTGTAGCAGATGTTCTTGGTGAGCACATGAGGGAATATGGCCTTGCCCCCGAGAACAGACTTGTCAAACTCGAACGCTGTGCCCAACTCGACGCCGTTCAATGTGTACGATATCTTGCAAGGGTTCGACTCCAGATCCTGTTGGGACATGAATAATATCATTTATTTTCTTATTGCAAAGCTGGCAAACAGGCCGACATGGACTGGGTCCATGGAAAGTGTTTACCATCGCCTATAGACGCTAGCAACACCAGGGCAATGCCAACGCATTGCCAGCCTTTAGGGATAAAAAGGGAGTGGATAGGGGTTGTACAGTTTGTACACTTGCTCTTGCTTCTAGCGATGGATGCTGGCAATAGTTGGTGGAGTGCTGGTGTTTTCTTCTAGTAGCACACAGAAAATACAACTCATTGCTTACAGGGACTTATAATTGTAGTAGTTAAGCTTGGATGCTGATGGATGGTTCAACTAAGTTGATAGCAACTCATAGCGATGTAATAGCAACTCAATTACCAAAGTATTTGTGAGCATATTAAAGTAGCCTAAAGTATGCCACAGCGGCAGCAAAATATTGTACATTGAACTGTACAGCAGGATAAGATAGAAGAATTAGACAAGAGGAATAGGATAAGGGATTGAAATAGTTATTTGTAATATATATTTATTCATATATGGACCACCAGCAGATTCTGAAAAAATAATTTTAGTATTTTTGTCTATCTGCCTGTCTGTAAAATGATACTCATCACAGAACTATAGCTTATATCCCAAGCCAACACTTGGATACTTTTATCTCTATAAATGATGTAATTTCTGCGATAGGCAAACATAGCCAAAAAGGTACCGTTGCGGTCATGTTGTTTTGACGCCCAGGTTGAGTTTCCTGGAAAAGATTGCTTTAAGCAATAAGGCCGCCCTTTGTTCAACATTCATTGTACCTACTTTTAAGAAGGTAGTTTTCATGTTAATGAACAATAAAGTGTTTTCATTAATTCATTCATACATCATCAAGAAGATAGATAACACTTTATCGCTCACCAAATAAACAATTACAAAATGTAAGATTACAATATTGTCATGGTAAAAACAATAGGCGGTCTTATCCCTCAAGCTAATCTCTTTCAGGGAACCTAATTTAAAGAATATTTTAAACTAATCTGGCTTTGTATGTGATGCAGCGCAATAGATAGGACAAAAATACATATACTTAAACTACTTTATAAATTAAATATATACAAACATATTTATTTGTTAGTTCATAGTATAACAGTTATACATAATTATTTAAGGAAAAAGTAATGGTTTCTGGGTGAGCTCTTAAACATAGGCATTATTTTGGCTTCTTTGACAGGAAGAGTCGAGACATGCTAAGAGACATTAACTGGCAGATGCTAGTTAATAAATAAATAAGTGAAAAACCAATGAGCTGCTAGTTATGTAGTGATACTAACCACATATGCCCCAATGACATCCTTCTCGGTGACAGATTTCCCGTACTCCTTGAACTCCCCCTTGTTCACCGCTCGGCCGGTGCTCTCGTAGCCCCAACTCAGCTCACCGTCGCCTGTCAAACAAGATTTACTTCACTTGGCATCCACTCAAAGGTTTCAAGGTTTGATTTCCTTCGGGTTAAATGAAACATAGTTCATTCAGTATTTTCTTACATTTCGTGCGGTATTTAATTTAATTTTTATTCCGACGTATCATCCACTTTTCGTGATCACAGAAGACAAACGTTAAAACATAGTTTTACTATAGTTTATTTCCTCAGGTATGCGGTTATCCGTGCAAATGTGAGTATCTTTGTTTGTTATGCTTTTAATTTTGCATACATGATGTCAGGGATACAGTAAAGGACATAGACTAACTTGTGTCCAGAAAAAAATCTGTTCCCAAGGTATAAAAATAAAAAGTTGTAGTACAGTTAAATGTACATTAATGCAAGTTAAGTAGCAGGAAAAATCTTTGTTTCTTATATATACTTAGCATGCCCTTAGCGCATCACTTACATGGGATAGAATGACATGTATGCCGGGAATGGAACTCTGGACCTCTGAATTTTAGGTAAATGTTTAAACCTCAAAATCTGTGTTTATGTCTATGGCCGTAAACTCTAAACAAAGACTAGCAAAACTCGCCACATTATAATATAACACTTACCAAGATGCAAAGACATATCATCAGTAGACCAGCCAATGCGTAGACCTGAAGCCACAACCTCCTTCTCAGTAGTCTCGGTTGTGGCCACAACAGCACCCATTCTTACCTAATATTATAAATATACCATTAAATCTTAATTATCTACCCTCATTTCTGTATAAAATTGGAGAAAGAAGGAAGGAAGAGCTGTTTTGGAATCAATGAGTCAATGTTAAACCAAGGATATATTTTGAACTTGAACTTGAGTAAACCCTTTTGTGGAAGTCAAGAAAGAGGAACAAACAAACATATAAATAACTAACAAATATAATGCGGCTCATACCTATCTAAGTTTTATCAATATAATAGAATAAATCTAACTAAAATTATAAAATTTCACTTCTGAAAACCATATATATGATTGTTATTACAAAAAAAAGTTTTAAAAGTTAAATTAAAATCACATAAAAAAATATATCTAAATTTGAAAATAACAAATCATGGATGTTCCGAGGTTTTCCGAGATGATGCGTTTAAAAGGAATAAAATGTTTCTAAAATTAAGGATAGATATCATTTGATCTCCATCAGCCCCCGAAGGCTGCGCGCATAACTTCCACTTGCACTCACCTTACGCAAGCAAAACTTATAGGTCTTAGAATACAAAAAGTAATCTATAATATTATAAAATTTAAAGTAAAAGTCTGTATATTGAAGCTATTAAAAAAAACTGGAATAGACTATATAAACAACGGAGAACATGATACAATTTTTTTAATTTCTTGTCTCCGTTTGTTCAGGATTCACGTAAAAACTACTGAGTCCTTTTAGATGCGGTTTTCGCTAATCGACAGCAGATTCTTAGACTTAAAATCTACGTTACTTTTTATCCTGGGAATCCTGCGGGATTTTTTCTGGGAAATGATTTAAAATGGTCAGATTAAAAAAAATCGAATTCCAATGCGATTTTTTCACCAACAGATAGCAAATTTCATGTAATAAAATGTGTGATATTTTTTATCTCGGGGATTCTACAGGAGTTTTCCAGGGAGCGGTTAGTTTAGTTTTTCGGGTGCATAAAAATTAGCTTATTCAGACACAGATTTCACTAAAAGGATAGCTTACATTCTTTTTTAAATGCTGATGCTGCTGTAATTACTTTGTATCCCGGGAAACCCGCGGGAATTTTAAGTAAGCATGGACGAAGTCACGGGCATATCCTAGTTTTCTTTATATATATATATATATACAAACCTCGAAGCAGACCCGGCCCGAGTCGACGCCGTGCGTGGCCCTCGCTCCGGCCCACGCGTGGGCGAAGGCACCCTCGCTCAGCGGGACCACGCCGTTCAACTCCGGCACCTCCAGATACTGGTTCAGATCACTGTCATCTACAAAAAACAATCATTTTTTAATAACAAAGTAAATAAAGTACTACAATAGTTTTAGAAATTAATAACAAATTACTTGTGTGTGCAGAATCCGAAAGTTAAAAAAACCCCAGTTATTCTGTACACACGAAGCCGCTGAAACTAATACAATGTAAACTCCATGTAACTTCACTTGATTTAACGACAAACTCCCTTAAGCGTTGAAATCACTTGGCTTTGGTTGGTTTAGCTTGTCTTCCATACAATGATACACTCTATATAGAGCATTACACCCACTCTCAATAACGACAACAATTAAGTAATAAAAAGTACCTTTTAATTTGCCAAAATTAATAAAAACTGCGCAGCTGTGTACATTATCGCTTTATTATCCTAGCCCGTAATAAACTCGACTGTCAGCATCATGCATACCGAAATTTCTAGGTACTTCCGTTATCACCAAAATGCCTTAATATCGCAAGATACGAGTAAAATAAGTATACAAAAAAATTAGTGGTGCTGTAAAAGACGTCGGACAAAAATAACAGACTTCTCTCCATTTAACGACAACTCTCTATAACGCCATAAAATGCAGTCCCTTCAGTGTCGTTATATAAAGTTTACACTGTAGTATAATTTTGTTGCCTTCAATTGTTGTGTAAATGTTTGTCGAATAATAATAAACAAATACATTAATTATATAGACTCACCCAAACCCCCGTCGACTAAGAATCGCCTTGACTTCAGAAGTAAATATCACATGCAAAGAAATTGATACCCCCCTTAACCAATCATTCAAATAATAGCAATCACTTTTCAGGGCGGCCGCAATTTAGTTTGTTTCAACAATTCACTGCACCCTGCCAAAAATCTTATTATTTCTTAGATACGTCTTTTAACACCACATACGAATCCGACGACAAAATGGCGACGTCTTCCATGTATCAAGGCAAAATTGGGGGGACAGAGACAGATATACATACATACTATTATACAAAAAAAGAAGGAATATGTATGTATCAAGAATGTGTATTGTGGTTTGAACAAGAGGCGGTACCATGACTTGAAAATCATAGTTCAACATTAAATAATAAACATTGCTTAATAGAAGTTTATATAGATATAATAATATAAAAACTAAATTTAAAAAAAGTATACTAAGCAGGCCCAGCAGACATAACGCTGTTCTGAAAAATAAAAATCTAAGCCCCGATTGAAGTGTCACCTCAACACTGGGTCCAATTGTGTATTTAAATCCATTCTTGAATCCACTTAAAACGCACAAAAAAATTGATGGTACACAAATTGATTTATTTTGTTTGATTCACCCATATGAGCATTATTTAGCTAACTTCTTTAGCAGTGAATTAAGTTTCGCGTATGCTGTATTTAAAAATCGTAATCAATAATGAGGATACAATATTTATTGATTTAAGATTACCAACAGTTTTTAGTTAAGTACATGTACAATAATGGGCGTAACTAAAGCTTAACATTGCATTGTAAAAACTTGTGGCGCTGGTCACTTAGCTAATATTCTTAAAAATAATTGTCATTGCTTTTCAACAATATATTGCAGTTTTATTTAATTGAAATTAATAAATTTGAAACTAGTTTTTATTTGTTTTCCTCTTTTTTGTGTTTTCTTATCTACCTGGTCATCGCCATCTTAAACATTCTTTTCGACATGCCTTTTGCCAAAACTTTACTTTACTTTCACTTCACTTTTTAAGTGAATTAATAAATTATTTTTAGTGGGTCTATCCTTGCTCACAAACTATTTGAACGTTTACACCACTTGCACTATAATATCTTTTCTTCACAAGAAAACAAATAATACAAATTTGTTACCTGCAGACGGCTAAGCAAAACCACAAATAGAAAAAGAGAGCAATGAGCCTGTTCAAATGCAATAAATGCAATGCAATATGACTTACACCAGGACAGAGTGACTTTACTATCATCAATTTCTGGCTCAGGTGGTCCTTTGGCTTCACCTGCTTCTTTCTTGCTTTTATTACTTTGCTGGACACTAGTCTGTGGAAATTAAATAAAATGTTAGATATATACCAGGCAAGTACATTTTTTTATAGCACAGGGAGAATGCGTTTCATACTCAGCTACCTCCTCTAAGGGGAGGACCGAATGCAGCATGAAACACCGCCACAGACTTGAATGAGAATTCTGGTACAGGCGTTCCTAACTACCCCACTAAACCTAAACCTTGCGCCCCTTATCCGCGCTTGAATTAGAATGAAATAGGATTTACTATACGTAGTTACACTATGTCGTCCCGTGCACCAGTTTGGTCTAACCCGTATGGCTGAGTGGACCACTTTATCAACACTATTATTCCGGGCTGTATGCCCTTGTTACAGGCGGAGCTCTGTGATGGTATCACGGGAGAAGATGCGGGTCACATCGCAGTCTTCTCCCTCTCAGAGGCCTCCTTTTGAGTCATAACTAACTCACAAAAGGATGAGACCACCTTCCAGTGATCGCGCTATAAAGCAAAGCCTCGACCACGAATCAATCGGCCCATCCCAACTCACATAGTGACTACAACATTTTTATATATCATTAGCCACAACCTTAGCCCATGACCAAAGAAGTAACTCAAAGGTGTTTTAGTGATTATACCAGTCTACCTAGCCTTACACAACTACACTGCAAGTTTCCCAGCAGTGAGATGTACATAAACTTAATTATAATATTTTAGACAGAACAATAGGCGGCCTTATCACTCAGTGATCTCTTCCAGATACACTCACTTATAGGATACTAGTGTTTACCCTGCAGCTGTGCTATAGATCAAACTCTAGTGCGTATTTCTTGTTTAAAGAGCAGGCGTTAATACAGGTTACACTGTATTAAATTCTTATGTATTTGCCCTCGGAAGATTCACTTCATTTTATATCACAAACCATCCCATCTCCCTGGATGAAAAGTATATATATGTCCATTTTCCGTATTAAAACTACATTTAAACAAAATTACAGCAAAACCGATCCAGTACTCCTAGTAGTTTTCCGTGAAAGCTTAACAGACATATCGAGTTACTATCGCATTTTTATATACATATATTTTTATATCTATAAACTTGAGAAATGATTGGTCCCCCATACAAACTTTCATCCCCTATTTCAACCCTTTCTAGTTTTATTTATCTATTCCGGCTATCTATCTGCAAACTAAATAAACTTCACAAATAACAAAAATGACCCACTGTCCAAAATGACCAAAATGTCCAAAATGACAAAAATGGCAAATCACAAAAAATCAAAACTTATCCCACTTTCTGGGATAACCGTTACATAAATCTTCCCATTATCTGGGATGAAAAGTATCCCTTATCCACCCTCTGTATTTAAATTACATACATACTGAATTTCAGCCAAATCAGTCCAATAGTTATTCCATAAAAGCATAACAGAAAGAGAGACAAATATATTTTTATCCTGGAAACTATTCCATTATACGGTAAAAAGTATCCTATGTTCATCCTCGGCATTGAAAAAATATATATACTAAGTTTCAGCCAAATTGGTCCAAAAGTTTTTCCATGGAAACAGAACACAGACAGAGAGTTACTTTCGCATTTATAATGTTAATAGGGATTCTAAGCTAATCTGGCGATGTAGGTGGTGGATAAATTCAGATGGTTCTAAATTTTTAAAGTACACACAGTTTTAAGATAAATATTAATGAGATATATTATGCTAGTAATCAGGGATGGGCCGAAATTCGTTTTCCATTCGGTTTGACCGAATTTCGGAAGCTGAGCCGAACTTCGGAATTCGGCCGAAAATCAGTTTAAATGCCGAACATTCGGTGCAAGAAAAGGTAAAATACCTACTTGCACTATTTTGACTGAAATTAATAGAAATCATACCTATCATAAACATAAAATAAAATTAGGCCTTTATATATTCATTGTCATTTATTTTAGTTGGGAATATGTAAAACCTTAACTTGCAATGTGATAAAAAATAAATTAGTTCTTCTTAATGGGAGAGCCTTATAAATTTTTGCATAATTAAATATATATCAAATTAAAACAAAAGTGAAATAAAGATAGTATTCTTCTAATTCTTTTGAAAATCTCATCAGTAACTAGTGTAACTGCTTAGTTACAATGCATAACTTGAATAAAAAAAAAATTCTAATGGACATCAGCAATTACAACTTTATTTTGATTGAAATTACTTTTTTACAAACTAAACAATAACGGTCTTATTAATAGAGACTTAGAAAAAACGTATTTTATTTATTTTTTTAATTAAAATATTACTTGGGTGGGCAGCGTTAACACTTCATTGGTGACCTCAACAGCCCTGTAGAAGTTGCTCCAGCGCGCCTTCTTCTCATGTTTGCGCTTCAAACGCTGCAACCTTATCGGATCCTACAACAATACATTAAATTACCATTCATTCATTCATCTTCTGATAAGTCAGCTAGGCTCATTATTCTACTTATAGTTTTAAAGAATTTTATGTGTCAAACGATTATACAGTATGAACTACCACACTCCCTACTGTGAGTTGTCAAAATTACAATCCATGTTGGTTGCTTGCTTGATTACAATTTTTAGGGCCGGCTCGATAGGTGTGACACCACGCTCACGTACAATATCGGCGTGAAGCCGTTAGCCTTGAACTAATAATAAAACGTGTTTCATATGATCGTGGGAGTTCTGATGACCCACATCCCCTCCGCTATTCCATCTCTTCTATCTTATTCTTGCTGTCTGATCCAGCTGTTCCTTCCCTTTATCTCATTCCTCCTATTCCAATCCCCCAATCCGTCAATCTCATTCTAAATGCGTTGGTTCCGCCTCTGGTGCTGCAAAGTGCTTTAATTTTAATGGTCTATCTATAATATTATATAATAGAAAACGTTAAACACTCACATCAGCAAGTTCTTCTAATCTCTTGGCATCAGCTTCGGCCTGTTTCTTCTCCCTCTCAATTCTCTCTTTTTCCCGGATCTTGAGTCTCTCATTCAACTCCTCCCATTCCTCTTCCTCGGTTGGAATTCGTTTCTATCATTCAATCATTATAAAACAATCAAAACACCGCAAAAAGGAACGACAAAACAATGATTTAGGTAACATAAAAGTTGAAAAAAACTGCAATAATTGTACAAAATTTCAATAATATATAGAATCAATAGTTATAAAGTGTAAAAACAAAAATAATGTCACATACCCTCTCCTTCTTCTTCTCTACTTCTTCTTTCTTTGCTTCATCTCCATCTGCATCCATCTTCTCTGGTTCCTTCTTCTTGTCTTTATCTACAGATTCATCTTTGTCTTCCTCTTTGTCCTCATCTTTTTTCTCGGCCTCCTGAGTCTCCATTCGCTCTAAGAGATAGATGCAAAAATATATAAAAAAAATTAAGCAAGTACAATGGCAGTCCAGATACTGTAAAAATTTTCCTAGAGGTAACACACTGTTTCTGTATTCTGGTTATGGTACTGTTACGACTTAGCCAAAATTCCACGAAGCAAGCCGACAAATGTGAATGCGCACCTGCCGGCCATAAAGCCCAAGTTTATTACCTGCCCGCATTTGCACTTCTTTTGTTTTCTTTGTGTTTAATATTTGTAATTAGAAAAGCCGCCTATTGTGTATTGTAAACCTCTCCGGTAGGCAGTGGCCAGGTGTGTATATATTGTAAGCCGAGTATAAAGGGACGCCCAAACGGAGAGATCGGCAGTCAAGCGACGACTACGATACGAGCAAGACGTGTGTACATTCGAGGAGTTATATAATAACGGACTTTGCGCGTGTTATTAAATCGTGCAGTTTGTACTGGTTGTATCCAGTTATATTTGTACTTGTTTTATACGTGTTTGTACAGTTCTAATAGATTCTATAGTAATTCCAACGGCATTTTAATTCGAGTCCCGCACTTGTAACAGCACGATAAAAATCACTAATTAAAAATACCCACTACTTATTTATCAAACCAATCTTCATTATATTGTTTTGTAGGTGTATAATCTTATTTTTTTTATAATCTTTTAAACTTATAATGTTTATTAGTTATCTTGTAAGCCGAGTTAGTAAGCAGCAGTTCCTTTAGACTTACGACTGCACATTTGTTTGCCTGTTCAGTCCAGATGATAATACACGATAATGAAAAACTATCAAAAAACTTTTTTTGTTTTGTTTAATCTCTCACGTTTGGAATGTGTTGACTCCTACCTGTAGGCATAAATAAAAATAGTCATTAAAGATAATGATTTTTAATATGTGCAATGAAAAAAAAAGTCAACCCTCAATTACACATGACCTTAAAATATTCAGCCGTTTCCTGGTTTTATTACACCATTACCTAGTACCATGTAGACAAGAACTTCAACTTCATCCATCTATATATACTCAGTTTCTGAGAAAGAAGTACTGTACGATAGATACAGATGGACATGGCGAAAACACTTGTTTCTTGTGCCAAAACAGCTACAAAATCTTAATGGTTAGTCATTACCAGTATTGAATATGCAACACTTTTTTTTTAAATATTTATACTTTTGGCATTATTACCTTCTTCATTCGCCTGTTGTTCAGGTTCTTCCCTGAAACAAAAAATGTAATTAATTATATAATAATATCAGCCCATAAATGTCCCACTGCTGGGCTCGGGCCTCCCATTATAGAGGGAACTGACAGTATACCCGCCACGCTTGTCCAAGGCGGCTTGGCAGGTTTGACACATCGGTCATCTCGATGTGCATGTTGCATCACGATGTTTTCCTTCACCGTTGTTAGCACATGATAATTGTAATAATATGTACATTAAGTCAGAAAACTGCCTAAGTGGTGCATGTATTCCGGCCAGAATCGAACCCGCACCCTTTGAGTTTTGGGCGCGTGCGCTAGCCATTACGCCATTACCACGACTTACACTTACTTACTTAATCAATTATATCATAAGAAAATTAACATAAGCTCAGTCTTTTCAAATACAAAAGTTTTATTAAATAAAGTTTAATTGGAGAACATTTTTTGAAGGTCATACATGTAAGTTAAGTCTACCTCCTATTCTATGTACACCAGTTCGCAACATGTTGTTATTGCTGATTAAGGAGAAGCGGCAAGTAATTCCCTAGCAAGATGTCTAGCTCAATTTTTTGTTAACTCCATAATTGTCTATCTCACTTTATTAATTTAAGTGTATAAAGAAGTACAATAAGTAATAGTGACAAGAGATATAAAAAAATCCTTTAACCTAATTGGTTGTAATAATAATTATTTATTTTAAGGAAGCAGAATTTATAAATATAATGATTGAAAAAATAAATGAACTAACTTTTCTTCATCCTCGTCAGGTTCCTTTTGAAGTGGTTGTCCATCTTTGCTCTCCGACTCAGAGTCCAAATCCGGAGAATACCTCTCATCGCCACGGTCAGACTTAGGCTCCTCCTCTATCGGATCTGGTTTCTCTTCTCGACTGGGCTGTTGTATCGAAACATATTGTTTATTCTTTGACACTTATTAACAAATAGATGGACATCCGGATGGACGAATGCCCTAACCAAGACTCGGAACTGGTTTAAATTGGTTATAACTAGTTTTAATCAACTATTTCATTGAGAGTGTAAACTTTAAAAAGTGGTATATAAACCTCAATTGACCGGTTTATTCTGCGAGAGAAGGGGACTTATTATTCCATCTCTCTCAACATGTGTTTGTGTGCGACTAAACACTTGCTGTACTATGGCTGCGCTTGGAAGGCGTGTGACAAAAACCGTTCTTAAGCGGTTTATACAACAAAACCTATTTAACAAACTCTTGTTACTAAAAACCGGTTGATCGAGCTTAAGTGAGAACTAAATCGAAAAGATCCTTACTTAGGCTGTAACCATTTCGACTTTTTTTACCGGTTTCCAAGCCTTGACCCCTAACACCTGACCGTGTATTGTTTTGTCGCCCCTAACGACACATGTCACCGGCCGCGCGAATCACAACGTTCACCCGTGGCCCTGGCATAAGGCGAAGGAGTAACACCAAGCAATTTTAGCGAGTATTCCCAACCCAGGATAACATTTCACTGGAGGCGCTTCTGCCCACCTCAACACTGCAAATCCCACACTCCTCTACCGCGTTAATTTCTTGAAATTCATGTATACGAAATTTAAAAGGAGTTAAGTAGGACTTTCAATTTATTACTGAAAATGTGGGTGTGTGTGTATGTAGATATCATCTGTATTGTCAAACAAGTCATTATAAAGCCAGTTTGATAGTTGCCAAATGTAGCTTTATAGAACGGCCGAACTATAATTAACAGAAACATTTTTTTTCTAATGGCCCTGCTAGACAGACCTGAGATGTTAGAGACTGAATCATGCACATATAGCAATGTTTAATGTTGTTAAGCATTGACAGATAACTCATGTACACATACTAATATAGCTAATTATTAACTGTGTGATTTTTTAATGGTATGATTCACATGACCCAGTCACTAACATTGACCCAGATGTAGCAGGTGGATTATACACACATACCTTGTAACTTTTACATTTATAATAAAATACTGTGTAGGAATACATGATCACATTTTGGACAAGTCAGAATTGCATCACAATGACTGGACATTTTTCACCGCATGCAATATTGAGCCACTTTATTAAGTTCTCTTCAAAGGATATTTTATTAGCCACCTCCATTCCAACCTACTAGAGCACATCATTATCCATGTTTTTATTGAACTCGAAATATATCTTTGAATTGTAAATGCTGCTACCTTACCTTATACCTATACCTTGTTAACCAGACATAGATTACAAACCTTGGCCGGTGTTGACGTTGTCAAGCGTGAGGATGAAGACCGCCGCGTCGTCCTGGGGGCCGGGCGTCTTGGCGTTCCTGGATCATCTCCATCTTCATTGGAGGTGTCCAATATCGATGTATCAGGCAAACCTGACAAAATAAATATATATTGATTTATTTATTTAATTCTATTACAATACCTTAACTTTAGTTTATTATATTAGTAATACACTTCAATGCACTTTTCTTGAATTTCCATAAACAACTATAAAGTTGTATTATTACTGTACAATTTTTCTTTTATTTATGACTTAGAAACCTTTATCACACCTTTTCTTAATTAGATATATGTACTAAAATTAGATATACTACATACACTCTTAAACCATTACCTAATGTTGCTGTGAGAATGTTTGTGACGAGTTCCTTCCTCCTATACAAGGAGCTTATCACACTCTTGTAGATTTTCCTAGCGTCTTGAGAAACAGGAGAGGCCAAAATATTAAATATTACATATAAATCTAAACTTTCCAGACTTGGCTCTGCACATAACTTGGTTTTGGCTGTCTTGTTCTTAACAAATTCCATGAGTAGGTGAGTTACATCAATATAAAAAAATTGCATAATCTGACTTTTTCATTAAGCAAATAATTTCTCAATGTGTCCAGATTCAATTATCCTAATATAACGTACTTGTTATAATTTCAGCTTGTTCATAGTAATAATAAAACAACAGGAGCAAACCTGCACACACACAAACTTGGACAGCCCATGTCCAATTGTGGACTGAAATTAATTGATGATGAAGCCCAGACAATGGTGACTCTCTATCCATTAGGTGGACAGTCGGCCTGTTTGCTGTACTCAAGTAATAAAAAAGAGAGACCTAAGAACTTGGTAGGGCTGTGACGCTAGCCAAGCTGTTGCCCCATGATGTATAGAAGCTAAAAGTAACAATGATGTCTTACATTATTTCGTGTTTTGAACCCTACCAGTTTTTTTTATTGCATGAGTTCAGCAGACAGACAGACGGCCCACCTGATGGTAAGCGTTTACCATCCCTTTGGAGATTTCCAACACCAAAGTTGCTACCAATGTGCTTGCCACTCTCTAAGGGGAGACTGGAACCTGGCCACTATCACTGCAACACAACTCAAGGTTGTTATGGTGACATAATCTAGACAATGGGTGGTAGCCATCGCGAGATACCATACCACATAGCTGTGGGTTGTTTTATCGGGTATAAGGATAGGCCACCTGGAAAATTGTATTCTTTCTCCTTTCCTGCACAGATAAAAACTAGTGTGTGCATAAACAATTTTTACCTTGTAACACGGGAGTTACTACTATATTTATGTGTCTTACATTTCTTATCCATAAGTAAATTATGTCTATGTCCTTCTAGGTAGTTTTATTATTATATTTAAGTTATATGAACAAAAATAATTAAAATTACATTTTAATGACTTGAAGCATGACATTTTATTTGATTTTTATTTCAAACAGTTCTTAGTAGACCTGATCGTGCTCAAAACTATTAAAACATGTAGTTTTAATTATGTGTACTAGTCATAAAATAAGAAAATATTATGTGAACAAGATAATAATAATGACAATAAATTGTTATGGCTGCATTCCACATTAAAGCTCACAAGGACAATACTCAAAAAGAGCGATTGTTCTATTTGACTTGCTTGCAGGGCGTTACAATCATAAACTCAAGTGGAATGGTTTATGGAGTGTTGATGTCATTAATATATAAATATCATTGGTTGATGTATGGTTGATTTCAAAATCGCACCTTTGTCAACAACTCCATAGCAAGATTTAATATTGTGTGATCAACACTAACTTCAACACACCTATTGACATGGGTCATTAGTGAGGCTTTCGCAGCGAATATAATAGCTGTGGTTGCTATGTGGAATGGTTAAAGAAGCATTTTGAATGCTGTGAGCTACAAGAGGAATGCGCCTTATATATATTGCTGTACTTTTTCTTTTCCATACCTGACTACCTGACACTGGCAGTAATGGTTGTCAATCAAATAAAAGAACCTATTACACATAAAACAAAAAAGAATGAATATGGAGTTAAACCACTTTACATTTGTGTTGCCTAATTTAAGGTAGACAACTACTATCTGTTAAGCCTATGTTAGATGGATCACTTACATCTTTCAGTTAGGATTATTGAACCAAATCTATATAAATATACTTGAATCATTCAATGGCACACAATGAAAGGCATATCAATGAAAATGATGGTTTTCAGTAACATTGAATGATTAAGTTATGTTTATATGGATCATTAGATCACTTCATCAAAATTGAAAGATGAAAATTTACAATCTATATCAGCTTTATACTGTGCCATAACTACTCTAAGATCATTTTGAAATTGGTTTTCAAATTTTTTTAAAAGTAAGCAATGTAGGATAACTAGACCACTAAATTAAAGTAAAATTATTTACTAAAACAACTATTTATTTACTTATTTTTAATTTGAATGTGTGATAAAAGCTCTGGAAATATTAGTTTTTACATTTTTGGTGTTTATTTATTACTGTATCATTTAAAAATGTCAAAACTGATCAAAAAATGCGATTTTTTCAGTTCTCAGGCACTTGCAGCCACTTTACGACCCCTTTATGGTAAGTTCTCGACCACTAAAACCCAGAAAAATTATTTTTATGTTGAGGGATTTAATTTAATTCCAACAACAATAAATGTTTTAAATAATCATGATTTATTAGAAGTAATTTATAAATTAAGTTCAACATAAAGTAACTTACAAAAATAAGATGAAATACTAAAATAAAATATATATGTTCAAAAAGTTAATTTAGATGATATAGCAAATTGCTGCCAGACAACTCCATTTGGTTGGTAACTAGTTGATGACCACCAGATACATGTTTTTGTATGGCATAAATTGAATAGTTGAAAATACTCAGTACAATTTGCTGGTCACAAACTGATGTCTATATGAAACATATCCAATAAAATCAAAATATTTCACGCCATACTATGCATTAAGTTGAATAAAAGTAGAAAAAAGATATGCTCAAACAGTTTGCTGCCCACCAAGTGGTCCTAAGCTAAGGAAGTGTTATTTTTACCAGTTAGTTGAACAAACACCTACTATTTTACTAAAATATATAATATTAAAAAATGTTTAGAGTTAAATACAAATATATGTCAACATCCCAGGCATATTTATTTGAAAAGGTAATGAAAAACATGTTTTACTAATGGTTAAAAATGTCACCACTTACAATTTTTATGTCAATTTTAGAGGTATGGAATATGTTTCTATTTCTTCAATTCATTTAAGCGACAGAAACAATAATCATAACATGCAGTGAAAAGAGAGAAGTGGACAGACTGATTGTGTGGCTTTTCGGGTGTTATCTTGACTATTTTTACTTGATTTACATAAAATTACAAAAATGGTCGAGAACTAAGGGTGGTCTGAGAACCATACATTCGTTAGGGTAACTAGGACATAGTAACCCTAGCAAATGTATGGATATAATTTATTTAAATGCAAAGATTTTAGATATCCATTTTATCCATTTAGAAGGCCAGGAGTTCCATAGTACAGGTTTTTCTCAGTTTGAGCTCCTGTCTCCCGTTACTTAGTTTTGTAATAACTTTGAATCTAAGTCATCCATATATTTATTGCTTTTTTTATAATTTTGCAAAAATCTTGTTGCTTTACTTTAGTATTTAAGGGAGAAAATAAATAAACATTTAATTATTTCATGTTTTACTTAACATTTGTTGTTACATAAGCTTGTAAGGAAGCTTATGTAACAACAAGTTTATCAGACTGAAGCCCCATTTAGGGTAAAATAATCTACTAGAAATTTTATATACTAGATGTGTTGTTCCTGATGCATAATCTCTTATTTTCTTTAACTTTCTTCCAATTAATTATATGGTGTTGGCATAATAACTTTTCCTTCTATACTCCTCTATTCTGATATATGTCCTCTATCACTTGACAAATCATCATGTCATCTGTCTCTTTTTTGGTCTACCTTTACATTCGTAAACTGGAAGATTGGCAACCTTCCAGTTCAACATTCATTTCATCAAGTGACTTTCATCCCTCCTCATTACACACCCATACCACCTTAGTCTCCTTCCTCTTAATTTTTCAGCCATGGGTGCAACTTCCAAAGATCCCATATGTACTCATTTGAGGGGTGTAGTTTTTATAACCCCTTCATTTATAGTGAATTTTGAAACTACAGCTCATTTTCTCATCTTGTCCATTTTTTTAACACCACACATTCATCTCAACATACTCTTCTCAGCTGAGTGGTAATTTTTTTGATGCATAACTATAGTATATACGTTGTCTGGAAGAAACAGCTTTAAAAAAAAAAAGAAATTGCTGAAAGTGATAAGACTGCTAATTGTACTATTAAAATATTGTTTCTTGTTTCTTTCTTATGTGCAATAAAGAATATTCTATTATTATATTATTAAAATGTAGTAAATTCTATCTCAGTTTATCTAGATCAAACTGCTCTATAGCAATAACAATACACTTTGTACACAATTACAATAATATTAGCCTAAATATTTTTAGTAATAGGGTACAATAAAGATTTATCTATTTATCTTACTTCATGGTCACACTAGCAACAATTGGTACAACAATAAACAGATTTACTTACAAAATTTGGTATTGCACAGATTTTTGCAACACATAATTATCTGTGGATTAATGGCCAACATGTCGATGCATTTAGTTCAATAGAATGCACTGTTCAATTTTTGGCAAGATAAATTTTATTACCTATCCATTATTTACTCTGGTCTGGGTGTTTAGGATAGTTCTTCAATGTATATCAAGGGTGTGGTATAGTTATACGGCACATTTATTTATTATTTGAGATATAAAATTAACTTTGGGTGGTTACAAAAAAAAATACCATGAAGGCTAAGGCGGGAGCAATGCTTCGCTTCGCATCCGCCTTAGCCTTCTAACCTATATTTAAAAAGTTCGGATTTGTTCATAATAAATAAATAAATGTGCTGTATAACTATACCCCACCCAAAATTGTATCTGAAATGGCCATCAACAACAAAACAAAATATAATATTGGGAAAATTTTCATGTTATATTTTGCCACTTGGATACACCCCTTATCACGGCCTTAAATGATCAACGACCTTCACCAGGACTCATTACATGTAGTGATTCTGGTCTTCTTGAGAGATGACTTCAATGTCTTTAGCATTGGTTTTACTAATGCTTGTAACTATTGCGAGTTAACAGTGGATAAATCCTTTTTATAAACGTTTAGTTGATATTTAAATAATGAGAAGTAAAATCATAACCTAACAAGAATTTAAGGCAAAGTGTACAAGAACCGCCAAAAGCTTTTCTGTATAGTTGTTAATAAAATAGCTCATAAAAACCCCACAAATACATAAGACATTAAAAATAGTATTCATTAATAATTTACTAGTAAGTATGACGTCATATCAACATAAGATTTGGAAAAATGTTCGATACTCGAAACAAGTACAAGCTATCAAGCATATCGTACACGTGCATAAACGACCATTATTCAGCAAGACAATTTAAACTTGATACATTAAAGGGATTGGTGCCTACAGTGACTGGTTATCTTTATTAGATAATACTTACGTTTGCCTGTTTTAGATTCTAGAGCTTTCTTCAATCTTTCTACTAATGAGGCCTTATTTCCTTTCGTGTCCAAACCCAGGGCGCCAAGCTCAGACCGCAAGTCCACGACCTTCATCTTAGCCGGGTCCATTTTTAAAGAATTTAAAGAGTCCACAAGACAAATAAATCAGTTATAATCACAGCATTCACAAGTTTTCCATAAATTATGTGTAATTAAACATCACAAATTTTCACTAAAGTAAAGCGCCAAGCCAACGAAATCAAAATGGCGGTGACGCCGGTGCCGGGCGCAGTAAGCAAAATAGTGTTGTTGATTTAATCTAATCGATTCGTTATTAACAAATAGTTGATGTTTTAATATAGAGTCGAGAATCAAGATTATAGTCTAGCAAAAATATCTTAAAAAGTGTATGTAGGTCCAGGAAACTTCATCGTTCCACCCGGAAATAATTCTATTAATGCTCTAAATATATCTTTTGCATAAATATAAATAACGAAACAATTTTCTAGCATTACTTTATTTATATTAAAGTATTGTGCTACTACAGAGGGTCAATTCACTTTCAATAATATTCAAAAATTCTTCGAGAATATTAAGCTCTGGCTAGTTACTTATACTGTGCAAGGTCATATTTAAAACTAGCTTCTGCCCGCGGGGAAAGTTTTTTTAACTATCCCACGGAAGCGCTTTAATTTTTCGGGATGAAAAGTATCCTATATGTTGACCAGGGACATAAGCTTCTAGCATACAAAATTTCATTTAAATCGGTCCAGTCGATTCGGAGATTAGCCAGTACAAACAGACAGAGAAACAAAAATTTTTAAAAAATCTAAATTAATTCTATTTCACTTCTTACATCCCCCTGAGTCGGTTTTTAGCATTTTTTTTCATTGTACAGAAATTCGACCTCTACAGTTTTATTATATGTATATGTATTATATTATAGATAAGAGTAAAGGAAATTTAAAATTCGATTAAACAAGAATTTATAGTAATACAAAATCGATAATAAAAAACAGGAAGTCGTTATTTTTCATAAAGGCAAAAGATACAATTTTACTAAAAAAAAAAGTTAATTTTCACAAATATTTTTGTACTCCGAAACTGTAAACATAAAATAAGATCCAGCCATAATAAAAGTAAAAAAATAAGATTAGAAAAGTATGTAATGAGTGCATAAAAATGCATCATTTTTAAAAGTAGTTACGTTATCTTTGCATTTTGGCGCGACATTTGAGTTTTGTTATTGGTTGTACTGGTTGCTCGGATACTTCTCGTATGTTAATACGTCCAAGAAGTATTATCTATGAATACGTCTAATATTTACATTTTTGACTCGTGGCTAATTTACTGAATTAAATTTATTTTTGTATTAAAATTTGAAGTATCATTTGTTTTACAAGCATGGCACGGAAAGAAGAACCTAAAAGTAGGTTGATACTTGTATTTCCTTCTTTCTCTCAAATAAAACCCTCGATCTTACACTTAAGGGGTGATTTTTCAATTACCAGATAAACATGGGGATTTAAAATGTATAAAACTCGACTGGTACCACCAAAGGCAAAAGCACCGTAAATAGAAACCACAGAGTACATTAATATAATAGGAGAAGGTACCTATAGATTACCAATTGAAGGCCTCTGTGCTTGAATGGGCAAGCCTTTGCTGGCCTAACTCATTGCAATGCGGAATCTCCGGGTTCGATTCCTGGTAAATACCGTAAACGCGGAAAATTCGTTTATGAAATTTATCAAATCTTACTCTAGTCAGAAGATTGAAGCTCAACTACTACACACACCCCTTATAACACCATATCAGGCCTCGCGTAATTAAGTTTTATAATATCATATAGTGCGATGTCTATAATGCAGATGATCGTCGATCGTTTTTTAAGAAATAAAGCCTGTATATTTAATTGTTTTTCGAAGTACCTAGTGCTCGTACATTAATAAAATTACTTGAACTAATAGTAGTAGTTAGTATCTTCGACACAATTCTACTCTTTCTGGACTCTTGTATTTGTTCACATTACTGAAGTGGCTTTTAATTGTTCATGTCATACATATGTATTCTAATGACCTACCGCCAACTGATTTCCTAGAGCTATGAGGCTATTAAAACAGATTATTAGTCTTAGTAATATGCAGGCTCCCTAGATATTGTATGGTGGGCGATAACCATTTATAAAGAGGTGCACTATCTACCTGTTTGCCGTCTTGCAAACCATTGAATCTCATAAGCGCATCATTGTCCGAAATCAAGTATTTTAAAAACTCGCGTTAGATTATTCACTTCTGGCTAAAATATCACTGGTTAATATACTCATTATTGTTGTCAAAACGGCAGTTGAAGTTGAACATTCATAAGATATATATAAGACTTAAATGTGGTTGGAGATTCGCTCATTAAAGAAACAGACGGTTTGCGTCTCGGGACGCCCGACAGAAATGATAACTTAAACTAATCTAAGTTGAACTATTTAAATTGAAATTGTTTAACTTCGGAAAAGCTTAGGTTATTACTTAAATTTTATGTATATTAGTATGATAATGTAAGGAAAGGTTATTTATTAATAAAATCTTTTATCGTATACAAAATATATTTTATACTTAGTTACAATTCTTGAATATGTACATTAGAATTTTATTAGTATCATTATTTAATCTAATTACCGAAACACGGCTAGCGCTGTGGGTTAGAGTGAGAGAGGAGGAGCCTGCCTACCGCTGCCGTATGCGTGAGAGAAAGGGAAGCCATACAGACTGGCGCCGTAACGCGTTACGTAACGAAGCGGTTTACCCTCCCATAAGAAGTTATCACTTCAAAAATACAAATCTTTTTTTAAAGTCTCCTCATTAACATTAACAACTTTATAATTACAGTACAACCCAATAACGATCTAGAGAAGAAAATTATGGAGGCATTTGAAGTATTCGATCATTCTGGAAAGCAAGTGGTCGATGTTAGAGAAATTGGGACCATACTGCGCTCTTTAGGTTTGTTTTATTTGTAATCTATTAACATAAAATAAATGAACCGCGAAATTTCTACGTAAGCCAAGCGTTTTTGATTAAGCTATACCTTTAAAGTGACTCCGGAACTGAACATCATTCCTGATATCTTTATATGGTCTATTGATGTCTATAGAATGTTTTTAATTGCAAAAGTACAGCAGACAGGCTAATAACGGTCTAATTAATGGATAGAGGTTACCGTGGCTTATGAAGATTTTCAACACCAGAGGTGTTACTAATGCACTGCCGCCTCGAGAGAAATTTATGACACCTATTTTGACAAACCCTATATCGTACCTAGTGCTATGGGAAAATTTCAGCTGAGAGCTTATTCCAAATCTCCATTGTATACAAGAGAAACGTGCTAGAGAACAGACGCGTACATGAGCGTAGCGGCTCAATGAGGTTGAACGCCCAGCCGATAGCGAGCGGTGAGGTCGTAAAAAGAAAACGAAGGCACCTTTCTGAACAGTTCTTCCGAGCACTCCCCATTATACCGACAGTAGAATACGCGGAGACGTGAAGTCTCTAAAGGGCAAGCGTATTAATGCTGTCTGTGAGTACCACAGAACACTAGTACTCTCTAACGAGAGACACTTGGCACTAATACTCTCTAACGAGAGACACTTGGCACTAGTACTCTCTAACGAGAGTGAGTACAGGATCGTCGACAGCGAGAACGGTTCGATATTGAACACAGTCCAACGAGCTAGAATATTTTATATTTCATAAGTAAATTATTGTTGATGTGAAATCATAAAATCTCACGGGATATACTGAATTTTATCGCGCGTACTTAGGAAATCCTTATCGCAGTTGTTAACCTTTGTGTAAATGAAAAAATATATAAATATTTACTTAGTACTTTGTTTTCAGGATGTTGTCCAACTGAAGCGGAGATTCAAGAGGTAATATTAGCCACAGAGAACAAAGAAGCAACTGGCAACGTGCCGCTGTCCAATTTCTTGCCTTTCATGTGCAAAGTTATGATGGAGCACAGGCAAGTAATTTATATAGTTTTACTAGTATTCTATTCTCTTCTAGAGAATAGATGAAAAGAGTCAGACAAAACAAGTGTATGACAACAGTCTTGATGTTGGTAGATCGCGACGTATTAACCGCGATCAAATCGCAGATGTCTTAGAGAACGGCCAGGTTAAAAGCACATATAATAAACGTGTATGTATTGTTATGAGCTACAGGACTCGAATTAAAAATGCCGTTGGAACTACTATAGAATTTATTAGAACTGTACAAACACGTATAAAACAAATACAAATAAAACTGGATGCAACCAGTTCACACTGCACGATTCAATGCAATGTGACACGCGCAAAGTCCGTCGTCTATATCGCTAATCGAGAGTACTACAAACGTCTTACTCGTCTCGGAGTCGTCGCTTGACTGCCCACCCTTCCATTCAGGCATTGTCTTATACTAACTACACAGTACAAAAAAATTGGCCGCGCGCACTGAGTTTCCGAGAAATAGTAATTTGCTCACCTGGTTTCCTGCGAACGGCCAACAAGTCGAAAACAATAACAATAAGGATTAGTTCGACGTTAATGATGGTCATAAAACAAGTAGGAAAACAATAGCTTGTTTTTCTTAATTACAAATTCTAAACATAAAAGAATTCCTAAATCCGGGAAGACAATAAACTGCGCTTACGACAGGCAGCTGTACGTTTATCCTTGACGGCATGTAACAGTATGAAGAGATTAAAGAATGTGTGTGTGAGATGAATGAAGCAAAATATGGATGTCAAGATCAAGTGAAAATCCATCGTCTGTCTACCCCTACAGGAAACAGGCGTGATAATTAATATGTATGTACTAGTATTCTATTATAAAAGAGCCTGACATAGATAGACATTTAACATTCCTTCACAGAAATTGATTCTTAGTGGCTATACTATGATTTGGTGTAATAATATAGCATATGCTTTTTTTAGTCTGCCGATACGATTCCTAACCAGGTCGTTTCTCCAAAAATCTAATTATACCGTTTTAGTTTTCATCAAAATCTGCCCCGAGACTCCTTTGATTAATTGTCGCTATATATCAGTTTCGGATTTGGCCATGGAGGCCTACTAGAAAATTCACCTGTGTATAAAGAAAAATATTTTTTAGCTAGACATGTTTCTGGGGAGTTTCAAATTCAATTCAAATTCAAAGTTTTTATTTAAAATAAGTTCCACTGCAGAACACTTTTTGAAGGTCACATATATAAGTCAAAATTTAATTTTTCTTCGTGTTCTTTGTACACCGCTTCGCAACGTGTTATTGCTGTTAAGGAGAAGAAGCGGCAAGAAACTCCCCAGCAACACATTTAGCTAAATGTTGTTTTTGTTTAAGTTTATTATTCAATTTATATCTCAAGTTCTCTTTTTTTAATAAGTTTTTATAGAAGTATGTTACAGAATTACTTTTTGAAGAATTAATGGAATTGTAGCAAACAGTGCATACTCAATAAGACCCAGTCACAATAAAAGGAAAGAAAATTATTATTCAAGTAATAATAATGACATGACGTACACGTTATGCTGCAATATATCTCCATAAATCCCTTACAAGCTTGGCAAGATAACGTTATACAAAATATAGTATAAGATGTTAGAGCGAGCTGCTATGGAAATGAATTTTTGTCATTTAAGTATTCTTCAATAGTGTCCCTTTTTTAGCAAGATACCTTTTATTTTGGTTTTGTATTTAGTGAAAGGCAGATCTAACATTTCACTTGGAATCTTATTGAAGAAGCGTATACTAACCCCCAAGAAAGAGGACAGTACTTTTTGTAATCTAAAAGATGACAGTATCAGTCTATTACAATGCCTGGTATTGAAATTGTGAAGATCATTATACTGCTTGTAGGCACTCAAATTATTACGAATATAAATTATATTATTAAAGATATATTGGCAGGCGACCGTCATAATACCGATTTCCTTAAAGCATTCTCTAAGACCCCCGAGGACCGAGCTTGTAAATTGACCTTACAGCTCTTTTTTGTAAGACAAATATGGTCTCTAAGTCAACAGCGTTGCCCCAAAGTAAAATACCATAGGACATGACACTATGAAAATAACTAAAATAAACTAGTCTAGCAGTCTCTTCGTCAGTGAACTGCCTAACTCTTCTGACCGCATATGCAGTAGAACTAAGTTTTCCTGAGAGACTAGATATATGAGCGCCCCAGTGGGGCTTCTGATCTAGGTTAATGCCTAAGAATACAGTTGAATCTACTAGGTTAAGTCTAGTGTCGTTAAGAGAAATATTAATATCGTATTCTTTTACATTGGGCATAATAAACTTAACAGATTTAGTTTTGTTCGGATTGAGTAATAAGTTATTTACAGTAAACCATTGAGATATTTGGGATAAGGCGTTGTTAACGTCGTCAGAGTTCTGTTTATTTCTGTCAACTTTAAATATAAGTGACGTGTCATCAGCAAACAACACTACCTCACACATATCATTAATAAAATATGGCAAATCATTAATATATATCAAAAACAAGAAGGGACCTAGAATAGAGCCCTGGGGCACACCCATAGATATGTCAGTCTCACGATTTCTTTCCGCTTCTTGTCCATAAACAGATATAACACGTTGCGAAGCGGTGTACACGAATGTCTACATAATTCTATTCTATTCTAATAGAGAATATATTTAAATTTTATCTGAAAAGTGTGACCTTCAAAATACATTCTCCAGTGCAATTTGTTTTGAATAAAAACTTCTGAATTTGAATTTAAAAATGGATTATTTGTATATTATATAAAATAATGCAACGTTTTCTAGTAGCAAGTAATAGTAAAATGGATGGCAAGAAAATATTTTCCATGTTCAAACTCTTTGAGCCAGTGAAAAATCCCTGAATACCTTCATCAGAACGGACGACGACGAATATTTCATTTTAATTTTTGCAAATGCGTTATTACATAGAGGTGAATAGGTGCGGATGGATATGAATTCTCGCATTATTGATGGTTTTTTTAAATTTACGAAGCTGGCAAACAGGCAGACAGCCCGCGTAGGGGCAATCCACACACAATTACGTCACGTGAAGTTTATGATTTTGTGATCCCCCCGTCCTTGTCACAGCTAGTCACATTTGCGAGGCTGCTTCCCTCCCTAGTGTGACGTCACGAAAATTAAGACCCTTCCCACCCCTTGCCACACAATGCCCCCGAAACGTATGACGTGGCCCCGTACTGGAAAATGTTTACCGGCGCCCATAGACGTTTGCAATACCACGGGCGAAGCCAACGTGTTGCCGACCTTTTTGAAGGGATAAGAAGTCATGGGATGATCAAAGAGGAAGAATGGGATATGGAATAGATAGAAGGGAGGGGAAGTAGGCCATTATTCTGTGAGTGTGGAATGACACCTATCGAGTCGGCCCTAAGAGCTGAAATCATGATAGTGATTCCAATATGGCTCTAACCACGTATGATGGGTGTACAACCAATACCAATTCAGATACCAGTCCGACAGTACAAGCAACCTTGCACGGGATCGCATTACCCGTATCCGAGTGCAGAGAGATGTAGGTAACCTACATAGACATTGGCTGTTTGGAAGCACCGTTATTTTATGCTAAAACTAAACTGTGTCGAATAATTTTGTCAGTTGTTATTGAACTGTTTATGTCAAATTTATCTATGCAGGAACGGAGAAAGAATATAATTTCCTGCAATCCGGCGGTCTGTTGTAAGAGGCGCCAAAACAACCCCACAGCCAGGTGGTAGGGTATTTGCCCATCTGGATGGCTACCACGCCTGGTCTAGAGTATGCCGCCATGACTCGGCATTAGTGGCCAGGCTCCTTTAGAGAGCGATAGCACATTGGTAGCACCTTTGGTGTTGCAAGTGTTCATAGGCGATGGTAACCGCTTTCCATCGGGTGGGCCGTCTGTTTGTCTGCTGAACTCATGCAATAAAAAAAATACTATATTGAATGAATATAAAATATAGTCCAAGTGAAGTGCATTTTCATTATATGGATAAACATGCATACATCAGCCAAGCAATTAGTCTGCTGATGAAATATAAGTTTTAAACAGGAGATTCGCACATCCGTATCGACGATTACAATTATTAGAAGTGACTTAGGTCACTTCTAATAATAAATTTTGGTTACTGGATCAGTATACGCCATAGTTCGCAACATAAAGTGTCAACCGGACTCATATTATGGGTCTTAGAGACACAGAACATGAATGTTCATCTTTAAATATGGACGCATGTCGGGATGTAGCACCGAATTGTATTCGGAACTACCCAACTCTGTTATTAAAATTCGACCTTTGTCCTAGATTCTATCCAGTAAGCGCGGAAATGTTGCTGGCAGCGTTCCGCTACTTCGACAAAGAGGGCCGAGGTTACCTCACTAAAGAGAGGTTCACGCAGATGATGCTCGAAGAGGGCGAACCATTCACTCAGGTATTTAAGCCCTCCTTTTTGATTTCGAAAGGGATTTGTCTAACTTTGTATGGACCAGTGGCGTTATTTTTATTTTCAGCGGCCACTAATTATTTTAATGTAATTTCGTAGTGCTATTTTTGTTATACATGTAATGGGTTCATTTTTTGGCGTAAGGAATATCGGAACTGAAATATTGGCATGTGGAGATTCGAAAAATATCGTCATTTTAAGTTTGAGCAGTTCAATTTTGATGCCACCATGCGCTTGAGAAGACTGACGGAGGGCAAGGTTTCCCAGGGCGAGGTCAGTTTGAGTGTCTTTTGATATCACTAACGTTCTACACCTTGCCTTGGGCTTCCGCCAGAGGGGGATCTGCATTCGTCGAATAGTCGAGATATATCTGGATGAAAGATCCATCATCTACACGGTCGACAGGAGATGGAATCTGCACGCCATGGCATGCAGTGTCCCGCAGGAATCGGTTCCTGGCCCTGGTTTTTATTGTGAAAAATAGCATGCAACTGGACGATTAATGGTACGGTCTCCCAGGCGTAAACCTTATTTGTTATTATTATACAGACAGCATGCTGGTCGTAGCGTGCGGGAGAAACCACCGGCTGGTGTACATTTTGGGCACGGCTCGGGTGTCCTGTATTGTCGGCAAGATTCGGCGATTTAGTATGGAGCTTGCACTACATATATAAAAAGCCAAAGGTCGTGATGTCTCGCGGTCCTCGTGACCGACTATCTCTGGACTCAGATATCCTTATCGGAGTTTGCATCGAAGTTGAAGAGATCATGAAGTATCTAGGATTGTTCCTCGACAGTCGTAGGAATTTTTCGACAAATTTTCAGCAGTTGGCCCCCAGGTTCAAGACGGCAGCGGAAAACCTTGCACGCCTACTGCTCAATATAGGAGGACCCAGTGCCTTTTCGGAGTCTCTGTTTGGTCAAACCGCCTAACGGCTCGGTGAACGAATACTGCACTGCGAAGAAAAGCGCAGTGAATGTCGGCCATCAGAGCGCTAAAGGCAGCTTCAAAGGATATCGTAAGGTATCCCTTACGATATCCTTTGAAGCTGCCTTACTACTTACCGAATCCCCATCATCTTGAGGCTAAGGTCCTCGTATCGCTGTTGCAGTGGCGCAAAGATGCTTTGCCACTAGGGTTTGGGTGGGCGCTACTAAAAATTAAGGCAGGCCGTTCAGAGCTTCACGAAATTGACCTGGTAAAATCTGCCCTGCATGAATAGCTCGATAGATACGATGACATCCCGGCTGTCGCAGATCCTCTCGGGGCAGTTTTTCGCGAGGTATCTTGGCCAAATAAGCCGTGAGTGGTCGCTATCAAACAGAACCACCTTTCGCTCTAGATCCTGTTTCGGTCCATGGTCGGAGGTGATGGACCAAAACTCGTGTGGGATACAGTCTTCTCCTTTTGTGAGCGCGTCATTCTTACTAAGGAGGAGGCAGAGCGGAAGTGTGAACTGATGTCCTTTGGTCCACTCCCACCAAAGGAGAACGCATCGACGCCAGAAACTGTTGTCAGACCTCGAGCCGCCGTAAGCGAGCGGCTGCGGAAGAGTCCTCAAAGAGAAGCTCCCAACAGCTCTTTCTACTATCGAATTTAAATCATGTCGATGTTCCGTAAGATTAATCTAAGACAGTATGATGCAGGCTTGGTTCCCCCGGTTCAGGAGATCGTCGGGTCACCGTCGCTTACCAGGGTTTGTGCTGTTGGCCATGACGTTTTCTCGTGACCCTGGCAAAAGCCAACGAAAGAGAAGCAAGAAGTTTTTTAGTGGGTATTCCGGCTTCAGGCCGCTGAAGTGTACTCTTTAACCGCAAACCTTGAGCGGTGGGTTTTTTTTATGTTTTTGCTTGTAGGCAAACTGGCAAATGGACCACCTGGCGGTAGGTGGCTACCGTCACCCATGGACATCTGCAAAACTAAGGCAGCCGATGCGTTGCCTACGTCATTGAGACTTAAGTATCTGTTCATGCCCTTTTTGAAGAGCCCCATATCGTAGCGCTCTAGGGTAGGTAGTAAATGGATTTCTGCTAATCAGAAATGATTTATTTTACTTAGAATTGTAGAAATTTGGCAATAAGCCGAAATAATACAATATATTATAATTAATAATTCGATTTTTAAAGGCCCCACCACCACCATATACCCAAATATCTCCGCTGCGATGTGGTTTAGAGAAGTGTGCCCATAGTAACTATTGATCGCTTAATACGATTCTTTCATAATATACAAGTTTCATTAGTGGCTGCGGAAATTCAAAACGACGCCAATTTTACCCAAACTCCTTTGAATTTAAATGTTAGCGTTAAATTTCGATTAGTAAAAAAAGCATAACAATCGTATAAATAAGAGATGCACAAAAAAGAAGAAAATAAAAGAATGTAATAGTAAGTAACTTTATGCCTGGCAAAAAAGGCTGTAAAATAATAATAATTTCGGTTGCGTTTGGAGACCGGGGTCCGCTTTGTTGCTTTTAAATCTCAAACACCAATAAATGTGATACCCTAATAGGCCCGATCTTTCAATCAGATTAAAGTTATCAATGGAATAAATTATAACGTGATTGAATTCAAAAGTGAAACAATAAGTAACTTTATGCCTGGCAAAAGAGGCTGTAAAATAATAATAATTTCGGTTGGATGAAGGCGGAGGACCGGGACGAGCGGCGCCGACTTGGGAAAGCCTACGTCCAGCAGTGGACTGTGATTGCCTGACGACTTACGTTGATAAAAAAGTTTCACTTCAACCAATCAATGCCAGGAAACTACACTAATTTCATTCCACAGGAAGAATTCGATGAAATGATGCAAACTGCCTTGGATCCAGTGACAAACACTATCATGTACGAATATTATATCAATCAACTGATGGCAAGTATCATACATGTTAAGTTAATATCGCTTTTTAGGGTCTCATAGTCATTTTGATAAGCATGAAATCGTGCCTTAGAAACCAAAACAAGTCGAACCGATTATAGCCTACGTACATACCTTTTCAGAATTTTGTTTCCTTACCCATCTCTAAAATATCGATCAAATAAACTATGGGTTATGATTATTGCACAATAATGAGCCTACGCTGGCTATTACAACGTGTGCATCAGACGTAAGCCGAATTGAGTATGACTCTGCTTCGCCCGCTCACTTTTATATTTTATTTTATATATGAGCAATTGTAAACTTTATATAATTGAAATGTAGTTAATTAGATCTTTTAGTGTATAACAGATTTAAGTTTCGTTTTTTATTTCTATACTGTACTTATGTCAATAGAGAAGTTTCACTTGAACAAATAAAACAGCTTTAGAGTAAGAATTTATTTTTATTGATACTTTAAAATGTCACAAGTTATTATGATGACAAAAGAAACTAACATGTTCCCTTTTTAACTCACATTTTTAAATCAATAAATTAATTTGATATGACATCTCTAGATTTAAAATGTCTAGACTCACAACGACCGTAAATTACAGCACGTACTCAATTTCTGGATGTCCATTCCATTTTGTTATAAAACACGTAACATATAACGTACTAAAATTGCTATAATATTAAAATCTAGATTTTATTTTGAAGATACTTAAGAATAAGAATATTTTATATTATAATTAATATATAAACTAAACATACCCAATGTGCTACTTAATGAAGGATAGAATAAAGTCGTATGACGTCACCTTTCAAAATCTAATATATTTAAGCTTTAAAACACAAATACATACCAAATAACTTGTCAAGCAGATCTAACCTAACACAATATTTTTTCATCTGAAAGTCTTCATAATCTGTATATAATAAAACTAAGAATCCTTAGTCCATATTAAGTATAAAACTGAAAGTAACTGATCTCATGTCTTGTTGTACCTCCTTCACAAATACCAAAGAACCAATTAATTTTTACAAATTTTGGTAAAGACCGTTCATTTCTATCTATCAATTTGCACGAATCAAAGTGATCCATGAACATATAAGTTGAATAATTCATAATCATTGCATACCGTCGTGTCTTTTCTGTTCTGTGCTTTTTAACCAAATTGATTTTTGGTTGATCTGTCTTATATTACCACTACCACACATGTATTTTCAATAACAAGGATAAATTAGGATACTTTTATCCCGGAATGTGGATAGCTTAGTGCTAAATCCTAGTCCTGTAGACAATTGCTATTTTCAATAAAAGAATAGAATAAAAATGTATGGGAATGACATAAGGGGCCTTCCATAAATTACGTCACACTTTAAGGGGGGTCAATGAAGTGTGACATTCTGTGACAAGGGATAGGAGGATTCCTAAATTTCATGACGGCACATTTCAAATTTTAATATATATGCTTTAAAACACAAAATTTGAACTATTAACGACAAACTTCAAAATATTTCCAACTCTTATTTGTATGAGCATAGTGTTTAAATTATTAGTTAGTACTATTATTTTATACGTGCAGGAAAGGAGAAAGAATACAATTTCCTGCGGCCGGGCGGCCTGTCGTAAAAGGCGACAAAACGACCCACAGCCAGGTGGTAGGGCATTTGCCCGACTGGATGGCTACCACCCCTGGTCTAGAGTATGTCGCCATAGCAACCTTGAGTTGTGTTCCGGCATTAGTGACCAGGTTCCAGTCTCCCATAAGAGAGCAGCAGTGCATTTGTAGCACCTTTGGTGTTGCAAATGTCCATAGGCGATGGTAACCGCTTTCCATCAAGTGGGCCGTCTGCCTGTCTGCTGAACTCTTGCAATAAAATAAAAATATAAAAATATTTAAATGGAAATAAAACTAATTACAGAATTGCTGTTTTAATTTCAATAATTTCTTGATGTAAAATTGCAAAATAGGTGATGTCACACTAGGGAGGGAGGAGTCTCACGAATATGACCAACTGTGACAAAGTCAGGGGAGCAGTCAAAAATCATGAAATTCGTATGACGTAAGTTGTGGATGGCGTCTAATACAGTGTAATGAAATGTCATTTCTTTACATTTTCTATTGTATTCATTTAGCGCCAATGACACTTGTCTAGAGGGGCTGATCAGAAAGCATGGATGGCGGGCAATTTTTCTGTTGTTATATGCATATTGCTACTATAGAAGACTGTAATAAAAACTTGCACATTGGGATAACCGGTGAGTGACACCTGCCAATTTATCTTCTATTTATACATATATAATTGCTTGGCCTCACTGGCTGACTGATATATCAACACACATATCAAACTACTGGGGCTAGGATCGTGAAAATTGGTATGTGGATTTTTTCTACACTGTAGGTGCATTAAGCAAGGATTTTTGAAAATTTAACCCCAACCCTGGAGGTAAAAAGAGGATGAAAGTTTGTATGAAAATCCCTCATTTTCAAAGTAAATAGCTCGAAATTTTATATAACTACTTCTGGTTGGAAGTAAATGTACACCTGTATTTGTGTTTTTAGGAATTCAGGGAAATGGGGGTGAGACTGCTTAATTATATCTATTTTTAATTTACGCGGCCGAAGCCGCGAGCAACAGCTAGTTTTAGATAAATATGGCGGGTATATCACCCATTCCTCTAAAATCAAAATGCATGAGACATATCAGTGGGATATTTAGGGATCAATATCACTCATTAATCAGCTTTGCTGGCAAAACTTCAGATTTATGTCACTCAGAAATTATAAAAAGTACATGTAAGCAGAATTCAAGTAAAGTTGTTCATTCCCAAGGATGTGAGGGAACAAACAAATATACAATCAATCACTTTCATGTTTATAAGTTAGTATTTTAAAATGTAATAATCTACTAGTTATTTTGAGCTAAACGACTTGCCCGCCTGGTCCTAATAGCACTTGGAGTAGCAGCAGCAATGCGGGATGAAGCTCTTGTAGGTGTCGCTTTACCACTTGCTTCATTCTTAACCGCTTCAACTCCTTTCTTTGCACCATCAGCATCTAGATTTTCTTCACTTTCATCTATCACTTCTAAGTTCTTAGTGGGAGTTTTTGGCTCAGCTTTTACACTCTCTTGATTCAATTCTGCTTCAGTTTTAATATTATTATCACTGCTTCCATTTTGTTGTACAACTTTGTTGTCAACTGCCTCGTCTGTTTTGTCAATTTTACTGTCAATATTGTCTGAATCTGTCTTAATGTCTTTTTTTACACTGTCCTGTATAACATCTTCATCAATATGCGTCTTGTCTGCATCTTGCATTTTTTCCTCATCAATTTGCATAGAGTCTTCATCTTCTTGGGAGTTATCATCATCTTCAATAACAATTGAAACATTTGAAGATTGTTCACTTTGGTTTATAGATGTCAATAAATCAGTGATTTGATTATCTATCTCTGTTGATAGTATTTTATCATCACTACTGATATTGATGGAGTCAGTGTTTTCATTTTCAACAATTATAACATCATCATTTTTATTTTCATCAGCATCTTTCTTTTGGGCCTTACCCTTCTTGTTCTCACTGACAGTAATTTGAAGAGGGAATTTACCTGTAACAATAATATTGTTTTAGTATATACACAAATAAAGAAAATTTTATGAATATAATATCTGTGAAAACTTATCAATTTAGTTCTGAATTGAAGTTGAAGTTTCTTAGAAATCAGTTTTTAATTATAAAACGGTTAAAAGTTTTAACAGTGTCTTTCTGCATCAAAAATGGAGAAAGTAATGACTTGTACTTATCTGAGAATGCTTTATTCAACAGTAGAAATGCAAACATAGGATTGTTTTAAATTACCTTTTTTACTAGGCAATTGTTATTCCTAGTATTCTTTTATCAGTATGAAAATATATACTTACCTACAGTTTCGCCGTTATATGCCAAAATCTTGTCAAAATCTTCTTTATCATCAAATCCAACAAAAAGCAAGTTATGCATAGACTTGAGTTTCTTAACACATTTTGGATTGAACTGGCCAAGGAACTCTTGCATAGCATTTTTCTTTGGCAAACCTTTCTTGCCATATAGCTGAAATTAAAAATTTATCTATTAATTTTAGAGCATCCTTGCATTTATGTGCGCGAATACACGCTATTAAGAATATATAATTTGTTTGGCTATACATTAATTTTCATTTTGTTTGAAGAATACGTAAGGTAAGAAAAATGATGTTTACTCTGGCAAAATCATATTGAAAGAAAACGTGTTTTTTAGACATTGAAATGTCAATAACTTTGACACTGTCAACACGACTTGGAACAACAAGTGTTTTATGTTTATTTGTAAATTAAATTTAATGTATATTAAATATTTTTAACCTTGTGCACTTTTTCTTCATATAAACTTTAACTATACCAAATCTAAATTTGTGCACGCGATATGCTTTAAAATACCCAGGTGAATTAGAAGTGCACAGATATAAAACCATTTTTGGGAAAACTTCGATATTCAAATTAAAGAGTGTCTGTCAATCACACAATATTAATATGCCAACTGTAACTGGTTTCTGTGAGTTCTTTCGCACGTAATAAATTGTTTTGTACAACGAGTTGCTAAAAACGCAAAATTATGAATAAAAATGAGTTACGTGCGGTTATAAAATATCTTAGCTTGAAAAAATGTCTATGAATGAAATTTTTTCAGACATTCAATAGACATTAGGGGCTGATGCTCTGTACTCTATTCTACGGTTGCGTACTGGGTGGCTGAATTTAAAATTCGTAGATCTAGCTGTAAAGATGACCCGCGTTCTGGGTGGCTTTCAACCTCCATTACGGAAGAATATGTTAAAAAGGTTGAGAATCTGGTTTTGGGGGATAAACTGTAAAACATATAGCTGAGATCCTAAAGATATCTTTTGGTAGCGTTCAATCCATCATTGAGGTTCAAAAAAGTGTAGGCAAGATGTGTGCTGCGAATGTTAATCGACGAATACAAAAAGCAACATTTGGAAATTTCCAAACGTAATCTCGAAATATTCCAGCGTGATTCGGATAATTTGCCATCGCCTTGTCGCCATGGATGAAACGTGGTTCCACCATTTCGATCCTGAAACTAACAGACAAAGCATGTCTTGGAAAGGACCATCCGCTTCATCCATTAAGAAATTTCGATTTACTCCTACCACTGGCAAAGTTTATGGCCTCAGTGTTTTGGGATAGTCAAGGAATCCTGTTTATTGATTACATGCCAAAAGGCCAGACGATTACTGGACTCTATTATGCTAACTTAATTCCGAAAGTGGCGTTAAGCGATTAAAGAAAAACCTTGTGGGAAACTTGTTGAGTGTGTTGTTTCTTCATAAAAACGCTCCCTCCCGCTCATCGATCGGAAGTTGCGCTCAATGCAATCCGCTGTGCTGGCGTCAGTTTCCTTGGACACCCACCATATTCTCCGGACTTAGCCCCAAGTGATTTTCATTTATTTCCAAAATTAAAAGAGGAAATTCGTGGAACTAAATTTCACGATAATGACGCGGTTATGGCTGCCGTACAGTAGTTTTTCGAGACTCAAGAAAAACAGTTCTTTTCGCAAGGAATAAGGAAGTTAGAAACACGTTATTCTAAATGCATTGCATTTTAGATTATGTAGAAAAATAAAATATTTTTGTTTAAATCTTGCATTTTTTAATATTGATTCAAAGAACTTTTTGATTCACCCTCATAGATATTTAGTTTCCAATAACCTGTATTTAGATTAAAAAATCATACCTTAACAAAGTACTTTGGTGGTGCTTCTTTGGGTTCTTTGGGCTCCATGCGCTCAACAGAGCGTTGTTTATCAAAGTTACACCAAAAAGCCTTTTTGTTCAAGGCCTCATACATTTGATCGAAGTTCAATAAAGATGTTATGAACTGAAAAAAAGTAAAACATAATATATTTTTAAGAGTATGGACTCTTAGTGTGTGTGTATGTATGTATGCGTGTGTGTTATATACCGATATCCGTTTTTACGCCGATTGGTTTTTTTAATTTTTTTTATTGCAGGAGTTCAACAGACAGGCAGACGGCCCACTTGATGGAAATCGGTTACTATCGCCTATGGACATTTGCAACACCAAAGGTGCTACAAATGCGCTGCTGCACTCTTAAGGGAGACTGGAACCTGGTCCCTCATGCCGGAAGACAACTCTAGGTTGTAATGGCGACATACTTTAGACCAGGGGTGGTAGCCATCCAGTCGGGCAAATGCCTTACCACCTGGTGTAAGTGCTTAGCGAAAATTATTTCATAAAATGATTACAGCCGTCGCCTGGTTTTTAACAGGCAGCAGCATTCTTCGTTTAAATCTCAACTCCGATCTACGCGGTCGTGCTGTTTATTGTTATGGATTTCCATTTTACACCTTCCTAGTCCTAGTAGAGTCTAGTACAGCACGTTATCGATCATAATTAAGTACCTACTTGTGTATCCGCATAAGATCCCGGTGGCGTAGTGGTGTGGGACAGCGAGCCGTGATATAATGGATGGATATGACGAATAAAATTATGTGATAATTGATATTCTGTTTTATTTAAATTTAATATAAACAAAGGTTATTAATACTATTATGTGGCTGCGAATGCGTGATGTGAATGAGAATGATGTAATGGCGTCGCTGTCAGATTACCCACCTTTGATGCTGTTTTACCCTCGTTTAGCGCCATCTAACTCTACGCCTTTTTACGATCGTTAAAAAGATGTTGCAGATAAACATTAACTAAATGCTAGATGACGCTTTAACAACTCATTTTAGGACTGTCATAAACCTAACAATAATTTTTCTATACGTTTTTTATTGGATTTTGAGTAATTTTCTGCTATATGTTCAGAACCCAAAGTCCGATAGCAATAAAATTTGTATGGGACAATTTCGTAGCTTCACTGAATCCACCGCAACAAGATTCATCAATTTCGGTTCAAAAACAACAAAGTTATGGCTGAACATAAATAAAAAATATATAGACGACGAATTGAGAAACTCCTCCTTTTTTAAAGTTGGTTAAAAACATACTAAACGAGCAGCTTCTTTCACATAATTCTCAATATCCATTTAAAAACAACACATATTATCAATAGAATTCTTGACGGCTACATTGGCCGCGTAGTGCATTTGTAATCTTATAATTTCATTCCAATGTTTATCCAAGTATCCCATATAATTGTCTTAGCAACTATTACTATAGATAGGAGTGTACACATCAATTAACAATTGAGTTATCGTTTCGTGCAATTCAAAGTGTACAATTTCAACAAAAAATGTAAGTAATGTATAAAATTAGTTTGAATAGTGTTTCATATGTAGTGTATATTCTTCGTCTAATCAACGTCGACTGCTGGATATAGGTCTCCCCAAGTGTGCACCACATATTGCGGACCTCCGCTTTCCCGAGACAGTTTTGGCGCAAGGGCGATCTTGCACCGAATCTCCATGTGTATAATTAAGCGTATAAACTTTTGAACATGCATTTGCATGTTCAAAAGTTTCCAATTAATAAAATATTAAAAATATCTTAGGAGTGAAGACCATATTGACCGGAAACATTGTACATGATCCATGGTTCGACATGGTCTATGGCAACGTGAGACCTATGACAGTGTGGATGTAAAGAAAGTTAAAAGAATATGGTGGAAAGGCTTGGCTGAAGTGTTAATTAAGAGCTCAGCCACCTTCATTCTCTTTACCTTTGCTGTCATGTATGCCCCTTTAATCGAGGACTATGGAAGAGTTAAGTGGGAATTTGTTGTCTATAGTATAGAATAGTACATATCAACTAACCTTTATATGCTTTTTCAATATTTCTGGCAGTTTCTGTTCAATCAGTCTATCCAGGACAACATTTTGTACAGTAGGAGTCTCTTCTATGTTGGCAGTAACATTTTCATCTATTTCCATAGTAGTTGCTTCTTCCTTTTTCTTGGGAACATTTTCTTTCTTGTCCTTGGAAATAATTTCTTCATTCTTGAGAACTGTATCTTCCTTTTCCTTCGAAACACCTTCTTGATCCATTGGAATTACATCTTCTTGTTCCTTGGCAGTACCATCCTGATCCTTTGTGTCTGCATCTTCTTGCTCCTTGGAAATGTTTTCCTGTTCTTCTGGAATCTTACCTTCATTTTCCTCGGAAACAGTTTCCTTATTTTTAGTTTGATTTGATTCAGCCTCAGTAGTTACATCTTCAGAGAAATCAGTGTCGTCCAATTTTTGGACTGGCGTCAGTTCCACTGTTGTATCTCCAATAGGTGCATCTTTTGAGTAGATTTCCGAAAGCTATAAATAAAAATATCATGTAATAAAATTGATGATAGAAACAGTGAAAGTTATATTAATTAAATGCAAAGGTTTTCATGTACAACACTTCCTGAACTTTGAAATAAAGTGATAAGAAACTCTTATGCAATAATGGTACAGTACCATCATTCCATAAGAGTTTCTTACCTAATCTACCAAAGATTTATTCCACTAACTTGAATATTTTTTTTGAAAAAAGGCGTCTGTGCTTCGCAAAGACAATTAATCTTGGCAGACTGCTAAAGGCAGATTTAATTTCAAAGAAAAGTGTCTTCTGTGAATCTGTTTACAATATTATAATTCTATGACAAATAACATAAAGATTAAGGATAGTAAACCATATATTTAACCAATTGATGTACACAAACCAGACCAGATAAAAATTTGGGATTTGATTTGGGATTTCACAGCTAAAATAATATCAAAATTTATTATTACACTGGAATTTGAAAATGCTATGGTGCAATACAGAAATATTCTATCTGGTACCACACCACCATCTTTGCTTATTTAGACGACTAATGTCTCAAGATGTTTGTAGCGAAAGCTTTTAACTGTTATAGACGAGCTTCCTATTATTCCTTGAAATAACTTACCTTCAAAAACATTTGATGAAGCTTTAACTCAACCATAAGAGAAATGTTCTCTTTAAAATGCTGTTTTGGGTTTTCTAAAAACAAAGCAAGGAAAGATTAAATTAAAAGGGGTCCTTTATAATGACATAATATGCTTACATAATTCATTCTATCAATATCCTGTCACAATTATCCAAGTGTCTGTGCCTTAGACTGATTATATCTTTATCTATAATAACAGCTCTTTACTTGGCTTAGCCAAATATAATAAACATGACATCTACACATGAACTAAATTAGTATAGAATTATTTGAATTTTCTATTTGCTTTATTTATACATCCATGTCCAGTGAAGTGCCACCATAAAAAAAGAAAAGAAAACATACATTTAGTATCAATGTTATTCGTCGCATTTGTTACACTGATTTTGTTGTTATATCTTCAGACTGCTAAGCTTTCGTGGCGAGCATTGCCAAAAAACTTAGTAACATTTAAAAACACTTGTGCGCATACTGGATAAACATAATTAGGATGAAAGGTTTTTCAAAAGTCTTAAATATTTAAAACATCACCCAAAATGCTTGTTCTGTGTATTGGAATCTAATTAAGCCTCTTCTCAAAAGAGACCTTACATTAGGTACTTTTTATTGTTTTGCAAGTAGTCACACAGTTATGTGCATGAATACAAGGGAAAACTTATTTTTACAATATGTCTGAGCATGATGCAAGTACGCAAAAATGTAGTCCTACTGAATACAGTTTTCAATTATTTCATCTACTTGTATCATCAGCATAACATGAAATAAATTTGAAAAAACTTGATTACAGATGAAATTGGTTGAAACATTAAGTAAAAGAAATACACGAAGTTAAGCGAAAAATATTTATCAGCCAAATTGATAGAAGCACGAAAAAGCTAAAAGCTTTTCAGTACTCCATCAACCTTGGGCGTCGAACCAAGGACTAGATATTTTATTGAAGTAAATAAATACTTCGCTGTAAATAGCATTAGGCAGATTTAAATAATACGACGTGACTGTTACAGGCCAATGAAAGCTAGCCTGTAAAGAAACGTGAGCTTTGCCAGAAGATAACACAATCTTGCACAAATACTCGTGACAGAAACTTTTGTGCGAGACTATACTGGTTTAGTAAAAATGAAAAGAAACGCTACCTGCCGCAATCGACTTCGTGATGTGCTTAACGTCGCTAAGAACTTGATGTGCTAATCCCTCGTTCACGATGTCCACATCGCTTTCGAGCGGATATCGCTGACGGTATACCGTCATTATATCCTGAAGAGTCCCAACCTGTTTGCCCATCATCACTTCCCTTATGCGCTCGCGAATTAGCATCTTCATAGATTTTATAGCAGTTTGATTTACGAAGGCCAGCGAATACGGCTGAACGGAGCCGTATTTATTCTTGATATCTTTGAGCAAGTGGCCGAGCCCCAGCTCCAAACGCCCATTTAGCTGCAGCGATGGCGTACGGTCCGGGCGCAAGATCATCAACTCATTGACCTTAGGAGTTTTGCGCTCGGCCGGAGGTTTGGGTTTGGGCTTAAACGGCGGTGTAGAAGTGATTCTGGGCTTTTGGGTGGAAGGAGCCTTGGCTTTAACCGCCATAGACGATGGCTGGAAGTACCGCGTTTGGCCACTCGAGGTGGACGCGGAGTTCGCTCCGGACCTCATCCATGAGCCGACTGACTTTTTCGCGTTACCCCTTTTAGGACCAGAGAACCGTTTCGGCTGCGGATTATCGCGCCAAGTCGATTCAGATGGGCGTTTCCTTGAGCCGCTGCTAAGCGGAATGTAGTCGGGAGTTGGGTGGTCGTCATACATAAGGGAGAAATTGCGATTTGAATTGTCCCGACTATTCGACCCGAACATAGGGGGGTTATACTGCCTCTGAAATGAAAATATTTATAGGTTGCTTAAGCCTGCTCATGACACGGCTCAAATCACCAATGAGCACTTTATATGAATGTCAGTCATATTATGCTGCGTGCACACTTGTACAATTTGATTGATTCAATCATCACATTGTTGCATGATTAGGAATCTTACGACACAGGCCCATATGTATATATTGATGTAAATTATCAGGTATCGTCCAAAATTGAGTGATAATGTGTTGCAGCGATGATAGGGTTCAATAATTAATTAATGTTACAGATGTGGATAAAAGCTTCTTTAAAAAAATTCTAAAGACAGCCAATAAATGATATCTTTCTATAGTTTGAAAGATATTTGTTGTTTTGCTAATAATTGAAATATTTCAATAATAATTTGTTAATGCAAAATAATCATGTTGCAGGAGAATATTTTGGCATTTCATTAACTACTTATTTAAAATCAATTATAGCTTTAATATAATTGTTTTATTTGTATGGTTTACAGAACTATTACATAATATATATTATGCTTTATAGTTAATAGAGCCCTAGACCATAGATCAGCATTAAAATTCCATGTAGCTCTAAAGTGAATATTTGTTAGTTGAAAATTAATTAATAAATTTAAACAAAAACTTATTTATATATTCCAATAATGTGGGTTTGAATTCTAGCCGAGAGTATGCACCACTTGACAGTTTTCTCAACTAGTGTAATAAATAAGACACAATTAACAGGTGTTACTTAAGAGTGAGAATCATAACATGAATACGAAACCCACCAATCCTTATTGTCTGGTATACTGTATATTTCTTAGAGGGTTGTGGCCAGTAATTACACTTTTATTATTTCCCTATAATGCAGGTACCTGAATACTGCTCATATATTTTATTTACCTGTTTTAAAACGTTAAATACTCACTAATTTAGGGGATAAATGTAGCTTTCACGCAATAGCCATTACAGACTAACTTCTCTCCAAAATACCTTCATTTCAGTACATAACATGCCTTCCCCTCGCAATAGGCCACTATAAATTCGGTTTTACAATAATATGGACACTATATACTAAAAATATTATTTTACTAACTACTATAACTTTTAATTTTTTATTTAGATAAATTCTTATATTATTTACGAATTTTTATGTTTACAATATTATTGTTTATTCTTTCTCTGATATGGTCTCAGAGCCTTCGCTTCCTTCGTAGACCAATCATCACTATACTGCCTCCCTGTTGTCCTTATTTTCTTAGATGTTGATGTTCGTGGTGAAAAAGACAGTGCTCTTTTATTTCTAAGCCCTTCTTCCGATTGGGTAGGCATTATGATATCTTGTGGCCCTGAAACGCCATTAATGTCCGGCCATTTCTGTGCTGAGGGTATACTGATATTTCCCTCAGTATCACTGTCACATTTACTTTCCTCTGGTTCATTCTTATTTCATTTTGGTTATTGTTCTCCATCATATTGCCATACATTTGATTAATATGCCTTAACAACAATCTGCCATTCTATTGCATCAAGTATCTACATACTCTTACTTTCTTCTCTATTACACCCTGTAACCACCAAGGTCCCTTACCATAATTTCAGATATCCATCCATCCATCCACTGACCAATACTAAAAACTCTCAATTTTAATTGATTATTATTTTCATTTGTATTCATTTCTTCTTTGTTCTCCTATATAATAAGGGGTTCAAATAATCAAATTTGGTTCTGAGCCGGCGGTTGAGAAGTTGTGCTGGCGTCTGTTTGGTGTAGCCCTAAGTCCATATAAGATTGGGCAGCCGTACCTACAAGACATGACTTGGAAATTATTTTCCTAAGTTTATTCTTTATGGTTTCGACTGTACATTCAGCCTGCCCATTTGAAGCTGGATGGTATGGAGGGACTAGTATTTGTCTAATCCTACAATTGTTCAAATAACTTCGAAATTCTTCAGAGATAAAGCTTCTGCCATTGTCACTGACTAGTGTCTGGCGGATCTTGTTCTGCAAAGATATCTCTTAGTATGCATCTATCATGATCAAAAAATGTTTTCCTTGAAATGGACCCATGTAGTCAATAAGTAGCTGGGACCAAGCTTTATCTGGTTGTCGCCATCTATGTATAACTTTTATCTTTATTCTTGCTGGCATGTTTCTGTTTTCTGCACATACTTTACAACTTTTTACCATTGTTTCCATCTGTTTATCCATCAAAGGCCACCAAAAATAACTTCTTGCTAATGCTTTTGTTATAACAATACCATCATGGTTTCTGTGTAACACTTCCAAAATTTGTATGCATGCATGCATGCAACATGTATGCACATTTTTTCTGGAATCACTACTCTATTGCCCCATAGCATGCAACTCTTGTATAAGGACAGTTCTTCTCTTTTTTGCCAATATGTTTTAAAACTTTTGTCAATGCTAACAAGCCATCCATTTCTTACCCAATATAAAATTTTATTCAGAGTTGGATCTGCTGTCATTTTTGCAACTTCCATTGCCGTAAATTAAGTTCAAGTGATGTTTCTTCTATTAATAAAACTCCAAAATATTCTTCTTCTTTACCTGGATTTTCTTTAGCTGGCCAACGGCTTAATGCATCTGCATTTTCTAATTTCTTTCTTTCTACATAAATTATCTCATAATCGTAAGAGTTAAGTAATAAATAATACCTATCTTGCCATTATTGGTGATATTATGATATTTGGTAGTCTTTCCCTGTCCAAAAATCCTCAAAAGTGGTTCATGATCTATCTACCATTGTCCAGTTCATGTTCTAATACTGCTCAAAGTCCAAACTGATATGCATCACAAGATATAATCAATTTCTGTTTTGTGTTGTAGTGGACAAATGTATCATTACTAGACAGCACTGCCTTTAATGTTTTGAAAGAAGTTTGTTGTTCCTTCTTCCATTTCCATTTACCATTTTTTTCCAGTAACCTGTACAGCAGTACTGCAGTGGTTGACTTATTGGGCAAAAATCTATCATAAAAATTTTGAAGACCCAAGAGTGCTTGTAGTTTCTTTATATTCTTGTGTGCTGAAATCTTCTGAATAAAGTCAATCTTTTCTTTAGATGGATATATTCCAGACTCTTATGTGACCTAACCTAAAAATTTTACAATGGATCTAACAAACATACATTTTTCTTTGTTTACCCTTAAATCAGTTTACTGCAAACGCTGTAGCACCAACTCCAATCTAGTATTGTGTAAACATATCATCACTATTCCCTTAATGCCTGCCAGCAATGATGTCATAAGGCTTTGGAATATACCAGAACAAACCTTAACCCCGAAAGGCAATCTCTTCATTTCATACAAACTCTTTGGTGTATTTGAGGCTAAAAGCTCTGCTGTCTTGTTATAGACAAGCACCTGTATGTAGGCTTCTTCTAAATCAATTTTAGTAAATACTCCTCCCCCCCTTGCAGTTCCACAAACGTTTCACTGAATGTAGGTAAAGGATATGTGTCCATATTCGTGACTACATTCACTGTGGACCTGTAATCTCCACATAACCTCACTTTTCCATTTGCTTTTAGTATAGGCACTATGGGAGTAGCCCATTCCGAGTGAGTAGTGGGTTCCAGTACACCTTCTTCAACCAGCGTATCAATTTCCTTAAATACACTTTCTCTTGTAGCAAATGGTATTGGTCTATGCCTCAGAAATTTCGGTACTGCCCCTTCAATCGGTGTAATACTCACTACTGGTCCCATATCTATATCTATACCTGTTTCTAAAACTTCTTTATATTTATGTACAAGTTGGGCAATCTATTTTCTATCAGTGGCAGTAATTGTGACATAATTTATTCCCTGTATAGAAATTCCTAAAGCAGCAAACCAATTTCTACCAATCAAGTTTGAGCTGGTACCATTCATTATGATTATCTTCATGTTTTTAACTATTTTCTTACAATTAACCTTTACAGTAGTTTCGCCTAGTAATAACAATTTCCCGTCAATGTAATTCTCTAATCCTATGTCAGTTTGTGTCAATTGGGGTATTTGTCCATCCAATGTCGCAAGCCTGTTCAAAACTTAAGCTGCTTTGTTGTAAAAGTTTCTTTTGGATTTCCTTATTTATTATACTACATACCAACCAATCTCTTAAAGTACCATTTAAGTTCAAAAAATTGCAACTTATGCTTAATTTTCGTAATTGAGCAATATAATTTTTCATTTTTTCACCCTGCTCTTGGTTACATGTGTAAAATTTATATGATTCTACAATTTCATTAGGTTTTGGATGGAAATGGCTATTCAAAATGGTCACTTAGGCTGTAACAGTAACCTCATGTGCTTTTTGTGGTGCAATTAATGATATTAGTAAATCATATAACTCAGTGCCACAAACTGCTAATAAATTAGCTTTCTTCATTGAATCCTCCTTGAGTTCACTTGCTTTCAAACAAAAAACTAAATATTTCTATGTAATTTTGCCAACACCCAGTGTTACATCAAATTCATAAAATTTTATTTCCAATTTATTCTATACTAGCTGTGCCCGCGACGTCGTCTGCGTGGAATTTGTTCTCAAACCCCCCCCCATTTGGAACATTTTTCATTGGTGCTTCACTCCTATTGGTCTTAGTGTAATGATATATATATATATATATATATATATATATATATATATATATATATATATATATATATATATATTGATAAATGGGCTATCTAAAACTGAAAGAATTTTTCAAATCAGACCAGTAGTTCCTGAGATTAGCACGTTCAATCGAACAAACAAACAAACTCTTCAGCTTTATATATTAGTACAAGATGTATTTAAATCACTTTTTTACTAAACTGTGATCTGAATACATTGCATGTGAGATAAAGAAATACATAATTTATATGTAATTAGCTAGTAACAATTACAATTCAAACTTTACAATCTCTCAAGATTAGGTGTAGAAAGCTGCATATGCTTTTGTACATATAAAAAGGCAATAGATACTGTTTGAGCAATCAATGCCATGCTATATACATATAATATTATATACTAAGTAACCTTTGTGTATTTATACTTATATGTATTATTATATTATTCATGTAAGTAATCATACAATAATTATGTATACCACCATCGCCACTCCGGATCAGCAAAAAACCTGTCATGGGTTGTCTAGAAGAGCACTTTTTAGCTATAAAACTGCATTTTTGTACACAATTAGAATAAATACATAAATAATGGTGTTCAACAAAGAGTTCTTATCTTAGTAAAAATGAAGGGCCATAAAGGCCTAAAGGTTATACAGACTATAATGTAATAAACAATATGGCATTGTATTATAGTGAACTATTTAATATAATGTCAAGGCCGGATTTAAGGGATATGGGCAACAAAAGATTTGAATGTAGAAAGTAAAATCAACTGATTTTTTTTCAATTTGTACTGCATATTTCCTTCAAATCCAAAATAATCATAGATATTTATAGATAATGCTTTTTTGATCACCAAAATTAAAAAGATGAAGAGTGACAAGAGTTGAAAAAGGAATTTTAAGGTGGTTTGGGCATGTAGAGAGAATGAATGAAAGCAGAATCACAAAACAAGTATATGACAGCAATGTGACTGGTAGAGTCGGTGCCGGTAGACCGAGACATACTCACCATGATCAAATTGAAGATATTTTGAAGAAAGGTCAGATAAAAAGTAGTTTAAATAAGCGTGTATGAATGAAAAGATTAATGAACGTTGATGAAGCGAAATGTGTTTGTCAGGATCGTAGCAGGTGGAGATCCATTGTCTCTGCCTACCCCAATGGGAAACAGGCGTGACAATATGTATGTACGTAAAATAAAAAAATCAGAATTACAAAAACATAAAGTTAGTCTAACTTTGACAGAACAATATGCCTTATTATTCAATAGGATATCTTTCAGACAATGTAACTTAAAGATAGATGGTTTTGCAGATTTTGTGTGGGTCCAAAAATTACATGTTACCTATAATTATTCATATGCAGTAGCACTATAATAAATTACTTCTTAGTAAGTGTGAATGTTTTCTGAATTGTATGTTAATATCTTGTTTTAAAAAATTATTTTCTCTTGACCCTTTCTTACAGAAGCTCTAGGGTAATTCATCATCATTTACAAGTTATACAGTATTTAGTATAAAATAAAAACCAAATAAATTGTTTATTGCACTACCACAGATTTCATGGCTATTGCAATTAAGTTTTACTCATAACAGTTTTTATACTATACAATAGATTTAATTTGTAACCAGCCTTGCTTTCTTTTTCTTTGTATAAAATGAACCATCATCCTTTTTGGGTTGAAGCCCATAGTGATGTATTGAAATATAGAAGGTGAAATGCCAACTTCCTTCTTCTTCAACTAATCATGATACATGGCCCTCATAGGAGTAGCTACACCATTTTCTCTGAGGGTCGAGACCCCCCCCCCGCGCCTATGGCCTGTTCTGAAATCCAGCCCTGACTTTTTATCACAAGGTAGTAATGACCAGAACAATACATACCTGGTTGTCATAGTCTATCTGCCTGTTCAAAAGGTGCTGCTGTTGTTCAATCATGTCCCTTTTACGTTTTAGTAGCTCAAGCTCCATGTCTAGATTCTATGAAAAATTTATATTTTTTATATATCTACTGTATTCTGTGACTGTTTCGGCAAAAAGAGAGACCTTAGGAAACTAACATGAGCAACATGTTAACCCATTCTGTCTTTATGTCACAGAATTTTCTGCAGAAAATATTGTGGTCAATGCTAATGAAATTATGACATTAATATACTGTTATACAATATTAAAGTGTAATCACAATAACATCAACATTAAAGGCAGCTGTGTTTAGCTATTTTAAAATTCAGTTAATTAGTGGTTGTTCGAAAATTAGGCACAGCTAAGTTGTCAACCAGTTTGCCAACTGGCTAATGGTTGTAAGATAAAACTGAAAACCGACTGGTTGACCATTTAGCAGTCATCAGTTGGCGGCCAGTTAGCAAGTCATTCACCCATTAGCCAAAAATCCATCACCTGGTTTTTAGCTAGCTAGTGACCAACGATTCTCTGGATGACTAAGTTATTGGAATTTTCAATAGTTACCCACCGCTAATTAGATGTGGTACTCAGAATTGAAAAAAACCAAATTAATAATGTAACAACTCCATGAGCAAATAATTTTACCTGTATTGAAAAAGTAGACTTTTTCTATAACTCCAGATTAAAGTTTATGTGATCTAGGCTTCATAAAATGCTTTAGTACTATACATAAATGCTAGTGATTTAGGTTGGACATTTCTTTAGTTAATTAACCAAACATCAACAAATTAGATGAAAATGTAATTTAATAATTGTAAATGTCATAGTTTGCAAGGGTGACTGATCCAAAGTAGATGCGAGTGAGGCTTTGTGGAAACTTAATGCAATTGAAAAATAAATATATAAATATTACAGTTTATAGTTACTATTTGTCCAAGGTTAGAAATTATTATAACAAAAGTTTGAATCAATTTACTAGTTACAAAACAAAGTTCACCCATATTCTTGACTAACATAACGGTCTAGGACTTATAGATGAGAGGTTGTGTTAGGACTCATTGTATAGCATTCGCATTCTTTTGGGCCGCCATTCATACATTTTCACCGTCGGCAAGATCGTAACAATAACAAGTAGATCCTCTACTTGAAAGACGAAATCTTTTTATGAATATTTCTTACTTACTCGAATATGTTCCGTCATCAAGGGCCCGGGTGCTTCAGAGTTTCTCCCAACGTTATAGTTTCCACGTCCTCTGCCACGAACACCGCGTATCATGTTTTTATTAGGTTTAAAATTCAAATAATTAGGGTGAATCAAACAATTTTTATACAAATGCTAAATGTTAAAAAAGTAATTCACGACAAGAAAAACGATTAGGCAGCCGAACCGAAAGGAATCTCAGTTAGGGATGTAATCTGAAATCGATTTTCAGGACAGATATATCGGTTTATACAATCGATATGTAGCACTGAATCGACTTAGTGAATCGATATTTCGCCCTAGAAAATTGACATTCGATTAATCATAAGATGAACTCAAACGAGAGCTAGCCTTACATTCCTCTATGGAGCTCATCATGACGAGTTAATTCCAAGTACCCGGTTGGTGTCGTTAGTTATTATGCAGCTACTCTATTCTCCATAAACTTATCAGCTGATATTGATTTTAAAAACTGGTGATCAAAGGACAATTACAAATTATGACAGCTGAAACTACCGACAGTTAAAAAGCAGGTTTTTTTAAAGGCACTGCACCCACTGGGAACAAAAATAGAATAAAATAGAAAGGCACTGCAGTTTTGTGCATTTGCCAAATCCCAATTTCAAATTAATTTATACTAATAAATAAAATTGAAGAGTTCGTTTGAGTGATCAAATCTTTGTAACCTATTGTCTTAAATACCTCAAAATGTTAATTAAAATATCTGTGTAAAATTATATCCGTGATGTCACATGACGGTCGGGTGATTCATTGTGTCGTAGTTATTAACTACCTTTTTTACTTCTTCGCTCGCTTACAACCATAGTACTTTTTTCTGGGACGAAAAGTACACTATGTCTTTCTCAGCATACCGAACTATGTTAGAGCGAAATTTCAAGATGATGAAGCATGAAGAAGTAACAAACAAATATCCGAACTCACTACTCCGTGGTACTCAATACATGTAACGAAAAAACAGTTTTTCATTTAATTACTCAAAAACTCGTGAGATGGTTGTGTCCTTAGTTTTCTTCGCCTCTCTTTAATAAATAAAAAGGTTACGTTTGTAACCTTATGTATTTGTTTTCTTTGTTGATATTGCGGCATTTTTTACTGGCAATAACAAAAATACACTATTATCATTACGTTCACTCAATAGCCATGATGTATATGAGTATTGTGGGATCATCGGTTCCTTGTGAGCTTCTTTTTTCGATTGCCGGCAACATCGTAAGTGATGAGTGGAACCGCTTGGATCCCAGTAGGCTTGACAGACTGATGTTTTTAAAAAGCTTCTATATTAAGTATTGTGAACTATAAGCTATTTTATCTATTTTATGTGACTGTGTTTGTTTTTTGTATGCATGTTACGCGAATACTCGAAAATTTGTAAAATTCTTTTTTTTGTTTGAAAACTGGTGCTTCCCACGTGGCCAAATTAGATTAAAATCTATTCAGTAGTTTTAGAGTTACAATTTGAGTATTTTTATTAAAAATTTTAATGTAATAATTATATTTACAAAACAAATGTCTTCTTTTATACCTGATTACTTTGATATGGTTATAAAAATAATTGTAATTATCGAATTCCCTGAACTAAACAAATCCATGATTTTACTAAAAAGAGATTGTGTATTATGGTATATTTCTCGTTTTTCATAAAATAAATTTATATTTACATTGTAAATGCAGACTTGGAAAAAACAATTTCTTAATAATCAATATTTTGTGAATCGATTAATCAGATTAAGATTCAAACCGATTATAAATCGATCTTTTTCGGAAAGAATCGTAATCTTAGTCTCGATCGACTTCGTCGTCCTAAAATTTTAGAAATTGCATGAAAAAATATTGGTTTGGATCAGTGTTGCCAGTTTGCCACTAATATATAGCATTGCCATATATGCTAATTAGAAATATCTATACAATGTACTCTGTGGTCACTACTACCAGGAGGGTTCGAATGAAAAGTTACATTTTGTAAAGTATCAATTCTCCTATTATATTAATGTACTCTGTGAGAATATTCTAGTTATTTTGTTATTGGTGTCAATTTAATAAAATGCAATAAGTATAAATCAGAAATTCCTCACTTTGAAAATGAAATTTTGGAAAATTGTATCTTCCATAAATACAATTAAGAAAACTATCATTATGATGAATGTTTATACCACGAAAAGCCAGTTTCACGTATCTTTTGTTTATAAGTAACCATATTTTATGTATGAAATTATTAAATTATGAGAATGCGTTTCAACTTGCTACTGACACATATACAGTGATAGTAGTAAGCGAGGGTCAGAGCTATTTCGTAATTATCCCAAATTTAAAATTAAAAAAAATGTATTTTCCTTTGAATTTTTGGTCATTGGTAGGAGGGTCATAAGTTGTTAAAAATGTAACCACCTGACAACACTGAAAACTATGTAATAAGCTCTCCACATTTGTGTCTTGCAAGAATGTTGAGGGCCCTTCCCTTACATAATTATTATATTTCAGTTTCAAGCAAGTTACAACAATGGGTTACTGTTTTCGGTTATAGAGTTGTATCTCAACTTTTATATGGGTTATCCGAAAGACTCTAATTTATCTATATATATTTTTCTTTTTTAATTCTATATATATATATATATATATATATATATATATATATATATATATATATGTGTGTGTGTGTGTCTATATATATAGTTTTGAATGATATATATAGAAGTTTATAAAACTTTTCATTTAGGTGGCGCCCAAAGAAGTTTATAATATAGCTGATAAAATGGAAGAAGAAAGTGAAAGAGCAGAAGCTGCTGCTCCGAAAAAGAAACGTACTTCTGACCTTTTGCGTGGAACATAGATATCCTTGGTACCTTGCCTCTTTCCCTTCCTGTTATATTATTTAAACCCAAAATGTTGTGTTTTCAGGGTTCCGTAAGCACTTTCTTATATTATATATATATAATATAAGAAAGGGGATAACTATATCCCCGCGGGTACGCCACGTGAAAAGCGCTGGCTGTGTTATGTTTGTAACTCATGTTACTTACCTAGAAACTATATTAGGTTTCTTCAATTCAATACAATAACAAAGAAACTAAGTCCATATAGGCTAAACAGCTGTCCAGCAAAATTTATAGAAGAGTCGAAGCCAACCTGATTCAAAGTAATACAATGAATGCCTATGTTTCCTCTCTCTCTTTTCTTTCATCACCATGTCCCAATTATTTGGGGTCGGCACAATATGTCTTTTCCTTCCACACTCCTCATTTATGTTATAGATCTTTTGTCACACCACAAATTATCATATCATCCTTTACACGATCCCTCTGTTTTTGGTCTAGTTTTACATTTGTACCCATCCATCTTGTAGTTTAACATTCTTTTGTCACCGGACTTTCGTCCCTCCTCATTATATATGGGCATATGCCCATACCACCTTAATTTTCTTCCTCTCAATTTTTCAGTCAGGGGTGTAACTTTCAAAGATCCCCGTGTGTACTCATTTCTCACCTTATGCATTCTTGTATCACCACCCATCCATCTCAACATTCTCATCGCAGCTGAGTGGAGACGATTGTGGTTATCACTTTAGTGGCACAACATTTCGGACCCGTATGACCTGACTGGCCGTGTAACAGATTTTTATATGTTTGACCTTTTATTTTCAGTGGCATTAGTTTGTCGCACGTCACACCAATTACCTGTCTCCACTTTAGTCATGCTACATTTATTCTTCTCCTTACATCCTTCTCTATATCACAATTATTCTGCAGTAGGGAACCAAGATATTTGAATTCGGGGTTACATGGTAGTGTAGCTGATTGTAGTTTAAGATACACAACACCAGAGGTCCCGCCCAAATCACAAAACAGGTATTTGGTATTGGTTCTGCTGATTTAACGCCCTCTAGCCTTTGCATTTAACTATCTAGTTTGTTTTGAAGTACCAACCTGTTTTCACCCACCAGGACAATATCATCTGCGAATAGTATGCACCTGAGGGTCTCATCCTGTACCTCTGCGGTGAGCGCATCCATAACCAGCAGAAACAGGTAAGGACTTAGGTGGATCCTTGGTGCAAACCCACTTTTACAGAGAACTTGTTCGTGGTTCCTACTGCAGAGCGAAATTGTGTACTAACATTTTCATACATGCTTTCTATCAGTCTTACGTACTTCTATGGCACACCTTTCGCTCTGAGGACCCACCACAGAACTTCCCGAGGAACGCGGTCGTATGAGTTCTCAAGATAAATGAAGACCATATGGAGATTTTTATGTACCTCTCTGTATTTTTCCATTAGTTGGCGTATTGAAAATATGGCTGGCATCTGTTGTGCTAAGATCAGGCATAAAGCCGAACTGGGATAGCGTCACCTCCGTTTCCTTTCGTAGTCGGTCCTTAATCACTTTCTCCCATGCTTTCATAGTATGTGACAGCTGCTTTATTCCCCTATAGTTGTTACAATATATGATTTCACCTTTTTGCTTGAATATAGGCACCAGATATGATTAGTGCGGAGTGCCACTCCTGGGGTACAGTATCCTCGATTATCAAATTATTAAAGAATAAAGCTATCCACATTCTTCCATCCTTCCCTAACATTGTCCATACTTCGATAGGGATGCCATCTGGTCTCACTGCTTTACCATTCTTCATCTTTCGCATACAATCTTGCACTTCATCCACACTTATTGCATTCACTAGTCCCATCTTTCCTTTCAAGTCTTCTAGTTCATATTGCCACACATTTTCTTCATTCAGCAACTTACAAAAAATTTCATCTATCTCGCTTTTATACTGCAAATATCCGTCAAAACCTTTTCATTTTCGTATTTTATACACCTGATGTGAGTCACGTACTCGTTTTGATGATCTTTTTCCTTGGCAAGTCGGTACAACAGTTTTTGTCCTACGCTATTTCTCATGTTTTCATATAGCTTTATATTCCGCTACTACAAGTCTATGTTGGGATGTAAGGGGCTTCCCTGGTACAATTTTACAGTCTTTGACAGTGTTAATTTTGTTACGTCTGGTTAAAATAAAATCTACTTGTGTTTTATTATTTCCGTTTTTATAAGTTATGAGATGATTTTTTTTTTAAAGTATGTATTTAATATTGCCAGATCATACGCAGTAGCCATTTTCAGTCGGCTCTCGCCTTCACTATTTCGTCTCGCACCAAAACCTTTTCTCCATGTAGGTATTCGTTCGAAATCATGATTCATATAACTTACATGCATGGCCATTGAAATCACCTCTGATGAACACATTTTCATTATTCGGAATATTTACCAGAATTGTGTCCGTATCGTCTAAAAAAAATTATTTCGATTTTTCGCCTAAACCAGGCTAGGATATGCGGAAATAAAGTTTTTAACGCTATCATTTATTATGACCTTCACAAAAATTATTCTATCGCTGTCTATGTACATCTACTACATTCTTCATCCTTTCAAAATCTAAAACAACTTCCACACCATTTCGATTCCCATCTCTACCACTATAGTATAATTTATAACCCTCCCCAATTTCCTTAGCATTCATCCCCTTCCACTTAGTTTTTTGCACACAGGCCACATTCATTCTTCTTTTTAAAATAGCAGCTAGTTCAGCTCCTCTCCGTCATACTTCCCACATTCATCAATTCTTTTCCTGGACTAACTTCTTACGGCGCCCTCGTCCAGAATAGTGCGACAACCCTTGCATATTTCTCGAAGGCGCCGGGTGCTGCGCCTGCGCGTCACCTACAGGGTACGCCTTAGTGTTTACATTCATTATATCATTCCTATAAGATATGTTTGGCTGTTTTACAACTAGCCGAATGACTTGTTTCTTAAGACAACGTATTTGTTAGTGAATTGAAAAAACGCGATAGCAGCGCCGTTTATTTAGCTAATCTGTCTATGTTATGGAAATGATATCATATATCAGGATAAAATGTATCCTAAGTATTAACTCGGGTTATAAGCCAGGACTACAGGAGCTTCATTGATATACGTTCAGCAGTTTCCAAAAAATATGCGATCGCAGCGCCAACTTTTTCGCTATCTTCATTTATCCCACAAAAACCACTTCATTTGTCGGGATGAAAATTATCCTAAATTATGCCCCGGGATATATAAGCTAGCTCTACGTCGAGTTTCATTTAAATCCGTCCATTAATTTTCAAGTGATGCTTTAACACAGACAGACAAAAAATTTAAAATTGCATTTTAGGAATCCTCTGGTCCGAATTACCCTCCTCGCTTTTTCACATTTTTAAATGCATTGTACAAACTCGAACCATTTACAGATTTATTATAGTATCTTCACCTGTTTTACATAAAACAGGTGAAGATACTATAATAAATCTGTAAAAATCATAACGATATTAAGAATAATGATATTTTTTTTAATTTAAGTTAATGGGTTACCAAAATCTTGATCATAATATTTTTTCTTAACAGGTGGAGGATGAAATCACGGAAACACCGGAACCGCCAAAATAAAAAGAAAACACATCATTGTTATATAAAAGATGAATTCATCTATCGCAAAGATGCATGTATGTATCATTTTAGATTAGAGCAATGACAAAGAATATTTAGTTTGGGCACAATTAATTACAAGACGTAGTATTTCAATTCAAATAAAACAAATGATTTGTGTAATTATTTTTTAATCATTCTTTTCATATTGATGTTATGAATAAACAGTTGTGTAATTAAAACTGAACTAAGTACCTATTAAAACTACATTGTAGCACTGATTTTTTTCAAATGAAATAGCATTTAGTTCAAAACTAAATTAACTAACTTCTATATTTTATGGAAAAAATATCACAACTTTTTACATACAACACCTGATCTTAAAATCTTATTGCTTTTGTACCTTAAATATTATTTTTCTCCTAATAAAAAAGCTTAGCAAATTGATGACCTGTGTGGTGTAATTGTAGTGCATTATTCACTCGAATTCCTGGACTTATAAGATCCTGGTAAAGGAAATAAACACAAACTTTCCTGCAATTCGCCCAGGCATGTTATACATAGCACAAGTTTAACCTGCTTATCTTTGTAATGAATTGCTGCTGAATTTGAATATTATTGTTTAATGATGTTTTTATCCAAATACTTCTGAGTGCACAAATATTGATTTTTTATAAAGGACTTTATGGCCTAGAAACAAAGATTTTTAAGTAAAGTTTTGTATTAAACATTATCACTACACTCTTTAAAACCTGACTTCACCAAATAGTAGGATCTTGGACTAACAACAAGCAATAAAAGTGAGATTTTCACATCAATGCAATACTTGTTTAAAAATCATAAATATTATTCAGTTATTAAACAAATTAAAACTGTACAACATAACACAATTCTAACTTCTCACCCACAAAAACTTTCTACTTGATTTATTATTTGTGCATAATGGTAGTGCTAACCGGTGTCAGACCCACTACATTCGTCCAAAATAACTCCTTCAGAAATCAAAGCGAGTATATCATCATCATCTAAAACATCATAATCATCACCTTCCTCCAATATTCTCATAGTTTCACGTTTACTTTTAATTTTAGTTTTGTCGACTTTAGCTAAACCTTTTTGAATATAAACTTTTGGTTTCTTCACAACTTTTGATGGATTTAGAATAGATTTCTTTGGAGCAGTTACTTGTTTTTGAATTATTTTCTTTTGTGTTTCTTGTTGTGGTTTAGTTGCTTTTATTTCTTCAACTTTGTTTGCATTTCCAGCTACTTTTGATATTTTGGTTTCTGTTATCACAGGAGTTTGTGTTGCAGGTTTGGTATTAGGCTTTTCTTCGACTATATTTGGAGTTTTAACTACAGGTTTAGTAATTTTAGTTTCTTCTATTTTTATAGAATTTTTATTAACAGGTATAGTTGGTTTTGTATTGTCCTCTTCATTCCTTTTAATTTGTTGTGCTTTAGGTTTAGCAATTTCATTAGCTGTCTTGGCTTCTGCTGGTTTCATAACAATAGTTTTCTTTGGAGTTTCACTATCTGGTACTTTGACAGCTGGCTTAGCAGGTTCAACTGTTACTGGTTTAGTTTCAAGGGGTCTATTTGCTACTGTGGCTGGTTTGACAATAGCTTTAGGCGTTGTTTTCATTTCTGTAGGTTTTTGTGACTCTGTTACTTTATCTTTAACTTCTGGAGATGCTTTTGTTTCTGATTTAACCTCTTTTTTCACTTCAATATTATTTTTCTCGATCAGTTTTAGTGCACCATTGATATTTTTATCTTCATTAACTGTATTTGTGATATTAAGTTTCATAAGAGATTCCTTGTCATCATTGGCATGGTTATCACCGAAATTGGTCTTGAGGTTTGGCGGACATTTTAGAAATTCATAATTCGGGCTTATGTACACTTTTAATTTACCTGAAAGCAATGAATAGTTATTATTATATACATGGTATATTTGAATGCAAGTAATAAAATCATTCCTCGAGATATATTGGGGTCTGAAGGGTTAAACAAAGTATTATGCAGAGGAGAGTACATAAGAGCACTTCGGCGAAAAGTTATAGATAAACTCACCAATTCTTATAGATTTGACAGAACATATTTTGTCGAAATCCTGTATGTTTTTCATGAGCGCCGTGAACGTCTTCGCCGCTGCATCGACTCGCTCAAACTTGATACATCTGTATTTCATTAGGAAAGCTTTAAGATGATCGCGTTCTGGCCTCTTCGTGAATTGTACCTATTATAATAATAATAAACAGTTCTACACTAATATATCTTCTTGTCGATCATAGCGCAATGCTGGAAGACGAAAATTTTCAAGCAATGCATCTTACAGTTTAAATTTCGATACTTTCAATGATTTTGGTGTGACATGTATGCCAGAATAGATGAGTATGGAAGGAAAAAACATTGTGCTGACCCCAAATGATTGGGAGAAGGTGAGAGAAAAGAAGAATGATGATTGAGGGATTGCGACTGAAAATTAGTACAATATTATAGCTTTGCGGAACGGAGAAAGAATACAATTTCTTGCGACCGGGCGGCCTGTCGTAAGAGGCGACAAGACAACCTACGGCCCGGTGGTAGGGTATTTACCCGACTGGATGGCTACCACCCTTGGTCTAGAGTATGCCGTCATAACAACTTGAGTTGTGTTCCGGCATTAGGGGCCAGGTTCCAGACTCCCTTAAGAGAGCAGCAGCGCATTTGTAGCACCTTTGGTGTTGCAAATGTATAGGTGATGGTAACCGCTTTCCACGAGGTGGCCCGTCTGCCTGTCTGCTGAACTCATGTAATAAAAAAAAGTAATATATGAAATGTATTTAATTTATACTGTCACTTTCTGGATAAATAAATTGTTTATTTCTTTCGATACTATGGATAAATAAATTATACTTATCATTGAAAATTAGTTAATATTTATGAGAAATGACATGTATATGAACAGGCCTAGTAAGAAATGTTAAATCTGAAATGAATATTCATACCTTTACATAGAGTGGATTGTAGACATTTAGTATTCTCTTCGTGACATTCAGGCCTACTACCTGTAAAGAGAAAATATAGTAATGTCATATACCACTAGGCTCCACATAGAAAGCTCGAGAATCAAAATAAATATAAAAATACTCACATTCCGCAGCTCGTCACCAGCTTCATTCCTAAATTTTTCTACAACCATTTTCTCTGGATTTTGTTGTGGATCATCGGGCAGCTCTCGCCATACCTAATAGAAATACATAACAATTTAAATAATAACTAGAAGACGAACACATATGGTATATCTTCAAGTCAAGCAAATTATGGGTAATATACTTATATAAACAGACCACATGGGACCGATCCGAGACACTTAGACCATATTAAAAAACGTAAAGTGCGTTTACGAAATTTTTAATTGTACAGGACTACTATTCCGTCATTAGAACTTCTCGATCTACTTTGTTAACAATCACGGTTCCTAATAGGTCATCGTTTATGAACTATACACGACTATCTCAAAGTGATGAAAATTGTCTCCCCATCAAACTTTTAAACTATGACGTGGCTGATTGACACAAATCAAGGCGAAATCAACTAGTAGAGCTTAAAAATACTTTTAAAAACTATTTTAAATAATATTCCTTGACTAGTTTTTGCCTTAGGCGCTTATTTTGGATTTAATACTTCTTTTATGATGCCGTAACTTATAACGAAAACAGTGGACGATTAATTGTCAACTCTACGTGGGTTACGTAGAGTTGTCATTGTGCATGGGCTGACATGAGCGTGGTGATTTTTTTTCAGTCTTACCTTTATCATAATATCTTGGAGTTCTTTTTCGAGCATTCGATGCATGAGAGGGCTGAGCTCGTAATGTCCGCTTGATTTCTCCAACGAAGGTTGGCGAGTAATGGGTTTCTTCTGCGGAGATGGAACTGTAAAGGAACACCCATACCATGTATAATTTTGCCATTTCTGTATTTTTATATACCTAATGAGGTAAAAATTCAATGGAACCAAGCGTAATTGGAAAAAAATTAAGAGACAGTGAAACTAAAAACAATAAAAGAAAAATGTTTAAAAACGCTGAAATTACTGTAAAAAATTTAAAAATAAAAAGTTCTGCAAAAAGGTCACATGATCAGAGAAAAGATACTTAAAAGGACAAAATCTATAACAAAGTGGTGTTGGTCATTGAGGAAAAGGGGGAATGGGGGAAAATTCAACGATGTGAAGATGATATAACAAAGACTGCAGGGAAATTATGGTTGCGAAAAGCAAAAAATAGTCAAACATGGAAAAACTTGTCGGAGGTATATGTCAGTCAATGAAAAGCTGTTGACAGGAGCATAATTAAGAGGAAAAATTATAATAAATGACAAAACAATTACTATATACAGTATAGTGTTTATTAAATAGTTAAAAATATTGTAAATAATGTTAACAGAAATAAAGGTTTTATTCTTGTTATTACTTATAACGTGGTACAGCTATGCTGTAATCTTCATAAAAGGCCAGCTCGATCGGTGCGATACCACGCTCTCACAGATTATCGGCGTGAAAGGGCGAGCTTTGAGCTTATCGTGTTTCTTGCGAGGAGTGAGAGTTCCAACGGATGACTTCCTTCTCCCCAAACAGCAATCCCATCCCCTCAATGTCATTCCTCCTCTCTGATCCCGCTATCCCATCCTAATCCTAAAGCATGTCAACGTGTTGGTGGCGTGAGAATCGGATTCAACGATTTCGCTCTTTTTGTGTGTTTGTGTGGATCCTTGGATGGTTTATATTAGACGCGGTAGGTGGCGCTGCAGTCAGTTTAATTAAATTTTTATTTTTTAAGACAGGAAAGCTCCTGCCGGTCCCGCTAGTTTCTTTATAAATTAAAGACAATTTAAAAAGTTACATCGTTATAAATTATACCTTTCACAACTTTGTCTTCTACCTTCTGAACTTGTTTTGGTGGTTTCGCCAAGGGTTGTGACGGTTTGGGCTGTTGCACAGTTTGCAAATTCTTCTGCCCCATTAAAACCGGCTTGCGCTTTATCGTCGCATGGTTGAATTTATTTCCTGTTAAAAAGAAATAAACCTTGATCTTTTTACATTTCACCGAAATTGCTACAAATGTTCGATGGATTTAATTAGAGTATTAAGAATAAGGATAACACAAATTTTAACAGAAAAGGACACATTTTTATTATGGATTGAGTCACTTATAGAGAAATATCTAAATTTTAAAGTAATAGCATTTTCTTCAAAGTTTCGATGTACTGAGTGAAATGCTATACGAAGTGAATTTATCGCCGCAATAGACACCTGGAAAAACTGGATTGGCCATGAATTGGTGACTGACATTTTGAAGGTAATACGTGCGCCTAAAGGTAATTCGATTGTGACGTGGGGAAAGAGTCAGATTCTCCTCCTTAGCCACAGAATAGGTTTAGGTGGGTCAATGAATGGTACAAGATAATTATGTAGTATATTTAATCTGTTCCGTGACAAACGGTGGACTTCTATGCACAAAAGGGTACACTGGCCTGTCGAAGCCCTAAAAGCTCTTCGAGTCAAGTTGTTCCACAGCTCTAATATTAGCTCGACCGGTAATTGTCCACGTCTGGTATATACTAGTTTGGTTGGTAGGTTTCCTAGGTAAGTAAGGGTTGCCTTGATCCCCAGCAGGAACACGTAGTTATTTTAATAACGTTAAAGGAAGTTTTGAATAGTCTGGAATAATATTTACAAAAGAATTGTATCAGTTGATATTTTTGAATCTCGGGCGAATCTCAAGTTAACCGCCGTCCCGTTTTTTTTTCAAACTCTCTTGACAGTGACATAGTTTGACATTAGTACTGTCATTGGCTATGCCTATGTTTTTCTATGGTGCAAGTGCAACGTTACACGATGTTTATAATATCAAGACTAGTACGATAAACAGTAAGGAATCACTGAAAAGATAATGAAGAGCTCCGAAGAATATAGGGGGCGATAGGTGATTTACTATGCCACGTAACTCAGTACTCCACTTTCATTATTCAGCCCCTACCAACGACCTTAATCTAGTCGTCGGTCTACCGGGCTGGAGGGTGTTCTACACTAAATTTACCGAGTCGCAGTCTTCACTCCAGGACTCATCAGATCCATACGACGTCGGTCCCGAAATTGATGTGACACATCCACTGCCACTTCTGCTTGCAACTTCTGAGAACTATGTTGGAAACCAAGATTCTTGTCTAGGTTTTTTTTCATTAAAGAAAAACCCACCATACCTAGCAAATTTGTGAACCAGCCCGATTGTACCTAAGTGTACACGCTCTACATTACTACGGGGTGGATGCAATGCTCGAAGAATTCTTATAATGCCTGACGGCATTTACCTGTTTTCCTGTTTCACTCGCCTGAAGGATAGTTACTGTTACCTCCAGATGTTTACGACATCACAAGCGTCGTCAACTGCTTGCGGCCCATGTAGCAATTAAATAAGGCCCTTTTCAGACAACCCCATGTCGTAGTAGAATAAAAAACTTCGACGAGAAATTTCCTTCAGATTGTTTTGTACTCAGAATGAGAATCTTTGCATAGTTGAGCGTGATAACTTCAGGTAATAAAGTTAAACACTCCGCCCGATGACGTGAGATGTAGGTAGCTATCAGGTCAAACAGTCCCCGTTGAACAGACGCTAGTATACATAGACGGTCTTATTTATATTGAGTTAGAGTAAGTTTGTAGGCTTCGTTAAGGTTCTTAAGGAAGCCTACAAACTTACTCTAACTCAATATGAATAAGACCGACAGTCTTTAAAGCGTTTCTAGACTACCCGTTAGTTTGGGATCGTCGATTATACAAACGACACAACGTTGGAGTCGAGGGGTTTGGCTTTGTACGCGGCTCCGGCCTATATACGTGAGCAGCGCTTCAGATGCCAATTTGCGTTTTGTAAAATGCAAGTCGTTGCCGAGGGGTAAAGCACTGATTGGGACGGTTATGTACACCACGCCTGGGGAAAGACTCTCTCCTTCACGCAATAAGAGATGCTGAAGACTGCACGACGTCGAGAAGAAAAAGCAGGAAAATGAATTACAAGATCTGAAGCGACCGCTACAAATGTGACATGAATTTATCAGTATTACGATGGCGAATGGAACTATATTATACAATTTATAAAAACTATATTAGATTGCGATTGACATTTTTATCTAATGCACCTAAAAACTCCACTGAACACTTCTTAGTAGATACGAAATTATGAAATCTTTTAAAAACAAAAACAGCTCTTAATAAAAAAAAGATTTAATTTATAGCTGGAATGTATCAGTCGCCTATGGACAATTTGAACACTAAAGTTGTTACTAAAGCTCTGGTGACCTTAGACGCAAGAAAAAAAGGTGTAAGGAATTATTTACACCTTTATTAAAAAAATACCAAATAAAAGCATTTTAAAAAATAGACTAACTTATCTTACCTTAAATTACCTAAAACTAAGAAAATGGTATACTGCAATCTTGGTTTTTGTTACTGTTATATAACTGGAATGTTCTTGTTTAACTCCAATGAGTTAAATAGCCTAATACGATTGTAATTTAAAAATCGTATTAGAAGGTCATGAGATCAGAAGGCACTGCCTCAACATGCCTCTACTAAATTGACGATTAGCTATTCCTAATTCTTATATTTATATTTTAAAAGTTAATACACAATCATGCTGCGAAAATGCTGCATAATCTAAGACGGTGTTCCATCAAATGTAATTGATTGATTTGTTTACACCTTAAGCTTTAAAGACCAATATAAAGTTTTGAAATTACAGTTCCGAAGCCACTTCATGATGATTTCGCACTTCTCCAACAGCTAAAAATAGACAAGAAAAAGAAAATATACCTCCTTTTGGTGATTGTATCTTGGCCCAGCAAAGTTCGTAAACTAAGTGAATCATTCGAACATTACAAACAAAATTTCTACTCAACATGGTAAATGTTAAGCGACACGATGTTTCTTATTTAAAAAAAATAAAAATAATATATGTAATTTTCCTCAAAACGGACACAATGATGATACATAACAGTTGTAGCTTCTTAGTCGTAGGAACTACTTCTTCGTTGTTAATTTTAAGGTATAAAGTGAACTTCAGAAGATTGGAAAATAGTCGATGTCACCAGGAAATTCTGCTAAAAAAGAAACAGTCTTGATACTGAAATGTAAAAAGTGTTCCTATTATCTTACCTCTTATATTTATGATAGCTCGTTGTCGATTCTGAAAACTGCTTCAACCATAGCCGTGAATTTTAATACAAATTGGCTGAAAACTTGAGTTTCTTCTGAAAATTTCACATAATCAAACGATAATCCGAGTATACTGAAACACAAAATTCAATATAGATCAAATTAGAATAAGACAACTAAATGTATTTGTTATAATATGTAAATTCATTTAAAGAAATATTTACCTTTGACTTAGCAGTATATTATTGTAAAGTCACAGGCCGTCAACTTTGAAGAGGCACTAAAATAATTGACGATTCAGGAACAATCAACGGACTTATGATTTAACGTGTTTTTAACATCTTAATCTTACGTGATTCTTTCTTATTCTCTTCTCTATCGTTATCTCTTGTCTTGTAGTAAGTAACATTGTTTAATTAAATAAAATCGAAGAAAATTTGTGACATATTTTATTCTGGTAAATAAATGTAAATATATTTACTTGTTACAAAACATATTTAAGGATCGTCTATCTTTAAATAATTTTATTGTAGTTTAGCTTCAATATATTTATCTTTAAATGCCATCTTGCGGCTACGAAGTGTCATATAGAGTTTAGAAGTGAGCTTTTTATAATATTTTAACAAAGTTATGAATACCTTCTTTAAAGCACTGGTCATTTCTTAACTCATAATTTAAAAAAGAATAGGGTGGTAAAATCGAAACAACTACTGAAGCGATACGCAAATGGAGGTCACAGAAAAATTTAGTTTACGGATGAGAATTTTTTTACAATTGAGCAACATTTTAACAAACAAAATGACCGTATTTATGCTCAAAGCTCTAAGGAAGCTTCTCAATTAGTCGACAGAGTGCAACGTGGACATTATCCGTCTTCAGTTATGGTTTGGTGAGTGTTAGTTATGAAGGAGTGACTGAGCCATATTTTTGTGAAAAAGGTATCAAAACATCGGCACAAGTGTATCAAGATACCATTCTTGAGAAGGTAGTTAAGCCCCTTAACAACACCATGTTCAATAACCAAGAATGGTCCTTCCAGCAAGACTCGGCGCCAGGTCATAAAGCTCGGTCCACGCAGTATTGGTTGGAACGAACGTTTCGAACTTCATCAGAGCTGAAGACTGGCCGTCGTCTAGTCCCGATCTTAATCCGCTGGATTATGATTTATGGTCAGTTTTAGAGACTACGGCTTGCTCTAAACGCCATGATAATTTGGAGTCCCTAAAACAATCCATACGATTGGCAGTGAAGAATTTTCCCATGGAAAGAGTGCGTGCTTTTATTGATAACTGGCCTCAACGTTTAAAGGACTGTATTGCAGCCAATGGAGACCACTTCGAATAAGCTTTTTATATTTTAAATTGTTTTATATTTATGTGTTAAACTAACACACTGTAAAACTTATAAATGTTATTGGCAATAGAAAATAAAAATGTCTTTGTTACAATATTTATGGCAAGACTAGGTATACTGATCCTAATTACAGAAGTAAATAAATAATTAAATAACACACACAACGGTTACCCATAACAGATTTATTTTAAAAATAGACCTTAATTAGATAAACATTAACTAAATCTTCATACAGAACTAAAATCAATCCAGACAAATTACATTTTCATCATCTGAATCCAGCTCCATGTTAGCTACATCATAACTATCCGCTGCTTCAGTTTTATATTTCTTTAAATCTTCTTCAAGTTTGTTAAAAGGCATGGTACTCTTAAACGTAACCACTTCTGTTTTATTTCTGTCGGTTACATAATCCAATTGATATTTCATATGTTTAAGTGTTTCTAAAGAATCAATGTCTATTTTAAGCTCAACGCCTACCATCCTGTCATCTATAACTCGCGCGATCTGATCAACTTTCCACCTGTTAAAATAGATACCTCTTACCCCTTGATTGCTACTCTTCAGTCTCTCTAATATTTTAGAGGCGTTAATTGAGTAACCGCTATCAACAATGATCTTCATGGCAAACATTTTCGATTCATCTTCATCACCACCAACAACTATTATTTCGCTATTTTTCAATTTACCAAAATTACGGCTCAACAACCACTTTTTTGAATCGATATTTTCGGGAACGACCCCAAAGCAATTAGGTTTGCAGAATCCATGTTTAACAAAGTCGGTATGCAAAGTACCATTCATCTGGTGATATCTGAAAATGTGGTAAATTACAACTTCCTTTATTTTACGTGTCTCTTCAATTGACAAGGTTTCGGAATCTTTTAAAGTGATTTTCACCAATGCAGGATCGTTATTGATAACAGGGAACGGGGCATTTTGAGCAGCTTTATACGACACAGTCTTGTCAGAAATCGAAAATTCTCTCATGCAAGAGTCAAAGGCATCTTTGTCAACAGCAGCGGCTCTGAGGAAAACGTTAACTTTCTGCAATTCGTAGCTGAGCATCATTTTGTATTTGTCGAGCGCTCTTGCAGACGCTGGTGGCATGTCCACAAACAATCGGGTTCCTTTGTCGTTTACTATCTTTTTCACCATTTTCCACTTACCTATATTGATGTCATTTAACTGTTTATTCTGCAATTTCAGTTTTTCCAACGGCTCAATGTTGCTTTTAGAATGACCTGGCAACCAAATCGCGGCGCGTTCATACCACAACTCTTCCTTCGTGTAGATTACCACGTTGAAAAAGTTAAATCCACTGAAATCTAAACTTAGTAGCCAATCTCTAGAACGGAAATCTTTAGTCTGCAATTCATAACGGAACAAGCTCTGAAGACCTTTGATCGTGATGTCTGGCGCCCAGCCTCTCGATGATTCAGTGACTTCGACTATCTTCAAGAACAAAAACTGCTTAAGTTTGTCAGCCTGACTCGAAGTGAACGGTTGAAAGTCTTCGTGACAAATATATAAATTGTATTGACCCTTCTGATCATTTTGTTCAGACTTATTTTCAATAGTTGGATCATAAGGGGCCGGAACCATTGCCGGTTGACTTAATTTCATTTGCTCGCCTATATGTATTGCCATTTGTGATGCCAACAAATGGTGGTTCATAGCCATAGCTGGGTGGTTGTCGCCTACAAGCATAAGTTGGGGCATAACTCCGAAGTGGGACATACCTAAGGGATTAACCATCTCTATTTGACTGTTAGGCAATGGAGTTGATAATGCGGAAACTGTTGCAAGCTTCGGCGGTTCGATATTCGCCGTCCAATTTACAGCTGAAAAACAAACTCAAAGGTTTTGAGTAAATTCATAAAAAAGCAATAAACTAAGAATGCCATTTAATTCATGACTTGACTTATTTTTTCTATACTTACTGGTTGCCTCGCTGAGTTTCGCTCGTGCAGTTTCTGAAAAGATGAAAAACTTATTTTGATGGCTAATAAAACCGCCTCATATGTCCTGTAGAATATTGCAAACCATAAAACAACAATACGTGACATTTATCTCTCGACTTGACTTGAACCTAAAACATACAATTAATTCTAGCCAAGTGCATTTTACATAGGCCACGTATAAATAGAACATTTATTGCAGGGCTAAAATAGATGTCTAAATACTAATATGAAGATCGTTATATCACATGTAAAACATTCTAAGTCAAACGTAAATAATTGGAAGTAACATTTTTTGAGTAATAGTCACTAGAACTTGCACACTTTTCGCTTAAATATTCTTCGAGTTACATAAATGAGTAATATTATGAATGACTTCAAATAATAAGTTCTCATTAATTAACGATAAGAAAGTCAAAAATGTGTTTTTAGCAAAATTTTATCCCATGAGGATTTCAAATAGTTGTTATCCATTATATTATGAAGGTAAATTTTACCTTTTATGGCAGTTGGTGATGATCGCCTGGCCGTTTTAGCGGCACCTTCTGATATTTCTGTTAACAAACAAAATTTTGTTACATATTACTCTACTGAGTATTGGATGATACACATTAACGCATTTAATTAAATACGTTAAAATAAAATTAAGAAATAGGCATCGAATTCCAAAATTCAAACTCATATGTGTCACTGTCTGTAAAGCAAATTAGTATCTCACCTGGTCCACTTCTCTTCAAATTTGGTTTCGGCAAACTGTTTAACACTGTTTGTAACATCATTTCTTCATCTTTGAGAGTGAATTTTGCTTGGTATTTAATTATAATCTCTATGAACGACACATCTTCATTGCCAAAAAGTGTTTGTATAATCTTCGATATCTCTAACTTTAATTCGTCTCTCACTCGCGTCTCGAATTCCCCTTCTAGATAGTCACATACGGTCTGTCTTTCAAGTAACCTTTTTACAATTTCCTTTAAAGCCTTTTCTCTTTTAGCTTTGACGTGCTCAGGTAAATTTGGTTTTTGTTCCACTTTCCACTCAACTTTTACTTTTTCTCTTGAACGCGGGCGGCGCTCATGCAAGGGACTCTTTTTATAATCACGTTGGTCTGGAGACTTAGGACGACGGGAACGTTCATATGCCGTCACTGAGTTATCTTCTTCAGTATAACCCTCTCTCCTACGTTCTCCGGAACGCCGCAACTCTTCTGTTTTCTTCCTGAACTCAACAGCTCTCTTGTAGATATCTTCTAATTCTTTATCAAAATTCCTGCGGATGCTTTGCTCGTCCATATGTTGTGGTGAAGCATTTCTTTGTCGTGGCAATTCATCTCTGTGCCGATCCTCTCGGTCAACAGATCTCCGTTGAAAATCACGACGTCCCTGTCTTTCACTGAATCTTTTTTCATCATTCAAACGGAACTCGCACCTATCATCAATTTCTCGCGAACTGAACTTTGGACTGTACGTGTCTGGTCGTTCATTTTGCAGTGTAAACCTCTCATTACGTAGTTCTCGGTTTAAGATGTCACGACGATCACCCTTTTCTTCAAATCTTCTATCGTTTTGTTCTAGTCTGCTTTCTCGCCTGCGGTCAATATCTTTACTGTCAGGGTGGAGTTCCCATACAGGTACATGTTTACCCTTTTCTTCTTTTTCTACTCTGTCGGGGATGTTGCGTCTGCCAAATTGGTCATCGTTACGTTTCTGTCCCGGCCACACTGGGGGTGGTGGGGCTTCGCGTATTTCGGGACTACGCCGTTTTTCTAATGCCCACGAGCGCCTGGGAGATCGCGGTGACGGTGAATGACGTTTGAAGCGATCCTTCAATGGAGATCTATCTCTTCGTCCTGGAGATCGAGATTTTCGTTCCGTGGAGAGAATTCTTTTATCTACTTCAATAGCTCTTGGAGGGAGTCTGCCTTCTCGCCGGTCATCATCTATCTTGGGATATTTGTCATCTTTTTGCCAAGATACATTTGGACGAAAACCACTTGAATACATTCCCTTACTTGATGCCTGTAAATTGAAATGTTGTTTTGCAAACACAAAAAAGATAATAAAATTTAGACAACATTTAAGATAAAATTGGATTTCATTTTAAATATATCCTTCAAAAACCTGCGCTGAAATTACCGTTATACTTATAGATACATCTATGATATATAAGATTGATTGGTATTTCACTTTACTCTAAACTTCTTCTATCGACCATTGATGATGTTCCCAGCCTCATACAAAAGTTACAGAACAATCTTCTTGAATATTGTGAGTCCCATCTTGTCACTAATGCTTTGCACGTGTAAAATTGAAATTGTAATGCATTATGGGGTCCATTTAACGAAATACATTAATTAGTAATACCATACAAAATACACTTTATAGTCGGATTTGACTATTAATAAAGACTACTTTTAGCTCGGTCTTTGGTTTTTACAAGTTAACTTTATATAGTACTAGTAATAGCAGGTAGCAGTCACTATTGTCAATAGTATAGACATATGTATGACTTAAAATGCCCGCTACTCTTCTAAAAATCTTACATAATCCGAATTAATATCTTATCCAAGTTATAAAATGTGAGATTTTAAGAGCCTAGCCAGTACTTTAACTAAATACACATGTTTAATCTAGCGTAAACATCAACAAAATGGTATCACTGTGTATTTTTTTTTATCACTTCATTGTTTTATTTTGCTTAACAACATCTTTAACTATCTCCGTTAGCTCAGCGACCCAACTTTAGTTTTGGCCTCCGGAACGAAAGCACGCCGTTTTATTCTCTCATATACAGTACCTTGTCAATATCAGGCGTAAAGCTCGGTTAAGTATCACCTATTCAGCGATACTTAGTACGACCAACCCGTTATCGACCGACTGGTCGCCCTAAGTATGCTTTTCTCACACTCCGATCCTCCTCCGTCTGTTCTACGTAACTGGGTCAGCGGAGATGGTGAGCCTTTATTCTCCAATTATGTTGAGTCCGGCCACGAAGTTTTCTATTTCGGAGTTGGTTCAGATCCTCCAGCAACTATTTCCTCTTTTTGTTGGGCCAAAAATTTCCTGATAACTTTCCTCTTTGCGACAAACGGTTGGTTCTCTTTAAATATAAGTGTTCAGGCTTCACAGCCAAACCTTAAAATTAGTCTTATGCAAGAATATCCTTAAAAGGATAATTTTTTGAACTAATCGTATTATCAATCTAATAAACAATACAGAAACTTGTTGTAATAAAATTTAACATTTATTGCAATTATCGATATGCATCAATTCAAGAATTAATTTATATTTTAAAATAATATTTCCCACTTGCTATTCCGTCACTGTGAAACTTGTTTTATCTTACATTTTCTGTTTAAAATAGGCTATTATAGGCAGCTCTAATTTTCAGACTGTCAAATAGCCATTGCGTGTTATATCAAGTCTTGAAATTTTTGGAAATGGCAATGATAGGTAGTCGTTGGACGGCATTGTGGTATCCGTAGACACTTACGAGTTGGTACGGTTCACGCTCCATCGCGTGACCAGCGGCGCTGTCGTTAACAGATAAATTTCCGGAAGGTTTACGCTTTCCACCGATCAGCAAATTATTTTCATTTTGACAAAATATGTCAATTGTGTATTATGCTAAAGTATAAACATGACATTTCAAATGAGATCTTTCTGATTTCAAAAATAGCAAGTCTTATAGCACCACTTGAAATGATTATTGTTCCATTTCATCCAATTGTTTAATCATATTTTACATTTTTCGTCAAAAACATGCTATGATTTTTCTTATACATAAGCTCAGGCCAGAAGATTCAGTGTCTACACAGGGCTTATAGTCATATTTACAACGTCCGACCGAAGGTGAGTCGGAACTCGTCTGTTTTTTGCTTCAGATTAAGACCAGTAATCCAGCATTGCTGAAGGTACCTTGGCCATTACAATATATTGTTAATTATCAAGACCGGAAACATAAAGAATGACATTTAATGTACATTTCTTACTGAGATAAGTATTTAAGTATATTCCAAAGCAATTTTTATCATCTTTAAATGTCTACTTGTTAGTAATCTCTCGGACAGTCTGTATTTGAGTGATCTAAGCCTCCGAGCTCTCAGGAACGCAGAGGTCCTGGATTTAAACCCCGGGGATGGTAAATTTCGAAAATAAACTTTTTATTATTTATTATAGTATTAGTGATTGGGATGAGCTCCAAAGTTGTCCGTTGTATATTATCAATAAAACAAGCGTAACTTCCTTAGCTTGGGGATATAGAATAAGTGAGTTTCTTTATTAACTATTATTAGCTCAGGTTGCTTGTTATATCTCAGCGATGGCGTTTCCTCTGTCATATATGTTGCAAAAATGTCAAGAGGCAAATGTTCATGGGAGCAAGTCTAGCTCGACGCATCTGTCTTAGTTAACTACAAGACAGTGTAACTGATTTATAAAAGTGTGGAGATCGTATAAACGAAATGATACCGATCTATCAATATCTCTAGAAATAATTGAATATTTTTCAGCTAGACTGAAGCGGAGGACGCGATCCAGCCATTATAGTTAAGATATTTCATATAATGCATATTGTAGGCCTTGCTAGCGAGATGGAATTAAAAATCCAAATGCAAGAAGTAATACATTTTGGTTTTGTCTGAAACCCATTATAATACTCAAATGGTGTTTCTACTAGTCGTCTATAATAATAGAAATTTCATAATTACATATCTGTAATCCTTCTTCTCGGTTCGACATATATTTTTTCAAGTAAATTCTTCGCTCATGTCATAAAGATTTTAGTAACATTTTCACTATTTTTCTGTATGAAATTATTTGCGTTTCATTCCAACGCTCTCTGGTTGGAGATATGCAAAAATAATATTAATATTGCAAGTCAGTAAGATCAGGTCTGATTAAGGAGTGTATAAATCCAACTTTATACACAGTGGTAATCAAACCATAGCTATTTCATATAACTATAATACTATCTAGTCTATCAAGCTATAACGTTTAATTTTAATAATCTTAACTTCTTGTAGTTTTGTTTCAAATTTCATCAATTTTACCAGGTCAGAATATGTTGATGGCAGTGCTTCTCTTAATCTCGTAGAATTTACGCCTGCGATGTAATTTTTCTACCTATTTAAAGCACAATATACTGCACCGAAAAAAAACCCCAGCACATTATTATAACGAAGCAAAATCCATAATATTGTTACAACTTAGGCACCGACAAAAACAAATTCCACTTCAAATCTGTAAAAGCACACTTTATCACCTGTCGACATTTAAACTAATTGTAATCCTTTTATGATCGTCTTCTTTTGTTTACTTATTTATTGGCATACGTTTCTAGTTATTGTGGAGAACAGCCTATTGTTCTATTGTACTCGCCTACGGCCGCTTGCAGGCTGCATCATTAGCCAGGTGTTGCGGATTATAAGTACAAACTAATTCTAGGAAATTATGTCGACGTTGCCGGGCGGGCGCATTTGCATTTGTGAAGTATAAAACGATGACCTGATTGAGAGAGCGGGTCAGTTGAGCGATAACTACGATCTAGGCGTGACATTACATGAATTACAACCTGGCGTGAATTACAACCTTCTGCATTACGTTTGGATTTGTTGTGTTCAGTTATATATGTACCTGTTATACGTGTTTGTATAATTCTAATAAACTCTATAATAATTCTAACGGCATTTTAATTCGAGTCCCTCTAACTCGTAACAATATTATTCAATGTCTTGCTTTCCGTTTGCCTTACATAAAATAGGATAATGACGCATTAATCTTATAAACGTAGGCATTGAAACTTCTCATTCTCTTCTTTTACATGAGTCTATATTTAGCATCAATGCCACAGAAAATGATATCACAATTTTACTAACAATCACTTTAGGTTAGGTAAATATTATTTTCTGTATTATAAGTTAGATAGTAAAATTATCTTTATGTTAACTATCATTCGAGTTCTCAAAGAGTTAATATACTGCATGTGGGAAAAGTAATTTTACTATATTCGTAATCTGGTAGCTGTATATGGGTTACGTAAAAGTATTTTCTGACCGACCAGTTCGATCTTGCCCACTTCAAAAATTGGGATGAGTCCCAGCCGAGGTTCTTCTACAGGGCTACGAAGATTTTTTTAAATGTGTTACATAATTTGAGTCCGACAGCACATACCTCTGGTGTTGCAGGAGACTGTAACCACTATCCATCCAGTGAACTGTCAGCCCGACAGCTGTCTCGATAGAAGGGCTCGACAAAAGCAACACTTGCAAGACGTTGTGAGGAATGACATACGTGCTTATTTCCTGACAATAAGGTCGCATTCATTAATGCATCCATAATAGAAGATTAGATATTAATAAAGAATGATTGTTAAAGAAGAATAGACGTTCATGTTTATAAACCGAATCGTGATTTAACCAAATTTTCAAAACGATTCGTGTTAAACAACGATTCTTCAAACAATCACGAACCGAACCGTCATTTAACATAAAGAATCCAAATGAAAGACGAATCGCACAAAAACGATCCATCAATAACCTGCCATATGATTGCAAAACAATTCTTTCATTGGAATACATCATATTTATCGAACGTGTTAGTGATATTTCGATTAATACATTTATAGGAACTCGCGTGCCGTTTTAAAAATAAAAACGAATTGTAGTTGTGTCTGTGTGTGTGGTTTTCATGATCCAAAAATTATAACGATTCGTCAATGTACAAAAGAGTCAGTAAGGGATGCCGAAGACCACGCGAAGTGGGGAAACACTGGAAACGCAACCAGGATTCAGAATGATGAGACGGTTTTCAATATAACCTGTATCAGTGACCTCAGCGTCTCGAGATTGAGTATTAGACATTTTCCCAATTTAATTAATTAAGTTATGTCAGAAGTAAAGTGACATCAGGTTTTCGTCATTATTACATATATTTTAGTGCTTTGCTCGAAGTTTCACATCATACATACAAAATTTTATACATAACAGAATATTTTATTGAGGAACATATTTCCCAGCCTGGTTATACATAGAATTTAATTTAATATTATAATGTGTTGCCATGTGCGTTTTATATGCGAAAAAATATAAAACGCCCAATACTTGCTTAACACATGCAATGTGTTATCTATAATATTATAACATTCTAAACAAGCCGTGTATGTACATTGAAGCTATTTAAAAAAAGCCATCTGGAATAGACTATATAAACGATGAAGAACACGACGCATTTTTTTTTTTAATTTCTTGCCTATTTATTCGTTTGTTCGGGATTCACGTAAAAACTACTGGGCCCATTTCGATGCGGTTTTCGCTGGTCGACAGCAAATTTTTAGACTGCGCTACTTTTTACTCTGAAATCCCGCGGCAATTTTTCTGGAAATGATTTAATATGACCAGATTTAAAAAAATGAATTTCAATATGATTTTTTCACTGATCGATAGCAAATTTTATGTTTATTATATTTTTTTTATCTCGGTAATCCCGCGGGAATTTTCCTATGAGCGGTTTGAAGTTGTTCGGGTGCATAAAAATTAGTCTGACACAGTTTTTACTAAAAACGATAGCTTACGGATGTCCTTTTCAAATGCTGCGGCACCGTGTCCCGGGAATCCCGCAGAGATTTCAAGTCAAGCGTGGACGAAGTCGCGGGCATATCCTAGTAATATTATATATTTTACCTAACCTCTGTATTAATTAATCGACTTACCATGCTGTCGTATGCTGGTCTGGCCAATTTAAATTTTGGATCAAATTGGTCGTTTTTGTCTGGATGATGTCGATTCGGTGAATACCTTTTAAGACAAAATACAGGATTAAAGAACTATTATTGTACATTTCCAAATGGTTTATAAGGAATATAATATAATACATATACATAAATATATGTAGGTTACGTTAAGAATTCTAATTTTGTTCATGTGATAAAAATAAAAGAACTTTGTTGGTTTGTAGGTAACAGTGAATATTACCTATGCGGGGACATTCGCCTTGGTGAATCGCCGCGATCTCCAAGACGTCTTTGATCTAAAAAGGATAAACAGAAAATCTTCAAAACTATGATCAAATTATAAAACTAGCTAGCGTGTACCTCTTGTTTAAAGAGCAGACGGTTAATACAGGTTACATTGTATTAAATTTTTATGTAAGTGCTATTTGCCCCCGTAAGATTCACTTCTTTTATATCGCAAACTATCCCATCACCCGGGAAACTATCCCATGTCGGAATTAAAACTACATAATTGTAAAAAATTACAGCATAATCCATCGAGTACTTCTAGTAGTTTTTCCGTGAAAGCTTAACAGACAGACAAATCGAGTTAATATAGCATTTTTTAATAGATGATAATTTTTTATATCTATAAACTTAAGAAATGATTGGTCTCTAATACAAAATTCCATCCTCTATTTAACCCGTTCTAGTTTTATTTATTTATTCCCCGTCTATGTATTTGTAAACTACAAAATGACAAAAATGACCGAATTGACCTTTATGGCTGATGTGGCTGAAACGGCCGAAATGGGTGAAATGGCCGAAATTACCAAAATCATCTAAATAACCAAAATTACGAAAATGGAAAATTACAAAAAAACAAAACCTATCCTACTTTCTGGGGTAACCTTTACATAAATCTATCCCATTATTCGGGATGAAAGGATGAAAAGTATCCTTTGTCCACCCTCGGTATTAAAATTACATATATACCGAATTTCAGCCAAATCGGTCCAATAGTTTTTCCGTAAAAGTATAACAAACAGAGAGACAAATATATTTTTATCGCGGAAACTATCCCATTTTTTGGGATAAAAAGTATCCTGTTCATCCTCGGCATCCAATATATATATATATATAGAGTTTCAGCCAAATCGGTCCAATAGTTTTGCCGTGAAAACGGAACAGGCAGACATAGTTAATTTCGCATTTATAATATTAATAGGGATTCTAAGCATGCCGTGTCTGTATATTGAAACTATTAACTATTAAAAAAAAAACATCTGGAATAGACTATAAACGATGGAGAACACGATGCAATTTTTTTAAGATTTCTTGTCTGTTTGTTCGTGATTCACGTCAAAACAACTGAGCCGATTTCGATGGGGTTTTCGCTGATCAACAGCAAATTCTTAAACTTAAAATCTACGCTACTTTTTATCTTGGGTATCCTGCGGGAATTTTTCTGGGAATATAAAATGGTCAGATTAAAAAAAATCGAATTCCATTGCGAATTTTTCACTAATCGATAGAAAATTTTATGTAATAAATAGTATGATATTTCTATCCCGGGAATCCCGCGGGAATTTTCCCGGCAGCGGTTTGAAGTTGTTTGGGTGCATAAAAATTTGCTTCTTTCGACACAGTTTTCATTAAAACGACAGCTTACATTCTTTTTTAAATGCTGCGATACTTTATGTCCCGGGAAAACCGCGGGAATTATCCCAGGCATGGTACAAATTAATTAGATTGCATAAACATTAGCTGAGTTCGATACAATTTCACTAAAACGAAAGCTTAAGTTCTTTTTTAAGTGATGTGATGCTTTATATTTCGGAAATGCCGCGGGAATTTTCCCGGGAGTAATTAATTCAAATCAGGTTGGCTTCGATTCAGCTATATGTTTTGCTGGGCAGTTGTCTAGATTATATGGACTTAGTTTCTTTGTTATTATTATATGTTTTTATATTTCATGTAAAAAACCGAATTCAGTTTTCATGTAAGTAAACTACAGCTATTGCCTAGGGTTTGACACACACATTAATTTCTTTATTTATATTATTACAACTTAAGTTTCGACAAAAACAAAATCCATAAAAAATCCATACAGGTAATAAAGTATGTTGCTATAGATATGCAGTATCTATAGCAACATACTTTATTACCTGTCGGCATTTGAACTAAATATAATTATTTTATGATTGTCTTCATTTGTTTACTTATTTACTGGTTATTGTGGTGAACAGCCTATTGTACTTGTTTATGGCCATCTGCAGGCATAATTGGCCAGGTGTGCGGATTACGATTTCTAGGAAATTGCGTCGACGCTTGCCGGGCAGACATATTTGCATTTGTGCAGTATAAAGCAATGGCCCGATTGAGGAAGAGTTAGTCGAGCGAGAACCACGAGCGAAGCAAGACGTATGTACTACAATCGGAAATCTAATAAGTGACGGACTTTGCGCGTTTTATCGAGTTACGACGACCTTCTGCATTACGTTAGGACTTTTTGTGTTCGACTATATTTGTACCTGTGTTATACGTGTTTGTATAGTTCTAATAAACTCTATAATAATTCCAAAGGCATTTTAATTTCGAGTCCCGCTAAACTCGTAACAATATTCTGACGTAGACAAACAGGCACATGATCCATCTGATGGAAAGTGGTTAATGTCACATATGGACATTATTACTTTATTATTAAGTACATTATGTATTAATTTAATTGATTAATTTTATATAATGGCCAGAAAAATTATACACTGCCTGTGTTGTACGTCTGAAAGGACTTACTGTCGTTCCTATGAAGAAGATAACATCTTTTATATAATGTATTTTCGTGTCAGTTTATTCAACAATAGTAGACTATCTCACAAGGAACCAAAATAATGTATTGAGGGCAAGAGCAAATTGTTTGAATCCAGAGCGAAGCGGACTAATGTAGAATCCTAAGCGTAGCGAGGGATTCAAGGTACGTCGCTCGAGGTTAAATATTTTGGTACCGTGTGGCACAATCTGCTTTACATCCCCTCTATAAGAAAAATCAATAAGAGATGCGTTTAGTAGTGAAGAATATTTATATTTACATAACCAAATTACAAATTTATATTAATATTAGATACGTTCTCTCGATTTGTTTGGTAGAAGATTTTTTATAACAGTTTCTACATTTAAGTTTACACTTTCTGGTGTTAATATTTGACTTTCACTGCTAGAACTCATCTTTTATTCAATGTGTGACAATCAAATAAAAATTTTCTGTAGTATTTTGATAAAAGTAAAAAAAAACGAAAAGAAAGTTCCCGGGTATTTTTTTTTTATTTGGTCAATGTCATGTTGGCAGGCGCGCTTTTTTTATTACCGGCCAGGAGTTTATCGAAGCGAATTGAATTGAAACTTTTAAATTAAAATAGTGTTCGAAATTCAAAAGTCATTTCGTCACTGTTATTAAGTACGCTGAAATGACCCATTTTGGTCGCACTTATCGAGGAACCTTTCGCCTCTTTTCGCATAGATGGGATGTAAAAAAAGCTGTTCTATTACTATTATTTATTTTATTGGTTATATAAAAATAAGACTTACTTGGAGAAAGAGGTCTACGAGGCGTTCCTGGGATTCGACTATGTGGCGACAAGTTTCTCCCAGGAGGACTTTCAGTTCTTACTGGTCTATGATGAGGAGACAACCGTCTGCCCGGAGACCCAGACCTTACAGGACCAAACATCCCCGGCGATCCAGTTCTTCCCATTCCAGGTCTTTGATCTGGCAATGGTCTGCCATCAGGAGAAATAGCTCTTCCCGAAAAGGTGTCCAGTTTTCTCGGTGAACCCGGCCTTCCAAGTCGCATACCAGGTGAGCCTGGTCTTCCCATTCCAGGTCTTTGTTCCTGAATAACTCTGGATCCAGGAGAAATAGGTCTGCCCGGTGGTCTCATTCCAGGCGACCCGGGCCTTCCAGGTGGTCTCATGCCAGGCGAACCAGGTCTGCCAGATGGTCTCATGCCAGGCGACCCGGGTCTTCCAGATGGTCTCATGCCAGGCGACCCCGGTCTTCCAGATGGTCTCATACCAGGCGAGCCAGGTCTGCCAGGTAGTCTCATGCCAGGCGAAATTGGTCTACCAGATCTCATTCCAGGCGACCCCGGTCTGCCAGAGTGTCGCATGCCAGGCGAACCTGGTCTGCCAGATGGTCTCATACCAGGTGAAGCTGGTCTTCCAGGTCTCATTCCAGGCGAACCTGGTCGGCCAGATGATCTCATGCCAGGTGAGCCTGGCCTCATATGGTGTCTTCTAGGTGGTGATCCTTTTCCAGGTGGTATTGGTCTTCCTCCTGGCTGTCTGTTAGGTGGTGAACCAGGTCTCCCATGCTGCCTACCAGGGGACATGTGCCTACCTAATTTTGAATGAAAATGTATATAATATAAATAATTGTTTACTTTTAAAAATAATCCTTTTGCTATGTGTATAAAATTTTAACAAATCATCTGTCAATAAGTATTTTAATTTCACCTGTAATCCCTGGTCTGCCATCTGTTGGTCGACTGAGATCTGAGTAGTTCTTTGGTGATCCAGGTCTTCCAGAATGTCTTCCAGGTATCCCTGATTCCATGCGACCAGCTTGTCTGGGAGATCCAGGTCTTCCCATTCTACCTGGTCTTTCTGGAGACATCCTGTGTCTAGGTGATATTGGTCGTCCTGGGGACAGCCTCCCATGCATCCCAGGTCTAGAAGGGGACATAGGTCGACCATGTCTCGGAGATATAGGTCTTCCATGTCTCGGAGATATAGGTCTCCCCTGCATCATTCTTCCGGGTTCTCTTCCAGGCGATGGTTTCCTCTGAGTATAAAAAGAAATCTTGTTAAAGTTTTTTCCCGTTCGTTACCGCGCCGCTATTTAAGGTGCTGTATAACACTCACAGTCAAACTATATGTCTAAAGCTTTTCGGCTTTTCTTTGTCTGTATTCTTAGAATATACACCTACCTGATGATTCCAAGGCTGCGGCTCACCATGAGCCTGATAGTGACCAGGCCCTTGCTGGTTGGCCATACCCTCCCATCTTGTTGGTGCTCGTAAAGGATCTTTCATGGCTCCCTAAAATCAAGATACATTCGTTTTTTTTATTGCACAAGTTCAGCAGACAGGCAGCCCACCTGATGGAAAGCAGTTGCCATCGCCAGTTAACACTAGTAACACTAAAGAGGCTACCAATGTACTGCCACTCTCTAAAGGGGGACTGAAATCTGGCCACTAATGCCGGAACAGATCAGGGGTGGTAGCCATCCAGATGAGCAAATGCCCTACCACCTGGCTGTGGGATGTTTTGTCGCCTCTTACGACAGGCCACCCCAACACAGGAAATCACATTCTTTCTCTGTTCCTGCATAGATAAAATATATAGTTTCAAAAGGAACACTTTTGGAGAATTTTATAATGAATCGAACATGTGTCTAAAGATATGGGTAAGAGTTAGATACTGCATTGAATTCTATTTTACTTTGACATTTGGCTTATATTACAAATCTGTTAAAGCAACTTTTTTACAAATATTTACTGTAAAGTTTCTTTTTTTATTATGAAGCTCGCAAATAGGCCGACGGCCCATCTAATGGAAAGTAGGACGTTTGCAACACCAGGGGCGAAGTCAACGCGTTGCCAACCTTCAGGATCAGCTAGGAGTGACAGATAGGGACAGAGTACGGGAATGGGGATAAAGGGGTACAGATAAAGCATTTGGACAGAATGAATGGTATAGTATAGGGGAATGAAATAGGAATATGGGGTAGGGAAGATGTAGACAAATTGCAGGAGAGTCGCTTACGCTAGTACGGTCACATTTTACCGAAACCAACTAAATACGTGGGGAACAAATCTAGCGATGCCGCCTCCGCCAGGTTCTCCCCATCGAAGAAGTAGGTCCAAGAAATGCTGGCTTGACGTTGTGAAGGATGACTTGCGTACCAATGGTCTCAATACAAGGGATGCCGAAGATCGCGCGAAGTGGAAAAGAAAAAGTAGGAAAGCGGACCCTGCGCGTAGAAGCGATCGCCCCAAACGCAACCGGGATTTAACGCTCGGATGATGATGACTATGATGAGGTAGGGAAGTGGGTCATCGGCTTTATCATTCATCCTACGAATCATAATTAGCCCAAGGTTAACTATTTCAAGCCGATTTTCGTTGACAGTGTGATATCATATTGACCAAGTCAGCCCTAACTACGAGCTACCACGCGTATCTGTACCCTGTCAACATCAACATTTCTGTTTCTTTGACGTTAAATATACTTACCGGTTTGTCGTGCTGCTGGTAACTCTGGCTTGGTGGGTACCTGCCTTGTGTTGGTGGTTGGTCGATAGCAGGTGAGTCCACTATTTCAATGTTGCGCAGAACGTGGGAACGAGCTTCGATATTACGCTGGAACACATACAACTATGTTATAGTTACTAACTAATTCTGACTTTAAGTGTAATAACACACCTGCCGAATATACGGCGCCGAAAGATCTCTTCGAACGCCGCTTAATTTCCGCTGATGTCATAGGTTACTTAAAAAACACTGTGAGCCTAGTTATCCGAATTTTCAACACTGTATGTTCAGCAGGTGTTTTTACACTAACACTAACTGTCATTAGTATAAGATCTTATCAAATTACATTCAGTAGTTTTCGTGTGATTAACATTCTCACCAACTCTTACATTTATAATATCAATGGCCGATTGTTCAATCATAAAAGTTATCTAAATGCCATTTACAAATTTATTATTATACACTCTCGGACTCATCTATAGGCCCACTCTAGCGTTTTAAGTTTTGACTGCCTGTAGTCAAAAATAAATGTTAGGTTGAGCAAGTTTTTATTTGGTTTTGAAACTGACACATTCGCCATCTTTTTAAAGTGAAACTTCTTTAGAATCGTTGTAATTTGAAACTCGATGGCGACACTAAAATGAGATAAACACATAAATCTATAGGACTAAGCCTGCGAGAGAATGAGATACCGAGTTTTACATAGTGCAGCACAGATTAGTGCTTATTATTTATAAATACTTATTGACATAGAACCAATAATTAAACATAGGTCCAATTTGGACCGAAATATAACTGATAATAATATTTTTTAGACTAAAACAGTGAAAAATTTAAAGTGATACTTAGGAACTTTATTTTGGATTATAAAATGTTGACGAATGTAGGCTAAAGGAATTATGTTTATATAGATAAAAGTAACAGAAGAATAATCTGTGAGTATATTCTCTGAAGTTTCACTTCTACTGCCTGTGAACTGCACACACACACAATTTTGTTTCATTTCAAAACTGCATATAAACTTTGTACTCAACCTGACATTTATTTTTAGTTGGGAGTCAAAGTCAGTCAAAACTTAAGACGGTAGATGGGCTGATAGATGAGTCTGAGCGTATATAATAATAAATTTGTAAATGGTATGAGTTTGTAAGATGCATTTAAAAATGTGAAATAATCAGGGGGTAGCTAATTTGGACGAGAAGATACAGAAAATGCAATTTCAAAATTTTTGTCTGTCTGTTAGAGTTTAGAGCATCACGCATCACATGCAAAACTACAGAACGGATTTAAATGAAACAACACAGAACTAACTTATATCCTGGGTCGACACATAGGATACTTTTCAACCCTGATAAATGGCGTCGTTTGTGTGCAATAGATGAATATAACGAAAAGATGGTGCTGTTGCTGTGTTCATTGGCGCTGCCGTTGCAACTTACTAAATACTCATCATGGAAACGCGAACGATGATGAGCTAGGAGGTGCTAGTAGAAAACATATATTAGGTTGGGGAAAAAGTTTCTTCGCATTTTATATAAAAATTCAAAAGGTTTTTTTATAAAGTTTATTTACTTTTGACTACAGTATGTAGGTGCCATTTTGTTGGATAACTTTTTGCCATCTTGTAGGTAGGGACGTGATCCCATTGCTATAAAAATTTTGGGGCTTCTGATCAAAAAACTGCGATAAGTGGTTTTGGCAGTCCTCTCGTGATGTTAACCTGACACTGCCGAAGGAATTCTGCAGAGACCGAAACAGTTGAAATCTGAAGGTGCAAGGTCAGGACTATACGGCGGATGCATTAACACCTCCCAGCAAAACTCTCGTAATTTTTGCTGAGTGGCTAAAGATGTGTGAGGGCTAGCGTTATCATGGTGAAAAACCACACCCCTTCTGTTGATTAATTCCGGCCGCTTTCTCTCAACTTTTTGCTTTAATCTCATCAGTTGTTCGCAGTACAGTTCAGAATCGATGGTCCTGCCTGGCGGTAACAGCTCATAATGAATAATGCCCTTCCAATCCCACCATACACACAGCATCACCTTGTTGCGAGTTAACCCGGGTTTCGCCACAGTCTGTGAAGCCTGACCGGCCTTTGACCACAATCTTTTTCGCACGTTCTTGTCGTACGTGATCCACTTTTCATCACCAGTTATCAGCTTCTTCAAAAATGGTTGTGTGTGTGGGAAAGGCGGACACGCAATGCCCGATTGCAAAGCTCCGGCCCCCCACTGCGCAGTCTGCGCGGCTGGGGGACGCACAGCAACGCACCCGACGTTGGCGAGGGTCTGCCTCCCTCCCAACATCAGGGGCAGGTTTGCCCCCCCAACGAGGGCGACAGCAGTCTCGGCGAGTGGGGAGGCTATGTCGGTAAATTAAATAATGCCCGTACGACATAGCCTCCTCCAAATTAATGTAAATCACTCCGCTGGCGCGCAGGATCTGGCCATGCAAGCCATGGCGGAGTGGGGGATTGACCTGGCCGTCGTAAGCGAGCCTTACTACGTCCCCGACGAGGGCAACTGGGTCGCAGATCTGGACGCTACGGTGGCGATAGTTGCCAGATAGGGCTCTGGCACCCCACTCTCTGTCATAGAGAAGGGACGGGGTTACGCGGTGGCAGGTTGGGGCCAGCACGCCATCATAGGCGTATACTTCTCACCCAACCGCCCCCTGGCGGAGTTCGAGACCTTCTTAGATTCCGTCAGGGCCGCCGTAGTCAGGCTATCATCGAGGGCGACCTTCATCCTCGAAATTAAAACTTTTTAATGATACCAAAACCAGCCAGATACAAATGGTATAGCCAAAGAGATCTTATTACAAGTTCATACTATATGCGAAAAGACTTTTTCCCCAACCTATTATATGTAAATTATGATCTGACATTTAATTTTAATATTTAATTTAATTGTACACATTGTTTTATGGATCTGTTTAAAAACAAATAAAAATATATTATCATAAATTAATTTTATTTATTAAAGTCCATTGAGCTGTTTCCAAGCCTTGAGATGAACTTTGAGAATTACTCAGAGGTGGTAGTTCTAAAGATGGTTTTTATGATTAGAGATCATTTTATATTATGTTCCCTAATATAACAGCTTTCAATTAAATTTTTGCATTTGTTGTGACAGACAGAACGAAAGGAAATAAAATAAAGAATATAATAAAATTTAAATTTTATTATATTCTTTATTTTATTTACAACACTTACCCTATTGTCTGGTATATTATTAGGTTTACTACCGTATTGGTCGATCATAGGTCTTCCCTGCGCATAAGGCGCGTCAGGGCGCTGAGGATGGAATGCAGGCTGAAATATAAACAATCTTTTGTTAATACCCCATAACTTTTTCATACAACTTTAATACTAGTTTTTCACGTGACGTAGCCACGTGAAAAACCCACGATAGTAGCTCTAGGGCATGTTACGTATATACAAAATTAATTAGGTTTTTTGCCTAAAACTTTACTATTCCTTGTTACTAAGTTCACTACAATAACAAAGAAAGTAAGTCCATATAGTCTACACAACCGCACAGCGAAACATAGAAGTGAGTCGCAGCCAACCTGACGAAATAATAGAATGAACGAGATGTTGTCTATGACAATGTAGGTATTTGTTAGTGAATTGCAAAAACGCGATTGCAGCGCCATCTGTATTCTAAGTGTTAACTCAGGTTAAAAGCTAGCACTATGTCGAGTTTTATTCATATTCATTCATTATACTATTCCATTTCTTTATTTTCTCGATGACAGTTCTAATTTGATAGTTGTAGTGTTGTGACCAAATAAGTAATGATATCGATCGCATATATTTATTATGTTTTGAACAAAGACAAATACAACAAAAACATTCAAATATATTTTTTCAAGCTGGGAACACTCAATGGCCCACCGCCATTTTGTGTTTCTTTTAATCTGTCACTCGCAACAAGACGGTCGTGCTATATAGTCACTACATTTCTGTTCGCTGAGTTTTTTCACATGATCCATACATTACGTTGTGTATTTTGTGTTCCTCCGTGTTGATTGCTGCCCAGCTGTCAAATATCAAAATGCCTAAAGGATTTGTTCTGAAAAGGCAGGCGAGAGAACTGGTGATCAAGGTTCGTAATTACACTGAAGCAGAGTATCAAAATGGTGGCCCGCTATTACCACTGTCGTAAGTTCGAGAGCGTGTTGCGTCCGCATTAGGAATTAGTGGACTACTATTTCAAAAATTACTACCGAAGCTTACGGTACAAGCGGTATGTAGGAAAATAAGCTTCGTGTGACATCGGTTGACAACTTCGACGCTGACGCTATTCGCCGTCATATATATGACTATTACTTGCGCAAAGAAATTCGAACACTTAAAAAACTTGTTTTTTCTTTACGTTCTTTACGTACGTACAAAATTATCCGGCAATAGTTTGGTTTCTTACACTTTGTAAAAAAATATCGGGTCTGTTATCGTGTTACGTTTATCGATAGCTCCATCCCTATCAGATTCTCCGACTCTGCTATGACCTTGTACGTGCGTAAGCGTCATATTTTTATTAAATAATGTATACATAATGCAAAAAAGACGCTTGTTCAAGTTTCCACAGGAGCTGTCATCGAGAAAATAAAGAAATGAAAACAGTGTTACATGCCGTCAAAGATAAGCCACACAGCCTATTGTAAGCGCAGCTTATTGTCCTCCCGGATTAAGAAACTCTTTTGTCTTTTGAATTTGTAGTTAAGAAAAAAACATGCTATTGTCTTTTTACTTGTTTTATAACCATCATTAGAGTCGAACTAATCCCTATTGTTATTGTTTTCGACTTTGTGGCCGTTCGCAGGTGTGCAAATTACTATTTCTCGGAAACTCAGTGCACGCGGCCAATTTCTTTGTACTGTGTAGTTAGTATAAGACGATGCCCGAATAGAGGGGCGGGTGGCAGTCAAGCGACGACTAAGAAGCGAGTAAGACGTTTTCTAGTACTCTCGATTAGCGATATAAACGACGGACTTTGCGCGGTCGAATTGTATTTAATCGTGCAGTGTGAACTGGTTGCATCCAGTTGAATTTGTATTTGTTTTTATACGTGTTTGTACAGTTCTAATAAATTCTATAGTAGTTCCAACGGCATTTTTAATTAGAGTCCTGTAGCTGGTAACAATAGTATAGTTTCCAAAAAAAGATGCGATCGCAGCGCCATATATTTTCGTCTATCCCTCAAAAACGACGTTATTTATAGGGATAGAAAGTATCCTAAGTTACGCCCCGTGATATAAGCTAGTTCTTTGCCGAGTTTCATTTAAATCCGTTCAGTAGTTTTCACACGATGCTCTAGCAAACCAAACAGACAGTCCCATTTTCACTATCCTATCCCTATTCCAATCTAAAATCTCATCCCTACCATCCCATTCTTCTTGTCTGATCCCTCTACTCCTTCCCCTTTATCCCATCCTAAAGGCACCCCTGGTGTTGCAAATGTCTATCTATAGGCAATGGTAACCACTTTCCATTAGATAATCTAACTGTTTTCTAGCATCGCAATAAAAAAGAAATAAATAAAAGCACAGAGAGATAATTCAATTTTATTTGTCAATATACATCAGGGATTCCCGACTCCTTGGCGTCGAAATCGGTTTCCCAGGGGTCGAAATAAACAAAAACTGATTTTAGGGGTCAATTAGATCTAAAACTCGACCCCTATTAATTAACACAAGTTCTTATTTGAAACTTTAAAGATACTGTATATGATGAGAATATGATGTCAAGTTTACTCACTTAACCAACTGAAAAGTTTTTAAATTGATAAGTATTTTGTATCAATATGAAAGATACTAGAGATAGTATTTCTGAAGTAATTTGGCTATGAGGGTCCGAGGTATCAGTTCATTTCGGAAAAGAGGTCTCTAGTTCAAAAAAGTTTGGGAATCCTTGGTATAGATAAATAATATGAGAAGTTATACCTGCTGTGCATATCCTTGTGGATAACCAAAGTTGTTTTGTGGCACCTGAGCCATTGGAGACTCTTGGGACCATACATTTTGGCCACCTGGACCCCATTGCTGAGATCTATTCATTGAGTCCACAGGGGCCCTTTGTGACCCCCGATAATCACCACCTTGGTTGGCAAACTCATTCCTTGGTGGGTATTGCTGGGAATCAAATCCCTGTTGGGAAGGGTTTGGCTGAAATTGTAAGTGAAGATATTTTAATATCTTAACCAAGTTTACTTAACTTTTTTTGTTTACCTCTGGAATGTTTAAATGGAATAGGTTAGTACCTATTGTATTTAAAAAGGATAATTGTTTTTTGTTAGATTTGTAGTTTTGTATATTAGGTTGGGGAAAAAGTTTCTTCGCATTTTATATAAAAAATCAAAAGGTTTTTATATAAAGTTTATTTACATTTGACTAAAGTACGTAGGTGTCATTTTGTTAGATAACTTTTTGCCATCTTGTAGGTAGGGACGTGATCCCATTGCTATAAAAATTTTGGGGCTTCTGATCAAAAAGCTGCGACAAGTGGTTTTGGTAATCTTCTCGTGATGTTAACCTGACACTGCCTAAGGAATTCTGCAGAGACCGAAACAGGTGAAATCTGAAGGTGCAAGGTCAGGACTATACGGCGGATGCATTAACACCTCCCAGCCAAACTCTCGTAATTTTTGCTGAGTGGCTAAAGATGTGTGAGGTCTAGCGTTATCATGGTGAAAAACCACACGCCTTCTGTTGATTAATTCCGGCCGCTTTCTCTCAACTTTTTGCTTTAATCTCATCAGTTGTTCACAGTACAGTTCATAGTCGAAGGTCTTGCCTGGCGGTAACAGCTCATAATGAATAATGCCCTTCCAATCCCACCATACACCCATACACACAGCATCACCTTGTTGCGAGTTAACCCGGGTTTCGCCACAGTCTGTGAAGCCTGACTGGCCTTTGACCACGATCTTTTTCACATGTTCTTGTCGTACGTGATCCACTTTTCATCACCGATTATCAGCTTCTTCAAAAATGGTTCGGTTTCATGACGTCGTAATAAAGAATCACAAATGAGTACACGGTTCATTAGGTTTCTTTCAGTGAGCTCATGAGGCACCCAAATATCGAGCTTTTTTGTGTACCCAGCTTTTTTCAAATGCGCCAAAACCGTTTTGTGGTCAATTCCCAGTTCTCCAGCTACATCGTAACTACTATTATGCCGATCTTGCTCCACTTTTTCAAAAATGGCATCAATTTTGTCCGTAACAAGGCGACCAGAGCGACGTGCATCTTTGATATCAAAATTTCCGCTTTGAAAACGCTTAAACCAAATTTGCGCCTCTCTCAGTTACTGCATTAGGTCCATAAACATCACAATTTTTTTTCCCGGCTTGTGTTGTATTTTTACCTTTTTTGTAGTTAAATTTTAAAATGTATCGAATTTCTTCATTAGATTCACTCATTTTAACAATAAAAAAACAAATGAAAATCGCACATTTTCCTAAATTGAATTTGGAATTGTCTTCTTTAAAATTAAAACTTTTTAATGATACCAAAACCAGCCAGATACAAATGGTATAGCCAAAGAGATCTTATTACAAGTTCATACATACTATATGCGAAAAGACTTTTTCCCCAACCTATTATATATATTTGTGTTTAATTTAATAAGACCAGTGAAGATATTACTGAAGTGCAAGCAGTCAGCGGCGTAGCGTGGGTTACGGCCGCCCGGGGCGGAAGACAAGTTTGCCGCCCGGGGCTGAAGACAATTTTGCCGCCCTTTTATTTAGGTATTACAATTTAATGCATACTATATCTATACTAATATTATAAAGAGGTAAAGTGTTTGTGACGTTGTAGGGGGTAATCTCTGGATCTACTGAACCGATTTCGAAAATTCTTTTTGTGTTGTAAAGCCCACATATTGAGGAATGTTATAGGCTATATAACATAGCGCTAGGACCAATAGGAGCGGAGTGGTAATGAAAAATCTGTTTGTTAGCTGCAGACCAAAAGGTACGAGCTGAGTGAACATGCCACGGCAGTGGCAGAGTGCCAGAAAAATTATGTGAGATTATATTTATTCAATAGAAGTGAAGATCTCCAGAGCATAAGGGTTGTAGTAGGAGTGCACGATATATATCGATAAGCTTTTCGTAAGAGCAGCACTAGTATTAAAAATAGTACAATCTGTGACTCGTTTCGGTCTCAGTACAAAATAACCTACAAATAAAAATTGTCTGGTTTGAGTGTCTTGCTTGATATGGTTTACGAAATGTAAAAACAGTTATATAAAAACTAACTAATAAAAATAAATAATACATATATAAAAACGGCTACAATTCAATTGTATACTTAGTCTTGCCATAAATATTGTAACAAAGAAATTTTTTTTCTATTGCAAATAGAATTTGTAAGTTTTACAGTGTGTTAGTTTAATAGATATATATAAAAAAATTTAAACTATGTAAAGAGCTTATTCAAAGTGGACTCTGTTGGCTGCAATACAGTCCTTTAAACATTGAGACAAGTTATCAATAGAAGCATGCACTCTTTGCAAGGGAAAATTCTTCACTGCCAATTGTATGGATTGTTTTAGGGACTCCAAATTATCATGGCGTTTAGAGCAAGCCATACTCTCTAAAACTGACCATAAATCATAATCCAGCGGATTAAGATCGGAACTAGACGACGGCCAGTCTTCAGCTCTGCTGAAGTCCGACACATTCATTTCCAACCAAGATTGCGTGGACCGAGCTTTATGACCTGGCGCCGAGTCTTGCTGGAAGCACCAATCTTGGTTATTGAACATGGTGTTGATAAGGGGCTTAACTAACTTCTCAAGAATGGTATCTTGATACACTTGTGCCAATGTTTTGATACCTTTTTCACAAAAATATGGCCCAGTCACTCCTTCATAGTGTTACATGCCGTTAAAGATAAATGCACAGCTGCCTGTCGTAAGTGCAGTTTATTGTCTTCGCGGATTTAGGGATTCTTTTGTTTTGAATTGTAATTAAGAAAAACATGCTATTGTTTTTCTACTTATTTTATGACCATCATTAGCATCGAACTAATCCTTATTGTTATTGTTTTCGACTTTGTGGCCGTTTGCAGGTGTGCAAATTACTATTTCTCGGAAACTCAGAGACGCGGCCAATTTTTTTGTACTGTGTAGTTAGTATAAGGCAATGCCCGAATGGAGGGGTGGGCAGTCAAGCGACTACGAAACGAGTAAGACGTTTTGTAGTACTCTCGATTAGCAATATTGATGATGGACTTTGCGCATGTCGAATTGCACTGAATCGTGCAGTGTGAACTGGTTGCATCCAGTTTTATATGTATTTGTTTTATATGTGTTTTAGTTCTAATAAATTCTATAGTAGTTCCAACGGCATTTTTAATTCGAGTCCTGTAGCTCGTAACGATAGCTAACACCCCACCAAACCATCACTGAAGACAGATAGTGTCCACTTTGCACTCTGTCGACTAATTGAGAAGCTTCCTTAGAGCTTTGAGCATAAATAGGGTCATTTTATTTGTTAAAATGTTGCTCAAATGTAAAAAAATTCTCATCCATATACTAAATTTTTCTGTGACCTCCCTTTGCATACTGCTTCAGTAGTTGTTTCGATTTTACAACCCTATTCTTTTTAAATTATAAGTTAAAAAATGACCAGTGTGTCTCTTATAGGCTGCAAGTCCTAAGTCATCTTTTAAAATACGCGACAGGGTTCTAGGTGATATCTTCATCTCCCAAGATAAAATCTTTTGCTTTTGGACAGGATTTCTTTGAATTTATTTCCCTTACTGCTTTGATCACCTTTTTCGTACGAACACTACACGGACGGCCAGATCTTTTTCTGTCACAAACAGAGGTCTCATTGCACCTATTAATAGCCCGGTACACAAACATTTGACTAATGCGAAATGTATGGAGTTTTAAAAATTGCATGTCGGTTCTCTTTATCACCACACTCCATTTGAATATCACAAAATGTTGTACAATGTATTGGCACCAAAATGAGAAAACACAATGAACAATCATATAAAAATAAGTAGAAGAAGCAAGCTGTGGCAATATAATTATTATCTGTTTTGTATATTACAATTTAAATAAAATTTTGTTTATGCAAGGTCTAGAGAAAAAATATTGGAAATTATAAATAAATAAACTTGATTTGTTTATTTACCCTAGTTACTTTTTACTTGTATCAATCAAGTTGATACAAGTAAAAAGTAAAATACTTAATATTATAGACACTAAATATGAAAAATACATTTTTTTTATGATATTTCGAAAATATTAATATATTTCTATGATATATCAGAAAGTATTGATACAACACTATGATATATTATATCGAAAAAAATATCAATATTTTTCTTGTCTGAACATCCCTAAGTTGTAGTAAGAGTAAGCATGCCTCCCCCATTCCCATTCCACCATACTGCTGCTTAAAATTTGTGCATCAAACATCTATAGATTTACGCAACTCCTTATCTATTTGTCTAGTGTAAGTTAACTTTTTAATAAACCAAAAGTAAATTTACCTGGGTTTTTCCAACAGGAACCACTTTGATAACATGATTGCCTTGTAGACGGTAACCATCCAGGCCTTTCACAAGTCTCATTGCCTCTCCATCATCAGCAAGTCCTATTCGCACTTTCTTTGTCCCATCAGGTGTGCTAACTATATTGTCTATTATGATGTCTATTAAGTTACATTGCTGTTTGATCAAGCTCTTCAAATCTTGATATTTAACCTGAAAATTTATAAATAAAGAGTAATTAGTGATGATAACTAGATTACTGCAATAAAGTGACAAATGTCCCACTGCTAGGCTTTGACCTTCCCATTTTAGAGGACTGGATGGCATCCTCTACATTTCTGTGCCTTTCAACCAAATTGATTCAATTTGGTTGATCCATCTAAATAAGCAGAAAGAGCGAACGATTGAAATAACCAAAAACCACTTACATTTGGTGGCAACCCAAATATGGATACAAACATATTTATTAAAACGTTTTCGTAGTTTGGATCAAACTGTACGATAATTATTTTACTACAGCATTCTTTGAGAAATCGGGGAACCACAAAGTTTAGTGTGCAATTACAAACCACAACATTAACATTAAGACACAGAATACATTTGCAAAAGATGGCGTCGATCGATTCAACCACAGACCACAGAGTACATAGCGGATTCAGCTTAGTGTGGCCAGCAGCTAGATTTACTAACTTTGGGACCCTGCTAACGACATTTTTTGGTTGAAGTTTATGATCCTAATATTAAACGGATCAATAGTATTCAATAACATCGATTTATTTAAGTGTATAGCAAAATAATTTCTCAAATCTACAGCATAATCTATTAAAGCCATAATATCACTTATAATCACAGATTTTAATCCTAGAATACTGTTAAATCTGACCACACCTTTCAAATTTTCTTTTAACAGTCCTACCACCCTACAGATATTTAAATAACTGAGAATACTTTTCCACATTCTCTCCAGAACTACGCGAGAATCTGAGAATCTGAAGGTCTTTCTCGTGTTCTTACGATGTTGTCCGCGAGACAATGGTGCTGAGAACGCGAGAACTTAGGGTGACTAGACTCAACAGAATTCCGTGATTTTAGTGGAATTAAGCCCTGACTTTAGAATAAATACATAAAAATGAGCGGATGGATGTAATGCTTTCATAAAAGTTTATTTAGCAAAATATCTACAGAAACATAAAAATAAACAAGTTATTACAGTGCTATTTAACTAAAGTTATTATAAGAATGTTATGGACAAGTAAATTTTACGTCACTAAAATATGCTTAATTTAACTCTTTATAAAAACATCGATACTACAGCTGAATAAAATTAAGATACAATTTGTTTGAAAACTATTACGTAAAAAAAACTTACTACATAAATATGTAATAAGTATTATAAGTAGTTATTACTCGTCTTTTCTAGTTATTAATGACTAAAACTAGTAAAATTACTATTTTCGCGTATTTATTTATATGTTTATACAAATATTGACTTAAGTATATATAATTTTGTAATTGTTTTGAGAATGAAGTTAGAATAATTTAGATTTTGTTTGAACAGAATCCTAACATCAAATGTGGCCACACTGCGAGAACTTTAGTACAGTGGCTAAAAATGTGTAATATTACTCTAAAATGAACAACAGTTGTAGGATATTGATAGTTTTGAGTAGTAATTATGTGTTTTGTGAGAAATGTGAACTGTATAGTCAAATGTGGCCTTTTAAGTTGTCACAAGAACTCCGTTGAATGGCAACAGCTGATAACCTACAGTTCAGCTGTGCTACACGTACCATAAGTTCATTTTAAATATGTTTCCGACTGAAAGACATAGATTCTAGGGTCATGAATAAATTAATAATAATTTAGTACAGTGGAGTTTTTGGCGGGAACTGAAAGGAGATGTTGTGTTGTCCAGTTTTATTTTCTAAAAATGTGTAAAATTACTCTAAATTGAACAATAGTTGTAGGATATTGATAGTTTTTGAGTAGTAATTATGTGTTTTGTGAGAAATGTGAACTGTATAGTCAAATGTGGCCTTTTGAGTTGTCACAAGAACTCCCTTGAATGGCACCAGCTGATAACCTACAGTTCAGCTGTGCTACACAACATAATTTCATTTTAAACATGTTTCCGACTGAAAGACATAGATTCTATGGTCATGAATAAATTAATAATTTTTTTTTTTTTGTATCAGTGCATAGTTAATACACTAATCAGTACTCAGTAGCGTAGAACGTAGTGATTACTTGCTCTGTGAGTAGCGTACAAGTCACCAGAGCAGTTGTGTAGGGTATGATTTGAGCACGATAATGATCGCGAATTAGTTGAGTATACTGTGGCAAATTATTTTAGAACATAATAATGGTACCACTATTGCAAATTTGTCTAAACGTTAGCAGCCCCAATTTTTATGCTGGGGGCATACCTGGGTTAATGTCAAAGATATTGATGATTGTGGCCCAATTAGATAATAAATAACGCATTACTAATTAAATGAAAACCTGTGATTGTTTCTAGTTCCTATTTAATATATTTTTTACAAATGAAGAGATCAGAGCACTTGTGGAATGGAGGTCAGCCATCTTGGGAAGGAAGCTACCTCAGATAAAAGTACCTGTTACAGATCTGTCAAATTAGGGATTTGTTGCGTTCCCTCTAACAATTACACCCATCGACACATATGCGTAAAACAGCCTATATCTATAACGTTATCGTAGCGAAGATACAACGTGAAACATCGTGCAAGGATCAGGTTCCTTCATTTACGACATGCGTGTATTTTTTCAACATAACATATGATGTTTATTTTAATAATAATGAACGTAATTTTACAACCAAGAGCTTTAACACCTTGCGATAATTAAGAGAACAATTGTTTTATTAAAAAAGCTATACGAACACGCCATGTCGGCTGTTCTTTGGTAAATATCGTTAAAATTTCAGCTAGATATTGAGGGATGATGTGATGTGTGTATGGTTGTCCGTTGTCCGTTGAGCGGTGTACGGGTTCAGTTCCTGATCAGCTTCCTTGCGTAGCGGTCACGAATGCGCTCCTCACATCTATCTAATACAATTTTTCGCGCTTTTCTACCTGGAAAAGCGATAAATTGTTAGTTCTGTGTACAGGTGATAGTGTACTAGTGTTTGTTCGTTTGGATTGCGGTGAGGAAAGCAGTTTTGGCCGGCGAGTCCCATTTCTCTTTCCGCTTGCTAGTGTCGTGCGCAAAATCTGTTGCGCGCGCTTTTGTAACGGTTTTTGTGTGTGTAGTGTTTTCGCGCGCCTTTCTGGTCTCCTTTCAGGTCAGGGCCTCCAGTAATGGACGGCCCAGGTACCCGACCCCCAGGGAGCCGGTGTCCCCAGGCTCCCTGGCCGAGTGTCCCGCGCATGCCGCGCGCAAGCGGGATCACATCTGCTCCCGCGAACTCGGCGTCGCGCGGCGAGGGCGCCTAGGGCTCGCGCCGCCACCTGCGCGGGCTTCAGGCGCAGCGTTCGTGGACAGACTCGCTGGAAAACGCGCTCGACGATGCAATTCGCGTCTTCTGCGGCCCGCACACGGAGGCGGCTGCATGTGCACCGACACCGGTTAGATCGGTGTACACAGCGGCCGGCTCGGCGACAGCGGGGGGCGATGGCCCCACGACGGTGTCGGCTAGCGCGCGGGCTTCACCCGTGCCCTTGACATCGGCTTGCGCACCGGCTTCACCGGCGCGCAGCGTGGGGGACGACCGCCCTGCGACACCGGTTGCCGCGCGGGCTTCACCGCGCCAACGACCGGGGTCGTTGTTAGGAACGGTGTTGTAGGTGCGGTAGCGGTGACCATTTCGTCTTCTTTCCCTACTGGGACAGTCGCCGCCACCGCTTCGTCTAGCCCTATTTCCGAGCCGAGGCTGCGGTTCTGGGACCGCAGCGCCGACTCGGAAAGCACATCGGGTGCTTCCACATCGGCGCGGGCGCGATCGCCGCTGCGTCGCGCGGGCGACGCGACGGCGAGCGTGCTCGCGGGTGCGGAGGCCTACCTCCACACCGAAGGGGGGGAAAAGGGCCGCAGGGCCAGGAAGGCCACTGCTGCCAAACTGGCCGCGGCTAGCCAGTGCGCCGCGCTTGTAGGGGACGTGCGTGTGCTCGGCCCTTGGGAGCTCCGCCTAGCGGCGAGCGCCCAGTACGCCGACATCCTCCAGGTCGCCCAAACGTCGGGCAACCTGAAGGGCGCATACGTGCGCCGACTGAAGGAGGCTGCGACTCGACTGTCCGACATAGTCGACACGCTGGTGACGCGGAATCCGGAGTCGCAAGCCTGGAGGCTCGGCAACGAGAACTCCAGGCTGCGCGCCGAGCTCGGCGCCTTGCGGGAGGAGAACCTCTCCTACCGCAAGGAGTTCGAGCAGATGCGGCCCCGGCTCCCGCTGTAACGGCGGAACCGGGTCCCGTGCCCGCTAAGCGAAAGGCCAAGGCCGCGGCGGCGGAAAAAGTCGCGGCCCCTAAGCCGGTTCATATATCCGCCGCGGTCCCCAGAACGGTTCCGGCTCCCGCCGCCGCGGCGGAACCGGTTTCTATAACACCGACCAATGCGCACGGCGGTGTGGACTATGATATGCTCACGCATATCATCGCCCGCACCGTGGGTGCTATGTTGGACGCCCGGCTTGCCGGGATTGAGGAGCGGCTGCCGCCCGCGCCAATTCTTCATCCGCCGCTCGCGACGGACCGGTAAAAGCCGGCGGAGGCACAACCGCTGCCTAAAACGGCGGGAGCTGCCGCCGCCGCCCACCAGGCCCCGAGGGAAATAATTCCCCCAGTACCGATGGAGGTGGCGCTAGCCCCCGTCGTCGGGGTGGCGGACTCCCCACCGCCACCCCTTTCCCCCAAGAAGAAGGTGAAGAGGGGGGGGGGAGAAGCAGAGGGCGAAGAAGCTGCGCCGAGTCGCAGCGCTCGCCGCCGCCTCTGCTCCGGCGCCTAAACCCGGGCCACCGGCCCCCAAGCCTGCCCCCAGGCTCATGGCTAAACCCGCGGCCGCGACACCGGTCATCGCGGCACCCGCCGTCGCGGCACCTGCCGTCGCGCCACCATCGGCTGCGGTGGCCCCTGCCCCCGCCCCCGTTCAGGATGGGGGGCGTGGTCCACGGTCGTCCGGAGGAAGAAGGGCAGGGGAGCGGGAGCGGAAACGCCCCGCCCCCCTCCCTCGGCGCAAGCACCGACTCCGCCATCGGGGCGGAAACCGGTGCGCAAGCCACGGGCTACGAAGCCCGTGGTATTCCAGGAGCCGAGATCGGCAGCAGTCATCATCAAGTTGTTGCCGGAATCGGCTAAGAAGGGTATTGGCTACTGGGAGGTCTTCGCGAAGGCCGCCTCGGAGGTCAATATCACCGAATTAGGCTTCAGAGAGCCGCTCGACTCCTGGACTTCCCCCAGGACCCGAGAGCGCGACTAGGGCGAACCGCGTCGCCAAGGCCCTTCGAGGGGCGCTCCAAGGGATGGCCGAAGTCATCCGCCCCGTAAAGCGTGGGGAGCTTTACGTCTCAGGGCTGGATGAGTCGGCCACAGTAGATGGGCTTCGCAGTGCCATCGCCAGCGTGGGCTACTGCCTGCGCAACAATGTCAAGGCGAGGCACATTGGCATAGGACCTGGGGCGATCGGCGCATCATACGTGATGTGCCCCGTCACTGCAGCCAAAGCCATCGCCGAGCAGGGCCACCTTCTGGTGGGCTTCACCTCGGCGAAGGTGGAGGTTCTGGAAGCCAGGCCGATTCGTTGTTACAGATGTAACAGCCCGTGACCCCCACTGCGCCGTATGCGCGGCGGGGGGCAAACGGGCTACCCACCCGACGTTGGCGAGGCACTGCCAGCCTCCATATGTCAAGGGTAAATTCATCCACCCGAGGGCAAATAAACGACCGGCGAGTGGAAGGGGGGTACCTATGGACACCTAAATGCCCAGTACACCGCTAACACTCTTCCAAGCTAATGTTAATCACTCCCCCGACGCCCAGGACTTGTGCCTGCAGACGATGGCGAAGTGGCATGCAAACATGGCCGTAATAAGCGAATCTTATTACGTACCCCCAGCCAGGAACTGGGTGGGGGATCTCGACGATGTGGTAGCCGTGGTCGCCAGAGCCGGATCTGGCCACCGCTCACCAGTCTCGAAAGAGGAAAGGGCTACGCGGTGGTGGAAAGCGGAAGTTACGTCATCATAGGCGTGTACCTCACACGGAGCCGCCCCCTGGCGGAGTACGAGCTCACCTTCGACTCCATTAGGTAAGCCGTCGGCAGACTAGCGCCGAAGACGATATTCGTCCTAGGCGACTTCAATGCCAAGCACCAATCCTGGGGAACGCGATTACCGATGTTAGGGGACGGGCGGTTGAAGACTGGGCGATTAAATCTAACATGTCCATCCTGAACCAGGGGTCGGTCCAGACCTGCGTACGTGTGCGGGGTGGATTGATCATCAACCTGTCATTCGCCACACATGCGGCCGCCCGCAGAGTGGTAGGATGGAGAGTGCTGGAGGAGGTGGAGACTCTGTCTGATAACTTGTACATCAAATTCGAGCTCTCCCCCTCGCCTAGTGCTAACCCTGTTCAGGGCCCCTCCCGACTCCCCCGCTGGGCTCTTATCAAGCTCGACGCGGAGCAGGCCGAGGAGAGGGCTATCATCGAGTGCTGGACCTATCCAGCCGACCTGGGGAATCTGGAGGCGCAGACTGAGCACATGCGCAAATCCCTCAAAAGGATTTGCGACGCTGCTGTGCCTCGAGCCAAACGACCGCCGCCGCGTACATCGGTCCACTGGTGGACTGAGGAGCTGGCTGAACTGCGGAGGGCAGTCCGCAGAATCAGCCACAGGCTCAAACGCAGCAGAGCGCGTCGTCCTCGAGACTATGTTGAGGAGAATGGACTCGTGGGGGAGTTCAGAGAGGCCAGAAAGGCCCTTTCGATCGCAATTCTGCCAGCGAAAGCCCGGGCTCGGGAGGAGCTCCTCGAGACACTGGACCGGGACCCTTGGGGGAGTCCGTAGCGTGCGGCCCGCAACACGTTGTGGCCTTGCACCTCCACGGTTACGGAATTATGCCTGATTCCCAAGGGAGGCCGTCCTCCCAACGATCCGTCCGCCTACAGGCCCATAGTGTTGCTTAACGAGGTCGCCAAGGTCTTCGAGAAGATCTTAGCGGAACGCCTCGTTAAGCATCTCGATACTGTGGAGCCGGGGCTAGCACAGACGCAGTTCGGGTTTCGGCGGAGGCGCTCCACGTTGGACGCCTTCGAGACACTGCGATCTGTAACGGACGACGCAGTCCAAGCAAAGGATACTGTCCTGGCGGTTTCGCTAGACATAGCGAACGCCTCCCTCACAAGACGATCAGGGAGGGGCTTCGTGCACACGGAGTTCCCCCGTACCTCACGAGGCTGTTGGGCGCGTACCTCCAGGACAGGTACATCCTTTGGGAAGGCGGCGAGTCCGAGAATCACGCGATAGGTCAGCGACGCGTCGCGTGCGGCGTCCCACAGAGATCGGTCCTCGGGCCGGTTCTTTGGAACGTCGGTTATGACTGGATCCTTCGGGTTCCGGTCCTGCCCGGAATAGGGCTAATCTGCTTTGCGGATGACACCCTACTCACGGCACGTGTTGCGTCATTCGCGGAATCCGTGGACCTCGCCAACGCCGGGTTGGCGATCGTGGTCCGAAGAATAGGTAGGCTGGGCTTGAAGGTCTCCCCTGCGAAAACGGAGGCCATCATGTTCCATAGGCGGTTTCGTAATCCCCCCGCGGACTTGTCCGTCACAGTCCAAGGGGTGGACATTCGTGTAGGCCCCCAGATGAAATATCTGGGGCTAATTCTTGATGGGAAATGGCTGTTCAAAGCGCACTTTGAGCAGCTAGTTCCCAAGCTCGTGAGGTCCGCAGGCGCCCTCTCTCGGCTTCTTTCCAACGTGGGGGCCGGGGGGCACGACTAGGAAACTCTACATGGGCATCCTTAGGAGTATGGCCCTGTACAGTGCACCCGTATGGTCCACTGAACTTCACCGCCACAATAGGACTTTGTTGTGCCGCGCACAACGGGTCCTGGCGGTGAGGGATATCCGAGGATACCGTACAGTGTCGTGGACGGTGTCGACACTCGTGGCAGGCGATCCGCCCTGGCCTCTCCAGACGGACGTGATAGCCAAAGTTCGGCGCTCCCGACAGGATGCCCTCGCCCGTGGCCTGGTCTATGGCCAGGCCGAACACTCTAGGTGATCAGGACGCGGGAAACCGCGACCATGATCCAATCTTGGTCAGTAGAGTTGGAAAACCCTGTTGCTGGCATTGACACGGTGGAAGCGGTTCGACCGCAGCTGTTGCGATGGCTCTCGCGGAAACGCGGGACCCTGACCTTCAGAATGACACAGATACTTACCGGGCACGGTTGCTTCGACAAGTATCTGTGTCAGATTGCGGGCTGCTTGCCTTCACCCCAATGCCGCCAGTGTGGCGCGCTAGACACGGTGTTACACACGCTAGTCGAGTGCGCAGCATGGGCACCTCAAAGGTTTGAACTCGAGACACTCGTAGGACCGATCGAATCGCTGGGCGATCTGGTGCAAGCCATTGTGCACAGCGACGATTGGTGGCTGGGTGCGGCCAATTTCTGCGAGACGGTAGTGTCTCATAAGGAGGCCGCGGAACGAGATAGGGAGAGAGATGGTAGTGCGCATGCGTCTCGCGGGCGCCGACGTCAGTCGGGAGCCCGGAGGCGCAGGTATGCGCATGACCTCCCTCCCTGAAATACCGCTGCAGGGGCCCTCTAGCATCTAGGGAGCAGAGGAGTCTTCACCTCTGTTGACGAAGTGAGTTTGCCTCTCCCGGAGCATTCTCAAGCACTTGTGCGCTAGGATCGGTGTGGGCGTAACTACGTTCTGTATCTCACGCCTTTCTTATCATAAGCGCGGGGCACATGGGAGGAGGGTGGTTTTAGTGGGGTATTGATTAGTCGAGTCTCCACACAAGCCGGTTGATTATTGTTTGGATTGCCTCAGTGGAAAGCCTCCATGATCAACAACGGTCTAATCCCTAGCAAAGGACCCGGTATGTGCGAAATGCATTTCCCCGCCTTAAAAAAAAAAAATAGAGGTGTACGGTTTAATAAAAGATAACTTTCGTCGTACACTTTTAATCACACACTCTCAGGTTGTATACAGTTCAGAAGGATTTAGGTGAAGGCAAGCAGCAAGGGCGAGAACTGAATTTTGTGCGCGAGCACGAATATCGTGGGCCCGCGTTGAAGGCGTGTGTCGGACTGTCTGCCGAAAAGTCCCAACTTGCGTTCGGTTTTGGTTGAGATGTTGTTTACGCGCCAAGAGAATCGGCGCGAACGTTACGCGCCCGCGCTGTAAAAAACGGTGCGCTGTTTTATTTATAATAGATTAATATTAGTTTCGCGCCTGCGTGCTTTTTTATCATGTTGGCACTAATGTCGCCGCAATATCCTTGGTAAACTATAAAAAATATTTCTCGTGTAAAACGTAGTATTATTATATCCGTATTACTTTTAATGGATTTTAGACTTAGATCAGCGTTAAAATTAAAATAACATGAATAAATTGGCTTTTTTTATACTGACCACTGACCTTGACTATAAACAGGTTAGAATATTGCTAGAAAATATTGATTTTTTCTGTCACGAAAAAGCGTTCCGGCTGCGTGGAGAGGCGGCATAATTTTAGAGTAGACTATAGATGTTTTTTTGGTCCTCGATCAAATTCAGTTATTTTGTTTGTTAAAATAAACTATGTTTAAATAAAAAACGCATTCATTAAAATGTACCTAACTTAACCAAATCATAATTTGCAGTAAACCTGCGAAAAATCGAAATGTGTGCTGGGACACACATAGCAGCAGCGAAACTTCAACGGTCAACACAAAATTTTAACTTGATGTTTTACAGGCAGATTGTTAATGTACTTGTCCAATTTGATAACCTGCCCGTTAAATTTCAAGTTAAAATTTTGTTGCGATTCGTTTTGCCACTTGTCTGTTGCTTTTCGTTTTTCCACTTATTCGTTGCCATTCGTTTTTCCACTTGTCCGTTGAACTTTCACTTCTACTATGTGTCCCAGTACACATTTCGATTTTTTTCATAATAGTCAACTTTGGCTACGTTCCATCAGAGACTCACAACGACCACGTTCACGACTGCGATTTTTCCTGTTCCACTTGCTTGCCGGCGTTACAAGGGTAAACCCAAGTTTAACGGTTATTCAACTCACCTCTTGACATGGATCGTTGTGAACGTTGTTTGATCGAAAATGATGACGTTTTCACCACAACCACAACGTCCGCGGTCGCCTTATGGAACGGGTAACGGAGCATTTTGGGCGTTGTGAGCTACTAGTGGAACGTCGCTGTTTATATATAATAATAATAATAAGAATAATTTATTCAGGAAAAACATGTAAAAGTAACAGAATATAAAAGACAACGAAGTTTGCACTTAAACTAATGTTTGAGGGCTTCAACACCTAAAACTAGGTAAAAACCTGTATTATATTAGGTGTCGGTGCTCTTCCAATGCACAATTTTTTAACATTAATACAAGACATTATATTTACCTTGCATGCATATGTGTGCGCGTATCTGTACATATGTGCGTGTGTGTGTGTGTGTGTGTGTGTGTGTGTGTGTGTGTGTGTGTGTGTGTAAGTGTGTGTGTGTTTATGTGTTTATATAATTATTAATTATATCACCATTTTGAGTAGGTTCTCAGTTTCATTGTAGTATTGTGTTTGCAGCCAATTATAAACATTAAATTTAAATTCATGATTATTTAAAGAATCAAAAGCTAGTATTTTGTTTATTTTATTATATGAATATTTGCCCAAGTAACAAGAAAATCTATTTATCTAAAACAATTTTGAAATTTTCTAGTTTAAAAATAATATATTTGTTGCGTTTATCTATTATATCAAGTTTGATATAAATATTATTTACCTTATGTTGTTTTAATAATAATGACTGTATGTTGTTTTAATAATAATGACTGAATAAATAGTTGTCACACTGTGAGTAATTTATTTTCATGGAATAGCTTTTTAGTTGAGTACAAAAACGATTTTAAATTGTTTTTATATTTTATTACGTCATTAGATTTTCTAGGCTACAATTAAAACTATATAGTTTAAAAAAAGTTGCACAGCTTTTTAATGTTAAAATTGGTAACTAAGCCATCCCTAACTACATTGATAAGTATTGACATTTGACACTGACGTTATTTGGCACTTATTTTTCCAATAAACCCATTTACTTTGGTTAATTAAAAAAGAGTCTTTGTTAAAGACATTAAAAAATATATTAAATGTATATTTAAAAATATTTATTAATCGTAAATATTTATGTATTTACAATTATTTACTTATATAGTAATAACTTAGAAAACAAATACATGAAAAGCAAAAACTTTGAATGCTAACAGTGCTATCTGTCATGTATAATCATAATCATTCTACGAATAACCTGAGTAAATTAAAAAGACCGAAAGATTTGCGCAGTAACAGGAAATTGGAAACATTCATAAATCTATAAGTTTATAGTGATTTTTAAAAAAATCGGAATCTTTTGTTCTAAGCTTAAATGGCATGGTGGTATCTATCGATCCATTAGTCATTAAACCAATTCAATTTTTCTTCACCATTTTTAGTTTTTTATCCGTTTTGAATTTCATAAATCTCTAACTAGTCTGCGTTCATAAACGTAATTTCAAATTTGCATATGAAAGCATAAATCAATTAAAATGTTAGTAACGATACGTAATTTACCATCAAGTGTAAGTATTGCATCCAATACTATCGATTAATTATAAATGGAAGCTTTTTCAATTATTCAACAATAATTTTGACCATCAGACTCGGTATACAGACTTAAAAGCTCTGTTACTAACCCAATGCGGTCTCGTGGATGGTTATGTTTTGGATAATCTGGTTGCTGACGGGACATGCAAGTCGGTTACTGTTGGATTAGCTGAAGAAGAGGACGCCACCTTGCTAGCTCGAAAAATAAACGGATATAATTACAAAGGCAATTCGCTTTATGTTCAGGATGTGAAGAAGAATAAGGTAAGTTAATTAGCCTTGTTTGTTTTTAAAATATGTAATTTTTCAAAAAATCTATTGTTTTCATTGGTTTTCTATGTACGACTTTTCATAGAGAGGTACTTTTATACACACAATACATTTCTTTTTTTCAAGACATTGATTCTCCTGAAGGTTCTCAAAATTGTTGGCAAAAAAGCTTAAGACTCAAGCCACTAGAATTTTGGGAAGAGAGAGGGTGTGGGGCAGGAGTAGTGGTCAATTCCTAAGTTTACAGGCGGCTGCTATTCAGATATCCCAAATATAAATTTCAAGTAGTGTGTGGGTGGAGTGGGCATGTGGGAAGGTATGCTTACCCTTTCTGCGAATCCTATGATCCATAGTTCTTGAAATATTAATTTTGGTAATCAGAACCTCACCTAGTTTTTCACTAATATTATTGTGATGGGTGGAAAGGTCGCATCTAGTGACTAGAACAGTGATTTAAGTTAGGTTAGCTTCAGACCAAAGTCCATGAGCTGAGTGAGCGAAGAGAGTGCAGCTGTAGCAACCTTTGAGTGCCAGAACCGACTACAACCATTTACTATTTATTTCTAACAGTCGGTTAAGTTAGGTTGATTTCAGACCAAAGTACACAGGCCGAGCAAGAGTGCCACGGAAGCGGCTGGTGAGTGTCAGAACCAATTGGTAACAATTTAATATTTATTTTATATACACAATTTATAATTTCATGTTGGCTGCCATTTTTAATATTTTCATAGTTACTCATGTAGTGTATATAGTACATACATTTATTTTATTGTATTTGGGGGGGCTAACAGCTATGATCTTAATAACTAGGGTACATATATATAAACAAGGACAAGCCATTGATAAGCCTCCACACCTGTTGTGTTTTTTCTTTATTTTTGATGACTGACACTGTTTTTTGGTCCTTTTTCTGTTGATTACTGGTTTTCTTTTGAAAATATCATTCAACTTTGTATGTATGATGTAAGTGCAGTATTAGTGAAAAAATAAGTGAGGTTATGTTGTGGCTCGCAGCCCTGAACACCATTTTGATAAAGAAGTCCCGTTATGCGAGTCCACCATGGTCTGCGGCCACGGAGCAGTTGAAACTGCTCTCTGTACCAGTCGTATCAGGATTCCGACACCGTGAGGCTTCACACGCGCTAACCCAGCTATCTTCTAATTGTTACTATAATAGTTTCGGATGTGTATGGACAATTAATTGGTGACCCCAACGTGATTTGAACATGCAACCTTCTGAACAACTGCCCACAATTTTTATTAAAAAATTAATATTTAAAGATCTACCCATTGGGGTTGTAGTAGGGGTAAGTATGCATCCTCACCTCCCTACTCTACTACCACACTACTTAAAATTTGTGTATCAAACATCTATAGATTTACCTTTCAGGCTACTGGATGTACATAATATTTTAAATATAGGAAAAATAAGGGGCCTGGGGGCATTGCATATTTGGTAAAAATATTGTTGTAAGTCTTCCTAATTTCCTAGACAGCTAATGGTTGTGAAGTTATAAAAAAATACTAATGGATTGGATAACAACAAAAAAATTAGTTGAAATGTTTGAAAGTAAAAACTCAAAATTAAAATTGCACTATCTATGAAAATTAAAACAAATACATGTATATTTAGTATACAATCAACATAAAAGTACAGTAGTATTGCACAGAATCGATAGGTGGCATAAATAAGTCGGACAGAGGTATTACGAGGCATAACCTATACAGTAGTCAGCATTTTTTGTTGCTGTTACACTTTTTACCATCTAACTCCCATCTGCCGAGTGTCTGAAGTGTGACATGCGAAATGGAACATCATTCCAACCAAGGCAGGAGTGAATCCTATAATTGATAACCTAAATAAGAGAGATTGGATGTAATCTGGGCATGGAAGTAAGCTGTCTTTGAATCATTTCCAGTTCCCACATACTCATTTTATATTCAAGTGTAACTAACTTTTAACTTGAATTGGGGTGGGGGTGTTTTACTAGGCAGTTGAATCAATTGAGACACTTTAACATCATATCAGATGTAACAGCCTCCTTGATCTTCTATGGGTTTACTGGTTTATCATGTCATATTTCTAATGAATTAAATAACACTAGTTAAAACAATTTCTAAAATATTTTTTAAAATACCAAGAAATTAAAAAGCGTACTTTTTTATGCAAATTTTTTACAAATTATTTTATTAGGTTGGGGAAAAAGTTTCTTCGCATTTTATATAAAAATTCAAAAGGTTTTTTTATAAAGTTTATTTACATTTGACTAAAGTATGTAGGTACCATTTTGTTGGATAACTTTTTGCCATCTTGTAGGTAGGGACGTGATCCCATTGCTATAAAAATTTTAGGGCTTCTAATCGAAAAACTGCGACAAGTGGTTTTGGCAGTATTCTCGTGATGTTAACCTGACACTGCTTAAGGAATTCTGCAAAGACCAAAACAGGTGAAAATCTGAAGGTGCAAGGTCAGGACTATACGGCGGATGCATTAACACCTCCCAGCCAAACTCTCGTAATTTTTGCTGAGTGGCTAAAAATGTGGGATGTCTAGCGTTATCATGGTGAAAAACCACACCCCTTCTGTTGAATTAATTCGGGCCGCTTTCTCTCAACTTTTTGCTTTAATCTCATCAGTTGTTCGCAGTACAGTTCAGAATCGATGGTCCTGCCTGGTGGTAACAGCTCAAAATGAATAATGCCCTTCCAATCCCTCCATACACACAGCATCACCTTGTTGCGAGTTAACCCAGGTTTCGCCAAAGTCTTTGAAGCCTGACCAGCCTTTGACTACGATCTTTTTCGCACGTTCTTGTCGTAAGTGATCCACTTTTCATCACCAGTTATCAGCTTCTTCAAAAATGGTTCGGTTTCATTGCGTCGTAATAAAGAATCACAAATGAGTACACGGTTCATTAGGTTTCTTTTAGTGAGCTCATGAGGCACCCAAATATCGAGCTTTTTTGTGTACCCAGCTTTTTTCAAATGCGCCAAAACCGTTTTGTGGTCAATTCCCAGTTCTCCAGCTACATCGTAACTGCTAATATGCCGATCTTGCTCCACTTTTTCAAAAATGGCATCAATTTTGTCCGTAACAGGGCGACCAGAGCGACGTGCATCTTTGATATTAAAATTTCCGGATTGAAAACGCTTAAACCAAATTTGTGCTACTCTCACAGATACTGCATTAGGTCCATAAACATCACAATTTTTTTTCGTGGCTTGTGTTTCTTTTTTACCTTTTTTGTAGTAAAATTTTAAAATGTATCGAATTTCTTCATTAGATTCACTCATTTTAACAATAAGAAAAACAAATGAAAATCACACATTTTCCTAATTTGAATTTGGAATTGTCTTCTTTAAAATTAAAACTTTTTAATGATACCAAAACCAACCAGATACAAATGGTATAGCCAAAGAGATCTTATTACAAGTTCATACATACTATATGCGAAAAGACTTTTTCCCCAACCTATTATATTGCACAGCTGGCAAACAGACAGATGGCCTATTCTGATGGAAAGTGATTACCATAGCCTAATAATTTTGTAAAATCATGAACAGAGCTATTGATTGCAATTCCAGCTTTTAGGATGTAATAGAGGGATTGGAATAAAGATGGGATAGAGGGATTAGACAGAAAGAATGGAATAGATTGACAAGAAAGAAACAATGGAATAGGGGGTTAGACAGAGGGGATGGAATCGAGGGATTAGACAGAAAGAATGGAATAGAGGGATTAGACTGAAAGAATGGAATAGGGGGGTTAGACGGAGAGAATGGAATAGAGGGATTAGACAGAAAGAATGCAATAGAGGGATTAGACAGAAAGAATGAAATAGGGGGATTAGAAAGCAGCAGTGACCAGGTTCCAGTCTCCTTTAAGAGAGCAGCAGTGCATTTGTAGCACCTTTGGTGTTGCAAATGTCCATAGGCGACGGTAACCACTTTCCATCAAGTGGGCCGTCTGCCTGTCTGCTGAACTCCTGCAATAAAAAAAAAAGAAACAAAGAATGGAATACAGGGGATGGGATTAGGTAGGGGGAGAGGAAGTGGGCCATCGGATCTTACTCTCATCCATGCTAATTGTTAAACACTGATATTCTGTGAGAGTGGTATCACATTGACCGAGCTGGCCCTAACTGCTGTGATCAAAATAATGATTCCAGCATAGCTCTACCATATCTAGAAATAGTATTGTAAAATGGTTCAAATATCCCATTACTCATTTTTTTTATAGAAGACAACAGAACAGGCCTACCATAAGCCGTCATCAGATATGGGTGAATCTTTAAAAACAGTTAGCTATACTATACCTAGCAATACCGCATCACAGAACACATCTATGAACCAGTGGATGATGTCAACCCCATTCTACAATATGCCTGCTCAGAGTCCGTATTACACCTTGCCACAGCAAGTAAGTATTAATTTGTTTGATTTTAGCTATTAACTGATGAGGTCTTTCACTTTATTGCGTCAATCCTGCTACATACATAAAGACAAACTGCAAGGATTTATATGTGTGGATTGTTACAAGTACCACATGATGTTCCCAAACAAGGATGCAGCTGTAAACCAGTGTCAGACACTCTCTGGAATTTGCCGAACTGTGATCATTTGGTAACATCTCAAGACATATTGTGTGTTATGTATTTAATGTGTTAGTTTTTTTTCTCCCTAATAGGTAATTTGTCTCAGTATATAGTTTAAATATGTAGTATTTTATTAAATACTAGCTATGCCCGTGACATTGTCCTTGTGGAATTTGTATTCAAAACACCCCGATTTTGAAACATTCTTCATTGGTGCTCCACTCCTATTAGTCTTAGCATGATGATATATAGCCTATAGCCTTTCTCGATAAATGGGCTATCTAACACTGAAAGAATTTTTCAAATCAGACCAGTAGTTCCTGAGATTAGCGCATTCAATCAAACAAACTCTTCAGATTTATATATTAGTATAAGTGTATAAGTATAAATATGTAATTTAAGTATGTCTGTTTAAGTTCTATCTAATAATGTGCACCACCTACATCGCCAGATTAGGTTAAGTTATTCTTCAAGTTAGGTTGCCTGGATGAGATTGTTTTAAGGGATAAGGCTGCCTATTGTTTTTACCATGACTGTATTGTAATAGTATGTTTTTATAATTGTATATTTGATGAGCAATAAAGTGTTATCTATTCTATTCTGTCTAGCAATGTGTTCTTCCACCTCATAATCAATCAGTTTTCTTTCTTTCTTTCAAATATGAATATCTCTATAAATACTTTTGTATACACACGAAAAGTAAATCTGTGTAAACCGATCTGCACAGATACATGATCATCATGTACATAGTATGTGGGAGTCATAAAGGTCCTAGTTTTATGAATCAGGCCTACAATATGGTTTGTCATCACTACATAGTAATAACATGGAAGAATAGTAAGTATTCTTTTTCCATGGTAATATCAAAAACCATATTGTGGGCTTTTGTAATTTATTCATCTAAGTAATAGCCAGACTAGTTGACTAGAACACAAAAGTTCCGGGTATGATACTTGGCAGACTAAATTTTGTAATGTTTTTGCTGTCTACATAAATGTCTGGGTTTGGCCCCAGCTTTGTATATTACCTATTATAGCATAATTTGATCAGCTTGGAATCACACAGTATATGTGTTGCTAGACAATTTTTGATTATTGTATTTTTCCAAACTTATTAAATGACATAAAAAATTACTTAAGACTAGCAAAGAATATAAAAATTAAGATGGCATAGTAGTTAAAAGTATATAAAAATAGTATAATAGATCAAGAATAAAGAAAAGTTGTCCAAAGATCCGACAATTTCGGAATAATCTGAGAAAAAAAAATGTTTTATCCAAAAAGAATTACAAAGTACTATAATAAAATAAGTAGTTTACAAAATATTATATTTATAAAAGAAGTTGTTCACAAATTATATTTGGCATCCATCACTATTATCGATTTGTTTGGAAACAAATCGAGAATAGTGATGGACGTACAAAATCTGTCACATTCATTTGCATAAGGGCATAAACGTACTAGCGGCTAGTGCGATTTGTCGCCAAGTGTCCCAGTCTGTCCACGTAGCTGCACGACATCGTCATTTACGCTTGTGTGTACCTTGCTTGCATCTTGCGTAGAAAGGGATGAAACTGCCCATTTTTTCTTATCAAGGGGAAATCCGTTAGCGCACACACGGAAACTACGGCAAAGCAGTGTGGGATTCTCCGGCCAGATGGGCTGCCAGAATACCCACTAAAATCACTTGATGTCCTCCTGTCGCCATATGTCGCGGCCCGGGCCATGCACGAGCTTTTCGCCGCCGACCCGACTGGCGTGGGCTCGCCCCTACGGGCAGGTCTCTCCTGCTTCAATCTGTGATTGAGAGGGGAACGCTCGGGACACCGACGCGCCCACTACTCAGCGGCTTGAATGCAGGTGATGGTTTAAGATCTCTGCAAGCCGTCTCCCGCGCGGCGCCTTTATGGTGGGACGTCACAAGCCGCCCGGCGAGGAGTCCTATTGTTGCGGCGGGATAAAAGTGCGGCTGCTCACTCCCTCTCCCGCTCCGTCGCCTTCTTTGCAGACATGATAACCTCGCAAAAGGACGGCGACAGTATCCTAGTTGGGGCATACTGCCCGTCTTTGGCATGAACTACAGCCAGGAGCGACATGTCTACTCCAATAGATGCAAAGAGCACACTTGGAGAGTGTGCAGTGCCGTGTCCTCGACATTGTCACTGTAGTGGTTTCACCCTGTCGATGGTTCACGCCCTATGCGTCCACATACTCCCCGAAACAGCCATGTCCGGTGAGGACTTGTGTCAGGCGGAATGGCAGGGTGCCGTGTCTCCGGTTGGTCCAGAATTGCATGCCAGACATTACTGTGCCCACGGTGCGGCAACGTCGCATTTGTGTATCGTCATTCGTTTGTCGTGCAGCTGTGCAGCATGATAAATGTGGAGCACAGAACAACATCTTCATTTACATAGCGATTCTGGCAAATATTAGACTGCAAGTATCCTAATACAATAGATAGATGCTGCCCATTTTGCAATTGAGGATCAGCCTTCTGAAAGATCCTTCTCGAAAACCTCTTCGCAGGTGACAGATAACAGCTAAAGTTTGCATTACCAAAGAAATTCAAGGAATACATGTTGATATGAGACTAAAGACACTCGGAAGGCTTAGTTTATTTTAAGCTCATAAGGGCTTAAAGTAAACCAGACACGATTGTGTTATCACAGTTAAAATCTTTGTTAACTATTGATTTTATTAATTTAGTCTCAATAAATCCTCACAGGTGGTATTTTACAATACTAAGTACAGACTGCTGCAGATAAACTTCTCGATGTGCAGAATAGCTATATAATAACTGTATATACCTATTATATTATTATCATTGATAAAGTCAGTACAAGCATGAGAATTCTGATTTTCTGCTCCTACCTGTGTTCTCAATATAGTCTATGTAGCTCTTTAAAGAAAGGGTTTGATGATAAAAAGATATAATGAGAAGGCTTAATCAATGAATGTGATGGTGCTCTAACTTCTCTCATGTATTTGTACTTCCCTGCTCTGAATACTTAGTCAAAATGCACAAAATGAACAAAGATTCCTCACCATTTAACTAGAATAAATTTCCGATCAGAAATGATTTGATTGAAGTTATTTTTTCTTTACTCTAATCACCGATTTTTCAATCATCAGATAAAACTTATCACTGGTGTAAATTACAACCTGACTGAATTCAAAAGTGACACGACTCGATTGTTTTATGCATGCAACAGTCAATTTTAATTTTCTCATGTTTTACTTTATTCTATATAACTTTTATCTGGTGATTGAATTATCGGCCCTAAGTTAGGTTGTATGAGGAGAATTTAACGCTTTAATCGGTAAGGTCGTAAACCTTTTAATCTACTTTATGGCATGCAAAGGAATTAAAGACATTCTGTGCAGTTGTATTGCAAGGAGAGTCCGACTGCCTGCTTCATGCAGGTACGAAGATGTATGTAATACTGATTTCTATATGCACTACGCTGCGGCTGCCGTCGATCAGGTGTCCTCGCTCGAATCGTTGGGACCCCATCGCCCCAGTCAGCTGAACGTTGCTATACGCTCTATGCGGTTCAGTGTGCGCCTAGTACTTCACGTTGCGTTTGCATTTTCGGCTGCCATAATCCGCTATTAACCGAATATTGCGGATAGCCAGACGCCCGACCGCACTGCGATTATTCTCAATGTGCGTTCATTATAAAATAATAAAGATGATTAAAGTTTCAGGATTTTTAAATCTTTTCTATTTCTTAATTTAGGTCAGAATCTGTTTGGTATATAATATGCAACTTTGTATAACGAAGGCTTGTTATATAACTTGTACAGTAAAAATGTGCTTGGCCAAATACCCTCGAGGAGTATAAAGCAGTGGTTCAGTTCTCCCAACAAATTTTTGGTTTTGGATGCTGAATCAGGACGAACCTCTTGTGTAATTCGTAGCCATTGTTATTACCAGAAGCGTGCAAGCATTGGGTCATGTCAGGGCGCCATTATTATATTTACAATTGATTTATTATGTCAGTTTTCATAGTGAGTAGCTAAGTCACCTGTGATTTTTTTTACTAAGCTATTACTATAATTTATTTTTCACAGACGACTTCTGTGGGATATGGCAGTCAACAGCAGCAAACTATGTTTCAAGCGAATCAATATCAGTACCCCAGCCAAGGCTATAGTCAGGCTCCTTTGGGCTTCAGACCTGAAGGGAGTTTCAGTAATATGCCTTGGTCTCAGAATCAACAAACTAAAAATGAAAAAAACTATTTTATGCAAGACGACTCTAATAGAAGGCCAGATAAACGGTCGCTTGACGATCGATCTGGCGATAACTATTCCGAGTTGGCTAAAAAATCAAGATGGGATGATCCATATAAAACGGGGCGGTCAACACATGAGGAGAGGTCTCGTTCAGATGATAGGGGCTGGCAAGTGTCAGGTAGAGGTGACGGCCGAGGTCGCTCTAGTAATGCTTACGATTATGAGCACAGAAATAATGGCAGGAAGGGCGATGATCATTCGAACGACACAAACAGCTTTTTCTACCAGTCGGTTGAAAAAGGATATTATTCTGATCGATCGAATGAACATACACGGGGATATGATCAGCCCGGTGATAATAGAGGCGACTTCCCTACATCTGACGAGAACACGGGCAATTTCGATCGCCATTTTTCAACGAGGAACAATTATGGACAATCTACTGAGAGAGATAGAACATTTGATCGCGACAATGACAAGGAAAGAAGTCTTAATAAGGCCGAAAGGCTTTATTACGACGAGGAATCTACACAGACTTTCAATAAATTCCATTGGCCTCCACTTAACACCGGGACCTCGAACGACTCTCCTTCGAGGTCTTCGGAGCTCTACGGGGGTCAAAATCAAAATAGCTCCCGCGATAAAGGTCGACACCGAAACAAGATACGAGTTTGGGAAAACTCTAATCATCCTTTCAACAATCGTTCTGATTCTGATTCCCAAAGCCGTTCCAGAAAATATGGTAATGAGGCTTCCAATACTAAGCCAAAAGTAACTACCACGTTGCCAATGCCTGCGAAACCTATTACGCCTGGGCAAGTGATGTTACAGAAAGGGAGTGGTTTTCGCCGCCAGGCGATATCTAATTTAGCTAATCAGGTGTTACGCAACGTGGGTTGTGAGGCTCAGGAGGGCACACTTCTGATGAAACGCCTCAAAGAGTCTATTGCTCGGAAAGTTGATATAGTTACGTATAATCAAGAAATGCCCTATCGCGAGATTGTAAAAAGATATAGAGCTATTCATGTTGCGGCTAATGATCATTTCTTTTTCAAGATAATTCTTACCCAAGTGCAAAAGGAGGAAGCGCCGACGATGGTGCATATAGGTAACATTACTGTTGATAATTTTTAGTTATAGTATAAATACATTTCTTTAGGTCAATTATTGATAGTGTCTGACCGAAACTCTGTTTCGACAGAAACTAGAAGTTGTTAAAACTTGGTTTTAAACGTGGTACTTTATTTGGTACTGATTCCCACTGATCGGTCATTTTTCACTGGCCATGATCACGAAAGATAAAGATGATAAGTGTCTATGAGTAATGTCAAAGTTATTGTTAAGCCTACCCCCAACTTTTTCATTTTAATTATTTATTTTTAAATTTTGTTTATGGTTATTATTTACTCTATGGGAGCCTAATCAAATCTTCCACCGCTTCGCAACTTATTTTAGCTCGAAGAAAAGAAGCGGCGCAAGAAACTCTTCAGCAACATGCCTAGCTCTAATCATTTTTATAGAAATTTAAATGGGCGGGAGGTAAAATAACAAGAGAAAGTATATTGATATTGTCCTTATTATATCGATATTGTACTTTTCGCTCATACATATAGAGAGCTACCTCATTTTAAATGAAATAAAAATAATACTTGAATTACGTAAATAATTTATTCGTTGAGATCTCGTTTGTCGCACTTGGGGTAAATTTAATATCAATCTCAACAATTCACGAATGCTGAATTTCGGGGTGTTCTAAGTTTCGACTGAAACCGAAATCAGAGCCGAATTTCGGTCGGTTATTAATTATTGTGGCTCTGTATAACTAAGTTAGCTGGTCGTGTTGCTCTTAAAACACAAGCTGATATGACTTTTCGTCACGATAGTCGGGCTTCTATATCCTACTATCCATTCCCTTGCGTTATGACTGCATAAAATTTGATATAAACTATGGAGTTTATGTTAAATTCTAATTCGTTGTAAAGCACACATACATACGAGTAACGTCAATATTCTACCAATGCTTAGTAAGTAAAAGAATGGATGAGTACTATGTAACAATCTGGCTTACATCGTCGATGAAACTGAAATATGTTTTAAAAGTAAAAATGAATTAAATCAAAAGGGTTGTTCGTTAATATTCTCGCTTAGTGCGAAAGCTACAAATCTGTGGTGCCACGAGGAATCGCGAATACGGTGTCATACCGCAACGCAATACGATGAGGCACAGCAAAAAATTCATCGCATACGGTATCGTATGAGTAAACGTTGACGATTAGGGGTGCGCAAATAATTCTAACTTACGAATTATTCGTTCCGAATCGAATATTAATTTCGATTTTCGAAACTCGAATCTAATAATTCGAAAGTTCCCGTATAACTCAAAAAAATTCGAATAATTCGATTTATTTCCAATTATTTGTCGAATTTCGAATAATTAGATTCGAATTTTGAATCGAATATTAATATTCGATTTGATTCGAACGACATTCGCACACTCCTAATGACGATCAGTTCAGTTCGCAATGAAACGTGGTTCGCATTAGACGTGTCCTACTTTTGCTTGCGTTAAGATGCATAAAGAAGAATCAGGGAAAGAAGTACTGGGTGCATCCATTTTTAACTGCTGTGATATTTGTACGATGTGGTAACGCATCGGAAAATTCTACGATGCGTGTTGTGACGTCGTAGATTTTTGCTGAGCTGAGTCCCACAGCAGCATTGTGGCTTCGTGTCTAAGACGAAATATATTTGACAATTCTGGACTCATATTAAGCACCCCTGACCTAGAGTATGTCGCCATAACAACCTTGAGTTGTGTTACGGCATTAGTGGTCAGGTTCCAGTCTCCATTTGGTGAGCGGCAGCACATTGGTAGCTTTGTAGCAGCTTTGTTGTTACGAATGTCTGTAGGCGATGGTAACCGTTTTCCATCAGATGGGCCGTCTGCTGTCGTTGACGTCGTCGCTGTGCAGCATGGCTTGCACCAGATCGCCTAGCGATTCGATCGGTCCTACAAGTGTCTCGAGTTCAAACCTCTGAGGTGCCCATGCTGCGCACTCGACTAGCGTGTGTAACCCCGTGTCCAGCGCGCCACATTGGCGGCATTGGGGTGAAGGCAAGCAGCCCGCAATACACATCCCTGTCCTCCGCCTTCATCCAGCATCTACCGCCGACCTTACGCAGAACGTCTGACCGTCGTTTACCGACACTTGGACCAAATCGAGGCTCTATACCACTAAAATTGTGTTAAAGCCATTTCTTCATAAAAATGTTGTATAGCAGTGGGAGTACTAAGCTGCAGATACATTTGTGCTTGTGTCCAGCGACATTAGCGTGTGCTGTTTGTGTAAACACGTAGTGCAGCACAATTTCTCCTCGAGATCGCTTAGCTAGTTTAGTTGTTAACATGGACGGGCAGGAAAGAGTATTCGAATTGCCGAAATACTAGAATTCTATTCATTGGACATCTCATTTGAGTTACTATTGAAAATCACATCTAATACTTGGGAGGCAACAAGCTTTTCAAATTAAATCAATGTTTATTTGTAAGTAAAGATAATATAAAGTGTCCTGTATGTTTTGTCATTCACATTACGTACGGTTGCAACAAACAAATTACAAATTTCTAAGCCAATACTCATTTAATCTTCTTATTCTTATAGTCATTACGGCTGATATTATACTATTACCACCATGGTAGAAAAATAATAATAATATTTATTTATTTGCTATCAGAAAAAAACAATATAACAAATAATTGCTAGAAAATGTTCTTAATGACTAAAAATTAATGAGAGCCTGGTGTCAGTAGAAGAAAAATTCTGTGTGACTGATCACCAGCCTCTCTCCCCGGAAAAATGTAGGTATATATACAACTAATTAATCAATTATAATCAGAGATACAACTTATCCAGTGTAAACAGATGTGTAATGTGTGATTGTGTATTTATGTGTATGTATTTAATGTTGTGTGCGAGTGTGTGTGTGTGTGTGATATGATTTTTTCATCGATCGATAGCAAATTTTATGTAATAAAATGTGTGATATTTTTTATCCTGGGAGCGGTTTGTAGTCGTTCGGATGAACGATCAAACTTCATCTGCTACTTTTTTGAATGAATGCTTAGATAATTCAAGTGGCCTGTGTCTTTGTGTAGACTTGAGGATGATGTTAAGAACTTCACGTAATTTTGTATTAATATTACTTAACAGATTTGTCTAAATAGATTAGGTACCCAGAATAAAAATAAAGACCAGCATTTTCATCTCGTCTATTCAATGATATCCCTTCTCCTTAATTTTTAGAGAAGTTCTAATTCTCTTTCCAAGCAGGTGTGGCAGGCGGTTATGCAGTCACTTTACCAATATTATTTTTTAATTATTTATTAAATAACTTACTGCAAGAATGCTGGCTTAGCTAGTACTTATTTTTTTTCCTTCTTATATTGTACTTCAGTGAAAGGTTTTTAGGACGAAATCGCCATGGACGAGGTGACCGCCATTTAACGATTATATATTTGTTATTATAAAGCATGTTGTACAATATATATATTTTTTATAGATGTAAACGATCCTTTATTTCAACCTGAAAAAAAATTGAATTATAAGCAAAGATATGCGTTAAAAGTTGAAAAACAACGTGCAAGATTAAAAGCATCGAGCCTAGCAAAAAAAGCAGCAAGAAAAGCAAAACGAGCAGAGGCTAGATTAGCACGACAAGATGGGAATGGGAACGCTTCAGGCCAAGCTTCAAATAAATCGCCCAGTGAACCAACAACTAAACCACAAAGTACACAATCAGGTCAACTACCAAGTACACACTCAAGTGAACCACCAAGTACCCAATCAAGTAAACCACTAAGCGCACAACTAAGTAAACCACTAAACGCACAACTTCGTAAACCACCAACTAAACCACCAAATTATACACCACCAAGTATGTTTATTCTACCGAATCATCCTAAAGGAGGTAAGTTCTTTCAAATTCGTTTATCTGCTAAAACATGGTACATAAATACAAGATGATACGAGCATACAAGGCGGACTATTGTAGGTATACTCGTAAATTGCTACAATAACGAAATATTGCTAAATGTAGTAATTTTTATATTTTACGTGTCACTGACTTCAAGATGTTGTAGTAAATATTTATTTTTTACTTCTTAATTACTCTTGAAATCGGCTTCTTTTCATAGATTCTTTCTAATTTTCTGGATAGGCCCTGTGTCCTTTTCTATACTTTTGACAGTCTATTTCGTAGTTAAGTCGTGAAACTGTAACAAACAAACTAGTGATGAGTAGTACACGTGTGAGCAAGTACATTTGTCCCATACAAAAGACATTTGTACAGATACGGCTCAAAACTTGGAAATGTAAGCCTTCAAATTTTTTGTCGCGCTATTACTCACGCCTCAAACGTAAGAGCAAGGACGGAACGAGGCTTATGCTACAGCAGCACAGTAACGCCTCTATGGATATTCACACGACAAAGACGGACACCATGACATGTCATAGTACGACTGTTAGGACGCGTTCCTTTAGTAGCTTACAACGCCCAAAATGCTCCGTCTGCCGTTCCACAAGGCGACCGCGGTCGTTATGGTCTTCGCGAAAACGTCACTAATGACGTCATCATTTTCGATCACACAGCGCTCACAACGACCCATCTCAAGAGGTGGTTCGAAGTGGGCGTTGACCACAGAGCATTAATTCTCTCTAACTCTTGACATTGAAAAAGGCGCGATTTTTAAATCAACCAATGACATTTGTGTATTTCGTCGTTTATGACATCAACGCCCCGTCAATCATAATCCGTTCCACTAGAGTTCACGATTGTAACGTACACAAGCAAGTGGAACGGGAAAAATCGCGGTCGTGAACGTGGTCCTTGTGAGTCCCTTCTGGAACGTAGCCCTAATAAAATGAGATGACCGAGGCATCGGCCTCGGTCATCTCATTTTAATAGGGCTACGCATCCGATTCTTAACGATCATTTCCGAACTACAAGTATTGAACGGGACAAATGAGGGAATGACGCTTACCGCCTCACCGGCCTCATCGCTTCAAATGTACTGCCGCGGTACGAAGCATACAAATCTCCTTGCCTCATTTGAAGTGGTACATTGTACTGGCTCAATATAAAATGTCATGTAACTCTTACAAACTCATTTTATAATCATGTCCTACCCAACACTAAAACAATCTCACTTAGGATATAACTCGGCAATAATAGTCATATAAAAGTTAGCAGTTTATTTTTCTTCTAATGTATATTTTTTCTTGTTTCAGATAAACAACTTTTCCACCGTAAGTAACTTTTTTATTAAGATATCATTCTGGCAACAAAGACTGGTCTTCAAAATATACATTATGACCCTAAGGTGTCTTACCAAATAAATATACTGAACGGTATGACAACGAAAAATGAACCAAAAAGAATATCAAAAAATGAATAATAACCTGTTTTAGTTTTGACTGCAGTTTTAAATGTTTTTGGTTTGAGACAGAAAATGTCAAGTACCATGTATTGTGTTATTTTGAATTCGATGGACACTTCTTGTCAGAAGTGTCCATCGAATTCATAAGTCCATAAACGCGCCTAGCTGCGCCCGCGGTTTCACCCGCGTGGTGATGGGAAATCGTTATATTTTGGATAATTCACACTATATCTTTATAAATTATAGCCTGTGTTATTCTGATGTGTAAGCTATATTACTGTAGTTTCATCCAAATCCATTCAATAGTTTTTGCGTGAAATAGTAACAAATATACATCTATATATCCATACATACATTCTTACAAACTTTCGCGTTTATAATATATATAGGATAGAGATTATAAAATATTTAATTTTACAAAATTAAATATATAAAATCACTAATTTAAATCACTCTTCACGTTTTCACATAACAATAATTCTTTAAGGTTATGTAATATTTACTAAATTTTTTTGTACAATGTAAATATTTGGCTTTTTATTAGTGTGATATCACCAACTACTCTAGTCGCCAAAGATATTTCTAACTCTGTATACTTCGATCCGTTAACAACTGCTACATTCATACCGCACCATTTGCCTACGCTAGCGCCATTTAGGAGGGCTTAGAACTATTATTTACTGTTTATAGCTGGACACTTTTTCATCTTTCCACCCATATAAGAAAGAAAGAAATAGAAATATTTTATTTAGGACAAAAACTAAGTATGTAACGTACGTAAGTACTAAATAGAAACAAAATAAGTCCTAAATTGGACCCAATTTCAGCATAATGCTAGCCAACAAGGACTAGCGCTGTTCTTCCGTCTGGGACCATAAAGCGAAGTCATGGTGGATAATACAACACCCATAACAACAACATTATATACAATATAATGCAGTTTGATAATGGTAAACGAATTGCAGACTAAAAAAATTAAGAAAGCAATACTTTAAATAACACGTACATATATAAAATCATTGTAGCAACGTACACAACGAAACAAATAACATTCATTTATAAATTAACCAAATGAGACGGTTCTCCTTACCTCTACCCTCCATAAAAGTAACATCGGTAGTGGAACAGTATTGTCATTTAGCACGACAGAGAACACGATGCGTGTTTATTTTAGATTTCTTATCTGTTCGGCATTTACGTTAAAACTACTGGACGGATATCGATGCGGTTTTCCGTGATCGACAGCAAATTCTTAGACTTAACACCTGCGCTACTTTTTTTGGGAATTATTTAAAATGGACAGATTGAACGACTAATCAAATTTCAATGCCATTTTTTCGATTTAATCGATAGCAAGTTATATTTAATAAGATGTGTGATATTTTTTATCCCGAGAATTTTCCCGGGAGCGGTTTGTAGTTATTCAGGTGCATAAAAATTAGCTTATTCTCATACAGTTTTCACTGAAACGATAGCTTACATTCTTTTTTAAATGCTGCGGTACTTTGTGTCCCGGGAATCGCGCGGGAATTTCATGTCAAGCGTGGACGAAGTCGCGGGCATATCCTAAAGCTTCAGAAATTATTATAGAGGAAGTCACAAGACAATGAAACAATAATACTCTATTGTACACCAACGTAATAACACTTGTTGTCTTTAATAGTATGAGGTAGTACAGTGGGTTGCTTTATTGTTTTTATGATTTATGCCCGCGACTTCCTCCGCGTGGTGCGGTTTTTTAGCTATCCCACGGAAACTCTGAAATTTTTCGGGATCAAAAGTATCCTATATGTTGACCAGGGATATAAGCTACGACCATACAAATTTTTATTTAAATCGGTCCAGTCGTTTCGGAGATTAACCGGTACAAAGAGAAAAAAAAATTTGAAAAAAAAAACTAAATTAGTTCTATTTCACTTCTTACATTCCCCTGACTCAGTTTTTATAATTCATTGTACAGAAATTCGACCTCTACAGTTTTATTATATGTATAGATTGCATGAGTTCAGCAGACAGGCAGACGGTACACCTGATGGAAAGCGGTCACCATCGCCTATTGACATTTGTAATACCAAAGGTGCTCTACCAACGCACTGCCGCTTTCTAAAGTGAGACTGGAACCTGGCCACTAATGCCCGAACACAACTCCAGGTTGTTATGGCGACATACTCTAAGTCAGGGGTGGCAGCCATCCAGACAGGCAAATACCCTATCATTTGGCCGTGGGTTGTTATGTCGCCTCTTACTATAGGCCGCCACAACCCAGAAAATTGTATTCTTTATCCGTTCTTGCACAGATAAAATTGTTAAAGCAACCTCTTCCAGGCAACATGTAATGTTAATGTACTTGGAACCTTTCAGAAATAAAGAAAAACATGAACCTAGAATTGTCAGGTTCCACTGAATTCGATTTGGATCCGATTATGCAGGAAGCTATTGACGAAGAGCTGGATCCAATAGTTCAATTGGTAAGTTCAGTGCCAAGTTTTTATATCTTACTACGGAAATTTTCCGCCTCTGTTTTCCCTTTGCGATTTGATATGGGGTTTTTCAAGGGGGCTTTATAAAATTTCTTACAGGTCAGCAACGCGTTGGCGACACCCCTGGTGTTGCAAGCGTCCGTAGGCGACGGTAAACACTTTCTATCGCGTGGGCCGTCTGCCTGTTTGCCTGCTTCGGGCAGTAGAAAAAACGCATGCTATATAGATTAGAAGTCGGATCAGCTGGTATAATAATCTGTTTTATTTTCAGATGCAAACAGTGAATATTACAAGACCAAAAGGATGTGATAACATTTTCAAGGAAATCAAAGAAAGCGAGGTTCCTCATGAATTCCAAAAGGTATCTAGCTAGACATTTGTATGACAATATTTTGGATCAAGAAGGTTATAGAGCTTCTTAACCGCAACTGAAACTATCGGATATCTGAAATAAAAATAAATCCGAAATACGCAACTGATTCTTGTAAATATATATATAATATCAGCCCATAAATGTCCCACTGCTAGGCTCGGGCCTCCCATTATAGGGGTAACGGACAGTATACCCCCCACGCTTGTCCAAGGCGGCTTGGCAGGTTTGACACATCGGTTATCTCGATGTGCAGGCTGCATCATGATGTTTTCCTTCACCGTTGCGAGCATGTAGTAATTGTAACAATACGCACTTTAGATCAGAAAACTGACTAAGTGGCGCATGCGTTCCGGCCAGGATCGAACCCGCGCCCTCTGAGTCTGGGGCACGTGCGCTAGCCATTACGCTACCACGACTATAATATATACGAGGGCTTCATAACAAATGGGCGTATAGACAAAAGTGCAGTTTTACACAAGGGACAAAATTGTGAATAAACAAAACTAGTTGATTGTATGAGGCTGAAATTTGGAATACCCTTCTATTTAGGCACACTTGCATACTGGTAAGACTTTCTAAATTGTAACATTTCATAGATTTTAGTAAACAACAAAAAGATTGCATTTTTGCGTATACGCCCATTTGTTATGAAGCCCTCGATATAAGCTTCGGTTAATTTATGATAAGGGTGCGAGATAAGACATAAAAATTACTTTATTTACTTTGCAAATTTGTTGTTGTTTTTTTATCTTTCACTCGACACCAACTTCAAGATGTTGTAGAAAATATTTATCTTTTGCTTTTTAGCTAATCTGGAAGACTTCTTTTGTTAAAAAATAAATTTTAATGCGAATGAGGCTCACAAACTTTATCGAGATATAGCGAAACGCCTGGTAGACGTCTCACGTGACCAAAAGACTGGCCTATACCTCGGACAACGCATTGGCGTTGCGATACAGCGAGGTAATGTAGCCAGTCTTTTGGGCATGTTTCCAACTGACAGCGGTCTGGCACTAGATTTTATAGTTTAATTTTAATTTGTATAAAGGGTGTTTTAGCAAACAGAACACATACTTAAATGGGTGAAAGGGCATAACACTAGCGTACAGTTACAAAAGCGAAAAAATCTTAAAAATTTAGTTTTGAGTTGTGACCGTTTAAACTTTCATTTCTTATCACCATAATTTCGCATACAACTAAGTGGAACAGTAAAAGGTTTTAAATCGGACATATTTTTTTCGTTTCAAATTTATTCATCCGGTATTGAAAAAACATTGTTAAGGGGGATCCTATCAAAAGTACGTCGCTGGTGAAGTTAGTTTTCATGCGTTTTCTACTCTTTAGAGGTTAAAGTTAGAATAAAACCTACAATAAAAGCTCTTATTACTTAGGCTTTAACCGGTTCGACATTCTTTCCGGTTCCCAAGCCCTGTCCTCTAGAACGAAACAACTGTGAACAATACGAATATTTTCCAGGCGCTTAAGTCACAAATAAGCGTGCGCCAATGGTACAGGGGCCCAGTATCATTGCGGATATTTGCTAGACCCAGAATGCCAAACAAGACGAAGCTGTCGCAATACCTTGATAAATTCGGTGTCATCAGTTTGAAGGCTGCCAAGAAACCTGGAATAATGTTCGCCTTCTGCAAAAACTATCAGTGTTATGATAATTTGCTAAATAAAAAAGATGCTGTTTGTGGTAAGGTTTCCTAAATTTCATACCTTTATATTGACGAAACAGACGAAAAAATTATGTTTAATACAAGTGTTAGTGCAGTGACACATGTGCCGAAGGTACTCTGCCGAAATTTCGGCGAATGAATTATCGGTCTCGGTAAACGGTGAGCATGACACACCAAATGCGCCGAAGAATCAGAACTACGCAGCGTGTAGTTCAGTACGCGTTTAGAAAATAGTACGGTCCGAAACTTTTCCCCAAAAATCTTGGTGTCTATCTATAATATTATAAAATTCTAAACATGCCGTGTCTGTACATTGAAGCTTTAAAAAACAACTCGAATTGAATATGTAAGCGATAGAGAACACAATGCATTTTTTTTAGATTTCTTATCAGTTTGTTCGGGATTCACGCAAAAACTACTCGCCTGATTTCGATGCGATTTTTGCTGATCGACAGCAAATTCCCGGACTTAAAATTTGCTGTACTTTTGATCCCGGGAATCCCGCGCCAATTTTTTCGGGAGTAGTTTAAATTGGCCAGGTTAGAAAAAATGCTGTTTCCGATGCAATATTTTAACTGATTCAAATTCTCTATGCAAAAGAACTGGGATCTTTGGTACCCATCCAAAGTGGACGAAGTCGCGGGCGAATACTAGTATTATATAAACCTACTTATTCTTTTAAAGTATTAATTTTATCAGTATTGGCAAGATGATGAGGTGACATTAGGTACTTTTGGTCCGTAAAATTATCGGAACATGTACCTAAATAAATGGGACAGCCACTTCTTTGGGACGCGACATATGTCGACACTCTGGCGTCATAGCATCTTCTAATGACTGAGTTAGGGGCTGGCAACGCTGCTTTAAAAGCTGAAGCTCTCAACCGGTACAAATATGGAACCTTACGAAGGGTTTACATATTTGTGCCCTTTGGGGTTAAGACATTAGGTCCGTGGGGTTCATCAGCAAAGAGTTGTTAAAAAGTATTGACATTGTAAATTAAACAATAATTTAATAAAATGGTTCGTCTACGATCGCCGACTTTCGGTCGTCTAATGCGTCGCGAGATGTGTTGCTATTGCAAAATATTGCTATTCAAAATACTTTGCGTTCTCACGGTAACGGCCGCTAGACGAAAGGTTCGGCATTACGCTGAACGCTACGTAACTTCGGATGATGTGTCATATAAGTTACTTAAAATATACTGCGAGCGTATTTAACCGAACTTTCTTCAGTAGGTGTGAGGCTAGCTTAAAGGCATACCAGAAAAGAGATGGATGAATTGTGCAAAGGATGACATAATGACTTGTAGTGTACAGAGGAGTATTCTCTGTTACGGCTGCAGCCAGCAAATGGACCGGCTGACGCGGGGCCTCGGCCAGTGTCACACATCACATGTCACTTGCAATCAAGACTCGATCGTTCCCCACACTTCAACGTGCGCGCCTATATTCATATATTAATTTGTAATATCAGCATAATGCATATACACGGCTACTAAGTCGTGCAATATTTATTTATTTATTTCACACAACAGAATAAAAACATAAATACATCTAAATATTTTTATCACAATTTTAGAATCTAAGTTGTATTCCTAGACATGTGCATACAGGAAATTTAAAATACAGATATAGCGTTACGTAAATAATAGTATACCGTACAGTAGTTTAGATTCTATGACATATGTTTGTTGATAACAAAAAATTAATATATCCCAGAGAAATTTGACAAATTAAATATATCTAAAATGGAGTTATCGCTGACCAGCTAATTATACAGACGACACATTCTACTTATTGGGTTGCAATAAGATGTATTATTTATAGACCCCTCCCTATAAACATATGTATCTTCACAAACCGTTAATCATTCATCTTCAGGCATCAATCTACAGTCCACCAAAGCACAAGCGGACTCGCAATAGGCTCAGGCCTTTACACCTCTTTTCTGGTATACACGTTCTCCTCATACCCACACGCAATTTATTGTATTAGTCTATAATATTATATTTAAATTACTTACAGAGGGTTCGACACTGATATTCAAACCCATGAAACTGGTAGCGTCTCATAAGAAAGTCAAGATCGGAGATATCAATAAATTTCGCCGTTATTACATTAGAAGTCAAATTGATAATAGCAATATCAATATTTTAATGTATAATGACGGTAAACCCTATGTTCTCATGAATAAAGGTCCAAAACAGGCAAATAATGTTAGAAGACTCAAAACTAAGGCCAATAAAGATAATAAAGTGGTTAAAGAAAGTAATGACATAGCTGATGATGCAGTGACCATAAATGAGGGAGCAGTGCAAAGCAGCGCTATGAAAGAAGAAGGCGTAAAGGAAGATGGTAATTATGAATTGTTGAGTACTGGTTCCTTAGCAACTTAGTTCATGGCTTTTTTAAGTTTTTAACAAAAAATAATTTAGAAGTGAACTGTTTGGAACCATCAATAAATAACGTCACACGTTACGGGGTCGATGAAGTGTGACAAGGGGTGGGAGGGGTCCTAAATTTCGTGACGTCACATTTCAAAATCTAGCTTAAAACACGAAATTTGAACTATTAACGAAAAACTTCAAAATATTTCCAACTCTATCTGTATGCGCAGTGTTTAAATTATTAAAAAATAATTAAAATGGAATTAAAACTAATTACGAAACTGCTGTTTTAATTTAATAATTTGTTGGTGTGAAATTGCAAAATCTGTTATGTCCTCCCACCAGGGGGGAGGAGTCTCGCGAATGTGGCCATATGTGGAATGTGCTGTGTGAGAGCATTAGAAAATTATTCAAGCGTATACGTACAAGTGAGATGCATTCTGAAGCGTGAATATATATAAAATTTAAACATAAATAATATTGAATTGACTTGAATAATGCTCTCGCGCTTCCTCGCGCAGCGGAACGCTCAACGAGTCTGGGACGATGTTTGGCCCGTCACATTTGTCTGGCTCATTAGAAAATATTATACTTGATAATATAAATATGTATATAATTCAGCCTTCCTAAAATTACTTAATTATTGTATCTTTGTTTATAACAATATCATATATGATATATGTAAAAACTAGTCTTGCTACTTTGACGTAAGTTAGCATGGTTCCACCTTTGATACCGGCTACCTGAAAAACGGCCCCGGTTTCAGCTTAGAGAGTATCCATTCCTTTCTAAGTTTATGCTAAACTAACGATCCTAAAAATTTTGTCTTTCCTAAAATCACATAGTCTGGGATGACTGGGATCTTGGACTATTAAATTCTTGTTATTGTGTCATACTTGAAGTTACAAAATAATTAAAGAATATTGATAGTAGTAGTGTCTTACAATGTGGGCTTTAATATAGGACATTTTTGGTCTGATATGTAAAGGGATGCTTATGTAATAGTCCAATACAAAGTCCTGAAAACTCCTGTACAATAGTAATTTAGATTCTAATATATTACTATCATACAGGTAACATATCTCACTTGACAGAAGAAACAACAATTGACGCTAAAGCAGATTGTGAAATTAAGGATGTGAAAGAACTAAGTTTAAAGGTTGAATCCAACCCTGATGGAACATCTGTTTTAATTAATAAAACACACACAGAAGCAGCCAAAAATAAAAATAAACCAAAGGAAAAATTAAATAATGATAATTTCGCTGAACCTGAAAATACAGAGCATAAAAATAAACCTGGTGATGGAATTCCTGATCGTTCTACAAATGATGAAGCTGATGTTTTCATTATTGAAGATGATGAGAATGGTGATGGACCCAGTGATGTTGAGTTAGATTTAAATGAAGTAGATGATGATGAATTAGAAGATTACTAATGTGTTTTTAGCAGCTAATTTGTGTTAGGTAGGTTTATTTTAGAATACATTATTACTAACGTAAAACATGTCATAAATTGTAATAAGATCTTCAAAAATGTTTTTAATAGACCATCTTTTACAGATAACTGCTATAAAGAAGACCTTTTGTGAACATATGAAGTTCAGTTTTTAGCATTTAAGTTTTATATAATAAAGTATTATCCGTCTATATTTGTTTTATTGTATGTTATATGAGCTGTATTATAATAATATTATCACTTCTATAGAAAAAGCTTGCTATAAAATATAATCGCCTAATAAAAAATGTAGCTCTATATTTATATGCTCTCAAATCCAGAATTTCCAGAGGTTGTCACAATTTTCAACCAACATATTTAAAATATTTTAATTAATGAAGCGTTAGTCGCTAATCTCATTGTTGAAAGATAAGGACATGACACTATGGCTACGTTCCAAAAGGGACTCACAACGACCACATTTACAACCGCGTTTTTTCCCGTTCCACTTGCTTGCGGGCGTTACAATCATAAACTCTTTTTTTTTTGGCCAGGGAAATCCGTTTGAGAACTAAGCCGCGACAGGCACAGAAGCCTCAGGGGATGTTCGCGACCCGATGTGTGAGAGTGTGGGATTAGCCAGATCGGGGGTGGTACTAGTGTGCCCGGTCAGAACCGGTGCCACGCTATTGCCGCTCCCCGATTCTTCCAATCCGCTTTTAGTGTGTATCCCCAGTTAGGGATACCCACTAAAACCCCTGAGTGTTCCGTCCTGCGCCTTATGCCAGGGCTACGGGAATGGGATTCCCAGCTCCGCTGTGCCCTGGCAGGCGTGGGCCATGCTCACTTGGCCTCTTCGATGCCGGCGACCCCCCCGGCCACGTCGTGGTCATATCCGGCGTGGGGCGGTTTGTAACGCGCCCCACGGGATGAGACATGAGCGAGCGCGGAACACTCGCGCTCTTATCTTGACGGCATGCGCGGGTGATTGAGAACCCCTATACCCCAAGGGGTCCCACCCGCGCCGCCCGCTTACGGTGGCTGAAGGTCAAGTTCCGACCCCCGGCATCGGCGCGTCCTCCTTTGACGGGAGCGGAGCAAGGACGTACGCTCACGCTCACGTTCCGCCTCCTCCTTCGCAAACATGACTTGCTCGCAAAAGGAGGAGACGGCGTCCCATCCGGCGGAGCTCCCGACCATGGTACGTACCACGGCCGGGAGCGAGGTGTCAAATCCGGTATGGGCGACGAGCTCCCGGCGCTGCTCTGTCCAGGCTGAACACTCCTGAAGTGTGTGCAGCGCCGTGTCCTCGTCGCCCGTGTCGCAATGATGGCACCCTGACGTTGCCTCGCGGCCGAGGCCACACAGGTACCCCCCGAAGCAACCGTGCCCCGAAAGGACTTGCGTCAGCGTGAACGTCAGAGTGCCGTGTTTTCGTCCAATTTATGCCGGCAGGACGGGTCTCACCGCCTCGATGGTGGCGGGGCCCGCGCTGGGGCGTCTGAGGCGATCTTCCCAGACTCCCACGGCGACCTGGCGGAGCTTCGAGCTGCATGCCTCGATTTCGCGAGGCGCGGGTCTGGTGCCCCTAGCCAGGGCCTCTTTGCGCCACGTGTACAGTGACGTTAGGACCCTGGCTTCCAGGTCCCATGGGAGGGATCCGGCGAGTAGCGAGGCCAGTTTAAAGGACACCGTATCCACTTATTGCCCTGATGGCCAGTATGCGCTGAGCTTGACGCAAAAGCGGTGCGTTTCGGGCCGTCAGGCGATCCGCCCATACAGGGGCCCCGTAGAGGGCCATCGACCGTACGATGCCTTCGAAGAGTTTTCGGCACGTGGCGTTCGGCCCCCTGACGTTGGGAAGCAAGCGCGATAGCGCACCCGCTGCCCCCTTGAGTCTGGGGAGCAGCTGCTATATACTATAATAGCGGTGTCTGGAGGTGGACGGTTCCAAGGGCCGTGGAAGAACACGGCCTCGGTCGTCTGAAGCGCCACCTCCAGTCCAAGACGCCGGATCCTGCCTACAACTAAGGACACCCCAGCCGTGCCTAGAAGGCACGCCTGCCGGTGGGTACTCCCTCGAGCTGCGATCAAAGTATCATCTGCGTAGCACAAGATGCTGACGCCGGGGCGGACCCTACTTCCAGTCGTATGCGATGTTCCACAGGAGGGGACCAAGAACCGACCCCTGTGAAACACCGCACACCATGGCTCGCAGATTCCATCCCTCGTGGACCGGGTAAATGACAGCTCGTTCATTTAAATAAGCCCCGACTATACAGCGGAGGTAGGACGGCACCCCGAAGTACCGGGAGTGCCTCCATGATGCAAGGCCAGGGCAAGGAATTAAAGGCGTTGGCGATGTCTAGAGACACCGCAAATAATATCTCGCTCCGGGAGACTGCTTCCTCCGCCAGGCCTCTCAGGCGCATGACGGCGTCGATCGTGGAGCGCCCTGCGCGGAAACCGAACTGGTTGTCCGCCAGGTCCGGCCCTGTCGTCGATAGGTGCTGGACGAGGCGGTCGACGATAATACGCTCGAAGAGCTTGCCAACCTCGTCCAGCAGCACAATGGGCCGGTAGACGGACGGTGAGCTGCAGGGCGCCCCTCCTTTTGCAGCAGGACCAGTTTTCCGGTCTTCCACCGTTGCGGGAACTGACCCTGCTCTAAGCATGCGCCGAAAAGCCTCATCAGTCGGGGCTCCAGGGCGTCATAGGACAGAACCCACGCACGCCCTGGTATGCCGTCAAGGCCGGAGGCGGCATTCTTGGCCTTTAGCCGTAGCATAGCCACCCCCAGCTCTACCCGGTCCACGGTGGGCACAGGGTCTCTATCCGCGCTAGGCTCAGCCTCTGGCGGGGCCATTGCAGGAGGCACGTGCTCAGCCCGTAAAGGGAACACAGCGCCAACCACGTCGCGTACTACAGCCCTGGGGAGAGACTCGGTTAGCGGAGGAGCCCAGGCATGGAGCTTGTTCCGTGCCATCTTGAATGGGCGCCCCCAAGGGTCTTGGTTTAGGCTTTCCAAGAGCTCCCCCCAGACCGCGTTCTTCGTATCGCGGATGGCGACGCGCAGGTTCTCCCTGACGCTTCTGTACCCCTCGTACAGCTGAGCCTCTACGGCCGCTGTGTCTGCTACGCGGCGAAGCCGTCGTCTGTGTCGGGTGTATTGGCGGTGCGCGCTGTTACACGCGCGCCTTAACCTCTCCAGAACGGGGCTCCACCAGTACACCTTTCGGAAGGGCCGGAATCGACCCCTCGGCATCGCCGCATCACAGACGCCGGTGACGAGCGACCGTAGGTTTTCTGTCTCCTGCTCTACATTAACATTGGGAGGGTTCATCTCGGGCCCTGGTGCCCAGGTAGCGACAATCAGGGCCTCTGAACGCCTCCCGATTCAACATTTGTAATGCCCAGCGCGGACAGTCTCCTATCGGGGGCTCTCGGGACGGCGGGTCCGGATTCCGGGCGGAGACGCTGAACCTTATATAACGGTGATCGGTGATCGGAAAGCGTCTCCACCCCCGTGACGACCTTCCAGTCCCGCACACAGCGCGCCAATTCAGGGCTGGCAAACGTGACGTCGACAATTGAGCCGCCCTGCTGGCGCACACACGTGTGTACGGAGCCCCGATTGAGAACTACGAGACCCTTTTCGATGACTCATTCTTCTAGCGCCTCGCCACGTGCGAACGTACTCGGGGATCCCCAAGCCACGGATTTTGCATTGAGGTCTCCGAGCACGAGCACGGGGCGAGGTCGGCTGCGGGCCACCACAGTGCCCACTTCCTCTATCCAACCTTCGAAATCGGCGAGCTTTCGATTCGGGGAGAAGTAGCCCCCAAGGACCACAATCTCCCCGATGGTTGCCGCCGCGTAGCCCCGTCTCTTTACCACACCGGCTAGGGGAGGGCATGCGGCGGCAGTCCGGACGATAATAGCCACCCAGCCATCAAGATCTCCCGCCCAGTCAGAACGGGGGACGGGACGTAATATGGCTCGGCGACTACGGCCAGCTGGATGCCCCACTGCGCCAAGCTCTGCATCAACAAGTCCTGGGCGGCGGCGCAGTGGTTCAAATTTCCCTGGACCACTAGGATTGGATTAGCCATGGGAAAAAACTACTTTTATTCTTCCATCCTAGTGGTCCCGGGTGGCGGCGGCGGCAGCGAACGTGGCTTAGGCTGCGGCCGCTGCGGCTGCGGTGGCAAAGATGTAATATCAGCCGCAGTCTGCTTAGGACCTTTCCCTTTGCGTTTCCTTTTTCTTTTTCGTTTTTGTTTTGGCGTTTGTTGGTCCACCTTCTTTTCGGTGGACCTCATGTTGATGGGGGGATTTTTGCGTGGAGCCGACACTCCCCTGCACATCCAATGGCCCGCTGCACGGCCTGCTGCAGTGCGGCGGATTCTGGCACGCAGCGGCGGGGTGTCCTGGTTGACCGCAGCGGTAGCAGTCTTTGCTGCGGTCGACAGGGGAGGAGCAGGTGCAGGCCACGTGTCCTGCCACGAGGCAGCGCCAGCACCGCTCTAACCGGCTCGGCAAGACTTTTATATCTGCCGAAGCCCACCCCACCATGACTCTCTGCCTATCGTTTAATTTTATGGCCACCGCCACTGGGCATGCCAGGATAACATAACCCAGTCTGTCTGGGCCCAGACGTATGGTGCTGGAGCTGAAGCGCCCAACAGCGATATCCGTGACCCGGGCGACGGCGGCCACAACCTCATCAATTGTGGTGCAATCATCCAGGCCCGAGATACGCACGTTCAAACACCTCTCGGGCCTGGTCATCTTTACCTTATCCTCTGGCAGGACTGCCTTGAGCCGCGCGGCGAGGGCATTGACCTTCTCCCCGCTATCATTACTAGGAAGAAGTAGTATACGGGCTCACGTCCGCGCGGTCTTCAATTTAACCCCAGCGATGCCAAGATCGCCGAGTTTTATATTAGCTTTCGCTTTCTGCTTAACGTTCGCGTAGCTGATGCCTTTTTCCACCGCTGCGGGTAACAGTGTGAGGATCACCGCAGTGGTGTTAGGCACCGCGTACGCGGACCGTTTTTCGCCGCACGCGTCGGCGGTCTTGGCTTCTCTTTGGGCTGGGCAGTCCTGCCCGCGCCACTGGGTTGGGTAGGTGGCTTCTTCTTTTTAGGCTTACGAGCCACCACCGACCCACCTTCTTCCAGTCTCGGGGACGGCTCGGGGGCTGATGTATTAGCCCTGGCCGTGCTTTGATTATTTCCGCCGCCTCGCTTTTTCTTAGCGGGCAGTGAAGGAAATTCTTCGGGAGGGCGGGGGCGGTTGGCCTCTTTCCTGACTGGTGTTGAAGGAGGCTACAATCATAAAAACTAGTGGAACGGTTATTCGACCCACCTCTTGTTATGGGTCGTCATGTGCGTTGCGTGATCAAAACTTATAATGGCATTATTGAATTTTCGCCGCGACCACGTACACCAGGTGGAATGGCTGACGGAGCACTTTGGGCGTTGTGAGGTACTAAAGGAACACACTGTGAGTGATCTGTGGACATGACAAAAATTCAGATTTTGTGTAAATGGCTATGGAATACTAATTAGCAAATCCCTAAATTTAACATTGATCATTCTTTTAGCATCATAACGCCCAGGTTTTACAACACTTTCTTGAACTAAATGCCCAATCTTAAAAAAGGTTTCCAGGGTGAAGACCCAAGACTTGGAACTTTAAAAATTGTACCTTACAGTATTATCTCATAGGTATTTTTTTCTTGTATCAGGTGAACGAGAAGTAAAAAAGAACAAAATTATATTACCTTTCGGTAGGCCTTTGGCTCAAAACCACTGGACTTAAAACAAAAAAAAATTACATCAATTTATTTCAACTACCTACTATTTCAACCTTCAAGAATATCAAAAATAAAATTAAACTTATAAACCAATTTAATATTTAATAATTGATTAAACTTAAAAACCAAATTAATAACCTTAATAAACAGAAAAATCCTTTAATAGAAACATTTATTTTATTATTATTTACATAAAACACTCGCAAACATGATAATCCTTAGTAACCCAAAAGTCTATTAAAAGATCTTAAAATTATGAATTATGATATTTTTCAATATATCCCAGATCCATGTAGTTTTTATGTAAAAAGCAAATATAAAATACAACATAAATATATCAACACAAATTGTAAACATTTCCATGTATAAATTTTCACACTCGACGATCTTGTTTGATTTAAGTCAAGAACTTTCTTATGAGAGTCATATATTCCTTGGTAAAAAAGGACAATTTTTTTTCTTTTTGTTGACACTACTACTTGGTCACACACAAACAAATATCTCGAATATATATATTTCTGGATACGATAATTTAAAGAAAATCAGACAAACTATATGTACTTTAAAGTTCCTTTCCCTGTTGTTGTGGCAAATTATACTAAGCCAACAGACATTTGTAAAAATTGGGAATTTTTGGCGGGAACTGAAAGGGGACGTTGTGCTGTGTAGTTTTATTTTCTAAAAATGTGTAAAAGTACTCTAAAATGAACAATAGTTGTAGGATATTGATAGTTTTTGAGTAGTAATTATGTATTTTTGTGAGAAATGTGAACTGTATAGGCAGATGTGGTCTTTCGAGTTTTCACAAGAACTCCATTGAATGGCGTCGGTTGTAGCTTGCAATACAACTGCGCTACTATACGAAGACATATTATTACATCAAAATTGGCTGTATGGACTAAGATTCCTTTGCCTGCCTTTGTGGCGAATTCTACTACTACTAGTACTTTTTTAAAAATTGAGGCAACTGACAATAACGATACGAAACTAACAAGCTTCCACTCAGTGGATCTCTCGTGCATAATTGAAAAATAAAAATGTACGGAAACTAGCGCCATCAAGTGGTCCAGGAATATCAAAATTTATAATTAATTTACATTTAGTGCACTTACCTTCACTTAATATGGCGTTGTGCAATATAGTTGAATAAATACATCGCGCTGACCGGATATTAAAAGCATAAACGACGCCACAAATTATGGTCATATTTGGTGAATCTCGCACACTTATACATAAAGTTATTTTGTGAACCATTTTTTACATTTGGCATAAATTGTAGTGTTTATAATATAATATATTTTAAACTTTAATTTTATTCTGTCTATCCCTTTATTTTAATTTAGAACAAGTTATAACTTATACGTACCATCTAGTGGAATTTATAGAATTATCGATTATAGCAATATCATTCATAAAAACATCGGTATTGCATTATCGATATTTTTGAAAGCGGAATATCGATATTTAGACATGAAATTTTGATATTTTTTGATATATCGTTCATGAAAACAGTTTTTACAAAATATAATTATTTTGATTCAAATATCTATTTATATTATTATTTAGAACTTTAGACATAAATATCCAAATATAATATTAATTTCCAAAGTCAAAAATATCAACCATTAAATCAACAGTCTTCGCAAGTATAGAAAAATAACGATATTTCCGGAAAAGCATAAATATATAATTCCTAATTATGAACGATATACTCCCGTAAAAATTTCAGGATATTCATATAATGTGTTTCAGAAATCACCTTTATTAAAATCGTTCATAAAACATCTATAAGTAGAAAATATTTATCATAAAACACTCTTAAGAAAAAACATCATTCATGATATATCGATATTGTATGAACGATATTTAAAGATATCGCTATATCGTTTGCATTAGAGATGCATTGTAACGTCATCTAGTGGTATATGTTAGAATAAAATACCGATTGTAGCGCCAACTATCGGACCGGGTAAATGATATTTTATGTTTATGACAGAGAGGCTCATTAATTTTATTTATAGTGTATTATCTATCTACAGGCTCACACTTCCACAGAGTACTTTTATATACTGAACATATCGTACATATGTCTTTCGTGGAGCATATACTATTCTTTATTTGTTGTTTTCAATAATACTTAATTACATTAGAATTATGTTAGAATTGAGATTGTAATATCGTTACGTATATAAACAGTTAAACTGAAAAAGATTAATTTGTACTTTTATTCCTTAAAAATGTCTATTGTGGCCATTAAAGGGGTACCGTCGAAGGTAAATTTTGTTCATTTATCACGATTATTCATTCTTTTGCGTCTACTGTGTAAAAGAATAAGTATAATTCATACAGCCACACAATACCTACATCAAAAATCATAACATTGATAACTTGTTTTAGGTTAAGATATTAAATTGAACTAAGATTAATACTGTGAATTATAATCTTTTATCTGCAGAAGAATACTAATTACAAGACATTAATTGTAGACATTTATGTTCTCCAGTCAAAGTAAATATAATTGATACATATAATTTCTATATATATATATGAGCCTGGTTACACAGGAGGCATTTAAGAAGTATATCTTTTAAATGTCTCTTATATATCCGTATCCGCAGTGATCGGATTTGCTAGCAAAACTACCAGCATTCGGATTGCCGATGTCTCTTTCATTTGGATTGTCTAGTGAGAGTACATGCAGAAATGTATTTGTGAGATAATCATAGAAAGGAAGAAGAGCAATTTGTGATACTTGCTTGTTTGTGTAGAGGAAGAAAAAGCTAAAAATTCCATATGACATCATCAGTATGCATCGCAAAACTGATATGGATCTGTTTGATATGATGGGTCTGAAAAGCTTATGATGCAACTGGACGCTTGTCTTTAAAGTCCATTTTAAATAGGATGGTATCGCTAACACATCCATAAAACATAACTTGTTGTCTTACCATAAACGTTCCTATCAAATAAATATTAATTTAAATTATATATAAATATATTTGTTCCTGTCACAATTTAATAAAATAATAATCTTAGACCTAGAATCATGTTTATTTCTCGATTTACATAATTTTTCATAATGCCATCCTATTTGAAATAGAATATAGAACCTATAGATGCTGTTAGGACTCCATAAACATAAAATCCCTTTTTTTAAACATTCATAATATTGTTGTTTAAGAGTGGTTTAGCATTAAATAATTTTATTATTCAGTGCATAATTAGTATATTATTAATCTGTTTCTGTAATGTTGTATAATGTCTATGTAGGTATGTCATTTCTTAATATTTAATTATGCTGCTATAACTCTACAAATGTCAATAAAGTATTGAAACATCAAAAAACGATTAATAAGAACCATGTTTAATCCTAAACGAACAACCATGCCAACATTTTTTTAAAAATATACAAGATTCTGAAAATACCATAATTTTGTATTTTTGAAACAAGTATTCATTACAACTAATCCTGCCTTAATTCATCAGCTTTCCCAAGTTGTTGATCATAATAGACGGAATCAACACAAAGTCTATAATATATAACAACCCATCTTTGAAGACATGATGAACATAAGTGCCTAAAGACAATTTAGAGTAATAAAATTTATTATACAGTAAATGAATATATAAATGACAAAGACAAGACTTGACAAGTAAAATCTTATATTATAAAAACAACAGGACAATTATAATGTCTATTATTGCTTTTCATGATGATTATTATCCTATGATTTTGACATTTTGATAATATTTTTGTAATTTACTTAACTTGAATTTCAATATTGCATGCCTAATGAAGTAAAATGTGTTGATACTGCAATAATTAGAAGACCATACTACATACATAAATTTTTGGCAATAAATAATTCCATTCTATTAAATAAAAACTCCAGCTTATGCTTATCTACTGTAATTTCTTTTTTAAACATTCACTATGGCAATGTACCCAATTTGGTTATTTTATTTTTTATAGTGCTCGTACGGTAAGCTCATCTGGACCTTGTCAAAAGGATCTCAAGAATATTACAATGAATTTGAAATGTTAAACTTTGGGCCGAATTTGGAGAGGACAGAGGACATAGGTGGTCCTAGAGTTTACACTAAGGTGGCTTATGTCCGGTTATCTGAGACTTTGGATCCTGTAAAAGTGGTTGAAACATTTAACAATGAGCCAAGTGTGGCGCCTATGGTAGCTTTCATACCTGACCATGTACCTGACGTAAGTATGACATTCTATATATTCAGTAACTTAATTTTTTAAGACTACTGTAGTGAAGTTGCAATAGAATTTCTAATATACTAAATTTTCCTATGAACGAAATCTCTATTAGTAGCTATGCACAAATTATGTCACACATTAAGTGGGGTGTCTATGAAGTGTGTCATTGTGTGACAAGGGGTGGGAGGAGTCCTAAATTTTGTGATGTCACATTTCAAAACCTAATATATTTAAGCTTGAAAACAAGAAATTTGAACTATTAATAAAAATCTTCAAAATATTTGCAACTCTGTATGAGCAGTGTCTAAATGATAAAATGTAATTTAAATGGAAACAAAACTAATTAAGGAACTGCTGTTTTAATTTAGATAGATAGATAACACTAATGTACACCATTACAGAAAACTTACGAACTAGTATTATTCTAATTGTGTACAAAGGGCGGTCTTATTGCTAAAAAGCGATCTTTTCCAGACAACCCATAGCAAGGATATTGCTGATTAGGAGTGGCGATGGTGGTATACATAATTGTTGTATGATTACTTACATTTTAATAATAAATATATAACTATACTATATATACAGAAATACACACAAGTTATGGTGATAAAATGCAACTTTTTAAACATAATAAATACATAGTAATATGCAATATAATATCTACTAATTATATAAAATGACATATCATTATATTGCAGATAGTATTTCCTGACCGTGTTCTTAATTGTTATTAGAGATTTTGCTTGTTTGCCAGAAACAGGCAAAGTATTCCAAAGTTGGACAGCCTTAACCATGAAGGAATTATTGAAAAACGTTGTATTATGAATAGGAGTAATATGTCTATGTTGACTGGAAGGGTGTAAATTGTGAGAGCAAGAAATAAATTTTCATACAAAATTTTCTCCCCTTGTTCTACCCCTCATGGGTTGAATTTTCAGAATTTCTTTTTTAGTGTGCACCTACAGTATAGAAGGAACCCACCTGCAAATCTTCATGTTCCTAGTCCCAGTAGTTTGGGCTGTGCGTTGATATGTCAGTCAGTGAGGCCAAGCAATTATAAATGTATATATAACACACATATCATGCTTAATTTGGACTCTGATGAATATAAAGTATAGGCTCAGTCTACATGAACAAACGCATCAAATCAAGTGAAATATTTTTTACAAACTCGTGTGTGTAAACTTACATAGAATATACATTGTTTGCATCTGTGTGGTTTATAGTAATTTTTTTATTGCTGATGCACAGCAGACAGGCTGACGGCCCAACTGTGATGGAAAGTGGTTACTGTCACCTATAGACATTAGCAACACCAGAGATGCTGCCAATGTGCTGGTGGTCTCGAGAAAAACTGGAACCTGGCCATTAACACAATGCAGAGTTGTTATGGCAGCATAGTCTAGACCAGGGGTGGTAGCCATCCAGACGGGCAAATACCCTACCACCTGGCTGTGGGTTGTATTGTATTATTGGTTGTAGTGTATATTGTAATGTAATCTATTGGAAACTATTCCAGATCCATAATAATTCTATTATTTAATACTAGGTTCTCATAACGCACTGCATGCGATCGGCTTCCTATTCCAAAATTATCTTCCTTTCGCCAGCTTCACTTTGAGAGAAAATTACCCGCACACACAATATTATTGGCAATAATTTACTTATTGTTTCTTTACATGCAGTATTTTATTGTTTAGTGTAGGGTATATATAATTATATGATATTATTTAAATTAGTTGATTTTCAACTTAATTACTATTTGCATGCCTGAAAGGACAGAAACATATGAAACATGAAATAAAATATTGTCATCTAATGTTTTTACTAACCATGTTTTTAAGCAAATAAATGATTTGATTTGATTTGGTATGATTAAATTGTTCAATATTATTGCAACCTAGCATTGGCAATAATATAGTGTGTGTGTGGGTAGCGTAATAGCTTAGAGATAAACAAAATGGCTGTCTCATACAAATCGAAGTTGATTGGAACACAGTTTGTGGAGTATTTTTGTATAGTAATAGTTTTAATATAAGTACCTAGAATATCGCAAGTCCGAGAGTAGATATACTGTATAAACACATTGATTTATATGTACTATGTAGTACATCATACCTCATTGTATTCTTTTTTACTGCAGGAGTTCAGCAGACAGGCAGACAGCCCACTTGATGGAAAGTGGTTCACCTATGGACATTTGCAGCACCAAAGGTTTTAACTAAATTTAAAACTAATTCAATCGTAATTATATATAATGAAAGACAAATAAGAAAATAATACAATACTATACATATACATAATTAAATAGATTATAGTAATATAAATTACATGTTATTATTCATGGTGTTTTGATTAAATCAATAGAGATTTTTGCTTCCAATATGGCCAAGTGTGCTCCCCTCCCTTCCCCCGAAATTTGAACTATGTGTATAAAAAGTACTTTCGAGGAAAATCTTAGCTTTTACCATGTAGTTGTGATATAGGGGAATATTTTTACTCTGTAGCAGTGCCCAAAATAGAGTTTTTTACTCATTTCTATGGTACCCAATATTCTGCATTGCTCTGATACACACCTGACTCTTAATATTGCTATTTAATTTGTTAACTTTTTTACAGCTGCCACCAAAAAAAAAACTGAAATTTCAACGAAAAAATTCAGCTCACGTATGTATCCATATTCTATTATTATCATCAGCATGAATGTTTATGTAAATGGATAAAAACTATTCAATGGAATTTGATGAAAATTTATAGTAATATGCTTTATATATCAAAATAACACGTATGCTACAATTTATGCAGACATTGAAATCAGTCTGGGCCTACGGAATGGATGTTGGGCACTGCAAGGAATTGAGATGTGGATCTTTTTTATTGCGAAGTTGGCGAAAAGGCTGACTGCCCACCAGTGGTGCGGGGTGGAAATTCGGCTAGCGTAAGCCGGTTGTAAAAAACATACTGTATGATGCTAGCGCCGACTACACCGCTGTTGAAAAACGTCTAACTCGCAATGTATATTCTTATTACACTCTGTATTTTTAATTTTGCAAATCTTATTGGATATTTTGAAACAAAAGTCGGTGCCCGGTCGGGTTATGAGTTGCTATTTCATTCTGTACGTGTGAAACTCCGCCGAGCTTAAGAGATAGTCATACAGTAATAATATATGCAGGAATAAAAACGTGAGAGCCAATAAATTCACGGCGCTTCCGCTTTTGCTCGCTAATAATAGAGACACTTGCACGAGCCAATATCGTTCGTACACCGTATTTATACATAAATACGCAACAAACAAAATACTAAACCAGACGTATTAACATAGCCATCACGTGAGGCACTTGTGCACTGCAAGTTGTTCTTCTCAGGTCATCAGACGACCTTAATAAACAATAATAATAAATATGTTTCAACAGAATGCGTAAACGCCAATAAAGTCATGGGACTCATGGAAAGTGGTTTCCGTCGCCTATAGACGTTTGCAACGCCAGGGGCGAAGCTAACGCGTCGCCAATCTTTAAGGGGGATAGAGGAGATGGGACAGGAGAAGATAATGAATGAAGTAATGACAGAATTTTAAATATTTTTTCCATAAACTAGTATTTAATACTAGGTGCGCCCCGCGGTTTCACCCGCGTGGTGATGGAAAATCGTTATATTTTGGATAATTCACACTATATCTTTATAAATTATAGCCTATGTGTTATTCTGATGTGTAAGCTATATTATTGCAAAGTTTCATCAACATCCATTTTTCATCCATTCAGTAGTTTTTGCGTGAAAGAGTAACATAATGACATCCATACATTCTTACAAACTTTTGCGTTTATAATTTTAGTAGATCTATCAAAATTGCCACTCATATTTGCGAGGGGAAAACTATCGTAGGCCTGTATAGTCTTTGGTAATTTGGAGTTGCCACACCTTTATGGTAACTGCTGGCTTATCGTGGTAACTTAGTGGCTAGCACACTTTCCGAAACTCAAAGAGCGCGGGTTCGGATCCTGGCGGAAAAAACCATGCACCGCTAAGGCAGCTTTCTGACATAGTGTGCATAATGCTTCAATTACCACGATACCTGCACCCGTACGTACCCCTATAATTGGGAGATCCTAGCGCAGCAATGGGACGTTTAATGACTGTTATTATTGTTACGAGCTACAGGACTCGAATTAAAAAATGCCTTTGGAACTACTATAGAATTTATTAGAACTGTACAAACACGTATAAAACAAATACAAATAAAACTGGATGCAACCAGTTCACACTGCACGATTTCATACAATTCGACACGCGTAAAGTCCGTCGTCTATATCACTAATCGGAGTACTCGAAAACGTCTTACTCGTCTCGTAGTCGTCGCTTGACTGCCCACCCCTCCATTCGGGCATTGTCTTATACTCACTACACAGTACAAAGAAATTGGCCGCGCACACTGAGTTTCTAAGAAATACTAATTTGCACGCCTGCGAACCGCTAACAAAGTCGAAAACAATAACAATAAGGATTAGTTCGACGCTAATGATGGTTATAAAACAAGTAGAAAAACAATAGCATGTTTTTCTTAATTACAAATTCAAAACACAAAAGAATTCCTTAATCTGGGAGGAAGACAATAAACTGCGCTTACAACAGGCAGCTGTGCGCTTATCTTTGACGGCATGTAACATTATTATTTATTTTATTATATACTGAGATTGGCGGCTATGCCGCCTGTCAAATCCTAAGCTTTATTTTACTTACACAAAAACTAATTTGACTGTTGAAGTCCATATAGTCTAGACAACTGCCCAACAAAACAGAGATGAGTTGAAACCAACGTGATTTGAAGTAACAAAATAAATGATGTGTTGTTTATGACCACATAGGTATTTGTTAGTGAATTGAAAAAACGCGATTGCAGCGCCATCTATTTTGCTACACCGTCTATTCTTTTTTTTAAATTACTTGAAGCAGGCAATCAGGCAGACGGCCCACCTGATGGAAAGTAATCACCGTCGCCTATGGACGTTTGCAACAACAGGAGTGTCGCCAACGCGTTGCTGACTAATAATTATTCTAAGGAAACGACGTCTTATTGAGATAAAATGTATTCTAAGTATTACCTCGGGTTATAAGCCAGCAACTATCTCGAGTATCATTTATATGCGCTTAGTAGTTTCCAAAAAAGATGCGATCGCAGCGCTATCTTTTTCGCTATTTTCGTCTATCTCACGAAAACTACGTCATTTATCAGGATAAAAAGTATCCTAAGTTACAACTCGGGATATAAACTAGCTCGTTTCGAGTTTCATTTAAATCCCTCCATAAGTTTTCACGTGATGCTCTAACAGACAGACATACAGAGCGACAGATAGACAAAAATTTCAATTTCGAAATCTCTTGGTCCGAATTATCGCCCCCTCCCCCCCTGATTTTTTTACATTTTTAAACGCATTGTCCAAACTCGAACCATTTCGATTTATTATATTATAGATTTTGATTAGCTTCTAGTGTTATCTATCATCATTTTTTTTCGTGTGTTTTCAGTTCTTACCTTTAGTTCACAGAGAGATATTGATTGAAATGCAGTCCAAATATGCGGGCCTTTACAATCTCAGCAAAAAGACTGATCACAAGTTACTTAAACAACTGAGTATTGTGAGTATTTTTAAACACATTTTTAATCAAATATAACAGTATTTTAATGTATTATCGGAAACAATTAAAATGTGTAAATAAAGTTACTTATTGCTATAAGAAATAGAAATGTAGAATGTTATTCATACACGTTGATTAGTTTTTAAGCAATACTTTTAAACAGTTATTTAAAGAAAATTGTATTCATAAACACTATTTATACTTAATAACCTGTTTAAACTAGCTGTCAGATTAACAAACCTCACCTCACTGTTTAACTCTCTTAAATAATATGGCGGACAAAACTATTGTTGCTTTTAACAGCTGGTGTTCGATTTTGTAAAGATTGGGACATAAATGTAGTCTTTTGTTTTCGGTGACGACTTACACATTATCGAGCAAGATGTATTAGATATATGCGAATTCAGCGCTCTAGTGCTAAGGTTTATAAATATAGTTTGGACCCTATGATGAGATATTTACAACAATCTCTTTCTCTTTTCTTTCACAATATCCCAATTAATTGGGGTCGGCACAATATGTCTTTTCCTTCCACACTCCTCTATTCTGGCATACATCTTCTGTCACACCACATATCATCCTTCACACAATCCATCCATCTTTTTTTGGTCTACCTTTACATTTGTACCCATCCATTTCGTAGTTTAACATTCTTTTTGTCACGCGACTTTCATCGGCATTGGAGCAAATCATTTGATCACACCTGGCGTCTAATGCTCACATGATGCTGGTTGTCAGACACTTTTTGCTAATTTATATGCCATCCTCATATCCAACATTCTCAGAGTTTCTGCAATCTGAGAATCAAGGACCTTCCGTTCTGATTAATTATAGGGTAATTGGGTATAGTGTCTATAGGATTTCTGCAATCCAATTTGCTATAGTAGCAAACATTTTTGTGCCAAATGTTAAGCCACAAAGGAAGAGCAACTAAGAGGGGAGTTTCTAGTCTTTGAAAATCAATTGAGATAGCTTTTATCATCTTACAGAATGTCACAGTCTCATAGCATAGACACTTATGATATTATAAGTTTGTATGAATAAGGTTTAAAATTAGTATACAAATAGACCACTACTTTGCTGTTTTAACATTAATCAAACTATTTTTTTGTTATTATAACAGTAGGATGATAAGCTGTTATCTTAACCCCTGCTCTTTTATATGTAATTAATATCATTACATGTTGTAATGTGTAACAAAACTTGCTGGAAATCTTTTTTGCTGTAAACCACTCAGAGGAATGTCCGGATGAGGTATTGGTAAGTGAAAATATGCCTGTTGAATGTTTGTTGTCACTAACCAATGTCTTAAGTTTAATTAATCTATTTATTTGTAATTTAAAATGTTTTACAATATATTACATATGAATTGAGACCTCTGAGGTTCAAGAGGGCAGAAATTAACATCTGACTTCTTTATCAAAAACATCTGAATGCAGATCTTTTGATGCAGTCTGTTATATTCACTACTTTTAATAGGTGAAGTATCTCTTTTCTCATTACGTGTATCATGTAGTCTAAAACAGCTTATACTAAGATTCATAAACTTGGCTGTATAATTAGTAAGACTTAGATCACTTGTCATCTAAGACATTAGATGTGTTACTTTTTAACTTACAAGTAGCTACTTGTTTTTAAACTTTAATAACCCTTGTAATACCACTCAATATGCTTTAATAAGTTGTACAACATCATGACAAAAAATATAGTCTTGATTACAAATAAATTGCAATGTAGTCTCTAATATTTAATTATGGGACCTTGGTCCCACTGTCTTATTAATTCTGTCAATGAGTAATGTAAAAATTACTAGGCTTTGGTGAAAATCAATCGCGGTGCCTCTTGTGAGGACTTAACCCTCGTCTACGAGACCAGTGTTCGGGTGGGTTATAGTCATACGACACACCTATACACCATGAACAGCTCCTAACTTTTTTAATATAGGTTAGAAGGCTAAAGCGCCTTAGATTTCGTGGTTATTTTTTTATAACCACCGAAAGTTAACGTTATATCTCAAATAATAAATAAATGTGCCACCTATCTATACCGCACCCCAGTATTTTACCACTGAGTTAAAGAAGTTGTTCAACTTTAACCAGCAGCAGCTGGATGTTTATCCAGCTATATATAGCCATTGTTCAGAAATTATCATTGTTCTAAAATATTATAAAAAACAAGTTTGTCCACAATGGTTCTGCACCGATAAGTGGTCTTCCTTTACATTGAAATGACAACTATTATTTAGCACAACATTATTAGCAAGACAAGTTTGTGATAAATGTTCTTTCAATCATTTTAATCAAAAATCAAAATTTAATTTTGACACTAACTCTTGGTTAGCTTATGTAAACAACCGGTTTACTAATCTCTGTGTTTATACTTCCTTCAAAATTCTATTAAAATTGAAGAGTTTTATCACTTTGAAATAATTTACAAATTTTGCAATGTGTTTACGGCAAAATTTTACAATGCATATGAATTGACATCTAACTTACATCTGTCACATCAAGGAAAGAGATGCACGCTGGTGAGTGAAAGAGAAAGGTATAAAATCATGGCTAGATTGGTGAGCTATAGACCATAGATGATAAATAAAAGGCAAATGTTTACATGCTTTCTTCTAGCAACACTGTGTGTCTTAAAGACACAATAATAAATACGATTCCGACATATAATATATATTATATAAAAATAATCGTAGTAGTCTGTGACAACACTCCTTTATGTGCCGAGTATGAAGTGCGTCAGCCGAAAAAGACAGATTCCTTTCTTGTAGTGCCTCCTGCACTAGAATCGGGTTCTAGATTTCAACGTCCGCCGAGACCGCTAGTATTTATATATTTTACAAAAATATAAAAATCTGGTAATAAAAATATGTGAATAATAATAATAATTCTGGCGGCTTCCATGATCCAGAGCGTTTTGTTTTTAGAAATTGTTCGAACGTCTCTATACGATGAAGGCGTCGTTGACCAAAAATGAGACGCGCTGCCTTGAGTTCAGCAGGAGCTACCGCAAGACGTACCCGCACTTCTGCGACTTCCAGTTGATTCTCTCGACGCTGCACGCGCTGCAGGACGCCACCGGGGCGCCGCGTGCGCAGATCAGCGAGCAGCAACTCAAGGCTCAACACTATCATCCCAATAGTGAGTTTAATCTAGCTTTATATACAGTGTAAGCTCTATGTAACGTCACTCGATTTAATGACAAACTCCCTTAAGCGTCGAAATCACTTGGCTTTGGTTGGTTAAGCATGTCTTCCATCCCCCGGAACACGGTTGGCACACGGGGAGCGTCCCCGGGGCCCCGTGCGGCCACTTTCCCCCTTTCTCTCCGTGACAGTGGTGACCCACCTTCGTTTCGATCCTTAAAAGGCTGCCTTGTATCACTCCTTCACAATTCCCATCCATTCCCAGTTTGATGGGCCACTCGCACCTCTCCGTTCAGCAGAGAGGTCCCTCGCTATGTGGCGGCAACGGGTCCGGCGGCCGGGCGTTTTGCCGATCCCCGGGCCGGCGATGGAGTGGGCCTAAGGGCGGTCCGCCCTTTTCTGACTTCATTACCACCATCGCGCGATGTAGGATGTGGTGGTGGCGGTTCTACCCGACCGCACCCGCACCGCGGAAGTAGAAGTTGAAGGTCCTGAGATGATTCTGGGTGGAGGGTTTGCTTGGTCTGCTCGCCATTAGGGCAGATCGAACCCCCCCACCTACCTGAGACACTCGGATGGTCTCCCGTACTGGAGGCAAATTAAGTTTTACTAACTCCTCGGAGTTGAAATAACCAAAATGCAAGCTTAAAGTCAAGAGGTATTACCCCAGGCGGGTCGATCCTCCGCCGAAAAACAAGGTGGGCGAATTCCGCTCCGATGCCGTCACCTATGGTAAGGTCAGCTGTCCCCCATCGTATTCTGGGGGGGACGTCTTTGCGCTCACCACAATTCTGGACATTGTCCAAAGAGAAGTTGCCCGAGATGGGCGGAGAGGTAGTTTTCACGCGCAGCAGCAGCAGAGCCAGTGGCAGCTCTGTCTGCTATGAGCTTCGTTAGCGGAATTGCGGGTGTAGTTACCGAAGAATCTGACTCGAACATCTCGGTGTTCTCCATTCGCTCTCGCTCTCGCTCCAGATCACGATCGCGCTCACGCTCCCTTTGCGGGTCCGGCACGCGCAAAGAAAGAAGGTCCGAAAGGTTACGCAAAAAAAGGCTAAGGCCGGCTCCGTATCGTGGCTCGTGTAACTCCCCCGCATCCAGCGGTGAGGAGTAATAGGAGTAATATTCCCAAGGCTCCCCGTAGAGTTTCTCCTCCCACTCCGGGACCCTTGAATGCAGTCACGAGTCTAGCCAAAGCTAAAGAGGCTATCGTCCAGGCCGGAAGTAGAGACCGAGGGTTGGACGACCATGAATCACGTGCCACAGAGTTAATTAGAGCAATCACTGTAACACAGGCGACGAGGATACGGCGCTGCACACACTTCAGGAGTGTCCAGCCTGGACAGAGCAGCGCCGAGACCTCGTCGCCTTTACCGGGTTCGACACCTCGCCGTGGTGCGCACCATGGTCGGGAGCAAACCCGGATGGAACGCCGTCTCCTCCTTCTGCGAGCGCGTCATGCTTGGGAAGGAGGACGCGCCGACGCCGGAGGGCGGACTTCAACTTTCGGCCACGGCGCGGGTGGGGCCCCTTGGGGCATAGGGGTTCTCACTCACCCGCACATGCCGTCAAGATGAGAGCGCGAGTGTTCCGCGCGCGGTCACATCCCCTCCTGTGGGGCGCATTACAGACCGCCCCACGCCCGGACTAGACATGGACGACACCGGGGGTTTAATCCCCCGGCAATGGAAGAGGCCTGGCGAGGGATTATCCCAATTACCCGTTGCCCTGGCATAAGGCGCAGGACGGAACACCCAGGGGTTTTAGTTGGTATCCCTAACTGGGGAGTGGCAATAGCGTGGCATCAGTTTTGACTGGGCGCGCTAGTGCCACCCCCGATCTGGCGAATCCCACACACGGGTTGCGAATTATCCCCCCAGGCTTCTGTGCCTGTCGCGGCTTAGTCCTCAAACGGATTTCCACTGGCAAAAAAAAAGGATGTCTTCCATACAATGATACACTCTATATAGCATTACACCCACTCTGAATAACGACAACAATTAAGTAATAAAAAGTACCTTTTAAGTTGCAGCTGTGTAAGTTCTTCTATTGCTTTATTGTCCTAGCCCGTAATAAACTCTACTGTCGGCATCATGCATACCGAAATCTCTAAGAAATCAAATAATCATCGCATGATATGAATAAAATGAGTAAAAAAATACAACAAAATTACTGGTGCAGTAAAAGACGCCAGACAAAAATAATAGACTTCTCGCCATTTAACGACAACTCTAATAACGCCAAAAAATGCACAGTCCCTTCAGTGTCGTTATATAGAGTTTACGCTGTATATGCACTGGGATATGCCCACGACCTCGCCCACGCTTGACTTGAATTTTCCGCGGGATTCCCGAGATAAAAATATCACACATTTTATTACATCAAATTTGCTGTCGGTCAGTGAAAAAATGTAGTTCGAAATATTTTTATAATCTGACCTTTTTAAATCATCCCCAGAAAAATTCCCGCGGGATTCCTGGGGTAAAGGATAGCCTATATTTTCAATGTAAGAATTTGCTGTCAATCAGCGATAACCGCATTGAAATCGGTCCAGTAGTTTTTACGTGAACTCTGAACAAGTACACAAGAAATATAAAACAAATCGCATCGTTTTCTCCATCGTCTATATAGTCAATTCCAATTATTTTTTTTAAATACCTTCAATGTACATACACAGCATGTGTAGAATTTTATAATATTATAAATACATAGATTATTAGTATGATTGGTAAATAATATAGATTTCTTATTGTTGTATTTAAGTGTCTGGAGAAATTTCCAATGGCAAGATACAAACAGCTTGCAAGCATTATTCGGAAGTAATTGCGAAAAAGGTAAGTTTTATTAATTTCTACAATCATTTAACATATTTTTAGATTTAATATTCGCCTGAAAATCCCCGATGTTCTTCGGGGCCTAGATAGTCTATTTACGTACAGGGTGGCCAGAGTAGTGACGTTCAAAAGAAATTTTTGTTAGTTTACATGTAGGGGTACAGCATTTACCCCCTGTATGTTTAACTAATATTTTTAGGTTTCGAATATTAATTCTTTAGTGATTTTTCGGAACTTTCAACCGCATTGTCGTAAACTCCAGTCGTGCGTCGGTACTGACACACAAGTTTATACAGTAAAAGCTCCTTATTCGCGCTTCCTTCACTCGCGTTTTCACTATTCGCGGATTAAAAAAATGCGACCCAATTCCTATATTCTCGGCTAAAATTTCTTTATTTGCGGATCTAATAAGTACATACATAATAATAAAAGGATTCCAATAGGTATCCAAACCAATATCCTTTGTAAATGCCGTCAAATGGACTAATAAAAAAAGTAAAATAGATCTTATTACAACTTTGCCTAAAGTATGTTGTTAAATGATATCGCCGTGAACTTTGTATTAAGCCGCCTTCGCCGCGATCGGTCTTTTGAGAATGTAAACAAACAGAATGAAAGCAACCTTATTACTCAATGAATAAAGTATATTTTTAAATGTTGTTGTTCCGTTCTATGATAAAAGCCGCTGCGTGTTTTATTGTTTCGTCTTTCACATTCGTTACAAAAACTGTGATTGAGTAATACGTCTCTACCGCTCTTTTTCTAATTTATAATGTTAACTAAAAAAAATGAGAAAAGAGTTTCGACACGAAAAAAATACCGCTGAAAGTGAAAATAGAAATGCTTGATCGTTTACGCCTTGGAGAGTCATTTGCATCCATATCACGCTCATTCAATGTCAACGAATCAACTGTACGATTGATATAAAAATTCGAAGATAAAATAAGGTCGTCTGTAACTTCAACTTCACTGTCAGCGAAAATGGTTCGTGATCCAGCAATAAAATGGAAGTGGCGTCATTATGGATCGAAGACCACAACCAAACAAGGCAAAGCGTCTCTACGCTCATTTTAAAGAACCTGATGGTAGTTGTAGTGGTGAATGTACAGATGGAGGATTTCAAGCATCGGAAGGTTGGTTCAATAAACTTAAGGTGAGACAATTATTGCATAACATTAAAATCGTCGGAGAAGCAGCATCTGCAGACACTGCTGCAGCAGAACGATATCCAGAAGAATTTGCAAAAACCTAGTAGCTGATGGAGGATACAAACCTGAGCAACTATTTAATGCAGACGAAACTGCACTGTTTTGGAAGAGAATGCCAAACAAAACATTCGTTACTAAAAGCGAAAAGCCTGCTCCTGGATTTCAGGCAGCAAAGGATAGAGTTACACTGCTGCTATGTTCTAATGCATCTGGAGATTGTGTCATTACGCCACTGATGCTTTACAAATCGTTTAATCCTCGGACTTTAAAAAATCAAAACGAGGACAACCTGCCAATGTTTTGGAGAGCTAAAAAGAAAGCGTGGGTTACAAGCGCTATTTTTTGTGACTGGTTCTGGAATTATTTTGTTTCTGAAGTTGAAACTTATTAAAAAATACAGAATTTAGACTTTAAAGCACTTCTAGTTTTGAATGCACCAGGTCATCCTCGCGAACTTTAAACTATGCATCCAAATATAAAAGTGACATTTTTACCTCCCAACACGACGGCTTTAACCTATGGACCAAGGAATAATCCAGGCCTTTAAGCTCTTACATTAGACGAACCTTCAAAATCATATTGTATAATATGGAATGTAATCCTGATATGAATGTTATGGAACGCTGGAAGAAATTTGACATAGCAAAATGCATCGTAAACATAAAAGAATCATTGGAAGAACTGAAGCCACACACATTGAAGTCATGCTGGAAAAAACTGGCCTGCTCTGACTGCGGAAAATGACGAAGAATTTGTGCAAGTTCAAACTTTGACTGCAAACATAGCCGAAATCGCGAATGGATTAGGACGAGATGGGTTCGAACAGATAGAATCAAGTGACATTCAGGAATTGCTTGAATCGCAAGTTGAAGATTTGATTGAAACCGACTTGGAGGAAATGTTAAATTCACAGCCCATTGCAGAAGAGGCTTCAACAAGCACTGGAAACGTGACATTGCATTTGAAAAATCTTAGTGAAGGTTTAAGAATGGCAAATGAGCTTTGCGATTTCTTTATGAACATTTGATCCGTCTATGGAACGAAATCTGTCTTATAGGCAAATTTCTAATGCGACTGCTGCGTATCAGTCTGAATTGAAGGAGCTTTTAAAAACTGCCACGCAAGAGAAAATTACAAAATTCTTCAAACCATTGCCTAAAGCCTTAAGATAATTAATGAAAATGTTCAGAAACTTCAATGAAATTGATTATTTTATATATTTGTTTTTTTTTATTATTTTGTCACCTAGGAACGTATCCCCCTATAATCCCATTCCGTATTCACGGTTTCTATATTCGCAGCATATTTATGGAACATATACCCCGCGAATAAAGAGCTTTTACTGTATTTAATTTTTTAACCGACTTCAAAACAAGAAGTGTTCTATTTGTGGTGTAAATATTTGTTTTTATATGATGTTTGTACTGTGCTTTTTATATCTTATAAACAGGGCGCATATATCTAATACATATTTGTTACTACTATTATTGGTTTTTTGAGTAATTTTAATTAATGAAAAATTTCAGATGGCGCATCACATAAACGGCTTGGACAGTGAAGTGAACGCGGCCGATTCGGAAGAAGAAGTTGCTAGAAAGAAGGTGCGCTCGGAGTTGAAGAAGATGGCGCCATTCATTGAACCGGTGAGATAGTATACAGTGTGAACTCCATGTAACGTCACTCGATTTAACGATAAACTCCCTTAAGCGTCAAAATCACTTGGCTTTGGTTGGTTTAGCTTGTATTCCATACAATGATACACTATAAATCATTACACCCACTCTCAATAACGACAATATCTTTTAAGTTGCTAAAATTAGTAAAAGCTGCGCTGCTGTGTACGTTCTTTTATCGCTTTGTTATCCTAGCCCGTAATAAACTCGACTGTCGGCATCATGCATACCGAAATTTCTAAAAAAAAACCGAAATACCGAAATTTCTAAGTACTTCCTTTATCACCAAGACGCCTCAATATCGCAAGATATGAATAAAATAATTAAAAAAATACAACAAAATTACTGGTGCAGCAAAATACGCCAGACAAAAATAACAGACTACTCTCCATTTAACGACATCTCGCTATAACGCCATAAAATGCACAGTCCCTTCAGTGTCGTTATATAGAGTTTACACTGTTTAGTGATTGCTGTAAATCACTTGCCTTCGAAGAGAGTTTGCGTCCCTCTGTGTATTTTACCGCCCGTACAACGGGCAGTGTTCCAAGGAATTGTTAGATATGGTGCCAACACCTCATTTTTATAACCGCATCGCTCGCCACCGACGGGATGTTCACCCCCATTTCCTTGAGCTCCCACGCTCAACTACGCAACGGTTCTCTAGAACATTTATCCCGCGTACAACAACGAGCTGGAGGTAATTTACCGCCGCGGTTTTCCCTTTGCGCTATGACATGGGGTTCTTTTTTTTTTACACTATTTGTCCACAAATAGCTATGTCTGATTAACAGAATATAATCATGCTAATATATTTATTATAATAATTTATGTATTATTTTATATATATGACTATGTATATATGTATGTATTTGTATATTCATTTCTTAAACTAGTTTGAGTGTTTATGTATCTATTGCCTTTTTCCTGCACCACCTATGTCGCCTGATTCAATAAAAAAAATTTCTCTTTTATTTAGGTTGACTGGAAGAGATCGCTTTGAGCGATAAGGCCGCCTGTTGTATTGCTTAGAAAAATATTGTAAATGGGGTCTGTTTTATTATAATTGTATATTTTGGTGTGCAATAAAGTGTTATCTCTCTCTTTCTCTTATCTTTCTTTAAGAAGGGCGTTATATAATTTCTTAGAGGGGCATTAACGCCTGGTGTTGCAAACGTCCATAGGCGACGGTCACCACTTTCCACCAGGTGAGCCGTCTGCCTGTTTCCTTTTTTGTGTTTTTGTTTGCTAAAAATTCGTTAAAAAAGGTTTAATTAAAATTTATACCTGGAGCATAGCTTTATACGGGTGTGAAGCATGGACAATGACACAAAGAGATTGCGATAGATTAGAAGCATTTGAAATGTGCTGTTGGAGACGCATGGAGAGAATAAGCTGGAAAGAAAAGAAGACCAATGAAGAAGTACTGGATATGGTAAATGAGAAACGCACATTTTTAAAAGGAAAGAAGGGGGAAGATGTTTGGCCATTTGCTACGACACGACACCTTCTTATGCACGTTAATCGAAGGCAAAGTGGAAGAAAGGAGAGGGAAGGGAAGACAAAGGCGAGCATTCATGGATCATATAAAAGAAAAAGTGGGTGTCGTGTCTTACATAGAAGTAAAACAACTGGCGCATAATAGACAAGATTGGAGGAGGCTCCACCGACAAGAGCATAGCTCTTAAATGATATATATATACAGACACATATATATATTTATACAGGTGAATTTTTCAAGTGGGCCTTCATGGCCAGATCCTAAACTTAAGCATTAGATCTATTCTTGACAAGGGTAATCGTTTTTCAAATATCTAATGATACCATTTTAATTTCCATCAAAATCAGCCTCGAGACTCCTTTCAAAAATGAGTAAAATAACGTTTGTGCGAGTAAGCTTATTCCGCCACTAAGGATGTTGTAGACGACTCCACCGAATTGGAATAATACGATCGCTACCAAGCTCTGCCAGTAATTATTTATTAAAATTACTTTGATAAACCTTCTATTAGTTTTATTTTTATTGCACCAGTACAGCATACAAGCAGATGGCCCACTTGATGGAAAACGGGTACCATCGCCTATGGACATTTGCAACACCAAAGGTGATACAAATGCGCTGCTGCTCTCTTAAGGGAGACTGGAACCTGGCCACATGCCGGAACACAACTCAAGGTTGTTATGGCGGCATACTCTAGACCAGGGGTGGTAGCTATCCAGTCGGACAAATGCCCTACCACCTGGCTGTGGGTTGTTTAGTCGCCTCTAAAGACAGGCCGCCCGGTCGCAGGAAGTTGTATTCTTTCTTCGTTCCTGCACGGATAGTAAACTGCATTTTAAAATAAGACGAATAATAATATTTTTGAAGTAAAGATATGTTGCTGGGGAGTTTGTTGCGCCGCTTCTTCTCCTTTAACAGTACCTAAAATTGCTTTGGAAGCGGTGGTAGACTCATGACTTTCAATAAGTAGTCTGTAAGATTCCATTTTAAAATAAATACATTCATTTTCATTCACATATCTGACAGCACGACGGTATTCAGTGACATACAATTATTTCAGTTCATGTTTATATAAATCACTGGTTGATACATCCAAGTTGAAGAGTGGAAGATTAAATGATAGTTTAAAACATAATCATACTCACATACTAATAAAATAAATATTTAAGTTTTTTTCTTTATTTCGTATAGTTAGGTTTGGCCCACTTGAAAAATTCTTTTGTATAGTTTCGGATTTGATCATGGAGGGCCTTGGAAAATTCACCTCTTATTAGCACATGCCAGCAAAACTTTGTCTGCGTTGTCACGACGACGACGAATTTGTTAGTAAATTGCAAAGGCGGCGCATTTTTTAATGAATTATTTCATAATAAAATGTAACGGTTTTAATCGCGGTAATTTATTTGATTGATAATTTATTTTTATTTAACCTCCCCCACCCATTTTAATATTATGTAAAATTATCAGAGCTAGTCATGTTTGCTGAAGAGTTTCTTCTCTTCAAGCCACAACATGTTGCGAAGCGGTGCTAAATTAGATTACGCTCCCATAGAGTACGTAATAACTATAAACAAAATTAAAATTAAATTATTAAAATGAACAAGTTGGTGGTAGGCTAAATAAAACTTCAACAATACTCGTTGACACTTGACATCTTCGTCTTCCGTGATCACGGCTACTGAAAAGTGGCCGAAATGTCGGAATAATAAAAATCAAATAACTTACCGCACAAAGACCATTAAAACGTACTTTTATTATGTATACTAATCGCGAAAACTTAAGAAAATGTGAATTATTTTCCTTCTATTCATATAACACGCCATTTTCAATCCAGCGAGAAGTTTTCCTCTTGCTACTAATCTAATCAAAATTTCTATAAAAAAAGAATGAACTGCTTCCTCCAACTGTATCACAAGAGACATAGACATAGACAACACTTTATTGTTCACCAAAACAAACATTACAAAAATGCACAAGACAATAGTTACTTGGTAAAACAAAAGGCGGCCTTATCGTTAAAAGCGATCTCTTCCAGGCAACCTGACTCGAAGGAAATTCTTAAATTATTGTGCAACAAAGAAAAAGGAAAATAAAATATAAATAAAAATGACATACATGGACAGCAGATTAGTCTAAAGTAAAACTAGCACATAAATTATTGCGTAAGACTAACATAAGGATTTCTGAGTGACTTTTTAAATACGGCAAAAGATTTAGCTTTTCTGATGTCAGTGGGCAGAGTTCCAAATTAAAACAGCCTGCATGGCGAAGGAAGAAGAAGTGTTAAGAGTTATCTTTTGTACATGTATTACATATATATATTGTCATATAATTATATACAATATATGTATTATTGTATATATATGACTATGTATATATGTATGTGTTTGTATATTTATTATTTATTATTAGTTTGAGTATTTATGTATCTATTCCCTTTTTCCCGCACCACCTATATCGTCTGATTCAAATCTCTTTCATTTGGGTATTTGTATCGCTTTGAGTAGATCGTTAGCGTAGATCGTTAGATCGCTTTGAACGATAAGGTCGTTTATTATCGTATTGTCTAGAAAATATTGTAAATATGGTCTGTTTTTGTAATTGTATATTTTGGTGTGCAATAAAGTGTGCTCTCTCTCTCTCTCTCTCTCTCTCTTGGCGCATTTGTCACAATGCTATGTCTCGTTGGTGTAAATTTCGACAATAATTTAAATGTACACAACATTTCGTTTCAGATGGTGCAACAAATTTCTTTAAAGCATTTCGCTCCTATAAAGCCACGATACATTGGGATTTCGGTGAGTTACTATTTCAGCTTATATTTTTGGAGTACAGCAGACAAGCTGATAGCCCAACTGTGATGGAAAGTGGTTACCGTCGCCTATAGACATTAGCAACACCAAAGGTGCTATCTGGCCACTAATGCCGGAACACAACAGCGTTGTTATGGCGGCATGCTCTAGACCAGGGGCGGTAGCCATCCAGTCGGGCAAATAACCTACCACTTCAACAAGGGACAAACTCGAGGAATATGAGGACTCGAGGACTAACTCTTTAAAAAGATTTTATATTGATTCCCAAATTCACATGTGCACACGTGGGACTAAATCAGAACCATATACTAGAATGATGATAACTCCGCTTTTATTATAGAATCTCAGATATAAACACTTGAATGATGATAATAATTCCTCGCTTCTGCTCCTATTTTTCATTATCTATATATTAATATGTAAAGCAAAAACTTTGTACCCTTTTTTACGAAAATTGCGCGGACGGAGGAGTATGAAATATGGCACACTTATAGTTTATATAGAGAAGAAGTGCAGAATGCTATTTTTTTTAATTATGTTTAAAAAATACATTAAATAAATTAAAAAAACATTACACACCACCATATATTTGAGACACACGCTATTATACTATTTCTTTATTGTTAAGGTCAAATTAACAGTGTAGCATTGTTGAAATTTGTGATTATAGAAGTACAGTCTTTGATAACAGAACCTTAATAATGTTCAAAGTTATAATTGAAATTAATTAATATTGTGTAAATTCATTTTTTAAGATCTCACTATGTATCATAACCTAATGTATTCTACACGAGTCTGCGGCACGAATAATCCCATGAGGTTTCTGTGTCGAATATGTTTTTTATGTATATGAAAGTAAGCATATTGTAAAGAATATAAATAAATATAAAATTTAAAATCTAATACGGGTCTCAAGTTAATATCTTACTATCATATCAGTGCTGTGGCGGGGTATCGTCCGACGCAGCAATATGCCGAGTGCCAACCTCGTTTGTCGAATAGCGGCATCCACAAACAATAATATTTTGTGTCGTCTATTTTATAATTAGTGTCGCATTTGGCAAATAAACATTTCTTTCTTCTTTATAAATTAAGAAAGAAACTTGACTGTAGATTGTTTTGTCGCCTCTCACGACAGGCGCCCCAACGCAGGTAATTGTATCCTTCCGCCGTTCCTGCACGGAAATAATAAACGTTTGTAGAAATGAACGAGATTTGTCATTTTTCATGTCATAGTCCTAAAATTTACAATCGAGTTAATAATTTACTAAATATATACTCTTTTACACTTCGCGAATGTAAATTTATATTAGTCAACAAGCTAATAGAACTCCCTTATAATGATACCGAGAATTTACTTAACTGACTACACTAGTATAACTTTGTAACATGTGGTTACTCACTCATTCACTTGTACACACATCACATACATATGTAGGTTTTTTTTATTTTTTTATTGCTGGAGTTCAGCAGACAGGCAGACTGCCCACTTGACGGAAAGCGGTTACCATCGCCTATGGACATTTGGAACACCAAAGGTGCTACAAATGCGCTGCTCCTCTCTTAAAGAAGACTAGAACCTAGGTATGTGTATTATAACTATTATATACATTCACACAACTATATGTTATAAATATTAACATGAAGTAATTTCAAAATGTATAAACTTTAAGATAATTTCTTTTTATAATGCACTAGCGGTTCCGACGGACGTTGTGTACTGTACACTTATCAAATCAAATCATCATTTATTACATGAAACATGGTACTTAAGAAATATGGTAGGAATATTCAATAAGTTCACATGTTTTTGCCTCTAGGGCGTGAATTTGTTGTGCCTATTATTATAATTAATATTTTTTATCTATTTGGTTTTAATATTACATCAATATTACGAAATTAAATTAAGTAAGAATAAATAATGTTAGTAATAATTAAACGAAGTCATTCTTTAAAATAAATGTCATATAAATCAAAATGACATCCACGTCAGTAATAAATAATACATTGTATACTACCTTAGTAATTTAAAATTTGTCATTAAAATAATCATTCAGAATATTAGTCCATTGAAAAGTTACTTTTAGAGCTGCGTTTTTCAGAAAACAAACTTTTATTTTTTTGATGGTCTCAATGGACTATATGATTTGTCAAAAAAGTTGAACGAAAAAATAAGTTTTTCGTTCAACTTTTGTTAATGGTTTTGAGTAAATTCTTTGGTAGATGTACGGCGAGCACTTCCTGCCGCCCAAGGAGGTGATGTGGCCGTTCCTGAAGCGGTTCTGCGTGCTGCACTCGCACCGCTCCCAGTGGCTCTACAACCTGCTGCACTTCAACGTGCCCCCGCAGTACTACGGCGCCCTCATGGCCATGGACGGCACCGTCATCAGTCAGTGTTGCCATCTCATTTTCCACCTCCGCACACTTTTACACCGCTTAAGACCTTCAGACCGATCGCAACGGCGAATCGATGGTGATGTCCAAAGATTATACCTGCGTCATAAAGGCTGATGATATCTGTGAACCTATACATGACATATATTTTTTTATTTTGCGTCTATGGATCGTCACGATTATAAAATTCGAAACATGCCTTGTCTGTACATTGAAACTATTTGAAAAAAATAGTTGGAGTAGTGTTAAAAATAGTTAAATTTAAAGAGCTGTCACAGCACTAGTTTTTACTTTTATAGTTATATGTTATCACATCACTACTCCTTCACTCTGCTGTCAACTCTCAAAACTTTCTTATACAGTGCTCCGTTAAAACTTGGATTTTTAATTGCTATAAAATCTTAAAATCACATCAAATAGACTATATAAATGATGGAGAGATGCATTTTTTCAGGTTTCTTGTCTGTTTGTTCGGAATTCACGTAAAAACTACTGGGCCGATGTCGATGCGGTTTTCGTTGGTCGACAGTAAATTCCTAGACTCAAAATCTGCGCTTCCTCCTTTCTAAGAGACCCGCGGGAAATTTTCTGGGAATGATAATAATAAAATGGCCAGATTGAAAAAAAATTGAAATCAAATGCGATTTTTTCACTGATTGATAGCAAAGCTTATGTAATGAAATGAGTGATACTTTTAATCCTGGGAATTCCGCGGAAATTTCAAGTCGAGCGTAGACGAAGTCGCGGGTGTACCCTAATAAATAATTAAAAATGTTTGCCTGTTGCAGACGGCGCGAAGTTAGTGATTCGTGCGAGAGATATACCGAAGTACAAGGTGTCGTTGAGTGTGCTGAAACAGTTCATGGGCAAAGCAGCCGGCGAGTTCTACGAGATTTGCGAGAGCAACGACGATTTGTTGAACGAAGACGATTCGCAAAATGAGCCCGGCGAACAGACGGACGACGAAGAATTCGACGATTGACGTCATTTCAGTGGACATGTTGAATAAAATTCATTTCATAATTCTTAAATAAAATTACTTTTAACGATACAATATTCGATTTTCATTGCCTCAGATAAAAAATGTGAGTTACAGTTCAATTGTACAAATTTCAAAACCTAACAACTGATATTGATTTTGAAACGAAATCTTCACTTATTTTATGGCAATTGAATGAGGCTTAGACGTCACGCGTCACGCTCCGCTATGTAACGTTCGTTCGGGTAGAGTCGGCTCGAGTCGATTAAGGGAGTGAGACAGGTATAGCCAACGCGTCACTGCTATACTCCACGAACGTTACCTACTAGTCTTGATAAAGTTTTCACATTCAGTTTTTCAATGGATGTTTGTGTATTTATGATCTTACTAAGGCTTTGTTGTTGTATTGTACTTGCCAAAATGTGTAGACTGTATCTAAATATTATATTTTTTGCAATAAATATTATGGAATATTGTTGAAGTTGATGATTTTTTTTGTGCTGTGGTGTAAAAAAAATTAAATGCACTTGCTAGGTTTTAAAATTGAACAGCTCAGTTGTATAGAAAGAATTACAGTCTGACCCAATTTTTTTCTCAATTATCTAGTAGTAATAATCTTTTTGTTTAAATAAAATTGATACCTAATGAAGGCGAGAATAATTTAGTATTCCTTTAAAAATCTTTAAGATCCATTGAACAAGTGATAGCTTAGTGGTTAATATACTTAAGTCTTATTACTCTATAAAGCAAGTGTGAATTCTAGCCGGAAGCTTTACATTGGCTAGTTACGCACGTTACTTTGGGGATGGCAGCTAGACGAAAAAGTATTAACTGCAATGAAAAATACTGACCGCTGTATAGTGTATGCCTCTTTACGCTATCTGTGGGCTCTGCGTGATACTACTACTGTACATGTTGGTTGTAACTTCAATGGTTTTCTATACGTATAAACACTTTTTGAGACGCTTGGGAATCTTTAGGCCTGTTAGAACCTCGTCCCAACTTGGTGTCTCAAAGACACTTCATTAGTTTTTCTAAAGTGATTTTATGTAAGAGTAAGTAGGTCGTCCATTTGAAGTTTGCGCCCCTGGCGATGTGGCTGAACAGAACGGCGAACAATATAAAAGAGATAACAAATAAAACTCTTAAGTATGATTAAATGAAAAATATTTATTTCAGATCTCACGTCTTCCAATTATCAAATCATAATCATCGTCATAAATAAAATAAATTGCAGAGAAATGCAGTTGTGTGCAAAATAAATTATACACTTTACATTTAATAATTATATATATATAAAAAAATATACATATTATGAAAAGTTAATGAACAATGCTTTCGACTTGTTATTGTCGACTTTTGGCTGAAATCGCACAGTACATGACGTTTAACAAATAAAGATATACGCACATTGGAATGGCTTATCGGTGGATACAAAAATACTGTTCTCTTCTTACAAATGTATACTATGAAAAAGCTTTTCGCTAACTTGCAGATGTTAAATGCGAAATTATTTTCACTTTTATGTTATAGGAGAAATATGTTTATGACAAAACCATTTATACACTACAAATTATGCAGATTGAATATGAATATTTAAAAAATATCATGAAAACAAAATCTTCTGAATTGAGAACATCACATTACTTCAATCATTTACATGGAAACATGTACTTTAAGTTCTTAATTACTAATATAAAATTATACATTAATTTACTAATTTGGTGCATTTAATATAAATTTAAAGTATATCTTCTGTTTAACAAATAGAATTTTATTGAACAATTGTGAATATCTTTCGCATTACTACTGCAAATCTGGTAAAAATTAATATTATATGAGTTTACAATATTTTGTGATTAATCATATTTTTAATTGCATTAATTTTGTCAAAGATGGCAACTCCTAGAAATAACTAATTTAGCACCATTTGGACTGTATAAGGAAAGTATACAAATCATGTTTTTTCCTAAGAAGAAAAATCTTCAATTTTTAAACTAAACTTCTTGTTGTTTTTGTTTAAATCAATAATCATAATTTTTTGGGAGTTACATTCTTTGAAATCCTAGCTTATAACTACACAAAAATGAGAAAAGGCATTTTCGAAAAATATTTGTTATTTGATTCAAATAATTTATTAGTGGACAACAATGAGACGTGAAAATACCCGTATTTGAGATTTTAAACAATTAAATATTATTATATTAAAGTCACAACATTAAAATTATACTCGTGTTAATTTTTTTTTAAACTACATTTGTGACTTAGATTCACGAATCTCTTTAAGAGATAAAAAATAAACTACATACACACATTTGCTAAAAATATCGTAAATATGAGCAATTGCCGCAAGTTATAAATCCATGTTTATATCTATTTTATATTGATTGGTTAAATATATTACTTTAATTTAAATTATTATTATATAATTTCAGTAAAATTTAATATTGATCGTTTTTTGCAAGTGTGTGTACGTTAGAAATCAAATACTATAAAAAGTTGAGATTTTCATAATTTTGTCGATTACAATTTAACAATAATCATTATAAGGCCTTAGTATATTCAATATGCGAGATATAGATTAAGCTCTTAAACCTTTAAACCACCTAGATAAACTACTAAATTCAGTAAAATCAGAGATTTTTTTTGAAGTTTTAGACAGAAACTTCGTTTGCGTTTTGGCTTGGTAAGGCGCAGTCTAATAATGTCATAATATGACAAGATACTATCTTGGATGATAATTTCTTAAAGGAACACATGGAAACGGACGTCATTAAGCGTTGCTGAGGACAGAATCGATCGAAATAATCTGCTTTTAAAATTCTATTAAGCTTATGATTATGTATAAAACGAAATATATAAAATTAAATAAGATGTGTACAATTGCAGAACATTGGAGTAATTAATTTCTTAAAAAATGTGCGATTTTATTGAACATACAAATTATTTTCTTCTGCTAAGTATTATTTTCATATCCTCTGTTTACGTTTAATACGCGTCTTAAGATGTTTTAGGCGGTTCTCGAGTATTAAAAGCATTAAGGCATTATGAAATTTGTTTAACATCTACGAGTAAACTGTGCGATTCAACCATTCCTCGAGGGAGAACGTGGCGTATTCACCGCCCGACGATCTTCCTTTGAAGGTATCTGAAAATATTCAAGATATTTAAGAAAGAAAAATAACTGGCGCGGTTTATAGACATTCAGTAAGCTCGGTTAGTGCGAAGTGAAGGTCTTTTACAATGTATTTTTTTCGATTCCATGAATGTTATCTACAAATAAATATTATGTAATATTTTTATACTGTTACCCAACAAATTTGCATCAATTTGTAAAAGGTTTTTTCTTTATTGACGTTTAATAAATATTTGACATGTAAAAGACCTTGATGTTTAGAAGGAATACTGTCTGCGGATAGCAATGCTTCTACAAAAATATACATTAAATTTAATTATTAAATATCTCTACAGCTGCCGCAAACAATACATTTTTGAAATATTAGGATAAATGGATTTCGACATATATACTAAAGTAAATATTTTTTAAATAAAATTTTCATAAAGAGTGATGAAACAACTTCCATTATATCAAATTTTATATCTTTATTAGTCAAAGAATATAATATGAAACCCCACAATTAAATATTATTTAATGTCTTTTTTAAAGAGATTTTATTACAATACACAGTTTTAAGAGTTTTAAGCAAGAGCTTGTAGTTGCTCCAGACTTCATTCATCAAAAGCAGGATATAAGAAATACCTGTAGCTATAAGACCGTTGATTCATAACTGGTAGACTGTAATTACTGTTAACTTTTTTTTTTTTATAGTCAGTAGCAGGCAAACAGGCAGACGGCCCACCTGATGGAAAGTAGTTACCGTCGCCTATGAACGTTTGCAACACCAGGGGTGTCACCAAGGCGTTGCCGACCTCTAAGAAATTTTATAACGCCCTTCTTAAAGAACCCCATGTGATAGCGCAAAGGGAAAACCGCGGCGGGAAGTTCCATCCAGATCATTGTATTACGCGGAATAAATGTTCTAGAGAACCATTGCGTAGATGAGCGTGGGAGCTCAAGGAAATGGGGGTGAATATCCCGTCGCTGGCGAGCGGTGCGGTTGTAAAAGTGAGGTGTTGGCACCAGATCAAACAGTTCCTCGGAACACTCCCCGTTATACAGGCGGTAAAATACGAAGAGGGACGCAAAGTCTCTTCGAAGGCTAAGCGTTTTTAAACCGCCTGTTAGTATGGGATCGTCGACGATACGAACGGCGCGACGCTGGATGGAGTTGAGGGGGTCAGTCTGGTAAGCGGGTGCTCCGGCCCGTAGATGTGAGCAGTGCTCCATGTGCGGTCTGATTTGCGCTTTGTATAGCGCAAGTCGTTGCCGCGGAGTGAAGTACTGCTTGGACCGGTTTAGCACACCAAGCTTTTTAGAGGCAAGTTTAGCCTTGCCTTCCAGATGACCCCGAAACTGCACGTCGTTCGTTATATCGACGCCAAGGATCCCGATACTATTGGAGATAGTTAGATGTGTTCCTTGGAACTGTGGCGCAGGGACAAATGGGGTCTTTTTGGCAGAAAATGCGCAGACCTGTGTCTTCGTGGGGTTAAACTGGACAAGATTTTGTCGTCCCCATTCAGAAACTCGCTCCAGGGAGTTCTCTACTTCAGACACAAGTCTAACCCGACTCTCTTCTACTAGAGTCCGAGGGACATTAGCGCGACTGGTGTATCTGGCGTCACCGGTACTACCATCCGCATAGCATAACTATAAATTTTATGAATTAATCTATTTATTCAATGACTACCAGTAAAACTTAGCCATAGTTAAAAAGCTATAACGGGTTTAATCATTGAAGTTTAAAAGTTTTATTATCAGACAGTAAAATCCTAGACAGCAAATTCTATTTAACAAAAATCTATCGATATCTCAGAATCTGTTTATAAAGAAATTAATCTGTATGGATATATAGGAATATTGATTTAAATAAAATAGTCATTTCACTCTTAATATACATTTAAAATTAGAATCGTTTTAAATTTAGAATTCCATTTATCGTAATGTAATATGGCGTAGTGACATGTCGCAGCGCGTGTGACGATAATCATGTATCCGCTATATATATATACTTGTGTTCGTGGGAGGTAGTTCGGGCCCCGCTTCACGCGTTCCACTGCAACTCGCGTTCGAGATTCTCGAGCGGCTCGTTGTTTGCTGTGTTTTGGGTATTTTTAATTACTAAATGCTATATTACAATACTTAACTTATGATCTTAATATGCATGCGGACACTTGTCACAATAAATTCTAATATTTATACATAAAAAAGTACAGGCGATATAATAACATCTCATCATTTAACTATTAAAATATATATTTATTTAAATAATTTTAGTTACTTTTCAAACAATACTTATTTGATATATTTTTCATTGTGAAGCTGGCAAAAAGGCAGACGGCTCAGCTCATGCATGAAAAGTGGTTACCGTCGCCTATAGAAATTTGCAGCACTAGGGGAACGTGTTGCCAGCCTTTAGGATGGGATGGGGTGATAAGATAGAGAGGATAGGATATGGGATTGGAATAGGGAGCGGGGTAAGTGGGCCATCGGAATTCTCACTCATCGCACGAAATATTATAAACAGATTATATTAAACCGAAAGGTTTTTCTTATATATACACTTTCTATAAACATCAATATTAAAGTTGACAATCTTGGCAGTTCATATAAATAGGACTGACCTTGTTAGAAAAGACGATACCTACTGTTCTGGCAAAGACAACACGCATTTTCTTTAAAGTATGTATACATATTTTTTTATTGAAACAATTTATATATATATTATTTCCAAAAATTTCAGACATAGTTCCAAAATGTTCGTAATAATTTAACCTAATATATAACTCTGAACGGAAAACCGTTTAAGCACTCAATATTAACAGTATAGAATATAGGTTAATAGTATTTAATATTGAGTGGTTGAAACTCACCGATCATGGTCTTCAACCGCACAGCACACATAATAAAGTCGTCGAACTGTATGTAGCCTTGAGATGTACTATATCTGAAAAATATTAAATTCATTTTAAAGTAATATTACACATTAAAAGAAAAAGCTCAAGATAACATTACCCTTTGGGTCGCCGCCAAAAACTCCTAAAATCAACTGAGACGTTATAAAAACTGATCGCGCTCTTCTGTCACTGTCAATATTTAGATTGGTGTGAAAGAGACGTTAGCATTAGCATGTGACCTATATAGATTCGAGTTTTCCAGTGATACTTAGTTTAAATAAATAAAGTAAAAAAATTGTAACCACGTCCCCGTTGAAGGCGAGCGGTGGGATTATGACATTTTTAGATTAAAAAAGTCGAATACGAATGAAATTAATATGGAACCATTCTGAAACTACACTGAATCGAAAGTAAGGAATGACCACAATCGTTTTAGAAACAAAAAAAATATGGCTGTGTAACAAGAAAAATGTTAGATGTCTGCCTATTGTCAAGGAATTTTCTGCTATATCTTCGGAACCTAAAGTCCTTTACCAGTAAAATTTATATGGGACCATTACGAAGCTTCGCTGAATCCAACTTAAAAATAATCAACAAAATCGCTTCGGAAGCAAAAAGTTATGGCTGAAAATATATAAAAAAAATATTTACACGACGAATTGAGAACCTCCTCCCTTTTTGAAGTCGGTTAAAAAATATTACCTATGTAATAAAAATACGTTTCAACTGTTCGGAGCGCGGTAAATTATTTGATTTTTATTATTATTGCGACGTTTTGGCCACTTTTTAATGAGTATTGTTAAAGTTTTATTTAGCCTACCGGCTTACCTTACCTCACTTTAACAATACTCATTGACACTTGACATCTTTGTCTTCCGTGATCACAGGTACTGAAAAGTGGCCGAAACGTCGCAATAATAGTGGTGGTTCAGGTGGCAATTGTTGGTAATGGATGGAGGGAAAAATCCACAGCCCCAAAGATCCCAAATCCTCGTAACCTTTGGACTCGTTGGCACGTCTTCAGACTAAGCGTCTGTTCAATTCGTCACAGAGTCCATATACCACCAACAGTAAGAGGTTTTATGAATTTAAAAAAAAATGCGTTCTAGCGTTGCAGTTAACAACGCTCGCGTGACCGTGGACGAACTGGGCACGAATCGTGGTTGGCCGACAGGTGGCACCGCCTGTCTCTATTCAGCGTGTAGATTTGCGGAAAGGAGAGGAAAGGTAGGAGTACAAGGCGCCTAACCAAATAATAAAAAATCATATAAATTACCGCGCTCAAAACCGTTAAAACGTATTTTTATTATGTATACAGGATGTTTCAGCAAACGGAACACCTACTTAAATGGGTGAAAGGGCATAACACTAGCGTACAGTTACAAAAAGGAAAAAAATCTTAATAATTCAGTTTTAGAGTTATGACCGGTTTATACTTCCACTTCTTATCGCCATAATTTCGCATAAAACCAGGTGGAAAACGCACGAAAACTTACTTTAAGCAGCGACGTACTTTAGATAGGATCCTCCTTAACAATGTTTTTTCAATACCGGATGAATAAATTTTAAAAGAAAAAAATATGTTAGATTTAAAATCTTTTACTGCACATGTTCCACCTGGTTCTATGCGAAATTACGGTGATAAGAAGTGAAAGTTTAAACGGTCACAACTCTAAAACTAAATTTTTAAGATTTGTTTCCTTTTTGTAACTGTACGCTAGTGTTATGCCCTTTCACCCATTTAAGTAGGTGTTCCGTTTGCTGCAACAGCCTGTATATACTAGTCGCGCGAACTTAAGAAAATGTGTGAACCTCACCTATGTGCCAGTACGTTGAGTGTTTGCGCGTTGACGGTGTACCCGGCCGAATGCAGGGCGTCGCGGAGGTTGTGCGCGGGGATGGCGCCGCGGCCCTCGGTGTCGTACAGGCGGAACACGGACTAACAACCAAACAACGTATTTAGATCCGACGGCCTCTGTGCTTGAGCGCGCTACGAACGCAGAGGCTCCGGGTTCGATTGCTGGTATAGTAAATTTCGGAAACGAACTTTCTGTTATTTAATATGGCCTGGGTGTCTGGGATCGATACCACAAGCGTAACATGCTTAGTTTAGGGATATATTCAACGTGTGAGTTTGTCTGCCGATTATTGTACTTAATTAAAACATAATTTAAAAAAAATCTCGTGTCACAGTGTTTGTAACCAAACTCCTCCGAAACGGATTGACTGAGGTTTTTATTACATTATTTGTGTATTTTCTGTAAGTCTGAGAATAGATCATAAACTATTTCTTATACCCTTAAGTGATAAGGGTGGCCCACTGGGCATTTTTTTTATTTTTTGATGATTTGGCACATAAAATATATATAACCCTTAATTTCCATCGTTCTACCACCAACCCCTATATTTTAATAGCGATCTTAGTACTATAATAATCTTCAACTCTCAGTGGTTGAGAACTGATCAATTATTAATTTTACAACCAGATATATCAGTTATTGTGACTAAATCGGTAGTTTAATGACCAAATGCAGTAGGTAATCATATTATCATGTTACCAGCTCGTCTCTTCATATAATCCATTAAACGCGGAAGTTGTTCATTCTTACGCTCTCACTCATTACAATAAAAGATAATAGGTGCGAAAGCGACAAATACTTTTCTTTTTTGTCAAAATCTGCGTTATTACCAAGGTCAGTGAACCAATATTTAAAAGATGTTCTGTTTTTATTCCCTTTTTATCGTAATTAATTTATTCGGAAATTGCTTCTTTTTAATTTTGATATTAGGGTTGATTTAATAGTACCAAAAAATTTGTATGGAGTACGACTGCTAAAATTATGATTTATTGTCATTTGAAAAGAAACACATGAGATAGATATATATATATATATATATTACACTTACCCTCCAGTTACGCAAATCGATCCACAAAGCCTTGAACTCTTCGAATCCCAAACCACCAGAGTTATCTTTGTCCAACATAGCGATCATACTGCGGCATACGTCCTTCGAGAATCCTTGGTGGTTTAATTCTGGAATATTTAACGAGAGTTTAGAATGTGTGCGACGGATAGACGGCTAGCTGAAAATTGACGCGACACTGAATCTCAAAATTCGAAATTATCTATGTAACTACTATATAAATCTGTACTTTCTGTTTGTATATTACATTTTTTTTACAAATATGATAAATATTCATTTCAAGACGCACTATCCAAATTCAACTATTTAAAAAAATCTAACTGTTTGTATGTATGTACTTCTATTACTGAAGAATGGTTTGACCTTTTTTTAATGAAAATTAGTAGGTATATGTCCCGGTCGAAGGGGAAGGCCCACGAAATGCTGGCTTGACGTCGTGAAGAATGAAATGCGTACCAATGCAAGTGAAGTGGAGAAGTACGAAAAAGCACGAAAGCGGTCCCTGGGCGTCATCGGAGGGAACGCTACGAACACAACCTATTTGTAATTTCCAAATAAATGCCATAATTTAAATGGAAACTGCTATTTATATGAAGCAAACAATAACAATCACTTTTCAAGGCGGCCGCACTTGTCAAAAATCTTATTATTTCATACATGTCTGTCTTTTTAACACCACAATCGAATCCGACGACAAAATGGCGACGTCTTCCAATATACCAAGGCAAAATTGGGGGGACAGAGATAGATATATATACATACCATTATACAAAAAAAAGAGAAGGAATATGTATGTATCAAGAATGTGTATTGTGGCTTGAACAAGAGATGGCGCTACCATGACTTGAAAACCATAGTTCAACATTAAATAATAAACAATGACTTTTTCATCTAATACGGCTTACGATAAAACAGGTAGTTGATATTTAAATTTAAAAATATATCGTTTGGGTGGTGATGTAGAGAAGAATACAGCTTGGGTGGCGAAGTACAGAAAAAGAACACAGTTTGGGTTGTGAAGTAATGAAAAATACCGCCGAAGAATTGAAATAGACAATGTTTGCGTAGTGTCTTGTAGAATAGATAGACTATGTGCTGCTTTAAGATTAATGATGAATAATAAATTTAAACAGTTTATATTTTGAGATTTGGTGCCACGTTTTAAATTAATAATTTTATGGAAATGGAGGTGACTTATACAGCGCACTTATAATTAATTTAAATATATAATATTAAATAACATATTTAATTTCCTTTAAAATGCCCATTTTTGCATACTCTCATATGACGTCCAAACAAAATAAGATTCATGCTGACAAAAAAGCATTTCCAAACGCGTACATTTCCAAAATAATTTGAAAATGTACACGTTTCAAGTGTTAGTGGCAACGTTAAGCGAATATGTCGAACTTGAAACAATATTTCATATAAAATAATGTAAAATATTATTTCACTTAAATTCTTAAATACAATTAAATTTCACTTAAACGTTCTTTGAATTTTGTAAGCGTTCAAAGAATATTTTATTAATTTTTTTTGTATTAAGAAAGTAAATATAAACTAGGTAAACATACAAAAATTCCGTAGACCTGTAAAATAAGTGCAAATAAAAAGAAACATTCAAGTGTGAAAATACTTATAACATAATAAAGAAAAATAGACATTTTAAAATAGTGCCTCCATTTCGATAAAAAAGACAAAGTGTATTTATAACATTATGTTGCATGCACCGAAGTACCTGGAATCCTGTAAAGAATATCTTAATTCATTAATGAAAACTTCATCATTAAGCACAAAATATAAGACTATTTTCTATTATAGATATTTGAATTAAACTGTATTTTAGAAAAATTACTTATGGACTACATTAATACAGAACACATTTATCACCTTGTCTAATAAACAATATAGTATATTGTAATGGTAATAATGTAATAATTATTACATTATAGTATGTAATTGCAATAATTAAATAATAAATATATTAAAATTTAAGACAGCCAAAATAGGCAACTCTTTAATTTAAATTAAATGCTAATAAAACTTTACTTCAGCTCTAATAACAATATCTCACATGGTCCATGGTATTATATAAATGGTCCTTCGGACCGGATATTTAAGGCAATAAGACAAATTGCTATGCTCGTCTATTTCCGATCAAAAAAAAGAGAAAAAACAATTCTCTCTAAAAGGAAATGCGCACCCTTATAGTCTCACGGTGTATGTCTAGCTATAAGATTATTATTATGAATGACTATGGCTAGAAACATGAAGTATAATTTACGAAAATATTTTTTCGAATATCCAAAAGGGGTTTGAAATAGTTGAATTTTTTTAATTGATCACATCATTCAATGAGGTATTAGATAAATGGGTTCTACTTGAACGTTTCTAGCATATTTCTCTTTCTAGTTTTCAATATAAAATGAAAATAAATTATTCCGACACGGGTGAACTATCGCAACAGCCAGTATATGTTTGAATTAAATGTAATATTGATTACTATTATATGTATTTATATAATCTTGTCCCTATATACATGGCCCTAATGTACATAATATTTGCATTGTACCATGAATACGATGTAACAGCACTTTATTTCCATTACCGGGGGGTAATGGAAATTTTATGAGTGAAATTTTCGAGCGTTAACTCAAAAGCGTGACGTTTTTTATTTATTTTAAACCACCTATGTATTACAGTGAACAAAACAAAAGAAATATTCAAATCTGTTAGGCCGTTTTTGTGTCTTAGCGAGACTAACGAACAGCAATTTATTTCTTATTCGGCCGCTGTTGCCGCGCTCGTTTGCATATATTTAATGTTTAAGGAGTAAATTCCAGTCGTGCGTCGGAGTTGACACGCACAAGTTTTATTCAATCACTATAGAACTGCTCCCTGGCCCCCGAACATTACCTGGTCCCTGCATTTGGGGCTGCGGCTGCGGCTGCGGCTGAGTGAGATGCACTTGCTCCGGGGCGTTCTGTTGCTGCATCTGTTGCAGATCGACCCCGATCTCTTTGCAGATCGGCGTGCACAGTGCGCAGAGCAGTTGCTCGAGGCAGCTCTGCTCTTGGGGCGGGGAGAGCGTCGTCCCCCCGCCCCCGCCCCCGCCCCCGCCGCCGTCGTACGCCCCGCCGCGGCGTATTGCCAACTCTATTCGGTGGGATATAGTGATACGCTCATGTAGTGAGTGTCAAGTGTATATGCGTTATATACACAACGGTGTAATAAAAAATTTGAATGTTTTGGATATGACTTATTCAAGGTGAAGTTGTCGCGTATTAGCAATATTTATTTCATACATTATGTTTTAATTAATAATTATTATATATTAATTAAATGCGGCCAATGGCAGCGATCTGGAACTCATACACTGTTTGTTCTGTTTTATCCGAACATTATTTTATTTATTTTAATAATTGCTTATAGAGAACTAAAATAAATGTATAATTTGATTACCCTCTAGGTATGTCAGTTAATTCAATACGTCCACAATGACTCTTTTAGAATTTCGTAGCCAAAAAGCAAAAACAGAGTTTTTGACATATGAGCTCACGTGAAAATGTCACCTTGCATATTCATATTTCACTCATGTAATATTATTATACATATGCCAACAAAATGATTGTTATATTAAGAAATAAAAAAGTAGCCATGTGTGTTTCATATAATACAAAGTATCGAGTTTATTTATTAATGTAATTTTTTTATGAATTTTTGCATTTGTAATATTTACGAGTATTTTTTAGCGTTTTATAATACAAATATATTTAATATAATAATAATAATTATAATAGCAGTCCATAAATGTCCCACTGCTGGGCTCGGGCCTCCCACTATAGGGGAACGGACAGTATACCCGCCACGCTTGACACATCAGTTACCTCGATGTGCAGGTTGCATCACGATGTTTGCCTTCACCGTTATTAGCACGTGGTAATTGTAACAATATGCATATTAGGTCAGAAAACTGCCGAAGTGATGCATGCGTTCCGGCCAGGATCGAACCCGCGCCCTTTGACTTTGGGACGCGTGCGCTAGCCATTACGCTACCACGACTTATACGAAATACAAATTTACATCTTAAAAATTATATCAAACAAAAATTTTAAAAATGCAAACTATAAACATTAAAGCAAGTGCCACAAATAATCATTTGCAAAAAATCAATATAAATGAAAGGCATTTCCTACATACATATATTGGATGAAAAATATTGAAAACTTTATTCATAATAATTAATTTTCTGATAAATATTTGTACATAAAAAAATCAAATTGAATATTTAAACATTGTTTGAAAAAATAATAACAACTATGTTAAATCTAAATGAGATGAAAATATATGCTATGGAAGTAAAAAGTTATTTTATAAAAAACTGTAAAAACGCTACGAAATCATAAATAAACATATACTTTATTAGTTACTTACATACAAAATTCTTTCTCGCGGAGAGCGAACGAAACGTATAAAGCGTTTAAACAACACACAGAAAAGCATTTGTTTTCGACATATAAAGCTTAAAAATGGGCATTTTTGAAAAAAAATAATTAAAATAACAGTAAGAAATATTTTCTTCATATAAATTAATTATTTCAGCGCACCTATTATGTTTACACAGATTATATAAAAATTAATATTAAAAAATTTTCTTTAAATATAAATTATTTTTTAACTATATGAATTTTGAAAAAAGTCCTTGAAGAGAGAAGGAACAGGCCTTCTTACCGCAGAACCGATTTCAATGAAATTTGAGAGTTATACTACAATCACCATTTTGGTCCTTAAATTCGGATAAGCAGAAAAGGATTTGAAGAAATTTGAAAAATGATTCATTCATTAATCACTTTGAAATAATTTATACTTTCAAGTATGCTAGAGAGCTGTGGTGTATCATACTTACGTCGTTTTTAAGGACGAGAGAATAGAAGCAAGCTCAGTGATTAAAAAGCACAATTTTAATCTTTGTGTTAAACTTTTAAAATAAAACCCAAGTAATCACAAAACCGTATTAAACTATTTATATTTGCATTAACACAATACGTAATCATTTATATAAATTATTAAATTGTTAACGATATCAAATAATATTAATATCACTTTATGAATATTTTGGTTATACGGTCAAAGAATAAACGAAAACCACTTTGTGAAATTAGATTTGTCTCTTCCGGGGAACTCGTTAGGACCCTTTCCCACGGTGTCGTCCATTAAAAACTGGTTTTTTACTGAAATTCTGCAAAAATCACCGGTGTGTGTGAACACACAGTTTGCATCCTGCTTTATTGCGGTAGAGCAACGAATAAGCGGGATAGATTGGACAGACTTCATCGAGTAAAAATTCGAACACATCGGTTTTTTCCGGATACTGCAAACAGGATATCGTATGACTGCTAGTATTGAAACATGTACACTGCTAGTATTGAAACATGTACATTGCTAGTATTGAAACATGTACACTGCTAGTATTGAAACATGTACACTGCTAGTATTGAAACATGTACACTGCTAATATTGAAACATGTACATTGCTAGTATTGAAACATGTACACTGCTAGTATTGAAACATGTACACTGCTAGTATTGATACATGTACACTGCTAGTATTGACACATGTACACTGCTAGTATTGAAACATGTACACTGCTAGTATTGAAACATGTACACTGCTAGTATTGCAATATGTACACTACTAAATGGGATCCTGCAAAAAAAACCGTATCTACAAAAAACGAGATGTTCCTGTGGGAAAGGGCATTTATAGTTCGCGTCAATTGTCTCTCTGGATGCAAAAGGTTGTATGATAAATGATTTTATATGAAAGGTCGTCTATTGTGCAGCTACCTATTGCTCGTAATCATTATCATATTGTTGACTTAAATTGGTAAATAATACGTGATTAAAGTATTAAATACCTGACCCTGTAGACAAGTGGCATCATCGCTAAATTAATATAATAGCAAATGTATGGGAATGATATGTCGTTACGCCAAGTATTATGTCATTCACATACATTTTAATTGTATTTGTTTAGTGCTAATGCCACATGTCTACAAGGCGTGGTCCGAAACTATTACACACAGTGACAAAATTTAATTTACTTAGCTCTGCCTTTAACAAATCATGTCCCCCAAATAAAACGTGTCTCCCTAAAATTTGGTGAAATAGCCCCAGTCAGGTGACACAAACGCAGCTAACTTCACTCGACATGCATTTAAGTTTTGAGTGTACACTGTCAAAGTTTCGAAAGATACGTAGATTATACATACTCCTATGAACCAAAACCCCATTCCCCTCCCAGTTAAATATTGGAATGAAGCACATACCTTCCCTCATGGCGTAATCGAGGATCTCCTTCAACTCCTGCCAGTCCACTTCACCGTCATCTCCCGCTAAACGGTTGAAGAAGTCGCGCACTGGATCCGCGGGCTCCGGGTTTGGTGTTAACTCTTTCACCTGAAATAGTATAAGATACTAGTATATTACAATCAGTTAAAGTTTAATACAAAACAATTTTCTTAAGTTTCCGTGACTAGTACACATAAATAAAACTACGTTTAACGGTTTTAAGAGCGGAATTTTATTTATTAAATTTTTATTTCGACGTTTTTGCCGCTTTTTAGTAGTCGTGATCACTGAAGACAAAGATGTAAAGTGTCAGCTTTTTTGAGTTTAAAGTTTTTTATTTAATGCGAGACTTTTGAAATAAATATATAAGTTGTGTTGTTGGGTTAGGTTAGGACCAACCATTTTTAGGGATACCTGATTATCCGCCATATTATTTCAAGAGAGATTAGCGTATTTCAGACATCAGAAGTCATAATGCTGGTTGCCTCATATTGTTTTCCTTCATTGCTAACTAATGGTAAATGTATTAAAATGCATATCAGGTAAAAAAAACCCAACTAAAACAGTGCATGCTTCTCGACCAGCACGCATATCATTAGAAAAAGAAGCTCGAGCCTTAGCCACTAAACCACCTCGACTTTTATAATGAAAACTTCACTTACCCTATCATCTACATCGCCCATTCCAATATCCTCATCATTTTCACTGAAATAAAAATGAGTTTAAATGAAATTTAATATTTTTTTTTAAATATACAGGTAAATTAGCTTTGAGACGTTTTTGCGTTTGTAGTAGTATACAGTCAGCACAAAAATAAATAAACTAATACTTTTTATATATTTTAATAGGCAGGCAGGTACTTAATACGAAACTAATATTAAACGATATTAAATTAACATTAATATTAAACATGATTTTTAATACTAAATTGTTGGTCCGTGTTCTGAAAAATGACATTTACTTTCTGATAGCACCTTTCCGATGGAAATTAATGATATTCTGATTGATTTAGCAACTAAAGCAGAAGCTGCTGAAGTGTTTATATAAATGCTAGTCCATAAAAAGAGCTTACGTCATGTTGTTATCTTTCTCGGAGAACACTCGCACCATGAACTCGCCTTCCTCGCCCGGCTCGAAGGTAGATGGCACTATCACGTAGCTACCGGGTTCGAATTTGAACCTGAAGGGGAAGATAAAATATTTTAGGAAGACAGTCATTAACATACATAGCTCTTTTATTAATTGCATGAGTTCAGCAATCATGCAGACGGTCCACCTGATGGAAAGCAGTTACCGTCGCCTATGGCCACTTGGGCTACCAATGTGCTGCCTGCTACCTGGCCACTAATGCAGGAACGCAACTCAAGGTTATTATGGCATACTCTAGACTAGGGGCAGTAGCCATCCAGACGAGTAAATACCCTACAACCTGGCTGTGGGTTGTTTAGTCGCCTCTTACGACAGGCCGCCCCAACGCAGGAAATTGTACTTATTTTTAATGTTCCTGAACTCTACGTAAGGACACGCCCCTATACTTAGTCTGGCCATAAATACTGTTACAATTAAAAAGAAACAAAATATTACATTTGAATTTGGAATCTGTCATTTTTATATGATTGTCCATTGTGTTTTCTCATTTTGGCGCCAATACATTGTATAACATTTTGCAATATTAAAATGGACTGGGGTGATAAAGAGAACCGAATCACTGTGATTGCATTACACAAAGTAGGTATGGAGCCAAATGCAATTTTTAAAACTCTCTATAAGATAGGTATTAGTCAAATGTTTGTGTACCGGGCTATTAATAGGTGACCTCCTCTGTTTGTGACAGAGGAGGCCTCATTGCCTTGCAAAAAATATCAAAGTAGCAATTAATTATCCTATGTATTATTGTTAACGCGTTTATGTACAACGTATATATATATATATATATATATATATATATATATATATATATATATATATACCCACGTTGTACACATATATATATATAGCTTTGAATGATCTTGTTAGCGACGTTTGCGCTGCTCAAGCCGTTTGGCAACATCACATCGATATTGTACTTTCTCTTAGAAATTTCAAAATTAGGTCAACAAACCGCAAGTGCAAAACGTTGACATGCTTCTGCTCTTTGTCTTATTAAATAATTAATTGTTGGACGCGACTAAGGGAACGTACCCATACTACGTGACCCGTTCAAGGGGGGAGGAAGGTCTTTAAAATAGCATGCTTGGTTACGGGACTACCTTATGTTTTCGTCACTTAGTCAATATCCTCCTCTAGGGCAGGGGTGCCCAAACGGTCGCTAGCGACAAAAATTGTCGATACAGAGAAATTACCTATTCACAATTTTTGTTTACTATATTTATATACCCTATCTACCTAGATGACAATCCTGCATCACATATACTTGCAGCCTCTCTGAGTCAATCGACCGGACTCTTACAATATTGAGGTAGATCGCCAGCAGTTCTAGTTTGAGCAGCCCTGCTTTAGGGAAATCTTATGCTTTTTCCGAGTTATATTCAAATATTACACAGCGTTTAAGACTTTTTGGTAGGGGAACATCTTACGGGTTCGCGTCACCGACATGCTTATAGCAGTATATCTGTAGCTATACAGCTGACGTATTGTGCAACATCAGTGCTGTGTATATCCTTATAAGTGAAATTTAATGGATTTAGTGAAAATTCAACGTGTATATACTGTGCATTGTTGAAATAGTTTTTTATTTCAAACATTATGAAATTTCAAATTTTAATAATAAAAGTTCTAAGTTTTCACTTCTATCGCCAGTCTCTATAATTGCCAATTTTTTTTTATTAACTTTCAGTTTCCAATAAAAGATTTAAAAATATATTTAGGAATTAATACTTGAATGAGAGAGGGAGAAGGGGGTAGTTCATAGTATGGGCATGTTCCCTATGTTAAAACTCTTACGGAATCCTGAAGAACATAAAAGCTACCGACTCACCTGGCACTGACCTCCCTGAGGTTAATGAACGCCTGCGACCTGCCCACGGAGGCGTTGTACTTGAAGAAGTTCGTGTCCAGGGGCTTGGGCACGTGGCCGTAGTCCGGGAGCCGGTACACTGCGAAGCCGATCGTGAGGCACTCCAGCCCCTGGTGGCGCTGCGAGCGCCGGTTCTTCTGCATCAATGCCACTATTATCTGGAAACAAGAGTCGAAGTTCCTTATCGCAAGTTACTTACAACGCTCGACGGATGGGGGCTAGACAGATAAAAGTTTAACCGCAATGAAAAATGCTGACCGCTGTATGCCTGTTTACGCCATCGGTGGATTCTGCGCGATACTACTGTACTTTGATGTTGGTTGTATATTATATTATATATATTATACACATTATCCATATATTCATTTGTACACGCCTACATCGCCTGATTCAAATTCCTTTGATTTAGGTTGCCTGGAAGAGATCGCTTTGAGCGATAAGGCCACCTATTGTATTGCCTAGAAAATATTGTAAATAAGGTCTGTTTTTGTAATTGTATATTTTGGTGTGCAATGAAGTGTTAAATCTCTCTCTCTCTCTCACTTTCGCGCTAATTGCATAGATGGCGCAATTTTTATTTCAAGTATTTACAATATTTCCTACATTTTGATACAATTTGCTTGTTTATGCAGTACTAGTATATGCCCGCAACTTGGTCCACGCTTGACTTGAAATTCCCGGGACACTAAGTGTCGTAGCATTAAAAAAAAATGTAAGCTATCGTTTTAGTGGAAACTGTGTCGGAATAGGCTAATTTTTATGCATCCGAACAACTTAAAACCACTCCCGGGAATATTCCCGCAGGATTCCCAGGATAAAAAATGTCAGAAATTTTATCACATAAAATTTTCTATCGATCAGTAAAAAAATCATATTGGAATTCGTTGTTTTTTAAATCTGGCCATTTTAAATCATTCCCAGAAAATTTCCCGCGAGATTCCCAGGATAAAAAGTAGCGCAGATTTTAAGTCTAAGCATTACCTGTTGATCAGCAAAAACCGTATTGAAATCGGCCCAGTAGTTTTTACGTGAATCCAGAACAAACAGATAAACAAACAGACAAGAAATCTAAAAAAAATTGCATTGTGTTCTCCATCATTTATATTGTCTATTCCAGTTGTTTTTTTTAATAGCTTCAATGTATTGACAGGGCAAGTTTAGAATTTTGTAATATCATATAGATAACATATTTTTATACAGTAGTTAGTCTAACAATATGTTTGTGCTGTCTCTCCTGATTTTTGGAAAAGTTTACCGACCATCAAAATTTCTTCAATATAACACCAACTACAATAGCATACATATATTATCACTTGTCTCTTGTACCGCTACATTGGAAAAAATAAATGCCTAAGGCGTTGGAGCCAACACCAACAACAATAGAATACACTTTGAGAAAGATTTCCCATCATTTAAAGAATACTTACGGTACATTTATTCTCGTCATCTCCCTCATCGATATCAGTAAGGGTGACCGTATACTGCGGATTAGTCCAGAAAGACTCGAGGTAATTACGGCAACCACCCGCAGTCACACCTAAAAATAATTTATTAATTTCAATTAATACATGAATTTTTGGCAAAATTTGGAATGGGTTATGTTTTGCTGTGTAGCTTTTTCATATATGTTTAGAAGTAAAATAAATGCTGGAGAATCAGTCCGAAGTATTTTTTTATGCCAAATATTCTGTTTGTGATTTACACTTGTGACCCCAAAACGGTAACATTCTATCAAAACTTTGATGAAAAAATGTAATTACAAGGTTCTGCACTGACGCTGCTGGTATATCGTCTACAATATTGTTGTTCCATAGGCTCATATATAATAGAAATCAAATAAAATCAATTTATTACACTGTATATTACAACATGTACAAATAATATAACTAGATTATAAATTCAGCTAAAAATAAACTATATATTAAAATTAAAAAGAAAGAAAATAAAATAGATAGAATTTTATAAGCTTTATTACTTTGACTATTTTTTATACAATATTTAATACTTCAAATACTTATAAAGATCTAGAGGAGAGAAATAATATTTTTGGAATTACCTCTGACCCATCCTCCCTCAAAGACTGACATCTTCCATTTCTTGGTGCATCCCTCTGGACACTCCTCAGGGTCCAAAGAGTCAGGGTTCAAGTTGCAAATCTCCACTCTGAAATAAAGTATATAACATGAGACCATGAGAATGAAATTGGCCAGAGTAATATATTTTTCATAAATCTATATTTTTTTTGGGCCTACTTAAATGAAGTTTTCTACCTCACTCGCGTATTACCACATCTTTTAAGATATAAATTGATAGAATTGAGGTTCCGTGTTCGATTCCTGGCATGCTGAATTTCGTATACAAACTTCCCGTTATTTACTATGGTCTGAATGTCTGGGATCAGCCCCAGAGTGAACACAAGCATAACATGCTTAGCTTGTGGATATACTCGTACTATATGTGTTTGGCTGCCGATTTAAAAAAAAAGATACGACGAATCTTAAGAATACAATTACGATTGTTTCAGAGAAATTTGAATTTATATATACTTACTACTACTATGTACAAAAAAACCTTCTTGAGAAAATAAAGGAATTAATCCTTGTCTGAATCAAAATATTTTTTGCGAAATATTCGTTTTTACCAAACGCTTGGTATCCCTAAAAGAAATTATACTCACCTAGAAAAGTGAGAGACGAAATCCTTGAAGGCCATCCAAAATTCCCCATCATCATCGAAGGTCAAACCGAGTTCTTCCTTCTCAGATTCCGGTATGAAACGCCATTCGGGTGATCTGAAAGAAATTAATTCAATGATTGGATTCCTTTGAACGAATTAATTTTTCACTGATCGATAGCAAATTTTATGTAGTAAAATGTGTAATACTTCTTATCCCGGGTATCCCGCAGGAATTTTCCCGGGAGTGGTTCGAAGTTGTTCGGGTGCATAAAATTTAGCTTACACTGACACAATTTTCACTAAAACAATAGCTTACATTGTTTTTTAAATACTGCGGTACTTTATACTCCGGGAATCCAGCGGGAATTTTTAGTCAAGCGTGTACGAAGTCTCGGGCATATCCTAATATAATGTGATATGTTGTCCTCATGTATGGATATGTTGTACTTACTTGTCACTCCATGCTCCGTTCCACTCGGCTTCGTTGCCCCAAGGGTTCCTCAGCCTCAACAGGGGGATCTTGCCAGAACGCCCCGGGGTCTCTATATCCACATACTTCACACGGGTTATTGAGTATGCATGGCCACGAATCAAACCAGCCGGGGTCTCAGCTTCAAGGATATTCGGATCTGGCTGTTGTGTTTAAGAACAAAAAAACAGTTTCCTATTAAAAGCTATGGGCATACAAAATATGGCATCAGAAGACAATGGTAAGAATAAATTTAAACAAGAAGACTAATGAAGAGTTATTGACATATGGCATGTTAGAATCAAACCGTTACTAAATGAAATTTATCTTAATATTTCTTTTAGTTTTCGCGACTTGTACACATAAAAAACTGCGTGTTAACGTTTTTAAGCGCGGTAATTTATTTGATTTTTGTTATTCCGACGTTTCGGCCACTTTTCAGTGGCCATGATCAAGGAAGACAAAGATGTCAAGTGTCAACGAGTATTGTTAAAGTTTTATTTAGCCTACCGCCAACTTGTTCATTTTAATTATTCAGTTTTAATTTTGTTTATGATTATTATTTACTCTATGGGAGCCTAATCTAATTTACCACTGCTTCACAACATATTGTGGCTTGAAGAGAAGAAGCGGCGCAAGAAATTCTAGCTCTAATAATTTTATATAATATTAAAATGGGTGGAAGGAAAAATAAAATAAATTATCAATCAAGTTGGTTTGTGTTCCGTTGCATGCAGAAAGAGCTCACAGTGTTTTGAGGTCTGGCAGTTGGTTTTTGCTGGGTTTGGGTCTTCATAAATTACCGCACTTAATACCGTTAAAACGTAGTTTTATTATGAAATTTATCTCTTTTCAGAAGGAGCATTAAAAGTTTTCAAATGACCTATTGCAAAAATATATGAGACTTTAATAAGTTTAATTGCTTGGTAGTCCAGCTTTAATACTAACATAAATATGTCAGCATTGTTGTCAAAGATAGCATCCACCGCCACGAAAGGCATAATAAGACTAATGATATCTATCTGTCTATTAATACTACTACTGCTCCGAGAGTTTTTGCATTATATTTAGCAAACAATAGATCCACTACATGATGGCAATAACTTATTTTTGCCATATTTTGCATAAAGAATGTTCAATTATAAGCGTGCATTATTCAACGACAAACGGCAAAGTAAACCATAAACCATTGAAGAAAGGGGACAAAGAATTTTTGGGCATTGGCAACACAGAAGGTGGTTGTGGCGGCGTAGTCTAGAGCAAGGGTGGTAGCCATCCAGACGGCCAAATACCCTACCACCAGGCTGTGGGTCGTTTTGTCGCCTTTTACAACAGGCCACCCAGGCGGTAGGAAATTGTATTCTTTCTCCGTTCCTCCCATGGATAGATGGTGTAACCAACATGTTGCCAGTCTTTAGGATGGAATCAAGAGGATGGGACAGGGGGACGAGATGAAGGGATCACAAAGGAGAACTGGGCTAGAAGGGATCGGACGTGGGACTGGAGTAGGTGGAGGGGGAAGTGGGTCATCGGAACTCTCACTGATGAGTCACACTCACGAAACACGGTCAGCTCAAGGCTAACCGTTTCACGCCGATATTCTGTATTTTTTTTACTGCAGGAGTTCAGGAGACAGGCAGACGGCCCACTTGATGGAAAGCGGTTATCATCGCCTATGGACATTTGCAACACCAAAGGTGCTATAAATGCGCTGCTGCTCTCTTAAGGGAGACTGAAATCTGGCCACTGATGCCGGAAAACAACTCAAGGTTGCTATGGCGACATACTTTAGACCAGGGGTGTTAGCCATCCAGACGAGTAAATGCCCTACCACCTGGCTGTGGGTTGTTTAGTCGCCTCTTACGACAGGCCGCCCGGCCGCAGGACATTGTATTCTTTCTCCGTTCCCGCACGGATAAAATCTGTGAGAGCTTGGTATCAACTCACCTCAATACTGCACCCCATCAGGGAGTTCCTCTCATACGCCTTCAGGAGTATGGTGTAGAAGTTCGGCGGCAGTTCTGACATCTCATACATTTCGGTAACTCCACCGGTGAAGTCCTCCATCGCTTCGCATGTCGAGCCACCCTTTAGGGCCTCATACGAACCGTGCAATCTGGAAAGTTATTAAACTATATAAATAAAATGAATCATAGACATTTCTGTACGTGCATAACTTGAGAATGACTTTACCGATTTTCATGAAATATTTTGTGTGTGTTTGAGTGGGTCCCCGGATTATTTATATTCACAATTGGAACTGGTAGGTGGCGCTGGGTACGGGTCCTAGATTTTTATTTTTTCAGGGCAGGACAATGTCTGCCGGGATCTCTAATAAAATATACAATTGAGATATTAAAGTTATTTATTTAAATAATTTAATTTAGGTATCCAAGGTAGGTTCATAATAGTCAATGTCTGAGAAAGGTCTGGCATTGAAAATTTGCGCAGCGCTATGCTGGAATCCGAATTCCAATACTCAAATATAAACAGTACCCATATACAGAGCGAAAAAGACTTATAAATAAAAAAAACCACACGACAGAAATGAAAACTTCATCAAAGAGAGTAACGCTCGCCGAGTGAGTATAGCAGTGACGCATTGACTGTACCCCTCTCGCTCTCTTAGTAGACTCGAGCCGAATTTACCCGAAAGAGCGTTACATGACCGAGTGTGACGCGTGACAGCTAAGTCTCATTCAATTCGCACAAACTAAAGTGCTCAGCATGCGTAAATAAATTTTCACTTCAAAATAGGTCCCAGGTGGCCTAAGTTTTTTCTTTTATATTGTGTAGGTTCGCGATTGACCGATATTGCGCCCGATGGCATGTCGAAATACAGTCTAAGATGGAGTACGCTTACCTAGAAGGTACCTGTTCACGCAAGACTTGAAGAGACCTAGCTTGTATGTTTCAGGCAAAACAGGTGACAGTAAAGAGTTTCACTCTGTTGGGACTATCTCCTATGTGTTGGGAAAATTCCCAAAATACTGGACGCGTTTCCATGATGGAAAGCAACCCTTATTTTCATTGTCCTAAATAAGTTCCTATTGGCCAAATAAGATCTCTCACCCAACCATGGGTCTCGTCTTGTAGGTCTTGAAACCAAAACCCACAACTATATACCAGTTACCAACGGATGCATATTTGTGGCTTCATGTTAAGTTACCAATCTCATTTGGGTTTTTTCGCGTATTTGCTCAGTGAACCTCAATTCTGACTTCAAATTCGTGTTCAGTTAGAAAAAATACGCCAGAAAATCGTCATTTAAGTAGAGCTCATATTAGAAATGTTGTTTAGGATTTGGGTACTCTACGGGATGACATGGCACTGCTGAGCGGCAAAGCCCTTTATAATAAAGATTTAAAAAAAAAGTTTCCAAGAAATAGTAAAACAACTCACTTGGCATAAGCCTTCTCGAGCAAAGCACTCCAGAACTCATTGTTTTCGGAAGAATGAAGGAAGACCAACTTCCCCCTGTAGGTTGGGAGACGGTCGTCTATCACCACATCAACCCAGCGGCCGTATTGCCAGAATCTGAAACACAAGTTTCTCATTCATGGCCGGTTCCTATATCCTATGCATTAAATTGCCTTACCGTCGGTTGAATTTTGACATTACTGTTACCTATGCAACTTATGTCAAATTTTAACTGATAGTACAGCAAATGAACAGTCTGTAAGATATAGGAACTAGTCATTAATTGAAATCCAGAATTTTTTTATTGAAGGATATGACCACGTTTGATTTGCAACGTCATAATAGGGGGATGTGAAATCAAATTTTTATAAACTTACAAAACGTAGTAGCCTCATAGATTTTGTTCGAGCGTACCTACTTATGACGTCATAAGTACAAATAAAGGATGCAAAAAGGGCATTAATTATTAATTGAAAGGTAATTAAAATCATTTCTATCCTAACATTTTAAAAGTTAGTTGGAAAAATGTTATTTTAACACCTGTTCTTTTATATGTAAAAACATTAGAATTTATTGTAAAATGTGTCCGCATCCCTATTTCTGAAAGAGTTTCCTACCGTGTACAGAGATATAAAATTATGATCACCGGAAATGGAAAACACCGGCGTACTCCTCATCGAAGCTCTGGTCGTCCGGTACAACTTGGAAGAACAATCTGGAAATAAGAAAACAACATTTAAAATAGTTGAAGCCCAGTTTCTATAATACTGCATATTCTTTTACCTTACCATTGGTAGAATATTTTATCACTATTTATATATATATATATATAAAGTTTTACATACATATCATGACATGATCACGCCTGTTTCCCATGGAGGTAAGGCTGAGACTATGGATCTCGACCTGTGACGATACTGACAAACAACTTTCGTTTCATCTACTTTCATTAACCTCTTCATACATGCACTTCTGTTTATTTGAGATGCTCTTTACCTGAGCTCTCTTTAACACTTCTGCTATTTGATCATGGTGTGTACCTCTCGGTCTACCTGCACCCACTCTACCATTCACAATGCTGTCAAACACTTCTTAGTGATTCTATTTTTATGTCCATTCTCTCTTTTTTTTATTGCAGGAGTTCAGCAGACAGGCAGACGGCCCACTTGATGTTTAGCAGTTACCATCGCCTATTGACATTTGCAACACCAAAGGTGCTACAAATGCGCTGCTGCTCTCTTATGGGAGACTGGAACCTGGTCACTAATGCCGAAGGAAGGAACACAACTCAAGGTTGCTATGGCGACATACTTTAGACCAGGGGTGGTAGCCATCCAGTCGGGCAAATGCCCTGCCACCTGGCTGTGGGTTCTTTAGTCGCCTCTTACGACAGGCCGCTCGGCCACAGAAAATTTTATTCTTTCCCCGTTCCTGCACGGATAGAAGATACATAACGTGTCACGGCGTCAGTCTGTCTGGATTCCCTTTCTCTCACGCATATGGCAGCGGTAGGCAGGCTCCTCCTCTCTCACTTTAACCCAAGCGCTATATACATAAAATTTAGGTAATAACCTAAGCTTTTCTCAAGTTAAACAATTTCAATATTAAATAGTTCAACTTAGTTTAAGTTATCACTTCTGTCGGGCGTCCTGAGACGAAAACATTTTTTAATTATACAATTTCAAATTTAAATGCAACGAAATAAGATTTAAAATAATATCCGTCAGTGTAAGATACGGTATTTTAAAATTAAAAGGTCTCGTAGTCATTCTTGTTTATAATTTAATGTTGAACTATGGTTTTCAAGTTATGGTACCGCCATCTCTTGTTCAGATCACAATACACATTCTTGATACATGCATATTCCTTCTTTTTGTATAATAAGTATGGATGTATATCTATCTCTGTCCCCCTGAATTTTGACTTGGGACTTGGAAGACGTCGCCATTTTGTCGTCTGATTCGTTTGTAGTGTTAAAAAGACAGACATGGTAAGAAATAATAAGATTTTTGGCATGTGCATAAGTTGTCGAAACAAACTAAATGACGGCCGCCCTGAAAAGTGATTTCTATTGTTTGAATGATTGGTTAAGAGGGTTCCAATTTCCGTGCATGTATGATATCTATTTCTGAAGCCAAGGCGGATTCTTAGTCCTATTCTATGTACACCGCTTCGCAATGTGTTCGCGCAATTCAAAGGAGAAGAAGCAGCAAGAAACTCCCCAGCAACATGTCTAACTAAAAAAGATATTTTCATCATAATTATTTATATATTATCTCAGGTTCTTTTTTTTTAAATACATACAGAAGTTATATTACATTTACTTTTCAAAGAATAAATGGAGTTCATGAAGCTAAAGTTCTGATGAAGGTGATCAACAACATCACGAGGAAACGTTAATATTGTGAAAGACACCGAGATATTTGCTCCTTCTTCATCGATATCGATATATGAAATTGTGTAGGTATATAACATGTTCTTTCAAATCAAGTTATGTGGGGAATAAGTGTCTAGCCACGACGCCTTCGCCACGTCCCGGCAGAAGAGGTAAGCTTCAGAAATGCCGGTTTGACATTGTGTGAAATGGAGAAGAAAAGCAGGGAAGCGCACGCTTTAAAAAACGGGGATTAACATAGGAGACTTTTATCATGACTAGAGAAACGGTTAAACAAATGACATAAAATATTTTAATAATGTGATTATTTATCCAAATATACATTAAAGGACAACGGATATATTTAATCTATATTATTACAAATCATGTTACTAGGTAATAAGGTCAGTTTCAACTCATTGATGTATTATTTAACAAAATAGGCCAAGTGCGTGATAGAATATAAGTAATTCAACGTACGTTTTAACGGTTTTAAGCGCGGAATTTTATTTGATTTTTATTTTGACATTTCGGCCACTTTTCTGTAGCCGTGATCGCGTAAGACAAAGACGTCAAGAGTCAATGAGTAATGTTAAAGTTATTATTTATAACCTATCCCCAACTTATTCATTTTAATTATTAAATTTTATATTTTGTTTTGCGTTTGGAGCCAAACAAACACTAGAAAGAAAAATTCTTGAGGTTGTGCGATAATGCACTTTTAATGGTCTTTGCTGTAGAGGTTATTTTCGTTGTTGATTGCAACATAGCAGCTAAGAGGTTTTTTTAAATTAAAAATACTGTAAAGAACAACCTCTAATGAAGCCGTCGTTAACAACCCATATCTTGAAAAGTATCCAATTGATATCCACTACTTGCGCTAATTTGCGTTGAAATTATTAGAGGCTCTACAGTCATAAGTTTTTTTGAAATTCTTCACTTCATAATGCAAAAGGATTCCACGAGAAAGACATACTTTTGATATTCACTCACTTTCTATGCAGCGTTAGATTGGCCACCGCAGCCAGCAGCCAGCAGTCTCCAAGTTCGCCCTGCTGGACGTCGAAACGACTGTACCCTTCCACGAAGAGCTGAGGGTCGTCAGCAATCTCCTGTCGGTGAAAAACTTGTTACAATAAGATCTGTTACTATTTATGATATTTAAATGAGTAAATACAGCTCGTTATCAATTTGATAAAATTCATAAATTTTACGAAATAGAAAATCATCATTATAAATCATTAAAATAGATTTAAGTTCAAATAAAAAAGTTATAAAAAAAAACCAATTTGAAAAGAGTAACAAAAAAAAAAAATTTTAATGTTTTCTACGTTTTGAAGTTGTTGCCAAGTAAAATATAATTTTGCAAATTTTGTTGTTTGGACAGATCATGCAAAGTTATATTTAAAGGAGAACTCACGCCAGGTCTAAGCCAAGTGATCGGCCTATCCAGCCTCTCCTTGTAGTAGAGACTGCGGTCTATGGCCGGGAACTCGGGGTCTTCGAACAACCTGCCGTCGGCTAAGCATTGCTTCCTGATCTCCTTGAAGTCCTGGTAAGTCGCCGGACCGAAGCTCGAGGGGCGAGTCTCGCCTAGCTGTGAATGGAAAATACACATACTGATTAATAAAATAATTATTTAAATTTGATCAAATAGTTCCCTTCGAAATTAAAAATGTGTCAGAGCCGCCATATTCACTAAATATATCAGTGAATGTCTTAAAAAATTGTAAAGAGCATGCCGTGCAAGACAACGTACCACTGTTTTGTCACATACAGAAAATAAACAATACCATAACTAACAATAATTTTAGGTCCGTCCAAGTTTCACCTCATCTACGAGTAGAACACATTCGTGTAAAAGGTCATTTCCGAAAAAGGTGTGTGTAGGGTTTAGAAATTAGTAACTAACGAAATTTTTTGCGTTCACTCACTCAATAACTCAGACGCTGCTGAATACGTGCTTTGAGTCAAATCAAAATTGCGTCACAAAGTAGGAAAACGATATGCGTCGAGGGCCGCAAAGCGCAGAGACACATACCCGGCTCTATGAAATGTATCGGCGCAATTGCGCTGCAAAACAGTGTTACCCATCCTAGTAAGAAGGTTGGTGACTATATCAAAATAGTTATCTGTTGAAAATATACCCTAAAACCAATTATGTGTGCTTATAATTTACGGATGTAAACACGTTGATTCAAAAGCGTATGTTATATCTGTGCAAATATAAGTCAAACATTAAAAAATCTACGAAAACTTTTCATCATAGTGACAGAATCGGTAGAAGTTTCCAAAAAAATGCGATAATTTGTGCAATCACAGAGATAAAATCGATAACAAACCCAAAACAGGCGTTCCCCTGTCGGCATGAACATTTTGCTCCCATTGTAATACGGCGGCATTCTCAAACTGTACTCTTTACATACTTCTACAGTCGAGAGCCTTTTCGCTGGCGACGGTTTAACCTTCGCAGCGTCGATTTTTGGACCTTTCTTCCCGAATATACTGCTTCTATTAACAGAGGCATTATTTCTTTCAAGATAGGACACTTTCTTGACACCAGACTCTAAAGGCTCCTTTGTCTTTTTAGCCTCATTTATAGGCTGTGCTACTCTTGTAGCCCAAAACGGTTTGTACGAACTATTACTTCGCACTTTTGATGGTTGATAGGTGAAATCAGAAACCTTTGCCTTTTTAAAGTCTTCGAAGAGTCTAGTGAAGAATCCAGACTCTCTATTAGAAACATTTTGATCTTTATTCGAACTTTTACGTCGTATAGAAATTCGACCAGATTTTGGGGAAATAATAGACACTGATTTTTTTTTCCAAGTCTCAGCTGCATTAACTACATTGGTTGTAGCATAAAATGCCTTTAGGTATTTCACTTCTTCCTTTGACCACTTCAAACAAGCTTCTTCATTAACTTCTTTAGGCATTTTGTCCGCTTATAATTTACACTGTTCTAATTTCAAGGTCTGCTCCTTATTTATCCTTCTTTATCGATGTCCAATATTGAACTAAACTGATGTAAATATCAATAACTGTTTAAATAACTGTGAAATCATTTAGTTCGTATTACTTCCTTGCCGATTTAGTTCAAGGTTTCCAGATTGATGCGTTACTACTTTATATTTATGTAGGGCCTAACATAACAGCTAATTAGTTTACATAAATGAAATTTAAATAAATTCCAACGGTCTGCAGAATTATTTGTTTCATTGATGCTATTAGACAAATTCGAATGTTTTGGGTTTGCTACTGAAAGTGATTGATTTAACTAGTATTATAAACTTTTTACCTTTGTCTCTGATAGGGTATGAAGTATCCGAGAGGTCTATAAAGTAGAATTTAATATTATGATTTCTTTCATTACCAGCATAGTGTATTAATAAATTGTGATTTAAAGATTGAACGTTTAACGTTTATATTTGATTTCTTACAATAATCACTAATGGTCGGTTCCTATATCTTACCGACCGTTCATTTGCCTTACTATCAGTTAAAATTTGATACAAGTTCCATACAAGTAATGTTAAAATTCAACCGATGGTAGGGCAAGTGAATGAATAGCTAAGATATAGGAACTGGTCATTAATAAAAATGAAGCAATTAATGTTTTCAAATACAGATATTGCTGCTATAGGTATCTTGAGTAAGAATATTGGAATATTTTCGGCATTGTCCGCCCTTGAACAAATTACATATCGATTTTCATACGCTACTAATACATAACGATCATTAAATGACACTATATAATATTTAAAAGCAAACGAATGATTCAAATTAGCTGCAAACTAATGATTATTGTTGGAGTAATGTTTTATTTGGCACAAGAACAGAGAAAACAAGTATATTTTTTGTTCTATTTAAAATTGAGTGAGGAATTAGTTTTTTTTTTAACAATTCTACGGACTCGAGTTCCGTACCCTTTATAACTTAATTTTGAAGAAAGTTTTAAGTATTTATACACGCTTCTTGATAATTTTTGTTTTTGTGTGACATTTATTCAATCATATGTGTGTTGTGGTGTACCTTACGAATAACTTATTATATTAATTTATAGAGGAATCAGTATTAGGTATTTCTTTGTTTTGGTTTACATTTTTCCTTGTGTTACAATTTTCCATTGTATTTTTACCTTATGTCATAAATAGGATATTTCATGCGGTTTATCTTGTGTTAATTTAGAATTTACATTTTCCAGCATATTTGTTTTTATCTTATTGCAATATTTTTAAAAGCATTTTCTTCGCCAAACTGCAACGTCTTTTGTCGCCTATCTATATACTAATATTATGAAGAGAAAAGATTTGATTGTTTGTTTGCATTGAATAGGCTCCGAAACTACTGAACCGATTTGAAAAATTCTTTCACGTCCCGGTTATCCCCTGTTCACATAGGCTATATTATATTTTCAAAAAAGTTCTTTTTAGATACCCGTGCGAAGCCGGGGCGGGCCGCTAGTATCTTAATTATATACTAAACTTCTACTCACAAATATTTAAAAATCTTCCCACTTATACAGGTTACAGCTACAAATGAAGTTTTGTTTTAAAAATATTGTTGCGGACAGAGAGCACCCCCCTGACCCACCCGCCGGAGCACACCTACTCTCCGCGCCCCGCATACCGCTGACGCCCATAGCTAGCACAATTAGCAACTAGGCGTCAGACGGGATGCGGGATATAGGGACAGCCTTGGAGGCAAAAAGGACACAACTTGACTCAACTTGTCACAACTTGTCACATCTTCACACATCTTCACAACGGCACATGTGTACTTCTCTCATCACAACTCAAAGACTCTCTTGCAAAATGTGTACCTATTTTATTCGTGTAAAAAGTTAAATAATAATCATACAGTCCATTACTCCCGAGTTTTAATTCTCCAAACAAGAAGCAACTGCCACCAATAGTTTTTTGGTACTTCGCCGCCGGATAGAAGAATTGCAAAGAAGAAACGAGCAGTGTCTTTTGCTCCATCGAAACCACAAGAAAGAAGAAAGACCAACTCTATACGGTCTCGTAGCGGTACCCCAAAGAAGAAAGAAGATTATTATAGAAGATCATCGTGGGCAACCCGGACTACGTACTAGGAGACCAAGAGTTCCTGCCGGACTACGTACCAGGAGACCAAGAGTTCCTGCCCCGGACGCCGAGGCTACGCGTCTGCAGGATCAAGACCGGAAAAAAGAATAACGTTACTTCGTACCGTGACCGAGTGACTGTCCACCTAACGGTGCCAAACGGTCAGTTCACAAAGTCGTAGACGGTGCGCTGTTTCCAGTTAGGTCGGTCAAAGGTCTCAGTGTTTAGTGTTTAGTGTAGTGAATTAGGATCGTCGGTCATACACATATATACACACTGGTCAGGGTAGTCGGTCATACGTGTTAGGCTTAGGCAAGGACCGAAGATGCCGAACACTAGGAGCAAGACCGCCGAAGACAGAGTGCAGAGAGCGTATCAAGAACCCCCCGCGTCGCCGTCCGTACATATATCCGCGTCCGCGTCCGCGCCGAACGTATCGCGACCCGCGTCGCCCGGAGTGCAACAGACGACGACCGCACAAGTACACGCCGCAAGTCGTACTGAACGCCGATCGCGATCACCGTCCGTCCGATCACACCGCTCGCAGCTCAGCGCCGCCACTTTGGTAAGGCAAGTGGAACTGGAAGCAGAGGAACAAATCGCCGCGATCCGTCGAGAAGAGCTCCGGTTACAAGTGTCGCTGATTAAGAAGAGGGTCGCTGCGAACATAGCCGCCCTCAAGGAGCAGACAGACGGGAACAGCGTGTGCGAAGACGATGGGGTGGAAACAGAGAGAAATATCACAGAGTGGTTGAAGAATACCCGCATACGGGGGGAGTCGCCGAGCGCAGGCGACAGGACCGAGCTCGGAACGAGAGGAGCCGGACCGCGACCGCCGTTAGACGCCGCGGGAAGAGCAAGAGAAGTGTATCCAATAGCGCGCGACCGGTCTGCGGAAACGAACGACCAGACCGCTCGCGTGACGTTCAGAACGCCGCGCAATGCAAGATCGCCGACGCCGACCAGATCCAGGGATCGAGGAATCGACCGCCTAGCCGAAGTGCTGGAGCGCATGACACGCAACAGGCCAACACCGCGACAGTGTCAGGAGCTGCCTACCTTTAGCGGGGCCCCGGGAGAGTGGCTACCATTTAAAGCTGCAATGCGCGAGTCGACGAGCTTACACGGATTTTCACCTGCGGAGAATTTAGGCCGTCTACGCACTTGCCTTAAAGGCGAAGCAAGGGAGTGCGTAACAGCCCTGCTGTATACCGCCGTGGATCCTGCGATCATCATGAAGACGTTGGAGCGCTGCTATGGACGTCCAGAGATAATAATCAGTCGCGCATTGGAAGACATCAAGAAGTTGCCACGATCGGGTTCGTCTGCCAGCGAACTCAACAGCCTAGCCACCAAACTACAGAATATAGTGACGGTCATCTCGTGTGTCGACAACAAGGGGTATCTACTTAACCCTATGTTGACGGGACAAGTCGTCGAGAAGCTCAGCCCGCATCTACGAACGAAATGGTGCGACTTTGCAGATGAATTCTCGAGCCGAGACGAGCCGGAGATTATGACACTATCGAAGTTTCTAACGGGCGAAGCAGACAGAGCAATGAAGTATTCCTTCGTGACGTCATCACTACCTACGATGAGTGTAAACGTCACTAAAGAAAATAAAGTGAAGCCGCCGAGGATGAACGAGCGTCGTCGCGTGTACGCTACAACGGAAGCCAAGATCGTGTGCTACTGTTGCGGAGCTGACCACCAGACAACGCAGTGCGGCAAGCTGGCTTCGATGTCGTTGCCAACCAGATGGGAGTGGGCCAAGGAGACGAGAATATGTTTTTTGTGCCTACTAAGTAAACACAGGCGGTTCCGTTGTAAGGCGAGGAAGTGCGGTGTTAACGAATGCCGCGAGCCGCATCACGTACTTCTATACCAGCGGAGGGAAACTGAAGCCGTCAGTGGACCGATCGACCGAGCGGAGTCGGTCAATCAACCGGCCGACAGAGAGGAGTCGGTCATGACGGCATCGGCTCACAATTCTAACACCGGGAGCAGAGTGTTATTGAAGGTGTGTCCGATTACCGTCAAGGGGCTTAACGGAGAGGAAGTGAGTACGTACGCGTTGCTGGATGAAGGGTCCACGATCACGCTCGTCGACGAGGAGATAGCCGGGATGCTAGGGGCAGATGGCCCGAGACGGCCATTGAACATCCACGGCATCACGTCGAGCCAGCGGGAAGCGGAAAGTAGGGTGGTGAGCGTTGCGGTGCGCGGAAGAGCGCAACCGCACTACCATCCTATTAAGGCGCGCACTGTGAAGAAACTCGCACTGGGAACTCACTCCGTTAAGTCTGAGGTCGTACGACAGTTACGTCATTTGAAGACGCTTCATACAGACGATGTGTGTTATATGAACGCTAAACCGCGCGTATTGATTGGAGCTGACAACTGGCATCTGATCGTGACTAGAAAACTGTTGGCAGGAAAGAAGAGCCAACCAGCCGCTTCCCTGACCCTCTTGGGGTGGACCATACATGGGAGTGCACCCAGAGGCATAGTAACGCAGGGAAACGACACAGTATTACACGTCCGAACGTGGCAAGACAAAGAGCCGCGGGAAAAGGACAAATTATTCGAAATAGTGAAGTCTCATTTCGATATCGACGCACTCGGCATATCGAACAAAGTGAAACCTGTAGCTGAAGAACAACGGGCGCTGAAGATATTTTCAGAAACCGTGAAGAGAGAAAACGGCCGCTTCGAAGTCGGACTGCCCTGGCGAAACGATGACGTCACCATGCCACCGAGCTATGACATGGCAGTGCGTCGTCTACGCGGGATCGAGCGCAAAATGGACAAATCGCCGCAGTTCAAACAAGCATACACAGCTCAGGTCAACAGGCTACTAGAAAGAGGTTACGCCGAGCCATGTGAACGAAGCCACGGAGGAAACCAACGCATGTGGTACATGCCTCACTTCGCCGTTACGAACCCGAATAAGCCTGACAAAGTGAGACTGGTATTTGACGCCGCCGCCCGTTCGAACGGGGTGTGCATGAACGATGCGTTACTGGATGGGCCAGACTTACTATGCGCCTTATACGGAATCCTGTTCAGATTCCGGGAAGGGAAGATCGCCGTAACAGCCGACATACGTGAAATGTTCCTTCAAGTGAAGATAAGGAAGGAAGACAGAGCGGCGCAGCACTTTTTATGGCGCGGGGACGACCGCCATAACCCACTTCGGCGCTACATTATGACGTCTATGATATTCGGAGCACGAAGCTTGCCATTCCTCGCACATAGCGTGAGAAACAGGAATGCGAGTGATCATAAGGCGCAAAGCATCCCACAAATGGAGCTACAGGCCGCGCTAATAGGAGCCAGGTTAGCGGCGGAAATAAAAAAGGAACATAGTTTCAAGCCTTATGACGTCATCTACTGGAGCGACTCGAAGACTGTTCTTCATTGGATAAGAAACGACTCGGCACGATATACCCCATACGTTGCACATAGACTGAGCGAAATCGGCGAAATAACCGAGTCCGAGCAATGGCGATGGGTGCCGACGAGTTACAACGTCGCCGACGACGCAACCAGGATTAACGTCCCGAATATGAAATCGGACGACCGCTGGTTTAAAGGCCCGGAATTTCTCCGTGAACCCCCGACGAAATGGCCGAAGGAAGAACCGACGGAAACCGAAGATGACGAAGTCGTGGTAAATTACACGACCGATGAAAAGCCACTTGTTGACGTCACAAGATTTTCGTCATACGGAAAATTGTTACGAGCGACCGCCTACGCGCTCGCCTTTATGGACAAGTGCAGAAAACGGACTCGCACTATGGAAACGCGACATATAGAGCAAGCTGAACGTTTACTCATTCGTCAAGCGCAACAGGAAAGCTTCCCGAAGGATTATGAGCGATTAAAGAAAGGGGAACGCGTGTCACGTGACAGCCGGCTTTATAAGCTCGACCCCGAATATGGGGGGACGGGGTAATAAGACTAAACGGTAGGATCAATGCGGCCACCCTGCGCGAGCTTACCGGGTACCCACCGATCTTAGACGGGTCACATCACCTCACTCGGCTGATGATAAGAGGTGAACATGAACAGCATCATCACATAGGAAGAGAACACGTCGTAAACAACGTCCGGCAAAAGTACTGGGTGCTACGAGTGCGGCCTACTGTGCGAAACATCCTGCGGCAGTGTACAGTCTGTCGGTTGAAAAAAACCGCGCAGACAGTACCTGTGAAAGGAAACCTTCCAAAGGATCGTCTAGCTGCCTACGCACGCACGGCCCTTTACCAATTGCGGAATCGACTGTTTTGGCCCCATGTGGGTGACCATAGGACGTCGTAAAGAAAAACGATGGGGAATGCTGTTCACATGTATGGTGACTCGTGCCATTCATATGGAACTTATAGCGAGCCAAGCGAGCGAGCTTGGGAGCGACTAATTCGAACGGTGAAAACGGCACTCCACGCAACATTGGCGGAACAAGCTCCCAGAGAAGAGACACTTACGACTGTCATCACGGAAATAGAGCACACCGTAAACTCGCGCCCGCTGACTCACGTGTCGGTGAGCCCTGAAGACGACGAAGCGCTTACCCCGAACCATTTTCTAATCGGATCGGCGACGGGCCTACCAATCACGGGAACGAACGAGTTGGCAGGCAAGAAGACATGGATCGCCACTCAAGCTTTAGCGGACATGTTCTGGACTCGTTGGCTACGCGAGTATTTACCTACATTGACACCGAGGGACGACGTACGACGAAATGAGGAAAACGTACGCGTGGGAGACGTCGTTATCATTGCGGACAGTCTGTTGCCACGTAACGTATGGCCCCGGGGTCAAATCGAGCGCACTTATCGCGGACCGGACAACGTAATACGGAGCGCGGACGTGCGAACGCGGGGAGGCATCTTCAGGAGACCAGTAAGGAGGCTCATCGTCCTGACGAGAAGAAATGGCTTCGAGGATCTGCGCCGGGGGGAGGATGTTGCGGACAGAGAGCACCCCCCTGACCCACCCGCCGGAGCACACCTACTCTCCGCGCCCCGCATACCGCTGACGCCCATAGCTAGCACAATTAGCAACTAGGCGTCAGACGGGATGCGGGATATAGGGACAGCCTTGGAGGCAAAAAAGGACACAACTTGACTCAACTTGTCACAACTTGTCACATCTTCACACATCTTCACAACGGCACATGTGTACTTCTCTCATCACAACTCAAAGACTCTCTTGCAAAATGTGTACCTATTTTATTCGTGTAAAAAGTTAAATAATAATCATACAGTCCATTACTCCCGAGTTTTAATTCTCCAAACAAGAAGCAACTGCCACCAATAAATATGTTATATTAAATTTTGTTAGTAGATTTTAGAAAAACGTATTTTTAACTAGCTGCGCTCGCCACTCTATTTGCAGTGGTACTTGCGACTTTGTTATCTTCTGAATCCAGCAAGATAGCAAAATGAAACATACCTGATAATTTATGACAAAGTTCCTGTTGTAATCAATAAGAATTACATTGAAATCCGCCCGAGTCGTTGGGAGTCTACTCTATACATACTTTTAGACCGACACAGAAAATTTTTCTATGGAACGTTCACTTATGATTAAGCATCGCGTAAATAGCAGTTATTACTCAAATTTTGGCATTTATTTTAAAACCACAGACAGACAGTCCCACTTTATTGGTTAATATAAAACTTATTTGAAAATGTAACGGATACATATTTTTCGTGTGGAGACTGGGGTCATGGGTTCCCGAAGCTCATCGTCTTTATCGAGATCTATCATTATAGTTGGAACAAGTCTCACTTGAATAAAAGGCTTGCCTTTATTTAGGAGCAACGAATAAGCGTTGCTATGAGCGTGGAACCGCGGCGAGTATTTTGGAAACGTTCCCAACAGACACCGATCTGGGACCCAAATTTTAATCATAATGTTTTTCTTTCCGTATATATTGTTTATATTTAAGTATTATTTTAATAGGCAATTTAGTTTATATTTAAATATCATTTATTATTAATAGTAATTTGAATAATAATAATTATTATAGACCACTTCTCATTAATTATTCAAGTAAACACTAAAAACTTGCCAAATGTTCACATAACACACGCTAAAATATAATCACACCACAGTATTATCTAGTTTAGATTATTACTGTTTTTGATGTATTTTTTTGTAAATTACATATATATTTATTTCCAACGTAAAATAAATGTTAACATGTGTCCAGTCACACATGAAAACGACTATTGACTGTTGGTCTAAGTACTGATAACGGTCTATATTAAATGCAGTAATATACGAACGCATGTATGGTGGAAACCTATGGGGAAATTGCTCTTTGTAAAATTAACTGCTCGCAAATGGTCAAGGCGTAATTGGTTAGGGCGAGTTTCTTTGTCATTCTTTCTAATACTTATTATATATATTTTTAAATCTATAATCTCTATCTACTAATACATTAAATCTGTAGGGGATTCGAGTTCGTACAATGTATAAATTTATAAAATTAAATAAAATTGAAGTGTTTGTTTGTAATGTTAACATAAGCTTTTTACTAAATGCATATGCATATGAAATGATATACGGGACTTATATCAAATAATCAATTTTTTTTGTCTGTCTGGATGTTTTTTTTTGTTATGCCTTTTTGGCCCGGGCGAACGAGATTGCCCGAGTCTGAGGGCTTTATTTATTATAACAGAGCGTTTTTTACACTTACTTATTAGTCTAATACATTCGGTTTTTTACTTACATGTTATATATTTATAATACTGTTAAATGCCGTCAAAGATAAGCCGCACAGCTGCCTATTGTAAGCGCAGCTTATTGTCCTCCCGAATTAGGGAATTCTTTGTGATTTGAATTTTCAATTAAGAAAAACATGCTATTGTTTTTCTACTTGTTTTATAACCATCATTAGCGTCGAACTAATCCTTATTGTTATTGTTTTCGACTTTGTTAGCGGTTCGCAGGTGTGCAAATTAGTATTTCTTAGAAACTCAGTGTGCGCGGCCAATTTCTTTGTACTGTGTAGTTAGTATAAGACGATGCCCGAATGGAGGGGCGGGCAGTCAAGCGACGACTACGAAGCGTGTAAGACGTTTTCTAGTACTCTCGATTAGCGATATAAACGACGGACTTTGCGCGTTCGAATTGTATTGAATCGTGCAGTGTGAACTGGTTGCATCCAGTTTTATTTGTATTTGTTTTATACGTGTTTGTACAGTTCTAATAGATTCTATAGTAGTTCCAACGGCATTTTTAATTCGAGTCCTGTAGCTCGTAACAGTACTATTCTATTACATTTTGTGTTGGATACTGTTGATCTGTCTGGATGTTCCGGCTAATTTCTGAAACGGCTGGACCGATTTTGACGGGACTTTCACTGGCAGATAGTTGATGTTATAAAAAGTAATTTAAGCTACTGTTTTTAGGGTGCCGCGATAATAATTCCACGTGGACGAAGTAGTGGGCACCGCTAGTCTTCTATATGCTGGCGTTGGGATCGGGTTCTAGATTTTAAATTAGAATAGGTTAGAATTTTTGTCTGTCTGATAGAGTATCATGTGAAAACTACTGAATGCATTCAAATATAACTCGACACAGAGCTAGCTTATATCCCGGGTAAACACTTAAGACAACTTGTCGTTTCCGTCGGATAGGCAAATATAACGAAAAAGATAGGGCAGCGGTTGAGTTTATCTTTTTTTTGGAGCCGCCTTTGCAGTTCACTAACAAAGACGTCGTCGTCACGCCAACGCGAACGAAGTTTAGCCGACACATGCTAGCAAGTATCTACTAAAAGAACTAAGAACATTTGTATGTTCCCCCTACTAATGTTTGCCCTAGGAAATTATTACACACACCATTGACGCGCACAGTTTACCGACGGAATTCGTTCTGTATCAGAACAGCAAATGAATTGGAAGATACAGACTTAAACTTATTTATTAATAGTGTAGCATTGTTTAGCGCTAAGTTGGTCAAGTTCTATTCAAACTCGGATTTATCAGTTTAATTACCTTATACCTATGCACATTTTTTATTGTTTCTTTGTTTAATTTCCTTTTTTTATTTTACTGTTATCTGTGGAGGCTTATTAATCGCTTTTCTTAATTTAGCTTATTTCTAGTTATTGTTAATGATAGCTGTTAGACCCCCAAAAAATTTATTATGACCATTGACCACCTAATTTTTAGTTCAATTTCACTATAGTAATAAACTATAAAAGCTGCAAAACTCCACTCCAATTCTTGCCGAAAATTGCAACACGTAGAGTGATATTCATTTTTTTTTTCAGGCGGGGGAAATGCATTTCGCACATACCGGGTCCTTTCCTAGGGATTAGACCGTTGTTGATCATGGAGGCTTTCCACTGAGGCAATCCAAACAATAATCAACCGGCTTGTGTGGAGACTCGAACCCATGGACGTACATGGGCTAATACCCCACTAAAACCACCCTCCTCCCATGTGCCCCGCGTTTATGAGTAGGAAAGGCATGAGATAAAGAACGTAGTTACGCCCACATCGATCCTAGCGCACAAGTGCTTGAGAGTGCCCCGGGAGAGGCAAACTCACTTTGTCAACAGGGGTGACGACTCCTCTGCTCCCTAGATGCTAGAGGGCCCCTGCAGCGGTATTTCAGGGGGGAGATCGTACGCATACCTGCGCCTCCGGGCTCCCGACTGACGTCGGCGCCCGCGAGACGCATGCGCACTTCCATCTCTCTCCCTATCTCGTACCGCGGCCTCCTTTTTGAGACATTACAGTCTCGCAGAAAGTGGCCGCGCCCACCCACCAATCGTCGCTGTGCAGCATGGCTTGCACCTGAGCGCTCAGCGAATCGATCGGTCCTACTAGTGTCTCGAGTTCAAACCTCTGAGGTGCCCATGCTACGCACTCGACTAGCGTGTGTAACGCCGTGTCCAGCGCGCCGCACTGGCGGCATTGGGGTGAAGGCAAGCAGCCCGCAATCTGACAAAGATACTTATCGAAGCAACCGTGCCCGGTAAGTATCTGTGTCATTCTGAAGGTCAGGGTCCCGCGTTTCCGCGAGAGCCATCGCAACAGCTGCGGTCGAACCACTTCCACCGTGTCAATGCCAGCAACAGGGTTTTCCAACTCTACTGACCAAGATTGGATCATGGCCGCGGTTTCCCGCGTCCTGATCACCTGGAGTTCGGCCTGGCCATAGACCAGGCCACAGGCGAGGGCATCCTGTTGGGAGCGCCGAACTTTGGCAATCACGTCCGCCTGGAGAGGCCAGGGCGGATCGCCCGCCAAGAGTGTCGACGCCGTCCACGACACTGTACGGTATCCTCGGATGGTCCTCACCGCCAGGACCCGTTGTGCGCGGCACAACAAAGTCCTATTGTGGCGGTGAAGTGCAGTGGACCATACGGGTGCACCGTACAGGGCCATACTCCTAAGGATGCCCATGTAGAGTTTCCTAGTCGTCGTCCCCGGTCCCCCCACGTTGGGAAGATCATCAAACAACTTTATGCAACAACTGTCAACTGACACGGACTAGCATGCAGACGAAACCCATTATATTGTTTACACAACCCTAAAAATAATTGAATTAACTAGGTTCCAACATCAAAAAATTTTAATTAATAAATAGGGATGAAAGATGGGCCCTCAGGGTGAGCCTTGCGATAGGGCCGTTCAACAGGTGTGGCTTATTTCAATTATAACTTTGTTTGAGTAGTTAGTAATAGAGCGAAAAAACGTTGTAGCTTAGTGGTTAACGCACTCGCGTCCCAAACTGCAATGACGTGGGTTCGAATCTTAGCCGGAACCGCATACAAATCAAAGTAATTTCTAGACCCAAAGGAAAACAGCAGGTGTACTATCCGTTCCCCCTAAATAAATGGACAAAAAGACAAAAAGAAAGGGCTTATATACTTACAGTACCTACTTCGGAAGGAAGTTTGTTTGGGTTGATCGACACATGTTAGGATTGTAACGCCATCGGATAAGATCAATAAGCATAGTGACATATCTTATCAAGTTATCACAAAATAAACATTGTGATTCCTGATAAGATATCGTGAATGAAATCATATACTTTAAATACAGCTGACTAATCAAATACTAACTACTTATATGTTACAAGTAAAATTACATATGCGAAAGTATTAAGTAACTATGTCTACTATGCTTTCACGGCAAACTACGATACCGATTTTGCTGAAATTTAGTAGTATGTAGTCTCAATACCGAGGCTGAATATAGGATACTTTATATTCTAGAAAATTAATATTTTTCGTGGGACAAATCGGAATTTTGCGGGCATGAATTGCGCCTAGATAACAACTTAATTCAATGTACCCTATGTGAATGTTTGCTCTCAAAATAAAGTAGGGTAGGGAAAACCCCAGTAGACTACTATATCATTTTCAAGCATTTATTTCACTTTGACAGCTCGATGACGGATCAATTAGTAATGTCCTAATGCGTTACTAACTCGATTTGTTATAAAAATCGACTTCATTTAAAAATAAGTTTTAATCAATTTAATTTATCTATATATCAGTTGTCAAAAGTAAAATATACGTAATATTATAATTTATTTAATTATTTTTCTTTAAAGTAGAATATTTTTTATTTTCAAATCGATGGTTTAATAATAAATAGTCTGTGTGTTACATGACCCACAGAACATCACTAGTACGTCACCCACAACAATAAAGTGCGACAATTATGTCATTTGTTTCATGTGGGCTTTACTGTTAAGAAATATTTAAGTTGATAGATGTGCAAACGTCAAAAAATTAAACGCTTGGAAACAGTATTATTATATTATGTTAAGATGAAAGGTCAGATTTTACGAAGACACCCAACTTTATTTGCAATGTGAAAAAAGCTCAGACCAATGGGTCTCACTTAGTAAGGAAGAATATTAGGAATGACCACATCTCATTGAAGTATAACACTGCCATGACAAGATGGCGTCACATTTGATTCTTATCTCGCTCGTTGACACTTAATTACCAATTTATTAGACAGTCTAAAAATTGAAAAAAACCTATTAAAACTTTCAAGTGCTAAATTTTGAACAACAAAATTGATATAAATTCGGCTTACACCTGTGAGTTTGCTCGCATAAGGCTATGTGCGTACTACGATTTGTCAATACCGGACTCATCTTTTCACAGTCGAGTTGTTTATGAAACGACGTATGCACTTAGCCTTACAGGCTTCCACCTCAGGTGATGAAAAAACCCACAGGTGTACAGGAAAAGAAACTTCAAAGTTCGCTGACTTGGCTTGATAACGTCATTTCGTTATACCTGGATCGAATTGAACTGTTGCCAAAACTACGAGTATAAACTGAACAACATCAGGAAAAGTGAAATTTAAATTTCATCGTACTTAATAGGATTCCACGAAATTTTAGTAAATATATGACTAAAAAACATTTAGTTTCAGAGAAGTATTCAGAAGTTTCCTCTACAAAATTATATAGAAACACTGTCTAATAAAGTCCGACAAGTGTCTATGACTCCATGCACAACGAAGGCTTCCACAGAGGTGACTAACGTCCCTCCTCTTTTTATTTCGCTATGGAATCATAAAAAAGCTTTAATCGAAAATAACATGCAAATACAGCCAGCCCTAAGTGAGAGTTATATCTTGGTGCCCTTTGCTGTTGAAACGCTTGGACCGAGGGATTCTGAGGTCATGAGCCTCTACAGAGCTCTCAAAACCCTCAGATCAAAGGGTTTGTTTCTACCTCGGAGTAGGGATCAGTAAGGCGATCCAGTCGGGTAAAGTTGCCAGCCTTCTGGAAACCTTACCCATTAACTTTGATGATCTAGGCTCAGTATTTTACTTAGTCTTAAGAGATTATAGTTAGAACATAGAAACATAAGTTTTCTTCGTTGAACTAATTTATAATTTATGTAATTCTATTCTTTAAACCAATATTTGTTAACAGTATTTTTCTAAGTATTGTTTATATAACCTTTAAGAATTTACCATTTCATAATTCAAAAAATAAGAGTGAACAGGCCAAAATTACATTACGAAACTTTAAAAATATAAGAATTAATTCAGCTGAATCAATTGTACAGTTGATATATGAGGTGAAATGTTACATTTATTTGTTGCATAGTTGTTTTTGTCATGTTTTCCTTGCAAGGTTAATACTTAATTTTGTTATGTACTCTTATTTCTAAACGATACAATCGGCCATTTCCTTAATTGAATAATGTTATATTTGTATTTATTCTGTGATTAACGCCTGTTTTGTATAGAGCAGTTCTTCATAATTTACCATAATTTTATGTAACAATATTGATCTCTAATATGATGTGGTAATTGTGTATATTAAATAATTCAAAACCTCTCAATTGTATATAGACGGTATTCACTACATTTTATTTTCATGTTGGCAGACACGATAGATTTTTAATGTGTTCGATTTATTTTATTACATGTAAAATTTTAAATACAATATTTTCTATATAAAATATTATCTAAAATTTCCAAACAATAATGTAATAAATTCTTTTCATTCATAACCCTTTTAATTAAAATAGTGTATCAATGACTTCAATCCGCTATCGGTTGTGACAATTTGCTAAGTTTCTTATACTGTAAAACTGTTGGAGGGATGGCGAGGTGGTCTTAAAATGTTTGTGTAGAGTCAGTCTGTGAAATATATGTAAACCGTAAGGTTCTCTGATTTTAAGTATAGTGAACAGTTGCTGTTTTGTTACCAAAAACCCTACTGAGTTGTTGCAAGTATTATACAAGCATTACATACATTATTTTATTAACACAAATCACAAACAAAACTATCTTTTGAGACAAGAATAACTAATAATCGAAGAATAAGACGTCAATACAAGGGTCGCTCTCAAAGGTTGTCTGCTGTCTAGACGGGCTTCCCCTCGCGTCTGGATTCCTTGGATTCTGCACTTAGGATGTCTTAATGTACACTGTATACAAATTTATCATGTTTGTGTTCGTTTTGTACTACGTGAAATATCGCTTGGATAGATGCCAAAGTGTTGAAATGCTCAGAGTTTAAAACTTCGTCTGATCCCTATTTCTTCAACTGTGGAACAACGGTCTGAATTAATATTGTTGGTTTAAAGTGTAGTTCTAATTCTGAAACAATGTTCGTATAAAACAGCGAGAGTTAAAATACCATGTTTTACTCGTACTTTTAAAATATCAAGACATAAATAATTTTAACTAGTGTTCAAACGATAATTAACTCGCTATTTGCAAAACAGCAATCTTCGCAATGGAAACGGCCATCATCACCTACCCCGAAGAAGTTTCGTGCCGTGGCATCGGCTGGCAAGGTTATGGCCTCAATATTTTGGGACTCTGAAGGGATATTGTTGATTGATTACCTGGAGCGTGGAATCACTATTACAGGCCAATATTATGCAGCTTTAACTCCCAAGTTGAGGAATGCCATCAAAGAGAAAAGGAGAGGGAAACTTCGAAGAGGCGTGTTGTTTCATCATGACAACGTACCCGCGCACAGGTCGGCAGTTGCGATTGCTGCCATTCAGCAAGCTGGCTTCGAATTGGTTGACCACCCCTTATTCACCAGATCTGGCGCCTAGCGATTTTTATCTGTTCCCCATATTGAAAGAATACTTAAGGGAAAACAGGTACGAAGACGATAACGAGGTGATGGATGCCGTGGAGAGCTTTTTGCAGGACCAAGACAAAACTTTTTTTTGAAAGGGATTGAAGCCTTCGAAAAGCACTGGACTCTGTGTGTAGAGAGACTCTGAGACTATGTAGAAAAATAAATTATTAAGTTATCAATAGTCATTATATTCTATCTCATTCTCACTACTTTTTGATCCCTCCTCGTATAAATGATGGAGAACACTATGCAATTTTTTCTTGTCTATTTGTTCGGGATTGACGTAAAAACTATTGGCCCGATTTTGATGCGGTTTTCGCTGATCGACAGCAAATTCTTAGACCTAAAATCTGCGCTACTTTTTATCCTGGAAATCCCGATTTTTTTCTCGGAATGATCTAAACTGGCCAGGTTGAAAAATAAATTGGAATTCCAATATGATTTTTTTTACTGATAGATAGCAAATTTTATGTAATAAAATGTGTAATATTTTTTGTTCCAGGAATCCCGCGGGAATTTTCCCAGGAGCGGTTTGTAGTTATCCGGGCCCAAAAATTCCGACAGTTTTCACTAAAACGATAGCTGCGGTACTTTGTGTCTCGGGAATCCAGTGAGTTTCAAGTCTAGCGTGGACGAAGTCGCGGCCATATCCTAGTATTAGATAAACCTTCAGTGAATAATTATCTAATTCAATTAATTGATCGTGAAAATCGGTTAAAAATCCGTTGCGTGGTTTAGGAAGAGTTAGCGAATATACAGACAGATGCGGAAAGCGACTTAGTTTTATGCTATGTAAAGATATCATTTGTAATTAAAATCTTCTACAGAATAAAAAAACTACGTTTTAAGGCTGTCCACTGAAGCGGAGCGAAGCTGCGGAGCGAAGAAACTGACAAATATTACCCAAAAGGATTGCATAAAAAATGCGTCAATGGATCGGCAGTCAATCCTATTGGTTAATATTTCTCCTTTACTCCGCTCCGCTTCAATGAACAGGCAGCCTACCGGTTTTAAAGCCGGTAATTTATTTGATTTTTATTATTCCGACGTTCCGGCCACTTTTGTTGTTTGTTGAAGAGTTTCTTGCGCCGCTTCTTCTCTTCAAGCCAACATGTTGCGAAGCGGTGGTAAATTAAATTAGGCTTCCATAGAGTAAATAATAACCATAAACAAAATTAAAACTAAATAATTAAAATGAACAAGTTGGCGGTAGACTAAATCAATCTTTAACAGTACTCGTTGACACAAGTGTCATCTTTGTCTTCCGTGATCACGGCTACTGAAAAGTGGCCGAAACGTCGGAATAATAAAAATCAAATAAATTACCGCGCTTAAAACCGTTAAACGTAGTTTTATTATGTATACTAGTCGCGCAAATTTAAGAATATATTATCTTCTACAGACTGAAAATTAACAGCGGCATTAATTGTTTGTAAGCGTCATCGCGATACCGGGCGCCGTACCGTAAACATGTGGTAAGACTAAAATATCTGCTATAGGTATTTCACGAGACGTGCTTTGTATAGAGTTTCATTCATCAGAACGCGTAGAAATTTCATTTACTACTATTTGTATATCTATACCGATGAAATTGAAGTGTGTCTATGATTTTAAAATAAAGTTTACAATAGTTACGTGGAACAAAGTAATATGCTCTTTAACTTCAAAAGCTAAACAAGTTCAAAAAATTAGTACAGCAACGTCTGTGAGAGGAGATATAATAGACGACGAAAAATGTTCTATATGACCGCACCGAAAGGAATAGTGCAATCGCTACATCAAACTCTTTCAATAGTTATTCATGCAAATTACTTTGTTAAACCTTGCATGTGACCAAAATTCATTAAAAGGCCAAGATTGTAATAGCTTTGGACGCGGTGGTAGCCCGACTTTCAATAAGTAATATCATGGAAAAAAATATTCTTCTTCTTCTATGGTAACGTGTAAGATTCCACTTTGAAATGAAATACATACATCAATTTTTAAAATACATGCCTAAATTAAAGGAAAAATGCTGCATAATCATAAATTATCGTTTTTACTATTTTCGTCTTTGTCTGTTTGTAAGTTTGATCGCTAAATTAAAATAAACAGAAACGTGTTACGGTTGCCATGTAGTGAAGTCTAACGCCCAGACTATCACATATAAGGAGTTCTTCAAATAATTAAATATTTATTGAATATCAATTAAATGTTTTATCAGTCCCTTTATTGTAGTTTCGATTAACCTAGTGACCAACTCTTGAAGTTGAAGGTCAATTGCTTTTATTTACTCATATATTTTAAAAGTTAAACATATAAAACTGACACGACGCTACTGCACTATCGCTGTCAAGCGGGCGTCAGCCATGGAGCATCGGCATGGAAAGGCGGATAACGTTCGCCTTCAGAAATTCAGACTAAAGTGCCGTCTACACGAGCGCTAATATATATTTTGAAAAAAGAAAGGAAAAAAAAGATTTATTGACTTAAAGCATATACATATATAAATAAATAAATAAATAAGGCTTCTACGTCGAGATTTTTAGGCAACGAGGTTGGCAACTCAGCATTGTGCTGTATCGGAATTTAAAGAAAAATTTCGACATAGCGCTGATTTTCAGTGCCAACCTCCATACACTTGACCCAATAAATCATATCTCTGTCTCTTACATATTGTATATATATTAGTACGTGTACACATAAACACATACAGTATATACACAAATACGTACATAAATATATATACTATAATAATATTAGAATAACAAACATATTAATATTATTAAAAAAATATTGAAATTAAAAGAACTTAAAAAGAAACCACATATGTATTGTGGAAAAAAGGCGTTAAATTATTTTCAAAAAAATTCCAGTGAGTTCAAGTGGTATACGTGGGGTCATTCTTTTGTTCCTCCATTAAATACTTTTTGTAATGAACTTTAAATGAAATCGCCGACTTTTGTTTCTATTTTTTAGTTTTGGGGATGCAGTATTCAAACCTTATCATAAGCGCTCAAAAGCTACGTCATTGCACAAAAATAAGATAAAGTACACATAGACCATAATAATCTTATATAATAAAAAATACATGAACAAATAATGTACATATGGAATTTATGTAACTTGAACACTTTAGCTTCCGTTTTTTGTGTTTGATTCAAATCTATTAAGTCCCCGCATGCTTTAGATGCACATTTGGAACCGGTACGTGGCACTCAGATCGGGTTTTAGATCTTTATTTTTTCAAGGCAGGACTACGTCTGCCGAGACCTCTAGTGAAATATAAAAAATAAATGGCATTTTTGATTGATGATATGGCGTAAACCGATTTTCGTGTCCCGGCGCACAAAGACTGCCCTGATCACTGTAGTATCTCAAATTCAACGCATCAATGGCATGTTTAAAATAAGTGTAAGAAGCCAAAAATTCTTAAAGTATGGCAATTTGTCAACGTTTGTATTCATTTGTGATACAATACGTTATAGGTTAATAACCCATATAGCAGTACATGAAAATATTGACGCTTTTTAGTCTGTTTGTATATTTATGTCATCTAATGGATTAGCAGGGCCATTCTAAAAGTCGAAGCATGTTCTCAACGGGATACATTTTTATCCTTAGTAGTTTTTATCCTACTATTATTTATTTATAATAACTATGATAAACAGTCTAATAAATAAAAAATGCGTGTGTGTGTGTGCAGTTCAGTCTGACAATGGGTGGGAGGGATACTAAATTTCGTGACGTCACATTTGATGTATTATATCGTTATAATATATTTAAGCTTTGAAACACGAAATTTGAAGTATTAGGTTGGTGAAAAAGTTTCTACGCATTTTATATAAAAATTAAAAAGGTTTTTTTATAAAGTTTATTTACATTTGACTAAAGTATGTAGGTGCCATTTTGTTGGATAACTTTTTGCCATCTTGTAGGTAGGGACGTGATCCCATTGCTATAAAAATTTTGGCGCTTCTGATCAAAAAATTCCGACAAGTGGTTTTGGCAGTCCTCTCGTGACGTTAACCTGACACTGCCTAAGGAATTCTGCAGAGACCGAAACAGGTGAATATCTGAAGGTGAAAGGTCAGGACTATACGGCGAATGCATTAACACCTCCCAGCCAAACTCTCATAATTTTTGCTGAGTGGCTAAAGATGTGTGAGGTCTAGCGTTATCATGGTGAAAAACCACACCCCTTCTGTTGATTAATTCCGGCCGCTTTCTCTCAACTTTTTGCTTTAATCTCATCAGTTGTTCGCAGTACAGTTCAGAATTTATGGTCCTGTCTGGCGGTAACAGCTCATAATGAATAATGCCCTTCCAATCCCACCATACACACAGCATCCATCACCTTGTTGCGAGTTAACCCGGGTTTCGCCACAGTCTGTGAAGCCTTGCCGGCCTTTGACCACGATCTTTTTCGCAAGTTCTTGTCGTACGAGACCCACTTTTCATCACCAGTTATCAGCTTCTTCAAAAATGGTTCGGTTTCATTACGTCGTAATAAAGAATCACAAATGAGTACACGGTTCATTAGGTTTCTTTCAGTGAGCTTATGAGGCACCCAAATATAGAGCTTTTTTGTGTACCCAGCTTTTTTCAAATGCGCCAAAACCGTTTTGTGGTCAATTCCCAGTTCTCCAGCTACATCGTAATTACTAATATGCCGATCTTGCTCCACTTTTTCAAACATTGCATCAATTTTGTCCGTAACAGGGCGACCAGAGCGACGTGCATCTTTGATATCAAAATTTCCGGATTGAAAACGCTTAAACCAAATTTGCGCTACTCTCACAGATACTGCATTAGGTCCATAAACATCACAATTTTTTTTCGCGGCTTGTGTTGAATTTTTACCTTTTTTGTAGTAAAATTTTAAAATGTATCGAATTTCTTCATTAGATTCACTCATTTTAACAATAAGAAAAACAAATGAAAATCACACCTTTCCCTAATTTGAATTTGGGATTGTCGTCTTTAAAATTAAAACATTTTAATGATACCAATACCAGCCCGATACAAATGGTATAGCCAAAGAGATCTTATTACAAGTTCATACATACTATATGCGAAAAGACTTTTTTCCCAACCTATTATTAACAAAAAACTTCAAAACATTTTCAACTCTATCTGTATGAACATAATGTTTAAATTATTAAATATAATGTATTCTATCTCGTTCTCTCGCAGGCTAAGTCCTATAGATTTATCTCTTTTTAGTTTTTTTTTTATTGCATAAGTTCAGGAGATAGGCAGACGGCCCACCTCATGGAAAGCTGTTACCATCGCCTTTTTGCAGATGAGAGTAATTATAAGATTTTTTTTATAATGTTGATATTATTTCTTTCGTGCTCTCATAATTTACGCCCATCTACTAAACTTCAATTGAACACTCCTGCGCATAACTCAACTTTTTACAACAATTATTTTACTGTTACGGCTATACAGCTTTGGAACGCGCTTCCTGTTACTATCAGACAAGCAAAATCGCTAGCGATTAAAACTATGATAAAAAAATACATATATTTAAATTCATTTATATATGTATTTGTATTAAATATATATCTATGTAATATATAAATTTCTACATATATATATATATATATATATATATATATATATATATATATATATATATATATATATATATATATATATATATATATATATATATATATTATATCTCAATTCATTCCTGGGGTTGTCTGGAAGAGATCGCGTTCATAAGACCGCCCTATGTACATTACTAGTTATAATTTTAGTCTTTCAGTTCATGTTTGTATTGGTGTATAATAAAGTGTTATCTATCTATCTATCTATATTATTTATAGAAGTGTTTTTATGTTATTAATTGTTGAAATTCATTCATATAAATCGATTATGGTAATCGGTAACTTATTTCATTTGTGACCTTATTGTCAAGATTTCTTGTCCTCAAAATAGAATTTAGGACTGATGTTTTCCACCTTAGAAAAATATAACGCTTTTTTAAGCCATATCTCAACTCATTACATTTCTTTGGCCCAAAAGTACCCCGTCTCCTTCTACCAGTAACGCAAGTGAATGAATAGTACCAAATACGAAGCGGCGAATAAAGAACAACATGAAATGTTAGGTCGTTATTTTAATTACAGTTAGTTATGTTAGCATCCACATTGCCTGCAGGTATTCCTCAAACGATGCGCAGAGACTACTGCCAAATAATTCATATGTTACTACTGCAACATAATAAAAGCACTTGGCCATGTTTCATGATGTATTCACAGCGGACATCATAATGCAACAAAATGAATTTATTATACAATAGTTTGGCCGCCCCATTTTAGAATGCGTTCCTGACTTCGTGAATGGGCCGGTATAACATTGTAATGGCGAATAAATTACGATAAAAGATTTTTTGATTTCTATATTTATTACTAACTATGCCCGCGACTTCCTCCGCGTGGATTTTTTCGCGGTACTCTAAAAAAAGTAGCCTAAGTATACTCCTTATAACATCAGCTGCCAGTGAAAGTCCCGTCAAAATCGGTACAGCCGTTAAAATTTTAAAAATTGATTTTTTGTTAATGTACCATAAATACTTTCATAGGCACTTAGTAAAAAGCTGTTATTTTGACATTACAAACAGACACTTCAATTTTATTTATATATAAATATATATTATATATATAGATTCAAGATTTAGTTAAAATTCATATCACCACGACAATTTACGGGAAACTAAATTAGTTCAGCACAAAACGGAAACGTATTCTGCGGCCGGACTATAAGCCAAAGTATACATTGCAAATATCCAATGATATTCATGAACTGATCCAAGACAACGCTCTCTAAGAACAAATTGAACAATTGCACGACACTAAAAGGTCATTCGTGAATTAGCTGTATGAAGCTGAATGAGCTAGATTAAGAATAACCCCCGTCTTCTTTTCATTTATTAACTCTCGAGTGTTTTCGCTTTAATGGAGACAATAAGAAAAGTGACAAAGATCACTTTTTTAGTAGGAGTACTTTTAGTTTTTATATTAAACTAGCTGATGCCCGCGACTTCGTCCACGTGGTGCGGTTTTTAAACTATCCCACGGGACCTCTTTGATTTTTCGGGATCAAAAGTATCCTATATCTTGATCAGGGATATAAGCTACCACCATACAAAATTTCATTTAAATCGGTCCAGTCATTTCGGAGATTAGCCGGTACAAACAGACAGACAAACAGAGAAACATAAAATTTAAAAAAAATCTAAATTAATTCTATTTCACTTCTTACATCCCCCTGACTCGGTTTTTAGCATTTTTTTTTCATTGTACAGAAATTTGACCTCCTCAATTTTATTATATGATATCGATGTGGTATTTTTAAAATACTTATAAAAAAATTATAACAGTCCATTCCATGCAATTGGATGGCCAATTGCATGGAATGGATCTTTATAAATTTTCATGCTACAAAAGATTTTAAAATATCATGATATAAATAAATTTAATTAATCTACAAACGACAATTAACATGCTATTCATATTGAGTTAGACTAAGTTTGTAGGCTTCTTTAAAGTTCTTAAAGAAGCTTACAAACTTACTGTCAATATGAAAAGGATCGTTAGTGTGAGTTTACTCATATTCATCGCAACCGAAATAAGGGTAGTTGATAGTCAACTGAAGATGTACGAACATGTTATGACGTCATTTCTTGAAGGATTTAAACAGTACCTTAAGTGTTCCGTAGCTGAGTGTTAGATCTGTCTGTTTTTTACAACCATTCCGGGAACTGCTGGCTTTATATGTATACTACCCGCGACGTCGTCCGCGTGGAATAGTTAAAAAAAACCCCGATTTTGAAACATTCTCCATTGGTGCTCCGCTCCTATTGGTCTTAGCGTGATGATATATAGCCTATAGCCTTCCTCGATAAACGGGCTATCTAACACTGAAAGAATTTTTCAAATCAGACAGTGTTCCCGAGTTCCTGAGATTAGCGCGTTCAAGCAAACAAACAAACAAACTCTTCAGCTTTATACATTAGTATAAGATATATACACTGTTTTTCCTATGATCATTTTCGTACTTACAAACAGGATTTTTGCAATGAATTACACACACTATTCAATGACCTTTAAATGTCTAATGGCCGGCTCCTATATCTTACTATTCATTCACTTTCCCTACCATCGATTGTATTTTGAGTATTTTGACATTAAATGTATGGAGCTTATGTTAAATTTTAACCGATAGTAGTCCACCTGTCATTTTTCGTATTTACGGCAACATTGGCAAAATCAACGCCAAAGGAATTGGAGCCGAAATCAACAAAAGTCAAGTTAAGGCAAATGAACGGTCAGTAAGATATAGGACGCGGGCCTTAGAAAATGTATTATATTAATCATCTAAAGACACAATTTAACTAAATTTCCATTAGAAAATTTATTTTGTAAAACAAAAACAAGGTATGATGTTTGGAGGGAATCTATTCGCTATACGCCGATATACCTACAGAGGAGTAAAATCGCGTGAGAAGGAAAAATTAGGAAGTTGTCGCAATTTCACTACAGTACGTTACTATTTATTAAAATTATATGTACGGCAAGTCATTAAGGCCGGTTTGAAACATTTCAATGATGTCATAAAATATTGTTACGAGCTACAGGACTCGAATTAAAAAATGCTGTTGAAACTACTATAGAATTTATTAGAACTGTACAAACACGTATAAAACTGGATGCAACCAGTTCACACTGCACGATACGATACAATTCGAACGCGCAAACTCCGTCGTCTATATCGCTAATCGAGAGTACTAGAGACGTCTTACTCGTTTCGTAGTCGTCGCTTGACTGCCCGCTCCTGCGTTCGGGCATAGTCTTATACTAACTACACAGTACAAAGAAATTGGCCGCGCACACTTAGTTTCTAAGAAATATTAATTGTCACACCTGCGAACGTCCACAAAGTCGAAAACAATAACAATAGGGATTAGTTCGACGCTAATGATGGTTATAAAACAAGTAGAAAGACAATAGCATGTTCTTCTTAGTTACAAATTCAAAACACAAAAGAATAACTAAATCCGGGACGATAATAAGCTGCACTAACAATAGGCAGCTGTGCGCTTATCTTTGACGGCATGTAACAATATGTTATTTTATTATCGAGAAAAATATAACGAAGTGCGAGTCGCATCAAAGTTTTTGGAATTAGAAATAGTTAATTAATCGGAAGACGATGTCGGATGGCCGGCTTAAGCCTTTGCCGGCAGACTACACTACAACTCAGAGGCTCCGGGATCGATTCCTGGCATGTTAAATTTTGTAAACGAATTATCCGTTACTGTCTTAAGTCTGGGGTCGGCTCCAGAATGTGCCGGTGTATATTAACCATAACACAAGCGTAACTTGGGGATATATAATGTGTGTGTTTGTCTGCTGATTAATTTCATTAATTTAATTTAAAAAATGCTGTCATAAAACGAAGGTATAATGGTTATTCAATATATTTAAAAGGACTGAATATTAGAATGAAACTGAATGTACCTACTTTATTTGGACACAACAAACAAATACATACGGAAAGAGACAGAGAAAAGGTGCTACATTCAATCAGATATGTCCATACTGCTATTTTCATTGTCATCACTCTTATCATCACATCATATTCTCGCTCTCTATTCTCACATCTCTTTCATAAACCTTCTCTTATTAATTTAACAGTTCTATTTACAATCTTTTCTCAGTCTCCTTAAGTCACGTGAATTCACGTGTTAAAATTATACATTCGATAAACTTTGCGACTTATTACATCACTATTGACCACAAAGAATAGAAATCTGTTCCTTCAATCGTAGCTATTAATTTACACGAAACTTTATTACCGGGCAAACGTCATAGCGGCCTTTATAGCTTGCCGTCGGTATATCATAATATGCTAACGGTGATGGAGAATATCGTGTTAACCGATGTTTCAAATACTGGACGTTCCCCTTAGAATTGGGAAGCCCGAGCCCGGCAGTGGAACGTTATGAGCATACATATAATAATAACGTTACGTTATTATTATATTGTTACAAGTTGGGCCACCTGCATACCTATTGTCACATACCGACAAAGAAATGCTACGCATCTAGTTTATTGCCCCTCTCGCATTCGGAGTTCTTTTTATTACTTCGTATTTAAAATTGCAATTAGACAATAGACTATTGTTATTGTTTTCGGCTTTGTTGGCCGTTCGCAGGAATAGATTGCCAGGTGTGCAAATTACTATTTCTCGGAAACTCAGTGCGCACGGCCGATTTTTTTTTGTACTGTATAGTTAGTATAAGACAATACCCGAATGGAGGGGTGGGGCAGTGAAGCGACGACTTTGAGACGAGTAAGACGTTTGTAGTACTCTCGATTAGACATAGACGACAGACTTTGCGCGTGTCGAATTGCATTGAATCGGGCAGTGTGAACTGGTTGCATCCAGTTTTATTTGTATTGGTTTTATAATTGTTTGTACAGTTCTAATAAATTCTATAGTAGTTCCAACGGCATTTTTAATTCGAGTCCTGTAGCTCGTAACAATACGTTGTTGATGATGACAATAAATAGACTTGTATATATGCACTGTATAGTTACTTCCTCATAATAACAGCAATTTGTAACACTTGTATGCCATCTGTTACTTGATAACAAGTAGTTAGATAAATGTAGGGTACATGCAATAGCTTATAATTAGGAACGGGCCCTTAGTCATCATCAGTAAATAGTGTGTGCAATTTAAAAACCTAGCAACTGACATTTTTAAAATTAATGTTAATGCATTCACTGTCCTACTAGGCATTGACTGATATAGGGTTTGCTAAAACTCGTGAAAACTATCAAAATATGGTATCAGTATCTAAGTGGTTGGTGATTTCAAATAAGAACAAAAATTCAAAAACTTGTATTAAAATATAACTTTTTTTCAATGCATGTATGTGATACATTGAGTTTTTCTGAAATATGATGTTTGTGCTATGACCATCTGAATCGATAATAGCCTTGATAGGTCTCATTCATTGATGAGTTGATGAACTTCTAATGCAAGGGTTAAGGGGTTTTAACAACACCTAAAGACATGGCAAGTGTTTAAGAGTTGAACAAGTTATGGCCTTATCTAAACCAATGGTCACAAGTATTTTGTCTCATCGACCCCTTACAAGTTTTTACTGTATCCAGTGGACAGTGTTGTGTTTTTAACCAACTTCAAAAAGGAGGAGGTTCTCAATTCATTGTGTAATTATTTTTTTATATATGTTCAGCCATGACTTTTTAATGTCTGAACTGATTATGACAATTCTTTTTGGGTTGGATTCAGTATAGTGTCTAATTGGTCCCATATAAATTTAATAGCTTGTAAATACAAACGCACACTATAATATTTCTTATTCTACTTATAGAAAGTCAAACATTTCATATTAATTGAATTGTCTAGATTAAAGTTATATTGAAAAATAAAGAGTTTTCATTCATTCCATTTCATCAGGACTCGCTTAAATGGAATTAACTATTGTGGACACTTATTTGCAGCTTACAGATCCCCAGATTTTGCTTTTGATGATGTGGGCCCCTTGAAATTTGGTATGGACCACTTTGGGGATCTATGATTTAAACCAAAAACTCAATTTAATAAAGTTAGTCTAATAGTAATTGTCAATTTTTTACTTTATATACATCATTTCACAACCTGTTGTGGCTCTCTTAAGAAGAAGCAACAACTCTCAATCAAAGCCTGTGACTCATGATATAATAATCTTGGGAGCTTTCAGACAGATATTAAAATTAGAAGACAAAGAATGTAAGTTTAATAAACTGTGTGGGTTTAGAATTATGTGAGCAATCACTTATTATTAGCCACCAAATATGGCACTGAGGTTGTACACCTTTCAGCAAAATGAATAAAGATCAACATTCTCATTTGATTTATTGGAAAAAAATTATAAAGAAATTGTACTGTAAATATTAAGAAGATTATGAGTCAAATTTTGCTGACTTAGGAACATGCCAAATATGAGTCACATTGAATTTGTTGATTCATTTCATTCCTAATTACTTTAAACTATGAGTGCATTCTGTTTAGTTTAAGTTAGTTTAGCATTTCAAGTTTCGAATTACTGAAAAAAAAAACATAACAATTTATAATATTTCAATAAAAAATATAAATATGAATTACAGAAGACGGAATCATTCACCATTTGCCTTGTGAGCCTACAAAAATAATACATCTTATTACAACCCAATGAGCAGAATGTGTCATCTGTATAATGAGCTGGTCAGTGATAATCCTATTTTAGATATATTCAATGGTAACACTAGAGAGTTTAAGTGATTGATCAGAGCAACAAATTTCTCTGGCATATATATTTTTTTTCTTATCAACAAACATATGTCATAGAATCTAAACTACTGTATGGTATACTATTATTTACGTAACTCTATATCTGTATTTTAAAGTTTTTGTATTCACATATTTAGGAATATGACTTAGATTCTAAAATTGTGTTAAAAATATTTAGATGTATTTATGGTTGTGTTCTGTTGTGTGAAATAAATAAATAACTAAAACCAAAAAAATTAAAATAAGAAAAGAAGAAATAATAAAATTCTTCTCTTAAATAATAATTATGCTTACATATATTAGATGGATCAACCAAATTGAATCCATTTGGTTGGAAGGCACTGAATGATTCAAGTTTATGTTCATATGGATTGTTTTGGTTGAATCATCAAATTGAAAGACGGATTCATATCTATCTTTCAATTTGATGATTCAATCAAATCTAATATTGGCTTTAGATAGCTTTTCATTCCTCGACTACACCTGAAGATAATATCAAGTCTACATTTATGGAGCCTCCCCTCTACCAGAACATAAAGAAGATGATATGGCTATGGGTTGCGGTCCTGTACCCAGTTCAAAAAGATGCTTCTCCACCACTGATTAGAGATGTGAAATCAATAAAATCTTTAAGTTTCACTATAAGCTACAAAAAGAAGATATGATATACATATATGACAGACATCAGTAATTTAGTTGTTCCCATCCAAACAAAACATAAAATATTTCTCATTAAAGCATAATAGGATTTTAATTTTATTCTTCATTACTATTTTTCTTTTCTAAATTATTATTGAACTAATTTTCTAAATAATTTCCAGGCACAGTGGATATTAATTGGAATGTTTCTTGATGTTAGTGACAGGCACAAGAATGATAATGATAATTTTAGCTAAACATTATTCTATTATATTTATCAAATTATCATAATATTTATTATATAATATGTAGTTATGAACTCTTCCCGACCATCTATATTGGATTTATAAACATGCGCCTGCGGGCGACTAGCTGAGTAAGCTTTCTCCAGTGGAAGGCCCACAGACGCATGTCAGCATTTATTAACTTTAATTTTTGTCTCTTAGATTATTCATTATTAAACAGGAGACCTGCATTTCGGCCGTACAGGTATTTAGTGTTTCTTTTAAAAACCCATTTGGCCCGAGCCAAGACGACTATGTTATCTGGAAGAGATCGCTTCTTAGCGATAAGACAGCCCATTGTGCACATTTAGGCTATAAGGTTTTCTGTGATGGTGTACAATAAAGTGTTATCTATCTATCTATCTATGTTGTCATTATAGTATTTTACTGAACTAGTTTGAAGTTGTGTCATATTTGACATTGCCGTAGAAGGGAGGTTTGCACTGAAAATCAATATTGCGTCAGATAAAACTTCGGGACATCAATAAGCTAAGTGCAAACCTCATTTGTTGAAAATGGAGTGTACACATTCTCAAAACTTATTTCTTTCTTTTTATTATGATTTGTAATTAGTGTAGGTTTGTTGCTATTTCTTCAAATAAAATCTCTTTCTTTCTTTTTTCCTATATTATTTTAAAACACAAGAAAGTTGCAACATTATGCCTATGAGGCAATGGTTCAAAAGGCCTTGTAGTCAGAATCTCTAAAAAGTCTATGAGGCAACATAAATACTTACCACTTTATAATTCTTGATGCTCGGCAAAAATCTTTTTTGCTCAACCTCTTTCTTCTGGAACACTTCGTTGATGATGTTTCCAATAGCTTGTGCGCCATATTGCAATAATGCTTGGCCTCCTTGATTTAACAATTGCCTTCCCGCGCCCTGAAGAACAGCGCCAAAATTGGCGCCGCCATTTTGATTGGCCATAGCGCCAACTCTTTCACACACCACTACACACTAATTTTGTTCCATTCACTCTGTGCTAAGACATTTTTCTGGAATTCACTAGAAAATTTTATATTTAGGATGACTTTTTTATTGTTTATTAGAAACAGTTTTAATATTGTGCTGTGTTTTTAAAATGCTTTTTTATTGCGAAACTGGCAAACAGGCAGGAGATGTCACAGTTCAAGAAAAATGTTTACTGTCACCTATAGACATTTGCAACACCAGAAGCGAAGTCAACATGTTGCCCATCTTTAGGATGGAACAGAGGATGAGATAGAGGTATCAGACAGGTGAAATGTAAAGACAGGATGGTGTAGGCAAATGGAATAGGGAGAGGGGAAATTGTTCTATAGGAATTATCACTCATCATAATATGAAACATGATTAGCTTGAGGCTAACCATTTCATGCTGATATTCTGTGAGAGGGTGACATAAGACCAATCAAGCCGGCTCTAAGAGCTGTAATCGAGATAGTGATTCCAGCATTAAAGTGAAAATCTATATTAATCTGGAAAACATAACAGCAATTATATTTTTGTTTGTTTATTATTATATATAATAAATTTTTAATGTATTATCATTACAATTAATTTATTATTAATTAAAATATTAACTGAAATTTCTTCATTGTCAGTGTAGAACTTTGTAAATAAAATTTTGGAGATATTATTTTTTCTGCAAATTATTGAAAAGTATTACTTATACATAACAATTTCAATTAAAAAATAATAAAAATAAAAGTGTAGTTACAAGGTCCTGCACTGATGCCATGATATATATTGCTTGAAGGTAAACAGACAAAACAGATACTAGGCAAATCCATGCTGGTTACTAGCTAATTTTTTATAGTACTTTATTTCATTGAAAACTGTTTTTGTATTTACAATAAATAAGAGTTCACAATTAAGGTGCATCAAATTTATGTAATCTTTTTGTATTGAATCCCCAAAGCAGACATGTACATTTTTATTATTATTATTGCATGAGTTCAGCAGACAGGCAGATGGCCTACTTGATAAAAAGTAGTTAACATTGCCTGTGGACATTTGCAACACCAAATGTGCTTGCTACCAATGTGCTGCTACTCTCAAAAGAGAGACTGGAACCTGGCATGTAATTCCAGAATACAACTCTAGATTATTATGGTGGCATACTCTAGACCATTGGTGGTTGCCATCCAGATGGGCAAATACCCTACCACCTGGATGTGGGCTGTTTTGTCACCTCTTAAGACAGGCCACCCAGCCACTGAAATTTATATTCTTTCTCTGTACCTGCACTGATAAATAGTTATGGATTAAGATTTAAAAAAAATATGACCAATGTATGTATGAGCTCATAATTAGAAAAAAAATGCAACACTTCTATTTAATGTTCCATGATTACACAACTAAGGTAGGAATTAAGACAAAGTATGGAGGCCATATACATTATGATATAGTAGTGACATCATACAACAAAGGTATGCTAATTGTAAAGCATGTATTTTTGTATGGTATTTCATTAGTTTCAAATTTTTTAACACTTTATATACTGATTTATTAATGTTTAGCTATTTCATAAATTAGTTTTAAAAAATTGCTAACTAAGCCACAATAGCTATATGAAAAAGGAGTGTCATATCATAAAAGGTGATAAGTATCTATGTATACTAACAATCTTATTATAAAGTTTACTGAATATCTGATTAAATGAAGAACAGAGAGAGTGATAAGGCAATTCTGAGATTCCAGTACAGAACATTATGATTGTTAGTCATATTTTAAACTATGTTTTATTGTTTATTATACCTGTTTTACTTTGATGTACTGAATTTTCAATAGATTTAAAAGGAAGTATCTTTTTGCATCTCTTGGGTTTACATATTATCAAATATATCATTCAGGATAATAACAGGCTCTCTTACATAATTTAAACGCTTGGCTTACAGGTGGGGTATTGTTATAGGGCACATTTATTTATTATTTGAGATATAAAGTGAATTTTGGGTGGTTATAAAAAATAGCCACGAAAGCTAAGGCGGGAGCTCCGCTTCTCTTCGCTTCCGCCTTCTAACCGATATAAAAAAAGTTCGAAATGTTCATAATAAATAAATGTGTCCTGTAACTGCCCCACCCCAGCTTACAGCTAATATATAAATGAAAACAGATTTTGTCTGTTTATTTATGAGTTTGCTTAAAAACAATATGATAAGTAATGAATGCTTAAGTCTTAATCATAAGGGATTAAGAATTAAGAACATTATGACTAGTCAAAATATATGATATCATATCAAGCTTTTAAACGAAGTCTGAACTGATAATCTAGATGAAAAACTGACATAAAATCATTTTAAATGAGGTTACTGGAGCAACTTACATCTTTTAGCAAAATTAAGTCTTATCCAGTACTTTCACAAACTTTCTATTGATTAATTAAAGTAAATAGTGCAACAAACAGCATACTATTTGTCAAAAATAGATGAGGTCACTGTGTCATAGGTACATGAGAAAACTTTAACACAATTTACTCAAAGACTATTGCTCTAACACGGAAATATTACTAAACACTTATACATAAAGACAATTTAACAAAAAAAATCATTTAATTCAGCACAACAGTAAAACTGTATTGATAATATAAACATTTTTATATACATTTTCTAATTGAAAAGAAGAAAAATTAATAATTTTCTAACAGAAACCACCGTACCGAAAAGTATCTGCGGCGAACTGACAGTGATTTATACGTCAAGATGTAAATGGTTACTGTGATTCATACTTTATTCTGAATCCATGGCGTATTCAACTTGGTCGGGTTGTTTGGAAGATTATTGCCAGCGCATGAAATGACGTCAACTTTATAAATGAGGTATTCGATCTGTACTTTAATTTAAATTAATTATTGAATTACAATCTTTAATAAATTATTATAAACACATTATTTTCCGCGTATTTATGGTGAAATTTATATATAAAGGATAAAATTAAAATATTACAATAGGTTTTTAATCTTCCAACACTAGTCTGTAGCAGCATTATATTTTGTACGATACTTACCTTTAGTACGTTTATATATTTTTTTACAGTTTTGGCCCGGGCGAACGAGTTAGCCCCTTCATTCATAAGCTTTAGAGTTACTTTTACCCAATGGTTTAAGCTCGTGTCGTATAAATTAATTTCTAAACATGAGGATCAAATTATTTTATCATTTATTTATTTAATTATAGCTAAAAGAGCGCTAACAACCTAATAAGGTGGCGTGTTTTGAATAGACTCCAAAGTATTCTCAGATATTATACAACTATCGTATCCCGACGTACAGCAAAATTTTAATCAATATCAAGCCATGGTCAACAAGTTTCTTTATAAGTTAAAATGTTACGTTGGCAACAATCCAAACTAGTTTTATTATATTTGTATTCATAATCCACATACATATAAATGGTAGCGCCACGACGTGGCCGCTAGTTCCGCCGCATTTTCGCAATACAATTTGGTATCGTGAGAATTAGGTACATTTACATAAAATTACGGAATTACCTACACGAGTCTATGATTCATAAATGCAAGCTTTTATATAGCTTATACACTTCTGGTGCTATTAGGAGAATTACTCAAAAGACCTTACATTATCATAAACCTGAACTTAGTTCAAAAAATTTCGAAACGATGCGACATTAGAAAAACCCATTGTAGAAGTAGATGACAGTACAATCAATCGAGACATTTTTTATCATCTAAATCTGATATTAGACGGTTTATTTCTATCACTCAATTTGGTTGAATCAACCAAAGTTATCCACGTAAACATAAACTAGAAACATTCAATGTTGAATAGCATTGTATCCTTCCAGTCTGTGACTTTCAACCAAGTTAATTAAATTTGGTTAATCAGTCTATTATAAAAGTCACAGTCTAAGATTTTTTGCTGTTTTTTCCCAATTATAGCGTATTGATTTGCTTGTAACGATAATTAAAATGATTTTTGTTGTGATATTTTAAAAGTTTAGGACGATGGTAAGGGATTATAAACAGCTTTTAAAATTATGTTTTAATATAATTATAGAATGGAAGTCGTGGTATTGTAATAGGTAGCATACTTGAGTCCTAAAGTAAAAAGGCGCGGGTTTGAATCTTGACCAGAAGGAAGCATGCACCACTTAGGTAGTTTTCTGACGTAATGTGCATATTGTTTTTGCAAATTTTTGCATAAGGTTCATATTTGACGTACGCAAGTATAACCATGTCTCTGAATTCCGAAAAAAACTCAAGTGGTTGCCAATTCGATTTCGCTGTAATACTCACATCCTTTCTTTTCTTAATAGTATTTTATTTGTCTCAAGTACTCCTGATTACCTTAAGCAACGTTTTGAATTTCTTTCGTGCTCTCATAATTTACGCCCTTCTACTAAACTTAAATTGAACACTCCTGCGCATGACTTAACTTTTTACAACAATTCTTTTACTGTTAAGGCTATACAGTTTTGGAACGCGCTTGCAGTTGTTATCAGACAAGAAAAATCGCTAGCGATATTTAAAACTATGACCAAAAAGTACTATCTGTCGTTGGAATTTGATATTTCAATTCTTCTATAAACATTTATATATTTTGTAGATATGTATATTTATTATAATAGGTTGGGGGAAAAGTCTTTTCGCATATAGTATGTATGAACTTGTAATAAGATCTCTTTAGCTATACCATTTGTATCTGGCTGGTTTTAGTATCATTAAAAAGTTTTAATTTTAAAGAAGACAATTCCAAATTCAAATTAGAAAATGTGTGATTTTCATTTGTTTTTCTTAATTTTCTTACATTTTGATTTTCTTACATTTATTCATTTATACATTTATAATTACATTACATATTATACATTTACATTATTTATTTATACATTTTTTATCATTCATTTTAATTTGATTTGATTTTAAAATTTTACTACAAAAAAGGTAAAAATGCAACACAAGTCGCGAAAAAATTTTGTGATGTTTATGGACCTAATGCAGTATCTGTGAGAGTAGCGCAAATTTGGTTTAAGCGTTTTCATTCCGGAAATTTTGATATCAAATATGCACGTCGTTCTGGTCGCCCTGTTACGGATAAAATTGATGCCATTTTTGAAAAAGTGGAGCAAGATCGGCATATTAGTAGTTACGATGTAGCTGGAGAACTGGGAATTGACCACAAAACGGTTTTGGCGCATTTGAAAAAAGCTGGGTATACAAAAAACCTCGATATTTGGGTGCCTCATGAGCTCACTGAAAGAAACCTAATGAACAATGTACTCATTTGTGATTCTTTATTACGACGTAATGAAACCGAACCATTTTTGAAGAAGCTGATAACTGGTGATGAAAAGTGGATCACGCACGACAAGAACGTGCGAAAAAGATCGTGGTCAAAGGCCGGTCAGGCTTCACAGACTGTGGCGAAACCCGGGTTAACTCGCAACAAGATGATGCATGTGTGTATGGTGGGATTGCAAGGGCATTATTCATTATGAGCTGTTACCGCCAGGCAGGACCATCGATTCTGAACTGTACTGCGAACAACTGCTGAGATTAAAGCAAAAAGTTGAGAGAAAGCGGCTGGAATTAATCAACAGAAGGGGTGTGGTTTTTCACCATGATAACGCTAGACCTCCCACATCTTTAGCCACTCAGCAAAAATTACGAGTTTGGCTGGGAGTTGTTAATGCATCCGCCGTATAGTCCTGACCTTGCACCTTCAGATTTTCACCTGTTTCAGTCTCTGCAGAATTCCTTAGGCAGTGTCAGATTAACATCACGAGAGGACTGCCAAAACCACTTGTCGCAGTTTTTTGATCAGAAGCCCCAAAATGTTTATAGCAATGGGATCACGTCCCTACCTACAAGATAGCAAAAAGTTATCCAACAAAATGGCACCTACATACTTTAGTCAAATATAAATAAACTTTATAAAAAACCTTTTGAATTTTTATATAAAATGCGAAGAAATTTTCTCCCCAACCTAATATATATATATATATATATATATATATATATAATTTATGTATTTATTATTAAAAAGTAAGTAGTTCGTACTATATGTTACGTATACCACCATCGCCATTATCATCTCAATTCATTCCTGGGGTTGTCTGTAAGAGATCGCTTTTTAGCGATAACACCGCCCTTTGTACATAACTAGATATAATTTTAGTCTTTAAGTTCATTTTTATTTTCCTATATATAATATTCATACCCTTGTTTAAATCACTTTTACGGCAGCAAACAGGAAAATGGACAAGAAGTAAAATGTTGTTTATGACATCAGGGGCGGATTTAGAAATTTGCCGCCTGTAGGCTATTCAAATTTTGCTGCCCCTACCGACCTCTACAAATCGATACCCTAGATCACAATTATATTAATTATATCAAATAAAATCAAATCATTTATTTGCTTAAAAATATGGTTAGTAAAAACATTAGATTACAATATGTTATTTTGTTTCACATGTTTTTGCCCTTTCAGGCAAGCAAATAGTAACTAAAAGTTGAAAATCAACTAATTAGCAAAAACAGACTGTAATCCACTCAGTCCAAAGACATTAATTTTACTTTTTCTTCTAGATTTATACAGTAATTATAGATAATATGTCAAGTGCAGAGTTATTCCATATAGAATAAAATGTCAAAAATGTAAAAATGAAATATTAGAATAATAAAGTTTGTCAAAGTAAATATTATGTATTGTCAAATTTAATTTAGAATTGGTCATCAAGAAAAAAATTAATGACGTAATAGTATTTTTCGAATAATATCTTTTGTATATATAGATACATATTTTTTTGTGAATGAAATTGTAACTTTATGATTTGCGCAGTCTTATTAAAGCTCCTTTTTTTCCGTAATTTGATGATTGTGTAAGACAAAAAATTGGTCCTAAATTTGCCGCAGTAGCCAGCCAGTCTAAGATATGCCGCACTAGGCTCTAGCCTATTATATTAATGTTCTCTGTGGCTCCAGCCTACTCAGTCTATTGGTAAATCCGCCACTGTATGACGTACTCGCGCTGCCCACTTACTTCGTCATTTTCTTGTTTGCTGGCATGAAAATAGGGATAGTATAAACGACTGGTTATATTGCGCTATATTTGCTAAAGTTTTACGTCCCATGGGCACCCAGCCAATTGGGTCTCAATAGAATGATTGAATAGTGTACGTCATAGTACAATTGTATAAAGTTAGACCGAAGCAATAAATTGATTAGTACATGGTTCAGGGCTGTTTACTGAAAACATAGAAATGCTTTACTGCTGCTACGTGGTCTTGGAGCCAAGATATATCTTTAACATTTAAATACGTGTATTTGTATTTGCTAATTAAAGATTAAAAACAGTCGACTAATTGTTAGTTTGTTGACTGAAAGAAAGAAAAAGTTTTTTTTTTCTAAATACGACACATACAAAAGAACAGAACAATTATGTATAATAGATAATACATTTAAGAAATTGTATGGCGGAATTTGAAAAATGAGGTTGACAATCAGTATTTTGCTGTGCCAGAACATATATTTTGCACTGATTTTCAGTTCCAAATTTGAAAATAAGGTCATTTGTATTGTTACGAGTTACAGAACTCGAATTAAAATGCCGTTGGAATTATTATAGAGTTTATTAGAACTATACAAACACGTAAACACAGGTACAAATATAACCGAACACAACAAATCCAAACGTAATGCAGAAGGTTGTAATTTAATAAAACGCGCAAAGTCCGTCACTAATAGATTCCCGAATGTGCACACGTCTCACCTTGATCGTGGTTCTCGCTTGACTGGCCCCTCTCCCCACCAGGCCACCGTTTTATACCTCACGAATACAAATGTGCCCGTATCGTAGTCGACGTAATCCGAAACACCTGGCTAATGACTCGGCCGCCAGCGGCAATAAACGTGTGCAATAAAACAATGGGCTGTTCTCTAGAAAGGTATGCCAATAAATAAGTAAACAAAAGAAGACGATCATAAAAGAATTACAAGTAGTTCAAATGCCGACAGGTAATAAAATGTGTTTTTAAAGATATGCAGCTGGATTTTGTTTTTGTCGGAACTAAAGTTGTAACAGTATGTTTTACTTCGCACCAACTTCTATATGTTGTAGAAATTCTACAGTAGAAAATATGTATATTTTTGCTTTTTAGTTACTCTTGTAGTCGGTTTCTTTTTTGCTGTTTATTATTTAAAAGATACTTATATAAATATAATATCAGCCCATAAATGTCCCACAGCTGGGCTCAGGCCTCCCACTATAGGGCGAACGGACAGTATAACCGCCACCGCTTATCCAAGGCAGGGGTGACACATCGGTTACCTCGATGTGCAGGTTGCATCACGACGTTTTCCTTCACCGTTGTTAGCACGTTGTAATTGTAACAATATGCACATTAGGTCAGAAAACAGAAAACAGAAAACTGACTAAGTGGTGCATGCGTTCCGGCCAGGATCGAACCCGCGCCCTTTGAGTTTAGGACGCGTGCGCTAGACATTACGCTACCACGACTTAGTAGTCATAGTTATTTAATTATATCTAACTATATAGTGGCCATAATTAATTTAAATTATAACTTTGAACATTATTAAGGCTCTGTTGTCAAAGACTATACTTATTGTAGGAGCTGTAGGGAACGGTGTAAGTACCTAACTATTAAGTACACCACTGGCTCGACAATGCCCACGTATCTTACGCACGTCCGTCCACTCCCGCCCGAGGCTCTCCTGACAGTGACTTTTTGCTTACCAACACATGGACACACGAGACAGCGTATGTCTCAAATATCTCACAGATTTCATAAGATGGACTAATAATAAACAAAAGCGTATATATGCGTGTGTGTGTGTGTCTCAAATATATGGTAGTGTGTGTAATGTTTTTTTATTGATTTATGTATTTTTATGCATAATAAAAAAAATATTAGCATTCTGCACTCCTTCCCTATATAAACTATAAGTGTGCGAAATGTCATACTCTTCCGTCCGCGCAATTTTCGTAAAAAGGGGTAAGTACAAAGTTTTTGTTTCACGTATTAATATAATGATTATTATAGGCTCAAACTAAATACAATAATAAATTATTATAAAATGTGGTTAGCATTTTCAAAATTTGTCGATTTTTGTTTACTCTATTTAATTTGAAAATATAAAAGAACACCGAGAACACCTTGACCCGTACAAACTAAAATGATTGATTTCACGAAAAACAATGTATGTTTGTCGTGAAATGTTTAATGCGTTCATCTTGGCACCAGTAGTAATTTATCTCTTTGAAGTTTGACCGACGGTCGGTTGTGCCTAAACGATTCTTGAAAAAATAAATCTATAAACAAAGGGGCACTGGGAAGCGTGCCCAGAAGGCAAAAGACTTCGCAGCTTTGTTAATAATAAAGAATATTTTAGCATATTAGGTTCCATAATAATTTTTGCAAAAACTTGACTTGCTGCTTAGCTAATGAAAACAGGCTTAATGGTGATAAGGACAAAAAAAAATAAAGCCAGAATATAGGATATCAGGGTAGTGTATTAGGACCGGTCCTCTACCTAATATACATAAGTGACATTTCAAACTGGAAAATAACGCCATCATTACTTTTGAGGATGAGACAGTTTTTATGGTTACAGGAGCTGTGGAAGATATTCAAAAAGCGGATAAGTGGATAAAAAATGGCGAATTACCTACGCTAAATGAAGCAAAGTCGATACAAATTGACTTCACTAGTGAATTCACTAGCAAAACTAAAGTGTAGTGTAGTATTTATAATAATTATTATTGAGAACACATGAATAAAGTGTCTTCATGTTAATAGAGACAATATAATAATAAAAGTGTTAATGGACACTTCCTTAGTGTGGATACTGTTAGTTAATTTTCAACACGTTTGTTCAAAAAATGCATTTAACGAGCTTGTATGCATTGTTCGAAAGTTAAAAATTATGCACCACACAATGGAATTTGCAGTAAAATAGGTACTCTCACTTTTCTCACTAATTTACCGCACGGCGTGCAGTGAAATATCTATTTAAGTGAAAAAATATACAAGAATTCCATCAAGGCGTTTCACATTATGAGAATAAATAAGCTGAATAATCGAAACCTCTTTGGAAGCGCTTTTGATCAGTACATTTGTCTCACTTTAATACTGATATTTATGTTTGTTTCGTTAACTATTCTATTGTTTTCTCGCAAATATGTTGAAAAACCTTGTATGCGCGCTGTTATTAGTTTTTACAAACTCGTTACTATGGTAGCCCTCGACTTCTCTTCGAGCTTACATTCGTCTACTCATTTGTAAAAACCAACTTACCGCACTAGTATCATAAATAACTAATATAGGTTATATACATAATCCTATACCTAAATTATTAGTCTTTTTAAATTAGATTGTAATAATAATGTGGTATTTTTAAATACTTCATTTATAAAAAAGCATACAGCAGATACTACCGAGGTATAAATATGTCACTTTGATGTTAGTGCAGCCGTGTGATATCATAAATTAAATATACGTAAAAAGAATATGTTTGCCTTAACAACTCAACAAGGCTTGCGTGTCAAGTACCTATGTCAAGTATAACCAATTTTCATGCGGTCACAAACTGTATTGCATCATGAGGAACATATGGTGCATTAAAAACTCAAGACATTGACCGGTCACGTCAGTAACTGTTTATAGAATAAGAATCAGGTGTGCGTTATAGGGGTTCTATTTTAATTTGTTTACAAAGCACATGCTGTGGTAAACTTCCTTGTTGATGGTAATTTGTTTGTTAAAAGGAATAATGGATTGCTTTCCCTATAGGCTGTTTTTCCTTAGATCATTTTGGTACAACACACATATAATTTTTGTAAACAAACGTGGTAGAGCCATGCTGCAATCATTTATCTACAGCTCTTAATGTCGACTCGATCGGTGAGATGCAAACAGAATATCGGCGTGAAATGTTTAGCCTTGAGTAGGGTTGCCAGATAAAAAATTAAAAAAGGAGAGCTGATGAATAATATTTTGTATAAAATGGAGGACTTATGATAAAAAGTAGGACATACTTAAATAAATGAAACTACGTTTTTTATGTGTTATTTATTTACATACTTATCTGAACTACCTATTATGACAAAATATAAGTGTGTATGAGTGTGGGTCAAAGTTGAAGAGATCTAGGCACGGGATTTGAATTTGAAAAAGGAGGACATTAGTGGATGAGGGAGGACGGGAGGACAATTTGACGAAAAGGAGGACATGCCCTCCATTTGGATACCATATAGCAAGCCTAGCCTTGATCTAATCGTGGTTCGTGCGATGAATGAGACTTCCGATGTCCCATTTCCTTCTTATATCTCATTCCTACTGTCCGATCCCTCTATCCTATTCCTCCTGTCCCATCCCCTTTCCTCATTCCCTCTATGTCATCCTAAAGGTTGGTTAACGGGTTGTCTTCGTCCCTAGTGTGGTTACTATAGGCGACTGTAACCGCATTCCATTAGGTGGTTCTTTTGCCTGTTTGCCAGATTAGTAATTAAAAAAAATGTGTGTGTGTGTGTGTGTGTGTGCAGTTCACACGCAGTAGAAATAAAACTTAATTTTTTTATTGCAGGAGTTCAGCAGACAGGCAGAAAAGGCCCACTTGATGGAAAGCGGTTACCATCGCTTATAGACATTTGCAACACCAAAGCTGCTACAAATGCGCTGCTGCTTTTATAAACGAGACTGGAACCTGGTCACTAATGCCAAAATACAACTCAAGGTTGTTATGGCGGCATACTCTAGACCAGGGGTGGTAGCCATCCAGTCGGGCAAATACCCTACCACCTAGCTGTGGGTTGTTTTGTCGCCTCTTACGACAGGACACCCGGCTGCAGGAAATTGTATTCTTTCTCCGTTCCTGCACAGATAGACTTAGGAGAATATAGTCATAGATAATTCTTCTCTAACTTTTACTAATATTAATATAATTCCTTTAGCCTATATCCATCAACATATTATAATTAAAAAAAATGTAAATTACACTTTAAATCACTAGAATAAAGTTCAAAATTCAATACACTGTTACGCACAATTTCTACTACGTATAAAAGAATCTCTGCCTTAAATATATACTGATACAGCTAAAATTAATTTGAAATCTTTTAAGTTTCATTTAAATTGAAAATTAATACTAACGGGTAAAGAGAAATATATTTTATTTGTAATTAAATAAGGTTGAATTTTATGTGTTTATCTCTTTTTAGTCACTTTTTCGCTTCATCGATTTAAAAATCGATCACAACGATTCATAAGAAGTTTCACTTCAAAGAAAAACAATAGGGTCGTAGAATGAGAAAGAAAAGCGAGAGTCAATGTAGGTGAGAGTGGCTAAGGTTTTTATAACGCGTGCTTCAGTTTTATTTGTCATTATTTTAAAATAATTCAACATGTGGTTTTAGATTTTGTTTTTAAAGTAGCTGGAGTCTACAACGTGAACGAACTTCGGATAAAAATAACTTTCCCTTTGAAACAAGTTCTTAGGCTGATGCCAACTCACTACACACATCTGTTTATTGGGTTTTTATGTGCTTGTAAAATTATAACCAGTATATTCGATTTCCGCTGCGAAACTGTTTCGCTCCAGTTATATAGAATTTTCTCAATCAATTCAGATGTTTTGCTATCTCTCGGTTTTTTTTATAGATACACTACCCATAATTGAATTTTAAAATTTTCGATTATAGTCAATTTACGTCACAGTACCTTAGTACACGGATATCAAAACTCGTTTGCAAATAAGAATTGTTTTCACTTGTGTAGACGGCACCGTGGATACGCGCTACGACGCCGCCGCACCGCTGCTATTTTGTGAATTTCTGTATGTATACGAACGTGGTCAGCCGACCCGCATTACACCCTATAATTGAAGCTCGCTTGACAGTGACAGTACGGCGGCGGCGTGGTCGCACCTATTACAGTTTGGCGGCGCGGTGGCTATGCCGTGTACACGCGCTTTAAGTGTTAATATTAAATAGTCACCTTCTAAAGTCAAAACAAAGCAATCCATTCATATTATTTGGTTCTTCCTTTTCCTTCAATTTAAAGCGAAAGAATAATTCGCAAACTTTGATTTGATATATCCGGTGTTTTTATCTATAGACAATGCATAAATTGTCCCCTTTGACAATTTACTAATTTAAGATCGGACATTCTAATCGTGCTAGGTTATTGTGGCTGGGAACAACACCGTGCGAAACCAAAGATCTGGGAGACATTAAATTTCTTTCATGCCGGAAGCGTTTTGGTGCCATAGGCGAAGATAACCACTTTCCACCCTTCCTAGTGTACGCATGTAATAAAAAAAATTAACAAAATACAAGACCGACTTAAAAAAATATACTTACTATAAACAAATTGTAACAAAAAGAATCTGACTTCAAGAGTAACTAAAAACAAAGATATTTTCTACATCTTGAAGACGGTGCGAAGTAAAACATAACAATTATTCAAGCTTACATAGGCTTATCAATTCTATCGAGACTTTTTCAATGCGATTGAAAGAAGTCTCGCGTGACCAAAAGGCTGGCCTGTAATCCATTTTTTATCTATAAATATACTTACATATAACAATAATAAAAGAAAACTTAACTTATTTATATTGTATTCTACCCATAGTCCCTCAAGACTATAAGTAGAATACTGAGCCTAGATCACTGTCTTCTTTCTTCTTCTCTTTCGAACAAAAATAATTGAAAATCGGTCCACAATTGACAGAGAAATCGCGTAACATAAAAAAATACAGTCGATTTGAGAATCACCTCCTTTTTGAAGGCGGTTAAAAAACAAATGATCCTTTTTAAATAACGTACCTACCTACTAATAGCAGTTAGCTAAATCGCTGGTTTTACCAATTTGACCAGTACAAGTTTTTGTCTGCGTTTCATTGTGGGAAAAATTGTTGACGGAATTGCTCTATACTGCCTTAAAACATATAAGGAAAATTGAATGATTTTTCAGTTTCAGATTTACATATTTATATCATTTATTTTTATTAAATAGCTAGCATGAGCAGCGACACTTCGTTCGCGTTGTTATTACGATGTAATTTTTAGTGAATTGCGCAGCGCCATCTTTTTGGGTACATTCGTCTATCCCACGGAAGCGACGTCATTTATTGGGATAAAAAGTATAATTTTTTAGCGAGGGGAAATCCGATTGCAGACTATTAACCGCGCGTGGGGGAAAATCGCAACTGGTGTGTGGGATTCGCCAGGTCCGGGTGGAACTACTAGCACTTCTAGCCAGAAACTAGAAGTGCTATTGTCAAACCACAGTCAGGGATACCCACTAAAACCCCTCGATGTTCTTTCTTTCGCCTTATGCTAGGGCTACGGGTACAAGACCTAGCCCCTCCGCTATGAACAGTATCTTAAGCTAACTAGCTCTGTGTTCTAGCTTATAAGCTATGTGTTGAGTTTCATTTAAATCCGTTCAGTCGTTTGCACGTGATGCTCTAACAAAGACAAAATTGTATTTTCGGAATTTGGTCGTCCAAATAAATCCTTCTGATTTGTTTCTCTTTTTTAAATTCATTGTACATACAAACTCCACACCCACAACAGATTTAGTATATAATAGATATTAGCCCGCAATCTAGATACCTTACTCCTTAACCACATAAGACGATGATCTAATCTCAGTAGCCTACTTATACTTTTAAGAGGGATTATACGTAGAATATAATATTGTTACATGCCGTCAAAGATAAACGCACAGCTGTCTGTCGTAAGCGCAGTTTATTGTCTTCCCGGATTTAGGAACTCTTTTGTGTTTTGAATTTGTAATTAAGAAAAACATGCTATTGTTTTTCTACTTGTTTTATAATCATCATTAGCGTCGAACTAATCCTTATTGTTATTGTTTTCGACTTTGTGGCCGTTCGCAGGTGTGCAAATTACTATTTCTGGGAAACTTAATGCGCGCGGCCAATTTTTTGTACTATGTAGTGAGTATAAGACGATGCCCGAATGGGGAGGGGCGGGCAGTCAAGCGACGACTACGAGACGAGTAAGACGTTTGTAGTACTCTCGATTAGCGATATAGACGACGGACTTTGCGCGTGGCGAATTGCATTGAATCTTGCAGTGTGAACTGGTTGCATCCAGTTTTATTTGTATTTGTTTTATACGTGTTTCTACAGTTCTTATTAATTCTATACTAGTTCCAACAGCTTTTTTAATTCGAGTCCTGTAGCTCGTAACAATATTATTAATTAGGTTTATTAAGATACATTCATATAATTAATACGCTTAGAACTCGAGTAGGTGCCAGTGAAGTAAAGTACTTTTAAGTAGGACTTAAAGGTCTCAGTTCGCTTGTCGACGCGTCGGTCCAATACAAACAAGCAATACAAACTCACGTTGTGACAAGCTCCAATAGTTCCAATTCTCTACTTTTTAGAAAGATTTTGTTTACTTGCAACATTATTTGTGCCTTTGTATGCGTGTTAGCAAAAATAAGTACATGGCGTGGCGCTCATGCACACATCGATTGGTTTTGTAATTCAACTCTGAAAGTCTGAATATAATTTTGTAGGAAAGTATCTAGATTCTCTCTAGGTATTATTACTCTAAGGATACATATATCTAGTATTTCTGTTTTTGTCTATAATGGCCACGTAATCTAAAGTGACTAATAATGAGAACATAGGCGTCTTATTTTCGTTAAAGACGGAAATAAGGAGTTATTAACTTCACCAACTTTGCTACGTCACTGGTTGACTCAGCGCGATACTTAGCAACTCTTTACACACGAGTCTTTACGATTATTGTGTCAATCGAGTCACTCTACATATGATAATGACCAGCTTGCAATGAATGCATACAGCATAAATAACAAATTGTATGTAGTCACGCCGAATGAGTAATTAAGATAATTAGCAAATATGTACAATGTAGAAGTGTAGTATTGGTCGATTCACGATTCTTCTGTACGTGTTTATGTCACTGAACTCTTCCTAAACCGCTGGACTGATTTTGATGAATTTTTTTTTGAGTGTGTTACTGGATGGTTTGGATTCGCCTGGTAGGTGGCGCTGTAATCGGGTTATTGGTTTTAATTTTTTCAAGGCAGGAGAACGTCTACCGGGCTCACTAGTACACTATAATGAACTTATAACGCTAATAATAATTTAAGAATTTCCTTTGAGTCAGGTTGGCTGGAAAAGATCGCTTTTAGCGATAAGGCCACTTTTTGTTTTACCAAGTAACTATTGTCTTGTTGTGCATTTTGGTAATATTTTATTTTGTGAACAATAAAGTGTTGTCTATGTCTACAATAATGTTTGAAGTGATTTCGGTTACAACGATCGCCGTGTACCGTGTACAAACATGTAACGCTTGTATAAACGGCATCACCACCGCGCTGCTCTCTATGAATTTCTATATATGTATATACGAGCGAAAGTGGTCCGTACAACTACACAGTTTTTCATCACATCACACTCACTTCAGCAGCAGCGCAGTATCGTGTACACGCGTGCTAAAGCTTCTATCTTTGAGCCGATAGTTTATTCGTATATGTAAAAGAACATCAAAAACACTCACCATAGCATTGACATTGACAGATGCACAAGCCTCTTCTACAACTTCCTCGACTGCACCACTCTCATACTCTTCCCTCGGCAATGCAGGATACAGCTTGACTCCCGTAAACATAGAATCCTCTTCGGTTGGCAGCGATGGGTACAGACTTCCATTTCCAACCAACGGTTCTCTATCACCACTGTCTTCTCCCCTTTCGTTGGTCAAGAAGCCTTTGACGGCAGCAGCAGCTCTGGCACCGCGATGCCAGCCCCATCCGTTGGCTTTGAAGTTCTTCGGATAGTACGTTATTAGCGACATCTTTCTCTTCTATTGACTCTTTTAATATGTCTTCTAACTTCTTCTTACTCAGTAAATTGTAACAAATTTTCAATTTTCTCTTAAGTCAATAATCACTATGATTTGTTTGATGATATTGTATAGTACAAAAGAATTGATAGCGAAATAAAAAAATACAGAATACGAAGTCTAGAAAATAATTCAAGAAGTCACTTAGACACTGTATATAAAATTGAACAGTTTTTATGTTATTGAATTACTTATGTTATTAAAAAGTTCAATGATGATTTAAAAAAGAATGTAGGTAATTAAGTCAGAAAATTAGATATAATCAAACACACTAAGTTCAATAAGGAACACACCTTTTTACGAGTACTTATGACAAATTGTCTTTCCTCTCTATTTAGTAATAGTTTGTAACTAAATAATTACTAAGTTACCTGCTACAAGGTCTATCATTCATTTACTATTTAGAAAAGGTCACTTTTTTGGTCAGTATAGTATTTTAATTAAACAACACGAAAAGTTTTCGACTATGTAATCGCAAAGGCTATAAAACAGTGTTAAATTCAATATCTCTTTCTTCAAGTCATTAGTTAACACTTTAGGTTCACACAATATATTCACGAGCACTTTCGGTTAATATAATATTCTGAAAATAAACCGCTTTGGTGAGCGTACGCCAGACGAATGGAGTCAAGTCAGCTGTTAGCGCAAATCTGTAACAAAAAGATTTTTCCTGGTTGATTCATGTACTTGTGTTTTTTATGAGAAAAGAACTGTGAATTTCGATTAGTAATAAGGATAAGAAGTGACGGACAAATGTTTCGTTCGTGTTCTTGGTTTTTCGATAATTCGTATTAAATCCATCCACCCGGTGGTGCGATGACCTGGGCAAGGTCGGTGGGGGTTCGATGAGGATAGAAGAGAACCAGTATATTATGCGACGCAAACTTAGGGAGGACTTAAGGCTGTAGCTAGAGTCGCATTTGAGGTAGGGCAGCATTGGTTACAGGTAGGGCGGAAGTAAAATTTTATTATAATTGATCTGCCCTCGAAGCACGGGCTTCTAAATCAATCACCATGTATATCACTACCCTCTTTAGTTTTTGGTATTTATAAGGTAGGGCATTGTGACTCAAGGTAGGGCATTGCCCCACAATGCCCCCCGTAACCGGCCGTGAGAGGTCTGCGTACAGTAGTAGTGTATTGTAGGTGTAGTTAACCCTGACGATGACGAGTTTCTTAGTAATATATTGTTACGAGTTGCGGGACTCGAATGAAAATGCCGTTGGGATTCTTATAGAGTTTATTAGAACTATACAAACACGTATAACACAGGTACAAATATAACCGAACACAACAAATCCAAAAGTAATGCAGAAGGTCGTAATTCAATAAAACGCGCAAAGTCCATCAATATTAGATTCCCGAATGTACACACGTCACGCTTAGATCGTAGTTGTCGCTCGACTGCCTCCTCTCGCCATCAGGCTAACGTTTTATATTGCACAAATGCAAATATGGCAGCCCGGCAAGCCTCGACATAATTTCATAGATTCAGCTAGTACTCATAATCCGTAACACCTGGCTGATGACAATAGGCTGTGCTCCACGACAAGTAAACAAAAGAAGACGATCATAAAAGGTTTACAATTAGTTCAAATGGCGACAAGTAATAAAATGTGCTTTTACAGACTGTACGTGGAATTTGTCTTTGTCAAAGCCTAAGTTGTAACAATATAAATGTGAAAGTAACATTGTTAGATAAATGAAGTTGTGCATTCTCATTATTCTGAATACTTTTGTTGTCGGTATTTGTTGGTTACGCATAGAGATGTGCCGGGTCGATAAAAATGTATATCCGCGGATACGGATACAAGAACTGATACAGTCGGTGCAACGACGTGGTCACTGTATTTTTCATTATTTTTCTCATTATAAAATTGATTTAATCAATACTTAAGATAAGATAACTTTGTATAATATTTATTTTTTATTATTTTAATAAGATTATCACTAAGATTTATGATTGATCTCATTACAGATAGTTGATTTAGTTCCTTCGAGGTACGTACTATTAGTAACTCACTACAAAAAATGTTTATAACATTGTTAGGTACAACTTAGGCTCCGAAAAAGACAAATTCTACGTACAGATCTGTAAAAGCACCTTTTATTACCTGTTGGCATTTGAACTAATTGTAATCCTTTTATGATCGTCTTCTTTTGTTCACTCATTTATTGGCATACGTTTCTAGTTATTGTGGAGAACAGCCTATTGTCCTATTGTACTCGTTTACGGCTGCTCAGGAGCATCATTAGCCACGTGTTGCGGATTATAAGTACAAGTTAACTCTAGGAAATTATGTCGACGTTGCCGGGCGGGCATATTTGCATTTGTGAACTATAAAACGATGGCCTGATTTAGAGAGGGTGGTCAGTTGAGCTACAACTAAGATCTAGGCGTTTACGTTTTATTCAATTACCTTCTGCATTAAGTTTGCATTTGTTACGTTCGGTTATATTTGTACCTGTGTTATACATGTTTGTATAGTTCTAATAAAGTCTATAATAATTCTAACGGCATTTTAATTCGAGTCCCGCAAACTCGTAACAATAAAAAAGATGCGAAATATTTGATTTTAAGAAAGAAAAAATAATCTGAATGGAATATAATAGTGTTGCATTGCTACTTAATCACTTCTATTTTTTATAGAATTTCATCTATGTATTGAAATTTACTAATGTAAAAGATCCGTACAAGATCCGACAAAAAGTAACGGATACAGATACGGTTACGGATCTTTCTCCTCCCTCAGATATCCGCGGATACGGATATCCGGCACATCACGAGTTGTGCACTAGACCCCCAATAATTCGGACCTCCGCTAATCCGATGATCGCGGTAATCCAGGTGGGCGACGGCCTTGACAGTACTTTAAAATGGGCGAAACATAACGACTTTGACAACCACAAATTAAAGACCGAGCTTTTGAAATGAAGTGCGAAAATTATAAGCAGAAGAGTATACTAGTTTAGACTTTTTCAAGAATGATTAAATTTCTTCTTTCTTCTATTTTTTTACCGTCATGTCAAGTGTGCAAATTACATGTTTGTAATTCCCAACATGTACATTTGTATGTTCATATTTCTGTATTTTTCGATAATTAATAATTATAATTACGTTCGTTGCAAGATGGGATAACCGAGGTAGGGATTTAATAGCACAGCTAGAGATAAATTTATCAGTCTTTTTTCAGCACGGTACGCGTTCAGAAGCTGCAATGCCATCTAGCGCGGCAACGTGCATTCTTATTTAGTAATTTACGTTTTGTGCAGGTTGTTATAAAATGACGTCAAAATTGATAACGCGCAAGGTCGATCGCCTTCAATCTGAATTTGTAGGTACGCCTTTGTTGACTCAACGTCCAGTAGACTAAGTTTTTAAGTTATGATTATTAATATTTATGCATAATTTTAGCATAAAATGATTCCGCGCACTATAACTATGTCTGTTGAAACTTCCAGTTCTGAATCACTTATATTTGCAATTAGCATTGGGTTATTATATTACAAAGTTATTAGTGAACAGTTTTTTTTTGAAGTCGTTTTTTAAATTGTTTATCCAAACAACGAAAGAACAATTTATAATTGATATTTTTCTTAATTTTAATTTAGCATGCTTGAAGACGAAAGTCTTCGAGTAGTGCGTCCCTGTCCTGATCTGCGGGACCGAGACATGGACACTGACGGCAGGATTGGTCCACAAGTTCCAAGTCGCTCAACGGGTTATCGAGCGAGCTATGTTGGGTGTTAGATATCCGTAAGAGAACCAAGATAACCGACGCAGCTCGTATAATTAGTAAGTTGAAGTGACGGTGGGCCGTCGTATGCCGCAAGACCGATGGCCGACGGAGTAGACGAGTTCTGGAGTGGAGACTGCGTCTCGGTAAACGTAGTGTCGGATGGACCAACGACCTGTTCAAGGTCGCTGGTAGGCGCCGGATAAGGAAGTCCAACAGTGGACTGCGAATGGCTGACGACGAATTTAGCATACAGCTATCAACATGGTCGATATAAGTCTTACCTGACCAAAAGGCTAACCCGAATCTGGGGCAACGCATCAGCGTGGCCATTAAACATTAAAACGCGGTCAGAATTTTGGGAACGTTTAGAACGGACGAAGATTCGGACCCATGTTTAGTTTTTAACTTTTTTGCTCTCTGTATATAGTGATTTTTTGTTCATTAAGGTAATTTTAAGTTATTTTACTAATAGTTTATAATAAATAACATCCGCCCATAAAAGTCCCACTGCTGGGCTCGGGCCTTCAGTTATAGGTGGAACGGACAGTATACCCGCCGCGCTTGTCCAAGGCGGCTTGGCAGGTTTGACACATCGGTTATCTCGATGTGCAGTTTGCAATGTTTTCCTTCACCGTTGTTAGCACGTGGTAATTGTAACAATATGCACATTAGATCAGAAAACTGCCTAAGTGGTGCTAATCGAATCCGCGCCCTTTGAGTTTGGAAAGCATGCACTAGCCATTACGCTACCACGACTAATAATATACTCATTATTTATTATGATAATGAGTAAATTATTAGTATAATAAATTAGAATTAGGTACTACGATTTTATTTAAAGAGGGACATAGAACTGGCAACCTCTGGGTGCTGTGAATATCAGTTTTGTTAGCTTTTAAGAACTTGAAATTATCAGGATCTAGAAAATAGATTTATAATTTTAGTTTTAATATATTTAAGTATAATATTATTGACGATAAGTCGAAAGTAACTAATATTGTGCATTAAGGGTTTTTATTAAGAACCTTAAAGAAGCCTGCAAACTTACTCTAACTCAATATGAATGAGGCTACAATTGTTTATGGGCCGGTTCCTATATATTTCTATTCATTTACTGGCCTTAGCATTGGTAAAAAATTGACATTATTTGTATGGAGCTTATGTCAAATTTTCACACGTGGTAAGGCAAATGAACGGTTAAGAACCGCTTAAAGTAATATTTTGAGAAATTCCAGACGTTCATACCCAGAAACGTGATTTTCCCGCCATTCTGAAGAGTTGAAAATTACAGATATGACAATAATTCTTTTAATTAATTAATCAAATTGGACATACCTTAAACGTGGTGGCTATGGATGTATTCTGCACTTGCATTAGTTATCTTATAATTTACTTCTTATCACGGCTTTTTTATACTGATAGCAAAGCTCTATCTTTATAGTGATAAAATTGTTTTGTTTTGCATTTCCTATAAACACGTACTTATCGATACATATAATAAAACTGTAGAGGTCGAATTTCTGTACAATGAAAAAAAAATGCTAAAAACCGAGTCACGGGGATATAAGAAGTGAAATAGAAATAATTTAGATTTTTTTCAAATTTTTTGTTTCTCTGTTTGTCTGTCTGTTGGTACCGGCTAATCTCCGAAACGAGTGGAGCGATTTAAATGAAATTTTGTATGGTGGTAGCAGCTTATATCGCTGGTCAACATATAGGATACTTTTGATCCCAAAAATTTGAAGAGTTCAGGTGGGATAGTTAAAAAACCGCACCACGCGAACGAAGTCGCGGGCATCAGCTAGTCTATCTATATATATTATGTTAAGAGTTGCAGGACTCGAATTAAAATGCCGTTGGAATCAGTATAGAGTTTATTAGAACCATACACACACGTACGAGTATAACACAGGTACAAATATAATCGAACGTAATAAGTCCAAACGTAATGCAGGAGATCGTAATTCAAATATACGCGCAAAGTCCGTCACTAAATAGATTAACGAATGTATACAAGTCTTGCTTCGCTTGTTGTTATCGCTCGACTGCCTCATCTCTCCATTGGGGCCTTGCTTTATACTGCACAGATACAATATGTCTGCCCGGCCGCGTGGACCAAATTTCTGAGAATCAGTGTACTTTTAAGTCCGAGATACCTGGCAGTGATCACAATACAACAATAGACCGTAAAAGATTATACAATACACAATGGACTGTTTTTTTAATCACAAATTTTAAACACAAAGTAAACAAAAGAAGTCCAAATGCCGAAAAGGTAATAAAATATGTTTCTACAGGTAGGCAGGTGTGAATTTGTCTTTGACGGCACCTAGGTCGTAACAATATATATAAAACAAAGTCGTATTAGTTACGCCAATTATAACTCAAGAACGGTTGGAAGATTTTTATGATTTTTGTGTTTTTGGAATTGTCTTTGTCCGGAATAGGATAATAAGTATTAAAAGTTGACATCATTAATAAAAAAAAATATCATTAAAAAACATCAGTGTAGCCATTCATTTGTTCTGATCTTTCCTGGCCGATTTCGGCAATGGTGACTGACTGCATTTAAACCATCTCTTTTTAGTGTCTGCTTTTACATTTGTACCTGTGGGGGATTTTTTTTTAGGTTTATGGCTTGGCAGCTAGGCCTTTAAGCCAGATCTTAGATTATAATGTAGTTTCTTCATTTTCTTAAGCCTATGTGTAGCACAGCTGAACTGTAGGTTATCAGCTGGTGCCATTCAACGGAGTTCTTATGACAACTCAAAAGGCCACATTTGACTATACAGTTCACATTTCTCACAAAACACATAATTACTACTCAAACACTATCAATTTCCTACAACTATTATTCATTTTAGAGTAATTTTACACATTTTTAGAAAATATAACTGCACAGCACGATATCTCCTTTCAGTTCCCGCCAAAAACTCCCCTGTGGGGGTATATTTATGTGTGGTGCGTCGATGATGTTACCTCGTTGGATAAGGTGACGCACCACTGGCGAGAGCCCATGGCTCAATCGCCATGCGGGAGCTAGGCTCGACCGCTTGAGAAGGAAGTACAAAATAAGACGACGTCTGTTGTACTCTCTATGTAATTATTGCTTAATTAATTTAACATTAAACTTAAGACTATATAATATTATTATTGTATTACTATATCTTACGCTCGGCGCTTGTCCAAACCTGAAATAGCAACTCATAATACGATCGGACACCGGGTTTTATTTCAAAATATGCGGTAAGATTGCAAAATTAAAAATAAAAGTCCTAATAAGAAAATATAACACGAGTTATACGTTTTTCCAACAGCGGTGTAGTTGGCGCTTGCATCATACGGTATGTTTTTCAACCGGCTTACCTTAGCCGAATTTCCACCCGCACCACTTCTAAATAGAGAAGTGAGAATCATAAAACTATAAAAATAAATTTAATCCTGTTACTATTTACTTATCTAGGTAAATAGTAACAGGATTAAATATATTTTTATATAATTGAAATTAATATTTGTTTCGTAGGACAATTTACGAAATTGCTACAAATTACGTTTTATGAATGTGTCAGACACAACGTCCTATTTGAAATAGACTAAAGTCTATTAGAGGATGTTGAGATGTGTGGTGTTTTAATACCACACATCTCATCATTCTCGTTTCATCTATGTGGAAACGTTATTCAAATTCAAAATAAATTCCACTGGAGAACACTTTTTGAAGGTCATACATGTAAGTCAAAATCTAAATCTACTTCCTATTCTATGTACACCGCTTCTCAACGTTTTATTGCTGCTTAAAGAAGAAGGGGCAAGAAACTCCCTAGCAACACGTGTAACTAAAAAAAATATTTCGTTATAATTATTCATATATCTCGGGCTTTTTTTAAATACGTATAGAAATTATATTACAATTTTTCAAAAAATTTATGGAGTTGTAAATACAAAAAATATTGTTACCGTCGTAATAATGACTTACTAAGAATTCATACTGCGACAAATCTCCATAGATTCCTTACATATTATCCAAAGTATAAACGTCACACAGAAGATAGTATAAAAGGCTGGAACGAGCAGCTATGTAATTGCAGATTTGTCATTTAAATATTCTTCAATAGTAGTATCCCTTTTAAGCAAGGTACTTTTCAATTTAGCTTTGAATTTAATGAAGGGTAGATCTAACACTTCATTCGGAATTTTATTGAAGAAGCGTATACCAACCCCCAGGAAAGAAGACAGCACTTTTTGTAATCTGAAAGATGGTAGTATCAGTCTATTATTATGCCTGGTGTTGAAATTGTGAACACCTTATATTGGTATATCACTTCACATTATAGCTATAAGTATTCATCTATACACATGGAAGTATATATGAATTTTTATTGTGTGTTCTTCAGCAAAAATACATTCAAGGTATGAGATAGCACACCCTCAAAGCTGTCAACAACAATCCAATTATGAAGAGTGCTGTTAATTAAGCTTGACAAAGGTCTGAACGTTGTATGATGGCACTCCCGCCCAGTATGATGTCATTTGACCTGGTCACCGTAACCTTTGATTGTTTAAATTACTGTTCAATGTTGGAAAGGGGTTTCTTAATTAAGCGGAATGGATATTAATGTTATTAAGTTATAACAAAATTGACTAAGTGCTTGTTAGTGTACGCATATTGAACGATTCCGTAGATGATCGTCAACTATTTGGTTTTTGTTATTTAGCTATGGAAGCTTAGGAATATAAATAGAAAATAAAGAGAGACAGAGAAAGAGACAATACTTTATTGTACACTATAATAGAAAACTTATAAGCTAAAAATATTTTAAATGTGCACAATGGGCGGTGTCATCGCGAAGAAGCGATCTCTTCCCAACAACCCGTGGCAAGAATAAAACAGATTCAATATGTCGAAGGTGGTATACATATATATCATACAAGTACTTACATTATATTTTATTAATAAAATATATCATAGATAATAAAATGTATATTAAGAAAATTATCAAAATATTTTTTGTTGAAAAGTATGATAGATAAATCCATTAATTCTACGAAAAATAATTGAATAACATATTTCTGTATTCATGAAAAATAAGAGCACGAGGGAGATAAATATGAAGTAGGTAAAAGAGTTTTTAACTATACGTGTTGCTGGGAAGTTTCTTACCGCTACAGCGATAACTCGTTGCGAACAGTGTACTGCATAGCTACCTACATAGAATAGGAACTAGATTTAAATTAAAATTTTAAAATGTTCTCTGTGGAAGTTGTTTCAATAAAACATTGTATTGGAGTTTAAATTCAATGCTTATTGCTCACCAAAACAAAAGACAAAATATTTATACTAGTTTCAAAATTTTTAGGCAAAACATTCGATAAACAATAAAAAATTTATACCACTAATGAGTTAAAGTTCAGTTTCTCAGAAAATATTGATCTAAGCAATTAGGTCTATGAGTCTTTTTTTCTAGGAAATTAAATTTTCAAACCAATTTGCTATTTTTTTTTTTGTTAAGTGAACTTAGTCTTATAGTTGTTTAATTAACACTATTATAAAACTAAACATTTATTGTAATTATATTAGCATCATAATCAATAAATACAATTAAAAACTAAGTTATAAATAGTACACGCTATTATAGACTGTGTAACAAATCGCTGCCAGATGGGAGCGTGCCCAGAAGGCTGGCTGCATTGCCGCGCTGTATGACGATGCTTATTTGTTGGGCGAAATATGAGCCAGCCTTCTGATCACGGGTGGCATCAAAGAGTTTCTTGCAAATCTCTTTGCCGATGGACCCCACGGCAATAATGTTTCAACTCCAAACGGCACAAATATGTAATCCCTTCCTAAGGTTCCATATTTGCGCCATATTTCTATATTAAAAATTAAACTATTCTATAAATATAACTATATATACAAAATAACAATCTATAAGTAAAAAATAGACTCCAGGTAGCCGTCGGCGGGGAGAGTGCCGGAAATGATGGTCGCATTTCCACATTGAATGGCAACGTTTACGCGTTGTCCTAGGTGCAAGCCAGCCTTATGGTCACGCGAGACCTCGATTAGACGCGTTCATTTTGTAAAGTCTATTGCTTCGGAGGTAATAGCAAAAATAGTAGAATTTTAGGTGAAAACCAACTTCAGTGACGTGTACCAACTCATCAGTATAAGTTACACTCGCGGCAATGGACTCTATTGTAGATTTATAATAAAATTACGTTTTAACGGTTTTAAGCGTTAACACTTGACATCAAGTGGCCGAAACGTCGGAATAACAAAAATCAAATAAATTACCGCGCTTAAAACCGTTAAAACGTAGTTTTATTATGTATACAAGTCGCGAAAACTAAAGAAAATATTACTATTGTAGATTGTTTAATTCTGAATAAATCGCGACCAAACCCAATGTGATAGCATAATAATGCGGCTGAGTTATAGAAAAAAGAAAAATAATCATCTAGATTTACGTGTATTTTATATGGAAATCCTTTTCACGCTCAGGGAAAGTACTTAAAATTAATATTAAGGGCTGCAGGGAATTAAGTCAGTATCCTCTTTTAAAATCATGATTTTTAATTATTTTTGGTCCTCTCAGGTATAATAGAGCTGCTTATTCTGTATGTATTATGATATGTTTATATAGTATATAATAAAGATATTTATTTACTTATTTCATATATTTTGAATGGTTTATATTATTTACTGTCTACACCGCCATTGTCGTGTTTTAATATTTTCCTTAGTTTAGGGGGTTGCCTGGAAGAGATCGCTTTAAGCGATAAGGCCGCCATTTGTTCAACATTTATTGTATCTAGTTTTAAGAACGTAGTTTTAATTTTGGTGAACAATAAAGTGTTTTCATTCATTCATTGTTTTTCCGACATATTCAATAAAATTTTTGGGTGGGGACAGAAAGAAAATTAGTCAATAAAATAGAGTATAATCTTTAAATATTGTTACGAGTTGTAGGACTCAAATTAAAATGCCGTCGGAATTATTATAGAGGTTATTAGAACTATAAAAACACGTATATATAACACAGATACAAATATAACCGAACACAACAAGTCCAAACGTAATGCAGAAGGTCGTAATTCAATAACACGCGCAAAGTCCGTCACTAAATGGATTACCGAATGTACAGAAGTCTTGTTTCGCTCGTGGTTATCGCTCGACTGCCGCGTCCCTCAATCGGGGCATTGCTTTATACTGCACAAATGCAATATGTCTTCCCGGCCGCGTGGAACGAATTTCCTAGAATCAGTTTGTACTTTAAATCCGACACACCTGGCTTATGACTGCCATAAAAAATTACAATACACAATGGGCTGTTTTCTAATCACAAATTTTAAGCTCAAAGTAAACAAAAGAAGTTCATATGCCGAAAGGTAATAAAATGTGTTTTTACAGGTATGCAGGTATGAATTTGTTTTTGTCGGCGTCTAGGTCTTAACAATATATACAGTCGATAATATACAGTAGTTTTACTAATCCGGCACTTCTGTAGTCCGGTACGTCCAATAATCCGTCACCCTCCGCTCAAGTCTCCTACTTTCGTTCCGCACTTATTTATTTACCTGTTGTTTATATATATTTACCTGTTGTTTTCAAGTTGAAAATGATGTAGCTAAATATGTCAAATACACGGCAAAATGCTTTATTTTATGTACATATTATTAATTTTCTATACAATCCAATAATCCGGCACCCCCTAGTTTATATATTAGTGCCGGATTAATGAGAAAGTAAATTATTACTCTTAATTAATCATCCTGATAACCACTAATCTCAAAACAATACAAGGATGACTCAAAAGTCGCGGCATATGATTCCATACACATACCCAGTCATTATTTGCGTCTCATAAAGGGATTAATATGCGCATCTTTGTCGTCAGCACGTCATGCTTAATGATAGATAATAATTTTATCTATATAAGATGGTAAACAACATTGTAATCAAACGAACATATGCAGTACTTTGAGACTTCAGATATTCTGAATCTATTCTGCAACAATAAAGATTCCCACACATTCGCGCAAAGGCGAAGAGACAGTGCGCAGGGATCAAGAATTTGTACATCAAGCACCCTGGAACGATTACCATGTCAATAGCGAAATTTTTGTATTTATTCCAGGCAACTAATAGTTACATCATTAAATAAAATCTAAAACATTGTTTTATATTTTCTCCCTTGGCCGTTCTTTATTCAAATAAATTGAACTGTGTGCATATATATTGTCTGAGGTTAATTTACACCATGGACTAAATTGTATATATTAAATTTAAACTATCTGTGCCAGTGAAATTTCGGTCGCGTTGCCGGAGTTTTTGGCGGGAACTGAAAGGAGATGTTGTGCTGTGCAGTTTTATTTTCTAAAAATGTGTAAAATTACTCTAAAATGAACAATAGTTGTATGATATTGATAGTTTTTGAGTAGTAATTATGTGTTTTGTGAGAAATGTGAACTGTATAGTCAAATGTGGCCTTTTGAGTTGTCACAAGAACTCCGTTGAATGGCACCAGCTGATAACCTACAGTTCAGCTGTGCTACACATAGACTTAAGGAAATAAAGAAACTACATTGTAATCTAAGATCTGGCTTAAAGGCCTAGCTGCCAAGCCATAAACCTAAATAAATAAATAATAATTTCGCGTTGCCATGGCGACGATTGTTGCAATGGCTCCAACAAAAAGCGCCACCGCGGCCGACACTTTTTCGCGTATATTCGTCTATGACATGGAAACGATGTCATTTATCACCACAGCTATATTAAGTATCCTAAATGGTGATCCGAGCTATAAGTTAGCTCACTGTAAAGTTTCATTTAAATTCGCTAAATATAAGTTTATACTTCGGACAGCTTTATTATATTATAGGTACATAGACAATGAGGTATAATGTACTACGTATACATATACCTCATTCTACAGAGGTAGATTTATGATGAACAATTATTAAAGCCATTTTCATTCATTCATTCATTCTTGCAATAGAAAATATCCCGTGTGTGTTTCAAGATTTATCGATCCTTAAACGTACGCCTGAAAGTGCGGGCGTGAACTTATTATATTGCCATGTCCTTGATTACTTATAAAATTATCAATTACTTACGTTATAACACATGGCTAATAATCATAATACTCATAAAATAATAAATGCCTACTAGTTTAGATAATGCATTAATTGGACAAGGTCATTTGCATGTTAATTTTCAGGTGTTTCACATCGCAGTTTTACTCTCATAACGCCTACTACATTAGAGTCAAATTCACGTTTATACGTCAAATAGGAGCGAGTAGGTATTTCGTTTTATTTATTTATTTTGAATTATTTTTATTGTGCCGTACCCAGTACCTGCAAAAAATCGAACATTTTTTTTTGTCTGGAGCAGACTGACGGCCTATCTGATGAAAAGTGTTTACGGTCGCCTATGGGCGTTACCAACGCGTCATAGACAGATATGACTTATCTATGGAATTATTTATTGTAGACAAAATAGAGTTCCATTAAAACTACAAAATGGTGATCTACAAAGGCGGCTTAACCATAAAAAGAATTTTCTTCCAATAAACCACAATTATTTTTCGAAAAAACTACTAGGTTTATATGTAATGTTAGTTTGTATAATATTATGCAGCTACTCTTCGGTGTTATGCAAACCATAATAGCTTAGTGGTTAACGTACTTGCGTTTATAATGACGCGCGGGTTAGAATCCTTACCACGAAGCATGCGCCGTTAAAACGGTTTTCTGTATATAATGTTGTTTGATGATGGTGAAGAAAACATCGTGATGAAATCGGCACATCGAGATAACGGGTGTGTCAAAATCGGCAAAATGCCTTGCCTAAAAAACAAGGTTCGTGTTGCAACAGTAAGACGTTTACGGGCTAGTGGTATTTTATTTATATAAAATAAATAAAGTACTTTTATTTTCCTTATATTAAGAATACCTACTTATTGTTATTAACAAAGTTCAAGATTTTTTTGATGTATGTGCAATAATTATATTATTTAAATGACAAGTTGTTTAATAGTTCCTAATATCCAATACTTGCAAAATTATTCTTTACGTTTGTTGATATCACGTGCTAACTTCTTAAAGGTTTTCATGAGCGAACACATAAAAACAGATGTGTTAATTAAATATTGGCTGTAAAGTAGTAACAGAAACAATATTGTTACATTAAAGAGGTAGGTAAGTTTAATCTTTTACATAATTCTTCATATTTTTACTAAATAAATGTTTTATAGCGTTATCTACGAAAATCGAAAAAACAACTTACCACTTTCAGAAACAAAACACAACAAAGTTGAAAGAAGTGAGTAAAGTAAATATATGTGAATCACAACGCAGTCTATGAAGATTACTATCACTAGCACTTAAGGTGTGTGCATATTGTTGGTTCCGGCTGACGGACGCGGCTGAGGGGGGTGACTTACAACGTAATTGGATATGGAAAATCCATAAAAGTTTGCACATTAGAAGTCGTAAGTCACGGCGTGACCTTGAGCGTTCGGACGTACTAAAGCAGTCTGGAGAGTCTGTTAAGATGTGTGCATAATAAAAGTCACAGCTAACGGACGCGGCTGAGGGGCGGGTCTTACAACATATCTGGTTAAGGAAAGTCCATTGAAGTGTGCACATTATAAGTCGTAAGTCGCGGACGTGACCTTGAGCATTCGGACGTTCTAAAGCAATCTGGATAGTGTGTTACGGTTGTGATGTGCAAGTTGTTCCGACGCGTCCGTCAGCCGTGGCTGACAGACGCGTCCCGTAATGTGTACCTTTATACTTATACTATAGATATTCTAAGACATACTAAAATATCGTATTTGTGATTAATATGTAATTCAGACTCGCATAGGTCACAGATCCCTAGGCTGACGAACTGAATAATTTTCGTAAGAAGGTGAATGGTTTGAATAGGTTTCATTTCCTTCTAAAGAGACCAATTCACTATCCTGCATTGCAGTCCGTCGCGTAGTACAGGACTCTGAATATCGCTGCAGCCTGTATTAAGCGTGTATCCTCCGGAGTATGGCACTGTACGGTGCACCCGTGTGGAATCACGCCCTTCACCGACACAACAGGACTCTGCTGAGGAGAACGCAGTGGACCTTGGAAGTGAGGGTCCAACCCTCCATTTGGGGGTATCGTACGGTGTCATGGACGGCGGCGACACTTTTGGCGGGAGATCTACCCTGAGAACTCCAGGTAGACATGCTTGCCAAGGTTCGACGCTTCCGACAGGATGCCAGAGCTTGGGGCCTGGTTTACTGTCGGGAAGAGATTGAGGCGATCAGGACGCGGGAAACCGTGACCATGATCGAAACTTGGCAGAGAGACTTAGAATCTCCTGAGGCCGGTACTGTTACAGTGGAGGCGGTTCGTCCCTACATATTGCTATGGGTCGTGCGGAAACCTTTAGGATGACGCAGATACTTAGCGGGCACGGATACTTCAATAAGTATTTGCATCAAATTGTGGAGTGTCTGCCTTTCCCTCAGTGCCACGAGTGCGGCCCACTAGACACTGCGTTTCACACGCTGGTCGAATGCGCTGCATGGCAACCTCAGAGGTTCGAGCTCGAGCCCATCGTAGGGCCGATCGATTCGCTGAGGGGACTGGTTGAAGCCATGCTCCATAGCGACGATCACTGGTCAGAGCTTTCTTCCTTTTGTGAGGCAGTAATGTCTCGCAAGGAAGCTGCTGATAGAGTAAGGGAGAGACCTGCGCACGCGCTCATCGGACGTCGTCATCAGACTGGCCTCCGGAGACAGGTATGCGTAAAATCTATTCCCATGATCCCATCGCAGGGGTCCGCGAATCGTAGGGATGCGTTGGGTCCAACCTCTGTTGGTGAAGTAAGTCACTCTGCATCCACTGTATTCTACACAAGCGACGGTTATGGGACGCAGGTTTAGGTTTAGCGGAGTAGTTGGTTCCGCTCAGAGTCTTCGCAAACGCTGCGTGGCGCTTATCGCCGCGGTCCGGTCCCACCCCCACAGCCGAGAGGGACTCAGTATGGTACGAAATATATTACCCCTGCGCATCAAAAAAAATATGCCCGTGTTAAGCGTTCTGCAACTCCCGAGCAGAATGCCTCTAGTCTTGAGTACTGCAATCTTCCCCCACTGTAGGATTGCACTGTGTAATAGTGAATAGGCCTCTTTAAAGAATAATGTTTAATCTGAGATTTATCAGTTGAGCTGTCATTTGCTTATAATATTTATTAAAAACTCAATAATAAAAACAAATCGTACACGTGGGCATTCATTTAATTCGTGTATTGTAGAGTGAATTGATAGAACTAATTAAAATGAAAGTGTTATCAGAATTAAGAACGCGAATTTTATTCGAAAAATTAACTAAATAGTGAGTATTTGTTGTTTCCTTCATAGATATAAAACCATGCCAAATCTAATCTGGATATTAGTTTTGTTTTAACGACTTTTTATATAAATTCAATAACTTAATGTTACTATTAATGTATATATTAAACATGTTTACAATTTCAAAGCACAAATCCAAATAAATTGAAACAAAATTTCTGTAAATTTTCAGGCAAAACATAACCTAATTTTTAATAAGTTTATGTGCTTTTATAATAAAGTTTTTTTTAATGAATTTTAGTATTGGCGTTAACGTAAAGCTCCTAATAGACAGACCAGATGGCACATACTGTTTTAGAGAGAAGAAGGACCGTGTTTATTATATATCCGAGCGATTATTGCAGTTAGCACAAACAGTGAAACCTGAGCATCTAGTGTCTGCTGGGACTTGTTTTGGGAAATTCACAAAGACAAATAAATTTAGGCTACATATCACAGCATTGACATACATAGCTCCTTATGCACCATTCAAGATTTGGTTAAAACCTTCTGCAGAACAACAGTTTTTATATGGCCATCATGTTATTAAAAGTGGTAAGTACATAATTATAATATTGTCTTGTTTGAATATTTTTATTGCAATAGTGGCAAACATGCAGCTGGCCCCCACCTAATAGATAGTAGATATGGTGTTACTTATAGATGTTTACAACATCAAGGGTGAAGCCAACACTTTGCCAACCTTTAGGATGGCATACAGGTTTTAGGAAGGAAAAATTGTGTCATTAGAACTCTCACTGCATTGTATGAAATATAATTAGCTCAAGGCTTACTGTTTAACATTGATACTCTATGAGAGTGTGATATCACACTGATTGAGCCAGCCCTGTACTCAAGATAATGATTCCAGCAGGGATCTACCATTTTAATATAGCTCTGCATGATTAGTGTATTTAGCCAGTGTTAAGTATACATGTACAAGTCGTGGTAGCGTAATGGCTAACAAATGTATCCCAAATTCAGAGGGTGCGGGTTCAATCCTGGCCAGAACACATGCAACACTTAGGCAGTTTTCTGACCTAATGTGCATATTGTTACAATTACTATTGTCAAACCTGCCGAGCTGCCTTGGATAAGAGTGGTGGGTATACTGTCCGTTCCCCTATAATGAGAGGCCCGAACCCAGCAGTGGGACATTTATGGGGTGTTATTATAAGTATACATGAATATGTAAGTTTTAGAATAAAGTTCAAGAAAAAGTTTCAGCCAAATTGTAAGTCTTTAACTGATGTCAAACAAGGGAATTCTTGTGGTAGCCAGAGAAGGCATATTTCAATAAACGGTTGGGATTTTTAACACGAAAACAATTCTTTATTAAAAAGAATAAATCTTATGATTATTTTTACTTTTACCCAATATTACACATTTTTGAAAATATAATTACACCGCACAAAATCAGCCAAGTTTTCACCAAAACTGCTATGCTGTTTTACACACAGGTGGGTTATTTATAGTCAGTATTATCAGCCTTGATGAGTATCTCCTCTTAAGGTGTTCAAAATAATTATAAGCAGTGCCAGAGGCAGGCTATCTGTATATTACCTTGTTGCAGGCAATAAGAAAATTATTTCTATTACAGGTCTTGGTCGCATCACAGAAAACACACCGAAACATCAAGGAGTGGTGATTCATACCATGTCAGATATTCCAATAGGGTTTGGAGTGGTGGCTAGGTCTACTACAGAGTGCAGACATGCAGATCCGCTGGCTACAATTGCTTTCCATCAAGCTGATATTGGAGAGTATATAAGATCAGAAGAGACTTTGACTTAGTTAATAAATATATTACTAGTACATAATTTGAGGTTTTTAATTATATTCTTTTTGGAATTTAGAATTTTCACAATAGAATAGAAAATATTTTTTTTACAAAAATGCATGTCAAATCAAGAAAATTAATATTCAAGTACAATTGGTAGTCTTGTTGCCCATGGCAACTTCTTCCAGACAACCTAGGGATGAAGATCCAAAGGTTGTCTGGAAGAAATAAGTAAGGATGGCTTGTGTGAAAGAAGGATAACAAAAGTAGTAGTTGAACCAACAACAATAATTTAGTTTAAAAATTAGTATTACTAATTTTCACAATTTAACTTTTTGAAAAGCCATTTTGAAGTTACTTCACATTTTTATCATGGACCTGATGTGGAGGGAGGATGTGACCTACAAACTGATTTTTAATTACCTGTACTAAAGTGACAGCTGCGATCAACCTTTTTGTATCTTGCAAGTTTGGAGCCATTCACCACTAAGTTGAATCCTATAGGAATTCTATAGTATTCACCTCACTTTGGTAAGTTGTTCATTCAATTCACTTATGAATCAAATAAAGGTCATTGCAGCTGTAAGCTATCATTTTAGTACAGGAAATTAAAAATCAGTGTATATATATATATATACATATATATATATATATATATATAGATTTCGGCCCTGTGGTTTTTTCTATTAGCTCACCGTCATCTAGAGAAAGGGTTCCTGTGTAGCATGGTGTAATCAACTACTAACCATTTACATCTAAGTATACTTCTATAGTAATATTATAAAGAGGAAAGTTTTGTATTTTTGTATGATTATAATGAATAAACTCAAAAATTACTAGACCGATTTCAAAAATTTTTTCGCTTTGCTACATTATCCTTGAGTAACATAGGCTATATTTAATTTAAATAATCGAGTTCAAATTTTTTTTTTAAGGCAAAACAATTATGGGAGCCGCGACCGCTGGTGTTAGTTTTGTTAGTTTGCGACTTATCAGCAGGCTTGAATAAAGGATACTGGGAATATTAACCTGCACAACAAAATGAAATACTAAAAAAGGTTCTAAAAATTACATGACTAAGATGGCGATGGTGAAACAAGTCATTCTTCTCTCACTATTCGAAGATTGAGTATTTAATTAAAAATTATTTTATAGATAATACCAGCAAAAAATTTAAAGCCTGGAGAAGATTTGTCATGTATAGAAAAATCTCAAATATTGGATGATTTGTTGACTCAACAGTGGCGGAGCACAACCAAAATTTGATGTTAGCAACATACATTTTTCAAGTCCCTCTGGTTAATGAAATAAAATCCTGTGATTGTTTCTAGTTTCTATTTAATTGTATTTAAATAATCTGTACAGAGCAGCACTTATGGAATGGAGGTCGGCCATCTTAAGAAGGAAGCTACCACAGACAATACATGTTATAGATCTGTCAAGTTTATGGATTTGTTGCGTTTCCTGTAACACTGGTAACGCAAAAAGGTGGATTAAAACTGACCACTGGCACTGGCCGGCGATGGATACCCATAATAGTTACCTTGAATGTCGCTAGCCAAAATAAAAAAGAATTTAGTATTGTTAAAACAATAATCCTTACTCTTACTAAAGCGACTAAAAGCGACGAATATTTTTATTCCTGTAAACAAGGAATAAAATTTTTCGTCGCTTTAAACGGCGAATTACATTTGGTATGAATTAAGGATTATTGTTTTATGCGACAAAATTTACTCATCCTTTCTTCGAGGTGCGAGGCCGTTGGCGATGGCCCAAGTGGGCCACGCTTTACGCCGCCTCTGCCATTCAAAGTCTACACACAAAGACTAATTACTATATGAGTTTCAATGAAAATAGTCGTGTATCGTATCGTTAGTCAGGGGCCCAATTCTGCTATTACTATCTCGTCAAAATTACCAGACGCCTTGACTCAATCGTAAGTTTGCGTGATTTTGGTAATTCCAATGGGCGTAGCACTGGTACGCCATTATCTATCATCAATATTTATAAGCGAGAAATTGTTAGTAGATTTTCAATATTTATTTCGTCTAATGCCATTTCTTTATATTACTGCCGCGACGATATAGAAAAGATAGGTATTGTAGATTATTTAATAGAATACGAATTTTTGACACTATCGCAATGGAATCGTACTTTGAATATCTTCGCAACGCTAAGATAATGAAATAGCAGAATTTGGCCCCCTGGTTTTGAAAAATTCTAATAATATTTTGTTGATGACTGCTACTCAAATATTTATAAAATAAAATAAATACTAAATACTTAGTACGTCATCTTATGGATATTGTGTCGATCACGATTCTAGCTAGTGTAGCTTGGGTTCTTTGATAAAGACTATATTTTCATTTACACCAACAGTTTTAATTGTGTACCGAAAGATGGCGTTAGAACATAATAACATGGAAGAATATTTAACCTATAAAGAATAATCACCCAGTGGAAATAGTGGCTATGAAAAAGCCCCTAAATCTATACTAATGTATTGTTACGAGTTGCAGGACTCGAATTAAAATGCCGTAGGAATTATTATAAAGTTTATTAGAACCATACAAACACGTATAACACAGGTACAAATATAACCGGACGCAATAAGTCCAAACGTAATGCAGGAGATCGTAAATCAAATACACGCACGAAGTCCGTCACTAAATAGATTACTGAATGTACACAAGTCTTGTTTCGCTTGTGTTTATCGCTCGACTGCTTTATACTGCACATATGCAATATGTCTGCCTGACTGCGTGGACCGAATTTCTTAGAATCACACCTGGCTAATGATTACCATAAAAGATTACAATACATAATGGGCTTTTTTTCTAATCACAAATTTTAAACACAGTAAACAAAAGAAGTCCAAATGCCGAAAAGTTAATAAAATGTCTACAGGTATGCAGGTGCGAATTTGTCTTTTATCGGCGTTCAGGTCGTAACAGTATAAAGCTGAAGAGTTTGTTTGATTGTTTGCTTCAACGCTCTAATCTCAGGAACTACTGGTCTGATTTGAAAAATTCTTTCAGTGTTAGATAGCCCAATTATTAAGGAAGGCTATAGGCTATATATCATCACGCTAAGACCAATAAGAGCGGAGCACCAATGAAGAATGTTTCAAAATCGGGGGGTTTTTCCTTTTGAGAGCTTCCACTGCGTAAATGGTTAAAGTTTCGCAAAAATCATGTGTGATAGAACTGTACCCCTTTAAAAGTTCTAAAAAAAAAGTCCGCGATAGCATATGTCTATCTTTTAAGATTGGCTTACTATAATCTTTTTTATGCTAACCATATTTTTCTAAAATAATGCATTATTTGCGAAGGTGTTTTTATAAACATGATATTAATCCTAATCCAAATAAATACGTTATTCATCACAAGTTATTTAATTTAAAACAAAATTGCCATTTACATCATTCGATTTCAATGAATATTAAGAGATACGCAGTTTTAAAATAACATCGCAGCAAAATAATGATTAAGTATTGCGCGCGCATTTATGATGTGAAAGGCTGACGGCAGTCATGAGGGGGAAGGGCGGTGGGGCACCTTCTACGTAAACAAAGTCGCGGGTTAAAGTTAGCGTTAGCCCAAAGTAACTATTCCACGCGTACGAAGTCGCGGCCAGAAGCTAGTCTACGATATAAATCAAACAGAAATAATTTTTCTTTTTTCCTCGATTAGATAGATATATATTCGGATGCAGAAACAAATCAGAGGGCTTACTCTCAAACGTCTCTTTCGTCGTTCGTTTTTGTATTAGAACTTCTTTTGCGTATTCTTTTTATTGGAAAGTACACTTTTCATTGTATATTTCATTAAATTTTGTGTTATATAAACTATAATCTTGTTGTTTTAAAGAAATCTTTGTTCTTTTTTTCTTCTAGCTGAAATTCCGTCCTCTTTCGGGCTGAACGGACGAAAACGAACGACGAAAGGCGTTTGAGAGTAAAGCCTCTAAATTCACACATAGATAAGACTTCTTAGGCAAGCATTAGCATGGGAGAAGAATAATATTCTTTTTCTATGGCATTAGTTAGTTTTTTTAACAAAAGATTTAATGATTTATTGTTGTTATATTGTCGTTTATTATATAAATAGTTCTAAATTTAGATGAATAAATTTGTTAGGATTGTTTTAGTATCAAGCAAAAGAAAAGTATGCAGTGAAAATCGGCGTTATGTTGGATATAATTTATTGAAATGTTTCTTGAAAATGCGGCGTACAAATTCTCAAAACTTCCTATTTATTTTTCTTTCAAAATCACACGAAGGGTGAAAGGTTATTTGTTCCAAGCGACATTTGGAAAATGTCTCCAGAGAAAAGTTTAGTTTCAAATGACACAAAAACGCATCATTAATAAATTATGGACTATATTTCAAATATAACTATAGACTAATTAAAAAGCAAGTTCTTTATATTTCTTTAAGTTTGAGACATAAGAATGAAAAACGACCATCGTGTTAGGTCAGTCTGTCACAACGTATGGCTTGAAACAAATGGCTTTTTATCCACCGATATTTAAGCAATGTAAGCATCGCTGTTTCTTCAAGCATAGTCCTTTTATTTCATAATATTATTGTTGAGAATCGTAAATAGAATACAAATGTCGTGAGTAATTTCTGTCAATTTATATCTTTAAAAATATGGTTCGTAATGGGCGAGCGAGAGAGCAAACGCCATTTAGAGACCGCGTCACCAAAGAAGTTCCACAGACGTAGTGCTGCAATCACTGTTCCAGAGTAATTATTTGTCGTCAGCCAATTAGTCGATGCCACTCATCCCGGTCCTCCACCTTCCTCATCCAGCGCCTACCGGCGACCTTGCGCAGGTCGTCGATCCATCGGCTATCGGTCCTGCGGCAGATGTGACAGGCCCACTGCCACTTCACCTTGCTAATTTTGCGAGCTGTGTCGGTTACCTTGGTTCTCTTACGGATATCCTGATTTCTAATTCTATCCATAAGAGAAACATCTAACATCGCTAGTTCCATAGCCCATCATAGTAATTACTTGCTAATCCGTAAATCGATGTCGATAATTATTGAATAACAAATACAAAACATTCCATAATTAAAGCTATTTTATTCCCTAACTACTTTACGAATAAAATTCTATCAAATAACGGAGTCGTGACTTTTAATTCCTTTATTTTCCATAGGACTTCTTTTGTGTCGCGGATTCGAAGGTGTAGCTCCTTAAAGTTACACCACGACTTTTTTTAGATCAACTATGGAAGAATAAGAATATTAATCCTCTTTCCATGTTTCAACGAAACTTTAACAAATTTAATCACGAATTAATATTATTAATTAAGTATATTATTGGGCCTTCGTCGTTTTAAAATTAACCGCAGTTAAGAAAATAATTAATTCCTATAATTGCATCATTAAAATTCAGGTTTCGTTGAAAGCGCACACCTGGCAACATTACAATGCTCTATTAAAATACTTTTTAATTGCTCTACGCTTACACGAGGCGGGCAAAAGGACCTTTTTGTTCCCTTATATTTTATCTGTAGGGTCCGATCAAAGTTTCAAGCGGCGGTGATTAACGATGTTGAAAATGTGCCGAACGGATTCGAATTTCCAAGTAAAATCCCTTGCAATATATACATAACAGCGATAGGGGGTAGTATCTTTACCTGCGATTGTAAAATTCATTACAATCGCAGGCAAAGCAACTTAGTCCATACAACCTTGACGTATTAAGTCTTTAGTATAGCTCTGCCAAATTGTAGTTTGACTGACGCTAATCAACAGCGACAACTAATATTATCTATGGTGACAACTCAAAACTTCTTATGACAGCCCGCACAGCGCAGGAAATTGTATTCTTTCTCCGTACCTGTACGGATAAAATCTTCCATATCTTACTGTCCTTTTTTTTCTCTTGGTAGAAAATTATCAATTTTTTTGAGAGTTTATGTCATTTAACCAGTAGTAATACAGATGGATAAATAGTGAGATATAGAAAGAAGAAGAATTTAACGAATGATGACAGAAGTAATTCGTCTTTTGTCACTAGCCGAATTTGAGTTGTTTGTCAAGCCCAACCCCGCTCCGAAGCCATTACGCGGTGGCGTGAAAACGGAATGTCGGGTCCTTACATTTAACAATTTAGCACGCAGATGAATTTTTTGCTTACGTTTATATTTTTGACATCCTTTTATAAAAAGCGACACATATTTCGTTGTGCTTTTGTGGCCTTAACGCGTCATGAAAAATGTTTTGGACTTAAACTTTTTTCGTTGGTTTCTTTGATGGTGGCAAGTAATTTTGGTTAGATTTTAAATAAACTGAATTAAGTTAAGTCGTGGTAGCGTAATGGCTAGCGCACGCGTCCCTACTGGCCGGATCAGTTTCCTGATCTAATGTGCATATTGTTACAATTACCACGTACTAACAACGGTGAAGGAAAACATCATGATGCAACATCGAGATAACCGATGTGTCAAACCTGCCAAGCCGCCTTGGACAAGCGTGGCGGGTATACTGTCCGTTCCCCCTATAATAGGAGGCCCGAGCCCAGCAGTGGGACATTTATGGGCTGATATTATTATTATATATATAAATTAATTTAATGTAAATTACGAAACAAATCGCTGCTAGATGGAAGCGGCGCCTAGTAGGCTGGCTGTATTACCATGCTATATGTGCAATGTTGATTCACTGGGCGAAATACGAACCAGCGTTCTGATCATGGGTAGCATCAAAAACTTTCTTAATAATTTTTATTAAAAAAATTCGATTTAAATTTGTAGTCGTTTGATTGCTGGACTTTAAAGCTTGTAGTCGTTTTCACATGGTTCTAATAATAGAGTTACTTATTATTATTTTTTAAAGTTTATGGCTTGACAGCTAGGCCTTTAAGCCAGATCTTAGATTATAATGTAGTTTAATCATTTTAAGCCTATGTGTAGCAAAGCTGAACTGTAGGTTATCAGCTGGTGTCATTCAACGGAGTTCTTGTGACAACTCAAAAGACCACATTTGACTATACAGTTCACATTTGTCACAAAATACATAATTACTACTCAAAAACTATCAATATCCTACAACTATTATTTATTTGACGACCTCTGTTGTTGAGCGGGCTAAGCCTTTGCCGGCCTACTTCAGTGCAACGCAGAGGCTCCGGGTTCGATTCCTGGTATGGTAAATTTCGGAAACGTATTTTCTCCGTTAGTTACTATGGTCTGGGTGTCTGGGATCGGCCCCAGTGTAGTACGTTGTATATTACCCATAACACAAGCGTAACTTGCTTAATATGGGGATATATAATATGTGTGTTTGTCTGCCGATTATTATTATTATTATTATTATTATTTTAGAGTAATTTTACACATTTTTAGAAAATAATATTGCACAGCACGACATCTTTCAGTTCCCGCCAAAAACTCATAGAGTTACCTATTCTGTAGAAAATATTAGTGATGTTTATTTATATTTAAATTATTGTTTAGAAAGATAGATAAGAGAGTGTGACAGAGGACGTATGTCAGTATAGAGGAGTATGGAAGAAAAAGAAATATTTCCGGCTCGAAGGACCACAGAGATAATGCTGTTAGGTACCAAGGTGCCGTGGTCTTTCAAGGAAACTCCGGATTTTTCAATTCCAATCGTATAATATATTTTAGGTAAATTTTTAGTACATATTTTTACAAGAACGAATTATTGCGCTTATATTTCAACATTCCAAACACAAACGTCAAAATTTGAATATATTTTAATTTTCCTCTATCTCGCCAGCAATGGCGAAATAGAGGTTTTATACGAGTTTAATACAGTGTCACACACGAACAGAACAATTTTGTATATAAAGATGTGTCAACTGCCCCGTTCAGATTTACATTTTACTAATTATTCTTGATACTTATCTTTTATGGTTAATAAAGTGTTTGTAGTCCCTACGAAGCCATTAACGGTTATAACTACAATGCAAGACATTTAAAAGTAAGATAAATCATTCAGTTTACATCAAGGCATGAAATCCGTGCAAATAAGCGTGGGTTGGGCTCGTAAACACACCAACCACCGCAACTGAAAGCGTTTCTCTGTTCTCAATCAAACTTAGACAGACGTTCATTATTACCTGTATTTAAATTGGAACGGGTACTCTTAAGTGATTACGACGTACCTGTTTTACGATGTAAATTGTTAACTAACATCTTTATCACGTTCCGCACTTACAGTCGACTAATGGAGTTTTAACTTATTAATTAATTAGTGTAACATCAAAAAAATTGGGGAACTAGCAGCGGCGGCACCAACAGCATGCTCAGTCTTTTTGTAGATCGATGGAACTCGCCACTGCTATGTAAATGGGTGAAACTGCACCCTAGTTAAATGCATGAGTTTGTTTGTTATCTGCCGCCACGCAGCCCAGTGGCAGGGCCCATACTTGAAGTCATTTTGGTATATATGTCCCTTTGACGCGGTGGAGTAGAAACATTGATAATAATTATAGTGACGCGATTGTAATGCCCTAGACTGCCTAGTATTTGTCTTATTAATTAATTGTTGTGCCGTTAATTAATTTGAACTTTTGAATGTAAATAATTTTATAATATAAAATTGTTTAATATGGAAATACTCAATTTTCTGAAATAAATGAATTATTATTATTGTTACAAGTTGCAGGACTCGAATTAAAATGCCGTTGGAATTATTTATAGAATTTATTAGAAGTATACAAACACGTATAACACAAGTAGAAATATAACTGTACATAACCAGTCCAAACGTATTGCATGATTCAATCACACGCACAAAGTCCGTCACTAACGTCTTGCTTCGCTTGTGGCTATCGCTAGACTGCCGATCTCTCCATTGGGTCATTGCTTTATGCTGCACCGATACAATATGGCTGCCCGACCGCGTAGACCGAATTTCTTAGAAACAGTTCGACACACCTGGCTAATGACTGCCATAAAACATTACAATACACAATGGGCTGTTTTCTAATTACCAATTTTGAACACAAAGTAAACAAAAGATGTCCAAATGCGGAAAGGTAATAAAGTGTGCTTTTATGGTATGCAGGTCTGAATCTACTTTTGTCGGCGTGTAGGTCGTAACATTATTATATATGTAACTGTGGGTTGAATTTTTTTAATTACAAGGGTATTTATTATCACACCAATCCATCGATCGCCGATCGATCGATGGTACAATGGATTAGCCGATGTCGATCGATAGTTTCTACCACACCGATCAATCGATCTTCGATCGATGGCAGAGTGGACTTTTCGACATCGACTGACTATCGATTTTGATCACTGTTACTCATTTGAAAACATCCAAAACAGCGTTATTTAAACAAACCGTTATTGGATGAGATAAGCGATCTATGGCTTTAAAAACGGTATCATATAGAGTTTTCTGCGTTTGCGGCTGCGTAATAATAGTACGAGCAAGATCGTATTAGCCAACAATAACGTGTCCTCTTCTGAATATATTTCAAAAGAAACTGATGGAATATGTTTAATATTTATTTAATAATTAACCGGACGATATGGTTAATCGATGAACCTCGATCAGTACTCGATCGATTGGTGTAGTAACACTCTTAGTGTAATTATATCTTAGTTGGCGCAGCTGCCGCATGACGGGAGGGCTTAAAACGCCGTAAATATGCATCTATTGGCAATGGATACATATTTATGGCCTTCTGTGTCGAACCTCTAGGGCCATGGGTCCCGAAGCCTATCGGTTTTATCTAGATCTACCATTTCGTTTGATAGAAGTCACACGTAACCAAAAGGCTGGTCTGTAATTGAGGCACCGCATTGGCGCTGCCATCCAGAGCGGAAATGCAGCCAGGCGTTTTGGGCACGTTCCCAATCGATTTGGGACTTACAAATTATTTAGTGTAATGCTGCATATGGAGTAATGCTCGTACTGTGGAATGGAGTAACGGCTTACTAGTTAAATCTCCATGACTGTATTCAATGTCGAGCCGTTCGCGTTGTCGACGATCCCATATTCACAGATGCGTAGATGGTCTAGATACGTTTGGCCTTTGGTTCTCAAATTATAGACGCGGAGGTTCTACTCCGCGACTCTCTGTGTATACTACAGTCTACAGACTATAATGGGGAGTGTTCCGAAAAACCGTTTAAAATGGTGCTCCCGTCTTCTTTCTACCGACGCACCGCTCGCTATCGGCGGCGGTCACCCTCATTTCTTTCAGCCGCTTTTCTGAAATTTTCCTACAGCGCTACGATATGGAGTTTTTTTAAAAAGGGTGTCATAAAATTCTTTTAAGGCTGGCAGTGCGTCAGCAATATCTCTGGTCTCGCAAACGTTCATAGGTGATTATAACTGCTATCCATCAGGTGAGCCATCAACATGTCTGCTATATTTCAGCTATAAAAAACTAGGTATACACACTCAAATCTTCAAATGTAACGTGGTAGATCCATGTTAGAATTAACCAAACTGACCCCAGCTTCGGCCTTTTGGTCTATACACCCCCAAACTTGTGAGGATGTATGGACTAAACTGACACCAGATTTGGATTCAGCGCATCAATATATATAAGAAAAGGTGGGTTTGGTCAAAAGTATTTTTATTATAGGCACCGGCCTATAAAAAATACTTTTAAAAATACTTTACGTTAAGAATAGATTTAGTTTGATGCTAATATTCTGTGTTCGCGTGGTATCACACAAATGAAATCGTGCCGGCCCTAACAGCTGTAATCGAGATAAGATTCTAGCATGTCTCTACCACGTATGATTATAGCTTGTATTCTAGAGTCCGCGCCACGAAAGAAGTCCCACGCCAAATAAAGGAACTAAAAGTAGCAGCTTCGCTATTAGATAGTGTGGGGGCGTAGAAGCCAAAAAGATCCTGAATAAAAAAATGAGAAATAGTGTAGCGTCGATAGTCCACGATTGAAAAATTAGCAGAGCAACCGGTAATCACGGATTGTCCCATAGCCACGTTATTTTTAGCAGGCCTGGTATGATGATCTGAAGGTGCAGGGGACCACTCGCGAGTGGCTTAATTAAGCCACGCGCACAAAGGTCGCGGGGTGTAATTCGTTTAAGCAGCGTGTACAGGCGATCGCGGTGAGTTGCGGTGTGGGGTGGGGGAAAGCAATACCGGAGCACGTTTGTCCACCTTTCTCTGAATCAGGGAAAATTACGAAGTGGTCCAAACAGATAGAATTTTGTTCGTAAAGTAACCGGGAATAAAGGTACACTTTTAATTGTGTAATATTTTGTATTTATCTACATAAAAATCAATAGCTGTTCGTTAGTCTCGCTAAAACTCTAGAACGGCTGGACTGATTTGGCTAATTTTGGTTTTGAATTATTTATGGAAGTTCAGGGCAGGTTTAAAAGATGAGAAAATATTTAAAAAATTGATTCTAAGGCGGTACGAAGTTTGCCGGGTCAGCTTAGTTATATAATAATCAATATTTTGAATACTGTATTTATATAATTTGAAAGTTATTCCAAAACCTTTTGACATTTGACGCATAATCCAACGGTTTTTTTTTTGTTTTAAACGTCTAGCAGAATGTAGCGCTTTCTTACTTACAGTTGATACAAAGGTAGCAGCACCTTATTCTGACCCTATCAAACATGTACTGGAAAAGGTGCGAAATTGGATTCCTTACGTCTTAAAGCACTTCGTGAGCTTAGTAAGCATTTTGTGGGGTCATCCCTTTCTGTTATATTCAGCAAGTAGGTAGGTCTAGTATCGCTTGAACGTGATTTTACTGGCATTTATAGGGGAAGCAAGGGGGAATGCCATTCACATTTGGAAGACATTGCTTATTTATTCAGTAATTACTATTTGTATAAAAAGAATATGTCCAATGGGATTTGGACACTATTTCTATACGAAACGTGTGAAATTTTCTTTAATAATCGCTAATTAAGCAAATAAAGAAAGGCTTTTTTGGGCGCCGGTATTTACGCGACTATGGGTAAATACCGGTCATATAAAAGGATATTAGCGAATCTAAATAATATTAATTTTCGCTGAAAGTATTTTTTAAGCTCTAACCAAACTAATATTTAAAAAAAACCACTTCGTATTTCAAAAGTCGCAGTTGCCACTTATATCTATATAATAAGGTTGGGGAAAAAGTCTTTTCGCATATAGTATGCATGAACTTGTAATAAGATTTCTTTGGCTATTCCATTTGTATCTGGCTGGTTTTGGTATCATTAAAAAGTTTTAATTTTAAAGAAGACAATTCAAATTGAATTTAGAAAAATGTGTGATTTTCATTTGTTTTCTTATTGTTAAAATGAGTGAATCTAATGAAGAAATTCGATACATTTTAAAATTTTACTACAAAAAAGGTAAAAATGCAACACAAGCCGGGAAAAAAAATGTGATATTTATGGACCTAATGCGGTATCTGTCAGAGCAGCGCAAATTTGGTTTAAGCGTTTTGAATCCGGAAATTTTGATATCAAAGATGCACGTCCCTCTGGTCGCCCTGTTACGGACAAAATAGATGCCTTTTTTGAAAAAGTGGAGCAAGATCGGCATATTAGTAGTTACGATGTAGCTGGAGAACTGGGAATTGATCACAAAACAGTTTTGGCGCATTTGAAAAAAGCTGGGTACACAAACAAGCTCTATATTTGGGTGCCTTATGAGCTCACTGAAAGAAACCTAATGAACCGTGTACTCATTTGTGATTCTTTATTACGACGTAATGAAACCGAACTATTTTTGAAGAAGCTGATAACTGGTGATGAAAAGTGGATCACGTATGACAAGAACGTGCGAAAAAGATCGTGGTGAAAGGCCGGTCAGGCTTCACAGACTGTGGCGAAACCCGGGTTAATTCGCAACAAGGTGATGCTGTGTGTATGGTGGGATTCGAAGAGCATTATTTATTATTAGCTGTTACCGCCAGGCAGGACCATCGATTCTGAACTGTACTGCGAACAACTGATGAGATTAAAGCACAAAGCGGCCGGAATTAATCAACGGAAGGGGTGTGGTTTTTCACCATGATAACGCTAGACCTCACACATCTTTAGCCACTCAGCAAAAATTACGAGAGTTTGGCTGGGAGGTATTAATGCATCTGCCTTAGTATAGTCCTGACTTTGCACCTTCAGATTTTCACCTGTTTCGGTCTCTGCAGAATTCCTTAGGCAGTGTCAGGTTAACACCACGAGAGGACTGCCAAAACCACATGGCGCAGTTTTTTGATCAGAAGCCCCAAAATATTTATAGCAATGGGATCACGTCCCTACCTACAAGATGGCAAAAAGTTATCCAACAAAATGGCACCTACATAATTTAATCAAATTTACATTTTTTTATTTTTATTATAAACTTTATAAAAATACCTTTTGAATTTTTTATAAAATGCGAAGAAACTTTTTCCCCAACCTAATAGATAAATAATATTGAAGTGTTTGTTTGTAATGTTAAAATCACAGGTTTTTACTAAATGCATATATATTATTACGAGCTACAAGACTTGAATTAAAATAAATGCCGTTGGAATTACTATAGAGTTTATTAGAACTGTACAAACACGTATAAAACAAATACAAATAAGACTGGATGCAACCAGTTCACACTGCACGATTCAATGCAATTTGACAGGCGCAAAGTCCGTCGTCTATATCACTAATCGAGAGTACTCGAAAACGTCTTACTCGTCTCATAGTCGTCGCTTGTCTGCCCGCCCCTCCATTCGGGCATTGTCTTATACTCACTACACAGTACAAAGAAATTGGGCGCGCACACTGAGTTTCTGAGAAATAGTAATTTGCACACCTGGTTATCTATTCCTGCGAATGGCCAACAAAATCGAAAACAAAACAATAGGCTATTGTCTAATTGCAAATTTTAAATACGAAATAATAAAAAGAACTCCGAATGCGGGAGGGGTAATAAACAAGATGCGCAGCATTTCTTTATCGGTATGTGACAATAGGTATGCAGGTGGCCCAACTTGTAACAATACGGTACTTATAGAAAAAAATCTATTTTACAATCCGTTCCGGCTAATCTCAGAAACGGCTGCACCGATTTTGAAGGGACTTTCATTGGTAGATAGCGGACTGTTAACTTCACTCTCTTTTATTTTAGACCTTTTTTGACAGAAACGATTTGATTTGACTTTTTTAAATGTTTGTCCGTTTATCTGTGTTCATATGTTATAGCCTTTTTATAGAAACTATTGGTAAGATGTGATGGTACATATAATGCTGGAAAGTGCTGTAGTAAACTGCGAAAATACTTTTTTTATTGCCAAAAGCTGACAAACAGGCAGACGGCCCACCTAATGGAAAGTGGTCACCACCGCCCATGGACGTTTGCAACACCAGGGGCTTTGTCAACGCATTCCGGCCTCGAAGAGATTTTCTAACGCCCTTTCTAAATGACCCCATATCGTAGTGTAGGGGGAAAACCGTTGCTGGAAGTTCCCTACAAGTCGTTTTTGTCGCAGAATAAACGTTCGAGAGAACCGTCGCCTAGTTAAGCTTGGTAGCTCAAGGAAATAAGTGTGAGGGTATTGGCACCAAATCAAACAGCTCCTGAGAACACTCCCCATTGTACCGGAGGTAGAATACGCAGAGAGACGCAAAATCTCTCCGAAGGCTAAGCGATTCTAAGCCATCATTAAGGCAATGCCATGTAATGGACGGTGGGAAAAACCTTTTTAATGTAAATCAGTCGTGAGAATCTCTCACAATGTTCGGTACATTTAGAAAAATAATATCGTTATCCCTTAATTAATTAGAGCTACTGAAACCACTCATCAACTCTTCAGGTGATAAAGGACTACTGCTTACCTTGCGCAATGGAACAGTATGGCGATCTAGCGAGGAGATGTACCCAGCCTTACCCATAGAAGACGGTGACCTAGGTTCAGTATAACTTGCAGTCTTGAAGGATTATATCAGTAAACTGCGACTTTGTTGTTATTATTATTTAGTCTATAAACTTTTAATTATATTATTTATATACATAAATTATAAGCCAGTACAATGAAAAACTGTGACTTTTGAAACACGAAGTGGATGTTTTTTTAAATATTAGTGTGGTTAGAGCTTAAAAATACTTTCAGCGAAAATAAATATTGTTACGAGTTGCAGGACTCGAATTAAAATGCCGTTGGAATTATTATAGGGTTTATTAGAACCATACAAACACGTATAACACAGGTACAAATATAACAGAACGCAATAAGTCCAAACGTAATGCAGGAGATCATAATTCAAATACACGCGCAAAGTCCGTCACTAAATAGATTATCCAATGTACACAAGTCTTGCTTCGGTTGTGGTTATCCATCTCTCCATCGGGGCCTTGCTTTATACTTCACAGATGCAATATGTCTGCCCGGCCACGTGGACCGAATTTCTGAGAATCAGTTTGTACTTTTAAATAGGAGTCATCTGGCAGTGATCACAATACAACAATAGGCCGTTAAAGATTACAATACATAATGGGCTGTTTTTTAAATCACAAATTGTAAACACAAAGTAAACAAGAAGTCCAAATGCCGCAAAGGTAATAAAATGTGTTTCTTATGTACAAACGTGTGTTTGTACCTAGGTCGTAACAATATGATTTACTTTCTCTGAGTAATTTTTGAAATATTGGGCATTTTCGATTGTTTATAGAATTTTGTAGTCAAAAAACAAAAACAATATATGTATTTCACCTATATGGAACTATTCACTATATCTGAACTGCCATGCATGTGCTCGATTTATTGAATAAAATAGATAGATAAATAATACTTTATTGCTAACCTAATAAACTATTACAAAAATGCACGATTAGTTTCGTCTTGGTAAAAACAATAAAACTTATCGCTTAAAGCAACCTGATTAATGGCCCGTTTCTATATCTTACGGAACGTTCATTTGCCTTACCATTGGTTAAAATTTGACATTAACTCCGGCCATTAAAAAATAATTTAAACTAATCTGGTAAAATTAATAGAGTAGTTTGTACAATTTACAGTTAGTTTTATTTAAAGGAGTTTGACATAGTCTTGTATATGTAATAATAAAGGGTACTCGTAGTTACCTATAAACTAATAGACGAATAACACAAATTGACTCATGGTATAACACAAGAACTACTCAATAGAGTAAACTGTTAGGTGTAGATAGCACGCAGTTTTGATCTGGTCGTAACAAAAACTTTACGACATTTTCCCTATACAGTGGCGCGTTCCATTATTTTTTTCAGCGCGTTGCAGAATGTTGTAAAGATAGATTCCTTGAAGTGGAGGCCTTAAGGGTAGAACACATTTATTCATTAAGGAGCTACCTAAGTCGTAAGTCGAGTTCACTATTTCGCTTGCGCATTACCACATTTAGGGAACGTACCCATATTATGTGACCCCTTTTATTTACAATTTTTTACCTGCTCCCCTCGGTGATCACCCCTACTATATGTCAAGACCCTCTCTCTCTTTGGTTTCACGTAGTAATTCAGAAATATGGTTTTATATCATTTTTTAAAAACAGAAAGTAAAAACATTGGCTCATTAATCATTTAAAAAGCGCTAAACGCTACGCGCCTTATTTGAACATAGCTCGAAAAAGCGCGAAATTTCCATAGACGATATTGACTACGACACGAATACCTAAACCCCCTCCCCCGCCCCTGTGATCAAGTGTGGTATTTTGAAGACCCCCCTCCCCTCTGAACGGGTCACGTAGTATGGGTACGTGCTGTTATCAAGATATAAATAGACTAAAATTATTTACGACAAATCCATATTACACAAATTTCAACTTCAATAATATTACGAATATTTCAAAAATAATCGGTCAAAATTTCATATCATAATAAAATATCATAAAAAGATTATATTAGGTTGGGGAAAAAGTTTCTTCGCATTTTATATTAAAATTCAAAAGGTTTTTTTATAAAGTTTATTTACATTTGACTAAAGTGTGTAGTGCCATTTTGTTGGATAACTTTTTGCCATCTTGTAGGTAGGGACGTGATCCCATTGCTATAAATATTTTGGAGCTTCTGATCAAAAAACTGCGACAAGTGGTTTTGGCAGTCCTCTCGTGATGTTAACCTGACACTGCCTAAGAAATTCTGCAGAGACCGAAACAGGTGAAAATCTGTGGAAGGTCAGGACTATACGGCGGATGTATTAACACCTCCCAGCCAAACTCTCGTAATTTTTGCTGAGTTGCTAAAGAGGTGTGAGGTCTAGCGTTATCATGGTGAAAAACCACACCCCTTTTGTTGATTAATTCCGGCCGCTTTCTTACAACTTTTTGCTTTAATCTCATCAGTTGTTCTTAGTTAGTTACTTAGTTTCTTAGTACAGTTCAGAATCTGTGGTTCTGCCTGGCGGTAATAGCTCATAATGAATAATGCCCTTCCAATCCCACCATACATACAGCATCACCTTGTTGCGAGTTAACCCGGGTTTCGCCCCAGTCTGTGAAGCCTGACCAGCCTTTGACCACGATCTTTTTTGCACGTTCTTGTCATACGTGATCCACTTTTCATCACCAGTTATCAGCTTCTTCAAAAACAGTTCAGTTTCATTAGGTCGTAATAAAGAATCACAAATGAGTAAACGGGTTCATTAGGTTTCTTTCAGTGAGCTCATGAGGCACCCAAATATCGAGCTTTATTCTGTACCCAGCTTTTTTTAAATGCGCCAAAACCGTTTTGTGGTCCAGTTCTCCAGCTACATCGTAACTACTAATATGCCGATCTTGCTCACTTTTTCAAAAATGGCATCAATTTTGTCCGTAACAGGGTGACCAGAGCGACGTGCATCTTTGATATCAAAATTTCCGGATTGAAAACGCTTAAACCAAATTTGCGCTACTCTCACAGATACTGCATTAGGTCCATAAACATCACAATTTTTTGTCGCGGCTTGTGTTACATTTTTACCTTTTTGGTAGTAAAATTTTATAATGTATCGAATTTCTTCATTAGATTCACTCATTTTAACAATAAGAAAAACAAATGAAAATCACTCATTTTCCTAATTTGAATTTGGAATTATCTTCTTTAAAATTAATACTTTTTAATGATACCAAAACCAGCCAGATACAAAGTGTGAATATTATATGCGAAAAGACTTTTTCCCCAACCTATTATATAGAAATGTATAGAAATCAAATTTATGAGAAGCATTCGTAGTTTTATTGTTAAGATTTGTTAATAGACATTCGTTGAAGTCAGTTCAGTAATTTATTACCTTTAAAAATCTGGCAATGTGCGAGCGAGATAGCTTACTCCATTTAGGTAGCCTCTTAATAGAACATTTAACATCTTGAGAACTACTCGATAGAGCCTTCTCCAATCTTCTTGTTTTTGTATAAGCTATATAATTAGAGTAGAAGAGAAGACCGTGGGTGGAGCTAAAGTACACAAAATATTGATGATAGAATTTTTTACTGGAAACCTTTATTTGAAAAAAAAAACGTATTCTTAACGTAGTACAGTCAAGTCATGCTGGAATCATTATCTTGTTTACAGTTTTTAGCACCGGTTCAATCGCTGTGACATTACGCTCTCAAAGAATATCGACGTGAAATATTCTATCTTGAGTTAATTATTTTACACGGTGAGTGAAAGTACTGTTGGCTCAGTTTCCCCTCCTTCCATCTCATTCCCTCTATTCCTTCCCCTCTAATTTAAGGATGAGATAGGAAGGATTGGCTCAGTTTCCCCTGCCTCCATCTCATTCCCTCTATTCCTTCCCCTCTATTTTAAGGATGAGATAGGAAGGATCCTATCCTATCCCCTTTATCATATCCTTTCTATCTCATCACAGCTATCTCGTTCCCTCTATCCCATTCTAAAGGCTAGTAACATGTTGGCAGTGCCCCTCCAGTCAGTCAGCTCTTCAGCTCCTTTGGGTAGAGGTGGTTGGGATATCGAGCTAAATACTCTTTGCCCCAGCTTCAACTCTGAGGGCAATGATCCCTCGGCGACGTGACTTTGGAGCTGCTGGAAGCTTCCCAACCGATGCCTAGACAGCAACTCTCGATGTTCGATCTGTGACGACAGATGGCCATTTCGGGCTTTAGTTGGCCACCAGTGGCTTCTGTTAGCCTCTCTGCGGCTTTGGGGCGTTCGCGAACTCTCTGCAACTGTCTTCTCTGAGCGTATGAGGTCACGGGGGTTCAGTTGCCAGATTCCTTGATGTTCCAGTGGTCGAGCGTGGAGGGGCCAATTCTGTAAAGGTGTGTGTGGCGCATGTTGTCGGCACACATGCAGTGACCCTGGTGTTGCAAACGTCCATAGGCGACGGTAACCACTTTCTATCAAATGGGATGGGCAGTGTGTCTATTTGCCGGCTTCAGGCAATAAAGAGAAGCAAAAAAAAAACCAATATGCTATTTTTTGGAATACCGCGAATAAATCTCTCTGTCCCTTAACAGCCTGAGGCATCTGTTTTTGTGGGCTAAAATAAAAATATTTCGACAGTGCACGAACCCTTTGTCAGAAGCCTTTTGGAGCGTGTTTTTTTATCAAAATAATGCTCCTTATTGTGCTATGCTCTCATCCTTTTGTTTGCGTAATTTATTTACATTAAGCTAATTAAAAATAACCTTTGTTCTAAACTAATGGTTTGTTTTATTCTACTTACATAATAATCTATCCTCATATATAAAAATTCAGATTACGTTATGTTTATGTCTGAAGTTTTTCTCATTTATAAATTCAACTAGCTTCTTCCCGCGACTTCGTCCGCGTGGAATAGTTAAAAAAAGTAAGTTAAAAAAACCCCCCGATTTTGAAACATTCTTCATTGGTGCTCCGCTCCTATTGGTCTTAGCGTGATGATATATAGCCTTATAGCCTTCCTCGATAAATGGGCTATCTAACACTGAAAGAATTTTTCATATCAGACCAGTAAGTAGTTCCTGAGATTAGCGCGTTCAAGCAAACAAATAAATTCTTCAGCTTTAGATATTATAGTATAAGATGTATAAACTCGACACCTCTAACAGATGATTATATTCTTATCAGTGGCGTACATTGCCTTAAACGGACCCTGTTCCAAAATGTGTTTTGCCCAAAGGAAGGGTAAAGTTGTTTTTATAAAAGAACCAAAAACTGATCGAATTGAATTAAAATAATTGTATTGTCTTCAAATAAATTTGTAAGAAACTCTTTGATGCCACTCGTGATCAGAAGGCTGGCGTATGTTTTGCCCAGGCAGCCTTATGGGCACGCCCCCATTGTTACAGTATATAATCTCTTGTATTATTTATAACTTAGTTTATTTTTAGTTTTTAATTGTATTTTTTAAGTTAGTTTTAGTTTCTTTTTCTCACTGAATATTATAGAACTGTCGCAAGTTCTTTATTTTATGTTTATATTTATCGTGTACAATGATTCCATAGCCAAAATTAAAACTAAAGCTAAACTCCCACTGAAATAAAAATAATTATATATTGATTATAAGTTATTGCTTTTACTTAATGCTCCTAGGAGCTAAGTTGGACAAAAAGTGTGTTTTTTAGTGGAAACTTGATTGATATATGTATTAATTTTGTGTTTTATGTTTAAGAATATTAATTATTGTATGTTTCCCAAACAAATTAAATAAATAAATAAAAAATTCAAAACAAAGACTCACTTTTCTCGTCTTTTTTTCGGAAAATTTGTTTATCAAATCGTCCGTAGCTGAAGACGATTTCAGTTTTTCTAGGTTTTCTGCCTTGTATGGACAATAATGACAAAGCCGATAGTCGTCCCTGTTGGTCTGGCAGTTATTCTAAAAAATGTTATTAATCTACTAGCTGATGCCCGCGACTTCGTCTGCGTGGTGCGCTTTTTTAACTATCCCACGGGAACTCTTTAATTTTTCGGGATCAAAAGTATCTTATATGTTGACCAGGGATATAAGCTACCACCATACAAAATTTTATTTAAATCGGTCCACTCGTTTCGGAGATTAGCCGGTACAAACAGACAGACATGAAATTAAAAAAAAATCTAAATTAGTTCTATTTCACTTCTTACATCCCCCTGACTCGGTTTTTAGCATTTTTTTTTCATGTACAGAAATTCGACTTCTACAGTTTTATTATAAGATAAAAGATTGTGAATAACATTTTTGAAATTTTTGCTTACACACCGTATCAGGGACATAAGAAAATATTCCCAATTTCCTATGTTAATTTAATTCAAATCCCTGAAAATCCCGTACGTGGGTTTTATTCAAGTGTTTCAGTTTAAGTAGTCCCAAGGTCCTTGTGCGAGCTCCTTTAGCGCGTTAAAAATAAAATAAAAGAGAAAAAAGGTGTTATTCGATTTTCCCCGCTTCGTTAGATTGAGTCCACTGGGTACGGTGATCAGCCGTTATAGGTTTATTTTGCTTGTCTATATTTTTTAAAGCCTTGAGTGGCGTGTAATTTTTCACCAGGATTGAATGGAAATTTTGCTACCGAGAAGATTTAATGGCTGGTACTAGGCTACATACAGGTGATGTTTTGGTATGAAATCTTGTATCTATACCAGTGGCGTAGCATAGTGGGGGCGGCAGGGGCAGCCCGCCCCGGGCGGCACTTTCTAGAAGGCGGCAAAATTTCACAATAAATAATATAAATATTTGAACCATTTCATATTTTTATCGCAACTACTAATTCGGATCGATTGAAAAAGCACGGATTTTTCATTACTTATTCTGTGACGAATTCGATATTTTGTAGCGACTGCTGGCAACACAAAAGAGATATCCGGGACACAAAATAACGCAGCATTTAAAAAATAATGTAATCTGTGGTCTTAAATAAAAACTGTGTCGAAATAAACTAATTTTTATACACCCGAAAAATTACAAATCGCTCCCGAGATTAAAAATATCACACAGCTATCGAACAGTGAAAAAAAATCACATTGGCACTTGATTTTTTAAATCTGGCCATTGTTGATTGTAAGTCTAAGAATTTTCTGTCGATCAGAGAAAACCGTTCGAAATCGGTTACGTGCTTCCCGAACAAACAGACAAGAAATCTCAAAAAAAATGTATCGTATCCTCCGTCGCTTATATAGTCTATTCCAATTGTTTTTTTAAATAGCTTCAATGTACAGACACGGTGTGTTTAGAGTTCTATAATATTGTTACGAGTGCGAGACTCGAATTATTAGAACTGTACAAGCACGTATAAAACAGGTACAAATATAACTGGATACCACCAATACAAACCGCACGATTAAATAACACGCGCAAAGTCCGTCACTATGGCTTATCGAATGTACATCTTGCTCGTATCGTAATCCTCGCTTGACTACCCCACCCCTCCGTTCGGGCATTTTTTTATACTGCACGGTGCAATATGTCTACCTCGTCGCGTGCACCCGATTTCCCCGAATCACAGCTGGCCACTGCCTACCGGAACAGATTACAATACACAGTAGGCGACTTTTCTAATTACAAATATTAAATACAAAGAAAATAAAAGAAGTACAAATGCGGGCGGTAATAAAGCTTGGGGTTTATGACCGCAGGTGTTCATTCGTCTATGTCGTTGTGCTTCGTGGAATTTTGGATAAGTCGTAACAATATTATTGATGATTTTTTTATATTATTTTAATTTTGTAAAAATCTGACTTACGATATCGAACTTGTATATAATTATATTGCAGGGAAATTACGAAAATCGGTATTTGATCAAATCCCTAAGGGAGATGATCAATTCACGAGAGATGTTACAATCACAGCTCTGTAGGTGGTTTCATTGAAGAAAGTTATTAAGTAATTTGATTTAATCCCTTCAGAAATCACACACAGTGTTGTGATTGTAACATATCGTGTGAATTGATCATCTCTCTTAGACATTTGATCAAATCCCGGTTTTCGTAATTTCCCTGCGACATATACATTCTTCAAGTTTCTTCCATAAACATGTCAGCAGTGTTTATTTTGCCATTTCAGATGTATCTTCGGAGTAATCTAATTCTTATTCAGAAAATTTCATTCTGCGAAAATACACATCTCTATACGTGTTTACTTAATTTAACCTTGTCACGTATTGAAGTTAAGATATTTAGGTAAAAGTATTTGTTGTTTATCCTTTCACAAATATTGTATTGCCAAATCTATAAGTAACATGTACAAAAGAACGTTGTTTAAAAAAAATCTTATATATATAAAAGAAAGTCGTGTTAGTTAAACCATTTATAACTCAAGAACGGCTGTACCGATTTGGCTGAAAATTGATGGAGAGGTAGCTTAGAACCAGGAGACGGACATAGGATACTTTTTATCCCGACTTAACCGATTTTGACGACATTTGTTTTGTCTGTTTGAATGGGGTGGTGGTTGCATGGTTTAGGTTCACAATTAGAACCGGTAGGTGGCACTGAGATCGGGTTCTAGAATCCTCCTAATCACCTGGAGCGATTTTGGTGATTTTGTTTTTGTGTCATGAAATTCTTTTAGGAATTCAGAAAATATGGCGGTACGAAGTTCGCCGGGTCACCTAGTACAATATAAATAAAAAATTATCTAATGCAACGAGTATCTGAACAAAGTCGTCGTAGCGTATTGGATAGCGCACGCGTCCCGAACTCAAAGGACGCGGTTACGATCTGGCTGGAACGCGTGCACCACTTAAGCACTTTTCTGACCTAATGAGCATATTGTTACTGTTTGTAGATAATGTTGTATAAACTAGATGGCGCCACTGGAAAGTTACATCGCGGTATGGTTTGCATTCTATATGTGCATAACACGGGTGCATTTAATTTAAAGGTTGTTGGCACTCACTGCAATAAAATATTCTTTGAGATCTATATGTTTATAATTTTATTATATCGTATAGAAAATCCCCTCTCTCCCAGGACTGATTAAACAGTTACAATTACCACGTGCTAACAACGGTGAAGGAAAACATCGTGATGAACCTGCATTATCTAGATAGCCGATGTGTCAAACCTGCCAAGCCGCCTTGGACCAGCGTGGCGGGTACTGTCCGTTCCCCTATAATAGGAGGCCAGAGCCCAGCAGTGGGACATTTATGGGCTGTTATTATTATATATTATTTAATTAGTATCTTACATGTAGGATTTATTTAAATTTATATTACATGACTTTAATTACACAGTCTTAAAAGAACACAGGGGCTAAAGCTGCCATATTTGGAAAAATGCTTATGGAAATTGAAACGTGTCTAGATATACTGGTAGGTGGAAGACAGCATAGAGCTCCACTTTATGTTGATACTTGTTATCTTCATAGTACGAATTTGCTTAAGCGACCGCTTTAGGCCCGTGTTATCCTAAAAAACATGAAAATAACAGAATTTAATCGTTAAACTATTTTTCGTAAGTGCCGTTTAAACTGCTTATTCAAGCAATTTTTTATGTTTTTAGTTAGGTTAAGTTCATTTTTCTTATAATATCCTCGGTATATTTTATGAGGAGTCAAATAATACAAGTGTAATCAATTCAAAAGCGTTACGTTTCTTTTTTTTCATTAAACTACCCCTGTATTAGAGCGAATAATACAAAAAAAAATCGTTCGAGCTAGTTTTGTTGATTAAGGTAATTTAAGTCTTATAAGTGTTTTTTTATAATCTGTATATTAATGTTCACCTCTCCTATACTTGCTTATGTACCAAGATGAGTTTCAGCTAACTTCCTGTTATATTTCCGTCAGGCGCTCTGGTATTATTTATATGATTTTAATCTTTAACTCTTATGCTTGATTGAATTGAAAGGAGAAACCTGAGCCACGCGAAATTGATTCATTCTTTCCTTTACACTCATTACTGGTCTCGGTAGCCGAGTGTCGCAGGGCTGTGGATGGCGATGGATTGTCCTTACCTGGATATTCTGACAAATAAATATTCTTATTCTAGCGATCGCTTTCTAGCCTTAGAATTAATCTCTCGTACCGGAGAACGTAAGCTGATAAGTGTCCTCGTTGCCATTAAGATATGGCAGTGGATGATAGACGAGCTCGAGGAATGGGCTCATTATACTACATCGAAACCCGAACGGCATCGGATGTACTTCACGTATGCTTATGTGTTTATATGTATGTGTATTTTTTACTGGCTATATAGCTATCTGTCTGTATGTTTTTCTTGCAACCGCCCTTATTCGGCCGCATTCGACCGCTGTCACCGTGCACGTGCACATGATGTTTTTTTAATGTTTAACAGGTAAACTTGAGTCGTGCGTCACACACAAGTTTTTTTGTCCCAATTCTGTCCAAATTGAAAGACAGAAATTAACCATCTGTTAAAATATCGAATTAACAATACATTTCGAAGCTCTATAGCCTGGTCAAAATAGACATTAACCCTTGCATAAATTCACAAAAGGCTGAAAATTTCCAGGCACGTAGGGATACCACTCTAATGAAATTCTGCAAATGTTTTTATTCAAGGTCGCAAAAATGGGTTTTATGGATTTTTTGGCCAAACTGTTAGTTTTACGATAAAAATAGCTCAGACTAATTGTAGATCAGGTAATTATCTACTAAAATTGTCCTTATACTTTTTCTCTGAAATTTACCATTTCTGAGAAAAAGCCATCCGAAAGTTGGCTGGAGCTGTATTCTCCATAAAATGCACATGTTTCCACGTCACCTACGAGGTAGTGTACGAGGCGCGTATTTTATTAGATTTTTATTCAACCCAGGCTTGTTTTAATAGATCATAATGATTATCCATAAAGCATATAAATGTTAATTGTCCAGGTTTTTCTGTGACAAAGCATATTTTAACTGTAATCGCAGTTTAACAGTTCTATTATCAATATTTGAATTTTTGCAATCATTTCTTTTTCTTCTATTAAACTTACAGTACTTCTTGTAAACTTACAGTCATCACTGTTTTCGATGTATGCAAATATTTCTTCCATGGCCAGATTCAATGCTTCATCTCGGGGACGACCAGTTTGAATTGAAACATAGCAATCATGTATATATGTATGCATAATACGGGATCAATGGGGACTTTTCGGGATTTCATTAGAGTGCCTTACGTGCCTGTAAATTTTCAGCTGGTTGTGAATTTATGTAACCCCTATTTTTTGGGTTAACTTGACCGGGCTACTATTTAATTAATATTTAGATATAATTTTATGAAAAGAAAAATACGTGTTTTATTTTTGCATGTATATATTATATTTCGAATTACATTTTAAATTCAACGACAAATGCTAATATCATACTATAGGTATATACACTGTGATACAAACATGGAGGTTCTATTTTGAACACTATCTTTTGGCTTTATTGTTTTTTACTAATGTATTAATGAATTATTGTTAAATACAACAAATAATTATCTAAATTAACATTAAATAAAAATATTCAAAGATTGAAATTACCAGTAAAATCGTTCAGCCAACAATTTTATTAGCGAGACCGAAAACTTGTCTTTCTCTTGATTTCATTGAGTTTGATCTCGCATCATACTCCCCCCTCCACGCTTTAACCTGTGTCCCGTAATCCAACACACTAAGCTCACCAAGTTACACTTGTGAGCGCCATTACCCCTGTTACCTTTATATTCATCAGGATTTAAAGTGATAAATTGTGGCACTGTATAAAGCCTAATCAAGAGTACTGTTTCAATCTCTGACATCACTCAATTTGGTATCGGCATTCGAATGAGCCCATTTACGTGTCCCGGGCATTTTCCCAGCTATAAATAATTTAAGGTTGTCCACCCTCGTCACGGGCGCGATCGGCTGAGACGAGACCGACGCCCTCTTAAGGCTTTTATTACAGTAACACTGGAAATTCATTTTAAAGTTCTATTATTAATTTGTCAATAGTGCTCGCAGACATCTAGGTACACATAACTTGTTACCTTGTTGGCTTGTTGTAATATATAAAATAGTTCAGGGGGTGACCCGTATAGGGTGGAGGAGCGAGATGGAACTCTCCTCCCCTCAAAGGAAGATCTTCCAGCGAGGCTAGTGTTATTCCTCGCAGACCTAGGCTCATCTGTTACAGTTCAAAATTTGTATATAATATATTCTTTGTATGTTTCGGGAAACGTTTGTGACATCAATTATTGCACAGCGCCATCTATTGACTTGTCATTGTTCCACTACAAACCCCCTTCCTGAGACTGGAGGTCGATGGTAGACGAATGAAGTCGAGAGTTGTTCGCAGCTATCAGTGATTCTCGTAGTATGCCAATTCATTTGTCACTTGGCAGTCCTGTGAGTCGGACTGAACGCAGTTCTAGTGAGTTAGAACTTTTGTTGATTGTCCCAGTGAGTCGGGAGAGTAGGAGCTCGTGTGTCGGTTTCCAATACGTATGGAAAGACGGTTGGAGTGGGTGATTAGCTTCGTGCGGGTCACATGGCTGGATTGTTTTGGCTGTTGAGTGGGTGGCTATTCATAGGAAGCAGCGTACAGCAGCCGTGATTTGGTTACCGAAGTCGCCTGAATGCGTAGCCGTGGTAGTAGGGATGGAGGTACATCGTGTTGCAAGATTGAAACCTAACCCTATAGTGGTTACCAGTGATGATTGGCAGTGGAGGCTAGCAGGATATACTCGGTGTCTAAGTTATACGGGGAGTGTGATGGTGCTTGAAGTTGAGGTTGAATTGAAGTTCTATAGAGTTGGAGGCTTGAGGTTGAAGTAAAACCTTGAAGTTAATTTTTTGAGACTTGATTGAAGGTAGTTTGCGATCTTGAAGTTATTGAAAGTTAAAGTTACTTGATTGAAATTTGAAGGTTGAATGAAGTTATTGAAGTGAAGGTTGCGCGTTCGTTAGTCGGGGGCTGGGGGTCACCAGTTTAGGGATGTATGTCCGTCTCAAAGGAAGATCTTCCAGCGAGGCTAGTGTTGTTCCTCGCAGGCCTGTTATTGTTGAAAATTTGTATATATTCTTTGTATGTTTTGGGAAACGTTTGTGACATCAATTATTGCACAGCGTCATCTATTGGCTTGTCAGTGTTCCACTGCAATAGACTATATATATAGAAGAATATATTAGAATTTTATAATATTATAAAACATACCGTGCCTGCATATTAAAGCTATTTAAAAGACTATACATCTTCCATGGCACCAATCAACCACCATTGTAATTAAATTTAAACAAGTCTCTTGTTTCCACACAATAATTATATGTATTTATTTATATTCAACGTTTTCAAAAGCTAATAAAAAAAACATTTGTTTGTAAAAAAACAAATACAAACAAATGTTTTATATATATATATATATATATAATTGAAATCCACGTATATAGTGACTCATCACGATATCTCAGGAACTATAATACCTTTAGACTTGAAATTAGGCATGGACCTTCCTTTCGCCAAGTAGAGGTCAGCTAAGAACGGATTTTACGAAATTCCTTTACGGCACGCGAATCGGGGTATCAGCTAGTTCTTTTATAAAACAACACCTTAAAATATTAATAAAAAACTATAACTTCTGATATTACAAGTGTATAAAATTATGACATTGTTACTATGTACAAGTAAAAGAATTCAAATAACGCATTAATTTTATTATTAAAATCTTAATTAAAAAGATTTTGGACCAGCTACGCCACTGGGACAAAGCTAAAACACAATAAAATCTTCGCATTCAGTACATAAGCAGCCTAATCTTTATCAGCATTCAGTGTTACGATACAAATGAAAGGACCTGGAGGAAATATGTCGCAGGTCGCGTGCTGAATAAGACTTACAATTTCATAAAGCTTTCTAGCATTCCAGTGGCTCTGAACAGCAACTCATCAAAGACGTCAGAGCTTCTACAAAAAAAAGCGGTTACCATTGCCTATGGACATTTGGAACAGCAATGCTCTGCTGCTCTCTAAAGGGAGACTGGAACCTGGCCCCACTAATGCCGGAACACAGAAGCTTGTTATGGCGGCATACTGTAGACCAAAGGTGGTATCCACCCAGACGGGCAAATACCCTAACACCTGGCTGTGGGTTGTTTTATCGCCTCTTACGACAGAATAAACCACAGCCAGGTGGTTGCCTTAGGAAATTGATTATTTTTTATTTTTTAATGCATGAGTTCAACAGACAGGCAGACGGCCCACCTGATGGAAAGCGGTTACTATCGTCTATGGACATTTGCAACACCAAAGTTGCTACAAATGCGCTGCTGCTCTCTTAAGGGAGATTGGAACCTGGCCACTAATGCTGGAACACAACTCGACAAGTTGCTATGGCGGCATACTGTAGACCAGAGGTGGTAGCCAGCTAGACTTGTTTTTTCGCCTTTTAGGACAGGCCTCCCGGCCGCAGGAAAATGTATTTCCCTAGGGTATTTGCCAATCTGGATGTCTACTACCCCTGCTCTAGAGTATCTTTTTTTAGTCTTTGCTGTCGTCACACACCAAATCTTTCAGTTCTAGAATGGCCGGTACGCTGACGCTAACAAAAGCTCGGCGGATGATGTTGTTGAGGCTGGCATGACTAGATCTTCCTGCGCTCTTCAAACATGACAACACGTGATGTCTAAATCGGTCTATTATAACTCTACACTGACAGTGATGAGTCATGTCAAGCTATCTAAACTAATAAAGAGGAAATTTTGCAATTTTGATTTTTTCAAAAAAAATTTCACCATTCCCATGCTACATTATCCCTGATTAATATAAGGTATATAAAAATTAAGGATCCCTACTAAAACTTCAATAATATAACCCATCAATCTAAATAAAATACTTGACGCTGGAATAGACTTCTACGATTTTGATGAAATTTTATGTGTTTTGAGTGGTTCTGGAATGGTTTAGATTCACAATTAGACTCGGTAGGTGGCGCTGGAATCGGATTTTTTTTTTTTTAGGGCAGGACAACATCTACCGCTAGTACTACATATGTAGGAAATAATTAAACGATTTTGAAAATTCTTTCACCAGTAAAAAGCTGCATTATTCCCGAGTGACAGGCTAATTCATTGTGATAATTTTTTTTTTTATGAAGTGGGCACGGGTGAGCTATTAAGTCATAAATTGAAATTCGGAAATAGCTTTTTTCAATTTCCTACATTTCACGAATCTCGTGAAATCGAAATGGATCTAACGATTCAATATTATGATTTTTTGCAAGTGAACAGCAAAACATCAACCTTCAAGTTGACGCTGAAAACTCCTTTTGAGTCTCATAATTTGATAGAACAAGTACAATAATCAAAATGGCGCACTTACAAGACATAATAAGAAGCTTGTTGAAATTCGATCTAATTTAGAAAATTGAATTTGCTAATATAATTTCGCTAAGTAACCCACTTTTAATAAACAGTACAGGTTACAAAGTAACCAAATGTTGGCAACGTTTTGATTAGTTTCTTTGACGTTGTTTGTTGTGTTCGTATGTTACGGATTGAATAATAAAGTATTTTGAAAACAAATTGATTAGTTTTGTACTTATTAGATTTGTTTCGTCTAGTTTTGTATTTCAAGGGAGTTTTATTTTTGGCGTTCAGTAGCTGTTTTCACATAGTGTACAGCCTTTAGAAAAATTGTCCATTAATATATAAAAAAATATACAATTGTTGACACCTACCCTTAATCATTGGCACATTAAGAAACGTCACACATCAACAACCCTAAAAAAGTAGCGTAAGTTACTCCTTGTAACATCAGCTATCTGCCGGTGAAAGTTGCATCAAAATCGGTCCAGCCGTTTCAGAAATTAGCTGGAACATCCAGACAGACAGATAAAATTCTAAAAAAATTGCATCGTTGGAATCTCCTGAATTATCCCCCTGATTATTTAAAAAGAAATGACATTACAAACAGACACTTCAATTTCGTTTATCTATTCTACTCTATGCACGGTCGGCTAAATTTCTCCTTGATCATTTCTCTAACATTTTGCTTTGAACGGCTCCTACAGTACACACTCTCAAATTTCATATACACCAATCAAGATGTTTCCGAAATGTTTAAACTAAAGAAAATAATTACTCGTGTTTAGTTGTAATATGCATTTTGCCGATTGACGATGACCTTTTTATTTTATATTCTGCTCTCGCTTTGTTTACGGACTTCGATTTTATTGCCTCCTTGTAAAACTGAAAACAGGCTATAAAACCCTGCCCCTTAATGACGTTTCACTTGTGTGCGTGTCATTGCGCTGTTAGCGAAATTTTTTTCCAGGCGATTTTAGAAATATGGGTGGTTAATCTTCGCTTTGGTCTATTGTACACCGCTTAGTGTTATTTAGGTTTTCAAGGGAAGCAGTTAGTTAATATGGCTAAATATTGTGACAATTATGCGATAATTATCCATGGAGGAAAAGAGAAAGAATATTTACTTACTGTCAGAGAGGCCAAAACATTACCTACTTTTCAGAACTCCCTTAAAAAATACTATCTGTCTTTAAATAAATATATCTAATATATTATACATTTACTTATTTATCTATTGTAATATATCTTAATATAAAATGCTCGTCGTATGTAATGTTTATAAATATATTTATTTGTATGTACGTATATATTGGTATACTATAAATCTGACTGGATTTATGTATGTATTAAATTTGTAAATTAGTGTATGTATATTCAAATTGTACATTCCTATCTTTTGTCTGCTCCACGTACATCGCCAGGTTAGTTAAGAATTTCTATTAAGCTGTCTGTTGTTTTGCCAAGAAGTATTGTAATTATGCTTCTTTTTGTATAAACAAATACAACATTTTGGTGAGCAATAGAGTGTTATATATTTATTCCTATGTCCGCATGGCCTGTAGTAAGAGGTCACAATATCACTTAAAGCCAGGTGGTAGGGGGGGGGGATATACTTCTCTGGATGGTCAGCACCCCTGATCTAGAGTTTGTCGCTCTAACCATGAGTTGTGTTCCGGCATCAGTGGCCAGGTTCCAGTCCCCCTTCGAGGTCAGCAGCACGTTGGTAGCACACTGATTGGTAGTAACCGCTTTCCATCAGGTGGGTTGTCAGCTTGTCTGCTGTACACCAGCAAATTAAAATTTGGTATTTAAAATCAAAGGTAATTTTCAGCAGGAGAGCTAATGTGTCAGAATAAACTAATTTTTATGCACCCGAACAAATACAAACCGCTTTCAGGAAAATTCCCGCGGGATTTCCGAGATAAAAAGTAGCGAAGATTTTAAGTGAAAACCGAATCGAAATCAGTCCAGTAGTTTTACGTGAAGCTCGAACAAACAGACAAGAAATTTAAAAAATATTGCATCGTATTCTCCGCCGTTTATACAGTCTATTCCAGTTATTTTTTTTAATAGCTTCAATGTACAGACATGAATATTAAGAATTTTATAATATTAGAGATAGATAGATTCCACGAGTTAGTAACAGTTAAACTAAGTAATTTTTCCAAAATGTTTTCTCATAAAACTGCGGTGAGTCGGTCCAATTTTATAGTTCCACCCCCTTAATTAGTATAGTGGTCTCATTTTATGACGGAAATAGGGGTAGAACACACGCGGTAGCGCACCGCCTTTGAATATTGAGCGGTAATTGTAATATACTAACTAGCTTTTAGTTCATACAATGTGTTTCGCATTTAATTTTAATCATGTAACTGTTTGTTGTTAATATAAAATAAAATTTATATATTAATTTCTGAATGCAGTAGAAATGAAACTAATTTTACAATGTGACCAATGGGCTGGCCTATATTTAGGGCAACGGATCAGCGTTGCCATACAACGTAGAAATGCGGCCAGCATTTTGGGAACGCTCCCCACCGACAGCGATCTGGACTACTTTTATTACCTTTATTGCTTTCAATTTTTAGGTTTTTTTTAAGAGTTAATTTTAAAATAGTTTAGTTTATAATTTTGAAACAGTATTTCTTTAATTAAAAACGTAAATATGAATTTACATATGCCTGACTTCAGGTATAGAGGATAGTCAGATCAACTGAGATGGTTTTTATAAATTTACAAAACGTCCAACCCCCCAAGAGATTTTGCACTAGTATACCTACTTATGACGTCTGGAGTAGGTATAAAAGGAGGCAAATGGCGAATTAATAATTCTTGTTTGAAAAGTAATTAAAATTACTTCTATCAACGTAATTTTAAAGTCAGATGATAAGATCTTATTTAACAATTTTTCTTTTATATGTAAAAACATAGACAACGAAGCTGGTTACGCGTTGACTTCGCCGTTGGTGTTGCAAGCGTCAATAGGCGACGATAACCAATTTTCACGAGCTGGGCCGGCTGCCTACATGCTAGCTTCGCAATAAAAAAGCAATAGCATTTATATACAATATACATACCCTACCTACCTACCTAGTCATCTAACCTACCCCCATTCTGGGCTGTTCATACAATTTTTCATGGCCTATTATTCTCTTAAAGATTATTTTTTGAGGCACAATATAGCATATGTTCTTCCCCAGGATGCTATCTATCTCCTTGTTCTAATTAGTATTTAAAACAATATAATATGTATGTGGTGGTGAAATTGGTAGAGCTGTTTCAATTACTTAAATAAATCTTTATTTAATCTTCTAACTTCTAACATCTTATTTAAACCATCTTCACCAAAGCCATCACCAAACCAAGAAGTTATTACTTCTTCAAATAACACATCTTAGTAATTATATAACACCATCGTCCCTCGTTTAGCGCCATCTCCCATTCGATCGTCTCTTGTACTTTTTGCATCTCCGTCTATTGGATAACTTTTTAAATCTTTTCTTTCATTCATCATCTATCTTTCTCGTTCACAGATCGTACACATCGTTCGGAAACACTCTCAACTAAGTACTTTATGCAAAACCACTCGTACGTTGGGAAATATTTATAATCTCACATGTATGTACGAGGACAATTATAGGTTTACAATAAATTTTCTTCAATATTTAAGGTAATTTTTAATATTGCCGGCTTGGTAGGATTTTCGTTTTTTTTAAATGTTGGTACACAGTTTCCCAATATAATGTGTTGACTTTATTATTCGATTTATTAGTCGATTAGCTATTTACCAGTTTTAGTACATTTTTGGTGTATATTAGTTTCCAAAGACTTAACAAATTTGCATCCTCCTCTAACTTTTCTATTATGAAATGTATAAGTTAAAACAAGAGAAAAGAAACACCTGACTGAAAAAGAGCTCAATAAATTATCCCTGACTATGTTAGGGGGACACCAGGCCTGAAGGCAGTGGCGGAGCAAGACCTAAATTTCACGTGGGCAAAAAGATGGATTTGAAAAACAATTGTAACTGACTACTGGCACTGGCTGGCAGTGATTCTCTGTAATAGTTACCGGGAATGTCGCTAGCCGAAATAAAAAAAGAATTTGCTGAGTAATAATTATTGTTATATGTTGATAACACATCATGATCAAATATCAGAAGTGTCAAAGAGAGGTCAGGTAAAAAAACATCTCAAATTAACGTGCACGTATGAAGAGGTTAATGAAAGTAGATGAGATGAAGCCAAAGTTGTTTGTCAGGATCATCACAAGTGGAGATCCGTAGTCTCTGCCTACCCCCATGGGAAACAGGCGTGACATTATGTATGTAAGGATCATTGTTTTACAACGAATACATTTTTTATATTTTTTAAAAATAATATAATGACTTAATAAACTAATACAATAAAAGAAATCTCAATTTATTTATACTGTATTCTATCCATAGTCACTCAAGACTATAGTAGAATAGTGAGCCTAGATCACCGTCTTCTATGGATGGGTAAGGTGCCCAGAAGGCTGGCTACGTTTCCTTGCTTAATCGCCATACTGATTACTTGTTCGAGGTAGGCTCCAGCCCCCGGCAGGGGAAGAGGCTGATGGGCCACCGCGTGAAAGAGCCAGCGGGGAGGCTAGGCCATATACCCGAGTCTTGGTATTAAAGGTGAAGGGCGGAATAGCGAGGGGGTTTAGTGGGTATTCCTAACTGTTGTGTGGCATAAGCATCTTTAGTTCTGGCTAGAGATGCTTGTGCTACCCGACCTGGTGAATGCTACACACCAGCCGCGATTTCCTCAGTTCACTGCGCAGCTGATAGCATTCAATCCAGTTTCCCCTCGTAAAAAAAGGTAGGCACCAGCTCTATACCACGAATAAATATTTTATTATTAATACGAATTAAATTTAGTATGAATAAGGGTATTGTTTTACAAAGAATAAAGGTTTTCGACATTTTAAACGTGGCAAAAAATTGTACTCGCCCTGTCTGCCCTGTAGACTCACGTCGTCCACGCTTTGCTCAATTTCCGTCTGAGGGACCTTTACAAAAAAAGAATTTGTGTGTTTGTGTGTGTGTGCAGTCACACTCGGTAAAAGTGAAACTTCAGAGAATATACTTACAGATAATTCTTCTCTAACTTTTATTAATGTCTAGATATTAATACGTGAAGCAAAAACACAGCAAAAACTTTGTATCCCTTTTTACGAAAATTGCGCAGAAGGAGGAGTATGAAATTTCGCACGCTTATAGTTTATATAGAGAAGGAGTGTAGAATGCTAATATTTTTTAAAAATTATGCATAACAAATACATAAAATCAATAAAAAAACCATTACAGACCCTACCATGTATTTGGCACACACACCCATATATACTCTTTTGTTTATTGTTAAAGTCAAATTAACAGTGTAGCCTTGGCGAAATCTGTGATTATACAAATATAGTCTTTGACATTAGAACCTTAATAATGTTCAAACTTATAATTTAAATTAATTATGGTCGAATTTCGACCACTATGCGACCACTAGTAAATATTCCTTTAGCCTACATCCGTCAACATATTATAATTCAAAAAATACAATCTAAATTACACTTCCAAACACTATTATAAAGTTCAAAATTCAATGCATTGTTATGTACAATTTCCTTTGATGTACGTGTAAAAGAATAAAATTAATTTGAAATCTTAAGTTTTATTTAAATTGAAAACTAATACTAACGGGTAAAGAGAAATGTGTTTTATTTCGAATTTAATAAGGTTGAATTTTATGTGTCTCTTTTTACTTTTTTTGTCACTTTTCCTTTCATCGATATTCAAATCCCAACGATTCTAAAGAAGTTTCACTTAAAAATAATAGGTGAAGCATCCGACTGCCGTGCATTTGCCAAATATGTTCAGAGTTTATTTTTACTGGACTATTTATTGTCTTTCGTAGCATATTTTTTTCATGAATTCCATTAGTGTGAAATGGGGTTTATAATAACTGAATTGCAATAAAAAGCTACCCACACGCAGGCAACAAACACCCCTTCCATAAAATCATAACAAAAACTTTATAGTCAATACATTTGTACAGAGATTGAGCTATGAAATAACGAGTATAAACTCATATTACATGGAAGATGAATATTTGGAAAGATTTATTTATTTATTTAATTTGTTTGGGTAACATATTAATAATTAATATTATTAAATATATAACACAAAATTAATACATATATCAATCAAGTTTCTACTAAAAATAATTTATATAAAAAATTGGTTCAAATAGTTAATTACAAAAAAATACATAATTATACGAAAATTACATAAAATGTCTATTTAATTTACATTAGGTTAGATTAGGTCAATATTGACATAATTCAATATTGAACAAAATCGACAAAAATTTCACAATAATTACTAATAAAATAGAGATAAAAAAAGGAAAGTATGAAAAAAAGGTTTGTCATTATTCAAAAAATTGTAAGTAATTGGATCATTCTAAATTACAACATTTTCTAATTTGGATTTTAAATTGATATAAGTTACCTGTGAAAGGATCAATACTAGTAAATAGTGCATTGTATTGCTGAAAGTCCGGTATAAAAACGTGTTTTTTGTATAGTAGTTTTTATAACTGGTACTGAAAATAGGGATTTATCACGTGAGCTCAAACAGGGACACTTTAGGAGTAAATTATTGATGAGAAAAGGGGAATCAACGCAATTATTTATAATTTTGTAGAGATAAACTTGGTCTCTTTCAGTTCGACGAATTGATAGAGGAGTAATGTCAGGTGGCGGTTGCTTTAAATGTGTGCATTTGTAATTTAAATGTTTTAAAAACTTATTTTGTATTGACTCGATACTTTTAATGTAAATATGATACTGTGAATTCCAAATTGTGGACGCGTATTCCAATACAGATCTAACATATGAATTATAAAGTAAAATTAAAGTACAAGTAGGCAGCACGAGTATAAAATATTAAAGTAGGTATAGCATTTTCATTTCAAGAATAATCCTTAATTGACCAGCCTAAAAGTGGAGCTTTATCTGCGTTAGTGTTTCATGCAGATATGGCGATGGGTTTAATGCGTTATTTGAGATGCGATACTATTAATGACACTAAATATTGACAGGTATATGTTATAGTCAAAAGTCGATATGCAGTCTCTTCCCGGAATGCGAAAAATCATCACCATATTTGGTAATATGTAAGTAAACCTCATATTAATAATATTAAATGTCAAAGTTTTTACTCCACTTTGTTAAATGACAGACAAAGGAACTAAATCTGTACTTACAAATATACAGAATGGAATTTTTTAATGCCACCTGGAGGGAAAGTACTCTAAATAATAGAGATAGCAAATTTTACTCCAAAGAAACATTTCTTTATTTTTGAAAAGAAATAAAACTGCATTCAAAGATTTTCGAAAATTCTCTTGCTTCACCCGGGAATCGAACCGACTAAAATCTGTAAAAATTACATCCTGTTATTTTATTGCATCGATCGTTAGGGTCAATCACAAGGATGAAATCTCTCTACCATACTTGGTAAATTTAATGAAAGGAAAACCATGAAATATGTACTTATAAATTCAATGGGTCAAGCTAAAGCACTTTTTCACTTCTGATGTGCAGTCCTGCGACTGACAGTAGTTAAGATAAAATAGAGACAGCTTTTTCACGCGTTTATATTATTTTTAACGTTTGCACGTTACATACGTCGAAGTTACATATTTTTGACCGTAAACCCCACATGAAACAAATAACATCATTGTCGTACTTTCAAGGCGTTCCACTAGTAGCTCACAACGCCCAAAATGCTCAGTTAGCCGTTCCACAAGGCGACCACGGTCATTGTGGTCGTGGCGAAAACGTCACTAATGATGTCATTATTTTCGATCACACAACTCTCACAACGACCTATGTCAATAGGTGGGTCGAATAGCCGTTCCACTTGGGTTTACGATTTTAATGCTGGCAAGCAAGTGGAACAGGATAAATCGCGGTCGTGAACGTGGTGGTTGTGAGTCCCTAATGGAACGTAGCTTTTATTGTTGTGAGTGACGTAATAGTGATGTTCTTTCAGGGCGTTCCATTAGTAGTTCACAACGCCCAAAATGCTCAGATAGCCATTCCACAAGGCGACCGCGGTCCTTGTGGTTCTGGCGACAATTTCACTAATGACGTCATCATTTTCGATCACACAAAGCTCACAACGACCCATGTCAATAGGTGGGTCGAATAGCCGTTCCACTTGGGTTTACGGTTGTAACGCCGGAAAGCAAGTGGAACGGGATAAATCGCGGTCGTGAACGTGGTCTTTGTGAGTCCCTAATGGAACGTAGCCTGTGAGTCATGTATCGCACAGACTATTAACCCATCGACAATAAACGTACGTACAAATAAAATAAATACTTGAATGTAATCGATTTGAAAATAAAACATGTGCTTCTTTAATGAAAATAATGCCGCAATTATTATAAGTGCCTTTTAAATATCTTATTTAATAAATATAAAATATGGTAATTGAATGTGGGTATATTTATTACACGATGTAGTATTTTTGCAAAAATATATAGATAAGTTAAATTGATTAAAACTTATTTGTAAATGAAGTAAATTTTTATAACAAATCGAGTCGGTAACGCATTGGGATATTACTAATTGATCCACCATCGAGCTGTCAAAAGTAAAATAAATCAAAGGAAAGGGTATAAATTCCATATTTTTAGTATTTTCAAACGTAAAAATATGGGACGTATGTACGTTCGTCCTTTGTACGAGTCTTAAAAATATGCAAACATTTAACTATAAGGATATGTGAAAGGTCTGGCCGGTAACAAATAATCGATATAAGCAGCATATCGATTGTCATTATTGACAATATATGACATGGCTAGCCTTCAAGACAATGATGTCGTAATACTGAGTAACGGGCTCAAAGTAGTCAAACCGCGCCTATCGATTACATCATTTAGTACTCGGCTATTGCCCTATAGCTCTGATGTTTTTATTAGGCGCTATAAATTTCATCCGTGTAGGAACGGAGAAAGAATACAATTTCTTGCGGCCGGGCGGCCTGTCGTAAGAGGCGACTAAACAACACACAGCCAGGTGGTAGGGTATTTGCTGCTCGACTGGAGGGGGACCACCCCTGGTCTAGAGTATGCCGCCATAACAACCTTGTGTTGTGTTCCGGCATCAGTGACCAGGTTCCAGTCTCCTTTAAGAGAGCAGCAGCGCATTTGTAGCACCTTTCGTGTTACAAATGTCCATAGGCGACGGTAATCACTTTCCATCAAGTGGGCCGTCTGCTTGTCTGCAGAACTCCTGCAATAAAAAAATTATATATAATTAGCTTTTTTCTCGTTATATTGTTTGATAAATTACAGTCGTGTTTGTGACTTTTGAATTGCTACAAAAACTTTGTTGGCTGCGCTCCGTCAAATACTTTTGTTTGCTGAAAAGATTGCGTGCAAATTCTCAAAATACGCTATATTGTTAAATTATATATGTAAGTAACTTAAGTCGTTATTTCTTCAAATAGTCTTTTTTAAATACTTACGGTCTTATTCATATTGACTTAGAGTAAATTTGTAGACTTCTTTAAGGTTCTTAAAGAATCCTACACACTTAGTTTAACTCAATATGAATAAGACCGATATAATTCGGCTAAAGTTACTTATAATTATAGATTAGGATGTGAATTTACTAGGCGCTATAATTATAATTAGAGCTGTGTTCGTGTTAGAAATATTAGTAATTAATAAAATCGACTTTCTGTTATTTATTTATTTACTATGTTCTGAGTGTCTAGAATCGGCATTAGAGTAGTCAGTTGTAAATTATCCATAATACAAGCGTAACTTGGTTAACTTGTGAATAAGTATACAATGCGTGTCTGCTGACTAAGAGATTTGAATACTTATAATTTGGCTGAGATGGAAAATTACTTGGGTCCTGTTTTCTCCTGGTACAAGTTTGAAGCAGTAGTGGATTAAATTTGAACGTGAATTAAATTCAAATTTTATTAAACTTAACGATATCTATAATTTGATATTCTAATTCGCAATAATATTAATAACAAGTTTTTATCAATTAAATTATAACTTTATGATTTGTGCACTATTTTTCTAATTACCTACACAACTTACAAGCACACCTGGCGCTGTAGCCAAAAGCGACTACGAAAATTGTAGAAATAATTATCTAAGTGATAAAACATATTATATCTTGAATTGCTTAGTCCTTATACCTTATAGTACTTAGGTAAATAAATATGAATATTTTAGTCTCTATTAGACATAAAATGTTGGCCCTACATTTGCCGCTCCAAAACTCTTCCGCCCTAGGCTCCAGTCTACGGGTAAATCCATCACTGGCTTGAAAATCGCATGCTATCAGGTAAAACACGTTCTTATAACCCTTTTTTAAAGATCCGACAAACCTCGTACAACTATTATGAATAAGGGCCGATTTTTCAATTATCAGTTAAAAGTTATTCATAGAATAAAGTATAATCATGGAAAAGAATGAAACAGTTGAATGTTTTCACTTTTATCTGATGATTGAAAAATAGGCCCAAAAAGTAATAAGTAGTTAATTATTAAATAAATAACTTATAGAAGATTTGTCCCCGCAGATCGTTTATTTCAAATCGTTTTATCTTGCATGTGTATATAATAAGTGCTCTATTTAGGTTACTTTAATTTTTAGGTACATATCTTTAGTTTGTTTTTATTTTTATATGTTAATTATAATTTAATTTTATTTATCTTGTTTTCACCGTGGGTCGCATGACTATGTAATCAAGGAGGTGGGCACTGAAAATTTGTGTTGTGTCGGACTATGTTCCGGCACAGCAAAAACTGAGTGCCAACCTCATTTCGCGAATTGCGGCACACATTTCCAGTGTATTTGTTATTATTATAAATTATTGTTAATGTGTCGCATTTTTAGACATAAATATTTTCTTACTTTCTTTCTTATAGGTTTTAAAAACAATATATACTTCTACAATCGCTTGGTAGGAATGGATCAATATTACAATGAAGTATCAAAAAACAACCCTAATTTAGATATTGTTGAGCCTAAATTCCAAAAATTCCACCAAGTTTGAAAGATATTCAGCACTAAATTTATATAATAGTAAACAGTACTTTCTTTTTTCAATTTTACATAATATACTTTTCTTTAATACTCTTATAATAAGTCCTACGATATTTGTAAGATTATTTTTGTCTTTGTGTACATTAAGTTACAATCTAGGTGTACATTATTTTACTTTAAACCTCTATTTTCTTTACGACTGTAATATGTTGTGTGTACCGAAAAATGAAAAAAGAAGAAATTTAATAATTCTAAGCGATGATTAATTTCTTTTTAACCGACTTCAAAAAGGAGTATGTTCTCAATTTGATTGGTATGTTTTTTTTTTATGTATGTACACCGATTACGTTGAGATTTATGGTCCAATTTACGTGATTATTTTTTAGTTCGATGCGGAATAGTTGCTATTTGGTCCCCTAAAAATTTAACATCGTTTGGACCAGTAGTTCAACTGTGGCCTACCCATAGCTAAACACTAAAAAGTAACAAATAAAAAAAAAATCGTTTAAAAAACCGACTTCAAAAACTAAAAAGTATAAAATAACTTATTTCTAAAGCTATTTTTAATTATAATATCTTATTTTTAATATATATCATGTAAAACATCTTGAAGTCGGTGCGAAGTAAAACATAAAAATTACTATATTTTGAAAATTACTAAGCACCGACTTTAAGATGTTTTAGATTATATATATTAAAAATAAGATATTATAATTAAAAATAGCTTTAGAAATAAGTTATTTTATACTTTTTAGTTTTTGAAGTCGGTTTTTTTAAAAGATTTTTAAGAAAATCTTACGTCTAAAATTAAGATCGAGCGACACTGAAAATCTATTTACCAGACATATATCTCATGTATCGAAATAAATTGCCAATAACTGTAATAAAGTTTGACTTTTGCAATAAAAAAATCATTTGATTGAATAGGTAGAGGCTTTTAGTATGGATAAAATCCTTTTGTAAGCCGCCGTAAGAATTTTCATTTTGATTTAAAATCTTTCTCTAGTGAATTATTTAGTCGGGAGCACTCGAGAGGTATCTAGTGGGCGATTATTTCAAAATACTAGATGGATAATATTGTTGCGAGCCGATACTAATCCTTTGCAGGTATCTTATTACCCTTTTCAATTTGAGTGATCTATTGTTCACGCTAATCTTTTTGTTCACCGTAAGACATCATAAAACCTTCTTTCGTTTGTTGATATTTCATGTGAATTCGTAGAAACTATCAAGCCGACCATTTATTAAGGATTTCAAGACCCAATGGGTGGCATGTTGTTAGTAGGCCATGTCTAAATTACAAATGTATGAAGGTCGGTCAGTCGAAAAATGTGCCAGTCGTGTTCTGACTGCGAACGAAACGTTACCTAGTGTACTTTCGAAGCGAGTATCTTATAACGTCGAACTTTGCACGATTTATGTGATAACGATGTTCTGCACTACGGTTTAGTTTTGTTGTATTGGTCTATACTTGTAAGAACTGTGAATTATGTCTGTGTACTTCTAATAAACCTTGTGATAATTCCAACGGCATTTTCGAATTTAAATCCCCTACAAATTCGTAACAATATGGTATATTACTTGTTTAACAACGAAAATAAAAAAAATAATTTAAAGAAACACATTTACAATTGTAGTCTATTGTTGGAAAAGTCTTTTAAACAAAATTTATTTATATCAGAAGATTTCCGCTCTTCCATAACCTTAATAGTTTATTGTTCATCTATATTTATTTTTGTACGGCATTTCTTGGGACCCGTGTGGCTAGTCACAGTCTGCCCGTTCCCTGAACATTGTGACGGGTGGACGTCCCTGATGAGATGCCATCTCCTCTTTCTGCGAGCACGTTATGTTTGCAAAGGAGGAGGCGGAGCGGGAGCGTGAGGGCACGTCGCTGCTTCGCTCCTGCTAAAGGAAGACGAGCCCTTTGGGAAATAGAGGTTCTCACCCACCTGCATATGCCGTTGCCTCTCCTTCTATGGGGCGAGTTACAGACCACCCCACGCCGGCCGGACTAGACATGGAAGATGCCGGGGGATAAAAGTAGTCCCCCGGCAGTGGAAGTGGTCTTGCAAGGCCCCATGCGTGCCAGAGCTAGCGGAGAGAGTAGGTCATACCCGTAGCCCTGACATAAGGCGCAGGATGGAACACCCAAGGGGTTTTAGTGAATATCCCTAACTGGGGAGTGGCAATAGCATGGCACCAGTTTTGACTGGGCATGCTAGTGCCACCCCCAAGCTTCTGTGCTTGTCGCGGCTTATGGTACTCAATCGGATTTCCCCTGGTTAGAAAAAGAGGTCGGAGGTCCTTATACTCCCAGATCCCCAGTTCTATTAGCATTTAGCAGTTCGTCCTAATAGCCCGGTACTTTTTGTTGTAATTCCCTACAATAGCCCTACACTGACTAGGACTTGTCCTTGGGTGCATTTTTACAGGGTGTAGAAAGGAATAATCGCCGCCCGCTACATTTCCATTAAGTTTGTCGAAGGGGCCTCTTCGTGTTGACCTTCCTATAGGTCCATGCAAACCCTTCAAAAGTAGAGGCAATTTTTAAGGCCAGTGGTCTTCAACGACATACAAGTTCAACGACGTTCAAGTACATATTTAAAAATATGTAGTTTTTTAATATTTTTATTAGTTACAGTACATGATAATCATGTCAAAATATTTACAGTATTTATATTAGCATTAATATTATTATATTATAATATATTATTTAATATTAAATTACTAGCTTTTGTCCACAGCTTCGCTCGCATTTCTATTATCCCTCGGGAAGCGTAAATTTTCAGAAAATAAAAAATAACCTATATTTTATTGTAGGCTACAATCTATCTCTGTACTCTATTTCATTCAGATCCACTCAGCCGTTCTGGCGTGATTGAGTAACAAGCATCTATTTAAAATTTCGCATTTATCTTCTTAACATAGTATATATAAATAAAACAAATTTACTTTATTCGTCTGTCTGTATTCCTCTTAAGCCACACAACGGATTTTTAAGCGGTTCTCACGATGAGTTGGATAATTTATCAAAGGAGGTTTATATCAACACCTAAGGTTTTAATGTAAGTAGATTTTTTTTATCACATAATTGGCGAAGTGCGCTTGATAAAATTTCTATGCAACGTGTGACCTGTGTGAAAATTTGCTGGCAAAATAAATAAAACGTACAGTGTATTGTAAGGTATTGTATTATATAAGGTATAATATTGTATAGTATAGATTTAAAAAATTAACTTACTGTTAATACATTGGGTGATGTAATAAGACAGTCGGATTATTTAAATAATTCTAAATAAACATTATTTTCTTTCTTTTCTTTCTTTCTTTCTAGATAAGGCACGCCCAACCTTTGTGCCGGGTGTCTAAATCAGTGTAGACTAATAAGGGTTTTGGCAGTTCATTTATTCTTATTCGATATCCAATTACTTTACCGATTAGATTTCCTTTTGCGTTATGTAGTTGACAAGTAATTTAAATTTGATTTCACATTATCAAAAGACGCCTACTCATTTCCAAATGCTAGTAGTTATTGTTTGTATCTCTTAATGGAAATTTGTTTATTAATTAGATACTAGCTGTGCCTGCGATTCCGTCTGCACCATTTACTTTATATTCATAATACTCTGAAATATACAAGATATCGAAATGAAAATATACATGAACATTCATGAGAAAATTTTGTTTAAAATTTAGAACAACATTAATTTCACAAAGAAACTTATATTGTTACGACCTGAACGCCGATAAAAGACAAATTCACATCTGCATACCTATAGACATTTTATTACCTTTTCGGCATTTGGACTTCTTTTGTTTACTTTGTGTTTAAAATTTGTGATTAGAAAAAAAAGCCCATTGTGTATTGTAATCTTTTATGGTAGTCATTAGCCAGGTTTGATTCTAAGAAATTGGGTCTACGCAGTCAGGCAGACATATTGCATCTGTGCAGTATAAAGCAATGCCCCAGAGATCGGCAGTCTAGCGATAACCACAAGGGAAGTAAGACTTGTGTACATTCGGTAATCTATTTAGTGATGGACTTTGCGCGTGTTATTGAATTGTGCATTACGTTTGGACTGGTTGTGTTCAGTTATATTTGTACCTGTGTTATACGTGTTTGTATAGTTCTAATTAACTCTATAATAATTTCAACGGCATTGTAATTCGAGTCCCGCAACTCGTAACAATATAAACACTATTTAGTATAATGAAATTAATGTTCGATCATCGAGAATAGAAAAATATGGTGAAATAAATATTTATACCAAGTTACCCATCCAAGTGTGAAAGTGTACTAAAATATACATTTCTATAAAACCAAAATATATATTTTAAAACCTAACCTTTAAAATATTCAAAACTTTATGAAACCAGTATTTTTCGGAATGTTATCTTATTTATATATTTCGTTGTTCGTTTATGTATTTTTGTCCTCTAGTGTCAAAGAAGCTGAGCTTGGCCGCCTCTTAGCCAGGGATGAATTTACACTAGGGGCACTAGGGAATAGTGCCCAGGGCGGTGAAATTTTCGCTAGCGGCAAAATATGGAAAGTCAGCAAAAAAAAATCAACTTTCTGCTATAAAAATCAATGATTTTCAAAAATTGGAAAGCTGTTTATTGGTTTCATGACAAATCTTAAAAATCGAGTTCTCATTGGATATTTATGTTTTGAAGTCTAGTTGTAGTGCATAGATAATAGGGCGGTACTTTTCACGGTGCCCCAGGGCGGCTCTTAAGGTAAATCCGGCCCTGCTCTTAGCAGTCTCAAAATGGAAGTCAGGCTTTCAGGGGCTGCCCTCATTGAATCCAAATCCTAAATGTAGTGTCATCCCAGTAGTATGGCCCTTTATTTTCGCACTGCCAGTGGGAAAATAAAGTTGATGGTTCAGGTCACCATGGCTTGTCTTGCGTCAGAAGCGCCAGGAGAATACCACGCCATACTGCTAAATGACACTATCCGGGGTCCGGCCATTCTAGAAACAAATGGACTGTGTCGTGACGATGGCAAGAGAACGGATGGGGTGTCTTTAGTGTCATGAAAGATGGGACGACCATTAGTTTGGGACGCTACGTGTGTTGAGACTTTGGCAGCGTTCCATCTTCTGGATACGGCTATGGTAGCTGGTGCAGCTGCCGCCCGACAAGAGAACTAAAACGCCGCAAATATGCATCCATTGGTAGCGGACACATATTTGTGGCTTTTGGTGTCGAAACCCTGGGGTCATGGGGTCCGGAAGCCTACCGCCTTTATCGAGACCTATCAGAACGCTTGATAGATGTCTCAGGCGATCGAAACGCTGGTTTGTATTTAGGGCAATTTTTTTATTGAAATCCATGAAGCCAAATAACAAATACAGAACGTTTGTCACCTTTAAGAAACAATTCGTGTGTTAAAAAGGCAATAAAAACCAAAAACATACAATATACACCATTTTATTAATTAATATGCGTTGAAAATACAACTTTACAAATCGCCATAGACCGACTATTAAAAAAAAACACACACAGTTGAATGTTGTCTACACCATGAAGATTAATATCATTTATATACTACTATATTACAACATTATATAATATTTCAATTAGCTGTTCAATAATATTATAAATTGTTTATATTTTTTACAATTTTGGATTAAATGAAATTTTATTAATAATGATTAAAATATAACCCCTAAAGCACAACGACAATTACATTCTTATCTAGAACATAAAATTTTATTTACAATTTCGTTTAATCAGTTTAAAAATTACAATTTTCAAAATTAGATACTTGTAAATGAGGGCTCATCATTTACAGGCTGTGAATTTAGCTGATCAATAAAAGAAATCTTTATTCTGTTTTTTTTATTTTATATTTTTTAAATATATTTTTGATCTGGTAACACTCACAGCCTAAAAGTACCGTCTGTTTCTTATTATAATCAAATCTATTTTTATACAATTTCACAATAAATACAATTATAAAATGTCTGCTAATTGTTTTAGAGGCAGACATTTATGGAACGCATTACCGCTCTCATTTTATTATCACTATTATTAAAAAATAGCCAATTATATTTTATAGTAATAAATGCTATAATTATAAATGATATAATTATTTATGTATATTATTACTCTATTACTAAATAATCGTATTAAGACAAAAATACATATAGATATATTAAAAATGTACTAAACACTTTATTTACATAATAACATCCCAACTATTTTAATTGTATTGATTGTTACGGTCTTTATCATATTGAGTTAAAGTAAGTTTGTAGGCTTCTTTAAGGCTCTTAACTTACTCTAACTCAATACCTATAATAAGACCGATATAGTATGTCTGTATTGAGGTTGTCTGAAAAAAAAACAAATTTATTATAATAATAATAATGTTCAAATGTTATCCTGCTTTGTGGCGAAGCCTTAGGTGAGTAGCGACACCTCGTACCTGACTCCGGGGGCCAAGGCAAGGCCCCCACCTCCGTGCTTGCCTTAACCAGCCGGCACGGAGTGGAGATCGCTAGAGCTAAGACTCAAGCTCCAGGGGTGGAAGTGATAAATGGCCTAACGTCGGAAGTAGCTTCGGTGAACCTGCAGCCCACCTCTCGACACCCCTTAGCCACTCACACCCATGTTGGGGCAACATGTCTTCTATGGCATTTTTTGGGGCCCATGCAGGGAGTGGCGAGTCACCGTCTGCCCATTTTTCCATATTCCCCGAACATTGCGACGGGCAGACGCCATAGTCCCCATATTCCCATACCCCTAGTACCACTAGCATTTCACTTCAATAGTCCGGTACTTTTTGTTCTCATATCTCACAATAGTTCTACACTGGCCGGGGCTTGTCCTTGGGTGCATTTTTATATGGTGTAGACAGGGACAATTGCCGGTCAGTGTCACGCTACATTTAGATTAAATTTGTCAAGGGGCCTCTACGTGTTGGCCTTCCCATGGCCCCATGCAAGCCCTCCAAAAGTCCGGGTCATTTTATGGCCCGTGGTCTGCAGAGACATACATGTATGTTCAAAAAAGTATAAGTTTCTCATGAGGATTTTTTTTTAATTATGAAGAAATCCATATAAAACAAAAATGTTTGAAAACAATATGTCCATTCATTTTAGCATATATTTTATGTTCATATCTCTATGAATAAAATATGAACCTAATATATTAATATTTGAATGTATAATAACTAGAGAAAATAAAAGTATTTACATTCGATGCAAATGAAATATATCTTAAATTTATTTTACAATAATTCATGTTACTGCAACAGATTATTTAAATTTCAATTAATGAAATTGTGCATGTTGTTTTGTGCAATATCGACAGCTTTTTGAGAATAATTAGGCCTTTAACATACATGTTATACAAAAACACTGATATGTTACATAATACATAAATAGACAATAATATTTATACACTACATTCATAAGAAATTTGTATTTAAAGCACAGTTTCGTTAGTGCATGTCCTTGGGCCATTCACAAGTGAATATCTGCTAGACCCGCCATTTTTCCTACTAGTCACAGCACCTCTAATAAAGAGCTCCTTGAATGTTTCCCTAAACTGCCTCGACATGCCGCAATAGATCGCAAAATTAATCGGATACGAGACAATAATGAAGAAATTTGTTATCAAAATTAATATATTAGCAATATGATAATCTAAAATCTCTACTAAAGTGCTGGAAATTATATGTAGAATTGTTACGACGGCTACAGGTATTTCTACCATTAGAAACACGGTGACAACCACTATTAACATTAGTGTTGTGCAATTCGAATCTCGAAGTCGTTTACATTCGGATTTACGGTTCTCTTTGAACAGTTTTTGACGGTTTATTTGAGCTGTTCTCATTGCTCTGAATAGGAGGACGTTGAGGACGACTAGTGATGTGCAGGGAATCAGGTGGACAAAGAGTACTCGAAACCCGAAGTACGTGATGAAGTAGGCGTCCATTGATAACGTTTGTACCCACGGGGCCATTTGGATCTGTAATAAATGTTATATAAATCAATATCAAGTGTCAGTATTAAAAACTGCTCAAACCTACTGCCTACTGGTTAATTTTTTTATTTTTATTCTATTTAGGTTTATGGCTTGGCAGCTAGGCCTTTCAGCTCGATATTAGATTACAATGTAGTTTCTTCATTTCTTTAGCCTATGTGTAGCACAGCTGAACTGTAGGTTATCAGCTGGTGCAATTGAGCGGAGTTCTTGTGACAACTCAAAAGGCGACATTTGACTATACCGTTCACATTTCTCAGAAAACACATAATTACTACTCAAAAACTATCAATATCCTACAACTATTGTTCATTGTAATTTTACACGTTTATAGAAAATAAGCCTGCACAGCACAACATCTCCTTTCAGTTCCCGTCAAAACTCCGACGATTTTAATGGAGGGAAAATGGTTAATTTATTATATAGAAAAGTTTATTAGTGTTGAAACCGACATCAGGCGGAAATAAATGAAGGCAAAGTGCGAAATTGTAGTTTGAACTTTTGGTGTGCGCACGATAGTTATGAAGTTATTATAAACCAACGGTTCCGGCAGATGTTGTCCTGCCCTGAAAAAATAAAAATCTAGAACCCGTTTCCAGCGCCACCTACAGGGTCTAATTTTGAATCTAAGGTTTAGAGTCCCGGAACCCACTCGAACACTATTTTTTACACCTTGGGTTACATTATTGAAGTTTTAGTTGGGATCCTTACTTTTTCTAGTAATAAATATAGTCTATATTAATCTGGGATAATGCAGCATTACAATGGTGTAAGAATTTTTGAAATCGGTCTAGTAGTTTTTAAATTTATTCATTACAAACATACAAAAATACGAAAATATAAAAATACAATTTTTTCCTCTTTTTAATATTTAGTGTAGATTGTGCACACCATTAGTGCAACCGACAGTTGGGGGATAGAAACACACTTCATTTATTTTATTATAATTTAATCAGATAAAGTTAATAGTAACGATATAATGGCGAGGTAACATTATAGGTATAGGTATTGTGAACCTTTGTTCCAACACAGAATACTACACTTTTTCTGTAACTTGTGCGTTTGTGACAGTTTATACAATAAATTATGTTTTAATTTATAATTATAATACTATAACAATTTTGAAAATGCCGTGTCTGTGCCAGTGGTGGATTTACCAGGAGGTTGAATAAACTGCAGATTTTAGGGGCAGTTATTTGGGGCCAATCTTTTTTTATGTCTAAATAATGATTGTTCACAACATAGCCACGGCTAAGTTGTCCATGAATTCACCAGCTTGTCGAATAATATCGACAACTGACAAGTTTACGGCTTAGCGGTCAGCATTCGGTAGTCGATTAGCGAATCCTTCAATACATTAGCCAAACATCCATCAGCTGCTTTATAGCCAGCTATTGAACTACTATTATTAGCCAGATGGCTATTTTTATGCAATTTTTCGGTATTTTAACCTGTGATATTTCACTTAAATTGTTTTTAGCGTTCCGTAACCCTAATCCAGAAACTAGTCAGTTGACGTTCAACATCATCAAGGTATTAATAACTTGAGCACATCATTAGTCACTACAAATTGAGATTTAATAAGAGTTTTAAACTGTTTTGAATGTACAGTCGCGATATAAAAAGGTTCGTCATCTTAAAGTCGACTTTTGCTTGCACGAGTATAAGAAACAGTACTAACATTTTTTTTATGGCATGAGTTCAGCGCGCAGGCCGACGACCCACCTGATGGATAGCGGTTACCGTCGCCTATGGACATTTGTAGCACCTTTGGTGTTACAAATGTGCTGCTGCTCTCTAAACGGAGGCTGGATCCTGGCCACTAATTCCGGATCACAACTCAAAGTTGTTATGGCAGCATAGTCTAGACCGCGGGTGGTAGCCATCCAGACGGGCAGATACTCTACCAACTGGCTGTGGGTTTTTTGTCGCCTCTTACGACAGGTTGCCCGGCCGTAGGAAATTATATTCTTTATCCGTTCCTGCACGAATAAGCATTTTTTTAAAAAATCACGGATATTTTAATAAATGTTACGTTTATAAAATATAGAAACGTGAAAAAAAATTTGCAATGTTGACAATGACAGACATTGAGATCAATAATAGTTTCAATCATCAGAAACAAAGAAATATTAAAACTAATAAAAATGTTTTACATATTTAAACAATCTTCTTACACAAGATAGAAAATCGGTAATTTTAAACTTTATTGTCAAATACAGTTAAACATAATTTTCTGTGAAAAGGTAACATGTGCTCCAGAAACGTTACAAGATTTAATTTGATAACTGTTTACTGACGAACCTTTTCACACTTTAGTTTCATAGTTTAGTAAATTATGTTTTTCTATAATTATATTTTAAGTAAGAGATTAACGTTTTAAGGACACTGCCAACGGTCTTAATTTGTTTCCAGTTGTAGCTAGGAACATGTAATGATACATTTTTTCAGCTACATGCCGCGCGCAGGTTTGCCGATGACTACTTACTATTATTGTATATACTTATGTAAAGTATATACAATAATAAATTTATTGCAACAACTATTTGTGTAACCTTTTTTGTCAACCCTACTGACCATCGACGCGTGAAATCATGAGGTTATCGGCAAACCTTCTGCGCATGGGTAGTACAATTCCAGCACACAGAACTCTCCATTGTGAATGGCAACCCACGCATTTGTTTGATTTTGATATATCGTCTCTGGCACATTGTGACTAGATCTTTTGACCTATACAATATAAAAAAGTACTAGAAAGCTATTCAGCCAGTACTCCAAGTAAGATAGGTACTCGAAAAGGTCAAAACGGTTATACAATGGAAATTCCTTTGTTTGAGAATTCAAGATGGAGTTGACGAACTAATAGAGCGAATTAGTTTAAGGGGTAAAGGAAGCAAGGAAGGATGTATAAAGGACGATGCATACATATTGTTACAACTCAGATCCCGACAAAAACAAAATCCACCTGCATATCTGAAACAAAGCACATTTTATTACCTGTCGGCATTTGAACTAGTTGTAATTCTTTTATGATCGTCTTCTTTTGTTTACTTATTTATTGGCATGCGTTTTTAGCCCATTGTTTTATTGTACTCATTTATGGCCGCCTGCGGCCGACTCCTTAGCCAGGTGTTTCGGATTATGTCGACTACGATACGGGCACATTGCTTTTGTGCAGTATAAAACTATGGCCTGATTGAGGGAGGGGGCAGTCGAGCGGGAACCACGATCAAAGCGAGACGTGTGTATTACAATCGGGAACCTAATAGTGACGGACTTTGCGCGTCTTTTATTGAATTACGACCTTCTGCATTACGTTTGGACTTGTTGTGTTCGGTTATATTTGTACCTGTGTTATACGTGTTTGTATAGTTCTAATAAACTCTATAATAATTCTAACGGCATTTAAATTCGAGCCTCGCAACTCGTAACAATATTCATCCGTGCAAGAAAGGACAAAGAATACAATTTCCTTCGACCGGGCGACCTGTCGTAAGAGTCGACAAAACAATCCACAGCCTGGTGATAGGGTATTTGCCCGTCTGCATGACTACCACCCCTGATTTAGAGTATGCTGCTATAACAAACCTTGAGTTGTGTTCCGGCATTAGTGGCCAGGTGCCAATCTCTGTTAGAGAGTGGTAGCAAATATCGTAGTGTGGGATTCGGATATCAACGAGCGTTGCTCTTCGCTACTAGTACGTTCACTGACACCACTTATTTTTATTATAAGGGTATTAGCAATAAAAAATTCATGTCAAGGATGCCTTTACGTCGATTTTTAATGGTTGGATGAATCTGTATACTCCTTAATAAAGATTCAAATTAAACTTAAGTTTTAAAGTAGATTAAAGTTAATGAACGAGATTTCCTTTGAGATTGGCCGAAGTTTTTATTACTGAAATTTTACCCAGTTATCTTCTTTAATTTAGGCTATTAATTTAATCTGATATGATTAATCAAAATAACTTTTTATTTCATCAATACTGATTTTAATTTACTATAAAGCTTCTTTTGTGTAATATGTGGGTACGCCCTGATTACGCTCACGTGTTAGTAGTACCTAGCGTAGTATATATACTACGGCCTGAATTCAATGAAAGACCGAAAGTCTCTATTTTTTTATATTTGGTAGACAAACACACACATTGTATATCCCCAAATTAAGCCAGTTATGTCTGTGTTATGGATAGTGTACAAAGGACCACGTAACTTGCTTTGCGACGTGTGTAATTTGTGATTTTGTCTAAAAAATAACCAAAAAAACTACTAACCCTGCATACTTTCTCAAGGTGTCCACGCCAAACGGTCTCGTGGGGCATGTATTGCCTGTCGAAGAACCTGGGCAGCTGGTGTAAGAATGCTGCTATCCCGATGTACACCAGGCACTTCATGACGCGAGGCATCGTACACCTGGAAAGGAGAATATAGGTTTAATAATACCATGAAGAATGACATAAACAAAGTAGCTCTGAAAAAATCCTTTTTGTAGAATACTCTATAAGTCTTTCTTCTCATGGGTTTTGGTATAGAAGCAAATGAATTTTTTAAATGAGTGACTATACTCGTTCGCTTAGTTTGAGGTGTAATATTTCTTCACAGAAATTGATCCTCACACTAGCTACGAGTATATTATGATTAGGTGCAATAATTGAGCTCGCGTTTTTTTTAATCAGTCGATTCGATTCCTGACCAGGATAATTTTGATTTTTCAAAAATCTAATAATTCCATATTAGTTTACATCAAAAACGACTCCAAGACTAGTTTAAATATTTTTTTGGTATCTATATCGATTCTAATCTATACTACTATTATAAAGAGGAATGATTTGTATTTCTGGATGTTTGTAACGAATAAACTCAAAAACTACTGACCGATTTCAAAAATTCTTTCATCATTATGCTACATAGGCTATATTAATTCTTGAGACGTTATCGGACCATCGCCATATACGGCTCGACGTCTGCACCCAGACCTCCGGACCCCCGGCCCAAACGTACCCGGTTGGGTACAGTCCGCGCTGGGTAGTTAAAAAATTGGACAGAGAGGCGTTCCAGGAGGCCCTGCTGGTCTATCAGTGGGGCTCGCAAAATAACACCAATACCCCTGGTAACACCCTCGATGTCGATGAAGAGGCGGAACATCTGTGGGCGGCATTGACGGAGGTCTGTGATGCGGCAATGCCCAGGGTAGGTCGATACCGACCCAAGGGCCAGGCGTACTGGTGGAACGACGAGATCGCACAACTCCACCGCAACTGTGCGGCTGCACGGCTCCAGTACGTCAGGCACAAAAAGAGGCATCGCCGGGACGTGACCTTCGTCGAGGAAGAGGCTTGTCTCTACGAGGTATATCGCGCAGCGAAAAAGACGCTGCAGACGGCGATAAAAACCACCAAGTCTGCAGCGTGGGGGGAGCTCGTCTAGCACCTGTCAAAGGAGGGGCCGGACGTGGCCGATGTCCAATTCGGTTTCCGCAAGGGGCGCTCCACAATAGACGCGATCATGCGGGTGAAGAGCCAGGCGGAGAAAGCAGTCTCTAGTGGTGAAGTGCTGAACTACCTCCGCCGCATAGTCGGAGCGTATCTTAGTGACCGGGCCGTCATCTTCCCGGATCAAAACGGCTAGGGACGCCAGGACATGTCGTGCGGTATTCCACAGGGATCGGTACTGGGGCCGACCCTGTGGAACATCGGCTACGACTAGGCGTTGCGGGGCGTCCTCCTCCGCGGCGTAAGCATCACTTGTTACGCCGACGACACGCTGGTCACCGCGCGGGGGAGGACGTACCCCGAGGCAGCCATTCTGGCAACAGCTGGGGTTGCATAGGTGGTCCACCAAATCCGGAGCGGCTGGGCCTCGAGGTGGCCTTGCACAAATCACGCTTGCTGCCCAACGTCGGGGGGCCAAATGTGACGTGCTGAAAGCTCTTCGAGGGAATCGTGCGATCCATGGCCCTCTACGGGGCCCCGGTGTGGGCGGGCGCCCTGGCGGCTCGCAACGTCGCAACGCTGCAACATACACAGCGTGTGCTGGCCGTCAGGGCCGTCCGAGGGTATCGCACGATATCCTTAGAAGTGGCCTCCCTACTAGCCGGCGCTCTGCCATGGGACCTGGAGGCCAGGACACTGGCCTCCTTGTACGCGTGGCGTAAGGAGAAGGAGGCCAGTGTTGGCCGACTTGCGCCCCGTGAGATCAAGGGGTGCAGAGACGAGTTGCGCCAGGTCCAGGTGGCAGAGTGGGCGGACCGCCTACTAACCCCAGCGCCGGCCTCGCCATCATTCAAGCGGTGAGGCCGATCATGCCGGCATGGCTGCAAAGGCGTCACGGCACCCTGACGTTCCGCCTGACGCAGGTCCTCTCGGGGCGCGGATGCTTCGGGAGGTATCTGTGTCGAATAAGGCGTGAACAGACGTCAGGGTGCCACCACTGCGTCGGCGGCGACGAAGACACGGCACTGCACACCCTCCAGGTGTGCCCAGCCTGGGACGAGCAGCGCCGCGATCTCCTCGCAGCCATCGGGGCGGATTTGTCCCTTTCAGCCGTGGTGAAGGCCATGGTCGGGAGTGCTGACGCGTGGGACGCAGCCGCCTCCTTCTGCGAGACCGTCATGTCCACGAAGGAGGCGGCGGAGCGGGAGAGGGAGCAGACCCCCACGCTCCCCTCCCGCTAGAGCCGACGGCGACGACGGAGGGTCGTCCAAGATGACCTCCAGCCGCCGTAGGCTACGGCCGTGCGGGCGACCGGCGGGGAAACCGGACCCGCCCGCACATTAAGGCCGGAGAGGAGGGACGCGCCCCCTCTCACCTCAGGGTGAGGTAGAGGTGCCGGAGAGACCCATCTTCGGCTATCCAAATGGTGAGGCCAGCCCGCAAAGGGGCCGGCCGTCGTCCGTCTGGGCTGGTGGTGAATGCGCAAGCGAGCCCACAGCCCGGACAAAGGACGCTCGGGATCGGACAGGGGTTTTAGTGGGTATCCCTAGCCGCGGTGTGACAATAGCATCTCAGACCGAAGTGGGGTGCTAGTGCCACCCCGGCCTGGCGAATCCCACACACGGGCCGCGACCTTCCCCCTGGCGCGGCTCACGGTCCTCAAACGGATTTCCCCTGTATAAAAAAGAAAGTCTATATTTATTACAAGAAAAAAACATGAAATGCGCGTGACGTAATTTGTAGATCGCCTCTTATTATCTTCGTAAACGTTTAAGGAACAGAAGAGTAGATATCATGTACACCCAATCGTCGCCCAAGGGGCATTTCAAGAGGACTTCAATACTTTATATTCATTATTGCACGAAGATGAAGAAAAACTTTTTAATTACTCCAGAAAGTCGATCAGGTTTTGATGAATTATCAGCGAAATTACAAGACATCTTATAACATCGAAAGTTATTTCGCGCTCCTGTGTCACCGGCGAAAAGACTTTTTTATATGTATCATCATTAAAACAAGTCTTTCCACCTACCGCAACATTATAACGCCATTGAAACGAGCAAAACTTACCGCGCCATCCATAATTTCTATAATTAAAATATTTAGACAGGTGTTACGTAATCGAATTTGCTGGCTCATTGATAGGTATTGTTTTTGACTTTATAAATGTTCACTTTCCTCTTGGCGCTGCGGGATTTTAAAACTTTTTAATTCATTTATAAATTTTTTAAACTCAGTTTAGTCTTGTTTTGTATAAAAGTTTACAGCTTTTAGCGTTTTCAGGGTATATTTATTCAAGAGTGTACAAGTGTGCTGGATATCCTGTCTGCAGCATCAGACCAAGAATGCCATAACCTTGCATAATTATATAGCATAAATACCCATTATGCATCTAATATCCCTATAGCAGCTAACAAAAGAGCTGACGACTTTGAAACGGCTGAAACGATTTTGATAAAACATGTCTATGTGCAGTTCACACACAGTAGAAGTGATACAAAGTGTGATAAGGGATGGGAGGGATTCTGAATTTCGTGATGTTACATTTAATATATTATATCGTTATAATATATTTAGCTTTAAAACACGTAATTTGAAGTATTAACGGAAAACTTCAAAACATTTCCAATGATCTGTGTGAGCTTAGTGTTTAAATTAATGATTAAATATAATGTATTCTTTGTCATTCTCGCGCAGGATTAGTCCTATAGATTTATGTGTTTATCACTGTTTAGTGTCGCTATTTCGTTTCATCGACTTTTAAATAGAAGATTCTAACGAATCACTTCAAAATTAGCATCAAAATCGGTTCATCCGTTAAAGAGCTACGGTGCCACAGACAGACACACGGACACAGATATCGGTTAAACTTGTAACACCCTTCTTTTTGCGTCGGGGGTTAACTAAAATCATTTTCGATTAAGTGGGATGTCTGCCTGTTTGCTATCTTCGCAATAAAAATGAAATACTTCCACACGTAGATAATGTAAGTACAAGTCCCACGCAAACCTAACAATTAAAATTTAAAATTAAAACACATAAACCAAACTATAACGTCAAAGATACTCATCAAAAGTCATATCTTTCGAAACACGAAAACCGCAGAGCAGTTAAATTCTAAAATTTTGAACAGCAATAGATTATGGACTATGTAACAGCTGAAACGGCGCCATAAAAGCGATAAATCTTAAAATATTAAAAACATTTGCGGTAGAAAGACCTCTAACCGTCCGCTAACAGTCTCTACAAATTGTGAAGTATTGCTAAAATGTAATGGTTTCGAAAGGTTTAACGTGGAAATTTTTTTGAAAAACATTACGTTGGTATATATTACTTCTTTTTTCATTTTTGGAATAGGGTAGTTGACAATCAAATCAACTGACACATTTTTTTTTTTTTTATTCCTAATGAAAAGGGCTTTGTGACACATTTTTTATTATCTTACAAAATGCCGAAGCCGCCTATACTCTGATTTTAAATTAACTAAACTGCTGCGGTTCAGCGACCCAAAATAGGTCGTGGCTTCCGAAATAAGAATACTCCACTCCTTTCTGTTCAGCGCTGTCTCTTGCCAGCCATAGGCTTTTTTTTGAGGCGGGGGACACGCCTTTCGCACACTATCGGATCTTTTGCTATGGATTAGAACAAAGCGATGAGAGTTAGCCACTGAAGATAACGTAGCTAACAGAGTCAATCGCCGGCATGTGTGAATACTCAGCAAGGTACATCCCTCTATGTGAAGAGGTAACCCATGGGCTAATACTCCACTAAACCTCCTCCCATGTGCCCCGCGCTTATGGTAGGAAGGGCGTGAGACTTAGGACTTAGTTACGACCACGCTAATCCTGCGTATCAGTACTTGAGAGTGCCCTGGGAAGCAGGACACACTTGTCCTGCTTCCCGGGGCACTTCGTCAATAGGGGGATGAATCCTCAGCTCCCTAGATGCTGGAGGACCCCTGCTGCCAGCCATAGGCTTGAGCCTGCGCAGAACAGCCTCCACTACGTTACTCCTACGATATCTGGGGCGACCAAGACGGGGTTTTATATATATATATATATAGCTATATTTATTATTTATCTATCTTTCTATAAATACTCTTAGTACTATAATTATATGCCCCTAAGATCTTTAAGTTAATTTTGTTTGTGTATACATAGTTTTAAGTTACAATTTAGGTCTACATTATTTCAATTTAAAGCTCTGTATCGTCAAGATGGTAATTTGTTGTGTGTACTAATAAATGTAAACAAAAGCCAAAAATATTTTATCGCTGTTGAAGAAGAAGCGTCAGGAAAAAGTAATTTGCCCCATGTTTATCTGTCTCAGGATCCTTTAATGCCTCTACTGCCGGACTGCTCATTAAAATAGAATGCCAAATTCAGAATAATGAGCTTTTTCGACACTTCGCAGAGCGATTAAAATAATGACGGGAACTTAGTTGTCAACTCAATAGAATGTAGGTACTTAAATAGTATATTTTCCATGCCTACATTATGTATCTACATTACACACACACAGGCACACACACACACACACACACACACACACACACACACACACACACACACACACACACACACACACACACACACACACAACGCACACACACTAACATGTAGTGTTATACAGGGGCATGGATTATTAATGATTATTATTATATTATTCATTAAAGGTTATTTGGTTTTGGTGTGGTCGATAGTCTCTGTGGTTGAGCGGGCTAAGTCTTAGAGTGGTCCGTTGTATATTACCCATAATACAAGCGTAAATTGGGGATATATAATACGTGTGTTTGTTTGCCGGTTTGAAAACAAAATAATATATATATATATCATATTAAGGAAATGATTATTAATGAATTTGTATAATTTAATAAATTATTAACGAAAGACTATTAGGTTAAAGGGCATGCTGTGAGAGATTTGAAATAATGTTCATTTTTTATTACAGGTAATTATGTCAAACGTATGAAATACCAGCTGTTGCTAGTGCCTTTGCTCATGTAAATTAAAAACAGTTATAGTTTGAACAAACCTTCATCTCGTTTTTCATCCGCTAAGAGATACAATTTTTAAAATGGCGACACACGTGTATACTTATTTTTAACCAGAAGCAGTATACAATTTCGTGCTTTTTACTTTAAAAATGACAGATTTTCGTGCAAATTTTTATTCTCTCTTTCACCCTTCTACATCACTATCGTCTTTCAAAGTCATGGTTACTAATTATTTTAGTCCTCTCAGGTCTAATAGTGCTTGCTGGTTATTCTATACGTATTATGATAAATATTATTTAGTTTACTTTATATAATCAGGATTTATTCCAATGTATGTCAGATGGTGTACCACGTAACAGACGGGATAAAGATAGGCTTTGCACGCATCCTTGCAAAAACAGCTCTATTGCAAAAAAGCATCGTATGCATGGTACCAAAAATTTACAATAAGATTCCACAAAATATAAAATCATCAAATACAAATTCTTTTAAATTCTATCTAAAAAAGTTGCTGGCTAACAAATGCTATTACACTATAAATGAATACATAAATGATAAATTATAATTCAAACTAACAATGATAATGATATTACCAATTACAAAATTATTTATATTGACTGTTATAATTATCTGACTATGGGACTGTGGACGCTGTTTATTTTTAATTGAAATTTTGACATAATATTTTAATTAATTGTATAAATAATTTAATATTGTAATCAATTGTACGAGCTAAATCTGCACGCCAACCCGGCAAAAACATGTGTACTTAAATATAATTATTGTAACACCTTTTAAACCATGTTTTATGCAAGTAAATAAATTTGAATTTGAGTTTGTATAGTAGGTATATAAAGTTAATTGTTTATTTATTTAGTTATGGGGTTGACTGGAAGAGATCGCTTTAAGTGATAAGGCCGCCCTTTGTTCAACATTTATTGTACCCAGTTTTTAAGAACTTACTTTTAATTTTTGGGTGAAGAATGTGTTTTTCATTTACTCTGTCATTCATTCACCGTTGCCGATTCCAGATCGCGTCTGATATTCCAACCAAAAGTATAAATTACGCTTGACATTAATAACCCGTTTGAGGATTGTGCTACACACATTCTGGCGCCACTCATCCAGACCAGGGAACAGAACGGCGGCTTGGAATTTTATTTGGCTACATTTTTATTGCACTCGCAAATGATACCTACTTATATTCGAAAGCCCCTACCAATGTTCTGGTTTCAGTACTCACTCTACTTTTGTTAGCTTTATTACCCTCTTTTTATATTACATTATGTAAGTGTATTGTATTTTACTTATATATTTTAATGTAATTTCTGTTTGTGGGTGCATGTTTATAAGAGACGGAAAGCATGAGAGTGATATTGAAAGGAGATTAATAGCAGGCAATAAGGTGAATGGAGCGCTTTATGAATAACCGGAAGATATCTGTAAAGGCACTTTTGGCTGTCCATCAAGGCGTGTTAATGCCAACGCTAAGGTATGGATGGAAGTAAAAGTTGGGTATGGTAGAAGAAACATGAAAGTAGGATAAACTCAGTCGTAATGAGAGCTTTGAGAAGTATATGTAAGGTGTTATGGTAAGAAACAATGTGATAGGGAATGTTGTGATTTTGAAAGATGTAGTGCCACGCACACAAAAAGGAGGTTTTGGCATGTAGAGAGAATGAATGAAAGCAGAACCGCAAGACAAGTATATGGCAGCAATGTGGGTGGCAGAGTCGGTGCCGGTCGACCGTGACGTATGTATGTTATTTTTATGTTTTTAAATTAATGTATATATGTTACTTCGATCAATATGTTGATCGAAGGTATGTTATGTTGTTATTTATGTATGTATTCATGTAAATTAATATATGTACATGTAGTAGAATAATTACAAGCCAATAGATAGCGCTGTACAATACATAGTGATAAATTTTATTACTAATCTAAAACATAAAAACAGTGTACCATGTGAATTACTCGTGTCACCTTCTCCGTTGGATACCGCAAATAAATTAAACCACCATTTTGCTAATGTAGGGAAAAACTTAGTTAAAAACATTATAACCGACAGAAATTATAAATACCCTAATATTAAATCCATATGTTCATCATTTGCACTTTTGGAAACCAATTTGACTGAAGTAGTATCACTAATTAACTCGTTAAAAAACACAAATTCTGTAGGTTGTGACAATATATCAGCAAAAATTGTAAAACAAAACAAGGAAGTATTAGCAGGACTACTTGTTCATATCTGTAATTTATCTATTAACAATGGCTGCTTTTCCGTAGCGTTCAAAAAATCTATAATCACACCAATATTCAAAACCGGGGACAAAACTAACTTAAATAATTGTCGACCAATTTCAATATTGCCTACCTTTTCAAAAATACTTGAAAGAATAATAAATAATAGACTTGTAGAATATTTGGAGAAGAATAATTTGCTCTCTATAAATCAATTTGGTTTCCGGAAATCTAAATCAACCTCAGAAGCAGTTCATAATTTAACCGAAACTATTGCTAGGAACCTGGATAGTGGTCAAAGGGCGTTAGCAATCTTTTTAGATCTAGCCAAGGCCTTTGACACTATACCAGTTTCTTTACTAATATCTAAGCTTGAACATATTGGAGTTCGAGGAAAACAGCTGTCTCTCTTTGAAAATTATCTTCAAAACCGCTCTCAATGTGTTAGATTAGGAGATTATATTAGTGAACCACTTCCTGTCACATACGGCGTGCCTCAAGGCAGCAGCCTAGGGCCTACTCTCTTCTTGGTTTATGTAAATCAACTATGTGATATACAAATAGAAAATGGTAAAGTTTTTACGTTTGCTGACGATACTGCACTTGTTTTCTGGGGTGAATCCTGGAATGTTGCCTTGAGAAATGCCCAGTTAGGTTTCAATCATACGTGTAATTGGCTTCGAAATAATTTGCTTAGTTTGAATACAGCTAAAACTAACTATGTCACTTTTTCAATTACAAGAAAAACTCAACCACATACAGAGTCACTCAATATTTATGCACACTCCGTATTGTGTCAAGTCAATGATCCTACTATTAATTGCCAATGTCCATGTCTTATAAGTCAACCAAAAGTAAAGTACTTAGGAATAGTCATTGATCCTTTTCTACGTTATAACTCCCACATTACAGCAGTCTCAAATCGTGTTCGTAGACTAATGGCAATCTTCAGAAATATAAGACATGTTGGTGACTCAAAACTCTTAAGGATTTTGTACCTCGCTCTGTGCCAGTCCTTGTTAACGTATTGTATAAATTCCTGGGGTGGCGCAGCAAAGTCTCATCTGCTTTTACTAGAACGCACTCAAAGGGCGTTACTAAAAGTTAGTCAGTTCAAATCGTTTTTTTTACTCAACTAAAAAGCTATTCCATGAAAATAAATTACTCACAGTGCGACAACTATTTATTCAGTCATTGTTATTAAAATAACACAAGTTTAATAATATTTATAATAAACTTGATATAATAGATAAACGCAACAAATATATTATTTTTAAACTAGAAAATTTCAAAACTGTTTTTATAAATAAATTTCCTTGTTACTTGGGCAAATATTTATATAATAAAATAAACAAAATACTAGCTTTTGATTCTTTAAATAATCATGAATTTAAATTTAAAGTTTATAATTGGCTGCAAACACAAGACTACAATGAAACTGAGAACCTACTCAAAATGGTGATATAACTAATAATTATATAAACACATAAACACACATATATACGCACGCACACACACATACACACACACACGTACAGATAGGTGCACACATATGCATGCAAGGTAAATATAATGTCTTGTATTAATATTAAAAAATTGTGCATTGGAAGAGCACCAACACCTAATATAATACAGGTTTTTACCTAGTTTTAGGTGTAGAAGCCCTCACACATTAGTTTAAGTGCAAACTTCATTGTCTTAATTCTAATGAAGAAATTCGATACATTTTAAAATTTTACTACAAAAAAGGTAAAAATGCAACACAAGCCGCGAAAAAATTTGTGATGTTTATGGACCTAATGCAGTATCTGTGAGAGTAGCATAAATTTAGTTCAAGCGTTTTTAATCCGGAAATTTTGATATCAAAGATGCACGTCGCTCTGCTCGCCCTGTTACGGACAAAATTGATGCCATTTTTGAAAAAGTGGAGCAAGATCGGAATATTAGTGGTTACGATGTAGTTGGAGAACTGGGAATTGACCAGAAAACGGTTTTGGCGCATTTGAAAAAAGCTGGGTACACAAAAAAGCTCGATATTTGGGTGCCTCATGAGCTCACTGAAAAAAACCTAATGAACCGTGTACTCATTTGTGATTCTTTATTACGACGTAATGAAACCACCAAACCAGTTTTGAAGAAGCTGATAACTGGTGATGAAAAGTGGATCACGTACGACAAGAATGTGCGAAAAAGATCGTGGTCAAAGGCCGGTCAGGCTTCACAGACTGTGGCGAAACCCGGGTTAACTCGCAACAAGGTGATGCTGTGTGTATGGTGGGATTGGAAGGGCATTATTCATCATGAGCTGTTACCGCCAGGCAGGACCATCGATTCTGAACTGTACTGCGAACAACTGATGAGATTAAAGCAAAAAGTTGAGAGAAAGCGGCCGGAATTAATCAACAGAAGGGGCGTGGTTTTTCACCATGATAACGCCAGACCTCACACATCTTTAGGCACTCAGCAAAAATTACGAGAGTTTGGCTGGGAGGTGTTAATGCATCCACCGTATAGTCCTGACCTTGCACCTTCAGATTTTCACCTGTTTCGGTCTCTGCTGAATTCCTTAGGCAGTGTCAGGTTAACATCACGAGAGAACTGCCAAAACCACTTGTCGCAGTGTTTTGATCAGAAGCCCCAAAATTTTTATAGCAATGGGATTACGGCCCTACCTACAATATGGCAAAACGTTATCCAACAAAATGGCACCTACATACTTTAGTCAAATGTAAATAAACTTTATTAAAAAACCTTATGAATTTTTATATAAAATGCGAAGAAACTTTTTTCCCAACCTTATAAGTTTATACATTCAGTGTTGGAATCTACACTAAAAAGTTTATATTTTGGCTGGTTAGGTTTGTTACTGACCACAAAGCATTATTTTTAAATATGGAACATTGATGTTCTTTTGTTATTTTTTATCTGTATAATTCTTCCCTCCATTAAAATCATCATATATTACGCACATGCAGTTTTTTTATAATTAAAATAATTAAAGTCCGCAACAAATTGATATTTAAAGAAGTGTTTAACATTCAGCCATATTTTTTTTCTTTCTGAAGCGTTTTTGGTCATTCTTTTGGCGTTGGATTCAATTCGAATGTCCAATAGCGATGAATTATATATGTATAATTCATCGCTATTGGACATTGGATGGACACCGAAGACAGTAGAAAATGCCTTAGAATCAAATAGAAATTGTGCAGTAATTGAGATATTGCTTTAGCCATAACTTTTTTGTTACTTAATCGATTTTGATCATTCTGTTGCGTTGAATTTCAACCCTTAAAAATTATTCGAATTTATAGCATTGCGAGTTTCCATAGTAACGATCCTCTTATGTGAATATTATTTTGACGTGAGCTGCTCCAAAGAATGGATTAAACTATAAAAGGAAGTCGTAAAATTGTTATTATGTATATTTCAGGAAGTGTTTGTATAAAAAAAGAAGATTTTTATGAACCTAATGGAGTGTATAACCGTATTAGTAGTTCAAGACGGATTAGTGAGTTTCATTCACTGGTTACCTCCAACTGCGTTTTTTCTCACGATGTCGTTCTCTTTCGTCACCAAGTAATAACTGCGCAATTGGTCAGAAAACTGTTTAAGGCACATTTCCCAATCAGATTTCGAAACCACGACATCGGAATGTGATTCAAATATCTTAGTCAGCAATGGACGCTTCCTATATATTATCTTATCGACCGTTCATTTGACTTACTAACGGTTAAAATTTGACATAAGCTCCATATGACCTTCAAAAAGTGTTCTCCAGTGCAATTTATTTTGAATAAAAAATTTTGAATTTGAATTTGAATACAAGTAAGTTCAAAATTCAGCAGATAGCGAATCATGACCACCGTCTGCTGAATTTTGTGTTTCGTCCGCTTTGTTATTATTTCCACAATGTATCGGCGGCGTGAGCTCGTACGTCTGCTTGACCGGTGGTAAAAAGGTGAGGGTGGAATTAATTCGTGTACTTCCGTGGCACACTCGCCGAAGTACCCTATAGAATACCGACAAACTAGCAGACTTTGCGTCCATGACCTAGGCTCTGAAGCCTCTTGTCGAATGTCAGCTTACTAGCTCTTTTCGCAATTGTTTCCATAGTACGTGGCCGTACCAGCATAGGTGTCTCTTAGTCTAGGTTCGCGTTTGACCACGATCTCGCCCTATGTAGAGCGAAGATATGGTGTAAGATGGACCACGCTTACCAAGAAGGTACCTATTCACGCGGGATTTGAAGACAACCAGGTTCTAAGTAACGGGAAAAACTCTTGCAATTTGTCTGCTATGTCACGGACATCAGTTAAATATAAAGTAACAAATTCCAACTGAAAAACAGATTGGCAATTGTAGAAGAATGCCATAAAATAACTATAAAAAACCTGCTTTTAATTGAATTTGTTATCTGTTTACTTTATTTACGTACAAAATTATTTTTAGTTTTATTTAGACAGATGGCGGTGGTTTTTAGATGTGTATTCTAATAATAAAACTCGCAAAGAAACATTTCATGGAAATAGTATCCTAAGCTTTTAAAAAAACATATCGTCGATGCAAATTAAAAATCTTATAGTCGGTTTCTTTTTAGTTAGAATTTTTTTATTTTACATTTATAAGTTACATATATACAACGACATATAAACTGTAAAAATATCTTAGCATATATAGTAATCCTTAGTAAGGTAACTTCTCGAATCAATGGCTAGATGATATAGAACTCAATTTACACGTTCGTGCTGTTTGTCATCAAAGAGTTCCATCGTACGCCTTTCTGCTCCTAAATCAAATTCAAAAGTTTTTCAGGATAAATTTGGGAACACTTTTTGTCGGTCATACATATAAGTTAAAATTTAACTTCACTTCCTATTCTATGTTCACCGCTTCTCAACGTGATATTGCTGTTAAGGAGAAGAAGCGGCAAAAAACTCCCAAGCAACGCGTCTAGTTAAAAATTGTTTTTCTTTATATTTCTTATTCAATTTATATCTCAAATTCTTTTTTTATAAGTTTTATATAGAAGTGTGTTACAGAATTATTTTTCGAAGAATTAATGGCGTTTTAGCAAACAGTGCATGCTCAGTACGACAAAGACACAGTAAGAGGAAAGAAGAATATTATTATTGTATAATAATGATGCAAGTACTTAAACTTTGTACTGCAATATATCTCCTTCAAAATATCCCTTTTTACGCAAGATACTTTTTAATTTGGTTTTAAATTTAGTAAAAGACATATCTAGCATTTCATTCGGAATCTTACTGAAGAAGCTCTAGCCCAGAACAGTATGATTTCCATCATAATTTGGTACCTATTGGTTTTTGGATTGTAATAAACCTAACAGTATTGCAGTCACTACACTTTATCTATTTGATTTTCGGAAATTTTCTGCTATATCTCCGAAATCCAAAGTCCAATAAGAAACAATTACATGGGATTATCCTGAAGTTGTACTGAATCCAACGCAAAAAGAATTATCAAAATCAACAAAAAAAATATGGCTATTAATAAGCTTTTTTAAAAAGGTTTTTAAATACAAGCTTTTGAGATCCTGGATATCATGTGGCAGCAGAGTGCTAGCTAAGACAAGTAAAACAAGCTCAAACACGACGGGTCTATCTTGTTTATTACAGGAGTTCCTATGGCCACCTTCGACTCCATCATCAGATCAGCTCCATGGTACCATATTATTGCATTGTCACGTGATATACATATGCGTGCAAAATTTGAGCTCAATCGAAAACCGGGAAGTTGGTCAAATTTAATTTGCAAGATTCCACCCGAACTTACATACATACATACATAGGTATATCCATTGCAAGTTAAATAACAGCTTGTAGTAATATTATAAATGCAAAAGTAACTCTGTTTGCCTGTTACGCTTTTACAGAAAAACTACTGGACCGATTTGGCTGAAACTCAGTATATATTCGTTACCAGGGATGAACATAGGATACTTTTTATCCCGAAAAATGGGATAGTTTCTGGGATAAAAATATATTTGTCTCTCTGTTTGTTATGCTTTTACGGAAAATCTATTGGACCGATTTGGATGAAATTCAATATATATGTATCTTTAATACCGAGGGTGAACAATGGATACTTCAACGCGAATAATGGAATGATTTATGTAAAGGTTATTTTGGTCGTTTTGGTCATTTTGGTCATTTGGATTATTTTGGTCATTTTTATTTTGTTTGTTTAGTTTACAGATAGATAGAAATCTAAAAATCTAAAAAAATGCTATAGTAACTCGAACTGTCTATCTCTTAAGTTTTCACAGAAAAACTACTACGAGTACTGGATCGGTTTTGCTGTAATTTGGTTTAAATGTAGTTTTAATACCGAATATGGACATAAATACTTTTCATGCCGGGAGATGGGATAGTTTACGGTATAAAATAAAGTGAATCTTCCAGGGACAAATAGCACTAACATAAAAATTTAATACAATGTAACCTGTATTAACGCCTACTCTTTAAACAAGAGGTTGACCCACGCCGCAGCCGCGGGGTAAACTCTATAATATAACATAAAAATAAATATTTACACGACGAAATAGTTTATTCTATAGGTTTAAAGATTCTATGTATATATTTGTCTTATTTTATATAAAATTTTAGTGTCGAAACTTAGTAAAAGTCACTATAAAATTAATATAATATTTTAATTAATAGTGAAATTCTAACGTCTTATTTTTATAAAAGCCTAGATAATAATAATAATGTCTAAATAGTCCCCCACTAATAAACCTCTTAGAACATCCTCTCTTTCAAAAGGCAGCATATTATGTGATCCTTATTACATTTAGTTTCATTTCTAAGTATTTGTATTTCAAAGGAATCCCTCAAATTACTTTTATGAAAAAAAATAACTAAGGTGGAATGTTCTTATGAAATCTAAGTGCCTTATAAGTTATAAATAACCTAAGGAAAATTGCTTAATTTAAGAGTAAACAGTAATAAAAAAAGAATAAAGTTCCCCCTTTATTCTTTTTTTACCAAATTTTAATAATGTAAAGGTAGACCAAAAAAGATATGGTTGGATTGTGTGACGGATGATATTGTTACGAGTTGCAGGACTCGAATTAAAATGCCGTTGGAATTATTATAGATTTTATTAGAACCATACAAACATGTATAACACAAGTACAAATATAACCGAACACAACAAGTCCAAACGTAATGCAGAAGGTCGTAATTCAATAAAACGCGCAAAGTCCGTCAATATTAGATTCCCGATTGTAGTACACACGTCTCGCTTCGATGATGGTTCTCACTCGACTACCTCGCTGCCTCAATCAGGCTATCGTTTTATCCTGCACAAGTGCAATGTGCCCGCCCGGCCACGTGGACCGAATTTCCTAGAATCGGCTTGTACTTTAAAATCCGCAACACCTGGCTAATGATTACAATACAACAATAGGCTGTTCTCTAGAAACGTATGCCAATAAATAAGTAAACAAAAGAAGACGACCATAAAAGAATTACAATAGTTTCAATGTTATAAGTTCAAAATGCCGACGGGTAATAAATGTGCTTCTACAAATGTGTACGTGGAATTTGTCTTTGTCGGCACCAAGGTTGCAACAATATGATGATTTGTGGTGTGACAGAAGATGTATGTCAGAATAGAGGAGCCGACCCCAAAGAATTGGGAGAAAGTAAAAAAGAGAAGGATGAATCCAAATTTTCGTCTTTATATACTTCTATACTTCTTCTGTGGGTACGCGTGTATGTTACTGAAATCCTCCTAAACCGTTGGACCTATTTTGATGATTTTTTGAGTGTGTTTGAGTGGGTACCTGGATAATTTAGATTCAGAATTGGATACACTAGGTGGCGCTGCAATCGGGTTCTAGGTTTTTTTAAGGCTTACCAGTTTGATAAACTCTAAACTTTTAAACACAAATAAAAATACTAAAAACTGTTATGTATGAGTAGGATTATATAAATAGGAGTTTTCACTTATATCGCCATTTAGTTCGAAATCACTGACATAGGTATATTTATACATACCAGTGTCGACCACTGGTCGAAATGGTCCAAATTCGACCATAGTAATTTGTTGTCAAAGACTATACTTACTATAATCACAGATTTCGCCAAGGCAACAATAAACAAAAGAGTATGCCTATATATGTGTATGTGTCTCAAATATATGGTAGTGGGTGTAATGTTTTTTTATTGATTTAATGTATTTTTTATGCATAATTAAAAAAATATATTAGCATTCGTCGCTTCTTCTATATATAAACTATAAGTCTGCGAAATTTCATACTCCTCTATCCGCGCAATTTTCGTAAAAAGGAGTACAAAGTTTTGCTTCTCGTATTAATATATAGATTAGTTTTCATTAAGGAAGGGTAGGGTAAGTCGTGGTAGCGTAATGGCTAGCGCACGCGTCCCAAAGTCAAAGGGCGCGGGTTCGATCCTGGCCGGAACGCATGCACCACTTAGGCAGTTTTCTGACCTAATGTGCATATTGTTACAATTACAACGTGCTAATAACGGTGAAGGAAAACGTCGTGATGCAACCTGCACATCTAGATAACCGATGTGTCAAACCTGCCAAGCCGCCTTGGACAAGCGTGGCGGGTATACTGTCCGTTCCCCTATAGTGGGAGGCCCGAGCCCAGCAGTGGGACATTTATGGGCTGCTGTTATAAGGAAGGGTAAAATATACTAGGTTTGTACGTCACCAGCCATTTTCACGTGACACTGCCTTGTTAAGTTGACGTTATAACTCACTTTGTACTTGACGCCTTTCTGAGTTAACCGTAACTTATACGCGGCGTCAAAAGGGTAGATGACGTCATAAATGTAACACTGTTTGAGACAGTCTCCTATTATAACTTTCTGAGTACTTTCTTATACAAATAGTAACTTTCCGTGCAATAAACTCACAAACTCAAATTCAATTTATTGTTAAAAACTCAAAATCGAGGCTATATTACTATACTACTAGTATATGCCCGAGATTTGAAATTCCCGCGGGATTCCGGGGACACCAAGTACCGCAGCATTTAAAAAAGAATGTAAGCTATCGTTTTAGTGAAAACGGTGTCGGAATAAACAAATTTTTATGCACACGAACAACTACAAACCGTTCCCGGGAAAATTCCCGGGATAAAAAGTAGCTCAGATTTTAAGTCTAAGAATTTGCTGTCGATCAGCGGAACCCGCATCGAAATCGGCCCAGTAGTTTTTACGTGTAGCCCGAACAAGAAATTAAATCGCGTCCTCCATCGTTGCATGTTTAGAATTATATAAACAAAGCTATATTATTATACTATTTGTACGTGGTAGAGCCATGTTGGAATCATTATCTTGATTACAGTTCTTAAAGTCGGCTTGTAAGGGGTAATACCATGTTGTTACAGAGTATCGGCTTGAAACGGTTGGCTATGAGCTAACCTTGTTTGGTATGATGAGTGAGAGTTCCAATAGCCCACTCCCCCTCCCGCTATCCCATCTAGACTATCTTATCCTCGATACCCCAACCCTTCTGTCCGATTCTTCTAATCAATACCCTTTTTTCCATCACTCCTATACCGTCCCTTTCAACCTATCCCTCTTATGCCATCCTAAAAGACTGGTCACGCGTAGTTTCCATTTATGGGCTCAATTATGTTATTATTATATCGTCAAAATTGCCAAACACGATTATCTCAATCGTAGGTTTGTTTGATTTTGGTATTTTGTCAATTCTAATGGCGTGACTGTGGCACGCCACTTTATCTCTATATATATTTAAATTTTTTTAGCTTTTCAATATTTGTTTAGGCTAAAGCCACTTCTGCTAATAGATATACCATATTTTCTAATTAACTAACTAAATCCGTTGGCTCAGCGACCCAAAGTTTGTCTTGGCTTCCGAAATGAGACCACGCGACTTTCCTCTGTCCTGCGCAGTTGTGGTCTTGTAATGCGGTCAGGTCAGCTTCCATTCTATCCTTCCAGCGATACTTGGGATGACCAACCGGTCGCCGACCAACTGGTCGCCCCAAGTTTCTTCGTTCCCCGATCCTCCTCTATCCGTTCTACATGACCGAGCCAGCGGAGACGAGACCCATTTTTTTCTACTATTATTATTCTGTTAGTGCGATATCGAGAAGATATTGTGTATTTAGTAGAATACGATTTTTTGATACTATCGGTGTGGGGCGCTGAAACCCACTGATAACAAGCTGGTTCAATTTGTGATGGACTGTACAGTGGAGATATGATCTAGATCCTTACACCATAAAGCAGAAGCTCCACCAACCTTGAGATCAGCCCTCTCCTGGTTCGGTTCGAGTTTCACTCGGGAACAGCGCACGGCACTTTGGTTTCACTTGAGAGCTATCACTTTGTACACTACATAGATTAGGTCTTAAAAGTTATTGGCATGGCCAGTAATTACAATTATTTGAATTTAAAAAAAAACAGATGAGCGCACGTCGCGGTGTCGTTGAACGATGATTGAGAGTCAAAAAATGGCTGCCCCTACTCTGCTGTGCATTAGCCGTCACCTCACATAGAAAGAGGGTAGACAGCAAAATTCATGGAGCGATGTTCTACCTACTTCACTAGGCAAGGACCGAACAATCGGAATGATTTCGTACTTTGTATATCTTCACCGCCAAGATATTGAAATTGCAGAATTAGGCCCCAGGTGTTCAATCGTCTATAGGCGATGGTAACCACTTTCCATTAGTTGGGCCGTCTGCCTGTTTGCCAGCTGCGCAACAAAAAGAAAGAAAAAAATACTAGCATGTAGACTCTATCTCAGGAAATAAGTCCCGCCAGGGCTGTCCCTAGGTCTTTTGCCGCCGTAGGCAAACTCGAAAGATGCCCCCGTCACCTTAAGAACACTTCGTTAATCACAAAAAATATATATAATTGAGTTGTCATCAATATCATTACAGATTTTAGTAGCGATCTTTTTTTAAAGTAACAACAAAGCTTACATTTAATTTGGCTTTAGTAGTTCAAGCGTTATGCAGGCATTTTTGCTCCATACCGTGCTTACCCTCAGAAGCCGCCCCTGGTTCTGCAGATGTGGCGCTACGGTCGCGCAACGGAATGTTAGAAAGATAAAATAATTTTAGAAAGATTCCTATTTAGAGAGAGAGAGAGAGAGAGAGAGAGATAACAGTTTATTACACACCAAAATATATAATTACAAAAACAGACCATATTTACAATATTTTCTAGGCAATACAATAAGCGGCCTTATCGCTCAAAGCTATATCTTCCAGGCCAACTAAATGAAAGAAATTTGAATCAGGCGATATAGGTGGTGCAGGAAAAAGGCAATAGATACATAAATACTCAAACTAGTTTAAGAAATGAATATACAAATACATACATATATACATAGTCATATTATAATAAATGTATTAGCATAATTATATTCTGTTAATCAGACATAGCTATTTGTAGACGAATAGTGTTTTCTGAGCAAATTTCTAAATGTTGGTAAGGATTTGGCCTCTCTGACAGTAAGGGGCAGCATATTCAAAGTTTGACAGCCTTTACCGTAAAAGAATTATCATAACAGGATGAAGTGTGCGCAGGCGTCATAAGTTTTCTGTACGTATCATGGCGCAAAATAATATTAGTAAAAAGAATAATGTAACATTTAGATTAAAATACTTTATATAAAATACATAAACAACGTGGCTGGGCTAATCCATTTTTTGCTCCGGTACTTTTTTTCTCTGTGAGACGCAGTTTACCAGCGAAACGTCAATAATGGGAATAAAAAGTATAGTAATTGGTGACGCGGGATATCAGCTAGCACTGTTTTGAGTTTAATTTAAATCCGTTCAGCAATTTTCACGTGATAGAAAAACAAAAATTCTTAAAGTTACATTTTCGAAATCTGGCTGGCTGCGACATTATTACATTCCTTGTACAAACTCAACACCTCCATTAGATTTATTATTATAGTCCAGATGTTAAGGTAAAATATTTCCAAATAAATGATCGTGCTTAGAAATAATAATGACGTAATAACTCACCAAGTTCTTGCGACCGGTGCGTGACACACGTAAATGTATCTCTGGACTGCCAACGCGAGGGTCAACCATATGCTAGCCGTGTGGAACATCGCCGGAATTACCTACAGCAAAACACAGAATATTGTAACATTATAAGACGATACACAACGTGTTCTTCACGTTATCTTCTTCTTCAAAATTAGCAAGCTGAAGGGGCAGTGGGCCAGCCACATTTGTTTTAGGCCTGTTGGCCGATGGAGCAGACGAGTCCCGCGGGCGGGCGGTCGAGTGGAGACCGCGTCTTGGCAAACGAAGTGTATGCCGCTCTTAGACGAACTGCGCAAAGTCGCCGGTGGGGGCTGGATGAGAACAGCGGGGGATGGGTGATGAGCACCACTCGCCTGTGATTTAGAGTTCATCCACACGTCTTAGACACTTGGAAGACATCCACTGGACGTGTTGCACGTTCCTTAATGCCATAGGCGAGCAAGCTGTGCAAACTCCCTCCGACGGTCTTCCCAAAGCGTTACAATATGGGGTTCCAGATATTTAAAGTCTCAACGAGGTACGCATCGGCTCTCTTACTGTTGCAGATGTCCATTAGCGACGGGAATTACTTGCCATCAAGTGGACTTGTTTGCCTACAAGAAATTATTATAATTATGCGTGCAGGAATGGGGAAAGAACACTATCCGAGCAGGAACGGAGAAAGAATACAATTTCCTGCGGCCCGGCGGCCTGTCTTAAGAGGCGACTAAACAACCCACAGCCAGGTGGTAGGGCATTTGCCCGACTGGATGGCTATCACCCCTGGTCTAGAGTATGCCGCCATAACAACCTTGAGTTGTGTTCCAGCATTAGTGGCCAGGTTCCAGTCTCCCTTAAGAGAGCAGCAGCGCATTTGTAGCACGATTGGTGTAGCAACATGATACAATCGGTGTATCAAACCTCAATTTTAGACCTATCCGATTTGTATGACGGTGAGTATAGGGTACAATGTTAACATGTATAAAGTTGATGACAAGCGTTTACAGGAGAAAACGATACGGATACGCCGCTTTCATAGATACTTGAGCCCAGATTGCAAAAAGATGAGTGATTTTAAGATTCTTTTATTATGTTGACATTTTTAATAATTGAAGTGGTTTTAGTTATTTTAAATTAATTAATTGTGTGGTGTAAGTTTGCATAAATTATAATTGTTGATATTCATTCGCATAAACCGATTGTGATTATAATAATTATTTACGATTGTGATTATTATATTCTATTGATGATTATTTATGATAATTATTATATCATAATCGATTTATGTGAATGAATATCAACTCGATAACTTATTTTATTTGTGACTTTATTTTTAAGATTTCTCGTCTTCAGGATCCAATTTATTGTTGATGTATAACTATTTTGTAATAAATAAATTAAAACGCTTTTTTTAAGTCATATCGCAACTCATTACATTTCTTTGGCCCAAACCTCCCTATCTCCTTTAAGCTTAACGATTACTTAAAATCAAAACAAAAATTCTAGTCTTAGTATTATGAAAACATATTTATATAGAAAATGGTGTAATATATACTTACATAAGTTAGAAAAAATCACTGGTACTTTTCGAAAGGAAAAAACGCGTAAAGATTTTATTTCCTCCCACCTTCACAGTCAAGCAGTGTGAACGAGGAAATAAGGTGCAGGCAAAATTTTTCTCTCCTATCTGTCACGCTCGTTTACTCAAATCGAATTACGCGAAATTCGCGTTTTGCTTTTTTAAGTTTATTCACACCGTCAGTAACGTAAAAGAAGAGTTTCTTTATAAGTCGTTTTTTGGAATTGTTCTTCATATAGACATCATGATTAACCCTGTCAGACAACATCCTATAATTATGTTATTCAATAAATCTTTCTATAGGTAGCTTTATATTGTACACCAAAACATAGATAGACAATTTTTTTAACCCAATAAAACCGACTTCAAAGTAAAAAGCTAAATCTATTTTATCAAGTTTTTCCGACTAGTATACATAATAGAACTACGTTTTAACGGTTCGTGGTCACGGCTACTGAAAAGTGGCCGAAACGTCGGAATAACAAAAAATAAATAAAACACCGCGCTGGATAACGTTATAACGTAGTTTTATTAAATATCGCGTAGTACTTTTATTATTCTATGTTAAGACTTTCAGTTTATTATTCAGTAGGGTATAATCTAATGAAAACTAAAACTGAAAGTTTTAAAGCAAAATAATAGTTTGAAATAACTTTTGCAATAAAAAATATACTTAGGGCCAAATGTCGCTTACGATAAAATGGCGTTAAAGGCTCTATATACATTAACGGCTTTATTTTTAACGCTACAAGGCGTATTTAGCCTTTATCTCAATATTCTATCCGTGCGGCAACGGAGAAAGAATACAATTTCCTGCGGCCGGGCGGCCTGTCGTAAGAAGCGACAAAACAATCCACAGCCAGGTGGTAGGGCATTTGCTCGATTAGATGGCTACCACCCCTGATCTAGAGTATGCCGCCATAACAACCTTAAGTTGTGTTCCGGCAGACTACTTAGTACGTGCTGTTTTCCCGCTCGCGCATGCGAGAATTACTATCTCCGTCCCTCTCTCGAGCTCGTTTCGTCCGCGAAAACCGTTCCCGGTAGCAAGATCCGTTCGCGTGTTGAGCCTCCCGGGAGCGTTCCCTCCGTCCGCGTACCGAGCGCAGCCGTCGTTGGCTGGCGGACTAGCGTCAGTGTTTTGCCCACCACCGCTTCATGGAGAAGGGTCCCGATGGGCAATAGTGCCAAGTGAGACAGTGACTAGATGTAGTGTAGTGTTAGTGTTTAGTTTAGTTTAGTGCATAATTGTAGTTTCCTATGGCGGAACCGCCGAGGAAACCTGTGGCTTCAAGCCGTGACCCACAGCTGGCCTAAAGGCCTATTGCTACAACGACCGCGACACCATCACACACCACAACCACTCCCCTACCTCAGGAGGGGCTAGCCTCCCTAGCCTAGCCGAATAATCATATCCCACCAAATATGATTATTCGGCTAGGGAAGAAAGGACCGCACGCCAGGCTGGGGCGAAAAATACGATGTCGCCTTCGGAGGACGAAATCGAACCTCACAAACGCCAATATTTGGCCAAAACGCCGTCACCTGTGAGACCAGAAGAGGGGGAGGGGAGGAGATGGCCTCCTCCTCTGCAACCACCTCATCGGAAGACAGCAGCAATTAATCGGTGGACTCCACACCACATTGCTCCACGTCTTACGTGGAGCTGGAGAGTCACCACCGCTGCTGCACCGGAATACCCCGCAACCACTGCCGCCGAAAGCAGCGGTTCTGCCGCCGCTGGACGTCACGACGCCGCGGCAAAAGTACAAGGTAGGATCACTCCACCTATTACATCATTAAATATATCATTTGCGGAAATCGCGGCGTCGCCACGAGCGAGTCCGACCGCATGGCCTTGTGTGAGTCCGAGGTCATGTACGAGTCGGACTTCGCCAATGCCCACGGCGACCTCCACGTCGGGCCAGGATGTGCAGGACTCCCACGCCGCCCAATCCGTCCCAATTATGCCTAGGGCAAAAGGTTTACCCAGATGGACAGTACATTTTAAGGTGCTCTATAATAAACTAGGTTTTGCACTTAATGCGCGCCCCTTTGGGAAAGGGGTGCGATTTATGCCGGCCACTGGGGAGGAATTTAGGACATTACAAAGGTACTTAATAGAGGCTATCCAGGCAGACCCAAGCATCCAGTGGTACTGTTATAGCGAAACGGCAGAAAAGCCGACTAAAATAGCTATAAGAGGACTGCCTCCGGACACGGATCCAGAGGAAATTAAACATACCCTGGAAGAGCAAGGGTATGAAGTCAATTTCGTTAGACATATCCTTGGCACAGGAGGCAGGCCCGGGTGCCTCTTTTATGCGTCATTGAAACATCTGAACCAAGAAAACCTAAAGAGACTATACGCAACTGAACAGATGCTATACATGCAGGGCGTAGTAGTAGAGGCATGGGGCCATCGCCCAATGCGATAGGTGCCAAAAATATGGGCACTCGTCCAAAAATTGCCACCGGGCGCCTAAATGTGTCAGATGTGCGGGGGACGACATGGTGGCAGAGTGCGAGAGGCCCAGGCAGGAGACCTCGACATGAGTTAACTGCGGGCGCGACCATGCGGCGAGCTCGAGGAACCCACATTTCAGGTGAGAAGCACGGAAATGTGCGGATGCTTCCCCCACCACCAGGGACAGAGAGACTCCCAACAAGGGCCGTGCGTAGGAGGACGTAGGTCCCTCAACCTCCATCAGGGCGTAAACCGCCCATATCAGCTGCACAAAGTGGGCACCAAGAAGTACCCATAGAAACAAGTGCCAATGACCCCACAGAAAGTGGGGCTCACTAAAAGAAGGCATAGAGATGGGAAGAAACATAAGAAGAAAACGGCCCCCGCTACCCGGGAAGCGAGGCCGCAGACAGCCGTCAGGGAAGAGGCAGCCGCTCCCCTACCCACACATGCTCCAAGGCAGAAGCAGAAGAGGAGAGCAACAGTGAGGCCACCCCCCTCGCCTCCCGCCCGCACTGCGGTCAAAAGATGCCTATGTGTAAACCCACACTCGCAACTGCAGCAAGGCCGAACTTCTTCTTAGGGATGTACCAGCTGTGCAACCCCCCTTGCCACAGCGCCGTCAAAGGAGCAGAGCCAGGCGCACCGCCGCCCCACTTACTGCTCCAGTCACCGTAGACACCACTGAAAGAGGGATCAGCCCCGGGGAACCATTACAAACCATTCTCCATCGACTGGACCGAATGGAGAGGTTTTGTGGGGCCCTAACGGAGCTGGTCACCTCGATCGCCGCGGGAGTCCCACTCCCAAAAGCGGTGACAAGAAGCCTGGTCAAACTCCAACTGCCCCTAAATGGATAACACGGGTGCAATCAGGATACTATACTGGAACCCAGGGAGGTTGCGGATAAAACCGCCCCACTCCGTCTTCTCGCCCAGTCGCAGGATGTCCACGTCATCCTCCTGGGCGAGACAAAACTAAGGCCATCAAATACATTCCGGCTGCAGAATTTCATCGTGTATCGGCGCGAGGAAGTCTCTCCCCGAGGACAGCCGTATAGGGAAACGGCCGCCTTGGTGAGGAGAGACATCGTGCACGATGAACTGTCACACCCGGATTTCGAAGAGCTCCGCGCAATCGGGGTGCTAGTGAAAGCGGCCGGCAGGGAGGTGAAGATATTCGCCGGCTACCGCCCGCCGAGCCCCCGATTTGTCCGCATTGACCTGAGAAACATTTTCGACGGGACGACCCCACACTGCTGGCAAGCGACCTTAACGCTAAGCACCATGCATGGGGGTCGCGGGTAATCAACCCGGTCGGCAGTAGACTGCTACAGGACGCCGAGAGCAGCAGCCTCACCTACTTGGACCTGATTCGCCGACTCATATCCCACCGAACCCACGCTATAGTGCGGATGTGCTAGACATCGTAGTCCACCAACATCTCAACTGCCCTGTCAACATAGAGGTGCTGTATGACCTTGACTCATAGCACCTCCCCATCCTTATTACGCTCGCTCTCGCGGCGGTCGCTATGCTGCGTAGGTCGCTGAGCGCGAGGACAAACTGGGCAGCCTACGCTGACAATATGGAGGAAGCCATACCCCGAGGCGGACTCTCTACTCCTGAAGAGGTGGAACAAGCCGCCCGGCTCGTTATGGAGCGGATTGAGTCCACCAGGGAAGCAACGACTACGATGTACGCACCACGGAGTAGACGTCCAGAGCTCCCAGCCCGGCTTAGACAGGACATCAGCCACAATCGCGTATTCCGGCCCTTGTGGGCCAGAACCAGATGTCCGGTGGTCAAGACTAGGCTGAATGCCTTAACAGCCCAGGTCTCAGAGGCTGTGAAGACTTGGCGAGGAGAGACCTGGGAGAGTGTAATCGATCGGGCCACCGAACGTGCCACGGATCTACATGCCCTGACCAGAGCTCTACAACGGACGCCCATCCCCACCTATCCACTGCTGGACGAACAGGGCAGAAGGCGTTTTGCCCCCCAGGATCGCGCCGAGACCTTCGCGGATCACCTGGAGGTGCAATTCAAGCCGCATCCAGTGCCAGCAGACATCTCAGATGAGATAAAGGTACACCACCAGCACGGCGTACCTTTCGAGTACCTTACCTGCGTCGAGAATACGGCCACCGAATTCCTGTCGCGTCCGCATGAACCTCTGGGCGGGGAGGCCTTTATCTCCCCTGCCGAGGTGCGCAAGGTGGTACTACATCTGCTTAGGCGGAAAGCGCTGGGCTGAGACGGGATACCCACGGAAGCCCTAAGATGCCTACTGAGGAGGGGCTGCACGGCTCTCGCGCGCCTATTCAACGGAATCCTCAGGACCACCGCTTCCCCGACGTCTGGAGGACAGGAAAAGTTGTCATGCTCCCGAAAACAGGCAACGATCGGCGCCTGCCCACAAGTTACCGGCCAGTCACACTGCTCTCCCATGTAGCCAAACTGTTTGAGCGTCTGCTGCTGCGACGTCTTGCTCCTTGCATCGAGTCTCGCACGGAGCAGTTTGGGTTCCGCAGCGGCCACTCAACGACGTTCCAGTTGGCACGTGGCAACCACGAGCGAAGCACTGTCGCGGTCTTCCAAGATGTAGAGAAGGCCTTTGACCGAGTTTGGCACGCAGGCCTTATTTTCAAACTAATACAATCAGAAACGCCACCAGCGATAGTGCAGCTCGTGGCGTCGTTTCTTCATGGCCGGGACTTTAACGTTTCGGTTGAGCTGACAACTTCACAGAGGCGTACAATCTCTGCCGGTGTTCCCCAAGGTAGCTGTCTCTCGCCAGCGCTGTACGGACTTTACACCGACGACATCTAGATACTAGAGGGCTCTTTACACCCCTGGGAGAGGGACGTCACGCTGGCATTGTACGCAGATGACAGCGCCTTCTTCGCGACCTCACGGAATGAGGATGTAACTGCTCGCCGAATGCAGCGCATGCTGGACCTATTACCAGCGTGGCTAGATAAGTGGCGCATGGCGGTCAACGTGGGGAAGACCACCGCGCTACTAGTCGCCCGCCGGCACCGTTCTGCGGAAACACTTCAGCTTCGAAGTCAGGAGATAGAGTGGCAGACCTCGGTCAAATACCTCGGGGTTCACATAGACAGGTCGTTGAGCATGGGACCCCAAGTCGAAGATGCCATAAACCAGACACGTACTGCAAGAGCCCTGCTCGGACCTGTCCTGTCGTCCAAACTGCCTCTGAGGAAGAAGATCGGGGTCTACAAGACCTATTTCAGCTCGAGGCTGACCTACGTTGCTCCATCATGGTATGCGCTGTGCTCGGTCACCACGAAGAAGCAGTTACAAACCCAGCAAAACATCGCCTTGCGTATATGCACAGGCGCGGGTCGGTATGACCGCAACGACGTCATCGCCCGCGACCTCGGAGTCGACAGTGTAGGTGACTTTGTGGCAATGTCGGCGCGTCCAATGTTTAGCCGCGCCGACAACGGCAGCCACACTCTGCTGCACGGCATCGCCCCGCCGCACGCAAGACCACCGAACCATGAGACACGAGGCCTCTGGAAACCGACCCCCGTGACCGTATACGCCCGGACTAGGGCGATGTTGTGAGGTCGCGAACATCCACAATGCCGCGGACAGGCCACCAGACGCCTCAGATGGCCACCCAAAGCCCGCGATGGCCATCGGACGCCAAAATTGGCTCAACATGCCGCTGAAGGAGCGAACGCGTAGCCCGCGAAGGCCACCGGAAGCCGCTGAAAGGCCACGAGAGCTGCCGACCCCTACGGTGGCTCTAAAACCCGAATACCGCAGGACAGTTATCCTGTCAGCGAATGCTAGAGTAAAGAGCCTAAGCTCGACACTCCCTACCGCTTTGCCACCCGAATCCTACATAGGGCGGCGAAGTCGAAGAACTCGAGAGTGTTCTGGCATTAGTGACCAGGTTCCAGTCTCGCTTAAGAGAGCAGTAGCGCATTTGTAGCACCTGTGGTGTTGCAAATGTCCATAGGCGATGGTAACCGCTTTCCATTAAGTGGGTCGTTTGCCTGTCTGCTGAGCTCAAGCAATAGAAAAATAGCCACAGTCAGTACCTAATATTACCTAGTAGTCTAATATTACCCAGAACATAACATGTGTCAGATACTTAAATTCAATCATAAATTCATGTGAGCATTTAAACTGCTTTGTTTGCATCGTGTCTTTGTTTGAAAGTTAGTAGGTCAGGATAAGGGCGGAATCCTTCCCATTATTAACTCGCTACCCACTTAACCCTTGAAAGAAAAAGGATAAGAGAATTTAGGTTGAGAACGTCTTAAGGACGAAGTTTTGCTAATAAAAAGATCGTTACAGTATGTCAGTTTGTTTATATGTTACATACTTATTACTTTTATATATACATAATGTTACGAGTTACGGGACTCAAATTAAAATGCCGTTTGGAATTACTATAGAATTTATTAGAACTATACAAACACGTACAATATAGGTACAAATATAACCGGACGCAGTAAGTCTAAATGTAATGCACAATTAAATAGCACGCGCAAAGTCCGTCACTATATCGCTTATCGAATGTATACGTCTTGCTTTGATTGTGGTTCTCGCTAGACTGACCCACCCCTCCGTTCGGGCTTTGTTTTATACTAACTATACGATACAACAATTCACATCATGGACTGGATCTTCCAAGAACTACATCTGGCTAACGACCATCATAAAAGATTACATTACACAATAGGCGGCTTTTCTAATTACAAATTTTAAACACAAAGTAAACAAAAGAAGTTCCAATGCGGGTAATAAACCGTGATTTATGGCCGACAGGTGTGCATTCACATTTGGCGTGCTTCGTGGATTTTTGGCTAAGTTGTAACAATAATATTTTTATTTAAATCATAAAGTTAACAAAATATTTATACTGTTTATTCTGTGTAGGTATATATTATAATTTACAAATTAAATAGTTTTAAATTAAATTGATTAAAATATTTGGGTCGTTTTATTGTAAGTACGTCGCTATTTGTTCAAATATTTTTTTCTTTCTTTCTTTCTTACAGAAGTGGTGGAGGCATGCTGGAATCATTAACTTGAACACAGCTTTTAGGGCCGGCCCGATCGGTGTGATACCACGCTCTCACAGAATATCAGCGTGAAACGGTTAGCCTTCTGCCAGTCGTATTTCGTGCGATGAGTGAGAGTTTCAAAGGCCCCCTTCCCCTCCCACTTTCCCTTTCACATCCCGCTATTCCAATCACATATTCCATGTCTTCAATCCCATTCATCTTGTCTGACGTTTCTTTCTCACGTTGTCTTATATACAACGGATCACTCTGGGACCGATCCCAGACATCCAGACCATAGTAAATAACAGAAAGTTCGTTTCCGAAATTTGCCAGGCCGCGAATCGAACCCGGATCATCTGCGTTGCAGTGAGGTAAGCCGGCAAAGCTTAATCCGCTCAACCACAGAGGCCATATAATATAGTAAGTCAAATAATTAGGTATGTGTTTTCTTAAAGAATTAATGAACTCGAAACACACAGAAAACAAAAAAACAGACGGTATGCGTCTCGGGCCGCCCGACAGAAGTGACAACTTAAACTTATCTAAGTTGAACTATTTAATATTGAAATTGTTTAACTTGAGAAAAGCTTAATAATTATTTAATCTAATTACCGAAAGGTTATTTTTAATAAAATCTTTTATTGATTATAGAATATATTTTATTCTTAGTTACGCTGAATATGAGTTAGAATTTTGTGAGAGAGGAGGAGCCTCATTATTTAATCTGACCGCTGCCGCTATGCGTGAGAGAAGAGGAGCCTGGCTACCGCTGCCGTATGCGTGAGAGAAAGGGAAGCCAGACAGACTGGCGCCGTAACGCGTTACGTAATGAAGCGGTTTACCCTCCCATAAGAAGTTATCACTTAAAAAAAATAGCGTCATACAAATAATAGCGGACAGTCAAATCAACTGCGGTATTTTTTATAAACTTAAAGAATAGTATCTTCTTAAGTTTTCGCGACTAGTATAGATAATTAAAACTGCAATTAAAAGGTTTCTAGCGCGGTATTTTAGATAGATAGATAACACTTTATTGTACACCATTACATAAAACACAGAAAAACTTATAGCCTAAACAAAAATCTATTTTATTTAATTTTAATTTAACACGTAAGACAGAACACGTCTTCGTTCTGGCGTGTTCTTCCAGCTAAGACTTAGCCTGTTCAACCATAGAGATTATCATAATAAAATGATTTATATTATGATATATCAAAAGAAAGATGATAAGATGTTATTTTAACGCCTGTTCTTTTGTATGTATAAGAATTTACTTTTAACATGCATCCCTATTGACTTGACTGTCACCTGCCGCTGCAGGCCACGGGCCATAAAAATGGTCCGGACTTTTGGAGGGTTTGCGTGGGGCCATGGGAAGGCCAACAGGTAGTGGCCCTTTGACAAATTTAATCTAAATGGGGCGTGACACTGGCCGGCGGTTATCGCTGTCTACACCATATAAATTGCACCTAAGGACAAGCCACGGACAGTGTAGGACTATTGTTGGTAATGAGAACAAAAGGTATCAGGCTATTGGGATTAACTCCTGGTGGAAATAGGGATCTGGGACTATGGGGACTATATTGTCTGCCCACGGGCACATTTAATCTCCCTTATTATTAATAGTAATAATAGGTACTAGTATTTTTAATCCATGTTTGTATTTTAAGTAATGTAACCCTAAACCTGGCCTTAGCATTTAGATACCCGTCTAAATTACCGCTGGCTCGTGTCCGTTATATTGGCAGTAATCCAAAACGGCTGAGTTGTGTAAAACAAATAAAAATGAAAAGACCCATTCGAGTGGAATCGCTTCTCGTGATTTATGAAAAAAGAGTCGACAGTAGCCTTGTTAACAATTGTGTTAAAAATCACAAAATATCAGCAACTATTTTCATATAGATGTTCAGATCTCTCGTGAAAACAATATATATATATCGTTAAATTATTCGAACATCTTCATATTTTTATTCGAGTTTCACTATTGGCAACACAGATAATCGAATACTTTAACATTTTATTGTCTGGCAACACCAACTTTGCAAATATATCGCTTTACTAAGTGTTAGGAACTACAAATCTTCAGTAACTATTTCATAGGTTGTAGTAAATAATGTAGATTATAAGTGAAGTATTTGAATACCTAGGATTAAATATATTTTTACTTTATTCAAATTACTGTTACATAGACAAAATTGAAACTAAAATATACCTACACTAACAATATCTATATATAGCTTATTTTACAAAAGATAAAAATTACAAATAGTAAATGTGTCCCAAATCACCGTCAGTTGGACTGTTCCCAAAACTCTGGCCGCGTTATCATGTTGTATGGCAACGCTTATGCGTTGCCCAAAATACAGGCCAGCGTTTTGGTCGTGTGGACGTCTATCACCCGTTTTGATAGGTCCGATAAAGGCGGTGAATACTTCAACGTTTTTCTTGTGTGGCAACACTGACTTTGTACGCTTGCCACTGTATTGGGTAATCTACTCCTACTGATTCCAATTGTAATTTGCAAATAGCGGTAGGTAGCAATGGTGGCATAAAAGGATGCTGCGGCCGCGTTCGGAGTTAGTCGAGCTATATGACAGCTAAGACGTACAAAACACTAAACAGTAAATTTTGCTATGTAAACCGACATTGAATTGACGTTAGGAAAATATAACATACGTATATTGTTACAATAACTACCTAAATTGACGTTTATATGTTTGAAAGTAAAATAAATGCTGGAAAATCAATCCAAAGTATTTTTTATGCCAAATATTTTATTTGTGTGTTAAGTGTTATTGACAAAAATAAATTCTAGCCCAAAAGAACCGACATCGAGTTTAACTAAAAACCACCAAATCAATATTTTCTACAACATATTGAAGTCGGTGCGAAGTAAAACATAAAAATTACTAATATGCAAATTTGTTGTTGTTTTTGAAGTGAAACATCTTCAGAATCGTCATGAATATGAAACTCGATGAAATGAAAAACCGAAATGAAAAAGCGACACTAAAAAGAGATAAACTCATAAAATTCAAAATTATTTAATTCGATATAAAACACATTTCTCTTTACCCATTAGTATTAATTTTCACTTTAAATATAACTTTAAAGGTTTCAAACGAATTTTAGCTCTATTTGCATATTTTTAAGGCAGATATTCTTTCATACGTAGATACACTTACTTGCGTAACAGTGCATTGAATTTTGAACTTTACATTAGTGTTTTAAAGTGTAATTTAGATTGAATTATTACGAATAAGAGTCAAAATACCTAAGAATAGAGACGTCCACAATAAAATAGAAATGCGAAAATGTGTATGTGTAGTTCACACTTGTCTATTAAGCGTTGTAGATACAGTACAACCTTTCTAAGTGGAACTTGAAGGAAGACTAAAAAAAAATCGAGTTACAGAGGTGGTTTTCGACTTATGGAGGATTTCGACTTAAGCGTATTTTGTAAGGAAACATTCTACTTGTAGAGGTTAAGATTTATTCAAATTGTCGAGTTGTAAAATGAAATTTGGGTGTTTCCGTTTTCTACCCACTTTAATCACCCAAAAATATTTTTTACGCTTTCAACCCAAAATCTATTCCGTTTTGAACCTACAAAAATAAATATAATATTTTTTCCGTTTTCAACCCATTATTAATTTTTATTGTTTTGAAGTACGGTCATAAACATTATTTGCTTTTAAATATTTATTCATTGTAAGATAAACAGCTCACAATATTAAAATGTTTACTCAATATTAGTCCACGAACTTCTTAGCTGCAAGTGTGTGGGAAGTCACCGGATAATAATAACCTACACACAGAAATGAAAAAACAAGTTTTCAAAAGATGTCGCTAACTCTGTCCCTCTCATAGGGTCAAGGATAATGACGCTAAAAAACAAAATATCCGCTTCAAAGGAAAAGATATTGTAATGTAATATCAAGGAATCGAAAATATGATGTGTTAGAGAGAGACAAAAAATAGAATCTGCGCTTAATGACTTAGTTTGTGGCAAAATTTGCATAGGCCACTGTTTGGAAAGTTAGCTCCATTTACATATTAAATTTAAAAAACTATAATTTGTGTTAGTACTTCATACTTTTAACATCGATTATTACCCAATCTATGCAGTTATTAAATTTTTACTTAATTTTTAGTTATGTTGTCAATATTATGATTCCAAAGACAATAAATGCGTCCAGTGAATATTGAATGATACTTAAAAATATATTTTTTATTAAGCTACTTTATAGTTCCTCAAAGTCTGTGATTGATTACTTAAATATTTTGAATTATGACGAATTTGTGATTTTATAATTTTTATTGTAAAAGTTCTATATTTTTGTTATATTAAGATAAGGTTTTTGATATTGTTATTTGATTGATAATATGTGTTATTTGATATTGTGACAAGGTTGTGATTTTGAAAATGTTATGTACCAAACGTTGATTATGTGATCTATGTAATAATGTTTTATAATCTAAAAAGTGATATTTAGTTATTTGTAAGCTATGTATAAGAAGAATCTTTTAGACTTTATTATTTTTTAAATAAATATTTTTTATTGAATTTACTTTTTCTGCTTGCTGTACTTAGTTTACTGGGTAGAAAACGGAAGCACCCTGAAATATTGCTGTTTCACTTCTACTGCGTATGAACTGCACACACACATTTTTTGTTATATGATTTTGCTTGACACCGACTTCAAGATGATGTAGAAAACAATTTATTTTTTGCTTTTTAGTTACTCTTGAAGATGGTTTTATTTTTATAAGCAATTGTTTTAAAAAATGTATTCACGATTCCAATACGATGGCTCTATCACGTTAAACGTCTAGAATCTAGATTATGCCGCCATAACAACCTTGAGTTGTGTTTCAGCATCAATAATCAAATTCCAGACCCCTATTTGAGGCCATCAGCATATTTGTAGCACCATTGATGTTGCAAAGGTCCATAGTTGACGGTAAACACTTTTCATCAAATAGTCTGTCAGCTTGGCTGCTGTACTTTGTCAATAAAGAAATGTTTTTTTTGGACTAATGTAAATCATATTTTCCTGCATTAAATGAAAAATCTATTCCAACTTTCGAATAACTAAAAACTCCATTTAAACTCGCTCCCGGTCATAATGCAGTTGAAATGCAAACATAATCCCAACGACTTGGAATCTGTCGGGAGTTGTCCTATTAAAAGTTCAAATTAAAAGTTAGCCGTTTTAATAAAAGTCGGAAATAAGTTTCGCCAAATATGTATTTTCTAGCTTTTGGTCGCGACTTCGTTCGCATTAGTGTAAACTATTGGTCACTCGTGGTCGAAATTCGACCTTAAGGTTCTGTTGTCAAAGACTATACTTCTATAATCACAGATTTCGCCAAGGCTACACTGTTAATCTGACTATAACAATAAACAACAAAGTATAGATGCTTGTGTGTGTCAAATACATGGCACTGTGTGTAATTTTTTTTTAAATGACTTATCTTTATTTCTTATGCATGTATTTGACATATATACTCTTTTATTTGTTGTTCAAGTCAAATCAACAGCGTAGCCTTGGCGAAATCTGTAATTATTGAAGTACTAGAGTTTACACCGAGGCTTCGCCGCGGGTCAAACTCTGGTGCGTATCTCTTGTTTAAAGAGCAGGCGTTAATACAGGTTACATTGTATTATACTTTAATGTCGGTGCTATTTGTCCTCGGAAGATTTACATCATTTTATATCGCAAACTATCCCATCTCTCGGGATGAAAAATATCTATGTCCATTTTCGGTATTCAGATAGACAGATCGAGTTACTATTGCATTTTGTTTATAGATTATGAATTTTTATACCTATAAACTTGAGAAATGATTGGTCTCCTATACAAAATTTAATCTCCTTTAACAACCCGATTTAGTTTTATTTATTTATCCCCGTCTATCTCTCTGTAAACTACACAAACGACCAAAACTACCACGACTACCATAACTACAAAAACTACCAAAATTACCAGAACTAACAAAGCTACTAAAGCTATCAAAAGTACCAAAGCTACCAAAGCTACCAAAACTACCAAAACTACCCAAACTACCTATACTACCAAAACTACCAAAACAACCAAAACTACCAAAACAACCAAAACCACCAAAACAACCAAAACAATCAAACTACTAAACCTACCAAAACAACCAAAAGTACCGAAACTACCAAATCTACCAACCAAAACTACCAAACTACTAAAACCAACAAAATGACTAAATTGACCAAAATAAACAAAATGGCGAAAACGGCAAACCACAAATAAAAAACCTATCACATTTTCTGGAATAACCTTTACATAAATCTATCCCAAAATCTGTCCCATTATCCGGGATAAAATGTATCCCTGTCCACCCTCGGTATTAAAATGACATATATACCGAATTTCAACCAAATCGGTCCAATAGTTTTTCCGCATAACAAACAGACAAATATATTTTTATTTTATATATACTGAGTTTCAGCCAAATTCGTCCAGTAGTTTTTCCGTGAAAACGGAACAGACTGACGGACAGACAGACAGAGTTACTTTCGCATTCATAATATTAATAGAGATAGTCTTTGACATTAATTATTATGGTCGAATTTCAACCACGGGCAAGCACTAGTTCTTATTATTACGGCGATTTATTTATTTGTAAATTGAAATTGACGTCAATAAAACGCGATCGAAGCTCGAAATAGTTAAATAAAACTGGTTATAACGTTTAATAACCGGTTAATTCTAATCCGATTTGAGGCCTTGCTCGCAAGTGTATCATCCGCTTGAAATGTCAAATTATTATATTAATACGTGAAGCAAAAACATTTTGTAACCCTTTTTACGAAAATTGCACGGACGGAGGAGTATGAAATTTCGCACACTTATAGTTTATATAAGTTTATATAGAGAAGGAGTGCAGAATGCTAATATTAGGTTGGGGAAAAAGTTTCTTCGCATTTTATATAAAAATTCAAAAGGTTTTTTTATAAAGTTTATTTACATTTGACTAAAGTATATAGGTGCCATTTTGTTGGATAACTTCTTGCCATCTTGTAGGTAGGGATGTGATCCCATTGCTATAAAATTTTTGGGGCTTCTGATCAAAAAACTGCGACAAGTGGTTTTGGCAGTCCTCTCGTGATGTTAACCTGACACTGCCTAAGGAATTCTGCAGAGACCGAAACAGGTGAAAATCTGAAGGTGCAAGGTCAGGACTATACGGCGGATGCATTAACACCTCCCAGCCAAACTCTCGTAATTTTTGCTGAGTGGCTAAAGATGTGTGAGGTCTAGCATTATCATGGTGAAAAACCACACCCCTTCTGTTGATTAATTCCGGCCGCTTTCTCTCAACTTTTTGCTTTGATCTCATCAGTTGTTCGCAGTACAGTTCAGAATCGATGGTCCTGTCTGGCGGTAACAGCTCATAATTAATAATGCCCTTCCAATCCCACCATACACACAGCATCACCTTGTTGCGAGTTAACCCGGGTTTCGCCACAGTCTGTGACCGGCCTTTGACCATGATCTTTTTCGCACGTTCTTATCGTACGTGATCCACTTTTAATCACCAGTTATCAGCTTCTTCAAAAATGGTTCGGTTTCATTACGTCGTAATAAAGAACCACAAATGAGTACACGTTTCATTAGGTTTCTTTCAGTGAGCTCACGAGGCACCCAAATATCGAGCTTTTTTGTTTACCCAGCTTTTTTCAAATGCACCAAAACCGTTTTGTGGTCAATTCCCATTTCTCCAGCTACATCGTAACTACTAATATGCCGATCTTACTCCACTTTTTCAAAAATGGCATCAATTTTGTCCGTAACAGGGCGACCAGAGCGACGTGCATCTTTGATATCAAAATTTCCGGATAGAAAACGCTTAAACCAAATTTGCGCTACTCTCACAGATACTGCATTAGGTCCATAAACATCACAATTTTTTTTCGCGGCTTGTGTTGCATTTTTACCTTTTTGTAGTAAAATTTTAAAATGTATCGAATTTCTTCATTAGATTCACCCATTTTAACAATAAGAAAAACAAATGAAAATCACACTTTTTACTAATTTGAATTTGGAATTGTCTTCTTTAAAATTAAAACTTTTTAATGATACTAAAACCAGCCAGATACAAATGGTATAGCCAAAGAGATCTTATTACAAGTTCATACATACTATATGCGAAAAGACTTTTTCCCCAACCTATTATTTAAAAAAATATGCATGAAAAATTATACATATATAATATACATTATATCAATAAAAAAAACATTGCACACACTACGATGTATTTGACACACACACACGCATCTTTTGTGTATTGTTAAAGTCAAATTAATAGTGTAGTCTTGGCGAAATCTGTGATTATAGAAGTATAGTCTTTGACAACAGAACCTTAATAATGTTCAAATTTATAATTTAAATTAATTATGGTCGAATTTCCACCACTGGGCGCCCACTAGTTCACATAGTTTGTTGACCTTTTTCTATTTGCATAAACTCTCGGGTCTTAAGCGTGACCCTACATAACCTATATATTTAAATAGCATACTAGGGCGTTTATTAGGCTCCTTCCGGAGTCATTCAACGCTTTCTTAGTATTCAATGGAGGAATGTATTTTACGTTATATTAATTTCATTTGTATATGACAGTTCACATTAATGATGTTTACCTACTTTTATATTTTTTAGAGATATATTTTTTATATACAATAAGTCGTGGTAGCGTAATGTAAACGCATGCACGACTTACAGAGTTTTCTAACTTAATATGCATATTTTACAATTACCATGGGCTAACAATGCTGAAGGGAAACATTATTATGAAACCTGCATATCGAGATAACGTATGTGTCAAACTTGCCAAACCACGTTGGACAAGCGTGGCAGGTATATTGTTCGTTTCCCTATAGGAGGCCCGTGCCCAGCAGTGGGACTTTTATAGGATGTTATTATTATTATTATTATATTTTTTATTGCAGACAGACAAACAAACAAACAAACACGCAGAACACATATTGCGAAGGTGGCAAACAGGCAGACTGCTCACCTATTAGAAAGTAGTTATCGTCTTCGTCTTATGCACCTCCAGAGACGAAGCAAACGCATTACCTGCCTTTAGGATGGGATAAAGGGGAGGGTTTAGGGAAGCTGAGATAGGAGAAGGGGAAGTGGGCCAACGGAGTTTTCACTCATCGTACGAAATTTCTGTGAACGTTCTGTAAGAGCATGGTATTACATCGATCGAGCCGGCCCTAAAAGCTGTAGTTGAGGCAATGATTCCAGGGCCCCGAGTCTGTAACCGAAATTGGCAATCGAATCGAATTGGAATCGTAACTTTTGACGGTAGTGGTAGTTTGTAAGCCATTTGGCTCAATATTGAATCAATCTTAAATTAACCGAGATTGATTTAATGTGATTTTTAAAGACTAGGGATATATGACCATCTCTCAATAGAATAGATCTTGACTTGCACTGACATGGTATATTTTGTGAAAGTAACAGACTTGGGGTCAGTATGCCTTTATCAAAAATCAAATTTGGAGTGTCTATCTCTGATTTCGTAATAAATACCAAAATTTAAGTGAAAATTATACGATTTCTCATAAATTACGATTTTGTCTGTCAGTTTGGTTGTTTGAAAGTTTTTAAGCATCAGTTGTATTTGTGTATGACTTATGTTAGAACAGAGGAGTATGGAAACAAAAAACCTATTGTTCCGACCTCAAATAAAGGAGAAGGTGACAGAAAAGAGAGTTATGTTTGTCTAAAAGTTCAAGTTTTAAGTGAAATGTAACTTTTCGAGTTGCTATAAAAAATTTAGTGTCAGTGTTAGTAAAAGACCTATAAATTGGCTGAGATTGGTTCTTAACTTGGTTTAAAGACGTTTAAGAGGTTGTAAGACTTAGCTTATAGGTCGTTACTTCCAAGCCATAAATAAAATCCTTATAAAAATAATATTAAAATATATTTGCTAAGCTTAATAATGATGTACGTGCAGTTTAATTTTCTATAAATGTTTAAAAATACTCTAACAGTAGTTTATTTATTTTAGTAAGGCTTATAGACAAATAATGATATAAATTAACAACATAAATAAAAGTATTGCTAATTACAAGCTTTAGCATATAGACAAGTTGTAAGATATATTAACATATATATATATATATATATATATATATATATATATATATATATTGGTCTCCAGCTATAAGCTAAACAAGTACAATATACAATAGTGCTTAATTTGACATTATTATATATATATATATATATATATATATATATATATAATATAGTAGAAATTATGTGTTTTTGCGAAAAATGTGGACCGTGTAGTCAAGTGTTCACTTTCGAGTTGTTGCAACAGCCTTGATTGGCGTCAGTCGAATCCCTACAATTCGGCTGGACAATGTGAATACTTAATACATCAGAAGAGATTATATGGACTACGTTTCTTTGCCTGTCTTTGTGGTGAATTGTACTACTTTTACTTATATTTAATTGTAAAGATAAAAATATACAAAAATACTGGTTAAACAGTCGTGTAAATGACTCATTTGGTAATTTTGAAGCCGGATTGTAACTGCCTTAACCGTTTCTGGAAACCGGTTACAAGTATAACCTTCAGATCAAACGGATTTAATCTAAATACAAGTTCTCTAAACGCTTGCTTTGATTTCTTAAACATTTTACCCAATAACGTTGGTGGCCATGTGGTTCAGTTCGTTAAATCCAGTAACCGGTTGTAAACGGATTAACCCGGACGGCCGCGGCGTCGGTCTAGAGCCAATATTGTAGGGCAGTGCTTTAAACAGTTTAACTGAATAATTGGAATGTTAAAGGGTTTAATTGCATTATATAATTCTTTGAGACGAACCTACATGGACCTACAGATATATGTATGAGACGATTTTATAAAGGTGCCAATTTTGCTAAAATGAATACGGCTTGCTTTTGAAATTAAAAAAAAAGCATTCTTAGTATTACAGTGTAACTTCTATGAAATTGTCATATCCATGTTTCACCATTTTTCTTCAGAATTATAGAATTTATTTTAATATATGTATATATAAGTATATATTTCTTCTGTTCGTGTGTGGACCTGGTTACTAATGCCGGAACACAACACAAAGTTGTTATGGCGGCATATTCTAGACCAGGGGTGGCAGCCATCCAGACGGACATTTTACCCTACCACCTGGCTGTGGGTTGTTTAGTCGCCTCTTGCGACAGGCCGCCCGGCAGGAAATTGTATTCTTTCTCCGTCCCTGCACGGATAAAATATATTTTTATATTTCAAATGAAAACAAAGTACATTAAAATTTATTACCTCTACGAAACTCTTCGTGGTGCGCGGATTGCCTAGTACTTATCAAATTTATTTAACCAAGTATAATAAATAGCTTGAGAAATAAAATGCTTACCTCGTTCATATAATTCCATGCTTGGCACGCTCGTACTGGACTCAGGGGCTTGTAGTGGTTTCCAAATGTATACATGTAGAACAGCCATGGTGCTGGGAATAGCATGGTGAACATATCGCAGAGGGCCATCGCCATCAACACAGCGTTGGTGGGGGTCCTCATGTGCCGACGCGAGAGGACAACCACTATGAGAGTATTAGCTACAGTCGTCGTTGCTAGGAGGAAGGGAGCGATGTATCTGGAAAAGAAGGGAAATCGAATAAAAATTTGAATTCAAGAGTTTTTATAAACTAAAACATTCTTTTTTATTGCGAAACTGGCACACAGGCAGACGGTCCAGCTCATGGAAAGTGGTTACTGTCGCCTATAGAGTCAAATTCAAATTCAAAAGTTTTTAGTCAAAATAAGTTCCACTCGAGAACACTTTTTGAAGGTCATATAAGTTAAAATTTAATTTTTCTTCTTATTCTATGTATACCGCTTCGCAACGTGTTATTGCTGTAAAGGAGAAGAAGCGGCAATAAACTCCCAGCAACACGTCTAGCTTAATTTTTTTATTATATTTCTTATTCTATTTATATCTCAAGTTCTCTTTTTTTTAATAAGTTTTATACAGAATTACTTTTTGAAGAATTAATGGAGATGTTTGCAACACTAGGTGCCGAAGCCAACGTGTTGCCAGCCTTTAGGAAGGGCTAGAGGGGATATGATAGGAGGGATAGGATAGAGGGATCAGATACGAGTAATAGGATAGAAAGGATGATATAAGAGTATGGAGATGGGATAGAAAGGATGTTATAGAGGAGAGTATGGAGATTCAAATTCAAATGTTTTTTAATGATCGTGGAATTATACCGATTAAGCCGGAAGATCTAAGAGATGGAATCAACATAATTCTAGGTTGGATCTACCACGTCGATATATGTTTTATTTCGATGTCTTGCAGGGTTCAGTTAATATTAAATAATTGTGCCGCGCGAACGAAGCTCGCGGTTACAGCTAGGACTAAAACATTATTTTTCGCAATATCTGAACAGGAATGTGTAAAGCTGTAAATTAATTATATTTAAAAGGGAGTCGCTTTATTATATTTATATTTTAAGCCATTCGGGAGCTGGCTAAGCTAATAATATGCCTGATTTCAACTCCCCGCTGGCTTAAATCATGCTACACAATTTACCTTCGCTTGTTTAGAGTTTTAAATGTATTAAGTTATTACTAACGTAAAAACGGTTGGATATTTTGCATTTGTAAATTAACTGGAGCTCTTTTTCTATGGAAAATATGGAATGTGTCTAGAATAATCGGCAAACAAACACACACGTAGTTTAGTCGCAGGGTAAGCAAATTACGCTTCTGTTTATAGTTAATTACATCGCGTAACTTTCAGGAAACCTAGATCAAAGTAAATATGGAAAATTTGTTAAGAATTATGATCCCAGGAATCGAAACCGGGACCTGCGTTTTAAAATTTTGAGGTTTCCATTTCTTTATCGGACTAGAACGGCAAATGCTTAGACCATTCAGCGCGCGTGTACACGACTCCGCCACCGCGCCGTCACGCCGCCTGTTTGTGTAGATTAGATGCGACCGCATCGTCGTCCCACTTTCAATGCCGAGCGGATGTCCAGGATGGGGTAGCAATGAGAGGGCGGACAACGTTTGTTTGTACATAATAATTCTCAGAATAAAAGCGCGGTGGAGGCGTTTTGGCGACGTAACATCTATGTACTTATATATGTGCGCTTAGTGCTGTAGGTAATTTTTTTATATTATTTAAGTTAAAGAATTTTCTGTATTGATCGCTATTATTTCGTCTAAAGTATTAAATACTAAAAAAAGATAATCATAAGTGAAGGTAGTTACGTTAAAACTTACCCATACATAGGTTCAGCATAACTTATCGGGAATTCACATGTGACGTTCAAATACACGTGTGAATGATTCGACGCACAATAATCGTCTGACGTGAAATTGGAATATTCCAGACCGTCTGTGTGATTGTCATAATAGTTGTAACTTGTTTTTTGAATATCATTCACGTTGGTTCTCGTGTCGTTGCTTTCTCCGAAGTAATCTGCCCACTCCTTGTCGGCCATTTTGAAAGGCTATTTTGTACTCATGTTTAACCTGTGCTCGAGTGCGTTTTTAATCTGTGAACAAAGAAAAATAATTTTGAGTTGTGCGGATAGCTGTTGAAACGCTTGGACCGCGGGGACCTGAGGCTATGGGCCTCTACAACGACCTCTCACTAATCGATTCTGGAGGTGAACAGAGGAGTTTTTATTTGTCAACGTAGGGGAATGCCTTTTCTTGCGACACACACTCGGGCCCTGGAAACGGGGACAGGCTAAATGAAGCGCCTAGTGCAGCCTGCACGAATGCGCGTGGAACTCTCAGGGAACCGGACTCTGCTCCGAGGGCAGGGCTTAATCCGCTGTTACCTCCGTATATAGCGGCCCCCTGTGATGACCAGAAGGCTTGTTTCTATACCGGGCAACGGTTCAGTATGGCAAGCCAGCGAGGTAACGTAGGCAGCCTTCTGAGAACCTCACCCATTCACATCGATGTTCTAGGCTCAGTTTTCTACTTATAAGTCTTGGATTATAATATTTTTCTTTATTGTATTAGATTATAATTTAGTGTTGTAACACCTTAAAACTACTACTTGACAATAGATAGCGCTGTGCATTTATTAAACGCGAGTCTACACCATTCAGCAGTTAGAGAGTGGCATGCATTAAAATAAAAAATACGCTCCTACAACTTCCAAGCTTTGCCTCCACGAGGGCCATACTTTGGGATCGTAGCTAGTGCAACATTAAGAGCCCAAACGCTTCCACATTGCGGGAAGTCTGTGCTTCGAAAATTACCTTTTTTTTGTATTGTTTTGTTGTAACTTTTACAGAAATAAAGTCGCCAGCGCACGTGAAACACATAAAAACTTGGTGTTTACTTTCCCCATTCTTACAATGTGTATTTTTTTATTGTATGAGTTCAGCAAACAGGCAGACGGCCCATTTGATGGAAAGCGGTTAAGAACCCCTATTGACATTTGTAACATCGAAGGTGCTACCAAGTGCTCCCATTCTGTAAAGGGAGATTGCCTGCCCTACCCAGTGGCTGTGAGTTGTTTTGCCGCTTCTTACGACAGGCCGCCCAGCCGCGGTAAATTGTGTTCTTTCTCCGTCTCCTCTCCCTCTTTCTCTTTCTCCTGTACGGATAAAAACGCGCCAACTGCAAGACGTTACCGAAAATAGTATTTTTTTGCATTTTAGTTATTTTTGAAGTCGATTTTGTTTTATTTAAATTAAATTTATATTTGTTAACAGTTAGTTTTACATTAGTTTAGCTGTCCTAAATAAAACGTTACTTTTTCCTTCTCCTTCTTTCATTCATTCTCAAAAACACTCAAGTATATGATATTAATAGGATTCATTAACAATGAAGAGCAGCGTCGCCTCGTCATATCTCTTACAAATTACCAAAACATGGCTCAGTTAATAAACTAAATTAATTTTAATTAGAAATGATAAGCTTGTGCTAATTAAATTTCATCGGATACAGGCATTACGTACCAAGTTTATTCCCAGTTTACAGTATTACAGCAGTTATTATGTATTAGAATAATGAATTAATATTCATAAGATTTTATCCTACAATTATTTTTATCTATACACATATAAATGCTTGGTGTCACTGACTGACTAACATATTAACGCCCAGCCCAAACTACTGGGACTAGGGTTGTGAAATTTGCATTCGAGTTCTTACTGTAGGTGCGCACTAAGAAATATTCTGAAAATTCAACCCCTAAGGACGTGAAGAAGCGTATGAAAGATATATCTGCTTCAGTTTAGAAATAAATGTCTTCGGAAGTTCAACCCTTAAGGGGGTATAAAACCGATGAAAGTTTGCTCAAACTATGACTATTTAAACTACGCGGGCGAAGCCGCGAGCAACAGCTAGTTTATTATATAAATTATAGTGCCTAGTTTAAAAAAAAAATATCGCTGGAGTCAAATCAATTTAAATATTTTTTATAAACTTAGAAGCGCCAAGGTCACCTAGATTTTGTATGAGCGTTGCAAATTATGACGTCATTTTCATAACGAGTCAAATAACGTATTTATATATGTATATTTTAAATTGCATGAGTTCAGTAGACAGGCAGACGGCCCACTTGACGGAAAGCGATTACCGTCGCCTATGGACGTTTGCAACACCAGAGGTGACACTAACGCGCTGCCGGCCTAGAAAAAATTTTATGACACCCTTTTAAAAAAATCCCATATTGTCTATAGGAACAAAAGTTTAAATTTTTGGTTAATAAAATAATAAAGTGATTTGATTCAATCAAAACGCGATTAGAGAAAACTGGTACTTCTAGGCCAAAAAAATGTAACGAGTTCAGATATGGCTTAAAAAATGTGTTTTTCTATTACAAGACGGAAAAAATTAATTCTACCTACTTACCTTAAAAATAAGGTCACAAATTAAGTAAGTTCTCGAGCACCATAATCGAATTATTTGAACGAATTTCAACAATTAAAAATATGAAACACTTATACCACACGATTAATTAATTAAAAATAAATAAACCCACTATAGTTATAGAACAATATCAATCTATATACATAATAAAGAAATGTAAAAATCATTCTCATCTTTTTACAATATGGCCCCAAGAATGTATAAAAGCGTATCCGTCTTCTTTCAGTTGACTTTGTCATTTTTCGGTTGCAGTAGAATACAAAATAAAATAAGTATATAATAAGCCTATAAACACGTATAACACAGGTACAAATATAACCGAACGCAATAAGTCCAAACGTAATGCAGGAGATCGTAATTCAAATAAACGCGCAAAGTCCGTTATTAAATAGATTACCGATTGTACACAAGTCTTGCTTCGCTTGTGATTATCGCTCGACTGCCGATCTCTCCATTGGGGCATAGCTTTTTACGGCACTGATGCAAAGTGTCTGCCTGACCGCGTGGACCAAATTTCTTAGAATCACACCTGGCTAATGATTAATGGCTGTTTTTATAATCATAAATTTTAAACACAAAGTAAACAAAAGAAGTCCGAATGCCGAAAAGGTAATAAAATGTCTACAAGTATGCAGGTGTGAATGTGTCGGCGTTCAGGCCGTAACAATTGTATTGAATTACTTACTGTTATTGTATATACTTATGTAAAGTATTTACAATAATAAATTAAAATAATACATTTATTGTAACTGTGACGATAGTTACATGTCATATTATTTTAAGGTATGGGTATTTATGAATAAATCAGTCAGTCGTTCACTTATGCCTTTAATTAACGTTCCATTGGCGACGAGGATTAAAAATATTAAAATTACTACTAAATCGTGCAAATAAGTATATTTAAAATGTCGATTGGTAAAATAGAACCATTTAATTTAAGTTCTAAGCAATGGCCGGCCTACATTCGTCGCGTAAACCAATATATATTGTTAAATCAAATCAAAGAAAGTTTAAAGGTACCGATGTTAATAACGGTTGTTGGTGAAGAAACATACGCTTTAATGTGCGATTTGTGTTCACCTGAATTCCCGGAAGTGAAATCTTACGATGGATTGGTGAACCTAGTGACGGAACATTTGGAACCACAACGATCAGAGATCGCCGAACGCCATATATTCAGATTGCGGCGGCAGCGGCCCGGCGAGTCACTAACCGAATACCTCCAAGCTTTAAAGCATCTTGCAGCAACTTGCAATTTTGGCAAATGCAAAAGTTGTTCCACCCTCGAAGAGAACTTGCGAGACCAGTTTGTCTCGGGGTTAACGAATGACGCCATGCGTTCACGGATATTTGCTCAAAAGAAAATTGAGTATAAAGAGGCGGTGGAGCTGGCATTGGCGCTGGAGGCGGCAGAAAAACATGCCGAGGTGAGCGGCTTTACGACGGCGGCAGGGACGACGGACTCAGCAGAGGGCGGCGTGGCGGGTGGCGCGGCGGGTGAAGGCCTGCATTACACCCACAAGGGCCGAATCAGGTCACACGAGAGGCCTTCAGGAGCGGCCAGCGCGAGCGGCGCAGCAGCGGGCGGCGGCGACGCGGGGCCATCGGGCTCGAGCTCCCGCCGCTGCTGGCGCTGTGGCAAAGCGCATACGGCCGACAGGTGTAAGTTTAAAAACTATAATTGTGATGAGTGCGGTAAAAGGGGGCACCTTAAAGTGAAGTGTAGACAATTATCGCGAAAGGGGAGTCGACATAATTATGTGAGTGATGATTCGGAAGGCGACGTTATAGGCAACATTGAACTCGCAGCCAAAGGTAACCAACCATTTTTTATAAAGTTGACGATTGATGACTATGTAATCGAATCTGAAGTGGACACTGGTAGTCGTATTTCGGCAATAAGTGAGGAAATGTATCAACGTATGTTTTCACATAAAAATATTGTAGTTGATAATCTAGTTTTACGTGACTACTCGGGTTCACGAATTAAATCACTGGGTTACATTGAGGTGGACGTCGTCTTGGGGCGCGTGAAAGCCAAATCATTACGTCTTTATATAATTAAGAGCGGCGCACGGCCTTTATTGGGGCGCGACTGGATGCGTGCATTGCAAATAACACGAATTCACCTCAATGAAATTGCAGATGATGAATATTTGAACCAATTGTGTAAGGAATTCCCTGAAGTATTTTGCGATAAATTAGGCACTTGTAAACGGCCCATTCGACTACAGCTCTCAGATAACGAACCGATTTATTTTCGAGCGAGACAGATGCCGCTGGCGCTTCGCGCACGGGTCGAGAGGGAGTTGGCACGCCTAGAGGCGGATGGCTCCATATATCGCGTAGATTATTCAGATTATGGTACACCAATTGTCCCCGTAATTAAAAAAAAACGGCGATATAAGAATTTGTGGTGATTACAAAACTACAATTAATCCTAAGCTAAAAAGAGATTATTATCCTTTGCCACGGATTAAAGAGCTGTTTGCCAAACTTAGTGGAGGGGAGAAATTCTCCAAAATAGATTTGAGACATGCATACGAACAATGCTTGCTGACAGATGAATCGCAATCGTACACGGCGATCACAACACACATAGGGACGTTCGTATACCGTCGTACACCGTATGGCCTGTCATGTGTACCCGAAAAATTCCAAAAAATAATGGAGGAGACGCTACATGGGGTGCCGGGGTGTGTCGTATTTTTAGATGATATCTGTGTAACGGGAGCGAACACCTTGGAACATATGAAAAACCTGAGAGCTGTACTCGAAAGGTTGCGCAATATGGGACTCACGATTAAACAGAGTAAATGTAATTTTTTACAAGATAGTGTAAAATATTTGGGTTTCATAATTAACAGAGATGGATTGCACCCAGACCCTGACAAACTGGAGGCTATTTCTAGCGTGCCTAGACCCGAAAATGTGTCTCAACTTAAAAGTTTTTTAGGAATGCTTAATTACTATGGACGGTTCCTTCCCAAGTTAAGTACCATTTTACAACCATTACACCATCTTTTAAAAAAGAATACCAACTGGAAATGGAACCCTAATTGTGAGAAAGCGTTTAGTGAGGCAAAGCGGTCCCTTCTGAGTGAACGTGTATTAGCGCATTATGAAGAAGGCCGCGAATTAGTGCTCTCAGTGGACAGCAGCGCGTATGGGCTTGGAGCGGTGCTTGCGCATCGATACCCGGATGGCAGTGAGCGGCCGGTCAGTTGCGTCTCATGCACGCTCAGTGCGGCCGAAAGTAACTACATCCAGCTCGACAAAGAAGCCCTTGCTATTTTATTCGGGGTGACAAAACATCACCAATATTTATTTGGACGTCATTTTACGTTGCGTATCCTTTAGGGATATTGCGAAGGAGACAGAGCGCGACCCCTTATTATGTAAAATAAACAGTTATGTGTTATTTGGCTGGCCGTCATGTGCGAGTAGCGACCGGGAAAAGCCTTATTTTGCGCGTGAACATGATTTCGTAGTGAATCAAGGATGTTTAATTTACAAATATAGACTAGTGGTCCCTTAAGTTTTACAAAAGAACATTTTAGGAGAATTACACGAGGGACACTTGGGTATACACAAAATGAAAAATTTGTCACGTAATTACGTATACTGGGAAAGTTTGTATCGGGATATCCAAGAAATGTGTAAATCATGCAGCGCATGCCGCAATGTGCGTGACGCGCCGCCGCGCGCACAGTTGCACCCCAGGGAGTTTCCGCTGCACCCATGGCAACGCGTGCATGTTGATTTTGGGGACTGTGGAGGTGTACGCTATTTAATTTTGGTTGACGCGCATTCCAAATGGATTGAGGCCGTAGCGATGCGCAGTACAAATGCTGATGCTACCATAAGGGTTTTACGAAGCATTTTTGCACGTTTTGGCTTACCGTCGCAACTCGTAACTGATAATGGCCCACCTTTCTTGTCACAAGAGTTTAAATTATTTTGCGAAAATAACTGTATTAAACATACGACCTCGGCTCCTTATCGACCTCAGGGTAATGGCGCGGCAGAAAATGCCGTCAAAACGGTTAAAAAAGCTATTAAAAGAGCCTTGTACCAGAAGGAAGATGTTAATAAGTCTTTAAGTAAGTTTCTCCTTCAATACAGAAATTGTGAACATGCAACGACCGGGGTGTCACCAGCAGTAGCTCTGCTAGGTCGTCGACTTCGCAGCCGGTTGGATGCTCTACGGCCAGACGTAGCAGCTGTGGTCAGTGCTAAGCAGGACCGACAAATAAATCGTGCAGCCGGTTCTGACAGAAGTTTTAATGTAGGAGACCCAGTGCTCGCTCGCGATTATAGCGCGAGAGAAGATAAGTGGGTCGAAGCCACAGTAGTAAAAAAAACCGGACCCGTTTCTTATAAAGTAAATTTAAGCAACGGTGTAGAATGGCGCAGGCATGCAGATCAGATCATTTCTACTAATAGAAAAAATAGATATTCGCTTTCGCGAATGAGCACCGGGGCAGGGGTGGAAGAAGGAAGCCCTGACGTCGTGAACCCAGAGGTCGAAAACGGGGCTAAGGGTAGCCAGGACATGTCTGGCGGTGGTAGCAATGACCTGAGGTTGTCGCGAGAAGTGGCAGAGTTGCAAAACCCACAGCCTGAAAAGTCACCACAGCCTAAGACTTCTAGACTGCAGGCCACGCCTTCACCTCCTGACATGTCCGCTCGAACACGTCGGGCATTGAATCGAGCTAAACAAACATTACTTAAGTTTATAGAAATGTAACCTGTCTTTATTATTTAGTTTAGTATTAGTTTAGTTTTCAATTTTAGTATTTTTAGAATTTAGTGGGGAGAAGTGTGACGATAGTTACATGTCATATTATTTTAAGGTGTGGGTATTTATGAATAAATCAGTCAGTCGTTCACTATGCCTTTAATTAACGTTACAGTAACAACTACTTATGTAACCTTTTTTGTCAACCCTACTGAACATCGACGCGTGACGTGATGAGGTTATCAGCAAAACTTCTGCGCACGGGTAATAAAGTACAGTAGTACTAGGGTACTAGTACTACTACCAGTAGTAAGGTAGTACACCTCTATTTCGTGAACAGTCGTAAGTCGTATTAAATATACCTCTTAAATAAAAACGTTTTGTTGGAGATTCCAACATATCAATATCGACTACCAAGGGTCCAATTCTGCTATTTCAATATCTTGAAGTTGCAAAGATAATCAACGTACTACTCCATTGCGATAATGTCAAAAATTTGTATTCTATTAAATCCACAATACCTTAACGATATCGTGCGGCAGAATAATAGTAGAAAAAAATTGATATCACCATTAGCAGAACTTGCGTTAGCCGAGATAAATATTGAAAAGCTACCAACATTTTAAATATTTATTTCGCGAGTTTTCACTTATAAATATTTATAAAGATAGAGTGGCACCCATTCGAATTGGGAGAATACCAAAATTAGCCAAACCTAAGATTGAGACGCTAGTGTCCGGCGATTTAGAGAAGATAGTAATAGCAGAATCGGGCCCGTGGTATGTGAGATGACACATTACTAGAAAATTGTCATCTCGACCTGTATGCGAAGTAGCAGTACTTCGCATACAGGTCGAGACGGCAACTGTGTGCGAAGTATAAAACATACATTATTATGTTACTCAACAATATATTGAGTTAATTATACCTGCCAGTAATTAACAAGTCACCGTATGTGGGGTTGTAGTAGCAATTAGTGATCAGGGCTAAACTCTGTACATAATACAACGCACACATATCGCATAGGTGTACATATATAATTATGTTGTTCAATGGCGTAACTATAAGTCGTGCGCAGAAAGTTTGCCGATGACAACCCCTCCCGCCTCCCACAACCGTGACCCGCAGTCGTCTAGTTCTCAGTACTACTCAGAGAAGCCCCGGTACCAGTCGAAGGAAGCGGGAGGGGCGACCGTCGGCAAACCTGCGCACAACTTATATATCATAATGAGACCCGTGGCAAATTCTTCGGATGAAGCCGTCTAAAAATAAAGGTCAATAAGCACGATAGTCCTCAGAGGACCAAATAATTTTTTTTTGTAAATTACTAACACGTATGCTTAAACTCTACTAACTATATTTGGATCTAGTTGTCTGTACATTTAAATAAATAATAATAAAAATCCCCTAACAAGTGACTCAACTACAAAATATACTTAGCGCAATAGATGCGCTCTAAAACGAAATGATTTTCGACGTGGTAGAGTCATGCTGGATTCATTATTTTGATTAAAGCTTTTAGGGGCTGTCCGTAAATCACATCACACGTTAAGAGGTGGGAGGGGGTCCTAAATTTCGTGATGCCGCATTTCAAAATCTAATATATTTATGCTTTAGCGTTTACCGAGACCCAATTTCCACTCCAGGACTCGTCTGCTCCATCGGCCATCAGTTCTGCGACAAACGTGGCCGGCCCACTGTCACTTCAACTGGCTAATTTTGCAAGCTATGTCGGTTAGCTTGGTGGGTGAGGTATAGACATATGGCACCTTGATTTCAAGTATTTGGAGGGGTGGAGAAGGAGGGTATGGATGAATACTTAACCCTTCTGCAATCCCTATGTCAAGACAATGTATAGTATTCGAGATATTAATGTTTTTGTAAATATAATTTACCTCCCTTATGTTTTTCACTAATATTGCACTTATACTATAAGTTCAAAGTTGAAAAATCGAATCTAAATCCAATAGTCAACATAAAAAGATTCAAAATAGTCCAAAAACACAAGAAAGTTGTTAAAAATGAAATAAAATAACTAAGCAATTCACGTAAATAGCAAAAAGAAGAGACATCAAAATCATAGATAATTCTTATATATTTTTATAAAGTTTATGGTTGGGAACTAGGCCTTTAAGCCATGAAAATTTTGTTCTAATATATTTTTATATAAAATGAAGGTGAAGGTGGTTATAAAAAAAACAATTAATTTAAGTACTTCTACCTTCTTCAATCTTTATGTCTAGGGAACAGCACACAGACTATAGCTCACAAGCCGAGCGTGCTATGATAGCGATCAGCGAGTGTTACAACCGATTTGTAACCATCATTTAAATAGTTATTAATGAATAAATGGTTACCAGTCTGTTCTGGCGCTTTTGTCTAAAGTCTAATCTAACCGAACTTACCATTCTAGTCGCTAGTCGCGATTTTCGATAAAAGCCCACAAGCCGAGCGAGAGACGCAAGCGTGCCAGCGCAGCAGTCAACGAGTGTCACAACCGATTTGTAACCATTATTTGAATAGTTATTAATGAATAAATGGTGACCAGTCAGTTCTGGCAGTCTGGCAGACTGGCTGTCCAGTCTATTGTTCGCTTTGGTCTAAAGTCTAACCTAACCTAACCTGTATCTAACAGAACAGACTGGTCACCGTTTATTTATTAATAATTATTTAAATGATGGTTACTAATCGGTTGTGACACTGGCTGATCGCTCGCTCGGCTTGTGGGCTTCAGTTGAAAGTCGCGACAAGTGACTAGAACAGTGAGTCTGTGTCCTCTCTACACAGAATTAACAAAAAAATATTGACATCGCATCATTAGTGTTTATGACATTGACATCTAGTTTAAAAGTCAAAGCCTAGATGCCAACCATAAACTTTATAAAAATATATAAGTATATCTATTATTTTTATGTTACTTGTTTTTTTATTTACGAGAATTGATTAGTTGTGTTTTAGTTTATTTTTCAATAACTTTCTTGAGTTTTTGGACTATTTTGAATCTTTTTATGTTAACTATTCAATTTTGATTCGATTTTTCATCTTTGGACCTATGCACTTATATCATAGATATAAGTGCAATATTAGTGAAAAATATAAGTGAGGTTATTTTTACAAAAAAATTAATATCTCGAGACTATATTTTTCTTGATATAGGGATTGCAGAAAGTGTAAGTATTTCTCCCTACCCTCCCCCTCCACCACCCTCCACCCCTCCAAATACTGGAAATCAAGGTGCCGTATATCCATACCGCAACCTTTTTTAGATATGTTCATACTTTTTACTACACAAACCAAACGGTATTGGAGTTAGTTGAAGACCTATAATTTAGATGAGACATTTTTTCAAGAATATTTAATACATAGACATACTTAATACTAAATCGATTCATAAATCTTTAAGAGCAATATTTAAAAAGAAAACCAATGTAGTAATGTTTCCCGCTGACGGATTTATAGGTGATCACACCTAGTGTGTAATATTTCATCATGTAATTTAGAATAATATCCAAGAGTACATCAACGTGCGCGACTCCCATTAGGCAATTGAATGTAATAATTACATGGTTTTAAGTAAAACTGTGGTCCGTGTAGAAGCGTTTTTTTGCTTTGGGTAGGTTCGCGTTTGACCACTGTGTTACCTGATGTTGAGTGATGACGCGGTCTAGGATAGAGCACGCTCACCTCACCTAGAATATGCCTATTCACTCGTGACTTGAAGACTGCTATATTGTATTAAAATAAAGCGAAGTGCTTCCTCCTGACCGGTAGTGTTTCTACCATGTAACGGTGACAGAAACCGGTGTGTCTGGTTGTAAGTTTATTAAACTAGCCTTTTTATTATCATTTTTTTATTAGATTGACTTGTAATTATATAAAGGATTCTTTCAATGTTAATTCCACGCACTTAAAGACGTTTTTTCTATTGAAGAGATGGCAAACAAGCAGATGGCACACCAAATGAAAAGTGGTTAACGTCACCTGTACACTTTTGCAACACCAAGAAGGAGACCAACGCATTGCCAGTCTACAGGATGGAATAAAGCAGATGGGATAGAATAAAGGTGATGGGATAGAAAGATCAGATAGGAGGAATAGGATAGAGCGGAAAGAATAGGAGATTGGAATAGGGGGATGGATTCTTAACGTTGGAATAAAAATATCTGATTAATTTGAAAATTTGCACATGTATTAGGAATCAATGGCCTATAATTAATAATAATAATACTAATAAAGTTGTAACTTTAAGCTTTTAAATCTCGTATGTACGTGAAGCTTTTTTCATGTATGCAAGTTATTGAATAAATTCCTTCTTGCGATGCATGTTCCCAGCCAGGGTTCAACCCACCTCACTAAAATCAGAAGCCATTTTCCTTAATAAACGAAATATACATACATAAAGTACCAAATTGAAATTACGAAAGTTTACTCGCTATTATTTGGACCACACCACAATTTGTCGGAGTGTCTAGTAACTCCACATTTTATTATCGACAACGAACATTAAATTACAGGTAAATGGGATCTTTATGTAAACATAGAATACTTATTATTTTATTCATTAGATGTATTAATGAAGCACTAATAATGATATTAGTTCAGTTACGAATGCTTGGCAGCCAATCGTTTTACTTTTTGTGAACATTTAGGTGTGAGTTTATGTCAGAAATTTAAATGAATGAATGATACAATTAATAAAGTGAAACCTTATTATAAAGAACCTCAATATAACGATTTTCTCGATTTTACAAATTCTTAACAATCCCTAAGAACAGACCGTAACAGTTAATACAGATGATATAATTTCTTTAAATTGCGAATACACGTTTATAAAAAAATTCTCTTTATAACGAAATTTCAATAATTGCAAAGCATAAATAGAAAGTATAATTAACCTCTGTATAAGATTTTTGTCAAAATACAATTTTTCATAAAGTATTCTATCAATTCATCTTTAGAGAAATTCAAACATATTCGTTTACTGTAAGAAATTCCAAGAATTTAATTTTCATAAATTAATGTTGTAAGGAAAATAAATATTAAAATGCGGTCATTACATTTTGTTTTAAGTTTCCCTTAACTTTGCTAAAACGAATATTAGACCAAATTAACCTCATTATAACAAACCTCAATCTAACTCTTAGTATAATTAATATTTTCCAATCTCCTTCAGATTTGTTATATCGAGGTTACACTTTATTAGTATGTATGAATGAATGAATGAATGATATGACCAAAACATTATTTTTTCCATCTCTGTTATTTCAACTTTTAATTTCTAACGCACATAAGGAATATACGTTAAGATTTTAACGTAGTATTTGCCTCCATTAGCTGTTTACTTTACATTTGTATCCCTCAAAACTTCATAGACTAAACATTGCATAAAATTAACTCCACCGTTAAACGAGGTATAAACACACAATAACATTAAGCAAGTATATATACTAACATTAAAATACTTCTGGGCATTCAATGTTTGTTCCTATAAATAAGCAAATTATATTATACATATTAACATTTTCAGATTATAATTTGAATATTTACGTATTGTTATTTATTATAATTGTTTTCAGTGTTCGCTATAGCGATATAAAACAATTAACGTCATGAGTGGATGAAGGGGTTATTAAAGATTTTTATTTTAAATATAGCTGTGTATACAGGGAGATGTTTCAAGTGGACCTTCAGAGCCAAATCTAAACTATGCGATATAGCGGAAAACACACAAAGGAGTCTCGAGGTCGATTTTGACGAAAATTAAAGTGTCATTTATGTGTTCATCTAATCGGCTGATGTTGAGAAAATAATCACACCTGTATGTCAGCGCGTTCCATTAGTAGCTCACAACGCCGAAAATGCCGTTCCACAAGGCAACCGCGGTCGTTCTGGTCGTGGCGAAAACGTCACCAATGACGTCACCATTTTCGATCACACAACGCGCACAACAATCCATGTCAAGAGGTGGGCCGAATAGCCGTTCCACTTGGGTTTACGATTGTAACGCCGGCAAGCAAGTGGAACGGGAAAAATCGCGGTCGTGAACGTGATCGTTGTGAGTTCCTAATGGAACGTAGCCTATATCAAATGATAGTGTAGCTTAGTAGTAGCTTGTAAAGATCCATTTCTATGAAGAACTGTCAAACGGCAAACCAAGTGTAATCGATACGTGCCAAGCACGACCTGCAACAGAGGTTGAAATTATTATTAATATAAATTAATAGCGTAAATATATATTATATATTTATTTATAGGTACTTACATTTAATAAACGTAGCGCGCCTTGAGTTTATAACGCAGCACACCCCCACCCCGTGCAGTTGACCGGTAGCATCTGCTCGCGACGCGACGTACGTTATATCCGCAAACGCAGTGCTATTTTAAACTACAAAAATCGTTTTATTTCGCGAACTTCTTAGTCACCACTCACGTGAGATCCAGCATCCTTTACACCAAGAGAAAGCAAAGAAGAAACTAAGAGAAAAAACTGTAATTTTACAGGGCTTTTTATCAAAACATCTACGGGACCCAAAAACCAACCTGTAAGCGGGGAAAAGTATTGCGAAGCAATTTACCGCCATAAGGACCGTAGCTTCGTAAGATGACGACCTTTCAAGAAAAGCTTCCTCGTTTCACATTACAGAAATCGATCCGAAATGAGTTCAAACTTTGATTGAATTGTTGTTGACAGAAAGGAGGGAAGTTCCTCATCTCGTCGCTGGCAATTTCGAGGGGTATTTGTGAAACGAACGAGTCGATTATTTGTACATCACCCCAATATAGGTAGGGGGAAACATATTTAATACTACATCTGTTCGAAAAGTACCACTTTTTCTCAATAATTTGAGCTATGCTTTTGCAGGAATTTATATCTTATACTAATATATAAAGCTGAAGAGTTTGTTTGTTTGATTGAACGCCCTAATCTCAAGAACTACTGGTCTGATTTGAAAAATTCTTTCAGTGTTAGATAGCCCATTTATCGAGGAAGGCTACATGTTATATATCATCACGCTAAGACCAATAGGAGCGGAGCACCAATGAAGAATGTTTCAAAATTGGGGGGTTTTGAAAACAAAATCCACGCGAACGACGTCGCGGGCACAGCTAGTTTAAACATAAGTGGAAAATAAACTAATTAAAAAAGAAAACGTGTGCGTCTCGGGACGCCCGACAGAAGTGATAACTTAAAGTAATCTAAGTTTAACTATTTAATATTGAAATTGTTTAACTTGAGAAAAGCTTAGGTTATTACTTAAATTTTATGTATATAGCGCGTGGGTTAGAGTCAGAAAGAAGGAGCCTGCCTATGCCGTATGCGTGAGAGAAATGGAAGCCAGACAGACTGGCGCCGTAACGCGTTACGTTACGAAGCGGTTTACCCTCCCATAAGAAATTATCACTTCAAAAATAATCAATAATATTTTCTTAAGTTTTCGCGACTTGTATACATAATAAAAGTACGTTTTAACGGTTTTAAGCGCGGTAATTTATTTAGGCGGTAATAAATTACCGCGCTTAAAGCCGTTAAAACGTAGTTTTATTATGTAAACAAAGTTATCTTTACATATTATAAAACAAAGACTTTCTGTAGGTACATATAATATCCGCTAACGTCTCCTTGCAACGGATTTTCATCATTAGTTAAAAATATTTTTTCACTGAAGTTTTGTGTATAAAATACGTAGGTAATTAAGTTGTTATGTGAGTAACATTCCTCAGATCATCAGTGAACAAGAGACTAGAAACAGCGCTCAATACAACCAAGTTTTACAATGGATCATTCAGTGTTCAAGCTGTTCAATTATGGGACATGCTTCCATTAGAAGTGAGACAAGCCCAATCAATATCCTCTTGTAATAGTCTTATTAACTTACTATTTTACCGGTAGTAAAGTATGTACGTATATTTATGTTTTTTTATATACCTTAATGTATAGACGTATATATTATATATGACTATGCTTTATGTATTTATATACGTATATAAATCACTATTATTATTATTATTAAAATATTATAACTGCGAAAGTAACTCTGTCTGTCTGTTCCGTTTCCACGGAAAACTACTGGACCGATTTGGCTGAAACTCTGTATATATATATTTTCGTTGCCGAGGATGAACATAGGATACTTTTTATCCCAAAAAATGAGATAGTTTCCGAGATAAAAATATCTCTCTGTTTTTTATACTTTTACGGAAAAACTATTTGACTGAAATTTGAAATTTGGTATATATGTAATTTTAATATCGAGGGTGGACAAGGGATACTTTTCGTAGCGAATAATGGGATAGATTTATGTAAAGGTATCCCAGAAAGTGGGATAGGTTATGGCTTTTTCGTGATTTGCCATTTTCGTCACTTTGGACATTTTGGTCATTTTGAACATTTTGGACATTTTGCACATTTTGGTAATTTTGAACAGTTTGGGCATTTTTGCCATTTTAGTGCTTTTAGTAATTTTGGTTATTTTGGAAATTTTGGATAGTTTAGATATTTTGGTCATTTTGGAAATTTCGGACATTTTGGACATTTTGAACATTTGGTCACTTTGGTTATTTTAGACATTTCGTACATTTTGGGACATTTTGAACATTTGGTCACTTTGGTCCTTTTGGACATTTTAGTCATTTTAGAGATTTTGAATAGTGGGACATTTTGGTCATTTTGGATATTTTAGTGATATTGGTAATTTTTGTCATTTATGTAGTTGACAGATAGAAGATAGACGGGGGATATAGATAAATAAAACAAGAACGAGTTGAAATAGAGAATGAAAGTTCGTATCAGAGATCAATAATTTCTCAAGTTATAGATATAAAAATTCATCATTTATAAAAAAAATGCGGTATTAACTCGAACTGGCTACCTGTTAAGCCGTTACGGAAAAACTATTAGGAATTCTGGATCGGTTTTGCTGTAATTTTGTTTGAATGTAGTTTCAATACCGAATATGGACATAAATACTTTTCATGCCGGGATATGGGATAGTCGGCGATATAAAATAAAGTGACAGGAACAGATACATAAAAATTTAGTACAATGTGATCTGTAATTAACGCCTACTCTTTAAACAAGAGGTACGCACCGGAGTTTGCCCCACGGCCCAGCCGCGGGGTAAACTCTAGTTTATATATATATTTATTACATGCATAAATATAATAATATTGTTACGAGTTACGGGATTCGAATTAAAATACAGTTGGAATTATTATAGTTTATTAGAACTATACAAATACGTATAACACAAGTACAAATATAACTGAACACAATCAGTCCAAATGTAATGCACGATTCAATAATACGGGCAAAGTCCGTCACTAAATAAATTGTCGAATATACACAAGTCTTGCCTCGCGGCTGGTTATCGCTCGACTGTCGATGTCTCCATTGGACATTTCTTTATATTGCACCGATACTATATAGTTGCCCGACCGCGTAGACCGAATTTCTTAGAATCAGTTCGACACACCTGGCTAGTGACTGCAATATATAAAAGATTACAATACACAATGGGCTGTTTTTCTAATCACAAAGTAAACAAAAGAAGTCCAAATGCGGAAAGGTAATAAAGTGTGCTTTTCTGGTATGCAGGTGTGAATCTACTTTTGTCGGCGTGTAGGCCGTAACAATATAAATATGTATTATTAAATATTTTTAGAGTATTGTGTAACAAAACCCTGCCCTAGCTTTTGTGCAGTTTTTCTCTCTCCATCCCAAGGTTCTCTGGAAGAGATCGCTGCCAGCGATCAGGCCGCCATTTGTACTCAATTCGATTCATTTTGTGTATCGTGCCATAAAGTATATTCTAATCTATTCTATATTCATTTCTGGGTGAGGTGAGGAGGTGAGGGGTGATGAACCGTTTGATGAGGCAGTATAATAATAGTGTAACTAACGATATACATTATTATAATATTTTTTCGGGTAAAATCAACAAATTTCGGCAAATTAGTCTAAATTCATTTCTATCAGATCATCAACATTAAATTATTTATACTCGTACACACACATACATGTACACTCACACACACACAGTCACATACATTAACATAACATAACGTACTAATGAATAATTGTAAAAAAAAATTTTTTTTTTTTCGTCAATATGTGGCAACCTGTAATTAAGTCTGCACTTAGACTAAGAACTTAGTGTAATAATAGTATAAACAGATGTATTTACTAGTGTAAGACGTGTTGGTTGTTCTCAATAAACAAAAATAAAAAATCTTAAATAGAGTTGTTGCCTTGACCCACGGCGTAACCGCGGGCAATACTCTAGTAAACCACATAAGTGATTTAATGTAACGACACACCTACCGAACGTACAGCGCTGAAAGTTCGGCGATTGAAGGATCGACTACACCGAACGGCGCATAATTTCCGCTGATGTGTTAGTTGGTTACGTAAAAACATTACGAGCGTATTTAGCTGGACTTTCTGTGCCGTATGTTCTGCATTATGTACCAAATTGCTGTATGGCAATGCTCATTCGTGAGGCGAAATATGAGCTAGCCTTCTGATCATGGTGGCAACAGAGTTTCTTACAAATTTCATTGAAGAAACTCTTTGCCGATGGACACCACTGATCTAAAGTTTCAACTCCAAACGGCACAAACATGAAACCCCTCCTAAGGTTCCATATTTGTGCCCTTTGCGAGCTTCAGCTGTTGAAACAGCGTTGCCAGCCTCTTTCTCAATTATTGGAAGATGTGACGGTGCTAGGGAGACCGCACATATCGCATCCCACACAAGCTGCCGGCTCCTCACCCAAGAAATAAGTGACGTACCGTCCGGCCTCTTGCCTCTTGCTCTTTGAATTGTAATAGGGTTGTTTTGCCAACGCTGACAAGAGCTCAACGGGTGATGTTATTGAGGTTGACATGGTGAGACATGGTCAACCCTATTTTAGCATGATAATGATGTGGTGTCCATACCATACACATAGGCCCATAGAGGCATAGCAGCTGTACCCCCGTTTACAATTCGGAAGAAGATAAACGATTATTGTCGTACAAATACGCAAGAAGAAAAATTGTATGAAAATCTATTGTTAACGGAGTTCTAGTTTTTGTTATTTGGACACAGAATGAATTATGGAATGGCTATGTTGGGAAGGAAATACTAGAAGGCCCGGTAGACGCCGGTTCAATAAATGAATCTAAACCACTCTAATCGACTTGAAAAATCATAAAAAAAATCTTGGAAATCGGTCCAACCGTTAGGAGGAGTTCAGTGACATACAAACACACAGAAGAATTATGTATATAAAGATCTTGCACTGTGAATTTTTAGTATGTATTATCATTAATACGATGGTAATGTATTTTTATTGCTTCTGCCATTTATTAACAAGACACATACACACACACACACACACACACACACACACACACACACACACATATATATATATATATATATATATATGTATATTCCAGTATTTATACGTATTTTTTTTGCAATTTTCATATGTATTGTTTATCCCAAAACACCAAAAGAATACTAAAAATGTTTATTAGTCTATTAAATGTAATTGTAAGTACAGTCTGTCGTTAGGAGTTAAAATATTTGACGTAGATTAAAACCATTTATTGCTCAATCCACCTCTTTTTTTATTACACAGAAACACTTAAAAATGATAACAATAACACTTTTACAGCTAAGTTATAAAAGGGGAGCATTAACGTTAATTACTTTTGAATAATCATGAATTGAAAATGGGAGGTGATAAAGATTTGCGAGGGAAAGCTATTACAGGTTTAATAGTTATTTCAGATACCGGCAGATTGTTCTAATTGGATTCTCTGATACTGTATTTAGTTTGTTGTAATTTATACTTTCTGTTTGAACTATACAAAACTATAGAATAGAATGGAATGATAGTTTATTGTTAATTTTTTTCATTTTATTTACTAAAATAGTACTAGAGAAGGTTTCTGTAAGTAGCCATATTTCATCACTCGTTGTAGTCCATGGACAATGACGCGCTTAGTCTGCGCCGGGCCGTTTTCGATACTTTACGTGTTTGAGTGAAAAGTACCTATTAAAAAAATACCTTCATGTCTACTAAGGTACTTGTTCAAACCACTCAAGAAACTCAAATAAAAGTCAAGGGGTGACTTTTAATCGTTAAGTATTCTCGGTAAAAGTCTTATTTTAATTAAATTTTGTCCATTTACTAGTCTTGACTCGTCATCGCGGCGGCCATGTTCAGGCGAATTTCATAGAGTTACAATTTGTGCCTACGCAGATAAGACAAACTACGTTATTGATGTATTTCTAACTAATGTTTAAAGACAATGAATTTATTTTAATTCCATGAGTTGTTTTATGAAATGCATAAGTTACCCGGTTACACAAATCGAATCGGAGATCGGGTGTTTTTGTAATGACGTATTATTTTATTGTATGATGTATTTGGATTTTAGGGTTTCTTCGGTCAGACCATGAAAAGCTAATCATCCAACAAAATTGTAAATATTTGAAGGAAACTGAGATATACATTAATTACTATACTTTTACTGAAGTGGCACTCATGGACGCTACAGCGTACACTTAATCCTTTACATGTACCAATTTATTTGATTTTTATTTCATTTGATTTTAAACTATTGTTAATATACTTAAGCTTATATAAACGCATAACAATTAGTTTTCTTTTATACTTTACAATTTGTTTATTTATTTAACTACCTATTAATAAATTATGAAATAAAGTATGAATTCTAATGAGGTTTTGTAAGTACAAAAGCTGTGACACATCACTTCTGCGGTGTATTATAATCTATATGGACGACATCTATACACTACGATACGATCTAGCGCTTCATGTTTTAATAATTTGGTTAGACGGCCTTTAGCGCTGCAGCCAATACATGAGTCAGTCAGTGTACGGCACGCTCACTCTGCGCAAGCCGCTTTCATCAAGTTTGAACTTTTTTGTATTGAATAGCTTCTCTAGTACGTATTACACATGGGGTTGTCTGGAAGAGATCGCTTTTTAGCGATAAGACCGCCCTTTGTACACAACTAGATATAATTTTAGTCTTCAAGTTCATTTTTGTATTGGTGTATAATAAAGTATTATCTATCTATCTATCTACATATAACTCAACGTCCCGGGAAGGTTCTGAATCACAATGGGATCCGGTAAGTGGCGCTGGAATCAGGAGCTAGATGGCCCGCTAGTGTTATAGATAAATTATCAAAAATAAAATTGCGAATCAAAGACCATTATCTGTTTAGTATAGGAACATAGATATGTAACTGGAGGAGTTTGTTGCGCCGCTTCGTCTCCTTTAACTGTAATAAAAATTCCTTTTGGAAGCGGTGGTGGACTCATGACTTTCAATGAGTATTCTGTAAGATTCCATTTTGAAATAAATACACTCATTTTCAACACTAAAATGTTAACATTTCCTTTTCCGGTTACAATCGAATATTTGTGAATATACTAATAATATTAAAAATACGTTTTTCTATTATTAACATATATTACCATTACTACGTTGTAAAAATATTGTCTATGATTACTTTCTATAATATTATCCTTCAAATTTTCGTCTAAAATCCAAGATTTTTTTATGAGTAAAGTAAGTTACCTTACAACGAGCCTCATTTTAAAGAACAGAGTATATATAACAAAGGTTTTAATTAATTAAAGGTTTTTAATAATACTGCGTTGGGTTTTAATTAGGACAACTCAAAAGGTAAAAAGTTCGATCCCATTGTTTTAAGCCTATAGAAGTTGATAAAAGAGTTTTTATAATTGAAAAATACTTTCAACAATAGATTTTTAAAATAATTGCCAATAGTGGTAGACTTTTTTAATTATGATGTTGTTGATAGATGAATAGCTGGTGGCGTTGCTTGTAAAGTAAAGAGAAATTAATCCTTCTATTTAGCAGACATCAAATAAAAAAATTCTACCATAAATAGGAACCGACATCAGAAGGTTGTTACAGATGAGTAACAATAATCTAGATACAAAGACTAGCGAGCTACAAATACATCTATGTACACTTCATACAACTCGATTCTCCATAGCCTACCTTTGAGAAAGTAGCGATTAGCGACCAAAAGGTCAAAAGCGCCATGCTTTCATTGACGTTGACGCGTTCTGTTCTAACATCTTATTACTATAGTCGACGCATTATGAACTGAGGCTTCGGGTCATAAAATATTTATCTGTCTGTCTCACTCGCACTTACAGGTCTTATGGAGAGGTGTAGTGGTGTGCGTAAGAATTGTAGAGGTGCATATCGATAACGGGATAGGTACGATTGATTTGCTAAATTATGTTAAGTATAGGTAGGAATAATTTTTCGCGAAAATAAAAGTTTTTAATTTGCAAGATAAAGTTTTTGTTTCGACGTAATCATACAGGAACTGTATAGATCGTAATGTGGCCCTGAAAAGGGCCGATTTTATATTTTCTAGGGATATTTCTTAATTCTTAACAAAACGTCACAACAAAAAATATTATATTTATAGAAAAACAACAACCCTTACTCGTAACGACCAATCAGGAGTCAGAGTGCTAATGAAGGTCACAATAACGCATCGACCCCGCGTGCGCAGGTAGCTAAGTATCGATAAAGGGTTGCATTGCATGCACATTCCTACTGTCAGTGATATTTATTGCCCGGCGACTCAGTTTAAAATGCGTCGACTATAGTGTCTCTATAAATTAACTAGCAACAAAAAGGTCGAAAACGCCATGAATTTACTGGCGCTTATTTTTTTTATACTAACATATACTATTAATGTATTAATATCTTTTTATCTCTTACACTTGACGGCTTTGCACACGTGGATGAAATTACAACTCATATCCCGATCGGGCACCAGATTTTATTTCAAAATATGCGGTAAAATTACAAAATTAAAAATACAAAGTATAATAATGAAAATACGTCGCGAGTTAGACATTTTTTCAGTAGCGGTGTAGTTGGCGTTTTCATCATACACCATTATCGGTATCCCCACAATATTTGTTTCTAATTTGCTCAGTACTAATTATTATTATGTTTATAGCAATTATATGTAATTTTCTCAGTTATTTACTATGGTCTGGGTGCCTGGGATCGGCCCCAGAGTAGTACGTTGTATATTACCCATAACACAAGCGTAACTTGCTTAATTTCGGGATATACAATATGTGTGTTTGTCTGCCGATTATACTGATGTCTTTGAAGACCACGGGCCATAAAAATGGCCTGGACATTTGGAGGGCTTGCGTGGAGCCATGGGGAGGCCAACACGTAAAGGCCCCTTGACAAATTTAATGTAAATGTGGCATGACACTGACCGGCGATTATCCCTGTCTACACCATATAATAATGCACCCAAGGACAAGCCCTGGCCAGTGTAGGACTATTGTGGGAAATTAGGACAAAAAGTACCGTGCTATTGGGGTGAACTTCTAGTGGTACTAAGGGTCTGGGAATACGGGGACTATGGCGTCTGCCCGCCGCAATGTTCGAGTAACATGGAAAAATGGGCAGACGGTGACTCGCCACTCTTTGCATGGGCCCCAAAAATTTGCCATTGAAGACAGGGGCAACATGGATGTGAGGGGCTAAGGGATGTAGAGAGGTGGGCTGCAGGTTCACCGAAGCTTCTTCTGACGTGTGCCATTTATCACTTCCACCCCTGGAGCTGGAGTCTTAGCCCTAGCGATCTCCACTCCGTGCCGGCTGGCTAAGGCAAGCACGGAGGCGGGGGCCTTGCCTTGGCCCCCGGAGTCAGGTACGAGGTGTCGCTACTCACCTAATGCTTCGCTACAAAGCCCCCCTGCGGGATTATTATTATGCTTATTATATGTATATCTCTGTATGTAATTTATTATTATTCATACTATATATATATATATATATATATATATATATATATAGAATAGAATAGAATAGAATAGAATAGAAAACACTTTATTGTTCACCACATACACATAAATAAACAATTTACAGTAGTCACATTAGACAGTAAAAGTAGGAGCAATATATATATATATATATATATATATATATATATATATATATATATATATATATATATACTAGCTGACCCGGTTGAACTTCGTACCGCCATATTTTCTGAATTTCTAAGACTTTGTTTCATGACATAAAAACAAAATCACCAAAATCGGTCTAGGTGATTAGGATAATTCTAGAACCCGATCTAAGCGCCACCTACCGGTTCCAATTGTGAATCTAAACCATCCTGGGACCCATTCAAACACTACTCCTATTTGGTACCATCGCAAGACTTTTTTTTTGGTACACACCTACATCGTACAATTCGTCGCCATGTCTCTCGTTACGTGAAGACCAATAAACGTTTTTTCTTTCTTCATACGATATGTTTTTTCAAACGGCTTACCCTAGCCGAATTTCAGACGAATATTTTAGTAAATACATTAATGATTATAATACGTTTTTTTTCAGGACCTTTTAGGCTCGACCACTCCACTGATATAGTCAGACTTTACGTCTTCTAGAAAATCGTCTTCAATTATTTTTTAACAAAAAACAAAACTGGTTTCTATAGTAACGAAAAAGCAAAAAATAAACATCTCTAAAACATCTTGAAGACAGTGTGAAGTAAAATATTGTTAGAAGTTGGGCCACCTGCATACCTATTGTCACATACCGACAAAGAAATGCTGCGCATCTTGTTTATTACCCCTCCCGTATTCGGAGTTCTTTTTATTACTTCGTATTTAAAATTTACAATTAGACAATAGCCTATTGTTATTGTTTTCGACTTTATTGGCCGTTCGCAGGAATAGATAACCAGGTGTATAAATTACTATTTCTCATAAAACTCAGTGCACGCGGCCGATTTTTTTTTTGTACTGTATAGTTAGTCTAAAACAATGCCCGAATGGAGGGGTGAGGCAGTCAAGCGAAGTTTACGAAACGAGTAAGACGTTTGTAGTACTCCGATTAGCGATATAGACGACGCATTTTGCGCGTGTCGAATTGCCTTGAATCGTGCAGTGTGAACTGGTTGCATCCAGTTTTATTTGTATTTTGTTTTATACGTGTTTGTACAATTCTTATAAATTCTATAGTAATTCCAACGGCATTTTTAATTCGAGTCCTGTAGCTCGTAACAATATAAAATTACTATATTTTGCAAATTTGTTTTTTGAATTTTATGTTCTATCTATTTGGCACTAATATCGATATGTTGTAGATAATATTTAGTTTTTGCTTTTTAGCTACTCTAGTAGTTGTTTTCGTTTTTCTAGCAAAAAACAGACCGACTTTTTATTTTTCACTTTTAAGTTGCGTATATGGTATGTAATAATAATGAAATTTGTATGAAACTATCCTGAAGCTATACCAAATACGACGTAAAATAGTATGATGAAAATCAGTTAAGAAAAAAAGATACAGTTATCAACCGCCAAAACTTCACATTTTCTGTCCAATTTTTTTTTCTTTTTTTTTAATGAATAATCGCACAAATATACTTAAAATCTAAAAAACAGATCCTTAATTTTCTTTTTCTTCTGAAAATACTTTATTTCTACCTACCTACACGAAAAGTATTTGTTTTCAATTCATTACAATTCATGTTTTAAAAATAATTGGAGTTTTCATTATTAATTTCTCATGAAAAATCATTATAATATTTGTCTGGGAATTCTTAGAAATATATAATATTTAATATAACACCGAATATAGCCCCCAGGGGCTTTTGTCAATTCGCCGAAATTCGTAGTTAAAATAAATTTAGCTTCGTATAATTTATTTACTTAAAAGCTGGAATCAAAACATTCCAGCTTTTAAGTAAATAATTTGTTTCGTGAAAACAACAGATTTAACGATAAATCTTTAATTAGAACGGTTATATCTGTTTTGTCGAATTTCAGATATGGGCGGCTAAATGTCTTCTAGTGTTGCGGCGTGTAGTTGGCAGTATCGCCTTTACACACATATACACATAAGTTATAATAAAATTGTATAATAGTGTAATGAAATTATGATGTGTGTGTATGTATATATGTCAATATGTGTGGTTGTGAATATGTGTAACTTTTTATAATTGTAATTATTAATGTGATTTTGTATATGTATTATGACTATGGGCTCTATGGGATATGTTTTCCTGGAATAAAATAGTAAATACAATTTTACGGCCTGGCCACGGGCTTGGCATTAGCGACGAGCGCTGTGACAAGCTGTATAGAGTTGCCAGATGTCCGGTTTTCTTTATATTTGTCTGGTCAAGAAAATATTGGTAAATCGGACAAAATATATTCCGGTTTTAAAGCAAATTTCTTTAATATAACTGCTAGTTGCACTGAATTAAAGGATGCCATCTCAGTTAATAAAACTTTATTAAAAGCAGTGGCATCGAGTACATTTTTTTTAAAAACTTAGGTTTCAATTTCGCTCAGGTATATAATAAATTTCACTGGCTAATTAGGGTCGTAACTCCCCCTAATTCTTATTACGCTATCCTAACTCGGAATTAGGATTTCTAAATTCTAAATAAATATATTTAATAGTTTAAAAACCATTAAAACCGGTCTCTTTATTGCCATCTAATTGTGCGACAAAAGGTCAATTCGTCCAACATCGTATCAAATAGGCTGCTAATATAAACTAATTACTCCCGGGACAAACGAACTGGGTCACTATTGGCGACATCCAAGGAAAAATACGGCAATTATTACGCTTTAATTAAACGGAATTTGTTCATTAATCTGTTCTATTGTTTAATATTGAACTATGGTGTTAAAAGGTGACTTTACCACCGTTATTAAAGTAGTTTAATATTACTCTTATTTCCCCTGTCATTAAAATTTAAAAATATCGTCTATTGTTAGTCCCTAATCACTTTGTCTTTGCCGGCCGGCCGTCAAGACAAGACGTCATTAACCCTTTTATTGTTAAAATTTCGCTGTAGAATACTTGAAGCTATTAAGTTTACGAGTTCGAGAATTTGAATGAATAGTGGGCATGTGCTTGGGCCATGTCTATTTTGCGAATATATAAGGTCGGCCCGTTGAGACTGAGTTAGTTGAATTTCAACTGCGATCGAGGCGTTATGTACATTCAGAACGGGAATCTCATCGACGGACTTTACGCTTTTTATGTTATAACGATTTTCTGCTCTACGGTTTGGACTTGTTGTATTTGGTTATGTTCGTAGGAACGTGTATGTAGTTTTAATAAAGTTTGTGATAATTTCAACGGCATTTTCAATTCAAACCCCACAAATCCATAACATTATTGTACTATTGAATTATTTGTGGGTACTTGTTTATTACTAATCGAATATAAAAGAGACCGGGTGTAGTGACGAAAGATCATTCTTATTTCGACTTTGGTCGGACGCAAATATCATAGTAGCTCTCTATGGTGGCTAATTATTGTGCGAGAATCATAACTAATAATTAATTGTACTTTAGCTTCATTCACAATTCAAATAAAATAGTTCTCAATGTTCTACGTGTTTCGTTATATGAATTACTCACGAACAGTATTTACAAAATACACGTTTGATGTGGTAGAGTCTTGTTAGAATCCTAATCTTGGTTACAGTTCTTAGGGCCAGCATAATCAAGGTCGGCCGGCGTGATATCACGCATAAACAGAATGTTGGCTTGAAACAGTTAGCTTTGAGCTAATCGTATTTCGTGCGATGAGTGATTGACCCGATAGCCCACTGTACTTTCCTATTCCTACTGTCTGAGTTCTGTATTAAAAAAAATATATTGCATGAAATCAGCAGGCAGGCACAAGGCATGGCTATGTACACTTGAAACAAATGCTACAAATGCGCTGCTGCTCACTTAATGGAAATTGGAACCTGGTCACTGATGCCGGAACACAACTCAAGGTTATTATGGCGGCATAGTCTGGACCAGGGGTGGTAGCTATCCAGATGAGCAAATACCCTACCACCTGGCTGTGGGTTGTTTTGTCGCTTCTTACGACAAGTCGCCCGGCCGGAGGAAATTGTATTGTTTCTCCGTCCGCGCACGAATAATCTCCCATCTTTACTCTATCCTACATATATACCAGCCTAAAAGGCTGGCAACGCGTTTTCTTCACTCCTGCCTCGCAATTTTGCTGTTTCAATAACTTAGCGTTGTGAAGATATTCAAAGTACGATTCCATTGCAATATTGTCAAAAATCTCGATATCGTCGCGGCAGAATAATAGTAGAAACAAAATTGGTATTACCTTTGGCAGAAATGGCGTTAGCTGAAATGAATATACTTAGTCTGGGCATAAATATTACAATTAAAAAGAAACAAAATATTACATTTGAATTTGGAATCTGTCATTTTTATATGATTGTTCATTGTGTTTTCTCATTTTGGCGCCAATACATAGTACAACTTTTTGCGATATTAAAATGGAGTACGGCGATAAAGAGAACCGAATCCAAATGCAATTTTTAAAACTCTCCATACGCTTGGTTTTAGTTAAATGTTTATGTACCGGGCTATTGATAGGTACAATGAGACCTCCTCTGTTTGTGACAGAAAAAGATCTGACCGTCCACGTAGTTTTCGTACGAAAAAGGTGGTCAAAGCACTGAGGGATAGAATTCGAAGAAATCCTGTGAGAAAGCAAAACATTTAACTCGGGAGATGAAGATATCACCTAGAACCATGTCGTGTATTTTAAAAAATGACTTAGGACTTGCAGCCTTTAAGAGACGCACTGGTCATTTCTTAACTCATAATTTAAAAAAGAATAGGGTGGTAAAATCGGAATAACTACTGAAGCGGTACGCAAAGGGAGGTCACAGCAAAAAATTTGTTTACGGATGAGAACATTTTTATAATTGAGCAACATTTAAAAAAACTAAATGACCGTATTTATGCTCAAAGTTCTAAGGAAGCTTCTCAATTAGTCGACCGAGTGCAACGTGGGCATTATCCGTCTTCAGTGATGGTTTGGTGGGGTGTTAGCTATGAAGAAGTGACTGAGCCATATTTTTGTGATGGTATCAAAACATCGGCACAAGTGTATCAAGATACTATTCTTCAGTAGCTAGTTAAGCCCCTTAACAACACCATGTTCAATAACCAAGAATGGTCCTTCCAGCAAGACTCGGCGCCGGGTCATAAAGCTCGGTCCACGCAGTCTTGGTTGGAAATGAACGTTTCGAACTTCATCAGAGCTGAAGACTGGCCATCGGCTAGTCCCGATATTAATCCGCTGGATTATGATTTATGGTCAGTTATAGAGAGTACGACTTGCTCTAAACGCCATGACAATTTGGAGTCCCTAAAACAATCCATACGATTGGCAGTGAAGAATTTTCCCATAGAAAGAGTGCGTGCTTCTATTGATAACTGGCCTCAACGTTTAAAGAACTGTATTGCAGACAATGGAGACCACTTTGAATAAGCTTTTTATGGCTCAGCTAACTACCAGATTGAAGCGCTAGAGTCAATCGAGAGAAGAGCCAAGAGGTTGATTGGTGGCGACCAGCTTGTCACTGGAGCATCGGTGACGGGTTGCTAGTCTATCGGTTTTTTATACGATTCATTTCGGAGAGTGCGCGGTTGAACTTTTCAACCTGATTCCCCCAATACCATTCCATCTTCGGACCACAAGGCGCTCTGGTCTACGCCATCGCTTCACAGTGGAAACGCTACCAGTGCGTACCTACTAAACGTTTCGTCTCCACGTTTCTTCTACGTACGGCAGAGTTGTGGAATGCACTACCAGGGTCCGTGTTTCCCGAAAAGTACAATCCTGGTATCTTCAAGTCTCGTGTGAATAGGCAGTATCTAGGTAAGCGTGCTCCACCTTCGACCGCATCATTGTCCGGCATTGGACGTGATCGTAGTCAAAAGAAAACCTATGTAACAAAAAAAAATATTGAGAAGCTACCAAAACTTTAAACATTTATTTGGCGAGTTTTCACTTATAAATATTTATAAAGAGTTGCGTGTCATGGGCGCACCGTTGGAATTATAAGAATACCGAAATCAGACAAAAACCTACAGTTGAGAAGACTGTCTGCCGATTTTGACGAGATAATAATAGCAGAATTAAGATATAATAAATAAGTAATAGAAAATATATTCAACAAAATAAGTGCAACAGAGTAAAGAAGTTCAAAGTAAATGTATTAATAGAAGCAATAGTTTTATAAAGATGAAATACACGAAAAGAAGAACTTAAAATACCCCTGACAAGAGTGGAAGTCAGGAGAAGGAGTATTAAAAAAAGTAATAGCAGAATTGGACTCCTGGTGTTGTAAATATACGCGACAGTAACCACTCCCCACTAGTTGCGCTGTCAGCCGGCTTCGCAAGAAAAAATCATACGTTTAGATATCGAAACCCTATAAAGATGAAGACATATTACTGCAATTTCTTGTAGCAACTAATCAAAGCAGCTTATTACAGACCCATGTCAGCTCTAATATGATGTATATTAATAGTACGAGTCATTAGCACAATGAGATAGTGCTTGCTTACCATTTATCATTGCCAGTACAACTCGAGTATAATTTGACGTGAAGCCATTAATTTTTATAACTCTATTCTCCTCTCTTGGATCGTTATAGTAGGATTGCATGCAGACATTTTTGTTTTTGTATGCTCAAGCATGAAGGTGTCTGACCGCGAGCATTCGCCTGTCATGTAACATTACAGATCCGAGTATTATATCAGTGAAGGAAGAGAACTGAGCATTACAGTGCGCAAGCTATAATGTTATCCGTGTAGGAACGGAGAAAGAATATATATTCCTGCGGCCAGGCGGCCTGTCGTAAGAGGCGACAAAACAACCCATAGCCAGGTGGTAGGGTATCTGCCCGTTTGGATGGCTACCACCCCTGGTCTAAAACATGTCGCCATAACCACGTTGAGTTGTGTTCCGGCATTAGTGGCCAGGTTCCGGCCCTATCTACGAGTCCGGCAGCACATTGGTACCACCTTTATTGTTGCAAATGTTTATAGGCGACAGTAAGCACTTTTCATCATAGTTAGGCCGTCGGCCTGTCTGCGGTACTCTAGCAACAAAAAAAATGTTATCGATATGTTGTACATTGGTTAGGGACAATTCCGAAAATAACTGAAAAACGCCGCCCCCGCTCGCCTATATTTTTACCTTAATCATCATCATCATTTCAGCAATCAGATGCCCACTGAGTGAGACGCATGCGTCTGTGTGTGTGTGTTTTTAACCTATGCGTCCGCAGGCACGGGGCCGTCTCCGTGAAGAGTGATTTATGTGCTTAAAGTATTGGACGTCTCGGTGGTCAAAGTTGCGTTAATGACGAGTTGTGTATTAGTCTGCGAAGTTTAAATTTGCCGTCTTCTAAATCGGCCGCCCGGGGCTTGGGTCCCGGCTTGCAATACAGTGCGCAACCTCTAATGATATAATCTGTAATATTCTGATACAATTTGTAACACAACGACCGCTTCGTCTAAATGCTCAAAGTCGAATCATAAATATTTCGCTACAGACGAATGTTCCTCAGTCAGGGAGGCAGTATTGTAACGTAATGCTCAAAATCGAATCACAAATGTTACGTTACAGGCGAACCTTAAGAGAAGTAGGTATGACCATTTGCTATTATAAAATGTAATTCTATTATTTTCCTCAATCATCTATATATTAATTCGTGAAGCAAAACCTTTGTACCCCTTATTGGGAAAATTTCGCACACATAGTTTATAAAGAGAAGGAGTGCAGAATACTAATATTTTTTTTAAATTATGCATAAAAAATACATTAAATCAATAAAAAAACATTACACACACTATCATGTATTTGACACACACACACACACACACGCACGCACGCACGCACGCACGCACGCACGCAGGCACGCAGGCACGCATGCGCGCGCGCGCGCGCGCACACATATATATATGCTCTTTTGTTTATTGTTAAAGTCAAATTAACAGCGTCGCCTTGGCGAAATCTGTGATTATAGAAGTATAGTCTTTGACACGTGTCAAAAGTGAACAAAGTGAAAAAGTGAAAGACACAAGTGAAAAAAGTGTTCTCCAGTGGAACTTGTTTTGAATAAAAAACTTTGAATTCGAATTTGACAACAAATTATTATGGTCGAATTTCGACCACGGGCGACCACTAGTATTTTCTAAATATTCAATTATATTGTTACAATTGGGCCACCTGCATATTTGTAAACAAAGCACATTTATTACCCGCCGTCGGTGTTTGAGCTACTCTACTAGTTGTGCTCGCGATTTCGTCCGTGTGGATTTTTTTCGCGAAACCCTAAAAAAATAGCCTTAGTTACTCCTTATAACATCCCCTATCTGCCAGTGAAAGTTCCGTCAAAATCGGTCCACCCGTTTTAGAGATTAGCCGGAATATCCAGACAGACAAACATTCTAAAAATTGCATTTTCGGAATCTCCTGGTCTGAATTATTCCTCCTGATTTTTACAAATTTTTATTTTGACATTACAAACAGACAATTCAATTTTATTTAACAGTATAGATGTAAGAAACAGAGTATACAGTTGCATTTCAGCTGGGCGCTGTTCAGTTTTCTCCATCTGTGCCAAAACCACAATGTAGGTTAATTAACTTTTCCGTGTCTAAAAGTCGCGATAACTCAATAAAACGCAAACCATTCCCATGTTCCAGCTTGTGAGCCGACATAAAACCTTTTCGCGCCTCACTTTATGGCGGATTGACCGCACAATCCGGACTGGATATGTCGGTTGCGCCCGACTTTGAAATTTGTTCCGGTCTCACTTACTACTTGGCTTCAAAGTGCCTAAATATTCGTAATACATTTTACCTATATCTAATTTATATTAGTATAGTTTAATTTATATTTATAAATAGGTTGTTAACTCAAGTACTAAAACAAAAATTTAGTTTTATTTGATTTAAACTTTAAATATAATAAATAATACAACAAATTAACTAGTATGTATAATGAAGAAAACTAACTTATATTGTATTCTACCTATAATCACTTAAGACTATATTTAGGTAGAATACTGAACCTAGGTGATTGGAATCAATCGGTTAGTTACAAAAAAAATCTCAAATAAACATACCATTTTTATCCGTGCAGGAACGGAGAAAGAATACAATTTCCTGCGGCCAGGCGGTCTGTCGTAAGAGGCGACAAAACAACCCACAGCCAGGTGGTAGGGCATTTGCCCGACTAGATGGCTACCACCCCTGACCTAGAGTATGTCGCCATAACAACCTTGAGTTGTGTTCCGGCTTTAGTAACCAGGTTCCAGTCTCCCATAAGAGAGCAGCAGCCCATTTGTCGCACCTTTGGTGTTACAATTGTCCATAGGCGATGGTAACCGCTTTCCATCAAGTGGGCCGTCTGCCCGTCTGCTGAACTACTGCAATAATAAAAACCAAAAAATAAAAATTAAATATTTAAAGTCGATGTTAATAGTGAAATTAAGGTCATATCGTTAAGAATTATGTGTAATTTAGTCACTTATTTATTAATAATAATAATAATAATAATCTGCCCATTTTTCCATGTTCCCCGAACATTGTGACGGGCAGACGCCATAGTCCCCATATTCCCAGATCCCTAGTACCACTAGCAGTTCACCCCAATAGCCCGGTACTTTTTGTCCTCATTTCCCACAATAGTCCTACATTAGCCGGAGCTTGTCCTTGGGTGCATTATTATATGGTGTAGACAGGGACAATCGCTGGTCAGTGTCACGCCACATTTACATTAAATTTGTCAAGGGGCCTCTACGTGTTGGCCTTCCCATGGCCCCACGCAAGCCCTCCAAAAGTCCGGGCCATTTTTATGGCCCGTGGTCTTCAAAGACATACAGTATAATAATAATACTCGGCAGACAAACACACATATTGTATATCCCCAAAATAAGCAAGTTACGCTTGTGTGATGGGTAATATACAACGTACTACTCTGGGGCCGATCCCAGACACCCAGAACATAGTAAATAACGGAGAAAATGCGTTTCCGAAATTTACTATACCGGGAATCGAACCCGGAGCCTCTGCGTTGCAGTGAGGTAGGCCGGCAATGGCATAGCCCGCTCAACCACAGAGGCCGTCAAATGTTATTAAATAGCTGTAATGGGCATGGCACGTTGTCTTGCCCTTAAAAAATAATAATCTAGAAACCGATTGCAGCGCCGTCAACCGGGACCAATTGTTAATCTAAACCATCCCGGGATCCACTTGAACACACACAAAAAATAACCTAGATCCTGGAACCCGATTGCAGCGCCATCTACCTGGTTTAATTTGAATCTAAACCATCCCGGGATCCGCTTGAACAGACACAAAAATATTTCACCTAAATCAGATAAATGAAAATGACTTTTAAATGTAGTCGCCATTGCCAAAATCGGGCGGGAAAGATTTTAACAAATTAATGGCTGGACTGACATTGGGACTGATGTTTTTTTAATGATATTTTTTATTGGTGAATATCATATTTAAATACTTATTATCCTATTCCGGACGAAGACAATTAAAAAAAAGAACACAAAATCATAAAATTACGTCCAGCCGTTTTTGAGTTACAAATGATGTAACTAACACGACTTTGTTTTATATATAATATATAAATAAAATATTATGTTCTTTGTTAACACGGTTTTTTTAAATAGTGAACTAGCAATTCAAATTTTAAATCAATGGATTGAACAATTGATTATTCTATGGTGCCTTGGTGCAGTATGATTATCACGTCTTAATCCTTGGGATCGTGGAAATTAATGAGTGTCAACGAAAAATTACGGCTTTTAAAACCTCAATAAATACAATGTTATTGTATTTATTGAGGTTTTAAATATATATATTGTGTGTCCTTTAATTAAAACCTTTTCATTTCAAAACGATTAATAACGATTCTAATTTTAATTGAAAAGTTTTTATTCGAAATAAGTTCAAATGGAGAACACTTTCATACACGTGAGTGTATACTATTATACTAGTGTATCTACTTCCTATTCTATGTATTACATCGCTTCGCAGTGTGTTATCGCTGTTTAAAGAAGAAGCGGCAAGAAACTCCCCAGCAACACGTCTAGCTAAACTATTTTTTTCATCATAATTATTTATATAACTAAGGCTCTATAGAAGTTGCATTACAATTACTTTTCAAAGAATTAATGGAATTGTAACAAATAAAACATATTTTTACCGTCGCAATAGATTACATTTAGATATTATGACGAGGATATTTTATAGTCTGTGGTCATAGATGACTCACAGAACGGCACTAATACGTCGCCTGAAACAATTGTGACGTGTGGAATTGCTGTCAAAAATGCGTAACTTAATGAGTGTGCAACCATCAAAAAAAGTAAAAAAATGTTTGGCGGGGGTATAAAATATATTAGTTTTCAATTTTTGTGATGTCGTTCGTTTTTGCCAAAATAGCAACAGACTTCTAGATGTACGCAACGGTTTTCTAGAACGTGTCCGTTGCGCACCATGGGAATTGGAATGAGCTCAGCTGAGATCTTCCCACAGCGCTATAATATGGAGTTTTTCAAAAAGCGTGTCGTAAAACTTCTTTGAGGTCGGCAACGCGTTGGTGACATAAATGGTGTTGCAAACGTACATAGGCGATGGTAACAGCTTTCCATCAGGTGGGTCGTCAGCCTGTCTGCTTTACTGCGCATTTATATAAAAAGACTCTAAAACAAAATTCAAGATTTTCAAGTAAACACCAAAGTGAATATAATGCGGCCAAAGTCACAGGCGAAGGGTTAACATATGTATGACAAAGGCCCTATAATTATTTGACAGTAAAATAGGCGATGGAAATTGCTTTTGACAAGGGACGTGTGACGTCATGACCTAAAAGCTGATACACACCCCTGTAATATTTAATAATAACATAATTCCGAACATCCCTTTGATGGCCTTTCAGGTAAAATTAATCATTATATATGACTTAAGTAATATGTTTTGTGTATATACTAAAAATAATCAGAAAATAGTCTACAATGACTTTTTCCCCCCTTTCGAAGCGAAAATTGAAAAATTGTGTCCCTCTTCTAACTTATGAATTATGAAGTGTAAAATTCTGAAAAAAAAGGACGCCGAAGAGCTTAAAAAAATAAAATTGGTTTGGATATTTATTGGTTATTTGGATGATATGGATGGATCCTAATACCTTAAGAGAAGTTTTAGACATATGAGATATTTTTTTTTGGGTTATTTTTGTATTTATGTAAGGATCACCAACAGTTTTTTACCTCACTTCAAGTACTATGATAGGTTTCCAATTAAGTTTTAACATTGTAATGTAAAAACTATTTGCTTGAAAACTGCTTGCATTGTAATATATTCACTGTTATTATTAAAAATAAATATTGACTAGATTGCTTGCATCAAGCAAAACGAAACTACAAATAGTATAGAATAAGAAAACAATGACATTGTTTAAATGCAATAGGCGTTTACCTACCATATAAACAACCTTTTTTTGTTAACGCTGGGGGAATACATTTGCACATATCCTCAGGCCCCGGGGCAGGCCACCAAAGGCCATGTGGGACTCCCGGCTGCCGGGGTTGCACACAAGCTTCATATTAGAGCTTGCAAGCACCGACCGCCAGACTACGCACGAAACCTTCCAGCGTCCCTCCGCATCATGATGAGGCGCTACGGGACCGTAACCATGGGTATGACTGCCGTGACACCTCGGTGCAATCCGACAAGGAGGAGTGTCCCTGGGACTAGAACACCCTACGGCATCGCATGTGGCTCGCCGAGAGGGTACCCCCCCCCAGTCCCACTACGTTATCGGGAGGAGATGAGCAAAGCGCCGCCTGCGACCCCTGTTTGCCGTCTGCGACAGACGTTTGTCTGCTCATCCTCCTTCCTACCTTATCCTTTCAGCAGCCTAACAGCCTAGAGATAAAACAACTAATTTAATTTTTGGTTACATAAATGGTTTTTTGTGGTTCCGTAGCCAAATTATGAACACAACGGAAGTTTCTCACTTCTACGGAATCCTTCATGGAGCATATGTCAAATAGAAAAGTAATCGAATACACGAAGGAAAGAGGAATATCAACCAAAGACACAATTCTGCTATTTTTTAAAAATTATATCAGCCCATAAATGTCCCACTGCTGGGGCTCGGACCTCCCTCCCACTATAGGGGAACGGGCAATATACCGGTCACGCTTGTCCAAGACGGCTTCGCAGGTTTGACACATCGGTTATCTCGATGTGCAGGTATCACGGTGTTTTCCTTCACCGTCGTAAGCATGTAGTAATTGTAACTATATGCATATTAGGTCAGGAAATTGCTTAAGCGGTGGATGCGTTCCGGCCAGGATCGAACCCACACCATTTGAGTATGGGGACGCGTGCACTAGCCATAACGTTACTACGACTTATTAACTTGTTTGCTCAAAATCGCCGGACACTATAATCTCAATCGTAGGCGTGTCCGGGGCACAACACTATCCATATAAATATTTATAAGCTAAAACTCGCGAAATAAAAATGTTCACATTTTTGGTAATTTTTAAATATTCATTTCAGCTAATGGCATTTCTGCTGATGGTAATGCCGATTTTTTTCTATTGTTATTCTGCCACGACGATATCGAGATGATATATTGTGGATTAAGTAGAATATGAATTTTTGACACTATCGCAGTGGAATCGTACTTTAAATAACTTCACTACGCCGAGATATAGAAATAGCAGACACAAAGCAGAGTGAATTGTTATATTCCCCGCACACGAGGACTTGACTTGCAGGGTTACCGAATTCTAAAAATTAACATCACTAAGGGCCTATTTTTCAATCACCAGATAAAGTTATTCATAAGAATAAAATACTACATCGGAAAACTAAAAATGGCAGTTGCATGAATAAAACAGTCGAGTTGCTTCACTTTTGACTCTAGTCAAGGTATAATTTATTTGACTGATAACTTTCATGTGATGATTGAAAAATCGGCCCTTAATATTATGTTATAAAATAGATTAAAAATAGAGAATATTATAAAACGTAAATTATTCTTAATTGTCTTAGAATTTTCTATTAATTATCGAGATTTTAGGTGTTTTTGAGTCTAGCTTTAGGTGTTAATTGTTTTGGTTGCTGGTAACCCTGAGCGTCAACTGATCGCGAACGGAGTATAGTAAATTATAAAGGTTATACACATCCCGTGATCATGTTACGAGGTCCGCCATATAATTTTATATGACGAGGAAAATCGCTATAATATTGACTCAGCCGTTATTAAATATCGCATTGGCAATAGAGGAATCTCTTTAGGATATTAACTGTGGTTACCCTAAATGTGTATTCTTCATTAATTGTAATTTTTTATTTATTATCACATTGATAAACAGTCGTTTATTTTTTTGATAAATATTTATTTACCATACAGTCTGCAAAAACTTTTATTATACAGTTTTAAATATAAGAAACACACTATCCTATATACTATTTAAATTGTCTAAATTCTGACTTCACTGTCTCTCTAATTAAGTTTATACCTAAGCCAATTGAGTCTAGATTAAAAATAAAAAAATATCTCTAAAAATAAACTAACAAATATAATGTGCAATAAAATTCATGGGCCAGTATATATCCATTCCGTTAAATTGGGAAAATGTAAGCTCAAGAGTGGAACATTTATTAATATCTGCCCAAAAACGTCCCACTGCTGTGCTCAAGGCATTTTGTTTGAGGGGAGTGTGATGGTCACACGTGATCACGCTAGGGTCACCACTGTGATGGTAAATAGGTTACCCTGTGGATTATGAGTGAATTACCGCTGTGATGTTAAGTATGATTCCTCTTCTAACTCCAATCATGGTGTGTCGGGCAGATGGAGATAAAATGAAATAAATTATTAAATTATATAACTGTCTTTAAATTAGTACGTAGGACTCGACTCGGAAGGTGACGTGGGGCGACTAACGACAGTGCCTTGAATATTCATACATTACAATTTTTGCTGAATTACAACTGTCGATAGCCGTCACAGGGAATCCTTAATTCCTCTTTCCCATCTCTCTTTATTCTATTTCTTCTCTCTGTTCCCTTCTATTCCACCCTAAAGTTGTTTGTTAACGCTTTGGTTTCGCACCTGTCGTTGCAAACGTTTATAGGGGATGGTGACCATTTTCAGTCAAACGTTTACCTGGTTTGCCAGCTTTGCAATAAAACAAACACACCACATTACAACTTTATTATAGAACATCGTACGTTGCCGTACCCTATCGTGGTGTTGTTCAATGTTATTATGTAATCCATAAACATGGCCAATGTCTATCGTGATGCGTAATTAGGCACATGATGGATGGGGTCTCGCTAACATATCATACTTTGTTGAAACTTCAAGCAGGTGATATTCTTTTTGTATTGATGAAATTGTTCATAAGAAAATTAATTCAGGTAAATGAGTAGGGCAGAGTGACCCACGCAGCTTAAACAAACAACTATAAGTAAGGGATTTCGCACACTAGTAGTCCAAATGAAAAACGAATACAATTTCCTGCGGCCAGGCGGCCTGTCATAAGAGATAAATCAACCCACAGCGAGGTGGTAGGCTGTTTGCTCGGCTGGATCGCTACCATCCCTGGTCTAGAGTATGTCGCCATAACAACTTTGAGTTGTGTTCCGGTACTCATGGCCAGGTTCCAGTTCCCCTCTAGAGAGTGCTGCCACATTGGTTGTACTTTTAGTTCCAAATGTCTATAGGCGATGGTTGCCACTTTGCATCAGGTGGGCCGTCTGCTTGTCTGCTAATGTCGTGCAATAATAAAAAAAAACTATTGGACGTAAACTAGACTTTTTTAGAGTTCTGCGAAAAATATTAAAACCATTTGTTCCAGCTAATCTGTGAAACGGTTGGACTGATTTTGACGGGATATTATAAGGAGTAACTTGGGCTATTTTTAAAATTGGGGTTCCGCAAAACAAAATTCCACGCGGGCGAAGTCCCGGGCATATCTAGTAGTGTAATGAAATTAAAACTTGGGTATGTATGTAAGTGTGAATGTGAATTTGTATGTGTGTGTAACTTTTTATAATTTTGTAAAAATCATCATTATTTTAATATGTGAAGATGTGTGAAGCCCGGATAATGGCATAAGTTTTTAGATAGATTTATGTAAAGATCCCAGTAAGTATCCCAGAAAGTAGGATAGGTTTTTATTTTGTGATTTGCCATTTTCGTAATTTTGGTTAATTTGGTCATTTTGGTCGATTTGTTAAAACCTATTTGTTAAAATATTAATCTACAACTTAAATATTCATGTTAAGTTGACACTGACCAGATTTACAAACCTTGCGAATTAAACATCGCCCTGGTACGATTCCCGGGTTATTGTCTATTTATGGGATGAAAGCGATGCCCGGGGGTGTTCAAGGAAATGTTCTGTCGGTTTCCATAGCAACGGCAGTCAAGGAAACCGTAACAGACAAGACTGGATGGCTCTTATTCTCTTTGCAGATTCAAGCCAACATCCTCGCGATTTATGCCGTATTACGAATTGCCGCCCTTTGTACACATCCTTTACTCAACAGCTTTGTATATTATAGTCGTTTTTCTCAGAAAACGTTGGGCCTGTGTTTGTGACTAAAATTAGGCAAAAAAAATATACCACCACATGATAGTGTACTAAAATCCCAAAATTAAGGGTAGTCGCCATAACGATAAGTTACACTTTTCCCAAAATTTAGAATATGCTTCCATTTACTGTTAGAGAGGCCAAATTCTTGGCAACATTGACAATTCAAAAAGCACTATTTTCCGCAAATAGCTATGTCTGATTAACACAATATAATCATGATATTACATTTATTAGGGGGGGCGGTAGACGAATTGTGATATTGGGGTGGGATAGGCTCGAAAATTTCGTCACGTCACTTTTGAAAATCTAATATATTTAAGCTTTAAAACACGAAATTTGAACTATTAACGAAAAATTTCAAAATATTTTCAACTTTATCTGTAGGAGTTTAGTGTTTAAATTATTACAAAATAATTTTAATGCAAATAAAATTAATTACTGCTGTTTTAATGATATAATTTATATGTATTTAATTAATAAAATATGTAGTTTAAGTATGTTAAATTATGATATACCTAATAATCTGCACCACCTACGTCGCCAGATTAGATTAAACTATTCCTTAAATTAGGTTGCCTGGAAGAGATTGCTTTAAGCGACAAGGCCGCCTATTGTTTCTACCATGACAATATTGTAATTGTGTATTTTTGAAATTGTATATTTGGTGAGCAATAAAGTGTTATCTATCTATCTATCTAATTTGTTGATGTAAAATTGCAAAATGTAATGTCACAGGAGGGAGGAATCTCACGAATGTGACATACATTGTTTTCAGTTCTTTCAGAGTGATTCGAGGTCTTTGAGAACGTCAGAGAGGTTGCGACTCAGGACACCGTTACATACTACAGAGATTTATGCAAGATCCTTCTCTGTTCAGGCTGGGCATCTCTGGAATGCTCTGCCAGCAGATGTCCGATCTACTAAATCTATCCATTCCTTTAACAGACTTGTGAAAGAGCACTATCTAACTGTATAACGTGTTTATTGTTTGTTTTGTATGTTTATGTACGTATATATTTTATAACTGTATTATATTGTTACGAGTTACAGGACTCGAATTAAAATGCCGTTGGAATTACTATAGAATTTATTAGAACTATACAAACACGTATAACACAGGTACAAATATAACTGAACACAATCAGTCCAAACGTAATGCGGGATTCAATAACACGTGCAAAGTCCGTTACTGTATAGATTATCGAATGTACACACGTTTTGTCTCGCTAGTGGTTATCGCTTGACTGTCGATCTCTCCATTGGGCCATTGCTATATACTGCACCGATACAATTGGTTGCCCACCCGCGTAGATCGAATTTCTTAAAAATCGTAATCTGCACACCTGCCTAATTATGCCTGCAAACGGCCATATACGAGTACAATAGACTACTCTCCACAATAACCAATAAATAAGTAAACAAAAAAAGACAATCATAAAAGAACTACAATGTTATTAGCTCAAACGCCGGCGTAATAAATGTGCTTTGATAACAAATATGCAGGTGACCCAAACTGTAACAATATGTATTATCATTATTTTATAATTATATTAATATCTATTTAAATTGCACGCCAACGCTATCTATGCAGTTAGATCTTGTCCATCCAAGGTTGCCTGGTAGAGATTGCTTTTAGCAATAAGGCCGCCCATTGTACTACCTTTTAGTAAGTAAGTTTATTGTGTATTTTTTCTATGTAATGTTGGTGTACAATGAAGAGTATTGTATTGTGACCAGCTGTGATAAAGACAGGGGGGGGGTCAAAAAATCATGAAATTCGTGTGACGTAATTTGCGGATGACCCCTTAATCACGGAACCTTTCATAGTTCGTAGTCCGCCGCGTCCTTGGCCGATCTGTTTTATTATTAAAACGCTCATCCTGATACCGTCAGCAATAATTGACACAAACCGCTGTGCTCGAAAGATAATACGAAAAAGCCATTGGTGTGTAACCGTTGTTTATTTGCTGATAAGTCGTATTCTACGAAATGGGCGCGCTGTAATAAATATTTTTATTGAAGGCTTTTTAGGTCGACACACTATACACAGTATAAATAATTATACAGTGGTCACACGCTTATGATGTTTACAGATTTCAGAGATCACGAAGATAGAATACAATTTCCTGCGTTGTGGCGGCCTGTCGTAAGAGGCAACAAAACAACCCACAGCTAGGTGGTAGGGCATTTGCCCGACTGGATGGCTACCACCCCTGATCTAAAGTGTGCTGCCATAACAGCCTTGTGTTGTGTTTCAGTATTAGTGGCCAGGTTCCAGTTTTCCTTTAGAGAGCAGCAGCACATTGGTAGCACCTTTGGTGTTATAGATTTTAATTGATTCACTGGGGTTCAAAAAAGTGTCCGCAAAATGGGTGCCACGAATGGTAACCGACGAAAACAAAAAGCTAAGTTTGGAAATTTTTAAGCGTAACCTCGAAATGTTCCAGCATGATTCCATGCGCTTTTATGAGGTGCCACAGGAATTCGACCATAGGTACTACATCTGTGACACCCCTACGCTTGGCTCTCATTCAGGGCACCCCGGGGAAGAATACCCCTCTTCAAGATAGGGGGGAAGTCCACGGGACTGGTCCACGTGGCCCGCTGTAATGGATTACGGGCGGAGCTGCGCGTAGCGGCGCCTACGACCCCGTAGCCGCCTTTTGCGGACGGGGTCTGCGTACGCTTTCTCCTCTGTCTCTCTGCCGCCTCCTTCTGGGCCATGACCGACTCTCAGAAGGAGGCGACGGTTGACCACCATTGTTTACTCCGGAGCATAACTTCGACCAAGGCCCGGAGCGAGTCCACCGGGTCGACTAAATTCCTATCCCATCTTACAGGTTGGAAACGGGTTGCCTCTGTCCCTGGTGTTGCAAACGTGTACAGGCTACGGCAACAACTTCCCATTAACTTGGCTGTTTGTCTATGACGGGTTGTTGCAGGAATAAATAACCTGTTCATTTGTAAAATAAGTAATTTGGTATATAATATTTACATAGCCGAAAGAAATTATGTCAAATTTAAAAGGATTAAAATATATACATTTTAGTGACGAGTTTTCTCTCTATTTAATACATGACAGTTGGCAATAACATACTCAAAATCTGCCCTGCCAGCCAGTGGTCGAAAAGATTTATTTCGCCAGTCTATTTGCCAGCTTCGTCATAAAACACAAAGAAAAGTCACAAGTATTTAAAAATAAGTTATTTGATAATCAAGTCGATTGAGATCAGTGACTTAACTTAATATAATGCGATTCCCCAAAACCTACCTTTAAGAATCTAGCGATTAGCGACCAAGAGGTCGAAAGCGCCCTGAATTTATTGGCGTTTACATTTTTTATTCGTGCATTTATAATAATAATAATAATCGGCAGACCGTTTTTCCATGTTCCCCGAACATTGCGACGGGCAGACGCCATATTCCCCATATTACCAAACCCCTAGTACCACTAGCAGTTTTACCCCAATAGCCCGGTACTTTTTGTTCTTATTTCCCACAATAGTCCTACACTGGCCGGGGCTTGTCCTTGGGTGCATTATTATATGGTGTAGACATGGATAATCGCCGGTCAGTGTTACGCCACATTTACATTAAATTTGTCAAGGGCCTCTACGTGTTGGCCTTCCCATGGCCCCACGCAAGCCCTCCAAAAGTCCGGTCCATTTTTATGGCCCGTGGTCTTCAAATACATACAGTATAATCGGCAGACAAAGACACATATTGTATATCCCGAAATTAAGCAAGTTACGCTTGTGTTATGGGTAATATACAACGTACTACTCTGGGGCTGATCCCAGACACCCAGATCATAGTAAATAAGGGTGAAAATACGTTTCCGTTTACCATACCAGGAATCTATCCATGAATCTAAAGTTACTGTATTACTATCTTTTACACTCGGCGGCTTTCCACACATACTCCATGAAATAGCAACTCATAACCCGATTAGGCACCAGCTTTTGTTTCAAGTTATGCGGTAAGATTCCAAAATTTAAAATACAAATTGTAATAAGAAAATACATCGCAAGTTAGAGGTTTTTCAACCGGCTAAACCTAGCCGAATTTCCACCCCCCGCCATTGATTGAGATGCTTTTTATCATCTTACAAAGCGCCAAAGCTCTCTAAATATTCTACAAGAAAAGCAAATTGTGACGTTGTGGGGCGTTGTAGTCCACGGGTAGTTTTATGGTTCGATTGTTATGGACTGTACGAAAGAGATATGAACCAGATCCTCGCACTAGGAAAGCAGTAGATTCACCAACTTTGAGATCAGCCCTCTCCTGGCTCGGGTCAGGTTGCACTCGGGAACAGCGCACGGCACTATGGTTTCACTTAAGAGCTATCACTTTGTACACAAATTAGCTCTTAATAAAAGTTATTGACACGGCCACTAATTACAATGATTTGATTTACTAATATTATAAATGTAAAAGTTTGTAAGAGTGAATGGATGTTTGTTTATTACTCTTTCACGCAAAAACTACTGAATGGATTTTGATGAAACTTTACAATAATATAGCTTACACATCAGAATAACACATAGGCTATAATTTATAAAGATATAGTGTGAATTATCCAAAATATAACGATTTTCCATCATCATGCGGGTGAAACCGCGGGACGCAGCTAGTTGATTTATAAAAAACGCCTCAAAAAGCTGCTTATACCCTTCTGCGTTAGCCGTCACCTCACACAGAAAGAGGGTAGACAGCAAAATTGTTGGAGCGATGCATTACCTACCTTATACTAGGTAGTTATACTAGGTAAGGATGAAACAGACGTAAGTTAAATGTCGTTGTCACAAGTTAATGAATCATTAAAACTCTGAGTGCTATAGCAAATTTTTCATCCATATTTTCGAAATACGATTTCCTATTACTTTGAAGCTAGAAATATTCTTTTGAATAGCATTCGAACATGACGATGTTCGTTGAAAAAAGCGTTCAATTTGAAGCAAAGTTTCTCTGCAAACAGACCCTCGTTTGAACCGGATTTCCACGAAACATTTTATTGAATATTTCCGGTTGAAATGTTTGAGAAAATATTACCTACTTTTATACAAGTTATACGTTCGAAAGCGGACGTCCGGTTGCGTGTAAACTCTTTGAGCGTTCCATAGGTGTTCTAGAATCTAGAGTGTCGGTACTTTATGGCTACGTAGTGATGATATATTAACTATATATTTGGCTTTAAAAAATAATATGTATGTCATGAAGTGGTTGTTCTATAATTATTAAGGTGGGGCTTCATCTGCGATAGTGTTACAGTAGGGTGAGTCAGAAACGTCGGGTAAGTTTCCGTGTCCGAATGGGGGAGCTCCCGAATGAATCAATTTGCAATCCGACGATAGTATAAGGTTCTTAAAATGATTAGTGGACTGTTATGATTATATGAGCTTTATTTCAATCACACTACAGGCATGACACCATTATTTATTTTAAATTAGTTTGTTCATTAAAAAAATAACTCACCACATCCTATTTATTTTGTTAAATCTTGTATTAGTATAAAGTACATAAAAAATACGAATAGTAATAATTATGAAGTAAATAATAATTAAGATGTAGGCACTTTACATTCTGTAATAAAAAAAAAAATAATGTGCGTGGTACCGCCATGTAAACCTCCTTTCGACCTATTCATACTTTACTTTTCTTCTAACATATTTAAATTCTTCATTTAAATCTGACGGCGTGTTCCCTTTTTCATACGCTCGTCAGTCATTCATGGTCATTCATTGTCATTGTCATTCATCATTAGGTCGCCCCGCAAATTGTATATATTTAATAAAATAACATAAAACATACCGCGCCCGCAACACATAAATGTGTATATTATGTAAATAACTCTCTCCGCACCGCAATTATAAAATATAATAAAGATATATAATATAAAATACAATAAAACATACAACTCAAAAAAATACTATAAATATAAAACTACAACAACTGTAGTGCAGTGAAATGTACTAAGGAGCAGAGGAGCAGCTGCATTTCATGCCCATTAATCAGGTACGTGCGTGCTCAATCTCACATTCCCACCTAAATTGCTCAACACTTCCTTTTCTACAAAATTGATATAGTCCATTACTATCATTAAGTCCAGCGCCGCTGCAACAGTGCGAGTGCACTATGCAGAAATCAAACCGTGTCGCCGGATGTACTCGACGCGTTCATATTAAATGTTTGTAAAGGACGTAGGCTGGACAAATTTGGATAGTGTGTGGAATGAGTATCCGCTCGCCATTACGTGTTAAGCTCGTCTCCTCCGTTGTGAAATTCATATTGTTATAAAATCCGTGTGGCATACAATTTCTGTATCTCTATAATTTTATATATACTTTATCTTTGAACTATTTTGTATTGTGTGTCGCTATTGGAAATAAATATTTTTCTTTCTTTCTTCTTTCTTTCTGTTGTGAGTGTACAAATTGTGTGCCAAAATAAATTACAGTAAACCGTTAGGTGCCTTTTAATTACCTTAAAGATACGTTGCTGGGGAGTTTTTTGCGCCGCTTTTTCTCCTTTAACAGTAACTAATATTGTCTTGGAAGCGGTGGCAAACTCATGACTTTCAATAAGTAATCTGTATGATTCTATTTTGAAATAAATACATTTATTTTTATTTTGCGATGTCACGTATTAATGTGTGCTGTCCTCCTCTCACTTGTTACTAGAAATTATGACCCAGTAGACGTAATACTCAAACTACCTCATATTATTATTATTTGTACCTAAAATGCAGACAGCACCTTAGTCAAATATATAAAAAATATGTATGTTTTTGTTTGAATAAACAAATTAAAAAAAACACGCGATAAAGGTAAGCGATGTGTGCTTTGATGTATGTATGTGTAAGCGTCGTTGGACGGTTTGTGATGGACTGGTGCTTATATATAGTGTGTAGTCTATGGACTAGTGTGTGATTGCAGCATTGGCGGCTTCCCTCCTAGCAGAGCAGAATCGGTTATGCTCCCAATTTTTTTTAAAAGTACATGCGGAAATTTGTAGCAATATATCAACAATAATTGATTATAGAGAAAAGAATATTCGTTTAGGAAATCTTAAAATGTATCCTCTCCCTCTAACTTCTCCGTGCAGGAACAGAAAAAGAACACTCATTCCTGCGGCCGGGCGGCCTGTCGTAAGAGGCGACAAAACAACCCACAGCCAGGTTGTAGGGCAATTGCCCGACTGGATCGCTATCACCCCTAATCTAGAATATGCCGCCATAACAACTTTGAGCTGTGTTTCCGGCATCAGTGGCCAGGCTCCAGTTTCTCCTTCAAGGCGGCAGCACATTGGCAGCGCCTTTGGTATTGCTATTGTCCTTGGGCGACGGTAACCACTTTCCATCACAATTGGGCCGTCAGTCTGTCTGCTGTGCTTCAGCAATAAAAAAATAAAAACTTCTAAACTACGGAGTAAAAAATTCTGGAAAAATTCATAGGGTCATCGTATTTTTCGTTAATCACTTTTTAAGTGTCCTATTGTCAAATTTTAAAAATTAACATTCATGACCTCTACAGTATTCGTTAATTTCGAAAAAAAATGTACAACTAAATATTATTCCCAAATTCCACCAAAAAGTACCCTAACATTACAATATAACTGCCGAAAAAACTCCATATATTTATATCATCGAATCCATTTTCTTGTGAAGTAAAAAATTCGGATAAGCCTGCAGATAATACGTAAACGCCCTAACGAGCTCCGATATCTTTGTATTAAGGAAAAGTTTGAAGAGTTTCTCATAAAGGGATTGTTGTTAGGGTTAGTCTACACGGTGTTAACCGTCTTTTAAATACGGGTAAAATAAAGATGCCGCAAAGGATTCAACATCATACTGATATGTAAATATGAAGTGACTTTGGATGATTTTATTTTTAAAATATATTTATTTGTTCCTTCTTTAAGAGTTAACGATACGTTAAAAATGAGTAAATGTAAATGCAAAGAAGAAGCGATGGGTAGTTGAAAAGAATCGGTCTGAATTTTGTTTGAGATTATACGATGCTATGTATTAAAAAGTTTTAAGACGTATAACTAATATTTATAACTAGAACAATAGTATGGGAATCTTATCCTAGAAAATGGCATTAATTTAATAGAATATGAACTTAAAATGGACGCCAGCGCAGCTGTGATTTTTTTTTAGCATCATAACATTTACTCGTCTTATTAATGAATCCTCAAGCCTCGCGGAGAAGGAAGATACATAAATATAAATGACGTATCGATATTAATATATAAATGTGAGCCTGAGTGTCTATGGATGTTTCTTTGTCATTTCTTTACGGCTTTCAGTATAAACCTATGTTACAAACTTTAGATTTAGTATATTAGGACTGTAGAATAAGATGACCATAGAATAATTTATTCGCATCGAGTTTTATACGCAACAGTTCCTTTACTGTTATTCGAATACTTACTACACATTTACACCAACCCGTAAAAAATAAAAAATTCTAATGGTTTATTTATAGATTTCGCAGACAAAGGAGCTAATCGAACTGTATATCCATCTAGGAGCGTCAATTATCTTCACAGCCCTTTTAAATTCTACCTCATCTCGAAAAGGTGAAAAGACTCACTTCGTTCTAGTGTGTACATACCTTAATAAGTGGGTGATATGAAAACGTGGCAGATGCGAGTTATCGTGTCACGGTGTATTGTAACGGTAAGTAGGCAGATAAATTACACGGAAATCGTGTTGCCATCAAGAAGAACTGATGGAAACGACTTTTTTATTCAATTGTATGATTTTTTATTGTAAGCTATATTTTGCAGATTTTGTATAATAATATCTCGGTTACGAGAGAAATTCTTATATCTCAATTTTCTCGACAATACATAATAAATATACATAAATAATTTTCAAAGCCTCCTATTTATTTATTTAGGCGTATAAAACCGAGTACAACACAAGACAACTACGTCTAAACGATTACAATATGAGCTTCTGGAACTTCTTCTTCTCGCACATATTCAACAGAATTGTGCTGTTCAAATATCTATAATATTATAAAATTGTAAACATATCCGTGTCTGTATATTGTAGTTAAAAACAACTGGAATACACCATAGAAATGATGGAAAACACGATGCAATTTTTTTTAGATTTCTTTTGTTTGTCGGTTTGTCTGTTTGTCGATTTGTCTGTTCGTGATTCATGTAAAAACTACTGCGCCGTTTCGATGCGGTTTTCGCTGCTTGATAGCAAATTGTTAGACTTAAAATCTGCGCTACTTTTATCCCGGGAATCCCACAGGAATTTTTCTGGAAACTATTTAAAACGGCCAGATTGAAAAAAAAATCGAATTCCAATGGGATTTTTTCACTAGTCGATAGCAAATTTTATGTAAGAAAATATGTGATATTTCTTATCCCGGGTATTCCACAAGAATTATCCCGGGAACGGTTTGTAGTAGTTCGGGGGCATAAAAATTAGCTTATTCCGACACAGTTTTCACTAAACGATAGCTTACATTCTTTTTTAGTACTTAGTACCTTGTGTCCCGGGAATACCGTGGGAATTTCAAGTCAAGTGTGGATGAAGTTGCGAGTATATCCTAGTTGTCTAATATTGTATGTAATGATTAGAGATTAGATATTTCTTATAAGTAAAGCATATTGATATCAAGAAGCGAATTATGGCAGATTATAATAAATAAAATACACTACAAACAAAAACTTAGAAATTAAAAACTACTATAAACATATTTACAAGTAAAAGATGTAGTCCAGATCGCTGTCGGTGGGGAGCATTCCCAAAATGCTGGCCGCATTCCCCCGTTATATGGCAACGCTTATTCGTTGCCCTAAGTCTCGCGTGACCAAAGGGCTGGACTATGCCAGCCCTTTGGTCACGCGAGACTTCTTTCAATCGCTTTGAAAGGTCTCGATAAAGTTGATAAGCCTCACGTCCCCATGGCCCCAGTCTCAACCCCGAAAGCCACAAATATGTATCCGTCACCGTTGGATGCATGTATGTAATTAGATTTAGTCGAATCATGTTGACGGATCTCTAAAGAATCAAGTTTAAATGCGAAGTCTTAAGTCTTTCATTGTTATTACCCAACTCTCTGTGTTATTTTATTTTATTTGGGTGGTTAACAGCTATAGTCTTACAAACTAAAGTTTTACAAACTAACGTTACAGAGATAGTTAAAGAACAGCCATTCATAAACCTCCACAGATGACAGGAAAATAAAAATAAAGTATAAAATACAGTAATTATAGAAAACAAATAACAATAATATGAATACTTTGTGACAGGGAAACTAATTATTATTAAAATAGGCTTTGATTAAATTCGCATTTACAGATGCTAGACTACCCACAAACAAGTCATTGTCAACATAATCCGACTTGCTGAGTTTGTTAAATTCATTATTGCGATACGAAATCATACTTAGACGTGTCTTTTGGACGCTTTCGATGTTATTAATATAGACTTTGTAGTGTGGACTCCACACTTGACAACCGTATTCTAATATGCTACGTACTACCCTATTATATAAAAACAAAAAGCTTAAAGTTCTTTTTCATTTCCTTTGCTTATATGCTTGGAGTTGCCTAATCGCAGGGATGAAAACAGCACTTTTCGTCCCTGGGAAACGATTCTCCCTGCTGTCATACAATTTAGAAAACTATGCGAACCATAGAGAATAAATACATGCGACTCATGTTCCAACTTTTTTTACAGCCACTGTTAAATCGCGGGATAAATTGAAAAAAAGAAATATCAACAATTACGTAACATCATTTTATACTTATAAATTACTTTTCACTAAATTGTTATTTAATTTATATAAAGATTATTAAGTATTTACTATCATCAGTGACAAAAATAATTGTGGCTGGTAAAATGCCATAGAAAAAAAACTTACTTGACGTTTCATATGTGACGTACATGATGACGTTTCGTCAGATTTAGATAAGGATTTAACGCCTGATTTTATAAGACAACTAGTCGTTTGTTTAACTAATCAGTTTTTATTTACTTTCCTTATATTCGAAATGAAAAGCAGAGTGTTAACCTCGAGTGAAAAGTCTAGTTAGGAACTTGAATTATAAGCGCCTAGCTACGCTCGTGCGCCAAACCATCTCGTGCTTATATAGGTCACTTTCACCTCTCGTGTAACAATCTACTATTAAAACTTTTAGAGGATCTTCCTACAAAACACATCTTCCTTGCCCTGGAAGTTGTTTCATCGTAGTGACTTTTGAAAGATAATACTATTCCGTATTCCATCCTTCCTGACTGGCGTCCTATTGTGTTATTTCAATATCTTGGTGTTGTGAAGATATTCAAAGTACGATTCAATAGCGATATTGTCAAACAAAATCGTATTCTACTAAATCCACAATATCTTTTCGATATCGTCGCGACAGAAAAATAGTAAAAAAACAAATTATATTATTTATTACCATTAGCAGAAATGGCGTTAGCCGAAATGAGTATTTAATGTTACCAAAATTTTAAACATTCATTTCGCGAGGCTTTCGCTTATAAATATCTCTAAAGATAGAGTGGCGTGCCACGGGCATGCCATTGTAATTTACAGAATACCGAAATCAAGCCTATCGTATATCCTACGACTGAGTTGATAGTGTCCGGTAATTTTGACCAGATAGTAATAGCAGAATTGGGCCCCTCGTTCTACGATCCCATCCCAGTTACCCCTTCTTAAAGGCTGGCAATACGTTGGCTACGCATCTGGTATTACAATCGTTAATCGACGGTAACCACTTCCTGTGAGTGGGCAGTTTGCCTGTTTGCCAACATTGCCATAAAAAAATCTACAGCAACAACAATACTCTTTATTGTACACCAACATAAGAAGAGAATAGAAAACACTTTATTGTTCACCAAATAAACAATTATAGAAAGAATAATGACGGCCTCTGTGGTTGAGCGGGCTAAGCCTTTGCCGGCTTACCTCACTGCAATGCAGAGGCTCCGAGTTCGATTCCTGGTATAGTAAATTTCGGAAACGTATTTACTTCGTTATTTACTATCTGGGTGTCTGAGATCGGTCCCGGAGTGGTCCGTTGTATATTACCCATAACACAAGCGTAACTTGCTTAATTTGGGGATATACAGTGTGTGTTTGCCTGCCGATCTAAAAAAAAATAATTACAGTAATTTAACGGCAAAACAAAAGGCGGTCTTATCGCTTAAACGCTTAAAGCGATCTCTTCCAGACAATCTGACTGAAAGGATACTTTTAACAACTTATGTCTAAGTATAAGTAAATTAAAAATAAGTAAAATAAAAAAGGAAGGACAGTACAATGTGGACAGTAAACAGCTAAGTTAAGAAGAATAGAAAAATATATATTTTATTGTAAACTCAGATAATGGTTTTTGACAGATTTTTTAAATATGGCAAGTGATTTAGCTTTTCTGACATCTACGGTTAAAGAGTTCCAAAGGCAAACAGCCTGCACAGCAAAGGATTAGTACAAAAGAAAAGTAAGACACTTTATTGTTTTAACTATAAGGTAGTACAATGGGCGGCCGTATTGCTTAAAGCAGTCTCTTCCAGGCAACCTTTGGATGGACAAGAACTAATAAAAAATTTATTGTAGGTGTGCAGTATAATAATCTATTCTAGTATTCTAAGTCTCACGCGAGACGACCAAATAGACTTAGTTGGGAAAAAGTATTAATATTGTTCAAAAAGGCTCAGCGGTTTGTATTTGCATAGGCGTAAACGAATACTAGAAAGAAAAATCTGTGATTGTGAAATGCACTTTACTCGAGGTTATTTTATTTAACACACTGTTGATGATTGCAACTTAGTAACCAATAGGAAGTAACCTAGTAACCAATAGAAGAAAGGAAAAACAACATACATGACACTAGTTAGGTTAATATATATAGGTATAGACATAAGGCACATACTGCACATGCACTTCCTCACAACACCAGCATGTAACAGATACACTCTACATTAGTATAAGTTTAATATTAAAATTAAATAAATCAATATAATAAGTTATTCGTAAAGGTACACCATAGCACAAACATACATTCAATAAATGTTACACATAATAACAAAAATAACAAATAAGCGTGTATAAATTCTAAAAACTTTTTCTAAATTAAGTTGTAAAAAAGAGTACCGAACTAGAGTGCGTAGAGTTGTTAAAAATAACCAATAGGAACTCTAAATTTAAAAATATTAAAAATGTGTGAGCTCTAAGGAGGCCGTCGTTAATAATTGTCATAACAAAAAACATCAGCCAACGCAGTAGGGGAGTCCCCATTTCTGGGAACAGACAATTTACTTGTTACCCTTGTTTAAGGCCTTTTCGCAGAAGCTGCTACAAAGTCCCTTTCATTTGATGTCAATCATAGATCTATAAAATGGCTTAGGCTACTGTTACGTGAGCTTGACTGCCATCTGATGCCTAAGTGCTTTGAAAATTACTTTAAAATATGAATATTCATCAATATTTGGCAGTAGCTCGATACGAAAATCGTGTAAATTCATATTTAGAAAAGAAGAGGACGTACAGGTAATATTTTAAACATTCGTAATATAAAATGTAGGCATCGCAAAACAAGTCTTTTCGTAGAATTTTCTCCAAAATTAAATTGTGTTGTGAGCCACACCGATATAAGACAGGTCGTCGAAGCCACACTCCCTAATTGAATCACCATCTGTTCTTTGTGATCCAATGCCTTCATTTTTTTTTAATATATAAGGTATTCGCTTCACTAAGGTTGTACTGATACCGAAATATAGGAGAGGAGACGGGAAATTTTGGGCCAAAAAAAGAAATGAGTAGAGATATGGCTTATGAAATATATTTTTCTATTACAAAATGGGAAATATCAGACCTAAATTTTATCTGGAGGCATATTAAAATAAGATCAAAAATAAAATAAGTTATCCATTACCATAATCGACTTATGTGAATAAATATTAATAATCTATTACATATAATAAAACTGTAGAGGTCGAATTTCTGTACAATGAAAAAAAATGCTAAAAACCGAGTCAGGGGGATGTAACAAATGAAATAGAACTAATTTAGATTTTTTTAATTTTTTTGTTTCTCTGTTTGTCTGTTTGTTTGTCTGTTTGTACCGCTAATCTCCGAAACGACTGGACCGTTTTAAATGAAATTTTGTATGGTGGAAGCTTATATCCCTGGTCAACATATAGGATACGAACTTTCCACGCGGACGAAGGGCAGAAGCTAGTTAATAATATAAAAACATAAAATCACTCTCATCTTTTTGTAATCTGGGTCCAAGAATGTATGAAAGCGTATCCGTCTCCTTTCAAGAATTTGAATAAAACTTAAATTAGAACTTAGTACTTTTAATTTATGAGTTATTTAAGTTTAAAATATATATGAAATAGTAAGAAGTTGTTTGATAAAATTAATTTTATTTTTTTATTTTCTATAAAAACGAGAACGGACATGTGGCGCCATCTGTGATTGGTGCGCGTTTAACAAGTCAAGAGGTTTTTAAATTCTTCTTCTCATGACGCACACGCTAATCAGGAGTATTTTATTCCTATTTAAAAAACTTTTTTTTTGGTTTATTATTCTTTTCCTTCTTTTTTATTGCCAAAATTGTTTTATTACAAATTCAAGTCAAGGGTTGGAACCGGTTTAAAACTAACCGCTTATTAAAGATGTTTTTTTATAGTAGGAGTACAGTAGACAGGCTTTCGGCCTACCTGATGGTAAGCGGTTACCGTCACCTAGAGACGTTTGCAACACTAGAGACGATACCAACGCGCTGTCAGCCTCCAAGAAATCATATGACACCCTTTAAAAGAGACTCCATGTTGTAGCGCAGTGGGAAGATCTCAGCTGGGCACTCATTCTCACGGTGCGCAAGAGAAACATTGCGTACATGAAAAAAGTGGCTCAAGGTAGTGAGGATGAACGCCCAGCCAATGGCGAGCGGTGCGGTTGTAGGACGAAGACGAAGGCACTATTGAATAGTTCCTCGGAACAGCCCCGTTATATAACCGGTAGAATACGCAGAGAGACGCGAAGTCCTTCCTAAAGTCAGCGGAAGTTATAATGTACAAGTTCAAAAGAGTATTGTTTAAAAAATTATAATCTTGAGGTATTATGGGTAGACTACAATACATATAAGTTAAGCTTTCTTTTATTGTATTAGATTATTTATAAATTTCTTGATTGTAGTACAATCAAGAAATTTATGTGTTATATAAAAAAAGAGTGTTATTCAAATATCTATTAATTGGTTTATTCTGCGAAAATTACATTCTCCAAGTTTTCAATATGTTTGGATGCGATTGAAAAAATACAAATATAAACATAAATTGTGGACCATGGCTGCGCTTTGATGGTGAAACCGCTGGATACTGTTTCATACAATAAAATCTCTATAACAGATTTTTGTTATTAAAAACCGTTTAATTGAGGTTAGGAGTAGAAACAAAATAAAAGCTCCTAGATTCTTAGGTTCTAACCGGTTTAACCTTTTTTTCTGTTTCCAAGCCCTGGTTACGATGGTAATCACATTCCATTAGGTGGGTCGTTTGCCTGTTTGCTGATGTTCCATCACAGAGACCTAATTCTGCTCTGACTATCTCATCAAAATCGCCTGACACTGTCGTCTCAATCCTATGTTTGCCTGATTTCCGTATTCCGGTCATACCAATGGCGTGCCCGTGGCGCGCCACACTATTTTTATAAATATTTATAAGCGAAAACTCGCGAAATAAATGTTTAAATTTTTGGCAGGTTATAATAAAACTACGTTTTAACGATTTTAAGCGCGGTAATTTATTTGATTTTTATTATTCCGACGGCCACAAAACCAAATAAATTACCGCGCTTAAAACCGTTGAACATAGTTTTAGAATATAATATAATAGAAATACTTTATTGTACAAAAATGCTAAATAAAATCAAGAACATTAACATACAAGTACGGCGGCGGAGGAAATCGTCATGGGCGATACCCATGGCGATTTCCTCCAGAAAACCTTTGGATGGAGTATAGGAAGGACAACAAAAGTCGGTAGTTGCTAAACCAGTACTCGTACAATAATTTAGTTTATTAATGAATAAATAGTAATATATATATATATACATATATATATATATATATATATATATATATATATATATATATATATATATATATATATACATAAAAAGTAAAAAATAACACTATAACTTGAGGTAGTAGTAATCTTTAACTAATCTGTTAAGAAGGTAGTGATCGCGTCTGCTTGATGTTTAGTGGCAGTGCATTCCAGAGTTGAATGGCCTGGACGATTAAAGACTTGTTGTAAAAACTTGTTCTGTTGACAGGCGTTTCAAACTCTGACAATCTAAAGAATCTTGAATTACTGTAATTAAGGAACTGAAAGCGTTCCTTGTGATAATCAGGGGACTAGTTTTATTCTGGTCGCGAAAACTTAAGAAAATAGTAGTTTGGTAGGTTTTCAGCTATCCATTTCGGCTAACGCCATGTTTGCTAATGGTTATACCAATTTCTTTGTGCTATTTTTCTGCCGCGGTGATATCGAAAGATATTTTGGATTTAGTAGAATACGAATCGTACTTTGAATATTTTCACAACATCAAATATTGAAATAGCAGAATTGGTCTCCAGGTGAGCTGTCTGCTTATTTGCTGTAAAGCAAAAAAAATCGCCTAAGGCTTGGCAGCCCTAATACGATTTTTTTGTGTTCAATAAAATATGAGGCTCTTTCTTAAATTGATCAAAGGGCATGAATTTCTTACTTTTTGTCGAAGGTCTGATAATTTTATTTATGCCTTCCACCGGGATGAATACTAAACAATACATTTTGGTAAAAAAACTTAAACTTACCACAGTCAATGCGGGGATAGGGTGGACCGCTTGGGACACCACGGGCTATCCTGCAGCAGAAGCGCCGTTAGAATTTCCCGACACGCGGCATTCAATGACATCATCCGCCGGGCTGTTGTCACCGCCGGGGTACCTACCATTTTGGAACCAAACGGTGCCGCGACGATGATAGGAGACCGGATGGGATGACGCTGATTCCCTGGAAGATGGGCCGCCCCTTAGTGTGGGATGCTACTTGAGTTGATAGTCTGGCGGCGTCCCATCTTTCAAGTACGTGCACTACCGCCGGTTCTGATGCAGCCGAACAGGTGGCCCTCAAGCGCTGCAAATATGCCGCCATTGGAAATGGTTACACAGTTGCGGTAGTTGGGGTGGAAACTTTGGGTCCGTGGAGTTCTAACATTCTAAAGGTCTACCGTGACGTCGTCAAACGTTTAGTAGACGTCACACGCGACCAGGAGGCTGGCGTCTATTTTGCTTAAAGATTAAGCGTTGCTACACATCACGGCAACGCCACCAGCCTTTTGGGAACGTTCCCGGTACTTACCGGGGGCGTTCCCAAAAGGCGGGCTAACCACTGTCACTTGACAGTAGTTACGGACCAATATTTTATCTTTAGGTATTTTTCTCTGTTTTATTTAGTTCTAGTTTTTAATATAGTATAGTTTGCTGTTTATATTTATTGTAGTTTTATGTATTGTTCATAAATAAAATTCTAAACCTAAATAAATAAATTATAAATAAAAAAAACTTAAAAATGTAAATCAATGAATACATTTCTTTGTCGTATTTCAAAGATCTGGATCTACCCAAATGGAATTTGTTATCTTGCTGGCGCATTACCATAGTGCCCCTTTTAAGTCCCCCTGAAATGTGATACCGTAACCAAATATCTTTCTAAATTCTTATATTATTTTTCATGCTATTGTTACGAGTTGCAGGAATCGAATTAAAATGCCGTTAGAATTACTATAGAATTTATTAGAACTATACAAACACGTATAACACAGTTACAAATATAACTGAACACAACCAGTGCAAACGTAATGCACGATTTAATAACACGCGCAAAGTCCGTCACTAACGTCTTGCTTCGCTTGTGGCTATCGCTAGACTGCCGATCTCTCCATTGGGCCATTGCTTTATACTGCACCGATACAATATGGATGCCCGACCGCGTAGACCGAATTTCTTAGAAATCAGTTCGACACACCTGGCTAATGACTGCCATAAAGGATTAAATGACTGAATAAAAGATTAAATGAAATATACAATGGGCTGTTTTCTAATAAAAAAATTTGAACACAAAGTAAACAAAAGAAGTCCAAATGCGGAAAGGTAATAAAGTGTACTTTTATGGTATGCAGGTGTAAATCTACTTTTCATAGTGTCGACTTGTGTCTCAGCTGTCGCGTCACGTTATCGCTTGTTTTATATATTGTTTTTTTTTGTGTAGGATCCAGCTGAACAGCCGCAGATCGCTGTTTCAGCGATACCGGCCTTGGTGGGCTTCCCGACTCCGTGAGAGCGGAGGCGTTCAGCCCGGAAGCAGCGCGCTCACACCTCCTATGAGGTTCGAGCACGGCTTGACCACTGCTTGCGGAATTACTCTATCGGATTAACCCGTGCAGGTAGTAGTATATTATAAACAATTTGTATTAATTTAAGTCAGTTTTAGTATTAGTTAAGTTTATGACTATACATAGAGAGTATTTAAGTAATAATATTTCTGAACAGAATCGGGAGTGATACGGGATACTATTAAATTTACAAAAACCAGAATAGCAATTACAATTACATAAACATATTTTGTTTTTTACTATCAAATTCGATGGTTAGTGTCTTGACTTATAGATTAAATCTATGAAAGCGAGAGGCAGCAAACTGTGTATGTCAAAATAAACAGCGCCATCTTGTTTTGAAGGTTTTAACTTTGAATTTATGTTTTTCCAAGAAATATTACTCTACGAAAATTAAGAATTATCTTAATTCCGGTTCAAGAATTTCATTATTTTTAATGTATATGAAAACTATTTAAATTTTCTACAAAATAGTAAAAAAATCATAAAGGCTCGTGCATTTTTTTATGAATCCCAAATCTCCTTACAAACTAGGCAATATTCTTTGAACGTATACATTCACAGAATTTATTTATGACAAATCTGTATTCTAACAAATATACAGCCATGGTAGCTTAGCAGCTAGCTCACGCATCCGAAACTCAAAGGCGCGGTGCAAATCCTGGTCGGAAAGCATGCACCAGTTAGGCAGGTTTCTGATCTAATGTGCAGATTGTTGCAATTACCACGTAGTAACGGTGAAGGAAAATATCGCGATGAAACTTGCACATCGAGATAACCGATGTGTTCAACCCGCCAATCCTCTTTCGACAAGCGTGACGGGTATACTGTCCAAAGATTATATTTAACCTACCGCCAACCTGTTATTATTATAATTTTTTAAATCGGCAGATAAACACATATTGTATATCCCCAAATTAAGCAAGTTATGCTTGTGTTATAGATAATATACAATGGACTACTCTGGGGTCAATCCCAGACACCTAAACCATAGTATATAACGGTGAAAATTCGTTTCCGAAATGTATCATACCAGGAATCGAACCCGGAGACTCTGCATTGCAGAGAGGTAGGCCGGCAAAGGCTTAGCCCGCTCAACCACAGAAGCGTTAAAATCCGTCAACATGTGATGTTAAAATTTTGTTTATGGTCATCATTTACTCTATGGGAAGCCTAATCTAACTTATTCTCTTCTAAAAATTAAATAATATGTATACTCTTAAACTCGAAATCTATTTTTTTATTGCAGTAGTTCAGCAGACAGGCAGACGGCCGACTTGATGGAAAGCGGTTACCATCGCCTATGAACATTTGCAACACCAAAGGTGCTACAAATGCGCTGCTGCTCTCTTATGGGAGACTGGAACCGGGTCACTAATACCGGAACACAACTCAAGGTTGTTATGGCGACATACTTTAAACCAGGGTTTAATGAGAAACTCTAGTTTTCTGTTTAAATAAAATAAATAAATTTTAATACTAACTACACAACAGTACAATACATGCACAGGGACAAAAACTCTAAAACAAAGCACAGTTGCCTCACAGCTTACGAGCTACAAAGCTGAAGTGGACACAAAAAGGGCTATGCTCCTGACAGATAAGGGGACATGCTAAACGTGAGCGTGCAATGTGACAGGAGGGTTCCGTGTTATATTAAAACGCAAATATGACCACATCTCTGAATTTTGTAAACAACTCAAGTGGTCATGATTTCGCCGAAACAGTCATGTTCTTTGTCTTCTGTATAGTACCTTATTTGTCCCGAATACTCTTCATTATCTTGAAGAACGCTTTGACTTTATTTCGTGCTCCCTTAGTTTACGCCCTTCCACTAAACTGAAACTAAACACCTCTGCGCGTAGTTCAACTTTTTACAACAATTCTTTTACCGTCAAGACTATACAACTTTGGAACGCGCTGCCAGTTGCTATCAGACAAGTAAAATCGCTACAGATATTTCAAACAATGATCAGAAAATGTTATCTGTCGTTGCAATATGATGATATGTTAATGTATGTACATATATATTTATCTATAAACATTCATATAATTTTGTAGATATGTATTCTTATGTTATGTATATTAAGTATATATCTATATATACATATAATGAAACTGCAGAGGTCGAATTACTGTACAATGAAAAAAACGCTAAAAACCGAGAGTGTTAGAAGTGAAATAGAACTAATTTAGATTTTTTTTTAATTTTATGTTTCTCTGTCTGTTTGTACCGGCTAATCTCGGAAACGACTAAAGCGATTTAAATGAAATTTTGTATGGTGGTAGCTTATGTCCCTGGTCAACATATAGGATACTTTTGATCCCGAAAAATTAAAGAGTTCCCGTGGGATAGTTAAAAAACCGCACCACGCGGACGAAGTCGCGGGCATCAGCGAGTTTAACATATAAAACATATATATATATATATATATATATATATATATATATATATATATATATATATATTGCATTTATATATTTATTCCTAGAATGTAAGTAATAGTACTATGTATAATATTATGTATACCACCATCGCCGTTATAATCTCAATTTATTCCTGGGGTTGTCTGGAAGAGATCGCTTTTTAGCGATAAAACCGCCCTTTGTGCATAATAAGACATAGTTTTAGTTTGTAAGTTCACGTTTGTGTTGGTAGTTTTTCAATATTCATTTCAGCTACTATTCCGCTGCGACGATATCGGGAAGATATTGTGGATTTAGTAGAATACGAATTTTTGAAACTATCGCAATACAATCGTACTTTGAAAATCTTTTCAACGCCAAGATATTGAAATAGGAGAATTAGTCCCCTAGAGGGAACTCCCTACTGAGGTTTTCCTCTACGCTATGATATGGTGTATAAAAACTTCCATAGGCGAAGGTGACCACCTTCCATCAAGTGGGCCGCCTGCCTGCTTGCCTGCCACAGGCAATAAAAAAAACATGTTTTTAATATATCGTTACATGCCGTCAAGGATAAACGCACAGCTGCCTGTCGTAAGCGTAGTCTATTGTCTTCCCGGATTTAGGAATTCTTTTATGTTTAGAATTTGTAATTAAGAAAAAAATGCTATTGTTTTCCTACTTATTTTATGACCACCATTAGCGTCGAACTAATCCTTATTCTTATTGTTTTCGACTTGTTGGCCGTTCGCAGGAATAGATAACCAGATGTGCAAATTACTATTTCTCGGAAACTCAGTGCGCGCGACCAATTTTTTTTGTACTGTGTAGTTAGTATAAGACAATGCCCGAATGGAGGGGTGGGCAGTCAAGCGACGACTACGAGACGCGTAAGACGTTTGTAGTACTCTCGAATAGCGACATAGATGAATGGTGAACTGGTTGCATCTAGTTTTATTTGTATTTGTTTTATACGTGTTTGCACAGTTCTAATAAATTCTATAGTAGTTACAACGGCATTTTTAATTCGAGTCCTGTAGCTCGTAACAATATTAATTTCTTCCCCTACATTATAAATCATTATGTTACGCATGTGTAATTTTAATTGATACAAAACTACAGCTCAATATAATATTTAATATTAATAACTTAAAGAAGTGTTTCACATATTATTTTTGATCCTTCGAGCCGGATATGAACCAGCAACCTATGGATATGTGAAATGTTGTTATAAAACTGCGAAGCCATTGTCAATCAAAACAAGTTTAAATTTTACTTGGTATCGACTTAGAAATTCGTTCAAACGAATTGGCTTTACTCGTGCTAGCTCCTTTATGGGATACTAGCGGTACCGGTAGACGTTGTCCTGCCTTAAACATATTTTTTGAATCTGATTATTTAAATTAAATATAGCCTATGTTACTCAGGGATAATGTGGGGCTCTCTAGCATCTAGGGAGCAGAGGATTCTTCACCTCTGTTGACGAAGTGAATTTGCCTGTCCCGGGGCATTCTCAAGCACTGATGCGCTAAGATCAGCGTGGGCGTAACTACGTTCTAAGTCTGACGCTCTTCCTGCCATAAGGGCGGGGCACATGGGAGGAGGGTGGTTTTAGTGGAGTAGTGAGTTTTCGAGTCTCCACACAAGCCGGCGATTTGACTCTGGTGCCCATTCGTGGTGTCACTTATCGTCGGTTTGGTCTAATCCCTAGCAAAGGACCCGGTAGTGTGCGAAATGCATTTCTCACGCCTCAAAAAAAAAACATTCTAATGGTGAAAGAATTTTTGAAGTCGGTCCAGTAGTTTTTGAGTTTATTTGTTACAAACATATAAAAATAGAAATCTTTCCTCTTTATAATATTAGTACTTATAGAGAAGTATCTATCATAGTTATGTTCTGATCCAGGAAATATTATAACGTTCTTAGTCATATTGCGTTAGGGTAAGTTTGAAGGCTTCTTTAAAAACCATATACAAGTTTTCAATCTTACTCTAACTCGATATGAATAAGAGCGTAGATGTGTAACAAGTCAGTAACACAGACCATAAAATTTAAAGAAAAACTGAATAGTTGACAGTCAAATCAATTTAGATACTTTTTATAAACTTAGAAGCGCCAAGGTCACCTAGATTTTGTATGAGCGTTGCAAATTATCACGTCATTTCCATAACGAGTCAAATAACGTATTTATATATGTATATTTTAAATTGCATGAGTTCAGTAGACAGACAGACGGCCCACTTGATGGAAAGCGGTTACCATCGCCTATGGATATTTGCAACACCAAAGGTGCTACAAATGCGCTGCTGCTCTCTTAAGGGAGACTAACCTGGCCACTAATGCCGGAACACAACTCAAGGTTGTTATGGCGGCATACTCTAGACCAGGGGTGGTAGCCATCCAGTCGGGCAAACACCCTACCACCTGGCTGTGGGTTGTTTAGTCGCCTCTTACGACAGGCCGCCCGGTCCCAGGAAATAGTATTCTTTCTCCGTTCCTGCACGGATAAAATAGAATATGTACACTACGCGGATAATATGTAGTTTAAACAATAATTAAAATTATTTCTGTCATGACATTTTAAAGTTATGATGATGACATGGTATTTGAACGCCCGGTTTTTATATAAACATTATTACAAAATTTAATGTGATATGTCTCAATTACCCCATCTGCAGGTTCGAATTAGATTCTGTTTTTTTTCTCTATACATTTATTATATTATAGATAGCCTCTTTTACAATTGTCTGTATAACGTTTTAATTTTGCCAAACATTTAAGGAATTTATGGAGATATGTTGCAGTACAAACTTTTAGTACGTCTCGTCATTATTATTAACAATAATAATATTCTTGTTTCCTGTTACTGTATGTTTCTCTTGCTGAGTATGCGCTGTTTGATAGAAATTTAATTTAATTCTTCGAAAAGTAATTCTATAACATACTTTTGTATAAAACTTATAAAAAAAGATCTTGAGATAGAAATATAAAGAAAATCAATTTTTAGCTAGACGTGTTGCTGGGGAGTTTCTTGTCGCTTCTTCTCCTTAACAACAATAACATATTGCGAAGCGGTGTGCATAGAATAGGAAGTCAAATTAAATTTTAACTCATATGTAACTTTAAAAAATGTTCTCCAGTGGAACTTATTTTGAACAAAAACTTTTGAATTTGAATTTGATAAATAATAGATATAGATTATATTATTACAATTATTAAAATCTAAAAAAAATATTGTTCCCAGTTACGGGACTCGAATTAAAATGCCGTTTGGAATTACTATAGAATTTATTAGAACTATACAAACATGTATAACACAGGTACAAATATAACTGGACACAACCAGTACAAACGTAATACACGATTCAATAACACGCGCAAAGTCCGTCACTATATAGCTTATCGAATGTACACACATCTTGCCTTGCTTGTGACCATCGCTAGACTGCCGATCTCCCATTGGGCCATTGCTGCACCGATACAATATGGCAGCCCGCCCGCGTAAATCGAATTTCTTAGAGTTCGTAATCTGCACACCTGCCTGATTATGCCTGCAAACGGCCATAAACGAGTACAATACACAATAGGCTGTTTTCTAAATACAAATTTTAAACATAAGGTAAACAAAGGAAATGGCTGACAAAAAGGTAATAAACTGCAGGTGTGCATTGGTCTTTGTCGGTCGTAACAATATTATTACAATTAATTATTTCAATTTTCACTAAAGGAACCCAAAAAACCTCTGCAGTCCTCACTGCTTCGTGAAAGGTAAATGGTCTGAAAAGAGGGTGTAGTTAAGATGTCGTTGTCTTATCGTGTTACAGCAATTTGAACTTTAACGTTCGCTAATAAAGCTTAAAATATTTTGTGATTTTAACATTTTTTTATTGAATTAGGTGTCAAAAGACCAGGTTTCGGCGTATCGGAGTTAATATTAAAATTTTATGATCTGTAACACTGTGCGAATTTTGAATAAAGTATTATTTACGTGGTAATGGGCTGTTATTAGATATTTATGAAGTCATTTAATCTGTCGGTATGGCCTGTTATTGAAGATTAGTATTAGCGGTTCTGGAATAGGTTAGTGAAAATGGCTTTAGGTGATATACATTAAATTGCATTGAATATTAAGTGATTAAATATATTTATAATATTTGTACCATATAAATATTGTTACATACCGTCAAAGATAGGCCGCACAGCCTATTATAAGCGCAGCTTATTGTCCTTTTCTAGTAATCGACGAATCCTTTGTCTTTTGAATTTGTAGTTAAGAAAAACATGCTATTGTCAATTTACTTGTTTTATAACCATCATTAGCGTCGAACTATACTCCCTATTGTTATTGTATTCGACTTTGTGGACGTTCGCAGGTGTGCAAATTAGTATTTCTTAGAAGCTTAGTGTGCGCAGCCAACTTCTTTGTACTGTGTAGTTAGTATAAGACGATGCCCGAATGGAGGGGCGGGCAATTAAGCGAGGACTACGAAGCGAGTAAGACGTTTTTCTAGTACTCTCGATTAGCGATAAAAATGACGGACTTTGTGCGTTCGAATTGTATTGAATAGTGCAGTGTGAACTGGTTGCATCCAGTGTTATTTGTATTTGTTTTATACGTGTTTGTACAGTTCTAATAAATTCTATAGTAGTTCCAACGGCATTTTTAATTCGAGTCCTGTAGCTCGTAACAATATCATTAGAAACATATCTAAATTTAAATTGTGTGTCATTTAGTATTTGTAAATTTAAGGATATACATAATTATAAGATTAAAATATTAGTGATAATAATTCAAACCAAATAAGTATGTACTTTTGTAATATAAATTAAAATAAAAAAATTGTACGCCCAACCGGCAAAAAACATGTGCTCTGTATAAAATAATAAGAACTATTGTAGAACCATGTTTTTATGCAATAAATTATTTGATTTGAGCTCCCAGCCGTGGTTTTTCACAGCGCTACAATATGGGGCTTTTTAAAAAGCGTGTCGTTAGAATTTGTTCGAGGCAGGCAGTGCGTTAGTGACATCTCTGGCGTTGCTTACGTCCTAAAGGCGACGGTAACCGCTTTCCATTAGATGGGCCGTCTGCCTGTCTGCTGCACTCCAGCTATAAAAAAAAATGAATATATAAATTCACTAGTTTTACGTGGTAGAGACAGGCTGAAATCATTATGTTGATTACAGCTCTTAGAGCCGGCTCGATGGCTGTGATACTACGCTCTTATAGAATATCGGCGTGAAACAGTTATGGTTGAGTTAAATGTGTTTCATACGATGAGTAAGAGTTCCGATGGTCCACTTCCTCCTCTCTCTCCTCCTATCCAATCTTCCCCATCCTATCTATCTCTATCCCATTGCTCCTGTTGGATCATGTTGGATCATCCTGTTGAGTTGTGTTCCGGCATCAGTGGACAGGTTCCAGTCTTCCATTAGAGAGCAGCAGCGCATTTATAGCACCTTTGATGTTACAAATGTCCATAGGCGATGGTGACCGCTTTTCATCAGGTGCGCCGTCTGCTTGTCTGCTGAACTCGTGCAATAAAAAAATTTATCAACGCGAGTGAAGTCACGGGTAAAAATTAGTCTCCTGTAACCTTGTTGCTTTGAATGCTGGTGAAATAACAAGACCACAGTAAAACAATTATGTTATGTTTTCAAATATGAAACGAAATAACGTTAACAAGACGTGCCGACGTTTTGAAACATTTAAACACAAGAATATAACAGTTAAACATAATTTATGCTCGTATAAAACATTCACCTCAGTCTGTCTGTATGTCGTAAAATGAAATTAGCTTTAAACGTTGGTTATTACGGGGAAAATGGTTTCCAGCGTTTCCTTGCCGCGAGTTCAAATTAAAATGATGAAATGTTTTACAAAATATTCCGGCGTTCACGCGGCTTGTAACATCAGCCCATTAAACTGGCACTCATGCGAATGTAAATTTGTTTGTTTGTTGGTTTACGGTAGGCTTGATCAGTGTGATTCCATGCTCTTACAGAATATCGGCGTGAAGCGGTTAGTTTTCAGTTAATCGTGTTACGTAGTTACTTTACTACTATTTTACTTTGCATCTATTGCCGAGTCAACAACTCATAGACTTCAACCGCCAAAATGTCGGTCAGCAATAAATACCTATTTCTGTCTTTTGGTTTTTATCCAAAGCCTTCCAGCTACTGACCTGGTTTTTTACCAAAAACCGGGCTCGGTAGACCTTTGGGTCCCGTTAGTTTGAGGCTCCAATAATAATAATATTACAATATAATAAAAGCCCGTGCAAAAATATCTAGTGTTTTTTTTTCAATAGCTAAGTGCCTGGGGCTAGCAGTATAATGAGTGTATGGTCCACTTCTCTCTCACCTATCACTTTGTGGGCACAACTCGCTCTTAAAAGCAACTCACCCTTGACCGCGACTCGCACAGGACCACGATCCTGCGGGGCGCCTTCGGTTGTAAAAAACGGAGTCGCACGTAATGGCCGCCAAGCTACATAAGAGCATTTTCAGTGTAACGCCAATCATTCCATTGTGTCTTTAAGAGTTTATATTGTTAATTCGTATAACACGCTATTAATATAAAATATTGTTACGAGCTACAGGACTTGAATTAAAAATGCCGTTGGAACTACTATAGAATTTATTAGAACTGTACAAACACGTATAAAACAAATATAAATGAAACTGGATGCAACCAGTTCACACTGTACGATTCAATGCAGTTCGACACGCGCAAAGTCCGTCGTCTATATCGCTAATCGACAGTACTACAAACGTCTTACTCGTTTCGTAGTCGTCGCTTGACTGCCCCACCCCTCCATTCGGGCATTATCTTATACTAACTACACAGTACAAAAAAAATGGCCGCGCGCACTGATTTTCCGAGACATAGTAATTTGCACACCTGGTTATCTATTCCTGTTAACGGCCAACAAAGTCGAAAACAATAACAATAGGCTACTGTCTAATTGCAAACAATAACAATAGGCTATTGTCTAATTGCAAATTGAAATACGAAGTAATAAAAAGAACTCCGAATGTCGGAGGGGCAATAAACGAGATGTGCAGCATTTCTTTGTCGGTATGTGACAATAGGCATGCAGGTGGCCCAACTTGTAACAATATAGTGAGTAGTTGTTTCAATCTTAAACACCTCCACCACTACAACATCTTCCCTATTCCACCCTGTCTATCTCAAATTTTCTATCTGATTCCTCTATCATATCCCTCCTATCAATGCCCTCTATGCCGTCCGAGAAGCTAGCAACGCATTGGCTTCGTACCTGGCGTTGCGAACGTCTACAGGTGACGTTAAGTATTCATCATATAAGTTGCCAAAAATGCAACGCATTTGCCCCAGAGGACTATATATAACACTAGTTGACTCGTGCCCACTTCGCTGGGCATCATTAAAAAATACACACGTACGCACGCAAATCAAGGTATAATTAGGCTTTGTAACCTTTGATAAATTCACAAACGTGGAAAATACTCGCAATGCCTCGTGCGAGAATGTGCGCAATTTTTGCGTGGATCATTATTGTTGTTACACATTTGACAGGCTTTCACGTGCCCACTTTGTTGGGCATCATTAAAAATAGTTATATATATATATATATATATATATATATATATACCTTTCGTGATGAAAGAAAGAAAATTTGTTTTGCTCATTGGTATATCGAAATCTACTGGATACGTGTGCCAATGAGACTGAGCGTGCCCGTATCCTAGCTGTTTCGCGTTGGGAGTTTCGCTTGTGGCTACAGGCATTCCCCCCGGCGAATTTGGGCACTTTTCTAGACGATAACACGTTTAGAATAAGTGCTTGCATTCGCCTAGGGGCGGCCTGTGTTGTCCCATACCACTGTCAGTGTGAAATTAAAATAATATGAATAAATTGAACATTGTTTATAATTCACTAACATACTACCATCTCAAAAAAGTACCGGTAAAAGGTCAATAATACACAAAATGTTAGTTATTCATTCAAATTTATTTTATCACCTTCAAAGTATGCTGCTTCAGAAACGACACACTTACGCCAACGAATAATCCAATCATTAAAACATTTTTAAACGCTTTTTCCGAAATTGAGTTTAGTCCTCATCGCGAATTCTCCTTTATGTCATCTACCGAATGAAAACGGGTGCCACGATGTGGTACTTTGAGTTTAGGAAAAAGAAAGAAGTCGGCCGGAGCCATATCTGGTGAATAAGGTGGTTGCTCGATGGTTTTGTTGAGTTTTTGGTCAAAAATTGGTTCACAATAATGGCCTTGTGCGAAGGCGCATTATCGTGGTGCAAAATCCAAGAATTTTCTTTGCACAAATCTGGCCTTTTTCGTCGAATTTGGTCTTTAAACGCCGCATAGCGCTCAAATAATATATTTTATTTACCGTCTGACCGTCCGGTAAGAATTCCGAGTGCATAACACTGCCGTAGTCAAAGAAAACAGTCAACATGACTGACTTTTGTTCCATTTTGGCGTTGTTTTTTTGGTTTCGGTTCAGTTGGAAGGCACCACTCCGAAGCTTGTTGAATAGTTTGCATGTGAAACTCGTAAACCCACGTCTCGTCACCAGTAACAACGAGTTTCAGGAAAGTTGGGTCGGAATTGACTCGTTCTAGCATGTAATCAGCGACTCTTAATGCGATTAAGTTTCTGGACAAAAATTCAGGTCTAGCCGAGCGGCAACATGAATCACACCCAAGTGATTATTTTAAATGATACGGATCGACTCGTCAGACACAAAAAGTTTAGCGGCTATTTCTGTCAACCTTGAATGAGGATTTCCAGTCACTATTTCCTTCATTTTTGCGATGTTAAATTCGATTGAAGACGTTAATGGCCTACCAGGGTGAGGAAAATCTTCCAGCATATCTCGACCGCTTTTGAACGCCTTGTACCATTCATAAGCACGTGTTTTCGACAAATAATAATAATATATCGATTCACCGTAAGCCTTCTGTAACATTTTCAGTGTCTCCGAACAGTTTGTAGGTTTTTATAGTTGTTTGACTTAATATAGAAAAAGCATTGTGAAATGTTGTGTCAATTGGTGAAAAAATATATATGGGTGATCTATCTAAAAATAGTACCGTATTTAATCTAAATGACCGATGCAATTCAAACTCCGCGCCAAAATGAAAAAACAGTTGTGCCAATTTAACAACATCAATTAAAAAAAAAAAAAATTGAATTTGGAACCATAAATAAATCAACCATTCCCGATACTTTTTTGACAGAATGTAGATAGAATATTGCCAGAACGCAAAAAAATGAGTTCATGTTCTATACGCTATGGCCACGTCATAAGTTTACAGCATTTACGCGGGTACACGGTTCTCGATATCTTCTAATTAGGTCATGTCATAACGTCGAATACGTGCGTCATTCATAGATCAATCTCATATATCTAGCAATCTATAATACCTAGTTATAAACCTATCTGTTTCAATCGATATTACTTCAAATATCTATCATTCAAACCGCAGAGGAAGCCGAAATTTATATATAGTATTATATTATCTATGATTAGACTGATTCATTTTTGTTGTCTTTCAATTTGCATAGAAATGAGATGTAACTTTAAAAAATGATCTAAATTATGAAATAAGCTTTTTTAAAAAGGTTTTTAAATACAAGCTTTTGAGATCCTGGATATGATGACGAGCCCAAACACGATGAGTCTATCTTGTTTAGTACAGGAGTTCCTATGGCCACCTTCCGACTCCATCATCAGATCAGCTCCATGGTGCCATATTATTGCATTGTTACGCGATATACATATACGTGCAAAATTTCAGCTCAATCGGAAACCGGGAAGTTGGTCAAATTTAACTTGCAAAATACCACTCGAATTTACATACATACATCCATTTCAAGTTAAATAAAAGCTTGTAAAAAGGTTTCATAAGTGACTGCTTTAAGTAGTTGTCCTTTTTTTTGTATTTTCTTGTAAAAAGTTCCAAAGGAGACAGGGATTTTTAGGCCAAACAAATGTAATGAGGTGAGATATGTCTTATAAAACCACCCACAACCAGGTGGTAGGGTATTTGGCTACCTGGCTACCACTCCTGGTCTCGAGTATGCCGCCATAACAACCTTGAGTGGTGTTCCGGCATGATTGTCCAGGTTCCAGTTTCCGTTAAGAGAGCAGCGGCGCATTTGTAGCACCGTTGGTGTTAAAAAATGTATTAATATATCTTATACTTAATATATAAAGCTGAAGAGTTTGTTTGTTTGCTTGAATGCGCTAATCTCAGGAACTACTGGTCTGATTTGAAAAATTCTTTCAGTGTATAGTCCATTTATCGAGGAAGGCTATAGGCTATATATCATCACGCTAAGATCAATAGGAGCGGAGCACCAATGCAGAATGTTTGAAAATCGTAGGGTTTTTTTTAACTTACTTTTTTTAAACTATTCCACGCGGACGAAGTTGCGGGCAGAAGCTAGTAATTTATAAAATAGTTATTAATAAAATAAGATATTATTTTTAAATTTGACAATGCCTAATTTCTAACAAAATTGAGGGACAGAAATGAACCGTCTATTTTTGGCAGTAGTTTCCGTGGGATATAGACTCGGTCTCGTGGTTTAAGTCCCGCAGAAAAAATATAACTAATCACAGAGATCACCCAGCCACGTTGTTATGTTGTTTTTATCAAGAGTTTGAATGTAAATGTTACATTATATTATTATTCTATTTACTAATGTATAATATTATAATAGATTAGCCAGAAAGGCTGAATGAAATTTGGCATATAAATAGATTATAGTCTGAAATAGGTACTTTTTATCCCGGAAAAATGTACGGTATTCGTGGCACAACATTAATGCGAGCGACGCGGCGAGAAAAAGCTAGTAAAACTATATTGCACAAGATAAAAACTGTATGTGTGAAATATAAACGGCTGTAACGGAACGCGACATGCTATCGAGAACTTTACTCCTCTTGTGTGAAATGGAACGACACTTCACGGACCATAGATTGTAGAAATCTGGCGGGAAACGGCCATCTTGTTTTCACGAGCAGTTTTTGATAAGACTCAAATAATTTATACTCTGTTTTCCTTTGTTAACTTTTAAAGTCAACTGAGACGTTAGAACAAAGAAAGTAATTGTATTTAGCAAAGTACTTTTAAGTGAAAGTAAATATTTATATAGTAATGGACAAGCAAGCCTGTCTAATGCTATATAAAGATGTACCTTTCCAATTATATGTATATTTTTGTGACTTGTGTGAGTGATGATGAAAATTGAGCAAGAAATATCTTCATATAATTTAAGTTTCGCCGACTGCAAATTTTGTAAAAGTAATTCCATAGATACAATTAGTATTAGTTAGTACATATACTAATTAATACTAATAGTAGTATAATTATTGTTACAAGCCGATACTAATGCTTTGCAGGTGTTTTATTACCCCTTTAAATTTAAGTGATCTATTGTTTGCGCTAATTTATTTGTTCACGCCGCCGTAAGATGTCATAAAACCTTCTTTCCTCGGTTAGTATTTCATGCGAATTCTTGGAAGCCGTTAAGCTGACCATTTAACGATTTCAAGAAACAGTGAGAGGCATGTTGCTAGGAGGCCATGTGTAATTTATAAATGGATGAGGATCGGTCAGTCGGGAAATGTGCCATTCGTGTTCTGACTGCGAACGAGGCGTTACCTAGTGCACTTTCGGCGCGAGTATTTTATAACGACGAACTTTGCGCGATTTATGTGACAATGACTTTCTGCCCTACGGTTTAGTTTTGCTGTATTCGGCTTTACTTGTAAGAACTGCGAATTACGTGTGTGTACTTCTAATAAACTTTGTGATAATTCCAACGGCAGTTTCGAATTTACATCCTACAAATCCCCTACAAATTCGTGACATTATTATTCAAATTGTCTCTTTTAAAATCATTTTAATGCCAATTATAATAGTCATTTATGAAATATAAACAAATACACTTCATAATTGTGCCGTACCGTCTAATTGCTGGCGTAGGTATCCCGTGACAAGGAGCACGAGTGATATAATCACTAATCAGACACTTTGTGTACTTCAATTTTATACAAAACAATTTGACTAATTTTCAAACAGCATCAATAAGACTCAAGCCCGACTCGAACACGGCCACTCATATTGAATAGTTCAGTTCTTAATATTGCTGGCTCCAACGCCTTTAGTATAAAATATTTTTTCCGGTTTTACGTGTCATTTAAATAAGCCTTGTAACTAAGCCATAAAAAAATAGTTTCTCCTAAATCGCCAGTAGAGACTGCGCCACGAAACAATTCTCACGGAAAACAAGGAACTAAAAGTGGTAGTTCCATCATTTGTTAGTATTTATTATTCGTAAAGTAGCCAGGAAATGAATTTATCGCTCTAATTATGGAACATTTCATTTTTATAATGCAGTATTAATATACAACGATTTACGCATAAGCAGATAATTACTCTGGCATGATTAAATTTAAATTCAAATTCAAAAGTTTTATTCAAAATAAGTTCCACTGAAGGACAATTTTTGAAGGTCACATACATGTAAGTTAAAATTTAAATCTACTTTCTACTCTATGTGCACCGCTTCGTAACGTGTTATCGCTGTTTAAAGGAGAAGCGGCATGAAACTCCCCAGCAACACGTTTAGCTAAAAAATATTTTTTTCACCATAATTATTAATATATTATCTCAGGCTTTTTTAAATACATATAGAAGTTGTATTAAAATTGCTTTTCAAAGAATGAATGGTATTTGTAATAAACAAAAAATATTGTTACCGTCGCAATAATAACATACGAAGAATTCATACTGCAACAAATCTCCATAGATTCCTTACATGTTATGTAAAATATAAACGTTATAGAGAAGATTATGTACGGCGATTGCAGCGCCGCGTCTGCGGGACTTTTTTGTGGCGAGTATTAAGGTGGCACGGTCGACGCCAATGCTGCCATAACAAGTATCTATTTATTGCTTGCATACGTCGAACTTCGAAAGGAAGAAATGCATTCAAATGCAAATCTCTCAAACTCGAACAATACTTCACCGCTTCCGTTTCCTCCCACATCGATATACGGAGACGTAAATGTTTTTGCATGGCACCATTGTGAAAAGAACTTGAAGCGTTGGTCGTACGGTAAAGAACACGGTTTAAATTTAATTTTTAACCGTACTACAAAGTCATACCTCGATTTTTGTTAACTTGTTATTCTGTGCCGTCCGTTATAGGATCTATAACCTATAATATTATGAATCTGTTGAAAGTACGTACCTATTAACGGTTTCAAGCGCGGCATTTTATGAATAGAATAGAATTTGATTTTAATTTCGACTTTATAGCCACTTTTCAGTAGCCGTGATCACGGAAGACGAAGATGCCAAGTGTCAATGAGTAAATTTAGAGTTATTATTTTCTCAATTTTATCTTTAGGTAACGGAACTCTAAGTATATGTGTTTACCTTTAAATATTTATACAAGATATCAGATACGTCACGCCATTATGCTATCACAATATTTTTTCCAGACTCAGCTGTGCTCTGTTGACCTATTTTTCCAGAGATTAAATTTCTAGCGGTTTAAAAACGCTTACTACGGTTAGTGACAGATGCGCTTAATTGAAGTGCTTCGTGCCATTCGAGGGGGAGCATTTTATAACAATAGCTAGTATGTTTTAGCATAAAAGAAGAACTGTACTCCGTCCAACACTTTATTTTACTTTTGACAGGTCGATCATCAGTTATAGTGTATTTCACATAGGACGTTATGATTAAAATCTCCATAAAACGAAACTCGTAGCATTGTCGTAAACTTTCCTACGGAATAAATATTGATTTTAATTATATAAAAATATATTTAATCCTGTTGCTATATAATAATAATGTTTATTTCTCTATTTACGTAATTTCTCCCATATCGTCCTAAGTGAAATAGACTAGTGATAAAGCATTACCGATTTGGTTTTGTAAAAAAATCAAGATTCTTTGTGAATTCATTTTAATCAATTTAGTGCACCTGTATCATTTGTTAAAGACATTGTATTGCGTAATAATAAATAAGCCACATAACCCATACGTTTATACTTAAAAATGAATAATTGATTAATGAATGATTTTATTTATAATGACGATAATTTGTGCATTAGAATTAGATGATCACAGAATGTCACTATGTATGTGTATGTTATGACGTTTATGTTACTGTATAGGCGTACAAATGTCAAAAGTAAATTAAATAGTTGGACAGAGTAGAGGAAGAGGATAACTCTGACATAAGATACTTACATTAATACAGATTAAATTATCTCTAGATTTCAGTATAAAATGTTGCACACTGCTACGGGCAGAATATATATATAAGATGTATTTTTTAAAATAAATATAATTGTTTAATGTTGAACTATAGTTTTCAAGTCATGGTACCGCCATCTCTTGTTTAAACCACAATACACATTCTTGATACATACATATTCCTCCTCTTTTGATATAATAGTATGTATGTATATCTATCAGCGATATCCCCCAATTTCCCCTCACAACTTGGAAGATGCCGCCATTTTGTCGTCGGATTCGTGTGTGATGTTAAAAAAAATTATAAGTTTTTTAGCAAGTGCAGTGAGTTGTTGAAACAGACTAAATGGCGGTGCCTTGAAAAGTGATTGTTATTTTTTGAATGATTGGTTAAGGGGGTTTCAGTTTCGGTGTATGTGTGATTTCTACTTCTGATGCCAAGGTGGACGTCTTAGTCGACGGGTTTCGGGTGAGTCTATATAATAGTCTATTCTATTTATTTATTGTTATTCGACAAACATTTACAGAACAACTGAAGATAACAAAATTATACTATTATTTTCAGCGGCTTCGTGTGTACGGAATATCCCGGGTGTTTTTCACCTGCCGATTGCGCACGCACAATAGTATTTAAATAATACTACAATAATTTGATTATCATATAATACAAGTATAACCTGCCTATTATTAACCGATTAATTATTAATGTATTAGTATGTAATTCGGATGATTTAAAAGTTGAGTATAAAATCTTTTCATATTTAATTCTTATAGGTTCTAAAAAATCAACACCATCTCTAATTAAAAACTATAGAAAATAAAATTAAACAAGTTGGGAGTAGGCTAAACAATAACTTTATTATTTTCTTCCGTGATCATGGCTATTGAAAAGTGGCCGAAACATTGGAATAAAAATCTAAAGCCGTTAAAATGTAGTTTCATTATGTGTGCCAGTCACGAAAACTTAAGAAAATACTACCTTCTCTTAACAGTGAAATAGCGAAATGCATAGAAAATTCACTTTGTCAAATGACACGCGACGATTGTACAATAATAACCCTTAGGCCGTGTCACCATTAGACGGACACTGAGCGGCTAACTGTTTGCTTCCAGTTTGCCTCCCTATAATTTTTAAATATAGTGTCCATACAGGCGTAATGCACGCAGTTTAGACGAGTGGGTCTTCGTCTCTGTCTGGTGTTGGCAGAGCCGGTAAGGGGCCTCGAGTTTACGGGAGTGTACGGGAGCCGCCTGACACATAAGGGGTATGTCGGCGGCTTGCGTTGGCCAGTCTGCGGCATACGATGGCCGTCTCGGGTTTTAGTTGGCCACCTGCGGCGTCTGGTGGCCTGTCTGCGGCATGGAGAAGATTTTCGCGACCTCTCAAACATCGCCCTGATCCCGGCGGATGAGGTCACGGGGGATCGGTAGCCATCGTGGAACTTCGTGATCTGGTGGTCGCGCGTGTAGAGGAGCAATCCCGTGGAGAGACGCAGCATGCGGCGTTTTGCTTACCGACTCATTCAGTGAGCGGCTGATTAGCAGCGAACGATGCGCGCGGTTGGCGGCACAGTTCGCCTACTATGCCGAAGAGCTGCGCGGCGTTATGTCCCAACCGCTTACCTTCCCTTCCAAGAGTCCGCAAGCGCTTCGTGGCTAATACGATACAGTTCGCTGCTAACTAAACATTCAAGTTAGCGACCGATACGCCGCTCAGAATCAGCAAGCGAACAGTCAGCCGCTCACTGTTCTTCTAATGGGGACACGGCCTTATGCGTGGACTGACGCATATTATGGCAGATATTCTATATCTATATAATTTGGTACGTGTGAAATTGCCATTTAGGGGATTGCTCCCGCCGCACGTTTACATGCGTGTTTTATTCAAAAAATGAAATATGAGCATGGATGTCTAAACAAAAAGTATTTATTATCACGCTTATCCCGCAATTCGTTTAAATTAAACTCGAAATCCCCAAAATAGACATCATTAAACCATTTGCGTAAACAAATTCTCATTACTGTGAAAATATATAGGAATGTGTAAAGTGTTTAAATTAATCTGTATCTCATTAGGGTGGAAACGGCAGCCATGATGAAGTCATTTCGGAGCTACAGTGTTGCCAGGATTTCTGAAAAACTTTAGAAACTTTCATCACAGGGGCTATAAAAAATTCTAGTAAAAAAGAAACGGACTTCAAGAGTTCGCTAAAAAGCATAAAAAATATTTTCTACGACACATTGAAGTCCGTGCTATTTCAATATATTGTAGAAAAAATATTTCTTTGCCTTTTCGATGGAAAAAGTTTATTGTTCACTTTTAAGATAGGTAGTATATTTTATCGAATTATAATGAAATTTATATCAAACTATTTTGAAATGTTTTATTTTTCACTTTTAAGTTACTTATATAATATTACCCAATAACAATGAAATTTAGATGAAGCTGTACATCTAACACAAAAAGAATGACCAAAATCGGTTCTGATTACGTGATGTTTTTCCGGTGAATTCATGTTTCGCGGTATACCCTCCGAAATGTATTTCATAGGATACTGATAAGTTATCGACTACAAAACATTTATTAATTAATGTGGTCCAATTTATTCAAAATATTAGGTTGGCAACATTGCTCATTTTGCTCCAAAACGAGTGATGCGGGTAATTTCCCGCTAAGTTTATAATTCGAACGTAGATTGACGTTCCAGGGTAATTCTGCACAGGACATGTTTAGCATAAGAATTGCCCGTTATTCGATAATCTGGGTTCGTATTTTTAGCATGAACTCGAATATTGGGACACAATTTTTTCGACTTGTTTTATTGGGTTATTGATTACGTGTAGTGTGAATTTAAAATTTGGCGTGGTCTGTACATAGATACGAAAAACAGGCTGGAAAGGTCATCATAAAACATCAAAAAAATATAGTTCTTAATAGAAAATTAAAGAAGTTTAAACGGGCTGATTTGGCTTTGCATGATTTGTAGATTTAATCAGTGTGAAATAGTACTACATAATGTTAAAGGTCCACTTGGAAGTTGGTTTTATATTATACTCTGATGGTGGTCCTCGGACAAATTGTAGTTCCTTGACTGATGCTAAATAGCGGATTTCTTTAAATTAATGTTTTTTTTAAATCAAATATATATATGTTTTTGGATTATAAAAAGTGTAAAGCAAAACATTACCCGGCAAGCTTCTCCAAGAACCTAAATAACTTTTGGATTGCTTTAAAGCCGTTGGCAAATTAAAACACCATACTGAAGCCAAGTTTTATTGAAAAGTAATACAGCATAGAGCAAATAATCACCCACAACTTCTGGTAAATAAGAAATAATGGGAAAAACAATATAAACACAAATCAAATCACTTCTCGAGGCAGAACGGAATTTAATTAAAACGAGAAAAACATTCAGTTTGCTTGTATACAGGAACGTGTAGATACTAAGTCCTGGTCCACATTTCTATCCTTTGGTCCGTTTCATACACAGTATAGAATGGTTGGAGCCATGTTAATTTAATTCTTCTTCTTAACTTATTTATTCTAAAATAAAATGTGACAGAATAAACAGACAAACACAAAAAATCTAAAAAACAAAAGACTACACTTTTACAATTCTACAATATTATAAAGATAATTTATATATATTTTTAACCGACTTAAAAAAAGAGGATGTTCTCAAATTGATTGGTATTTTTTTATGTATGTACACCGATTACTCTGAGATTTATGATCCGATTTACGTGATTCTTTTTAAGTTTGATGCATAATAGTTGCCATTTGGTCCCCTAAAAAATTAACATAATTTGGCCAAGTAGTTTTCATTTTATGAACATTTTTTAATGTAAATTTTCCGTTCCCGTTTCTTGGGACCTATATTTTTCAAGGCACGCAGAGCGGCACCTTTCACCCATAGCTAGACATTAAAAAGTAACAAATAAAAAACAATTTCATTTAAAAAAATCGACTTCAAAACCTAAATAGTATAAAATAACTTAATAAAAATTTTTGACTAAGAATTTATTTACTTTACTAAGAGACAAAAATAAAATTTTCTACATCTTGAAGTCGGTGCCGAGCAAACCATAAATATTACCATATACACTGTTATAACAACAAAATGTTGCAAAATATTATAATTTTTATGGTTTACTTGGCACCGACTTCAAGATGTAGAAAATTATATATTATTTTGTCTTTTAATAAAATAAATAAATTCATATGAACTTGCGCACTCAAAACCGATTCACTGTTAGATAATATTGTTACGAGTTGCAGGGACTCGAATTAAAATGCCGTTGGAATTACTATAGAATTTATTACAACTATACAAACACGTATAATACAGGTACAAATATAACTGAACACCACCAGTCCAAACGTAATGCATGATTCAATAACACGCGCAAAGTTCGTCACCATATAGATTACCGAATGTATACACGTCTTGCCTTGCTTCTGGTCATCGCTCGACTGACGATCTCTGACTGACCATTGGAGCATTGCTTTATACGGATATAATGCAATATGTCTGCCTGGCAAGCTTCGACACAATTTCTTAGAAATCGTAACCCGCACACCTACTTAATTATGCCTGCAAACGCACATAAACGAGTACAATAGGCTGCTCACCACAATAACCAATAAATAAGTAAACAAAAGAAGTCCAAATGCGGAAAGATAATAAAGTGTGCTTTTATAGTATGCAGGTGTGAATCTACTTTGTCGGAACTAGGTCGTAACTATATATAAAATTATCTCTAGAAGGTTGTCTAGTAGATGATCGATTTTACTAGTGGAATTGTTAATTCTGATGTGTACTGCTTTCATGTGTATAATAAATAATATTATATTCTAATCTATACAACTTATATGTTTATTGGGAGTGTAGTGTGTAGCTTAGAACCTAGCAAACCCATTACATCAAGAAAGCGTTACTTTTATAGCGCCCCGAAGGGTTCTAAAGAAATAATGTACGGATAAAAGTCACACAACCTGCCCTTTTAAGGTATGTACGAGTAATTTATAATTTACGACAGGGGCTTACTCTCCAACACGTTTCGTCGTTCATTTTTGTCCGATCAGCCCGAAAGAGTCAATGAAATTTTAAATAGAGAAAAGAAACAACAAAGGTTTCTTTGAAACTACAATAATATGGTCTACTAGCATTTGCACGCGACTTTGTCCACGTTAGACAGGTAATTCCTTCATCCCCATTTTACCATCGGACAACCAGACGCACCGGTTACATGGAAACAGCACCAGTCAGAACCAAACGTTACGCTTCATCTTTTCTAGTGCGCACTGCCGAAGTTTTTCCTGACAAATACAATCTTAGTCTTCAAGTCACGAGTGAATAGGTATCTTCTGGGTAAGCGTGCTCCATCCTAAACTGCGTCATCACTCAACGTCAGGTGATACAGTGCGTAAACGGAAACCTATACATCCATAAAAAAACAAAGGATACGAGTTATTTTGCTAAATATAAAATCAAAAGTTATTTTTTAGCAGGGTTATGGATTTTGATGTATGAAAATACACGAATCTCCGAAGTTTCGTTTCGCGTAAAACTTCGGGATAATAAATATTCCTAAAGGCATAAACAACTGCAATTTTTTTACTAAAGATTTTATCGCTCAGTGAAAATTTCGCATCGAAATCATCTTTTTCGACCTGGCCATTTTAAGCCTCTCCTAAGAAAATCCCGTAAGATTCTCGGCATATAGAGTACCGAGGATTTTAAGTCCGGAAATTTACTATCAATCAACGAAAACCGTATCGAAATTGGCCCAGTAGTTTTTATATCAATCCCGAACAAGCAGACAAACACAAAAATGTAAGAAACAAAACTACTTGTTTTGTACTTTTGTAATATTATGGAAGATTAAACAGAAAAATAAATGAAACATACAATGGAAAATGTATTTAATGTATAAGATATAAAAAAAACAAGCAAAATAGTTTTAAAACAAAAACTAGCGACGAAAGGCGTTTGAGAGTAAGCCCTCAAACCCGAATTTAAAAGAAAGTAAATTCATGTTGACGGTGTGACGGACGCTTTGGTAGTTTCAAGTTTTATAACCTGGCCATAACGTCTAGGACATGAACTAAATTTTTTGTCTTCTGGCAATATTCTATCCTATGTCAGTGAATTATAAACACAATTCAATTTATCCATGTTATTTAAATTTTAACGTTCATTCGAGCCGCAAAATCCATTGAATATTATGGCGACCGATGGTAGAACTTTCTGGCAGCGTAAGCCGGTCTCAAGATTTTTAGAAAAAGGTAGAAGATTCAGGAAGGAAAAGACAGGGATAGATAGATGTTTAGAACGGGACAAATAGTAAACAAAAGAATAACGAAAAGAAGATCGAAATTATGGGTTCCAGAAGATTCTTCCGGGTATATAAGCAGGGTAAGGCGTGCTTACCCGGGAGTTAGGTTGAAGACAGCAAAGCGACAAGTGCGATACAAAAGAGTTGGAAGAAGAGTTTAGTAGAGGACAGTGAAGGAGGAGTTTAACGTAATTTAAGAGGAGATCCAGAAGCGAGCTACACGCGGTAAATTTGGAAGTGAGCACTGCAGTAGCAGGAGGTGGTCTACGCAATATGGGCGACGGTATTGTTAGTAAAATGTGTCATCGTCGGGACAGTTGGTTGTGTGTGTATGGGCAACCCTGCGGAGAAGAATCACGTACTATAACAATTCTAAGTTACACGTGACTTTACCAAGGATGCTTTGGCAGGATGGCTACCACACCTGGCCTAGACTATGCCGCCATAATAACCTTGAGTTGTGTTCCGGCATTAGTCGCTAGGTTCCAGTCTCCCTCTAGAGAGCGGCAGCACAGGCGACAGGCGAGTCGTCTGTCTGTCTGCTGAACTCATGCAACAAAAAAAACGAAGTGTGGCGAACTATAAAAAAATAAGTCGTTATTATTCGACGATGTTTGTCAAAGAACCGCCAACATGTCAGATTTGTAATGGGTTTTAGCTTCTTTTAATCAAATAAGGTGTTATAAAGCTCTGGCTTACAAAATTAATAGCCATTATTATTAAACTAAACATAGGTTATGTTGACATAATGCGTACATCGTAAATAAAACAATTTGATACTTGCAATATGTTTTTTTTTATGTATTTCAATTTAACCTCGTTCATGGTTTAAGAAAGAGGTAAATATGGATCTAGAATATTTCTACTGATGCTATATAATAAAAATGTTTTACTCTCTAATACAGTGTTTATTAATACTACGTTATATACTAATCTGTGTTATATTATATTTATATAACTTTAAAAATATAAATGTAAGATATTTGGGTTATGTTGGCTTTTGTACTTGCAATTTGTTCGACCTAATACTAATAGCTACTAGTAAGTACCAAAATTACTATTTTCCTCACGTTGAGATCCTAGAGTTGTAGACATCCCTCTAATCAGGTAACTTCAAGCGTACTTTCCGAGTATAAGAAAGAAAAAATATTTTTTAACTCGAAGTACCCGAGTACCGAGAACACGCTTACAATTCACATACCAGAGCGCGCGTATGTGTAATTTTGCATAATAACTCATCGTAGCTTCGTGGCACACAGCTGATGAAGCTATATTGAGTTATTATTACATAGATAGATAACATTTTATTGCTAACCAAAATAAACAAATACAAAAACAAAATCCATAATTACAATACTTCATGGCAAAACATCGGGAGGCCTTATCACTAAGAGAAATCTCTTCCAGGCAACCTAGCTTAAAAGAAATTCTTAACTAATCTGGCGATGTAGGTGGAACAGAAATAGATAGGACTGTACAATTTAAATATATATACTAACACTAATTTATAAATTTAATACATATAAACATCCAGACACATTTATAGAATACCAATATATACGTATATACGAAATAATCGAAATAAATATATTTATTAACATTATATATGACACGCATTTTATATTAAAAATAGATAAATAAGTACATTTTTAATATATTAGATATATAAAAAATATTTAAAAACAGGTAGTACTTTCTAAGTGAGTTCCGAAATGTAGGTAATGTTTTAGCCTCTGTGACAGTAAGAGGCAACGCATTCCAGAGTTTGACAGCCTGCACTGTAAAAGAGTTATCATAAAGGGATGAAGTGTGTGCAGGTTTCAGGAGTCTACGATATGTATCTGAGCGCAAATTGTGAGAAGTGGAGAGGCGTAGGAATTCAAAACGTTCGTTAAAGGTAAGGAAGATTATTAGGATTAAATAGTATATTGTTACGAGTTTAGCGGGACTCGAATTAAAATGCCATTGGAATTATTATAGAGTTTATTGGAACTATACAAACACGTATAATACAGGTACAAATATAACCGAATACAACCAATCCAAAAATAATGCAGTGGACCGTAATTCAATAAAACGCGCAAAGTCCGTCACTACTAGATTCCCGATTGTACACACGTCTCGCTTTGATCGTGGTTCTCGTTCGACTACCTCCTCCCTACATCAGGCCATAGTTTTATACTGCACAAATGCAAATATGTCCGCCCGGCAAGCGTCGACGTAATTTCCTAGAAATCATAATCCGCGCACCTGGCTATAATGATGCCTGCAAGCGGCAATAAACGAGTACAATAAACAATGGGCTGTTCTCTAGAAACGTATGCCAATAAGTAAGTAAACAAAAGAAGGCGATCATAAAATAATTACAATTAGTTCAAATGCCGACAGGTAATAAAATGTGTTTTTTTTACAGATATGCAGGTGGATTTTGTTTTTGTCGGAACTTAAGTTGTAACAATATTATAAAGGAGAGTTAGAATGTGAGTATTCCGGCGAAAATGAATAGGAAGCCACTTAAGCTTCACGCAAAATTCAGAAACATGGTCATATTTTCTATTATTATTATTTCATAAAGGTTCCGTTTTTCCAAAAATGAGAACGTAACTTTCAAAAAAGCAAGTCTCAGATGAAAAATACAGACGTTCGATGAACTTTAACATAAACACCCCTCCAACGAAAACAACGTCAGATAAATTGTAATTAAACGTGGTGCAGTCAATTAACTGTTATAATTACTCGAAAAATCCCATTTTGAATGAAAACAACTGCGTTTAACTTTTTAATCTTGTTAACTGGCACCGACGTGATCTGTAAAAGCAATTACTTGACAAATTAGCTGCGCAAGCAGAAATATCGGTTTGCATTTGCTAAGAGAGCGAGAAATGCTCCGTCAAAGTGTTCAAATGTACTCAACACGTGATAAAGCAAATCATGAAGTCTTTAATGGCAAGTACATATCTTATACTAATATCTAAAGCTGAAGAGTTTGTTTGCTTAAACGCGCTAATCTTAGGAACTACTGGTCTGATTTGAAAAATTATTTCAGTGTTAGATAGCCTATTTATCGAGGAAGGCTATAGGCTATTATATATCTTCACGCGCATTGGTCTGAACCAATAGGAACGGAGCACAAATTAAAAATGTTTCAAAATCGGGGGGTTTTGAAAAGAAACGCCACGTGGACTGTATCGCGGGCACAGCTAGTTTTGTGTATATACGTAACAATAAAAAGTCGACATGTCTGTTCAATGACTTCTGGCATTAAGTATTCTATGTATTATTATTCTGACGGCTTCTGTGGCTGAGCGGGCTAAGTATTGGCCGGCTTATCAGACTGTAACGCAGAGGCTTCAGATTTCTGGTATGTGGTTATTTACTATGGTCTGGGTTCGGCCCCAGAAAACTCCATTGTATATTACTCATGACACTAGCGTAACTTCCTAGTTTGGGGATATACAATATGTGTGTTGTGTAGAAATGTTGTCTATATTTCGATAGTAGATTGTTTCTAATTTGAATTCCATTACGTCGTGTATCAAAATATTCTACTTACGAATAATATACTTTTTGATTAAAATCAATTACCCGGAGAAAACAATTGCTCAATTTCAATATTATGTTCATTTTTGTCAGTAATATAAAAAACTAGATACTAATATTAGCAAGAGATGTTTTCAATTCATTTCGGTTTTTATAATTATTAATTTCCGTTTGAAAAAAATCTATAAGAGAGTCAATGCGAGTAATATAATATTATATAATAATTATTCGGGAACTTTCGAATGATTCGAATTATTCGATACGAGTTTCGAATCGAATATTAATATTCGATTCGGAACTAATAATTCGTAAGTTCGAATTATTCGCACACCCCTATTATTGTGTCTTCCGATTATAGCGTCGTGAACAAACGGCTGTGGGCGAAACTCAGAGGAGGGTCCATCGGCAGTTCACCACTGGGTGAGGGAGCGGGGTTGTTCCGCGCTCACCAATCTATCCTCGCGGGGTGTTGTACGCTCTTTTTAACATGGGGAAATTCATTTGAAGACTATCCACCGCGGGGTAGATGTTGAGGAAGGCACTAGCACTGCAAGCAAGAAATGCTATTGCCACGCCACTGTCGATGTACCTACTAAAACCCCTCAGTGTTCCATTTTTCGCCCTTATGCTAGGGCTACGCGTATATGGCCTTGCCGTTCCGCGAAGCCCTGGCAGGTTCTCTGCGCCCTGCGGTGACAATGGTCGAGGCCGTTTTGGCGCCTAGCAGCGCCAACGCGGAATAGGCGATTACCATATCCTGCGGCCCTGGCTATAATAGGCGAGTGGAAGGAACACGGGGAGTTTTAGTGGGTATGCCGGCAGTGGTAAGCTACCTCTACCAGGGTAGAAGCAGATCAGTGACTCTCCACAAGCTCTCACCATGATCCCCACGCAGTGAGAAGGTCCTTTAGTGGATTTTTCCTCGTCAAAATAAAGGCAAGGCGTATTTAATTCACCAGTTTCGCGAATTAACTAAGTACTTAACTGATACAAATTATATAGACGTTTCGTAAATTGCGTATAAGAAGAATAATGTTGTATATAGAAAGAATTTAATAATATAATAATAACAGACAATAAACGTCCCACTGCTGGGCTCGGGTGTCCCACAGGGGAACAGGCAGTGTACCCGCCACGCTTGTCCAAGGCGGCTTGGCAGGTTCGACACATCGGCTATCTCGATAAAATATGGTTTCATCACAATGCTTTCCTTCACTGTTGTTAGCACGTGGTAATTGTACTAATATACATATTAGGTCAGAAAATTGTCTAAGTTAAGCATGCGTTCCGGCCAGGATTCGAACCCGCACCACCACAATATGCTACCACGATTTTTTATAGAAAGGAAGGATATATTTATATCTAAACATGGTTTACATATGTGCGTAAATATGTGTTAAATTATCACATAGGTATCACCATAGAAAATTTCATTAGCACACTTGCTGCGCTGATAATAAATTCAGATATTCGTGACGTCTTTCTCGCATGAGTTTCTATGCATATTTTATACAAAGTTCACGTGACTTGCCCCTACTATGGACCTTAATTGACAAATATATTTTTTGTGTGAAATAGAGACGTACTGAGAAGAGACGTAAGAAATACTGGAGTATTTGTAAAAATAACATGGGGCCGTTATATTGAGCGTGTTTTTGTATGTAATTATGGCCTTGTAAGGACATAAGTGTCGGTTGACCACCTAAAAATATTGGCCAAATGTACATATGTCAGTCCATCCACAGAGAAGAATTTTAAACGAAATATAAAAAAGCAAATTCCAGGTTGGAAAAGAAAAACATTCTTTTTATATGTGGCATGTATTATGACATGTTAATTATGGTTTAATAATGAGATAGTTAAATAGACCTATAGCATAGTTTTTTTGTGTAAGCCTGTATTATTACTTAGTTTTATTTTTCATCATCCTTTTCCAATATTGTATCAAATATATATTATAATTCTTTTATAATTACAGGATTCAAATGTGTAATATGATTTTTTTTGAAAACTTAGCTGATATGTATATTAGTTATTTATTTTTATATTGTAATTTCCTAAATAAATTTACATAGCCATAATTTAAAAAAAAAATTTTGGAAATAACTATCGAAAAAATGTTTTTAAAATTAAGATAATTTCGATTTTAATTTATGACTTTCGAAAACAAATGGTACGGCAAAAGTGTTAGAAGTAAAAGGGTCTTTATTAAAATACTTTGTATAACTTTAGTCCGCAGTATTAAGTTACCGGCAAAGAACGTTTTTGCAATAGGTTTAATTGATTTATTTCCTGATAATACTAAAGTTGCGACCAGATGGTGGGCTGTTTAAAGTGCGAGAGCAATATTTGAAAAGGTATTATCAAAGTAATGGTGACTCATTTCAGTGATATGGGTTCAAATCCAGACAGAGAGCCTGTAGCACTAAGAAAAGAAGGAAAAGAATACTTGTATTTGTATATATATAAAAAACAAATTAAATTCCTTTTTGAAGTCAATAGATTTTTTGAGCCTTGGTTTTTTGTGAAAAAACAAAATCCATATTGTACAATCGTCACATCCGTATGTCTGTCTACATAATGCAAATGAGGACATAATATGTTAAAATAAATTTTAAAATTAGATGGATAACTAGATAACACTTTATTGTACACCATTACAGAAAACTTACGAACTAATATTATTCTAATTGTGTACAAAGGGCGGTCTTATCGCTAAAAAGCGATCTCTTCCAGACAATCTGTGGCAGGAATATTGCTGATTAGAAGTGGCGATGGTGGTATACATAATTATTGTGTGATTATCGCGCTATTTAGCATAGTTTAGGACTTGGCCCTGAAGGCCCACTTGAAAGATACAAACTGTATAATGATACAAAATTGGAATCTAGAAAAAAATAAAAGAATCTAGCAAAACAATCGACTTCTAAAGTAACGAAAACGAGAAAAAGTATTTTCTACAACATATTGAAGTCATTGCCAAGTATAATAAAAACTGCTATACACATTGTTACAACAAAAAAATGAATATTTTATTGTTTTAGTTGGCACCGATTTCAAGATATTGTAGAAAATATTTATCTTTTACTTTTTAGGTACTTCTGAAATCGATTTTTTTTTGTTAGATTTAATTTTTAGTCAAAACTTTTTCATATTATATCTCTAATAGAAGACAAAAAACAAGAGGGAATATTTTAGGCGTTCGTTTAATATTACCTTTTATATCAATGTGCGTTAGTCTTTAGGATCTGTTTACACGGATAATTTATGATATTATCCAAAGGAATTTAATAAGTTATAAAATACTGCTACAGTTTTACAAGTCATACTTAGTGAAGTAATTTTATTATGAAGTATTACTTGCTAAGAAGTTGAAAGCTGTAGGAAACTTGTTTAAGTATGATTTAGTGTAGTTTATATTTGGTCACCATACTTTATAATAAAAAAACCGACTTCAAAAACTAAAAAAGTATAAAATAACTTATTCCTAAAGTTATTTTTAATTATAATATCTTATTTTTAATATATATTATCTAAAATATCTCACAGTCTCACAGTGCTTAATAATTTTCACAATATAGTAATTTTTATGTTTTACTTCGCACCGACTTCAAGATGTTTTAGATAATATATATTATCTATATATTATTTATATATCTTCGGTTCTAAAGGAGGCTGTGAAGCAGCCGTACATTCTTTGCGATCATTTATAAACAATAAATGCGGAGAAGTTATTTTAAAAGTAGTTAACGAAGTAATATCTAATATTCCAGAAATATCAAATTATCTTTGTGAAAGCTATTTAAAACCCACAAATCTTATGTATAAAAGCAACCTTATTCTATCATCTGTGGGCTGTCAACAGGGTGACCCGCTAGGACCGGCCATCTTCAGCTTGGCGATCCATACGATCATCGAATCCCTCAAGTCGAAATTCAATGTGTGGTACCTAAACGATGGAACTTTAGGCGGCGATGCAGAAACTGTACTCCAAGACTTACTTAGCCTGATTTCAAAATTTAATTCAATAGGATTAGAGTTAAATTTCTCAAATTTTCTTGTCCGATAATCTGTCTAAAAACGAAAGCGATAATATTAGCAATATGTTCAATGTCGTCGCACCCGGTATTAAGGTCCTGGAGAAGGATTCTCTTCGCCTGCTTGGAGCCCCTATTCTAGATGAGGCCATTCCAAATTATCTGTCTGAGCAATCAGCCAAATTTGATGTATCATGCTCTCAACTTTTCGATATTCACTCTCAAATTGCATATTACATTATACGACATTGTCTGTTTGTACCAAAATTAACATATGTCTTACGATGCGCCCCGGTTTGAAAATTTTCTAATCTTATAAAATCACTAGATGACCGCATTAAAGATGTACTTACAAAAATTTTAAATTCTGAACTTTCAGACAGCTGCTGGATCCAAGCTTCGCTACCCATTAGGTATGGAGGTTTAGGCATCCGCAAAATCTCTAGCGTTGCTCTACCGGCTTTTCTTTCATCCGCATATAGCACTAGTCTATTATTTAAAAAAATTATGCAACACTGGAATAATGCCAATACATCATTCTTAAATGCAGCTCTAAACGCCTGGAAAATGGTCTGCCCTGGTGAAGACATTCCCACGATCCCGAATTCGCAACGATGCTGGGATGAACCTATTTGTAGAGGATTAAATACAAAACTTTTAAATTCCACTAACTCTACAGGACGTGCTCGCATCCTTGCCGTTTCCCGCAAAGAACATAGGTACATTAATGGATAATACTACCTTTTCTTTGGCTATAAATCTGCGCTTGGGTTCACGCATATGTGCACCACACACGTGCGTCTGTGGAACAGAGATAATCGACCCGGGATACCATGGTCTTTCTTGCCGCCGCAGTGCCGGCAGATGGTCACGCCACGCTGCCTTGAATGATGTCTTACGGAGGGCGCTTGCCACCGCTAACGTGCCGGCTTTATTAGAGCCGAACGGTAGTGCACGTGACGCTGGTAGGTGTCCCGACGGAATGACTCTAATTCCCTGGCAACGTGGCAAGCCTTTGGTGTGGGATGCGACTTGCGTAGACACGTTGGCCGCATCCCATTTACCAAACACGTCTAGATCATCCGGTACAGTGGCGGAAACAGCCGAATCACTCAAGCGGCGCAAGTATGCAACCCTCAGTGAGAGTTATATATTTGTGCCGTTTGTTGTCGAGACGCTTGGACCGTGGGGTCCTGAGGCCATGAGCCTCTACCAAAATTTATTGAAACGATTCATTGACTCTTCAGGTGATCAGAGGGCTGGTGCTTACCTCGGCCAACGGATCAGTATGGCAATCGAGCGAGGAAACGTAGCCAGCCTTTTGGGCACCTTACCCATAGAAGACGGTGATCTGGGCTCAGTATTCTACTTATAGTATTGAGGGACTATGAGTAGAATATAATACGAATAGGTTAAGTTTTCTTGCATTGTATTGTCCATTGATATATATATATATATATATATATATATATATATATATATATATATATATATATATATAAAAAAAAAAGATGTCATAATTAAAAATAGCTTTAGAAATAAGTTATTTTATACTTTTTAGTTTTTGTAGTCGGTTTTTTTTAAACGATTTTTTTTTTATTTGTTACTTTTTAGTGTCTAGCTACGGGTAGGCCTACGAAAGGTACCACGCGCCTTAAAAAGTATAGGTCCCAAGAAACGGGAACGGAAAAAAATTTCATAAAATAAAAACTACTGGACCAAACTACGTTAAATTTTTAGGGGACCAAATGGCAACTATTCCGCATCAAACTAAAGAAGAATCACGTAAATCGGATCATAAATCTCAGCGTATTCGGTGTACATACGTTCTCAGTATTGAGACCACATATGTATAAAATTTCAGTAAAATCAATATCATAGTTTTTCCATTAAAGTGGCATCAGATAGATTAATTTTGGCATTTAAGATAATACGTGCCCCAAGACAATTCCCGTAGGATTCCTGGATGTAAAATACTGCTGATTTCGAGTAGTATGGATTTGTACTAGGTTTTTAGTTAAGTCACGAAGTTCTGTGATGTATGTGAAAGAATAGAGTATGAAACTAGAATCGATCCAATCCTGTTGACATATACAATATTATTTGTAGATTATTATAGCTATAATAAAATGCCTTTAACTTTATTACGCTGAAGACCTTATCTAGTTTTATTGCTTGTAATAAAGAGATGGTCCAAACATTATCAACCCGTCGGTGTTGCAAGTGAAAAGATATTACTAGCTGGAAAGTAGACACTGGCTGAAATTAATTAAATTAATAAATATGTAGTTTTCCATTATATCCGTTTTACATGTAGAGAGAGAGCTATGCTGGAATCATTATCTCGATTACAACCCTTAGGGCTGACTCGATTGCTGTGAAACCACACTAAGTGCTACGTAAAATGAATGGGTTCCAACTATCAATCCTATTATTTTTAATAAAACTACGTTTTAACGGTTTTAAGCGCGGTAATTTATTTGATTCTTGTTATTCCGACGATTCGACCACTTTTTAGTGGCCGTGATCACGGAAGACAAGGATGTCAAGTGTCAATGAGTATTGTTAAAGTTTTATTTAGCCTAACGCCAACTTGTTCATTTTAATTATTAAGTTTTAATTTTATTTGTGATTATGGGAGCCTAATCTAATATAAAACCTTTAAAACGTAGTTTTATTATGTATACAAGTCGCGAAAACTTAAGAAAATACTAATATTTTTGCACGATTTTTTAATATCGTCGCTCGTAGACGTTTGCAATAACAACATAACAACATAACAACAACTCATAATATACAGCCACGTGAAGGGGGAAAAGTCGCAGTTAGTGTGTGGGATGTGAAGCACTCACGTGTTAAGTACTATAGCCACGCCACGGTCAGGGATACCCAGTAAAACCCGTCGGTGTTCCGTCCATCGCCCTTATGCTAGGGCCACGGGTACATGGCTTAGCCACTCCGCGGGCAACATCAAAGGTTAAGCCAACTCATTGTTAGCCTTTAGGATGGCATAGAGGGGATCGAATAGGAGGAATGGCATAAGAGAGATGGGATTGGGGGAGTGAAGTGGGCCAACATCAAAGATATCATCCTTACCCCCGGAATGCTGGACTTGTTTTCGTAAAATGAAGTAAACAATAATAAATTATAATAAAAAAAAAAAACTTTTCGGTTGAATGCGTCATCATATTTCACAAGAAACGTGTGGCAAAATACGGGATTATACCATTGCCCATTTCCAATGTATTAAAAAAAAGTTTAAGTTAATTAATTTTTAGCTAGACGTGTTGCTGAGAAGTTTCTTGCCGCTTCTTCTCCTTAATAGCAATAACACGTTGCGAAGCGGTGTCCATAAACTAGGAAGTAAAATTAAAATTTTACTTATATGTATGACCTTCAAAAGGTGCTCTCCAGTGGAACTTCTTTTGAACTTGAATTTGCCCAGCAGTGGGCACGCAAGATGAGCGTAGCTAAAAAGTTCACGACACGAACGATTGTGTCGCCATTATTCCGTTAAAGCTCTAGGATATTTTCTCATAAATATGATGAAAGTATTGGACGCTCTATGGAACTTTTGAATGTACGCGGCCTACATATATAAACATATATTTGACCGATTTTTGATTGAAAATAAAACTACGCATCAAGAAATCGGTTTTCAAATTTTTGCCAAAACTATAACTATTTTTTGGTACATGATTTGTGCAAAAGGGCTCACTAGAAAGGAGAAAGAGATATAGCTCTTTCGCTCTAAGTATATGTATCAGACCTTGAGCTCTCAGAATATAAATCGGAACGACGGCTTTTGGCTTTTTCTAGAGCTGAAAGAGCTATATTGACAAACTGAGCGAATGAGAGATGTTTTAAAATGGGATATACCATATTTTTACCCAAGTCTAATCTCTAAACAGTTAAATATGTCCAACATACAGACCAGTCTAGACGTGCTTACGAGCAGGAGCCACATCTAAATCGAGTTGGACGGAATACAAATTGCATATTAAAAACTTGCACCTCAGAATATTGAGTGAATAATAAACGAACTGAATGTATTTACATCGACAATAGGGCTGTGATGGGATTCTGTGTTGTTCTAGGAGCGTGTATGATATAGACTGATATTGTGCCGAGTTTATTATTTTACCTGACTGTTAAGTCACGTACATAGTAAAATTTATTACAAAGTAATTAGCAAAGTCGTGGTAGCGTAATGAACAGCGTACGCGTCCCAAACTCAAAGGGCGCTTGTTCGAATCTTGGCCGGAATAAGTCGTACGCAGAAGGTTTGCCGATGATAACCCCTCCCGCCTCCCACAACCGCGAGCCGCGGTCGTCTAGTTCCTATTACTACTTAGACAAGCCCCCATCCCAGTCGTAGGAAGCGGAAGGGGCGACCATCGGCAAACCTTCTGCGCACGATTTATAATGTGCATATTGTTACAATTACGACGTATTGACAACAGTGAAAGAAACCAAGCGGCCTTGGACAAGCGTGGTGGGTATATTGTCCATTCCCTTATAGTGGGAGGCCCGCAGTGGGACGGGCTGTTATTATATGATAACATGATTAGCAAGGTTAAAACTGTTTAGTCCATGCACGTGCCAAAATCTGCCAATATAGAGAGAAGAGAAAACCTTCGGAGATGATGTTTAGATTCTATATATTTTCACTTAGGAGTTAAGCCATTCGCAGTCCACTGTTGGACGTAGGCCGCCCCAAGTCGGCGCCACTCATCCCTGTTCTCTGACCTCATCCAGCGCCTACCGGTGATCTTGCACAGGTCGTCGGTCCATACATTTAAAATTTATAGGATTAAGTTATTTGACTACTAAAAGATGACATTCTACTCAATTGACGAATTTCTTTTACAATAACATTTAGGATATATATAAGTTAAATGCAGTAATGTAGAATGTGTGACGTATATAAAATATAAATAAATTACTGTTGTAATAATAATAAATAAATGACTATGATAATAATGATAAATTTAATAATATAATTATGACGAATGCAAATAAATGAACACACTGTAATCTTACATTTAATAATTATTAAGTCTGGAAATAATGTAGTCGGTGTCGTTAATAATTGTATAGGGTAGTCTGGAGGAGGATAAGACCGCCCATTGTACTTTAATGTATGTGGAATAAAGTTATTCATGAATTTATTCCATCGTGCTGGAGGGCGTACAAAACTACGTTTGTTGAGACGCGGTCTTCACTCTAGGACTCGTCTGCTCCATAGGCCATAACTTGCTAATTTTGCGAGCTATGTCGGTTACTTTGGTTTTCTTACGGATATTCTCATTTCTAATTCTATCCATAAGAGAAACACCCAACATAGCTCGCTACATAGCCCGTTGAGCGACTTGGAACTTGTGGACCAATCCTGCCGTCAGTGTACATGTCTCGGCCCCGTAGGTCAGGCCGGGGAGGACGCACGGCTCGAAGACTTTCGTCTTCATGTATTGCGGGGTGGTCTACAAGAATACAGAGTATCACACTATCACATCTTCTAATTTAATTATTTGAAGTTTTACACACGACGCTGCGCGGTGGATTAATTTCGAGCTCTTATTTAAAGATTTTGAGTAGAACGTATTAGCGGGTGAGTTTTGCAACGTCCCTTTTTTTGGTACGGAAGCGGATAGAGGTGGAGATTTTGAGTACGGAACAGCAAGGAGCGAACGAATGAAATGAATGGCGCGAACAGTGTTGCAAACGCCTATAGATGACGGTGCCTACTTTCCATGAGCTGCGGGTTATGTGCCTCCTTGGTAGCTTCACAATAAAAAATAGTTTGTGTAAAATTTTTAACCAACTTAAGAAAAAGGAGAAGGTTCTCAATTCATCGTGTAATTTTTTTTATGTATGTTCAGCAATGTTCAGCCATAACTCTTTTGTTTCTGAACTAAACTGTACTTTTGCATTGGATGCAGTAAAGCTTCAAAATGGTTCTCATAATTTTTTATGGCTATTGGACTTGGGGTACGAAGATATAGAAGAAAAATAATTTAAATCTGACAGAAAATGTGTAGTTTTTATGGTTTTTCAGCCATATTTTTTCGTCATTGAACCTGTTTTTCATCATTCTTTTTGCGTTGGATTTATCTAATACAGTTTCAGGATGAAACTCATATAAATTCCATTATTATTGGATACCTTATACGTAACTAAAAATGAAATGTAAAAAAAACTAGGAAAATCTTGAAGTCCGTGCCAAGTAAAACTTAAAAAACAACAACAAGCAAAATTTAGGTTAAATTTATATTTATTTAGTTACTCTTGAACATGGTTTCTAATTTGCTAGAATTTTTTAAATTAAAATACATATTCTTTACTTCAAGGAAAAAATAATGTGGAAGAAGTCACAGATAACTGTAATTTGATATACATTTTCATAATTATATATATATATATATATATATATATATATATATATATATATATATATATATATATATATATATATATATATATATATATATATATATATATATATAACTCTACTCTACGGACTCGAGTTCCATACCCTTTTTTACAACTTAATTTCGAAGTAAGTTTTTAGAATTTATACACGCTTCTTGGTAGTTTTTGTGTGTGACATTTAGTCAATGATATTTGTGTTGTGGTGTACCTTACAAATAACTTACTATATTAATTTATTTCAATTTTAATACTAAACCTATACTAACTAATGTAGAGGGTATCTGTTACATGCTGGTGTTGCGAGGAAGTGCATGTGTTGTGTGTGCCTTGTCTATACTTATATATACTATCCTAACTAGTGCCAGGTGTGTTGTTTTTTCCTTTATAATTATTCACCTTCATAATTATATTTAAACTCTTAAATGTTTTTTGTACCATTCAAGTTTAAAACTTAGAATTTCAATTAAACAAAGGAAAATTGTCAAATTAAAACAAAGATATTAATGAAAGTAGATGAAGGAAAAGTTGTTTGTCAGGGTTGTCGCAAGGGAAAAACATCGTCTCTGCCCATCCCCATGGGAAATAGGGGTGATAATGTATGTACGAAGAAAATAAAGGTAAAAACATGGGAGAAATATTAAATAACCATTGTTACGACATAGGGTCATAAATATTGTTCCCCGAGGTCAGATTAAGCGCCACTTGATTTATAGAGAACGCTATATTGGATGGCGGGCGAGAAGAAATGATTCAACAGCTCCTTGGAGAACTTGGAAAGTGTAAAGACTTAGGAAAGGAGACGTTTAGATTCTTGGGCCCAGATCGTAAAAAGATTACAGTGAAATTAAGACTTTTTTATCATGTTGCCATTTTTTTTAATAATTGTAGTAGGTTTAGCTGTTTTTATTGAATTAATTGTGTGGTGTAAGTATTTCCATGTTATTAACTGCTGAAATTAATTCATATAAATCAATTGTGCTAATTGATAACTAAATGATATATATATGCCACCCATGATCAGAAGGCTGGCTCATATTTCGCCCAACAAATAAGCATCGCGCGGCAATGCAGCCAGCCTTCTGGGCACGCTCTCACCTGGCAGCGATTTCTTACACAGTCTATAATGGATTTTACTATTTATAACTTAGTTTATTTTTAATTGTATTTCTTAAGCTAGTATACTTAATTTTACCGTGTTTTGAATTAATAAGTATTCCTAATAATTATAAATTATAACTCTCTTAACAATTAAACTACACTATAAAAAACTTAAAAATTGAGTACCGATATATTTCTTAAATTAGTAAATTATTATTTTATTTGTGACCTTATTTTTTTAGATCTCTCGTCTCCCAGATAGAATTTTTGAGCCTTTTTTCTATTTTGTAATAGAAAAATACAACGCTTTTTTAAGCCATATCTCAACTTATTACATTTCTTTGACCCAAAAATCCTGGTCTCCTTTGTACATATGGTATGTCGCGAACACGAGATTGTGGCAGTGATCTGAGCCCCGAGACTGTAGATTTCACAAAAAAAATCAAGGCGGTGTGACTCAAGATCCATTCGAATGACTGATGGTCAAATATCCGTAGTCTTTAAAATTTACATTGAATCAATCTCGGTTGGAACTTTAAGGAATCTATGATAGTATGGTAGAAAAGAGGTTTCGTTTTACGCAAAAAATAAAACGCTACCAACTAAACGTCGGAATAATAAAAATCAAATAAACTACCACGTTTAAAACCGTTAAAACGTAGTTTTATTATGTATACTATTTTCAACTTTATAGCTACAATTTTTACAAACAATCATAAGTAAAGTAAAATTCAATTAATTTAATGGTTTATTACAGTAGTATTTATAATCTTTTATTAGAAATAAAATCGGTTTCCGGTCACATATTAAGGGCCTCTAACGCGACCGCTTTCCCAGTCTCATATTACGATTATGAGAAGTGTCAAAGTAATGTGTCACTTTATTTTATGCTACACCTACTGGTATATCTAGACACGTATGAATTTCACTGAGTGATTCTGCGAACCTAAAATTGAATTTATTTATTGGTATATAGATAGATAAACGGAACGAAAAAAAAATATTTTTATCCCAAAATATTGGGACATATGCAATAAGTGCAATCAAAATAAACGCAAACAAAATCACGTGGAAATTTCTTTTTCTCATACAATTATTTACGTGTTACTTACCTAAAATGTTTTTGAATATTTCGTCGTCAAATCATCTGTGGACAAAAAAAAGAAGCAGCATTACTATGATGCAGCACTAGAATGTAACTCTCTAAGAAGCTAAATCATATTTTATATGGTTAGATGGCCCCACTGTAGATTATTTTTCTCACTTTTTGTTTGAAACTTTTTTTATAATAACAATATTAATCCCAAAAAATAGTTCTCCTAGGCAGAGCCCTGCTGGCATCACACCACGTCAATAAAAATACACAAATATTCATTAAAACAAAAATATCAGTTACTAGGTTTTGGATTTGCGTAATTGAATCGTTTTCTTATCGTTACGGAATATTTTCCGATGGCAGATATCAGGGCCCTAAGTCTGTAACTTTCACAAAAAAAGAACTATGCCAGTGCGAGTAAAGATCCATTCGACTGACAGATAGATGGTCAAACGTACGTAGTCTCTAAAATTTACATTGAATCAATCTCGGTGAAATCAATCCTGATTCAACACGAATATAAGTATATATTAAGTTTATTTTATTATATTTTAACCATTATACAACTTTTAAAATACTAATTCTAAACTAGATTCTAAATAATTTTAAGTAGTACCTATAACTAGCATAAGACGAGCCTTATATATATTTCAGATGCTCGAAATAAATGTAAATAAAAATGATCGGAGATGGTTTACAGTAAAGATGCTACGAATATTCGGCTGGTATTCGGTATTCGGCCTACTCGGCCACCCTTTTAACCATTCGGTATTCGGCCGAATGTCGAATCCAAACCAACCAAACCGTGAAAAAAAACGCATATCTAGTTCAAAATTACATAGTATATTTCCATCAAAAATTGATAGATAAACTATGTTTTAAGTGGTAAATGCGATTTTTTTTAATATTACGTTTCGGTCACTTTTTAAAATGTCAGAATCAAATATAAAAATAGGTATTTAAAATCACGCTTAAGACCGGTACATTATAGTTTTCCGGGTTCGATTGCCGGTATAGTATATTTCGGAAACATATTTTCTCCGTTGTTTACTATTTATTATTTACTAATACTTTCCAAATTATTGCTTAAATACTAACCTGCTACGCGCGACTTGCACATATAAGTCGAACATTCGATAGCTGAAAATTCGCCGCTTCGGCAGAATATTCGGTATTCGGCCAAACGAATAGTGGTGTATGAATAGTCGTGGCATCTCTAGTTTACAGACTACCAAAACCGTGAAAAGTTACGATTGCAAATGGATTAAATTACCAATTGGATTTACAGACTCGGGGCCCAGGACCGACAAAAAAAACATGTCTAGATAACTTTTAAAAAATGATCCGTTCTTTTTATTGAAACTTATAAAGACTTCACGACATTATTCCCTTTCATCTCGCCTCAGACAGATATTATTATGCATATCGTACATCAACCACCGTTATCGAGGAGGGGTGTTACGGGATTAGATATGTCAGTTACATGTCACGGTGAACTGAAGCCAATATATTTGTAAATCAAAGACCTTTCAAGGGAAAATAGCGGAGTGAATTTCGAAACCCTTGTGCGAATTAGGAAAACAGTAAATCCACAGAATGATAATACAAAAACTATAAGAATCGTATTACGCTGCGGCCGCACCTGCGTCAGTGTTAAAGATTTAAGACTGGCTGAATGCGTCTTATGTAAACCGTGAAAAAATAACGTTATCCGACAATATTTGACGTCATTTTTTTATTGCATGAGTTTAGCAGACAGGCAGACGTCCCACTTGACGGGAAGCGGTTACCATCGCTTATGGACATTTGCAACACGAAAAGTGCTACAAATGCGTTGCTGGTCTCTAAAAGCAGACTGAAGCCAACACAACTCAAGGTTGTTATGGCGGCATACTTTAGACCAGGGGTGGTAGTCATCCAGACAAGCATGTGCCCCACCACCTGGAAATTCTTAATTACTTCTGAATTTATTTAATTGGAGGGTTTGCGTGGAGCCATGGGAAGGCCAACACGTAGAGGCCCCTTGAGAAATTTAATGTAAATGTGGCGTGACACTGACCGGCGATTATCCCTGTCTACACCATATAATAATGCACTCAAGGACAAGCTCCGGCTAATGTAGGACTATTGTGGGAAATGAGGACAAAAAGTACCGGGCTATTGGGGTGAACTGCTAGTGGTACTAGGGGTCTGGGAATATGAGGACTATGGCGTCTGCCAGTCGCAATGTTCAGCGAACATGGAAAAATGGGCAGACGGTGACTCACCACTCTCTGCTTGGGCCCAAAAAAATGCCATAGAAGACAGGGGCAACATGGGTGTGAGTGGCTAAGGGGTGATGAGAGGTGGGCTGCAGTTTTTTTAAATTTTTTATTGTAGTATAGGTTCGCGTTTGACCACAATCATGCCCTATGTGGAGCGAAGATGTGGTCTAGGATGGAGCACGCTTACCTAGAAGGTACCTATTCACACGGAACTTGAAGACACCCAGGTTATTAACCAGGTTAACCTAACCTAACCAGGTTAAATATCGGGAAAGACAGACTCCGGCAATGAGTTCCACTACTTTCACCGAAACTACTTCTGACGTGATGCCATTTATCACTTCCACCCCTGGCTGGCTAAGGCAAGAAAGCAAGCACGGACGCGGGGGCGTTGCCTTAGCCCCCCGAGTCAGGTACGAGGTGTCGCTACTCACCTAAGGCTTCGCCACAAAGCCCCCCAGCGCCTAATAATTAGTCATTATTATTATTATCGTTGAATTGGTCACTTACAGTACAGTATGAATATAAACGTATTTCACACCGCCTACTGATTTTCTTTGTACACTAGGAAAATGTAACTTACACTGGTAAAATAAAATAGTTGAATAGGTGACTTACAAATCTCTAAGATGGCAACGACTTTGTATGAATATAAACATAATGCACACCGCCTTATCATTCTCTTTGTACACTAGGAAAATATAACTTATATTAGTAAAATAAAATAGTTGAATAGGCGACTTACAAATCTCTAAGATAGCAACGACTTTGTATGAATATAAACGTATTTCACATCGCCTTATCGTTCCCTTTGTACACTAGAAAAATATAACTTACACTGGTAAAATAAAATAGTTGAATATGCGACTTACAAATCTCTAAGATGGCAACGACTTTGTATGAATATAAACATAATGCACACCGCTTTATTATTCTCTTTGTACACTAGGAAAATATAAGTTACACTGGTAAAATAAAATAGTTGAATAGGCGACTTACAAATCTCTAAGATGGCAATGACTTTGTATGAAATACACAACACCAGTTTTTCATGTCTAATTTTCGGAATTACAGAGCCTACCTTTTTTTGAGCAACAATAAACCTTTATTCGACATCTATAAAAAGATCTCCACAAAAAACCTAAAGAGGGTTTCGTCAGAAATTCTCCGTGTAACCATTTCTCTCTTAATTCAAGGAATCATCCAACAAAAAGGTTTGTTAAGATGTGATTATGGCGTCTTCTGGATTAGGAAATTGTATCATGATAAAAGAAATAATAGGCGGCGTTTCGAGTGGTATTATGTATTTACTTATACATACATAAATACTTGACCTCACTGACTGACATATCAACGCAAAGCTTAAATTACTGAGGCTAAGACCGTGAATATTTGCATGCGAATCAAGGTAAGAGGGTGAAAAATCGGTTAAAAATTAGTCATATTCAAAGTAAGAAGCATAAAATTTTATAAATCTGCTTCTGGTTAAAAATAAATGTACACGTGTATTGGTATTTTTAGATTTTCACCCCCTAACAGGGTGCAAAATAGGATGAAAGTATGTATAAAATCCGTCATTTTCAAAATAAAAAACATGAAATTTTATACACCTGGTTAGAAGAAAAAGAAGAAGTTCTGGTTAGAAGTGAATGCACACGTATGTCGGCGTTTTTGGAAATTCAAGCCCTAAGGTTGTTAAAAAGGTGTCTAAAGTATGCGCAAATTACGACTAATTTTAATCTACAGAGCCAAGCTGCTTGCTCTCAGTTAATAATTAGTATGATTATAATACCAAAGTGGAGTAACAAAAACCACTGAAATCCCTGCCTTGGCCCTTGGTAGTCTAGGGTGATGATCTTGGTAGACTAGGCGGAGGAGCGAGATGGAATGCTCTTTCCGTCTCAAAAAATATCTTCCAGCGAGATTGTTGTTGTTCCTCGCATTGTTGGAAATTTGTATATATTCTTTGTACGTTTCGAGAATCGTTTGCGACCTCAATTATTGTACAGCGCCATCTATTGGCTTGTAAATGTTGCACTACAGTAGCTTAGTCGTTAAATAACGAGAATTCGAATTGTGGACAGAATGTACCACCACTTAGGCAGTTTTTTTAACTAATGTACATATTTTTATAATTACCATATGCTGACGGTGAAGAAAAACATCGTGATGCATGATGCATGTTGAGATAACCGATGCTTTAAACGCACCTGGCCACCAAGATAATATACTGTCTGTCCTCTTTAAATGCGGAGGCCCGAGCCCAGCAGGGGGATGTTTACGCGCTGTTATAATTATATATTAAAGAACCCACAGCCAGGTGGTAGCGTATTTTCCCGATTGGATGGCTACCACCCCTGGTCTAAAGTATGCCGCCATAACAGCCTTGAGTTGTGCTCCGGCATTAGTGACCAGGTTCCAGTCTCCCTTAAGAGAGCAGCGGCGCATTTGTAGCACCTTTGGTGTTGCAAATGTCCATAGGCGATGGTAACCGCTTTCTATGAAGTGGGCCGTCTGCCTATGTGCTGAACTCCTGCAATAAAAAAAAAATATTTTTTGTATATCAAATGAGTCAAAAATTGTAAATAAAACGGCTTTCATTTTAATAACTTGATTGAAGAAAATATTATGTTTTTAATAACAAAACGTCAACAGCGAGATATAATTGACATATGGCGCCATCTAGACGGTATTGTTGCCAGTATTATTTTTCCTCTATTTATTTATAAATCTGAAAGTAACTTTGTTGAATGGTACCGAACAAATTCCAATGTTTTTATTCAAAATAAATCCCATTGGTGAATATTTTTTCGAAGGTCATATATACATGGGCCGTCAGCCTGTCTGCGTGCTTCAGCAATAAAAAAATATTTGTAAGTTAAAATTTGAGTCTATTTTCATATCAAACATAATTAATTAGTCTGATTAAAATTAACTTAAAAATAATATATATATAGCTTTTGCCAGCGGTTTCTCTCGCGTTAATGTTATCCTACGAGGACCGTACATTTCTCCGGGACAAAAAATAGCCTATGTGCTATTTCAGACTATAATCTATCTCTGTGCCAAATTTCATCCAGATCCGTTCAGCTGTTCTGGGGTGATTGAGTAACAGACATTCATCCAAACTTTCGTATTTATAATATAATATTATATATAACTATAGATATGAAAAAAATCGACACATAGTAGAAGCGAAACTTCAACGGACAAGTGGAAAAACGAATCGCAACGGACAAGTGGCAAAACGAATCGCAACACAATTTTTACTCGAAGTTTTATGGGCAGGTTTTCAAATTGGACAAGCACTTTAACAATCTGCCCGTAAAACTTCAAGTCAAAAATTTGTTGCAATTCGTTTTGCCGGTTGTCCGTTGCCATTTGTTTTTCCACTTGTCCGTTGAAGTTTCACTTCTACTATGTGTCCCAGCACACATTTCGATTTTTCGCAGGTTTACTGCAAATTATGATTTGGTTATGTTAGATACATTTTAATTAATGCATTTTTTATTTAAACATATTTATTTTGTCAAACAAAAAACTAAATTCGATCCGGAACCAAAAAAACATCCATTGTCTACCCTAAAATTATGCCACCGTTCCACGCGGCCGTAACGCTTTTTCGTGACAGAAAAATACCAAAATACCAATTCTATATAGAAGTTTCACTTTAGAAACAAACAAACTGTTTAGGCCAATTATTTCGATTGGTCATTTGTTTGATTATATGATCGGAATGAAGTCAGTCACGCCGACATCTTCTGATCTGTACCCTTCTAAGGAGGCTCATTGGCCAACGATGTTGTGTCGTCACGCTATGACAAGGAGGGACAAGACCGCACCACCGCCCCAACATTTTTTAATAAGTAAAAATATCGCCCACCCGATCGCGCGCGCATAACTGACCCGCAGCCATATGTGCTACTTTTTATAATTTAACCGCCATTTGTGTGTGACAAAAAAGACTCATTAAACCCATTGTATGCAACCAATTGTCCTGCCGTCCGCTGTTCTTGATTTATATTATCGAAGGCCGCACCAGTCTAGGAGGTAGGGCAATTCATTTACAACCGCCGCTACGTGGTGTGCTATATAGGGGAGGTGGGAAGGACCTCAAAATTTACCCTTGGGGTGGTGCCAAACCTTAACCGGTCCAGCTCCACCAGCTCCACTATCATTATGCAGGTGTACCAAGAATTTAATAGTCTACTTCCTATTCTATGTAGACAGTTTCACGATGTTTTGCTGTTTAAGAAGAGGCGGCCAGTAACTCCTCAGCAATATTTGAAAAATTGTGTGGAATAGATAAGAACTAACTTTTTAATGAATTCTTTAGAAACCAGGTGAAAATATCAATGGAAGCTGAAACCAATTTAATAAAAAAAGTACTTTATCCGTAAAACGGGACCAAAGAGTTTTTATGCAAAGCAAAGCAATTATATTTAAATATTGAACGGAATTTAAACAGGTGGCGGGAAAAGGGACTGTTTGACAACTTTTATGGGGACCTTAAATTTAGGATTACGGAGTTGCCATACGCCGATTTACTTTTTAATATTTCTATATGGATTAATTTTAGACGTATTCTTCTAAGTGGTTCCCGCACTGCTGAGGGTTGTGACTTTGATGGTAGTGAACAATTGCTCTCTTTCACTGGGATGTACTTATGGACATTTTTTATAAAAACAAAAAGCAATAGTAAAACGTACACAGAATTAAAATTAGAATCGAGGAATCAATCATAATCGATTACGTGGTAGAGACATGCTGAATCATTATTTTGATCATAGCTTCGGCATGATACCACGCTCTCATAGAATATTGGCATGAAATAGTTCTTGAGCTAATCGTGTTTCTTACGATAAAGTAATTGTTTCGAATCTATTTTCTTTTTTTATTTTTATTTTTATAATGAATAGGTTCGCGTTTGACTTACATTGCACCTGATGTCAGGTGGAAATGCAGATGTGTAATATTCTATTTCCCTATCCCAACAATCCTGTCTATAATAAATATATAGTTAAAAATATTAAGATTAATAGCAGTTAAAAATAAGTATAAAACACTACAAAATAAAAAATGCAATAAAAAACAAGGTAAAAATAAGAATAGTATTAAGATTGTTTTATGAATTAGTGAAATTGTATTAGTGTTAAGTTTTTGAGAAAGAACACGAAAGAAAAGATATAAAAATAAAGATACCCCTTGTTTATTATTTAATGCTGAAAAATGGTTTTGAGTCATGGGTAACCCTATAGTATAGTAGCTCTTGTTTATGCGTCAATACATATTCTTGATGCATGCATATTTCCTTCTCTTTTGTATACTGGTATGTATGTATGTCTATCTCTGCAACCGCCCCAATTATGGCTTACTTCACGAGGATGCAGCCATTGTGTGTTGTCGGATTTCACTTGCGGTGTTAAATAAACAGACATGTAAGAAATAATAAGATCTTTAGTAAGTGCAGTGAGTTGTTGAAACAAACTAAATTGCGGCCGCCCTGGACAGTGATTGTTATTATTTAAATGATTGATTGAGCTGGTTTCAAGATATGTGCAAGATATATACTTCTGAAGCCAAAGGCGTACATAGTGTTTGGACATAAGTTTGGGTAAGCCTATGTAATTTATTTATTGTCATGTGACAAACGTTTGCACAACAACTAAAAGCAACAAAATTATACTATTATCTTCAGCGGGTTCGTAGGTACGGTATACCCGGGGTTTTATTGAAAACTTGGATCCGAAGTATGCACCCCTTATCCTTGTGTTGCCTTCAAAATAGAAAATAGAAAAAAAATTAAAAGGAAAGAAAACCCTCTTCCATAACCTAAGAAGGAGGGAGGCGAATAAAAAAGTGTCCTGTCTGCCCCTCTATTCGTTGCGCTCCATTCCATCCTAAAGGCTGGTGACGCATTGCCCTCGTTCCTGGCGTTTCAAACGACTATAAGGCAACCGTAACCACTTTTCATTAACTGGGTCGTCTGTCTGTGTGCCAGTTTCGCAATAAAATAAATATCGAAAAATTAAATAATACAAAACATTTTTATAAAATAAAAACTGAAACAGAAATAATTCTAGAACCTGGCAACCCGAGTTTATTGGAAAAAGTTTACGAGCAAAACGGCGCCAAAAGTGATGGCAGTTTAGATGAGTTTTGTTCCCTATTTTTTGCACTTTGTGGACACAATAAAGCGTCGTTCGGGAAAGTTACTTCATTGACCCTTCTTTGTACGGTTCAGATGGTAAAGTTACATGAAACCATAAAATTGTTATGGAATTTAGATAAGATAGATACAGGAAATTTCAAACACGCGATGTTTTCCGCTTATATGAAAAAAAGATCTTTAATCTGTTTTAAAGGTTCCCAGTTAAAGACGAAACCATTATGCTTTGGATATGTCGGTTTGTTTTCTATATTATGTCACATTCTTTTTTGCTCATAGACTACCGAGTCTGTATGGATTTGACAAAGAGGTATACTATATATATGTGGGATTGTGAATATTTCCGAACGTATTAATGGTTTATAGCATAGAGTGGAGTTTTTGGCGGGAACTGAAAGGAGATGTTGTGCTGTGCAGTTTTATTTTCTAAAAATGTGTCAAATTACTCTAAAATGAACAATAGTTGTAGGATATTGATAGTAGTTTGAGTAGTAATTATGTGTTTGGTGAGAAATGTGAACTGTATAGTCAATATGGCCTTTTCAGTTGTCACAAGAACTCCGTTGAATGGCACCAGCCGATAACCTACAGTTCAGCTGTGCTACACATAGGCTTAAGAAAATGAAGAAACTACATTATAATCTAAGATCTGGCTTAAAGGCCTAGCTGCCAAGCCATAAACCTAAATAAATAAATAGCATAGAGTAGTTGAGAGTGTTTCCGAACGATGTATACGATGTGTTAGCGAGAAAGATAGATGGTGAAAGAAAGAAAAGATTTGAAAAAAAGACAAGGGACGATCGAATGTGAGCGTGGATTAAGAGCTGGTGCCGGACGAATAGATAGTTTATGGTCATGTAGGTAAATAACAAAGATAGTAACATAAATATGAGTTATATTATTGACAAACACAATAAATTACTTACGCCTCATTTCACACCAAGAGACCATGGAACGCTGCAAATATGCATCCATCGGTGTTAGATAGATATTTGTGGCTTTCGGGGTTGAGACTTTCGGACGTGAGGCTTATAAATTTTATCAAGACCTTCATGGGACGCGTTCCTTTAGTATCTCACAACGCCCAAAATGCTCTGTTTGCCTTTCCACAAGGCGACCGCGATCGCTGTGGTCGTGGCGAAAACGTCACTAATGACGTCATCATTTTCGATCACACAACGCTCACAACGACCCATGTCAAGAGATGTGTCGAAGTGGGTGTTGACTACAGAGTGTTAATTCTCTCTATTTCTTAACATTGAAAAAGGCGCGATTTCCAAATCAACCAATGACATTGGTGACAGTGACATCATTTTTATAGTTTGTATGTATATTTTATTTTTAGATTAAAGAATATTTATTGCTATATACTTAAATAGAAATTTTATGAGTAATTATAAAATGTTATTAACTTCCAAATACCGCTAGTATTTATATTATTTAAAATCTTAAAAATTATAAAACCAAATACTGACACACCAAGGACATTTGTATATTTCGTCGTTTATGACATCAACGCCCCATAATCCGTTCCACTAGAGTTTATGATTGTAACGTCCGCAAGTAAGTGGAACGGGAAAAATCGCAGTCGTGAACGAGGTCGTTGCGAGTCCCTTCTGGAACGTAGCCAAGGTGGTTGAAAGAAGTCTCGCGTGACCAAAGGGCTGGCCTATATTCAGGGCAACGGATCAGCGTTGCCATACAACGGAGAAACGCGGCTAGCATTTTGGGAACGCTTTCCACTGACAGCGATCTGGACTACATTTTTTATCTGTAAATATGTTTATAATACTTTTTATTATTTAAGTTTTTTTGTTGTTTAGGGACTGTATCAGGCAGATGTAACTAAGGTTTTAGTGCATTGTTTGTGATGGCACATTATTTCTAATTGTTAATGACGTTAAACATTGACAACTTATGTGTGTACACTAATGCAGCTAATAATTAACAGCATTATTTTACTGCTTATAAACAGGACGCATTTGGCCACAATCACTAACACTTATCCCAGATGGAGCAGGGGCACAATAAATAGGTATATAGCTGTAAAAATATACACTTACAAATACTTTTGTTCACAATATCATAATTTATTAGTATATAAATGTCATAAACATAATACTGTTTGCATTAATCTCGTAAATGAGTTTCATTTTAATTCCATTTGCAGAAGAAATCTTAATCCCAGTAATGCGTCTGAAGGCAGTGTTGTTGTTGTTAGAAAATGTATTTTTATGTAACAATAGATAACATAAAATCGGTCAAGAGCGTGTCACATTGAATTTCGTAGAGTTGACGAAATTTCTTCTCTTTTGTCATTTGGCTATGAAACCATATAATAGGTTGGGGAAAAAGTCTTTTCGCATATAGTATGTATGAACTTGTAATAAGATCTCTTTGGCTATACCATTTGTATCTGGCTGATTTTGGTATCAATAAAAAGTTTTAATTTTAAAGAAGACAATTCCAAATTCAAATTAGGAAAATGTGTGATATTCATTTGTTTTTCTTATTGTTAAAATGAGTGAATCTACTGAAGAAATTCAATACATTTAAAAATATTACTACAAAAAAGGTAAAAATGCAACACAAGCCGCGAAAAATTTATGATGTTTATGGACCTAATGCAGTATATGTGAGAGTAGCGCAAATTTAGTTTAAGCGTTTTCAATACGGAAATTTTGATATCAAAGATGCACGTCGCTCTGGTCGCCCTGTTACGGACAAAATTGATGCCATTTTTGAAAAAGTGGAGCAAGATCGGCATATTAGTAGTTGCGATGTAGCTAGAGAACTGGGAATTGACCACAAAACGGTTTTGGCGCATTTGAAAAAAGCTGGGTACACAAAAAAGCTCGATATTTGGGTGCCTCATGAGCTCACTGAAAGAAACCTAATGAACCGTGTACTCATTTGTGATTATTTATTACGACGTAATGAAACCGAACCATTTTTGAAGAAGCTGATAACTGGTGATGAAAAGTTGATCACTTACGACAAGAACGTGCGAAAAAGGTCGTGGTCAAAGGCTGGTCAGGCTTCACAGACTGTGGCGAAACCCGGGTTAACTCGCAACAAGGTGATGCTATGTGTATGGTGGGATTAGAAGGGCATTATTCATTATGAGCTGTTACCGCTAGGCAAGACCATCGATTCTGAACTGTACTGCGAATAACTGAAGATATTAAAGGAAAAAGTTGAGAGAAAGCGGCCGGAATTAATCAACAGAAGGGGTGTGGTTTTTCACCATGATAACGCTAGACCTGACACATCTTTAGCCACTCAGCAAAAATTACGAGAGTTTGGCTGGGGAGTTAGGCAGTGTCAGGTTAACATCACGAGAGGACTGCCAAAACCATTTGTCGCAGTTTTTTGATCAGAATCTCCAAATTTTTTGTAGCAATGGGATCACATCCCTACCTACAAGATGGCAAAAAGCTATCCAACAAAATGGCACCTACATAAACAAAAAGTCTTTTGAATTTGTATATAAAATGCGAAGAAACTTTTTCCCCAACCTAATATACAGGTTAATTTTTCAATTGGGCCTTCAGGGCCAAATCCTAAACTATGCTAGATAGCGAAAAACGCTCAAAGAAGCCTTGAGGCCGATTTTGACTAGAAACCAAAATGATGTTTCTAGATTTTTGAAAAATCAACTACCCTTGTTAGGAATCGAGTCGGCTGATTTGGGAAAAATAAACACACCTGTATTAATATAAAAAACGTAGCAAGTTACAGTATGTAAGGATCAATTTCTGTGAAGGAATCTCAAACGGCAAGCCAAGTGAAAGGGTTGGTTTTTAAACATGATAGCGTAATGGCTAGCGCACGCGTCCCCACACTCAAAGGGCGGTTCGATCCTGGCCGGAACGCATGCACCACTTAGGCAGTTTTGTGACCTAATGTGCATATTGTCACAATTATCACGTGCTATAAGCGGTGAAGTGTTAAACATGCCAAGCCGCCTTAGACAAGCGTGGCGAGTATATTGTCTTTTCCCCTATAGTGGGAGGCCCGAACCTCAGCTTTGAGACATTTATGGGCTGTCATAATTATATATATAATTGAAAAGGGTTAAAATAACGTGCCTTTCGAATGTTAATTTATAAATGCCTATTAAATATAAAACAATTTTCATCATTTCGATATTAAATAAAATGAGGTAAGGTTACTTATGTTTTACGTATTCCTGTTAGTTTACCGTGGACATTAATTCTTGACATTAAACATTTTCTTTCTTTCTTCTTTAAAAGTATTTCACCCTCTTGAGATTGTTTTTTGGTGCAAAAGTAGCCTATGTCTTTCCCCAGTATATAATCTTTCTCCTTGTGACATTTAATTAAGATCCTTTCAGTCGTGAATACTTTTCAAACAAACAAACCGACTTTCACATTATAGTATGCTAATACGAACGTCACACACAATCACCAGATAAGATATTGATTGAATAAAGTGTAATGTTACAACTTAGGCTCCGACGAAGACAAATTCCACGTACAGATTTGTAAAAGCACATTTTATTACCTGTCGGCATTTGAACTAATTGTAATCCTTTTATGTTCGTCCTCTTTTGTTCACCCATTTATTGGCATACGTTACTAGTTATTGTGGAGAACAGCCTATTGTTCTATTGTACTGGTTTACGGCCGCTCAAAAGCATCATTAGCCACGTGTTGCAGATTATAAATACAAGCTAATTCTAGGAAATTAGCTTGACGTTGCCAGGCGGGCACATTTGCATTTGTGAAGTATAAAACGATAGCCTGATTGAGAGAGGGGGTCAGTTGAGCTACAACTACGGTCTAGGCATGACGTGTGTACATTCAGGAATCTAATATTGACGGACTTTGTGCCTTTTAGTGAATTACGACCTTCTGCATTACGTTTGGATTTGTTGCGTTCTGTTTTATTTGTACCTGTGTTACACGTGTTTGTATAGTTCTAATAAACTATATAATAATTCTAACGGCATTTTAATTCGATTACCACAAACTCGTAACAATAACATGGAAAAATTAATGTCATTTGTATGGATAAGAGAGTTGAATGTTTTCACTTTTGATTTCACTCGGTTTATAATGTATTCGACTGATAACTTTTATTGAAAAATCAGCCCTCAGAATTATATATTACTAACACTCCGCCCCGGCTTCGCACGGGTATCTAAAATAACTTTGTTGTTGAGTTTAATTACTTACTAACCAAATTAAAAATATTTCCCCTCCCGTACGGCCCGGACCGCAGTGACGCCTACATCGCATAAGGTGCTGCCTAGCTAGCCGAGTAGGGTGAACGGCGACTACGCAATTTTTTCCATTACTTACATTTTTAAACTCGTGATATCTTTCGAATGGAATGTCCGAATTGAATAGTTCAAAAAGTTATATAAAGGTATTGAAGGAGTCTTAAATAAGAAGTAATTTATTTTGATAAGGATGAATAGCAAGATACAAATAAGAAGCCTTTTCTAGCGGCGGCATTTCAATTAATTTTTTAAAATAAAAGAACACTTATTGTGGCATAACTACAATAGTTAGACCTAAGCTGTCACGACACTTTGTAAATAATGATGTGTTCTGCAAAGTCGTAGTACATTATTTTATTCTATCATCAATGGTTTTCGCAGCGCACGCAATTTTAAGTAATTTGTTTACACCTTGGGTTACATAATTGGAGTTTTAGTAAGGATTCCTAATTTTTTTGAAAATATAATATAGCCTATGTCACCCGGGAATAGTGTAGCTTACCAATAGTGAAAGAATTTTTCAAATCGGTTCAGTAGTTTCTGAGCCTATTCAATGCAAGCAAATAAACAAACAAACAATCAAATCTTTCCTCTTTATAATATTAGTATAGATAAAACAGATTATATTATTACTAAGTCTCAATATTAGTTTAATCTGAATTATTTATTTAGCGCACCTGCCCGTGTTTGGATAATTGGTTAAAAGGGTTGGTATCTATCTAAATTACTCCGGAAAAGATAAGTGGATACATTATTATATTTGAACTGAAAATACAGAGGTATTATTCTAGTGCTTCATTCCCTCCTCATAAGTCGTGGTAGCGTAATGGCTAGCGCACGCGTCCCAAACTCAAAGGCGCTAGTTCGATCCTAGCCGGGACGCATGCACCGCTTAGGCAGTTTTCTCACTTAATACGCATATTGTTACAATTAGATAGATAGATAACATTTTATTGTTCACCAAATATACAATTTCAAAAATACACAATTACAATGTTGTCATGGTAGAAACAATAGGCGGCCTTATCGCTTAAAGCAATCTCTTCCAGGCAACCTAACTTAAAGAATAGTTTAACCTAACCTGGCAATGTAGGCGGTGCAAATTATTAGGTATATCATAAACAAACATACTTAAACTATATATTTTTGTAAAATAAATACACATACTTAAATGACTTTATAAATTAAATACATACAAACATATTTATGATATGTTATATTAATTAGTCTATAGTATAAGAATTAGGCATAATTATTTAAGAAAATGTGGTGTTTTCTGAGTGCGTTCTTGAATGTAGGCGATGTTTTAGCCTCTCTGACAGTAAAACTGTAAAAGAGTTCAATTACCACGTGATAACAACGATTAATGAAAACGTCGTGATGCAACCTGCAAATCGAGATAGCTGATGTGTCAAACCTGCCAAGCCGCCTTGGACAAGCATGGCGGGTATACTGTCCGTTCCCCCTATAATGAGAGGCCCGAGCCCAGCACTGGGAAATTTATGGGCTGTTATTATAGCGCTTGGAAATTGTAACAAAAAACACATAAGATCGGAAAACTACCTAAGTGGGACATGCTGTCCGGCCAGGATAGAACCCGCGCCATGTGAGTGTGGGACGCGAGTGTGCTAACCATTAATGGCTGGTTTCTATATCTTACCAACTGTTTAGTTGCGTTAGTATTGGTTAAAGTTTTATATAAGCTCCATACAAGTAATGTCAAAATATAACTAATGGTAGGACTTTTTTTTTATTGCGTAAGTTCAGCCGACAGGCAGACGGCCCATTTGATGGAATGCGTTTACCATTGCCTATGGACATTTGCAACACCAAAGGCGTTACAAATGCGTTGTTGCTCTCTTAAGGGAGACTGGAACCTGACCACTAATGCCGGAACATAGCTCAATGAACACAAGCGAATGAATAGGAAAATATAGTAAACGGCCATAGGCTACAACAGCAAAATAAAAGATTTTTGGGTACAAAAGTAAAGGTAGACCAAAAAATTAAATTGAATGAGGGTGGGTATATGAACGTTTCAGACGAGTACTCTAAACCGATGATGCCTTGGGGCCACATATTTAATTATTATAATTATAATTAGGTATATTATAAGTAAAGTAATTTCGAGATAAAAGCCTCTTGAGCTTTGAAAATTACTTAAACTCCGCCTATTTATTATTCCCTTAAATTAAATTTATCTTCAAACGTTGTTAGGTATCGTAGAGGTGAAATAAATTATATTAAGTTACTCACTTGGACTTGACTTTACTTTCTTATGTGCCTGTAACATATCGACCCTGTAAAATATCGTAATATTCGCGAAAGTTTAAGATAGAAGTTCTTAGATATAGTGTAACGACGCACCTACCGAAAGTATGATGCCGACATTTCGGCGACTGAATGATCGGCCTTAGTATTTGCTTGGCATGCGACACCAAATACGCCGAAAAGTTGGAATTACGCGGCGTATAGTTCAACGCGTTACGCGACGGAAAATAGTACGATATAAAACTTTTCCCCAAAACATCTTATTGTATTATATAAACCTAGTTATTAATTTAAAGTATTAATTTTACCAGTGTTGACAATACGAAGAGGTGATATTATGTACTATCAGTTCATGTACATAAAATGGTTTAATTACGTACGCTGAACTTTCTCTCGCCTAACGCGTCGCGTGATGTGTTGATTGCTTTTTCAAATACATTGAATGCGTTCTCACGTAAACAGCCACTAGACCAAAGGTTCGGCATCACGCCGAACGCTACGTAATTTCGGCTGATGTGTCATAGCTTACTTAAAAACATTGCGAGCTTATTTAGGGGAACTTTCAGCGCCGTACTTTCGGCATATGTGTCGCTAGCTTATACTTAGAGGAATTTTATTTTTTGGTATGAGGTAACATAGTTGTTTTATTTAAGCCTAACGTCATGTGGTCAAAGGGCTGGTTCATACGTTGGACAACGGATCGATATGGTCATTCAGCGAGGAAACGTAGTTTTCTGGGAACCTTACCCATTGACTTGGATTCAGTATTTTACATAGAGTCTTAAGGGATTATAGGTAGAATATAATATAACTAAGTTAGTAAGTTTTCTTTATTGTATTAGTTTATATTTAACTAACTAGCTCCGTTGACTCAGCGGCCCAAAATGTATCTTGGCCTCTGAAACGAGACCACGCCACCTTTTTGTATCCTATACGGTTTCACTCCAGTTATGGGCATGAAGCTCACACAGGTCAGCCTCCCCTATTTGCCTCTACCAATACTTGGGGCAACCGACCGGACGTCGCCCATCTGATCGTTCCAAATAGACCCTCTTCATGCTTCGATCCTCCTCATCCGTTCCATGTGACCGAGCCAACGGAGGTGGTGGGATTTTATCTCTCTCTCCTATTATGTTAGGCTCGGCCACGAGATTTTCAATTTCAACGTTGGTTCGGACCCTTCAGCTACCATCATCTCTCCTTATAAGGCCCAAAATTTTACGAAGAACCTTTCTTTGCTGCTACTAGCAGCTGGTTCTCTTCCTTGAAGGTAAGTTTAATTAATTTTATACTTGGTCGATGTTTTATTTTTAGAATTTATTTAACCCTTTAGTTTAAATAAACATTAAAAGTATATTCATTGGTGAAAGAAAATAAATTATATAGGTCTGGTGAAAATATATATTTATTCAAATCTCGTTTCACGTTAAAAGAATATTATTGAATGTTCCACGTATGAAGGGAATATGAAGCAGAATTTATTTTATATTATACAATAAAAATGACGTACGGACGGCGATATTGTAGCGTAGGTACGATAAAGATAATAATTGTATTACATAGTAAGGTAATCGAAATAAAATCAGGCTAGTGTGTCCACAAAATACGACGGGCTTCGTATAGGTGATAAATACCTACTGTTTTTAAAATATGACATCGGAACCATAGAACACGATTGCAACGCCATCTACCGGGTCCAATGGTGAATCGGAACCATACTTGCTTGGATGGTCAAATCACTCAAACACACACCAAATTTCATCAAAATGTTGGAAACCGATTTTAGCGCCACCTGCCGGTTCCAAATGAGAGTCTAAACTTTAAACCATTCCGGGACTCACCCAAACACCCACACAAAATTCTATCCAAAATTGTGAAACCGCTTTTGAGTTTTAGCGAGACTAACGAGCAGAAATTGATTGTGTAAATGTTGTTGTTTCACGACACGCAACATATACATATCTTTGAATATTACGTATGTTTATATTGTTAAGCAAGTTTAAGTATAAGTTTTCTATTAAAATTTATTAGTTTCTCTTATATCCACTTATACAGGCGGAAACTTAAGCGGGGCAGTAATGGGAAGTACCTTAACCGTTTCAGCTACACGAAAATGGTATTAAGAGAATATCCACATTTTTTCATGAAATCTTGATTTCCATTCACAGATTTTCAAAAAAAGTACATTTAGCAAAAAAATGACCATTTTACACATTTTTTTATATCTGTTATAGTCAAAGCTCGATATACAGTCTCTTCCTTGGAATGACTGGTATATCATAGGTTTGACCAAGGCCTTTCGATAAAACCCAAAATAAATTACAATATCGGCCTTTGACTAAAGTATTTTTAGTCAAACCTAGTTAGTACCTACTAACTTTTTACTCAAAGATCGAACGTAAAACAATCTGTTTCGGGCTTTTCCTAGTCGATCCTAAAAGCGACTAAGTGAGACTCTTGTAATACTTGCAACAACTCAGAAGGGTTTATGGTAGTAAAAGAACAGCAACTGGTCACAATAATTTATAATCAGAGAACCTTACTGTTTTAACACATTCAATACACTAACTTTTTACACTCAACAAGCATCTTTAGAACACCTTTCCATCCCTCCAACAATTTTACAGTACATGAACCTTAGCAATTACCACAACCGATTGAAGTCATTGATAAATTATTTTAATTCTATACAAGATATTATATAAAACATTATACTTAAAGTTTTAAATGTAACAAAATAAACTGAACACAGTACAAATCTATCGTCTGCCAATATGAAAACAAAATGTAGTAAATACCGTCTTTATACAATTGAGAGATTTTGAATTATAATCTGTACACATCACTACATATTAGAGACATACACTCCTAAATAAAATTATGTTAAATTGTAGAGAACTAGTTACTCTACAAACACTAATACTACAAGCGCTAATCACCGAATAAATAAATAACATTATTATTCAATTAAGGAAATGGCCGATTGTATCGTTTAGAAATAAATAAATAAATAAAATTAATTATTAACTTCAAACGGAAACATGACAAGAACAACTATGCTACCAAATAACTCTGTCAAACGTCGATCCGTACTGTATGTACTTGTTACATGTTTAATGACTGTATAAATTAGTCTCTCCTAGGTTAGACAAAAATTTGTTAGTCAAAGGTAGAAAAACGTAATTTATTTGAACTTTGACTAAGACTTTTTGACTTGACTTGTCAGAACTGAGGTTTAACTAGTCAAACCTAGAAGCGCCAGTGCTTCGATGTTTGGCTATTACATAACAATCGATCCTGTTTCTAATACTGATGTAAAACTTCTATTGGATCAATTGTCGTTGGGGTTGTCTGGAAGAAATCTCTTCTAGTGATTATTGTATTTATTGTTACGATTTTATGTATCTATCAATAAAGAATTCAATTCAATGATTTAGTAAGGATTTCTTTTTTGATAAAATAACTTTGGAACCCCAATAAATACGAAGTCGTGGATAATAGCTATTTATAAATAACCTCACAGTTTCATTTATGTAATGAAAGCTATGTATACAATAGTGTAGGTTGTATGTATTTACAGATATATATAAAGAAAATACAGCTAATCAGAAATGTATTGATCTATTAGCAATATTATCGTAATAAAACATCCCACTACCCACATTTACCGAGGAAAAAAGTCTAGGAAAACAGAATTAATTTAGCAAAAGATGTCGGGGGTAGTTCTACAAACATTCGTGGTCCATAAATAGACGATACGATTCCTCGAATGGTTTTCGTCTCTTTCAAAATACGTTATCACGTCTGGACACGCTTTGATAATATGTACACATATGTGGGATGTGTACATAGAATATGTACATTGTACTTGTGGGAAGTATTCAATAATTTGATTCCCCTTTTAGGTTCTCAATTCGACTTTATGATTGTTACATGATTTTTCCGTCAATTGTGGAACGATTTATTTCTATTCGATAGAGTATAACATATACTGTTGGCAACACCAATAAAAACATATTTTGACTTTGTCACATAAAATTTTCCTTCTGACATGTAATGGTGCTTTAATAAATTAATTAAATATCTCTCGTGGTACAATTTCTACCCTTTTCTTACTAGTTTTGGGGTAATCAATACTCCTGGGGTGGTCCCATTTTTATCAAATCAGGATCTGATGACTAGACTCCAGGGAAATAGGGAGCAATTTTCGAATATTATAGGCACGTAGAACGTGTTTATATATATATATATATATATATAAATATATATATATATCTTTTTCTAAAGCTATTCGAGTATTTGCGTAACGAAAAAGTAGAAAATAAAAAACATTTTAACAAAAAGCAAAACCGACTTGAAACTAAACAGCAAAAAATATTTTTTTATACATCTTGTAGTTAGTAAAACATAAAAAACAGCAACAAATTTGCCACATATAGTTATTTGTATGTTATACTTCGCACCCATTAAGATCTAGATCTAAATTATTTTTTGGATTTTAGTTACTGTTCAAATCGGTTTCTTTTTGGTAGATTTAAAAAAAACCTTTAATTAGTTTCAATGTAAAGAAACGGCACTTATAATATCAGAAATGTTTCCAATGTGTATCTTATCCTAGCCTATATGATATGTGTATGATTTGTACGCAATTCGTATACTATATGCATGTCGTATGTATGCCTTAAGGCGCTATTGGTTTGCAAGTCGTTAGGCTTCTATTCAATTTGCGACTTGCCATTCCGTCATGCTGCGATCACGCTGCGGGCGGCTGAACAATATCGCCTGGCAAATTACATTAACAGCTTCTCATCGATATTGTAACTTTACGATGCAATTTGTTCAAATATGATAGAAAATATCATAAAAATAACATTATAAGTACACGGCCAGTACTTGCCTGCAAAATTCACTGGTATACCAAAGGTCGAGGGTCCTTGCATTATTTAGTCTGGTCTGGGTTTCTGGTATTGCCTCCAATTTTGCTTTATATGTTAATTAATAAATGTAATAATAATCGGCAGATAAACACACATATTGTATATCCCCAAATTAAGCAAGTTACGCTTGTGTTATGGGTAATATACAACGTACAACTCTGGGGCCGATCCCAGATACCCAGACCATAGTAAATAACGTAGAAAATACGTTTCCGAAATTTACTATAGCAGGAATCGAACCCGGAACCTCTGCGTTCCAGTGAGGTAGGCCGGCAACGGCTTAGCCCGCTCAACCACAGAAGCCGTCGATTATCACTAGACCAGCTCTAACCAAATTTAATATAAATGAAATTAATTTAAAATAATAATTTTATACAGGTTTTTAATTATATATTGCTAATGTTTTCCCTGCGGCTGCTCCGCGGGTTTTATCCTGGTCTTTGCCCCTTACTTATTGAGCCAGAAAACTTTCATACAGATTACACATTGCATTAAATTTTCATCAGGCGCCCTTCGGTTAAAAATTTTTGCTTTTTTCTACTTGCATAGAAAATCATTTAGGTTTTTTATCTGTAAACCTTCAGTGAAAAACCACCTAACTGATGGTGGTCCTCTGTCACACCACAAATCATCATGTCAGCCTCCACACAATCCCATTAATATAAATAAAATTAATTTATTGTAGATATATTATGCCAAAAGGAAGGCTTGCACTGAAAATCAGCTTCGTGTCGGATATTATGCCGGCAGAGCAATAAGCTGAGTGCAAATCTCAAACCTTGTTTGTTGAAAATGTGGCGAACTAATTCTCATGTTCTTATTTTTAAGATACATATCAGCAATGTAAGTACGTCGCTATTTCTTCAAGTAAGTTTTTTCTTTCTTTCATTCTAAATATTTCGTGATAGGGACCTTCAGAGGGAGGAGGAAAAGTAAGAATCTGTTATGACGTCAGAAATAGGTACACTCGTACAAAATTTATGAGGCTGCGACTTTTTATAAAATGTTGAAAAGTACCTTTTTATGATAAATAGGTTCTCATTTGACCACGATCACGCCTAATATTAGACTATGATGCGGTTGAAGATAGAGCACGCTTACCTAGAAAATACATATTCAGACGAGACTTCAAGACTTCGGATTGTGCTTTTCGGGAAACATAAACTCAGGTGTTGAGTCTGCGAGAATCGTAATCTACAATTAAATGTAATTAATAAATATTTATTTCAATGACAGACGTGCAAAACTAACTGTGTGACATATTTTACGCTGTAGAACTACTTTCGCCCAAAACCAGTACAATTCCCTCAGTTGTAAAGTATAAAACCTTGTTAACAGCAAACTAAATATTGTCGGTCTCAATCGTTATGAAGTCAAAGTAAAAGTGAGCACCTGGCTGCTAGGTTTATCTTATGACGAAACGGACTGCTTACATACTTGTTTTTAAAATAAACACGCACACACACACACACACAAACACGCACGCACGCACACGCACGAACACACTCAACATACGTTTAAATTTTCAATATAATGCACACTTAAATTATTAAAAAACAAAAAGCTGATAATTATTAAATTAATTAATGGGGTTGTCTGGAAGAGATCGCTTTTTAGCGATAAGACCGCCCTTTGTACACAACTAGATATAATTTTAGTCTTTAAGTTCATTTTTGTATTGGTGTATAATAAAGTGTTATCTATCTATCTAATAAGGTTAACTCCCCAATCAATACAATAAAATAAAAAAATGAGAACATATCATGGCCGAATGTGCCCCCCAAAATACAGGCCTGACCTAGTTTGGGGGCAAACCGACAACTTTTAGTCTCAAGTAATGTACCTAGCATAAATATAATATATATTGTAATTTATTCAAATAAATAAATTATTATTATTATTTCAATGACTTTATAAAGTAATACAATAAAAATTTAGTTATATTGTAATCTACCCATAGTCCCTCAAAACTACAAAACTACACACTACAAAGTTAACTACAAATACTGAGCCTAGGTTAGCGTCTTCTATGGGTAAGGTGCCCAGAAGGCTGGCTACGTTTCCTCGCTGGATCGCCATACTGATCCGTTGCCCGAGGTAGGCATCAGCTCTATGATCACCTGAAGAGTCAATAAGATGTTTTGATAAAGGCTCATGGCTTCAGGACCCCACGGTCCAAGATGTACTTAATTAATTATATGGGCATTCTAGTGGAAGGTGTTTCTTCCGATAGCTCAGAATAAATGCGGTGTATAAACGAGTATCCCCTTTTAGTGTAACAACACACCTGCCGAATGTACGGCGTTGAAATTTCGGCTAAATACGCTCGCAGTAACCTATGACCATGGAAGAAGTTAGTATTCTTTATCCATGCTATGATGATACATCATCAGAAATTACGCGGCGCTCGGCGTAGTGCCGATCCTTCGGTCGGCGAACTTTCAGCGCCATATATTCGGCAGGTGTGTCCTTACACTTATTTTCTGATTTATAAGTTTACTAAACTGTGTTGGGTTATTATAATTAAGCAATAAATATTGCAGTTTCTATAATGCCTTAAATAAAGGGATACCTATTACAAAAAGGTATAAAATATAAAAATTGTCAAAGAATTTTTCCTTAGAAAAATATTTTTTTCTATTTATATATAAAAAAAAAAGAATCAAAACGCAATGTCTTTCATTGAAGTTAAAACAACTTTCTTTTCAATTCAATTCGAAACGTTATAATACTAGAATCGTTAGCTTCTTGCTACACTATTTTGAACTAAATTATAATATAAGGCAAGTTTTAAAATTCTTTGAAGGTTTTTCAAGAGCAATAAATCAAAGTAGCTCATATAAATTATTTGAATAATTTTATGGTCTAGTAATTTTTCTTCAGATCTAGTAGAGATCGGGGCGAGCTAGAAACGTAATAAATCATAGGAAATTATTCAAGGATTTCGCAAAGGAATTCTTTTATTTTAATTTTAAACACAGTTATGCTTTCCTGTGGCTTTGTCTGATATTCAATTATCAGGGATGTACATAGGTAAAATCTAGCAAACATAGGTTCACCGTGTTCGGTCCTTGCCTAGTATAAGGTGGGTATAGAATATCGCTACTACCTACCCTCTTTCTAAGTGAGGCGACGGCCAATGCGCGGAGGGTAAGGGCAGCCATTTTTTGAACACTCACTGTTAACGTTTTGTCAAAGAAAGACCGTTCCATGCGTTTATTATTTAAAACTATTTGACGCTATTTGTAATTACTGGTCGTGCTAATAATTTATTGTGCAATACTGGTCAAAAGAAGTGATCACTCCAAAGTGAATTTGGTGCCATCACTGCACGGCATCAAATTCACTTTGGAGTGATCACTTCTTTCTTCTGTGTGCTGAAATCTAAACCAAGCCAGGAGAGGGCGGATCCCAAGGTTGGTGGGGCTTCTGCTTTTCTAGTTCAAGGCTCAGGTTCATATTCTCCCAATACAGTCCATAACTATCGAACTAGCATATTATCCATGCCTACAGCGCCCCACACACCGACAGAATGATATAAAAGAATAGTGTTACAATATAATCCAACATTACCTATTTACACAAAAAGGAATAAGCGTTAAAGCACTTTGTTATCTGACTTTAAAATTATTATGATAGAAATCATTCAAATTAAAGTTTATGCTACTGCTTCATCTGGGATAATGTTTTAGTTATTGACCGTTTCACGCAGATGTAGCGATGATTTGATACGCAATTTAAGATGCGATATTGTTATTAATTGGGAATGGCGTTAAATATTGACAGATAATGTATGCATATACATTAATGTAGCTATTCGTTAATGGAGTTATTTTTAACGCTTTATATAATATGTATTGAGTCATAGTTACTATATATATATATATATATATAGTGACTGTGGCTCATATATATATACATACTTAATTATTAGCAGATAAACACACATATTGTATATCCACAAATTAAGCAACTAACGCTTGCACAAATTAGCGTAACTATACAAATACTACTTACTATAAACGCAAAAACGTCTGAAGCTAATTTACCTGTATTTTCTATAATATCTTGAAGTCGGTGTCAAGTAAATGAATAAAAATAACAAGTTTGCCAAATATAGTCAATTTTACATTATTGTTGTTCTGGCATTAATTATTTTTATATTTCTATAAGGCCGTGTGGACTGGTTCCTTTGCCTGCTTTTTTGTTGTGACTTCGTTTTGTAGCCCGGCTGTAAGCTGTCATTTTTTCCCCTTCTACTTATTGTAATGTGTAATAAACCCACGTATTAACAAAATATTGTTTCTAATTCAGTATTACATCCGTATAATTTCATACAATTGTACCTATATAAATTACAGAGATGGATACAGATTTTCTCTGCACCAGTACTCATTATTTGATCTTGGTTGGGCGTATCGTGTGCGTATGTGGCGCAAACTTGGGGAGCACTACGTTCAGTAGTGGACAGGGACTGGCTGAAAAAAAAGGAGAATATAATGTGATAATATACGTTTTGAAACTTTGTGTTGTGTTTTGAAAGAGTAAAAAATATTTTGAAAATGGAAGGTTACAAGCTTTATAATGAACTTCACATATTCAGCGGACAAGCGTATGAAACGCGTGACTGTTTCTACGATTTGTGTTCTCTACAGGAAAATCACCAAAGAAGTGTGTTATTGCCCTGTCCGTCGGGCGTCCATGTTGCTACGTCATAGACTCTCTCAAACGCCACCAGGGCGGCGCTGGCGTTCCATTTATTTGACAGCTAAATAATCGGCTTCCGCTTGTCGATTATCTATGTTTTGACTACCGGTTACTCGTTTTCTGATATCCGTTCTCTCTATTATAAATGCGTTGAAACCGACATCCGGTTATTTGATTACTCCCGCCGTCTAGTTTTGCCAAACGTCAAAATAGTCCAAAATTACCTCGTTGACGATATATACACAATCTATTTATCTGAAACACATTATGTAAAAAACCAAAAAAGAATAATGAAAAAAAGATACGATAACTAAGGCCGGACAAATCGTGTTCGTCCAGTGAAGGCGATTAAAAAAAACACATATTATGTATAAAAAATTACCATTTTTCTCTTATAAGGAGAAGAACTTTACACGCTTAGCCGTCCGCGTAATACTCATGAAAAGAGGCACAAAGTTTTTCCCTTTTCATATCATTTTATAGACTTATCTAATTTCCTGTTTTGTTATTATAACAAATACTGAATAAATATCTCTTTGTTTATACTAAAGCATTAGGTTTTTCCCAAACTCCTTTGAGATTTTTGTACCCTTGTTTACAATAAGGGATTTTCTTATGAGTTATTACAGTGATAATTCAAAATTCGACGAATCCTTGAACAATGTATTATGTAAGATTGCGTGCTATAAAAACACGTCTTTCTTGTTTATGTTTTGCGTATTAATGGCAGTTATACCTGCAGATATGTTAAGTAGTATGTAAAAGGAACTTGAATATTTAGCTGTGTAATTTTACTTTACATAGTATAAATTACTAATTAAGTTCTTATGTTAGTAAGGATACAATATTTTGCAACCTAGTTACCGAAAAAGTTAAATTTACATGGCTTATGTACGCTAAACCTACAGATCTGTAATCAAAGGCAGTAACTTCAAATTTTTTAACCTTTTTGCTGAATTACACCTGCGCGAATCCGGGGCTTCGGATTTAAAATAAGTTGGGTAAGTACTTGGCAGTATGAATTCAGCTGCCCTGGTTCACAATCGTAGAGTATATGATATCGAAAAGGATTTAAGGAGAACAATAAATGTATCATGCTAAAGTGGCGACAGGTAACCGGTGTGACATAGGAGAAGTCTGAGACGGCAACAGAACGCTAATGAGTAATCAACTAGCTGCAGAAGTGACCAATGCAAAGCTTGCGAAGGCCGTCACCGCAGATTGGCCAACGAGAGCTGCTGTAATGCGATCGCCTTCAAACCAGTTCGCGATAGATAGTTGCCTACTGAGTTGCACCCAGGGTAAAGCGATTTACCTTCCAGGCCCCTACCGCCTCAATGCTTCTAGTGGCTATAGAGGAAAATCCGGCAAGAGAAGCCAGAATTTTAGCCAGTAAACTACCACGGCTTACTCTTAACATCATGGTGTTTTTATCATTATCCCGTGTAATAATTTATGGTTGCCGAAATTGTCGATTGACACATATCCTCACCTCAACGCCTCTAATAGCCACAGAAGAAGCTCCTGTAAAATAAGAGATAGTGTTGGCGACTAATCTACCACGGTTTACTCTTACTACCACGGTTTTTTTATCATTACACCGTACAATATTTAATAGTTGCCGAAATCGCCGCTAGAGCCATATCCTCACCTCAACGCCTCTAATGGCCAGAGAGGAAGATCCCGTAAAAGAAGCGATAGTGTTAGCCACTAATCTACCATGGTTCACTCTTATTACCACGGCTTCTTTATCATTACCCCGTGCAATATTTTATAGTTGCCGAAATTGCCGATTGACCCATATCCTCATATGAGTATTTTATTGGGCATGTCCCTAAATAGGTTAAAGATAGAATTTCACTACACCCCCAATAGCGAATCGTAAAACGAGAACGATCTACTGTTATTGTGTAGGGTGACAATAAATTGCGCACTTTTGAGAGATAAAATATACGATAAACAATAGCTTTGTTGGCACTCCTCCTTCCTCAATAATTTTGCAATTTTTCGCAATGGTGCCATATAAAATTTCATATTTAAATTCACTTTTTCTTTATCTTGCCAGCAATTGCGAGGAAAATGATTACGTGCTCGTATTACAGGCACTCTATTAAGGAACATTAAGAAATCTACGTTTTAACGGTTTTAAGCGCCGTAATTTTTTTGACTTTTGTTATTCCGACGTTTCGGCCACGTAATAATAGTCGGAATAACAAAAATTAAGACATTTTTTATTATTTTGTAACTATAGAGTTATAATAATAATATTATTGTATTGGTATAATATAATAAAAAATGGCAGTTATAGAGACTGCTGATAGAAGTCAAAACTTAGAACTTTTAGTATTAAAATTCGAAATTTCATAATGTTTGAATTAAAACACTATTTCAACAATGCACAGTATATATACATTGAACTTTTCACTAAATCCAATCAATTTCACTTATAAGATATAGACAGCACTAATGTTGCACAATACGTCAGCTGTATAGCTACAGATATACTGTATAAGCTTGTCGGTGACGCGAACGCACGAGATTTCACTCAACCAAAGAGCGTCTAACACGCACAGCACACGGCCGCTGCCCATGCGCCAATCATGAGCATGTCGGTGACGCGAAACCCATAAGATTATCCCCTACCAAAAAGTTCCTAACGCGGCTAAAGAAGTTTTCACTTCAAAAATATAAAGATTTCTTTATATCTTGAATAAATTTACAGGGTTCCAATTACTTAAAATTGTATAGTTTCCTCTATTGTTCATGTTTCGTAGCCATTTTGACCGAAGCGGTATTCTTATGAAATCATTATAACCGTCCACCTGACCTGTCGTTTTTATATCACTATAATTTTTGTCAGAAACTACTAGGGTCGATAAGGATGAAAATTTAGAAGAAGGTGTATATGAAGGTATACAATATATTCTAATCAAATAAAATAATTAATAATAAAATAAATGAATTTCGTTTAATTATCTAACTGCATAATATGTATTATATTTTGTGTATGTACGCATATATGTATACATATGCGTGCATGTATATATTTATGTATATTTTATATGGTTATATACTTATCTGTTATATTATATATATTGTCATTAGTACAATCTTAAGCAGCACGCCAACAAATTGTTATGAATACGAAGATCCTTGTCATCCAAAGATTGCCTAGAAGAGATTGTTTTAAGCAATAAGGCCATTGTACTACTATCTTTTAATTTTAAGACACGAAAATGTGTTATGTTGGTGTACAATTAAAGAGTACTGTTGTTGTTGTTGTTGTTTAAAATAAATCTTCAAGTAAATAGGATTCGGCAAAATCCAGACCAATGTAACAGAAACCTGATATTTCTAAGTTGTAAGTCTTTGACTGATAACAAACCAGCACGTATTAGCACGAAAAGACATTCCACAAGCAACGGTTCACATTTTCAACACAAACATACAATTCTCACTTAAAACTACATGTGACATATTTTTTTTATCACAACACTTTTGTATTTATGGTAGAAAATAAGAATTAAAATAATCAACCTCATACAAATATTGTTAATTTTAACTAAGATTATTTATATTGTTACAACTTAAGTTCCGACGAAAACAAATTCCACCTGCATATCTATAAAAACACATTTTATTACCCGTCGGCATTTTAACTAATTGTAATCCTTTTATGATTGTCTTCTTTTGTTCACTTATTTATTGGTTATTGTGGAGAACAGTCTAATGTACTCGTTTATGGCCGCTTGCACGCATAATTAGCCAGGTTTGCAGATTACGTTTCTAGGAAATTCGGTCCACGCTGCCGGGCGGACATATTGTATTTGTGCAGTATAAAGCAATAGCCCGATTCAGGGAGCTGGCTGTCGAGCGATAACCATGAGCGAAACAAGACTTGTGTACATTCGGTAATCTATTTAGTGGCGGACTTTGCGCGTGTTATTTAATTACGACCTTCTGCATTACGTTTGGACTTGTTGTGTTCGGTTATATTTGTACCTGTGTTACACGTGTTTGTATAGATCTAATAAACTCTATAATAATTCCAACGGCATTTTAATTCGACTCCCGCACTCGTAACAATATCTTGAAAATAAAACTGCAAAGCAAGACATAACCAGTTTTCGCCAAAAACTCCTGATACATGTCCTTCTTAGATATATGAGTATGGTTACAGAAATTCAGAGTGACGTCTTTACACGAACTGGGACGGGCTTGATTAACACCGAGGGACCGACTTCGAACTAACTCAGATACCGGCGTACATCCAACTTGTAAGTCCTCTGCGATACGGTATATACCCGTTTATCACGAAGATGTCGAATATTTGATTCAGAAAACGAAGGAGATAAAGTTGGTTTATTTGAGGCAAATGTAAGTAAATGAAAGAACAACAGTCCACAAGGGAGGAAATGTTTATTTAAATTCTTAGTACGTTATTGCAAGGTTACTTTTATATTTATTTTAATTAAAATCACATTTCTATTCGTTTTAAGGATGGGGAAACAATATTGGCCAAAACGTAATCATAATAAAGTCGCCCGTATATGTGATTTCAATATTTAAATGAACATTTTAGACATTTTGTCTGTTTAGCTCCTTGAAAATTTGTCTCGAATAGGCCTTGAGAAAGCTCCACGGATTTCAATGGAAATTTTATGTTAGACTTTCGTGTATGTTACCAATATAATGTTTGGTATGTAAAGATAATATTTGGTGCGCATAAGTAATATTTGGTGTGCTAATAATAATTTTGGTGTGAAAATATGTTATTTGGTGTGTCATAAAGTGTTACTAATCTTTCTATTTTTCATGTCGATGTCTTAAGTTAAGGTTAAGAAGAATATTAAATATTAGTTTCACAGGAACAAAGCCGAGCGTGCATCATTGCTAATCCCTATTAATATTACAAATGCGAAAGTAACTCTGTCTGTCTGTCTGTTCCATTTTCACGGAAAAACTACTGGACCGATATGGCTGAACCTCAGTATATATATATATATATATATTTTGGTTGGGGAAAAAGTTTCTTCGCATTTTATATAAAAATTCAAAATGTTTTTTTATAAAGTTTATTTACATTTGACTAAACTATGTAGGTGCCATTTTGTTGGATAACTCTTTGCCATCTTGTAGGTAGGGACGTGATCCCATTGCTATAAAAATTTTAGGTCTTCTGATCAAAAAACTGCGACAAGTGGTTTTGGCAGTCTTCTCGTGATGTTAACCCGACACTGCCTAAGGAATTCTGCAAAGATCGAAACAGGTGAAAATCTGAAGGTGCAAGGTCAGGACTATACGGCGGATGCATTAACACCTCCCAGCCAAACTCTCGTAATTTTTGCTGAGTAGCTAAAGATGTGTGGGGTCTAGCGTTATCATGGTCAAAAACCTCACCCCTTCTGTTGAATAATTCCGGCCGCTTTCTCTCAACTTTTTGCTTTAATCTCATCAGTTGTTCGCAGTATAGTTCAGAATCGATGGTCCTGCCTGGCGGTAACAGCTCATAATGAATAATGCCCTTCCAATCCCACCATACACACAGCATCACCTTGTTGCGAGTTAACCCGGGTTTCGCCACAGTCTATGAAGCCTGACCGGCCTTTGGCCACGATCTTTTCTTGTCCTACGTGATCCAATTTTCATCACCAGTTAGTTATCAGCTTCAAAAATGGTTCGGTTTCATTACGTCGTAACAAAGAATCACAAATGAGTACACGGTTCACTAGGTTTCTTTCAGTGAGCTCATGAGGCACCCAAATATCGAGCTTTTTTGTGTACTCAGCTTTTTTCATATGCGCCAAAACCGTTTTCTCGTCAATTCCCAGTTCTCCAGGTACATTGTAACTACTAATATGCCGATCTTGCTCCACTTTTTCAAAAATAGCATCAATTTTGTCCGTAACAGGGCGACCAGAGCGACGTGCATCTTTGATATCAAAATTTCCGGATGGAAAATGCTTAAACCAAATTTGCGTTACTCTCACAGATACTGCATTAGGTCCATAAACATCACAAAATTTTTTTCACGGCTTGTGTTGTATTTTTGCTTTTTTTGTAGTAAAATTTTAAAATGTATTGAATTTCTTCATTAGATTCACTCATTTTAACAATAAGAAAAACAAATGAAAATCACACATTTTCCTAATTTGAATTTGGAATAATTGTCTTCTTTAAAATTATAACTTTTTAATGATACCAAAACCAGCCAGATACAAATGGTGTAGCCAAAGAGATCTTATTACAAGTTCATACATACTATATGCGTAAAGACTTTTTCCCCGACCTATTATATATATTTTCGATGCCGAGTATGAACATAGGATACTTTTTATCCCGAAAAATGGGATAGTTTCAGGGATAAAAATAAATTTGTTTTTCTGTTTGTTATGCTTTTACGGAAAAACTATCGATAATATCGAGGGTGGATAAGGAATACCTTTCATCCCGGAGAATGGTATAAGTTTTGGGATAGATTTATATAAAGGTTATCCCAGAAAGTAGGATGGGTTTGTTTTTGTGATTTGCCATTTTGGTTAATTTAGTCATTTTAGTCGATTTAATCAATTTGATCGATCTGATCGATTCGGTCATTTTGATGTACATATGTAGTCTTAATACCGAAAATGGGCATAGATACTTTTCATCCGGGAGATGGGATAGCTTGCGATATAAAATGAAGTGAATCTTCCTGGGCAAATAGTACTAACATAAAAATTTTGTACAAAGTAACGTCTTTAAACAAGAGGAACGTACTAGAGGTTGACTCGCGGGTAAACTCTAGTATATTATAAACGGAAAAGTATGTGAGGATGTATGTTAATTTCTTACGCAACAACCACTGTGAATTGTGAGTGAGACGTGTACACGCGTCATCACTGGGTACGTGACTTAAAGGCAAACAACACGTGGGAGCAGACATCATTGACGAATACATTTGCGAACTATTAAGGCAAATGCAGACGAAGTTATGTGTGGCCCCTAGTCTATAATGTTATAATTTAGAATAACACCTCTGTATTACTTTCTTAACTCCTGGTTATTATCTCCTTCGTACGACATACACATCGTCCGTCAAGTGCTGTCTCTAAATTAGTTACTTACGTTGATATATATGAAATGGATACTCCTCGTTTTGATTTTCTTATTTACCTATCACAACAATAATTATAGTAAGGGAGTTGCATACGTCTTGTCACCACAGTAGACAACGAACTACTTACTGGCTAGCGCAACGCGGGATCGCACATATTAGTAATTGCTCTATCTCGCTCGCACATTATCGGTCCCGGTCACTCACTGTGCTATCTATTGTACTAGCAGTACAATTTGTTAATATTTGTAGTTAAGGTTACTGTTTCCAAAATAAATGAGTTCACTTCAGGTATAGGTATTCTCTGCCATATGAAGTATTATTTAACTTCTATCTCTCGCTGCCAAAAATAGCATTAGTTATTATCTTTGTATGTTTAATTATTCTACACGTTTTTATAAATCAATGAACTCTTCCTAAACCGCTGGACCGATTTCCAGGATGACATTTTTGTGTTATAATTATATCCGCTAAGTAACGCTGCAATCGGGTTGTAGATTTTTATTTATTCAAAGCAGGCCAACCTGCCGAGCCCGCTAGTGTATATATAAACGACATTAAAAGTTAATTTAAACAAAAATCTTTTCAAATTATATTATTTTACTGTTACCTAACACTGATCACTTCAAAACATGTCAGCATCAGGCAGCACCCTCTGTATTGTCAGGTACTGTTTTATCGAACTTTTATTTATACATTAATGTTCACTGAATATAAATTATATATTTAATTTCATTACACATAAAAAAGAATATAAACTTCATCAGTAAATTGCGTCTTATATTTGTATGTTTTATGTTGTTAGAGATTGTTTTTATCCGTGCAGGAACGGAGAAAGAATACAATTTCCTGCGGCCGGGCGGGCTGTCGTAAGAGGCGACAAAACAAACCAAAGCCAGGTGGTAGGACATTTGCCCGACTGGATGACTACCACCCCTGGTCTAAAGTATGCCGCCATAACAACCTTGAGTTGTGTTCCGGCATAGTGACCAGGTTCCAGTCTCCCTTAAGATAGCAGCACCGCATTTGTAGCACGTTTCGTGTTGCAAATGTCCATACGCGATTTTAACCGCTTTTCATCAAGTTGGCCGTCTGCTTGTCTGCTGAACTCCTGTAATAAAAAAAATGTCTAACTGCAACAGATAGTTATTCCAGATTTGAATAGCCCTGTCAATTAAAGAACTATCAGAGGTAAGAAATAGGACTTAAAGAGGAATACGATACTTAAAAAGGGTCTCCTTTCCATGTTAATCAATGGCAAGAGAGTTTTATTACTCAACGCTACCTCAACGTATCCCAGCAATCTAGCTATTGTTAGCTTATCTTTTGTTACAGAAGGACATGTTCTAAGCTTTATTCTTTATGGTTTCCTTTCTTAGAGTCCTTGCAATTGGCCAAGTTTTACTTACTTCTAAGAGGAAATGCTTCTTCGATGAGAAGAACGATATCGACATAAATGTTTCGTTTAATAAAGGGTAAGGGGATAGAAGAGAGCCAAAGCTTTTTGGGTTCCGTAGCTATCTCGGCAGGTGCTAACTGGGTATGGTTGTTTCCAGGACTACTTATGCACGATTCAGAAAGTAGATACAGATATTTTCCCATATTGCGAAAAAGTGGACAGCGCGGTGCATACTATTTTAGAATGCGCGAAATGGGAAGACTTGAGAAGAACAGCACAAACAAATTTAGGTGCCAACATAGCAGCAACTACAATATTGGATAAATGATAAAGAATGAAGAAAATTGGAACATAATAAAAAAATCCGTCTCTTCCCCGCTGTAGTGAAGTAATACCGCTAACGGTATATATACCATTGCAGTTTAATTTAAAAAAAAAGTGAGTGAGCAATTCAAATACGGCAGAAGTGAAACTTCAGAACTGTATATAACCTACGAGAGAATGAGATAAATATAGAGTACCAGGCGTATTAAGATAAGTATAAGGTTTATTATTTTTATAATATTTTTACCAAGTTGAAAAATTATTTAATATTTTAATCCAAAATAAGACATTTCATACATTACATATTTGAGATATATCATAACACATAATATTCAGATTCCATGTTTTCGCTTTGAGCAAATGACACGTGATTACGGATTTTAAAAGTACAAGCTGATTCTAGGAAATTCGATCCACGTGGACGGGCGGGCCCATTGCACTTGTGTAGGATAAAACGACGGCCTGAGGGAGGGAGGAAGTCAGTCGAGCGAGAACCACGAGCGAAGCAAGACGTATGTACTACAATCGGGAATCTAATAAGCGACGGACTTTGCGCGTTTTATTGAGTTACGACCTTCTGCATTACGTTTGGAATTGTTGTGTTCGGTTATATTTGTACCTGTGTTATACGTGTTTGTATAGTTCTAATAAGCTCTATAATAATTCCAAGGGCATTTTAATTCGAGTCCCGTAACTCGTAACAATATTCTAGTAACGATACCTAGCATTACCTTTGAGTTTGCAAGTAATTTCCAAAGGCAGGACAAGTGAGCGTCAAATTCCAGGATTGGAAGTACTTAGCAAGTAACAAGAAAATTCCTCCCACGCGCATTAATTATTAAATTTCGAGGAAAATCTGCTTAAATTCATAAATACGTTTTAAGAAGCTTCGAGATGGATGTTTAACTCAACTCAACAAGTAATAATAACTCAACTCAATAAGTAAACAAGAATTATAAATGAAATAAGGCTATTAAAAAATGATAATGAAAGAAAATACCCTTTATTAGAAACAACGAAATAAAAGTAAAAATTGGGACAGTGCTTGGCATGCATGTTGAAAGTTTCCGAGCTGGGGTCCAATTCTGCTATTACTATGTCATCAAAATTGCTGGACACTGTCGTCTCAATCGTAGTTTTCCCTGAGTTTGGTATTCTGTTAATTCCAATGGCGTGCCCACTCTACCTTTATAAATATGTATAAGCGAAGAAATAAATGTTTAAAATGTTTGTAGCTTTTCAATATTAATTACGGGTAACGCCAATTCTGTTAATGAATCGGCCTTTTTTTTCTATTGTTATTGTTGTGGTCGATAACGAGAAATGTAATTATAGCTGGGATATGCCCGCGACTTCATCCATGCTTGACTTGAAATTTCCGCCGAATTCCCGGCACAAAGTATGTAAGCTATCGTTTTAGTAGATACTGTGTCAGAATAAGCTAATTTTTAGCACCCGAACAACTTCAAACCGCTCCCGGGAAATTTCTCGCGAGATTCCTGGGGTAAAAAGTAGCGTAGATTTTAAGTCTAAGAATTAGCTGTCGATAAGCGAAAACCGCATCGAAATCGGCCTAGTAGTTTTTACGTGAATTCTGAATAAACAGACAGACAAAAAAACTAAAAAAAATACATCGTGTTCTTCGTCGTTTATATAGTCTGTTGCAATTGTTTTATTTTAAATAGCTTCAATCTACAGACACGGCATATTTAGAATTTTATAATATTATACATTATAAATATCCTGCTTTTTGTGTTATTACGATGGTATAAACATAACAAATACAACAATAGATAGATAGATAATTCAGTCGTCCAAGAATGGTTCAACCAAATTGAATCATAATATAACATAATATCAGCATAACATTTTCGCTCAATATAATTTTTCACACGGCTAGATCAGCCGGTTCGGCAGCGTAAACAGCTGAATCACTCCAGCGGCGCAAATATGCAATCCTCTGTGAGAGTTATATATTTGTGCCGTTTGCTGTTGAAACATTTAGAATGTTGGGTCCTTAGGCCATGAGCCTCTACAAAGATCTATAAAAAAAAGATATCTATATAATTAATAAATAAAGGTAATATATATTATTCAAGTTACATAAAAGGTACTTAAAAAATAAATAGCAACTAATTATTTAAATAACGACGATTAAGATCCTGCGTACTTCACACCTTTGAAACTGGTAAAATGTACTATACCATGTATTTCTAGGAATAACACCTGTATACAACTACATTTATGTAAGAATAAACATTTCATTTCAAAAAATATTTCAATGAGTCATTGACTCGTCGGGTGACCAGAGGGCTGGTTCCTACCAAGGACAACGTATGAGTATGGCCATCCAGCGAGATATCGTAGCCAGCCTTCTAGGAACCTTACCCCATTGATTTCGTTCAGTATTCTACGTAGTGTCAAAGGTATAGGTAGAATACAATATAAGTTATCTTCATTGTACTGTACTCTGACTTTTAATTACCTGGACTAAAATGATTGCTGTGATCCACTTTTTTTGATTCATAATTGAGTTGTGGATTGACTCAACAACACACCACTGTGAGTTGAATCCTAAGGAACTTCTATAGAAATTCTATAGGATTCAGCACACAGTGGTGAGTTGCTCCAAGCTTGCAACATTCCTCCTTCTGCGAGCACGTTATTCTTGCAAAGGAGGAGGCGGAGCGGGAGCGTGAGCGCGCGTCACGGCTCCGCTCCCGCCAAAGGAGAACGCGCCGGCGCCGGAGGGCAGCGCGGGTGGGGCCCCTCGGGGAATAGGGGTTCTCACTCACCCACATATGGTGTCGAGATGGGGGCGTGGCGTGTTCCGCGCGCGCTCACCTCTCCTCCCGTGGGGCGAGTTACACAGACCGCCCCACGAATACAGAGCTTGAAGATGCTGGGGGATAAAAGTAGTCCCCCGGCAGTGGAAGTGGCCTTGCGAGGCCCACGCCTGCCAGGGCTGCGGAGAGGCTAGGTCATATACCCGTAGCCCTGGTATAAGGCGCAGGACGGAACACCCAGGGGTTTTAGGGGGTATTCCTAACTGGGGAGTGGCAATAGCATGGCACCAGTTCTGACTGGGCATGCTAGTGCCACCCCTGATCTAGCGAATCCCACACTAGGTCGCGAACTATCCCCCCAAGGTTCTGCCCCTATCGCGGCTTTAGTCCTCAAACGGATTTCCCCTGGTTAAAAAAAAAGCTTGCAACATAAAAAAAAAGGTCGAACGCAGCCTTTTAGTTCAGGTAATTAAAAATCATTATTTTCATTTTTATTCATAGAATTAAAACTTTTTTCCTTTTAGAAGCAGTGATAATAAATCTGGACTATCATCAAAAACATAAAATTCTCCTGAAAATCTACTCAGCTTTAATATCTTTAAAATCCCAACACACTTTATTAAACAAACAAACAATATGAACGCTATAAAATATTTTACAACACGCTCTTAAACCCCATTTTGATACCCACAAAATGTACTTCGCTGATATAAACAAGGCATTAAAAACTTTATCGCTATGTCATTAAGATATTGATTTGGTTAATTATATTTTGATAATGAGTTTTGAAGTAGCTGGTTGTTGTAGCAAATATTGCTTATAAGGACCTGGAGGTATACTAGGCGTACGATAGCCGAATACAAAACGTAGGTCTGAAATTATCGAAATATATGGCGCCATTGGTCAATTTTTTCTCGCGTTTTGTTTACCTATTAGTTAAAAAATAATCGGGGGATGAAAGACCTATTAATTGTTTTAAGCGAAATTTTGAAAATCAGTCAGGATTAAATGCAGAAATTGTAAACAGAGAAAACGCATCATTTATGAAAATGTTACATTGTGTATACTCAGGGCCGTCTTAACCATAATGGCCGCCGAAATGCGAAAATAAGTTTGCGCTAACCTCCTCCACCCCCCCCCCCCATTCCAGTAACAAAAATAAAGTTACCAAAACGTTACCGTCAGTAAAAAAATAGGCGATTATTTTGTCGTTTTCGGTGACCAAGGTGAGCGGATGTTAGGTCAATTTTAAAACCAGAAGTTATGTTAGCTTCTGCCCGCGACTTCGTCCGCATGGAAAGTTTTTATAACTATCCTACGGGAACTCTTTAAGTTTTCGGGATCAAAAGTATCCTATATGTTGACCAGGGATATAAGCTTCCACCTTACAAAATTTCATTTAAATCGGTCCAGTCGTTTCGGAGATTAGCCGGTACAAACAGACAGACAAACAGAGAAACAAAAAAATTAAAAAATCTAAATTAGTTCTATTTCACTTCTTACATCCCCTGACTCGGTTTTTAGCATTTTTTTTCATTGTACAGAAATTCGACCTCTACAGTTTTATTATACGTATAGATGTGCGTATGGTAGAGATATAAGGTCGGCAGATCGGCTGCGCCCCCTAGATTTCTACACCCGGGTGCTACGCATCCTTTGCACCCCTGGGTAAAGACTGCTTTGTATATAATTAAGAAACAGAAAAACAACGTTTTTTTATAGTTCCTTCAGTTGAGACGTCAGGATGAAAAAGCCTATATAGATAAGTTTCCCAAAAAAATATCGCCTGAAACATATTTATAGTTTTTCACCCGCTCATATTTTTTTAAGTTACATTACACAAATATTTGAATGTAATTCTTCAGTTCAGTACAGAATATAGGTCAAGGGTCTATATGGATGAAACATATGTAGATATACCTATACAAAGTATACATTATAAATAGGTGTAAGTATGTAGTCATAATATGCTGATTCGATACAGTTGTTACATGAGTATTTTATTTTAATTTTGAAGTAACAAAGTATTTTATTGTTGGTTTTATTAAAATTTATTTATTTGATCTACTAATTAAATATTACGTAAGTAGAATTAGTGTTATTAATTATTGTTATTATTTAACAAAATTGGGTCGTTTTGGTCTTACGCCAAAAGGAAGGTTTGCACTGAAAATCAGCGTTGTGTCGGATATAATTCCGGCACAGCAATATGCTGAGTGCAAACCTTGTTTGCTGAAAATGCGGCGTACAAATTCTCAAACTATGCTCTGTGTAAATAATATGTAAGGAGTTTTATTGCGTCGCTATTTCTTCTAATAAAGATTTTCTTTCTTTCTTTTTCATGTCATACTAATGTCATCTAACTGAGGGTAGATTTTTTTTTTCAATATCCATAATGGTGTAAAATATTCTTGGTTAGATTTTTAAAAGTCAATATGTGGCTAGATATTAGCTGCCAGTCATTAAAATTGTGTCCCCCCCCACCCGAAATTTTTATACTATCAGTAGTTTTTGAGACAACGTTGCATCTATAAAACTTTTCACTATACACACTGACAGGCACTTGGCCAATCTTTTTCATTGACTAATTACTAATTAAACATAACAAACACCAAGTCGATTGGTGGGCGAGTACGTAAATGGTCTATCGTGTAACTGGAGACAGTGGCAACACGGCAAATTGAAGACTAACATTTACTTTGCAAGAGTTTAAGAGCCGATGCGCGCCAACGTGATTTGCTCGGGTTTCAATTTATAAGAGATAGCGGTCATAGACTTGTACAGGGTAAATCTGTGGTGCGCATTATTGGTCCCAACCTGGCTTTGTTTAATCCTAAATCTTCTTAATTAAATTTACGTTTTAACAGTTTTAAGCGTGGCATTTGATTTGGTTATTATTTCGACTTTTCGGCTACTTTTTAGTAGCCGTGATCACGCACGGAAGACAAAGATGTAAAGTGTCAATAAATAGTGTTAAAGTTATTTAGCCTTTCCACAACTTGTTCATTTTAATTATTTACAATTACTGTTTACTCTATGGGAGCCTAATCTAATCTAGAGTAAATAATAATCATAAACAAAAATGAAAATTACATCATTGTAATGACTAAGTTGGGGATAGGCTAAATAATTAACTTTGATCTTTAAAAAATTAGATTAAAATAAAAAAAATAACACTATTCATTGACATTTGACATAATTGTTTTTTTAATGATAATATTTGTTGGAAAGTAGCTGAAATGTCGAAATAAAAATCAATTAAAATGCCGCGCTTTCAATCGTTAAAACGTATTTTTAATTATTTTAACTACTTATGCTGGTGTGCACGGACATTTAACCAATGATGACTGATTATGTATACATTTTTAGAAATTATTTTATTTTAACCATTGGTTAAAAGTCGGTGCAAACCAGCCTTAGTCTTGCAATTTTTGAAAATTCTATATCCATTTAACAATCTTTCCGTTTCAAGTGCCTTTTTGATAACAGTAATAAGCGATAATCAGTAATACTGTAGCAAAAAACTGATAATACAGCACGATTAAAAAAATGTGATTACGTGTAATGATACCCGCCCTCAAGAGATTTTCCCCTATAACATCTGTTACTTTCAATATATGTAGCGTATAGGAGAAGTTAAAAAAAAATTACACACGCATTCCATGCTAAGTAAGTTATGTTCTTACTATGGATAATAAACAACGAACAACTTTGAAGCCGATTGTAGACACCCAGATTATAGTATATAACGGACAGTTTGTTTAATATATTTACCACAATAGGAATTGCAGCCGCTACCTTGTGTAGTTATTCAGGCGGGTATAGGTTTACACTATTTAAACACATAAGACTTATAGAAAAATCATAGAGATATTCTTCAGAGACTCAAATACTTTTTCTTATGACATTTTCGCCTGTTCGTAGTATATACCCATATTCGATATGGAATGAAAATTCTAAAAAACTCAATGACGTTACACTTGAAAAATACTATTGTTATCTAAAATAGGTTATTATAGAATTTGATTAATTCATTTATCAAGTTTAGGGATGTAAAAAATTATCATCTATGAAAAAATGCGATAGGAACTGGATCTGATAAGCTTTTACGGAAAAACTACTGGAGTACTGGATCGTTTTGCTTTAATTTTGTACATATCTATGTTTTTTAATACCGAATATGGACATAACATACTTTTCATCCCTGGAGATGGGATAGTTTGCGATATAAAATTAAGTGAATCTTCCGGGGCAAATAGCGCCTACATAAAAATTTTATATAATTATTATATATTATATTAACTATTCACTAAAGTTTGACTCTAGTTATTTAATATTTATTAATAATATTGTGAACAAATATAATGGAGAAAACTATACCTTAAATAAATCTAACTAATTAATATTAGATATAATTTGTACTATCAATAAACCCCTGAGTTTATAAGAAAATATTTATTAATTATATTATGCTTTATATAAAAACACTTTCATGGAAAATTGGCTTGAACTGAATCAGTTGAGTAATTTCTGCGATATAAGGTTTGTAGATTTTGTGATGTTTATTAGAGTTCAAAGCAGCGGCGCAGCGTGGGTGACGGCCGCTCGGGGCGAAAGACAATATTGCCGCCCTTTATAAAAAGGTAAAACTAATATTAAAAGAGGTAAAGTTTGTGTGTTTGTGACGTTGTAGGGGGGTAATCTCTGGATCTACTGAACCGATTTTGAAAATTCTTTTTCTTTTTTATGTTGCCAGCAGTCGCAACAAAATATCATTCAAAGAAAGGGGAGTCCCCGAATTCGTCACAGAATAAGTAATGAAAAATTCCTAGCTCCTTTCAATTGGCCCAATTAGTAGTTTCGATAAAAATATGAAATGGTTCAAATATTTATATTATTTATTGTTAAATTTTCCCGCCCCTAAAAAGGGCCGCCCCTGCCGCCCGGGGCCACTACGCTACGCCGCTGGTTCAAAGCTTTCAAAACAGTCGAGTTCATCATCTTTACGGAACACTTCATGCACAGAATGAAAAGACAGCTTGGACTGAACACTTGGATAATTTAATATAATTTTAAATCCACAGTGACAGCATTTTTAGAATTCTATTATGTTTTTAATAGATATCATTCCCGCACCACTTTTATGACTTGTACCAAACACGAAGCTACATAGATCGAAGCATACAAGAACCAAAGGGAAACAGTCTCTATTAATAGTGTTTCACACTTCCTACTGTTTAATTAGTATCTCAGTTAAAAGCAAATTAGCCTTTGAATGGAACTGAGTTTCCATTAGATTCCATTCAAAGATAAGCACATAGTATAAATCGTTTACACTCTGAGAAGCTAATTGGGCTCAAGATTGATATTGAAGTAGTCTGTTCTCATTTAAATAATAATAGTTATCTAAACCGACGCTCATTATTTTGGAGCCACATCTGCGATAATGTTAAAGTCATATACTGTGGCCACAAACTAGACTAATAATTCCTATGCGTAGGACTGCATTATGTCACAAAAATATACCAGTAATAACAATAAAAGTATATAATCGAATACCAGCGTCAATAAGAGAATTACCTCTCAAACAATTTAAAAACAAATAATTCTCATGGTTGGTTGAGAAATATTTTTATCGGGTATCAGAATTATTTAGTTACATCAAATGACATTTATTTATTTTATTACCGACATGCGATCATTATTCAATATATTCGACAATTCATTATTATTAATAATAATGTGACATTCATAAAATATATAATTGTATTTAGCTTTGACGCAAGGGTGACAAAATTGTGCAACCAATTGTAATGATCATACACGACTAAAATAAAAATACATAATGTTTATAAACCATAGTTTTTAAGAAAATTTGTATGCCAGTAAATGGAGAAACATTTTCTCACTATATCATAAGACCTTGTTATCCATGTTTATTACAAATAAATCATCATTTCATTTCACATGCGTATTATTTATAGAGTTAGATATAACACCGTTAACGAATAGCCCTATTAGTGTAAATAGAGGGTACAGGCAAAGAGCAGGGATTGTCACAAAATTTACTTTTTCTATATTCTATTGAAAGGAAATCTTTGTCTATGGTAGTTTATTTCCAAATCACTAACTTTTATATAGAATTATTTGCCCATAAGTGAACTTAAATATAAAGACTTGATGTGTCTGATGCCATCTTGTACCAGAGAAGCACAGGTGTTTTATGAATCATTAGAATATGATTCCAAAACTAAAGATGCTGATGACTGAATTGGATATTCCTTGTTTTCTGTTCTTCCAAGACTGTTTTATTTAATTTTTGTTAAATTTCAATAACTGAAAAGTCCACCATATCTACACAGTTATATTAATTAAATAAACATTTAATTAGTTTTAAGTAAAAGTTACTACTGCATACGTCGATCTCAATAAAAAATCTATACTTCTAAACTTTTAATAGCGTTTTTCTCAAAATCTATTTATTAAGACATTCCCTGTTCCTTGCCTATACCTTTCATATGCATATGCTATCTGTCAATATGTAACGTCTATAACAATTAAAAACAATTTAGCATCACAAATAACTCATTACATCCATAGCCACATTTGCGGGAAACCTGCCTATAACTGTAACCTTATCTCAGATAGGGCTATACTAGTACCTGTACAGATACTGTAAGTTTTGAGGATTACGTATATTTTTTTATTGTGAAGCCAGAAAAAAGGCAGAACGTCCACGTATGGCCGGTTCCTATAACTTACCGACCGTCATTTGCCTTACTATCGGTTAAAATTTGACATAAGCTCAATACAAGTTATGTCAAAATTCAATCGATGATAAGAGAAGTGAATCAATAGTAAGATTTTTTCTATTACATGAGTTCAGCAGACAGGCAGATGGCAGACTTGATGGAAAGCGTTTACCATCGCCTATAGACATTTGCAACACCCAAGATGCTACAAATGCACTGCTGCTCTCTCAAACTAACACCGGGCATAGTAATAGACTGATATTGCCATCTTTTAGATTGCAAAAAGTATTTCCCTCTTTCTTGGGGATTGGTACACGCTTCTTCAATAAGATTCCGAATAAAATATTCGATCTGCCTTTCACTAAATTTAAAATCAAATTAAAAAGTATCTTGTTTAAAAAGGGATACTACATTATTGAAGAACACTTAAATGACAAAATTTCATTTACGTAGCAGCTCGCTCCAGCCTCTTATATTATTAGGTTGGGGAAAAAATTTCTTCGCATTTTATATAAAAATTCAAAAAGTTTTTTTATAAAGTTTATTTACATTTGACTAAAGTTTGTAGGTGCCATTTTGTTGGATAACTTTTTGCCATCTTGTAGGAAGGGACGTGATCCCATTGTTATAAAAATTTTGGGGCTTCTGATCAAAAAACTGCGACAAGTGGTTTTGGCAGTCCTCTCGTGATGTTAACCTGACACTGCTTAAGGAATTCTGTCTGCAGAATTCCTTAAGCAGTGTCAGGTTAACATCACGAGAGGACCGAAACAGGTGAAAGTCTGAAGGTGCAAGGTCAGGACTATACGGCGGATGCATTAACACCTCCCAGCCAAACTCTCGTAATTTTTGCTGAGTAACTAAAGATGTGTGGGGTCTAGCGTTGTCATGGTCAAAAACCACACCCCTTCTGTTGAATAATTACGGCCGCTTTCTCTCAACTTTTTGCTTTAATCTCATCAGTTGTTCGCAGTATAGTTCAGAATCGATTGTCCTGCCTGGCGGTAATAGCTCATAATGAATAATACCCTTCCAATCTCACCATACACACAGCATCACCTTATTGCGAGTTAACCCGGGTTTCGCCACAGTCTGTGAAGCCTGACCGGCCTTTGACCACGATCTTTTTCGCACGTTCTTGTCACACGTGATCCACTTTTCATCACCAGTTATCAGCTTCTTTAAAAATGGTTCGGTTTCATTACGTCATAATAAAGAATCATAAATGAGTACACGGTTCATTAGGTTTCTTTCAGTGAGCTCATGAGGCACCCAAATATCAAGCTTTTTTGTGTACCCAGCTTTTTTCAAACTTGCTTGCTTGCTCCACTTTTTCAAAAATGCCACCAATTTTGTCCGTAACAGGGCGATCAGAGCGACGTGCATCTTTTATCAAAATTTCCGGATTGAAAACGCTTAAACCAAATTTGCACTATTCTCACAGATACTGCATTAGGTCCATAAACTTTTTGTCAATTTTTTTTCGTGACTTGTGTTGCATTTTTACCTTTTTTCTAGTAAAATTTTAAAATGTATCGAATTTCTTCTTTAGATTCACTCATTTTAACAATAAGAAAAACAAATGAAAATCACACATTTTCCTAATTTGAATTTGGAATTATCTTCTTTAAAATTAAAACTTTTTAATGATACCAAAACCAGCCAGATACAAATGGTATAGCCAAAGAGATCTTATTACAAGTTCATACATACTATATGCGAAAAGACTTTTTCCCCAACCTATTACTATCCTTTGTATAACGTTTTTTACCTTACCAAGCATGTAAGGAATTGATGGAGACATGTTGCAATATAACATTTGAGTGCGTCATGTCATAATTATAACTATAATAACATTTCTTTCCTTTTATTGTGTCTTTGTCTTGTTTACAAATCCATTAATTATTCGAAAAGTAATTGTGTAATATATTTCTGTATAAAAGTTAAAAATAAAAAGAGTTTGAGCTAGATAAATAAGAAGAAAAACATTTTTAGCTAGACGTGTTGCTAGGGAGTTTCTAGCCGCTTCTTCTCTTTAACAGCAATAAATTTTTGCGGAGCGATGTATACAGAATAGGAAATTAAATTAAATTTTAACTTATATGTATGACCTTCAAAAAGTGTTCTCTAGTGGAACTTATTTTGAATAAAAACTTGAATTTGAATATGAATTAAGGGATTCTGGAACCTGGCCACTGATGCCGGAACACAACTCAAGGTTGTTATGGGGGCATATCCTAGACTAGGTGTGGTAGCCATCCAGACGGGCAAATACCCTACCACCTCGCTGTGGGTTGTTTTGTCGCCTCTTACGACAGGTCGCCCAGCCGCAGGAAATGGTATTCTGTCTCCATTACTCCACAGGTAACAAAAATATGAGAACCAACCTCTAATTGAACACGGTTACCGTCGCCTATAGGCGTTTGTAACACCAGGAACAAAGCCAACCCGTTGCCTGTATATGATGATGATAGGATAGAAGGGATGCCATAGAGGGGTCAGACAGGAGGAATTGGATAGAGGGGATGAGACAGGGGAGGCGGAAGTGGGCCTCTTACCCATAATTGTAAGTACTAGGATTAGCTCAATATTAACCGTTTCACGCCGATATTCTGTAAGAGCATGATATCACACCGATCAAGCCGGCCCTAAAAGCTATAATCAAGTCTTTTTTTTTCAAATAAGCTTACATTAAAATATATAAAATTATATTTGACTGTTTATTCTTTCCGTAGAGAGTCGTATAGAAACCATAGTGACATTTTAAAAATCAATTTACACAATATTACTTGTACAATCCCCAATGTTGGGATTGTACCTAAGCGGACTGTATTTGGCGAATTGTGTGAAAAAAACGGATCGTTAGCCAGTGAGAATAATTCTTACAACGAATAATTCAAATCACCTTACGAAGATCGGGTTAGAGTCCAATGGTCGGCGCCGAATTCTTTCTTCGTGAACACAATTTTGGTATAAAACGAGCAATTTCACAACACTCGTGACGAGGATGCAGCACTGATACACTGGTTGGCGACAATTGCAAATATTTTTTCACAAAATACGAAACGAGTCTCTTGTGAGGTGGATTCAACAACGAAACTTGTCGAAATGTATCTCCGTACACGACCTGCGCAGCGAGTCGACTCTCGCCGCAATTTCTACCCTCACTGGCTCACGCGACAAAAAAAATATACTAATCTAATCCAAACAAAATGTCGCTAATTTAGATAGATAAATAGATAACACTTTATTGTACACCATTACAGAAAACTTATGAAATAGTATTATTCTAATTGTGTACAAAGGGCGGTCTTATCGCTAAAAAGCGATCTCTTCCAGACAACCAGTGACAGGAATATTGCTGATTAGGAATGGCGATGGTGGTATACATAATTATTGTACGATTACTTACATAATTACTTAATAATTTATCAAATACAAAATGAACTTAAACTATTTATGTAATGCTAATTAATATTAAAATACTAATAAAAAAAAGAAAACGGTTTATACATTACTGTTATATCAAAAATAGGAGCCGAAGCGAGGAATTGTTATCATCATTCAAGTGTTTACTTCTGATTTATTATTAATAAGCGGAGTTATCATCATTATATATATGGTTCTGTTTTAGTCCCAGGTCTGCACATGTGAGCCTGGTGGTCCGCTTTGGGAATCAGTAAATCCAGAATGGCTCTACAAGGGGCCCAATTCTGCTATTACTATCTCATCAAAATCGCCGGACACTATCGTGTTAATTGTAGGTTTGCCTGATTTCGGTGTTCTGTTAACATACCCGTGGCAAGCTACTCTATTTTTATTAATATTTATAAGCGATACCTTGAAAAATAAATGTTTGAAACTTTTAATATATTTTTCTACTATTATTCCGCCGTGACGATATTCAAAAAATATTACGGATTTATTAGAATTTTTGACACTATCGCAATGGAATCGTACTTTAAATATCTTCACAACGGCAAAATATTGAAATAGCAGAATTGGGCCCCAGATCAAAATACGCTCTCACTTAGGTACATATTTATTTACTCAGCCGAAAGCCGAATTTCTTTCTTACTTCATTCAGAAGGCATAAAACTAAAAGCGTACGAAGCCGCGTGTAACGAATAGTAATAATATAATGTATCTATCATGCTCCGTTTTTATGAGATATCATGATTGATGGTACCACTTACTTCAGCACTCTTACGTTTCTATGCAAATTGCTTTTATATGATGGTTAAAAGTTGTTTTAGAAGATTTATGCGCTTTATATAGTGAAACTGGGATTTTTTGTTGATTTGTTTGGATGAGTATTTTAAAAAGAAAGAAAAGTACATTTATTTAGAACTACAACACAAATAAGAATACATTACACTAGCATAAATAAATAAATGTACGATGTAACATGCAGTAAAAAAATGAAGTGTAGCTCTAAATTGGTCATAGCTAGCTCGGCATGTTGCTGGTAACCAGTGCTGATCTTCCGCTAGGGCCTTTCAGGGACATTTTACGCTTAGACGAACAAAATAAATAGCCCCGAACTCTCAGAATGAAGTCAGCTAAAAGAAGTCGATTTTGTAATAGGAAGCCGATGGCGTCGCAGTACGTTACGAGAATTTAGTGTTAAATAATCGAATTAATACGGATAAGAGTGGAATAGTTTCCAGTGGATATATGTATATATTACTAAACACACAAACGTAGACCACGTGTATACTACATAAGTTTACGCATACGAGTTTTTGTTATGTTCGCTTGTAGGCAAACTGGCAAACGGGTCCACTTGACGGCAAGTGGCTATCGTCGCCCATTAACATCTGCACTAAGGGAGCCGATGCCTTGCCTACCTCGTTGAGACTTTAGATATCTGTTTACGCCCCTTTTAAAGATACCCATATTGTAGCTCTGGGAAAGCCGCGGCAGGAAGCGTTGGGAGGTTAGGGAGTTTATAAAAAAATCATTCACTTCATTTGATGCTTTTGTTCACGTAGGTTCCATCTATATATACCTGTATTAGTCAGAGATTTTACGCATATATTCCTTTATTTTAACAATTAAAAAATACCTTTAATAAAAAAATATATTTAAACCTTTTTTAATTATCTAAAATACAATCTTTATATACAAATTATATATCTTCTGTTCGTGTGTATATCACTGAACTCCTAAACCCCTAGACCTGGATTCAAGAAGCGCTTAAAAAGTTTAGACACAAAATTAGACCTGGTAGGTGGCGCTAGAATCGGGTTCCAGAATTTTGATGAAATTTTTATGTGTGTTTGATTGGGAGCCCGGGGTGGTTTAGATTCCCAATTAGACCTGTGGCAAGGCAAATACAGCCGACGTGCACTCGGGAATGTTCGTTTGTTCTCGTAACATCGAACTCGGACGCACCGCAGCACCCCCCCGTAGCCGAGTCCAGGACTCCAGGAGCTCGAGGGGCAGTCTGTGTGATACCGATAAGCCGTAAGGCCGCGCGCATTCGCTCCCACGGCACGCGCCAGGGAAGCTTTTTAGAGCAGGTTCACATGACAAGCGCTTAACGCGCTCAAAATTTTTGTATAGTGTTCACATGGTGCTCGCTGGTTCATGTTTAAGTTGTACATTTGTCGAAGATGGACGTAGAAACAGTTTTAAAGGTGATTTTATACCGACGGCAAAAACGACGCGACAGAAGACGAGATATTGGGTCCAACCAATTTTTTTATACAGGCTGACTGAAAGCCAGTACATAACTTTGTATCCTAAGCCAAGGCAATACGGACCCAAATTTTTTAACAATTTCAGAATGTGCATCATCTTCAGATTCACTAATTTTGAACTGAATACGAAAACAAGTCAAAAAAAGTGCAATCACGATGGAAGCGCGCGCTTAATTGAACAGTCAACGGACGTTACATACCTGTCAAAGCGCGCGTCAACGCGCGATCACCTGCGTCTAGAGACTTTCTCTGAGCGCCGCGTCAACCCTCGCTGAAGCACGTTAACGCGCGCTCATGTGATCGGTTGTATGTAAATACCACGATAACTAGTCGCGCGATTTGAAAACGCGCGTCAAAATTTTGCCATCTGAACATGGCCTAAAATGTAAAGTAAAACGACGCGACATTGTCTAAGTATATATACTTCAATTACTAGTACCTAAGTATTATTTTAGACAGTGATTTATAATATAGACATTTAATTAAATTATATGGTGGTTTCATTTTTACCGTCCCTCATAGACCCGATAGGTGATGCTGGAATCAGGTTCTAGATTTTTACTTTTTCAGGATAGGAAAAACGTCTACCGGGACCGCTTGTATTTAATATATCTTATCCGTGCAGGAACGGAGAAATAATACAATTTACTGGGGCTAGGTGGCCTGTATTAAAAGCCGACAAAACAACCCACAGCCAGTTGGTAGGGTAATTGCGTGTCTGGATGGCTATCACCCCTGTTCTACCAGGATCCAGTCTTCCTTTAGACAGCAGCAGCGCATTTGAAGCACCTTTAGTGTTACAAATGTTCATAGGCGATGGTAACTGCTTTCTATCAGGTGAGTCGTCTGCCCGTCTGCCTGTATAGGAACGGAGGTCAGCAGTTCGTAAGAGGCGATAAAATCAACTCACAGCCTGATGCTAAGGCATTTTCCTGTCTGGATGGCTATCACCCCTGGTTTAGAGTAAGTATACCGCCATCACAATTTTAAATTGTGTGTTGTTGTGTACCGACTTTAGTGGCCAGGGTCCAGTCTCAGCTTCGAGTCTGACAGCACATTGGCACCACCTCTAAAGTTGTAAATGGGTATAGGCGACGGTAACCACTTTACATCAGGTGGGCTGGTACCATGTCTGCTGGACTACAGCCATAAAAAAATCATCAATTATTTTAGAGTAAGTAGACCGCCGTTACAACTTTGAATTCTGTGGTGCTGTGTACAGACTTGAGTAGCCAGGTTCCAGTATCCGATTCGTGTGATAGCACATTGGCGTTACCTCTAAAGTTGTAAATGGCTATAGGCAACGGTAACCACTTTCCACCAGGGGGGCTGGCAGCCTGTCTGCTGTACTCCGGTAATTAAAAAATCCGTCAGGTAGTTTTTCCAAATACCAAAATGACAAAAACATTAATCATTCGTCGCTATTATGCTGATACTAAACGGATCGACCAAACTATATCAATTCGGTAGAAAGGCACAGAAATGAAAGAATATGACGGTTTTCAATGACATTGAATGATTCAAGTTTATGTTTATATAGATTAGTCGATTCATCCAAATTGAAAGACAGAAGTGAACAGTCTAGTTTTGGCTTAACGAAACTCTTTATTGTACGTGGAATACCACCCTCACTTATCAGTTTTCAAACATCAAATAAATAGGAGCAAACAAAAGTGAATTTATCTTTAAAATATTCCATTAATTAATCATCAAAAGACGGTTGTCTATCACTGTCCCTTAAAACAACAGACAGACAACATTCCCCGAGTTTATTATAACAACAATATATAAAATATCGCTGTTTTAATAGCACTAAGCGACGGTGGAATGAAAAATTGCTTACATCAAAACATAAATTCAAATTTCAAGACTACCCGTTACAGATCTGGCCAAAGTTATCGGGACCACTTATAATTCCGATCTTGTTTTATTGAACGCCATTAATTGAGAAGGTTTATAACTAGAGATTTGTCAACTTTTGTTTGTCAACAACAATTGATGGCTACTGTGGTTGAGCGGGCTAAGCCTTTGACAGCTTACTTCACTGCAACGCCGAGGCTTTGAGTTCGATTCCTGGTATGATAAAATGTCGGAAACGATTTTTCTCTTGAAATTTGACTGATTTCATCTAAAAAATATGACTCAATATTACATCAAAGAGCGGAAAGAATGGCCTAAGGCGATAAACAGTCATATAGGATTCAAGCACTTTTCGGAGTACATTTTAACTATAAATCAGATCATCTTGGTTAAAACACACACACGTTTTTTGCAATCAATTACACTAAATAATGCAGTTTAAATGTCTATTAGTGAATTTAAGGAACATCATTTAACAATATAACATTTAGAGTTAAACTTCTCAAAATGCGAAATTTTCTTGTCCGATAATCTGTCTAAAAACAAAAGCGACAATATTAGCAATATGTTCAATGTCGTCGCACCCGGTATTAAGGTCCCGGAGAAGGATTCTCTACGCCTGCTTGGAGCCCCTATTCTAGATGAGGCCATTCCAAATTATCTGTCTGAGCAATGGGCCAAATTTGATGTATCCTGCTCTAAACTTTTCGATATTCACTCTTAAATTGCATATCACATTATACGACATTGTTTGTTTGTACAAAAATTAACATATGTCTTACGATGCGCCCCGGCTTGGAAATTTTCTAATCTTATAAAATCACTACATGACCGCATTAAAGATGAAGATGTACTTACAAAAATTTTAAATTCTGAACTTTCAGACATCTGCTGGATCCAAGCTTCCCTACCCATTAGGTATGGAGGTTTAGGCATCCACAAAGTCTCTAGCGTTGCTCTACCGGCTTTTCTTTCATCCGCATATAGTACTAGCCTATTATTTAAAAAAAATATGCAACACTGGAATAATGCCAATACATCATTCTTAAATGCAGCTCTAAACGCCTGGAAAATGGTCTGCCCTGGTGAAGACATTCCCACGATGCTGGGATGAACCTATTTGTAGAGGATTAAATACAAAACTTTTAAATTCCCCTAACTCTACAGGACGTGCTCGCATCCTTGCCGTTTCCCGCAAAGAGTCTGGTTTCTGGCTCCAAGCTATCCCCTCCCCAAACATAGGTACATTAATGGATAATACTTCCTTTTCTTTGGCTATAAATCTGCACTTGGGTTCACGCATATGTGCACCACACACGTGCGTCTGTGGAACAGAGATAATCGGCCCGGGATACCATGGTCTTTCTTGCCGCCGCAGTGCCGGCAGATGGTCACGCCACGCTGCCTTGAATGATGTCTTACGGAGGGCGCTTGCCACCGCTAACGTGCCGGCTTTATTAGAGCCGAACGGTATTGCACGTGACGCTGGTAGGTGTCCCGACGGAATGACTCTAATTCCCTGGCAACGTGGCAAGCCTTTGGTGTGGGATGCGACTTGCGTAGACACGTTGGCCGCATCCCATTTACCAAACACGTCTAGATCAGCCGGTACAGCGGCGGAAACAGCCGAATCACTCAAGCGGCGCAAGTATGCAACCCTCAGTGAGAGTTATATATTTGTGCCGTTTGCTGTCGAGACGCTTGGACCGTGGGGTCCTGAGGCCATGAGACTCTTCAGGTGATCAGAGGGCTGGTGCTTACCTCAGCCAACGGATCAGTATGGCGATCCAGCGAGGAAACGTAGCCAGCCTTCTGGACATCTTACCCATAAAAGACGGTGATCTGGGCTCAGTATTCTACTTATAGTATTGAGGGACTTATAGTAGAATATAATACGAATAAAAAAAAGGAACATCTAAGTTTAGATATTAAAGTAAAAAAATACAATTAAGAACTAAAAATAAACTAAGTTATAAATAGTACAAGCGATTATAGACTGTGTAACAAATCGCTGCCAGATGGGAGCGTGCCCAGAAGGCTGGTTGCATTGCCGCGCTGTATAGCGATGTTTATTATTTGTTGGGCGAAATATGAGCCAGCCTTCTGATCACGGGTGGCATCGAAGAGTTTCTTGCAAACTTTGAAGAAACTCTGCCGATTGACCCCACGGATCTAAAGTTTCAACTCCAAACGGCACAAAATGTAACCCCTTCCTAAGGTTCCATATTTTTGCCGTTAGCTTTTGTAGCAGCGTTGCCAGCCTCTAACTCAGTCATTGGAAGATGTGTTTATTTTTCTCCGTTATTTACTAAGGTCTGGGTGTCTGGGATCGGCCCCAGAGTTGTCCGTTGTTTACAATATTGTTACCAACAACACAAGCATAACTTGATTAATTTGGGGATATATATTATAATATTTGTGTTTGAGAGCAGTTTAATAAAAAAATTAAAAAAGTGCGATTTAACTGTTTTAAGCGCGGCTTTTTATTTCGACGTTTCGGCCACTTTTCAGTAGTAGCGAAAACAATTAAATAAAGTGCCGCCTATACCTTGTTTGTTGAAAATGCGGCGTACAAATTCTCAAAATATGCACTGTGTATAAGGAATGTAATTACGTAGCTATTACTTCAAATCAAGTCTTTCTTTCTTTCTTTCAAAATCGTTAGAACGTAGATTTAATTAAATTAATATATAAAATATCGCTGTTTTAATAGCACTAAACGAGACGGAATTAAAAATTTGGTTCCATCAAAACATAAATTCAAATATCAGGGCTGTCTGATACAGATCTGGTCAAAGTTATCGGGAGCACTTATAATTTGATCTTGTTCTACTCAAGGCCACTGAATGGGATGATTTATAACTAGAGCTTCCCGCGAATTGTACCCTCCTTATAGCAAATGCAGTACTTGCAAATGGCGCTGTCAAGAAAAACGAAGTAAAGATATTTTTATATATTTAAACAACATTCCATGTTATGTGACTTTTTAGTGTATCTAAAAAAAATCAAGCTTTATGTATAGATTGCCGCCTTGGGATACCATTTCTGCAAAAAAAGAAAAAAAACGAAAATGCTCTTAAGTTTTCACAACTATTACACACGATTAAAATAAAACTATGTTTTAACGGTTTTAAGCACAGCATTTGATTTGATTTTTATTTCTATTTTTCGGCCACTTTCAGTAGCTGTGATCACGTAAGACAAAGACGTCAAGTGTCAACGAGTAATGTTAAAGTTTATTTAGCCTACTGCTAACTTGTTCGTTTTAATTTTTAGAAATATATACCTAATCCATAACAAATACATATAATAAATAATTTTTAAAATTAAATACCTAATTTAAATGAACAATGAAGCATATTCATTTGAGTTTTATTATTCTGACCTTTCGGCCACTTTCCAGTAGCCATGATCACGGAAGACAAAGATGTCAAGAAGAGTTTTCGCCGCTTCTTCTCTTCAAGTCACAACATGTCCCGAAGCGGTGGCAAATTAGCTTAGGCTTCCATAGAGTATATAATAACCATAAACAAAATTAAAACTAAATAAAGAAAACAAACAAGTTACAATTTTAACAATACTCATTGACACTTGACGTCTTTGTCTTCCGTGATCAAGGCTACTGAAAAGTGGTCGAAAAGTCGGACTAATAAAAGTTTAACGCGCTTAAAACCGTTAAACCGTAGTTTACTATGTATACTAGTTACGAAAACTTATATTATTTAACGGAGAGAAGTATAGACAGACGTACACGACGATTTCATAATGTTTGTGTTTTTAGCAAAACGGTTACAAAATGCACGTAAAGGTAGTTTGGACGTGTAAAAGGTGAAAGAAGACTAAAGAAAATGAAGAAATATCGGGTGAAAGCATTTCAAACAAACTTGCTTGTACGAAAATCTTCATTAAAATAGATTGAGCAAAAAGTGTGCTAAAATAGTAAATGGAGATACATTCCCTCTATATATTGCCAACTGAAACAGGCGTAATGGCATGTATGTATAAGTATAAAAATGAATGAATCTCTGGATATATTTCGCGCGAGCAGAATCCAGAAATAAATTGTATAAACTATATTTTAAATTTACGATTCATATCAGAGGGCATGTTTGTTTTTCTTTATTCCCCTAACAGAAACCCGTTGTTGTATGTATTCATGTACTACATACTTATATCGTCAATACGGTGTCATTCTGAAATTAGTTTGTCCGATGAACGAACCCGCAGACAGAAGCCTGTATTCATGAACTACTCACTTATGTCGTCAGTACGGTGTCATTCTGAAATCAGTTTATCGGACGAACGAACGTGAAGGCAGAAGCCAGTTGTTATATGTATTCATGTACTATACTTATATATACACTTATATCGTCAATACGGAGTCAATATGAAATCAGTTTATCCGTGCAGAGACGGAAAAAGAATACAATTTCCTGCGGCCGTGCGGTTTGTCATAAGAGGCGACAAAACAACCCACAGCCAAATGGCAGGGTATTTGCCGATCTGGATGGCTGGTCTACAGTATGCCGCCATAACAACCTTGGGTTGTTTTCGGCATTATTGACTAGGTTCCAGTCTCCCTTTAGAGAGCGGCAGCACATTGAAAAAACCTTTGGTGTAACATATGTCCACAGGTGATAGTAACCGCTTCCCATAAGGTGGGCCAGCTGTCTGCTGAACTCATGTTGTAAAAAAAGTTCAAGCTACTTTGAATACTGACTTTTTCATTTTTTTTTACATAATTTCGTACATTTAGATTGTTTTAAATAGTAGAGTTTATTTATTGATAGTTTTTTTAGTACATACTAAATACTTTTTTGTTATTTCGCATGTCAATAATGTAATACAACTACTAACTATTTTCGGAGCCTGCCCATCCGAATTACACCCCTTTTATTTTTTACATTTCTTAAAACACATTGTACAAACTCAAACCATTTACAGATTTATTATATTATAGATTTCCAATAGATTGATGATGTAATGACACAAGAGAATTCCTTAGAAACCCAGAATACCGATGTTCCACAAGAATGTCGGTCCATGAAAATATTCTTGCGGTTACATCATGGCGAAATTTGATTTAACTATTTTAGAATCTGAGTTCTATTCTAGCAATTTATAGTCAGCTTTATTTACGTGGTATTAATTTATAACGATCGTTGAATCATGGCTTCAACTCGTAGATTCTGTTGTACACCAAATAAAATAATAATAATATTACAATGTATATTATTCAATTAGGTTGTCTGGAAGAGACCGGTTTACGCGATAGGGTGGCCTATTGTTTGCCTTTTTTATTGCGAAGCTGACAAATAGGTAAAAGACCCAGCTCATGGAAAGTGGTTGATAATTTTTAGGACGGGTTAAGATTTAAGTTAAGAGGATGGAATAAGAGGATGAAATGGAGAAGCCCACGGACTTCCCCCCTGTTGGTGAAGTGGGTGTCCTTCCCGCAGGACACCCGTAGTGAAACGCCAAGCGTGGGGTCGCTACAGATGTATTGTCTCAGAACTAGTTTCTGTGGCGAGAAAAAGCGTAAAAGCGCATTGGAGAGGTTTAGTGGGTATTTTGAGGGCTGATATCTCCCTGTCCTCCACTTGGAGGTATGTTGGGTAAACGGCCGTTCAAGAGTCTCACAAAGCCCTCGGTTTAAAGCCTCCCCCCAAGTCCGAGGATGGTGACGCATGAAAAGAAATTCCTCGTGCATCAACAAAAAAAAGGGAGACGAGATGAAGTGAGAGGGAGGGAAGTGAGCCATCAGAACGCTCACTCATCGTACGAAACACAATTAACTCAAGGCTAAGCTTAACCTTAACGGAGAGCGCGATATCGAACCGATTAAGCCAGCCCTTTGATAACGCAGGGGGAATGTTTTTGGACACCAACCTCGGACCCTTCCGGGGAAGGGCCAGAATGCAGGCATAAGGCCTGCATCGAGGGTGTGTGGGACTCTCAGCGACTGGTTCTCCATGCTTGCTTCTAAAGCGAAGCTGTCGCGAAAATCGGCCGCCAAACTACCCACTAAACCTAAACCTGCGCCCCATTTATAGCGCTTTTACGAGGCGTTACGGGATCTCGTACAGAGTAACTGCACCATGACGCCCCTACGCTCTGTAATTGGGCCACCTCGGGGAGCAGAGTGACCCACTTCGTACAGCAGGGGGAGGACCCGTGACAGCGGCCCCCTGTGACGGTAACTAAGGGAGAAGGAGATAAAACCAGCAGCCTAAGATCTAACATCAAGGTAATGATTCCAGCATAGGTCTAGTTTTATAGCTAAATGACCAAAATACTGGACGTTCTCGTCTGGAGTCACCTTTAATCTTAAATCGTCAATAGAAATACGGAATCTCGGACTATAAAAGTGAGACCCGCTAAAGGATGCTTTCATTGCTTGCACTGCAGTGTGTATTTTCCTTGCACTCAAATGTACGCCAATAAATCTTGCTTCTGTAACTAATGTTCTAAGAAACGCGGTTTGCTGTATTGTATTTTCTTTTATTGTACTCTAAGGCATTACGCCCCGAAATAGTTAGGGTTTCGGAAGATTGCAACAGTTAAGATCGAGATATCATTCTCTTTGGCTGTAGCCTGTGTACAGCGTAGCGCTGTATGTGATTGACATGTATGGCATGTATGCTGTATGGTATGATCTCTCCCAGACGTAGAGGTGGTAGCTATTGTGAAATTATAATTAGCTAATTAGCGGATGTTCACAAAGTAGTCACGGTTAAGTTGTCAACCACTTCGCCAATTGCCTAATAGTTGTCGAATAAAACCGAAAACCGGCAAGTTGGTAAGTTTATGGTTTCGGGACGGGAAGCTGTCAGCCGTCAGCCGTCGGCTATCGGTTGGCGGTTGGCGAGTCTTTCACCCGTTTACCAAATAACCTTGAACTGTATTTTTATCCGGCTAATGAACTACCATTAGCTGGCTAATGATGTACCATTTTTTTATAGCTGAAGCACAGCAGGCAGGCTGACTGCCCAACTGTAATGGAAAGTGGTTACCGTCGCCTATGGACATTAGCAATACAAGAGGCCGCATTAGCCACGTGGATATGTTTTTGAAATTTCGCTTGACCCACCGCTACTCAGATAACTGATGTGACGCTTATACGCTGTGCGAGATTTTCCTGTATAAAGAAGGTCTCACGATAAAACTTTATAATATACTCTATCATGTACCCACAAATCTTTGTTTACAAAAACGTGGTTACAGCGCTTTCCTTTTGCTCTATTCGTCTATATCATGAAAACGGTTTTTACCCGTGCTTCGTCCGTTTTTACGGAGAAAGAATACAATTTCGTGCGGCCGGGCGGACTGTCATAAGAGGCAACAAAATAACTCACAGTCAGATGGTAGGGTATTTGCCCGTCTGGATGGCTACCACCCATGGACTAGAGTATGCCGCCATAACAACCTTGAGTTGTGTTCCGTTATTAGTGGCCAGGTTCTAGTCTCTTTAGAGAGCGGTAGTATATTGGTAGCACTTTTGGTATTACAAATGTCCATAGGCCACGGTAACCGCTTTACATCAAGTGGGCCGCCTGTCTGTCTGCTGAACTCAGGCAATAAAAAAGACAACGTAATTTATCGAAGTACGAAGTATCCTAGCTCCTAAATGTTGACCCGGGATATAAACTAGCTCTATGTCGCATTTCATTTAAATCCGTTCAGTAGTTTTTAGGTGTCGCTCTAAAAGACAGTCAGACAGAATAAAGTTGCATTTTCGGAATTAGATAGTCCGAATTAGCTTTTCTGATTTTTGCTCTTTTTTGTAATAAAATAATGTCTCTCGTTTACTTTAAGTTTACTTTTGCTTTTTAAAGCATTTAAATAAAAGCTTATTTTTCAAACTGTTTTTTAATTCAAAATTTAAAAAAACATCTTAAAATATGTTTTTATTTTTAAGATACATGTTAGCAATGTAAGTACGTTGCTATTTCTTCAAATATTTTTTTCTTTCTTTTGTTAAATTCATTTATTCCAAATGTAATGTTGGCAAAACATTGTCGCAACATTACACAAAAAATAACTTGTGTGTCAGCTCCGATGCACGACTGGAGTTTACTCCTAATGTACAATTTTGTCTTTGAATATGCTCTGACAGATATTATTTTAGATCCGATTTGAAAAAAAATGTAAATCCCTCCAAAATAAATCGGTAAACTTAAAGAGGAAACTAGATCATATCCTGCACAACATCCTGATACCCTAATCCCATAAGTCACGGAGATATCATATTTAGAGCGTGGCATCGACATTTGTACCACGAATTTACATCTGTATACATAATTTAGTAGGTTAAACGGTATTAAAGATAAGTTCCGAGATAATATTAGCGGACTGGTTTTATTTTCCTGGTATAATATTAATGAAATATACTCCATGTACTACCTACACGGAGTCCGAAACCTCGGTCGCGCATTATAACATTTAAGAGAATATAAATTTACTTTATTCACGTGTTTTATTGCGCCAATGACGAAAACGTTTTTATCCGTGCAGGAACGGAGAAAGAGCCGGGCGGCCGGTCGTAAGAGGTGGTAAAACAACCACACCACCACAGCCAGGTGGTAGGCTATTTGCCCGTCTGGATAGCTACCACCCCTGGTCTAGGTCTAGTTAAAAATGCCGTTGGAACTACTATAGAATTTATTAGAACTGTACAAACACGTATAAAACAAATACAAATAAAACTGGATGCAACCAGTTCACACTGCACGATTCGATACAATTCGACACGCATAAAGTCCGTCGTCTATATCGCTAATCGCGAATACTACAAACGTCTTACTCGTTTCGTAGTCGTCGCTTGACTCCCCGCCCCTCCATTCGGCATTGTCTTATACTCCCTACACAGTACAAAGAAACTGACCGCGCACACTGAGTTTCTGAGAAATAGTAATTTGCACACCTGCGAACGGCCACAAAGTCGAAAACAATAACAATAAGGATTAGTTCGACGCTATTGATGGTTATAAAACAAGTAGAAACAATAGCATGTTTTCTTAATTACAAATTCAAAACACAAAAGAATTCCTTAATCCGGGAGGAAGACAATAAACTGCGCTTCCAACAGGCAGCTGCCCGCTTATCTTTGACGGCATGTAACAATATATTAGCTGCCATAAATTTAGAATATCAACACAAGTGAATTGCCAGTTTGAGAAAAAATAAAGATAAACTATTTTAAGAAACTGCGGCCATCAATATCGCTTTTGGGCCTACATTATCATTGGCTACCGGCCAACTGACTATAAGGGACTTGCGTCTAATTGATTTATTACTTAATACAAGCTTTCTGCTCTGTAGCCAACTCTGAACGTAACGGCGTCGGTACTTTAACCAACTTTCTAAAGGAGGAGGTTCTCAATTCGACTGTATGTTTGTTACGCGATTTCTCCGTCAATTGTGGTCCGATTTTCCATTATTTTTCTTCATTCGAAAGAGTATACTCTAAAATGGTCTCATTGTTACCAAGTCAGGATGTAATGACTGGATTTCAATTGCGAAATTAATATAATAAACGAACCTTTTTAATTAACAGTGGTTTTATTGTGGATAGGATTATTTAAAGAGAAAATATTAATTAGATATCAAGACAAAAGATTGAAGTTGAAAATGATGAAATGGAGAAATCGGAGCTACTATTGTTTATAGCAGCTTCTGAGTTGAAACAACCCAAAAACTGTAAGTACGCTAGAGACGTCTGGATGACTCTCGAATCAATATATGCAAGTAAGGTTCCCGCCAGAAAGGCTACCCTATTGAGACAATTAATCTTAGCAAAACTGGAAGAAGGTAGTGATATTCGTGAGCATATGAAGAAGATTATGGATATAGTAGATAAACTAAAAGATTCGGTTAATTTGACAGAAATATAAAGCCTTTGTTGAAGAGCGCCGCGAGCCAACACTCTTCGAAAGGAATAACTTGTATACCCGTGCCAGTAGTACAATTTCTACAGGCGCTTAATATATTATATCTAAAGCTATTCAAGAGTTTTTTAACAAATACAAAACTGACTTCATACTAAAACCAAAAAATAAATATTTCTCATGCTCGGAAAGTACGCTTGAAGTTACCTGATCATAGGGATGAAAACGGTACTTTTCGTCCTTAGGAAATAATTTTTCCTGCTGTTTAAAAATGTAAGAACTATGCGAGCCATGTCTGATTTTTTTATACAGTCACTACTGCTAATCGCGACAGAAAATGGTAATTAAAAATTATCAACAATCTCGTCACATGATTTTACTTATAAATTACTTTTCAATACAATAATGTATGTGCTAGTTTCCAATACTTTATTTAGACTGTAATCAGCTGTTCATGTATGATTTTTTTTCCTTTTTCTATGTTGCATAATAATTACAGGTAATTTGAGAATTTCCTTTTTGTCAGGTTGCCTGGAAGAGATCGAGAGAGAGAGAGAGAGAGAGAGAGAGATGCTTTTCGCGATAAGGCCGCCTTTTGTTTTGCCAAGTAACTATTGTTTTGTTGTGCATTTTTGTAATTATTGTTTTGATGAACAATAGAGTGTTGTCTATTTCTATGTCTTTTCACTAAATAATTATGTTTTACTTTTTTTAACGAAGCCACAAACCTTTTATAACTATTATGAATAAGGAGGTAAACCGCGTGCGAACACAGTAGCGGCCATATACAGTTAAATATAATTTTCACGTTTCAATAAAAGTAAAATGTGAGTACACAATATATCTTTATTATTTTGACATGTTATGTCAAATACCTAAACAAGGAAAAGCTTTCACGTGTCAAATTGTAGACAAAAATATGATATAAATTCTTCTCCAACTTTAATGTGTTTCTTGGAGCAAGGGAAAAATGTTTCCTTTATTTATAACCGTAGAGAGAGAAATAAATAGAGAATCAATTCACGTGTAATCTATAAAGATTGAGGATTGGGAAACATATAATCAGAAAGAAATAAATGTTTATTTAGGGTTTAAAAATAAATTGATAGGCACGTTGTTGAGTAAACATAAGTTTAAATAAGTCGTAATTCCGCAAATACTAGTTGATTACAACTGCGCTGGTACGTTAGCTACGTTATTTATTTATTTACTAGGATAGGCCCACGACTTCATCCACGCTTTACTTGGAATTCCCGCGGGATTCCCGTGACACAAAGTACCGCAGCCATCGTTTTAGTGGAAACTGTGTCGGTATAAGCTATTTTTTATACATCCGAACAACTTTAAGCTGCTCCAGGGAAAATTCCCGTGGGATCCCGAGATAAAATATCACATATTTTATTATGTAAAATTTGCTATCAATCAGTCAAAAAATCACATTGGAATGCAATTTTTTAATCTGGTCATTTTAAATCAGTCCCAGAAAAAATCCCGCGGGATTCTCAGGATAAAAAGTAGCGAATATTTTAAGTCTAGGAATTTGCTGTCGATCAGAGAAAACCGTATCAAAGTCAGCCCAGTAGTTTTTACGTGAATCCCGAGCAAACAGACAAACAGACAAGAAATTTAAAAAAATGCATCGTGTTCTCCATCGTTTATATAGTCTATTACAGTTGTTTTTTTTTAATAGCTTGAATGTACAGACACGTCATATTTAGAATTTTATAAATATTATAGATTACTAGCTGTACCCCCGACGTCGTCCGCGTGGAATTTGTTTTCAAAGCCCCCTGATTTTGAAACATTCTTCATTGATGCTCCGCTCCTATTAGTCTTAGCGTGATGATATATAGCCTATAGCCTTCCTCGATAAATGGGCTATCTAACAAATTAATCAAATCAGACTAGTAGTTCCTGAGATTAGGCGTTCAATCAAACAAACAAACTCTTCAACTTTATATATTTGTATAAGATTCAACAAACATCAAATAGCTTGACATTATATATTACAAAAGATGATACATTTTAAAAATAGTACATGAGCCAATAATGCATGTTACTTTGTAAGCCAAATTTATACAAAGAGAATAATTTAATTGAAAATCAAATTATGACGTCAATATGAACTCAAATAAACAAAGCGACTGTGGTCAATATAGAAAAAAAATACGAAAGTCGATATTTATAAAATATTGTCAATGTCACAGACGTACGAAGTCAGAGTGAAGTGTAATGTTTGTAGTGTGTGTATGTGTGAGTGGGTTTGTGTGTACGTATTTATGCCTAGTGCTACAGTGCACATTAATCACGATAAGAATTGGTTTACATGCGTACGTTTATTGATCATTTGAAATATTAAAGGTCACGCTTAGAAATAATTTGTATGTAACTATTTTGAATTTATATTTGGAGGTCACAAACAGGTCAGATTAAAAGTACGCGGTTATAAATAACTCAATAAATAAACAGGCAGAAAAACAGAGACACTGTATATTCCCAAGTTAACTACAATCTCGATATTCAAGTCTTGTAAGTAGGTATTATCGAAGTAAGCATGCTCCATCTTCGACCGCATCATCATTCCATAAGGCGTAGGTTCGAATCCTAATCAAGAAACATACACTACTTGGCAATTTTTTTACTTAAGGCGCACGTTATTACAATTATCACGTACCGACCGACAGTGAAGGAAAACATCGTGATAAAATATGTACATCGAGATGCGTACCACCATGAAAAAGCGCAATAGATATATTCCGCCCCCTAAAATTGAGAGATTTGAGCCCTACATTGGGATTCTTATCGACCATTACGAAAATATTAAGCAAGATATGCTCGTAGTATTGTAAATATACGAAGGGCAACTCTGGGACCTATCCCAAACACTAAGCCCAGAGAATGTAACGGAATGTTCGTTTACAAAAATTATCTAGCCGGGAATCGAACCCTGATCCTCTGCCTTCAAGTGATCTAGAAATACGAGAGCTTACCAAGTTTATTAGGTTTAAAATTATTATATAGGTACGAAAATCGCGTAAATTTCAAATAATAAAGAATTATGTGGTCGCCTTTATCAATAGTGCCAGAATCAAAATGCCTCTTGCCTCGCAGAGCAAGACATAAAATATATAACGCGCTTCTTTCATACTTATAACAACGTAAATAAATCCACACTTTTGCAACTATTTTCTCACATATGCCATCTCCATATAATATTCCATTTACATTTATAACGTTTTTACGTAAGACCTTTGATGGAAATAAGTTTTTTGTATGTTATGACGAAATGGGCTTGTGTTCGTTCGTAACTAGGGATTTGCGCGGGTTAATTTTAGCACTATGCCCGAAACTTACATTTTCCAGGATACCTTCTCTTGTTGCGAAGCTGGCAAACTGGCTAATGGCCCACGTACTAAAAAGCAGTAATCGTCGCCTACAGACATTTGCAACACTAGGTGAGAAACCAACTTGCCAGATAGAAGGAATGGGATGGGAGAATAAAACAGGAAGAATGGGATATGGAATAAACGCATGTATGAATTTCTATAGTTTAAAAAAATATTAATTAACTGATTTTTGGAAGTTCAAAAGGACATTGTCCAGTTTCTCAGGGGAGTTGGGCTTCACATAAAATTGCACGAGCTTTTACAATTTTGTCAATATTTTGTAGAATATTTAAATAATTATCAGATACATTTAAACAATTTAAGTCCTTTAACCAGGTTTAAAAGAAATTTTAATTTATCTCTTACCATTTTATCATTTCCTTTTGCATTGAAAGCATAAAAAATAACACGTCATATTTTAATCCATTAACTAGAATGTGTTTTCCGCTCAATCAACTGGTAGCTAACAACTCTCCTCTAGGTATATTTAATCCCAACCTCAACAAATTCAAGCGAATAATTAACTCGATTAACGTTTCTAGCACTTACTGATTATGACTCCTTATTTTTGTAATTAATTTAATTTCTAAATTCTAATTCTTAAATTTCTTTTTGTATTTTCAAGGCACTCCTGTATTTTCTAATTATAATGCTAATATATTCACATACTACAATAACTATCTAGTCCCATAAGTTTATAATGTATAACTGTATTTATTGTAATCCGCTTTGTGAATTAAATAAATATCTGGAGCAACATTTCTTAGAAAATATAAATTCAAAGTTAGATGGCGCTCTTCGTTATTAATACACAATCTGGGTTGCTGCCTGTTCTTCCATAAATTTATTTAATCTATTTTGTTTGTAACAAGTTTGCATTTTGTGGCCACGGTGGTGACATTATAAATGTCAGTACATCAACTGTGTATATTTTATTTCTGGTGTTACGTAAATAGTTCAACAGTCAACAATATTTGGTATTATTAAATATTAAACTGAAGATGTCAGGTCAATGAAAACCTAAAAGTCAAGATACCAACCATCAATGTTGATAGTGGAAGATAAAAATGTATTTATGTAATTGTAACTTCTATATTGGGTTACCAAAAATTCTATAACTTTACTATAATAACATAAAGAGTAGCATAAGATTTTAGAAAATAATTTGGTTAAGGTTCATCCTTCATCATTTCAGGGAGGACCTAAAATGGGCATTGTTCTTTAGAAATCAGTCGTGAATTTTTTGATCTAGCGAGGTGAAAGGATTAATAATACTAAATTTCAGAAAATAACAACCAGGTAAAATTGACCTTTCGTGTATTCAGTGCATAAATGAAGTGATATATTCTGAAAGGTTCAACCAGAAACGGTACATCTGTTTTTCTGATCACGTATAAAGTTTTGCTAACTTTGTTCCATTTCGGATACGTTTTAGGGACCCGTAGTTAACAGGTTAACAGATGTAAACTGCGCACATTCTGTTAGCTGCCCGATTGAAAAAAAAGAATATTTATATTATTACCGTGACTTAATAAATTAATACAATAACAGAAACTTAACTTACTATTACATCATGGGTAAAAAGAATACTATCCGTTGGCCGAAGTAGGCTTAGCCTTCTTATTACCTGAAGTCTGTAACGAACACAACATTCAAATGTGCGACGGAGAATAAAAACGAGATTTTTGAGGTCTGAAAAGTTAGCCGTTGGGCGTTAGAAAGAATTTGACCGTAGAATACGTATGTCACGGTTAGTAGACGCGGGCAACTGTCCTCCGGTCAATCCCGAGTGAAGTACTTGCGTTCAGTTCTTCTCTATGCACTTAATTAGCTATTATTTATTAATAAAAACACGCGAGTAAGTTTTAAAAATGCTACATAATATACTTTATTATATATATATACCTAAATATTGCGACCGAGGGTAGAACTTGCTGGCAGCGTGAGCCGGTCTCAAGACTTTTAGGAAAAAATAGAAGGTTTAGGAAGAAAAACACAGATTTAGAAAGGGACAGACAGTAAATAAAAGAATAACAAAAAGAAGATCTAAATTATGGGTTCCAGAAGATTCTTCCGGGTAGTTCAGTTCAAGACAGCAAAGCGACAAGTGCGATAGGAAAGAGTTGGAAGAGAAGTTTAGTAGAAGACAGTGACGAGTTTAGTGGAGAGTTTAGTGAAGAGTTTAGTGTAGTTTAAAAGGGGATCCAGAAGCGAGCTACGCGCGTTATATTCGGGGATGAGCCAGTGGCGGATTTACCTATAGGTTGAGTAGGCTGGAGCCTAGGGCGGCTGATTTTGGAGAGGCGGCAAAGAGGCCAATATTTTTGTGTCTTACAGAAATTATATCTTAGTTAAATTCTAAGACTTAATAACACAATTCCTATTAAGTCCGCACAAATAATCCAACATGTAATATGTTTTTCACCAATTACATAATTTTTTCTACAATTTGAGTAGTCGCTTTTGGTTACAGCAAAAACAAACCCATCAATTCCCTGTTTCACAATCTACTAATTACTGGAAAAAAGGTTGTGTAATTAAGATGATCGTGCACAAAGCATAAACTTACAATTTTATTGAAAAAAAATGTAATTACTATGATTGTGAACTAGGGTATCTATTTGTAGAGTTCGGTAGGGGTGGCAAAATATAAATAGCCTACAGGCGGCAAATGTGTAAATCTGCCCCTGGGGTGAGCACCGCAGTAGCAGGAGGTGATCCACGCAACATCGGTGACGGTATTGTGAGTGAGATATCTTATTGTCAAGACAGTGCGACGTTAGCTGTGCGTGTAGGTGCCCCTGCGGAGAAGAATTACGTACGGCTGTATAAGTTAATAAAAGCATTTAGTTGAAAAATCTGGTGTTTACTTTTAATCGCAAGTACGCACCCCCGCTCGCACGTTGCGATATATTTATTTCATTTATTATTTTTTATTAACATAATTTTTTTCGTTTATTTTTTTTGTAAGCAACACCAAGCGAGCCATTCATCCATTGGATTCTATCGTCAAGAGAGTCAATGAGTCGATTCGATAATTTTTTGTAGAGGCTCTTGTAAAATATATTCATTGTTTTTTTGCAAGAGGTTTTACTAATAAATATTGTTACAGCTTAGCCAAAATTCTACGAAGCACGCCAACGAATGTGAATGCTCATCTGCCGGCCATAAAGTACGGTTTATTAACTGCCCGCATTTGGACTTCTTTTGTTTAATTTGTGTTTAATATTTGTAATTAGAAAAGCCGCCTATTGTGTATTGTAATCCTTTATGGTAGGCAGTGGCCAGGTGTGATTATTGGAAACCATTGTTTACCCGGTCGTGACATATTGTAAACTGAGTATAAAGGAATGCCCGAACGGAGAGACCGGCAGTCAAGCGACGATTACGATACGAGCAAGACGTGTGTACATTCGATGAGCTATATAGTGACGGACTTAGCGCGTGTTATTGAATCGTGCAGTTTGTACTGGTTGCATCCAGTTATATTTGTACCTGTGTTATACGTGTTTGTATAGTTCTAAAAAATTTTATAGCAATTCCAACGGCATATTAATTCGAGTCCTGTAACTCGTAACAATATTTATATCACGTCACAATTGTAAGAAGTCAAACAATATATTCACATATTTTTTTTATTGCATGAGCAGAGACTTGCCTTTGCCTAAAAAACGTTTACAACAAACACCAAACGTGTTACTAATGGCATTGAAGGGGAGTAGAATCTGGCCATCGACGCCATAATACAACTCAAGGTTTACCGGTCGCACACATTTATTTTGCAAGAATAAAACTGTCGACGATAATAATCAATTTTGAATAAGACCCGTCAAATAGTTTTTGAGCTATGGTATATTTTCGATTGTTTTTTTTTGTATGGACAATACTTTTGAGTGTTTCCTCACAAGACGTTATGTTAGACCAATTTGTTACATTTATATGATTTTTAAACGACTTCCTAAAGGAGGTTCTCGATTCGACTTCTTCGCATCTTTTTTGTATGTTTGTTACGCGATTACTCCGTCAATTGTGGACCGATTTTCAATTTTTTTCTTTATTTGAAATTGAATACTTCTGAGATAGTCCCATAGTCACCAAGTCAGGGTCTGATCCACTTATCAGGAAATCACTTATCCCAGGGAAATCGAGAGCAACCCTTGTTGAAGAGCGTCGGGCGCCTACACTCTTCTCAAAGCAAAACTTGTATATGCGTACTAGTAGTGTAATTTCTACATGCGCTTAAAATATTATTTTTATACTTTTTACAAAATCTTATAGTCAGTGCATTTTGCAGTTTTTTTATGTTTTACTTTGAAATAGGTTTTTGTTAGTTTGTTGTTTTTGGTTGAAAAAAATTCGGGCTTTGTAACCAAATATCAAAATTAGCGATTTTGGCAACCTCTACGGTGTACTTATACCCAAGCTTTCGTTGTGTGTGCATTAACGCTTTTTGGTCGATTTTTTATAAATATTGTTACGAGTTAGCGGAACACGATTTAAAATGCCATTACAATTATTATAGAGTTCATTAGAACTATACAAACACGTACAACACGGGTACAAATATAACCGAACACAACAAATCCAAACATAATGTAGAAGGTCGTAATTCAATAAAACGCGCAAAGTCCGCTATTAGATTCCCAAATGTACACACGTCACGCTTTGATCATGGTTCTGGCTCAACTGACCCCCTCTCTCAATCAGGCCATCGTTTTATACTGCACAAATGCAAATGTGTCCGAATCGTATCATCGACATAATTTCCTAGAATCAGCTTGTACTTAATCCGTAACACCTGGCTAATGATACCTGCAAGCGTCTGTAAACGAGTACAATAGAACAATAGGCTATTCTCCACAATACTAGAAACGTATGCCAATAAATAAGTAAACAAAAAGAAGACGATCATAAAAGGATTACATTTAGTTCAAATGCCGACAGGTAATAAAATGTGCTTTTACAGACTGTACGTGGAATTTGTCTTTGTCAAAGCCTAACAGTATGTTAATAGTTTTATTGTAGTTATCATATAATGTGTCGCATACCCAATATCCTTATTCTTTTACATCAGAATAAATTTATTTAAAACGTCCGGATCCAGCAGAACCTTCATTGCACTACTAGTTTACGCCCTTTTCAAGTATTTCAGGCCTTCGAGAAAATTCCGGTCCAAAATAAACTTTAGTAATATCCACTAATAGCGAAAGTTTTGAGGGCTTTATCTAATTTTCTAAAAAGCCCTATATTGTATAGAAATACAAAGCTTTCCAACTACTTGATGTTTTTGACAATTTATCGCCAATATTGGATTGACTAGCTCATTCTCCTCCCATTGTTTTTCGACGACCTAGGTCTGTATCATATTTCTATTAAATTTCATCCACATAAATTTCCGGGAATATTTTTTATGACTTACATATATACATAGGAACACAGTTTGTAAGTTAGTTCAGCATTATTGCGCTTATTGTATACATATAGTATAGTACAGATGTGTCGTGTTTTACTTTCTTTCTCACCGATACCTCCCTGAGCCACGTGTCACCAGCATAACATAAATCCCCAAATATATTATCACGCTCGTTTTCCATAGGGATAGGCAGAGACGATGGATTTCCATTTGCAACGATCATGACATACATCTTTGATTAATGTATGTACATTCGTTAATGTCTTTATACATACACATTTATTACAAATGGTTTTTAAATGGTCATTCTTGAAGACATCTGCGATTTGGTCCACTCTGATGCCATACACTTGTTTTGTCAATCTCGTTTCATCCATTCTCTCTTCGTCATTATACAAAGATATTATGGCATACAAAGATAAAACGCTAGACGGATGGATATGATGCAAGCATATGAGTTCTCTTTATACCAGTATATTTATGAAACCTTTAAATAATTTCTCAAATTGAGAATTTTTTTATTTAATTATTCTAAGCGTTAAAGCTGAATTGTAATTGAATCAATATGGTTTCATTCAATGAAATGGATTTATTTAATTTTATGTTTACATAAATCACTTTGGTTGTCTTGTCCAAATTGAAACACAGAAGTGAACCGTGTGAAACAAATTAACGAATTCTAGTAGCTGATGTACGGTATAGCCATTAAATAAATATTGTAGATGAAACATTATGCCCGTGGGGGTCCATCGGCAAAGGTTTCTTTGAAGAGATTTATAAAATACTTTTCGATACCTCAGGTGGTCAGAAGGCTGCTTTGTATTTCGCTCAGCGAATCAGCATTGCTATACAGCGTGACAAAATTCTAATGTCTAAAATTCGTATTCTACTAAATCCATAATATCTTCTCGATGTTGTCGCGGCGGAAAAATAGTAGAATAAATTAAGATTACCATTAGCAGGAATGGCGTTAGCCGAAATTAATATTGAAAATCTACCAAAATTTTAAACTTTTTTTAAGTCAGTTTTCGGTAATACATATTAATAAATGTGGCGTGCCACGGGAACGCCATTGAAATTAACATAATACCGAAGTCAAGGAAACCTACCATTTAGATGATAGATAGAGATAGTAATGACAGAATTGGGCCCCTGGGCACGTTCTCAATGGCAGTGATTTATTACATAGGTACTTTGTATAATAATTTATTTATAATTTAGTTTATTTTTTATTTAAATATTAACTTACGCTAAGTTCACACGGAGACGTCAATTTCTAAGCCGGATCTGATTTTGACAGGATATGGTTTACTCCCAATATAATTTCTGTGTGACTTTACACATGCATCCGATTTTAAGATCTGGCAAATTATCGAAACGGGCAAAACCCAATTTTGTGACTGCAATCTGATTCGGCGGCAAAGTACCGAATACGGTTCAGTGACATTAGCATTTTAATATACGCTCAAACATTTTAATACACACGGCTTTTTACCAAATGCAAAAAATCAGGTACGACAAGTCGGGTGGTGGGCGCTCACGCGGTGGGGCGGTGGGATACTTTGAAACGGTAGTAAGAGACTGAGCGTTTTCTTGCGAAAAACCGAATGGCATATTTACACGGTGCCACCATTCGGTTTTTTGGCGGAAAGGCAAAACAGAATGCCATGTGAACAGAGCATTCGGTTCTGCGGTATACAGTAAAACTCCGACCCGACAAAACTTGACTCCGTGTGAACTTAGCTTTATATTATTATTTGTTACTGTTCGGATTAAACTAAATTTTGTTATTTAAGTATTCATTGATACTGTTACGAGCTACAGGACTCGAATTAAAAACGCCGTTGGAACTACTATAGAATTTATTAGAACTGTACAAACACGTATAAAACAAATACAAATAAAACTGGATGCAACAAGTTCACACTGCACGATTCAATGCAATTCGACACGCGCAAAGTCCGTCATCTATATCGCTAATCGAGAGTACTACAAACGTCTTACTAGTCTCGTAGTCGTCGCTTGAATGCCCCACCCCTCCATTCGGGCATTGTTTAATACTAACTATACAGTACAAAACAAATCGCCCATGCACACTGAGTTTCCGAGAAATAGTAATTTGCACACCTGGTTATCTATTCCTGCGAACGGCCAACAAAGCCGAAAACAATAACAATAGGCTATTGTCTAATTGAAAATTTAAATACGAAGTAATAAAAAGAACTTCAAATGCGGGAGAGGCAATAAACGAGATGCGCAGCATTTCTTTGTCGGTATGTGACAATAGGTATGCAGATGGCCCAATTTGTAACAATGCTATAATATTGCAAATTCATTTGGAACTTTATCCGTGCAGAAGCGAAGAAAGAATACAATTTCCTGCGGCCGGGCGGCCTGTCGTAAGAGGCGACAAAACAACCCACAGCCAGGTGGTAGGGTATTTGCCCAACTAGATGGCGACCAACCCTGGTCTAGAGTATGCCGCCATAACAACCTTGAGTTCTGTTTCGGCATTACTAAGCAGGCTTCGGTCTCCCTTAAGAGAGCAGCAGCGCATTTGTAGTACGTTTGCAAATGTCCATAGGCGACGGTGACCGCTTTCCATCAGGTGGGAGGTCTGGCTGTCTGCTGAACTCGCATAATTAAAATAATCTTTTTTAAAAAGGTTTTTAAATACAAGCTTTTGAGATCTTCGATATCATGTAGCAGCAGAGTGCTAGGCAAGACAATACGAGCCCAAACACGACGGGTCTATCTTATTTAGTACAGGAGTTCCTATGGCCACCTTCCGACTCCATCATCAAATCAGCTCCATGGTACCATATTATTGCATTATCGCATGAGAACGCGATATACATATGCGTGCAAAATTTCAGCTCAATCGGAAACCGGGAAGTTGGTTAAATTTAACTTGCAAGATTCCATCCGAATTTACGTACATAGGTACATCCATTGCAAGTTAAATAAAAGCTTGTAAAAAAAAAACTAATTATAATTATTTTAAGTACATACAACGCAATGTTTTGATAACTACTGTCCATATTGTCAAAATTATAACTTTTAATTATAAAAATGACTTGAATGTAGCCAATACTCATATAGTATATTTTACATGACTACTAGAAAACTACATAGTTTTCTTACACATGTAAGTAAACTACATAAAAAGCAACTTTATAATCGTAGTGGCATAGATGTAAGACCGAAGAAATCTCTAAGAATTCAGGCGATAAAGTGTTCAAGTATTACCTAAAACTCGACCGACCATTGTAAAGGTATTTACTATCGAGTGCTGAATTCAAAGAGACTTTCTTCGGCGTCGTTGAGTCGATCGACATACTTCTCAAGAGATTTCAGCACGATTTAGTCGTGGCATAGTTTTATTCAGAGTTCACGAGTTTTCGAACTATTTACGCTCGCCAAGATAATTTATTTATTTCTTCTTTGCTGACTCGCTCACTGTTTATTTTATTTTGATTATTAAGAACAACCACCAAGTCTTACACTAACACATATAAAGACTGCGATCAGTGAACACACGCTGGATAAACCCAACCACTACATCAGATTCGATAAACCACAAATCCTCGCGAAAAAGAATCGTTTCATACCTAGAATGATGTGTGAGGCTATTGAAATCAAACCCAAATTTCAATAGAGAAGACGGTTGGCAAGTACCACCAGTTTGGGATCCGATCATCAAAACTATTCTATTCCATAGACCCAAACCCAACAAAACACAAACCAACTTGATTGATAAATTCTTTTTATTTTTCCTCGCACTCATTTTAATCTTATACTAATATATAAAGCTGAGATAATTTGTTTGCTTGAACGCGCTAATCTCCGGAATTACTAGTCTGATTTGAAAAATTCTTTCAGTTTTAGATAGCCCATTTATCGAGGAAGGCTATAGGCTATATAATTAGATTAGGCTCAGGATTAGGATTAGTAAGTAATAACCATAAACAAAATTAAAACTAAATAATTAAAATGAATATGTTGGCGGTAGGCTAAATAATAATAAGAATACATTTATTTCAGAAAATTGAGTATTTCCATAGTATCCAATTTTATATTATAAAACTATTTCCATCTTATTAAAGTACGAATTATTTCACGGCACAACAATTAATTAATAAGACAAATACTAGGGCAATACACCCGCCTTACTATAATTATTATCAGTATTTTAGTCAACAGCGTCCAAGGGACGTGTATACCAAAATCATTTCAAGTATGGACCCGGCCACCGGGCCGCGAGGCGGTAGAAAACAAACAAACGCTTGGACCTAACTGGGTGTGCAGTTGCACCCATTTACGTACCAGTGGCGAGTCCCATCGATCTACAAAAACTTTAACATTTTACAAAAACTTTAAATAACACTTTAACAATACTCATTGACACTTGAAATCTTTGATTCCGTGATCACGGCTACTGAAAAGTGGCCGAAACGTCGGAATAATAAAAATCAAATAGTTTACCGCCCTTAAAACCGTTAAAACGTAGTTTTATTACATACATCTGTTTATACTATTACACTATTGTCGCAGCCAATATGTGTTTATAGGAAATATTATGAAGCTACAGCTATAATAATTACTCGTATAACAAAGCCATAATTTATTCGATTTTTTTAGGTATCACTAAACAATAGCTATTTTAAGGCAAATGTTCATTGATCTGTTGCACTAGATAACAAGCTTAATTAGTTAATAGGATACTGTTATATTTAATAAACGTTTTGGTAGTATTTGTAACAGGTATTAACAGGTTGCTGGATATTTTAGATTGCGAACATTTAATTGACGGTAATTTCAAGAAAATCACAGTATTTAAGCGGCGCGTGAAGCCAGCTAGACACAGTTGTTCTACCATTCGCCAGGCGGTACGATCTTCAGAAAACTGAGCAAGTGTTACATTTGTTTTTAATAATGTTACGAGTTACAGGACTCAAATTAAATGCCGTTGGAATTACTATAGAATTTATTAGAACTATACAAACACGTATAACAAATATAACTGAACAAAATCAGTCCAAACGTAATGCATACAAATTTGCGGTATTAGAAACTAAATTATTATTATAAACATTCTTTATAAGGAAATTATTATTTGTGATCCTACTAGCTCCAAAACTTGTATTAACTGTATCTTTGGAGCTACTAGTGTTCTCTGCTGCTTTGTCTACTTATATAATAACAAAGTTAGTGCTTATTAAACGTGTGTAAGTGGGTATTTTTGTGCGTGTATGTATGTAGTGCTGAGTGAATGATGTGTTTACTCTCCGATCCGTAAAAAATGTTCTGTTTCGTTATAATTGAAAGTTAGTAGCCAATATTTCAATTTGAGCTTTATTTCGAATTTACTTAGCGAAACTCTCTCGATGACATGATCCATTTTGTTGTATAAATGTGAGCTCATTGTTGCATATTGTTTACTTGCAAAAGTGGTTCTAAACGATAGGGTTGGACATTTTTGATTTAAGTATTTATAAAATTGTTTGTGTGTTTTGATGTCTATGATGTTGAGATGATATAAAGACTGAAACAGTAAGTTGTTGAAGTTGTGAGGAACAGGGTGACTGTAAGCGGAGGTTGGAGGTCATCGGGCAAGCTGACCGACATGCTTGCTTTCTTAGACCCAAAATTTACAACCGAGTTAATAAGTTACTAAATATATACTCCCTTACTCATCGCGAATGTAAATTAAAATTATTTAAATGGCTAATAGAACTCGCTTATGACGACACCGAGAATTTACTACACTGACTACACTAATCTAATAAGTCTGTTACCTCACACTCACTTGTACACACATGCACACCACATACATATACACATACATGCATATACACACATATTCAAACACCTATAAATTTCCACATACATTACAAATATTAACACGAAGTAATTTCCAAATATATAAACTTTAAAATAATTTTCTTCTTTTAAATTGTATAACAAACGAGATGTCTGGGAGTGGGCGCTAACAACTGCAACACAGTATATTATACTACAGTAGTTGTTTGCGATACCAAATTGTTTCTGTACACTATGTTAATGATTTTGAATAAATTATCTAATTATTTTATAGTTATATCGTGTTATGACGTTTTATGATGTAAAACATTTTTACAAACTAAACTAAAGTATTAATAAGTTTATTTTCAATTTGATGTTTAAAACTATATGGAAATCAACATAGAAAGCTTGTACAGTCATTACGTGCGTAAGTTACGAAGGATCGAAAATAGGGATGGATATCTTTTTTTTATATATTAAATAGGTTTGCGTTTGACCACGAACATGTCCAATGCTGGACGATGATGCGGTCGAAGATGGAGCACGCTTTTATATCTTTTTTTTATGAACTTGGCACTGCAGTGTTATACCGTTAGGCAAAATCATCATAATCTTATTGAAGCTATAAAATTTATTATCCCCTTATTAATGAAAATTTTTCATCTATTTAATCGCTCATAATTAATATCAGCTAAACAAAACATACCTGAAGAACATAATCCATGACCAATTATTAAAATATTACTTCACTGCAGCGGGGAAATACGGGATTTTTTCCTTTCAGTTTCGTCACGAGCCTTTTTGGACATAATTTCGGTCATCGTGTTGTTGACATTGTCCCCATTTTCTTCATTATTTAGCATTATATCCAACATTGTAGTTGCTGTTATGTTGGCATCTAAATTTGTCTGGGCTATTCGTCTCGGCTCTTCCCATCTATCGCATTCTAAAATAGTATGCGCTGCGGTGTCCATTTTTTCGCAGTATGGGCATGTCTGTATCTACTTTCCTAATTCTACATAAGTAGTCTTGAAAGCAGCCATGGCCAGTTAGCACCTGCGTTATGTAGTAGTTTATTTCGCCGAACTCCCTCCAGTTCCATTTTATTATGTCGGGAATAAATTGCTTTGTCCAGCTTTCTTCTTGTTCTTCCTCCCACATCTTTTGCCACCGCTCTATGGTTTGCTTTCTTATCGCCTTTTTTTCCTTGGGAGGCTTTCCTTGTGTCATAATCCTTACGTCAGCCAGAAGAATTATTGGAATGGTGCGGCTATTACCATGCGTTTATCTGTTGAAATGGTTCTGTAACCTTTGCATATATGCTTCTGTACTTTTATATTGTAGGCCTCTTTTCCAACCCTGTACTATGTAGAGCATGATGTTATTTGCGACTAGGGCTAGTGTTCTCCGCCTGTTTTCTCCCGCTCCTCCAACTAGGGATATCTAGCTAACATAAAAAAACTTCCATTAAAGTACTCTGATTTCTGTTTGCGTGTTTCACGATTGTGACAAGACTAACTGATTTAAATAATGACCCTTGTTTCTTAGCGAAACAGACCCGACATTCCTCAAGAGCAGAATGTTCGAATTAATTTAACAGTTCTAATCTAAATTTAGTGCAAGCTGTAACATCGTTTCGATGTCAGTATAATTTGTCAGTTATCACAGTTTGCCCTTGTCAAAGTTTATGGGATGTATTACAATAGGGACAAGGGACGACGGATGGGAGGAGAGGATTAATGTCAGACGGACTAGTGATGTGTATAGTAAGAGGTTGAGATCAGGCTCGAGATCTAAATAGGTATGAAAAATAATTATGATTTACAAACATAGACTGACAGGCGGGCGAGCAGTATGAAAGAAAGAAAGAATGATTTGATTATAAACCAATAATATGAAGACATAAAAAGAATTCACACATTTGTAAGAATTATATTCAGATTTAAGATGGTCCCATTTTTTGCTAAACTGGTAGAAAAACTGAATTGTTGCTAAATCCATAAACTCTAATGCTTATGCTAAATCATAAACAAAGCTATAGCTGATAAAAAAGAAATCTCTACTTTTTCAAAATTCTGGAAATCTCGAAACTTACCATATCAATTAACAACAAGTGGGTGACGCTTAAATTCAAAAGAGTTTAACATGTCAGGTTATTACTACGTTATACAAAAGTTTTTGAACGGAACATTATCTGTCAAATGTCATGTCATGTAAATTTTAAAATATTATTATAACCTTTTTGAACTGGCATCGAATTGCGTTCATGTTCTCCCAAAACTTACAAATTCAAGAAAAAATGTTATAATCACAAGTGTATAATTGCGTCTCGAAATTAAATTATTGTTACTATTTATTATACAAATGTTTATTCTATTAAATAGACACTAATAGAATTTTACGTACCCGATAAAAAAATCAAGTTACTACTATTTTGTTTTAAATTTTATACATACTAATTAATGTAGAATAATGATTAAAGATATCGGTCACAATTATGCAAAGTTATAAATATTAAGAGACCATTGAGTACTTACTTCAAAACCAGATCTATACCTATGGCACAAGAACGGCCAATATCTTTTGCCTGTTAATCTCGAAAAGTTATAAATTTCAATTTATACATCTTATATTGGGCTTGTTTTACGAGAGATTAAAAAATTTAGCGTTGGAATTACAACGTATGAAGAAAAATCGAGATTTAATACACCATTAATCGTGAGAGGCTTTTGGACGCCTTACGAATAGCTAATAAATCTCAATACATTCGCCCTATTCTAGGCTCGCCTTTTCGGGAGACATAGTTACGAGATGGAGGGACATTTCTGCCTGGATTTGATTAAAGCCCATTTCGAGCTTAAGTGCTGGTCCAAATTATTATATTACGTCACTATTATACGACTTATTACACTCTTGCATTTTATTTCGCCAATTTGTATTTGGTGTGTTCATGTATAGAAAGAAAGGCACCTACGCGGTTTATTGTAGGTTTATTTTGGCACAATTGTATTATATATTATATAATAATTGTACACACAACACAAATTTATAACAATAACAATTTTACAACAGAGAAGATGAGCACTATATAATAGGTAATGACGAGCGGATATAATACTCATTTCACAGTCTATCCAAAATTGTCTACCCTACCTCCTTTACACATTTAATATGAATGCGTTGATTTTCTGCGTATATGAATTTCGCCAACAATGTAGTTTACACGAGTATTAACAATATTTTAAATAGTACAATCGGCGGTTTTATCGCTTACAACGATTTCTTCCGGACAACCTTCTGGAAATAGACATGCGTAGAAGAATGGGTCGGTATCCAGTACGCAACGTGCCTCTAAATAATATTAATAGTAAAATATGACTTTTATAATATTATAAAATTCTAAAAATGTCATGTCTGTATATTGAAGCTATTAAAAACCCCAGCTGGAACACACTATATAAACGATGGAGACCACGATGCAATTTTTTAGATTTCTTTTCTGTTAGTGGGTTTGTCTGTTTGGTCAGGATCACGTAAAATCTACTGGGCCGATTTCGATGCAATTTTCGCTGATCGACTTTTGATCCTGGGAATCTGGCGGGATTTATTCTGGGAATGATTTAAAACGACCAGATGAAAAAAATATTCGAATTCCAATGTGATATTTTCACTGATCAATAGCAAATTTTATGTAATAAAATATGTGATTTTTATCCCGGGAATCCCGCGGGAATTTTCCCGGGAGCGGTTTGTAGCTGTTCGAGTGCATAAAAATTAGGTTACTCCGAGAAAGTTTTCACTAAAACGAAAGCTTACATTCTTTTTTAAATGCTGCAGTACTTTGGGTCCCGGGAATCCGGCGGGAATGTCAAGTCAAGCGTGGACGCGACATAATATTACGTCTTAGAACGAAATCCAATTTATCAAATACCTTGGTTTTGAATACAAAACCATACTGAAGCCTATACAAAATAGGTCTTTGTAAATTGGTCCTTACATACGAATAGTCCTGAATGATAATCCTTTTATACAGTCTGTAATGATTAAAAATTGGAATTTCAACCTTATACTCGTGTATTTGACGTATAAAATAAATTTCTATTAGACGTGATGGCGGTAAATTGAACGATGTAAAAATGAAGATTAAATACGTCGGCAGTAATTTACCTATCATACTAACGCGTTTTCACAGTATTAATCATAACAGTAGATGCATGACGCCTTGTAAACAAAGCACCTACGATAGTGTCGTATGGGCGCATTGGCTCTTAGTTAGTCTTAGTACTAGGTTGGGTAGAAGTAGAGCATGTATGCAGCATAGGTTCGTAGTTGCAGTAGTAAAACTACCTTATAGTTTCAATGTGAGATATCTTTATTATGCCTTAATATTACAATAATAACCGTATATATACTATATTTAAACAACGTCATAAATTCATAATTACGTGCGCTTGCCCCGTTCGATGACGTTTTTTGTGCATTGATTTTAGTATAAAACAACAGGCAGTAAAAATGTGCTTACGTTTACATACTACACTAGTATGGCACAGTGATACGCAGACAGTAATTTATCTGTAAGATTTAAGTCTATTCACAGTATTAATATAGTAAAAGTATACAGATGAAGACAAGTCGCTACTGAACTGCTTATATCATTGCCCAGTCATTCAAGAACTATCGAAGAAAGTGGACTGAAGAACTATCAAAGTAAACTATGCTGTTATACAATTACTAGTAACGCATACGCATTTACTATGCATACGTAACTACTACGCATAAAAACTTACTTAGTATGCACGCGAAGTAAGCATAGTTTTTGTGGAAGTTTGTGGACGAAAACGCTGGTAGTAACATTTATACTACGGCGTATTCGCTGCATATTTAAAAATATTCTGGACCGCCCGTTATATTGAGTTATCAGTTTTTTTTTCATTTTGATTAACGACACGTGCTGTTACGGTTTTCCAATAATTTCTCGACTATAAAAATGGATGAATCAATTATCTTCACTTGCTTTTTTCACTTTGTTGTAAAGTCCATTATAGAGCTTCCTATACATTCTGCATGAATGAATGAATGAAAATCCATTGGCAAATTGCTAAAAGATGTTTTATTGGAGTTTGCGATGGACGACAGTCTCGGTTAATATTAAGCTTTTTGTTGCGAATCTGGCACACAGGTAGACGATCCAACTCATGGAAAGTGGTTACCGTCGCCTATATTTACAAAAGAATATACATCTAGAAGTAAAAATTGAATCCAAATCGCTCTCGGCGGGGAGCGTGCCCAAAATGTTGGCCGCATTTCCGCATTGAATGGTAAGGTTGATTCGTTGCCCTAGGTGCAAGCCAACTTTTTGGTCGCGTGAGAACTCACACACCTTGAAAGGTCCCGATAGAGGAATTAATTAAAATATTATTATGAACATTAATATCTCAATTCATTTCTGGGTTTTCCGGAAGAGTTCGTGGTTAGCGATAAGACCTTCCTTTGTACATGTTAAATCCTCACAATTTATTCTGATGTGGGTAGTTTTGTAAGTGCTGCTGGCTTTCAGTTTCGCCGCCATTGCCTGGTGACGATGCTAGTCTGCAACGCACGCGAGGTCAGTCCGGAGGTTCCGTTTTCTCCGTGCACTCTCAGGAGCTGTCTAGTTGCCCCATTGGAGGTGGATTCCGAGGTTAGTAGTGTTTATTATTCCATTGGTTTTTTGCAGGACTAAGCATACCTCTCACTTCCATATATCCCCTTACATAAAACTCACAATTCACTATAGCAATTACTCGAACCAGCAAAGCTGTGCGGGATCCGTGATACAGCATTGCACAGTACACAATAAGGTTATAGTTTTAGACTGTAAGTTCATTTTTGTATTGGTGTACAATAAAGTGTCATCTATCTATCTATATTGTTACGAATTTGTAGGAGATTTATAGGATGTAAATTCGAAAATGCCATTGGAATTATCATAAAGTTTATTAGAAGTACACACACGTAAGTCACAGTTCTTACAAGTATAACCGATTACAACAAAACCAAAAGTTTGTCGTTATAAGATACTCGCTCTGAAAGTGCACTAGGTAACACTTCGTTTGCAGTCAGAACACGACTGGCGCATTTCCCGACTGACCAGTCCTCATCTATTTGTAAATTAGACATGACCTCCTAGCAACATGCCACCCACTGGTTCTTGATATCCTTAACTTGTCGGCTAAATGGCTTCTAAGAATTTGAATGAAATACCAATAGAGGAAAGAAAGATTTATGACGTCTTACAGCGGCGTGAACAATCGATCACTCAAATTCAAAGGGGTAATAACACACCTGCAAAGGCTTAGTATCGGCTCGCAACAGTATTATTGTTATTGTAATTTTGAAGTGAAGGGGTCATAAGACTTTTTACTTATGTTTTTGGTTTTTTCGTGGGACGCGACATATAAATCCTTGAGAAACAATGCTGTAAAAACCTGTGACAAAACCTTAAAAATAACAGCCTTTATTTTTCGCCCTTGGGTCGATTTTTCAATCACCAGATAAAAGTTATTAGTCGAATAACTTATAACCTGAGTGAATTCAAAATGTTTATTCATGCAACTGACATTTTTAATTTTTCTATGTTATACTTTATTCTTTTAATTTTATCTGGTGATTGAAAAAGCAGCCCTTAAAATAATGTTTCACAATAACTTTAAATAAACTGTGTTTACTTTGTTAGAGAATAGACGTTTCATTTCAGTAACAAGGTAATATTTGAATTGTTAGATATGGCTTCGGGGGAGGGCAATGACCCCTTATAACGCAGTCTTTTGAGAACAATTTGCAGTTCTGTATGTTTTAATTAAAACAATTGACATCTTCAATTTGGAAAGTTACCAGACAGATCTCATAACTCATAACTGTAATAGTAATGAGTTATAAATTCTAAACGATATGGAATAAACTTCATAAAATATAACATATAATTAGCCTTTGTATCCAGTGAGGCAATGCTGCCAGCATTCTAGGTACACTGCCCAGTGATCAGTAGTTTCGTGGGCCTGGACGGGGTTTCAGTTTTAGTGTTTAGGTATTTTTATATTTCTTAATAAATAAAATATAAACTATTGCACACGATGTTTATCTAAACATTAATAAAATCTCTAGTATTATTATATTTAGAATATTATAAATTTGCTGTTGCGGGCAGAGAGCACCCGCCGGAGCACACCTACTCTTCGCGCTCCGCGTACCGCCGACGCCCATAGCTCGCACAATTAGTAGCTAGGCGTCGGACGGTACGCGGGATATAGGAGCAGCACTGGAGGCAAAATAAAATAATTCTTCATTACAATTCTCATTGACGACTTACCATTCTCTCGCTCGACTTTCTTGCACAATTTGTCATTACGTACTTCTTTATGTATATTCTAAGTTATATAAATAGTTTAATAATAATTATACAGTCCAATTTTATATCGAGTTTCATTTCCAAAGAAGAAGCAACTGCCACCATATTTGCTATAACTCGAAGCTTACTAATAATTAAAATTTATATATAACAAATTAACACGAGCCTAAAGAAAATTGAACATTGAAATATAATTAATTGTAAAACTAAATTGAATTATGTAGTAGATCTCTTTGACAGCGGGGAGCCCAGAAGGCTGGCTGCATTGCTGCGCAATACTTATTTGTTAGGCGAAGTATGAGCCAGACTGATCACGGGTAGTGTAAAAGAGTTTCTTATTATTTTAATTTATTATACCTACATATATAATATACTAGCTGACCCGGCGAACTTCGTTCCGCCATATTTTCTGAATTCCTAAAAGACTTTGTTTCATGACACAAAAACAAAGTCACCAAAATCGGTCCAGGTGATTAGGAGGATTCTAGAACCCAATCTCAGTGCCACCTACCGGTTCTAATTGCGAATCTAAACCATCCAGGAACCCACTCAAACACACAAACAAAATTATCAAAATCGGTAAAGACGTTCTCACGTTATGCTCATATAAGATTAACTATCATATTTTTCCACTTCTGTTTGTCTATGCTCTGGTGTACAATAAAGAGTTACCTTACCTTACCATATTATTATTAACAAATACTAGTGAAATATATTAAATAAGTAGATAACATATAACTATATGAAATACAAACATAACTTCTGTTGCTTTATCGCGAATTTGGAAATCATGCGAAACAGTAACTTCTGCATTAAACTTGCAAATAGTTTTATCATGTTTTAAATTCGTAAATACTAAAACAAAATTACATCAAAATAACAAAAACAATAGTAACAATGTTTCTATTCAATTTTAAACATGCCGTATCTGTACATTGAAGCTATTAAAAACAACTGGAATAGACTATATAAACGACGGACAACACGATGCAATTTTTTTAGATTTCTTGTCTGTTTGTTCCAAATCTACGTAAAAACTACTGGTTTCGGTGATAGCAAACTCTTGACTTAAAATCTGCGCTACTTTTTATCCTGGGAATCCCGAGGGAATTTTTCTAGGAATGATTTTAAATGGCCAGAATAAAAAATCGAATTTCAATGTGATTTTTTCACACATCGATAGCAAATTTTATGTAATAAAATGTGTGATATTTTCTATCTCATACATACATAAAATAGATACTGTGAATAATAAAAAGATAAGAGAATAAATAGTTCAGCAGAATATATTGTTAATTTCAAAGAAAAGAAACATTTTTCTTTTTTATTATTTCTATAAGCTCCAAGATATTCTTGAATAGAATAAAAATGAAGAATCATTTTATTAAACAAGTCTAAGATGTTTCAAACTCTTTGTTTATACGTGTAATTTGACAAGCAAGAAGTACCTTTTGTATTATGAACATTACTTTGTATTATCAAGTAAAGAAGTTATAAGCTTGGTAGCATACTAGCATCGCAACGATGTGAGTTGACTGAGAAGAAAGTGCTATGTACGAATCAAGTACGTACATTTTCCCGGCTCAGCATTTTAGGTGAACAAGCGCGAAGATTGTTTTTACCATCAGTATGAACGTCGTTCATCAAGACAGCGCACGCGTGTACTCACCAAAGCATATCAAGGGATGAAATAAATCAATTATACAAAGTGTGTAGTTTCAATCAAGGATCTGTTATGTTGGAGAGCAGGATGCATGCGAAGTAAAAGCCAGTTATTAGCATACTGAAGTGTGACGTTTATTAGATAGTATGTATCCTATATACTTTTATGGTCCTTCGAGCCGGATTTATTTAGGCAAATTTCAAAATAAATACCAAAATTCAAAAGTAAAAGCGGCTATTTAGGTTTTCGAAGATTGATTATAAGTTACTGTTTTCATAGTTTAAGTCTGTCTGACAGTTTATTTTGAATACACTCTCCGACTTTTTTTATCCGTGCAGGAACGGAGAAAGAATATAATTTCCTGCGGCCGGGCGGCCTCTCGTAAAAGCCGATAAAACAACCCACAGTCAGGTGGTAGGGCATCTGCCTGACTGGATGGCTACCACCCCTGGTCTAAAGTATGTCGACATAACAACTTTGAGTTGTGTTCCGGCATTAGTGACCAGGTTCCAGTCTCCCTTAAGAGACCAGCAGCGCATTTGTAGCATATTTGGTGTTGCAAATGTCCATAGGCGTAACCGCTTTCCATCAAGTGAGCCGTCTGACTGTCTGCTGAACTCATGCAATAAAAAAGAAAGCTGCCCATCAGAATACACAGAAAATTTCTGGTATTCAGCATTCAAAAGTTTTTAATTAAACTAAGTTTATACATATTAATTAAAATTTAACCGTCTTATTTATAGTTTTTAAAGAAGCGTTCAAACTTGCTCTAACGCTCTATGAATATGATCATGTGTCTACTTCCTATTATATTGTTACAACTTAGGTTCCGACAAAAACAAAATCCACCTGCATTTCTGTAAAAACACATTTTATTACCTGTCGGCATTTGAACTAACTTTAATTACTTTGTGATCGTCTTCTTTTGTTTACTTATTAATCGGCTTACGTTTCTAGAGAACAGCCCATTGTTTTACTGTACTCGTTTATGGTCGCTTGCGGCCGAATCATTAGCCAGGTTTGCGGATTACGTCGACTACAATACGGGCACATTTGTGTTCGTGAGGTATAAAACGACGGCCTGATGGGTGGAGGGGGCAATCAAGCCAGAACCACGATCAAGTCGTGGCGTGTGTACAATCGGGAATCTAGAAGTGACGGACTTTGCGCGTTTTATTGAATTACGACCTTCTGCATTACGTTTGGATTTGTTGTGTTCGGTTATATTTGTACCTGTGTTATACGTGTTTGTATAATTCTAATAAACTCTATAATCATTCCAACGGCATTTTAATTAGAGTCTCGCAACTCGTAACAATATATATAATGATTAAAATAACAATTTTATTTTAAACTAGGATATGGTCGCGACTTCGTCCACGCTTGACTTGAAATTCTCGCGAGATTCCCGGAGCACAAAGTAGCGCACCATTTAAAATAGAATGTAAGTTATCGTTTTAGTGAAAGCTGTGTCGGAATAAACTAATACAAGATTCTGCCGGGATAATTCCCACACGATTCCCGGTATAAAATGTCACGTAGATTTGAAGTCTAAAAATTAGTTGTCGATCAGTGACAACTGCATCAAAATCGGCCCAGTAGTTTTTACGTGAATTCCGAAGAAACAGACAAGAAATCTAAAAAAATTGCATCGTGCTCTCCGTCGTTTATATAGTCTACTAACTGACCCGGCGAACTTTGTACCACCATATTTTCTGAATTCGTAAAAGACTTGTTTCATGTCGCAAAAACAATATCATCAAAATCGCTCCAGGTAATAGGAGGATTCTAGAACCCGATCTCAGTGCCACCTACCGGTTCCAATTGTGAATCTAAAGCACCCGGGCACCCATTCAAACACACAAAACAAATATCATCAAAATTGGTAAAGTCCTTCTCAAGTTACGCTCGTACATACATTTCTACGATTCATTTTTTTATATAAGACTAGCTGATGCTAATAAGACTAGCTAATGGTTTTTTAACTATCCCACGGGAGCTCTTTAATTTTTCGGTATCAAAAGTATGCTATATGTTGACCAGGGATATAAGCTATCACCATACAATATTTCATTTAAATCGGTCCAGTCGTTTCGGAGATTAGCCGGTTCAAACAGACTAACAGAGACATTTGAAAAAAAATTAAATCAGTTCTATTTCACTTCTTACATCCCCGTGACTCGGTTTTTAGCATTTTTTTTCATTGTACAGAAATTCGACCTCTACATTTTTATTATATGTATAGATGTATTAGCATGATTATATACTGTTAATCAGACATAGCTAGTTGTGGACAAATAGTGTTTTAAGGAAATTTCTAAATGTTGGTAAGGATGTGGCCTCTCTGACAGTAAGAGGCAGTTGAAAAACGAAAAAGTTGAAAAATGTTGTATATAGAAGTACATAGTGCTATCAGAATTAAGTTTTGCAATCAGTGTTAATGTGCGTGTATTCAAAAAGGCGTAAGGTCTCTTAAACGCCTGAAGTTCATCTAGAAATTTAAAGCAATAAAATAAACCAGGAAAACCGAAGCAATTAAAATGTATAAAATAGTAACTTCCATTTTCATTTTACGATGTAAACTTTGCTAGCATTTTAGCAATGACTCCACCGTATTTGTAAACATACACGGAACTGCCGATGTGTCAGATATTAGGGCTGACCCTTGTTGGATAAAAAATAATAAACATTTGTTGTATTAGAAAATCGCCCAAGTTATGTATTAGTCTATACACACTGAAAACTAACACACGTTTCATTCAACTGCCCGGTATTTGTGAGAGAAGGATCGATAGGGTAAGGTCAGATTTGCAAAACGCAATATCAAAATTAATTTTGGTATATTATTTCGTTTCCAAAACTTACTACCAACAAAATGAATATCTGCGTCGTTGTACAAATACCTACAACAAATATTTCAGTGACATAGACATTTTTAATTCTTCAAAACAAATATTTAAGTCATAAGTAAAGTTATTAATAAGCTTCAAAAGGAATGTAATTTTTATATTTAGATTTAATCATTCAGTTGTGTTTAGTTTTCCCGTTAGAAGTGTCACAGTATTTTTTTGTTTTTTTTTTTATTGCAGGAGTTCAGCAGACAGGCAGACGGCTCACTTGATGGAAAGCGGTTACCATCGCCTATGGACATTTGCAACACTAAAGGTGCTACAAATGCGCTGCTGCTCTCTTAGGGGAGACTGGAACTTGATCACTAATGCCGGAATACAACTCAAGGTTGCTATGGCGACATGCTTTAGACCAGGGGTGGTAGCCATCCAGTCGGGCAAATGCCCTACCATCTGGCTGTGGGTTTTTTAGTATTAGATAGATTGGACAATTAATGTTGGTGTAGTTTATGTGTAACTTGGTATTTGTTTCTGTTCTTTTTCTAAATCATAAGTATCCATTTTTGGTTTAGATTTATTATTATATATTTTTAAGCCTTCAATTTATAGAAATACTGTAGTATACTTTTAATAATAAATAAAAAAAATATTATAATTTGATTAATTTTCAATACATATGTTATTTGTTTCGTTATGTGCTTTGTTACAATGATTATATGTGTATGTCTTATTTAAAGTAGAATAAAATAGAATAGAGTATTCTTTATTGTACATAACAAAGTAGCTTGTTTAAATGAGTATTAACAATAATTTAAATAGTACAATCGGCTTTTTTATCGCTTAGAGCAATTTTTTCCCGACAGCCTTCTGGGAATAGACATGCGTAGAACAATGGGTTGGTAACCAGTGAGCAACATAGTTCTAAATATTAATAATAAAATATGACATTACAGAAGTAGCTTCGGTGAACGTGCAGCCGACCTCTCTACACCCCTTAGCCACTCAGACCCATGTTGTCCCTGTCTTCTATGGCATTTTTTGGGGCAGGGAGTGGTGAGTCACCGTCTGCCCATTTTTCCATGTTCCCCGAACATAGCGACGGGCAGACGCTATAGTCCCCACATTTCTAGACTCCTAGTACTACTAGCTGTTCATCCCAATAGCTCGGTACTTTTTGTTCTCATTTCCCAGAATAGTCCTACACTGGCCGGGGTTTGTCCTTGGGTGCATTATTATATGGTGTAGACAGGGATAATCGCCGGTCAGTGTCACGCTACATTTACATTAAATTTGTCAAGGGGCCTCTACGTGTTGGCCTTTCCATAGCCCCCCACGCAAGCCCTTCAAAAGTCCGGGCTTTTTTATGACCCGTGGTCTTCAGAGACATACATAAAAATATGACATTAAATTAATACAATTATATAATTATACATATACAAATGAATATTAACAGAAAATATAAATACATGAATAATGTGTACCTACATATATAAAAGACACAAAAATTAAAATTAAAATGCAACTTACAAATGAATGTAGTGTTCTTTGACAAGCCTGTTAAAAGAAATCAGTGATTTGGCGTTTCTAATATATATTGGCAATTATTGGTTTATTATATTGTTATTTAGTCTGCAATTCATTTATCATTTTAAAACTTATTTTGACATTACAAACATACACTAAGTCAATAATAATAAGTGGTGGTAGCGTAATGGCTAGTGCACGCGTCCCAAACTCAAAGGGCGCGGGTTCGACCCTGGCCGGAACGCATGCACCACTTAGGCAGTTTTCTGACCTAATGTGCATATTTTTACAAATACCACGTGCTAACAACGGTGAAGGAAAACATGGTGATGCAACCTGCACACCGAGATAACCGATGCGTCAAACGTTGTGTCGAACGATATGATCCCCTATAGTGGTAGGCCCGAGCCCAGCAGCGGAGCGTTTATGGGCTGTTATTATTAAACGACACGTTAATTTTAGTTATTTGTATAGATATGATTAATTAAATTAAATTAAAATTAGGGTTGTCTGGAAGAGATCGCTTTTTATTTAGCGATAAGACCGCCCTTTGTGCATAATGATACATAGTTTTAGTCTTGAGTTTTTTTTTGTATTAGTGCACAATAAAGAGTTATTGATTGATTGATTAAATTATCAGAAGGCTGGTGCTTACCTCGGGCAACGGATCAGTATGGCGATCCAGTGAGGAAACGTAGCCAGCCTTCTGGGAACCTTACTCATAGAAGACGGTGATCTAGGCTCAGTATTCTGCTTATAGTCTGTAGAGACTATGGGTAGAATATAATACAAATAAGTTAAGTTTTCTTTTATTGTATTCGATTATTTATAAATTTCGTATCTGTATAAATAAATAATGTAATTGGTTCAACCCTATTTCAATCCTAACCCGCGTACACATGCACCGATTTTAACGCAGCGGTTTACGACCGCAAAGTTTGTTATGGGAATCATTTGATTTGTTATTTTTTTGAACAGTGAAAGATCAGTTCAATGTACATGGTTCTTGGTAGTGGTGTGTTTGTATCTTTGCCGTAAAATATTCCGAAAGAGAAATCCTTTTTTTTACTGCATGAGTTCAGCAAACGAGCAGACGGACCACTGGTGGAAAGCGGTTACCATCGCCTATTGATATTCGCAACACTAAAGGTGCTACAAATGCGCTGCTGTTCTCTAAAGGGAGACTGGAATCTGGCCACTAATACCGGAACTTAACCCAAAGTCGTTATGGGGGCATACTCTAGACCAGTGGTTCCCAAACTTTTTTGTATACTGCCCACTTTGAGAATGAATTATTTTTTAGCGCCCCCATTTTTTCACCTACTTAAAAACCACTATAACGTGAAATTAAATTAATTGATTATTTGTGAGCTATATTAGCAGAGATTACACATTCATTCTAAACGAGACTTTTACTATAGCCCGCAAGAGTTAACTTGAGACCTAAGTGCAGTAGGTAGTACACAACGGCGCTGAGGTCTCAAGTTAACTCTTACGGGCTACACCTGCCAATGAGAATGATTATTGAAACGGGTTTCTGGGTCTCTTACCGCCCTTAGGCCTGCAGCGCCCACAAGGGGGCGTTATCGCCCACTTTGGGAAAGGATGCTCTAGACTAAAGCTGCGGCCACACATTGGATTCAACTTTGCGTTGCCTTCAATTTAAAATGGCTAATATTTACCAAACTACTATACCATCTATTGGCTTCAATACTAATTTTGTACCCAAACACTGGAAATTGACAAACGCATTGGAACTGTCCCAATTGCGGACGCAGAGCTGAAGACTATAGACGATAACTTATTTACATTAGCGATGGTTTAAGTATATATGTTTATTATTTGCATCGTACATACAATAATGAGATAAACAAGAAACACGTACGAACAGTCGCGGCAAATCTGTAGCACGCGCGCGCATCCTGTCCAATATGCCCGCCTGCGCGCACTCTCTTTTCATTGCCCTCGCCTTTGAACTTGATTCAAAAACCGACGTTGCGCATCGGTATTGGACATTGGACGGTGATTGGCCGTAATGTTCACATTGTATCCAAAGACTGATCCACGCATTGGAGTATTGGCCCCAATACGGTACATTGGTGGAAATATGACCAATGTGTGGCCGCAGTATAAGGGTGCTAACGACCCAGACGGATGCCTTATTACTCATGAATGAGCTATGCTGGAATCGTTACTTTGATTACAGTTCTTAGGGTCGGCTCGATCGGTTTGATAGCACGCTCTTACAGAATATGCGCATGAAACGGTTAGTATTGAGTTAACCATGTGGTCCTCAATCGTATTTTCCCTGGTTAAAAGTAGGAAAAGGAGGATCAGCATCTAATCTCAACTACCACGAGAATAAGTAATCACTGAAAGCAACAAGGTGTATTTACTTCATTCTGTCACAAGAAAGCACCAGCACTCCACAAACTACTGCCAGCATCCATCACTAAAAGCAAGAACAAGTGTTTTTTTTAAGGTTAATTTCCGTAATGGAATCATAATGTTATATTTTTATTTATTCTGTGATTAGCGCCCGTTTTGTAAAGAGTAGTTGTCTATAATATACCATAATTTTATGTAACAATATTGATCTCTAATATGATGTAGTAATTGTGTATATTAAATAATTCAAAATCTCTCCATTGTATATAGACGGGACGGTATTCACTACATTTTATTTTCATGTTAGCAGACGCGATAGAATTTTTTTATTGTGTTCGATTTATTTTATTACATGTAAAACTTTAAATATAATATCTTATATAAAATATTATCTAAAATTTCCAAAAATAATGTAATAAATTCTTGTCATTCACAACCTATTTAATCAAAATGGTTTATCAATGACTTCGATCCGCTATCGGTTGTCCCAATTTGCTAAGTTTCATATACTGTAAAATTGTTGGAGGGATGGCGAGGTGTTCTTAAAATGTTTGTCGAATGTGTAGAGTCAGTGTATTAAAACAGTAAAGTTCTCTGATTATAAGTATAGTCACGAGTTGCTGTTCTTTTACTACCCTTAAACCCTTCTGAGTTGTTGCAAGTATTACACAAGTGTACAAAACTGTTCATATAATAAGCATTTTCGCAAAGTTACCACTTAGCTGTTTCCATCGATTAACCAACTAAAGAAGTTAAGCCAATAGCTTACTTCACTCATCGAGCAGAGACACAGTGTGTTGACACAATATCCCCCGTCCGTGCTTCAATCGCAATCATCCGTCTTAACGCTATTTCAATAGTCTAACAAAAAGTCTCAGCTCTTCACTGAAATGTACATACATGTAGCTTTAGAATGTACCATTAATTAATTCAATTAATCTATTTGTCCACCCGTTACTTAAACAGACTTGTAGCCTGTTCCTATATGCTACATGTTATCGAGCCTTCATTTGCCTCATATATTGTCTACAGTGACGGCCTCTGTGGTTGAACGGGCTAATCTTTGCCGGCTGACCTCACTGCAACGCAGAGGCTCTAGGTTCGATTCCTGGTATGGTAAATTGCTTTTTTCTTGCACCACCTACATCGCCTGATTCAAATTTCTTTGATTTAGGTTGCCTGGAAGAGATCGCTTTGAGCGATAAGGCCGCCTATGGCATTGTCTAGAAAATATTGTAAATATGGTATTCTTTGTAATTGTATATTTTGGTGTGCAATAAAGTGTTATCTCTCCCTCTCCCTCTATATTTCGGAAACGAATGTTCTCCGTTATTTACTATAGTCTGGGTGTCTAAGATCTATATATATATATATATATATATATATATATATATATATATATATATATATATATATATATATATATATATATATATATATATATATATATATATATATATATATATATAGTCCTCCTGACGTATCAGTCAACGGTGAACCTTGTCAAGTCCGGCTGTGCGAGCGCAGGTGGCTAGCGAAGCTTATGTCAAGTTTTAACCGATAGTGAGACAACTGAATGATCAGTGAGATATAGGAACCGGCCCAACCGCCGGTTGTCAATCTACTTACAGATAAATTAGCTTCGAGACGTTTTTGCCTTTGAAGTAGTGTTATGTCAGCACATAAATAAATAAATTAATACTTTTTTCTTATTAATTAATTTAATTTTTATTAATAATTTACTTTCAAGTGGGTGGTTTAGATTCAAATTTGAACCAGGTAGATAGATGGCGCTGCAATCGGGTTCCAAGATTTAGATGATTTATTTTTGTGTGTTCAAGTGGGTCCCGGGATGGTTTAGATTCAAATTTGAACCAGGTAGATAGATGGCGCTGCAATCGTGTTCCAAGATTTAGGGTCAATTATTTTTGTGTGTGTTCAAGTGGGTCCCGGGATGGTTTAGATTCAAATTTGAACCAGGTGACAGATGGTGCTGCAATCGGGTACCAGAATTTAGGCGAATTATTTTTGTGTGTGTTCAAGTGGGTCCCGGGATGGTTTAGATTCAAATTTGAACCAGGTAGATGGCACTGCAATCGGGTTCCAAGATTTAGGGTCAATTATTTTTGTGTGTGTTCAAGTGGGTCCCGGGATGGTTTAGATTCAAATTTGAACCAGGTAGACAGATGGTGCCGCAATCGGGTACCAGGATTTAGGTGAAATTATTTTTTGTGTGTTTGTTCAAGGGGGTCCCGGGATGGTTTAGATTCACGATTGGACCCTGCAGGTGGCGCCGCTAAACTCCTCCTAAACGGTGGGACCGATTTTAATGAAATTTTATATTTGTTCAAGTGGATTCGAGAAAAGTTGAGATTAACATTTGGTTCCGGTAGATGGCGCTGCAATCAGTTTCTAGATTTTTATTTTTTAAGGTAGGACAACGTCTGCCGGGTACAGACAGCTAGTAAGTAATAAATATTAATATGAAACAATTCTAAATACCAAATTTCAAAGAAATTTAAATTTCAAGTTTGAAGTCCTGTAAATAATATACAAATATTACTACAAACGCAAAAATCTTTCGAAGCTAAATTTACCTGTACATTGTGTACTTAAAATTAGTTACAATTTTTATATAGGAATATCCGAATGATCTAATATTTTTAACTTCGTGTGTATTTTTATATATTTGTGTAGTGTGCATGTGTGTATAGTATAATGCGGGCGCGATGCAATGGCCGGGAGAAGGCAAAGGGACGTGGAAGAAGAAGCAAGGGAAAGTAACTTACCTCGCCACCAGTTCACCGCCACACGGCATTCGTCCTCCGGAGGACCGAGTGCAGTGTGGCGGCGAACCCCCGGGGGTTCACCAGGGTTAAGTTGCTTAAGACAATTAAAGGTATTTA